>CM046946.1:21754529-24339198 GCA_025698515.1 Gossypium sturtianum
CATAAAGAATTTAGTCTCGATACCAATATGACAAACAAGCTCACTTTGTTAATTTGGGTATCGGTTCCTTTGCCAAAAGGGTCCTGTAATTCCTAAGGCAAATTGCTTATTTCCAAGTTGGTATCAGCCTTTTGGCTTAGGTACTACACCCACCCAAAAGTACTTGTAGAAATTTTGTTTAAAAAGAATTTTGAAACTTTAAATTTATTTCCAAGTATGAACAATAACTTGAAAATTACTTCTAAAACATAATTTATCAAATTTGACTAAGGGATTATTTTTTATATCAAATCATTAGAAAATCAAAGCTACACATTGTTATGGACTATGAAAATGGAATGTGATCGATGGCTATTTTTCTAGGATTAAATGACTATCATTACTATTTGAAAGTAATGACTATTTTCATTATAGATGATAAAATGGTAACCATGAGATAAAATAGATTGTATTAGGTGAATGAATTTAACCTAAAGCGATTAAGGATATTCTATGAGGGCAACACACATATGACAATATCATTTGACAAAAGCATAATTTACGTTGTTTTCTAATGGTATATAATTGAGAGATCAATCATGGTATTTTAATGGACTGACTCCATGACTAAATAATTTGTGATTAATAGACATAGAGTCAAAAACTTAATTACAAATAATTTAATTTCTAATTATATATGTTCAATTAGCTCCTTCGCTAACTTAATATAACTCTGTACAGATTGCATAATAAGAACTTCTTTAACAAATGGAAGAAAATGATGAATAATTATATGAATTATCATCCGCAATAACTGCATTTTCTTAAGATGACAAGAGATGGCCTGGAAATTAATTTAATTTCTTTGAAGAATTATTTAATTGGATAAAATAAATAAATGAGTCTAAAGTGAGAATTAAATTAATTAGTTATCGCAATTATACTTTTAATAGAAAATCAAAGTAAATTATGCATAAATTCTAATGCGATAAAACCGTCATGTTTTTAATAGAACTAACTTCTAAATAGCACAAGCATCACATTTTCTTTTACGTTGTTTAATATTTATTCAATTTTAAAATATTTTATTTTTGCTTATAATAATTATTGTAAAATAATATTTTATTTAAATTATTGAATATAATTAAATATATTAATTTATCAATTCAAATATCATAATAGAAAATTTTTAAATAATAATTAAAATATTTTTAACATATTCAATATACAATATAGTTTTACTTTTATATAATTTATGCAAAATAACATTATTCAAAATAATAACTAATTAACTCTAATATTAATTAAGTGATAATTAAGATGCTTAGAATTATATTCAAGTAATGACTTTATTTTGCTTCAATAAAATTATGACAACTTTTAAAAATAAAATTAGTACAACTTCTTGTTCACATCAAATTTTTTTAACTAATATTTGTAATTGTAATTGTAATTATCACAACTTTTTTCTTATATTCTATGCTTAGAGTTCTATTCAAGTAATAACTCTATTTTAAAGTTAGTAGAATTTTTTAACTAATAATTGTAAATTAAATTATAATTATTTTTAAATATGTAATTATCACAACTTCTATTAAATTATAATTGTTTTTAAATGTATAATTATCACAAATTTTTATTTTGCTTCTCAACTATTTAATTTTTAAATGTGAATTTAGTAATATGATTGAAAATAATTATAATTATATTTAACTTTTTCCCTATATTTTAAGCTTAGATTTTTATTTAAGTAATAAATTTATTTTAAAATTAGCACAAATGCTTTTTAATTAATAATTGTAAATTAAATTATAATTATTTTTAAATGTTTAATTAGTCACAATTTCAACTTATAATAAATTATAATTATTTTAAATATATAATTATCTAAATTTTTATTTTACTTTTAACTTTTTTTTTTTAATGTGAATTTAGTAATATAAAGAAAATAAAAGGTATACTTGTTGGTTCAAAACTTTTCCCTAACTTATGCTTTTATTTATATATATTATAGATAAAAATTGAGTTGAGTAAATTATTTAATTGAATTTATTAAATTAATTAATTATGAAAAATATATATTTAAATAGAAAATAAATTATTGTGCTATACGAACTTAATTTAATTTAATTTAAAATGATTGCAAATATGTGTGCTGCCCTCTTATTAGAAGGTCAACTTTCTATTAAAATATTCTATTTTTCACATCTTCCTATTCTAGTGCAACTCTTGTGAATATCGCTTTTACATATAGAGATTGAGGGTTGCTGAAAAACATATAAAAGCAAGTGGGAAACCTGTTAATTTTTAGTGAAAATTTTATTTAAATTATTTTCTTCAATTAAGTAAATTTTAATTTTTATGAGTGTTTCTTATTTGAAATTATTATTTGAGAATATATTTATGCTTTTTTTTTTTATCTTGGATACCTCTAAAAGAGAAAGTCGATTACTCTAGAAATTTTAATTTTCATTTTGTGTTTGGTTCTTTGAATTAGATCTTACTTCCAAGCATCTAAGAGTTTAAGGAGAGAGAAAAGATCATTCGGTTATCTTAGATCTGCATCTATTCTTTGTTTGAAAACACATATTTTATCCGACAAATTTAATACTATAGATACTACCACCAAATCTTATTTTTACGGTAAATTTTAAATTATCAGTGTGCGAATTAAACTACTTTTCATACACATTTTTCCAACATCAAGTCTGCTATTTGTGTACGCAATGGCTTGAAGTCAAAGAGACTCAAAGATGCTTTTGCACATTATTCACATGCAACTTAAGGATAATATGGAAGTGAAGAAAGAAGCTGATTTTCAAGAATATCACCCCAAATCAGGTTGGAGCCATGGAAAACTCAACCACCTTGTTTATTCCATTCTCTCTCTTCATTCAACTTTGACACGCAAAGAAGTAGGCATTACCAACCCTCGATAGATAATTGATCATCAACATCTCTTCTCCCTATGGATCCTCATCTTCTCCTATGGACATCCTTAATCAAATACCAATAATTCATGGTTATATATATTATAAGTTAAAACTCACATGAAGGTTGTCTGGGTGGTGTAGTTGGTTATCACGCTAGTCTCACACACTCAGAGGTCCCTGGTTCTGAACCCGCCTCAGACATGACAATCGACTTTCGTTTTGCCTTTTCACAATCACTGAAACCAAACCTTCCAAATTCCTTCACGGTTAAGCATTTTTCATTTTTAAAAACCATTTTGTTTTTCTGTCCAAAAACCCTCTCCAATAACAATCTGTAAAGCTTCCTTCACGTAGAAAATCAACTCTCCCTTTCCCTCACGAAACTTCGATTTCTTTTTCCCTCAGCTTCACTTCTCGTAAAAATTTCTTTTTGCCGCTCCCCTAGGTTTCGTATAGTAAGGAACGAGGGGATCGGAACATAATCAAATCGAATGGATTGGGGAAACGTAACCGCAGAGGATCTGATCGACGCGCTTCGTGAAGTTGACTGGTCATCACCGCCACGACCTCTCCCCGAATTCTTCTCTCTTCACCTTCCTCGATCATATGCCAAATGGAATAGCCGCCTTAAATGCAATCTCTACTAGTATTTTTTTCTTTAATCTTTTTAATTTTATTTTCTTCTTCTGTTCGAATCAGTTTGAATCTTGATCGATGCTGTTTATTTGCCGAGAAGAGAAAATAAAAGAAAAATTGATGAGAAAAAAAAGAGAGAGAAGATAATTGTTGAATCTTAATCGGGAATGTGCTTTTGCATACTAGACCAAATACGTCATTTCTTTAGTTTTGTACTTGAATTTTATGCATTTCTTTCTCTTTGCAGCTACTGAACCAATTATTTCATCATGATTGTTGTCATTCTGGTAAGTAGACAAATCAACGGTGGCGCTTCGAGTTTAATTTTAGTTCATGGATTTTTTCTTAAATAACCTTGTGTGTGTATGTGTTTTAATTTCATTTTGTAGGTTTGGGATTCTTGAGGAGACCGGTTGCTTTTTTAGCTGCGATGTTAACAGCACTTAGCATTGCTTTTCTGAATGATAGGTAAGTTATTTTAGACCTCTTTGTTTAGTGTTATGAATATCAAGTCAGTGAAGTTATTTTGAATGTTACCTTTGAAATGGATATACCTAGCATTGAAGGTTAACCTATGGTTAGAGTAGTTTCTGGTTCACGTGTGTATAACAACTTATTTATTTGTTACAGCTTTGCTGGTACTTTAGTGAGAAGGTGACAAGAACTGTGAGGCAATTCTTTCCACATTTAGCGGCTAAGATGAGGCCTTCTCTTACGTAAGTTTTGATTACTTTGTTTGTGTTTGCAGACCTTATTTTCTTGATTGGTTATTAACTTTTTCATTCTGGTCAGGCCTGTTATTCGTGGTCGTCCGTCAGCGAAAAAGAGCAATTCACATATGTGGTCGGCCTCGTTGGGTCTTTGTCTTCATATTCTCAACTGGTATTGATATGTTTCAGAAATGTTTTCTTTCTTAATAAATGAGAACCGATCTGTTTTCCATCCTGTGTAGTATAGGAAGCCATTAATTTTACCATTCTGGTTGCAGTGAGTTTCATCCTTTGGTATGTATCCTGTGGTCTCTTGACTGTGCTCTGGGCGCTTGCCATTGCACTTCTTGGTGAGTCATCTCCTTATGCTTTTTTTTACCTCTAATTTTCCCCTTAGGATCTCATTTTTCATCTCTCTCTCAGCCACTATCCTCCATGCAAGTTTTAGAACACCTAACCTGAAAGCTCGCCTTAACACTTTCTCGTGAGGAGTTCCGCAGTTTACGCGCAATTACAGTGAGCTGTAGCTCATGTAGCCTATAGCATGTAAGCATATCTGCATCTAATGTTATATCGGATTTCAATTTCCCTCTTTTTAAAAAAATTAAGGTTTTACCTTGATTAGGATTTACAACTGTTATTTTTGTTTTACTTCTCTAGTCTTCAGTGGTGAATCTGTTGACTAAATTCACATTCTTGATTTTAGATTATCGTGTATATTCACAATTTCACATGCTATTTGTATGTATTCCATGATTGTGGTTTTCTTCTCCACTGTCATATGCACAGTGGCATATTGGTATCACTCCTAAAGTCTTTGCTTTGTTTGTGTTATCTTGTATGTACACAAATGCATTATTTTCGAAACCTTCTCTATATAGTGATACTAGTTACTGAGTATCTATAAGTATCATTTAGTTCTTTATTCCATCTGATGAAAATTTCCATTTAGGCCCTTTTATAATTTATAAAATTTTAAATTAGTAATGGTAAAATTGCACTTTGGCCCCAAAAATAAAAAGTTGATTTAATCCTTTAAAAATTATATAGATGTAAAATATACAATTTAATTCTGCCCTCCCCAAAAAAAAAAAAAAAAATTTCTGGCTTCACTCTTGGGTATTAGGATTCTGACATGAAGGTAATTGGCCTAGTGCTTAAAAGGATTGTGTTTGCATTTGGCATGCAAATGGGAAAGGTCTGATTTTGTTTTAGATTAGTAAACAAATTTTTCCATAGATCAAATTTGGCAAAATTCTTGGGTTTATATGTCAAAAGGTCAATTGAGTTACTGACGAGACACTTCCTAATTTGAACAGCTCTTGAACATTTGGTGTAGTAAATCATGGGACTGCTTCAAAATTTTTCTTGTCATGGTGTTGGTGTTGTATAGACTATTGGTTTTATAATTTCTGAGCTCTGCTACTTTCTCTTACAATTTATACCATCAACCTTTATATTCATCAATGCCTAATCCTTTGTCGACTGCCTCTTGTACATGGGTGGTTTGGCTTAAACACAAGGCAGGGTAGGTTGTTTTATATTTCATGATTCTTATTGTTACTGCTTTCTTTGGTTTCAGCCTCAGGCAGTGAAGGAAGGTTGTGATTATGTGAAAACTCGTACAACATGTTATTGTAAGGTTGGATGGGTGCTGTTGATGTTTCTAAAAAGATAGCTTGTTTGGCTGAAGGCTGCTATTCTTTGCAATAGTGGAGAAGTTGTAAATTGTCAGTACCTCATTTGTTTCTGTAAAGCAGACCATTTCTGTGTTGACTCCTTATTGGAGAATATTTTTACTCAACACCCCTTCCTTTGAGAAGAAAAAGAAGTGCAGAATTTACATAAGCAATGATAGATGTTGGGACAGGATTTAGCTACACTTGATTCATGATTACTTGTAGTTCCTTTTGCGTGTGAATTTATTGCTAAGATAGTGTAAAACCTCGTGCCTTGAGAAAAGAATGTTGTGAATGATTTCCATTCTTGTTTGTTTGCGATAATAATACCATATTGCTTTATTTTCTCTAGCAATTTTTTTAATCATCAAGTCACCGCTCACCTATCTGTGGGCCTTAAACACTGAAATTTTGTCCTATCTCGGCCCAACTTTTGACTTGGCAAAATTAATTCAATAATTTTTTTATGAATTAAATTAGGTAAATATATATATATATATATATATATATATTTTGAGTCAGCAAGTACATGATGGTAATTAAAAAGTGAATCTTAGAGGCAATAAACCAAGATAAAAGGGAAAACCAACTTTCTCCCATGACAAACGCTTTACATGTTAAAAGTAAATATACCATTTTAGAAAAATGGGCAAAATTTTAATTTTAATTTTTTTTTTTATGAATGTGATATGGATATGTATTGATATGTGGAGTTGAAAATTTTATATAGGGATTAAATTGAATAAAATGGAAAGTATATGGACTAAAATGCAATTTTCCCATTTTTATGGAAGAGGAACCTAAATTGGGGTGAGCAAGATCCGATTCGATTCGAAAAACTCAATAAAAAATTTAAATTTTGAATTAAATAGTTTAAGTTATTAGAGTTAATCGAAAGTTATTCAGATCAACTCGAATAAAAAATCAAAATTTTCGGTTTAACTTGAATATGAATTATACAATTCGAAAGTTATCCAAAATCCAAATAAGAAAAGGCAAAACTATGTCGTTTTGATAAATATTTACCTTTTCTAAAGTTAAAAGTCAAAACCATTAAGTTAAAAGGCAAAACTACGTCGTTATAAATCATTTACCAATTAAGTTAAAAAGCAAAACCGTTATAGTATTTATGTAGTTAAATAATATTGTACATCGTCTACTGGTTAAATAATCGGTCCATGTAAACGCAACATTGAGTATAAATAATAGGATTCGTTAACTCGACTTGAAATTTTTTGACTCAATTCGAAAAAATTTCAAATTGAGTTCGTTGTTTTTTACTCGATTTGACTCGACTCGATCGAATGCTCATCCCTAGACCTAAATAAAAATTTTCCATCTTTAATTGATATTTAGAGACATAATGATGGGATTAAAATCCCATAGCGGATGAGGTGGAAAATTTATGGAAATTAAGGATGAGAAGTATTGAAATTTGATTGGATGATGGAGTAAATGGACTAAATTGAAAAAAGAAAGAAAAGTGTAAAATTTTCTCACAATTAGAAGGTTGAACAGCAGCAGCTTGGGGCAACAAAAATAAAAGGGAAAGAAAGAAGAGAAAGAAAAAGGAAAATTTCTCATGCATTTTTCTTGAGTTTTTCCTTAAAACCATAGCTTAAATTTAGATCTTAGAGTGCTATGGAATATTTTCAATCATGGAAACAACTTAGATGAAGATGAAAGTAAAGTGAAAGCTTAGGAAGGTGAGGAGAAATGTTAATTTCAAGTGAAGAAATAGGTAAGTAAGTTAGTTTATTTTAAATTGAATATTTGAGTATTTAAATTTTAATATGAAATAATTAAATAAGATATAATTAAGATTATTGAATATGTATATTGAATTTAGTAGTTAATATGAAATTAAAGGTGTGTTAGTTTTCAAAAAAAAAAAAAAAAAAAAAAGTGTGTTAGTAATGTAAGAAATGATAAAGTGATAATTTAGTGACTAGTGAATTTCATGAAACTAAGGATTAAATTTTAAAGAGTGAAAAATTATTTATTTGTCATAAATTGATAAGTAAATAAATGTAGCATAGTGAAATTACTATAAAGAGGACTAAATTGTAAAGCGTATAAAAGGTGTTATGTGAAACCAATATTGTGATTAAAGACTTAAATGAAGTATTATGTGATAGTAGTGAAGTGTAAAGTGATATAATAATTATTGAATTTTCAATAATTTAAGGACTAAATTGTAAAATGTTCAAAAATTACTAAGTGTGATAAAATAGTGAAATAAAATATTTAAGTGAAGTGTTAAAGTGTTTAATGACAGTGAATTGAAATCTAAAGTGCTAAGTGTTGTGAATATATGTTATGTTTGTATTTTTATGAATTGTGAATAAAGTAAATATGTGAAATAAAAATGTAGTGAATGTATTTATGTGATTCAAAGTGAATAAGTAATATGATACAAAGTGATATATGTGTGATATGTCAAGTATGTTATATGAAAGTGATATGTGAATAAATGCCTTAGCTTAACTCAAAGGATATATGATATATGATAATGAAATGATTTTGGAGTTGAAAGGGGCTAGGGATTTGGATGAGAATCAAGTTGGTGATACGGGGTCCGAAGGGTATTAGGTAGAGGTGAGCATGGCCTGGTTCGGGCCGGTTCGACTAAAACTTTTAGGCCCGTTTATTAGGCCTTGAGCCGAAAATGGGCTTAAAATTTTGCCCAAGCTCGACTCGGATAAAAATACTAAAACCCGCCCAACCCGGCCGCCCATATTAATTTTATAATATTTTTATATAATTTTAAAATATATATAATAAATAAAAAATACTAAAAACATCAAAATAAATATTTCCCAACAAATTGAAAATAAATTTTAAACAATATGTATACTTAAATAACACTAAGATAGATGCAACTTAACAAGCAAATGTCTCTAAAATAATAACAAAATTAACAAATGTCTTTAAAATAATAACAAAGTTAACAATAAAATAAGTTTTATACAATATCCAAACAATAACAACTAAATCGTAGCAACATAATAGTAAAATGGTAGCAAAATAGAGAGAAAATAACAAGAAAATAATATTAAAAAATTAGATTATTTTTTTGTCCTTTAGTGAATACGGGCCGGGCCTGAGCCAAAAATGCCTTACCCGAGGCCCAACCCGTTTTTTTAAACGGGCCTTATTTTTTGTCCAAGCCCATTTTTCGGGCCTATATTTTTGCCCAATCCCTCCCACATTTCATGCGGGTTTCGGCCGGGTCTGGTGGCCCGACCCATGCTCACCTCTAGTATTAGGAGAGGAGTATTGGGTTTTGTAATGTGTTTACTAGAGTTCCTATATATTTTTTTGGAGTTCCTATTATCAAAATTCTATTATAGGCCAGGAGTTCGTGTTTAGCCTAGATCTCTACAAGTAAAGAAATTATTGAACTCCTCTGAGACTTATTAAGGACTACAAAAGTGATATGTGAGAATAAAAGTGTATGTATATATGCAATAATATGTGAAAATAAAGATAAATGTGAACATGTAAATTAAGTGTTTATGTTATGTTTATGAAATGAGAGAAATATTTTGATATGTGAATATACAAGATTTTGAGTCTTCGATTGGGACAATGGAAGCTCTTAGGAGCTTTGGCATTACCAAATTTTGTTGGTTTTATTGGAGCTTTCAGGTGATGAAGGTGTAGTTTTTTCATGTTCAATATTGTGTCATGGGGTTAGAACTTTAGTCTTGTAATCTATGTAGTTTTAGGCTATTTTTTTCTTGTTTTAAATCCGCCAAAGTCAACCTAACTCTCGCAAAGTGAGAATTCTCGATAGAAATTCTCCAAGACATTGAAAACAAAGCAGAAGCAACTCAAAGATAAAATAAGAACGAAAAAGCAGAAAAACCACAAGAAAGTAAAAGCACGCCAAGTGTTTGAATAAATGTTCTCAATAATATTCGATTACTATGAAGGATTACAATTGAGTGGTTACAAATGATGGTAAGTCCTCTATTTATAGTTGAGCTCCCCCAGATCCAACGCTACAGATTGAATTATATCAATGACTGAGATTAGTGTCTATCTACAATATGAGAGTTCTAAGGGATTTAAACTCTATACATCTTTATCTCTTAGGATTTACAATAATTATATTGATAACTCTAGTTTTACTGGATTGTTTCATCAGGCCACCAAGACTTCAAGTAGATGGATTTCTCCATGTGTTCTACAAATCGGACTAGTTCAAGTGGATTAAATGAGTCTCATTTGATCAGTTGACCTCGAATTTTTTTGATGATGATGTTGGATGTTTGTACTACCTCATGTAAGATGATTTTCTTTCTTTTTGAAAGTGATGTATGCTGTCATAAGAAGTGGATTTTGAGTTTTTGATTGGGAGAATGGAAGCTCTAAGGAGCTTTAGCATTACCAAATATTGTCGGCTTTATTGGAGCCTTCAGGTGATTAAGGAGTGGTTTTTCCATGTTTAATCTTGCACATGCTTCGATAATTTTGGTATGTTTTGGTGATCCTTTGAGAAGCATTTCAATGGTGGGTTCACTAAAAGTAGTCATGATTATGTTTGATTTGCTTTCTTGGTGATTTGTTGTGAAAGGGTTTTTGGATAGGTAGATTGTTGGTATTTTGTTTCTTTTACTGGCTGTAATTTCTAATAAAATAACTTCACTGCACGTGAGTTATTACACTTATTAATAAGTATAGTAATTTGTATTATTTTCAGCACTAAATCTTTTATTAATGATTGAAAAAATTGGTGGAAGGAAAAAAAATGTTGCACATCTAGATCATGAGTTTTGTTTTAAAATGTAAATTTTAATTTATTGGACTCATCTTACTTCTTTATTTATGAATATATGGTTTGTTTAATTTGATTCCAATTCTAATTATTATGTTTTTTAAATTTAACTTTTAGCTTATTATATTTTAATTTTACAATTATATTATTAATGAAATCTTAAAATTTTATAAAAAATAGTTTAATATGATTAAGTTAATAGGTAAGAAAGCTAATTTATATATATATATATATATATGATGTCCACGAAATTAATTAAAAATTTGACTAAGGCAAGTGTACCTATCAATTAATAGTATAGTTACGGTAAGTAAAGATATCGTTCCCACAAGGACTACAAGTATTAGTAATTACCGTCTTTTTATTATTTAACCGAATAATTCAAATGATCCATTAAAACTAAAATTAACTAATTTAATTAAATAACGAACACGACAAAAAAAAAACACACGAAAATAATCGAAACAATATCCAAGTAAGAATCTACCTCGATTTCATCCATTCACTATCAATATAAATAATGCAATTTCTTTACTTAGCACATTGATCTGTAGAAATCCTTAAATTATGCTAATATCTCTTTTGAGTATATATAAGAGCAACTAACTTAGGTTGATTAATTGAAATTTCTTTCTAATTAAAACCTCTATTATCACATTAACTTGTGCTATGGGTTCCTCTATTAGATTTGACTCTAATATGGTAGATTTATGTCATCCTATTTCTAGGATTGCATGCAACTCCACTTAATTACGCAAGATCTAATCTTAAACAGGGTTTATTCAACTATCGATTTAAGCACATCAAACATGGATTAATACTCTAGAAATATCAAACAAAGAATTAAGCACACATAATTGAGAACAAGAAACTAAGTATTTATCACGTAAAATAGAAATCAAACGACATAATTCATTGTAGGGTTCAACTCCCTAAGGTATTTAGAAAATTAGTTCATACTTGAGAAGAGAAAACTCAAATATACAGTATAACCGAAAGAATAAAAAAAAATTCATGATAACTTTCTAATAAATCAATTGAGAATCTTCAATCTTGATGGTAATTTGCTTCAAAATCGGCTTCAATGGTGTTTTTCGAGTTGTTTTCTTGAGTATTCTTTAACGACTCTCTCATATCTTCTTATCTTTGTTATATATACGTCTTAGAATGCCAAAAAAACCTAAAAATTGTGATTTTCTACTGTTTATTGTACAATCCCGTAAAATCGATACGGCATATCACACGGCCGTGTGAAAAGGTGTAGCCCGTGTGGCTCATTCAACTTGCTCTAACGCTTCGATTATCGCTCGCAAGTGCTCTATTAAGCATTAAAACATGAATTTAAAGGATTATGAGTATAAAATTCACAATTAACATCAGAAAATCACTCAAAACGCGTTAAGAATGAGATTAAAACATGTTACCTTTAACACTTATAAATATAATAACTATTGCATTAATTGCATTTGATATTATATGTTTAATAGATATTATATGTTTATGGTCCTCATTTTGGAATAGGCATTTCCGGTGAATACAAATTTCAATTATGGAAAAGAAAAATAAAACTTATTCCACCATCACAATTCAACACATCATATTACCCTTTACACTGGAAACCCGAATTGTAAAATAGCGTCAAACCCCGCATTAGTCTGGCAGAAACAGTCAAAGCTCCGCCCATTGCCTAGTCCGATGTGATCAATTCAAATATTTATATATGTTTGACTTTAATGGTTTCATAGTTACTAATCTATACCCTAATAATTGCTTCATTCAATTTCGATATACCCAAACGCGGTTTATGACTTTTTCCTTTCTTTCTTTCTTCTTTTAGGGGTTTGACAAGTATGATATTCAATAAGAGATTGATTCTAACGTACGACAACCGTATAACCTATAAAAGGAGTTGATGGATATAGAAGTAGTTCATCATTATCAACACATTAGAAGGAAAAAGAAAAAGATCAATGGAACCTTGGGTGATTCCGGTTATTATATTCTCTGTCTTTTTATGTATGATGCTTCTGTTTGCTGCTCTTAGTCGATGTGCTTCCGTAGGGAGTAGTAATATTGGCGGTGGCGGTGCTGCTGCTGGTCATCATCGCTTTGGCGAAGATCATGTAAACATAGATATTGGTGGTTCTGGTTATGCAGGGTATAGCAGTTGGGGAGGAGGTTTTGATGCTGGAGGAGGTGGCGGTGGTGGTGGTGGTGGAGGAGGTGGCTGTTAAAGAGGCAAATCACGTATGTAATTAGAATGACAAAAAACGAAGATTCGTTGGTTGACTTCAATGGGAGAACACAACAAATATATATAAAAGCTATATGTAAAATAGATTAACATTTTTTGATTTGATTGTTATGTAAATTATAAAGCTTGTTCCTGCTTGCTCATTCATATCCATGTTTGAAAATGCAATGCAAAATTACTATTTGTAAATTGGAATTTAATCTTTCTATTTTTCATATTTCAAAATTTAAATTTAACTATTAACTTAGTTAAAATTATTTTGTTAAAGTGAAGTTTATTATAATGCTATTTTTAGTTATATTGCTATCTAGTAATTATTATTATTTTTTTAATTTTAAAATGTCATACAAATAAATTGAACAAAAAAAGTAATATTATTAATAATTGGTTCTAAATTTTAAAATATGGAAATAAAAGTACAATGACTAAATTCTAAATTTTTGAAGATTATAAAGACTTATGACATATTTTAACCATTATCAAAATGGCTAATGATGAATGAGTCTTCTATTTCAACTATTATTATTATTGAAACTTCTGTTTGAACTCTTTAAACACATTATTTCAATACTGCTTTCATACATGAGCAATGGATTGTACATAAAAGTGTAAAGTTATGCATGACTTTTTGATGGTCGCTTTAGCTTCCCTTTCCGATTGCCTAACCATGTCTGGCGGCCGCAAGATATAGGATTCAGTATCGGCGGAATGGAGTAGATACTTCGATCATAGTGGTGGCAGTATCAACAGAGAAGGATAATGGTGGTAATCATGTAGGTGGTGGAGGAATTGCAAATGGTCGTTAGAAACTGGATAATCTGGTGAAGCTATTGCCAAGATGAATGTCTAATAAGCCAAATAGAATCATACGTAGGGCATTAGTTCTTTTAAACCAGATGAGATTAGTCTATTTCAAGTTATTAAAAGTAAACAAATTTGGAAAGCAACTAGCAAGCCTTTTAAACAAGATGATGGAATCAACAAATCCAAATTGCACATCATTGATAGTTTTCTCCTTGTTTTTATTTCTACTCATGTACCATAGCCACTATCTCCTACATCTCCAAGTCCAGGAACGATAATCCTAAAAGCACCCAAAGTTACACTTCTCATATCACAACATTCATATGCCCAAGTTCTGTAATAAGACAGCGCTTATCCTTTGTCATTGACCATGGGATCGATGATTCCGGTATAAAAATGAAGCCTGATAATCACAAAACCAGTAAATACACAAGTTACTGTACGGATTCATTTATGTTGGTGATTTGAACACAACTTTAATGGTTGATCGAGAGATTTTAAGTGAAAGAAGAGAAAGGGAGCTTTTAGAGAGAAAATAATTGAAGACTTGATATTTTTGTTGAATACTTACAGCACTTATATAGTAGTCTTCACAACCAAAAAAATCAAAAGATAAGCCTAAAAATCAGCAGATAAAATGGAAACTAAACTCCTAAAATAAAGGAGACTTATTCAAATTCAATAACAGAAAAAACTAAGTGGCAGCAATCTAAGCATGTAATCTCAACACTCCTCCTTGTTTAGATACTGCAAACTCCAAGCTTTTTCCTAAAATTTTCAAACTTGCTAAGTGGCAGAGGTTTGGTAAAGATATCTGCAATTTGATCTTCAGATTTGCAATAACAAAGAGACACATCGCCATTCTTTTGAACTTCTCGAACAAAGTATAACTTGATGTTGAAATGCTTAGTCTTTCCATGAAAGACTGGATTATTGGAGATAGCAATGGCAGCTTGGTTATCAACTAGTATCTCAGTGCTTTGCTTCTGCTCAATGTTTAGATCAACAAGAATCTTCCTTAACCAGAGAGCTTGATTAACTGTTGCTGTTGCGGCTATAAGTTCCTTTCTCGCGGTGGCTTGAGCTACAGTTTCCTGCTTGCTCGAGCTCCAAGAGAACATGCCTGATCCAAGGCAAAAACAGTAACCAGATGTACTCTTCATGTCATCAGTTGAGCCACCCCAATCACTGTCGGAGAAACCAATTAACTTCATTTCTCTGTGCTTTAAAAACTTCACTCCATAATTTCAGGTCCCCTTGATGTATCTGATAACTCTCTTTGCAGCTCTCATGTGAGTCTCATTGGGACAATGCATGAATCTGGAGAGAATACTTACAACATTCAAGATGTCAGGTCTGGTTGCTGTTAAGTACATTAGACAACCTACCAAACTCCTGAACTCAGCTTCAATAACTTTGGGAGAACCATCATCTCTGACCAGCTTCTCTTTTTGATTCATATGAGTATTCATTGCTTTGCAATCTTCCATCTGAACTTTTTTAAGTATCTCCTTTGCATACTTTCTTTGACATATGAACACTTCATCTTGGCTTTGTTTGATCTCAATGCCAAGGAAATATGACATCAGACCAAGGTCCGTCATTTCAAGACCTTTTTCATCTCCGCTTGAACCGGTTAACTTGATCAAGATTGTTCCTCAGTAATTAATAAGTCATCCACATAAAGAGAAATGACTAAGGTGTTTGTACCTTCATGCTTGGCATACAGTGTGAGCTCAGATTGACTTTTTTGAAAGCCAAGGCTCATCACGTGATCATTAATTTTGCTGTACCAAGCTCGTGGAGCCTGTTTTAGGCCATATAGAGCCTTTTTCAGCAAGTAAACTTTGTCTTCATTGCCTTTGCTTAAAAAACCTTCAGGTTGCTCGACAAAAAATTCTTCTTGCAAGACTCCATTCAAGAATGCAGATTTAACATCTAACTGGAATACTTTCTAATTTTTTTGAGCAGCAAGAGCAAGAAACAATCTTACAGTGTCAAGCCTGGCAACAGGTGCAAATGTTTCTGAATAGTCAACTCCAAAGACTTGTGCATATCCCTTCACAACAAGTCTTACTTTGAATTTGTTGACTGAACCATCAGGATTTAGTTTGGTTCTAAACACCCATCTGACTCCAATTACCTTCCTGTCCAAGGGTCGATCAACCAGCTCCCATGTTTTTCTCTATCATCGAAAGCTCCTCCTGCATTGCAGCCATCCAATGTTGACTGCTTTTTGCATCATCGAACCCTGCAGGCTCACAAATAGCTACATTACACCTTTGATAAATATCAGATAGCAGCCTTGTGCCTCTGACAGGTGTATCATCAGTCAAAACATCTTGGTCTTCATCTTCAGGTTCTTCTGACATGCTACTAATGATAAAATTATTTGGTGCACTAGAAATCTGGTTCACCTTGGTCGAATCTTCCCAGTTCCATTGCTCATTTTCAACAAAATGAACATCACGACTCACAATAACACGTCCAGTGTATGGTTGAAAGACCCTATAAGCTTTAGATACAGTGCTATACCCAACAAATATGCCAACTTCTACCTTTTTGTCAAGCTTGTCATGCTTGACCTGTGGAATGTAAGTGAAACAAAGGCAGCCAAATACTTTAAGGAACTTTAAAGAAGGTTTGTAACCATACCAAGCTTCAAATGGTGTCCGATCCTTCACAAACTTTTGTTGAAATCCGATTTTGCAAGTACACACAGCAGTTGTTTGCAACTTCTCCCCAAAAGCTTTTTGAAGATTCTTTTCATGAAGCATGCATCTCGTCATCTCCATTATGAATCTGTTCCTCCTTTCACTTACTCCATTCTGTTGAGGAGTGTATGGTGCTGTCAACTGATGCTCAATTCCATCCTCTTCACAAAACCTGTTAAAGGTTTCTGAAGTGTACTCCTTGCCATTATCAGATCTTAAGGTCTGAATCATGCACCCACTTTCATTCTCAACTCTGGTTTTGAATTTCCAGAATACACCAGCAACTTCTAACTTTTACTTCAACAAGAAGATCCAGCACATTCTTGTTAGATCATCAATAAAAGCAATGTAATAGAGATTACCATTTAATGATGGTATTCTCTGGGGGCCACAAAGATCAGTATGAACAAGCTGCAGTTTTTTCGAGGCTCTCCATGCTTGTTTAGGAAAGGGTTGCCTATGTTGTTTCCCAAAATTACAAGCTTGACAAGGAGGCATGTCATCATCAATGTCTGTGAGTCCTTTAACCAACTTCTTCAACTGCATCTGAAGCAATCCTCGATGATGAAAGTGCCCTAGTCTTTTGTGCCAAGTCTCGTGTGGCACTGCTCGAATTAAAGGCCACTTGCTCCTTCTCTATTGGATCAAGAGCAAAGCTTTTTCCCTTCATTTTGACATTGAACAAGTCTTTGCCACTAGCATCTCTGATCAAGCACTGTTTATTCTCAAACAGCACTTTATAGCCTTTATCTAGTAACTGACCAACACTTAAGAGATTTTGATCAATTTTAGGTACAAACAAAACATCCAAAATGAACTTTGTACCTTTATAGCTTGTTATAGCTACTGTGCCTTTTCCCTTAACCTCTAGGTGTTCACCATTTCCGATCCTCACTCTCTTGATTTCAGTGTTTCTTATCTCCTCGAAGAGCTCTTTTGTCATATGTCATGTGATTTGTGCACCCACTATCAACCAACCACTCTCACTTGATTCTCTCGCTCGAGAAACAAGTGACCACTTAACAATAAATCTTCTTCTTCTTGATCAGCCACCTGTGCATCTACTTCTTGCACTTGACTTTTGACTTTGCAAATCACAGCTTCATGTCCAAGTTGATTGCATTTGGAGCATTTGGCATCCGATCTTCTCCAACACTTGAATGGTGGATGACCATTCTTCTCACAATGGTGACAAGGTGGGTAGGATTTCTTGGCACCTTCACCTTTGCTCTTCTGATAATTGCCTGATGACCCTCTACTTGTCGACTGGTTTTTGAAATTTTTCTTCTTTTTATACCTGCTGTTGTCTTGATGCTTGGCAGGTAAGGCACCTTCAATCACCCCTTCTTGCCTCATAGACCTTCTTTGCTCTTGTGCTTGTAAAGCATTCAAGAGCTCTGCAAGAGAAATTTTTGACAGATCCTTGGTGTTTTTCAGAATAGTAATGGTGGCTTCAAACTTCTCCGAGCAATGACTGACTAGCAAACTTTTCCACGATTCTAGAGTCTTTTAACTCAAAACCAAGCAATCTCACCTTGTTGGCAATGCTGAGGAGTTTGTCAGAATATTCTTTCACTGACTCAGACTCCTTCATCTTCTGCAACTCAAAATCCCTGATCAGATTCAGGACTTTCATTCCACGAATCCTCTTATCTCCTGCATACTCAGCCTTGAGGTAATCCCAGATTTCCTTTGCTAATTTCAGGGACATTATTCGTGTGAAGATCATTTGAGATATAGCTACAAATAGGCAAGCTTTTGCCTTTGATTTTCTTGTCTTCTTCTCCTTCTGTGCTTTAATCTGTGCCACAGTAGGATTTGTTGGAAGTGGAGGGACCTCATAATCCTCTTCTACAGCTTCCCAAAGATCCAAAGCCTCCCAGTAAGTCTCCATACGAATCGCCCACATCGATAATTGTCTCCATCAAGACCGGTGGTGCAAAGAATCGAAAACTTGATTCTCCTTCCATTTTAAACAAATAACCTCACAGATCCCTTAAGAAGATAGCTCTGATTACCAAACTGTTGGTGATTTGAACACAAATTTAATGGTTGATCGAGAGATTTTAAGTGAAAGAAGAGAAATGAAGCTTTTAGAGAGAAAATAATTGAAGACTTGATATTTTTGTTGAATACTTACAGCACTTATATAGTAGTCTTCACAACCAAAATAATCAAAAGATAAGCCTAAAAATCAACAGATAAAATGGAAACTAAACTCCTAAAATAAAGGAGACTTATTCAAATTCAATAATAGAAAAAACTAAGTGGCAGCAATCTAAGCATGTAATCTCAACAATTTAATTACCCCGGGAATTTCTCGCTGAACTTTTGAAGGGCTGGAGGAGCTGCCACAACAGATATCTGTAATAAAACAGCTTCATTCATATTAGTAAGTTGGCATAAAAAATGCATATTGAAAGTAACGATTTCTGGCAAAGTTGAAGATGAAAAAATATAGACACATTTTATCTAGAGTTTTCCCAGTCTTCATAGGAATAGCTAAGGTCAAACTGTGGGATGTAATACTTAATCACATTCCGAAGAAGTTCCGAGATGCAAATTCAACTGAAAAGAGAAAGATTCTTCCAAATTATTTACCACTTTCATTTGCTTCTTGTCAATTCCACGTTCCTCTAAGAGGTCAAGTGCTGCCACAATTGTGCCGCCTGAAACTCTTAACAAGAAAATTAGCAAAAGCAGTGCAACGTTATCAACCTCAGTCTCTAAGAAAAATGATCTCTTAAAACACAACGCTTGTGCGGCACAGCTACCATGATAATACTTACCTTCACTTTCAACACAAAAATAATGATTTCCTTGATTTTCAACAAATTGAATGCTGAAATAAGAGGTACAAATGCCAAAAAGATTTATATTTCTTTAAGATGGATATGATACAAGATTTCTAGCTTTAAGATGAAGATTAGTACCTGTTGCCAACAAAGGATCTACCACAAAAACTCGAGATACTTCAAAAATCATTTTAGGCAACCTACAAGAGTACATTAGCACAAATTACACATACAGTTAAGCCTGCACTCAGCAAATCAAAAGGATGAAATGGGGCTGACCGAACAAAATTACCACAGTTCAACTGGGAACATACTAGGAGGTAGGAACCACATAATAGAAAGAGAAGTAAAATCTTATTATTTAGATAAACTGTTGGCAAAAGTGTTTTTACATCTCTGCTTAGCCCTTCGTTCACAAAGCCATAAATAATCATAAACAAGTAAACTGGTTGGCCATATAAGAAAACGTAGGATAAGAGGTAGTCTTAATTAACATGTAGGAAACAAAAGCCAAATAAAGATATCTTCAAAACTATACTATCTTTTGTTGGTTGAGCGGAGAAAATGTAACAATATGTTTTTCAGCAGCATCGAAAATAGAGATTTCAGGGTCATAATCCTGACGAGTAAGTTCGTAAATAGTGTTTATTAATATTTACGAGTTGATTATAGTGTTTTATTAAATTTTGATTTGGTAAGTTTTGTTAATTGGATAATTAGTTAAAGTCGAATGGTTTTGAAAAATGAGGTATTGAGATCTCATTTTTGTAAACTGAATCATAAATATTTTTATTAAATATTTATGGAGTTATTATATAGGTAAATTGAAATTTGGTCTAGAAATTTTGGTGATCTGATTGTTAATTAAGGAAAAAGAATTAAATCATAAAAATCGTAAAACTTAATCGCTATTAATATATATTTGCTTAATGGTTATAAAATCATGTTTAGAGGGTTTTATGAGGCAATTTGATCATGTTGGAATATAATGGCTGGTTACTATACAAATTTGGTGTAATATTATGTTAATATAATATTGTTTAATAATTTAAAAATGATTAAAACATAAAAACAAAACACATGACCATTTTCATTCCACTTTCTTCATCCTTTCCACCCGAAACCACCATTGATAAACCTCAAGAAGTTCGGCCAAGCTCAACACCTTTCATGTCACTGATTTCTTTATCCGTTTTTAGTAATTTTTATGTTTTTGATATCGTTGTAGCTTAATTTAGCTAACCATGGACTATTTTGTAAAACTATTAAACGTTTTGAAACTTACCATTGATGATTTTTGGTTTTCTTTTTGAAGTTAAATGGTTAAGTTTGAAGCTTGATTGTTAAATATGACTGTTTTGTAAAGTAGTTTTGGTTAGTTTTAAGTTTAGGGACTAAAATGATAAAATAATAAATTTAGCATGAAATTATTATAAAATTTCAGTAATAATGGGTTGTATATGTATAAGGGTAATTTCAACATAAGTGTTTTTGGTTTGATTGTGATATATGTGAAAGTTTCGGTTTTAAAGACTAAATTGAATAAAAGGTAAAAGTTTAGGGTAATAATGTAAAATGTCATTAAAGGGTCAAATATATGAATATAGATATTTTAAGGGATTTTAATTAGTTAATTAAGCTAAATTATTATATGTAGATAAAGAAACGGATCAACCGGTCAATAATTGTGGAAAAAGGAATGTCGTCAAGTAGTTCTCGGTATAGTGCTTGTAGTTGTTTCGTTTATCGTATTAGATTTGTTATGCTTATTGATGGTTTGAATTCTAATTATATGTGTATATGTATGTGTGTATGGTGAGTATGGTTAATTGTGGTAAGTTTGAAAGTGGAAAGAAATGTTTGAATTGTAAGTATGGCAATTGTATATGTTTGAGCTGAGTCATGTTATTTTATGTAAAATATGTAATCAAGTTGATCAAGGTATAATGTTATAAACATGAAAAGATTATAGAATACAAGTTAAGGCCCGTGTGAGCTTAGTGAATGATTAGGATACAAATGACATGTCATTAGGGTGTTCCAGGCACTAGATGTCAGTGATTACAGTTTTTAGGTACTATGTATCGTTGTTTCAATTTCCAGGCACTCTGTGCTGGTGATATATTTTTAGATACTATGTACCGGTGGTGGATACCATACCGATGGCTAGAATCTAGAATTTTTTACAAATTCTCGTCAGCTTGTGTGAGCAGATTATGTAATGGTCAATGTCCCGATGATCAGCTTGTGTAGTATTATTTCCCTACGTATCCGAAGTTAATCTACTATAGTTCCCCGAGCAAAACAATTAATGAATTGTTTAGAAATTAAATTCATGGCATGAATGGCTAAATACTTATTAGTTGTGAAATGGTATGCGAAACATGTATCTTGTGATTTTGCCAATGTTATATGTATATTACTAATCATTTGGCATGGTAGGTAATGTGAAATATGGCAAGAATTGTTGCTATATGTTAAATTGAATTGTATGCTTTAAATGACAGATATGTGATGTCTAAATTTTACGAACTTACTAAGCTTTATATAAGCTTCATTTTCTTCCTTGTAGATTGTCGTATTTGAGCTGTCAATTGGATAGATTTTGGAGATCACACTATCCGTTAACTCTTTTGGTAGCTATTTGCTTATTTTGGCCTGGTTATAAGTGGCATGTAAATAGGGTTTGGCAATGTATGTTATAAGTTTTTAGTTACGTTTTGTGCCATTTGGTATATGTATTAATGCATAAGTTTGTAAGCTACGATGGTTGTTTGTTGGCCTGTGATAGTATAAATTTGTTTAGTGTTATTCATACTACCTTAGCTATGAAATGTGCATAAGTTTTGGTTATTTGGTTAACTTGATTTCATGAATGTGAACATGAGGAAATGATGTTAGTTTAATGGTTGAATTGGCATGGAATGTTAGGTTGTTATGCTTGAATGGTTAAAGTTTAATGTTTGAATTGTGGTGCCAATGATGACATATTGGTTAGGCACTTAGGTTGGATGTTATTTGGTATGTTTTGATGCATTTTATGTAGGTTTAATGGATGGTAATTGCATGAATTATGGCCTAAGTGATTATAGGTGTGATGGCTTGGTTTTAAAAGCATGTTTAGGTGCATATGGCCATGTGCCATACATGGTTGCCTCATACGACCATGTGGTATATTTGATTTTGGTGTACGTCCGTTCACATGGCATCAGTCTATCACACAGTTAGACAACACGGCCATGTCTTAGGACCATATAGTCTCAGCCTTGTCATACAATTTGGCCACACGACCATGTAACCTTTGTTTACACTTTTTACCTGAATTTTTTTTTTTGTAAAAGTTTCAATTTAGTCTTGATATGATTCCAAGTTGGTTTAAGGGTCTCGTGTGCTTAATTAATACCTGATTTTGAATGTAAATCGCATCACACTTGTGCTAATGTTTTTTAATAGATTTGTTGATTATTTATGCCAAATATTTGTATGACAGTAATGTTTAACAGCTGTAATACCTTATAGTTCGAGTCAGGTGATCGAACCGAGTATAGGGTGTTACAGAAGAAATCATTATAAAGATAATATGTCAAATTTACCTAAATGATATGCTTTTGTAGCTAGGAAAACGGATGATGCATGTTCTGTAACACCCCTTAACCTGTACCCGTCGCCGAGTTTGGGTTATGAGGCGTTACCGAACTAGACACAATTTTTCACAGTCATTTATGGAATAAACCCTATACGTATATTTAAATTTTTCCATATCCACAATAATAAACAAGACTTACATTACAAACCATGTTTCATAATGCAATACATCATAACTCATAATCTATACAAGTTTCAATCAAGCTTCCACTTAACAAACCTCAAATTTCAGTATGTCAAACATATGTAAGTACATCTATCTCATTAGCCGAATATCGACATATTATTCTATACTTTCTGCAAATATGCATATTAAAACGAATAGGTCCATAATACTTAAATAGCTTGTCATTCACACATATGACACTCGGACAGTATAGCATGACCAAACAAACACATTATACTACCATAATATGCGCATTGTCCCTAAACAAAAGCCATGTCAATCCAAAATTTTCAATTCATTTTACCTTATTAATCCATGGTTACAAGATCATTGAATAACCTACCAAACACACATGATATGTGACTAATTCAATTTATATATAAATACAACCAATTCATTGATCATATATTCGGTTCTCAAAATAAAACTTCAATGATCAACCCAAAGCATTAGTATATACATTTTCATGATCATCCCCGAATTATACCAAGCACATAATAATCTAAGTAGAGATATTCGCATTTACATAATAAGCATACTTATACATATATATGATCATTTCTATACAACTACATCTAACTTCCAAGCCTTATGTGCATACGTCTTATATCAAAGATTAAAATGCAGAAGATTATATCAAACATACAAACGATGTTTAACCTTAAAGATAATAACCTTATTCGCAAGGCCATATATATATACATTTACAAAACCGAACATCATTCATTACTTATCAAAATACAACCTATACATGCCTTTGATTCAAAAAGCAAACATATATATATACCAAAGAGAGTGATAGTGTGGTTGACTTTCTTGATGATCCCCGAGCCCGTAGTTGAATCAATGATCTATAAAATGTAAATACAAACACATACAGAGTAAGCTCGCTAGCTTAGTAAGTCTTAAGGAAAAGATAATTCACTAATCAAGCACTTTAACATTTATAATCAATAAATTGTAGTACATTATATATGAATATTTTGATATGCAATTAATACAAAACCAAATACTAGTAATATATTAACTCAATTACTTATACTTCACTCATCATCAACATGCAACTCATCAAGGCACAAAGTACATGTATTACATGAATCGCATGTTTATAATCATATAAATTTAACATTCATATCCATTACATTATCACACTAAAAATTCTATTATTTCTATATTCATACACGTCGATCATAAGCTCAAATTCACATAACACCGTTCTTAACATAATATTTCAAATCAAGTAACATTAATCACAACTTACCTTACTTCGATGAATTTAAATGAGACTTATGCTTACCTCGAGTTTTTAACTCAATAGATTAACTACGTTACAACTCGAGAAATTTATGGTTCCTTCATTTTAAAGTATCACCACTTGCATTAAGCTTTGCTAGGCACGAAGCCCGAATATAACACCGCACTAAGCACGCTAGGCACGAAGCCGAATATGTCACCGACACTAAGCACGCTAGGCACGGCCCGAATATGTCACGGCACTAAGCTCGCTAGGCAAGAAGCCCGAATATAACACCGGCACTAAGCCTGCTAGGCACGAAGCCCGAATATAACACTGGCACTAAGCTTGCTAGGCATGAAGCCCGATTATCAATATAGTTAACCATTCATTCCGCATTTTATAATGCTAACTTCACCACCATTCATATTTCACAAATTACAATCATATATCAAACCAAGTATACTTATTCGAATCACATTAAATAAAATTACCATCAACCAACTTATTATCCTCACATTCGCCAACTCAAGAATTTATACTATAAATATATCAATTTCATCATTCATTAAATTCGTAAATAATTCTTTAACATATGTTCGCTAAGGACTTACCTCGATCGTCGATTGGATCGCAGTAAACCGGCTACTCGAGAACCTTTGTTTTCCCCCGATCCAAATCCATTTTTCTTTGTTCTTGATCTAAACACATTAAAATTTAGCTCATTCAAGTACATTTCATCTCAATTTAGTCCCTAAGCATATAATTAGGCAATTTACCATTTTACCCCTACTATTTCACATTTTCACAATTTAGTCCTATTTGCATAAAACACAAAATACACAAAATTTCTCAACACTACTTAAGGGCCGAATATGTATAGGGACTATACAAGTCCATTTCTTTCATTTATTTCGCAAATAAGCCCCTCTAAAAATTTATTCTTGCAATTTAGTCCAAAATACTCAAATTCACTAAAATTTCCAATACAAAATATACTAATCTTTAACATATCTTTAAAAAAATTATCAAACATAAAAAACTACATGAACACATTAATGGCCGAATATCAAACATGCTTAGATTCAAAAATTTCAACATGGGTAAGCTACCGTCAAGCAACGATCTCAAAAACGTCAAAATTAACAAAAATCGACTAAAAACTCACCTTGAATTTTAGCTTAGAATTGCCGAAAATTAAAGGGTTTCAAAGCTTCATTCTTTCTCCCACATTCGGCCAAAGATGGATGAAAAAGATGATGGCTTATTATTATAATCTTTTAACATATAAAGTAAATAATTATTTAATTACTAATTTAACCTTTAAAATAAAATAAAACTAATATAAAACTTAAGGTTAGTTATGACATATGCCACCCACTAACTTGAAAATGGGCTAATTGCCCTTTTAATGCCCCATATTAAAAAGCCATCATCAATCTAGCACTTTACACTATAGTATACAACTTTTACACTTTACGCGATTTAATCCTTTTTGTTAAATTGAACACACAAACGATAAAATTTTTCTACGAGACTTTCACACACATTAATTCACATATAATAAACACAAATATAATATTAAAATATTTCTCGGACTCGGATTCGTGGTCCCGAAACCACCATTCCGATTAGGGTCAAATTCGGTCTGTTACAACTCTCCCCCCCTTTAAGGATTTTCGTCCCCGAAAATCTTACCGTTAAACAACGTCGGATATTGTTGCCTCATTGAGTCCTCAGCTCCCATGTAGCCTCTTCAACTCGTGCCGATTCCATAGTACTTTCACTAATGGAATCCTTTTTGTTTCTTAACTCTTTTATTTCCCGAGCTAAGATACGGATCGGTTCTTCCTCATATGTCATATCGGGTCGGATTTCAATTTCAGACGGAGTAATCACATGTGATGGATCTGATCTGTATCTACGAAGCATCGAAACATGAAATACATCTTGTATCTTTTCTAACTCGAAGGTAACTTCAATCTATAGGCAACGTGCCCAATCGTTTGATGATTTCATACGGTTCGATAAATCTCGGACTCGGTTTGCCTTTCCGACCAAAACGAAGTACTTTCTTCCACGGAGATACTTTCAAGAATACTCGATCTCCGACTTGAAATTCTATATCTTTACGTTTCAAATCAGTAAAGACTTTTGACGATCCGATGCGGTTTGAAACTATCTTTGATTATAGCCACTTTACTCGATCTCTTTAATCAAATCGACCCTAATATCTTATTCTCACCGAGCTCGGTCCAAAGACAAAGGCGCATTTAAACTTGCGGCCATATAAAGCTTCATAGGGTGCCATTTTGATACTTGTTTGAAAAGCTGTTATTATAAGCAAATTCAATCAAAGGTAAGTACCTTTCCCACGCACCTTCAAACTCAAGAACGCAACATCTCAACATGTCCTCAAGTGTTTGAATAGTTCGCTCGCATCGACCGCCTGCTTTTGCGGGTGAAAGGCGGTGCTAAAATGGAGTTTAGCACCTAAAGCATCTTGCAACTTCTTCCACAATCGCGATATGAATCTCGAGTCTCTGCATGCGAGATAATAGAACTTCGGCACACCATGTAATCTCACGATTTGAGATATATACAACTCAAACAAGTTTATCTAGTGAAAAGTCCGTGTTTGCAACCGGTACAAAATGAGCTGATTTGGTCGATCTATCTACTATAACCTGCATGCATCTTTCTTGCTTTCGGTGTCATAGGCAAACCATATACAAAATCCATAGTGATTCTATCCCATTTCCATTCAGTATCATGATCGGTTTGAAGCAACCTGTAAGGCACTTGATGCTCGGCTTTTTACTTGCGACAAATTAAGCACTTTGACACAAATTCGGATATATCCCGTTTCATGTCGTGCCACCGATAAACTGTTTCAAATCATTATACATTTTCGTACTACCCGGATGTATCGATAATCGACCACTATGAGCCTCACTCGAGAATCATCTCGAATCAAATCCGAGTTCTTTGGAACACACATTCGGCTTTTAAAGTTCAAACGGTCATTTGTATCAATTTGAAACTCTGATTCCGCATCTTTTTCACACTGAATTCGTCTAGCAATCAAATCTTTGTCAACTTTCTGTGCATCACAAATTTGCTGAATAAACATTGGTCTTGTTTGTAACTCAGCTATGATCGAATCATCACCAGACATAACCATCTGTACGTTCATCGCACGAAGAGCAAATAATGATTTCCGACTTAACGCATCTGCCACAACATTAGCTTTTCCCGGATGGTAGTCAATTACCAACTCATAGTCTTTCAACAGCTTCTAACCATCTGCATTGTCTCAAGTTCGGATCTTTACGAGTCATCAAATACTTTAGACTTTTATGATCCGAATAAACGTGACATTTCTCGCCGAATAAGTAATGACGCCAAATTTTCAATGCGAAAACAATGGCTGCTAATTCCAGATCGTGAGTCGGATAATTTCTTTCGTGCGGCTTCAATCGTCTCGGCGTAAGCTATAACTTTGCCTTCCTGCATCAAAACGCAACCCAACCCATTCAAAGAAGCATCACTAAAAACGACAAATTCTTTACCCGATTCAGGCTGAGCTAACACTGGAGCTTCGGTCAAAAGGGCTTTCAGCTGCTCGAAACTTTTCTGACACTTTTCCGACCACTCAAACTTGACATCTTTTTGTAGTAGCTTTGTCAAAGGTGTAGCTATCATGGAAAAGCCTTTGACGAATCGCCTGTAGTATCCCGCAAGTCCCAAAAAGCTCCGAATTTCAGAGACATTCTTCGGTGGTTTCCAATCAAGTATAGCCAATAATTTGTTTGGATCAACTCGAATACCTGAAGATGAAACAACATGACCCAAAAAGCTGACTTCCTTCATCCAAAACTCACACTTACTGAACTTTGCATACAACTGCTGATCTCGTAAAGTCTGTAATACTAATCTCAAGTGTTCAGCGTGTTCGGTTTCATCTTTTGAGTTGATCAGTATATCATCAATAAACACTACTACAAACCGATCCAAAAGCGGTAAAACTCGATTCATTAAGTCCATAAAAATAGCAGTGCATTAGTGAGTCCAAAAGGCATAACCGAAACTCAAAATGTCCGTACCTCGTCCGGAATGCGCTCTTTGGCACATCTGTATCTCTCGACTCATGAATCGATAATAACCCGATCTCAAATCTATTTTCAAAATACCAAGCCCCTTTCAACCGATCAAACAAATCATCAATCCGAGGTAGCGGGTACTTATTCTTTATAGTTACCTTATTCGATTCAGCCGATAATCAATGCACAAATCGCATCGTTCCATCTTTCTTTTTCACAAAAAGAACTGGTGCACCCTAAGGAGAGAAACTTCGGTCGTGCAAAGCCCTATCTGTTAACTCTTGCAAGCTGTGCTTTCAACTCTTTTAACTTTCGGTAGGTGCCATCCGATACGGAGCTATCGAAATCGGAGTCGTTCCCGATACTAATTCAATGCCAAACTCAATCTCTCGTACTGGTGGTAAACCCTGTAGTTCTTCAGAAACACATCCGGGTATTCACACACAACCTGCATGATTCATTCAATCGCTGGACACTTTATTATCCAAAGACATAGGCTAAATAAGCTTCGCACCCTTTTCTCACATACTTCCGGGCTAACATCGAGGATATTACTGTAGGAAACCCACTTAAATCACTAGATTCAATTCTAATGATCTCACCGCTCGACGCCTCAAATTAATAAGCTTTCTTTTGCAATTCACCATGCGCATCATGCGAAGTTAACTACCCATTCCCAAAATTATATCGAACTCACCGAAGGGCAACAACATTAAATCTGGTGGAAAGCAAGAATTCCGAATCATCAACGGGCAACCTCTACACACTTTATTAACAAGTACACATATACCCAAAGGGTTGGACACACGAATCACAAACTCGAGAGACTCAATCGGCGAGTCTTCATCAATACTAGAGTTTCACACACATATGAATGAGTCGAACCGTGATCAATCAATGCAATCACAGTAGTATCATAAAGGGTGAAAGTACCGGTAATGACATCGGGGGAGGAAGCATCCTCTCTGGCTCGTGTAGCATAAGCTCTAGCTGGAGCTCTAGCCTCTGATCGTATTGCGGTGTCCTTCGTCCCTCTCTGACTGCCACCTACATTGCTTGAATATCTGAGTGGTCTACCCCGTGTTGGCACACTGCTCGGTCTAGTGTTCTGAGTCGTATTTTGCTCGGCTAACATCGGACACTCTCGAATAAAATGATCTGACGATCCACATTTAAAGCAGGACCGATCACGAACTCTACAACTCCCAGAATGCCATTTCCCACAATGTTTACATTCAGCCCGGCTCGTGGAACATTACCGACACTAGCTATCGAGTGGCTCGGGAACTCACCGGAGGTCGATCACGCCTAGGCAAGTCCGAAGTGGCTTTATGTCGATCGGGGTCATCTCTCGAACTTCTTATGCACGAATGGAAAATTTTACTCGATGGTCTTTTTCGAGTGTCTCTAGCTTCTACTTCAGCTTTTCTTTTCTCCTTTCCGAGCTCTTCGGCTTTACAAGCTCGCTCGACTAATGTCACAAACTCTTTGATTTCAAGAATGCCAACAAGTAACTTTATGTCTTCATTCAGGCCGTCTTCAAATCTTTTACACATAATGGCTTCGGTAGATATACACTCTTGAGCATAACGGCTCAATCTGACAAACTTCCGCTCATATTCTGTCACAGTCATACGACCCTATTTTAATTCCAGAAATTCTTTTCATTTCTGATCGATGAATCTTTGACTGATATATTTCTTACGAAACTCAATTTGAAAGAAATCCCAAGTTACTTTTCTTTCTAACCACGGATACCGATGTGTTTCCACCGGTGATAGGCAGCGATGTCCCAAGTAGAGATATAGCACACTTTAGGCATTCATCCGGGTGCAGGATAGCTCATCAAGTACCCGAATAGTGTTATCAAGCCACATCTCGCTCTCTCGGCGTCATCATCATCATTGGCCTTGAATTCCTCGGCCTCATATTTCCGATTTTATCAACGGGAGGCTCGCTAGATTTCATCGGATCTATCATCTGAAAGTCTTTGAAGGTACCGGAGTTGGATTATTCGGGGTAGAGGTTGTTGTACAGCCGGATTAGTCTCGAATAAACTGGGTAAACCATTCGCTCATCATCCGGTAGAAGGCTTGTTTAGCCTCCCCTCATGGCTACCCGAAATCGGCGAGAGTCTAATGGCGCTTGATCCACACGAGAGACCAGCGCAACGCTCTCCACATCATCACTACGACTCTATCGGGATCAGGATCCATTTACTATATAAAATACAATTGAAATTGTCAGAAGTCACCACATTATCATATATACAATTCAAAGGCATGTATAGCTAGACTCATACACACTACGGTATTCCTAGAATCGACTAAATCGTAGCTCTGATACCAATTAAATGTAACACCCCTTAACCTGTACCCGTCGCTGAGTTAGGGTTATGAGGCGTTACCGAACTAGACACAATTTTTCACAGTCATTTATGGAATAAACCTTATACGTATATTTAAATTTTTCCATATCCACAATAATAAACAAGACTTACATTACAAACCATGTTTCATAATGCAATACATCATAACTCATAATCTATAAAAGTTTCAATCAAGCTTCCACTTAACAAACCTCAAATTTCAGATGTCAAACATATGTAAGTACATCTATCTCATTAGCCGAATATCAGCATATTATTCTATACTTTCTCGCAAATATGCATATTAAAACGAATAGGTCCATAATACTTAAATAGCTTGTCATTCACACATATGACACTCGGACAAGATAGCATGACCAAACAAACACATTATACTACCATAATATGCGCATTGTCCCTAAACAAAAGCCATGTCAATCCAAAATTTTCAATTCATTTTACCTTATTAATCCATGGTTACAAGATCATTGAATAACCTACCAAACACACATGATATGTGACTAATTCAATTTATATATAAATACAACCAATTCATTGATCATATATTCGGTTCTCAAAATAAAACTTCAATGATCAACCCAAAGCATTAGTATATACATTTTCATGATCATCCTCGAATCATACCAAGCACATAATAATCTAAGTAGAGATATTCGCATCGACATAATAAGCATACTTATACATATATATGATCATTTCTATACAACTACATCTAACTTCCAAGCCTTATATGCATACGTCTTATATCAAAGATTAAAATGAAGATTATATCAAACATACAAACGATGTTTAACCCAAAGATAACACCTTATTCCCAAGGCCATATATATATACATTTACAAAACCGAACATCATTCATTACTTATCAAAATACAGCCTATACATGCCTTTGATTCAAAAAGCAAACATATATATACCAAAGAGAGTGATAGTGTGGTTGACTTTCTTAATGATCCCCGAGCCCGTAGTTGAATCAATGATCTATAAAATGTAAATACAAACACATACAGAGTACGCTCGCTAGCTTAGTAAGTCTTAAGCAAAAGATAATTCACTAATCAAGCACTTTAACATTTATAATCAATAAATTGTAGTACATTATATATGAATATTTCGATATGCAATTAATACAAAACCGAATACTAGTAATATATTAACTCAATTACTTATACTTCACTATCATCAACATGCAACTCATCAAGGCACAAAGTACATGTATTACATGAATCGCATGTTTATAATCATATAAATTTAACATTCATATCCATTACATTATCACACTAAAAATTCTATTATTTCTATATTCATACACGTCGATCATAAGCTCAAATTCACATAACACCGTTCTTAACATAATATTTCAAATCAAGTAACATTAATCACAACTTACCTTACTTCTGATGAATTTAAATGAGACTTATGCTTACCTGAGTTTTTAACTCAATAGATTAACTACGTTACAACTCGAGAAATTTATGGTTCCTTCATTTTAAAGTATCACCGCATTAAGCTCGCTAGGCACGGCTTCGAATATAACACTGGCACTAAGCCTACTAGGCACGAAGCCCGAATATGTCACCGGCACTAAGCCTGCTAGGCACGAAGCCCGATTATCAATATAGTTAACCATTCATTCCGCATTTTATAATGCTAACTTCACCACCATTCATATTTCACAAATTACAATCATATATCAAACCAAGTATACTTATTCGAATCACATTAAATAAAATTACCATCAACCAACTTATTATCCTCACATTCGGCCAACTCAAGAATTTATAGTATAAATATATCAATTTCATCATTCATTAAATTCGTAAATAATTCTTTAACATATGTTCGCTTAAGGACTTACCTCGACTGTCGACGGACCGCATAAACCGGCTACTCGAGAACCTTTGTTTTCCCCCGATCCAAATCCATTTTTCTTTGTTCTTGATCTAAACACATTAAAATTTAGCTCATTCAAGTACATTTCATCTCAATTTAGTCCCTAAGCATATAATTAGGCAATTTACCATTTTACCCCTACTATTTCACATTTTCACAATTTAGTCCTATTTGCATAAAACACAAAATACACAAAATTTCTCAACACTACTTAAGGGCCGAATATGTATAGGGACTATACAAGTCCATTTCTTTCATTTATTTCGCAAATAAGCCCCTCTAAAAATTTATTCTTGCAATTTAGTCCAAAATACTCAAATTCACTAAAATTTCCAATACAAAATATACTAATCTTTAACATATCTTTAAAAAAATTATCAAACATCAAAACTACATGAACACATTAATGGCCGAATATCAAACATGCTTAGATTCAAAAATTTCAACATGGGTAAGCTACCGTTCAAGCAACGATCTCAAAAACGCCAAAATTAACAAAAATCGACTAAAAACTCACCTTGAATTTTAGCTTAGAATTGCCGAAAATTAAAGGGTTTCAAAGCTTCATTCTTTCTCCCACATTCGGCCAAATATGGATGAAAAAGATGATGGCTTATTATTATAATCTTTTAACATATAAAGTAAATAATTATTTAATTACTAATTTAACCTTTAAAATAAAATAAAACTAATATAAAACTTAAGGTTAGTTATGACATATGCCACCCACTAACTTGAAAATGGGCTAATTGCCCTTTTAATGCCCCATATTAAAAAGCCATCATCAATCTAGCACTTTACACTATAGTATACAACTTTTACACTTTACGCGATTTAATCCTTTCTGTTAAATTGAACACACAAACGATAAATTTTTTCTACGAGACTTTCACACACATTAATTCACATATAATAAACACAAATATAATATCAAAATATTTCTCGGACTCGGATTCGTGGTCCCGAAACCACCATTCCGATTAGGGTCAAATTCGGTCTGTTACATGTTCAGCTAGAGTAAGACCAGCTCTCAGTATTGGAACAATCTAAGAAACCCCAAAAAACAAGTATTAGTTACTAACTCAAAAAATTCAAAGAAATATAGAATTTAAATGTTAAAAGTGGAAACTAGCCACTATAGGTTCCTTTAGATCAATAAATTCAACTGAAGTAATAGCCATTGGTGATTGAATCTCCCTTGCTACAGTAGGCTGCCAGCCAGGATATTTTATGTTCCATATAGAAAAACACATCCTTATTTCCAATATGATTTCAAGAAAGATATGTACAAGGTAAGAACTTACCAACCAATCCCTTGAAGCTTCGTACATAAGTAACCTCCATAACGTAGCCATAGCATCTCCTAATAACTAGAGAAATCAAAAAAGAAAAATAAAATAAAATAATATTTTGCCAGTGATCCAGATATGTAAAATCTAAAAACAATCTAAAGTTCAGATAAAATTTGAAGAAAACTCAGTGAAAATGGGACAAGGAATTTGCTTATTCATCAAAACTGAAACCCGGTGCTTAATTCATGGATATGGAGGCACAAAGGCCTTAAAGAAACATAAAGAAACTACATTGATTTAGTTATAAAAAAACAAAAGGAGAGAGAAAATTGATGAGCACTTTATCCCCTAAAATAGCCTTTTCTTGGATGGCTATATGAAAATCCATTGTAACAAAACCCATTGCCACGTCCGTAACCACCAATGAGTTGTAAAAGAATGCTTTAAAGAAAGAAACAATAAAGGGAATATTAGAGAAGATTATGATGAATAAAATGAGAGATCTTTTTTTATAAGAAACTCTGCTTCATTATCAATTGCATTTCACAAATTTTTTACTTTTTTCTTTTTATAATGGAAGAAGGCAACCAACTGCCTTTAGATCAAATAAATCTTACATTTGATGCACCAAGTTTATCATTTAACAATAATTTCCTAACAAGAAAGCTATGGAACTAAAAAAGAGAGAGTAAATTCAACATCATTAATTGAGCCTAATTTAGCAAACCAATTTGTTACCATATTCTTGTAACTTAACTTATTGTAACTTCTGAACTTATTAATCCTTCGTATAATTGTCATCGAAGGAATATTCACAGAATTTCCCAATATCATCTCAATTGCATCCAAAGAGTCACTTTCAACAATAACCTTACTATAGTTCCTTAATCAAGCCACTTCAAGTCCAACTAAAATAGCCCATAACTCAAACTTAACAGTAAAGCCCCTTCCGATGTATTTCCTGAAACTTTCCAACCAATTCCCCGCGGAGTCGTGCACCACTCCACCAACCATCAACTAGTGTCTATTCACGCTTGAAGACCCATCAACATTGACCTTAACCCATCCCAAACTCGATGGATGCCATTTTACTCTCCCACCTTGCTTTACTCCCAAGGACCCAGAATTCTTTAATGGCTCACGAATATTAGAAACAAAGCAATCTGCCCTGCAAACAATCTCTTCAAGCCTACTTGCTACTTGTTGAAAGATAAAACTATTCCTATTTTTCCACAGCAACCAGCATAAGATAGCAAAAAATCCCACATGAGCATCATTTCCACCAAAATCACCATTCAAATTGACAACTACTTAGTCCAAAAGATCTAAACTAAAGAAGTGAGACAAAGAATTTGAGGATATCACATTTTCCCATACCTTAGCCTCCGTTTATTTGGCAGTAAAACATTTTCTGGAAAAGGCGCTTTTCAAACTTTTCCAGTGTTTGTTTGGCTGAAAACAATTTCCTAAGGTAAAATGTATTATAAAACACGAGAAAACAAAACGAAAATGTCTTACCCTTTTTATTTTGGTAAGACATTTTCAGGAAAAGAAGCAACACTGATCTTCCCTTTCCCTTCCCCTTCACATTCCCCCATCCTTTTCGGTAAGAGTTTACTTTGATCCATGAAATTGTTGATACTTAAGTTGGCAATCTCTCCCTATAAATTAATCAACAAATTCCCCCAAGTTTCTCATCAAAATTGAAAATTTTCAATCGTCTTCTCTTTTAATCTTATCGATTTCAAAGCAAGCTCTCGATTCCGAATCTCTCCCAGAAGGTAATCTTCTCTTTACAACTTCTTTTTCTATTTCGGTTTTGATTTCTTTGTTCGTGATTTCTCATAAATTTTTATTTGGTGTAATTAGGGTAAGGTTTCAATTATTAATTGGATCTATTTCGATAAATATATTAGCATCTTTTTGTAAAGATCTTATTTTTTTCAAATTTCAAGATCTAAAATTCTATTTTGTTCTGTCCAGTCTATTGATTTGCCAACTTTGGTATTGTTAATTTTAGGGTTTCATGGGTTAGTTCTAATCTGGCTTAAGAATTTTATGAACTTTATTTGAGTTTTTTATTTAGGGTCTGATTTGTTTAGTGCTTCATGGTTGAATAAACTGGCTTAAATGAAAGTTATTCTTCATGTTATATGATTTTAAATAACGTTGATCAATAATATTGATGTGATTCCGCTTGATTGATCAATAATATTCTTGATGGTTTTTTTTTAGCTTTTGATAATGGTTTGGGTAGAGATCTCGTGGTAGTTCCAAAGCTAGTAATCACAATTCTAGGTTTTGCTTAATGTCACGATTAGATTATGCAGTTATAAGATGTGATTTTGTTCGAATTTTAGTATTTGAATTTATTTTACTGGTAAATGAGTCTGAAGAAAAAGAAATTTCCCTTCATTGGGTTTCAACTTGACTTTGATTTGTATTATAACAATCACAATTCTCTTTTTAGCTTTGGGTAGAGATCCCGTGGTAGTTCCAAAGTTGATTCATCCTTTACCCCCAGCAATGTCATCTCTAGAAGCATCACCGGAACGTCATATAGAAGATACATGGATGTAGCTGCTTTCTCTTTCCCTTTGTTAGCAGTAATTAGTCTTTTGTTATTTCTGCATTCTTTTGCTTGGACCACGTGCATAACTTCTTATACTAATATTTTTTACATCTATGGGATCAGGAGTTGAATGCTAACAGACCTCCGACACCTACTAGAGGTCGTCCTCAAGTGGCAACTTATCGAGGCTCTCTCGCGTGGATATAATAGATCCTTCCAAATCTTTTTACATATACTCCTTCAGGTTCATGTTACTACATGGTGATTCCCTGTTCAGTATAAGAGCATGATGCCAAATACAGGCATTTCCAAACTTGTAATCTCTCTCATAACAAAGTTTGAAGGCTTTGACTTTGGTTTTTAGCCGGTTTTCAGCACACGATAGGCCTTGAGATTATGAAAGATGCACAGTTTGGGAACCAGATTGCAAGATGCTGTGGTAGTATGAAAGATACAAGTTAGAGAAGCAGATTGTGCACGGTGTAGGTTTCCTTTTGGATATGTGCTGAAAATTGCAAGTTGGGCTTCTCCCTCTGTAAATTGAGGCACAGCCAGGTAGAAGTCGGGTGGTTTCTTCAAATGGGTTGGTAGTGTTGAGTATTTTTCACATTTAGTTTTATATATATTTTTTAGTCCTTGTTTTAGGTCTAATATTTTTTACTATGTGATGATGATGAGGGATTATATTGGGCGTTGCTTGTATCAAGAGGTGTTGATTGGTATAATTCTCTTTTCTCTGTACAATGTAATGATTGTGTGAAGAAAACCAAGTGTTGTTCAAACATGAAAATTTTACAAGTTTTGGTCATAAATTTGTCACTCTTTTCATTTGTAAATCTAGCAATCACAATTCCAGGTTTTGCTTAATGTCACGATTAGATTATGCAGTTATAAGATGTCATTTTGTTCGAATTTTAGTATTTGAATTTATTTTACTGGTAAAGGAGTCTGAAGAAAAAGAATTTTCCCTGCACTGGGATCCTCTTGAATAATCTTAGAACTTATTTGTATGTTGTAGAATTGGCCTCTGTGCCTTGAAGTTGTTGAGGTCTCTTGGTCCTACTATTTTAGTATGAGCATAATTGACTTGAACTTATTTGTATGTTGTAGAATTAGCTCTTGAGATGTGGCTAAGAGAACTAGAATCATTGAAACTGTGGGTGGTATTTCTAGATGTGGGATTAACCACCTTTGAGTGAGTGCTTGTTGATTGCAATATAGGCTTTGCTGCATGCTTAAAAGGAAAAAGCTTGCTAGGCTTCTACCAGATTGGCATGCTGCATCATGCAATACAGGCAAGAAAAATATAAATTTATTAATATATATATATATATATATAATAAACTCAATTAAACAATGAAAAGATAAGAAATTCTTAAATATATATTTGTTTCATTTAAAACAGCTTTTATGAAATATTTTCAAGAAATCTGCCAAACAACAGAAAATATTTATACAGATTCGTCTAAATACCAGAAAAGTAAATCATTTCCAGAAAAGTAAATCATTTTTCAGAAATTATTTTCCAAAAAATATTTTACTGGCAAACAAACGGAGCATTAGTCGCAACAATGCAGTCACACAAAACATAATTATTTCCTGATTATCCACCCACAGGGTGTAGCCCATTGTGGGCGACATATTCCTCCTATTCCTTTCAAAATTTGTTAAGAGCTTCTTGTGTACAACTAGCCAAAGAAAATGCTTGATTCTTGGTGGCAAATTAGTCTTCCAAATTCCACTCCAAACATTATCCCTTGCTCGATCATCCATCTGTACTAAACTATTATACGTCGTTCTGAAGTTCTATGTGGTTGCTAAAAACAATTATCCCTCCTCGCCGTATCACAAGACGTTCGAACACCTGAGACCTTTAAATCCAAGGTCTTTCAACCCACAAATCTGACAAATCTGTTGGAAAACTGGACAACTAGAAGCAACCCTTTTCAAACCACCTTTCCACTCATCCTTGTAAAGTAAAGCATTAAAATCCCCAGCAACCAACTATGAGAGTTGCATACTTTTTGCAATATAGCTTAGGCCATACCATAATTCATTCCTCAGTGTTCTACGAGGACTCCCATAAACACCTGTAAAGAACATCCAATCCATAGCATCATCAAACTTAATTTTCATGTGAATGAACTGCATATGATTAATCATAACCTCCACACGGATGTTATCCTTCCAAAGAATCCAAATCCCACCTAAAAACCCCACTGCTTCCACTTGATGTGAATAAGGCAGACCAATACTTCTAATCGCTTTATCTGTTTTAATGCCACTAATTTGGGTTTCCATCAACACAACTTGAGGATTTAACTCACGTAAATATTCATTCATAATTCTGCCAAAATTAGGATGCCCAACACCTTGGGATTTCCATACAAAAATTCTCGACATCATAAAGAACATAAATAAAATCGGGCAAACCTTGGAGAAGTCCATCACTCATCTGATGAATCGTCCATGAGTGTCGCGTCGTTTTCGCCCCTATGGACCAAACCCGTTGATCTACCTAGTTGCTGTCCATTATCGGCCTACTCCAGCACCACCAGATCAGTGCTTTCCTTTCACGCACCCGTAGCTCTCCCCTCCACCTTCAGACGATCCACCATTCCTTGAATAACTTGTTGAACAGGGACCATGCCATCCAAGCCACCAAGGTTATCCCCATGGCCCCTAGTCTCAATGCTCAGGGTGTTGTTTCTCCTCTTTTCCTTCAAAAATGGAGGGAGTGTCGAATGAGTAGTTAGATTTTTGATACCCAAATCATCCTCCATTAGAGAAGAAAAGCCAACTGTAGCATTCGGATTCTGATTTTCTTTGAAGTTATGGACTGAATGAAATTTTTGATAAAAAATTCCTTGATTACCATTGGCACTAAAATTAGGTAGCCCATACCCCACTTTTGGCCCAATTTATTCATTACCACCGCCCAATTTCTCCACTTTAGGCTCACTCATAGTCTGCTTAGTACCCTGCCCTTTAACACTCACAACCCATGTTTTATGGCCTTTGCCTTTACTGACCTTTCCTTTAATACCCCCATCCAGCTTTCTCCCATTTGTTGCTTTTATAATAGATTCTGCAATTCTTTCCTGGCCTTCACCTGATAATTCAACAGATAATGTAGCTCATTGTTCCTTCTGTTTTTCGAAATTAAATATACTCGTGCCATTCTCGTTGCTATTAGCTTGTGGAACTCCCATTTTGGAACGAATATTGAACCGAGATCCAGAAAGATTGTTCCCTTTTGCACCCCCAGTCCATCAATGTTCCTTTGGCTTTGTCTACGATTCCGATGATCCACAATCATCCACTCACCAAACCTTTCATTCTCAACCCTTTCTCGTATTGATCCAATCCAACAGGTTCCTCAGCATCAACCAATCCATTCTCCAAATAATCCACTTTCTGGAATTGGGGACAGTCTCATTTCAAATACCCAAAGGAGCCACAACTGAAACAAACCGTTGGAAGGGATTCGTACTCCACTTTGTAAATCCGGCTAGCGATTCTAATTCTGGATATAAGAGGCTTCCTCAAATCTACCTGAACTGCAAATTTGGCAAATTGACCCCTGGCTCCTTTATCTATCTTTAAATCAATTTTGATTACATTCCCCACCATTTCACCGATAGCTTGGAAAATACTTCTCTTATACAATGATCCTGATAAACCCAAAATGTGAACCCATGCAACAACACTACGGGGAAACGTCTGTAATGGAGAAAACTGATTTGTCCAAGGTTGAACCATCATATATTTCCCATAAATCACCCATGGACCATTTGAGAGAACGTTGCTATAATCCAAATACGATTCAAACTTTGCTAGAAAATAGTCATTTTCAATATCCATAAGCTGGAAGTGCATAGATGGTTTCCACAACAAACAAGCTTTGTTCTATGAGGCATTGTACCCTATCTTCCTCTCTAAAAGTTTGATGAACACAAGTTTTGACATGCTCTCCTCAATTATTGAATAGACTCTGTCAGACAAATCAATAGAGGGAACACCATCAATAACCTCATTACGTATATCACCATCTAGTAAATCAATATCATCCTCTTCCCATTGATTCTCCAGAGAACTATTCAACGGATTTGAATTCATCACCACATCTTTAAACGAGAAAGGTTTAGAACCCAAAGGCTCTGTTTGCTTGTTCCCTCCTCCGTCACCAGGAGGGTCCTCTTCTCTCTGCCTCACTTTTTTAACCGCCCGACTTCGCTTTTACCACTCATACTTAATTATTAAAATTGTTAATACTTTTGTGTACTCCTTTGCACAAAATTTTTACTTTAATGGCCTTTTATAGGCCTTTAGTTAAAAATTCATTTTTAATCATTTGAAATTCAATTCATAAATTATCATTCATCATTCATGTATATCATAATGTAAAGGATTTTAAATCTGAAATGATGCATAAAGTACCTCTAAAGCTCTTGTTTTTTTTTTTCAATGTCATTGTGATCATTAAACTTAACATTTATTTCTCTTTTGAGTATTTCATTCAAAAATGGGAGGACTTGACTTGTACCTCAAGTCTATACAACCTTGATAGCTTCTGCCTTGGATATTTTAGTTACAATGCATGGACTAAAGTTTGTGTGTTGCAAAAATTGATAGTCAAAGTAATTTGTGATCACCAAACATCTAGGCCATTGAATGATTATGCATACATAGATTTTATTTTCTAAACTTGCTCCACAAGTTTTGTTTTATCCAAACCTTTTGATCCTTGGATTCTATTTTTTTTTTTTTTTTAGCGTGATCCAAAGTCACTCATCTTTTATGGTTCTCTCTCTACATTTATCTTGTAATTGTATAATACGGATTTCATATACCTTTGGTAATGGAATGTAAATTTTAGTCCCTGTATTTATATTTTATGAAATTTAGTCTTTTTACTTTTTATATTACAAAATTCAGGTTAAACTGTTAACACTATTATCCTTTTTTCTGTTTAATTCATTGCTATGATATTTTTCAAATAAAAAAAATACTCACTTAGTAATTAACTTGAATTTAGCAACAACAACAAAAAAAAAAAAAAGTTAACAGTGTCATTGGACTGGAATTTTGAAATATAACAACTAGAAGAATTAAATTCCATGAAATAAAAAGTATAGGGACTAAATTCTTAATTTTTAAAAAGTACAGGGACTTGTGGAAAATTTTAACCTTTCCAAAAAGAGTTACGTCAGCTTAGATTTTCTTAACCTCCTTAAAATCTTTGAAGAGAAGAGTTTGGGTTTGGGTATTAGATTGAGTTTAGTTCATGATCTTTCTAATTAGAGCTTAGGTGAGGATTTGTTGTAATTTCATTAAAATAATAAAATGGTTAATTATCTTAAAATAATTTAATATAAATTAATTCACACGTAAGCAAGTAATTTAAAAAGTAAAAGAATTTAATCAAATTATTTATTTAACCTGCAACTTTCTCAATTTTAGTTGGAAATTTTTATCTACTTATTTAACCTTTACATAATTTCAATACATTAAACATTTTAATTTTAATTTTAAAATTAAAAAACCTATATATCAAATTTAAATTTGGAGAAACAAAATAATATTTATGCTTAATAATAATATATATATATATATATACCTTATAAAAAAAAATTCATGTATATCACTAGAGCTATCCATGGGCTGAGGCTCAGTTCCAAAAAGAATCTCTTGCCCAAGCTCTCGACTCGCTCAAAAAACCATTTCACTGTTCAAAAACTAATAAAATATTTAAATATATATTTTTAATTGATATTTTATGTATTTTATAATTAAATTTAAATTTAAAAATATTTTTTATTATTTAAATTGATTTCGTGTCGAGCCAGGCCGATCCAAAATACAAAAATCCTTATCCAAAATCGGTCCAAGTTAAATCGGGTGGACTACCACCCGACCCTTGAATAAATCTATATATCAATTGCAAGGATAACAATTTAACACCATATTAATTTAATTGAGTTTAGCGACAAATTTTAATATACAAATTATTATATTATATTATATTATATTATATTAATATCCAACATATTAATAGTATTTATGTATTTTATATTATTATTTTATGTAATACTATATTATATACTATAATTTAATGGGTAAGTAGCTATTTTATACTATAATATAATGTGCATAAATTATTCTTCGATTAACTTTTGAACTAACAAAAATATTATATATTATTTATTATATTACCATATTTGCATTTAAATTATTTTATTTTTTAGAGGAATTTTTACTTTTATTATTAAGTTCTGAATAATAGAAAAACATTTTTTTTTTTAAATTCATAAAATTTAAATCCTAGACCTTTAGTCTAGAGGTAGAGCAAAAGTCAGATTAAAATCAACTTAACCATCTAAACTAAGTCATTTAATTAAATTAATTTCAATTTTAGATTAATTGGAAAGATTAATTAAAATATGTTACTTTATTAAATTTATATATTTTAAAAATATTTATGCATGCATAAAAACCCAAATATATTTTAAGGAAGCCCAAAACTAAATAAATATAATACTCAATATTTAAAATCTAAAATACATACATAACCCAAATCCATAAACATTAAATAATTAAATTTGTAAAATTAACCGAAATCCAATTAAAATTTAATAACGATAAAAAAATTAATATGTGAAAATTATAAAAATAAGTTTACTATATTTAAATTATTAATTAATGTATTATATCATTATATATTTTGTACAATCATTAAATTTAAAGTTTGTAGATTTAAATAATAATTATTTTGAATATTTCTTATACATATATAATTATTTTATTTAAAATATTTTATATTCATAATTAAACTTTTTAAAAAATTGTTTCACTTTATAATTTAATAAAATCTTATTATTAATACATTTATAATATAATTTTATAATATTTATAATATATTTTCATAATAATAAAATTTTTGAAACCTTTCTTAAGATAATTACATTTATTTTCTTTAAATTATGATTTATTTTTTAATTTCATGTATGATTTATTTATTTTATTATTTTCCACATGTAATTATCTTATTGTGTTACCTAAGTAATAAATTACATCTCATTTAGAATATTCCACATCATCCACGTAATTTTTTTAATGGTACTTTGGTCAAATCTGTTAGAAAAAGCAGTTTGAAAAAAAAATTAACGTTGATGGCCCAAAAGCTCAAAAATTAAATTAGGGTCATTTTGACAAAACATGTAAACCCAGTGGCGAATCTAGGGGGGCTGGCAGTGGCCCCGGCCCCCCTAAGATGTAAAATTGTTATTTAAGCCTTTAAAATTTTTTAAAAATTTTAAATTAGTAAAGGTAAAATTGCACTTTGGCCCCCCTAAAATTATAAAAATTTGATTTAATCCTTTAAAAATTATAAAGATATAGACTATAAAAAAATAAAATTTCATTATTTATTAAAATTTTTACAAGCTTACTGTAAACCTTAATTAAATTTTTTTATCAGAAGCTTTCATAGTAAATACAAATTAGTAATCTTTTTCAACTGTGTGAACAAGTAATAACGTGTTTGACAGTAAACACATCTAAAGCTTAGCAAGAGCTTCGTTCTAAACGTCATAGCCATCTGCATAACTTAAATTTATCATAAATCAAGAAAATCCATTCACCCTCCGACAATGTATCTTAATTAAATCTGATTAAATGTCAATTTGTATGCTCTTTCAAGCATTAAGCGATTCAATCATCCTCAAACATGTAATTTTTAGTTTTCAATATAGATTATTAATAAGAAGTGGCAATCCCTTGCGTAGATAGAGAGACATGGCTCCATTATCAAAGAAAACCATACAACATTTCACCCATTTCCATCCATTAACAAAAGTTTCAGCCAACACAGAGTTCCTCTGTGATGGTTACAGGACACTAGGTTTCGGTACAAGGTATCGATGTGAACCATGTGACTCTGATCTCCATGATCACTGTGCCAACTCCCCTTTGGAAATCTCTTCTTTTATGCACCAACATGTGTCTGCGACTTGTGTGGCGACCTTGTTGAAGGTCTTTTCTATAGGTGCAAGCTATGCGAATTCGATGTGCACACTCTTTGTACACAATTGCCTGAATATGTGCGGCATGTGATGCATACAGATCATCCTTTGAGGCTGCAATGATTAGTGCCTGGTAGGTACATGGTCTGCAAAGATTCATGCTCGTCATGGCATTATAGATGTGGGATTTACTGCATCAATCTTCACCTTGGGTGTGTTCTAGTACTATGTGAGGAGGAAACAGCGATGTCAATGCCTCGGTCTTTGAAAACACCAGCTCCACCACCATTGGCTTCGCCGCCTTCTTTCGATGCTTATTATGCTTATGGCTTTGGGGTGATTCCACCCCCTCCTTATTCTGTGTATGCTTACGGAGTCCCTTATGCCCAGGGCCATGAAGCCCCCTCTAGCTGTGGCGAATTCTATGAAGTTAATAGTTATCAGACTCATAGTAATGGTAGTCAAGTGCAGGGAAATTTTGGGAAGGTGCGAAAGAAAATGTATGCAATTGCTGGGAAGTTGGCTTTTGGAGTGCTTAGCAACATGGTGTTTGGAACCTTGTTCTCATGATCTAGCTCAACATAGCATTGGGGTTTTAGTTGTTTTTCTTTGTAATCTACTTTACTCTTTTGTTTGAAGACCAAAACATTGTAACTTCAGGCCATAAAAAAATCCCTATATATTTTGTGATTTTTCTCTCTTTTCTTTTAAGGTTAAAATTTTAGAGAAAAGAATGAATTTTGTAGTATCCTTTACTATAATCAGTACATTCAAAGTTGATGTGTTGATCGGATTAGGCAAATTTGACGGTGAGGATGGGCAATTTACTTTGCTTGATGCAAGGTGGCGAACCTCCACTCAAGGTGGCTGATATAAAGAATGAATAGGAGAGTTGGGGAAAGATATAGTGTCACATCTCGAATTTAGAGTTAGAAGAATCAAGGTTTGTAGGATGAGTTAGTGGGTGCAATGGGACTTTTAAGTTTGTTTTTGTGTTCTAAACACAGAATGGGTTTAGTGGTTCAGTGGTAAGGTGTTAGCTTACCCTTAGGTCTTGTGTTTGAACATTTGCGTGTGCTTAGTGGAGATTATTTTTATTACTTTTGCTCTCAACTTTTAAAAATTTTCTATAGGTTAAAGTTTTATTAAATTTTATTTTAACTATTTTCCTTTAATTTTTGAAATAGGAAGATTTCCTAAAAACTTCCTCACATTCTCACGTCTCTCTCCATCTCTCTTCTAACTCCAGATTTTGGTTCTTTTTGCCATTGGGTGATCTTTTTGCTATCATCTTCTTTTCTTCTTCTTCCTTTGATCGTTCTTATTTGATTCACTATTACATTACTCGAAATTCTTGTAACCCAGTGCCGTCTCTCTAGTCTCATTCATTCGTTCACATTTTCGTTCATCAAGTTTTAACAGGTAAGTGTGGTCTTTTGAGTTTAGATCGAATATACCTTCGTTCTTTTTGTAATGTAAATTTTAAATCCTTATAGGCTTTGTATGCATGTGATATTGAGTTTTCAGATCGGTATATAGAGGTGAATTGATTGTTCGTTGGTGCTTAGAATCGCGTTTGAAGGTATGTGTTCTTGAACCTTCGTAATTAGGGGTGATTTATGGCTGAATTTCATGAATTGCAATAGTTTGGGGGTGGTTTTTGGAATCACACGGGCGGCCACACGAGCATGTGCCACACACGAATGGTCCACACGACCGTATGCCGCTTAAGATATCAGGTTAAATTTCTTGTCACACGGCCTAGGGTGGGTCACACAGGCTGACCACACGACCATGTCTTCCCTGTTTCAAAATTTTCAGTGAGTTACACGGCCTGTGCACACGACCATTTATCTCAGCCACAAGGGCGTGTGTCTCAGCCACACGGGCGTGTGTCTCAGCCACATGATCATGTCTCCTCTACTTCTGAAATTGACAATGAGTTACACGACCTGCTCACATGGCTGTGTACCTCGGTTACACGGGCGTGTCCCCCTGCCACACAATCGTGTACCCTGTCACATGGCCTGGACCTTATAGCCGTGTGGTCCCATTTTTCAATTTTTTTTTTACTTTTTTGCAAATTGTCTCGTTTAAGTCTTCGTAAGAGTGATTGAGACACTATTTTTATTTCTGGAAGGTTTATTTAGGGGGTATTACTTCTCGAATGTGTATAAGTATATGTATTCACAATATTTAATTTTTCATTCGCACGAGTGCTTATTGATGTGGTATACTAAGTTGGAATATGAAAATGTTCAGATGTGATAATTGGAAATTGTGTATGTTGTCGTTCCGTTATTTTGTATCCGAATACGAGTATGTCTGATTCTGCTAAACTGAATTGGTTGCAAATATGTTAATTGTTTATGCAAGTTCAAAAATGATTATGTTCAATTCTACATATCCAAATTGATTCTGTTATTTGCATTTCCATTTGTGGTTGGGATTTGGATACAATATGAAGGAAGTTTGATTTGGCAGTTTAACTGCATTATTTAATTTGGTGGTAAATCCGTAATAATTCAAGTGGAAAATGATCACATAAAGCTTTGATTTGGTTGGATGGGTCCACCAAAACCCAAAAATGGTGCGTAGAGGGTGGAAGGGTTTAGTAAACCCTATTTGGTGTGTTTGGATAGATGGAGATTGTAACAACCCATTGTTGGGTCAGATCGGAACAGTGGTTTCGGGACCACAAATCCGAAGTCAAAATATTTATTTTATTATTTTATTATTTTAATAAGGTCTACAGCATGATAGATTAATTACGTGAAAGTTTCGTAAAGAAATTTTACCGTTTAAATGCTTAATTCGGCAAAAAGGACTAAATCGTGTAAAATGCAAAAGTGATGTTCTATTAGCTAAAAGTGTTTATTAGCTATGGTTTTTAAAATTGGGGTCCTCAAATGGTAATTAAACCATTTGAAATGTCAGTGGACATTTATGGACATTATTATGCTTGTTTTAATGGTTTTATTATAAGGTTAATATAGTAAACTAATGATTAATAATAGATTAAATGAAACAAAACAAATGCTAGCATATTTTCTCTTCTTCTAGCCGAATATAAAGGAAAGAAAACAGCCATGGAAGCTCTTCAAGTTTCGGTAATTGCATGGTTATTTAGTAAGTGATTTTTTACCTAGTTTTTAATAATTTCTACGTTTTTGAGATCATTGCAACTTAATCTAGCTAGCCCGTATCTCCGATTTCAAAACTGTTAAAGTATTTGAATGTTACCATTGTTGGATGCATGAGTATTTTGTTAGTTGATGATGGAAAATAAATCATTGTTGTTAGATGTACAAGTTTTGTAAAGTGAATTCTGGTAAAAATGTCAAAAATGGATTAAATTGAGAAAATATAAAATTATGTTGGTAAAAGTGTGAATAAATTGAAAATATGGGCTGCTAGTAACATATAGAAAATTTGGCTAAACATGGGCTGGTGATTAATTGCATGAATTTGCAATTTTGTGTAATAGGGACCAAATTGTAAAAATGTGAAACATTAGGGGCAAATATGTAATTTTTCCAAAATGTGCAAATTGTGCTAAATTGAATGAAATGAGGATTTAATGAGTAAAATTTGATATTATATAGATTGAGATAAACGAGAATTGGATCTAGAACGGGGGAAAATAAAAGTATTGGATTAGTCAACCTAATTCGTCGTTACAGCGAACGAGGTAAGTTCGTATAATTAGAATTGAACTTTTAAATACTTGTATTATTTGAAATGTATGTATATAGTTGAGGAATTGATATACTTGGAATACGAGTGCCTAATTGATATAGATTGATGGTTACCGAGTCCCGTTTGAACCGTATGAATTCGTAGGATACGAGTGACATGTCACTAGGGTTACCGTTTTGGTCGAGCTCCTGCATTTTTTGTGGACTCACCACAGCTTGTATGAGCTTACCGATATATCAGCTCGTAAGAGCTTACTGTTTTCAGCTCATAAAAGCTTACTATTTTCTCGCTCGTCGTCGAAGCATCGCTTTCACCAATAGAGCTTATCATCGCCCTGACCGGGAGGAGCTTACTGATCATAGCTCGAAAGAGCGGAAATGATAATGAATTGACGGATTACTGATGTATATCACTCGAGTATCCTTTGAAGTTCTAATGGGTTCAACGGGCACAAATTCTATTATTGGTTATGTGAAAAAGCTATGTGTTATACGAATGAATTACTATTATATGGATGAAGTACTGTTTAAACGAATGAGTTACTATGATCGAATGAATTACTGTTTATATGATTGAAAGTGAAATGTTACAAATGATATACATGATATATGAATTTGATATAATACATTGATGTATGAAATTGAGATAAAGGTTGATTATATGTACTTATGAGACTAACATATTGATGAATGTTTGTGTATAGGCATTTGGCAAGTGAATTTGATATACTTTGTTTATTTATTTGATTATGTATAAATGGTAAGTTAAATTCTGAATTATACGGGCTTACTAAGCTATAAAGCTTACTCTGTTTCTTTTCCATGTTTTATAGAGGTTCGGTAGCTCGCTCGATTCGGATAAAGTCGGAGATACGCATCACACTATCCAGTTGCCGATTGGTACCTTTAACTTTGTGGATATATGTAAATATGGCATATATAAGCTAGTTTTAAATATGATAATTATGGTTACTTGATATAGTAATTTTGGTACATTTTGTGATATAAGTTAAAGCCATGTGATTTGGCTTAACTTGGTATAATGTTTTGATTGTGTATAAGTATTCAAATTTGGTTGATGATTTTGGTTGCCTATTGTATGATGAAATGGTACCATTTGGCCTTGTGTAGGTACATTGAATTTGGGGTGGCAAATTGGCCTTGCAAATGGCCTATTTTTGTCCACGTAGGCGTGTGTCTCAGCCGTGTGTGACACACTATCACGTTACACGGTCGTGTGTCCCCTGGTGTTGAAATTGAATTGAAGTCAGTATGCTCCACACGGTCTCACACACGGGCGTGTGACTGGCCGTGTGGTACAAGTCAGTATACCCCCTAAAAGGCACACGGCCTGGCACACGGGCGTGTGTGGCTACTTCGAATAGCACACGGGCCACACACGGGCTAGACACACGGGTGTGTGGTCAGCCGTGTGACCTAAGTCAGTTGTATGCCCTGTTTCCACACGACTTGAGACACGGACGTGTCTGGAGCCGTGTGAGGCACACAGCTTGTTTACATGGGCGTGTGATCCCTGTATGTTTAAAATTTTTCCAAGTTTCCAAAATTTTCATATGTTATCAGTTTAGTCCCGAACCACTTCTAAAGCATGTTTAAGGACTCGTAGGCCCTTATAAGGGACAATGTGTTTGTGATTGAATGATATTTGAGTATGAATGCATAAATGTATGAGTTATGTATGTTAAATGATGTGTATTGATCGGTAATACCTCGCAACCCTATTCCGATGAAGAATACAGGTTAGGGGTGTTACATTTATTGGTATCAGAGCTACGGTTTAATCGATTCTAGGACTAACGTAGCATACGTGAGTCTAGCTATACATGCCATATAGAATCTGTGATAGTGTGATATCTCCCGACTCTGACGAAAATTGTTTTAATTAGACAGATATGTTTTCCAATCGAGCTAATTCCGATAGTGCAGAAAGTGGTACCCAAATATTTGAGCGAAAATGTGTTTATGATGAGTTGAAATTCATAAAGGTATGAATAAAAGTTCATAATATTATGTTATTGATGAATGTTATGGTATGTGCATGTATATGTGAGAGTTAAATTTGAGGCTTTACGACCCTCACCCCCTTATCAGTATAGTGTTACAATGAAATCCGTAAGATTTAGATCGAATAAGCTCACAAGTGTGGAATTACAGAGTTCCGTGATTGAAGGATTAATATTGTGGTTAGATAAGAGAATGAGTCAATAGTAAAGACAGTAGTAGAAAATATATCGAATCGTTTTGAAGGCTATTTGGATTATGCAAAGTCACTATTAAAGAAGAAATTGACTTCGATGAAACAAAATATTCAGGTATGATATCTAAAGAATGTATTAATTGGAGGTTCTACTTAATTAATTTCTGTTAGTGATGGGATAAAGAAGAATCAATAATGACAGAATTAAACAGTGGAATAATGTTTGAATTGTAAAGATATCTGAGTACAACAGTATAGTCGAGTAGCTTATAATGATCTCTTCTGGGTATTCTATGTGATCAATTATTCTCAGAGGTATATGTGGCTAATTGTTTTCAAATGAAACTCTTATCATATGAGAACACTGGTTAAACATACTGATAGACGAAAGCATTATTGGTCTGTTTGGGTTATGATCGGCATTGCTCTATCTTTCCCTGGTATTCTATTCCATTGTGTTGATAGAAAAGTCAACGGTAAATTTCGTATGATGCTAGTATTCTGTTTCCACTAGTTATTGTTTTGTTGAATATACATGAAGATTATATTGCTTCTGTCACAGTTGATTTCAGTGCTTATGAGTGATGTTTTCTTCTAGAATTTCTCTGGGATATCATTGAGATCTTTATCATTTTATATGGGTTGTAATTTTTAGAAATTCTGTATAGTTTCATACCTTGAGATTTCGCTACCTCGGTTTTATTATGATTCTATGCGATTATCTGCAAGAGATATTATTTTGACGAAGATGAATATATATCTGTTATGATTATAATTTCTGGTTTGATCATGGGAGTACAGTGGAATTGTCATCAGATTTATAGAGATTATGTTTCTGCATTTATTTTTGTTGAAACCATATTTGATTTTCTTCTGTGTTCAAAATGCATTATTAACAGCTGGGATATTATCTATTTATACGGGTGAAATGTCGTTCTTATTATGGCATTATGATTTTATCGGACGGAGGTGGCTTCAGTAAAGTACAACGTTTCGATGATTAAGAGTTGAGATAGCTTTATTATATAATCCTTCTAGTTTTCTTGAAAGGGGACTGACATCGAAAAAAGCATAAACGATAGAAGATCAAGTTCAAATCTGTATAATAGTTATCACTTTCAGGTAAATCTTGATATAGTTCAATGAGTAAAGATGGAATGTTATGTCATATTCGAGTTATGCAGTTTTTTTTAAGAAGATCTTTGACTAATATCTTGAAGAAATTGCGATAAATTGTATGTCTGAGTTGTCTTGAGAACAAGAAGAAAGGTTTTCTTTGAGAAGTTATTGTTTGAAAGCCAAGATCGATTCAGTTATTTAGTTTGATTGGGTTATTTGTTTGAAGGGTTAATTGAGTTATATGTGTTTGAGTTTATCCCTGGGTCCGGAAATAAATTTTGTGCGTATACGGGTAAATAGATGGATAGTCTGAGTGAAGAGTTCATATTTTAGAAGATATGATATAGAGTTATATCTATCGGAACGGTTCTATTTGAGAAATATTATTGTAAATTTAAGTTGTCTCGATTGTTGAAGTTTGAAAACACTGTTAACTGAAGCATCAGTTTTGGTTCAGTCTGAATCGGGTAAAGAGTTTATGATTTTCAGTCATGTGTCATTGAATGGTTTGGAGTGTATTTTAGTACAAGAATGTATAGTGATGGCTTATGCTTCCATACAGTTAAAGTTACATGAAAAGAGTTATTCGACGCGCAAATTAGAGATGGTTGACATTGTAATTGCATTGAATAGTTAGCGACATTAATTGTTTGGTGAGTAATGTAATCTATTTGATGACTGCAAGAGTTTAAAATATTTGATGTTACAGAGAGATCTGAATTTGGGACAGCAAAGATGGCTTGAACTGTCGGAAGACTTTGAGTCAGTAATTGGTTATCATCCTGGACAAACGATTATAGTCACGGATATTTTGAACAATAAATCTTTGTGTGCTTTACAAGCGATGAATACACGATTAATCTTATCAGGTGATGGATAGATATTAGCTGAGTTAAAAGCTAAATTGATATTTATTTCGCGATTTTGTGAAGCTCAGAAATGTATCAGTGAATTTCAAGTTAAAAGAGTTCAACATGAATTGACTTCTGATTTAGAGCTTCAGATTGGAACCGATGATTAATTGTTGTTTCGAGACAGAGTTCGTGTACCGAGAAATCTAGAGATTATACAACAATTGTTATATCTAGCTCACAGTGGTAATTAGCTGTTCATTTGGGAAATACTAAGATGTAAAATAATCGAGATGCAGTTTCTTCGGTGAATGAGTATGAAACGTGATACTTCTGACTTGTATCCAAATGTCTGATTTATCAACAGGTTAAAGCTGATTATCAAGTACCTTCGGGACTGTTACAGTCTGTATTATTATCTGAGTGGAGATGAAATAGAATTTCGTTGGATTTTGTAAAAGGAAGATGTTATCTGAACTATTGTTGATTATTGAAGAAGTTTGTACATTTTATCACAGTACGTATAATTTCTCTCTTGATAGACTAGCTAAGTTATACATTTCTGAAATTGTCAGTTTTTACAGAGTGCCAGTCTCCATTATTTCAGATAGAGATCTGAGGGTTATATTGTGTTTCTAAAGAAAACTACTGTAAACTTTGGGTATGAGGTTGCATTGTAACACCGCATTTCATTCTCCAACTGATGGATAATATGAGAAAGTAATGCAGATTCTCGAAGATACGATTTGTTACTATATTTTAGAATGTGAAAGAAATTAAGAAAGACAAATACTGTTGGTTGAGTTTGAGCATATTAATAGTTATCATATGAGTATAAAGATGACATTGTATAAAGTATTGTATGATTACAATTACCGAACTCCGTTGTTATTGGATCGAGCTTTGTGAGAAAAAGATTCACGGGATTGATTTCAATAGAGAAATTGAAGAGAAAGTGAAAGTAATTCATAACAGTTAGGAAGCAGTTTCAGATTGACAGAAAACATATATAGACTTGACACGTAAAAGCATTGAATTTCAGTTAGTAAACTGAGTGTTTGTGAAAGTATTGCTGTGGGAATAGAATTTCTCCAATTAGATATAAAGAGAAGTTGAATTCGTGATTCATCGGACCATATAAGATTATTGAGAAAATAAAGCTAGTGGCTATTTCAACTTATATTATTATCAGAACTTGAGAAGATCCATAATGTGTTTCTTATATCTATGATGTGAGGATTCAAATAAGACCTTTTGTATATAATATCTCTTTCAGAAGTTGAAATTCAGTTTGATATGACGTATAGTGAAGGACAGATCAGAATCTTAGCTCGTAAGATTAAAGAGTTGAGAAATTGATAAGATTATAAGAAAGCAAATCCCTAACCTATTCACTGGTAAGATTTTCGGGGACGAAAATCCCTAAGGGGGGAGAGTTGTAACAGCCCGTTTTTGGGTCAAATCGGAACAGTGGTTTCAGGACCACAAATCTGAAGTCAAAATATTTATTTTGTTATTTTAATAAGGTCTACAGCATGATAGATTAATTACGTGAAAGTTTCGTAAAGAAATTTTACCGTTTAAATGCTTAATTCGACAAAAAAGGACTAAATCGCGTAAAATGCAAAAGTGTTGTTCTATTAGCTAAAAGTGTTTATTAGCTATGGTTTTTAAAATTGGGATCCTCAAATGGTAATTAAACCATTTGAAATGTCAGTGGACATTTATGGACATTACTATGCTTTTTTTAATGGTTTTATTATAAGGTTAATATAGTAAACTAATGGTTAATAATAGATTAAATGAAACAAAAAAAATGCTAGCCTATTTTCTCTTCTTATAGCCGAATATAAAGGAAAGAAAACAGCCATGGAAGCTCTTCAAGTTTCGGCAATTGCATGGTTATTTAGTAAGTGATTTTTGACCCGGTTTTTAATAATTTCTACGTTTTTGAGATCGTTGCAACTTAATCTAGCTAGCCCGTATCTCTGATTTCAAAACTATTAAAGTATTTGAATGTTGCCATTGTTGAATGCATGAGTATTTTGTTAGTTGATGATGGAAAATAAATCATTGTTGTTAGATGTACAAGTTTTGTAAAGTGAATTCTGGTAAAAATGTCAAAAATGGATTAAATTGAGAAAATGTAAAATTATGTTGGTAAAAGTGTGAATAAATTAAAAATATGGGATTCTAGTAACATATAGAAAATTCGGCTAAACATGGGCTTGTGATTAATTGCATGAATTTGCAATTTTGTGTAATAGAGACCAAATTGTAAAAATGTGAAACATTAGGGGCAAATATGTAATTTTGCCAAAATATGTAAATTGTGCTTAATTGAATTAAATGAGGATTTAATAATTAAATTTTGATATTATATAGATTGAGATAAACGAGAATTGGATCTAGAACGGGGGAAAACAAAGTATTGGATTAGTCGACCTAATTCGTCGTTACAGCGAACGAGGTAAGTTCGTATAATTAGAATCGAACTTTTAAATACTTGTATTATTTGAAATATATGTATATAATTGAGGAATCGATATACTTGGAACACGAGTGCCTAATTGATATAGATTGATGGTTACCGAGCCCCGTTTGAACTGTATGAATTCGTAGGATACGAGTGACATGTCACTAGGGTTACCGTTTTGGTCAAGCTCCTGCATTTGTTGCAGACTCACCACAGCTCGTATGAGCTTACCGATATATCAGCTCGTAAGAGCTTACTATTTTCAGCTCATAAGAGCTTCATCGCTTTCACTCGTCCGAGAGCATCGCTTTCACTCAATAGAGCTTCTGTCTATCATCGGGGAAGAGCTTACTGATCATAGCTCGAAAGAGCGAAAATGATAATAAATTGATAGATTACTGATGTATATAACCCGAGTATCCATTGAAGTTCTAATGGGTTCAACGGGCACAAATTCTGTTATTGGTTATGTGAAAAAGCTATGTGTTATACGAATGAATTACTATTATATGGATGAAGTATTGTTTAAACGAATGAGTTACTGTGATCGAATGAATTACTGTTTATATGATTGAAAGTGAAATGTTACAAATGATGTACATGGTATATGAATTTGATATAATACATTGATGTATGAAATTGAGATAAAGGTTGATTATATGTACTTATGAGACTAACATATTGATGAATGTTTGTGTATAGGCATTTGGCAAGTGAATTTGATATACTTTGTTTATTTGTTTGATTATGTATAAATGGTAAGTTAAATTCTGAATTATACGGGCTTACTAAGCTATAAAGCTTACTCTGTTTCTTTTCCATGTTTTATAGAGGTTCAGTAGCTCGATCGATTCGGATAAAGTCAGAGATACGCATCACACTATCCAGTTGTCGATTGGTACCTTTAACTTTGTGGATATATGTAAACATGGCATGTATAAGCTAGTTTTAAAGATGATAATTATGATTACTTGATATAGTAATTTTGGTATATTTTGTGGTATAAGTTAAAGCCATGTGATTTGGCGTAACTTGGTATAATGTTTTGATTGTGTATAAGTATTCAAATTTGGTTGATGATTTTGGCTGCCTATTGTATGATGAAATGGTACCATTTGGCCTTGTGTAGGTACATTGAATTTGGGGTGGCAAATTGGCCTTGCAAATGGCCTATTTTTGTCCACGCGGGTGTGTGTCTCAGCCGTGTGTGACACACAGTCACATTACACGGCCGTGTGTCCCCTAGTGTTGAAATTGAATTGAAGTCGGTATGCTTCACACTGTCTCACACACGGGCGTGTGACTGGCCGTGTGGTACAAGTTAGTATACCCCTAAAAGGCACACGGCCTGGCACACGGGCGTATGTGGCTACTTTGAAGGGCACACAGGCTAGACACACGGGCGTGTGGTCGATCGTATGACCCAAGTCAGTATGTATGCCCTGTTTGCACATGGCTTGAGACACGGGCGTGTCTGGAGCCGTGTGAGGCACACAGCTTGTTTACACGGGCGTGTGACCCCTGTATGTTTGAAATTTTTCTAAGTTTCCAAAATTTTCATAAGTTATTGGTTTAGTCCCGAACCACTTCTAAAGCATTTTTAAGGCCTCGTAGGCCCTTATAAGGGACAATGTGTTTGTGATTGAATGATTTTTGAGTATGAATGCATAAATGTATGAGTTATGTATGTTAAATGATGTGTATTGATCGGTAATACCTCGCAACCATATTCCGGTGATGGATACGGGTTAGGGGTGTTACAGAGATGGTGTGTAGCATTTGGATAGGTGGGATTATCTTGCATTTGTTTTGCATTCGAGTATGTACCACATATACAATTGATTTTAATATTTGCGTATTGATTTGTTTATTCAATGTCTTTTTGTGACACCCCTAATGTAACACCCCAAAACCGGCCCAAACACCACGACCGGATCTGGCATGTCACTAAGAAGATTTTATTAAAACATGTCGCATTTTGTTTCGTTTTAAAAAAAAACATAGTTTTGGCATTTATACGGAAAACTTAATAGTTTGATTAATTGTAAAAGAAATAAATTTTATTTAATACCTTAATGAATATAAACTGGAATTTTCCTTTGATTTTTATCATTTCAGTACATGCCTTAGTTTAATTTTAACATGAAATTTAAAAGTCTAATAATAAAAACCCAACATAAAACCCAAAATAAATATGAGTCTAGTGGCCCATGGCCTTATTACATTGAAACTTAAAATCCTCTAATAAAAAAAAATTAAAGTAACTAAATAATGAAAAGTCCTTTACTGAATCCAAATACTCTCTCGTATGGCCACCTTGCGCTCCTCTCCAGCCCGGTCCGATGCACTAGGTGCTACATGAAAATGTTAAATAATAGGTTGAGTTGCGAGACTCAGTGTGCAACCCTCATGCACCATTAGATTTGGGCCTTAGCCCCACAGAACAGATAACAGAGTATAATATATCAGAAAATATGCAAAGCCCAACCCAATCCTAGGTTTCCATTCGCTACACACCACCCTTACCTGCCAATCACACCATTGGGGATTTCTACAATCAACCCACACCGCTACACACCATCGATGGCAGTCATGCTGCTCATCGTCAGATTATGGCCGTAGCCACTACAACAGGTCATGGCAAAAGCCACTACAATAGGTCACGGCAAAAGCCGCTACAACAGGTCACGGCAAAAGCCGCTACAACAAAACACTTCCCCTTTCATCAATCACCCAACCCCATGCATACATAGAAATTGGCATACATATAAAGCATATCTTCTCATCAGAAACATTCACTTTAGAATGACAGAGATCACTAACCTGGTGATTCGCCTTTACCTTTTTCGGGTTTTCAATAGCCATGCCGGTATTTCGGCATTTAACAGAATATACAGAATATAATAGGTTTGTATGCATACTAATCAAGCAATCTAAATGGTGTGACAGTGTTACACAACTGATATCGCGTAGTTTTACACCCTTAGTCAATATCCTTACTATCTAGATCTACAACCCTTAGTCTAAAACCTTGCTCAAAAGCCGGAAGAACACGAAGATTTGGGCTCCCCTACATTCAGCCAAGGGTTAGCAAATCCCGAATTTTTCACGTTAAAAACAATAGATCTCCTTACCTTGAAATCCTGAAAGTAACACGATTCGTGTGTTACTGAACTCGACTTAGAGATCTAAGCAAATGAAACCCCTTCAAATCCCTAATGCCGTAAAAAGAAAACAAAATATTAGTCCCATATAACCATTCTGGCTATGGCCTCCAAAAGCCGGAAAGAATCAAAAGAAAACCCAAATCATTACTTACCCTACGTAAGATTTCGGCTATCCCTTGTAGAAAGATTCGCAAGAATCAGAGAAGATTAGAGATCTAGGAGTTTCGGCTCTTTAAGGAAAAATCTCGGAAAGATGATCCGACGTGTTTTCGACTTTTGAAAGAACTAAGAATTGAAGAGATGGCCAAGAGAGATTCGGCCAATGAATATTAAGGAGAGGAAAAGGTGGTTGGCGTGATTTCAATTGATGAGACTTCGGGGTTTCTGGCTTTACGTGAAAAAGAAAAAGAAGAAGAGATGATTCGAAAGAGAAAAAAACTAAAGTCTATTCGCAGAGAAAACAAATGAAAATTCGGCACACCTTTAGCCTATACTCAACTGATTTTTCCCTCCTCTCCTGTGTTTGATTTTTGGCCAACACTAGCCTTCCTGATAGATCCTCATCCTATCCCTTATCCCTATCAAAACACCCATCCAAAAGAGGCTTAATTATCTCCAACTCTTCCCTCCTTTATCAGCTGTAATTATCCACATATTAAAACAATAAAATCCCCTAAATAATAGCCTTGTTGCCGTCCAACCTACTCCTCCTTATAAGTTTCGAATTTGGCCCAAAAACATGGGCTCCAAACGGCCACAAATTGGGCCTCTCCCCTTGCCTATTGACGCCAACTCCCTTCCCTCTTAGTGGCGCCATTTTGCCACTGGGCTACAAACACATTTTTCCATTTAAGCTACCAAAACTTTATTTTAAGCCCTAGAGTATCTAAACAAAATATTTAGCCAAGACCTTCGCCCATTCCTGAGCCCAATTTGCACCTCTAATACTTAAATTAACACATTAAATGTATCCACCCATTAAACGCATAGGCCCAAAAATTAAGGATGTTACAGTTCTACCCCCCTTAAAGAAATTTCGTCCTCGAAATTTCCAACTAACTATCAATCATACTACCCAAGTCTCACCATTATGCTTCCGCTGCGAACTCTAATTCTAAAGTCAAAAGAAACACTTAGGATAATATGATAGAGTACGCACTGGTATTCGTATCTAGAGCGTCATCGTCCCCTTGTACTCATTAGAAATTTTATGAATTAATAGGTTTCTTCCACTGATTAACCACGAACAGTCTTATAAACAGTTGTTTAAGAGTAGTTCTTTCGAATTCGAAACTATATCTACAATTCAGTCTCAAGTCCGCATCTTCTAGTTCTAGGAAGCACATACGTTCAATCATCAACCATCCACATACAAGTAGCATCCACGAACTTACATTCATCACATAGGGTATTTTAGTCATTTCACTACCCAGGGGTATTTTCGTAATTTATCCTACAGGGTTATTTTCGTAATTTTTCGAAATAGGGTTCCTTGTGAAATAAGGTAATTTTGCATTTCAGGGGTATTTTGGTAATTTTTCCAACCGAGGTGTTTCGAATTTTTTTTTAAAACTAGGGACATCTCAGTAATTTTGTGAAAATTAGGTGGCTGGTCCCTTTTGGGTTTTAGTTATAGATTTTGGCCCGTCAACAAATCCTCGTGGCTAGGGTGAACAGTCACTACGCACCAGGTAGGATTCCAGCGTAGAGGAGGTGAGTCACTAGGACTGCTTAAGAACCAGGCTCTTCCGGATCCAATCCTAGACATGCACATGCCTGTTGCCACACCCTAGTCTTGTGACTTGTCTACAGGTTTGTTCGGTTGGATTAAGTCTTATGCAATTGAGAGTTGTTTAACTAGGCCTAAGGTCCATCAAGCTCTAATTAAAATAATCTACGTCCCTTAAAGCCCATCAAGCCCACATATATATATAACACACAGTGAGTTCTGAATACTTACCTGGCGGACTTGGGCCGGAGACGCAGGTGCCATGCCGAGAAAACCCTCATGTATGATTTATAAATATACATGTTTTAAAAAAAAACCTATTTTTAGAAAACGTTTTGAGCCCAAAACCCCCAAAGCCGAGTTTTAAACCGGGCTCTAATACCAATTTGTAACACCCCAAACCCGGCCCAAACACCACGACCGAATCTGGCATGTCACTAAGAAGATTTTATTAAAACATGTCGCATTTTGTTTCGTTTTAAAAAAAAACATAGTTTTGGCATTTATACGGAAAACTTAATAGTTTAATTAATTGTAAAAGAAATAAATTTTATTTAATACCTTAATGAATATAAACTAGAATTTTCCTTTGATTTTTATCATTTCAGTACATGCCTTAGTTTAATTTTAACATGAAATTTAAAAGTCTAATAATAAAAACCCAACATGAAACCCAAAATAAATATGAGTCTAGTGGCCCATGGCCTTATTACATTGAAACTTAAAATCCTCTAATAAAAAAAATTAAAGTAACTAAATAATGAAAAGTCCTTTGCTGAATCCAAATACTCTCTCGCATGGCCACCTTGCGCTCCTCTCCAACCCGGTCCGATGCACTAGGTGCTACATGAAAATGTTAAATAATAGGTTGAGTTGCGAGACTCAGTGTGCAACCCTCATGCAACATTAGATTTGGGCCCTAGCCCCACAGAATAGATAACAGAGTATAATATATCAGAAAATATGCAAAGCCCAACCCAATCCTAGGTTTCCATCCGCTACACACCACCCTTACCTGCCAATCACACCATTGGGGATTTCTACAATCAACCCACACCGCTACACACCATCGATGGCAGTCATGCTGCTCATCGTCAGGTCATGGCCGTAGCCACTACAACAGGTCATGGCAAAAGCCACTACAACAGGTCACGGCAAAAGCCGCTACAACAGGTCACGGCAAAAGCCGCTACAACAGAACACTTCCCCTTTCATCAATCACCCAACCCCATGCATACATAGAAATTGGCATACATATAAAGCATATCTTCTCAGCAGAAACATTCACTTTAGAATGACAGAGATCACTAACCTGGTGATTCACCTTTACCTTTCTCGGTTTTCAACGACCATGCCAGGTATTTCGGCATTTAACGAGAATATACAGAATATAACAGGTTTGTATGCATACTAATCAAGCAATCTAAATGGTGTGAGAGTGTTACACACCTGATATCGCGTAGTTTTACACCCTTAGTCAATATCCTTACTATCTGGATCTGCAACCCTTAGTCTAAAACCTTGCTCAAAAGCCGGAAGAACACGAAGATTTGGGCTCCCCTACATTCGGCCAAGGGTTAGCAAATCCCAAATTTTTCACGTTAAAAATAATAGATCTCCTTACCTTGAAATCCCGAAAGTAACACGATTCGTGTGTTACTGAACTCTGACTTAGAGATCTAAGCAAATGAATCCCCCTTCAAATTCCGGAATGCCGCAAAAGAAAACAAAATATTAGTCCCATATAGCCATTCGGCTATGGCCTCCAAAATCCGGAAAAGAATCAAAAGAAAACCCAAATCATTACTTACCCTACAGAAGATTTCGACTATCCCTTGTAGAAAGATTCGACAACTGTAGAAGATTAGAGATCTAGGAGTTTCGGCTCTTTAAGGAAAAATCCCGGAAAGATGATCTGACGTGTTTTCGGCTTTTGAAAGAACTAAGAATTGAAGAGATGGCCAAGAGAGATTCGGCCAATGAATATTAAGGAGAGGAAAATGTGGTTGGCAGGATTTCGACAATTGATGAGACTTCAGGGGTTTCGGTTTCTGACGGAAAAGAAAAAGAAGAAGAGATGATTCGAAAGAGACAAAAACTAAAGGCTATTCGCAGAGAAAACAAATGAAAATTCGGCACACCTTTAGCCTATACTCAACCGATTTTTCCCCCTCTCCTGTGTTTGATTTTCGGCCAACACTAGCCTTCCTGATAGATCCTCACCCTATCCCTTATCCCTATCAAAACACCCATCCAAAAGAGGCCTAATTATCTCCAACTCTCCCCTCCTTTATTAACTGTAATTATCCACATATTAAAACAATAAAATCCCCTAAATAATAGCCTTGTTGCCATCCAACCTACTCCTCCTTATAAGTGTCGAATTTGGCCAAAAACATGGGCTCCAAACGGTCAGAAATTGGGCCTCTCCCCTTGCCTATTGACGCCAACTCCCTTCCCTCTTAGTGGCGCCATTTTGCCACTGGGCTACAAGCCCATTTTGCCATTTAAGCTACCAAAACTTTATTTTAAGCCCTAGAGTATCTAAACAGAATATTTAGCCAAGACCTCGACCCATTCCCGAGCCCAATTTACACCTCTAATACTTAAATTAACACATTAAACGTATCCACCCATTAAACGTATAGGCCCAAAAATTAAGGATGTTACACCTAATCCGTCTCTAATATCGGATTAGGGTTACAGAGCATTACAGTACAAAACATAACTTTAAACATCGCAACGTAGACCAACATACAATTCACATATTTTATTTTCGATAACATAATTTAAATATGATATAAATACTTTTACGGGCCTTAAATTGGACTTAAGAGGGCCTAAAAAAAGTTTGGGAACAATCAAGGACTTATTCAAATCAAAATATAAATTTCAGGCCAAACTTGAAAATTTGCAAAACAGGGGTCACACGACCGTGTAGGCAGCACATGTGAAACATCCCAGACTGTGTAACTTTTGAAGTTGGAACACACGGCCGTGTCCCAACCCGTGTCTCTACCCATGTAACTCATTGACTTGAGACACACGACCGTGTCCTAGCCCGTGTAGGGACTACACCTATACTATTTTACAACACATTCAAGGCAGCTAACCTAAATGTACCTTAAAGCTCAAGTTTACCATTTCATGCTAACTTGGACACTAAGTAACCAATTCACTAGTCATTTAACCTATTTGAAACATGATTGAAGATGCTTAAATTGAACTATTTGACAAAGCATCAACCATTCATAACTTTCATTCATACCAAATTTGCCAAAATTGAACTAATATTTAACTACTTAGGCTACCAAGCTTTAAACCTAACACATACCAAAACATTTAGCTAAGCTATCATACCAAACATAGCCTCAACCACAACCATATATACAAAAAACCATTATTTCACTAGAAAACCAAAATATCATCACATTATAAACAACATCAACCAAAGGACCTCCTAGGTACATGCCATTACAAAATATAACATCATCACACTTAAGTCCGGGATTCGTTGTTGGATGTTGAATCTAAGGCAAACTAAAAAGTACCTAACCGTATATTCCAAACTACTCGACGTTGACCTTGTCTTTCCCCTTCTTACTCAAGGATTCTAGAACGAAGTTTGCAAATTGGATTTGAACCCTTAGGTCCCTTAGCCGTACGTTCTTTCTCTTATTTTCTTTCTTTTTTCCTTCCATTTTAATTTGCATGCATTCTTCTCTCACTTTCCACTTTCATTTATATTTCATTCATTTGGTTTTCATTTTATTTATTTATTATTATATAATAAACACATGCATATTCATTAAAACATGGCTGGTCACCAACCAACCATTTAATTAATGGTATAATTGCTACTTTAGTCCCCTTTTATTTATTTTAATCTATAATTCAACCTTTGACCCTTACGCGATTTAGCCCCTATATCATAATAGTTCCTAATTCATGCAAATTACCTATCCAAAATTTAAATTTGTCTCTAATATAACTCCGTAAATATTTTTTGATTTACGAAAATAGAGTATTGGAAATACTCTTTCCGACACCCCTGACTATCGGGTCCTTACAGTTTTGATATCATGAATCATCGAGATTTTCATGTGTTTGGATGTTCGCTTGACACCGCTTATTTATGTTTGTTTTAAAATCACATTGAGCTTTCGTAGCTCACCCCCTTAGTTTTCCTTTTTCGGTAATTAACAAGATTAGGATTTTGGACTCAGCAATTCTGAAGTCTCGGGTTACTCATCTCGGTTTGATTTAATAAGTTTTTTCTGTTGGAAAAAACGGATTTGGAAAACGTAGCGGAAAATAAATTTAGAAAAAAACCAGAGTTTTAATTTTTTTTTCAAAATAAGATCTTGGTTGTGAGATCTAAAGTAATAAAAACTTAATCAAAATTGTACCTTTTTTATTCGTTTAGGATGAGCGCTTAAACCGAGTAGTCTTCTCCGCTATCCGCAAGCTCACGTCTGCCGAGTGTGGGCTCCCTTCGAATTAGAAAATTTTTCACAAAAATTACCAGTGGAGTAATTTCACAATTTTTCTAAAATTTTGGGTCAAGTTGTAAATTAAAAAAATATCTCTAGAAATTTTCTGAAATAATCTCTTAAGAGAATTTTCTCTCTACAACTTTCTCTTGAATTCAAATGTGTATAAAATAATGACTTAAGGCTCTTTTTATGTAGAGAGAGTTTAAATAGTTCGACTATGATTAAACTTAATCACTTTAACATTAAATTAATATAATATTTATTAAAATAAATATTAGATTAAATTTAATATTAAATCTTATTAAAATAATAGAATGTCTATCTTGTAGATAAACATAAAATTAAATTTAATATTAAGGTAATCACTTTAATATTAAATTAATAAAATATTATTAAGATAAGTATTAAATTAAATTAAATATTAAAATATTATTATTTTTGGAATAGTTAATCTAAAATAAAATTATCTGGTAGAATCCCAATAGGAGTGTAATACTTCCACTACTCAACCACCGAAGACCAACCACCGCCGGCACCGTCATGTCTGATGATGCAGGTGCGACACCCTTATAACACCCCGAGCCGGTTCGACTACTACCAGTTTGGTCTGGGTCAGTGACAACCCGACCGATCCGGTCTAGCCACCGGTTAGACTGTCAGCCCGATTTCACATACCGGGCCTGGTTCGACTAGTTTTTGGGTCTTGGTCTCAGTTTTTGGGCTCTTAAGCCCAATTTACGATCTTAGATCCAATTTTCAAGTTCAATTACTCAATGGGCCAATTGTCTAACTCGAAAATTAATTTCCAAAAATATCATATTAATTTTAATTAATTTTAATTAATTTGATTAATTTAATTTTACTTTATCAAAATTAATTTTCCCAAAAATTATGTAGATTTTCCAAATTAAGTTTTCAAGAAAATTCTTTAATCAAATTATCTAGTTGAACAATTCTCACGACCACTGTAACGACCCAAAATTTACGGGTATCGAAAAGTGTATTTTCGGGTTTCCATTTTCGAAAAACGGATTCGTAAATATTTATTAAAAATATTTACGAAGTTAGTTGTGTGGTTAATTAGGTTTTGGCTAGGTGAATTAGCTTGAATTAAAAGTAATTAGGTATAAGGACTAGATTGCAAATAGGATAAAAGTTGAATTATAGATTAAAAGAAAAGTGAAGGGTCTAAATTAGTAATTAAGCCATAAGTGACAAGTGTATGGTAATATTGAAATACATGTGTAAAAATAATAATCATATGTATATGATAATAATACATGTGTTTCTTATTATTTAAGTAATATATATTATAATATAATAATAATAAAACTAAAACATAAAATAAGAAACAAAAAGAAAAAGAAAGAACAGAATAAGAAAAAGAAATAGAGAAGAAAAGGAGAGAAAGAAAAAGAAGGAGAAATTAGGGTTTTAAGGTTCAAAGCTCAATTGGTAAGTCAATTTAGTCCATTTTCTTATAATTTTTTGTGTTTTTAGAATCCTAAAACTAAATACTACTTGATTTATGTTGAAATTTTAGAAATTATTGGATTTTTAGATGTTGTTCATGTTGGAAAATTTAAGTAATTGGGGTTAAATTGATAGGATTTTGAGTTAGAATTAAGAAAATGATTGAATTGTAAAATAAATTATAAGTTTTGTGTAATAGGGACTAAATTGACAAAATTTTGAAATTTAGGGATTTAAGTGAAATTAGAGAGTTGAAATTAGTCTAAAATGGAAATTGAATGAAAATATGGAATTCGTTTTGAAGAAATAAAGTTAGTCTCGGTTTAGGGACTAAATTGGAAATTAGGCAAAAGTTGAATAAAAATTTAAATATTTAATGTGAAATTGTGTTGTATTAATGAATTTCAATTGTTTCAATTTCCGTAGCTAACGTTGTGCCGGAAACCTCGGCTAAGAAAGGAAAGGAAAAAGTCAACGATGAGTGACTCGAAAATTACGGTTTGTATTTCTATAATCCGAATCTAGTAATATTAATTGTTGTATTTTCATTAATATATATGGTAAGTGAAATAAGGTGAGTATTGATATTATGATATTGAATTGAATTGAATTGATTATATGAGCATATGTGATTATTTGAATTGGAATGAATGTTGTTTGAAATTGAAAAGTGAATGAAACCCGGATATAGTTGGCATGCTATATGATTAGAAGTGTTCTGGGATACTTTGACTTCGAGTCGATGAGACACTGGGTGTCAAACTATTACTTCGGATAAAACCGATGAGGTACTGGGTACCAACTTACTTCGGCATGGCCGATGAGACACTGGGTGTCAATCTATTACTTCGAATTATGCGATGAGGCACTGGGTGCCAAACTGGTGTGTTTTGGTTGGATCCGTGTATCCGTCTGAGTCCGAGTCGTGTTAATAGGGGTAAATAAATGAATTGGCAATATGATTAATATTGAATGACATTGTATATGAATTGGAATTAGACAATGAGTTGAATTATACAAATGAAATGTATGAACCAAGGGTTCATGAAAAGAATATTGTTATTGATAAATGATATGTGAATCAAAGTGAGAAAAGCTATTTGAAATAGCTATTGATAAGAAATGAAAGATAAATGGATAAATTGATTTGTTGATTCACTAATGTTCTATTATGGGTAAAAATGCATATTTTATAATGTTATTTTATTTAAAGCATTCGGATTATAGAAATACCACTGAGTTTATACTCAGCGTACAGTTTGTTTTCCTTACACAGGTTAGGTTAAAGTTGAATTGCCGATTCAGCATCCAAAGCCGATCCCGAACTTAAAACGTGGTGATGTATGTTTCTTTTTAGTAGTGGCATGTACCTAGGGTGTTTTTATTTGCCATTTTGAGAAGTGTTTGTAAATAATATTATAAGATAACATTGGTTGGTTATATATAAACATATGTGTTTTGTTGAAGTTATAAAGTGGTATGTTAAAGCTATTGCAAAGTATGAATGAATAGGCAAATTTTGGGTTAAATTGGTATGATTTAGAAATTGGTTTGATTGATGATTATTTGGATTGTTTTGATGAAATGATGAAGGTATCTATGAGGGTTTATTGATTAGACACTTAGGATGTCTATTTTAACAAGTTTTAGAAGTGTTTAATCGTGTTTTGAAGTGGTTGAATGATTGGATTTTGAGTTGCTTGTTGTTTAAGTTTGCAGGGTCGGTAAACTTGATGTTTAAGGCTCATTTTGAGTCCACACGGCCTGGCACACGGGTGTGTGACCAGACTGTGTGAGACACACTGCTATCACATGGGCGTGTGGTTTGGCCGTGTGTCCCCTGCAACTTAAAATTTTCAAAACAGAATGCCCAGGATTCTCCACACGGGTAGAGACACGGGCGTGTGTCTCAGTCGTGTGAGGCACACGGCCTAGCACACGGGCATGTGACTTGGCCGTGTGAGGTAAGTCAGAGAGTTACACGAGGTAGGTTAAGGCCTGAAGCACGGGCATGTCTTAGGGTCATACGGGCGTGTGTTCCCTGCACCTAGGAAAAATTTTGAGATTTTGCGAAAAATTTTCAGAGAACCCAAATTAGTTCCAAATTGTTTCTAATACATATTTAGGGCCTCGATGGCCCAATAAAGGGATGATATGATTAAATTATGAAGTGTATGCTAAGAGATTCGTTTAATGTTCGTAATTGATCTGAAAAGTCCAGTAATGCTCCGTAACCCTGTTTTGACAACGAATAAGGGTTAGGGGGTGTTACAACCACCTAATTTAATTCCACATCGAATAAATCAACTCAATTAAATTATTTCCAAAGTCGTAAAATTTTCTTCTTATTCAAACGCAGTCCGATCGAGCTTTTGTTGAGCTAGCAGAGGGACTAATCAGACATATACAGTTAGGCTCTAGTAATTGTAATTATGTCCAGAAGAATCGTTCCAATAATTCACAATTATTTAATCATGGAATCAATCCACAAGAAGTACCATGATTGAAAACTCCTTATTGTATACTCTTTACGAAAACAATTCATCCAACTGTTTTCTCCAACGACTTCGTCATGTGTGTGTTACCCTCATATGATATCATTGATTCCTTTGAGTTAAATCTATTCACTCAATACAATCCTATTTATCTCACTGTCACCATTGTGTCTTCTTAATGATTAATATGATTATTGTCAACAAATGACTGTGATAAATTGCTCGTTCGAGAACAAACAACCCATGGCCACGTTCTATATTTATCAATCCACACAATGCCAATGAGAGGATATCATTAACTCTTTAATTGAGCTATGAATTCCACTGTTGCTAGTAAAGCCATGCCATACACAAGTCATGTACCCAACAGACTGGCTATGGGCTCGATCATCTTTAGAGTATAAGCCTCCACTTATATCAAAGCACATGAGTTGCATACGCATGGTCAGTAACTGACTCAGGATTTAGGTAAATCACACTATGAACGTCACAAGTGAACTAATTCAAAAACGGATTCAGAATTAATTTATTTTGGATCCAGTCCAATGTATCATTCTACTAATGAATACATCTATGTCTCTACCCGTGGAGTCAACTGCTCCGATAGCCAAGACTAGTAATTTCCCAATTAGAATTTTAGATGACATAATAATCCTTCTCAATATTTGAATCAAATGCTCACTTTGATTCTTTTACGGGATTACGGACTTATTTAGATTATCTACTGAAGTAAGTTATCTTTCTCGTAATGTAAACGTTTTTACAATGCCACTTATCTTCAGCTTGAACTTAGACATGCATGCAAAATATAAAGACATAAATACAAAAGACATAATAGTGAAATGTGAAATTAACTTTATTTATTCATCGTTCATATAAATAGAAAACAGTTATATGTTTACTACAATATGGGCATATTTCCCAACATTTCCTAAGATATAAGATTTTATGTTCATTTGAACTTGTAAATAAGTTTATAAATTGTGGTATAGGTTTTGGATTTTGGACTCGTAAATTTTTGGGGTTTTAGTTTTGAATTAAAAACTATAATTACATGCATGTGTTTAAGCTAATTGAAATGCTATTTTCTTTAATAAATGTTCATTCTGAAGTAATTGTTTATAGTTTTCAAGCAAGGAGAAAGATTTTGATTTTATGTAATCGTAAGATAATTTTGTTAATTTAAGTGATAATTAAACTAATGTTTGGTAATCGTAAGATAAATTACTATTGAATTTTGTTAAAAGCGAGCAAAGGTGGTTTCAGAAAAGAAATCAAGAGATTAGTTCAGTGTTTGTTTTAGGGTCATTTCAGTGATCAATGTGAAATTCGAAATCCGATCAAAACTTTTGGACTGAATTTTGGGGTCTTACATATAGGGGGAAAATTAATGATAGTTAAAGTCAGGGATGACAATTAATGAGTGGGGCCTTTATGAGTATTGAATTGAGGGGTGCTCCAAAAAGATGTGTCCGAGAAGTTCATTACTCAATTTCAAAAGCTGCTCCCTCAAAGTAACAAAAAATTGAACCCCAAAGAATCCAAGTTCAAAAAGATATAAATTTGAACCCGTAACAATATAAATCTTAAAGAAAGCTTGATATAAGTCTGCCTGAGCGTAACCATTTGTCGCTTCTATTAAACTCAATATATGTGTGCTTAACTTGCACACACATAATGTTGGGGGTGGGCAATAATGGCCCTAAGCCCCTTACTCTTGACTCACACGCTAAATCCTCTTAGCTCATTTCTTCAGATTTTTATTCGGTGCCCAATAGTATATCTGTTTCTTGTCCAACAGCTCTAACCTCTGCCAACTTACATATATTCCCAAGGTCTCTGTTCAGTCCGTCTTCCTAAAGTGTTTTTGTTCTGTTCCGGTTGAATTAGTACCAGAGTTTCAAGCTGAGACACCGACATCATATATTGATCTATAACGTCGTTTTAAGGCAACTATTTAAATCATCCCAATAATTGTGTCTGTTGACAAAAGGAACAGGCCAGACCAGGCATATGCATCTTGGGTGTTGATCTACGACAACCCCGTAGACTATTCATCAATAACCATCAACGTGTGTACATTCATTAATTTTTGTGGTGAGATTCGGATGTGGGCCTATATATCATCACCAAAATGTTGAAAAATATTGGATCAATGTGCCTTATCTTGCTAGCTGAATATCCCATCCATATACTTTTCAAACAGTTGTTCCACAAGAATTTTGCCAATTGCCAATCTATGATTTATCACTTGAAAGTATATTTCTTTTTCTGTCTTTGTATGCTTTACTGTGTTGGCACGCTTCCTTATAGTAATAATAAATAGTTGACACCGTGTATCAACTATTTATCAAAAATATCATTTCTCTTTTGTTTTGTTTCGTGTTAATGAATTGAGCTTGTTCAAATTAATCTAAAACTAAATTTACTTAGAAAGAATTTCCATGTTTTTTTTTCTTTTTAAAAATCAGATTGAACCATTGCAAAACTCTTGAAAATTTTAATTTTTAGATTCTTTCTAGGATTATTTCACTCAAAAAAAAAAAAAAACCAGTAGCTAACTTTTTAAAGTTTACATTTTCTATTAATTTTATAATTATTCTTTTTTTAAGTTAAATTTGACTATGTTAAATCACTTTTCTTTAATGGAAATATTGACTAGAACATTAATTTTTTTAATGAAGTTGTAAGTTCATAAAAATTCAAAAATATTAGCATGCAATATACGTGAATTGTCATGTAGGCTATTATGTTTTAAATTTTAACATCTTAATTAGTATTTCCATTAAATAGCATACTCAACTCTTTTTCAAAAGGTTGATGGTCAAATTGGGCTATTTATAAAATCTCAAGGGCCAAATTTAGCTTAAAAAAAGAATATGGACAAATTGGTAAAAAAATATAAATATTAAGGGCTAAATTTGACATTGAACCTTATATTTAATACAATCATACACAGATAATTGACATGCCTAAGAATTGGACTATTTGTCCATGCAAGAAAATAAAGTTTGATACTTTTACGAATAAAAATATTAGATTTTAAAAATGAGTTTTGACTAAAAACTAGGTCCGTTTAAAACATGGATCGAACTTGGGCATTAATATTCAAGACTCGAGTTTAGTTTGACACAATTTTCAATTTTATAATATGTTGATGATAGCATGCTTATTTTGCATGTTTTACATGTTTAAATCAATTAATTCTTGAATCAATTCTTGCTAAATTGGTGAATTTGTGTTTAAATTCTGTCAGGAACGCAATTGGGATGCTTTAAGTCAAAAACAAGAAGAAAAGGACTAAATTGGAGCACAAGCAATAAAAAGGGGCCGAATCGAAACTTTTGAAACATTTAGGGCTGACCAGATTTTATTTGATTTTGTAAAAGTCATATTTAGAAAAAAATATGATATGAATTTGATTTCATGTAATTGGTTGTTAGGTAAATTAAGCTAGTTTTAGTATATGATATGTATATAAATAGGATGGGTGGTGGCCTTTGAAAAACATACTTGAATACACTGGAAGTTGAATAAAAGTATTTTTATTCCTTTCTATTTCATGCGTTAGTAGCATTCTGCCATTTTATTTCTTTTTCCTTGTTTCTTTACAAATTTGTTCAATTGTTTCCTAAGTCTTTTCTCTTTCCACCTTCTACCATTTCCTCTAAATCCATTTACATACACCAACTAGTATGATTAATCTCATGCTTCATTAAACTTCTACTTAGTTTTAGGCTAGTATTCTTTCCGGTCAAGAATTGTGAGAAAAGGAATCCGCACTAAAAATCTTTCATAATGGTGTTCACCATCTCTCCGGAATATGGGATAGTACAAATTCGTCCCTTAAAGTTAACTCAAGTTCAACATAAAGTGCACGTTGGGTTGGATTCGTTTTGGCATACAGTTGGGAACCATGTTGTATTCGGGTTTCCTCGAACAAATTGGCATATCCTAGCGGGGTCATACTAGTGGGATTTTCGTCAAGGGAGATAGTGATCGGATTTAAACGACCCACACAGTTGAGGTTGTTGATCCGAGTTGGATTTTTCAGAATGCAAGGCTGTCGGGGTCTTGAATTGCGAATGAGTGTATCGCGGTTAGACAATCGGTAAGGGTTGGTTTGCAGGTCATACCGGAATCAACTACGAAAGGAAGAATTGGCGGTTGGGACGTTTTTAGTCGCTATACCAGCTTATGGTTTAGAAGAGAAAATTCATTTTCAAGGATCAATTCAGTATCGAAATTCACCGAGTCTAAGGCTAAGACTTCATATTACTGCGTACGAAATTTGATTCCATTTTCTTATTTTATTTTCGATTAATATAATTGTTTAATGATGTTATTTCATTTTATTTACTTTCTAAACATTTTCATTTCCCCTTATTTATTTTATTTCTTTTCAACAAGTTCGTCACGAGTCGTGGGCACGACTATTATCGTGATAATAATTCTATTCACAAGAAAGGCGAAATTAGATAACCAATCTCTGTGGATTCGACCCTACTGCTTTATACTTCTATTTAGTGTTATTTTGTCATAGGAATTTATATTTGGTGGTTTCGATGCCTATCAAATTTTGGCGTTGTTGCTAGGAATTGGAATTTTTTTTCTATTATTGAGGATTCTAGAATTTGAACCGAAAATAGAGAAGTTGGCTCGAACACTATGAAGAGAAGCTATTCAGTACGGTAAGCGACCACAATCCGAGTTCGAAACAAGATCTTATACCGAAGATAATTTCTCATTCGACGAACCAGACAAAATGACAAATCAAACTATATGCCAACTCGTAGCAGCACTAGATGAACAACAGCCACTATGCATAACTTATCCAGTAGGAGGAATGTCGTTCGAGTTAAAGTCGGGCTTAATTCATCTATTGCCCACCTTTCGCAGACTGCAAAATGAAAATCCGCATAACCATCTTAAAGAATTTCACATGGTTTGCACAAGCATGAAACCTCGAGGAGTGGCCGAAGATCAAATTAAACTTCATCCTTTTCCTTTCTCGTTAGTCGACTCTGTCAGTGAGTGGTTATTTTATTTACCTCCTGGTTCAGTTAATACATAGTCTGATGTCTTGTTTATTTCTTGACAGATTTTTTCTAGCAGCTCGGGCAGTTAAATTAAGACAAGAAATTGTAGGAATTTGACAAAAGGAGACTGTAACACTCCATACCTGGCCTAGACGTTATGGCCGAATTTGGCGATGTCACATGGATTGGAATTTTGAAAACAATTTATTATGATAAAACCGCGTTCATCTTATTACTCTTATTTATTCCAGAAAATGCTTACTCATCTAGTCGATTGCTTAAAATGTAATTCGTTGCGGAAGCTTTAGAAATCATTTATTTTATGAAAAACAGAGTTAATTAAGTAAGTCCATCCATTTTATAGAAACCCATTTGTTTTTGAGAAAACCGTCTATGGGATCGAGAGTTCAGAAAATACTTAAGCTTTTGAAAACCGAGTCCTCCTACGTCTAGCAGTTATGAATCCATAAAAACAATAAGTAAACCACATTTAAGCAAAAGTCCCAAAAAGTCCGCGAGATACACCAAAATAAACCCATAATCGTAAAACGGAATAAAACCCATGAAAGTCCAGAACCGTGGTTACCGCCGAGTCCTCCACGCACCGAATTCGTCTAATGCCGGGATTACACGAGCAGATTAAATGAGAAAAAGGATGAGTTTTTGCAACTCAGTGTGTAATCCCCACAGAAAACATGCACACAGCATCACATCGGAAAACATTTATACATTTACAATTCGGGTCTGAGCCCATTACAGAATCAGTGTGGACCGTAGTCCACTCAGATGCAGAATATACAGAATAGAATAGAATATCAGAATCCTACCCAATAGCCTCTACACACCATCTCCGTCCAACCCTACACACCATGTGGGGATAAAATCAACCTACCCATCCCTACACACCATGCTGTACCGAAATGCGGCACATAATCAGATATTTGCAGCTAAGCTACCAGATAACAGGCTTAATAGCCTTTCAGATACTTCCTCTAATATCATCAACCCACCCCAATGTAATGCAGCAAACAATCGATGACATGCTATAATATAATTAACAGATCACACATTCAAATCGGTATACATGCTATGTGCAACATGCTTAATACATATATCATATAATCGGATCACGTAATTAGGGGTCTAAGTAATGCTTACCGACCTTACAGTAGGTCCACAGTCGACTTGGGCGACCCGTGCAACCTTACAGATCATTTCAGAAAAATGGCTCACATGTTCATGTGGCCTGCCCGTGTGGGCTCACACGCTCGTGTGGCCCACACGACCCAAATTGGCCTTGGCCGTGTGGATTACACGGCCTGGCCCAGAATTCTACACGCCTATGTGGTTCACCCGTGTGGGCCCACATGCCTGTGAGGCCTACTCGGCCCAATAGGTTGAGCCCGTGTGTCACACATGGCCTTGCCTGGCCATCACACGGTCATTTCATCTGCGCACGACCTGGCTCGTCGATCACACGGCCGTGTTGTGGCTTACAGCCTTACACACGGCCTACCACACGGCCTACCACACGGTCGTGTGACGTCCACAGGAAGGTTTTTAGCTTTTACCGAAAACGTGTTTTCTTACGATTCGGGTACACACCTAGTTCGTGACGTCCACAGGAAGGTTTTTGGCTTTTGCCGAAAACGTATTTTCTTGCGATTCGGGTACACACCTAGTTCATTTTCACTCCCGAGATTACCAACACCTATATTTGAACAACGTTTCACTCAGTTAATCTTTTAAACGATCGAATCAAACTAAACCCGAAATGGAATGCTCATCCAACGAGCGACCAAACTTACTTTCGAGCAAGAAGTCGTGTTTTTTTTGTAACACGAGAACCCTATTAAGGCCTTCGAGCAGTACCTAAACGTGAGTAAAACGATTCCTCCGTTAATCGCTTAAACAAAAATAACACTAGAACTAAAGAAAAACCGCTTACCGAACAAGAGAAGAAACCATTGCACGACAGAAACCGATTAGACGAGGAACAAAAAGGAGAAAATGTGGATTTCGGCACAAAAGAAGAGAGGGAAAAAATCTAATGGAAAAGTCAGCAGCAATGGGAGAAAAAGGGAAAAAACGATAGCAAAAATTTTGGGAAAAAAATGTGAAAAGCCAAAATATGAGAAAAGTAATCAGATTGGCAAAAATTCAGATAACTTCCCCCCCACAAATCTCCTTAAAACTCTCACCACTATCCCACTACTCAGAGTCTCGGTAGAACACAAACTCTAGCCGAAATTTAGCGCAAAAATACTACCCTTTGCCATCACCAAGAATCAAACACAGGACCTCTAACACTCCAACACTCCACTTAACCACCAGACCAGCAGGCCTATTCTGATATATTCTCACAAACAATAAAATATAAGCCTTCTGACTAGAGATAATGCTTTAATCATAAAGGTATCAAAATCTTCCTAAGTTGTGGCTTAAACTTAGGACCTCACACACACACCCAGAACACATAACCACTGAAGCAAATAGACATTGTGTGTCAATTTTACAAAAGTCGAAATTAAGAAAATTGGAGCGTTACAAAGACTGAATCACTCTATGATTACTAGGAGCTGTACAAAAAGTTGTGTGCAAGTTGTCCACAACATGGCCTGACTGAACAATTGCTTTTTTAATATTTCTATAAGAGGTTACTCCCAATGAAAATGAAGATGATAAATGCTACTAGTGGAGGGGCACTTGTAAATATGATGCGTCAAAGAGCAAGAGAGTTGATTTCAACCATGGCTACGAATTCTCAACAATTCCGATCGGCTATAGAACCCACGAGACGGGTTCATGGGTTAAGTTCTCTATCTTTAGAAGATAAAATTGATAAACTTACTAATGTTGTTCAAAATTTGCTTACAAATAAAACAAGCCCAGCACGGTTGTGTGGAATTTGTGTTATGCTAGATCACCCGACAGACTTATGTCTAATTTTACACGAGGTTTCGATAGAACATGTGAATGTTGTCGAAAACTTTTGAGGGTCACCCTAAATGCGATATGATCCCTATTTGAACACTTAAAATATGGGGTGAAAAGATCATCCAAATCTGAATTATGGATTGAATCCTTGATTCAATCAGCCATACCAACAAAGGCCGCTTTCGAATTAACAATTACCACCTCCAAAATCATCTTTAAAAGCTATAGTAGAAAGGTTAGCCAACAATACTGAAAAATTTCAACAAAAAACTTACATGCATTTGCAGGAAATAGATAAGCAAGTGAGCAAGCTTATGCTCACGGTAAGTCGTTTGGAGTCCCAAGGTAAGTTGTCATCTCAAACTGAACATAATCATCAACATAATGCAAGTGTTATGACTTTAAGAAGTGGAACAGTTTTGGAGTCAGCTCCTGACACGAATCGTACCCACAACCCAAAATGGGAAAAATGGAAGCCCAATCTAGCATCCGCTACGGATTTGACTCCTCAGAATTCGTTTGTAGTACTGCCTCCATTTCCTAGAAGACTCGTTTAATGTAAAAAGAAGAGAGAAGATAAGGAGATCATTGACACTTTTCGGAAGGTAGAAATAAACATTCCTCTTTTTGATGCGATTAAGAAAATTCCACGATATGCAAAATTCTTAAAAGAATTATGCACAAGTAAGAAGAAGCTTCTGGGTAATGAAAATGTGAGTGTCGAAGAAAATGTCTCCGCTATGTTATAAAAGAAAATCCTATCTAAGTGTAAGGACCAATGTATGTTTTCTATATCTTGCAAAATAGGCAGTGTTGGAATTAAAAAAGTCATGTGCGACTTAGGTGCATCTATTAACGTTATGCCTTTGTCTATTTATAAACTACTAAACACAAGTCCTTTGAAAGAAACAGGTGTAATCATTCAGCTTGCAGATAGGTCTGTAGTGTATCCGGAAGGAGTCTTGGAAGATGTTTTTATCAAGGTAAATGAACTAATTTTTCCTACAGATTTCTACATCATCAACATGGAGGATAAAAACTCGGTCAATTCTTTTGATATACTGCACAAACTGATACATGCACGGATGGGGTGAAATTTATTCAATTCCAATCTTCAAAGCTGCCAATTTTCAAGCTTGAAAAATCAACAAACTTGTGATGACTTTTTGGATGGGATCCTAGAATTTTTGGGTTAAGATGTCTCATGGAATTTTAAGATCTATCTCTTAGCTTCGAAACGCATTTTGAATCATTCGATTTTGAGTTCAGGAGCTCAAGTTATGACCGTTTTAGTGAAGACTGCACGAGTAGAATTTCTGAACGAGATTATGACGGGAAGTACGAATTTCAGGCTTTTAATTCGAGTTTAAATCATATTGAGTTCGGGTTTTAGGCTTAATTTTTATTATATATGAGCCCTATATTATTATTTTATTCCAAATTTTTTATAATTATTAAGTATTTTAAGTTATTTAGGAGTTTTATGTTAACAAGAAAGTTTAGTTTAAAACTACTTCTTTTTTAGATTAAATTAAAGTTCTAATATACGTAAGAGTTTTATTTAAATTTATTTAGCTAACCTATATATAGGCCTTTGCATTGTACACAATTGATATAATTCATTATTATTCTATTTCTCTTTTAAGTTAATAAATTCTCCCTGGGTTTTTCTTTTTAAGAATTTCTCTTGAGTTTCTTTTAGAAGAGTTTTAACAATCTTTTTAGATTGTGGGGATCATCTTCAAACATTTTCTTGCCAAGATTTCTATCTTTGAGGGGAAATTAGAGCTGCTTGAAGGGAGTTGTAGATTCTTCGTGTTTCCAAGGCTTCTTAGGACTTTTACATGCCACATTCTATCTTTTCATTTATCTTCTTTATTCGCTTCCTTATTATTCTAATCTTTGATTTATTATTTTATTTTAGTTATTTATTTTAATTATTTTATCTAAATTTGATTCAATTTCGTTTCAGGTTGTATCAAAATCCAAGTTTCTTTCCTAACGTCTAGAGCCCTAAGTCAAATCTGCGACTTTGACAAACTTTACGATCCGCTTCCGCATTCATCCGTCTCATTCTTTATCATTAGAATGATGCGAGTCTCAAGGCACAATTTCAGACCTATGAATGTGATAGGTTCACACTATCTCAAGACCCAACAACAATGTTAGGCTAAGCAAATCAAATCAAGATTCGATCAAAGACAAGATTCGAGGACGAATCTTTTTAAGGAAAGGGGGAATGATACATCCACGGATGGGGTGAAATTTATTGAATTCCAATCATTAAAGCTGCCAATTTTCAAGCTTGGGAAATCAACAAACTTGTGACGACTTTTTGGATGGGATCCTGGCATTTTTGGGTTGAGATGTGTCATGGCGTTTGAAGATTTATCTCTTAGCTTCGAAATGCATTTTGAATCACTTGATTTTGATTTCGGGAGCTCAAGTTATGACCATTTTAGTGAAGACTGCACAAGCATAATTTCTAAACGGGATTATGATGGGAATTACAAATTTCGGGCTTTTAATTCGAGTTTAAATCTTATTGGGTTCGGGTTTTAGGCTTAATTTTTATTATATATGAGCCCAATATTATATTTATCTGGACTTATTATTTTATTATTATTTTATTCTGAATTTTTTATAATTATTAAGTATTTTAAGTTATTTAGGAGTTTTATGTTAATAAGAAAGTTTAGTTTAAAACTACTTCTTGTTTAGATTAAATTACAGTTCTAGTATACTTAAGAGTTTTATTTAAATTTATTTAGCTAACCTATATATAGGCCTTTGCATTGTACACAATTGATACAATTCATTATTATTCTATTTCTCTGTTGAGTTAATAAATTCTCTCTGGGTTTTTCTTTTTAAGAATTTCTCTTGAGTTTCTTTTAGAAGAGTTTTAACAATCTTTTTAGATTGTGGGGATCATCTTCGAACTTTTTCTTGCCAAGGTTTCTATATTAGAGGGGAAATTAGAGCTGCTTGAAGGGGGTTGTGGATTCTTCGTGTTTCCAAGGCTTCTTAGAACTTCTACACGCCACGTTCTATCTTTTCATTTATCTTCTTTGTTCGCTTCCTTAATCTTTAATTTGTTATTTTATTTTATTTATTATTTTAATTGTTTTATCTGACTTTGATTCAATTTCGTTTTAGGTTGTGTCAAAATCCAAGTTTCTTTTCGAACGTCTAGAGCCCTAAGTCAAATCCGCGACTTTGACAAACTTTACGATATGCTTTTGCGTTTACCCGTCTCATCCTTTATCATAAACAAAGATTGATGTGCGGAGTGGAACGCTCACTATGGAGTTCGATGGTGAAGTAGTAAATTTTAATATTTATGAGGTGATGGGCGAACCCTGTACAATATCAAATTAAACATACACGGGGAGTACACTTGACCCTTCCCTTTTCATGCAAAAATAAATTAGAATCGGATTTCTTTTATGGCACGGGCACGCCTTGTGAAATTTCAGTGCTGCCATTTGTTGAAACATACACCTAGGACCGAACCAGCCAGAACCAACCCGAACTACCCAAACCACCCTCTACCGAATTAAACATACACGGGGAGTACACTTGACCCTTCTCTTTCTTATTTATTCTTTTAAAATTGCACGTTGAGGGCAATATGGGCTAAGTAGGGGTGTTGGATTAGTAAGTATGCATGATTGTTTCTCTTTTGTATGTGTTAATTCTTATGCTAGGATTATTCATTAATTTGTTTGACATTGAGCCTCTAATTCATATGCTTTGTCAATTTAGATAGTTGGGTGTTAATTTGTTCGACGTGTCTGTTATAAAGTTGAAATATGTAATTAGATTGTTTCAAGAAAATTAATTCTTTATAAATTTGCTTGTTCAGTATATCATTCTTAGTTATTTGATTTTAAATGCATTTACTAATGGCAAAATAATAATAATAAATAATAAAAATTTCTACTCCGTTGATGGCTTAAGTTATGAGTGAAGATTTCGGGAATGTGACCAAATTTAGTAATCGAGATGAGGTGCTTGAGTTGTCATCTCATTTCATATAAAAAGGTTTGAGTGATGAACTGGAAACTTGCAAACACTTCGCTAACCGAGCTACCATGAGTAGGGAAAAATAGTCTGTTTGGAGACGTGTCAAATTGAGTTGTGAAAAATATATCGTCGGTAATGAAAAATATATCGCAAAGAAAAGAGAAACAAAAAATAAAGAACACACAGATTTTACGTGAAACCCTTTCGGAAAAAACCACGGAGGAGAGAAGAAAATTCACTATGTCGAATTCGAATCAATTTACAAGAGGAATAGACTATGTCTATTTATAGGCTTGTAAAGCCATATTCTAATAGGAGAGTGTAGTAAGATTGAAACTCCTTATTCTAATCAATATCCAATAGATGGAGTTTAATAAGGTTTAAAAACCTTATTTAAAATAAAATAAAAGAAGTGTAGTTCTATAGGGATTCTTCTTTTATTTTATTTTACCATTGTATTTTATTTAAATAAGGATTCGGGTCACTTAATTCTAACAATCTCCACCTTGACACGAATTCTAAATAAACAAGTTCTTCATCGCGAACTCTCAACGAACAAGTTCTCCACCTCTTCCATAAAACCCCTTAAGGGTTTAACTTCAACAATGAACACCAACCAAATCTAAGTAATGCTCAAACTTGGTTATAGGAAGTGACTTAGTCATCATATCTCAGTAGGATTTTCATGAGTACTAATTTTGCTCACAACAATATCACCACGAGCAATAATATCACGAACAAAATGATACCTAACATCAATGTGTTTTGTTCTCTCATGAAACATTTGATCTTTTGTAAGGAAGATGGCACTCATCACACAAAATATCATCTTTGATTTGAAGGTCTTTATTGAGCTCACTAAAGAGTCCCTTCAACCAAATAGCTTCTTTACAAGCCTCGATTAATCGCCATGTACTCGGCTTGATGGTAGACAAAGCAAGCTGTAGTTTGTAAAGTAGCTTTCTAATGATTGCACAACCTCCGATTGTAAAGACATAACCAAAGTGAGAGATCTTCTTCTATCAAGGTCTCCAAAGAAAATCAGCATCAACATACCCAATGACTCCATCTCTAGTTCTTCCAAATCTGTAAGCAAACATCGTAGTACCTCATAAGTATTTTAAAATCCACTTTGAACTACTTTCTAATGTTCTTTCACCGGATTCACCATGTATCTATAATCAGACCGATCGCATATGATAAATCTGGACGTGAACAAACCATAGCATACATGAGAGATCCCACTGCACTAGAGTATGGAACATATGACATGTACTCACTTTCATCATCTGATTGTGGAGACAAAGCCGATGAAAGCTTAAAATGGGCTGCTAAAGGAGTACTAACAGGCTTAGCACTCTGCATATTGAACCTGCAAAGAACTTTCTCAATATACCCCTTCTGACTTAGGTACAATTTACTTGATTTTCTATCTCTAAGAATCTCCATACCAAGTATCTTCTTTGCTGGTCCCAAATCTTTCATCTCAAATTCTTCACTTAGTTGGGCTTTGACCTTTCTTATCTCTCATTTATCTTTTACTGCTATCAACATGTCATCAACATAAAGAAGTAGATACACAAAAGAACCATCACTATTTTTCTTAAAGTAAACACAACTGTCAAAACTACTTCTTTTAAAATCATGAGAAGTCATAAAAGAATCAAACCTCTTGTACCACTGTCTTGGTGACTGTTTCAAGCCGTAAAGGGACTTTTTCAGCAAGCAAACATAGTCCTCTTTTTTTGAGACTGTAAAACCCTCTGGTTGTTGTATGTAAATATCTTCCTCAAGTTTTCCATGCAAAAATGCAATTTTTACATCTAACTGCTCAAGCTCCAAATCATGCATGGCCACAATACCAAGCAAAGCTCGAATCGAACTATGCTTCACAACTGGGGAGAACACATCATGAAGTTCACTCCACGGAATTTGGATTGTAACCTTTTGCAACAAGCCTTGCTTTATATCTAGGTTCTTCAACTCCTAGAGTCCCTTCTTTTTTTTTAAACACCCATTTACAGCGAACAATCTTTTTACCTTTAGGAAGTTTCACAAGATCCCATGTTCTGTTTTTATGGAGTGATTCCATCTCCTTTTGCATAGCAAACATCCACTTTTCTCGAGTCTTCACAGCCTAACCGCCTCGAGAATAATTAGACGGCTCTTGGTTTGCATCTATATCTTCGGCCACATTTAAAGCATAAGTAACTAGATCAACCTCGGCATACTTCTTTGGAGGTTTAATTTCTCTTCTAGTTCTATTTTTGGCGATTGAGTATTGTGGTGAAGAAGCAACTCTATTCTCAATTTTTGTGCTTGGCTTGAGGAGTCGACTCAGTATTAATCGATGCTCCACCGCTTTTGATTTTCTTTATTGGAAGAGTCTTTAAGAGATAAGTTAGGTAGCATAGCGCTTTCATTAAAAACAACATCTCTGCTAATCACAACTTTTCTATTTTCAGACACCATAACTTATACCCTTTTACACCACTTTATAACCAAGAAAAACACGTTTAATGGATCTCGGTTCTAATTTTCCATTATCAACATGAGCATACGCAGAACACCCAAAAATCTTTAAATCGTAATAATTAGCGGGATTACGGACCATACCTCTTGTGGAGTCTTTTTCTCAATGGCAATGGATGGAGATCGGTTGATAAAAATCCATGCAGTAGAGGTTGCTTCGACCCAAAACGACTTTGGTAAGTTGGCATTTGACAACATACATCGAATTTTCTCCATGATCGTTCTGTTCATTCGTTCTGCAACGTCGTTTTGTTGTGGAGTATGACGAACTGTCAAGTGTCTCACGATCCCTTCTGACTTGCACAGTTTATTAAACTCATCGAACACAAAACTCTAAGCCATTGTCCATGCGGAGGTGTTTTATTTGTTTTCCGTCTATTTTTCAATCATAGTTTTCCAAGACTTAAATGCGGAAAACACATTGCTTTTCTGCTTCAGGAAGAATGCCCAAACTTTTCTGGAAAAATCATCAATAAAAGTTAGCATATAATTAGCTCCACCTCTTGAAGGCACTCTTGATGGCCCCCACAGATCGAATGAATATACTCCAACGTTCCTTCGTGTTATGGATTCCTCTGGTGAATCGAACTCTCTTTTGCTTCCCAAAATGCGGTGCTCACAGAACTTGAGTTTGCAAATTCCTTGCCCATCAAGAAGTCCTCTTTTGCTCAATTCGCCATGCCATTCTCACTCATATGCCCTAGGCGCATATGCCAAAGTTTAGTAATATCATCATCGACAAGGAAGAGGAAGCGACAATTTGCATCACCAATAACAATAGAGACCACGCAAAAACATATAACTTGGCGGTCTTTCTGCGCCCTTTCATCACAACGAGGAACCTTTGGAAATCTTCAAAATCCCACTTTCAAATGTGTGTATTTGTACCCTTTTGAATCAAGAGTACTTAACGAAATTAAATTTCTCTTCAATTTTGGAACATGTCGATGCGTCATCGAGTGTTACGACAACTTCAAACATCTTAACTTTAATTGTTCCAACACTGCGATTTTACACGAAGCATTATTTCCCATCAAAACAACACCTTGAGACATTGTTTCGTAAGTTGTAAACCAATCCCGATTGGGACTCATGTGGAAGGTGCAGCCTGAATCAAGTATCCACTCCTTGCTCACTTTAGAATTATTGACAGAAGCGACTAGAAGTTCACCATCGCTGTAGTCTTTTACAACATCAGCTTCACCGGAATTTTCTGGTTGTTTTCCCTTTTGATTCACAGCCTCCCTTTTAATCTTGTTCTGTAGTTTATAGCACTCAGATTTAATGTGCCATTTCTTCTTGCAGAAGTTACAAGTTTTACCTCTGTTTGAAGACTTCGATCTACCCTTAGATTTACCGCGAGGATTCCGTTCCTGTGTCCTTCCACGATCATCATCAGCATTCTGATCTTGTCTCCCACGGACAATGAGACCCTCTCCCTGAGAGTCGGGTTTAACCACAAGATGCTTCATCTTATCATACGAGGTCAAAGAATCATAAACCTCATCAACTGTGAGAGACTCACGGCTATATAAAATCGTGTCTCTGAAGGTTGAATAAGACGGGGGCAACGAACAAAGTAGAATCAACCCTAGATCTTCCTTATCATACTGAACCTCCATAGCCTCCAAGTTTGAGAGAATTTCTTTAAACACTGTTAAGTGTTCGCACACAGACGCACCTTCCTCCAAACGATGAGCATAAAGACGTTGCTTCATATGCAACTTACTGGTTAGATTTTTTGACATACATATTTGTTCTAGCCTCTTCCATAATTTTGCGGCGGTATTCTCCTTCATCACATCCTACAAAATTTCGTTAGACAAATGCAGATGTAACTGTGTTAATGTCTTTCGATCCTTGCACTTCTTCTCTTCCTCCGTCAATGTCGAAGGCATCTTATCTATCCCTAGCAAGGCTTCCTCTAAATCTATTTGTGCAAGAACTGTATGCATCTTTATCAGCCATAACGCGAATCTGGTGTTGCGATCCAACAGCGGAATTTCATACTTTAAGGACGCCATTACCGTGATTAAGATGAAAAACCCGGAAGCTCTGATACCAATTTGTGAAAAATATATCGTCGGTAATGACAAATATATCGCAAAGAAAAGAGAAACAAAAAATAAAGAACACATATATTTTACGTGGAAACCCTTTCGGGAAAAAACCACGGGCAGAGGAGAAGAAAATTCACTATGTCGAATTCGAATCAATTTACAAGAGGAATAGACTATGTCTATTTATAGGCTTGTAAAGCCATATTCTAATAGGAGAGTGTAGTAAGATTGAAACTCCTTATTCTAATCAATATCCAATAGATGGAGTTTAATAAGGTTTAAAAAACCTTATTTAAAATAAAATAAAAGAAGTGTAGTTCTATAGGGATTCTTCATTTATTTTATTTTACCATTGTATTTTATTTAAATAAGGATTTGGGTCACTTAATTCTAACATGAGTAACCGGGATAAGGTGCTTGGGTTGTCATCTCACTTCGCGTAAAAAGGTTTGACTATGTCCCAAATTTACTGCATAATTAATTGAGAATAAATACCTTACAACTTTTAGTTCAATTTCAATTTAGTGAAATGATTAAATTTACATTTTTGAAATTTATGAACACTTGTTGATTAAACTGAGTATTTGAACACTTATTCATTTTTCACCTAAATTGTTTGCATGGATCATGGTTGCGGAAGAGAGGCTTGATTTTTGATAAATTATTGGATAGTTTCTAATGTAGGAACATACAATATGCTTGAGGACAGGCATAGGCTAAGTAGGGGGATTTGATAGCATGTTTATTTTGCATGTTTTACGTATTTAAATCAATTAATTCTTGAATTAATTCCTGCTAAATTGGTAAATTTATGTTTAAATTTTGTCAAGAACGCAATTGGGATGTTTTAAGTAAAAAAACAAGTAGAAAATGACTAAATTGGAGCACAAGCAATAAAAGGGGGCCGAATCGAAACTTTTGAAACATTTAGGGCTGATAAGATTTTATTTGATTTTGTAAAAGTCATATTTAGAAAAAAAAATCTTATATGAATTTGATTATATGTAATTGGTTGTTAGGTGAGTTAAGCTAATTTAAGTATATGATATGTATATAAATAAGATGGGTGGTGGTCTTTGAAAAACACACTTGAATACACTGGAAATTGAATAAAATTATTTTTATTCCTTTCTATTTCATGCGTCAGTAGCATTCTGTCATTTTATTTCTTTTTCCTTGTTTCTTTACAAATTTGTTCAATTGCTTCCTAAGTCCCTTCGCTTTCAACCTTCTACCATTTCCACTAAATCCATTTATATACACCAACTAGCCTGATTAATCTCATTACTCATTAAACTTCTACTTAGCTTTAGGTCGGTATTCTTTCCGGTCAAGAATCGTGAGAAAATGAGTCTGTACTAAAAATCTTTCATAATGGTATTCACCATCTCTCCGGAATATAGGATAGTACAAATTCGTCCCTTAAAGTTAATTCAATTTCAACATAAAGCGCACGTTGGGTTGGAGTCATTTTGGCATACAGTTGGGAACCATGCTGTATTCGGATTTCTACGAACAAATTGGCATATCCTAGCGGGGTCATACTAGTGGGATTTTCGTCAAGGGAGATAGTGATCGGATTTAAACGACCCACACAGTTGAGGCTGTTGATCCGAGTTGGGTTTTTCAGAACGCAAGGCTGCAGGGGTCTTGAATTGCGAATGAGTGTATCACGGTTAGACAATCGGTAAGGGTTGGTTTGCAGGTCATACCGGAATCAACTACGAAATGAAGAATTGGTGGTTAGGACGTTCTTGGTCGCTATAACCAGCTTATGGTTTAGAAGAGAAAACTCATTTTCAAGGATCAATTCAGTATCGGGATTCACCGAGTCTAAGGCTAAGACTTTATATTACTGCTTACGAAATTCGATTCCATTTCTTATTTTATTTTCAATTAATATAATTGCTTATTGCTGCTATTTCATTTTATTTACTTTCTATTTTCATCTCCCCTTATTTATTTTATTTTTTCAGCAAGTTTGTCACACATCGTGGGCACGACTATTGCCGTGACAATAATTCTGTTCACAAGAAATGCGAAATTAGATAACCAATCCATGTGGATTCGACCCTACTGCTCTATACTGCTATTTGGTGTTATTTTATCGTAAGAATTTATAGTTGGTGGTTTCAACGCCCATCAGATGAGTTTTTTATTTTTATATATTATGTTATTTATATTATATTAAAATTTAAAATATAATACATTTTATGTCAATATTAGATTTTATTTTTGTAAAAATCTTAAAAAAATTGTTTACACATATTTTTATTAAACTTTTTATTAAAAAAGGAAAAATAACATGGAGGGCATAAATGGACTTTCATTAATCATTTACACATATTTTGAGCGAAGATGAGCTTGAGTGACGTAGTATGGTATCGATAAAATACAAAGACCCACTCAACCAAATTATGGACAGCTCCAGCAGTCGAAAATTTGTTTTTAAGGATTTTTAACAAAATGTAATAGCATGTGAAATTTTTTATTATTATTATCAAAATTTATACATTGACAATATATCAAATATAAATAATATATAAATTAATGAAATATTGATTAAAATGATAAAGCTAAGATATTAACAAGTGATCATGTAAACTGCATAAAAAATTTCAACTTTTTTGATGGTATTTGATTAACTTATCGTACCAACATGGATAACAACTTTATAATAGTATTGTTAACAGGTAATCAGAAATATATATATATATAACACTCTGCCTCAACTGCGAAGAATCAGTAGCGTAATGGAATCAAACATCTGCAATTATTGATATGGTACAAAAGGGTGCACGAGGGAGTGAAATGATTAGCCCCAAAGACCCAAGGCATTGTCTTTTGACAACCAGAGACGACAACACCAAGTGCCTACATTGGCTCTCAAGTCTTAACAAACATCAGTAATTAGAATATAAAAGTCCTATTTTTTCAATTCTAAAATCATGTGGAGGCTGATTCATCGTCCCTGATCATTACCATAATGTTTCACTTTCGTTTAATATATTGAGGAATCAAATGGAAATTTGTCACTTGCTTTACAAACAACAATATCCAAACACGTCATGTGAATCAAGATCTGCCACGACCTTTAATTTACTCAACAAAAACACTTGTCCTCACAAGATATTTTATTTTAATAGCCTGGGACATTTTTCTGCTGCTGAAACCTGGGTGTGCTCCTAGGCGAAACGACTTGCATGGTTTTACCTTATAGGATCAGCAATTGGGTGTTAAAGTGGGACATTGGTACACCCCGAGACTAGAAAAACAAAGTCCAAGAGAGACGTGAATCACTTTCAAACTAAACAAATGAAAAAAGCCGACCATTTCTCACGTCTTTCAGGTGTGACTAAAAGTCGTGCATTGATTTGGTGCCGATCTTGCTTTGTCGCTTACCGCAGCAGATTTCAAAGCTTAGGAGTACGTGGCGATATCGCCATCGCCCGCGTTGTTTTCTTCCCCTAATGATTGGAGGGTATAAATACGAAGATCTAATCAACCTGATTTCTGAAATAAAACACCATCATCGTCTTCGAGTCGCCTCAACCACCCAATTTAACTCAGAAAAAGCGGCAGTTGCCGATCTGACGCAGTTTTCCAGGAGATGTGGCTTTGTCCCTTCGCTGAGAACGCCATGGAATCTGAACGAACTTTCATGAGAAACGTGAAGCGTGTGTTCGTTAAGGTTAGCTAAGTGTTTAAGAGTTTCAACCCAATCTTTATTTTCTTATTTTGAAAATGGAAAGAGACTAATGGAGGGGAATCTGATTTTCAATTCCTTAATTAAGAGATCAACGTATTTAAATTGTATACCTATTTGATTTTACTTAACCCTATATTTTCTAACTTGCAACTACCCTTTTCTTTTTTTATTTAATTTCTATAAATATACTTTATTTATTTATTTGTGGTTTAAAAAATATTTTACCTACTCGTAAAAAGATAGAGTTCACATGCATTCTATTGGTTTTTATAATTTTTATTGGTATCCACCAAACTATAGATGAATAGACCAAAAACTAATATATATATATATATATATATATATATAAGTATTATTATTATTATTATTATTATTATATTGGGAGAGAGAATTAGAGGACAATGATTGAACTCGTGTCACTTGAGTGTTTTCTACTTTTGGCTTAAAAAAAAGTGCTTTTGCAAACCTTTTTTTGGTCTCAAAAGCATTTTATATAACAATGCTTTTATCTTAAAAGTGTTTTTATCCCAAAGATACTCTTTTATTTTTTTATATCTATATTTATAATAAGCTCTAAATTGAAAGGTGTCATGAATTAACAAAAAAAAGCTCAATTAAAAAATTATTAAAATGCCTTTACTTTTACAAAGTAATAAATGTCTATACTTATTTATATTAAGCTCTTGATTGAATTAGTGTCACGAGTTAAACGGACACCAACTTGATTTGAAAATTATTAAAATAACATTATTTTTATAAAGTAATACATATCAATATAAGAATGTTTTTGTATGTTTTCAGTAAATTAATATATTATGGTAAATTTTAAATTTGAAACACCTGTCTTAATTTATATGGAACCGTGTTTAAATACGAATTAAGTTGTTATTTCTAATATAGTATAAATAAATAAAAAACTAAAATTTAAAATATTAATATTAGTATATAAAAATCGGTGGGTTGGTTATCATTAGTTTCAAAATAATAATTGAATGTATATTTTAAAAAGAAAATCTGACTCTGACGGATATGAAATCTTAAATAACAAATTTGAGTTTATTTTGATCCGATTTTTCTCAACTGATTAACACTTGTCTAACTTTGTGATCATTGCTTCCATGGATTAATGAACATCCAAGTGTTTACATGTTAATTGACGTGATGATTATGGTAAAACACAATTTCATGGATGTATTTGAGGGCTTCCAACAATTTCACCATTATTACTCCTCTATATCCTTACTATTGTTTAAGTCCTTAAATTAATAAAATTACGAAAAAGTCCTTCTAGAATTAAAATAAATTATATGATTCGAAAGTATTTTAATTTTTTTTAATTTAAAAAATTAATAAAAATTACACGTGAAGTTAGATTAGAATTTGTACTATTTACAACAATAAAACATTAACTTTATTACTACACTAAAACTTTATTTTAATATAATATTTACATTTTAATTGTATTATGCATACTTTATTACCTTCATCGATTGTATATTAATGAGGTTATTAATTGAGTTTGTTTTACAAGTCAACTCGATACTCACTCACAATTCATGACAACATCATAATAAACAATTATAATGCATTTAATATTCTTAGTTCGATGTATTTATGTGTTTAATTTTCATTTTACTCACAATCTAATCTAACTTTTTTATTTTATTTTAATATCGTACATATTTCATGCATTATTATAATTAATTAGATCCAAACCATGCATTTCTTTATTTATTATATGTTATTTTTAAACACACACTTGTGTTCTATATACGCAGTTTCCACACGTATACACATGTGATAGTATTCTTAATATTAGATTATGACACATTTACAACGTGAGTAGATATATAAAAATATCCATATAAAAATCAAATATGACTTTCATTTAAATAGTAAAGTTTTTTTTTTTTTTGAAATTATTTAAATGGTAAAGTTGAAATAGCAAGAAGCATAATCTCATGATTTGTGAATTAATTTTTTCTAAATTTATTAAATATAAATAACTTTAAAAATAATATTTATTTCTTTGGAAATATTTAATAAATTCACAATTAAATTTGAATAAGGTTGATGAACCACTTAACAGATTGAGGACACCCAATTTTCTGTAGAAAATATACTATTCTCATAATTAATCTATTTTCTAATTAATTTTTTATATTGTTTAGATAAAAAAAAAAAAGAAAAAAAAGAGAGATGCTTAATAGATTCCAATAGGCATCTGGATGAAATGTAGGGGGAAGTAATGGACATAGCCTATTTTCTATTTTCTTTTTCGAAAAGAATGTAGGTTTTTCATTCACATTATGGATATGAAAATGATATCTTTTTCTGTATGCCTAAGTATTCAGGTGAAAGCCATCCCATGTGATATTGTTGATGTGGCAACTGCTGCCGCGATTCCCTACGGACCAACCCAGACTACACGACAACTACATCAAATCAACTATAACCATAGAAAAATTTTAAAAAAATAAAACGAAAAACAAATTTTAATTTTTAAAAAAAATATATATTTATATTTCTATCCTTTTTGTTCGGACTTGGGAACACTATTTAGTATTTATTGAAATTACTTGGACGTGGCAAACCGCTACACTTCATTCATCTTCTTCACAACTTCTGAAACTCCATTAAAAAAAAAAAAAAGTTGAAAGCTTTTTAAGTAGATCGACCCGACTCAGCGAGACTCACTCGCTCGCTTTTAAAATTAACTCCATGGATCCTTCCCGTTGTTTTGTGACAAATGTCAAGCGTCTCATTGTCAAGGTTTCTTTTCTTTTTTCTTCAATAACCAATTTCTAGGATTCTTTTATTGATTGTTCTGTTTTTTTTTTTTATTCTTTTTCATAATGGGGTTTTGATTTGATGTTTTAGTTCATAAGGACTGATTTTGATTTATGGGTTTTGATTAAAACAGGTGGGAACAGCTGTGGTAACTCGAGCTGATGGAAGATTAGCAGTGGGGAGGCTTGGAGCTTTATGTGAACAGGTAAATATCGAAAGAAGAGATGGGCTCAATGGAAACAATAATTTTTTTTTTTTTTTTATGTTCCATTGCTGCAGCATATCTACAGCAAAGGGAGATATTATGCCTAACAAAATGATTAGCATTTTTCTAACGAATTGGTTGCTTGCAGCTTAAGGAACTGAATTCTCAAGGGTATGAGATTGTTTTGGTCACTTCAGGTGCTGTTGGTCTTGGTCGTCAAAGGCTTAGATATAGGAAATTGGTTAATAGCAGGTAGTTAATTTTTGTGTGTGTGTGTGTGTGCGTGCCGTAGATAGTTATATGGCATTTTGAGAAATTTTGAATGAAACGATTTCATTTTGGTTCTGTAGCTTGGCTGATCTTCAAAACCCACAATATGAACTTGATGGGAAGGCTTGTGCTGCTGTTGGGCAGAGTAGTTTAATGGCTCTCTACGACACCTTGTTTAGCCAGGTGAACAAAAAAAAAAAAAAAAAAAAACCTATTTCTGGTGTTATTTTTATTAAGCATTTGGCAGTTTTCTTCTTTTTTTACTTGCTTTAATATGATACTCAATTTTTGTGCAGCTTGATGTTTCTTCTTCACAACATCTTGTGACTGATACTGATTTTAGGAATGGTAGTTTCAGAAAGCAACTCTCTGAAACAGTGAAATCCTTATTAGCTTTGAAAGTTATTCCAATTTTCAACGAGAATGATGCAGTCAGCACCCGAAGAGCACCTTATGAGGTATATAATTTCTTTCCCCTGAATCTGAATTCCCTTCTGTTGTTCGTTGTCATTTAGCTATGTACGCCTGCTAATAGTCTTTCAGCATTTTGTTGTAACAAGAGTTCAGATGAGATTTAGCTGTTTCAAAGGTTTCCCTTATGTATTAGTTCACTTCCTCCTTGGAATATAAACAGTGCTTTTAAACTAATTAACTAGAATGACTAAGAACTAGAGAGCGCTCAACACATTTAGCTGAGGTCCTTTGTACTAATGACTGACAATTCAAGCTCTTCCTTTGTTGTATGTCTGAAGTGGCAAGAAGTGAAGCTTTTCTGTTTGCTTGGTTCTTTGAAACTGCTTTTTTAGTTTCTAACAAATTTATTGCAAGTGTTATTTCAGGATTCTTCTGGTATATTCTGGGATAATGACAGCCTGGCAGGTCTCTTGGCTTTGGAGCTACAAGCTGACCTCCTTGTTTTATTGAGTGATGTGGAGGGTCTTTATAGTGGACCACCAAGTGATCCAGATTCAAAGCTGATCCGTACCTATATAAAAGAAAAACATCAAGGAGAAATAACATTTGGAGACAAGTCCAGGCTTGGTAGAGGGGGTATGACTGCCAAGGTTAATGCTGCTGTCTGTGCAGCTTATGCTGGTATCCCTGTTGTTATTACTAGGTACGGCCTGGATCCAACTCCACAAACTTAGTAACAACATATATCCATGTCATTAGTAATCCAGACGGTTTAATCAGCTTCATTAATTCTTAATGAAACTGATTCATACTACTGCAATTTTAAAGAATCTTTAGCAACTCCTCTGCATCCTAGTCAATTCAAGAAATTTCTACTTTCCCCCTTCATTTGTTATTTTCTAAAACTTTATATTTATTTTGGAAAGTTGACTAGTTGTTATGAAAATAATTCTATGATTTGAGTATTTATTGTTATCAAGCACTAGGCATCACAATATATATATTCTTTTGTGCTTCAAATTTTGCTTTTGCTCCATATTTTGAAGCATGTGTTTCATTTCTCAATTTTAGTATTTATAAGAAGCATGTTTTTCCTGGTTCACCATGAACTGTTTTGTCGTTGCAGTTCTCATTTTGCTTTTTTCTTCTTCATGTTTTGAAGTGGATATGCCACAGACAGCATTATAAAGGTACTTCAAGGAAAGCGTATTGGTACCCTGTTTCATCAAGATGCACACTTATGGACTTCAGTTAAAGAAGTTGGTGCACGTGAGATGGCAGTTGCAGCACGGGAATGTTCCAGAAGGCTTCAGGTGGGAAGAACTATTTCTTCTTGTAGCACCAAAATGTCTCTCTTAGGCTCCATGTTCCTTCACTGAAGAAGTTAAGTTTGAATGTTTTTCTAAATGGTCTTAATTGCAGGCAATGCACTCAGATGATAGGAGGAAAATTTTACTGGACATAGCTGATGCTCTTGAGGCCAATGAAAGTTTGATTAAGGTTGAAAATGAAGCAGATGTTGCTGATGCCCAGGATGCTGGATATGATAAGTCATTAGTAGCTCGTTTGGCCCTGAAGCCTGGGAAGGCAAGCATTTATTTATTCCTGGATTTATGTGATTGAAAACGAATCTAATTTAGTTCTTTGTGTGATTGCTGCTGTTCCATTAAATCTTTTGCACAAGCATATTCCTCACGTTTCACACTGATTATTATTTTACAGATAGCTAGTCTTGCAAAATCTGTTCGTGTACTTGCTGAGATGGAAGAGCCTATTGGTCAAGTTTTAAAGAGAACAGAGGTTAGAAAATCCTAAAAAGTATCTGAGTATGTCAACTTGCTTTCTTCATCACCTATTTCGGCCCTTACTTTGACTGCCTTGTCCCAGCTTGCAGATGGACTCATCTTGGAAAAAACGTCTTGCCCTCTAGGTGTCCTGCTGATTGTATTTGAGTCTCGACCTGATGCCCTAGTTCAGGTAACAGACAATGGCTTTTAGTCAGATAAACTGATATCATATAGCTTATAACGCTGTTTTGAGGATTACACTCTAATGTCAATTCATGTTTGCTTGAGAACTTGGGTTGGGGCATCAGTTCTTAACGGATAATTAGCCAACAAGTTTTGGTGGTTGATCGTGTTAAGATGAAATCCACATGATCCTAGGTCGACGAAGAAAATGACTTGTTCTCTGCAGTTAAACTATGTTATTTTGTGTATTATTTCAGTGACAAATGATCTTCCATTTTGACTTTTCGTGAATATCCACATTCTGTTGAGTCACATTCCTTCTTCTTACTATAGTGTACTTGATTGCTTTCTCTTGCTATTGGAACATGAGATATTGAAGTTAAGCACTAGTCTATTTCATTACTGCATGAAGAGTCCTTTCATCGTTGAATATTAAACTTTATGCTGCATTTTATTTTCTGCCATTTTAATCTTAAGCTCTATCTTGGGGTTTGTAATAGTTTCTTGATTATTTTACCACTTTTTTGTTTACCTTTATGATTTGACAGATAGCTTCACTGGCCATTCGAAGTGGGAATGGCCTCCTGCTGAAAGGTGGCAAAGAAGCTAAGCGGTCAAATGCAATCTTGCACAAGGTTTGATCCTCTGGGTTCCTTGTACTGGAGCATAAACCTTATTTCTTTTCTTTCTATTCACCATTTTCCCCCTATATGTCAGGTCATTACTTCGGCCATTCCAGAAAGCATTGGAAACAAACTAATTGGACTTGTGGCTTCAAGAGAGGATATTCCTGATTTACTTAAGGTGAGTTGCCGGATTCTGAGTTAATGGCAGTTTTTTTGGTTATGTGATGGTTTTTAAGTTATTCTACTTTGGCACAGCTTGATGATGTGATAGATCTTGTGATCCCCAGAGGCAGCAATAAGCTGGTTTCTCAAATTAAGGAATTGACAAAAATTCCTGTTCTTGGTCATTCTGGTAAGAAAAATATTGGGCCCTTTGATGCTCTACAGATGGAATTCGTCAAGTGGAGCTTCAATTTGTATTTTCTTTTTTCTGTACAGATGGAATTTGTCATGTTTATGTTGACAAATCAGCTAAGGTGGATACAGCCAAGCGCATTGTTCTGGATGCAAAGATAGACTATCCTGCAGCATGTAACGCTATGGTAATTTCATTTGATATTTGACATCAATTTCCTGTGTTCCAATAAGTAAATCTGACTTGTTAATTCTTACACATGGAATCTGTTTCATACTCTAATTTATCCTTTACTACTTTCTTACTTTTGTACTGTTTGTTTTGAAGTTCATAACCATTTTTTTCCTACAGGAAACGCTTCTTGTACACAAGGATCTGTCAAGTAATGGTTTGCTCAATACACTTACCAAGGAACTCCAACATGAAGGTATGCTTCTATGAATGATTTTCCAACTACCTAGTGCATTAAAAACTATAGATCACTTACAGTTTTTAAATATGCTGGATTCAGTGAATTTTGTGGTTTTCGTAGCTTTGTTCTCCATGATCATGTAACCAGTTTTCTGCAGACCTTTTTGGGCAATCTAGTTGAAAGGGTTGTTCCAATATTGACTTTTCCAAGCAAGAAAACTTTGAATGCAGAATTTTGTCTAATACCAAGCAGCATTATTAATTTTAGAGTTGGGATATCCTTAGATTATGTGGACTAGTTATTGATATGCATAGACGAGTATGCCTCCCCAAAATTGCAGTGTATGGAAAGATATCAATTTTAACTGGTGCTATATTTGACAGTATGCATCACGAGGATGTGGCTTTGTGATAGTCGCTAAGAGGTCTAAACTTTTTAACGAATTTAATGCATGGTCACTTGGTTTGGCGAGATTATGCATGATTGGGCTGAAAGTACAGAAATTTTGTGTTAAATCATGGAGGCTTGAACATATTTGAGTATGTGGAGAAGATTCAGTTTTATGCTGTTAGTGGTGCAAATGCACTCTCCTTTTTTCTTCATGTTGTCGAGTGTTTTGCATGTGGAAAAGTTATAGCAGTTCCCAAGGGATTATCTAAACTTTAGAGATATATCAACTATTGGAGGGATTATCTACTGCAGGTGTGACCCTTTATGGTGGACCAAGAGCGAGTTCCTTGTTAAATATTCCTGAGGCACATTCATTTCATCATGAGTACAGTTCAATGGCCTGCACAATTGAAATTGTGGATGATGTGCAGGCTGCTATTGACCATATACATCAACATGGAAGGCATGTCTTACTCATTTTCTTTTTATTGCTTCATTTTTTCCTTTGAATAGTTAAGCTGCCTTCCTCTAGATTCTAAGTACCTTGCTGTCTCTGCAGTTCTCACACTGATTGCATTGTCACTGAAAATCATGAAGTTGCTGAAATTTTCTTACATGGAGTTGACAGGTAGGCTTACTTCTAAGTTGAAGATCTACTTTATTTGCACAGTCACTTAAGTCTACCATGAGACTTTTTCTCATTATCACCACATTTATTCATATGCATTGCTGCATGCTTTAATATGGACATCTATTTTTCTTTTTCCTTGTCGGGATAATGTTGGTGACATTGCAATTTGACTATGTTTGTGTTACAGTGCTGCAGTATTTCATAATGCAAGCACTCGATTTTGTGATGGAGCCCGATTTGGACTTGGTGCTGAGGTATTCAAAATTCAAAATTCCTGGTGGTGTTATAAGAAAAAGGTCCGATTTTCTAAACTGTTTGGTGCATGAATTTTAACAGGTTGGAATAAGTACTAGCAGGATCCACGCCCGAGGTCCAGTCGGGGTTGAAGGACTGTTAACAACTCGATGGTATGCTTCTGATCTTGATTTCTACGATTGCAATTTGCTTAGACTAAAATCTTTTGTGGATATGCACCGAACATTAGCTTCTATCTATCTAACTACTTTGTTAAAAATGCAGGATATTGAGGGGGAGTGGGCAGGTGGTGGATGGTGACAAAGGGGTTATTTACACCCACAGGGATCTTACTCAGTAAACTTAACTATAGTCTGCTTCAAGAGATGCAAGGAAATTTGTCTTCTTATTTTCTTTTTCATGCTTATTATTATTAGTTTCTATCTTGTAATATAGCACTGCAGATCTGCTTAGGTAACTGCGTATGGCGTTACTCTTTTTTTTCCCCAGTTGTTTTCACCCTTACTATCATATTATGTCATGGATAAGGATTTTAAGATTACATCTAGGATTTTTGGCAAGCTGTTAAGGTGAAAAAGATTGATATGGCAGGTTGAAATTCTTATTGCTGGAAAGTTTGAATGTAACACCAGATTCATTCATGAAAAAGGAAATGTTGTTTTCCAATTGCCACTTACCTAAAACACCAAAATTTCTTTGTTCTTGAATTAACACAAACTTTGACAAAATATGGAAAATAAAAATAAAAGAACACTGCAGTACAGAATGAAACTGCTATGAATCATGATTTGTCTTCATCGACTTCATCTCATATTTCACCATCCCACAGTTCTTGAAGGCTCTTGTAAGGACTACAAGTTTCATGTATAGCAAATTCTCCTCGGAGAAGCCGTTGCTGCATAGAAATTAAACAAGATTTTATTCAATGGCAGGCAATTGAAATTCTTTACTATTATGCATACATGCATGTGATGAGCCATGTTTTACCTGATGGATGCTTGAGAATTTCGAAAAGAGCTCAGGAGGTATGGACCAATCAAACAAGCTTAAATTCTCCTTAATCCTAGATTCGTTCACACTTTTTGGAAGTACACTGTGACCGCTCTGAATACCCCAGCGTAGAGCAACTTGTGCTGGAGATTTGTTAAGTTTCTCTGCAATTTCAACCAAAATTGGTTCCTTCAACACTTCTCCTTTAATCCAAGACCCTGGAGATCCTAGTGGGGAATATGCCTGCAAGAATATTCACATCTTATCATTCAAAAGTTCAAGGATTTGTGTCCATTTTTATGATTAAAAACTAAACCAGTTACATAATCATACCGATAGATGAACTCCGGTGGACTTGCACAAATAGTGTAGCCCAGGCTGCTGCCAAACAGGGTGGCATTCCACCTGATTTACAGCAGGTGGAACTTTAGCATACTTGAGCAGATCCTGCAGTTTCTTAGTGGAGAAGTTGCTGACACCAATGGCCCGAGCCTTACCAGACACATGCAAGTCCTCCATTGCTTTCCATGTCTCTGGAAGACACAAGGGAGCCATGATTTCAGGATCCCATCCTCTCATACCAGGCTTTGTACGAAATGGCCAATGTATCTGTTACAACATACATAGGACAAATTTGCATTAGCATTGTGTACAAATTCATTTTCGAAATTGGAATGATTCTTCATTAATGATTTCGGGCAAAATGAACTCCACTTAAGAGCATAAAGACATACAAGATAGAGATCAATATAGTCAAGTTGAAGGTCTTCCAAAGTTCGGGCCAATGCCTTGGTGACGTCTTCAGGCGCATGGTCACAACACCTGTTTATGTTCCAAAAACAGAAAAAAAGGGACTCAAGTCACGTATCAGCCAGATCATTAACATTATTTTTAACCAATCAGAGCTTAATAACACAGTTTTAAACCTGAATATGGGTTTCAAAGCTAATGTCTTTCTCATTATCATACAAACCATGCCTTTAAAGCTAAAAGGGAGACTAAAATAGATACCAGAGTTTAGATGTGATGAAGAGTTCACTGCGCTTCACCTGCCCTGAGGAAAACAGTCCCTTCAATGCAAGCCCAATCTACATAGCATGAACCATAGATAAAAGAAGCAATCACCTTTATCAATTTAGAAAATTTCAGAAAAGAAGGGGGAGGGGGATTTTACCTCCTCTTCATTATCATAAACATGAGCACAATCAATGTGCCTATAACCAGCCTGCGAAACAATGGCATTATCAGAATACTCGATAGTTTTAAGAGTAAGTCCCCTCACAGTATAGACTTGCAAAATAAGATTCATATCGAACTGAACTATATATGGGCAAAGTTAAATCTTCTGCTGCTGCAAAATGCCTCCCAGATCTATTATAGTGGGAAAGTTAGAAGCAACTTTCTGGGCTGAATAAAGTGGAAAAAACTGGGATCGCTCATGGGATGAAAAGAAAATTTATAGACTTGGGTTCAAATCCAATACAAGGAAGAGCAGGAAGAGAAACAAAATCAATGGGAATAAAATAAAATATGAAAACCTTGACTGCAGCAACGACAGCTTCACCAACGACACCAGGAGGAGCTTTCCATGTCCCTAAACCAATACATGGCATCTTAGCTCCCGTGTTCAGTTCAAAATAGAAAGGTCCATGTCCACTTTTCATCTCCATTTTACTCTATAAGAAAAATAAAAAACTGAACGAGCAAACACCCACAGCTTTTAACTTCTAATACTATATTGAAATTGAAAAAGGAACAACTTCAATGATATATATGGTGGTTTTTTTCTGTTGGAAAGAGAAAAAGATAGGAACCAAATGAGAAAATCACGATATTTCAGCAACTAATCCGGCAACTGTTGGTCAATTTCAACACAGGTTATTGAATGTCAACAGAATTCCACATGTAACAGGTTTGTACACATCGATATCAAAAGTATCTTAATCATTTATATTAGAATCGTACGGCTGACAAAGTTGGATCTTTCTAAGAACTCTACAAACAACAAAACACCCCAACGAAAGAGTTTTGTGACTCACCTCTTTCTTAATATAAATGTTGAGTGGAAGTTGATTCCTTCTGGAGACTATTTGGAGCTAACGGACTGGGTTGGTATGGTCCTTGGATCAAGTCAGGGTGTTGTTTCATGAGAGCATGAATACTGAAAGTGACAAGTTAACGGAACAAGAATAACTAGTTGGGTCGGCCGGTGTGTGATGTACGGTCACCACTAAGGGATGCAAGCATCCACACATGGTGGGTTTGCCCTTGCCCCATAAATGGCAACTTTTATCATGTTGCCCTTGATACGCGGGTATGAACGATGCTCACATCCCTTTGATAGGTGGTCACATAACTTAATCATGTAATGAAACATCTCTACTCTTTGACTTTTGATTTCTTATTAGAATCAAGAAATAAAACTAACCAAATCTTAACTTGAACCGAGAATTCAAAAACTTATTTGAAAAGAATCAACCTCTCCTCAACAATAAACTACCATATTTTTGTGGAAAACAGGTGTGGATTAATTACACAACCCCAAACAGGTGTGAAAAATAGGTGAGGTCAAATGGGTGGATCGTAATTGCAATAAAGTATTTGCTTTTTTATGTAATTGGTCGCTTTTGAATTGCTATACTTCAAACTTTGAGATGGATTATTCTCGTGATATTCATAATCTTGTAATTTCCAAATCTTGTTAATTTTGAGGTAGTGGCCTTCGGGCCCATTTCTTTGTTAAAAAAAGAATCTGAATTGTAGCAAGCTTTGACAAATGTAATTTATTCAGATGTTGTTTTATAGTTATGATTGTATTGTAACTTGTAATGTAAAAAAATATCTGAATTGTAACTCTGAAATTAGTATATTATTATATCAATGTAACGTTATTATTTACGTGAATGAGTTTTGTCAAAAGGAACTATCAGGCTGAGACTGCGAATGTCAAGGATTTCAATTTGCCATCTTGGGAACTTGGTGAAAGGCTAACCAAAATGTAATTGTTTTCTGTTTTACTGCTATTGCAGTTGCTGACCTTGTGATAGGGTTTCCCTTTTTCTTCTTTGGGTAATAAAATTTTCAATCACTTTTGAGTGTTGATTCCAATTTCCAAAGATAGATAGTAGTGCAGTGTGGATGAACCGACACTTTGAAATCTTCCTTCTAAACCTTCTCTTTTTTTTTTTTTAAATGCAGTTTTGAGGATAGGCATACAAGTCACTGCGGAATTGGTTTGGAATAAGTACCATTATGAGATATTCATGGACCAAACTTAAGTGGAGATATATGCATCCTTGAAGAAATGGCCAAGGGTCCTAACAACCCTTCAAATTTCAAGGTTCATCCATGGCCAATTAAACCAAATTTCAGAAAATTAAACAATGCCAAGATCAATTTCGAAACTATTATTATAGTTGTCGAGCACAAAATACCCGAGCGATGCATCCATCGGCCATCCTAGTTACTGATATTGATAGCAACAAAACAATAGGAAGAAAAAAAAAAGGTACTAAAAACATCCCCCTTTTCACTCTTTTTCCCCCTCACCACAAACAGATTCGCTTTTCCTCTTTTATATATCTGCTTCTGCTCCACAGCTCCTGTATTATTCAGTCACTCAAATCTCACCATCCCAAAGTTCTTCAACAGTCCTGTATGGACCAAAAGTCTCATGCGCAAATGAATTTCCCCTGAGCAATCGTGCCTGTATAATTCAAAACGAGAATACATTCAGGACAATAAGATAGTGGAGCAAGAGAGTTATCGGAATTAATCAAGCCACTTGTAATTCCTTACTACATAATAATAACATTTTTGCTGAGAAAGGTTATAGCAACTTGCCTGTTCAATTTCAGAAAACTTGGCAAATAAGTCCTCGGGAATAGACCAATCAAAGACATTAAAGTTCTCCTTGATCCTCTCTTCATGTGTGCTCTTTGGAAGCACACTGTGACCCATTTGCAGGCCCCAGCGCAGTGCAACTTGTGCAGGAGTTTTGCCTAATTTCTGTGCAACCATATTTAGAATTGGGTGCTTAAGAACATCACTCTTGAGCCATGTTGTGCCCGGAGAACCCAGGGGTGAATAACCCTGAAATAAAGATATGCCACTTCATTATTTTTCACTAACACAAGACTCAAGAATCCAACACAAAGTGGAACAAGAATTGCATGCTCACCGATAAGTGAACTCCCTTGGATTTGCAAAATTCACGTAGCTTAGCCTGCTGCCATGAAGGATGACACTCAACCTGGTTGACAGCAGGAGGAACACGTGCCACAGCAAGCAGATCCCCCAATTTCTTTGAAGAGAAATTACTAACACCAAGAGCCCGAGCTTTACCAGAGTCATAGAGTGCTTCCATTGCTCGCCACGTGCTAGGTATGTCCGGCTGAATAAAGTTTTCAGGCTTAAAGCCAGCTGATCCTTTCTTCATCCGAACGGGCCAATGGATCTTACAAACAAACAAAGATCCTCATATTAGCCACAATTGAGAATTACCTTCAATAATACAGGATACTACAAAATCGCTAACATAAAAAACTCAACATCTTCCAAATGTTATTCTTAAAACTTGATGTCAGGCAATAGTTTCTACTTAACATAAAATATTCAATGACACTGTTTAGAAGCTTCATTTAATCGGCATATTCACCAGTATAAATAATACAGACAAAGGTCAGATAAAGTAGCAGTTATCAAGCAATACATACAAGGTATAAATCAACATAGTCAAGCTGAAGATCCCGCAAAGTTCGCTCTAATGCAGCCGGCACGTCTTCAGGTGAATGATCAGTACACCTGTGCATAACATAGTTTTAGAAAGCAATCTTCGATAAAAAGAAAATCCATGGATAAAAAGAATATACAAGAATGAAAAACGAACCAGAGTTTGGAGGTGATAAACAGCTCCTCACGTTTAACCACACCATCTTCAAACAGCTTCTTAAAAACCACACCAATCTAAAACATATACAGACATGCACAAACCGATCTGATCATTATCATTAACTTACAACTCAATTAAAAAAACTAAAATCTTAACTTTATTTATTCGGCATCCAAATATCGGCTTTTGCTCTTCTTTTTTTCGCTTTTCTTAACAAAAAAAAGTGAGTAAAAAATTTAAAACATAAAAGTAAAAGATGGATTCTAAAAATATGTCCAATCCAAACAGAGCATAGTTTACCTCCTTTTCGTTTCCGTACACTTGAGCGCAGTCGATATGGCGGTATCCGATCTGAATAGAACGACCAAACAGACATCTAATTATTATTTTATTTTTGAAACATCAAAATAAATAAGACCAGCGAACTGCATTTCCAATGAAGACAGAAATATTCGAGAACTGCGACGATCAACAATAGTGCCAACTGTATATACCTTTACGGCGGCGGCAACGGCGGCGCCAACGAGGCCAGGTTCAGACTGCCAAGTCCCCAAGCCTACGGAGGGAATCTTGGCTCCGGTGTTCAACTCGAAGAACTTGATTGCATTCGCCATCTGGATGGAACAAAGAGAAAGCGCTTGGTTTGGAGTTTGGACGCAAAATGCGAAAAGCTAAAATACAAAGAGCACCTTGTAGTCGGCCACGCTTTTTATAATGCTAAAATGAAAAAACAGAAAGCATTTCCTTCCCTAAATTTGTTATTAAGGAGCGGGGATCATGTGAGAAATTTCTTCAATATTCCGCCACGTGCGCTTTGATGAGATGATGGACTGGGACACTGGTTCGGCTTTGCTGTGGAAAATGCAAGTGGGCCCAACCCCCAATTGTGAAAAGTCGGCCTGCATTGCGGGACCGTCCACTTCGGTAGGATTTTGGATTTCATTTTGGTCGGACAGACCTAATTATTGACCAGGTGGGCCTATCATATTTTACTCATTTAATTTTAATTTTCTTATGAAAATTATTATTAATTTTAATCTTTATTAAAAAAATTATTTGAATATCACTTTTTTTTCCGGAAAAATTATTATGATTTAAATGAACCGGGCTGAATTTTATAATAAAACAAATCAAAGTACAATATAACCCATTGAAGATGGGCCTACGAGAGTAAAGAAACAAACAGAATTAAAAACAAGAACCAAAATAATAAACAAACCGAAAATGAAAAAGAAAACAAACTAAAAGCCAGTCTAAACTTAGCTGGCACCCACTTTGCAAAAGTAAACCCTAGAAGCTTGTGTTGGTGCCAGATTCCTAAAAGGCAAATGTTCCCAAAAAATTGATCTTTTGCATTTATTTGCCTTTCCTTCTACCCAAACGTTCCCCTTTATGCTATCAAACTGGTTCTCTTGGTCTGAGGAGCAAAGATCCCCTTCTGATGTCGTTCATCGTTCCTAAGTTTAGATAACTTTTTTTCCCTATTTTTAGACATTCTGTTGAAAGATTATGAGCGAAAATATTTGCAGATCTAGGCACATAAGCAAACTTTAGTTGTTAAAACGATTAATCTTAAATGGACGAAAACATAGAAAAAAAACATGGTATTAAAAGAAATTAATTTTGAATTTGTTTTTGTGAATTGTGTAATGCAATTCATCTTGTTTTAAAAAGAAGGTAATAATAAAATAAAAAGTTGTCGTTTTGTTGAGGCCGGCAGCTACTAGCCGTGAGGGTGACGAAATCCATGGTCCAATATTGTTTTGCAATAAAAATACCTGCAGTTTTTATATTTTTTGAAAAAGAAATACAATTTTACATACCTTTTCAATGAAACAAGGTTTCAATAATTTCTATTGTATTATTAATTTCAAATTTAAAAATAATTATAATTTGATTTGCGATTATTAGTTAAAAAAGTTTGATGTGTTATAAAATAAAAAGATAGAAAGTAAAGAACAAAAAAAAGAAAAATAGGAGAGCAAAAGAAAGAACGTATTTTATTTATCAATGTGAATGTTTACAATGCTTCTCCAAAGTCTCTATTTATAGGCATAAGAATTATAAATGAAATAGAGATATACTTCTAATCACTATTAGAATTTAAAGTACATCAAAACTTATCTTGATCGTGATGGACATCCGCTTAATAAGATATTCATAACACTCTCCATTGGATGTCTATTGGTAGATAATGTGTCTCGTTAAAACCTTACTAAGATAAAAACCCTATGGGAAAAAAAATCCTAGTGAAGGAAAAAGAGCACGTATCTATAATACGCATAATATGTTGCCTCGTTAAAAACCTTACCACGAAAACTCAATGGGACAAAACCTCGGTTAAGGGAAAAGAGTACAGCGCGTATTTACTCCCCCTCATGAAAACATCACATACTTTCTCATATTCTACATATTCAATCTTGAATACTAGTTTTTCAAATGACTATTTGAATGTATTTGCTAAGTATTTATATCACTATTCTTTTGAAAGTCATGAGTGAGGGAAAATTTGGGGGAAATATATTTTGATCTCTTCAGGAGTTTCAACAATAATCATAGCAAACTTTAATCATGATTCTTCTATAAAAACACAAATAGGTATTTTGGATCATTTTATAATCCCCATTCAATTACTATTTATCACATATATTCAAATTATTCCAATTCATATAACTGAATAATTTCCCGAGAAATTAAATATGCTTTTAGCATCCTAAATCCTTCAAGGATTTTAATATAAACTTTACTATATAGTGGTTCATAAAAGGTTGTAACAACAACCATTAGACGCAAGTTAAATCTTTTATAAATTGTCAAAATAATATATCTAAAGGTTATTGCATCCACCACAAAAAAAATATATATATATCTTTTCATAATCAATGCCAAGACTTAGCGAAAAACTTCATATTTTTATTTCGCTTTTGCAAAACTACTTCATTTGTACCCTCACTGGCTTTATTGTAACGCCCCTAACCCTTATTCGTCGCTGGAATAGGGTTACGGAGCATTACCGGGATTTACAAATCAAATACAGACAATTTCATATCATTACACATTCATATCATAAACCAGTAATAATCAATCATATCTTCCCTTATATGAGCCCTCGAGGCCCATAATAATCATTAGAATCAAGTCGGGACTAATTCGGAAACTCAGAAAATTTTTTGCAAAATATCAAGATTTTTCCAAGGTGTAAAGGACACACGGGCGTGTGGCCAGGCCATGTGGCTCACACGGTCAAGAGACACGCCCGTGTCTCAGGCCGTGTGGGCATTCGAAATAAGGGCATATGACCGTGTCCAAATTAGGGTGCTCTCTGACTTGGGTCACACGGCCAAGCCACACGCCCTTGTGCTAGGCCGTGTGAGCATATTGACTTGTAATTAAATAGGTGCAGAGGTCACACGACCAAGTCACACGCCCGTGTGCTAGGCCGTGTGAAAATATTTTAGGTGTTCTATTTTGCAATTTTAAAGATGCAGGGGACACACGGCCAAACCACACGCCCGTGCATGAGGCCGTGTGTACACACGCTTGTGTCTCTGCCCGTGTGGACGAAAATAGGCCATTTTGAAGGCCACATTTCTCATCCAAATTTATCTTCCACCTACATGAACACTTTAACAATTCACAAGCCAATACAAGACATTCAAATCAATCCAAAACCAAGTTTTAAACAAGTCATATTATCACATATATCTTAGCATTCAAATTTACCATGATGATCAAAACATATATTTGCTTACTTATACCAAATATGCTATATCAACTCATTTATCAACACGCCTATATACTATCTATCATTCAATCACACCAAACATTTATCAAGATATGTCCAACACAAGCCATTCCAATGGCTAGTCACAACTAAACACATACATACCATCATTGGCCCAATTTAGCCTATACATGCCATTATAACCCAAAATTTAGTTTGTTATCTATACCGAACTGAGCTGATGGATAGTGTGAGATATCTTCGCCAAGCTTCCAACCCAACGAGCTTTTGAAGTACTATGAAACAGAGTAAATAAAACAGGGTAATCATTTAATGCTTAGTAAGTTCATATAACGGAAAATTAACTTACCATTCATTTACATTTAAGGTAAGCATAAAAAAATACATCCCAAGCAAATTGGCTAGTAGCCTAAACACATAACTTCATAAAAAATGTTAGTAATTTATTTCACATGAATATCAAGAAACATGTATGAGCTCATCAAATATCAAATTACCGTGTATTTCGAGTAAATACAGATAATGATTTATTTCGAATTCATATATTTTATCATGCTAGGATTTTGCCCGTTGAATCATTTAAAATATCGATGGATACACGTGTAGTACACACAAAGTGTACAAATTTGTAATCTGTCAATTCATATTCAGGAATACTCATACGAGCACATAAACGGAAAGCTCTCTCTTGAGCCATATAACGGGAAGTTCATGTGAGCCATGTAACGGGAAGCTCATGAAAGAGCCTTTAATCGGGAAGCTCCGAAGAGCCATATATCAGGACGCTCATAAGAGCTGTGGTGTGTCCACAACACATGTAGGATCACAACCAATTGGGATGCTCCAAAGAGCTATATATCAGGAAGCTCGCAAGAACCATATAACGGGAAGCCCATGAGAGCTAATAACGGGACGTTCTTTCGAGCTGTGGTGTGTCCGCAACACATGCAGGACCAAACCCAATTCGGGAACCTTGTATCCATCGAATTTTATTTATTCAAACGAGACTTAATACTTGCTAGTCATCGTCGGATATGTGATTAATGTCATATATATGGCAATAATACAATCACATACACAACATTCAATTCAAAAATATAAACATACAATTTAGTTACACGAATTTACCTCGACAAGTGTTCGTATACACAAAATCTACTAATCCGACACTTTTTCTTTTCCTCGATCTAACTTTGTATTTGGTCTATCCGGATCTATATGAATAAACTTAACATTAATTTAATACAATTCATACTCATTTCAATCTAATTCACATATTAGGCAAAATTATCATTTTACCCCTACACTTTTAATTAATTTTGATTTCATCCTTAGGCTTGAAAAATGAAATTCATGCAATTTAATCCTTATTCCAAGCCTAGCCGATTTTTACATATAACAATAACAATCCATGTATTTCACAAAAATCAAAATTTTTCCATGAATTTTCCGTCTTTACAATTTAGTCCCTAAATCACAATTTCATCAAAATTCACTTTACAAAAGTTGTTTATCTATCAAAAACCTTTCATTTTCTACCATAAAACTTCATAATTCAACTATATTCATCCATGGAAAAACCCTGGTACTTTGATAACTTTACAAATTTGTAATGACCTGAAATTTATGGTTACCGAAAAGTGTATTTTCGGGTCTCCATTTTCGTGAAACGAATTCGTAAATATTTATTAAAAATATTTACAAAGTTAGTTGTGTGGTTAATTAGGTTTTGATCAGGTGAATTAGTTTGAATTAAGAGTAATTAGGTGTAAGGATTGAATTGAATATAGGAAGAAAGTTGAATTATAGAATAGAGAAAAGTAAAGGGACTAAATTAGCAATTAAGCCATAAGTGAAAAGTGTGTGGTAATAGTGAAATACATGTGTAAAAATAATAATCATAAGTATAAAATAATAATACATGTATTCTTATTATTTAAGTAATTATTATTTTAATATAATATAATAATATAATAAACATAAAACAAAATAAAGAAATAAAAGAAATAAAACAAAAGAAAAAGAGAAACATTACGACGAAACAGAAAAGGAAGAAAAAGAAAGAAAAAGGAGAAAGAAAATAAGGAAATTAGGGATTTTAAGGGTTCAAATTCAAATTGGTAAGTCAATTTAGCTCATTTTCTTGTAAATTTGATGTTTTTAGAATCCTAGAACAAAATACTACTTGATTTATGTTGAAATTTTAGAAGTTAGTGGATTTTTAGAAGTTGTTCATGTTGAATAAATTGAAGTGTTAGGGGTTAAATTGATAGAATTTCAAGTTAGAAGTGAAAAAGGGATTGGATTGTAAAACAAATTATAAGTTTTGAGTAATAAGGACTAAATTGAGAGAATTTCAAAATTAGGGTTTATGGTGAAATTTGAAAGTTGAAATTAGTCTAAAGAGGGAATTGAATGAAAATATAGAATTAGTTTTGGGAAAATAAAGCTAGTCTCGGTTTAGGGACTAAATTGGAATTTAGGCAAAAGTTGAGTATAAATTGAAATATTCAATGTGAAATTGTGTTGTATTGATGATTTCAATTGTTTTAATTTCCATAGCTAACGTTGTGCCGGAAACATCAGCTAAGAAAGGAAAGGAAAAAGTTGACGATGAGTGACTCGGGAAAATTTTGGTTTGTATTTCTATAATCCGAAATTAATAATTATTGTTGTATTTATTATTTAGTATGTATGGTAAGTGGAATTGAGGTAAGTATTAGTATGGTGGTATTGAATTGAATTGAATTGAATTATGAATATGTGTGGTTAATTGAATTGATATGAATAATGATTGTATATGAAAAGTGAATTAAAGAACCCTATTAACTGCATCGGGCTGAGTCGGATATAGTTGGCATGCCATAGGATTGGAAGTGTTCAGGGATACTTCGACTACGAGTCGATGAGACATTGGGTGTCACATTATTACTTCGAATAAATTCGATGAGGTACTAGGTACCAACTTACTTCGACATGGCCGATGAGACACTGGGTGTCAATATATTACTTCGAATTATCCGATGAGGCACTGGGTGCCATACTGGTGTGTTTTGGTTGGATTCATGTATTCGCCAAAGTCCGAGTTCTGTTAATAGGGGTAAATAAATGAATTGGCAATAAGATTGATATTGAATATGAATTTGAAATTGAACATTGAATTGAATTGTACAAATGAAATGCATGAACCAAGGGTTCATGAAAAGAGTATTGTTATTGCTAAATGACATGTGAATCAAAGTGAGAAAAGTTATTTGAATTAGTTATTGATGAGAAATGAAGGTTAAATGGATGAATTGAATTATTGATTGGCTAATGTTTATATATGATTAAAAGTGTATGTTTTATAATGTTATTTTCTTTAAAGTATTCGGATTATAAAAATACCATTGAGTTTATACTCAGCGTACGGTTTGATTCCGTGCACAGGTTAGGTTAAAGTCAGATCGTTGAATCAGCATCCAAAGCCGATCCCGAACTCAACGTTGTGAAGTATGTTTCTTTTTGGTAATGACATGTACCTAGGATGTCATATATGTGTCATTTTGAGTAATGATTGTAATAATGTTATAAGATGATATTAGTTACCTTATATACATGAATATATGTATAACATGTTGAGGCTATAAATAGTATATTTAAAACAATGTATTAATGAGTATGTAATAGACCAAAGTTTGAGTTAAATTGGTAAGAATTAGAAATTAGTTTGGTTGATGAATGTTTGGATTGTTTTGATAATTATGAGTAAGGTACTATGATGATTTATTGATTAGGTCATTAGGTTGATGTTTATGATATGTGTTAGAGGTGTTTAATAGTGTTTTGGATTGGTTGAATGATTGGATTTTGAGTTGCTTGTTGTTCAAGATTTGCAGGGTTGGTAAACTTGATGAATAAGGCTCATTTTGAGTCCACGCGGCTTGGCACACAGGCGTGTGACCAGACCGTGTGAGACACATGGCTTACACATGGGCGTGTGGATAGGCCGTATGTCCCCTGCATCTTAAAAATTTTAAAACAGAATGCTCAGGAATTTGTACACGGGCGTGTGTCTCAGCCGTGTGAGGCACACAGCTTAGCACACGGGCGTGTGGCTGGCCATATGGCCTAAGTCAGAGAGTTACACGGGGTTGTACACAGCCTGAAGCACGGGCGTGTTTAAGGTCACACGGGCGTATTCCTGGGCCACATGGGCGTGTGAGCCCTGTACTTAGGAAAAATTTTGAAATTTCACGAAAATTTTTTTGAGTTTCCGATTAAGTCCCGATTTGTTTCTAACACGTGATTTGGGCCTCGAGGGCTCAATAAAGGGACATTATGATTAAATTATGATGTATATGTTATATTATTAAGTTCTAAATTGTTTGGTAATACTCCGTAACCCTGTTCCAGCGACGGATAAGGGTTAAGGGGTGTTACAAAATTAATCTTTGAGATAGCTGGATTAAGCTATTACAATCTCGAAAATATAAAAATTACTAAAAATGGGACAATAATACATACCTAATTAAGCCAAAATAGTTTTCTTGAGCTCAACACCCATAGCTAGGGTTTCCATGTCTTAAATTTTAGGAAAGATGATAAAATGATGATATCTTGTTTTATTTTATTATTTATCATCTTTTTATCTTTTACTTTCCAATTTCATCCTTTTCTTTATTGAATTTTCAAATGATGGCTAATCATACTCATTTACTAACTCCACTAATTGGTCTATTTTCCATATAAGGACGTCTAATTTTAAATTCCATAGCTATTTGATCCCTTTAGCTACTAGGATTCAACTTTTGCATGTTATGCAATTTGGTCATTTTATCAATTAAACATGTAATTGATAAAATTTTCTCTAAGAATTTTTCATACGATATGTCAATCATAATGCAGACCATGAAATAATATTAATATAATTTTTCTTCTGGACTCAGATTTGTGGTCCCGAAACCACTGTTTCGATTCACTGAAAACGGGCTGTTACAACTCTCCACCCCTTAAAGAATTTTCGTCCTCGAAAATCTTACCAGTAAAAAGGTTCGGATATTGCTTTCTAATAGTTTCTTCGGGTTCCCAGGTAGCCTCTTCTATTCCATGTCGTTGCTAGAAGACTTTTACTAAAGCTACCTTTTTATTTCTCAATTCTTTTGTCTCACATGCCAAAATTTTGATCTATTCCTCACTGTAATTCATGTCAGGCTGAGTCTCAACTTCTGTCAGAGAGATGTGAAGGATCTGACCGATACCGTCGAAACATAGACATATGAAAAAAAATTATGGATCTTTTCTAATTCTGATGGTAAAGCCAATCGATACGCAACAGGTCTGATTCTTTCAGTGATTTCATACGGCCCGATAAATCGCGGACTCAGCTTTCCTTTACGGCCAAACAGAAGAATTTTCTTCCATGGTGAAACTTTCAGAAATACTTTGTCACCAACTTGAAATTATATTTCTTTTCGTTTAAAATCCGTATAGGATTTCTGACGATCAGAAGTTTCTTTTAAACTATCTCGGATCACTTTCACTTTTTCTTCAATTTCATGGATCAAATCAACTCCATGTATCTTTTTCTCACTGAGCTCAATCCAATACAATGGATTTCTACATTTACGACCATACAGAGCTTCATATGGTGCCATTTTGATACTTGACTGATAACTATTATTATATGCAAATTCAACTAACGACAAATATTTTTCCCAATTGCCTTCGAATTCTAAAACACAACACCGAAACATATCTTCTAGAATCTGTATCACACGTTCAGACTGACCATCAGTCTGAGGATGGAATGCAATGCTGAAATGTAATTGCGTACCCAGAGCTTCTTGTAACTTGTTCCAGAATCGGGATAAGAACCGTGGATCTCTATCAGAAATAATGGAGACTGGCACTCTATGCAGTCTGACAATATCATAAACATATAATTCTGCTAATCTGTCTAGGGAGAAATCCATACGTACCTGAATAAAGTGTGCAGACTTCATCAAATGGTCGACAATTACCCAAATGACATCTTTCTTTTTCGGAGATAGGGGTAAACCCGATACAAAATCCATAGTAACTTTTTCCTATTTCCATTCCGATATTGTCACTAGCTGTAATAATCCTAAAGGTTCCTGATATTCAGCTTTAACTTGTTGACATATCAAACATCTAATACGAATTCAGAAATGTCACGTTTCATTCCTGGCCACCAGTACATCTTTTTCAAATCATTATACATTTTATTACTCCCCGGATGAACAGGCATAGTACCATTATGGCTTCATGCAAAATTCTCTGTTCAAGTTCTGAGTTTTTCGGTGCACATACTCTGTCTCGGAATAACAAACAATCATCAGGTCCAATCTGAAATTCTGAATCGGAAGTCGACTCAAATTGTACTCGTTTAGCCTGTAACTCATTATCATTTTTCTGGGCTTTGCAAATCTGTTGAAGAAATGTCGGTTTAACTTTTAACTCAGCTAAAATTAAGCCATCATCTGCCAATGACAATCGAGTATTCATTGCTTGCAAAGCAAACAGAGACTTTCTGCTGAGAGCATCTGCAACCACATTTGCTTTTCCCAGATGATAATCAATAACCAGATCATAATCTTTCAACAATTCAAGCCACCTGCGCTGTCTAAGATTCAAATCTTTCTGCTACATCAGATACTTTAAACTTTTATGATCAGTGAATATATGACATTTTTCACCAAACAAATAGTGTCGCCAAATTTTCAGTGCAAAAATAATAGCTGCCAATTCTAAATCATGGATCGGGTAATTCTTTCATGTGGTTTTAGCTTTCTAGAAGCATAGGCTATTACTTTACCTTCTTGCATCAAGACACAACCTAAACCATTCAATGATGCATCACTGTAAATCACAAATTCCTTACCCGATTCAGGCTAAACTAGAGCTGGTGCTTCAGTTAACAAGGCTTTCAACTGGCCAAAACTTTGCTGACATTTATCGGTCCATTCAAATTTCACATCTTTCTGCAATAACTGTGTCATCGGCGAAGCTATCATCGAGAATCCTTTTATAAATCTCCAATAATAACCAGCTAATCCCAAAAAACTTCTGACTTCAAACACAATTTTCAGTGGTTTCCAGTTAACAATAGTTGAAATTTTATTTGGATCCACTCTAATGCCTTTAGTAGATACTATATGTCCAAGAAAACCAACTTCCCGAAGCCAAAATTCACATTTGCTAAATTTAGCATACAGTTGTTTTTTTCACGCAGAGTTTGTAGAACAATTCTCAAATGATTAGCATGCTCGATTTCATCTCGAGAATACACCAAGATGTCATTAATAAATACCACCACAAATCTATCCAGATACGATCTGAAAATTCTATTCATTAAATTCATAAATACTGCAGGTGCATTAGTCAAGCCGAACGGCATCACAAGAAATTCATAATGCCCGTACCTGGTTCTGAAGGTTGTCTTTTGGCACATCCGAGTCTTTTACTCGTAACTGATAATAACCGGAGTGGAGATTAATCTTTGAAAACACTGTGGCACCTTTTAACTGATCAAATAAGTCATCAATGCGAAGTAATGGATACTTATTCTTGATTGTAACTTTGTTAAGCTGTCGGTAATCAATACATAATCTCAACGATCCATCTTTCTTCTTAACAAATAAAACCGGTGCACCCCAAGGTGAAAAACTAGGTCTAGCAAAACCTCTGTCAGTCAGTTCCTGCAACTATGCTTTCAACTCTTTTTAATTCTGTAGGAGTCATTCTGTACGGTGCTATAAATATCGGTGTTGTCCTCGAAACAAGATCTATAGAGAATTCAACTTCTCTGACAGGCGGTCATCCGGGTAACTCTTTTGGAAATACATCAGGATATTCACAAACCACTGGCACTGATTTAATCTTCGATTCAGATACTTTGGTGTCCAACACATAAGCAAGATAAGCATTGTACCCTTTTCTGACATATTTCTGTGCTGACATGGCTGATATCACATTAGACAACTCATCCAATTCTTCAGATTCAATACAGAGCATTTCCATTTTGACATTTCAACACAATATGCTTTTGTTTACAATTTACCACGGCATCATGCTGAGTTAACCAATCCATACCCAGAATCATATCAAATTCATCAAATGGTAATAACATCAAATTAGCCTGGAAACAGTAACCCTGTACCATTAACAGACAATTCTTGCAAATTTTATCCACCATCACATACTGGCCTAAGGGGTTTGATACTTTAACCACGAATTTAGTGGACTCGATAGGTAAATTTTTATTAGACACTAAATTCGTGCAGATATACAAATAAGTTGAATCGGGATCAATTAAAGTAGTTATATCATTATCAAGAAGAGAAAAAGTACCAGTAATAACATCGGGTACAGAAGCATCCTCGCGTGCACGAATAGCATATGTTCTGGCTAGTGCTCTTGCTTCAGATCTGACGGTTGAATCTTTTGTCGCACCCCGACTACCACTCACATTGCCAGAATTACGAGGGGGTTTACCTCTCGTGACGGAGTTGCTCGGCCTTGAAGTTTGGGCTGTATCTTTTTCAGGCTTTTCCAGGCAATCTCTGAGATAGTGGTCAAAAGAACCACATCTAAAGCAAGCTCCACTTTTCATGCGACACTCACCAAAATGTAATTTATTACAATGCTTGCATCTAGGTTTGGGGTTTCCAACACTACCTGCACTTGCTACAGATGTAGCCTGAGATATTGGATTGAAGCGTTGAATACCTCTATCTCTTCCCAAATATCCCGTAGAGGTAGTGGAACGGTCATGATATCTTTTCGATTTCTTTGAGGCCAACTGTTGTGACTTTCTCGAAAATCTTTTACTTGAAGTCCGAGCTTCCATCTTAGCTTGTCTCTTTTCTTTACTTAGCTTTTCAGCTCTATGAGCTCGAAAAATTCTTTCCGTTTCTAATCAAGGAATCTCTGGCTGATATATTTCTTTTTGAACTCAGTTTGGAAAAATTCCCATGTGACCCTTTCCTTCGGTACAATAGAAATTAAGGTGTTCCACCAGTGGTAAGCTGAGTCTTTTAGCAGTGATACAGCACATTTCAGACATTCAGCTGGTGTACAAGACAATTCATCCAAAACTCTAATAGTGTTTTTTAACCAAAATTCAGCCCTTTCTAGATCATCTTCGACTGTAGCTCTGAATTCTTCTGCCTCATATTTACGAATTTTATCTACAGGAGGCTTACCAATTCTAACAAGTTTTGTACCTTGAGGCATATCTGGAACCAGTTGAGAAACAGGAGGGGGTGGAGGTTATTGTACAGCCGAATTTGTTCTTACAAATTCTATAAACCAATCATTCATCATTTGGAAGAAGGCTTCTTTAGCCTCTCCTTCTCGGCCCTCAGATACAGGCCTTCTACTACTCGAGACTGCTCTTTGCACAGAAGCTTGAGCATTACTATCACCTTCTTCGGAATCAGCTCGGTTGGATGACATTACTATATGAAAAACATGTTTTAAAATGGTCAAGAGATATCACACTATCACAAGTTATATAATGGCATGTATAGGTAGACTCGTATATACTATGTTAGTCCGAGAATCGGCTAAACCGTAACTCTGATACCAATAAATGTAACACCCTTAACCCTTATTCGTCGCTGAAACAGGGTTACGGAGCATTACCAAGATTTATAGATCAAATATAGACAATTTCATATCATTACACATCCATATCATTAACCAGTAATAATCAATCATATCGTCCCTTATATAAGCCCTCGAGGCCCATAATACGCATTAGAATCAAGTTGGGACTAATCCGGAAACTCAAAAAACTTTTCGCAAAATATCAAGAATTTTCCAAGGTGCAGGGGACACACGCCCGTGTGGCTCACACGGTCAAGAGACACGCCCGTGTCTCAGGCCGTATGGGCATTCGAAATAAGGGCACACGACCGTGTCCCAGCCCGTGTCCAAATTAAGGTGCTCTTTAACTTGGGTCACACGGCCAAGCCACACGCCCGTGTGCTAGGCCTTGTGAGTAGAGGTGATCATGGGCCGGGCCGGGTTCGGGCCGGGCCCAGATAAAATTTTAGGCCCGTTTTTTAGGCCCGAGCTCGACTCGGCCCGAAATATGGGCCTAAAAATTTGTCCAAGCCCGGCCCGAAAGAAAATTGATAAACTCGAGCCCGGTCCGGCCCGGTCCATATTAATTTTTTTTTAGCTTTTTTCATTAAATAAAAAATTTTAAAACAAATATTAAAACAAAAAAACAAATAAAAAATATGTAAATTTAAAAAGTATATTTGATTAAAAATAAAATATATATTTAATATATAATTCGGGCCGGGCCGGGCCTGGGCCAAAAAAGTTTTACCCGAGGCCCGACCCATTTTCTAAACGGGCCTCATTTTTTTGCCCAAACCCATATTTCGGGCCTATATTTTTACCTGAATCCTTTCATTTTTCGGGCGGGTCGTCGGGCCGGGCCGGGTAGCCCAACCCATGATCACCTCTACTTGTGAGCATACTGACTTGTAATTAAATAGGTGTAGGGGTCACACGGCCAAGTCACAAGCCAATGTACTAGGCCGTGTGAAATTTTTTTGGGTCTTTTGTTTTGCAATTTTAAAGGTGCAGGGGACACACAGCCAAACCACACGCCCGTGCATGAGGCCGTGTGTGTGTCTCTTCCCGTGTGAACGAAAATAGACCATTTCCATTGCCACATTTCTCACCCAAATTTATCTTCCACCTACATGAATATTTTAACACATTCACAAGCCAATACAAGACATCCAAATCAATCCAAAATCGAGTTTTAAACAAGTCATATTATCACATATATCTTAGCATTCAAATTTACCATAATGATCAAAACACATATTTACTTACTTATACCAAATATACTATATCAACTCATTTATCAACATGCCTATATACTATCCATCATTAAATCACACCAAACATTTATCAAGATATGTCCAACACTAGCCATTCCAATGGCTAGTCACAACCAAACACATACATACCATATTGGCCAAATTTAGCCTATACATGCCATTATAACGCAAAATTTAGTTTGTTATCTATACCGAACTGAGCGATGGATAGTGTGAGATATCTCCACCAAGCTTCCAACCCAACGAGCTTCTAAAGTACTATAAAACAGAGGAAATAAAACAGGGTAAGCATTTAATGCTTAGTAAGTTCGTATAACGGAAAATTAACTTACCATTCATTTACATTTAAGGTAAGCATACAAAAATACATCCAAAGCAAATTGGCTAGTGGCCCAAACACATAACTTCATAAAAAATGTTAGTAATTTATTTCACATGAATATCAAGAAACATGTATGAGCTCATCAAATATCAAATTTTCGTGTATTTCGAGTAAATATGGATAAATGATTTATTTCGAATTCATATATTTTCTCATGCTAGGATTTTGTCCGTTGAATCATTTAAAATATCGATGGATACACGGGTAGTACACACAAAGTGTACAAATCTGTAATCCGTCAATTCATATTTAGGAATACTCATACGAGCACATAAACGGGAAGCTCTCTCTTGAGCCATATGACGGGAAGTTCATGTGAGCCATGTAACAGGAAGCTCATAAGAGCCATAACCGGGAAGTTCAAGCGAGCCAATATTGGGAAGCTCCGGAGAGCCAAATATATCGGGAAGCTCATGAAAGAGCCTTTAATCGGGAAGCTCCGAAAAGCCGTATATCGGGACGCTCATTAGAGCTACGGTGTGTCCACAACACATGCAGGATCACAACCAATTGGGATGCTCCAAAGAGCTATGTATCAGGAAACTCGCAAGAACTATATAACGGGAAGCCCATGAGAGCTAATAACGGGACGTTCTTTCGAGCTGTGGTGTGTTCGTAACACATGCAGGACCACAACTAATTCGGGAACCATGTATCCATCGAATTTCATTTATTCAAACGAGACTTAATACTTGCCAGTCATCGTCGGATATGTGATTAATTTCATATACATGGCAATAATACAATCACATACACAACATTCAATTCAAAAATATAAACATACAATTTAGTTACACGAACTTACCTCGACAAGTGTTCATGTACGCAAAATCTACTAATCCGACAATTTTTCTTTTCCTCGATCTAACTCCGTATTTGGTCTATCTGGATCCATATGAATAAACTTAACATTAATTTAATACAATTCATACTCATTTCAATCTAATTCACATATTAGGCAAAATTACCATTTTGCCCCTATACTTTTAATTAATTCTGATTTCGTCCCTAGGCTCGAAAAATGAAATTCATACAATTTAATCCTTATTCCAAGCCTAGCCAATTTTTACATAGAACAATAATAGTCCATGTATTTCACAAAAATCAGAATTTTTCCATGAATTTTCCATCTTTAAAATTTAGTCCCTAAATTATAATTTCATCAAAATTCACTTTACAAATGTTGTTTATCTATCAACAACCTTTCATTTTCTACCATAAAACTTCATAATTCAACTATATTCATCCATGGAAAAACCCTAGTACTTTGATAACTTTACAAATTAATCTCCGAGATAGCTGGATTAAGTTATTACGATCTCAGAAATATAAAAATTACTAAAAATGGAACAAGAATACATACCTAATTAAGCCAAAATAGTTTTCTTGAGCTCCACACCTATATCCAGGGTTTCCATGTCTTAAATTTTACGAAAGATGATAAAATAATGATATTTTGTTTTATTTTATTATTTATCATCTTTTTATCTTTTACTTTCTAATTTCATCCTTTTCTTTATTGAATTTTCCAATGATGACTAATCATACTTATCTACTAACTCCACTAATTAGTATATTTGCCATATAAGGACCTCCAATTTTGAATTCTGTAGCTATTTTATCCATTTAGCTACTAGAATTTAACTTTTGCATGTTATGCAATTTGGTCCTTTTATCAATTAAACATGTAATCGATAAAATTTTCTCTACAAATTTTTCATATGATATTTCAATCATAATGTAGACCATGAAATAATATTAATATAATTTTTCTTCCGGACTCGAATTTGTGGTCCCGAAACCACTATTCCGATTTCACTGAAAACAGGCTGTTACATTTATACCTTTAGATATAGTGGTCCAAAAATTCCACGAATTTAATTGTACTTGAGTTGCGCCTTTCTATTTTGAACAATCTATTCCATATATATATATATATATATATATATTTATTAATAGATTTATTCAAGATCCTCCTTTTATTTCATTATTTCAACAATAATATCGCATACAAAACCATTGTCAACCACTTTTATTATCAGTTCGACATTTTTTTGAATTGACATAACTTATCGAGATATCTTATTTTCACTGTTTTAATCTTCAATTTCAGGTACCTGAATCTCTTCTGGAGTTTTACTTATTAGTTATGTCTTGGGTCTTTTCTGGAGCACCCGCCTTCACTATATGACCATCTAGATTTATTTATCTTTTATGAGAATTTTCATATTTGGAACTTGTAATGAGTTATCCTTGTTGAACTTCTGGTTCAAATTACTCTCCCCCTTAACTCATTACAAGTTATTATTTCCTTCCCCCTAATGTCGGGAAAACTATCAAATCAAAATAATAATTACAAATCATGTCATAAATGAATCTCCAATACATTTAAAACATATAATAATATGAGACTCGTAATTAATATATATTCCCAACTTTCTTTGAATATTCACTCATCTTTGTTGTGGTGGAGCAATTGGAACATATACGCACATACAAAAATTCAAAGATGAGAAATATTTAGCTCTTGACCAAAAATCAATTGTAATGGGGAGTATTTATAACTTATTGGCTTGATGCGTACAACACGTAAATCAACATAATCTCATGTTGAAATAGGAAGTTTAGTTCTCATAAGTAATGGTTTAGACATTAACCAGAGGCGTTCAATCAATAATTTCTCTAAACCATTATGTGCATAAATAATAAAATTTTACAAAAAAATTTCAAACTCAATCAATAAAAGACTGAGATATAAACTCATTAGTATTAGCAAGCTTAATTGCATGATCTGAAATTAATTATTTAAACAAGCAATCTTGCAAACGACATGTTGCAAGTTGATAACACATATGTGATTATTTTGTAGATGCATCTACCCAAATCATATAATATCACAACCATCCACATGGTGGATGAATGAGCCTATATTCATTTCAGAACTGCAAGACATTAAATCTCAACTTTAGCTAATGAGTTTCTAACAATCAATTTTCATTAAGAACAAGCAATAAATGAGAATTCTTTAAATTAAAGAATCTTTTGGTTCTTTAATAAATTTTCATATGAATTCTCAATTAATTTTCGAATCATATATGATCCAGGATGGTCTAACTGGTCACACCAAGTAGTAAATGTATTTGTATCAATAAACTTTTGGTTTACTTTAATATGCGATTTAATTGTACTAAATTGTAACAAATTGATACTTTTACTATCATTCCTTTTATTTTGTATCCACATATAAGTACTATTGTGACATTTACTACTGAAAATGTCTAAATTAATGTAAAGTCTATAATGCCACTAAGTCAATAAATATAATTTTCAAATAATTATATGCAATTTTCACTTCAAGGAATATGCCAAAATCTTCAAATGCAAGGCATTTTGTCTAGTGGTATGATTCTCGCTTCGAGTGCAAGAGGCCCCGAGTTCAATTCAAAATACTTTTAGAATCCTTTTAACAAGAGTTTTGCATAATCAGTTAATTATCAAGAATAATTGCCTAGGTCATGTATAGAAACAAGCCTATATTAAATATATCAATAAAAGTCACATCTCAAACATAAAAATATGACATAATGAAAAACCAATTTTTTTCTTCTTTCATAACCATCATCATAAACATGTATGAAATTTAATTCAAAATCCAATCATTCATACTCATAGAACTTCTCATTTACAATTGTTCATGTCATTTCTCTAAATAATTAACATATGGAATAATATAAAACGTATGAACTACTATTTTTAACAATTCTTTAAACTAAATCAAATCCGAATAACCATAAAATGTATTGGTTTATTAACACAAATTTGCATACTAGATATGTTTTAATCAAATATATTATTTAATTATAAAACCTACTATAGCGACATAAATAAATCAGTTAATATTTATTTTCATGAAAAAATGAGATGCTTAAAACAATATGTAACCCATGTAATCAAAACTTAAAAAGAAGACCATCTTAAATATTTAAACCATATATCAAGTTAATTTAATATTTAAAGATGGTAATTTTTTTTGTATGTTGAGTCTTGACAATTTTATCAAGAAGTAAACAAATTAAACTCCAGTAGTAGACTTTGAATCCAATTTAAATCTATTAATAGCAAATTTTGAGAGTGGATCTTGTTTTCCAGGTGTACAACAGGTACATAACCAATGATTTTTCATACATAAGTTTTCTCTCTTTCAAGTTCTCATCAGTAATATTTTTCCACGTAATTTTAATTAAGAACTTATTCTGAATATTGTAAGAATTATATAAATTTCTTTGCATAAAAGAGCATAAAAAAATTTAGAGATTTATGTGTACCTGAGTGGTTAAATGCTCTAATGATTACCTATAGTGCGCAGGCCTCAATTGAAATAGTAGCAGCTCTAGGAGGCAATTGACAATAATAAATTTTGGGATATTTTTGTGACTTATAGAAAAAAATAATTAAAAAAGAATCGTGCTAATAACGTGTTATAAAATAAAAAGATAGAAAGTAAATAACAAAGAAAATAGGAGAACAAAAAAAAGAGCGTATTTTATTGATCAATGAGAATGTTTACAATGCTTCTCCAAAGTCTCTATTTATAGGCATAAGAAGTATAAATGGAGTAGAGATCTACTTCTAATCACTATTAGAATTTAAAGTATATCAAAACTTATCTTGATCTTGATGGACATCCACTTAATAAGATATTCATAACATGATGTAAATAAAATTTTGTTAATTTTAAAATAAAATTATTACTTAAATAGAATTTTAAACAAAAAAAAAGGAAAAATTTGTTATAATTATAATTATTATTTAATTTACAATTATTAGTTAAAATTAATTATAATTTAATTTTGACATTATTATAAAAAATGACTTTTTATTTAAAAAAAGTTGTGATAATTTTATTTATGAAAATTGGAGTTATTAACTGAAATAGAATTTTAAGCATTTTAATTATCACTTAATTAGTATTAGAGTTATATACCAATTAAAATTTATCTTTAGCTTTATATATAACATTTAGTAGTTAGGTATATTCAGTCAAGTAGCAAATAAGAAAAATAATGGTAAAAAAAAATGAAGATTGTTAACAATAATAATTTAGAATTATATAAAAATGAATGGAGTCAGGGGCGAAGGCAGAACAAATTTTTAGGGGGCGCTGAATGAAAATTTAATTTTTTATGGTCTATATCTTTATAATTTTTAAAGAATTAAATCGAATTTCTATAATTTTAGGGGGGCCAAAGTACAATTTTACCTTTACTAATTTAAAATTTTAAAAAAATTTCAAGGGCTTAAATATAAATTTTCCATTTTAGGGGGGGCCAAGGCCACTGCCAGCCCCCCCTTGTATCCGCCTCTGAATGGAGTATTAAAGCAATGATTTTTTAAAGAGGTAATATCGAATAATATTCGAACAACAATGGCATCAGAGAGATAAAATATTATTTTAATTAACAATGAGGTAATATAATATTATTTTTTTTATTTTTGTAAATTATTTTTACTATGCAAAGCACGCAGTATTAAATCTATTGTTTATTTATCAATTTATTTTTTATTTAGTGCAAGTGAAAAAATGTTTGTAGATTTGTTTTGAAGAAATCAAATTTCAACAATTATTTTTTAATTGTTATTATTAAATGTGATTATTAATTTAGTGTAAATATTTTTTGTATTTAATTTCTTATATAGTTCCAAATAGTTTTTAAGTATTAATTCATTTTTTCTTATTATTTTAAAAATTTATTTTATTTCCTCAAATGTTTTTTAAAATTAATTGACTTTTAGTTCAAATATATATTTAAAATTATAAAAATATATTATTTAATGAATTAAATTTAATTAGCGTAAGTATATATTTGAAATTGTAAAAATATATTATTTAATAAATTAAAAATATAAAATTACATGCAATGCATGTAACATTAAAAACTAATTTAAAAAAATAATAAAAACTCTGTATTGATGAAAAAATCTTTTATTAATATTGCTACATTTGGAGATATATATTTGATATCAAGCTGTTGACGCAATCAAAATATAAAAAATTACACTGAATATCGGTACTTATGAAGCAGCACCATTCCAAATATGCTTTTTCCAAATTCTAGAGTATTTTATGACGGGAAAATAGTTGTTTTTGTTTACCTTAGATTATATTTTAACCACTTATATTTGAAATGTTATGTTTTAATTGCTTACGTTAATATGTTGTAACATTTTAGTCACTGAGCTGTTAATTGTCGTTAACGGTGTAACGGTTAGCTGATGTGGCACATTTTTTTTTGTGAAAGCTGATGTGGTACGTTAAATCATCATTTCAAACAAAAATTTTAGGTTAAATTATGTTTGAAATGGTACGTTTTAGCATGCCACATCAACTTACCATTACACCGTTAAGTGCAATTAATGGCTCAGTAACTAAAATGTTACAACACGTTAACGTAAGTGACTAAAACGTAATATTTCAAATATAAGTGACTAAAATATAACCTGAGATAAACAAAAGTGACTATTTTAGTAGTTTACCCTTTATTATATTAACATCCCTAATGTGATGTACCCTTTCCTCATATTTCACCATCCCATCCCATAAATTATTCAACGTTTCTGTATGCACCAAATATTTGGTGTACGAAAAAGAAACCTTTGATCATGTAACACCCGATACTCGACTCGATCATCGAGTTCGAGTTATGAAATGTCACATTCATTATTGGGGTAATTACGACCTCAACTGCAATTTAATTCAACAATGTATACATAATATCAAGCTCAATACATCATTTAACACATGATATATAATCAAATGAGGACTAAAATGTAAAATTTTAAAACTATCATATTGATGCTGCGACGTCATGGATGTCACGTCGCGACCTTATCAAAACAATGAGTGTCATTACGACTTCAGAAGCTAAAGGTCACGATGCCACTCTCTATCGATTTAAGTCGCAATGTTACCACCTATTTGTGCATTAACCATTTGGTACAAGTTCAATACTTCCGACGCGATATCACATTTGCATATAAAGGTTCATTCCAAATTTCAACAATCATTACATCATTTACAGTACCAAAATGAAAAAGAGACTATACAAATATTGTTGAGTTGAATATTGTTGATTGAATGCTGAATCACGTCTCAAAACTTGATGATTTACTAAAGTCATCACCCTAATTCATTAGTTCTTCCCATATTATAAATAAATAAAGGTGAAAAATAAAAAGAAAAAAAAATCTTATTTATTTACCTAGACCTTCTAAAATATATATTTTTTTAACTTTTAAGATAATAGCTCCATGTTATCTGAAGTTTATAGAATTAAGTAAAAAAATGTAAATAAAGTGAATAAATATAAGAAAAGAAATATAAGTTAATAAATAAAAACAATTGGGTTTGGCTATAATTTGGTCTAAAAGTTTGTTGGACTCTAATTGGAGACCTAGTATTTGTTTTTTTGATACAATGCCTAAAATTACTCATAATTCCTCCTTAACCTTTAAATTAGAGGATAATAAATTTCAATACACTCGAACCCACGTCTTCTTGCACTAGCAACAATGTCGATACCAATAAAGTTAGGACTCAATCAACACAAATTTATAATATTTAAATATAAATATGAAAAATAAATTGAGGCCTTGTGTAATTTTGTCCCTCAACATAATGTATTATACTTATATTAAGTATTTAACTAAATTGGTAACTAAAGTTAATTGGGTATAAGTTCAATTTTGAAATTATTAAAATGCCCTTACTTTTACAATGTAATAAATATTAATACAATAGTATTTTTATCTTTTCGTATTTTAGTAAAATAATACTATTATAAAATTTGAACTTGGGACAAACCATTTAATTTGATTTTAATATAAAATTTTTATAAATATTATTGAAAAATATGAAATTGACCTTTGAGTGCTCAGGGAAGTACTCATTTCCCTAGCACTGTTAAGTGATAATTTTCATAGTTGAGTATTGACAATTTATTGAACGATTTGAATGGGTCGTGCTGATCATTTGGAGGATGGTGTTAGCCCAACAATGAAAGTCATATTAATTGAGAAACTCACATGGAAGATTGAATCGAATTAAAACATCCGAGACAATCGTTTGGAACATGAACATTTGGATTGGGTTGAAACTCTATGAGATTAACTTCCAAGAGTCTACGTTTGGTTTATTCTCTATTATTATATTGTAAACATGTTATTTTTGTATTGATGTTTTAATGGGATTGTGATAGACCTTATTGTTAGCAAGTATTAAATATAAATCTATGTAAGGGAGAGACTTGTTGTAATTGTTGAAGAGAGTGAATATTTTTCACAAACATAAACAATTCCGATGTGCTCTATTTATTTTCTGTTTCCATATTTGGTGTATGAGAAATGCTCACTTCCCAATCACTTAACTTAGATCGCAGTAATGGTCTCTTAATTTCAAATATACCTTTTTACATACTTTTTTCTTTACCCACAACTTGATGTGCCATAATACTAAGCTGTTGCCATAGATGTCATTCAAATTGAACCACAGCAGGGGGAATGCGAGCCACCTCCAACAGATCTAAGCTTATTGGAAGAGAACTTGCTAACTCCAATAGCTCTAGCCTTGCCGGAGTCATAGAGTGCCTCCATTGCTCTCCATGTACTGCCTATGTTGGAGGCTTGAAATTGTTGATGATAATTATTAAATTTGAATACAAGTAAATGGAAACTCTTCATCTAATAATTGAATATAATTATTGCATTTCACAAGTTATCAACTTGTTTAACAAAAATAGGAACAAGAAAAATGTATTTTACTCTTGTGAATTATATATATATATATATATCTACAAATAAAGTTTACTTACAAGTGCACCAATCTCAATTAAGAAAAAAGCTTTATTACACTTCAAATTTTGAATAAAAGGTAATGCTGCTGCAACCTCCAAGTTCCAGTGCTTTGTTCCTCCGGGTACTTTACTTTGCAAACTTGACATCCGGGTTTCTCATTGTTTTGAGCCACATGTCGGCCATTACTCTCGAGGAAAGGCTCCACAACGTATCTTGTCCCTTTGACACTACTTGTTTACCTTTTCTTCCAGACTTGCCCAATCCGTATGCTACCAGCCACTGCATCGCAGTTAGCCTGTGCCTTTCGCTATCCCATATGTTCCTTTTTCCAGGTGTTCCTACCTTCAAGCCTCCAACATGCAAACTCATCACTTTGAACCTCTTTTCTTCGTCATTCTTCTTTGGTTCGATGTCACCACTTGACGCATGAACGAGTGCTAATACAGGGCCTCCAACTGCCTCGTATCGCCTTAAGGGGTCACGTAGTTGCACGACCATTGCTAGCGTCAGTGTTTCCGGGTCGCCTAGCTGATCTTCGGAAGAAGTCAAGCCGTAGTCCTTAGTCCAATTCTCAAGTGGAATAGCAGAATCAAGTGGTTGATCTTGTGTTATTGCCTTTCCACTGAGAGCTGAAACATCGAAAGGTGGTTCTTCTTCTGCCATTTCTGCTTGTACTTTCAAGGCTTCAACTGCCATTCCCTCAATCTTTTGCAGCGAAAACGCTAGAATTTCCTCAGCCGTCAATGGGTTTTCGCTCACATTCCAAATCCCAGTCGCGATCCTCTCTTTCCTGCCGGTGTTCATCGCAGTCGCCATGACTTTTACAGCTGCAATGGTGCGAGCTGCACTCGAGTTAGCACCTTCCTTGTTTCTCCCTTGGATAATAGAAGAAGCAATTCCTTCAAAAGCTATCTGCTCTGCAGTTTTACCCATTATTTCATCCAGGGGCATCGAAGATGAAATCTGGGAGCTGAGTTTCTCAACTCCAACGGCTGCCATCTTCTGAAATAGTTCAAAACCATTCAATGATTTATCTGATGGGATAACCATTGGTTTCGACACCTGCATAGCTAATTTTGGCATGTCTTTTCTAGCAACCAAGGAATCCAATGGATTCACAGCAGCTAAGTAGCCTCCATCTCTTGTTTGAACCACACAGCCTAGCCCCTTTCCTAGATCAGGGAGATAAACTTTAGAATCAGAATCACCAGCGGTATCATCCTCAGCTTTGTCGAGTTGAAAATGTGGAATATCTTTAAATTCATTGCTTCCTTCATCCTCTAACATCTGGAGAAATTCCCTTGTTACAGTTTCTTCATCAGCATCCAGCCTTTGTGATTCTGTTTCTTCATCAGCTTTGACAATCTTTTCATCCGCCATCATAGATTCAAGAGCTTTAATCTGCCGGGCAATCGAATCAAGCTCAGTTAACCTTGTCTTATGTAACTGATCATTCACCATCTCCTTGACAACCTCACTTGAAACTGATTTATTGTCTTCGGGTTCTTCTTCCTCGGCTTCTTTGAGTTCTTTCTCTTGAATTTCGACCCCCTTGTCTTCAACATCAAACTCTGGGAGGTCAATCTCTTCCATCTTTTCCGGTTCTTCTGATTTCTGAACGGAGACAGAGGATGAAGGAACCGTCGCCGGTTCATCGAGGTTCAAATCATCTAGTCCTTGAAGATCAGGTGTCACCCCTGTTTGTGAAGGAGTCCAAGCTTCTGATCGGCTCATCATCCTCGGACTAGGAACACTAAAAGATGTTTTCGATTGCTTACGAGCAAAAGATGCTGAAAAATTCTTGGATTTGGTGCTTTGCAATCCCCCCGAGGCTTGATTGTAAATACCAATTCCTCCATCTTTTTCCATGATCTGAAATCCCAATTTCACAATGAGTTCTCCCCCTTTCGCCTTCCCTAATAGATTGAAACTCATGTCCCATTGCCGAACCCGAGTTCCTTCGTAGCTTTTCTCCACAGACTCCTGAATAAGGAGACTCAAATCCACAGTGTTTCTCCCAAAATCAAGCTCTTCAGCATCAACAGCAACCAGATAGATCCAAAACGGACGAGGCTCAAATTTCGTAGGCTTTCCATTGCCAGAACTGCAATATACATGGCACCTAACAAAAAGAGTCTCTTCAAAATCCGCAGCTCCTTGTGATACCCGTGACGGCATGGTGTTAACAGCTCCATCTTTGGTTTCTTTCTTCCGAACACAAACGGAAAGTCGCAGGCCATTCATGGAAGCAGGAAGGCCTTGCGCAGTCACAACTTCAACAGATAACAAGCAGCTTAGCTTTTGCATCCCGATATGCGTAAGCGCTCGAATCGGCTTCCAATTCCATATCCCTTTCTTTTCAGTTGACACAGCTTTCGCTTCTAACTGATTTGGTCTCGTGGCCTGAACCTGGTTATCATTCTGGTCGTCAGCTTTTGGTCTGGAACGCCAAGGTGACAAAGACAAACGCCGAGCTCGGGGCCTAGCACTGTGCTTATTATCTTCAAATTTAACTTCGGGGACCTCATCAGTAGGTGGAAGAGAAGAACGAGGAAGAGCAAGGGAAGCAGTTCTTCGAGTCGTGGAGATGTGGGATTGGTACAGGGATTGACTAAGTGCTTCCAGTTCATCCAAAAGCTGAGTATTGGAGTTTCTCCGACCCGTTGCAGTTGCCATGTCGAGTTATGAAAATAAGAATTGGTGATGTTGGAATGTGTTGCAGAGAAATGGAAAAAAGAAGATGAAATGAGAAGATAAGGAAAAGACATGGTAAGAAACGCTGTTGTGTGGTGGAGAAAATGAAAGGGAGGATGATGAAAAGTATATGTGGTCGAGAAAGTGCAGTGAAAGAGGATGAGAAGTGGCTGTTTCTGGTCCTTTCAATAGAATTTACCAGTCACTGCCAAGTGCCACCAAAGGGAGATGATAAACATGTGAAGGATAAGAGGAAAACGTTGGCTTTCTCTCCCTCTCCAACTCTGTGTTTTGAGAGTGATGGGGATGCAGGAGAAGCAAATATGGTCCCCATACAATTTAATGTTGGTTCTACAGAAGCGGGGGATGGATCATTTCAGAAATTTCTTCAGTTTCTAGTCCCCAATTTTGTTGAGTTTTATATTTCATTTTGACCTCAGACAGCATTTATTTGTCACATGGGCCTACGCTTATTTTACTTTTTACACCCAAATTTTAATCTTTAATATCATTCAAGTTTTAAAATAATAATATAAAATATAAAAATATATATCGTCTTTCACCTTTTAAATTTCATTTATAAATTTAAATTTAAATTATATTGATTGTAAATTTTTTTAATAAAAATTTATAAATTTTAATATATCTCTAATTTTTTTAATTTAATAATTTTTATAATTAAACTTCACATTTCTCCACAAACTTCACATTTCTCCACAAAGATGATACCCTAGTTTGACTATTCTAATATGGCCTCTAATAGCATAATGGCATAAGAGGACCTTGATTGGCTATCATCATCATCATCATTTACTAGCATCCCAACATTCTCAATTCCATTCAAGCCACCTTCTTCTACACCAATACCATTTACATTGTTTTCTCTTCCACCATATCATCCTCCTTTTCCATCCTCTCAATAATGTCGGTTCTTGTTTTGGACATCGTTCCCATTAACACAATCTTTACCATACATGATATTCAAATCTTCAAATTATGGAAGTGTCTTGTTCTTGAATAGGGTTGCGTTTTTATGACTCTGCATACATACTAAATTAATCAGTAGACATGATAAAATATGAAGACAAATTTAATAACATAATACTTTATATAATCATCTTGAGAAATTCATCCCAAACCGCTTGCTCTGCTATCACCACTCTTCTTGTGGCATCTTGTCTAAAGTCGCTGGAGTCCATACCATAAATTATGTCATATACAATTGACCACTTCTTTCTAAGAGTCCTCAATCTATTGTCAATGTAAGGCTTGATACTAGAAAAAAAGGGGAAATTTCAATTGTAACATTTTCTCAAGTATAGGTAGATATCTTTTCCTAAAGCCACAATAACCATTGTGACTACCTAAGTGATACAATTCAACAAGGCATTGCACTAATATTTTTTCTCCGTCATCTGTCCAATGTCTTTCATTGGACTTACTACTTGAATTCTCACTTTCAGATTTCACCTCTAGGCTTGCCATTCTACATATATATATATATATATATATATGAAAATGGAATAACATAACACATCATAATTGTTACCAGATCATATATAAATGAAATATACAAATCAAAATGTATAAATACCATAAACAAATACATTTCATACAGTTACAAAAATAATATTTATGAAAAGTAGTTTGCACATTGAAAACTAAACTTAGATCTTGTAGCATCCCAAAATTTTCACTCAGGTTTTACAACATCCCAAAATTTTCGGTTGGACACATAACACTATTCTAGTAATGGATACAGTGAATCGGTGAGAAAATTTGGAAAATGAGTTGGATAAAGAAACCTTATGGAATCAAAGTTGTTAATTGCTATGAGAAAATTTTGAAAAGAATTTACACGTAGAAATGTGACAAAAGGACCAAATTACAAATTTTGAAAAGTTTAAGGACTCAAGTGAAATTTTGACCAACATGGGAAATGAGCTATCAATGATTATTTGCCATGGAAACATATTGGATTATATGTTAGTGTGAAATAAATCATTTTTGGACTAAATTGAAAGAAATTTGAAAGTATAATGACTAAATTGTAATTTTCCAATTTTACCAAGTTAAGGGCAAAACTGTAATTCTCACCACTCAAGGATTTATATTAAAGATTTATTTTGAATTACGAACTTGAATCGGTCTAAGTATCAAGTTTTAAGAAGAAATCACTAAAAAGGGTAAAAAGGGGAAATATGATAATTTTATCGTAAAATGGTAGTTTGGTAAATTCCCGAGACTTTTATGATGGAAATGATATTCAAATATGATATTTGGAATCTGAAATTATTTTGAACCGTGAGAATCCCATATTAAGGAAATGTGCTTCAAATGGATAAATTTAGACTTAAGTTGTTAGATGTGGGCCCAAGGCCCACATGTTGATATTTTGTAGGAGATGAGAACCCCCATTATAGCCTCATCTTCTATTCTTTTCCAGCCAGTAGAAGCAGCTATTGTTTCCATTGTTTTGCTTCTACATCTTGTTGCTTATTTTCTCCATTTTCTCTAAAAAATTCCACTACCCACCTTGAGTTAATGTTGAAATCCTCATGAAATCAAACCCCCTAAGCTCATTTCCTTCACCAATTATAGTAATGGAAGCTTAGGGTTTCATTGTTTTTAGCGGGATAATCCATGGCTTGAGTGAGAAAGCTTTAATAAGGTAAGAAATGGTTTCCTACACCTACATTAGCTTGATATTTACTATGATTTGTCATGAGAAAGCTTCGAAGGAATTTATATTCATTTTTAATGTATTTTTTTTTTGTATGGAAATGTGGAGATGATGATTTATGGAAATAATAAGCTTGAATGATGATGGAGTAGAGCTCATGGAAGCTTGATTAAGTGTTTTAGATCATCCATTAAGGTAAGTACCTTAGATAATCTTATTTATCTTATATTAAAGTTTATGAACTACGTAGAAATATAAGTGATAAATATGGAATGGAAATTTCTAACAAACATATGCAAATTCCATGGTTTAAAATATATGAAATAAGTCCAAAGGTATGCCTTATTAGAGTGAGAAGTTTTAAGTTTTTTATTCACTAATTCAATTTCAAGCAATGTGTACATCTTTGGTTTGATAACATAAAGATTATTAGACATCCATTCATTACAGATAAGAGTACGATTTCTAAATATTGCAACACTATTATTGAAAGTCACGGTCAAGCTATCTTTAAATAAACATGCAACAAAAAATAAGTTTCTTTTGAAACTAGGTACATAGATTATGTCTTTCAAAATAATCTTCCTAAAATTATCAAAATAAAGATGTAAATCTCCCACTGCTTCAGCTGCTACACTTGTCCCATTTTTGGCCCAAAATGATAGACACTTATCTCTAAGATCTTTCATTTCCTTGAACCCTTGTAGAGAAACACACATATGATTAGTGACTCTAAAATCAATGACCTAGTGGTCTATTGAATCTTCCACTAAACAAATTTCTACCATAAAGAGTTCCATATCTTTGCCTTTAGTGGCTAGGTAATCCTTCCACTATTTGCAATTGGCCTTGAAGTGCCCTTTCTTGTTGTAGAAGAAACATTTGGACTTAAATAAGTCTTTAGGCTTCTTGGTTCTTTTTCTTTCCACTTTAGGTGGCTCAGAGGACTTAGCCTTATTTCTCTTAGCATGTTTTCCCTTTCCTTTAGAGGAAGAAGCAACCGCTAAGTTTGCTTCTACTTTTTGGACCAGTTGACTGCCATTCAACATCATCTCATTGGATTGTAACTCCTTCATTAGTTGTGTAAGCGTCAGATTCTTATTCCGGAGGTTATAGGCGATCCTAAAGCTTGTTAAATCCTTAGACAAGCTTTTAAATATCATCTCTATTTATGTGTTCTAGTCCTGATTGGCCTCATTATTTGCGGCCTCAACAAAGTAACCTATAAGTGTAATCATATGGTTTTTGACCAGAGTACCAAATTTTTGTTGGACATTCATCAAACTAGTTATAGCCGATTGTTGAGCCAAGGCAGCTTGGGCTCTGAACACATCTACTCTCTAGTTTCTTATAAAGGGTGTTGGTTACGCTTGCCAATATATAGAAACGATTTATCTCATCTGACTCCTCCCAATGTTTTCTAACTTTAGCTTGAATGACCGGTGGGCATTTATTATCAAGAACCGTTTTGAGTTTCTCACAACTTAGGAAAATCATAAGATTCCTTTTTTATTCCTTATAGTTATTTTTATTCAGTTTGTTCTTAATAAGTAGTTTAGTAAGAGAGTAGGTGTCATTTTTCGAATTGAAAATAAAATATTCATTTATTAATATCTTTGTATTAAGAAAATATTAAAAACCTTTTGCAACAAATGATATGCATTAAGATGATGTACAAGTCTTACATTAAACCTTAAAAACATTTGTAAGCCATTGCAACGATAATTCCTACACCCATTGAATTAAGTCACCCTAGAGCAATCTTAATCAACTAGTAAGGACATGGATTTCCATCCAATAAATATGTTAACCTAATCCATTTGGTATTCACAGATACTAATAATCGCTTCACGTTTGACCATCACTCCAACTTAAGCATAGCTTTTTGGGAAGTTACGTAACTAGAATGATCTTGAGTGTATAACCATCAACTTAAAAACTATCCTTCCATGCACCATGAATGAGTCATCTTGGGACAATCTCAACGAGTAACATGTATGACTAGTTTCCCTTTATAGAAAGAAAACTTCAACGAATTCCATATGATAATACCTACCTCAGGGCCAAAAAATTATCTGTAACACCCCAAACCTGGCCTAGACATTATGGCTGAATCCAGAGATGTCACAAGGTAGGATTTTGAAAATGGAGTCAACATGTCAAAACTTTCACGTTTCAAAATTCCTACTCGATTATATCAATTTACGAAAGTGTTACTTAATCCATTTATTTGCCAAAACACAACTTACAGTGGAAGTCTTAAAACCATTATATTTAAAAAAAATGCAATTCGTGTTTTAAGAAAACTTTTGTTTTAGTAAAAACCGTGTTATTAGTGAGTCGTCCAAATAAAATACTAAACAAAAATCCAAATCCCAAAGAATAAATCAACAGTCCGGAGAGTCCAATTAATACAAAACTCTCAGCAATAATCTTTAAATAAATAAAACCTTTAATAAAATTCAGTTCGAAGACTAGTGGTCACCGCAAGACTCCCTGCACCGATCTGCCTAAGTCTGTGGATTACCTAAACAGAACAGACAAACATAAGTGAGTTTACGAAAACTCAGTGTGTAACCCAACAGAATTAGACAAGCAAATCATACAAAGTCTCATATACAGTCAGATACAGATTCGGACTCATGTCCATCTCAGATCTGAGATAGCGATATCTGATATGCATCGAGATATCTGAATCCTACCCCCATCCTCTACACACCAACTCTGACCATTTCATCACACCATGTGGGGTTAAAAACACCCATCTATTCCTACACACCTTATCGTGCCATTATGACACATATCAGATAATGTGCAGTCGTGCTGGCAGAATATAGGCGAAGGTCGCCTTTCAGAACACTTCCTCTAAATATATATAGTCCTACCCCCAAATACAGATACAAAATACAAATACAGTATTCCGAATCAGATAGAGATATAACATGCTTATGTATAGATATCAGAATAGTCAGACATACATAAAAGTGTCCTACTCAGAGCATACTATCAGAATGTCAAATCACATAATCTAGGGTTTGTTTAGCCCTTACCGACCCTACGGTAGGCCCACAGTCGATCAGAGCGACCCTAGGGAATATTTTAGAATTATGGGCCCACACGCTCATATTGGCCTTGCCCGTGTGGGCCCATATGCCCAAATTGGCCTCGCACATGTGGCCCACACGGCCTGGCCCAGAATCCACACGCCTGTGTGGGCCCACACGCCCTTGTGCACGCCCACACTATCACACGGCCGTGTCATGCGTACGACCATGCCCTCGTGAGACACATGGCCATGTCTCGCACACGGCCACCCACACGACCGGCCACATGCCCGTGTGGCTTCGACAGTAGGCAATTTCAGCTTTCGTCGAAACCTCGTTTTTTGTAATTCGGGAACACACCTGATATCGTTTTGACGTAAAATCACTCCCGAGTCAACCAGCACCTAAAATCGATACCACAAACCTTCTAAAATTAGTTTTAATTCACAATTATTCGAACCCACGAAACCAACAACAGTTCAAAACAAGCGTTCATCACTTATCCTAAAACTCTGAGCAATCTTGACTACGAATCCGTAAGAGGAGAGCCCCGTTCCTCACGATTCACTGCTATCAAAACTTAAAGTTAGCCAATGGAATGAAAGTATAGAAACGATTGAACAACTTAAAGAAACGACTACCCCAATCCACACAAAAAACACCCATTGTACTTACCAAATCGCACAAATACACTGAAGAACTGAAAACCAGAATTGTTGAACAGGATTTTGACAGAATTTCAAACGCGAGATAGCAAAATATTTTTGTCAAAAAACAGGGAAGAAACGTCAAACTATTTGGGAATTTGGAAGAAAGAGAAAAAAAATAAAAAAAAATAAAAAATCCCTTAATTATCTCCCACTAACAGACTACTCATAACTCCCTCAGAATTTTAACTCCACCGAAACAGCATCAGACAATCGAGTAGAAATATAAAATCCACGCTCGCGCAGAGATTCGAACACAGGACCTCCAACACACTAACTCCCTTACCACTCGAACTAGCAGGCTCATTCTGATAAGAATTGACAGACAACTTAATATAAGCCCACTCAACAAGGGTAAGGCTTGGATTAAAAAAAATAACAAAATTTACCAAAGGTGAGACTTGAACTCAAGACCTCACACACACACCCAGAACACTTAACCACTGAAGCAGATACTCATTTGTGTCAGATGTTTACAAAAAATAGAAATAAATTATTCAGGACGTTACAACTCTACCCCCTAAAAGAAATTTCGACCTCGAAATTTACTTGATCAGAAAAGATGAGGATACTGCTGACACATCGAGTCCTTAGGTTCCCACGTGGCTTCCTCAGTGCCATGATTCCGCCACAGAACCTTCACTAACGGTATGGACTTCTTCCTCAGAAACTTAACATCTTGATCCAGAATCTGAACTGGCTCCTCCTCAAAAGTCAAGTCTAGTCTAATCTCGACCTCCTCAACAAAGACTACGTGAGATAAATCAGACCGATACCGTCTCAACATCGAGACGTGAAACACATCGTGAATACGGTCTAACTCTAGAGGTAGCTCCAACTGATAAGCGACCAGTCCTACACGCTTCAGAATCCGATACGGTCCAATAAACCTAGGGCTCAACTTGCCCTTACGACTGAATCTCAAGACCTTCTTCCACGAAAAAACTTTAAGAAACACGGAATCACCCACAGAATACTCAATATCTCATCTCTTCAGATTTGCATAAGATTTTTGTCTACCAGAAGCCGCCTTCAGACGATTCCGAATCAATTTAACCTTATCTTCAGTCTCAGAAACTAACTCAGGACCCAAAACCCGACGCTCACTCAACTCAGTCCAACATAGCGGAGTACGACACTTACGACCATACAAAGCCTCATAAGGTGCCATCTAGATGCTAGACTGGAAACTGTTATTGTAGGCAAACTCAACTAGCTACAGATAATCCTCCCAACTACCTCGGAAATCAATTACACAACTCCGAAGCATATCCTCCAGTATCTGAATCACCCTCTTAGATTGACCATCGGTATGAGGATGGAACGCAGTACTGAAGTCTAATCTCGAACCAAGAGCCTCGTGCAATTTATTCCAGAACTGAGAAGTGAAGCGAGAATCTCTATTAGAAATAAATAAAACAGGAACCCCATCCAGTCTTACAATCTCGGAGATATAGATCTTCGCTAACTTTTGCAGAGAATAGTCCGTCTGAACCGGAATGAAATGAGCGGACTTGGTCAATCGATCCACGATGACCCAAATAGAATCTTTCTTAGTGGGTGTCAAGAGCAACCCGCTAACGAAGTCCATCGTTACTCGTTTCCATTTCCATAAGGGAATCTTAACGGGTTGTAGCAAACCCGAACGCAACTGATGCTCAGCATTAACTTGCTGACACGTCAAACAAAGAGTAATGAATTCTGTAACCTCATGCTTCAAATCCGGCCACCAGTACAACTCACAAAGATCGCGATACATCTTATTGCCACCGGGATGCATAGCATAAGGGCTACTATACGCCTCCTTCAAAATTGACTTCCTCAAGTTAGAATCATTCGGCACACAGATCTGACCTTGAAAACACAGAACACCATCACTATTCAGCCCAAAATCTGAAGTACTGGCACTCTCAATCTGACGAAACCGCAAACCCAGAGACTCATCCCCTAACTGCTTATTTCCAATCTGATCAATCCAAGTCGGCTTAACTTGCAACTCGACTAACAGACTCCCATCATCAAACAGACTAAGGCGAGCGAACATCGCCCTCAAATCAGACATCGCTCTTCGACTGAGAGTATCAGCCACCACATTGGCCTTACCAGGATGATACTATATCGTGCAGTCATAATATTTGAGCAGCTCAATCCAATGGCGCTGCCTAAGATTCAACTCTTTCTGAGTAAGGAGGTACTTGAAGCTCTTGTGATCAGTGTAGATAATACATCTCTCACCATACAAATAGTATCTCCAGATTTTCAACATAAAAACCGCAACAGCTAACTTGAGATCATGCGTCGGATAACTCCCTTCATGTGTCTTAAGCTGACGGGACGCATAAGCCACAACTTTCCCCTCTTGCATCAATATACATCCCAAATCGACGTGCGACACATCATTGTACACCACAAACTCTTTTCTAGATTTAAGCTGTATCAGAACAGGAGCTTGAGTCAGAACAAACTTGAGCTTCTCGAAACTCGATTGCTGCGCATCAGTCCAAACAAAAGGAACACCCTTACGCAGAAGCTTAGTCAAAGGAGTTGAAATCAGAGAGAACCCCTCGAAAAACCACCGATAATACCCCACAAGGCCCAGAAAACTACGAATCTCTGACACATTCTTGGACTATTTCCAATCCAACATAGCCTCAATCTTCCTTGGATTGATTCGGATCCCCTCAGCAAAAACCACGTGCCCCAGAAAAGTTACCTCACGTAACTAGAACTCACACTTGCTCAATTTAGCGTTGAGCCGTTTCTCACGGAGTATCTGAAGCACTACTCTAATATTCTCATTATGCTCATCCTTAATCTTAGAGTAAAACAAAATATCGTCGATGAAAACCATGACAAACTGATCCAGATATGGCTGAAACACTCGGTTTATCAGATCCATGATTGCAGCCAGAGCATTCGCCAGACCGAAAGGCATAACTAGAAACTCGTAATGTCTATAACGAGTCCTAAAAGCAGTCTTATGAACATCCACCTCCTTAACTCTCAACTGATGATACCCAGAACGAAAATCAATCTTCGAAAACACAGAAGCCCCTCGGAACTAATCAAACAAATCGTCGATCCTCGGAAGTGGATACTTGTTCTTCACAGTCAGTTTATTCAGCTTCCGATAATCGATGCACATCCTCATGGTGCCATCCTTTTTCTTCACAAACAAAACTGGTGCCCCCCACAGAGACACACTAGGACGGATGAAACCACAATCTAGAAGCTCTTAAAGTTGAGCCTTAAGCACTGTAAGCTCATTTGGTGCCATTCGATAGGGAGCGATGGACACTAGAGCTGTGCTCAGTAGAAGCTCAATCCCAAACTCAACTTCTCGATTCGGAGGTAACCCCGGTAACTCCTTAGGAAAGACATCCTAAAAATCCTTCACTGTTTAGATATCCCGATAGAAAAGTCCCCAGAAACAAAAGTACTAACGTAAGCTAAATACGTCTCACACCCTTTTTAAACCAGTTTCTCAGCCACAAGAGCGGAAATCACATTGGACAGATAATCTCAACGCTCGCCGATCACATCCACTTCCTTATCATCCTTAGTCCTCAAAACGACCCTCTTAGTCGTGCAATCCAAACTAACTCAGTGTTTGACCAAACAATCCATACCCAAAATTAAGTCGAACTCCCCAAATGGAAGCTCCATCAAATCTGTCAGAAATACAGCCCCTTGCACTTTTAATGGAACATCTCTATACAGTTTACTAACCCGAACAAACTGCCCCAACAGACTCAGTACAGTGATCTCACTAGAAGTGCTCTCAACAGAAATCCCTAGGTTTTTAGAAATAGAACTAGCTACATAGGAATGTGTAAAACCTATGTCTATCAGAGCAGTATAAGGTACATTAAAAATAAAGAACATACCGGTGATAACATCAGGAGCATCTCTGTCCTCTCGGCATCGAGCCGCATAAACCAACGTAGGCTGCCTTGCCTCATTCTGACCAGCGCCTCTGCCCAGTGCTCTTTGTCCACGACCCATACCATTTCCACCCCTAGCCGGTCCACGGCCCCTAGGTGGCTGCTGGACTACCCTTTGAAGCTGTAAAGTAGCTGATCTCGAAGCTTGCATCTGATCTACCCGTTGTAGACACTCTCTAATACGATACTCCAGAGACCCACACCTCAGGCAAGCCCCTATCCACTTCCAACACTCGCCCGGATGGTGCCTACCACAATCTCCACACGGCTGAATATAAGTAGGAGCAGCATGAACCCCAACTCTAATCGGCCTATCAGGTCTGGCCTTTTTATTAGGCCTCTGAAAAGAATTAAAGGGCTCCGAATCCCTCTTACTCTTACCCCTCTCTCGGTCCCTATTCTGGCGCTCTACGCGCTTAACATCCTCGGCGATCTTCACCTTCTCAACCAGAACTGTGAACTCCCGCTCCCTCTGTGGAGCAATCAGTACCCTCAGACTGTCTCTCAACCCGTCCTCAAAATGAACACACTTCTCATACTCAGATGTCACCATGCCTCGAGTGTAGCGGCTCAACCTCAAAAACTCGACCTCATACTCGGCCACTGATCTATCCCCTTGTGTGAGATTTATGAACTCACGCCTACGAGCATCTACATAGCTCGTCTCCACATACTTCCCTTGGAAAGATGTCTTAAAGAAGTCTCAATTCAGACGATCAGGCTGAGTACCCTCTTCAACCATTAACCACCACTGATATGTCTCGTCGCGAAGTAAAGAAACTACACCCTTCAGTTTCTGCTCGGGTGTACAGTTTATATCATTCATAATTCTCTTAGTGGCCTCCAACAAATACTCGGCCACTGTAGGGGCGACTCTAGTGACACCCTTAAACAGCTCAGCTCCATTAGACCGGAGTCATTCAGTTACCGACCCACAACCCTTAGATCCAGAATGGGGTCCAGCGACCCTCTCCAAAATCCTCAACATGGCTTGGGACAGTGCGTCGTCCCCAGCTGAACGGCTTTGAGACCCAGTCTCAGTAACAGGCGAAATCGGTGTCTCACTCGTATCTAGATTTGGCATACTGCTTAGAGAGGAAGACTCAGCTCGAGCCCCCTATGGCCTCTACCACGGCCACGAGTACTACGTCCGCGAGTTCCACGAGCGCTCATTGTATAATTTGAGTTTATCTGCATTATAAAGTTTTATGCATCAGTTCTAGTATTTAACATATATTTTATGCATAAATTATTAGAAGTTCAGAGATGTTTTTAGAAGTTTCAGTCTCTAACTATTTCAGTATAGTTTCAGAAAGTACTAACTACAGTGTTTTCAGAACAGTTCTATCTAAGTACAGAGATACTTACAGAATCGGTGCTGGAGACTCGGTGTACCACATACTTTCTCAAATTATCAAAATATTTGAAAACCAATTCTTTTTAAACAAAATTTTAGAACCCAAAATTCACAGCCCTAGTTTTGTAACCTGGCTCTGATACCACTGAATGTAACACCCCAAACTCAGCCTAGACGTTATGGCCGAATCAGGAGATGTCACAAGGTAGGGTTTTGAAAATGGAGTCATCAAGTTAAAACTTTCACATTTCAAAATTCCTACTCGATTATATCAATTTGCAAAAGTGTTACTTAATCTATTTATTTGCCAAAACACAACTTACAGCGGAAGTCTTAAAACCATTATATTTAAAAAAATGCAATTCGTGTTTTAAGAAAACCTTTGTTTTAGTAAAAACCATGTAATTAGCGAGTCGTCCAAATAAAATACCAAACAAAAATCCAAGACCCAAAGAATAAATCAACAGTCTGGAGAGTCCAATTAATACAAAACTCTCAGCAATAATCTTTAAATAAATAAAACCTTTAATAAAATTCAGTTCGAAGACTAGTGGTCACCGCAAGACTCCCTGCACCGATCCGCCTAAGTCTGTGGATTACCTAAATAGAACAGACAAACAGAAGTGAGTTTACGAAAACTCAGTGTGTAACCCAACAGAATTAGACAAGCAAATCATAGAAAGTCTCATATACAGTCAGATACAGATTCGGACTCATGTCCATCTCAGATACAGATAGCAGATACAGATATACAGATTAGATATACAGAATCCTACCCCCATCCTCTACACACCAACTCCGACCATCTTATCACACCATGTGGGGTTAAAAACACCCACCCATCCCTACACACCGTATCGTGCCATTATGACACATATCAGATAATGTGCAGCCGTACTGCCAGAATATAGGCGAAGGTCACCTTTCAGAACACTTCCTCCATATATATATAATCCCACCCCCAAATACAGATACAAAATACAAATACAGTATTCCAAATCAGATAGAGATATAACATGCTTATGTATAGAAATCAGAATAGTCAGACATGCATAAAAGTGTCCTACTCGGAGCATACTATCAGAATGTCAAATCACATAATCTAGGGTTTGGTTAGCTCTTACCGACCCTACGGTAGGCCCACAGTCGATTAGAGTGACCCGTACGACCCTAGGGAAAATTTTAGATCTATGGGCCCACACACCCATATTGGCCTTGCCCGTGTGGCCCATACGGCCTGACCCAAAATCCACACGCCCAACTTGGCCTAGCCCGTGTGGCCCACACGACCACGCCCACACCATCACACGGCCGTGTTATTTGCACGGCCATGCCCTCGTCAAACACATGACACGGCCACCCACACGATCGGCCACAAGCCCGTGTGGCATTGACAGTAGGCAATTTTGATTTTCACTGAAACCTCATTTTTCACGATTCGGGAACACACCTGAAATCGTTTTGACTCAAAATCACTCCCGAGCCAACCAGCACCTAAAATTGATACCACAAACCTTCTAAAATCAGTTTTAATTCTCAATTATCCGAACTCACAAAACCGACAACAGTTTAAAGTAAGAGTTCATCACTTACCCCAAAACTCCGAGCAATATTGACTACAAATCCGTAAGAGGAGAGCCCCGTTCCTCACGATTCACTATTGTCAAAACTTAAAATCAGCCAATGGAACGAAAGTATAGAAACGATTGAACAACTTAAAGAAACGACTACCCCAATCCACACGAAAAATACCCGTTGTACTTACCAAATCGCACAAATACACTGAAGAACTGAAAACCAGAATTGTTGAACATGATTTCGACATAATTTCAAACGCGAGATAGTAAAATATTTTTGCCAAGCAACAGTGAAGAAACGTCAAACTATTTGGGAATTTGGAAGAAAAAGAAAAAGAAAATAAAAAAAATAAAAATAAGATATCCCACAAATCCCTTAATTATCTCCCACTAACCCACTACTCATAACTCCCTCAGAATTTTAACTCCACCGAAACACCATCAGACAATCGAGCAAAAATATAACATCCACGCTCGTCCAGAGATTCGAACACAGGCTCATTCTGATAAGAATTGACAGACAATTTAATATAAGCCCACTCAACAAGGTTAAGGCTTGGATTAAGAAAAATAACAAAATTTACCAAAGGTGAGACTTGAACCCAAGACCTCACACACACACCCAGAACACTTAACCACTGAAGTAGATACTCATTTGTGTCAAATGTTTACAAAAAACAGAAATAAATTATTCAGGGCGTTACATTATCATATGCTATCATAAGATAGTTATCTATTGTAAGGAAATATCCTCAGTGAAATCCAAATTACAATACCTACCTTGGGGCAGGAAAATTGTCATGCCATCACAAAAGATTATTTATGGGAGTCATAAGTCTTATCCCACTCAATTTTTTAAAAACATGCAAGGTTTTTATTTCCGATTTCAATCATGAATGATTAAAATGTTTTGACAAGTACATGCGGCATTCTTCTTCTAAACTAAATGACATGCTTATTATACATATGCATGAATATGCTTTTTAGTTAATTTAAATATCATCATGTTATCATAGAAAAAAAAACATAAAATTAAATGACTCTAACCAACCAAAGTTTCCATGATTCCATCATATGAAAAATAGATAATAATAAAAATTACAATTATTATACCAAAGCATTCTTAGGGTTTTCTGGTGAAAGCCAAATATCCTGGTTTTTGGTTTTTCAAAAACCCAAATGACCTGAAAAACATCAAAGGGTTCTACTCTCAAACTACTGTCGCCACCACGGATCTTTGTTGCCGCCATCGTTAATGTCACCGTTACTGTTGTTGGGCCGTCACTTATTGCCATCGTTAGCCACAATTGAACCACGATTGACTGGCCACCATTGTTAACAACCACCACCGGATTACAGGTAAACATCGCCTCCCGACCATCGCCGGTTTGTCCTTTGCTGGTTGGTTAGGTTGAGTTTGTGTTGTCTCGATCAGTTCTAGATGTGTCTCGATTCTCCGAGATTCGTCGAAAAATTTAGTTACACAAAAAACTTAAGTTTGTTTCTAGCTTACATGAATTTTCCTAAAACAAATAAAATAAAACCTACGTGGAAATGATAGTTCACGTTCTAGTTACATCCAATCAAAATTCTAAGAATCACAACTTTGGCAAAATTAAATTATCATATATATATAATAAAATAATAAAATACATTTATTCACAAACATAACCTAAAAAATTCATATAATTACAAGAAAATTCAGTATTGGTTTATACTATAAAAAAAGCACAACCTAACTTTGATACCAATTATTGAAAAAAATCCGATTTAGAAAAATGGTTTTCAGTCACAGCGGAAAATCAAAATTTTGAAAATTAACCCAATTTGTGATATTTATAGCAATAATTTTTTTCCTGAAAAATACATGTGCTTTGTGCGATTCAGATCCTAGTTATTCTTGGCTTTGAACCGAATAGTCTTATCTGCTATTCTTGTACCACGAATTGCTTCAAGTGGTAAAGTAATTCTCTCTAAAAGAAACCAGTAGAATTGTTATTCCTAGAAAATATAATTTATACTTAAAATAGTGTAGTGTTGAAATAGGCATGACATCGTAACGAGGAACATTTGACGTCGCGACGTGACTAACTAAGTTAATGAGGTCGCGACGTGAGAAAAGAGTAGTCGTGAAGTCAGACATTGAGGTCGCGACGTAACTCACTAAGTTCCCAAAACACTTAAAAATAATTCCAAAACATATCCCAAACATCACCATATCATTCCAACATAAATCATGTCATTATAAATCAAAACATAAACTTATTTAAGCTTAAAAACTTAGCATGAACACATCCAAAACAAAATATATATTTGTTTAAGATAAACTCAAAAGAGGCTCAAGTTCATCATTTAACTTTACAGTTGCTCGAGTAATCTAAGCCTTTATATACATGGCAATAATCCACTATGAATGGTATTTAATCACTTGAATTATAACCTTAAAAGCTCGATGGATGATGCAATGCTCCCAAGCCAACACCATGACTTCTTGGTAAGCCCAAACCTACGTGTCTTAAACAACTAATGCGTGAGCTTAAAAAGCTCAGTAAGTAACCAGGGAATATATCCGCAAAGCAATTTAAAACTGTGACGATGCGCCTTCTAGATCTCATTTTGAGTTTCGATCACCTTTGATTAACTTTGAATAAATATTAAATGATTTTAAATTGTTTTTAAAACTTTGAATCTTGTCTATAACATATTTTAATTAATTTATAAAAATATTTTAAAACTTTCAATTCTTAAATGAATCCAAGATTTCTTACTCATACATGCTTCGGTGGCCTCTCTCATCTGTATTGATCATCTGAAACAGGTGAGGGGTGTAACAGCCTGTTTTTAATGAAATCGGAATAGTGGTTTCGAGACCACAAATCCGAGGTCGGAAGAAAATTTATTTTAATATTATTTTATAGTCTTTGGTATGATAGAAATGACGTATGAAAATTTTGGTAAGAAAAATTTTACTGATTATAAGTTTAATTGTCAGAAACGAAAAAATTGTATAAAATGCAAAAGTTGAATTCTAGTAGCTAGAGGGATTAAATATCTATGAAATTCAAAATTTGAGGTCCTTATAAGGTAAATAGACCATTAAGAGAAGTTAGTAGATAAGTATGACGATTCATCCATGGAAATTTAAGAAAAGAAAATGACTAAATTGAAAAGTGGAAAAATAAAAGATGATAATTAATTAAAAGACAAAATATCATCTTATTTCATCATCTTCCCCAAATTATTTTCATGGAAACCCTAGCTAAGAGAAAAGAATTCAAGCAAGCTTAATTGGGTAAGCATTCTTGTCCCGTTTTTAGTTATTTATGGATGAGTATGCTGAAATTTTGAAATTTATGGTAGAAAATGAAAGGTTGTTGATAGGTAAACAACTTTTATAAAGTGAATTTTGATGAAATTGTGATTTAGGGACTAAATTGCAAAGATGTAAAATTCATGGAAAAAATTTTGATTTTTGTGAAATACAAGGACGGTTATTGTTATATGAAAAATTCGGCTAGGCTTGGAATAAGGGTTAAATTGCATGAATTTCATTTTCTGAGCCTAGAGAAGAAATCATCATTAATTAAAAAGTATAGGGGCAAAATGGTAATTTTGCCTAGGATGTGAATTGAATTGAATTGATTATGAATTGCATTAAATTGAGTTAAATTTACTCGTATAGATTCGGATAACTCAAATACGAAGTTAGATCGTGGAAAAGAAAAAGTGTCAGATTAGTAGATTTCAAATACACGAACATTTGTCAAGGTAAGTTCGTGTAACTAAATTGTGTATATTTATATGTTTGAATTGAATGTTGTATATGTGAATTGTGTAATTGCTATTTATATAAAATTGATTACATATCCGACAAAGCTTGATAAATGTTAAGTCTCATTTGAATAAATGAAATTCGATGGATACAGGATTTCACGTATTGGTTGTGGTCCTGCATATGTTGCAGACACACTATAGCTCTAAAAAGCATCCCAATATTAGCCCTCTCGAGCTTCCCATTATATGGTTCTTTTGAGCTTCCTGTTAATAGCTCTTCAGAGCATCCCAATCGGTAGTTATACTGCATGTGTTGTGGGCACACCGCAGCTCTTATGAGCGTCCCGTTATATGGCTCTTCGTGACCTTCCCGATTAAAGGCTCTTTGTGAGCTTCTCGATATGGCTCGCTTGATCTTCCCGATATACGATTATCCAGAACTTCCTGATTATGGCTCTTATGAGCTTCCCGTTATACAGCCCGGATAAGCTTCTCGTTACATGGCTCACATGAGCTTCCCGTTATATGGCTCGAGATAGTGCTTCCCGATTATGTGCTTTAATGAGCACTCCCGAATATGAATTGACAAATTACAGCTTGTACACTTCAAGTGTACTACCTGTGTATCCATCGATATTTCTAATAAATTCAACGGGTAAAGTTCTGACATGGAATAATCTGAACTTGAGATGAATTATTATGGAAAAACACATGTTATATGGATATATTATGTGGAAAGCTTATGTATATGAAAATTATTACATGATGAGCTCATCCTTAATTCTTGATGTTTACATGAAATGCATGACTAACAAGTTTCTTAAGATTATATGTGATTAGGCTAATTGCAAAGTTTCTTTGGATAAATTTTTGCATGCTTAATTTAAATGTAAATAAATGGTAAGTTAATTTCCCGTTATACGGACTTACTAAGCATCAAATGCTTACTCTGTTCTGTTTCCTCTGTTTTATAGTATTCGAAAGCTCGTGAAGGTTGGAATCTGGTCAGAGATACATCACACTATTAATTGGCTCATTTCGATATAAATAGCAAAATTTTCTTTGGGCATAATGGCATGTATAGGTTAATAGACTAATGTTGATAAATGAATGTTTTGGTTGTAATTAGCCATTGGAATGGCTAGTGATGGCATGTTTTGATGTATATATATATGAGACTATATTATGTTTGGTATATATGTGCTTGGATTGGTATATTAGGTATAAACATGCTTAAATGATTATAGGTCAATTTGGTAAGTTGGATACTTGAATAAATGTGATAATATATAATGCATAGGACTTAGTTTTTGGATTGACTTGAAGGTTATAAATTGGGTTAGGATTGTGTTTAAGTGTTAATGTAGGTGGAAGACAAGTTTGGGTGAGAAATAAGGCTTGGAAATGGCCTTATTTTGTCCACACGGGCAGAGACACGGGTGTGTGACTTGGCCGTGTAGCCTTTGCACCTAATTAATGTAAATTAAAATGTTCACACGGCCTAGCACACAGATGTGTGGCTTGGCCGTGTGACCCAAGTCAGTAGCCACCCTAATTTGGACACGGGCTGGGACACAACCGTGTGTCCCTATTTCGAATGTCCACACGACCTGAGACATGGGCGTGTCTCTCGACCGTGTGTGGCACATGGCCTGACCACACGGGCGTGTGTACCCTGCACATAGGAAAAATATTGAAATTCTGCTAAAAATTCTCTGAGTACCCGGATTAGTCCTGACTTATTTCTATTGCATATTTTGGGCCTCGAGGGCTCATATAAGGGTCAATATAGTTATTTATGATTGATTTATGATATAAATGAGAAATGATATGAAATGTCTGTATTTGATCTGTTTATTCTGGTAATGCTCCGTAACCCTGTTCTAGCGACGGATACGGGTTAGGGGTGTTATAGGTCTACATTTATTGAAAGATTCTTATAACTATTTCAATTTAACTTATGCCATTGTTTGACCTCTCTAATCAAGTAGCCCTCCCTTCATTAAACATCTCAGTAGCAAGTTGTTGATGCCACTTGGTCAACTCATTTATAGGTTGAATTTTGAAGATTAATGTTTCATCCGTATCTTCCCAATGTTATGTAAACCGAATCAGATTGGTCATGTAACACCCCAAACCCTGCCTAGACGTTATGGCCGTATTTGGCAATGTCACACGATAGTGTTTTTGAAACCTCGTTGTTACGATGAAAACATTCCATGTTATTATCTTTAGTAAACCTTTGTTAGAACTTAGGAAGTCGTCTTTATTCATTTAAAACATTTTTTTTGAAACATCCCTCGTTACGGAAGCTTTAGTAAAACAGTCTAGGTGATCATGCGTTTAGAAATTACTTTAACTTTTTGAAAACCGAATTTCCTACGACCAGCAGGTATAAATCCATAAAGTAAAATAAATAAATAAAAACCCAAATTTAAAACCAAAGTCCCAGAAGGTCCTTAAATTACAACCCAAAGAATCAATAATAATCAAATCATAAATCGTAAATTGAAAACCATGAAGTCCAAAAATTACTGGGGTCACCGCTGAGTCCTCCGTCGCATCGATTCGTCTAAGTCTGGGGATTACATGTGCACATTAAACAAAAAGGGCGAGTTTACGTAAACTCAGTGTGTAATATCGCAGAAACAAACAAACAATCGGTATTCATAGTGCACAGCTTGAATGTCTTGGGCCTAAGCCCTTTTCATGATCGATGATGATTTGGGCCTTAGCCCATCTCAAGATCTGATGTCAAAAATGCAGTGAGGCCTTAGCCCATCACAATGCTCGATGCAGATATGCTATTATGCGAGCAAAATCCTACCCAACCAAAGATCTACACACCATATCCGTCCAACCCTACACTCCATGTGGGATATAATCAACCCACCCATCCCTACACTCCAAGTAGCACCAATGCGGCACAATCTGATGGTTTGCGGTGAAATGAGCCGCAAGAAATTAGGCTTAAAGCTTTTCAAAGACACTTCTTCCGAATAACAACCCCAACCCAATGCAATGCAACACACAATGGATGACATGCTTTTATGCAATTTTCAAGACATATATTCGATTCGAGATATTAACATGCATAGTATGATATCATTCATCAATTTCACACATTTAGGGGTCTAAGTAGCGCTTATCGACTCTACAAAGAGGGTTCACAATCGACTTGGGCGACCCGTGCAACCTTAAAAATATTTCGGTAAAAATGGGCCCACATGCCCATGTGATCTGCCCGTGTGGCCCACTCGGCCCAAATTGGCCTTGGTCGTGTGATCCATTTTTAAAGTAATCCATGCTAGCTCAATACTCATATATGTTTTCACTATTTACTTATATGTTCATTCAAAGCTGTCTACTTGAGTCATTATTACTAAATTATTTATATCTTGAGCTACAGAATTCCAAATTAAGATCCGCTTGAACTTGGGACCTCTCACAGACTCCCAAAACACATAACCACTGAAGCAGATACAAATTTGTGTGTCACACATACACGAAATCAAAAATTAAAACTTTTGGGGCGTTACAGGTCAGTTGAACCAGTTGGATCGAGAACTGGTTGGGGTATTGGTCCCATGAGAGGTAAAAAAAATGATTAACCTATAAATTGGTACGGATTGGTTGAACCGAGCTAAAAAATTGGTTGAATCGATAGTTGAACTGATTTCGAGTTGGTCTGACCAATTGGTTCCCAAAACCACATGTCTGATTGGTTCAAAGCAAATAAATTATTAAAAAATAAAAATATTAAAAGTTATAAAAATCTGTTCAACTGCCAATTCAATTGGTTTTTTAGCTCGGTTTAGCTAGTCCATATCGATTTGTGTGTCAACCAGTTTTTAAAAATTTTAAACTTTTTTAGCCCTCAACATTTACAATTTTTTTCGTCAATTTGGTCCATACTCTTTAAAAGTATGTAAACTTTTTTTCATATTTTAAACAAAAAACATACAAAAATTTAAAATATAATTTTTTAAAAAATAAAATAAAACTCTTTAAAATTTAAAAATTAAAAATATTTTTAAAATACAAAAAAAATCAAAATTCAATCTTATCTAAATCGTATTGGATCGATTGGACTAAGAATCGACAAGGATATCAATCCAAGGGAGGTAAAAAACTAGTTGGCTTGCGAACTAGTAAGAACTAGTTGAACTGATTTTTAAAATTTTGTTAATATTTTTATTTTTATTTTAAAATAATTTATTTGATTTGAACCAGTTGGACTGATCATTTTAGGAATCAATTGGTCAGACTAGTTCGAAATCAGTTCAACTACAGGTCCAACAGATTTTTTAGCTCAGTTCAACCAATCTATACTGGTTCACGATTCAACTGATTTTTTAACTCTCACCGGACTGATAATCTAGTCAATTTCCAGTCCAACCAATTTGACTGGCTGGTCCGGTCTAGTTTAAATAACATTAAATTTTTAATTTTTTTATATTTTTAAAATAATTTTTATTTTTTGAATTTTAAAGAATATTTTTCATAAAAAAATTTAAATATATTTTCAAGTTTTTATTTAAAATATGAAAAAAATTAAATTTTTAAATTTTTAAAAACATATTTTATGTACTTTTAAAGGGTAATGATCATATTAATAAAGAGATATAAATACTGAGAGTTAAAAAAATATTTTACCTTTTAACATCATTAACTTTAACGATGAAATCAATAAGAGGGACCAAGATTTTTAAATAGAATAATGGCAAAAATATCCCCTATACTTTAACAAAACTTTCAATGCATTACTTGTAGTCTTAATTTGTCCGATTTAATATCTATATTTTTGTTTGATCTAGTCTTTTTGGTACTTTTGTCTAAGTATGTTAATTTTTAACAGAAATTAATACGTGAGCCAATGAAAGAGTGGGACCAAATGAAAAAGCTAAACCGGCGAGAGGAGGGACTTGCATAAAATTTTACCTTTTATATTTTAAGGTAAAAGATATTAAATAAATTAAAACTTTTTTATTGAAAAAAAGTTCATCATCTTCCAAACCCATTTTTTATTATTTGTTAACATTCTTTTAACTTCTTTGAAACTTATTTTTCTCAAGACTATGTTAAAGATGAAAGCAGATTGCTTGGAAGACCATCACAAAAGGAAAAAGAGCAAGTTATTGCCTTTTGTCTTTCCATTTTGTAGAGAGGAGGCCTACGGAGAGACCCATGGTATCCTTGAAAATCTTGGGAATTAGCTAAAATGGGTGAGTTGCCCTGCTACCTTCTGCATGACAGTTGGGTGTTGAGACTGATCCGTACTGACTTCCCTTAAGAGTAGAGCTTGATTGGAGGCCACGAGAGATTGTTGCAGGACTCCGCCTTCCTTTGGCTTTCTCTAATAATATGAAACAAATATTAAAAGAAAAAAAAAATCCTGAAATGGTGTTTCTTTTTGGGGGTTTGTGAAAGTTAGAAGATAAAATAGGATTGTCTTTAAGATTCCATTCTTCATCAAACCTTTCGATTTTTTTTTTTTTTGGTTATAGATGTGATTCAAGATATGCCGGCATGGCCTGACTGCCACTTGTTCGAAGGCGAGGAGAACTGTAGATACTTCGATTGAAGACGGAGATGCACTGCATGGTTGAGTTGGAGTGTAAGAGTATGATATTTGGACTCCAGGTGTGTCAAGGCTGCTCTCCATCGCTGCAGAAAAGAACAACAGAAGTAAGGCTTAGTTTGGATGGGCGGTGTGTTTACCTCTGGTGAGATTAAAAACAGCGGTGGTGGTGAGATTAGTTATCAGAGCGGTGAGATTGGATCATCAGAATGATGAGATTAAAAACAACGGTGGAGTGTGTGTTTGGATTCAAACGCAGCTGTAGCGGTGAGATGAGAATATAAAATGACTATTAAGGACATCAGATTAGAATTTATATATAATAGAAGTTTTTAAATTATTTTACTTATATAAAATTATTAAAATATGTGAATTTATAATTTCATTTAATAAAATATTAAAATGTATCTTCTAATATTTTATTATAAATATTTTAATGAATTATATAATCAATTTAAATTATTCATTAGATAAAATGATTATTATTTTTAATTTTTATAGTTAAATATTCTTTTATAACAATGATAAATATATTATTTTTGCAAATAGTAACATTATACTTAGATCAAATTTTGAAGTATCTAAACGAATAGTTTTTAATAAAAAATAGTAACAAAAGATATAACAAGTTTAATTGACTTGAGAAGCATTTATGTTACAATAAAGTTGTTTCTCGCATATCTTTTAGTCTTTGTAGAAATGCTTGGCAATAAGATCAAGTTGTAATATATGGCTTGATCTCATTTATGTTACAATGGATCAGAATGGCTTGATTGTAATAGCTTCAATAGTTGAGTGTAATAGCAAATTAAATTATCCTAACTTTACCCTCGCTTGCACCATGTTTAGATCAGTATTAGCAAATTAAATTATGCAAACATCAAGTAAAACTCATGAAAAAATACAATGAAATCAAAATCGTAAGCCATGTATTTACATTAAATTGTTATTTTATACACCTACTGTAGTAAAGAATTATCGCTTAGAATTCAAGATACAACACATTCCATCATCCTCGCTTATTACAACACCAATAGTTGAAGACTTTGAAGCCCAAACCAGATGGTTAAAAGATCAAAAGCTCACAGATCGAGAAATGACAAAGACTTATCGCATTGGCTTGCTTCTCAAGTTGTTTCACTCAACTTTAAGAATGAAGACCTTTTATCTGGTTTTTATGTGAAAAACCCCGTTGTACCATAATCGAGTGAAGGATCATATGAAATAAGTCGTATTTCACGGGCCTTTTGTGCCAAAGAAAATGCTCATATACTAGCTTCACTCTCGCGTGCATCTCCAAACATTTCTCCTCGGGAAGGAGAGCAATATGTTTCTCAAACCAGGATATCTTTCTCTTGAACTAAAATCGCAAAAGCTTCCCAATTCAAAGACCTCAAAGAATGGTGGCACGTAATTATCCGATATGATAACCGCACGCATTCATAGTAAATCGACTCAACCACTCTTGGTTTATGAACTTCATAACCCTTGGCACATATGCAATACTTACATAAGGCCACCAAAAAATTTACATAAGGCCACCAACAACCACTCTTGGTGTATATGTAAACTTTGAGTATTTGTTCCATCATATCATAACTCCCGCAAATAATTTACATAAGGCCACCAACAATTTAGCATTTAGCATAAACATGGACATGGACATGTTGCGAAAACATAACAAGTCAAACACTCACTCATGAGAATTTCGATCCTTGAATTTACTAAAAGAATCATCAAGATATCTCATTAACTTCGATGACGATTCGTAACTCCGTATTTGCTTCCAGCGTGTTGTGCTTGTACCTAGCTTCTTCCTCGGGATCAAGTTGTTTCGCATATCTTTTAGTGTTTGTAGAAATGCTTGTTTTGCATATTAAAAGCACGTCTTCGATATGATCTTTCAACTTCTTCAATTATATTTACATGCTTTTCAATTAAATCCGTAATTTGACCGCAAAAGCGTATCTTTTTCTCGCTTCAAAAAACTCTTATAATCTGTACTTTTACCAAAAAAATCAATTCCTTGTGTACTCAATCCAAAGACTCTCGAGTTCAAGAATCCGGTATCATGTCCTTGATCGCACATGATGCGTCTGAACGAGGACCGAACATGAATTTGCATAATCAATAGACTTAAAAACAAGAACCCCAAGAAAGCTAAAAGCCTAGAAATGACAATCCAATGGAAGAAACTCTATAAATAGAACAAGCATAATCCCACAAAGCCATAAACTATGAAACCACAACCCAATGGAAGAAAAGATAAGAACACCGAGAAATAAAATTAAAAGCTAAAAAAATAATAACAAAAGAATCCCATAAAAGCTATGAGGTTTAGAAAATTACAAACCCATCAACTAGTAGAAGCTCTGAAATTGCATTAATTCACCAAATGTAAATAATTCAATGAGAGAAAAAAAAAAACCGGACAAGGTCTTAGCTTTAGAATCATAATCTCGTAAGAAGAAAAAAAAAACCCTTAGAAACGCAACAAAGCAGCACTTCGAGAAGAGAAGACATACGAAAAGTCAGATTGATGCAAAGGAAAAAGAAAATTAAAAGATGAAAAATAGAAGAAGTAGGAGGAAAGTACCTGGATGGAGAATAAGGAAGATGTTCAAAAATGGGTATTTTTGTCTGTTAAAAATACCTACTGCCCCAATTGCCTTAATCGCCGCTCTCTCATCTCCAAATACGTTTTCATGCATCGATGAGATTGAAACCAATTTTCAAGCAGCAATCAAATGTCGAACCAAACAAAGAAAGGCAAATGAGATTGGTAACCTAACTGGACTTCACTGGCGTTAAACGGTGAACCAAAGGAAGCCTAAGATTTGTTGTGTTATTAGTTTTTGACTAAAAATAGAGTAAAGTTTATTTTTATAAGCTGATGGTCGAACCCTCGGATGCTATCAACAGCAACGAACGCTCCGGCGATTTGATCCCGGCGGTGCTGCTAAGGGCGACCAAGAAAGTAAAAAACAAAGACATCGCCCTAGCAGATGGTGATGATCTGGTGATGCTAGAACCAGAACCAAACAAGCCCTCCTTTAAATAAATACTTTTAGACAACAGCAGTACAAGCCCAAGGATGGACATGCGCATGCCTTTGAACGAAGAAGAGGAGGTTACACTCTTTGACGATGATGTCTCAATATCCATGGATGGACCCTACCCCCAGGTGTGCTTCTCGGAAAGAGTCCACTCCTTGATCGATGAGCAGAACAAGCAAACGGTGATAGTACGAATGCTAGGTAGACCAGTCGGATACAGAGCATTAGCCAATAGAATCGAAAGCCTTTAGGGACTAAAAAGCGACTACAAAATAGTTGACCTGGACAAAAACTATTTCCTAGTAAAACTTGCTAGCCAGAACGACTACAACAGAGTTATCATGGGCTGCCCCTGGATGGTGTACGAGCATTACCTGGTGGTGCAACCATGGAGTCGAGATTTCTCTACAGAGGAGAACTACTCGTCCAAGATCATTGCGTGGATAAGTTTACCGAGGCTCCATTATCGCTATTACACAAAGGGACTTGTGCGAGCATTGGCTTCTGTCATCGGCAACGTAGTCAAGGTTGACTATAATACCATCGATGGGACAAGGGATGTAACAGCCTGTTTTTAGTCAAATCAAAATAGTAATTTCGGAACCACAAATCTAAAGTTAAAATATTTATTTTATTATTTTAATAAGGTCTACAGCATGATAGAATTATTGTGTGAAAGTTTCGTAAATAAATTTTACTGTTTGAATGGTTAATTCGAGAAAAAGGACTAAATCGCGTAAAGTGCAAAAGTGTCATTCTATTATTTAAAATTATTAAATAGCTATGAAATTAAATTGTGGGAGTTCTTATGTTGAAATTAGACCATTGTTAAGGTTAGTGGACATTTATGTCCATGGTTTAAGTGATTTTAAATGTTATATACCTAAGGTTAATATAATAAATTAGTTATTAATTATGAAATAATAATAAAACAAAATGAAACCATTAGTTATTATCATCATCTTTGGCCGAATGAAGCATGAAAAAAATCTAGTTAGGGTTTGAAAATTTCGGCTACTTCAAGATCAAATTGTAAGTCCGTTTTTGCTCGGTTTTTAATGATTTCTATGTTTTTGAGATCGTTGCTTCGTATTCTAGCTAGCCCGTACCTTAGACTTCAAAATTGTTAAAGATTTATCATGTTGCTATTTTTGAATGCTTGAGTAAATTGATGGTTGATGATGGATTTTGAATAGTTGTTGATAGTTAAATTAGTTTTATAAAGTGATTTTTGTCAAAAATGTCAAAAAGGGATTAAATTGAGAAAATGTAAAATTATGTGAGTAAAAGTGTGAATAAATTGAAAATATGGGCTACTAGTAACATATAGAAAATTTGGCTAAACATGGGTTGATGATTAATTGCATGAATTCGCAATTTTGTGTAATAGGGACTAAATTGAAAAAGTGTGAAACATTAGGGGAAAATATGTAAATTTGCCAAAATATGTATTAAAGGCTAAATTGAATAAATTGAATATTGAAAGTGCTAAATTTGATAATATATAGATCAAGATAAGCCGAGATCGAGATTAGATTGAGGAAAAGGAAAGGTTGACGATTAGTCGATATTTCTATCTGAGCAACTCGAGGTAAGTTCGTATAATTAGAATCGAACTTTTAAATACTTGTAATTATTTGAAATGAATGTATATAATTGAGTAATTGATCTAGTTGAAATACAAATGCCTTATTGATATAGTCTGATGGTTACCGAGCCTCGTTTGAACTTTAAGAATTCGTAGGATACGAGTGACATGTCACTAGGGTTACTGTTTAGGTCGAGATCCTGCATGTGTTGCGGACTCACCATAGTTCGTATGAGCTTACTGATATATCAGCTCATAAAAACTTACTGTTCTCAGCTCGTTAGAGCTTATCGTTTCAGCTCAATAGAGCTTACTGTCCATCAGCTCAGGAGGAGCTTACTGATCATAGCTCGAAAGAGCGAAAATGATAATGAATTGACGGATTACTGATTTATATGTTATGTATATCACCCGAGTATCCCTCGATATTCTAATAGGTTCAACGGGCATAAATTTTGTTATTGGTTATGCGAAAAAGATATGTGTTATATGGATGAAGTACTGTTTATACGAATGAATTACTGTTTATATGATTGAGAATGAAATGTTATAAATGATGTACATGATATATGTGAATTTGATATGATACAATGTATTGAGTATTAAATTGAGATAATGGATGATTACATGTACTTATATGACTAACTTGTTGATGAATGCTTGTGTATAGGCATTTGGCAAGTGAATTTGATATACTTTGTTTACTTATTTGATTATGTATAATGGTAAGTTAAATTTTGAATTATACGGGCTTACTAAGCTTTAAAGCTTACTCTGTTTCTTTTCCTCTTTTCCATGTTTTATAAAGGTTTGATAGCTCGCTCGATCTGGATAAAGTCGGAGTTACGCATCACACTATCCAGTTGCTGTTTGGTACTTTTGAACTCTTGGATATTTGTAAATATGGCATGTATAGGCTAGTTATAAAGATGATAGTTATGGTTACTTGAGATAGTGATTTTGGTACATGTTGTGGTATAAGTTAAAGCCATGTGATTTGGCTTAACTTGGTGTAATGTTTTGGTTGTGTATAAGTGTTCAAATATGGTATGTTTAGGCAAGTAGTAGATGGAATAGAAATATGCAAATGTTGTCTTGATTTGTAATAGGCATATGAATGGAAAATGCATGATATTAATTAGGTATTTGAATACTATGTCAAATTAGTATAAAATGTGTATGAAATGTTGTGGATTGGCTGCCTATTGAGTTATAAAATGTTGCATATTATACTTGTGCAGGTATGTAATAGTCCGGTTTATACCCTAGTTGGAATAGTGGTTTCGGGACCACAAATCCGAGTCTGTATAATATTTTAATATTATTTTCTATGCCGTTGATAAGTAATTAAGCATGTGCTAAATTTTCGTAAGTTAAATTGCTCGTTTGTGTGTTTAATTTGATGAAAAGGATTGAATTGCATTAAATGTAAAACTAGCATGCTATTTGTTAAAGTACCTTTGTGTTGTGGCTTTTTAAATAAGGAAGCCTTATGTGGCAAATATGCCAATACTTGAGATAGTGGAATGAAAATGGTCAATAATGACCTTGTATAATATGTTTTAAATTTTTTACGTTATAAGGTTGAAATTGGAAATGAATTATTAAGTCATATTATAATAAAACCAAAAGCATAAAATTTGCTATGGTTATCATCTTTCCACCGAAAACACAAACAAAATAGGGAAGAAAGGATTTGTTATATTCAGCCATTTGAGAGTTTAATTCAAGGTTAGTTTTTGATCCGTTTTTGATAATTTCTACGTTTTTGTAATCGTTGTTTTGAGAGCTACAAAACCCATGTATCAATTTTGTGTATTGATGATATTTGTGAAATATGCCATTGATGTTATGTTGAGCTTTGTGTTGATCTATGGTGTTAAATGAAATATTTGAGCTAGATGAACATACTTTGTTCTTGAAGTTTTGATGAATTTAACTAATTAGGGCTAAATTGAGAAAATATTATTTTTGAGGACTAAATTGCAAATTTGATGGAAAATATGGGCTTGTATAAGATGTATGAACATTCGGCTAAGCATGGTTAAAAGATGATTTTGTGAATTTGATGTTTTGAGAAATATGGACTAAATTGATAAATTGTGCAAATGTGAGGGTTAATTTGCAAATAGCCCTAAATGTGTGTCATTGGATTGAATTGGATGAATTAGTGAATAAAAGGATTAATTCTGAATATGTTTAGATCAAGAACCGAGGAAAACGGACTTAGACCGAGGGAAAGCGAAAGTAACTGAATAGTCGTTTCCGTTTCTGTTAAACCGAATCCGAGGTAAGTCATATTGCAAATAAATGTTGTTATATTGAATTGAGTTTATTCATATGATTATTTGTGAAAATGAATGCTTATGAGATACTTTGAATATGAATTCGAGATATGGATGATATAGTGTTAAGTCCGAGAAGTCCCGTTACGAACCTAGGAATATATAGGATTAGCTATGTCATGACATAGGTATCCGCTCGCTTTATCATGTAAGACCACGTCCGGGGGCGCTGGCATTGATTTGAAATTTCGTGTAAGACCTTGTCTGGGACGTAGGCATCGACATGAGCGTTACGTGTAGGACCACGTCTGGGACGTTGGCATCGATATGATCTTTACGTGTAAGACCATGTCTGGGACATCGACATCGTATTGATTCATGTAAGACCCTGTCTGGGACAGTGGCATCGATAGTTGATTACATGTAAGACCTCGTCTGGGACGTTGGCATTGTACGACCATTCCGAGCTTTCTGAGTATCCTACTAGATTCCTTACGGTTCAACGGGCAAGTCTGTGATACGAATGGCTAAGTGAATTGTATATCCGTTTCAGGTACGTTGATTTATACACTAAGTGTGTATATAAGGTAAGCACCTATGTGATCTTACTATGATTCTTAAATTGATGAATGTGGCAAATATGGCAAAGGATATGGATCAAAGTATATATATATATGTGAGAAATTTGCTATGTATATGAATTGTGCCAATGTAGTTATATGCTTATATGCTTTACATATTAAGATTATTTGTATATGACTTACTAAGCTATTGAAAAGCTTACTCTGTTTGTGTATTTTCTCTGCTTTATAGGTCGTCAAAGCTACCAAGGCTCTGGGACACCAAGGATCGTCACACACTACTAAACCTATTTTGGTACATTTTGGAAATGTATAAAGCTAGATATGGCATGTATAGGCTAGCTTTTGGTATAAGTTTGTTATATGAATTTAGCCATGTGATTTGGCTAGTTATGATGTTGGGAATTTGCTTGAATGAATGTGATATATGAAGTATGTTTTGGTATGGTTAGTTGAGGCATAATATGGTCAAGTTTTGATTAAGTGAATGAATGGAATATGTTTGTGATGAGATGATTTTTAACCTTGTATTTTAGTATGTTTGGAATTGGTATTGAATGTATAGATTGAATGGTTAATTTGGTATGTTTTTGTGTGTCATTTGAGTATGAAATGAGTTGGTAAACATTGCTTGTAGATATGATTTAGGTGGGTGACATTTTGGCCTTGCAAATGGCCTATAATGTTATACGGTTGTGGCACACGGGCGTGCCTAGTGACCGTGGGGCTAAGTCAGTAGCTAGCCTAATAGCACACGGCCATGACACACGGGCGTCTCTAGTAGCCGTGTGAGAAAGTCAGTATTGGCCTATGAGTACACGGCCTTAGCACACGTGGTGCTGGGTGGCCGTGGGTGTAAAGATAGATTCGACCACGACCAAGGCACACGGGCGTCTTTGGGTGGCCGTGGATGTGAAGTCGATTCGACCACGCCAAGGCACACAGCGCGTGCTTGGTGGCCGTGGATGTGAGGTCGGGCCACCACGGGCATGACACACGGGGGTGTCCAGTAGCCGTGGGAGGCACACGGCTTGCCTACACGGGCGTGTAACCCCTGAAGCTTAGAAAAGTTTTAAATTTCTGTGAAATTTTGTATGTGTTCCGGTTTAGTCCTGACCCTATTTATGAGCATGCTTTAAGTCTCGATGACTTACTTAAGGGACAATATGAATGTAATTGATGAGTTACTTGATGAATTGTCTGTTAAAGTTTCTGATCTGTCATGTAACGCTCTTAACCCTAGTCCGGCGTCGGACACGGGTTAGGGGTGTTACAAGGTATATGAAAATAGGGTGGCAAAATGGCTTTGCAAATAGCCTATTTTTGTCCACACGGGCAGAGACATGGGCGTGTGTCTCGACCGTGTGCGACACACGGTCATGTTACACGGCCATGTGTCCCCTGGTGTTGAAATTAAAACCAAGTCAGTATGCTCCACACGGTCTCACACACGGGCGTGTGACTGGCCGTGTGGTACAAGTTAGTATACCCCCTAATTGGCACACGGCCTAGCACACGGGCGTGTGACTTGGCCGTGTTGCATAAGTCAATATACCCTACAGGATTGGCATGGCCTAGCACATGGCCTGACACACGGGCGTGTGTGGCCACTACGAAGGGCACACGGGCGTGTGGTTGGCCATGTGACCCAAGTCAGTATGTACCCCCTGTTTTCACACGGCTGGAGACACGAGCTTGTGTCCTGTAACACCCCTTACCCGGGTTCTACGTCAAAACCGGGCCCGAGGCATTACCGAACTCAAACCACTTGATCGCCACTTAAGCTCGTCGTAACTACTCTCTGAAGTCATCTTAACAACCTCATTCTCGACTTACGAGGCCTCACTCATAAACACGAGGGCTCTCGAGACTAAACAAGAACTTTTTCCAATCTTAAAATTTTTCTCTTTTATACAGGTCTCGCACGCCCGTACAAGATTAGACATGCCCGTGCATGGACACACACGCCCATGTCCCCAAACCATGCATAAAACCCCAGCATTCTGCCAATGCCCCATGGCCAAGGCACACGCCCGTGCTTACCACCCGTGGTGCACACTGACTACCTTAACACGGCCTAGAGTCTAGACACACGCCCGTGTAGCTAGCCTGTGGCCAACACTGATTAATCCCACACGCCCTAGGCACACGCCCATGTGACTAGTCCGTGGTCTATTCTGACTTCAAATACTAACATGCAGGGGACACACGGCTGAGTCACACGCCCGTGGGCTGGCCGTGTGTCACACATGGCCTAGACAGACGCCCATGTGTCTATCCACATGGCCAAGAACAAAGCTATTTGCTAAGCTCTTCTCACCCTTATAGCTTACACAACATGCACTCATACAACACATCCATAATCAACTCAAATTGAAGTGCAATCTCACATAGAAAACTACATCTTTCTTTCATATAATGTAATAGCCAACAACCATGGCATTATACAAAATACACTATCCATCTAAAGGCCAACACATCTTAGCCATTTACACCAAAACTTCACTAATTTGTCTAGCCCCTATACATGCCATATACAAAACATTAAGTCTAATGTACCAGAGTGTGCTGATAGTGTGGGCGATCTTCCAATTGATCCTCGTATCTCGATTCAACACTTTTACTCTATAAGACAAGGGAAAAGAAAGAGAGTAAGCTTTGAGCATAGTAAGTTTACACATAAACAATTAAGCAACATAGTATAAGCTAAGCAACAATTAGCATTATTCTAACATAAGTAATTCACAAATATGCTTACTCTTTCTATCCCTTACCACATTTCCAACACATCATGAGTCACTTACTCATAACTATTGACATACACCCCTGCATTCAACATCACATTTACACAATATACAACACATCATTATTTCTCGATAATACATCCACACAGCTAATCTACTCACTATCACATCCACATAGCAAATCTCTCGGTGGTTCCGCACTAAGCCCACCCCATTCAATTAGTAAGGTAGTATCGCACTTAGCCTACCAACAAGGTATTCATAGCGGTTTCACACATAGCACACTAAATAACATACCTAACGATAGCATCGCACATAGCCAGCTCATCGTCAATATGCATTAGGATGGTATCGCACTTAGCCCACCTTTTTGCACTATTACAACACATTAACATATTTACTTACTCTATTATTCATCCATTCACATATTCTACTTGAACCACATAGGTTCTTAATCATTCTCGATCATGCTACACACTATTTAGCATTCACAAATTGTAAGTAAAAATGCATTATTTATGCATAGACTTACCTCGATACTCAAAAGTATTGAGACTTGCAATTTAGTCCACCACCTTACTTTTGCCTCGGTTTCGATCCGGGCTTCGTCTTTCTTGATCTATAATGAATAAATCAGCTTATTTAATACATACATTGACTAAATTGACCCACATCTCATACTTTAGCAAAATTACTATTTTCCCCTAAACTTTCTCTTATTTACACTTTAGCCCCAAAGGCTCGTAAAGTGATTTTTATTCAACTTTCTAGTCTTTCATGCTTAGTCGAACCACTTATTCAACTAAAGCTATCATCAATTCTCACTAAAACACACATGTATGACCAAACTTAAGATTTTCACAATCAAGTCCCTACATGCATTTTCATGGAAAATCACTTAACAAAAGATGTTTCTACTACATCAAGCTTTCATAATCTTCCATAAAACAACAAAATACATGCATGTCATACATGACCACATTTTTGAACATCCTTCATAGCTCATCAAATAGCTAAAAATAGCTTACTCATGCTACCGGGACTTCAAAAATACAAAGAATATCAAAAACGAGGCTAGATGCACTTACTAGCAAGCTTGAAAATTTGAAGAACCCTAACAATGGCTCTTTGGAATTTTCTTGCAGCCTTTAGAGAAGAAGATGAATGAATTTTGTCATCTTTTCTCCTATTTTAATCACTTATTTGATAAATGACCAAAATGCCCTTTTTGATAAACTTTAAATTTTAACTCATTCATGCCCAATTTTGTCCAAAAATTAGAATTTGGATAAATTGCTATTTAAGGACCTCTAATTAATAATCTAAAGCTACTTCACACATATAGCTTCTAGAAACACACATTTTGCAACTTTTGCAATTTAGTCCTTTTGGACAATTCAACCACAATTTCACAAAATTGCTTCATGAAACTTTCACACTAGCATGCATACAAGGCATAAACCTCAAAAACTCATTTATAACCCTCGAATTTGTGGTCTCGCACCACTATTTCGACTAGGCCCTAAATCGGGATGTTACATGTCCTCTGTATTGAGAAAAATTCTCAAAGTTTCGTGGAAGTTTTATAAGTTATCGGTTTAGTCTCGAATCGCTCCTAAAGCATGTTTAAGGCCTCGTAGGCTATTGTAAGGGACATATTGAATGATGATTGTATGAAATGGTTGAATGTATAAGAAAAGTATTATTATATATGTTAAAAGTCTGATAATGCTCCGTAACCCTATTTCGGCGTTGAATACGGGTGAGGGGTGTTACAAGGGGCAAGTTTGTTAGAGTAGCCGTGGTGGTGGATATCTCTAAACCCCTAGTGCCATTCATTGGTGTTGATGGGAAGAAACAAAACAATAGTCTACGAAGGCCTCCCGTCCATCTGCTACACCTGTGGTAAGGTTGGCCACATCAAGGAAAACTGCAGTCAGGGCCTGAAGGAACAAGCAGTGAACAAGCTGACCACTGCCATGGAAGAAACAACAGCACAAACTCCAACGAGTAGGGTAGAGGAGTCGGACCTCAACATAAAGGACCAAGACTTTTATGGCCCTTGGATGCAAGTGTCGAATACCAATAATAAAAAAGCGATCCAACGCTTGTCGAACGATGGCCGTCCGGCGAACCAAGTTAAAGGCGCCTCATCATCGCAGTGGTTCGCTGCCTTGTCCGTACTGAACCCTGAGGATAGCCTGCAGGAACCTACAACCTTTTTGCCTAACCCCCTGCAGGAAGCCAACGGTTACCCGAAAACTAAAAAAGGAAAGGAAAAATAAACACTTACCTTAGAGCTTGAATCAGCCTCCCATTCGGTGCTAAATAATCACCGGTCTATGCCTTATCCCAAAAACACTCTCATTTCAGTACTTACTGTCCCGACTGCCAAGGAAAAAATTCTAAAGGCAAAAGTCAAACAAATGGCAGGTCACCAAAAGACAAATCCAAGGCACATTTAGAGTTTATAGATTCGGGGGAAGCAGTCCAAGTCCCTAACGAATAGGTCGATTTGTTAGTTGGCCCCAGTGGAAGCTTTGGACATGCAAACGAGTCCAAATTAGATAACACCACAGTGTTTTTTAAACCAGGTTCTGAAGACCCGAAAGAGGTTGTTGTCCAATTAACAGAAAGTATTCTAGACCTTGGGAAACACTCTATGGTCACTTTTAAGTAAATTCCGAATTCCATTGGTTGTACCAAAATTCGTGACTCAGAACCTTTAGGAACCAATAGCCCAGGAAGTAAAGAACGGAAAATTAGTGGTAAAATTGGTATTGCCCGTAGAGGTAAAAAATCCAATATTGCTATGCGAGGAAGGAGTAGTCGTTTGAAAACATCGACAAACTCCCGAGTTTCCCTAGCCGACACAGTGGAAGAAATGGTGAATCTTATCTCAACGAAGTTGACAAATGGAAAGGACACCGGATTGCATGATGAATCCAACCTTAGTGACACCAGTGTGTCTCAACAGTAACGGTTTTCCATTTTTTCTCTTTGTTAATTTTACATGACTATTTCAATTTTTTCATGGAATTGCCAGGGTTGTGCCAATACAAGATTCCCCCGTATTTTTTGAGAGTATAATATGGAGTATAAACCAAACATTATCAGCTTGCTTGAAACGAGAGTTAATGGCTCGAAAGTGGATAAAATAATTGCAAAATTAGGATTTCAGTTCTCACATCGTGTGGAGGCTATTGGTTACGCCGGGGGCATTTAGCTTGGTTAGAAAGATTCGGTTCAAGTGGAGGTGGTCCATAATCACTTGTAATTTATTCTAACTCGGGTTTGGTCTAACTCTCACTCCTCGCCTTTCATGGTGTCATTTGAGTGTGGTAGCCCTAACCATAAAAAACGTTAAGATCTTTGGCGAAATCTGAGGTTAACTAGTCCTATGGATCATATTTTGTGGGTGGTTATCGGTGACTTCAACGCAATCTTATCTTCTAACGAGAAAACAAGGGGCCTTTCGCCAGGGAAGAGATGCCCCCATTTTGGTGATTTTGTGGATTCGACTGAGTTACACGACCTGGGATTTAAAGGTCCTCTTTTTACATGGCACTGGGGCAATCTCTTTGAAAGGTTGGATCGTGCTTTGGGAAATGAAGCCTGGCTTAAAAATTTCCCAAGTAGCTTGATTACTCATCTGCCGAAGATTAAGTCTGATCATGGACCCCTTTTCTTAAATCTTAAGCCGTAGCTTACCTTGCCTAAAGGAATACCGTTTCGATTTCTTACGGGGTGGACTGAACATCCAGATTTTGGAAAATTCGTCAAGGATCGGTAGATTTTAGAGGTTCTATGTCAGAGTCTTTAGCCCTGCTTATAGATGATTTAAAGGATTGGAATAAGTCCGTCTATGGCCACATCACTACTCGCAAGAGAAATTTGATTCATAAACTTTCTACAGTATAGAAGAAGATGGACATTTTGGGTTCTAATCTCTTAGCCTCTCATGAACTGGAACTAAGGCAAGAGCTGGAAAATGTGCTACATCATGAGGAAATCCTCTGGAAGCAAAAGGCTAGATGTGATTGGCTTCACTTAGGGGACCGCAACACCAAATTCTTTCACGCCCGAGCCCTATAGAGAAGAAAGAATAACCGCATAATCGCTATTCAGAACTCTACTAGGGACTAGATTTTCGACCCAGAGGCTATTGAAACTGAAACTGCTAATTTCTACTAGACTCTTTATGGTGAAGACCCTAGCCCTATGAGGAGGCTGCCCCCCACAGGTTTCCTAAACTCGACTCCCCCGACCTTAACTTTCTGAGTAGACTGGTTACAGATGAGGAGATCAAGACTGCTCTTTTTGACATGGCTCCGCTTAAAGCGCTAGACAGTGATGGTTTTCATGCTCTCTTCTTCCAAAAGCAGTGGGATATTGTTGGGACCGCGGTTTGTGATTGGGTCAAAAAGGTTTTCACTGGGGGTAATATTGATGCTGAGCTAAATAACACGCTGATTGTTCTTATACCCAAAATCCAAAACCTAGAGGATTTCTCTCAATTCCGTCCTATAAGCCTATGCACTGTCCTTTAAAAACTGGTGATGAAGGTTATTACTAAACGGTTCAAGCACATCTTTTCAAAAATTATTGCGCAAGAACAAGCTGGATTTATTACGGGAAGAAATATCACTGATAACATTGTCATCACCCAAGAAGTCATCCACTCAATGAAGAGCAGCAAAAGCAAGAAGTGGATGGCTATCAAAATTGACTTGGAGAAATCATATGATCGTGTGTGATGGGATTTCATTGATGCTTCTCTTCAGGCGGTAGGTATCCCTAATTACCTCAGAAATGTTATAATATCTGCTATTTCTAACTATTCTATGCAGGTTCTATGGAATGGTGTCCCAACCTCTAAATTTAAACCTGTTAGGGAATTAGACAGGGATACCCTCTCTCTCCATATCTGTTTTTCCTTTGCATAGAATGGTTAGGTCACTCTATCAACTCGGCACTGTCGAGAGGAATCTGGAATCCTATACGTCTTTCCCGCTCGGGACCGCCTCTTTCCTATTTCTTCTTTGCAGACGACCTTGTCATCTTCTGCAAAGCGGATGCAAAACACGGTAAATTACTAAAGGAAATCCTCCATGACTTTTGTGAGGTCTCAAGACACAAGGTCAACCCCAGGAAAACAAATATTTTCTTCACCAAAGATGTTGAGGAGTCTGTGTCATCCATGCTTAGTAATATGCTTGGGTTTCAAAAGGTTTACGATCTTGGACATTATCTTGGAGTCCCTCTCTTCCATCAAAGAGTTACAAACAACACCATGTACTTTGTGGTGGAAAAAGTTAGAATGAAGCTACAAAGTTGGGACGCGCGTCAACTATCTATCGCTGGTCGGGCCACCCTAGCGCAGTCGGTTCTCCTTTCCATCCCAGGGTATTTCATGCAATCCATGATGATTCCTAAGAAAATATGTGATGAAATTGAAAGGTTGGTGCGGACATTCATTTAAGGCACCACAGACGGTAGGAAGAAGATGTCACTTGTAGGTTGGGACTCTGTTTGCCAACCGAAGGACCGCGGTGGGTTGGGTATGAAATAGCTACATGACCAAAACATATCCTTCATGCTGAAGCTTGGATACAATGTGGTTTCTAACGAAGAGGCTCTATGGGTTCGAGTCATAAGATCAAAATACGGGTTGGACAGTTCTTTACCTGACAGCATCAAGAGGGATCGAAGCTCATTTCTTTGGAAGTCACTATCTAAAGTCTGGGGCCTCTTACGTGAAAACATTATATGGTCAGTCGGTAATGGGAACAAAATCTAATGCTGGAAGGACTCCTAGATCCCTAATGTTGGCCCCCTTATCAACTATATCCCTACTCATGTCAACATTAGTCCCGACAGTCTGCTTAGAGAATGGACCACATAGAATGGCAATTGGAACTTTGACCTCTTGCAGACTTGGTTACCAGATGAGATCATTGGCCATATCAAGGGCATCCCATCCCCACATCAACTTGAAGGACCTAACAAATTATCTTGGCGTCATACTTCAACTAGAGCTTTCACCATTAAAAGTGCTTTCAAAATGTTGAAGGAGGAGTCTTGGAGCCCCAAAGATGAATTATGGAAGAAAGTGTGGAAACTCCTAGGACCGCAAAGAGTTCGTTTTTTCTTTTGGACTGTTCTTAAGCAGAGGCTCCTTACTAATGCGAAAAGAGCTAGACACGGCTTAGCAGATGACCCCTCTTGTCCAATTTGTGGTCATTCATTAAAAGATATCTTACTCGTCATCCGGGACTGCACATTGGCTAAAGAAGTTTGGAAACAGGTAATCTCGAGAACCCAACAGCTTAACTTTTTTTCTAACATTCTGCACGAATGGTTGTCTCTCAATCTACAGGTTAACCCAAGTTCCCACGGTGCGGAAGCTAACTGGGCGTGCATCTTTGGATTATTGGCTTGGCACCTATGGAAGAATCATAACCTCTTCATTTTTCAAGGAAAATCGTGGAGCCCAGAGGAGATAATCAAAACCTCGGTATCTTGGGCCAAGTATTTCTCCTTGGTAAGTAGACAGGTTGCGGATGTTGAAATCGAAATGACCCGTGGAGAACCATTGGCAGGAGAGTGGACTTACCTCAATACAGATGGTGTCGTTCGAGTGGACTCAGGGGCTGTAGCTGCAGGGGGAGTGCTGCACGATAAAAGTAGGGAATGGATCCTAGGTTACAACAAGTACCTAGGTAATTGCTCGATCCTTTATGCGGAACTTTGGGGTATTCTTGACGGCCTAAAACTCATCCAGCGAAGAGGCGATGCCAAGGTGATAATTCAATCTGACAGCTTGGAGGCAGTTAAAGCTATTCACGAAAGTGCCTTGAAAACCTCACACTCTGCTCTAATCAGAAGGATACATCGCATCCTATCCCAAGAAAGCAGTTGGCTCCTACGCTACATTCCCAGGGAGCAGAATCAAAGTGCTGATCTTATAGCCAAACTGGCCTTTGGAGAAAATGAAGATCTACAACTAATTGAAACCCCCCCAGAAGCAGTCTCAGCATTCATCAAAACTGATAAAGAGAAGAATCTTTGTAATTTATTTTTCAATTCAGTAACTTAGTTTTGGAAGTTTCTTTTTCTCAAAAAAAAAAAAAAGTAGAGTAAAGTTTTGAATCAAAGTAACTAGATCTGTGTGTCAGAAGTTAGATTAGAGTACCATAAAGCTAGATGGAACACAAGCACATGTGTTAATTTGGATAAATTAAAATTACCAATACTACATTAAAAGTTTTGTTGGAGTACAGGGAGATTTTTTTTTTGCTATTATCCCTTTTTCAAATGGAAAAAGGTAATATGGTTTAAATTTTAAATTTTAAAAGAATATAGAAACCTTATAAATCAATTTAAAATACGTATCCGTTCCTTAACAATTATCATAAATTTTAAATTTTGTAATTAACAAATGAGTATAAATGATATAATTTAATTCAAACTTCATTTTTATTATTAATTAAACGGTTAATGTGCAAATTTACTTAAAGTTTAAAGTTTTCATTATATCTAATCCATATTTGTCATTATACCTTTGAGATAAAAATAATTTTACAACTATATTTTAAATTTATTATGAATTTTTACACTTGACTTTTGTTATTCAATTTTAATTTAAAAACATTTTTGAAGAAAAATTTAATAAAAATAATAATAATTTAATATAGTATCGAAAATTAATAAAAAAATTATTTATATAAAAGTAAACTTAATTTTTTTAACTTTTCAAGTTTTTCTTTTATTAAATAAAAATTATATGTTAATTTATTATCTTATTATATAAAAAAATTTATTTTAATATTTTATAAATTAATTTATTATTAACTATTAAAATAAAATACTTGAACCCAAGTTGAATAGTTTGTGTTTGAATCATTGTTGTATCAAAATAAATTAAAATAACACTAGAAATACTATCACATGCATATACGTGTGAAAATCATGTATTTAGAACACAGAAGTGTATTTGAAAATAACACACAATAAATAATAAAATGTATGATTAGTGACACAAACTTAGTTAAAAGCTTAATAAATAGTAGAGATACGCAAGTATAACTTATTAAAGTTTCAAATAAAAAATAAAAATTGCGTGAGTTCAAATAAATGAAAATATTTTATATGTATGATGTTTCTAGTTCAAATCTCATAATGGATAATCTTTTATTAAACTATAAAATATAAAAAGACAAAACACCAACATAATCATAAAATTTATTTTACAAATAAAACGGGTTTTTGGTAATTCCCTAATGTTGATAAGTGATACTAACTTTGTAAAATACTTAATAAAATAGTATATATAGATACTTGAAATAATATTAATATTTTTTTGTTAAATTTTATTTTCAAATCATGAAAATCAACATTAGTTGGTAAAGTTTAATGGCAAAATTCAGAAAAAAAAAAAAAGAAGTTTAGTGATAAAATTCAATGTCATAAAAGTTGTGTGATAAATTTAGTCATGTTGTAAAATTATAATGAGAAATATTAATTAAAATAAAATATAGTAATAAATTTAAATATTCACGTGATAAATTACATACTAACCCTCAATTAAAGGGTATTATTGGTAGTTTCAGTTAAACAAACCTACACTCAATACTGGTACTTGATCAAACGTCAGTTCTCCAAATGCTACAGCATTTTCTTATTTAATTAACAACACCTGATGCGATGTTCCTTTTCTCAGATTTCACCATCCCATAGTTCTTCAATGCTTCTATATGCACCCAATGTTTCGTGTACGAAAACGGAGCCTTTGATCAGCCTCTCCTGCAACATCCAAAAATTACATCATTTTCTTTTAACCTTAATCTACTCCAATAGAAATAGAACTGGATTAGCTTATTTAGCTTGCCTGCTCTATTTCAGCAAACTTGGCCAACAAGTCTTCGGGTATGGACCAATCGAAAACATCAAAGTTTTGTTTGATCCTCACTTCATTTGTACTCTTAGGCAAAACACTATGACCCTTTTGCAGCCCCCAACGGAGGGCAACTTGAGCAGGGGACTTGCCCAATTTCTCTGCTACCATATTCACAACTGGATCTTCAGAACTTCTTTCTTCACGAAACCTGTGCCTGGGGAGCCCAGCGGTGAGTACCCCTGAAACAATGGCACATTAATAAACTTAAATTGCTTGATACATATATGCATTCATCGCTTCATACTCACAGTTAAATGAATTCCCTTGGATTTACATAATGCATGTAGCTTAGGCTGTTGCCATATAGGATGGCATTCAACTTGAACCACAGCTGGAGGAATTCGAGCCACCTCCAACAGATCTTCAAGCTTCTTGCAAGAGAAATTGCTTACTCCAATAGCTCTAGCCTTTCCGGAGTCGTAAAGTGCCTCCATTGCTCTCCATGTACTGGTTATATCAGGTTGTGTTAGGTCCTTTTGTTCAAAGCCAACTGCACCCTTTCTCATGCTGACCGGCCAGTGCATCTTTCAATGTTAAAGAATCACCATTTATGGTAAGAAAACATTTACAAAATCTACTTTGTGATAAGGGCAAGTCGAAAACATGGTTGCCATTAGCTTATACTTACCAGATAGAGATCTACATAGTCCAGTTGCAGGTCTTGAAAGGTACCATTCAATGCCTCTGGTACGTCCTCCGGTGCATGATTAGTGTTCCTGAAGAAAATACAGTAAATTCATCTTTAAGCCTTCAAACGTTCTTCGGATAGCAAATTCAATATACAAAACGCTTGAAAAGGATTTCGAAATCGGGACAAACCATAGCTTGGAAGTGATCCAAAGTTCTTCACGCTTCACCACACCATCTTGAGAAAGCTTCTTTAGAACCAAACCAATCTGCATGAGCAAAGCAAAAGTTAAGGTGATATAAGAAATGAAACTTGAGTACTTAAGATGAGGAACCAACAAATTGTGAATTTTGTTTCATGCAATTACCTCTTTCTCGTTCCCATAGACTTGAGCACAGTCGATATGCCGGTATCCATGCTGCATTAAAAGCCAATATCAATCAATCTGCTATTTCCCAAAATTTTCTACTAGTCATCATGCTTCCTAGTTTGTTTCTTTAGGCTTAGCCTTAGGCCTTTTATGTTACCCCAAAAAAAAATTGTTTATCGCTTTCTTTTTCTCCTACCCAAGACCATTTAGGATAAATAGGATATTTCTACAATAACATGTGGTCAATATTTTATGGAATATTTTAATGAATTATCTAAAATATCAGTTAGGAGTTTATCATAGCTAGAAAATTTGACTCAAGAATCAAAACCCATACAATAATCTTTGAGTGTGCTCAAAGAGAGAGATGCAAAGCAAAACAGCCCCCAGAGTCCAATCCATGGTAAATTATGCAATATCAAGAAACAGAAAAGGGGGATGGGAAAGAATTAAGAGAAATCATCATGCATAGAGTAGAGATGAGAAACAATACCTTAATAGCAGTGGCCACTGCATTGCCAACGACTCCAGGAGCAGCCTGCCAAGTTCCTAGGCCAACAGAGGGAATCTTAGCCCCTGTATTAAGATCAAAATATCTAATTGCCGCAGCCATTTTCACCACAGAATCATCACCCGTGGAGTCCTTTTATAGAGAGAGTAGAGACAGCAACTAAACGAGGTTGCCACAAAATACTAAAGTTGAAATGAAGATGTACATCTTTCACGTTTGGGAGAGACAACATGCGTGGTTGGGTTCGTTTTGAGTTGGGATAATTAGGTTGGGTTAATTCATGTTTATTTATTTATTACATAATTTGATTCTTTTCATTTTTAAAGGTGATTTTAGTTTGAATTGTAATAACCCATTTTGTAGTAGTGTCAGAAATAGTGGTTTCAAGACTACAATTTTAACGAATGAGTTTGTAAATATTATTATTTAATATTTATATAATATTTATAAGTTAAATATGATGTTATTGTGAATTTTGATTTTATAGGTTTTATTAATTAGTCAGTTAGTCAAAGTACAAGTGATTTGTACCAAAAGTCAGTAGTTCTGAAAAAGGAAGTTTTGAGACCTCATTTACATAAAACGAGCCCATAAGTTATATTATTGAATGTTTACGAAGTTATTATTTTAGTGAATTGAAATTTGGTATGAAAATTTTAGAGTTTGGATGGTTAATCAAGGAAAGAAGTTAAATCATAAAAATAGTAAAAGTAAAAAGGCTTAAATGGTAATTATGTGAAGACTTATATGGCAAATAGACCAAAATGGGAAAAGCATGTACGGTTAGATTTAACATTAATAATGGTTAAAAGCATGAAAACATAAAATCATCACCTTATTTTGTCTTCCACCAAAAAGAAAAAAATATAGAAACACCATTGTTGAACACTCAAGGTTTGTCCAAACTTAAATCTTTGCATGGTAAGCTTTTTTAAACATGTTTCTTGTAAATTTTATATTTTTGAAATCGTTGCAACTAGGTCCAGCTAACTAGTACCTCTGTTTTGAAACTTTCAAAGATTTAAATAGTTGTCATTGATGTTATTTGAAGTTTTTGAATGTTTATGGTAGATTTTGAATCTTAGAATTGAAATAGGATTAATTTGTTAAGTAAATTTTGTTAGTTTTGAGTTTAGGGACTAAATTCTGAATATCTTGACATTGGTATGAAATTTTTATAAATTGTGATAATAGGAGGCTGTATATGGATATAATTGAAGTGGGTTTAAAATTTGGAGTTCAAATTCAGAAGATATGATAAGTTCGATTTTAGGGACTAACTTGAATAAAATGAAAAAGTTTAAGGGGCATTTGGATAATAGAAGTAAATTGATATATACTTATAATAGGATGATATATGGTGTTTGGAATTGATAAATTGAATTGAGTTATTGAATAGATTGGAAATTGGACTAAACTAAAGATAATTGGGGAAATAACAAAAGTTGTTGATTAGTCCTTAGAGAGCCATTTGTTTGTTGTCTTGACAAGGTAAGTTCATACTGTATGTTTGTGTTAAATTTTTATACATTTATAATTATAATTGTAATTATGTTTAATTGAAAATTTAATTATTTACGATTCGGTACAAAAAAGTAAGATAAAGGATTAAATTGAATACGATGAATTGCAAATTGAAATAATTATAGAATTGACCTTAAATTGGACCGAAATAAGATATATTATGTAATGATGTGATTAAATGAGTTGAATTGATTCCATTTAGACATGTTGATAGTGATAAGGATCGAACTGAATATATGTGAAAGTATGATATAATGTTGTAAACGTGAAATTGAATCAGTATGATGTGCTGTTATATTTAAGAATTTATTGTTTGGTTGATGAAATCATGCAATGAAAATGAGAAAATGTTACCCTATTAATTGTTCGGAAAAAGTCGGGTATAGTTGGTATGCCATAGGATAGAAAGAGTTCAAGGTTATACGACTACGTGCTGAGGAGTGTTGAGCACCCCATTTATCAGTTATACTGACCAGTGTTGGGCACATCTATTTGTCAATTTTACCAACCAACGTAGGGCGCAACTTATTATTTTTGAAATTATTCGATAGACACTTGATGCCAAATTGGTGTGTTGGTTGGATCCGTGTATCTGTCCGAGTCCGAGTCAGGTTAATAGGGACATCTATATTGTAAATGGAATAAATGATATTTAGATTGATTTGAAACGATGATCGAGTAATACTTATACATATTAAGAATCAGTTATACAAGTTTAGGGGGCCAATATGGAAACATGATAAATCGATGAATGTGATTTGAAATTCATATTATGAAATGAAGTAGTAATTGACATTAATTTGGTATATATTTGGTATAAAAATGAATTGATATGATACAAGAATGAAGTTCATATGATTTAATATGAGAATTCAAATTATGAAATGAAAATAATGTTTGACATTAATTTGAAATGGGATGTATTGTGGGTAAATAGATTGTATGATATGATTAAGGTAGTGAATTGATTACATAATTATTTATTTTGTGAATGATAATGAAATGTTGAATTAAGTGAATTGAAATGTTATATGATTGAGTTACTATATGGTATGATAAATGTTGAACTCACCTATTTGATATTTGATTTGCCATGATAGGCAACTTTACCAAGCTGAGTAGTACGTAGTGTATATTTATAACCTACGGTAAGTTACTTGGTTTAATACCTGTGAACTTACTAAGCATTGAATATGCTTATCTTGTGTAACACCTCAAACCCGGCCTAGTCGTTATGGTCGGATCTGACGATGTCACATGGAATGGGATTTGAAAGCAAATTTATCAAGTTAAAACCGTTTCCGTTTATTACCTTCTATTAATCTCTCGTTGATTTCAAAATCATTTCCTCGTTAATTTGGTTCATTTAAAAACATATTCTATGGCGGAAGCTTTTAAAATCATGATATTTAAAGAAAATAGTTTGCGTTTAGTAACACGTTGTTTTAAATGAAACCGAGTTTTCGTTGAGTTTTGCAATTTAAAAGTCCATAGGAACAGTTAAAAACCAAAGTAAAGGTAAACAGTCCAAAAGTCTCAAATTACATAAAAAAACCCTAGTAAAATAGGAAATAAAAGTCATAAATGGAATTTACGCAGTTCAATAGACATGTGGTCACCATTGAGTCCTCCGCCGCACCGATCCGTCTAAGTCTGAGGATTATCTGTACAGATAAAACAGAAAGGGGTAAGTTTACGTAAACTCAGTGTGTAATCCCCACAGATGGCATGCAAACAGTCACACATCAATTATCAGTCAAATACAGTTTGGAGCCTAAGCCAATTACAGATTCAGATACAGTTTAGGCCTCAGCCTATTCAGATACAGTTTGCATACAGAAACAGAAATCATCATCTTACCCACCAGCCTCTACACACCATCTCCGACCATCCCTACACACTATGTGGGGTTTAAAACAACCACCCAGCCCTACACACCAAGTCGTACCGAATGTGGCACGTATCAGTAATATTGCAGCTGAGCTGCCAGATAATAGGCATGAAAGCCTTTCAGTACACTTCCTCCAATAACCAAACATCCCACCCCAATGCAGATGCAACTAAACATGCTCAATGCAGACATACAGAATTACATGCTACAATTCAATTATCAGTCATATATACAGATCAGTAAACATGCATAAATTATCATGCTCAATACATACAGTTTAATCAGATCACACGATTTAGGGTCTAAGTAGCGCTTACCAACCTTATAGTAGGTTCACAGTTGACTTGGGTGACCCGTGCAACCCTAGGAAACATTTTAGCTAAATGGGCCCACACGCCCAAATTGGCCTTGCCCGTGTGGATCACACGGCCTGGCCCAGATATCATACGCCCGTGTGGGCCCACAAGCCCGTGTGGCCCACACGCCCAGTTTGGTTTAGCCCGTGTGGCCCACACGGCCACACCCTGGCCATTACACGATCGTGTCTTGCGCACGCCCTGGCCTTCGTCGATCACACGGTCGTGTTATCGCACACGGCCTACCACACGGGTGACCACACGCCCGTGTGGAGTTGACAGTTTACAATTTCGGCTTTCATCGAATCTCGTTTTCTGCATTTTCGGGTACACACCTGGTATCGTTTCGATGCGAAACCACTCTCGAACAGACCAGCGCCTAAAATCGACACCACAAACTTCTCAAAATCAGTCATAAATCCCGATTAAACTGAAATCACGAAATCGACAGTATTTCAATCAAACGTTGAACACTTACGCAACAACCCCGAACGATTCAGCTATGATTCTGAATGAGGAGAGCCCCTAACCTCTTGATTCGCTGTTGCCAAAACAAATAATGAGTCTCCAAATGACAATTGAAAAACAAGATTACCAAAAAGAACATTTACCTCCACTTACCGAACAACTAAACAGAGGGGGCACAAAAGGAAATAGTTGAAATAGAAATCAAAACGAAAGAGATCAAAACGAAAAAAAAGAATGGAGAGGCAGAATTTCGGTAGAAGGAGGAGAAAGGAACGTCAGTTTTCTGCAGAGAATTTCTTTTGGGAAAACAAATTTACCCAAATCCCTAAATTCACTCATCCACTCACCCACTACTTAGAATTCTAACAGCACTGAAACACTAGTGCAAAACCCAGCAAAAATAAACTCCCACGCTCGCATAGGGATTCGAACACTTGACCATCAGCAAACTAACACTCCACTTAACCACCAGACCAACAGGCTTATTCTGATATGTTTCTACAAATAATTAAATATAAGACCAACCTCTTAACGCAAGGCTTAGATCAGAAAAATATCAAAATTTGCCAAGGATAGGGCTTGAACTTGGGACCTCTCACACACCCAGAACACTTAACCACTGGAGCAGATACACATTGTGTCACATTTTCACAAAAGCAGAAATAGAAATTTTAGGGCGTTACAACTCGTTTGTTTTTCCTTTTCCCTGTAGATTGTCAACTTGAGAAACACGTCAAGCGGATCGTCCGAAGTTCTTACTATCCCGATATTGATAGTAATCTTTCAATTATTTAAAACTCGATTTTGTATCATGTATATAGGCGATTCATTTTGGTCAATTTATAATGTTAGAACTTTGGTTCTTGATTGTGGTTTGTGACTTGAATGACTATATGTTATATATATAGGCTATTTTGGGTTGATGGTTTAAAGTTACAAGTTGAAGTTGCAATTTGTTATAATGGTTGTCATGTATAAGGTTGTATTTAATGATTACTATGGTATGCATATATATGGTAAATGATGAAATAATGATAGTATGTGTGGTGATGGTATGCTTGATTTTGGATTGTGAAATGGTTGGAAAATGGTTAAACTTGGATGAAATGCTTGGTTTATGTGTTCGTTGATACTTGTAGTATATGCAATTATGGTACTAAGTTGTTTCATGAATTTGGTAAGTTGTGAATATGTACCAAAGTAATTGTGTGTTTGAGATTTATGTATGGATAATTTTGGTAAGAGTTAAGGCATGTTTTAGGTTGATGAAAAGGTAAAGTTTGGAAGGTATTTATGGTAAAATGCACATTGGTGTTTATATATGCTTGTATGGATGGTTATGTTGGATGTTTTATATTGGTTGTGATGGTGCCAAATTGGTACATTGGTTAGACACTTAAGAATGATGTTTTAAATGGTGTTTTTGGTATGTTTTGGTGTATTTTGATTAGGTTTAAAAATTTGTATGAAGTACATATATGGTGTATGAGTATTTGTGTTTTGTAAGTTGCCTTGTAGGGTATTTATAGGTACACATGGTTTGTTACACGGTCTGACACATGGCCCTTTGCCTTACACAGGTAGATGACACGCCATGTGGTGTGTATAATTAGGTGACAATTAGGTCCACATGGCCACAGTTAGTTACATGGTCTGACGACACGGCCGTGTGACCCTAAATTACACGACATCAATCTGTTACACGATTGGGGGACACAACTGTGTGGTTCAGCTCCACACGGCTTCAACCTGTCACACGGCCTGGCCAAACGGCCGTGTGACCGTTGTTTTGTATTTTTGCCACAATTTTCTAAAATGTTTCAAATTAATCTTTGTTTTGTTCAGGATTGTTTTAGAGCTTCCGTTAGCTCAATTTAGCATTTATAATGTATGATTAACATGTTTTTAACTATATGATTGATGAATGATTATCATTTAGAGAAATTTGAATTGATATAGCATGATTTTTTTCTATTATGTGTTGTAGCATCCTGTAACCCTAATCCGATGAAGGAGACGGGTGAGAGGTGTTACATAAATTATTTTGGATTTGAATTTTGAATTTCTTTAAATTTTTAACAATTATAATAGAATCAATCATTACACATACTGAATTGAATAAATAACCACTAACTCAATTTGAACTAATTAAGTTAACTAACTAACCAAGGTAAATTTGAGAGAAAATTTCAAGTTGGGAATCTCAAAAATTGTTAAGGCTTCAATATTGCCATCAAGCTAAACTCTAATTAGATTTTGTTCGATCATTATTGGTTTGTATAATTTTGAGTTCATGTCACTTTTGGCTTAATTATCCAAATCATTTTAAATTTAACTCGTTTTAAATTTTAGTTATTTTGAGGTCAAATAATTTCAATTAAGGTTAAGATCTAAAAATTTTCACTTATTGCCTTTTATGCTCAAATAAAATTGTATCTTTTTTTCGTCAAACAAATTGCATCATATTTAAGTTTAAATTGAGGAAATCAAAATTTTGAGTTGGAATTAAAATTAATATTTTAAAACAAGTATATGAAAATTGATTTAATCAAATTATTGGATATGGACGCTACTAAATTTGTTTTTTATTTTTTTAGTAATTTATATTGATAGTCATTCAATTATTGGTAATTTTTTTTCAAATTGATATTGAATTTTTTTTTTCTACAATAGTCTCAACATTTGACTGTTTTTCCCTATTTGATCTTAAACTTGAATCCCATCAGGTTGTAAAAATTTTCAAAAAAACATATATAAATAAATTTTTTACTTTTAGATTTTTATACATATTTCTTTATTTCCAGATCATGATATTATATGATATTAGAGTGTTAAATCATTATAGTATAAGTGAATCCAATAACAAAGACCAAACTGTTAAATTCTAAAATTATCATGAATCAAAAAAAAAAAAAAAAGGAACCAAGTTGTATCACTTTAAAAAGGTGTTCGGATGCCAAGGCTTCTCGGATAAAGAGTGAGTGTTGAACACTTGAATCAATTGGTACTTAAAATTTGGGGTGAGCATCTAACCAAATTGAGTCGAACTAAGTAAAAAAAATCCAAGTTAGTAAGTTATAAGTCCTATTTCATCATTCAAACCCGATTTGAAATTTTTTGAATCGAGTCGGGTGAAATGAGATTTGAGTCAAATCAAATAAATTTATTTGAGTTAAATTAAAAAGATTAAAGTAATCATAAATCTTATTGACAATATGACTAAATTCTAAGTTAAAAAACATAAATACCACGTAAAAAAAGATAATCAATATGATAAACTTGGTTTGATAATTTACTTATTTAAGGCCTCGATTTTATTATTTTGGAATTTAAAAAAAAGTTACTTTAGCATTTTAATATTTTTTAAGATTTTTAGTAATTTTTAATTCTTGAACATATGTTTATAAAATTTTCGAAAAAATATTTTATAATTTTTTTAAATTTTTGAAGATTTTTTTTTTGTTTAATTGTTTTTTAGAGAGACCAAATTGAACAATTTTGAAGTTGTCAGAGACTTAATGGGTTATTTACATCAATTTGTTATTCGAGTTGTAAAATTCAACTTACACATCACGGGCATCTTGCTTTTTTTTTTTTATGTTATATGGACTTATAAGTGATTGTTGAGAGTGAAGATATTATACCTAAGGTGACTATTCCACCAAAAAGTTTTCTTTTAATTCAAAATGATCCATATGTAGAATCAAAACAAGTGAATGTTGAGATTCACGCAGGAACATGTACTTTAAATTTGGAAGGCATTGGAGCACCATGCAAAGAAACTACTATATGTACCATTAGGAACATGATGAGATTCATTGTGAACCCGCGTGTACCATTCGGAAAAAAAATATTATTTCTTTGCATTGCCAACATTCCTCCACTGACGCAAAGAAATTAAAAATTTTGTAAACATGAGAAAATATAAAACGTGAGAAGAGAAGCATCGAAATTAGCCGCTTAAGCACTAGTATCTTTTGGATTTGAACTAGTACGTAGTGAAATAACTGATTCTTCTATTTAACAAGTGAACGAATCTTGAACCTGTTAAGATAGGGGTTAACTCATGACACACGACTAATCTCAGATTCAATTGATATTCCACGATAAATCAACAATTTTTAGCCAATATACATCGGTGACCGCCTCCAAACGTGTGAACGTTTAGAGTAAAAATTGTGCAAATAAAAATATAAATATTTAAGTGCGGTATTTGAAAGCTAACATGTCAAATTGTAATATAGTTTTGTTTATAGTGAAACACTTGGTAAGTATTCCGAGGATCTTAACCAAGGGATTTCAGATTGGAGAAATTATTATTAAATTGATTACAAAAATAAGTATCTAATCGAGTCCCGAATTAGTAGTGTGAATCCAAATTAAAATATTAAGTAAACTAATTAAATTACTTAACTTAAATTAAGCTAATGAAATTTCCTGTTCCTAGTGTCAACAACGAGCCTCTAGCCTATGATCGATTAAATCCCTAATTAAAGTTTTAATATGAATTAGCTATTAATTAACTAGTATTACCTCTCGGCATCTACTAATTAATTAATCTACATATACTCGCTTATCTCTTGATCTCACTTTCTCCATTGAGATAAATTATGATTTACTCGGCAAACTTGTCTCCCGGCCTCGTTTAACCTTTGATTACTTCTTAGAGTGTTAAGCCTAGGGTTTAAGAACACATAATTTATATAAACTAATTCTATAATAAACCCTTATTTTTTTCGTTAATTAATCGACTTAATTAATTAATCATTTCAATAAGCGAATCATGCAAGATATGAATAAAGCGCAAGAAATTATTCTAATATCCATACAACGGTTAATTGATCAGGTTAACTAAGTATAAATAAAAGAATGAAATAGAATAGTAGAAAGAATGTTCTTTGATAATATATTGATGCGCGGATCTGAATCAATCTCTGTTCGCAATTGTCTTCACATCGGAATAGGAATAATTCTGATTAAACAAACATAAAAAGAAAATACAACTGAAAACTAAAGAAAACTGTTTAAGTAAGAAAACTGTTTAAGTCTAACTCTGCATATCAATTCCAGTGACCCTAAGGTGACTTATATAGGCTACGAGCTACTTGGTGACCACTTAACCTAGATACACTTTGAGATTCTAATTAATGCAATATTCTGAGAAATGCTTGGGTCCAAATAAGGAAATATCCCAAAAGTATCGTCCAAGGAATCAACCACATTTCTTCCACGTTACGTCGCATCATCGTGACATCCAAAAGCCCATGTCACGACGTTGTGTCTTTATCAGCCTTAGCAGCTTCTTCGTCCTGTGTTGCAACACGACTTCTGTAACGGCCTAATTTTCAGTGGTGTCGGAAATAGTGATATGAGATCACTAAATCTGACAGGTAAGATTGAATAAGATAGTAATTTAATATTTATGAGTCAAGTGAGAATTTAGAAGAATTTGTGGATTGGTGAATTTAGTGAATTAAAAGAATTTATTAGGTCAAATGGGTCAAAAACGAGGTATCGAGACCTCAAATTTGAAAATCGAGCCATAAATATTTTTAGAAATATTTATGGAGTGTTATTAAGTTAGTATTAAAGTTTGGTTGAGAAATTTAAATGTTTGGGTAGTCAATTAAATAAAAGGACTAAATTGTAACAAATGCAAAATTGCTACAAGAATTAAATAGCTCAAGTGTTAAAAGAAGGAGGGTTTAAAGGACAATTAAACCTAAAGGTGAAAAAGTTGGACGGTAAGGGAAGAAAATCATCAGAAGATAAGGGAAATAAGGGCATAATTGGAAATTTAATAATTTTAACATGTATAATAAAGATAAAATTGAAAGATCTAGAGATATCTTCATATTTTCTCAGCCAAAACGCCATAGGAGGTCTGGAGAAAGCTGGTTTTTCATATTTTCACATCATGTGAGTTTATTTCTTGCTTTTTCTTGATAATTTTTATGTTTTTATGACTTTTACAACTAGATCCACTTATAGAATTCATTAGTTTTTGATTTGGTGAGTAAAATTAAAAGTTAACCTTGCTGAGAAATGGAAGTTTATGATGAATTATTATGAAATTTAAATTTTAATTTCATACTAAGGTGGTTTTATTAAGTGATTTTGATAGGAAATGATATTTAGGACCTAATTGTGAAAAAGTTGTGAATTAGAGGTTGGTGTTGAAATTCAGAATATAAAAGGTTGTGAAATAGTTTGTAATGATAGAATAAAGTGTTGATTGAGAAAATTAGTTCAATTGATGGCTGAATTGAGCAGGGACTAAATTGTAAAAACTGTAAATTTTGGGGTAAAAGTGCAATTTCGAAAATTGAAGAGCATAAATTATGAAGCGAAATAGAAATGAAATATATGCTGATGAGTGAAAATATTTTACATTATAGATCAAGAAACCAAAGAAGAAAGAGGAAAAGAAAAAGTTGCAGAGTAGTCCCTAAATTTCAAAATCTTCTACAAATCAGCCGGGTAAGTTCATATGGTTGAATTTATATGTTTATTTGTGAATGATTGAATGATATAATGTGCTGTTAAATATGAATTTGCTGTGGGATTGTGAAAAAATATGATAAATGAAAGAATAAATGGTGGTAATTCAAATTAGGAAAAACGCAGATTGAGTACGTTCGTGTCGTGACATGTGATGAATTGACGGATAAGATCATGGTTAATCCATGGCAAATGTGAAATGTAGGTATGGTATCATCCATACTGAGTTGTGAAATGTAGGTATGGTATCATCCATACCGAGTTGTGAAATGTAGGTATGGTATCATCCATACCGAGTTGTGAAATGTAGGTATGGTATTAACCATACTGAGTTGTGAAATGTAGGTATGGTATAAACCATACTGAGTTGTGAAATGTAGGTATGGAATTATCCATACTGAGTTGTGAAACGTGGCACTGAGCAACGACGTACTCAAATTCGTAAGACGTTTCCTAATTTGATAAGAAGTAATATAAAATGAGTGAATCAAATGGAAGAAATTGAGTAGTTGTTAATGTTGAGCTCAACTATGTGAAGGATTTTAACAATGGTTGTGAATGGCAGGAACTTTAGTAAATGTTTTGTTATTGTTTTGGAAATATTATGTGTGGTAAGCTACTTTTAAACCTATGAACTTACTAAGCTTCATTAAGCTTACTTGTGTGTGTTTGATATTTATGTAGATTGAATTAAAGAGAAGTGGAAGATCGGATCATCACAGCAAAGCTCACTATCCAGATCAATTCCGGTAGCTTTTGTTTTATGTTTAAAGATTTATATGGCATGTATAGAGTTTAAATGAGATGGAGAAAAGATGTTATAAACTAGTTAATAATATTTTGTAATGAAACAGTTTTTGATTTACAGCAGTAACGTGATTTTGAAAAATCACCAAAAATAGAAGAAATGGAATTAGAAAGTGAAGGAGATATGAATTGAAATCTATTTTAGTCTATTTTCATATAAAATAAATAGAGTAAGCAAAAGAAATGGAAATAATGAGATATTTAAATTTTAGTGAAACTGGTTCTGAATGAATTCGTGATCCCCTGTTCTGCCTTTGAAAAATCATTAGAAATTGTACAAAAATAATTGTGGATTAAAATTTATATGTATGAAATTCTGAATGAGTCTAGTTTCAAATGAGCTAAACAAGAAGGCCATATAAATTCTGTACAAAGAGAAAATTGATTTATAGTGAAAAGAGGTCAGAGTAGTTGAATGGTGAAACAGGGGAAACTTTAATGAATAAACTGTACCAATTGGCCACATGAAAAATTCTGGAAAAATTACAGTAAAAGATATATGAATCTAGTTTCAGGAAAATTTACGGATCTTAATTTGGTGTTCTGTAGCTCCAGATATAAATATTTTAGTGACTATGACGCAGATGGACAGTTTTAAATTTTATGCCGAATTAGTAGTTAAGTTTAGTAATGCCTGCACTCGACTCGGCAACGGTCTCGGGTAAGGGTGTTACATTTATTGGTATCAGAGCTTTGGTTTAGATGATTCTCGAACGAATGTGATGTATAAAATGTTTAGAAATACATGCCATATAAATGCATGTGATAGTGGGATGTGAATGATCCGATCTAACTATTAATTTTGTTATAGATTGTAAACATGTCCGATAGACCCGAGGGTGCTGATCATGAAGAGGAAGTTAATAGTAGAGTACAGACTTACGAGCAGGGAACAAGTAATAATGTTCCGATTTCTTTGATGAGAGAGGAAGAACTTAAAAATTTGATTTATGGGGTAATGAATCGGTGGTTTAGTGAAACAATACAAGGAAGAAGTCGTGCACAACAACCTCCTCCTCCCCTCTTTGTACTCACCAAGATTCTGACCCAGATTGCTCCTCCTTCAATAGATGAATCTATCAAAAGAACACCGATTGAGAAACTCGAGAAAGTTCGGAGCTGAAGAATTTCGTGAAGATCGGATGATGATCCAGTTAAAGCGAGTATTGGCTAAAGAGTTTGGAGAGAGTTTTCAAACAGATGATTTGTTCTCCTGAGGACTATCTCGAGGTGTGCGCTTCATTATTGAAAGAAGAAGCGTATAATTGGTGGGAAACCATTGAGGCGATGGTACTGCAAATAAACTTACAGGAATTCTTCCAAAATGAGTTTAGAAAAAAGTATGTGGGAAGGAGATATTTAGATAAAAAGAAAAGGGAATTCCTTGATTTTCGACAGGGAAATAAAACAGTGGCTGAATATGAAAGAGAATTTGTGTATCTCAGTAGGTATGCTCGGGATGTTGTACCGACAGAGGAAGAAATGTGCATTAGATTTGAAGAAGGGCTTAATGATGAAATCAAAATGATGATAGGAGGCACCGAGATTCGAGAATTTGTGGTTCCATCTGATCGAGCTCAAAAGATGGAAGAAGTGTATAATAGAAAGATGCAAAGAGAAAGAAAAGGCAAAGAAGTATATAAAAGAAGTTTCTCTAGACCAACTTCGACTTTTCCAGCTAAAAAGTTCAGAGATGATTTTAGTCGATCTGTTACAATTCGAACGATCGAATAAAAGTAAAACAACTCAAAGGGAGGTCGGAGTGACTAATAAACCAGAGCTAGTCTTGGTAGTGTGCAAAATATTCCGAGACCTAGATGCAAAAATTGTGGTAGATTTCATATTGGTGAATGTTGGGGAAGAACCGGAGCTGTTGTTATAGATGTGGTGGAACTGATCATTTTATTCGGGATCGTGTCCTCGGTCATTAAAAGAAAATAAAGAACTAGGCGAGAAACAAACAAATACTCCTCGTAAAAGTAGACGTCGGGTCAAAATAGTGCTTCTTTGAGGCTCGCTCGTTCGGGAATGAGAGATCATCAGAGTCTTGGCCGAAAACAAGGGCACTGCACGTACATATGCTACTCGGGCAAGAGAGAGAAGCTTCGCTCCGATGTGATAGCCGGTATTTTCCATCTTTTAATGATTCTGTATACTTTAATTGATCCGGATCTACGCATTCATATATTTGCACCGCATTAGTGTCGAAAAAGAAAATGATCATTGAGTCCACTCGACTTTGATATGCAAGTCACTAATCCGTTAGGGCAAAGTGTGTTAGTTAATTTAATATGTCTCAAGTGTCCACTTTGAAAATACAAGGTCGTGAATTCTCTCGCTGATTTAATGTTGTTACCTTTCCGAGAATTTGATGTTATTCTTGGCATGGATTGGTTGATTAAACACGATGCCATAGTGAATTGTAGAGAAAAACGGGTTGATTTAAAATGTCGACGGAAATAGTTTCAATTTGAGTTTGGAGATAAAAAGAATGATGTCGAATTATATCACCATTACAAATTTCGAAATTGATTCGGAAGGGTAATGAAGCATTTTTAGCTTATATTCTTGATACTCGGGGTTCGAATTGAATATGGAACAATTGCGATTGTTAATGAATTTATCTTGATGTGTTTCTGAGGAATTACAGTTTTACCCCCAAATCGTGAGGTTGAATTTGTAATTGATATAATCCCGCATACACTCGATATCAATAACACCGCATGCAATGGCACCAAATGAGTTAAAAGAGTTGAAGACACAATTGCAAGAGTTATTGGATAAAGGGTTCATTAGACCGAGTACATCACCTTGGGGTGCACTGCTTTTATTTGTGAAAAAGAAAGATGGCTCGTTGCGATTGTGTATTGATTACGCATAACCGAACAAGGTAACAATTAAAAATAAATATCCATTACCTCGTATCGATGATTTATTTGATCAACCGAAAGGTGTCTTCTTTGTGTTTTCAAAGATAGATCTTAGATCCGGTATTATCAATCAAGGTTAAAGAGTGTGATGTGCCAAAGATCGCTTTTCGAACTCGGTATGGTCACTACGAATTTCGTAATGCCTTTTGGTTTAACAAATGCCCTCGCTTTGCATTTATGGATTTAATGAATCGGATTTTTCAGCCTTATTTGGATAGATTTGTGGTGGTATTTATTGATGACATATTGGTCTATTCAAAGACGTAATCCGAGCATGCACAACACTTGAGAATTGTATTACGGACTTTGAGAGAAAAGCGATTATATGCAAAATTTAGTAAATGTGAGTTTTGGCTTCATGAAGTTGGATTTACGGGTCACATTGTATCACCAAGGAATTCGTGTGGATCCAAGTAAAGTTTCAAAGATGGTGAATTGGAAAACACCAAGAATGTAAATCAAGTCACGAAGTTTTCGGGACTAGCAGGTATTATCGCCGTTTTGTAAAGAATTTTTCCATGATTGCTTCACCAATGACTCGCTTTGCTACAAAAGAATGTTGAGTTTGTATGGTCTCGATGAATGTCAACAGCTTTGACCAATTAAAGAAAATGTTAACGAAAGCTCCAGCTTTGACTCAACCAGAATCGGTATACCGTATGTTGTGTACAAATGATGCATCTTTAAATGGTTTGGGTTGTATGTTAATGCAATCGGAAAGGTGGTGGCTTATGCTTCACGGCAATTAAAACCACATGAAAAGAATTACCCTACACACGATCTTGAATTAGCCGCAATTGTTTTTGCTTTAAAAATTTGGAGACACTATTTATATGGTGAGAAGTGTTATATCTTTACGGATCACAAAAGTCCAAAATACTTAATGACTCGTAAGAACCGAACTTAAGACAGAGACGGTGGTTAGAGTTGCTTTGAAAGATTATGATTTGGTTATTGACTACCATCCAGAAAAGCTAATGTAGTTGCTGATGCACTTAGTCGAAAGTCATCTTTGTTTGCGCTTGAACAATGAATGCTCAATTGGCTCTTAATGAAGAAGGTCTTTGTATTAGTAGAATTGAAAGTGAAACCCATGTTTCTTCAACAAATTCGAAACTGCAGAATGAAGACCCAAATTGGTATTTAAACGACAAATGGTTCGAGATAATTTAGATTCGAGTTCAAGCATTGATGATGAAGGTATGTTGCGTTATCATAATGAATTTGTGTTCCAAACAATTCGATTTGAAGAATAATATTCTTTCTCAAGCACATAATAGTATGTATTCTATTCACCCGGCAATCACAAAATGTATGGTGATTTGAAAAAGATATATTGGTGGCCTGGTATGAAAAGAGAAATTTCAAATTTGTTGCAAAATGTTTGATTTGTCGCCAAGTTAAAGCGGAGCATCAAGTGCCAACGGGTTTATTATAACCCATTATGATTCTGAATGGAAGTGGGAGCATGTTACAATGGATTTTGTGTCGTGGTTGCCTACGACTCCAAGAAAGAAAGATTCAATATGGGTGATTGTTAATAGATTGACAAAGTCAAGACACTTTATTCCAAATGTAATGCATTTTTCACTTGAGAAGTTAGCGAGAATTGTATGTGTCGAGATTGTGAGACTACATGGAGTTCCAATATCTATCATTTCTGATCGGATCCAAGATTTACTTGAGATTCGAATAAACTGCAAGAAGCTTTAGGTACCAAATTAAATTTTAGTACAAACATTTCATCCTCAAACAGATGGACAATCAGAGCGAGTGATTCAAATTCTAGAAGATATGTTAAGATGTTGTATACTTGAGTTTGGTGACAGCTTGGGAAAGGTATTTACCTTTGGTTGAGTTTGCTTACAATAATAGCTATCTCAGTCTAGTATAAAGATGGCACCGTTTGAAGCTCTTTATGGTAGGAAATGCAAGACTCCATTGTGTTGGTCTCGAATTGAGTGAATCAAAAATAGTTGGGGTTGATTTGATTCGAAATCAAGAGAAAGTCCGGGTTATTCGAGATAGTCTAAAAGTCGCTTGCACCGTCGAAAGTCATATGCGGATTTGAAACGAAGAGACATAGAATATGCAAATGGGTGATCGAGTGTTTTTAAAAGTTTCACCGTGGAAGAAGGTGTTACGGTTTAGCGAGAAAAAGGAAAATTGAGTCCGAGATTTATAGGGCCATATGAAATTGTGGAAAGGGTTGGTCCTGTAGCTTATCGGTTGGCTTTACCTCCTAACTTGAAAAGATTCACAATGTATTTCATGTGTCTATGCTAAGACGGTATAGGTCGATCCTTCACACGTAATTCCTTATAATCGAATTGAGCTTCAACCAGATATGACTTATTCGTAAGAACCAATGAAGATTTTGGCTCGTGAAGTTAAAGAGTTGCGAATAAAAAAATACCATTGGTTAAAGTATTATGGCATCGACATGGTATGGAGGAGGCAACCTGGGAAACAGATGAGTCAATGAGATCACAATGTCCAAATCTATTTTCAGTAACAAATTTCGAGGACGAAATTTTTAAGGGGGAGAGTTATAACTACTAATTTTCAAGTGGTGTCGGAAATAGTGATATGAGATCACTAAATCGACAGTAAGATTGAATAAGATAGTAATTTAATATTTATGAGTCAAGTGAGAATTTAGAAGAATTTGTGGATTGGTGAATTTAGTGAATTAAAAGAATTTATTAGGTCAAATGGGTCAAAAACGAGGTATCGAGACCTCAAATTTGAAAATCGAGCCATAAATATTTTTAGAAATATTTATGGAGTGTTATTAAGTTAATATTAAAGTTTGGTTGAGAAATTTAAATGTTTGGGTAGTCAATTAAATAAAAGGACTAAATTGTAACAAATGCAAAATTGCTACAAGAATTAAATAGCTCAAGTGTTAAAAGAAGGAGGGTTTAAAGGACAATTAAACCTAAAGGTGAAAAAGTTGGACGGTAAGGGGAAGAAAATCATCAGAAGATAAGGGAAATAAGGGCATAATTGGAAATTTAATAATTTTAACATGTATAATAAAGATAAAATTGAAAGATCTAGAGATATCTTCATATTTTCTCAGCCAAAACGCCATAGGAGGTCTGGAGAAAGCTGGTTTTTCATATTTTCACATCATGTGAGTTTATTTCTTGCTTTTTCTTGATAATTTTTATGTTTTTATGACTTTTACAACTAGATCCACTTATAGAATTCATTAGTTTTTGATTTGGTGAGTAAAATTAAAAGTTAACCTTGCTGAGAAATGGAAGTTTATGATGAATTATTATGAAATTTAAATTTTAATTTCATACTAAGGTGGTTTTATTAAGTGATTTTGATAGGAAATGATATTTAGGACCTAATTGTGAAAAAGTTGTGAATTAGAGGTTGGTGTTGAAATTCAGAATATAAAAGGTTGTGAAATAGTTTGTAATGATAGAATAAAGTGTTGATTGAGAAAAATTAGTTCAATTGATGGCTGAATTGAGCAGGGGACTAAATTGTAAAAACTGTAAATTTTGGGGTAAAAGTGCAATTTCGAAAATTGAAGAGCATAAATTATGAAGCGAAATAGAAATGAAATATATGCTGATGAGTGAAAATATTTTACATTATAGATCAAGAAACCAAAGAAGAAAGAGGAAAAGAAAAAGTTGCAGAGTAGTCCCTAAATTTCAAAATCTTCTACAAATCACCGTAAGTTCATATGGTTGAATTTATATGTTTATTTGTGAATGATTGAATGATATAATGTGCTGTTAAATATGAATTTGCTGTGGGATTGTGAAAAATATGATAAATGAAAGAATAAATGGTGGTAATTCAAATTAGGAAAAACGCAGATTGAGTACGTTCGTGTCGTGACATGTGATGAATTGACGGATAAGATCATGGTTAATCCATGGCAAATGTGAAATGTAGGTATGGTATCATCCATACTGAGTTATGAAATGTAGGTATGGTATCATCCATACCGAGTTGTGAAATGTAGGTATGGTATTAACCATACTGAGTTGTGAAATGTAGGTATGGTATAAACCATACTGAGTTGTGAAATGTAGGTATGGAATTATCCATACCGAGTTGTGAAACGTGGCACTGAGCAACGACGTACTCAAATTAAATAAGACGTTTCCTAATTTGATAAGAAGTAATATAAAATGAGTGAATCAAATGGAAGAAATTGAGTAGTTGTTAATGTTGAGCTCAACTATGTGAAGGATTTTAACAATGGTTGTGAATGGCAGGGAACTTTAGTAAATGTTTTGTTATTGTTTTGGAAATATTATGTGTGGTAAGCTACTTTTAAACCTATGAACTTACTAAGCTTCATTAAGCTTACTTGTGTGTGTTTGATATTTATGTAGATTGAATTAAAGAGAAGTGGAAGATCGGATCATCACAAAGAAAGCTCACTATCCGCATCAATTCCGGTAGCTTTTGTTTTATGTTTAAAGATTTATATGGCATGTATAGAGTTTAAATGAGATGGAGAAAAGATGTTATAAACTAGTTAATAATATTTTGTAATGAAACAGTTTTGATTTACAACAGTAACGTGATTTTGAAAAATCACCAAAAATAGAAGAAATGGAATTAGAAAGTGAAGGAGATATGAATTGAAATCTCTTTTAGTCTATTTTCATATAAAATAAATAGAGTAAGCAAAAGAAATGGAAATAATGAGATATTTAAATTTTAGTGAAACTGGTTCTGAATGAATTCGTGATCCCCTGTTCTGCCTTTGAAAAATCATTAGAAATTGTACAAAAATAATTGTGGATTAAAATTTATATGTATGAAATTCTGAATGAGTCTAGTTTCAAATGAGCTAAACAAGAAGGCCATATAAATTCTGTACAAAGAGAAAATTGATTTATAGTGAAAAGAGGTCAGAGTAGTTGAATGGTGAAACAGGGAAACTTTAATGAATAAACTGTACCAATTGGCCACATGAAAAATTCTGGAAAAATTACAGTAAAAAGATATATGAATCTAGTTTCAGGGAAAATTTACGGATCTTAATTTGGAGTTCCGTAGCTCCAGATATAAATATTTTAGTGACTATGACGCAGATGGACAGTTTTAAATTTTATGCCGAATTAGTAGTTAAGTTTAGTAATGCCTCGTGCTCGACTCCGGCAACGGTCTCGGGTAAGGGGTGTTACAACTTCCTTTCTGTCGCAACCCAATCATCATTCCTTTTATCCTTGGGCCTGAATTGGCACCCTACAAACTCAGTTAGCCCATTAGTACTTCCTTAGGCCCGAGTTGGCCTTACAGGATCGAAACATCAGAAAATGCGTAAAAACACTTATTTTACTAATAATTAAATCCTAAGCTACTAATACTAAAGATGCAATAATTAATTATGAAATTCCTAGAAAACAAGCTCGTTAAGTGTCGAAATGTACTTAAACTACCACTGCAATTGGCACACCTTTAGTAACCTTGTTGCATCTAGTTGACATTTCAATCTCAAGTCGATCTTGGGTCTTCAAGGCCTAAGGTTATGATCCATTTAACACACATTGGACATAGACTCAAATTTGGTCTCATCTCAATCGCTAATGTAGTCTTGTCTATTCTCATTCCTCTAACGAACACTCGAACTCAATGCCACAATACATAATCATCAAATTATAACCTTGAAGAACCTTTAATGGTATGACCCTTTGTCGACTGAATATTACCATGTCTTTGATACTAAAAAATGCATCCTTCTAGATGTGGCACCAATTGCACTCTTATGGCATCCCAGTGGATGCATCCCCCTGGACGTGGTTTATGCCAGTCGCCCTTTGTGACACCAATACTAAGGTTCTCAACATGGGAAATTTAGACACATCGGTCATACCCAACTTAGGCCCTTTCGGCCCCTCCATGGTCACCCCATTAGGTGTGGCCATCTTGGTTAACCGCAACACACGTAACACACGCAACACTACTGTACTTGCTCAATCTCAATCTCAGACTTTGAAGCTCATACACATAAACTCTGGCATGCCACTCATTTCTCTACACAATCTCATAGGTTGCATGAACAAGACATCCCCCACTTGTTCTCTTGTTCAAGCTCTTGAACTATGATTCTCTAGTCTACTCTAGCTCAAAACTCGGTGATGATTTGGACTAGGTCCACAAATCTCATGTATTAGTAGTGCATTGTGGATAAGGGTGTTGTAAGCTTTATCCAAAAAACAAGGATCCAACAACTCACTCATGGTCCTCCGTCTAACTCAAACTCAAGTCTTACTTCTGTCTTGCTCAACTTAATAGGTTCACTGACCTGCACAACACAAAATACAAGATTGGCTTATCATGCCACAATCTCAAGTGGTCCTCTAACCACTCAATCTCGCTAAGCCTTCCAAGCCCATCTTGAACGCAATGGCCTACTGGCTAACACAGATGGAGTTTGCAACCGCTCTAACACTACTTAAGCGCACTCTTGCACTACTCAGGTACCCTGGAACTCGATTTTCTCAAGAGCACACTTCACTTTGTCACATACCAAAATGACCCGTCCCATCGAAGATCTCCACTACCAATCTCGTATTTGCCAACGTTGGCCTTGCACACATGGACGATGTTAGAGCTCTTGGATTGTCCACCATGGCAACCATAGTCTTTCAATATGCCCAATGAAATATTTTCTTATGTGGAAGATTAGTTCAAACCGAAACCACAAAGCATACTTCGAGTAACCTTCAGCTTTAATATTGCTTGTTGTGCGAATAAGGTAAAAGAGAGTAAATTATTGTACTAAAAAACCACACTAGGTTCAATTCCAAAAAAAAAAATTAAAGGGTCACAGACGGTCCCACTTAAAACCTAATCTGCTAGGCAGAATCTCCCTCCAATGTAATTTAGTAGCACAATATATCACTACAATTGTACCCCACAAAATACTGAAAGAAAAAAAAAAACCAGAATCTTATACTTTGTTTTTTCCTCTATTGCTTGTTGGTACAGTTTTTCGGGAGTCGAAGATGTCATATCGTTCTGCATACGCTAATCAATGGACTGACTTCGATGTATTTTTCCTCCCCCATCATGGTGAGCATTGGAAGAAGATGACTGCTATTTGCCCGAGTAATAGTAAGGTCACATATTCTGTGGGCACTAAGAATCTGGTTCAAAATGGCATCTTCATTGTTCGCAACCGATTATGAACTTGTTTCTAAATTGTTAAAAATATAATACTGCAAAACAAAATCAATTAATACTGACAGGAAAAAAAACAATTGAGCGTAAATAATAAAAGAATCACTGTGTTGTGGAAGAATCACTGCCTTAGAAGCAAATCTGTCCTGATCGGTGTAATCGAGTAGTGGACGTTGCCTCCAAGGTTAACACAGTACTTCAATATTCGTACACTCGAGACAATTGGTATTGCTCTTCTCACAAAGGAATCAGAACCGAAAAACAAAAGCTCTGAAAGAAATAGACGAGTTGTGGGAGAAAAGATTGCTTGTTGTTGTTAAAAAATGAGAATAGTGACCTACTATTTATATTGTTTTCTGAAGGAGAAATGGTAAAATAGCAGTGTCATTTTCCAAAAATAGCAAATGACTAATATTCTGCAATAGTCAGAGAATTTACCTCAACCGAAAATATTCTGAAAAACAAAAAAAATATTTCTTTCCATTACCATTAAGATTAAGATCAAATAAACATTCATTATCTTTCTTCTAAACGAAAATATATTTCTAACACCCAAATTACTTATTCAAATTGATATGAGAAAAATCAAATAATTAAATTCAATTAACTAAAAATAAAAAAAAAATCATTTTTCCAATAGACTTGACTTTTGCTGAGCCCACTTAAAATGCAATTATAATGAAAGAGATCCCTGGTCCAGGATTTTAGTGCCGGCCTATGCAGGGCTTCGTGTTACACCATCCATTTGATCATATTTAGATTTACTGCATAATCCTATCATCTTAGATACTTTTTTTTTCCTGTTAGAAGCCAACAATGAGTTTCTAATATTATTACATACCATAAAGTTATAGTCACCATAACTACATCCAAAGATCATATAGCATACTTAAATAGCAAAGGACTGCTTTACAAGAGCCATGGCAATATCTTCCCAAACATTTAAAAGCATTGTTGGTGGGCATACATATATATAGGCATATATAATTGCTTAGACCTTATAGTTTTGGTGTATGTTCAAATCTCACCATCCCATAGCTCCTCAAAGGTCCTGTATGCCCCGAATGTGTCATGAACGAATCCGCTGCCTCTGATCAGCCTCTCCTGGAAGACATAAAACAAGCAATACATAATCCAAACTACACCCTAACCCTACATATTTTAAATCAGACACTAAAGTAATCCGGCCACGAAAAGAGGGTAAGAAACTTACCTGCTCAATTTCAGCAAACTTGGCAAACAATTCTTCAGGTATGGACCAATCAAAAACATCAAAGTTCTCTTTGATCCTTGTTTCATTTGTACTCTTAGGCAAAACACTGTGACCCATTTGTAGCCCCCAACGAAGAGCTACCTGAGCAGGAGACTTGGCCAATTTCTCTGCTACCATATTCAGAACTGGATGCTTGAGGACTTCTTTCTTGATGGTTCCGGTGCCTGGGGAACCCAATGGTGAGTATCCCTGAAACAATGAGAAGCAACTCACTGGTCATATGCTAGAAATGATGAGTGTTTGAGAACCAATAAACATAAACACATAGCTTTTCCTTTACATTCATCTTTAATTTTGTTTTAGATAGTTGGACTTATCTAGTACAATTGTAGAAGCAGGCATCACAAAAATAATTGTGAATTTGAGCACCAATCGGTGTTTGTTTGTTGCTTTTGTGCTAGGCATATGTGTACTCACAGTTATATGAATTCCCTTGGACTCACAGAATGCATGTAGCTTAGGCTGCTGCCAGACAGGATGGCATTCCACTTGCAGAACAGCAGGAGGAACACGAGCTACCTGCAGCAGATCTCCTAGCTTCTTAGACGAGAAATTGCTTACTCCAATAGCTCGAGCTTTTCCAGAGTCGTATAGTGCCTCGATTGCTTTCCATGTACTAGGAATGTCAGGCTTGGTCAGGTTCTCAGGCTTAAAACCAACTGAACCCTTCTTCATGCTGGCAGGCCAATGAATCTTCAAGCATTAAACAATCAAATAATCAATTCAACATTTGCTTATGTTAGTAAGGCCAAAATGGAAGAAAAATGGTAAATACCAGATAGAGATCTAGATAGTCCAGCTGCAAGTCTTGTAAGGTGTTATTTAACGCCACCGGTACATCTTCCGGTGCATGATTAGTGCACCTGCAGAAAGTTTTAATTCATCGGCAGATCCATATAACACGCCTCAAAAACAAGATAAAACTTGTAGTATCCTAAACAGAATTCAATTTTGAAGTGGCTTCATTCGTGTATGGTATATGTAAAACACTTGGAAAAGGGTTTTGAGATTGAGGCAAACCAGAGTTTGGAGGTTATCCAAAGATCTTCACGTCGCACAACACCATCTTCAAACAATTTTTTCAGAACAGAACCAATCTAGATCAACCAAAATTATGGGGATATCAGTAAATTTCCTTTCTTATTATAATCATCATCGAAATCAAAGCATCAAAAGCATGCCGAACATAAATTCTACAGCAAAAGATACAAATAAATGAATTATGCGAATTTGACTATTAAAAGAAGTTGAAAATTCAACCCGGAAAAGGAATTGCAGCAAAGGTCATTACCTCTTTTTCATTGTCATAGGCTTGAGCACAATCAATATGCCGATACCCGATCTGCATATACAGAAAGATAAGCAGTCACCCTAAAAAAAGACACCACAGCTTCAGTTCCTACAAAATTATCCAGAAAAAAATATATATATAATAAATAAAAATACCTTGATAGCAGCAGCAACAGCAGCGCCAACTACGCCAGGAGAAGCCTGCCAGGTTCCGAGTCCTACAGAGGGGATCTTAGCTCCGGTGTTCAACTCAAAGTGTCGGATTGCCTGAGCCATTTTGGTCATAGAGAACCGATGAATGGACTGTTGTTTAAAGTAAAAGAGAGCTGCGGAAATGATCAGTAAAGTATCAGAAACGCAACGGGGTTGATAATTGCCTATTTTGGTACGTCTATTAACATTGTATCTCGCTTTAATGGTACTAAAAATGGCATCATTTGACGCGTGTGCCTATCCTATGCTATCAAGTGACACTATTTATCAAGAAAAGAATTTAAAGAATCAAGTCACGACCATTTTGTTCTCAAGGAAAAATATCTCAAACTTAAGTGTCTTCTTTTACCAACAAAAAATTTCAGGGTGTTCATATTCATAATTTAAAAAATCATTTTCTTATTATTTTCGCCACAAAGAAAATTGATTCAATAAAAAAATTTACTTCAATTTTCAAGTTAGTTATTAATGATTTTTTTTAGTCCTTCATTTAATTTTTCGTCTCTTTTAACACTTGAACTTGTATTGTTTGTCAAATTACCCCAAAATGGATGAAAAAGTTAAACCTTTGTTAACTTTGCTAACATGACATACACATTAACGTTGGCAATTAATTAATTTTTTTAATTTAAAAAATATTTTTAATAATTTTTAATTTTTTAAAAAAAATTAATTTTTTTATATTTTTAAATTTTTAAATATTAATTAATTGTTGATTTGGCATCCACGCGTATACAAATGTTAATTTTTCTATCAATTTTGGAATGATTCGATAAACAACGCAAGTTTAAGGGATAAAAAAAAGTGACAAATTAAATCAAAGGCTAAAATTATTTTTTTTAAATACAGAAATTAAATAACTAAGAACTCTTTATTGTCTAAACTTAAGTTGTAGCCGATTGAGTTTAAACCTAAAACAATTTTGTTGAGGACTCCTCAATGAATTGGTTTTCTCCCCATTGGAGTTTTGTTTTACAACTCTGCTAAGAGTTTAAGTGCCCAAAGGGATGGCAGATTCACAAAGTGGAAGCATCTCGTCAAGTGCTTGAGAAAACAAACTATGCGTGTTATGCATGGTCACCCACCAAAGAAACCTCATACCCTATAGCATATAGGGCATTGTTGGGTAAATATGCTACCACTTGAACTTCACCTTCTCAAGCACCCGAAGCGTTCCCTCTCTATGAAGTTATTGCCTCTTTAGACACTCAAATTCTCAACAAAGTTGGGAGACCAAGCCCCCACGGAGGGTAATACCACCCATTAAGGGGTTCGTTGGCTTCTGACAAATGACGCTTTGCAGGCTTCTCTTGATGGAGTTGACCTCCCTTCAATAACTTCAATATAGAGAAGCAAAAAAGATTACCTAAGCTTTAGTTTGAACTTGAAATTGCTAAATATTAATAATAAAAAAGGCATAAACAATTTATGAAATTGAAAATATTAATATTTGATATAACTTAAACTCGAAATTTTTGAAGTTTGCTAATCAAGAAGTTGGGAAATAATCTAAAATTACTTTAACCTACAATTATAAAAAAACAAATTCTAAATCAAACTTAGTTTTTAAGTGAATGACACAAGTGCCCCTTAAACTATAGTTTAAGGCATGAATTATGTGTAAGAAGTAGGCTTAAATGCTAAAAAAGTCCTAAAATAATTTTAAAAAATCAATTAAGCCTTAATTAAAATTTTTCACTCAATCAAAGTCTTAACATGAAATTGGGGATTAATATGTGGCATTTAATGCCCTAGAATCCTTAAAGGAAATGAATAGAAAGACTATAGAGGAGATAGATAGGTTGATAAAGAAATAACCCCAAAATGTTTAAGATTTGGCCGTTGACCACATCAGTAAGAGTTTATATAGTGATTGGAATTACTAATATTGATCCAAAGTTTCAAGGATTTTCATATGGTGACAAAGAGAGAGATGGAATGGTATTACATCTTAACATGTAACTTTGGTTGCTATTACTAATTAAGGTTATTGAAGGAGCTAATGAAAAGAAAAAAGTTTCTGATAAGGGTAAAGGAAAAGCACATGTTGATGATCAGTGGCGAATCTAGAGGGGGGCTAGCATGGGCCCCGGCCCCCCTAAAATGTAAAATTGTCATTTAAGTCCTTAATTTTTTTAAAAAAATTTTAAATTAGTGAAGGTAAAATTGTACTTTGGCCCCACTAAAATTATAAAAATTTGATTTAATCCTTTAAAAATTATAAAGATATAGACTATAAAAAATTAAAATTTCATTCGGCCCCCCTAAGAGATTGTTCTGGCTTTTCCCCTGTTGATGATGATGATGATGATGATGATGATGTACATCTTTCCAATTTGATTCCTCAAACTACTAGGAAAAGAACCAAGAGACCCAATGTTCCAAATGGTTCAACAGGTATATCAAAGATATGGATGAGTATGAGATTGATACGAGTTGATACAGGTATGTACATGAACCGTACAAGCATTAAATCGAAGAAAGTTGTGAATTTTATATCTAACCTTGTGAATGAATATGTGATAGGTTTGTGGATCAATATGAATTATATTATGATATGTTTAATTGCTTAAATTGTGTATGTATGGTAAGTTGAGTTTATTACTATACGAACTTTCCAAGCTTTATAGATTTGTTTATTTTTCCGTGTTTTATAGTGATTATCGAAGCTTGCTTGGATTTGGGTGTCGTCGGAGATCTCATCACACTATCAAGCTATCACTTTGGTACTTTTGAACTTATGTATTTGGTTATATGGCATGTATAGGAGTTATGGTCATTTTGGTATATATGTTAGTAATGGATTTAGCCATTTGATTTGGCTTGTAAATGATGTATGGTTGGTTATGTGTTTAGCCATGTAATTTGGCTTACTTTGGCATGCTTGGTGATGTATATATATATGTGTGCATATGGCCTCTTGTTATGTGGTTGATAATGGCTATGTAATGCTTGTTGTGGATTGATATTTTGAGTATCATATGGTTGAAATTTGGAGATTTGGTATGCATGTGATTTGAGGTAAGAAAGTGCATATATGAAGTTAATTAGTTAAGTGATTTGTGAATGTGAATTTAGTATGATTTGAATTGGTAAAATATGATGTGATGAGTCGTATAGTTCTTGGTATGGAAATAGCATAAATTAGGCTTGGTTGAGATTGGTTGGAATGCCTATTTATGTCATGTTATTGCCATTTGGTTTGTGTAGGTGATTGAAAGTTTGGGTGAGAAAGATGGCTTAGTAAATAGCCTACTTTTGTCCACATGGGCAGAGACACGAGCGTGTGTCTCAGCCGTGTGTGACACACGGTCAGGTGACACGGTCGTGTGTCCCCTGGTGTTTAATTAGAAACCAAGTCAGTATGCTCCACACGGCCCAGCACACGGGCGTGTGACTTGGCCGTGTGGCATAAGTCAGTATACCCTATAGTTTTGGCACTGCCTAGCACACGGCCTGACACACGGGCGTGTGAGGCCATTTTCAAGGGTACATGGGCTAGTCACACGAGCGTGTGGTTGGCCATGTGACCCAAGTCAAGGAGTTACACGGGGTAAGACACGGGCTGGGACACGACCATGTGATCTCATTTCGAATGTCCACACGGCCTGTGACACGGGCGTGTCTCACACAGCTGGGCCACACGGGCATGTGTCCCCTGTATTTTGAAAAATTTTCTAAGTTTTCCCAAAATTTCTTGAGTTATCGGTTTAGTTCTGAACCACTTCTAATGCATGATTTGGGCCTCGTAGGCTCGTATTAGGGACTGTACGATTGATTGTGAATGATTTATATTTGGAAATAGAAATTGTATGTGAATTGTATGCTTATTTATGAAATAAGTCCGGTAATGCTCTATAACCCTATTCCGGTGACGGATATGGGTTAGGGGTGTTACAAATATTATCAAGTGATTGAAATTCACATGATCTCACCTTTGAAATTTTTGGATTTCACCTAAGACAAAAATGGAAAACTTTTCATAAGTTCCATTCAATGTTCAAATTTGTTCCAACAAAAGTTGCTAATGCTTATTTAAAATAAAATTAGAGCTTTTTTGAAAAAAAAAATTACAAGGCTAAGTTGGTAATCATAAGTCTAATTTAAAAAAAAATTAAAAACAAGTAATTAAATCATGGTTGTTTAAATCGGTTCGGGTCAACCGATCAGATCGATTGAACCAAAAAATGAGTAGATCACTAGCTCAATCAGATTATTTAAACCGTTTTAAGAATGAATTCCATTGAACTAGACTCAAATGTCGAATCGTTGGATCGTTAATCACCAAAAAACTGAAAAAATCGATTTTTCAAAATTTTAGCTTAAAAATATTACCCAAAACAAAACCCAACTCAAACCTACCCTAACTTGAATCCTTAAAAAACCTAGCCAAATCAACCCTTAAAAATTAAATTTAAAAAAAGAAAAAAAAATCTAAGCACAAAATAAAATCGGGGATTATTTTACCCAAATGACCAAAAAATTAATTAATTACAAAAATGACCCATGTTAAAAAATAATCACCCAAATGACCTAAAATGAACAGTAAATTTGGGTTGGGGGGACTTAATGACCGGCACCACTTAAAATTCTGACACAAATTCTGTCATGGGTTAAAAAAATATTTTTTGGGGTGTTGGACACTAGATGGTCGGTGTACAGGCCCAAATCTGCCCAGGGTCCAAACAAAACCAAAAAAAAAAAAATTTAACCCCAACTAAAACAAGCCCAAAATGGCCCAAAACTTAAACCAATTTGCAGCAAAAAGAAAACCCTAGCCTCTGCACCACCGACCTTCCATCTGCCTCTGCCATCAGCCACGCGCACCGCCCCTCTGCCCACACGCCTCTGACGTCGCCTGCAACAGAGAAGCAAACACACGCAACAACACAAAGAAACGAAGAAGAAAACGACAAAAAGCAATAGAAAACAAAGCAAAAACAAACAAAAACGAATATGTAAACTCGGTTATAAAAATCGAAACAAATGCATTGTAGGTTCTTCCCTTTTTTTTTACGAACTTTTACAAACAAACAGAAATCAAAGCCAAAAAAAATTCAAAGGTTGATTCCGATTTTTATTTTGCTATCACTGTTTACTTTTTTTTATCTTTATTTTATTTTTATTGTTTTAAAACTTTCATAAACAAACTCAAAAAGAAAAGTGCGAGAGACCATACAGAACCTCGGGCGCGACGTCGAATCCCTTCTCCGTCGTCGAAGCGAGAACCTGGCGGCGAAAAGGGGGTCCTTCTTCTCTTGGATTTTTGGGTGTTGAGGGGCTTGATCTTTAAAAGGACTTCGAAATAGGGCTAAAAGGGGTCGGTCTTGGGCATCGCCAGCCACCGATACGGTGGTGGCGCGATGGTGCGACGGCAGATGGAAGAACCCCAGCAGAAGAAGAAAGAAATGGGGGAGGAGGGGGCGTTCTCTATTTTTTTTTTTTGAAAGGAAACCGAATGGCAAAAAAAAATAATAAGGGAAGGTTTTTATACCAGATGAAACGGCACTGTTTGCTAAAGGGGATCTGCGCATATCCCTTAAAAGGGATAATTGCGCGCTTGGTTCCCCCCTTTTTTCGGTGCTTGTTGATCAAGTCCCATTCGCATTCCTTTTTATTTTTTAAAATCTTACCCTATTATTTCCATCGTGTTTCAATCTGGTCCTTGTCCGCTTTTTTTGATTTATTACGATTTTGGTCCTCATTATTTCATTCTAGTTTCAATATAGCCTTCAACCTGTTTTAAAGAATTTATTTATTTATTTTTTCCTCAAAATATTATTATCACTATTATTATTTATTTTGAGTTTTTGTATGTTATTTGTATTAAACTAAATGTGTACTGTTTATTTTAAATTTTGACATTATTTTCAAATCGTTTCATATATTATTTTCCTTATTTTTTATGTGTTTTTATTTAAAATCATTTTGTCAATTATTTTTTTCTTTTAAATTGCTTTATGTATTATTTCTTTTAGAATTGTTTAATCCATTGTTTTTTGACTGATAATGTTGATTTTTAAATGGTGTAAACTATGCGATTGTCAACCTTGTATGTATTATAATTTGTTTGTCCGTATTTTCATATCATTGTTATTATCATCATTGTTATTATTGTTTATATTATTGTTCCATTATTGTTATTACTATTATTATTCATGCATGTTAATATTTTAGATTAATAATTCCAATGTTATATATCATGTGTATTATGTTATCGTTACGCCAAATTCATGTCACATCACCATTATTTGTCGAGCATAACCCCCATTCACGTTTTAAATGATGTTTCTTTTAAACATAATCTATTGAACGTGTATCGGTTCTAAATTTTTTTTTATAAATTTCATCCAAAAAAAATATAAGTTTTTAAAATAAGGCAATGTTCTATGTTTGGAAACCCGAGAGATCGTGCCCTACGTACTGAGTTTCGGTTTTTCGCTTGGCCAAACGATCGAATATCCTTTTGATATTTTAATGCATGAGTCTCGGGAATCATGAGATGACCTTGGATTCGGGGATTTAAATTATCGTGTCCTAGCGTACTGGATGTGATAATTTGTTCCTTCGGAGCAAGAAAATCCTGATATTCAATTCGAGAAAACTCAAATATTTTAAAAAAGAGTTTATAAATTTCATCCAAAAACAAAGGTTTTCAAAATAAGGCAATATTCTATGTTTGGAAATCCAAGAGATCGTGCTCTATGTGCTGGGTTTCGGTTTTTCGCTTGGCCAAACAATCGGATATCCTTTTGATATTTTAATGCATGAGTCTCGGGAATTATGAGATGATCTTGGATTCGAGGATTTAAATTATCGTGTCCTAACATATTGGATGTGATAATTTGTCCCTTCGAGGCGAGAAAATCTTGGCATTCAATTCGAGAAAATTCAAATATCTTAAAAAGGGTTCGCTTTTAAATTTTAAAATTCTCAACTTTCGACATTAAGACATTAATTAATCGATTTGGTACCAATTTTGGGCGTGACGAGGGTGCTAACCCTTTCTCGCACGTAACCGACTCCCGAACTCGTTTTCTCAAATTTCGTAGACCAAAAACACTGTTTTAGTAAACTAAAACGTTTTATTAAAACAAAGGTGATCCGATCACACCTCATCAAAAAGGATTGGTGGCGACTCCCATTTTATTTTCGTTTTCAAAACCAAGTCGATTCCCGTTTTCAAAAAAATGGTTTCGACAGCTTGGCGACTCCACTGGGGACATAAAGAGAGTCAGGCCGTAAATTGATTATTTTCTGTCTTTTTTCAAAAATTTGAAAATTCGATTTGAAAATTTTAAAATTTGATTTGAAAATTACGATCCTTTTGTTGCATTCGTTTGTGTCATTATATATGATTGTTATTTTCTTGTGCACATTGCATTGTATGACCGTTGTGGTCGCACCCTTTAAGTGGAAGTGAGAAACTACTCCTTCGTGAGGTTTTTACCTCCATGCAGGATAGTGGATCGCTTTCGAGATACATCCGTACCTATGTCTTCGTGAGATTTTTATCTCCGTGTAGCCATAGGGAAATGTATTCCCCTGAACTGAACTCAGTCCGTATGAGCCTATAATGGGTGAGGATCGATGAATCTGCTAGTTTGGGTACCTCTCTTTAGAACCAAACCTCTTATAGCAAGCCTTAATAGCCCACTTTAGGTAGAGCCACGCCAAGCCCTAGTGGTTACCCGAGTAGGTGCTTTATTTCTTGCTTGCTTTAAGCTGTGGGTAAAATACTGACTTGTTTTGCTTTATTTTGATTGAATGGCATTCTCATCACACTTAGTTCATTTCTGCGCATCATATTGCATAATCGTCTGATTTTTACCCTCTTAAGTGGGAGTAAGAAACTACGCCTTCGTGAGGTTTTCACCTCCGCATGGGCTAGTGGATTGCTTCCGGGATACATCCGTACCTATGTGCTTCGTGAGATTTTCATCTCTGCATGGCCATAGAGAAATGTATTCCCCTGAACCGAACTCGGTCTGTATGAGCCTATAATGGGTGAGGATTGAGGAATCTGCTGGTTCAAGTACCCTTCTTTAGAACCGAACCCCATATAGTGAGCCTTAAGAGCCCACCTTAGGTAGAACCATCCCAAACCCCTATTGGTCACCCAGATAGGTGTTTTATTTTTGTTGATTATTTTTTTCTGTACTGACGTATTTTGTTTTGTTCTGTTTTGATTGCATTGCACCGCATCATCTTAGAAAGGAGGTGTTGATTCATATTCGATTGCTAAATAGAAGAGCTTGTCATAAGGAAATGTGTTACTTGATAAAGTGAATGATAATACGGTCGTTCGAACATGGTCCAGGTAAACAACGAGAGAGGGTTGATAGCCCACAGAAGAATACAAGACTTTGCCCGAGGATTCAAGCCGACAAAGATTATTCGAGAGTCATCATGTCTCCATTTTCTAAAAGAAGGTTATGAACATCGCGGAGGATAAGTGAGTGAAGAGGTACGGCCTGGACCAAGCAACAAGGAGCTAGAAGAGGCATCTATTGGGAAAGTTCACGGGACACGACCATAACATTCGGATACGAAGAAGAGGATTGGTGTTTTCACCTAGACTATGAGGACAAAGCCGTATATACAATCCGTTTTATGTAAAGAAATGTATTTTCTAGAAAAGTTCTTCTAATGGAATTGAATTCATAATCAACACCTCTCTTTCTTTGTACATTCATTCCATGCATTTGCATTGCATTTCATGCATTTGCATTACATCATATGCATTAAAATTTGTAGAAAGACCCTAATTAGATGAAATTATTTCAGTTAACCTAGAAGACATGGAACAAAGGTTGGAAAGAATAGAGAAAATGCAAATACGGATGCAAGAGTAATTAACCAAAATTCAATAAGAGATGCAGGAACAAATGCTGGAATTCTAAAGGAATATGATAGGCCAGCTAACCCAGTTACTAGCCGGAGGATTGGAAAAAAGGAGTGGCCCAGTGGTCAACAGTATGGATGATGATGAAGAAATTGTTTATTCCCCGATAAATATCCCAACTCAACTAGACGCCCATTCTTATGGGGTACCCGTCATTATTGGACCCAAATGTCAGACTGATACTTCGGCCCTGTTGAACTTCCCAATGGGTTCAGCTTTTAATTCGGGGGATGATCAAGTCAATCATGTGGTACATGGCTTAGCCGAAACAAAGGAAAAGAGAGAGTGGACTTTAAAAAACCCGAAGAAAAAGGAAAATAAAGTGAATAGTACGAGAAGGTATAACGAGGGCCATTCAAAGCCGATTATAGCAGGCCAACCAAGGACGATGACTACCAGCCATCAGGTCTCCCCAAGGCAAGAACCCAATTCAAGACCGAACTCAGAGAAACCCCAGTTCACACATATTCCAATGACGTATGGGGAGTTATATCGGAGCTTATTTGATATGCATGCTGTAGCTCCTCGTTACCTGAAACCAATACAACCCCTATACCCCAAATGGTATGATTCGAACGCTCAATGCGAGTACCATGTGGGAATAACGGGTCATTCAATCGGTAACTGCATTGCATTTAAGAAGTTGGTCGAAAGGTTCATTAAAATGGGAATTGTGAAGTTCGATGATTTTCCAGAACCTGAACATTCTGACGAAGCAGTAAAATGTGATAATTGAAACTGGGATGGGGCAGGAGAGTGCGTTTCCTTGAAGAAGTCATCAGAGGCCTAGAAATTGAAAAATTAGAACATTAACGACATATCTGAAGAGTGAATCGAGGAATCAAAGCTTCTGAGCCCTTACATACTTGGGAGTGTTTTGAACAATGGGGCTGTGGAAGAGATCCCTGTATTTTTAGAATTGGTTCGGAGTAATGTCCAAAACACGCTTATTGCTTTAAGCCTAGGAGCAATAAGAATCTTTTTTGTAAAATAGGCTTATGTTCCAAATCTATATTTTCAATGAAAATGCATTTTTGTGTCTCACTTTGAGCAAATATTCTTTTATTCATTTATTTCATTCATGTTCATACCACATAAATAATTATCCTTAGATTCATCTGTCCTTTGAATATTCTTTTGTACCTACAACAGGTCCCTAGATATCAACGACATGAGCTATGCTGCTACTGACTCAGAGTCTACTTTTGAGCAATATATGTGTCTAGAGGGATCTTAGGACTTCGAAGATGACAGAGATTATAGCTTATCTACCTGATTCGTTAAGAATGGTAGGGCAAGATGAAGAATAGATCTTACCTTACAAAGGGTCAGTGCACGTTGCGAGCTTAGAAAAGAGAGCCTAGCTCACCACAGAAATAAGGCGATACATCATTTCAAAGATGTTTTCGCGCGATCATTTCAAGAAACGCCCAAACTACTGAGACGTGGGTATGCTGTTAAGGCTAAGAAAATTTTAGAAGACGTTCATAAGGGTATTTGAAGATCACATTCACGATAGCCAAGCTAATCATGAGATTCAGATTCTGCTGGTCCATCATAGGAAGTGATTGCATTAGTTATGCCGTAAATGCCAAATTTATGAAGACAAGATTCATGTACCTCCTTCATTTCTTCGTAGACCTCATCTATGTGGGGCATGGAGTTTATTGGGACAATCTCGTCGGAAGCTTCTAGCAGGCATTAATTATTTCGCTAAGAGGGTAGAAGTAGCTTCGTAGGCCAATATTACAAAGTCGATAGTCATCAGAACAAAAAAGAGAAAAAGAAAGAAAAAATGCCGACACAAAGAAAATGTCAAAAGGATCACATCTAACCGCACAATGTCAAAAGTTTACGGTCTGTTCAAAGATCATGTGCCACATCACAATGCAGCAAAGGCAGCAAAAAAAAGGGGCAACAAAACAATGATCATTAGAAATATGACCTAGACTTGTAAAGATTGGCATAAAGAAGTTACATTTACCCTCGGTGCTTATCAAACATTGGCCAAGAGCTTCGCCGGGGCAATGCCTTAATTTGTGGGATAAAGTATTTTGTCTATTGAAGCCGACATTCTTTTTCGAGTCTTGTCAGAACTGAAGATAGAATAGATTTAATCCCGATATGATCAATTGAATTTGAAGAAAAATTTTAAAACCTATCTGTCACGGTCAGATAATAAGAGCTTACAACAAAAAGGTTCGCCCTAGAAAATTTCATGATAGGGCTTCGAAGAAGATTTTTCCCATATGAAAGGGGCTGCAGAAGAAAGTGGATGCCAAACTAGGAAGGACCGTATGGGGTAAAGAAGGCCTTCTTTGGAAAATCGTTGATCTTGACTAAGAGGGATAAGCAGGACTTACCTAATCTTATGAGTTCAAATCAAAAAATATTTCAAAAAAAAAAAGAAAAAAGAAGAAGAATAAAAGAAAAGAAAAGAAAAGAAGATAAAAAGAAAGAAAAAAAAGAAAAAGAAAAAAGAGGAGAGGCCAAGGCGAAAACCCGCAAAGGGCGCCTTAAGACTAAAGGGGATTTGAGTTGAAAACCCGAAAAGGGCAGCTCAAATTTTGATCGAAAATGGGGTATACAGTAGTCTCGCTTTTTCCGAATTAACAAGGAGAGATGCTACATCTTGGGGCATCGACAAAGTGCTCCGGATCCCCTAAACACATATCGAGCTCAAAATGGTCCTCAAGAGGTTCGTACAGAGAAGCTCAGGCTGCGATATCTGGGGCACCTAGTTTTCCATCTTATCCATTTTGAATTTGCTATCTTTGATTACTTTATTCTTTTCAAGATACGCTTCCAATAAATTTCATTTGTTATCTTGATTAATTCATTCTTATTTTGTGTTTTTTCAAAATTTGATATCTTGATTAATTTATTCATTTCGAGCTTTGCTCTCAATAAATTTCCATTTCGTTCATCATTACAATCTTTTTTCAGGCATTTTGCATTGAAATAACGATTAGTGGACTAATAACACTTTCATAAAAGGAGTTTCGCATATTACTTTGGAAGTTTCTAAATAACATAAGAACTTGAAACAGGACTATTGTTTAAAACTCACCAAGTTTAAGGAGGAGTCTAAGCTGAGGTTATCTCTTCGGATTTTTGTCAAAAATGGTGGTTGAACAAATGACAGGATATTGCGTCAGTAATACAATCTTGACGAAAAATGGGCAATGTTAACCTATGTGCAAAAGGGGAATCATTCTCGGAAAAATGATATTATGCATCCATGCAAATATTATGCATATACATTTGGTTAGGTCACCTGGGGAACGATCAGCTGATTGAACAGGTTACAGTCCTCTACCCCTGAGTCGCGATGGTATGATTGGAAAATGATACAAGTCCTGTACTCTTGAATAGTAATGAGATGAAAAAAAAAAGAATCCTACATTTAGGAGTCGTAGTGGGATGGATTGGAGAAGATTCAGATCCTATACCCTTAAGTCACCGTGGAATGGACCTTGAAGTTACATTGAGGCAATTCATTTGAGCAAAATATAATTGTTTCTTTGAGTTTTTTGGCAAAGGTACCAACCGAGCAAGATAGCGGCGTAATACGTCAGCAATAAGACTCTGATGGACAACGAGCAGTGACAACCCTAAGCATTAGAAAGGGGATCATTTCATTTTGCATTCATACATCATCATTCAAAGCACGTTTAGGAGCATTTGACTTATTCTGATAATTGCATCCTAATCATTGTAAAAAGACCATTCTCATGACATTCTGCATTCATGCAAGTGTCGTCCATAATACATTTAGTTAGGAGCATTAGATTCATTCCGATCATAACATCCAAATCATTTAGCATAAACATAAGCATATAAAATCGAGTCTACAGAATATGTCCCCTAAAAGATAGTGTAGCAACATCGGTGAAGACATCAAATCTTGTCTCCCTGAGTTTACAGTGGAGTAGATCGAAGATAGCAGTCCGGCATTCTGAAGTGCGAGCGGATCGAAGATAGCAGGTCCGGCATTCCCGGTGCGGGAGCGGTCGAAGATAGAAGGTCCGCATTCCCCGAAGTGCGCGGAGCGGTCGAAGATAGCGGTCCGCATTCTGAAGTACGAGGAGCGGATCGAAGATAGCAGTCCGCATTCCCGAAGTGCGAGAGCATATTGAAGATAGCAGTCCGTATTCCCGAAGTGCGGGAGCGGTCGAAGATAGCGGTCCGGCATTCCCGAAGTCGCGAGCGATCGAAGATAGCTAGCTCTGGCATTCTGAAGTGCGAGAGCGGATCAAAGATAGCGACTCGGCATTCCCGAGTTACAGGAGCAGATCAAAAACATCAGATCTTGTCTTCCTGAGTTTGCAGTGGAGCGGATTAAAAATAGCGAGATCCGCATTCTTGAAGTTGTAGGAAGCAGATTGAAGACATCAAATCTTATCTCCTTAAAGTTACAATGGGGCAAATTAAAGCACCAATTCCTATACTCCCGAAGTTGCGATTGGGTCAAAGCGAGGTTACCTGAAGAAGAAAAGAAACGCCAAGACTCAGCAAGACCGGGCAAATTTGGTCCTTCTAAAGTCTTTGCTCCATTCTCGTTACACGACAACGAGCAAAGAGGGGCAGCTGTACAGGCCCAAATCTGCCCGGGGCCCAAACAAAACCAAATAAAAAAAATTTTAACCCCAACTAAAACAAGCCCAAAATGGCCCAAAACTTAAACCAATTTGCAAAGCAAAAAAAAACCCTAGCCTCTGCGCGTGACCTTCCATCCGCCTCACCATCATTACCAGCACCGCCACTCGCCTAACGCCTCGGCGTTGCACGCAATGAGAAGCAAACACACGCAACAACACAAAGAAACGAAGAAGAAAACGACAAAAAGCAATAGAAAACAAAGCAAAAACAAATAAAAATGAATATGTAAACTCGGTTATAAAAATCGAAACAAATGCATTGTAGGTTCTTTCCCTTTTTTTACGAACTTTTACAAACAATCAGAAATCAAAGCCAAAAAAAATTCAAAGGTTGATTCCGATTTTTATTTTGCTGTCACTGTTTACTGTTTTTTTATCTTTATCTTTATTTTTATTGTTTTAAAACTTCCATAAACAAACTCAAAAAGAAAAGTGCGAGGAGACCATACCTGAACCTCGGGGCGCGATGTCGGAATCCCTTCTCCGTCGTCGAAGCAGAACCCAAGGGGCGAAAAGGGGGGTCCTTCTTCTCTTGGATTTTTGGGTGTTGAGGGGCTTGATCTTTAAAAGGACTTCAAAATAGGGCTAAAAGGGGTCGGTCTTAGGCATCGCCGGCCACCGATACGGTGGTGGCGCGGTGGTGCGACGTCGGATGGAAGAACCCCAGCAGAAGAAGAAAGAAATGGGGGAGGAGGGGGCGTTCTCTGTGTTTTTTTTGAAAGGAAACCGAATGGCAAAAAAAAAAAAATAAGGGAAGGTTTTTATACCAGATGAAACAGCGTCGTTTGCTAAAGGGGATCTGCGCATATCCCTTAAAAGGGATAATTGCGCGCTTGGTCCCCCCCTTTTTCGGTGCTTGTTGATCAAGTCCCATTCGCATTCCTTTTTATTTTTTAAAATCTTGCCCTATTATTTCCATCGTGTTTCAATCTGGTCCTTGTCCGCTTTTTTTGATTTATTACGATTCTGGTCCTCATTATTTCATTCTAGTTTCAATATAGCCTTCAACCTGTTTTAAAGAATTTATTTTTTTTCCTCAAAATATTATTATCACTATTATTATTTATTTTGAGTTTTTGTATGTTATTTGTATTAAACTAAATGTGTACTGTTTATTTTAAATTTTGACATTATTTTCAAATCGTTTCATATATTATTTTCCTTATTTTTTATGTGCTTTTATTTAAAATCATTTTGTCAATTATTTTTTCTTTTAAATTGCTTTATGTATTATTTCTTTTAGAATTGTTTAATCCATTGTTTTTTGACTGATAATGTTGATTTTTAAATGGTGTAAACTATGCGATTGTCAACCTTGTATGTATTATAATATGTTTGTCTGTATTTTCATATCATTGTTATTATCATCATTGTTATTATTGTTTATATTATTGTTTCATTATTGTTATTACTATTATTATTCATGCATGTTAATATTTTAGATTAATAATTCCAATGTTATATATCATGTGTATTATGTTATCGTTACGCCAAATTCATGTCACATCACCATTATTTGTCGAGCATAACCCTCATTCACGTTTTAAATGATGTTTCTTTTAAACATAATCTAATGAACGTGTACCGGTTCTAAATTTTTTTTTATAAATTTCATCCAAAAAAAATATAACTTTTCAAAATAAGGCAATGTTCTATGTTTGGAAACCCGAGAGATCGTGCCCTACGTACTGGGTTTCGGTTTTTCGCTTGGCCAAACGATCGAATATCCTTTTGATATTTTAATGCATGAGTCTCGGGAATCATGAGATGATCTTGGATTCGAAGATTTAAATTATCGTGTCCTAGCGTACTGGATGTGATAATTTGTTCCTTCGGAGCAAGAAAATCCTGATATTCAATTAGAGAAAACTCAAATATTTTAAAAAAGAGTTTATAAATTTTAGCCAAAAACAAAGGTTTTCAATATAAGGCAATATTCTATGTTTGGAAATCCGAGAGATCGTGCCCTATGTGCTGGGTTTCGATTTTTCGCTTGGCCAAACAATCGGATATCCTTTTGATATTTTAATGCATGAGTCTCGGGAATTATGAGATGATCTTGGATTCGAGGATTTAAATTATCGTTCCTAACGTACTGGATGTGATAATTTGTCCCTTCGAGGCGAGAAAATCTTGGCATTCAATTCGAGAAAATTCAAATATCTTAAAAAGGGTTCGCTTTTAAATTTTAAAATTCTCAACTTTCGACATTAAGACATTAATTAATCGATTTGGTACCAATTTTGGGCGTGACGAGGGTGCTAACCCTTCCTCGCACGTAACCGACTCCCGAACCCGTTTTCTCAAATTCCGTAGACCAAAAACACTGTTTTAGTAAACCAAAACGTTTTATTAAAACAAAGGTGATCCGATCACACCTCATCAAAAAGGATTGGTGGCGACTCCCGTTTTATTTTCGTTTTCAAAACCAAGTCGATTCCCTTTTTAAAAAAAATGGTTACGACAGTCGGCACCCATGTATTTTTTTTCAAATTGTAGCATACTAATATACATTTATACTAGTATTTCAAAAAAAATAGGTGCTGGACAATAAATGGTCGGATCCACTTTTTCCTTTAAAAAATAATTTTTTTAGGTGCTGGCACACTTATGACCGACGCCCAATTTTTCCGGAAACAAAAAAACGCTCCTCACACGGACTGATGAAGCCGGCCATTTAACTGGTCTGACAAGGCCCGATCAAGCAGGCCTGAACCCGGCTATTCACAGGCCAAGGCCTGACACCTTTTGCTAGCCTAAAGCCGGCCATTTAGTGGCCTCGTCCAAACACCCCCTTTTTTTTTTTTTAAAATCTAATTTAGCCTTTCATTAAATTTATCCTTTAATTATAATATAATTTAGTGTCCCGTCCCATTATAATATAATCTATCCTTTAATTAATTTTTTTAATTTAAATTTATTACTTTAAATATAACTTATCCTATTATTAATTATTTTAAATTTAATTTATTACTTTAAATATAATTTATCATTCAATTAATTATTTCTAATTTAAATTTATTGCTTTAAATATAATTTATCCTATACTTAATTATTTTTTATTTAAATTATTTTATTTTATTTTAATTGAAATTTATTTGTTTTAAATATAATTTATCATTTAATTAATTATTTTTAATTTAAATTTATTGCTTTAAATATAATTTATCCTATACTTAATTATTTTTATTTAAATTATTTTATTTTAATTGAAATTTATTGTTTTAAATATAATTTATCGTTTAATTAATTATTTTTAATTTAAATTTATTGTTTTAAGTATAATTTATCCTTTAAGTAATTATTTTATTTTAATCACTGTCCTAGCACCCAAAAAAAAATTTTGGTTCCCAAAAAAGTGGGTACCGGCCATTTACTTCCCCTAACCCCCCAAAAAAAAAAATTATAGGAAAAAGTGGTGCCGGCCATTTATTGTCCAGCACCCAAATTTTTTTTTTAAATACTAGTATAAATATATACCAGTATACTACTGTTTGAAAAAAATACGAGTGCAGGCCATCTAGTGTCCAGTAGCCCAAAAATATTTTTTTAACCTTTGATACATTCATTAGGCAACGATTGTGTTAGAATTTTAAGTGGTGCCGGCCATTAAGTCTCCCAACCCAAGTTTACTTTTCATTTTAGGTCATTCGGGTGATTATTTTTTAATCTGTGTCATTTTTTTAGTTAATTATTTGTTTGAAAATTTCAAAGCAAGGTACAATTTATTTTACCTAAATGACTTAAAAAAATAAACAATTACAGAAATGACCCATTTAAAAACAATCACCCAAATAACCTGAAATGAATAGTAAAATGGGGTTGGGGGACTTCAATGACCGGCACCACCGTGTATTTTGGCTTAATCATTGCCTGTTGATTGTGTCAGACTTTAAAAAAATATTTTTTGGAGTTAGGGGACATAAGTGGTTGGCACCTATGTATTTTCTTTTCAAAATGTAACATATTGGTATACATTTATACAAGTATTTAAAAAAAAATGGATTGGGGGAGAGAAGTGGTCGACACTATTTTTTGAAATAAAAAAAATATTTTTTTGGGTGTTGGGACACTGATGGTCGGCACCTACTTTATCAGATAAAAAAATGGTTAGGGGTTGTAGATGGCCGGCACCACTTCTTTCGGGACTCGAAAATTTTTTTTGAGGTGCCGGCACACTAATGGCCGGCACCCTTGTACAAGATTTTTTTTAAAAAAATTGGGTACTGGGACACTGATGGCTGGCACCCATTTTATCAGATAAAAAAAATTTGGTCAGGGGTTGTAGATGGCCGGCACCACTTTTTTCGAGACTCGGAAATAAAATTTTGGGTGCTGGCACACTAATGGTAGACACCTTTGTACCAGATTTTTTAAAAAAAATTAGGTGCTGGAACACTGATGGTCGGCACCCCTTCAATATATAGAGTTGTTTTGTCTTCCATTTGAGCTTTTTGTTTGTTTTATCAGTTGAAAATCAATATTAAAAATATCAAAATTTTTTTGTTGAGGAGGAAGCAGAAATTTTTGAATATGAGTCATTTTACAATTCTGTTTGTTTATGTTAATTTCGATGGAGAAATGATAAATACAGCTGAAGAAGGTTGTGTCTTTCAAAGTCGACAAAAAATTGGAATGAGATTCAACAAGCGTGTTTTGTTGGCGGATTTGAAACAGAAGATTCGTACAAAAGATAGCTAGCCATTGCGGGAAGAAAATGTTGAGGCTATTTTACAAATTTTCGATTTCAACAGATCCACTCAAGTTCTCAGAAATGGAGCTTGTAGATGATAATGATCTAGGGACAATAATAGCAATTTATTGCCCCTATGATATGGATAATCCCAGCCCGGTTGAGTTGTTTACGGAGATAGCTGAACCGGAACCTGTTCAAGTTTTAATCCCAGTAAGTCAGCGTTTTGGAATTGATTTTCATCTTAATATCTGCTGGAAGATCAGTCGGGATATGGAGGGTCACTACAAACTCCCGAAAACCCAAACTACGGTGGATGTTCGTACAACGTCCCAATCCCGTGTCATCGTCTAGAGATTCATCCAGAGGTATTGGCCACCATAGAAGATGGTGATGAAGGGTTCGATAACGAAAGGTAGTCCTACCATGGTAGTGAAGATTTGAGTGACCCCGATTAGGATGACATCCCTAAAGGCATAGGGGATGAAGGCTCGGTGGACAATGAAAATATACATGCCCATTCGGCCGGGTACACGGGATCCGATATAGTTATCCGTAATAACCCAGGGGCTTTCATGACTGATGTAGATTCTGATGCGGTGCTTGCACGTGAGTTCTCCAAATATCCAGATATAGTGCCAGTTCACCTACTAAATGAAAAACTAGAAGCTGAAGAGTTGTTTGTAAGACAATAATTCGATAACAAGAAAGATTGTTTATATGCAATAAAGTAGTATAACTTGAAGCTGTCTGTCGAGTACAAAGTCACGAAGTCAACGCAGTCTTTATATGTCGGATAATGCTGGAAATCATCAAGTGGTTGTAAGTGGCGTGTTCGAGCTACATTAATGCAGCGGACACAAATGTGGACAATAAGGAAAATAGAAGGTCCTCACACATGCACGGTTGCTCATATGTCGCAAAACCATCGAAAGTTGGATGCAAAAAGCATATGCAACTGCATCATCCCGTTGATGAAAGACTCACCCACCATCCCTGTATCTACGCTTATTGTGGCATACAAACTCGATTCAAGTACAAGGTTTCCTACAGGAAGGCATGATGGACGAAGCAAATGGCAATGCAGTAGTTGTATAGTGACTGATGGTAACTAAACTAACTATAAATACGACAAAGGCAAGCGCACCTATCAAACAATAGTACAGCTATGGTGAGAAGGGAATATCGTATGTACGAGGACTAAAAGTACTAGTAATTACCGTCTTCTTATTATTTAGTCGACAAATTGGAGTGATTGTGTTTTAATCTAAAAATTACTAAACTAATTTAACTAAGAACGCGACAGAGAATGAGTCAAAGAAATAATCGAATATTAACCAATGAAATAGACAATACCCAGGAAAGAATCCACCTAAACTTCACCTTTTATTATGAATCTGAATTAAACGATTTATTCACTTGTGTCTTGATCCGTAGAAATCCCTAAATTATGTCAATATCTCTTTCGAGAGTAAGAACAATTGACTCTAGGTTGATTAATTGAAATCTCTTTCTAATTAAAACCCTTATTATCGCATTAATTCGATCTATGGATTCCCCTATTAGATTTGAATCTAATTCGGTAGATTTATGTCGTCCTATTTCTAAGATTGCATGCAACTCCACTCAATTATGGTAGATCTACTATTAAATAGGGACTTTTGCTCCACTGAAATAAGCACATTAAACATGAATTAATATCCCGAAAATATTAAAACAAGAAATAAGCATACATAATTGAGAACAAGAATCAAGTATTTATCGCGTAAAATTGAAATTAAATAATATGATTCATCATAGGTTTCATCTCTCCTAGGTATCTAGGGGATTAGTTCATAATCCTGAATGAAAACATCTCAAAGTCAGAAAAATCACAAGACATAAAGAAATTCAATAAAACTTTGAAAGAAATTAAAAGGAGATCTTCAATCTTGATGGAGATCTGCTTCTGAGTTGGCTTCGATGGTGTTCTTCGAGTGTTTTCTTTGATCTTCTCTTATTGCCCCTCTTATGTCTTCTTCTAGTTGGTATTTATAGACTTTAGATTGCTCAAAAAGCCTAAAAAATGGGTTTTTCCGCGTATTTGGGAATCAATGTGCGAAATCGACATGAGCTGGCACATGGGCGTATGTCCAGCCCATGTGGCTCACACGGGCGTGTGCCCAGTCTGTGTGGAAATGCCCTGGCCGTGTGGATCCTGGAAACAACTCTTTTTGTCCGATTTTGGCATGTTTTTCACTCATTTCGCTCCCAAATGCTCTCCTAAGTATAGAAACATGAATTTATAGGATTAGGAGCATCAAATTCACTAATTTGCATAATTAATCATCCAAAAATGCATTAAGAATGGGATTAAAATATGTTACTTTTATAGCTTATCAAATATTCGCACACTTAAGCGTTTTCCTGTCCTCAAGCAAAATCTTCAACTCATATTAAAATTAATCTTTCTCAACTTGTAATTCCCATCAATAATGTCTCAAAATAATTCATAAATAATCATGCACTGGAAATTCAACTAAAAGAGCACTAAAGTCTCAAACAATCCAAGCTAACATTTTTAAACACGAAAACATAGGTGTCTCCATTTATCTCAGTAATTACCTTTAATTCAAAATTGACAAAAATCGACATCCTCACGAAAGATTCACTTAAATCACTTAAAGTGTTTAAGGTTCAAGAATAAGCACTCAATAGTCAAACAGGAAAAGTCATTACCATAGGCTTGCATAAAAATCAAATCTCCACCACTATAAAATGATATGATACACAAATCAAAAGGTCTTTAAAAGGTTGTAATGGGGCTTAGGTTAAGGGTGTGGAGAAAGGCCAGAAAAGTTGGTTATAATCGAGATTGAATTGATAAATTACCAAATTAGAAAAAATAAATAAGTGCTGAATTAAAAACAATTACATCAATCGAGAATTATTCAAGAATAAAAACGAGCTTCTTCTTAAAATATGAATTTAACTGTTTAAGCTCAATCAACATAGAATTAAATAATAATCAATATTTTTTTTGTTTTTTTTCAATTTTTTATTTATTTATCTAGAGCAATCAGAAATAATTCAGCAAATCAAACAGAAAAGCATAATTAAACAACTAACCAAATCAAATCTTGACAAAAAGGGAGTCAATAAAACGAGAAAAAGTCTCAACGAGGAGATGAGTTATGGGTTAACATTAATGGGTAAATAAAGAAACGGTGTGTTAGGCTCAACGAGGTTCACTAAGGGTTAATTAAAAGGTAGGCTTTTTATAGGGTAAGTGGGTCAAAACCTAAGTGTCTTTATCATATCAGTATATCAAATCAAATGTGTGTTCTCAACATGCATAATTGAAACAAGTTCTAGAATAACAAATCAGGTTGACACACTCATAACCAATAATAAAATAAACAAGAAAAATGTATGCTCTAAAGGCTCAAAATCTCACAACAAATCATGGTTGATGTCAATCTTGCAAATCTCAAACTTCAAGATAATATTTCAATTTAAAGAAACAACCTAAAAAATTTTAATTTCTGAAAAATAACTTATCATGCTTGATTCTCTCATGTCTTCAAGTTTAAATCAACCAACACACAATTATCTACAAATTAATCTAAAAAATATCAACAAAAATTCCAAATCGACAAAAATTCATTCTGATGGAAGTATAAGAAAATTAATTAAATCCAAGACATAATTCAGAGATTTTCTAATAATTATATAAATAACCTCCCCACACTTAAGACGTACATTGTCCTCAATATACAAATAGATATAATCACAGTATAAGCAGAATATCATAAGAGAGAGAAAACTGAAACTGCCTTGAATATTGGATGAAATTGTCAGAATGGTGAAAAACGAAATTGTAGACAAATCTAGATGTAGTGCATGATTCCGAGCAAATTAATAAGAAAATAAACACAAATAGTGAAGAAGATTAAAAGGGTACAACTCAATTACAAAAAAACCATAAAAATAAAAATAAAAATAAAAACATAGTTCAAAAGATAATAAATGAAATAAGTCTAAGAAAATAAAAATAAAGCAACTAAAAACAAAAATGAAAATAAAGCTAAAAGAAAAAGAAAAAGAAAAAGAAAAGAAATAAACTCAATAATACCAATAAAATGAAAGGTAATAGAAAGAATAATAGTAAAAAAAATACTAAAAATAATAAAATTAAAAAAAAATTAAAATCTAAGCATAAATAAAAATAAAATAAAATAATAAGAAAACAAAACAAATATATATAAATAATATAACAAATAAATAAATAAATAAATAATAAAATAAAATAAAAAGGGTAAAAGGGAAAGACCGACGGAAGACGGTGGCCGGAGTTACGACGGGAGGTTGCGTGTGGAGGCAGTGTCATGCGTGGGTGGGGGTAGGGTTGGTTGACTATGGGGAGAAGGGAGAGGAGGTGGGTAATGGGAGGAAAGGGGGTGGCTTGTATGGGGAAGAAGAAAAAGACAAATTGAGAAAGAAATTTTAGAGTTTGGGCCACATAGCCATGTCCTATGACCGTGTAGGGTGTTTTCAGCCCGTGTGCAATTAAAAATTAAGCCCAATGTTCACACGGCCTCGAACACACCCGTGTGTCCAGGTCGTGTGTCCAGGCCGTATGTGATTTCCTTCGCTTTTCCCACGCCCGTGTGGTCCGGCCATGTCTCTCACACGGCCGTGTGCCTTACCCGTGTAACTCTCTGGCTTGATTTAAAATTGAAAAAAAATAGCTCCAGGATTCATACGGCCTAGGACACACCCATGTGTGCAGACCGTGTGGACTATTTTAGGCCATGTAACCGTTGAATTTTTAAAAATTTAAGTCCCAATATCCACACGGCCAAGGACACGTACGTGTGTCCAGGCCATGTGGGTCACATGGCCATGTCGCCAAGCCGTGTAACTCACTGTCGAACCCCTTATAGTGCACATAGCTTGGGACACGCCCGTGTGGCCAGGCCGTGTAGGTCAATTTTTTTTTTTGAAAATTGATTAGTTTTAAAAAATAACATGAAATAAAATTAAAAGATTTAGTAGTGTTAACACTCGGGTTGTAACGCGCTGAATTTGGGCCAAGTAGAATTGGGCCTATTGGGCCTTGGGCATGGGAGCGTTTAAAATTTTTGAGAACAAGAGAACGACACTAATACAAGTTGGACCTATTAGGTGAGTGATTTTGGAAGGTTAGGGGGCTTCCATGAAGTCCCAGGTTCAAACCTGGGCTTTAGGGAAAATTTTGGTTTTAGGTGAATAAAGCCCTGGGGGTAAGTAAGTAGGCTTTAAAAATAAATTGTGGAAAAAAAAGACACAAAAGGAGTTGTGGTCTAGTGGCAAATGGCGCCATATGGGAGACAAGGAAGTGACACCATAGAGGAAGCAAGGGGTCCAAGGTTCAAGTCTTGGCGCTTGCAATTCATTTTGTTTTTCTTTTAAATGAACTTAGACTTTGGCCCGTAGGCTTATGTTTAGTTGCGCATGTTCTAAGTCACAAAATGAGCTTGTGTTGTGGTGGCATGTAGCGTCTGGAGCAAAGGAGAGGGCAAGGGTTCGAATCTCATGTCAAGCAAGGGAGTGTTTATTTTGCGGATTGGATGGCTAGAGTTTGTGTTGGATTTAAACTCTGCTGAAGGGGGGATCCCACATCGGGAAGCTAGCATGAGAGTAGGCAAGAAGCTGGCTTTAAATAGAGCAAACCATGAGGAGAGTAAGCATACCTTTCTTGGCTTATATCCCTTTCGCTTTGTGGCGTGCTCGTTTGGGTTAGGCGTTGGATCATTCGTTGATCTGTATGCCGCTGGGTCGCGATAGTGGTGATCGGTTGATCGACACCCCTTGGGGGTTAAGGGTGCGATCATTGTTGGCTTCTGCGCGAAACAATGTTCGTGAGCGGATTAACTTCGATTCCTATCGTGTGTGTATTTCGCATTACTTTACTGGTAGCGTAGGCGGCAAATGCCGAAATGCCACCACACCGGCGATGGTAGCCACACGAGCGTGCGGCGCGCGTGTGGGGAGCTTCGACACGATAGTTAAGGCCATCAAGAGTGTTCTTGTGGGTTTAGGCTATTTAGGCCACGATGGGCCGAAATGGCCCATGTGGGGCCAATGGGCCCGTGGGCCCAATCGAATAAGTTGTATGATTGTGTAGTAAATATTGGACTGGACTATGTGAATCTAATCTCTGTGGCTAGATTTGGGCTAAATGGGCCACACGAGCGTGTGGGCCCATTTGGGCCGAGAATGGGCCCTAGGCCCATTCGCATCATTAACTTTGTTTTGAATACCTTGGTTTACAAAATTACTAAAATACCCTTGGTTTACAAAATTACTGAAATACTATTGGTTCACAAAATTACTGAAATACCATTGGTTTACAAAATTACTGAAATACCCTCGACTTATAAAATTACCGAAGTACCCTCGGTTTGTACAATTACCGAAATACCCTCGGTTTGCAAAATTACCAAAGTACCCCTAATTTGCAAAATTATCGAAATACCCTCGATTTGTAAAATTATCGAAATACCCTCGATTTGCAAAATTACTAAAATACCCCCGATTTGCAAAATCACAAAAATACCCTCTGTTTGCGAAATTACCAAAGTACCCCTGATTTGTAAAATTATCGGAACACCTCCGATTTGTAAAATTACCACCCCGATTCATAAAATTACCAAAACACCCCTGATTTGTGAAATACCCCTGTAGAGTAGAATTACCGAAATACCCCTGTAGGGTAGAATTACCGAAATACCCCTGTAGGGTAGAATTACCGTAATACCCCTGTATGGTAGAATTACTGAAATACCTCTGTAGGGTAGGATTACCGAAATACCCTTATAGGGTAAAATGACTATTTTGCCCTTCATGTGTAATCGATCGATTAGATTAGGACTATGATTGATCTAACTGTGAATGTATGATCGTGTTTTAACTGATTTGACTGGGATTATATGGCTGATATGTTTTCAATATGTGTGTAAATGACAGTTTCTAAGCATGGCCATTTTGCATACACGTGTAATGATTGAGCATGACATACACAACATATTGCATGAGGTTGGGACTTTGATACGGAGGAAGTTCGATAGGGTCGCATCGAATTCGCATGACGATCGTGATCCAGATATTAATATGTTAAGGTCGCACGGTCGTATGACGATCGTGGACCGACGACGACGACTTAAAGCCGCGTGAATCGATTATGGCTCATGCCAACCTAAATATGGCTCGTGCCATCTTGATTATGGCTTTGTGCCAATCGTATTTACCCGTGGCTATGTGCCTAACATATATACCGATGACTTTGTGTCGATCATATTTACCCGTGGCTGTGTGCCGGTTATATTATCGTAGCTGATGGCTATGTGCCGGTCTTATTACAGTTGCCGATGGATATGTGCCAATTATGAGACCGTTATTGAAGGCTTAAAGCCGTATAAATACTAGCAGCTAGGCTGCATTATTGGAGAGATTGGCTGGGTGGGTCGACATGGTCCCCATATGGAGAGATTGGTTGGTACGAGTGGAGAGTTTGGTGGTTAAGGGTTGGGTTACATGTTCATTCATTGTTATGATATAGGGCTTATGCCCAGATTGTTACCGAATAGGGCTTAGGCCCAGACTGTTACCGTAATAGGGGATTACACACTGAGTTCTCGCAACTCACCCTTTTCTTTAACCGTCTGTAATCCCACCTTAGAGGATTTGGAGTGCGAGGACTCGGAGTGGCCACACGTCAGATATGCTTTAAAGTTAAACTTAGAAATTTTTAGTTTAATTTATTGGGTTAAAAATTTTGTAATAAGGCCATTTGAATTTTCTTTTAACTTTTATTTGGTATTTCTTTTAATTACAAACTGCTAGTCTATTAAACTCAGGTTTTAAAACAATAACTCATCATTTTTCAAAATATCACGTTTCGTGGATCATTTATATCGCACTTAGGAACAAACAAGGGTTTAAAAATTAATAATATTTTTGCAAGGGAATGACTTTAAGCAAATCTTGTTTTGTTAATAAGCAACGAAAATCAGGATTTTTAAATGGTACAATGTTTTAAATTGAAGAAGGGTTTTCAATGAAAACATGGTTTTCAAAAAACACCTCAATGTGACACGCTAGATTCAGGCCTAACTTCTAGGCCGGGTTTGGGGTGTTACACGGGTTGCCTCCCGAGAAGCGCTTATTTAAAGTCTAAGCTCGACTTACCTTGAATTCGTGCAATTACGGTGGTTCGCAGAGCCGAGGCTTCTCTTTCTCTCTATCAACTCTATTATCAAAATAAGGTTTAAGTCAAGTATTGTTTACCCTAAATGTCCAAATTCAGAATGAGTTACCTCGACTGTACCGTAGGGGAAGACGTTCAATACCGTAAATGGGTTTGATCCGTTTGCATCAAGCTCTGAAGGGGTAATTCGTGGATCTATTTTATCTAGTCGTACCTTGTCTCCAACCTTAAATTGGTTCATCGCGTTCATATGCTCATCATGGCATTGCTTTGGCTCTTCATCATGTATGCTCAGTTTCTCCTTGACATGTGTTCGACATTCATCTAGTTCATCAATTTGTAACATTCGTTCATCATAAATTGTTCTGTTTCTGTTGCATTGACTGGAAGATGGCTCCATTACGTTTTTTCAAAGAGTTTCCTGCAAAAAAGGTTGAGCTACATGGTCACTAACATTAACAGAAGATTTAAAATAATCTTGACTACTAGATGTTCTAATAGGATCCCGAGCTTGGAGAGTAATCGTTTTGTCACCTACACGAAGTACAAGCTCACCTGTACCAACATCAGTTATAGTTCTAGCAGTTGTTAAAACGGGTCGTCCTAAAATTAAAGGTACCTCACTGTCCTCATCCATGTCTAACACAACAAAGTTAACGGGAATATGAATTTATCTATTTTAACAAACACATCTTCAATAACACCCCTAGGATATCTAATGGTTCTATCTGCTAATTGAATGCTCATCCTAGTTTGTTTGGGTTTCCCAAGACCTAGCTGTTTAAACATTTTGTAGGGCTTGACATTAATACTAGCCCTTAAATCATCCAAAGCATTATCAATATTTAAACTACCAATTAAACAAGGAATAGTAAAACTCCCTAGATCTTTCAGTTTGTTGGGTAGGTCATTTTGCAATATGGCCAAGCAAACTGCATTTAGCTCCACAGCCGACGACTCATCTAACTTCTTTTTATTTGCCAAAAGCTCCTTTAAAAATTTGACATGATTTGACATCTGTGAAAGAGCTTCAACAAACGGTAATTTAATGTGTAATTTCTTTAAGATTTTGAGAAATTTATGAAATTGTTTGTTCGTGTGGTCTCTCTTCGTCGCATTAGGATATGGCACTCGAGGTTTATATTCCTTAATAACAGGTTTTTGCTCTTTCCGGCTTACCTCAAATTTATCATTATTTACCACAATTTCTTGCATCGATTCAACTAACCTTTCTTCATCTCGCACAGTAATTGCATAAAGTTGCTCCATTGGGTTAGTTTTAGTATTGCTAGGCAAACTACCTTGTGGTCTTTTTGAGATTAACTTAGCAAGCTGACCTATTTGGTTCTTGAGCCCCTGAATTGATGCTTATTGATTCTTCAATTCTACCTCAGTGTTTTGAAAGTGGGTTTCTAACACCGAGATAAAATTTGTCAACCTCCTTGATGTTTGACTTTTTCTCTTGCTGGTAAGGTTGTTGTTGGAAACCCGGAGGGGGTTATACTCTTTGATTTCCTTGACCACCCCAAGAGAAATTGGGATGGTTCCTCCAACCTGCATTATAGTGGTTACTATAAGGGTTATTTTGAGGCCTAGAATTATTACCCATATAATTGATTTCTTCGTTATCTGTGCTAGGAGCGAAGGGTAAACATTCTGGATTATTCATTCCTCCTCCATTCGTATCACATTGCATCACCAGATGTAATTGCGTAGAAACATATAAACCATCAATTTTCTTATTTAATTGTTCTACTTGATTTGATAACATGGTGACTGCATCTAAGTTGAAAACACCGGCTGCTTTCATCAGCTTCGTCTTCATGGCTTGCCACTGATAATTATTCAGTGCTATCTCCTCAATAAATTCATAAGTCGCTTTGAGTGTTTTATTGTTAAGTGTGCCACCGACTGCTGTGTCAATCAATTGCCTCGTTGAAGGGTTCAAACCGTTATAGAAGGTTTGAACTTATAGCCATAAGGGTAACCCATGGTGAGGGCACCATCTCAATAAGTCCTTATACCTCTCCCATGCATCATATAACGTTTCTAAATCGATCTGCACGAAGGAAGATATATCATTCCTCAACTTGGTTGTCTTAGCCGGTGGAAAGTACTTTGGAAGGAACTTCTTGGTCATTTCAACCCATGTGGTAATGGAACCTCGTGGTAAAGAGTTCAACCACTGCTTAGCTTTGTTCCTCAATGAGAAAGGGAATAACCGTAAGCGAATGGCATCGTCAGTTACGCCATTAATCTTGAAAGTATAGCAGATCTCCAAGAAATTAGCCAAATGAGTATTTGGATCTTTGTCTTGCAAACCATCGAACTGAACAAATTATTGTATCATCTAAATAGTGTTCGGCTTCAGTTCGAAATTATTTGCAGCAATGGTGGGTCTCACAATACTCGATTCAGCCCCAGTCAGAGTGGGCCTGGCATAATCGTACATAATATGAGGGACAGGATCTGGATCTGTAACAACTGCAGGAGGTAGCTAATTATTTTGGTTATCACCTATCTCCTCAGTAATAACAATGTCCTCTTATTCGTCTACTAAATTTTCTCTACTCTGCCTTACTTCTCTACGGTTTCTACGAGCTGTACTTTCAATTTCACTATCAAATAACAATGGTCCCGACGGGTTTCTTCTAGTCATAAACTAAAGGAACCTGCCAGAAGCAAATAAAAGAAAAATTAGAATGTAAAAATTAAACTAAAAACAAAATATAGAACAAATAAAAATGGCTCAGTTAATAAAAATCGAGTGTTTCTAATATTTTAGTCCCCGGCAACGGCGCCAAAAACTTGATGGTCACTAAACTAACTATAAATACGACAAAGGCAAGTGCACCTATCGAACAATAGTATAGCTATGGTAAGAAGGGAATATCGTATCCATGAGGACTAAAAGTACTAGTAATTACCGTCTTCTTTAATTAGCCGACAAATTGGAGTGATTGTGTTTTAATCTAAAAATTACTAAACTAATTTAACTAAGAATGCGACAGAGAATGAATCAAAGAAATAATCGAATATTAACCAATGAGATAGACAATACCCAGGAAAGAATCCACCTAGACTTCACCTTTTATTATGAATCTGAATTAAACGATTTATTCACTTGTGTCTTGATCTGTAGAAATCCCTAAATTATGTCAATATCTCTTTTGAGAGTAAGAACAACTGACTCTAGGTTGATTAATTGAAATCTCTTTCTAATTAAAACCCCTATTGTCGTATTAACTCGATCTATGGATTCCCCTATTAGATTTGATTCTAATCCGGTAGATTTATGTCGTCATATTTCTAGGATTGCATGCAACTCCACTTAATTATGCTAGATCGACTATTAAATAGAGACTTTTACTCCACTAAAATAAGCACATTAAACATGAATTAATATCCCAAAAATATTAAAACAATAAATAAGCATACATAATTGAGAACAAGAATCAAGTATTTATCGCGTAAAACATAAATTAAATAATATGATTCATCATAGGTTTCATCTCCCATAGGTATCTAGGGGATTAGTTCATAATCCTGAATGAAAACATCTCAAAGTCAGAAAAACCACAAGACATGAAGAAACTCAATAAAACTTCGAAATAAATTAAAAGGAGATCTTCAATCTTGATGGAGTCCGCTTCCGAGTTGGCTTCGATGGTGTTTTTCGAGTGTTTTCTTCGATCTTCTCTGGTTGCCCCCTTATGTCTTCTTCTAATTGGTATTTATAGACTTTAGACTGCTTAGAAAGCTTAAAAAATGGGTTTTTTTCGCGTATTTAGGAAGTAGGATGCAAAATTGACACGGGCTGGCACACGGGCGTGTGCCCAGCCCGTGTGAAAATGCCCAAGCCGTGTGGATCCTGAAAATAGCTCTTTTTATCTGATTTTGGCTCGTTTTTTGCTCATTTCGCTCCCAAATGCTCTTCTAAGTATAAAACTATGAATTTAAAAGATTAGGAGCATCAAATTCTCTAATTTGCATAATTAATCATCCAAAAATGCATTAAGAATATGATTAAAATATGTTACTTTTATAGCTTATTAGTGACTTTGGTGCATCGTACAACGAACTTCAAGGGTGGGTAGCCGTGATGCGGGATTATGTGTCGGGTACGGTAACTGATTTGCAAACACTGCCGCATAGAGGCCCAGGCGGTGAGATAAAACTGGGGAAACGAGTTTTCCATCGATTATTTTGGACGTTTGAGCCGTGTGTTAGGGCCTTCCCTCACTGCAAACCGATGGTGCAGGTGGACGAAACCGGCTCTACGACAGATACATGCAAATACTCCTGATTGCGGTTGCACAAGATGGCAACTAGAATGTACTTCCTATCACTTTTGCTATCGTGGAGAGTGAGAACTTCGAGTCTTGAGAATTTTTCTTATCAAATCTGCGGAGGCACGTTGTTAGGTAAAAGAACATTTGCCTCATCTCGGACAGAACGAAGAGACTACTTACTGCGATAAGGCGTTCGGGGGTTTTGTAGAGGTCCGTTTATTGCATCCGACACATCGTGTCAAACTTCCAAAGAGAGTATAATAACAAAGAATGGCGCAGAGAAATTGTGAAAATGGGTAAAAAACACTGTTCCAAAATTGATCTGATCATATTTTATTTTTTGAATCTATTTGTATATTTTTTTAAATCTGATCATATTTTATCAGATTGTATTTTAAAATTCTTTTTCTAAATTTCTAACTATGTAATTGTTTTAAAATATTAGTTTGAAATTGCATACATAAGGTACGAGCTAGAACCGCGAAGATTCAGACAAAGGTTTGCGAGGCTTGAAGCTCAAATGACATCATTGCCCGAAAATCGCCGTCTCCGTCCGTGGTTGGGTAGAATGGAGGACTGGCAGTAGAGTCAAAGTTACGATGATGGGTTCCGATATGGGCAGATGACGACCAATCTCGTAGAGGCGGTTAACTCGGTCTTGAAGCGTACACGTCATCTACTAATTTCTGCTGTTTTCTTGGCAACATTCTATAGACTGGCCACGTTAATACCAAAGATGGAGCTGAAATAAGTAAAGCAGATAAAGGTCGGGCACGTGTACATTGAAGGCGTCCGAAAGGCAATGAAAGTAAACGGTACTAAGGCACAGAGGATGAACGCAGAACTGTATTCGCGCGACTTGAAGACATTTCGAGTTCAAGAGCACGTAAGTTGTCGGTCAGGTATTCCACCCAAGTCGTACGTTGTTGATCTGTGAAATAGGCGTTGCGAGTGCAGGAGGTTCCAGACTCTTCGATATCCGTGTGCGCATGTTCATGCAGTGTGTGCATCACAAGCTAGACGTCGAACAATTCATAGACAAGGTCTACACGCTGCAACGCACATTGCGTATTTGGGGGAACTAATTTCCCGTAATGTCGGATGTCTCTAACTGGGAAGTTTCACCGCACGCTTTCGAGATGCTGCTGGACCACCGTCTCCGCAGACATCTTAAAGGTCGACCACAGTCGACGAGGATTCGAAACGATATGGATATCAGGGAGACGGGCGAACCCAAACAGTGCACAGTTTGCCGAACATTCGGCCACAACCAATCAACTTGCCCAGATCGTGTTTATGTTCGCGGTCAATCTTCCTATAATGTCGGATTGGAAGACAACGATTAATCCGAGTAATTATTTATTATTTCATGATTATTGTAAAAACTTTTAATTAAAGGAGTTTTTATATTTTATTTACCCACACCCTTATTATTTATTTCAAAAGCATAAATTATATAAAGTAATGAAGTTAAAAGTTAAAAAAACGAGTTAAAAGTTAAAAAAAAAATAAAGTAATAAAAATTAAAAAGAAAAAGTAATAAATAAAATCGATGGAACAGGCCTAAATTAATGGCCGGTGAAGTAATAAGGTTAAAAAGAAAAATTGAAATAGTGTAAAATAAATAAATGAAGTAATAAACTAATTTAAAACTAAAAAATGAAATTAAAGGAGTTTAATTAAAGGATAAATGAAATTAAAGTAATGAATTAAAGTAAAAGTTAAAAGTATAAATGAAATAAATGATAACTTAAAGGATAAATGAAATTATGTAAAATAAATAAATAAATTAATAGTATAAAAGTTAAAATTAATAAAGTGATGAAATAGTGTGTGTCAGGCCCGTGAAGTAAGTGGCCGACTTCAGGCCATGTGTGTTAGGCCCTAGAAGCAGGCCTATGTGTGTCAGGCCATGGCTATGCAATGGCCAGCTTCAAGCCTAAGTGTCAGGCTTGTATCATTGTCAATGGGTAACTGAACCCTTGGTTGCCGGCTTCAGGCATGCACGATTGTGACCCATCAGTCACGGGTTACATGACTTTTCAAGTTAATTTTTTTTCTTTTTTTTCTTAATTTTTTTCCTTTCTAATGGTCCCTCCACTATAAATTCCCTATGTGAGCCATCAACTGTCTCACCATTGCAAATTTCACTGTCAATCACCGTAAGTTGGCGTCGATCACCGTCGACCAACACCAGTAATCAGATTTATTTCCCTCATTTTTTCCTACAGTTTTAAAAATTATAAGTTTATGCAACCTTGTTTCAAATTTAAATGTTTTTCAGTAATTTCTTAATTATTTATATTGTTCGTGATAATTTTTTTTATTTTTATGCAGATATCGGAATGGATGATAATTCTCTTCTAAAGCATGACAATCACATTGCTAAATTTGTTCACAATACGGTCAAATATTCACTAATTGACCTTAAAACAAATATTCACTAACTGATTATATCTTGTTTTTTAACGATAATTAAAACTTATTATTTTTACTATTTTCGCAGGAACAATACCGGGTTGTCAAACCACGACTCTATGATCCGGGATACTTTCCGGATCAGAGGGTTCTGCCGTATTTTAATGTCGCGGGGTTTGGGTAGCTGCGTACATTCAGATTGTTTATCTACGGGCCGGTTTAATATCAGCATTGGTTGAACGACGACGCCTGGAGACACACACGTTCCATCTCCCCTGTGGAGAGGTAACAATCACATTGCAAGACGTAGCAGTCCAGCTAGGGTTGTCTATTAATGGAGAAACAGTGAACAGGCCGAGAAAAGTGACGGATTTGTGGGGCACTTGCCGACGATTATTAGGAAGAGTGCCCCCGATGATGAATGAGAAATATTAATCGAGTTGAAATTCACTTGGTTAAGAAGTAACTTCAAGCATCTCCCCAATCGTCCAACGAAGATGGACATTATCTACGCTGCTAGAGCGTTTATTCTATAGCTCATAGGTGAAATATTGATGCCGGACGTAAATCAAAATAAAGTCCACATCATGTACCTCCCTTTACTCGAAGACCTAGCCCAAGCTGGTAACTATAGTTGGGGCTCTGCAGTACTGGCGTGCTTATACTGCGAGCTTTATCAAGCGACAAAGCCATCCATGAAGACCATGGGCGGTTGCTGCCTTCTATTGCAGTCGTGGGCCTTATACCGGATGCCATTTCTGGGAGATGTGAACCAGCAACTGCTGTCCTGCCCACTTGTAAATAGGTGATTTATCATTCGACTATACCTTTTTTTGTTTATTAATTTTATAGTATAGTACTTTTTGCATGAAACAAAATTAAAATAAAAAATATTCACGTGTATTTTAGATGGGCAACAGTACTAGGAATTGGACGATCATACACTGTGTATATGTATCGCCAAATGAAAGAGACTCACGCTGGGGATAAAGTAAAATACGTTTTCGAGTTTTTTTCTCCTAATACAATATTTTCAAAAAAAAAATAAACGTAGCTAAAAACGTCTGCTCTATACTGTGCAGTTTCTTTGGATGTTGTATTCGGACCAAAAATTTATGCCACTCATACCATTATGGGTTCACAATCAGCAAGCTCTATTCGTGACAAACGTCCCATTGATTAATTTTCATATGGTCGAGTGGCATGCCGCGGATCGGGTCTTGAGATAGTTCGGTTGCATGTAACCTATCCCAAACCCTCCATACGACTTCAAAGAAATACACGGGATAGACAAAAGGAGAAGGACCACATAAATTGGGCGAACCAACATGCTCCGTACATCATTCTGTGGAACGCCCGACATGAGAGGCGGTCCCTCTTGTTTGTCTCGGAGACAAGGTTCATTCCTTCGCTCGAGTATGCAACATGGTATGATGAAAACGGGTTACCTTACATATACCAGGGTCGATACATGGTGATCCTAGAGCACGCGCAACCAAAGTCTACTCGATGGCGTAGGACTGGAACACGACCATGTCACAACTGAGTTCCACCATTCGGGAACACGGAATCTATCTCAAACCCCGTTATCGAACCCGAATATGAATCATCTGAGGAAGCCTCGTAAACCCCCTATCCGAATCCTCATTCGTTGAGGACATATTTGGTGATGATCCCGAGCCTTAACACTCGGCACACTCCGGATCGTACTCATACCACCCAGAGCTCCATCGACAAGTATCTACACCTAACATTGAGTATATTTTTGGCTTGGCTCCTCCGGTCTCGCAATACCCCTCGACCCCCGATGATAGGGTATACGATTATACAACTTTCTTAAGTACACTGGGAGGGACATCGGATGCTGGCTTGAGCAACTATCAAACGCCTTTTCAAGGTACACGCCCTCGCCAATGGAGGCAACTCGATCGTTATACGCCAGCCTCGGGGATGTCGCTGGGATCTAGACAATTTTGATTTTTCTTGTAAATATTAAATTTGTAATTATTCTTCCAATGCAAATTTTTTTTATTTTTTAACTTAATTATTTCTGGGCATAGATGAGTACAAAATATTAAGTAATAAATAATAATTCAAAAAAATAATAAGATAAAAAAAATTACATATACAAGAAAATACGAACATCCTAAAAAACTAATATACAAAAAAAATATAATTCGACCCATAAATAATACCGACTAATTTTGAATAGCAGTTTCTTCACAGTTAGTCGTCTTCTGCTTGAATCAAGTCTACGTTACATTTCGTAATTTCGACCATGTTCGCTCACCGTATTTTTTAACCGTCATCGGTTTACACAGTTTGCCATCTATTGCAAAAGAAGTCATCCGACCCTTAATGGCATAATCTTATCGATTCACATGATAATATATAATTAAACTCAGTTAAAACATGACAGTATATAATTCAACCCCGAAATTCGATTGTACACTCTAAAACACTCACATATTCAATTCCCTACATCACATCGATTTGATAATATACTCCCAAATATGGTATCTCCATTTGATGGTACACACCCAAACACTCTCATTTGATGATAATCTCAACAACTTTTTTCTCGTTCAATTACAATACCACAACCAAATAGCTTCCATATGTATAAGCTAAAGGGGTTCCGGCCATCAGTGTCACAGCACCACAATTTTTTTTTTCAAATACGGTACAAGGGTGTCGACCATCAGTGTCCCAGTACTCGAAAAAAATATTTTGGTCCCCGAAAAAGCTGATGCCAACCATCTAGTACCTCTAACCCAAAATCTTTTTATCTGATAAAGTGAGTGCCGACCATTAGTGTGCCAACACCAATTTTTTTTTTTTATGTGTAAAAGTGTTGCCGGCCACTTACACCCTCCAACCAATTTTTTTTTTTCAAATATTGGTATAAATGTGTACTAATATGCTATAGTTTGAAAAAAAAATATAGGGGTGCTGGCCATTAAGTCCGTTGGACTTCTTATGTCAGGATACGAATCAAATAATAAATATTCCTTTTTAGGAGGTCTGCGAGTTGCTGCTCAATCGATTAGTTATGAAATACCATTAACTCTGTGTATTTTATCAATATCTCTACGTGCGATTCATTGAAATAGAAACTTTTATTTTACTTATTCCTTTTGTTCTAGAAAATAAGTTGAGTTGATAAACTAAATTAGATAGTTATATATAAGTGAAAGAAAGCAGCTTATAAATTCGCAGTAAATTAAACAAAAAAATAGAATCTCATTTCCTATGTACAGGAGTAAAGTGGAAGAAAATGTAAGCGGAAGAAGTCTTCACCCCAAGACAGGTTGATTAGTTAATATTGCTTGAAGCGGGCTCAAAAGATCAACCGTATAGAGTTTTCGTTATCCTCCCCTTTTCTTTCCAATTCCTTCCAAAGGTCAACAATCTGTTTATTATCTCGTTGAAACTTCCAATTAGGAATCACTTTGAGGAGTTAGATCATTGCAGAATAAATCAAGAAAAGAAAGGAAACTCTTTTGGTTTAATTTATTTATATATTTAATATTATATTCAATTTATTTATATATTATATCTATTTTATTTTTTATATATTCTAAATATTTTATATAATTTTATATTTATATATTATTATTTCTATTTTTTGTATACATTATATACAATACAAAAAAGTAAAGTATGGATATTGATCCAATTCATCTCATTAATATTTGTAGTACAATCCTTCAGTCGGTTTCGCTTCATTTAGTTCAGTTTTAATTTCGGTTTATGAAATTTCAATAAATTCAAATTAATAAGGAGTCCTTATGTCATGTTACCGAGGGCCTTGTTTCAAAAAAAGACGCCATCTGGGGGCTTTACTGGAACTAACTAGTAAAAGGCCTAGAGCCAGAAGCGATCTTAGAAACCAATCGCGCCCTGGTAAAAAATCTCAATACTGTATTCGTTTAGAACAAAAACAAAAATTGCGTTTTCATTATGGCCTTATAGAACGATAATTACTTAAATACGTTCATATTGCCAGAAAAGCCAAAGGGTCAACAGGTCAAGTTTTACTATAATTACTTGAAATGCGGTTAGATAACATCCTTTTTCGATTGGGTATGGCTTCGACTATTCCTCAAGCCAAACTTGCAAAATGGATATGTTTATCATAAAGAGAATCGTTGTTCCTGACCCTACTTCACTTTAATTGTTATTTAAACAGGTCAAAGTCAAAGTTATGTCTTGGTTTGAGTGGGGTTAACATTTCTCTTCTACATGTCCATGGAGTTTTGAAAAATCCAAACATCTTAGAGGTAGATAGAGAGGTAGGAATTTATCGAATAAACCGCACTCCTTCGTATACGTCAGGAGTCTATTGATAAGAAGTGGCTGGGCAAAGCTTGAACCCAATTCCTACAGTGATGAATATAAACGCAATTGAAATTCCTGGGGACTTATACATTTGTGTATTGATAAGACCATTCACTATTTCTTGAAGCTCGATCTCTGCCCCGGATGAACCATATAGCCATGAGAAACCATAAAACAGAATAGAAGAGCTTGCCCTACCCATGAGTAAATATTTCGTAGTAGCCTCATTAGACTGTACATCTTTCTTGATATATCCAGATAATAGGTAGGAGCATAAACTGAAACACCCTGGAGCTACAAAGATAGTTATTAAATCGTTAGCACCGCATAAATACATTCCTCCTAGAGTAGCTGTTAATATGAATAACAAAAACTCTGCTGTAGCCATTTCTGTACATTCAATGTACTCTACAGATAGAGGAATACATAGAGTTGAACATAGTAAAATAAGAAATTGAAAGATTTCGTTGAAATTGTTCGTTTGGAAATTTCCTGAAAAGCTAATCATAGATTATTCACTCCATCAGAATAATAGGGCCGTTATGCTCATTACTAAACTTGTTGAAGAGACGAAATATAACCAATGTATATCTTTTTCATTAGAGGTTGAATCGATCACCAAAAGAAGAATTAGGCCAAAAATTAGGATACATTCTGGGAAAATAAAACTTCTATCGAAAAGAAACAAATGAAAGGCTTTCATAAAATTCTTGTAGAATCGAGAATGAAGTTTTCATTCTGTACATGTCAGATCATGAATTAGTAACTACATCACATCTCCAAAAAAATCCCAATTGTTTCGTACTTTCTATTTTTGGAATGGGAATATTTACGGAATCCCCATGAATAGGATCAAACCTTATTCCATGGTATTTACATGAGATTCCTCTTTCTTATTCTTAAGCAAGTCCCCGAGAGGGCTTAGTTGATCCATGATTTATGTGTCAGCTTTCGTTTCCTTTTTGTTTGTTTTGAGGAATATATCGATTAATTCCGATTCTTTCTTTTTCTATTGATTCTTTTCCGATCAAGATGTATGGATCCATGAATCTATGTGTCTATATCGATCATGTTCATGGATTAATGAAAATATGCAAAATCTCTATTTGCCTCTGCCACTCTATGAGTCTCTTCCTTTTTTGCGTATGGCATCGCCACTCCCTTTGGCAACATCCACTAATTCAGAACTTAATTTGAAAGCCAAATTTTGATCCGGACGTTTTCGGGATACCCCTAATAACCAACGAATGGCAAGTGCTTTTCCTTGTGTGGATCTTATTTCAATGGGAACTTGACGAGTCGATCTGCCTACACATCTTGATTTTTTTGCTATATCGGAAGTTACTCCACGTATTGCTTGACTTAAAACAGATAGTGGATTTGTTTGTCTTTTTTTGAATCTTTTTCAAGGCTCGATAGATAATTTGATAAGCCAATGATTTTTTTCTGTGTTTCAGAATATGGTTAACAAACATGTTAATTAATCGATTACGATAAATTGGATCAAATTTTGTAGTTTTTTCTTCTGCAGTACCTCGACGTGACATGAGCATGAAAGGGGTTTAAGAATCCATTTTTTTATAAGGGCTGAAATCATTTATTTTGGCTTTTTGACCCTATATTGTAGGGTAGATCTCGAAAGATATAAAAGATCTCCCTCCAAGTCGTACATACGACTTTCATCGAATACGGTTTTCTACAAAATTCCATATGTATCTATGAGATCAAGTATGGAATTCTGTTTACTCACTTTAAATTGAGTATCCATTTCTCTCCATTTCCTGCTAGGATTGGAAATCCTATGTTTTACATATCCATACGATTGAGTCCTTGGGTTTCCTAAATAGTGTAAAAAGAAGTGTTTCGAATCATTGCTATTTGACCCGAACCTGTTCTAAAAGAGTCAAGGCATTTCGAATTGTTTGTTGACACGGAAAAAGTCAGGGAAAACCCCTGAAATTATTTCAGTATTGGACATTAGACATATAATAGTTCCGAATCGAATCTCTTTAGAAATAAGATCTTTTTTTCTCATGGTAGCCTGCTCCAGTCCCCTTACGAAACTTTTGTTATTGGGTTAGCCATGCACTTCACATGTTTCTAGCGATTCACATGGAATCATCAAATGATACAAGTCTTGGATAAGAATCTACAATGCACTAGTGTCACAGACTTAGAATTTTCGTCTCACAATCCATGCGGCTTTAAGCAGTTACTTTGCTCCAAAAATGCCTAAATTAGCCAAACTCCAACAATTGAGGATTCAACGGAATTCCTCCACAGAACCAACACAAAGCGAAAACAACTCGAAGATGAATAAAAATTAAAATAAGAACAAGCCATAGAAAGCTAAGAACACAAGAGAGAAATTTTTGAGTGAATGCTCTCAAGAATTCTTATTGCTCAAGAATGAAATGATTTACAATGAGGGGAGAGGCCTCTATTTGTAGTTGAGCCTCCCCAAATTCAACGGTACAGATCAAAGTACATCAACGGCTAAGATTAAAAGTTATTTAAAAATCAAATCTCTAAGATTACAGAATCATATCTTTTAAGATTACATATCATATCTAAGATTGCATATCTTCAAAGATTATGTTTCTATATGTGTCAAGCTTCGTAGATGGACCTTCAATCTCTCCAAGCAACGGACTAGTCCGATCGGGCCAAATGACCTCATTTGAACTTGATGGATCGCACAAGTGTGCCATGGTTGTGGGCTCCCATGCGCAACCTATGAAATTCTCCCCCACCAGTTCTAGCGACACCCTCGTCGCGTCCTCCACATGAAACTGGTCTATCTTGTCTTAGAATTGCCATTAAGCCTCAGCAGGTTCCTAACTTGTTTCACTATTGGGAAATCCCTTCTATTGAATTAAGTATTCATGCCGCGGCCGATAGTACTTTCGTTCGATCACACGGTCTGCCTCGATGCTTTTAACTTCTCGATCGTAGGAGACCTTTACCCCTATTAGTGCTCGTTCAAACTTGCGTCGATTTGGATATTCTCCATCTTTATGGAACGGCTTAAGTATACATAAATGGAAAATTTGGTGGACTTTGAGCTTTGTAGGCAGCTCAAGCTTGTAGGCCACCTTGCTTACTCTCTTCATAACTCGAAAGGGTCCCTCATATCGTTGCACAAACTCCTTGTGCAAGCCATTATGTCACAAAATCAAATGTAGTTTAGCAAGGACTGAGTCACCAACTTGAAATTGCACATCCCTTCGATTCTTATCCTCCAACTTCTTGTTGCGCTTACTTGCCTTGTGTAGACAAGCTTAGCTAAATCGTTTTGCTCTTGTCAATCTCTCGCAAATTGATAAGCTACTGGATTTGGTCTTGCATAACGAGTTGCAACAACATTGGGTGTAAGAGGCTATTGCCCCGTCACTGATCGTGTCTAAATTAACTATGACAACGAATAAGGCAAGCACACCTATCGTTCGGTAGTATAGCTATGGCAAGACTGAAAATATCGTATCCTCAAGGACCAAGAGTACTAGTAGTTACTATCCTATTATTATTTAGCCTAAGTATTAAGGGAATTGTTGTTTAATTAACTAATTATTAAACTAAGGATGCTAAGACACAGAGAGTGAATTGGGAAAATACTTTTGGGGAAAAACCAGTTGATTAAGACAATACCTGAGGAAGAATCCACCTAGACTTCACTTGTTATTTAACTCTAAACCAGACGATTTATTCACTTGACTTGATCCGTAGGATTCCCTAATTTATATTAATACCTCTTTCGAGGCTACTAACGTCTAACCCTAGGTTGATTAATTGAAATATCTTTCTAATTAAAACCCCTAGTGTTGTATTAACTCGATCTATGGACTCCCATATTAGGTTTGACCCTAATCCGGCAGATTTTTGTCATTTTATCTCTAGGGTTACGATCAACTCCGCTTAACTATGCTAGATCTACTCTTAAACAGGGACTTTTGCTCCACTACCTAAGCACATCAATACTTGAATCAATATCCTGAAATATTAAAACAAGAATTAAGAACACATAATTAAGAACAAATCAAGTATTTATCATATAGTTCAGAAAACAATAACAAGATCCGTCTTAGGTTTCATCCCCCTCAGGTATTTGAGGGGTTTAGTTCATGATTAATGAAGAATACAGCTCAGAAGAAAGTAAATAACAAAACATAAGAAAAACCCTAAAACCCCCTGAAGGAAATTGAAGAGAAGATCTTCCGTCTTGAGCGTGAATCCGGCTTCTGAGATGAATCAACTGGCTTTCTTGGAGTAATCCCCCGTGTTCAGCCCTCACTGGATTTGCCCCTGACCAAAGACACTTTTTAGGTTATACTTAGGGCGTTTATATAGGTTTCAGAATATCTTTCTTGGCCCACAAGTATCCTATTCCGAATTAAACTCATCTTGGCTATAGCAGGGACATGCCCGTGTGACACGCCCGTGGTCGACTCTCTTGGCCGTGGTCGATCCTGTTTGCCACACACGGCCATGTAATCTAGCCGTGTACAATGCTCTAGGCAATGTCTCAGTTGTTACTCGAAACGCACGGCCGTGGGTGATAGTCCAGGCCGTGTGAGTCTCTAAGGTAAGCCCATTTGCTCTGTTTTTGGCCCGTTTCTCGTTCTTTTCATCCTCTGATGCTTTCCTAAGTATAAAACATGAAATTAAAGGATTAGGAGCATCAAATTCCACAATTCAAAGGATAAATCATCCAAAAAGTATGCTAAATGTGGGATTAAAATATGTATACATTACGGTTTATCGGTCACTATCTCGAACAGACTCTAGTTCATCGGCCCATTTCATTGTAAGTTGTACGAAAATTGGGCCACATCCAACAACTTTGGCTAGTCCCTTTGTGTGGCACTTACATAGTGCTGGTGATATGTCTCTAACAATGCATTTACTCGCTCTATTTTCCCATCGGTTTGTGGATGCATGCTAGTGGAAAAGTTCAAGTCTGAGCCCATTAACTTGAACAACTCTGTCCAGAAATAGCTCGTGAATCGCCCATCTCGATCACTGATGATAGACTGTGGAACTCCCCAATATTTCACCACGTGTTTAAGGAACAAACGAGCTGTCTCCTCAGTAGGGTGTCGAGACCATTTTTATTTTATGTTTGAAAAATGGGGATCGACTTTAAAAATAAGGATGTGGAGTCGCCACCAACCCTTTTTTGTTTATGTGAGGTTGGATCACCTTGTAGAAAAATTTATTTGGTCTGAGAAATTAAATAAAAGGGTTCGAGTCGATTACATACGAGGAAGGGTTAGCACCCCATACGCCCCGAACGGTACCAAATCAATTAATTAGTGTCCTTTTGTTGAGAACTTGAAAATATTCAAAGTATAATTTTTTTTAAAGAGGGTTAATTAACCTTGAATTGAATCTCAAGATTAACTCATTTCGAAGGAATAAAAATATCATACCCAGTACATTAGGATATAACACATTATACTTCGACACCGAGATCATCTTTGATCTTCAAAACATGCAATTAAGAAGGGTATTTGGCTATTTGGTTGGACAGAAAATTCACACCCAGTACGTTAGGGCATAATTTTCCAACCTTCCAAATGCACAAATATTGCCTTATTTTTGGGAAAAAAGTTTTTAAATACATAATCTTAAACTCGACTCAAAATACACTTTAAAAGAGATGGAACATTTAGTAGAGACGTGAATACATTAGAATTCAAGGTGTAATACAATGAAGGGATACACAAATTAAATATCATATTAACAATAGGCAATAAAATATGATTCTTTTTAAAGAAGGTTAATTTACGTTGAATTTGAATCTCAAGATTAGCTCGTTTCGAAAGAATAAAAATATCATACCCAGTACGTTAGGATATAACATATTATACTTCGACACCGAGATCATCTTTGATCTTCAAAACATGCAATTAAGAAGGGTATTTGGCTATTTGGTTGGACAGAAAATCGACACCCAGTACGTTAGGGCATAATTTTTCGACCTTCCAAACATACAAATATTGCCTTATTTTGGAAAAAAGTTTTTAAACACACAATCCTAAACTCGGTTCAGAATGCACTTTTAATGAAATGGAACATTTAGCATAGACTTGAATACATTAGAATTCGAAGTATAATACAAGGATAAGATGCATGAACATTAATCATGAAATACCCAAATTAAATATCATATTGGTCAACAAGCTATAACATACAATAGTCTTACAAAATTGACAATGACAAACAAGAATAAAACTTTAAAAGCTAACAAATATGCTTAAAGCAACTAAAATAAATTGGTTGTGAAATTAACCCTTTACGGAATTATTTAAAATAAGATAGTTTATGAAAAAATTTATTAGATATACATTTTAAAAGAATTTACACATTTAAATATATATATGCAAACGTTTATAAGTGATAAGATATAGAGTGCATGAAATAAATTAGATTATACAATACATATATGTATAAAATAATAGCATATAATTGTTTTTTAAGATTAATACTATGAATTATTAAAGAAATACTTAGTATAGGATTTAGAATTAAATATTTTTACAATAAATATATAAATATATAGATGGCAAATAAAACAAATTAGAACTTTATAGAATAGATCTCAAAATAATTTGATTAGAATAATCTAAATAATGAATAAATTTATGATTAAAAATACATGAATTATAAATAAGATTAATAATTTATTGGAATGAAAATAAAAATTAGAAGGCCATTATGTAAATAAACCTAATTATCTAAATGAAATCGTGGATCATATTGCATTTTCGCATAAAGTATGAAGGATTAAACTGGCAAACATTCCAATATTTAAAACGCAACACATGAGCAGGACTAAATTAAAGCAATGCACAAATTACACAGATCAATTGAGAAATAGATAAAATGTATAACAGGTTTAATTAAATAAACATGCAATAAAAAAAAGGACCTAATGCACAAATATTCTACTATTTCAAAAATGCACGTCCAAGCGGTTCTTGAATCGGATCGGTCGGACCGAATTACACGGCATCGTTTCAATATCCTCAAAATGAATAGAACGGGCGCCGTTCCCTTAACACATTAAAAACAGAGTTAAAAAAATAAATCATCACTCTGCTCCTAAATGAAACCCTAATCTATTCTGTTCTCTTCTTCAGCCGCAACCCAAAACCCCTTCTGTTTACCACCCAATCGCCACCATAACTAGCGCAGAGCAAATTTCACAAACGATCCGACTTGCTTCAATAATACCGATCTTGAAGCCTCGCTTATCCAGCGTCCTAACTCCGATTACGACGGAGAAAACGTTGTCTATTCGCGATGGTTTGCTCAACATCTTCGCCTAACTCCGATTGCGACGGAGAAGACGAAGACATTTTCAACGGTACACATTTTCTATTTTATTTTGCACACATATACAATACTAGCACAGTTACTAGAAAAATAATCAAAACAAAAAAGGAAAAACGTAATCACCTTAATGTTTTCTATTTTTCTATTTCTTTTTTGCTTGTGTGCGTAAAAAACAAATGAGGATTACATCAGGCTTTTATAGCCTAAAAACAAAAACAAAAACAAAATCCCCCCTTTACAATGAATCTATTCGACTTTTATAGCCGGAATGAAAAAGATGAAAATACAAATTATTTCATTTTTTGTTATTTCTCTCCGTCAATCTTGGTGCTGTTTGCATTTGTTAGTTTGTTGCAGGTACAGCTGGGAGGATCACGCGTGGAGGAAGTGACGAGGCTGCACGGAGGAGTCACTCGTGCGAGCAGAGGCACCAGAAACTTCTAGGGTTTCCCAGATTGAAACCCACTGTTGGACCATTTGGGCCACTCGGTTCTGTTATGTATCTGGGCCCTGAGAGCTGAAACCGTTTTTGGGTTTTGGGTTTAAAATGAGTATTGGGCCATTTAGGACCAGGTTTGGGCCCATTCGGGGTTATTGTTTTGTAAATTGTAAAATTTGGACTTTAGGCTTTATTGTAATTACTGGACTTTTATTGGTTTTTTTTTATGTTTTTGGTTTTAAAAGGGCCGGGCGAAATGGGCCTATTACATAGGGCACTCATTGATTGCGGGAATAAATGTTGCATACTTCGAAAACCTATCCACCACAACAAAAATGCTTGCAAACCCATCAGAATTAGGCAAACCCATAATAAATTCCACGGATAAACTCTCCCACGGGCACTCCGAAATGGGTAAAGGTTGTAACAAACGGGCAGGAGTCTTCAACTCGACCTTATCTTGTTGGCACACCAAATAAGTTTTCACATAGGTCTCCACATCATCACCTATGTGAGGCCAATAAAACCAATCCTCCAAAAGAGCCAAAGTGCAATGCATACCTGGATGGCCAACCCATCTTGAATCATGACATTCTTTCATGACTTCTTTATGCAAATTCCCATATTGAGGCACATAGAGACGTTACCCCCGAGTGTATAGCAATTCTCTCTCAAGTCAAAACCGCTTTGTTTTTCCATCTTTGGCGAGCTCAATCAAATTTTTGGCTGTGGGATCATGGGAAAATCCTTCCCGAATGCACTCCAATAAGGGACTGTCGGGTTGGCTTATAATTGCAAACTCCATTTTTCGACTAAGTGCATCATCCACAATGTTGGCACTCTCCGGCTTGTATTCCATGCTAAAATAAACTTCGTTAGGAGATCCTGCCAACGAGCCTGCTTGGGAGACAACTTTTTTCGGGTTAGAAAATAACTATTTCCAACATTATCAGTGAATACCACGAACCTGGAACCTAGCAAATAGTGCCTACATATGCGCAAACAATGCACCAAAGTGGTTATCTCTTTTTCTTGACCCATGTATCACTGTTATGTCTCGTTAAGCTTTCGACTCTCGAAAGCAATTGAATGCCCATCTTGCATCAAAACTCCCCCAATCGCATAGTCTGAGGTATTCGTTCGTACCTCATACGTCTTTGAAAAGTATGGTAAAGCAAGTACAGGCTTACTCGTCATTGCTTGCTTCACTTGGTTAAAGGTATTCTCGCACCGAGGGTCCCAATCCCACACTTTGCCCTTTTTCAACAAATTCGTCAAGGGTGTAGTGATTTTAGAGTAGCCTTTAATGAAGTGTCGATAGTAATTTTCCAACCCAAGGAAAGACCGTAACTCCGTTACCTTGGTTGGTGGCTCCCAATCAGCAATGGCCCGAACTTTTCTTTCATCCATTCGAATCGTGCCACCTTCCACAATATGGCCTAGAAATGGCACCTCTCGTTGGGCAAATGAGCATTTCTCCTCTTTGACATATAGTCCATTTTCTCGTAAGGTTTGGAACACCTCCCTCAAATATCCCACATGCTCCTCAAGTGACTTACTATACATCACAATGTCATCAAGATAAACAACCATAAAACGATCTAAGAAGGGTTGCAATACCTTATTCATTAGGGTGTAAAATGTGGCTGGAGCATTTGTCAACCCAAAGGGCATCACAAGGAACTTAAAAGACCCATACCGAGTCACAAAGGCAGTCTTGGGCTCATCCCTTTTGACTACTCTCACTTGGTGGTACCTCGATCACAAATCCAACTTAGTAAATGATCTCACGGTACCAAGTTGATCGAACAAATCTGCAATAAGAGGAATGGGATACATGTTCTTCACAGTGGTCTTGTTTAAGGCCCTATAATCGATGCACAATCTTAAAGACTCATCATGCTTCTTTTGGAACAACACCGGTGCACCAAATGGAGCTTTAGATAGTCTAATAAACCTGACATCTAAAAGCTCCATCAACTGTTTCCACAATTCCTCCAACCTAGGTGAAGACATCCGATATGGGGCCCTAGCTGGCGGCTCAGTATTGGGTATCAACACGATCCTGTGGTCCACCTGCCTCTTAGGTGATAACTTTTTGGGCAACTCTACTGGTATTACGTCTTAAAAGGACTTCAATAACTGGCTTACTTTTGGAATTTCACCAACGGATTTCACATCCATATTGACCTTCAAGGTTTCTAAATAGGAGACTTCATCTCTGCGTACTCCTTTAGCGAATTGAATTGTCTACAATTTTTCCCTTCATGCTTCTTTTTCCTCTTCATTCGCACCATACATTGATGGTTTAAATTAGAGATCACCATGTAATTACCAAAAGGAAAAATACCCGCATTAATCCAGTCAAGTAAGCTTAATCCAACCACAAAATCATAGTCATCAAGTGGGATTACCTTAATGGTTGCTTTACCAGTCCAATCTCCAAGTCTGAGTTCCACCCTTTTTGCTACACTCGTTATGGGAACGCTTTTCAAGTTCACCGTTTTGATTCGACCTGAATCTTTCTCAATTTTGAGCTTTTTCGCCATCTCTTCGAACATAAATAAATTGAACGCACCAGTATCAACAAGTGCATTCAATCATTTTCCAGCCACGGTGATGTCCACAAACATCAGCTAATTATTAGCCTTGTCTTCGACACCACCTAATATCACACTAAGACTTTTGGTGTCGTCTCCAGCCTCTTCGCACGCCTCCATGGCATTGAAAACGGCTTTTTTCAGATAATCCCTCATTCGATATGGGCCTTGAAAAAGATAGCATCTCAATGGTGATCGTGTCCAAACTAATTATGACAACGAATAAGGCAAGCGCACCTATCGTTCAGTAATATAGCTATGGCAAGACCGGAAATATCGTATCCTCAAGGACCAAGAGTACTAGTAGTTACTATCTTTTTATTATCTAGCCTAAGTATTAAGGGAATCGATGTTTAATTAACTAATTACTAAACTAAGGATGCTAAGACACAGAGAATGAATTGGGAAAATACTTTTGGGAAAACCAGTTGATTAAGACAATACCCGAGGAAAGAATCCACCTAGACTTCACTTATTACTTAACTCGAACTGCACGATTTATTCACTTGACTTGATCCGTAGGATTCCCTAATTTATATTAATACCTCTCTCGAGGCTACTAACGTCTAACCCTAGGTTGATTAATTGAAATCTCTTTCTAATTAAAACCCCTAGTGTTGCATTAACTCGATCTATGGACTCCCATATTAGGTTTGACCCTAATCCGGCAGATTTTTGTCATCCTATCTATAGGAGTGCGATCAACTCCGCTTAATTATGTTAAATCTACTCTTAAACAGGGACTTTTGCTCATCCGAATAAGCACATCAATACTTGAATCAATATCCTGAAATATTAAAACAAGAATTAAGAACACATAATTAAGAACAAATCAAGTATTTATCATACAGTTCAGAAAACAATAACAAGATCCGTCTTAGGTTTCATCCCCCTCAGGTATTTGAGGGGTTTAGTTCATGCTTATAAAAGAATACATCTCAGAAGAAATCAAATAACAAAGCATAAAGAAAAACCCTAAAACCCCCTGAAGGAAATTGAAGGGAAAATCCTCAGTCTTCAGCGTGATTCCGGCTTCTGAGATGGTTCAGCTAGCTTTCTTCGAGTAATTCCCTATATTGAGCCTTCTCTGGCTTCGCTCTTCATCAAAAGCCCTGACAGAAGGCTTCTATCGACTCTCCCTTTAGGTTGCCCTCTAGGGTGTTTATATAGGCTTTCAGGATGCCTTACTTGGCCCACAAGTATCCTATTCCGAGTGGAATTAAAACGGGTCACGACAAGGACACGCCCGTGTGAATCGAGCCCGAGGCCGTGTTCGAGTCTGCTAAAGTGGCACGGCCGTGTTGATTTCTTTCTTTGGACCATTTTCTCTCTTTTTGGCCCGTTTCTCGTTCTTTTTTACTCCCTAAGCTCTCCTGAGTATAAAACATGAAATTAAGAGATTAGGAGCATCGAATTCATCAAATCTAATGAATATTCATCCAAAATTAAGCCAAGCATGGGGTTAAAATATGTGTAAATTATAGTTTATCAAATACCCCCACACTTAAGCGTTTGCTTGTCCTCAAGCAAAATTCTCAACTCACAATTAGAATTAACTTCCCCAAATTCATAATTCTCATCAACAATGTCTTATCATAATTCATAGATAATTCATACATGGATAATTTAACTCAGAGAGTCCTAAAGATTCAAACAATCTAAGTCATAAATTTTTATAGCACGGAAATATAGGTGTCTTCCCTTACCTAAATAATTACTTCTGATTCAAAACCGACAAGAATTGACATCCTCACTAAAGATTCACTCAAATCACTCAAAGTGTTTAAGGTTCAAATTAAGCACTCAAACAGTCAAACATCAAAAGTTAATCCCATAGGCTTGCCTGAAAATCAAATCTCCACCACTATAAAATGAGATGATACACAAATCAAAAGGTCTTTAAAAGGGTTGTAATGGGGCTTGGGTAAAAGGTGTGGATAAAGGCTGAATTAGAGGGTTAGTATCGAGATTGAATTGATAAATTACCTAACTAGAAAAATAACTAAAACTTAAATAATTACAACAATTAAGAATTCATCACTAATAACACGAGCTTCTTCTCAAAATGTGAAATTAACGCATAAGCTCAAATAACATAGAACTAATAATGAATATACTTCATTTTTTTTAAGAATAAGCACATACAATAATAATAAGAGAAAATTTAACAACTGAAATAAAGAGAATAGTTAAGCAACTGATCAAATCAAATCTCGATATAAGGGTAGTCAAGAGAAATGGTGATAACAAGTACAAAGTGGGTTTTTGGTTAAGATCAATGGGTGAGTCAAGAAATGGTTGATTAGGTTTCAAAAGGGTTCACTAGGGGTTAATTAAACGGGTAGGCTTTTTAGTGGAATAAGTGGGTTAAAACCTAGGTGCCTTTATCATCTCAGTATATCAAATCAAAGGTGTGGTCTTGACATGTATAATCGAAGCAAGTTCTAGAATAACAAATCAATGTTGAAAAACTCATAATCAATAAAGTGAGCAAGAAAAGAATATGCTCTAAAAGACTCAAGATCTCACAAAAATTATGATTTTTGATGTCAACCTTGCAAATTTCAAACTTCAAAGTAATATTTAAATTTAGGAAAACAACCTAGAAATTTTAATTACGGAAAATAGACTTATCATGCTTAATTCTCTAATATCTTAAAGTTTAAATCATCAATGTACAATTAACTATGACTTAATCCAAAACATATCAATGGAAATCATAAATCAAAAGAAATTTCATTCTAACAGTGATATGAAAAAGTGGCTTGAGAAAAAGACAAAATTCAGGGATTTGAGAATAATGCAAAAAGTTAGGAACTTTTTTTGAATAAAATTCACCCCCACACTTAAGATGTACATTGTCCTCAATGTACAAAAATAGATAATGAGAAGATAATAAGAATATCGTAAGAGAGGGAGAGAAGTGAAACTTCCTGAATTATGGATGAAATCCTTAGAAAGTGAAAAGAAACCTGATGAACTAGGCAGAGGTGAAGGTGGGGGAGAATACTCCGGTAGTTTGGTCGTTCCTTAGTAGCACCTTGAACCTTTTGAAACTGTAGAGTCATTAGTAAAGTTTTAGGGCGTTTTATTAATGGTCGTCGATAATAGACAGCCAGAGATATAAAGAAATCAAAATATACTAATAAAAATTTAAGACAAGAAAAATAAAGAGAAATAGTTCAAAATTTAAAATAAAAGAAAAAAAAATGGACTCAAAGGCCCCCCCACGCCCGTGTAGAGGATCACACACCCATGTTAGTTAATCAGTGTCGACCACGGTCCATAGGCACGGGTGTGTCTCACGCCCGTGTTCTTTAGTCAGTTGTCGACCACGGCCGCATCGCATGGCCGTGGCATTTTATCGCAGCCCGTGTTTTGGGGAAAATTTTTGTCATTGACCCGCACAGTCTCTGTCACGCTGGTGTGCCTCCTCGTGGTGTCCACATGGCCACGGCCACGCCCGCATGCAAGGCCGTGTGGTAGGGAAAACTACGCCTAAAACATGAACGAAAGTGAAAACAAACTAATTAGTAGGGTTAGTGCTCGGATTGCCTCCCGAGAAGTGCTTATTTAGAGTCTAAGCTTGATTTACCTCTTATTCGTATGGTCATGGTGCTTCACGGAGTCAAAACTCTTTTTTCTTACAATCAATTCTATCAACATATGGTTTGAGTCAGGTAATATTTACCTTAAAAATGCCGAAATTGGAATGAGTTACCTCGATCGTTCTGTATGGAAAGACCTTAAGTACCGTAAAAGGAATTTCTCCGTTTGCTTTAAGCTCTAAGGTGGTAATTCTAGGATCGGTTGAATCTAACAGTACTTGGTCCCCAACCTTGAAGTGATTTGTTCCTTTTTTAAGCTCGTCATGGAGCCGCTTTGGTTCATCGTGTATTTTTTATTTCCACTTGTCGTGTGTCCGCCATTCATCTAGATCATTGATTTGTAGTCTTCTTTCTTCATGATTTGTGTTGTTTGTGTCATATAAACTAGACCGTGGTTCTATCACGTTTTTTCGAGGTGTTTCCTTCAAAGAATGTTGATCCACAAGGTCATTAACATTAACAGAACTCGTAATATCATCTTGATCACTAGATATCCTAACAGAGTTACGAGCTTGAAAAGTGATCGTTTCATCACTTATACGAAGTGTGAGCTCACCTGTACCAACATCAATTCTAGTTTTAGCGAGCCACTAAAAGGGTCGCCCCTAAAATTAAAGGTGCGTTACTGTCCTCATCCATGTCCAGGACAACGAAGTCAACTGGGAATATAAATTTATCGACTTTTGCAAGCACATCCTCAACAATTCCCCTAGGAAATCTAATAGTTTTATCTGCTAGTTGAATGCTCATCCTAGTTTGTTTAGGTTTCCCAAGACCTAGTTGCTTAAACATTTTATAAGGTATGACGTTAATACTTGCCCCTAAATCAGCCAAGGCATTGTTAGCATCTAAACTACCAATTAAACAAGGAATAGTAAAACTCCCTGGATCTTTTAATTTTCGGGGTAGTTTATTTTGCAAAATTGCTGAGCACACTATGTTTAGCTCCACATGTGACGCCTCGTCTAATCTCTGTTTGTTCGTCAAAAGCTCTTTTAAAAATTTCCTTGAATCTGGCATCTGCGAAAGAGCTTCAAGAAACGGTAAGTTAATATGTAATTTTTTAGAAGTTTAAGAAATTTATCGAATTGTTCATCTGTGTGTTCTTTCTTCATCGCATTGGGGTATGGCACTCGAGGTTGGTACTTTGTAATTACCGGCTTTGGTTTATCATGGCTTACCTCAACCTTACCTTCCTCTACCATATTCTATTGCCTCTGTTCTGGTTCGTCTAACCCTTCACTATCGTGAGCAGTTATTGCTTAAAGTTGCTCATTTGGGTTAGTTTCAGTGTTGCTTGGCAAGCTGCCTTGTGGTCGTTCAGATATAATCTTAGCAAGTTGTCCTAATTGGTTCTCGATCCCTTGAATCGGTGCTTGTTGATTTTTAAGTGCTATTTTGGTGTTTTGGAAACGTGTCTCTGACACCGCGATGAACTTTGTTAGCATCTCTTCAAGGTTCGGCTTCTTCTCCTGTGGGTAGGGTTGCTGTTGAAAGCCTGGAGAGGGTTGTTGTCTTTGATTTCCTTGACCACCCGATGAGAAGTTTGGGTGGTTCCTCCAACCTGGATTATAATTGTTACTATAGGGGTTATTTTGAGATCTAAAATTATTACCCATATAGTTCATCTCGCTTCGCTTTCTACGCCGTGGTTGTAGGGTGGGTATTCTGTATTGTTCGTCCCTCCTCCAATTGTATCGCACTGCATCACTGGATGTACCTGCGAAGAACCATACAAACCATCAATTTTCTTATTAAGGAGTTCTACCTGGTCTGATAGCATGGTCATCGCGTCGAGGTTGAAAACATCGGCGCTTTTGTTGTCCTTGTCCTTGTAACTTGCCACCGATAGTTATTCAAAGTGACATCTTCTCTATAAACTCATAGGCCGCCTGTGGGTTTTGTTATTTAGGTTCCAATGGCGGTGAATCAATCAATCGCTTAGTTGAGGGGTTCACACCGTTGTAAAAGGTTTGAACCTGAAGCCACAAAGGCAACCCATGGTGAGGGAACCTTTTTAATAGATCCTTGTATCTCTCCCATGCGTCATAAAGTGTTTTTAAATCCATCTGTACAAAAGAAGAGATATCATTCCTCAACTTAGCAGTTTTAGCCGGCGAAAAATATTTTAATAAAAGTTTTTCGGTCATTTGATCCCATGTAGTGATTGATCCTCGTGGTAACGAGTTCAACCACTGTTTAGCTTTGTTCCTCAATGAAAAGGGAAATAACCGAACACGAATGGCATCATCAGAAATGCCATTTATTTTGAAAGTTTCGCAAAACTCTAGAAAATTTGCTAAGTGATTCTTTGGATCCTCATCCTGCAAACCATCAAACTGAACAAATTATTGAATCATCTGTATAGTGTTAGGTTTCAGTTCAAAATTATTTGCAGCAATAGTAGGTCTAACAATACTTGATTCGGTTCCTGTTAAAGTAGGTTTAGCATAATCATACATAGTTCAAAGAACAGGATTTTGATTCACCAGGTTTGCGGCAACCACAAGAGGTAGCGGATTATTATCAGCCATCTCTTCAGTAGTATTGGTATCATCCTCTTGTTCTTCTTCTATGTACTATAGGCTTCACCTTATTTCTCTTCGGTTGCGAGCTGTACTTTCGATCTCACTGTCAAAAAGTAAGGGCCCTGACGGGTTTCTTCTAGTCATAAACTAAAAGTCCCTACCAGAAGCAAAGAAAGAAAAATTAGAAAAGTATAAAAGAAATTAAATTGCAATAAAAATAAAAGTAATGGCTAAAGTAATAAAAAAATAGTTCTCCTAATATCTTAGTCCCTGGCAACGGTGCCAAAAACTTGATCATGTCCAAACTAACTATGACAACGAATAAGGCAAGCGCACCTATCATTCGGTAGTATAGCTATGGCAAGACCAGAAATATCGTATCCTCAAGGACCAATAGTACTAGTAGTTACTATCTTTTTATTATCTAGCCTAAGAATTAAAGAAATTGATGTTTAATTAACTAATTACTAAACTAAGGATGCTAAGACACAGAGAATGAATTGGGAAAATACTTTTGGGAAAACCAGTTGATTAAGACAATACCCGAGGAAGAATCCACCTAGACTTCACTTATTACTTAACTCTGAACCAGACGATTTATTCACTTGACTTGATCCGTAGGATTCCCTAATTTATATTAATACCTCTCTCGAGGCTACTAATGTCTAACCCTAGGTTGATTAATTGAAATCTCTTTCTAATTAAAACCCCTAGTGTTGCATTAACTCGATCTATGGACTCCCATATTAGGTTTGACCCTAATCCGCCAGATTTTCGTCATCCTATCTCTAGGAGTGCGATCAACTCCGCTTAATTATGCTAGATCTACTCTTAAACAGAGACTTTTGCTCCTCCGAATAAGCACATCAATACTTGAATCAAAATCCTGAAATATTAAAGCAAGAATTAAGAACACATAATTAAGAACAAATCAAGTATTTATCATACAGCCTGAGAAAACAATAACAAGATCCGTCTTAGGTTTCATCCCCTCGGTATTTGAGGGTTTAGTTCATGCTTATAAAAGAATACATCTCAGAAGAAATCAAATAACAAAGCATAAAGAAAAACCCTAAAACCCCCTGAAGGAAATTGAAGGGAAAATCCTCAGTCTTCAGTGTGATTTCGGCTTCTGAGATGGATCAACTGGCTTTCTTCGAGTAATTCCCTATATTAAGCCTTCTCTGGCTTCGCTCTTCGTCAAAAGCCCTGACAGAAGGCTTCTGTCGACTCCCCCTTTAGGTTGCCCTCTAGGGTGTTTATATAGGCTTTCAGGATGCCTTACTTGGCCCACAAGTATCCTATTTCGAGTGGAATTAAAACAGGTCACGGCAGGGACACGCCCGTGTGAATCGAGCCCGAGGCCGTGTTTGAGTATGCTAAAGTGGCACGGCTGTGTGGTGAACTCCAGGCCGTGTTAATTTCTTTCTTTGGCCCATTTTCTCCGTTTTTGGCCCGTTTCTCGTTCTTTTCGACTCTCTAAGCTCTCCTGAGTATAAAACATGAAATTAAGAGATTAGGAGCATCGAATTCATCAAATCTAATCAATATTCATCCAAAATTAAGCCAAGCATGGGGTTAAAATATGTGTAAATTATAGTTTATTAAATGGTCGTTTCCTTTCCCATGGCTTACCTTGACTAGCCTTTAGACCTTCGCCATTCTTTTTCACTTGATCCTTGTTTCCCCCACCATTGCCTTTGGGTTTTGATTTGGGCTTGGAAGGCTCATTATTATCAAACTTTCTTCCCCCAATATCATAGAAATTCTCTGTCTCAGCCATGGCTACGGTCAATTCAATGATACCTTGGCGATGCAACTCTTATTTTGCCCATATTTTCAGCCCATCCTCGAACTAATAGAACTCTTATTTCTCGTTCAAGTCTAAGATCTGAAGCATCAACTCGCTGAATTCCTTAACATAATCTCAAACGGTGCCTTGTTGCGTAAGCCGGTGCAACTTGGCAAGAGCCTCTTTCTTAGGATGATGCGAATAAAATTGCTTCTTTAACTCCTTTTGGAACTCCTCCTAAGTCCCAATAGTCGTTCCTCCATGTTTCTCATCCGTGGACCTACTCCGCCACCATAAGAGAGCAACATCAGTAAAATAAATAAAAGTAGTGTTTATCTTGGTGGCATCATTCTCAATGCCCATCGCTCGAAAATATTGTTCCAATTCCCACAGAAAGTTATCCACTTCTCTCGCAGACCTAGCCCCCTTAAACTTCTTGAGTTTTGAAACATCCACATGGTGTTGCTTCAGTCCCAAAGCCATCATCCCACTTCCCAAGGTAGCCTTGTAGATCGTAAGCTCTCCTTTAAGCTCAGCAATCTCCTCTTTCATGGCCGTCACCAAGGCCTCAAGAGTGTCATCCCTTACCATCAATTTGTCAGAAGTGGGTTTAAGAATGTCCCACACAAATTCTTTGCTATCCCCCTCAGATCCTTCATACCACTCATAACCAACTTGAGTGTCTCCTTCATGTCACCAACGGACTCTTCGAGATTGACCACCCAATTTTCCAAGCTCGACAACATGTCCCTCGATCGACTAGCCTTCTTGGCCCTCCCACGGGTCTTCATTAGCTCATGCTCAATGGTTTCTTTCAACATCTATCAACAGTGCCTTCGCAAACCAAAGCTCAGATACCAACTGTCACGGGCTTAGAATTTTTGCCTTACAATCCGTAAAACCTTAGTCAGTTACTTTGCTTCAAAAATGCCTAAGTTAGCCTAACTCCAACAATTGAGGATTCAACGGAATTCCTCCATAGAACCAACACAAAGTGAAAGCAACTCAAAGATGAACAAAGATCAAAATAAGAACAAGCCAAAGAAAGCTAAGAACACAATAGAGAAAGTTTTGAGTGAATGTTCTCAAGAATTCTTATTGCTCAAGAATAAAGTGATTTACAATGAAGGGAAAGACCTCTATTTATAGTTGAGCCTCCCCAAATTCAATAGTACAGATCAAAGTACATAAACGGCTAAGATTAAAAGCTATCTACAAATCAAAACTCTAAGATTATAGAATCATATCTTCTAAGATTACATATCATATCTAAGATTACATATATTTGAAGATTATGTTTCCATATGTGTCAAGCTTCGTAGATGGAGCTTCAATCTCTCCAAGTAATGGGCCAATTCGATTAGGCCAAATGACCTCTTTTGAACTTGATAGATCGCACAAGTGTGCCATGGTTGTGGGCTCCCATGGGTAACCCATGACACTAGAACGCCCTTGTTGATGATCCTTTACTCCGAAAGCATCTAGGGTTCCTTGAACAATGTGATATCTAACACCGAGTAAATCTTTAACCCTTCCCCCTCTTACTAAGACTACAAAATATTCTTGTGAATTATGGCCAATACCAGGTATATAACCAGTGAATTTAAAGCCAGAGGTTAATCTTACTCTGACAACTTTACGTAAAGGCAGAGTTTGGTTTTTTAGGGGTGATAGCGGAAAAGTTGACAGATAAGTCACCCTTACTGCCACACTACAGAACCGTACATGAGGTTTTCACCTTATACGGCTCCTCGTTCAATTCTTTCGAAGTTATCGGGTCATTTTTTGTTCGAGAATCTCCTCCATTCTTCCACTCTGTCCCGAAGAGTAACTAGGACAAATTCAATCATGTTTTCATGTTTCAATTAAACACTTTCCATTTTTTATTATTCTCAAAAGAGAAGATTTTTTTACCAAACATCTGCGGATCCAATCACACAATCTTATAATAAGAACAAGAGATCTTTCTCAATCAATCCCTTTGCACCTCATTCTTCGAGAATCAGAAAGATCCTTTTCAAGTTTGAATTTGTTCATTTGGAATCTGGGTTCTTCTACTTCATTTTTATTTACTTATATATTATTTTTATTATTTTTCCCCTCTTTTTTAGATTTGATTTGATTTGATTTTATTCCCTTCCATCATTCCCTAAGTCTTATAGGTTTGATCCTATAGAATCTGACCCGTTTTCTCATTGAGCGAGAGGTATAAAATAAATCAGATTGATTTTTCGATCAAAAGCACTATGTGAAATCTTTGATTTTTCCTATTTCTCTATCCCTATCCCATAGGTACAACATTTGAATCAATAGAGAACCTTTTCCTCCTATATGAATCAATATTATTATATTCCAATTCCTTACTGATACCTCCAAAGGAAAATCCTGAATTGGATCCCAAATTGACAGGTTAGTGTGAGCTTATCCATGCGGTTATGCACTCTTGGAATAAGAATCCATTTTATGAAAGATCTTGGCTTTCATGCTTTGGTGAGTCTCCGAGATCCTTTCGACGACCTATGTTGTGTTGAAGGGGTATCTATATGATTCGATCGATTGCGTAAAACTCGCGGTAGCAATGGAACCAAGGAAAGTATACAGAAAATATAGTTCTTTTCTTTCTATTATATTTGCATTTTCTATTTTATTTTTTCTATTCTATTAGTATTAGATTAGTATTCTATTCTATTAATATTATATTAGTATTAGTTAGGGATCCCGACTCAGTGAGTCCTTTCTTCCGTGATTAACTGTTGGCGTCAGTCCTAGTCCTACATAACATTGCCTCTATGGACCGAGGAGAAAGGGAGCTCAGCGGGAAAAATGATTGTACCATGAGAGAAGCAAGAAGGTCAACCACTTTCAAATATACAACATGGATTCTAGCAATGTAATGGAGTTGGGCTTTCATGTGGATCTGAATGAATCATCTTTTTCACGGAGGTAAATCCTTGCCTACTACCCAAGAGGATAGCAAGTTACAAATTCTATTTCGGTGAGACATGTATTTCTATTACTATGAAATTCATAAATTAACTAATTAATCGTAGGGTTACCGTTATCCTCTTTCTAGTGACGAATCTTGAATGTGTTCTTAAGAAAAGAAATTTGTCAAAATTTTGGAGTCTTAAAGGGTCGTGGAAACACATAAGAACTCTTGAATGGAACTGGAAAAGAGATGTAACTTCAGTTCCTTCAAAAATGGTAAGATCTATGGCGCAAGAAGAAGGGGCTGATCCGTATCATCTTGACTTAGTTTTGATTTCTCTATCTTTTTTAAGAATACCGCTTCTCCTACTTGTATCGAATAGAACATGCTGAGGCAAACCTTCTTCATGTAAAACCTATGGGATTTAGATCAAGAGAATCGTACAGTTTTATGAAACCATGTGTATATGGCTCGAATTCGTAGTCAATCCTATTTTTTATAGGAGCAGTTGACAATTGAATCCAACTTTTTCCATTATTTTCATATCCGTAATAGTGCAAAAGTAAAGCTTAGCTCCAAGTTGTTCAAGAATAATGGCGTTGTTGAGTTTCTCGATCCTTTGACTTAGGATTAGTCAGTTTTATTTCTTGATGGGGGTAGGGAAGAGAATAAGTCAGCGGTAGAGTGTCACCTTGACGTGGTAGAAGTCATCAATTCGAGCCTGATTATCCCTAAACGCAATGTAAGTTTTTCTTTTTTGCCTTGCCCCCGCCGTGATCGAATAAAAATATATAAAAGGCTCGTGGGATTGACGTGAGGGGGTAGGGATGGCTATATTTCAAAGAGCAAACTCCAAGCAAATATAAAGTGTATGGATACAAGTTATGCCTTAGAATGAAAGACAATTTTGATCTGGCTTTGTCTACAAACAAGGAAGTTATAAGTAGTGCAACTATGAATCTCATAGAGAATTCGGTCCTGGCTCAGGATAAACACTGGCAGCATGCTTAACACATGCAAGTCGGATGTGAAGTGGTATTTCCAGGGGCGAACGAGTGAGTAACGCATAAGAACCTACCCTTAGGAGGGGAACAACAGCTGGAAACGGCTACTAATACCCCATAGACTAAGGAGCAAAAAGAGGAATCCGCTCGAGGAGGGTCTCGCGTTTGATTAGCTAGTTGGTGAGGCAATAACTTACCAAGGCAATAATCAGTAGCTGGTCTAAAAGGATGATCAGCCACATTGGGACTGAGACACGGCCCAAACTCTTATGGGAGGCAGCAGTAGGGAATTTTTTGCAATGGGCGAAAGCTTGACGGAACAATGCCACATGGAGGTAAAAGGCGCATTGGTCATGAACTTTTCCCGGAGAAGAAGCAATGACGATATCTAAGGAATAAGCATCGGCTAACTCTGTGTAAGCAGCCGCGGTAATACAGAGGATGCAAGCGTTATTCGAAATGATTGGGCGTAAAGCGTTTATAGGTGGCTTTTTAAGTCCGCTGTCAAATCCCAAGGCTCAACCCTAGACAAGCAGTAGAAACTACCAAGCTGGAGTACGGTAGGGGCAGAGGGAATTTCTGGTGAAGTGGTGAAATGCGTAGAGATCGAAAAGAACACCAACGATGAAAGCACTCTGTTGGGCCGACACTGACACTGAAAGACGAAATCTAGGGGAGCGAATGAGATTAGATACCTCAGTAGTCCTAGCCATAAACGATGGATACTAGGCGTTATGCGTATCAACCCATGCAGTACTGTAGGTAACGTGTTAAGTATCCTGCCTGGGGAGTACGTCCGCATGAATGAAACTCAAAGGAATTGATAGAGGCCCGCACAGGTGGTGGAGCATGTTGTTTAATTCGATGCAAAATGAAAAACTTTACCAGGGCTTGACATGCCACGAATCCTCTTGAAAGAGAGGGGTGCCTTCGGGAACACGAACATAGGTGGTGCATGGCTATCATCAGCTCATTCCGTAAGGTGTTGGGTTAAGTCCCACAACAAGCACAACCCTCGTGTTTAATTTCCACCATTGAGTTTGGAACCCTGAGTAGACTGCCGGTGATATGCCAGTGATAAGCCGGAGGAAGGTGAGGATGACGTCAAGTCATTGTGCCCTTTATGCCATGGGCGATACACGTTCTACAATGGACGAGACAAGGGGTCGCGATCCCGTGATGGTGAGCTAACTCTAAAAACCCGTTCTCAGTTCGGATTGTAGGTTGCAACTTTTCTTCATGAAGCCAGAATCACTAGTAATCGTTGGTCAGACATACGGCGGTAAATTTTGTTCCCAGGCCTTGTACACAACGCCCGTCACACTATGGGAACTGGCCATGCCCGAAGCCGCTACCTTAACTGCAATGAGGGGGATGTCGAAGACAGGGTTAGTGACTAGAGTGAAGTCGTAACAAGGTAGTAGTACTGGAAGACGCGGATGGATTACTTTCTTTTTAGGGAGAGCTAATGCTTGTTGGGTATTTTGGTTTGACACTGCTTCACACTAAAAAAGAAGTGAGCTACGTCTGAATTAAACTTGGAGATGGAAGCCTTCTTTCGTTTCTTGACGGTGAAGTAAGACCAAGCCCATGAGCTTATTATCCTAGGTCGGAACAAGTTGATAGGATCCCCTTTCACGTAATCGGGTCCCTCCCATGTGGCGATATCGGGGCGTAAAAAGAAAAGAGAGATATAGGGTTTATCTCACTTTTGGCTCGGGGCCCGCACGACGAGCTTTTAGCTCAGTGATAGAGCATGCCCCTGATAATTGCTTCATTGTGCCTGAGTTATGAGGGCTCTCAGCCACATGGATTGTTCAATGTGCTCATCAGCGCCTGACCCTGGGATGTGGATCATCCAAGGCACATTAACATGGTATACTTCTCATGTTCGAACCGGGGTTTGAAACCAAACTTCTCCTCAGGAGGATAGATGGGTTGATTCAGGTGAGATCCAATGCAGATCTAACTTTCTATTCATTCGTGGGATCTGGGCGGTCCGAGGGGGACCACCACGGCTCCTCTCTTCTCGATAATCCATACATCCCTTATTAGTGTATGGACAACTATCTCTCGAGCACAGGTTTAGGTTCGGCCTCAATGGGAAAATAAAACGGAGCACCTAACAATGTATCTTCACAGACCAAGAACTACGAGATCACGTATTTCAAAAAATAATTAATTACACAAATGACCTAAGTTCAAAAATAATCACTCAAACAATCTGAAATGAACAGTAAATTAGGGTGGGAGGACTTAAATGGTCGGCACCACCTTGATATTTATCCTAATCATCACCTGATAATTTTGTCAGGTGTTAAAAAAATAATTTTTAGGGCTGGGGAACCTAAATGGTCGGCACCCTCTGTTTTTTTTTGTTTGCACCCGTATCATACTGGTATACTTTACACCAGTATTTGAAAAAAAATTTGGGTTGGGAGACCCTAATGGCCAGCACCACTTTTACAAATAAAGAAATATTTTTTTTTGGGTGCTGGCCAACTGATGGCCGGTACCCACTTTATTAGACAAAAAAAATTGGGTTGGGGGTACTAGATGGTCGGCTTCAGCTTTCTCAGAGATCGAAATTTTTTTCCGTGTGCTGGGATTAGAGGTGTGCATAGGCCGGGTCGGGCTCAACTAAAAATTTAGGCCTATTTGTTAGGCCCAGGCTCGGCCCAAAAAATGGGCCTAAAATTTTACCTAAGCTTAACCAGCCCTCCTATATTAATTTTTATATTATTTTTTATATAATTTTAAAATATATATAATACACCAAAAATACTAAAAACATCAAAATAAATATTTCCCAACAAATTGAAAATAAATTTTAAAAAATATGTATACTTAAATAACATTAAGATAGATGCAACTTAACAAGCAAATGTCTCTAAAATAATAACAAATTTAACAAATGTCTTTAAAATAATAAAAAAATTAACAATAAAATAAGTTTTATATAATATCCAAACAATAACAATAAAATAATAGCAACATAATAGTAAAATGGTAGCAAAATAGGGAGAAAACAATAAGAAAACAATATTAAAAAAATAGATTTTTTGTCCTTTAGTGAATTTGGGCCGGGCTGGGCTCGGGCCAAAAATACCTTACCCGAGGCCCGGCCCGTTTTTCGGACCTATATTTTTGCCCAAACCCTCCCACATTTCGAGCGGGCCTTCGGGCCGGGTCAGGTCTAGCTGGGACTCTGATGGTTGGCACCCCTGTATCATATTTGAGAAAAAAAAAATTTGGTGTTGGGACACTGATGGCTGACACACACTTAGTCTATATATATGGAAGGTCTTGGGGTGTGATATTATAGTTGGTTAGAAAAAACTTGTTGAGCGTACCACAAAATAGGAGTATTTGGGAGTGTAATATCAAATACGGATATTTATTTTGGTAGTGTATCATCAAAGGAGTGTGATGTAATGGGTTGCAGATGAGAGTGTTTGGGAGTGTACAACTGAATTTCGGGGTTGAATTATATATTGTTATTTTTCAACGAAGATGAATTATATACTGTCATGTGAACCGCAAAGGTTATGCCGTTAAGGGTTGGATGACTTCTTCCTCCATAGATGGTGAACTATGTAGACCGGTTACGGTTAAAGAATATCGCGGGCGAACAAGACCTGATTCAAGCAGAATGCGACTAACTGTGGAGAAACTACTATTCAAAATGTTCGTATTATTTTTGTATCCGCAAATCAATTTTAGTCCGTATTATTTGTTGGTTGAATTTTATATTTTCATATATAAATTGTTCTAAAATGTTTGTTTTATTTTCGGGTGCTATAAAAATATTTTAATCCGTATTTGTTGGTCAAAATTTATATTTTCGTATATAAATTATAAATATTTTCGTAAATTAGTTTTGTAGAATGTTCGTCTTTTCTTATATTATTATTTGCGTAACATTATTTGTTCAAATTTTATATTTTTTACTTAATATTTTGTAATATGCCAACTTGATAATTACGATAAAAATTCTAAATTTTTCGTGTTTGTAGAAAAATTATAGAATAAATAACTAAAAAAAATCAAAACTGTGTAGATCGCGGAGAAGTCCTTGACGTCGGCGTATAATGTTCGGGGTGCCTCCGTCGGTGAGGGCGTGTAGCTTGTTGAGGTGTTTGATAGTTGCTCGTGCCGACCTCCGGTGTCCCTTTCGGTGTATTGAAGAAAGATGTATAATTGTATCCCCCCATCATCGGAGGTGTTGGGGTATTGTGGCACTGGAGGTGTCGAGCCAAAAATATCCTCAATGTTAGGTGTAGGTGATTGCTAATGGAGCTCTGGGTGGTATGAGGATGATCCAGAGTGTGCCGAATGTTGAGGCTCGGGGTCTTCGCCAAATATATCCTCGAACGAGGGAGGATTCAGATAGACGGTATGCGAGGTTTCCTTGGATGTTTCATAGTCGGGCTCGGGATCGGTGTTGGAGACAGAATCCATGTATCCGAATGCTGGAACTCGATTATGACGCGGTCGTGTTTCGGTCCTATGCTATCGAGTAGATTCCGGTAGCGCATGTTCTAAGATCAACATGTATTGACCTTGGTAAATGTAAAGCAACCCGTTTTCGAAGTACCATTTTGCGTACTCGCGTGAAGTAATGAACCCGGTGTCCGAGACAATCAAGGGGGCCGCCTCTCATGTTGCGCATTCCACAAAAAGATATACGGAGCGTGTTGGTTCGACCAAATTATGTGGTCCCTCCCCTTTTTGTCAATCCCATGTATTTCTCCTAATATATGTGGAGGTTCCGGAATGGGTTGCATGCAATCGAATTGTCTTAATACCCGATCCGTGGCATGCCATTCGACCATATGAAAATTAATTAATGGCACGTTTGTTATGAACAGAGTTTGTTGATCGTGTACCCATGATGGTATGAGTGCCGTAAAATTTAGGTCTGAATACGACATCTATAGAAATTGCACATTATAGAGTAAACGTTTTTAACTAAGTTTAATTTATTTTACAAGATTTGTATTTAGAGGAGAAGGTCGGAAGCATATTTTACCTTATCCCTCGAGTAAGTCTCTATCATTTGGCGGTATACGGGCACGGTGTATGACCGTCCGATTCCCGGTACCGTCGCCTATCTGAAATACACGTGAATACTTTCTATTATTATTCTTTTCATGCAAAAGTACTATACTATAAAATAAAGAAACAGAAGATATAGTCGAATGTTAAATCACCTATTTATAAGTGGCCAGGACAACGGTTGGTGGCTCACATTTGCCAAAAATGGAATTCAGTATAAGGCCCACGACTGCAGTAGTAGGCAGCAACCGCCCATAGTCTTTGTAGATGATTTTGTCGCTCGACAAAGCTCGCGATATAAATACGCCAGTACTGCGGAGCCCCAACTATAGTTACCGGTTTGGGCCAGGTCTTCTAGTAGGGGGAGGTACATGATGTGGACCTTATTTTGATTTACGTCCGGCATCAATATTCCCCTTATGAGTTTTAGAATGAATTCTCTAACAACGTAGATAATGTCCATTCGCGTTGGATTGTTCGGGAGATGCTCGAAGTTAGATTTTAACCAAGTGAATTTCAGCTCGGTTAGTTTTCCTCCCTCATCATCAGGGGGCACTCTTCCTAATAATCAGCTACAAGTGCCCCACTGATCGAGCATTTTTCCAAGCCCGGTTACAACTTCTCCATTGATAGACAGTCCTAGTTGGACTGCCACGTCTTCCAGTGTGATTGTTGCCTCCTCGCACTGGAGGTGTATCGTGTGTGTCTCGGGGCGCCATCGTTCAACCAGGGCTGATATTAAATCGGCCTGTAGGTCATCAATATAAATGTAAGCGGCTACCCTAAACCCCACAACATTCAAATATAGCAGCACCCTTCGATCCGAAAAATATCCCAGATCATGAAGTCGAGGTCTGACAACCCGGTATCGTTCCTGTGAAAATAATTAAAATAAAAAGTTTTAATTATCTTTTAAACAACAAGATATTATCAATTAGTGAATATTAATTTGTATCAATTAGTGAATGTTTGACCGTATTGCGAACAAATTTAGCAATGTGGTTGTCATGCTTCAAAAGAGAATTATCTGCCATTTCGATATCTGCGATAAAATCGAATAAATATTTTATTAAAAATAAAATAATAACTGAAAAACCTTTAATTTTGATGGAATGTTTTAGTTACTTACATGTTTAAATTACCGAAAAAATTGGGGAAAAAATTCTGGTGACCGATAATGGTCAACAGCATTCGGCGATGGTTGATGGTGAAACTTGTGGCGGTGGGAAGGTTGAGGTGCAAAAAGGGGTTTTATAGTGAGGGGGACAATTGGGGGGTGAAGGAACTAATTAGGAAGAAAAAATGAAAAAAAAAATGAGAGCACCGTGACCCGTGACCCGTGCCTATTAGGTCATGTCGGTGCAAGCCTGACGTCAGCCACTATTGGGCCATGACCTCTGCTGACACATCGGGCTGAAGCCGGCCATCTACTGGCCATTTTCAACTAGGCCTAACGCCGAAAATTGCTTGGCCATAGGCCTACGGCCTGGTCTAACATAGCAGTTGGCCATTGCTTGGCCTCGGCCTGACTTAGCAGGCATGCCACCTGACACCAGCCATTCCCTTCCCCTATTCATATTTTTTTTCTTTTATTTATGTAATTAATTTATTTTCTTTATGTAAACTTTCTGTAATTAATTAATTTACTTAATTGAAATGTATTAAATTAGTTTTTATTTAATCTTTAAAATGAATAATTTATTTACTTTATAATTGAATAATTTATTTACTTTACTGTATATAATAAATTTTTTTTATATTTAAATGTATTAAATTATAATAATGGAATAATAACTATATAATAATTTATTTAAATGTACATTTAAATAATAATTTTTTATATTTAAATGTATTAATTTTTTATTTAAATTATTTTACTTTACACTATATAATAACTTAATAATTTATTTATTTAAAACATTTATTTTACTATAATCATGAAATAATAAAAAAAGGACTCGTCCTATTCGTCGTCTTCCAATCCGGCATTATGAGAAGATTGATCGCGAACATAAACACAATGTGGGTAAGTTGATCAGTTGTGGCCAGATGTTTAGTAGCCCGTGCACTGTTTGGGTTTGCCCTTTTCCTTGATATCCATGTCATTTTGAATCCTCATCGACTGTGGCTGACCTTTAGGATGTTTACGGCGGTTGCGGTCCGGCAGCATCTTGAGAGCAAGCGGCGGAACTTCCCAGTTCGGGACATTCGGCATTACCGGAAATTTGTTCCCCCAAATACAAAATGTGTGTTGCAGCATGTAGACCTCGTCTATGAAATGTTCAACGTCTAACTTTGCATACGCACATACTGCATGAACATGCACACACAGATATCGAAGAGTATGGGACCTCCCGCACTCGTAACGCCTATTTCGCAGATTAACAGCGTATGACCTGGGCAGAAAACCCGAGCGACGGCCTACGTACTCTTAAACCTGAAATGTTTTGAAGTCGCGCGAATAAAGTTCTGCGTTCATCCCCCGCGCCATATTTGCGTTTACTTTCATTACGTTTTGGAGGCCTTCAGCATAGACGTGCCCAGCCTCCATCTGCTTTACTTGTCTCTGCCCTATCATTGACATCAACGTCGCCAGTCTATAGAATGTTGCCGAGAAAATAGCCGAAATTAGCAGATGGCGTTTACGCCTCAAGACCGTGTTAACTGCCTTTATGAGGTTGGTCGTCATCTGACCATACCGAAACACATCATTGAAACTTTGACTCCATTGCCATTTCTCTATTCTACCCAACTACAGCCGGAGATGATGATTTTTGGGTAACGAATTCATCTGATCTTCAAGCCTCGCAAACCTTTGCCTAAATCGTTGCGGTTCTAACTTGTACCCTGTGTATGCAATTTCGAACAAATAATTTAAAACAATTAAACATCTATAAATTTATAAAAAAGAAATTTAGAAATACAAACTTATAAATCTTGAAAATATACAAATCAATTTTGGAATAGTGTTTTTTTACCCATTTTCACGAGTTCTCTATGACATTCTTTATTCTTATACTCTCTTTAGAAGTTTGACGCGATGTGTCAGATACAATAAACGGACCTCTAAGGAACCCCCGGCTGCCTAACCACAGTAACTAATCCCTTCGATTTGTTCGATATGAGGCAAACGTTCTCTTGCCTAACAACGTGCCTTCACAAATTTGACAAGAAAAATTCCCAAGACTCGAAGTTCTTACTGTCCATGATGGCAAAAGCGATAGGAAGTACATTGCGGTTCCCGTCTTGTGCAACAACAATCAAGAGTATTTGTGTGTATAACCCATACAACCATGTTTCATCCACCTACACCATCGGCTTGCAGTGAGAGAAGGCTCTAACATACGGCTCGAATGTCTAAAATAATCGGTGGAAAACCCATTTGCCCAGTTCTATCTCGCTGTTCGAGCCTTTATACGGTAGTGTTTGCAAATTAGTTACCGTTCTCGGCACATACTCTCGCATCACGGTTATCCACCCTTGAAGTTCGTTGTATGACGCATCCCAATCACAATACAACTGCTTTATCGCCATTTATTTTGCCTACCATGCCTTCTTATAGGAAATCTTGTATTTGAATTGAGCTTGCATGTTCGCAATAAGAGTTGATATAGGGATGGTGGGACTATCTTTCACCAATGGGATGATTCAGTTGCATATTGTTTTTGCATCCAAATTTTGATGGTCTTGCGACATACAAGCAACCGTGCAAGTCTGAGGACCTTCTATTTTCCTTATCGTCCATATTTGGGTTCACTGCATTAATGCAGCTCGAACATGCAATTTACAGCCACTTGAGGCTTTCCAACATTCTTCGACATATAAAGGCTGTGTTGACTTTGTGACTTTATAGTCGGCAGAGAGCTTTAAGCTTTACTGCTTTATTGTATGTAAGCAGTCTTTCTTGTTATCGAATTGTTGTCCTATGAGAAACTCTTCATCTTCTAATTCTTCATCCAATAAGTGAGCCAGCACTATATCTGGATATTTAGAAAACTCACACGTAAGTGCCGCATCAGGATCTACATCAGTCATGAAGGCCCCTGGATTATCACGGATAACTATACTGGAACCCGTGTTCCCTGTCGAATGGGGATGTACATCTTCACCCTTTATTGGGCCTTCATCGTCTATGTCTTCAGGGATGCCATCCAAATCGGGATCACTCGAATATTCAATATCATACTCAGACTGCTCTAAATGGTCGGACTACTCTTCATTATCGAATCCTTCCTCACCATCTTCTATGGTGGCTAACACCTCTGGATGAATATCTAGACGAGGACACAGTATTGGGACGTTATACGAACATCCACCGTAGATTAGATTTTTGGAAGTTTGTAGTGACCGTCCACAACCGGACTGATCTTCCCAGTAGACATTAAGCTCAAAATCAATTCCAGAACCCTGACTTACTGGAATTACGACTTGAATAGGTTCCAATTCAGCTATCTCCGCAAACAACTCAATTGGACTCAGGTTTTCCATCTTCGAAGGGGAAATAAATTGCTATCATTGTCCCTTGATCATTATTGTAAGACCCAATTTTCGCCCGGCCCATTAACCAAATAAAAAACCAATTAAAAAAAATAAAAAAAAAACCAAAAAAACAAAAGTTCTTAAAAGTCCATAAACAGTTGCAAAAACCCAGAAATAAAATTACAAGCCCAATTCTGGCCCAATATTAACCAAACAGAAATCAATATTAAAAAACCAATACAGGCCCTAAACCACTAAACCCAAACTAATGGTGACGGCCCACTGACAAATAGCCCAAAACCAGTGGCTAAACAGAAACCCTAGGGTTCCCTTTCCAAGCGCCGCCACCGTCCCCTCACACACGCGCATCTTGCATCGCTTCAGCAACCCACGCGCACCTCCATACGACCTCCATACTGCCAGCGATCCTCCACGCCCACAAGCGCGCCACGTCCACCTTCGTACGATGGCCATACCTACAAAAAGACAAAGGAACGACAGCAACAGCAGCAATATGTTTTTCTTTGTATTTTTTATTTCGATTTTTCGGCCTTTAAAGAGGAGGCAAACCATTGTAACTTTCCTTCACGATTTTTGAATACAGATACTGAATACAGAAAATTAGAAAGAAACCAAAGAAACAGATTCAAAAAGGTTGCTTTTTCAATTTCATCTTCTTTATTTGTTTTTTAAATTGATTTCTGTATCTTTTTCTTTTCTTCTTTTTCAATACGCGAAAATAAAAAGGGGACTTACTCATGAAAGTCGAATCGGCGGACTTTTTTTCACGAAATTGAAATAAAAGGGGTCGAGGCTAGGGTCGGGCCTGGTTTGAAGGAGAGCAATTGAACGGTCTTCAATCGGTCACTGATCGCTGATTTCTATGGCGTCTAAGTGGCCGGATTTCTTTTTTTTTCTTTGCAGCTGAGAACGAAAGTAAATAGGCTAGGGTTTGGTTTGGTTTAGAAACAAAAGGGGATTAAACTGTTCTGATTGTTTTTTTTAGGTTTTATTTACTGATTTAAATCATGAGAAACGACGTCATTTGAAGCTTGATTAAGTGGCTTCAAAACGACGTCGCATAAAGCAGCCCCGATCCAACTCGACCCGGTATACCTAGGACCCGCGTGTTTCCGGAGTGATGGACAAATTACGCATTTAGTCCTTGTTGTTTGTGCGCTATTTCAATCTAGACCTGTCTAATTGCTGCGTTTTGAACCATGGAAATATTTCTGGTTTAACCCCTTATTATTTACGCGCATTCCAGTTTGGTCCAATCCGTACGCAGCGTTTTTGTAAATGGAAATATTGCACTTTTACTCCCCATTTATTTATGCGTATTTTATTTTGATCCTTGGTTCTGTTTTAATAATTTTATTTATTTATAAATTAGCCTTTTAATTTTATCTTTCTTTCGATTAAGTATTTTTTTAGCCTTTGTTTATAATTTTTGCAAAATTCTTTATGATATTAAATTTATTCATCTTTAGACATTGTTTTAATAAACTGTTTTGAATTATTTTATTGATTTTTCAATGTTTTAATTTGTTTTATTTTCTATATGTATATATTTTTATGTACATTTTATACATTTAATTTCAAAATCATATATTATGTATTTCTTTGATGACTTATATAATCTCTTTATATGTTATTGTTTTGTACATACATACATATATAATAATAAGAGTTGTGAGATTATTGATTTTGTATATATTGAATTGTAAGTTCATATCATTATTCTTGACATCCATTTGTACAAAGGTTGTATTCACATGTTATTATTCCATAGTCGATATTATATTTTTGTTTCTCATTACCTAGTAATTCAATGAAAGCATTTTAAATCGATTTTAAAATCATTTATTTAAAAGTTTTTTTTAAAATAAGGTAATATTCGATGTTTGGAAATTCGAAGAAATCGTGCCCAATCGTGCTGGGTGCGGTTTTTTGTTTGACCAAATAAACGAATATCCTTTCAAATTTTGTCCATATTTTCAAAATAAGGTAACATTTGTGCGTTTGGAAATTCGAAGAAATCGTGCCCAATCATGCTGGGTGTGGTTTTTTGTTTGTCCAAATAACCAAATACCCTTTCAGAATTTCAATACATGTGCTTGGAGAATTTTGGGGATAATCTCGAATTCGAGGACTCAGATTGTCGTATCCAATCGTGCTGGATGTGATACTCTATTCCTTCGGAACGAGGGAATTTCAATATTCAATCAAGTTATTTAAAATTATAGAAAAAAGAACAGAATTTCAAAATCATTTCAAACTTTTCAACATTAGGACATCAATTAATCAATTTGGTACCAATTTTGGGCGTTGCGAGGGTGCTAATCCTTCCTCGCACGTAACCGACTCCCGAACTCGTTTTCTTCTTGAAATTTGTTGACCAAAATTTATTTTATAGGTGACCCGATCACACCTAAAAAAAAAGGATTGGTGGCGACTCCATATTTTTAAAATCGATTCCCGTTTTTCAAAACCCGATAAAAAAATGGCTTCGACAGCATGGCGACTCCGCTGGGGACTGGTTGAGAGTCAGGCCATTAGATTGATTAATTCTTGTCCTTTGATTGAAAATTTAGAAAATTGTTTTGAAAAATCATGCTTCTTTTAATGCATTTACCGATGTTATGATTAAAATCTCGTAGAATACTCTGGCATTGCATTGCATGATCGCTGTGGTCACACCTTTAAGTGGGAGTGAGAAACTATACCTTCGTGAGGTTTTCATTTTCGCATGGGCTAGTGGACTGCTTCCGGGATACATCTGTACCTATGTGCTTCGTGAGATTTTCATCTCTGCATGGCCATAGGGAAATGCATTCCCCTGAACTGAACTCGATCCATATGAGCCTATAATGGGTGAGGATTGAGGAATCTGCTGGTTTACGTACCAATTCCTTAGAACTAAACCACATATAGTGAACCCTAAAAGCCTACCCTAGATAGAGCCACACTAAGCCCTAGTGGTCACCCGGTCAGGTGTTCTATGTTGATTATTTCTCTAACATGTTGTCTTTTGTTTTGAGTGCATTGCATTGCATTCATTCCATGCATTTGCATTGCATTACATCATATGCATTAGATTTCATGAGAAGACCCTGATTGGTTGAAATTATTTCAGCATTAACCTGGACACCGGTAAAACCAAACATCCCTACGGTACCCGAATCAAGATGAAAGATATGGATCAAAGATTAGAGAAGCTTGAACAACTCCAAAGGGAGATCTGCAAGATAAACTTCACCATAAATACAAGAGCGACTTGCTAAGATCCAAAGAGGATATGATAGACCGAATGATAGAATCACAAAAGAGTATGATGACTCAATTAACTCAACTCATCATGGGAGGAATAGACAAAGGAAAAACCCCCATGGTTAACACTGGTGAAAATAGTTTTACCCCGACACATCCTGAAGTGCATCCACAAAAGAAATCCGTCACAATTAAACCTCAACAATTTCAAGAAGATGTTTCGATACCGGCCAACTTCCAAACAGGACCGGGTTCTAACTTAGGGGATCATCCAATTAATGTTGTTATTCCTGACTTTGATGAGGCAACAGAAAGAGAAAGGGCAAGGGCTGAATTGCCAAAACAGTTAGAGGAGCGATGCAAATGGTTGGAAGACAAATTTAGGGCCATGGAAAATGTTGATAGACAACATGGAATTGACGCTAAAGATATGAGTTTTGTACCAGATCTAATACTTCCTCACAAATTCAAAGTGCCAGAATTTGAAAAATATAATGGGGCTACTTGCCTAGAGGCTCACATAACTATGTTTTGCCGGAGAATGAATGGGTACGTTAACAATGACCAACTGCTAATTCATTGCTTCCAAGACGATCAAGGAGCAAGATCTAAATGGTACAATCAGTTGAGCCGTACCGAAATTGGTTCTTGGAGGGATTTAGCACAGGCATTTATGAAGCAGTACGGTCACGTAACAGATATGACCCCTGATAGAATTGCCCTGCAAAACATGGAGAAGAAACCAAACGAGAGTTTTCGGCAATATGCACAAAGGTGGAGAGAGGTTACCATACAGGTCCAGCCACCTCTTTTGGAGAAAGAAACCACTATGCTCTTCATCAACACCTTGAAAGCCCCATTTATCACTCATATGCTAGGGAGCGCTACAAAGAGCTTCTCAGACATCGTAATGACTGGCGAAATGATTGAGAATGCCATAAAGAGTGGTAAAATAGATACGGGGGAAAGTGCTAGGAGATCAACCCCGGGAAAGAAAGAAAATGAGGTAAACAATGTGGGATCATACAGTAAAGGTTATTCAAAGTAAGTTACTATGGGATCACCAAGGACGACAACTACTAGTCTTCAGACTCCTTCAAGGAATGAATCTAGTCAAAGGACGAACACGTAAAAAGCTTGATTCACTCCTATTCCAATAACATACCAAGAGCTATATCGTGAGATTGTTTGACACACACGTGGTGTCCCCTTTCTACCTGACACCATTGCAGCCCCCGTACCTCAAGTGGTACGACGCAAATACCCAATGTGACTATCATGCGAGAATTTCGGGGCATTCAATAGAAAATTGCACTGCCTTTAAGAAAGTCGTGAAAAGGCTTATTAATATAGGGGTTGTGAAGCCCGATGAGCTGAATGAAGCAGTAAATTGAAGGATGGGGCAAGAGAGTTGCGATTCCTTGAAGAAGTCATCAGAAGCCTAGAAATCGGGAAGTCAGAACACCAATGGCATATCCAAAGAGTGAACCAAGGAATAAAAGTTTTCCAAGCATCGGCCTTTATATACTCGGGAGCGTTTTTGACAATCGGACTGCGAAAGAAATTCTTGTAGTATTTAGAGCTCACCTAGAGTAATGTACAAAACGCACTTGTTGCTTTAAGCCTAGAAGCAGTAAGATTTCTTTTGTGAAATAGGCTTGTGTCCAGAGTTTTTATTTCAATAAAATGCATATTTTTAAGCAAATATCTTTTATTCTTTACATTTCATACTATACATTCTTTGGTTTTTAGAATATTCTTTCATTTCCTATTCATAACCATACCATGCAAATAAATCATCCTTAGAATCATTTATTATTTGGAATTTGTTTCCGTACCTACAATAGGTACCCAGATATCAAGACATGAGCAACGCTGTTACTGACTCCCCTTTTGAATGAAATATGGGTCTAAGGGATCTCAAGACTTTGAAGATGACAGAAATTGTAATATATCTTCTGATTTGTTAATACTGGATGAAAAGCGGATCCTACGTCGCGAGCCAAGGAAGGAGATGAAGATCAAAGCCTCGCTCGATGCAGAAATAAGATTTTCTATATGTGGGGCATGGATGTTACCAAACCAGTCTCATCAAAAGCTTCTAGCCAACATCAATTCACTTTCGTGGATGTCGGTTACTTCACTAAGATGGTAAAATTCGCTTCATGTGCCAACATTACAAAGTCGATAGTCGTCAGAACAAAAAAAAAACAAAAAAAACAAAAACAAAAAATACCGACAAAAAAAAAGAAGAAAAGAAAAATGTCGAAAAGATCATATTTAACCGCACAATGTCAAAAGTTTGCGGTCTGTTCAAAGATCGGGTGCCACATCACAGTGCAGTAAAGGCAGCCAAAAAGAAAAACGAAAGATCAAAAAGACCGAGACTTGTAAAGATTGGCATACAAGAGTTACTATTTACCCTCTATGCTTATCAAACGTTGGCTAGGAATTTCGCCGGGGCAACACATTTCTCATTGGTTTCGCCCATTGAAGTCGAAATCCCTTTTTTTGAAGTTTTATCAAAACTGAAGTGGGATGAGGTAGAATGGATCCAATCCCGATGTATAGCTATCCGTTACAATCAGATGATGCGGGTTTCCACGCGAAGGTTCATCCTAGAAAGGAGACCTAATATTGAAGAAGATCATTCATATACAAAAGGACTTCAGAGAAAAATGGAAGCCAAACCAGAAAAGACTTTATGTAGTGAAAAAAGGTCTATTCTGGAAACATTGACCAAAATAGATGGCATAGATATGCCTAATCCGATGAATTCAGTCAAAAAGTACTTTATTTAAAGGAGAGGCTAAGGTGAAAACCCGCAAAGGGGCACTCTAAAAAAAAATTTCAATCAAAAAGAAGAAAAAGGAGAGGCCAAGGCGAAAACCCGCAAAGGGCGCTTTGAGACCGAAGGGGATTTGAGTTGAAAACTCGAAAAAGGCAGCTCAAATTTTGTTCGAAAGTGGGGCATACAATGAGGAAATATGTTACGTCTTGGGGCATCGACAAAGTACTCTGGATCCTCTAAACACATATTGAGCTTAAAATGGTACTCAAGAAGTTTGAACAGAGAAGCTCAGGCTGCGATATCTGGGGCACCTAGTTTCCATCTTACCCATTCTGAATTCGCTATCTTTAATTATTTTATTCATTTCAATATACACTACCAATAAATTTCCTTTGATTCCATTTTGCTAGCTTTGCTTAACTTATTTGTTTCGAGCTATGCTCCTAATTAATTTCCTTCTTGTCCATGATTATGATCTTTTTCAAGCATTTCGCATTGAAATAACGATTAGTGGACTAATAACACTTTCACAAAAGAAGTTTCGCATATTACTCTGGAAGCTTCTAAATAATACAAGAAACTGAAACAGGACTATTGTTTAAAACTCACCAAGTTTAAGGAAGAGTCTAAACTGAGAATTTCTCTCCGAATTTTTGTCAAAGAGGGTGGTTGAGCAAACAACAAGATATTGCGTCAGTGGGCATCGTTAACCCAAGTGTAAAATGGGAATCACTCTCGAGAAAAAATTGATATCCTACATTCACGCGAGCATCATGCATACACATCTGATTGGGTCACCAGAGGAGTGATCAGTTGATGGAACAAGCTACAGGCCCTATACCCCGAGTTATAGTGGGATAGATGGAAGCTGATACAAGTCCTGTACCCTTGAATAGTAACGGGATGGATTGAAGAAGAAACAAATCCTACGTTTTGGAGTCGCAGTGGGATGGATGGAAGAGATTCAGACCCTATACCCCTAAGTCACAATGAGATGAACCCTGAAGTTACAATGGGGCAAATTTGTTGAGCAAGATATAATCGTTTTCTCGGGTTTTCTGTTGAGAATACCAGGCAAACAAGAAGACAAGATATTACATCAGTGATACAACCTGGAGGAACAATGAGCAATGTCAATCCCAGGCGTTTAAAAGGAGGATCATTCTCATGAAATCCTGCATTCATGTAAGACACATTTAGTTAGGAGCATTCGATTCATTCAGATCATTGCATCTTAACCATTCTCATGACATTCTGCATTCAGGTAGAAGTCATCCATAATGCATTTAGTCAGGAGCATTAGATTCATTCCGATCATTGCATCCTAACTATTTTCCATAAAGCATAAACGCATAAAATTGATTTTACAGGACAGGTCCCCCAGAGGACGGTGTCACAACATCGGTAAATTAGCAGATCTTGCCTCCCTGAGCGAAGCAGATCGAAAATACCAATTTTGTCTCACTGAGTTTGCAGTGGAGCAGATTGAAGATAGCAAATCTGGCAATCCTGAAGTTGTAGGAGCAGATTGAAGATAACAACCGCAATCTTGAAGTTGCGGGGAGCGATTGAAGATAACAAATCGCAATCTCGAAGTTGCGGGAGCGATTGAAGATAACAAATCTGGCAATCCTGAAGTTGTAGGAGCATATTGAAGATAGCAAATCTGGCAATCCTGAAGTTGCAGGAGCAGATTGAAGATAACAAATCTGGCAATCCTGAAGTTGTAGGAGTAGATTGAAGATAACAAATCTGGCAATCCTGAAGTTGCAGGAGCAGATTGAAGATAGCAGATCTGGAAATCCACGAAGTTGCGAGGAGCGGATCGAGGACATCAAATCTTGTCTCCCGAGTTTGCGATGAGAGCGATTGAAGACAGTTAATACTATCCCCCTGAAGATGCAGTAGGATGGAATGAAGCTACTCGAAGACGAAACGCACCTAAAGAAGTCCAAGATTTGAAGACCGGGCAAAATTGGCCCATTTTGAAGTCTTTGCTCTATTCTCGTTACACGACAATGAGCAAAGAGGGGCAGCTGTAAGACCCAATTTTCGCCCGGCCCATTAACCAAATAAAAAACCAATTAAAACAAAAAATAAAAAAAAAACCAATAAAACAAAAGTCCTTAAAAGTCCATAAACAGTTGCAAAAACCCAGAAATAAAATTACAAGCCCAATTCTGGCCCAATATTAACCAAACAGAAATCAATATTAAAAAACCAATACAGGCCCTAAACCACTAAACCCAAACTAATGGTGACGGCCCACTGACAAATAGCCCAAAACCAGTGGCTAAATAGAAACCCTAGGGTTCCCCTTTCCAGCGTAGCCACCGCGTCCCTCACACGCGCATCTTGCATCGCTTCAGCAACCCACGCGCACCTCCATACGACCTCCGTACTGCCAGCGAGCCTCCACGCCCACAAGCGCGCCACGTCCGCCTTCGTACGATGGCCATACCTGCAAAAAGACAAAGGAACGACAACAACAGCAGCAATATGTTTTTCTTTGTATTTTTTATTTCGATTTTTCGGCCTTTAAAGAGGAGGCAAACCATTGTAACTTTCCTTCACGATTTTCGAATACAGATACTGAATACAGAAAATTAGAAAGAAACCAAAGAAACAGATTCAAAAAGGTTGCTTTTTCAATTTCATCTTCTTTATTTATTTTTTAAATTGATTTCTGTATCTTTTTCTTTTCTTCTTTTTCAATACGCGAAAATAAAGAGGGGGACTTACCTGCGAAAGTCGAATCGGCGGACTTTTTTTTTCGTCGAAATCGAAATAAAAGGGGTCGTCGAGGCTAGGTTCGGGCCTGGTTTGAAGGAGAGCAATTGAACGGTCTTGAATCGGTCACTGATCGCTGATTTCTATGGCGTCTAAGTGGCCGGATTTCTTTTTTTTTTCTTTGCGGCTGAGAACGAAAGTAAAGAGGCTAGGGTTTGGTTTGGTTTAGAAACAAAAGGGGATTAAACTGTTCTGATTATTTTTTTTTAGGTTTTATTTACTGATTTAAATCATGAGAAACGACGTCGTTTGAAGCTTGATTAAGTGGCTTCAAAACGACGTCGCATAAAGCAGCCCCGATCCAACCCGACCCGGTATACCTAGGACCCGCGTGTTTCCGTAGTGATGGACAAATTGCGCGTTTAGTCCTTGTTGTTTGTGCGCTATTTCAATATAGACCTGTCTAAGTGCTGCGTTTTGAACCATGGAAATATTTCTGGTTTAACCCCTTATTATTTATGCGCATTCCAGTTTGGTCCAATCCGTACGCAGCGTTTTTGTAAATGGAAATATTGCACTTTTACTCCCCATTTATTTATGCATATTTTATTTTGATCCTTGGTTCTGTTTTAATAATTTTATTTATTTATAAATCAGCCTTTTAATTTTATTTTTCTTTCGATTAAGTATTTTTTTAGCCTTTGTTTATAATTTTTGCAAAATTCTTTATGATATTAAATTTATTCATCTTTAGACATTGTTTTAATAAACTGTTTTGAATTATTTTATTGATTTTTCAATGTTTTAATTTGTTTTATTTTCTATATGTATATATTTTTATGTACATTTTAAACATTTAATTTCAAAATCATATATTATGTATTTCTTTGATGACTTATATAATCTCTTTATATGTTATTGTTTTGTACATACATACATATATAATAATAAGAGTTGTGAGATTATTGATTTTGTATATATTGAATTGTAAGTTCATATCATTATTCTTGACATCCATTTGTACAAAGGTTTGCATTCACATGTTATTATTCCATAGTCGATATTATATTTTTGTTTCTCATTACCTAGTAATTCAATGAAAGCATTTTAAATCGATTTTAAAATCATTTATTTAAAAGTTTTTTTTTAAAACAAGGTAATATTCGATGTTTGGAAATTCGAAGAAATCGTGCCCAATCGTGCTGGGTGTGGTTTTTTGTTTGACCAAATAAACGAATATCCTTTCAAATTTTGTCCATATTTTCAAAATAAGGTAACATTTGTGCGTTTGGAAATTCGAAGAAATCGTGCCCAATCGTGCTGGGTGTGGTTTTTTGTTTGTCCAAATAACCAAATACCCTTTCAGAATTTCAATACATGTACTTGGAGAATTTTGGGGATAATCTTGAATTCGAGGACTCAGATTGTCGTATCCAATCGTGCTGGATGTGATACTCTATTCCTTCGGAACGAGGGAATCTCAATATTCAATCAAGTTATTTAAAATTATAGAAAAAAGAGCAGAATTTCAAAATCATTTCAAACTTTTCAACATTAGGACATCAATTAATCAATTTGGTACCAATTTTGGGCGTTGCGAGGGTGCTAACCCTTCCTCGTACGTAACCGACTCCCGAACCCGTTTTCTTCTTGAAATTCGTAGACCAAAATTTATTTTATAGGTGACCCGATCACACCTAAAAAAAAAGGATTGGTGGCGACTCCATATTTTTAAAGTCGATTCCCATTTTTCAAAACCCGATAAAAAAATGGCTTCGACAATTATCATCTTCAAGTTCCATTTCCGTGAACTTTAGTGGATCTGTTGAAATCGAAAATTTGTAAAACAATCACAACATCTGTTTCCAGCATCGGGTAGCTATTTTGTATCGATTTTCTACTTCAAATCCACCAGCATAACACGTTTGTTGAATCTCATTAAAGATAACATTCTTCAGCTGTATTTATAATTTCTCAATCGAAATGAACATAAACTAACAAAATTTAGGAACTCATTTTCAACAAATTTTGCTTCCTCCTTAACAAACAAAAACACTAATATTGGATTTCAACTGAAAAATGTAAAGAAAAAGTTCAAATGGAAGAGAAAATAACTCTATATATTGAAGGGGTGTCGGCCATCAGTGTCCCAGCACCCCAATTTTTTTTTCTCAAATCTGATACAAGGATACTGGCCATCAGTGTCCTAGCACATGAAATTTTTTTCAGTCCTCGAGAAAGCTGTAGTCGATCATCTAGTACCCCCAACCCAAATTTTTTTTATTTGATAAAGTAGGTGCCAGCCATCAACTAGCCAGCATCCAAAAAATAAATTATTTCTTTATCTGTAAAAGTGGTGCCGACCGTCAGGGTCCCCCAGCCCAATTTTTTTTTCAAATATAGGTGTACTTTACACCAGTATAATACGGGTGCAAAAAAAAAAAATACGAGGGCGCTGGCCATTTAGGTCCCCCAACCCCAAAAATTAATTTTTTTAAGCCTGGCACAATCATCATGTGATTATTGGGTCAAAAATCAAGATGGTGCCAGCCATTAAGTCTCCTAACCCAAAAAATTAATTTTTTTAAACCTGACATAATCATCAGGTAATAATTGGGTCAAAAATCAAGGTGGTGCTGGCCATTAAAACCCCTAACTTTATTTTACTATTCATTTTAAATTATTTGAATAATTATTTTTAAACTTAAGTTATTTTTATAATCATTTATTTTTGAGTCATTTTGGTAAAATAACCGCAAGTTACTTATTCCTAGCCTTGCCATCTATTGAAGACTTCCAAACTGCTGGTATATGGTCTCCAAGCCGTCAAGGTAAGGACTATAGATGCCTTTTGTTGGAGGAAAGTGAAAGTATTTTTTGAAGTCTACTGTAGAGAAAGTGAGAGATAAAAAGGAAAAAAAAGATTGAAAGAATTTTAATCAAAGAGAAATGTGATAATAGACAAGAGTGAATGAAATTTAATTTTTTTTTATTTGATATCCAAATTCCAACGGCTATCGTTATTTACTTTTTTTTTTTTAGTTATATTTGTAAAAATATTTATATTCCTAAAAAAATGATAATTTATGATTGATTTTTAATTAGATGGACCAATTAAATTGATGATTTAATTAATTTAATTGTGGATTCAATTTTAAATATATTCATTAAAATTATCAATAAAGAAAATTGGTTAGGTGGAACATGCCCAAAAAACACAAAAATTAGCAAAGATTCTATTGGAGCAGAAAAACTTGGACGCATTTTGCTCATACTAGTTTGTATCACTCGTAGCACTAACTGTGTTAAATTAAATAATTTAATTAAGCTCACCTATAATTTTTATAGGGTGAAACTCAGCGTTAAAAGTCCCAAGGTCTCATAGGTTAGCGTAGCTGCTAGGAGCTGTCGGTTCGTCATATTGCTGATTGGTCAATTTATGCTATTAGACTCTGCACTTTATGTAAATTATGAATTTAGTACTTATATTTTAATTTGATCATTTTCAATTCCTATACTTTTAGAATTTAAAAATTTTAGTCATAACTAAATGATAACTACTAAATTCATTAAGTTAAGTTCTTTTATTTTTAAAATTTGATGTGTCAGACTTATTATCTCATGTGTAACGTTATGAATGTTTGTTATTTTCACATATCACTCAAAAAAAAATAGTAATAGATTTAACGACTGTCGTTTGCATTAATATTAAAATTTTGAAGTTCAAAAAATATAGCCATTGGTGAACGTGGACTAAATCTATAATTTTACACAAAATACAAGATTAGTAACATGATTTAACTAAATAAATTTAACTGGGACCATTAGATCAAGACTAAAATTTCAAAATTTAGAAAATACAAGGTGTGACCTTGCTGATTTAACTTGACGCAGATAGGAAGTAAATTGGTTGTAGTGTTATAATAGCAGTTGAAGTTAGTTAAGTCTGCATTATAAATTGATTGTTAATATCAAATTATTGAAATCAAGAAAGACAATGGGTTTTAAAATTCGAACTAAAGATGCTTTCATTGGAAAGCCAAAGCTGGTTGGCTTGGCACCGATAGGCTGCTAAGGTCCAAGGCCTAGTCATTACGCCTATAATTGAACATGATCCGTGATTCTTTTTTCGTTTCCAAAAGTCCAAGACCCATGGCCCAGGCCGACCCATCCTCATTAATTCATAACAACTTGTTCAGCATTTCTTTCTTTACTCCTCCTTTTTGTCTAAAAAGAAGGACAAAAAGGAAAGAAAAGTTCATTTAGTTAGTAGTCTGTCACTCACTTGCCCTAAACTTTAACCCACTAAACCCATTGTCATAATAATTACTTATTTTGCAGTATAATTTTTCAAAAATTCATTTTAGTTTTTTTTTTAATTTTTTAATTTGTATTTTTTATTAAACCAACTTAAAATAATGAAAGATTTTTTAAATTTTATTGAATATGGATTGTTACGTGAATGATACAAGTTTAATATTTAATTAATTTTTTAATTTTTTTTTAAAAAATATTCTTATAAATTTTACTTTTTTTTGTTAATTTTAATGTTTTTTAATTTTTAAAAATAGTTTAATTAATTTAATGTTGATGTGTCATTTTTATGGTAATCCACATTTATACCCTATCAATGAAATTAATTTACCTTTATTTTGAAGTGATTAGACAAAAATTATAACCTTCAATTATTTCGAGCTGATTAAACAAAAAAATATAAATTTAAAAATTAATAAAGATGAAAATAAATAAATAATTTAAATAATTTTTTTTTTATAAAATTTAAGGATAAAAAAAAGTCATTATTCCAAACCAAAAACATTCTCTTTCTCTTTCTATTCACCGAATCAAGACCATCAATGTCACCAAATTTATAAATTATGATCTGCTAAATCATAATTTCAGGGTATTTCTTAAATCATACGTTTTTTTTTGTTTTGATTTTACCAGTTTGGTCCAAACTCCAAAATTCCCTTTTCCATATTACCTTTTTAAAATGTTCAACCAAAAAGGAAATTGTTTTGGACTCTGGATTTGGAGCAGATCATAATTTCAGGGTATTTCTTAAATCATACGTTTTTTTGTTTTAATTTTATCAGTTTGGTCCGAACTCCAAAATTCCCTTTTTCCATATTACCTTTTTAAAATGTTCAACCAAAAAAGAAATTGATTTGGACTCTGGATTTGAGTTCCATTAATGGAAGGACTTTAAGATTCTTGGGTTTCTTTCCCTTTTCTGCAAGGAGGACCCTTAGAGTTTAGGCGATAGGGTTGGGGACCTTTTAGCTTGAAGTAAGAGGATGAAGGAGTTGATTGGGAGTCCAGGAACGGTGAGTGGATTAACACTAAGGGTAACCCAATGTGCTTTTGCTGCTTCTTCCATTGCACTCATGGTCTCTGCCTCTGGTTTCTCTACCTACACTGCTTTCTGGTACTTCGTTTTTTCATTTTTCTTCTTTCGGCTTTGCTCTCAAATTTTACCTTTTAGAATTAATGGGTTTTTTTTTTTTTGTGTGTGTGTGTGTGGGGGTGCCATTGTTCCACTATTCTTGGGTTTAATCGTTGACAAAATTTTAGTTAAAATGGTTTGTTTGAATCGGAATCATCTTAAAGCAAACATTGATTGCTGGGCAGCAAGATTAGGTAGGCAAAACTGTTCATGAAAGGTTATTTCCTAAATGGGTAGAAAGAATAGGAAAAATAGAAGGTGAAATTGACCTGACTTTTAGACGTGTGGACTTCTACCTCTTTGCATCTTATAAAGTGATGTGTGTTTTACTTCAAAATTTGTTTTTACACTACTATTTAGTAGCTGATTTTGATGTTCTAGTTCTTCTAGTTTGAATTTATTGGATGAAATTTAAGTTCTAGATTTCTACTTTGGTATTTTGCATGAGAAGTGGGTTTCAGTTTTAAGTTTAGCTTAATTTTTTCCTAGTTTTTTTTAATGATTTTCCATATGTTGGTTGAGAGGCTAAGAGGGTTTAATGTCAAAGGTATGAGATTTTTCTACCTTCAGTTAGTAATGTCAAAGGTATGGTTTTTTACTCTTCAGAGAAATGTATAGGATGCGTGCATAAACTTCTAGCGTACCAATTCTTCCAGAATTGGGTTTTAAGCTGAATATGAAGTTGTGTAAATTTAGCATCTGGTAATTTACTTTGTTAAGCAGAAGCAATCATCTATCATCCAATGTTATTGCAACAGTGGAGCTAAAGAAATCATAGACATGTCTGATTTGCTATATTTGGAGCTTGGTTGTTTAAAGTGTATTATTGCTCTTATAATGGCGGAACTGAGTGCTTCTATCAGGCATAAGGGCAGGAAAATGAGCGGAACTCTATGAAGCTTTTCTGCTACTATGCATAGTGCAGTAATGGTGGTTCCCCGAGTCTTCGTTTCAAGATTTGTGTGCCTGCTAATAGTGACAGTCTAACAGAGCCATTCATTTGTCTGAATTACATTCAAGAGGCTCCGGTATAATATATGTTTGAATAAACTTAAGTTCGAAGTTGACTGAAGCTGTATAACTCTCTGTTAAGCATCTTTATGCATGTTTGATCTTCTAAGGTTCCATTTAGTTGGTGCTTTTACTTTTAGCTATTTGTCCCTTGCTTTCAGTTCATATTTTTATTTTCTTTTTACTTCTAATTGAGAAAAGAAAAAGCAAAAGCACCCATCAAAGCCAAGATGCAACTTTGATGGAATAGAAATGCACTTCAATTGTATTTTCTGTACATTTGATGTTTATAATGCTCTCTGTTTCAGCTATTTGATTGCATCTATGGGGCTTCAACTACTATGGAGCTTTGGACTTGCATGTCTTGATGTTTATGCTTTGAGGAGAAAAAGAGATCTTCAGAATCCAGTTTTAGTGAGCCTCTTTGTTGTAGGTGATTGGGTATGAAACTGTTCTCTAATAATCCTCTCTTATCTCCTTTAGCCACTAAATGGATGCATCAACAATGATGTAAATCGGGTTTTGGACCATATATTTCCTGCTAGTTGCAGTATTTGTCATAGTCCTCACCAGCTATCCCATATTTTCCCCATATTTGTTCATGTTAAGGCTGTCTGTGATCCCACAAGTGGTTAATGGCTGTTCTTATTCTATCAAAAAACAACCTTTCCATATATTACATTGCTAGTTTCTGTGACCACCTTTTCATATTTTGTAATGGCCATAGAATACAATCTTACACTGATGCAGGGGTCACTGTCTGATCTGTATAAGAACTCCCAATGCATTTTGCTTGATTTTTTTTAAGAGCGGCAAGCAATTGTTATTTTCAGTATTGACAACTCTGCAAATAGCTCTTCAGCTGGAATTGTATATCACTTGGCTAATCCTTGTTGAATGTACAGGTGACAGCTATGTTATCACTGGCAGCTGCATGTTCATCAGCTGGTATTATAGTCCTATATGCAAGAGACTTGGACTTCTGCAAGGCTCAAAGTCATATCCCATGCCGGCAGTTTGAAATATCGATAATTTTGGCATTTATCACGTGGCTTCTAATCGCAATGTCATCTCATGTCATGTTCTGGATCTTAGCCTCTTTCTAGAGGTCTAAGGGATTCCCATACAAGCACATGACAGCATCTCCTATTTGACATGTAAATCCTTTTTCTTTTTTTTTTTACTTTGATTTTGACAATTTTGGAGAATTCGAGTAGTTCTGCCGTTTGCCTGTGCACATTTAAGCATTTTTTGTTTTAGTACTCAATTTCATTCAAAAGTTACTTGTTCTGACCCTAATTTTCAACAATTAACTAACAATACTGTCAAATACTTGTGGATCTTTTGTTGCTTTTTGGGATCTTAACGAAAGTCTTGATTTGAAAGAAATGCGAACTTCCTTTTCTTACATCTTCCAACAGAGAACATTTTTGTCTAATGTTGAATTCTACCATGTGTAACCAACATCCATCAAGCCTACCCCTGCTATATTTCATATAGTAAATCTTACAAATTTCCAGGGCCTTTGATTATCCTGAAGATAACATTAATTAAGATATACCTAAAGTTATGTTAACACCTCACGATTCAGTTTGAACAAAAACTATCCCAACAGCATCATTCTGACAGGATAAGAGAGGCTTCTACACAACAATGGAAAAGATTCTAAATACAATTAACTCGATACTTATTCAACATTTAAACTAAGTGTACACAACGTCATAAATTTGTTGTCTGTATTTCTTCCTCTATTTTTTCTCTTTGTTTTTGGTTAATGACATTCCAAAATGAGAAATGAGATTGCTCCCTCACAAGTGTATAAGGTTGTCTCTGCATCCGGTCATCCACCAAACATGATGTTCACCGGTAACCAAAGGCCAGCAGCTATCCTTCAACTACAAGCCTACTGACACTCGGCCCTCGAACTTATTCCAACAGGAATTTGCCTAAGAATAACAAGAAAAGAAGGGAAACAAAAAGGGTAATGCAGAACAACCAAATTGCAATATCGAACTCTCAAAATGTTGATTCCAAGCTCAACCTTGTGATCACATGACAATTTCTGGCTTCAAAATACTAGACTTTATCTCCTTGTGAGGCAGGACAACACCTCCATTGCTATAAACTTCATCTCCAAGATGAACATCTTCTCCTAAGATCGTCATGTTTTCCAACCGTGCCCACTTTCCAACAGTGGAATGCCAGCCAATAATGCTATTGGAGACGCAAGTATGCTTCTTGATACGAACTCCACGCATTATAGTACAGCGTGACAACCTTACCCCGGACTCAATTATACATCCTGGACCAATGGCTACATCAGGTCCAATGAGGCACCCATCGCCAATTACAGCAGTCTCATCTACCAAAACATTCCCAACAAAATGAGATCCAGTTGACAACTTGGCAGAGGACTTTTTACGCAACGACTCTAAGTACATTCTCAGGCCAGTAATGTAATCCTTTGGTTGTCCAATGTCCATCCAGAACCCAGGCAGCACCATCGCATAAAGCTTATTCTCTGCTGCAATCTTTGGGAACACTTCTTTCTCAATTGAGGTGGGTCTCAGTTCAATTCGGTTAAGAACAGACGGGTTCAACAAGTAAATCCCAGCATTGATTTTGTTACCAACAAATATCTGTGGTTTCTCGACAAACTTTTCAACTTTGCCTGTAGTTTCTTCCATAACTACAACACCATATTTCGATGGCTCATCCACCTTGAAACAAAAGAAAGATCCTTGTGAGGAGGTGATTTTAATGGCAAGCTTTTTCTCAAGAATGCTAAACCCAGTTTACTACTTTACCTTTGTCACCATAATGGAAGCTTCTCCTCCATGACCCTTGTGAAAATTTACCATTTCTTTTAGTGGATATTCACTTATAACATCACTATTGAGGACAAAAAATGGCTCACCAGAGCCATCGATCAACTTGTCTCTAGCCAGAGCAATAGGACCAGCTGTGCCAAGTGGTTCAGTCTCCTGTGAGCAGGTGATTTTAATGCGAAGCTTTTTCTCAAATTCTTGTAGGAAATTTAACATAACCTGCAAAATCAATGGAGCAATATAAAAAACTAACTTCAAGGAAAAAAATCAATAACAAACAGTCATCAATATGAAAATTTGCAGCCATAAAAGGGCACTTTTCTATGTTACCTCTGGTTGGTAATTGATGGCCAGAACAACTTCAGTAACTCCAATAGCTCTGAGAGCTTCAATCTGGTAGTATTAAAAATAAAAAGGAAACAAACGAACTATGTACAATCATTCGTTTAACAATACCACGTAAAGCATCACACTTTTTTTTTATCATAGAATCACCAAATTTATCTTTGTAACAAAAGCCAGGTCTAAATAAATCTTAAACCCATTTTAAACAGGATTACCTGTTTTTGAAAATCTACAAATATTTCCAGGAATATAAAATCACCAACAACAAACAAGAAGTAAACCAAAGACGATGAGGAAAAATCTAAAATAAAATATAATAAAACCTGATGCAGTATCATGGGTTTGTTAGCAAAATCCACCAAAGGCTTTGGGACGCTAAGAGTCAACGGTCTCAATCGAGTTCCAAATCCACCAACAAGAATGAGTGCTTTCATCCTGATACCTCACAAAATATCTAAATTTCCTGTAAATTATATGACCCATACCATGGATTATCTCAAGCAGTGAGTCGTTAGTGTATCTAATAACAAATCCCATAAATCATAAATAGCAAAAATAGGGGACGTTTGATCATAGATGGATCTAAGGTGGCGGAGACATTGGAACATATAAGGAACTTGAACTAGACTTACAGAAGTGGCTTGATCGGAGTTTATTTGTAAGAACTGTCAGCCTGTGACAGTGACAGAGATCTTTGCGGTCTTTTCTCGGAACAAATCTGGAAATAAATTGGATGAAATTAATGCTCTAATGGAGACTCCTCGTCCAAGTTAAAGCCAAGCTTTTGATTCCTTGATGAATTTACAAGGCCATTGCCACCTGAGGCCATGTGGGCTAGTCTAATAAAGTGGCCTTCCAATTTTTCTTTTGTGGGTGTGTTTTTTTTTTTTACTTCCTAAATTGGGAAATATTGAATACTATAAGTTGATTAGGATGATATTTATTAAAAAAATTAAAGTATTATTTTAAAAAATAAATATTAAATAAATGCTTTAAAATACATTTTAATTAATTTCTATGGACACCATTAAAATAGCTTTTCACACTATTAAGTTGGAATTCAATTTTGCTCCTAGTTGAATAAATTTTTGAGACAAAATGTATGGCTATTTATTAGTATCAATCCTCACAATATAAATGATTTTCTTTCATATTTAACTTGTTAATATTTTGTATAAAAAACTTATAACTAGAAAATTTATTATCTTTGATTACAAGCCCTTGATTGAGAAGATGCTATCAAAATCAAGCATTGGTCTGCTCGCCACCTAAGCTTTGCTGGCAGGTTGCAACTAATCAAAGTTATGCTCTACAACATGCAGGGTTTTTGGTGTAGGTAGTTTTTGTTGCCCAAAAACTATTCTCAAAAGGATCCCATCTATGTTCAAAGTTCTTTTGGAAAAGCAAGGATTGTAGTGGTACTGGTATTTGTGTCTATTGGCAATTAATTTGTCTACCAAGGTCTGAGGGTGGTTTAGGATTAAGTAGCATTGAGGAATGGAACAAAGCTTGTATTTTGTAGTTCATTGATCGTATGCGCGTGTGCACAAAAAATAAATAATTTTATAAAACGATTTAAAAGTGTGTTTTTAACTGTAAAGTGTACAGTGTTATTTGTAATATTTGTAATGTCAATGGAACATTGGAGCATTCCTAAGATAGAACCTAAAAGATTGCCAAATTGATAAATGTCTTATCAAGTTAATTACAAGTTAAACAATTGTTAATCTAATCGAGTCATAAATTATTAGTGCAAATTCAAATACAAATTATTTGTAAACTAAATTTAAATTAACAAATAAAAATATCAAACTAACTTTCTTCCTTTTCACTAGAAACTATACAAATGGATTGAAATGATGGTTGAATGAATCATGGATTACTAACTAAGCTGATAAACTTATGATGATTTTATTGTTTGTCACTTTTAGCTAAGAATCTCTTCTCAGTCTCATCCTAGACTAAAAGATACCACCTAGGTTCTCCTCTCGGTCTCACCTAGGCATATAGATTTCCTCTTGATCTCACTATTCGGCACAAGTGTATCAAAGTCCTACACGATAGAGTCTCCTCTCAGTCTCGTCTATCTAAATCTTCCACTAGAGACATAAATTCTAGTGTAATATGCAATTTAGTTCACTTGAACATGTTGGAAAAACGAGTTTGGAAAACGCAGCGGAAAATAAAATTAGTGAAAAACCAGAGTTTTAAATTTTTTTCCAAAATAAGATTTTGGTTGTGATATCTAAAGTAATAAATACTTAATCAAAATTGTACCTTTTTGATTCGTCTAGGATGAGCGCTTCGACCGAGTCGTCTTCTCCGCTATCCTCAAGCTCACATCTGCCGACTATGGGCTCGTTTCGAATCAGAAAATTTTCACAAAAATTACCAGTGGGGTAATTTTGTAATTTCTCTAAAATTTTGGGTCAAGTTGTAAATTAGAAAAATATCTCTAGAAATTTTCTGGAATAATCTCTTCAGAGAATTTTCTCTCTACAACTTTCCTCTTGAATTCAAGTGTGTGAATTGTAACAGCCCGATTTTGGGGCTAGTCGGAACAGTGGTTTCGGGACCACTAATCCGAGGGTGAAGAAAAATATTTTTGTATTATTTTATGTGTTATGGCATTAATATATGGCTATATGAAAAATTTGGTGCTTTAATTTTAGCAATTGTATGCTTAATTGTGAAAAAGGACTAAATCGCATAAAGTGCGAAAGTTCCATTATACAAGGTAGAGGTGTCTAATAGCCATAGAATATTAAACTAGAGGTCCTTAAAGTGCAAATAGGCCAATTGGGGTGTGTTGGCCGGCCATAGAGACTAGGGAGACAATGATATTAAAGTTTGGTCAAGTTTGGTGGAATTAGGTGGTAAAATAATGAATAAAATAAGATAAAAAGATGAGATATCATCTTTTACTATTCCTTCTTCTTCTACCACAAAAATTTTAGAGGAAATAAGGGTTCTTGGAGTTCAAAATTTTCAGCAACATAAATCTCTTGCAAGTAAGTGATTTTGGTGGTTTTATTTGATAATTTTTGTACTTTTGGAACCCCCAAAGCTTAAGCTAGCTAATGAGGGGACTAATTTGAAATATGGTTGAAAGTATAGGGACTTGACATGAGAGAGTTTATGTTGCTTACTGAGTTTTTATGGAAGAAAATGAATGTTTGGGAGGTGAGAAACAACTTTTGTGAAAGATGTTGTCATGAAAACACCTAAATGGGACTAAGTTGTAAAAGTTGAAATTGTGTAATAAATGCATGAAATAGTTGGAATTTTGAGTAGTTGTAAGAGTAATAAATGTTCAGATAGGATTTTTTAATGAGAAAATGTGATGAAAAATGATTTACGAGCCTAGGGGCAAAATCATAATTTTGTCATAGTACAAGGGCAAAATGGTCATTTTTGCCTAAGTAGAGATTATGATGTATTATGATTTATAAAGTGATTAAATGAGTGAATTTCACTATTATAGATCAAGAAGAGCGTGGAATCAACCTTGACCGAGGAAAAGGCAAGGTTACGGAATAGACCGTTGATTAACACATTTTGCACCGAGGTAAGTTTATGTGTAAACGCTGCATCTTAAATACATATGTTGTTGCTCATTGGTGCATTGTATGATTGAGAATATTTACGATTCTAAATGGATTGAATTTGGTCGATAATGAATTAGATTTGAAAATGTAGAATATTATCCGTAATAATTAATGGTGGGCTGTGTACGACACCACCTTAATTATTCTTGTTGGTGGGCTATGTGCGATACCACCTTATTACTTATTCACGATGGGCTGTGTGCGATACCATCATTTGTATGAACATTTGATGGGCTATGTGCGATACCACCGTACTTATTCTTGTTGGTGGGCTACGTGCGATACCACCCTGTTAAAGATTAATGGTGGACTAAGTGCGAAACCACCGAGTGCTTAGTATTACTAAGAATGACTTATTGTGAAATTGTGATGTGTTGTTCATGTGATCATGTGGTGATAAGTGCAGGGATGTATGTTAAATAATACGAACATTTGGCTTGTGATATGGTTGGAATGTGGTAAGAGATGAAACGAGTAAGCATGATCTTGGAATGTGGAATGTTCTTACTTATTATGAAATGCTATTTATTGATTGACACATATTATGATGTTTATTGTTTACATGTAAACTTACTAAGCTTAAAGCTTACTCCTTTTCTTTTCCCTTGTCTTATAGTGTCAAAGAGTCAGGTCGGGATACGAAGATAATTGGAAGATCATCCACACTATCAGCTCAATCTCGGTATATCTAGACTTAGTATATTAAGTATGGCATGTATAGGGGCTAGACTAGGTGAATTGTTTTATTGTTTTGGCCAAGTAAGTATTGGCTCCTTTAAAGATGAACTCTTTTGTATATTGCCATAGTTGATGGCTCATTATTACTAATTTATGAAAAGAAGAAGTTATTCATAGAAGTGTATGTTGCAAATTTGGGTTATCTAGTGATTTGTTGGATGGGACTATGTTGTGTGAGCTAGGGTGATAAAAAGAGCTTGGCAAATAGCCTTGTCCTTGTCCACACGGGTAGGCACACGGGCATGTGTCTAGGCCGTGTGTGATACACGGTCAATTGCATGGGCGTGTGCCCAGGCCGTGTGAAGTCTGCACCTTGAAGTTGGAATTTAATTCGACACACGGTCTAAGGACACAGGCGTGTGCCTTGGCCGTGTGACCATAGTGAGATGATGACATCATAAACAGAATGGCAAGATTTTGGCACACGGGCTAAGACACGGGCGTGTTGAGGCCATGTGAGGGACACGGGCTAAGGACACGGGTGTGTGTCCGGCCGTGTGAAATAAGTCAGTGTCGACCACGGGTGGAGAACACGGGTATGTCTTAGGGGTACACGGATGTGTCTCTTGAGCAGCACGGGCGTGTGACCCCTGTTCAGGCAAAATTTTTCTAAGTGAGTAAAAGTTCCCGGATTGATTTAGAAACCTTCCGAAAGTATGTTTAAGGCCTCGTAGGCCCATTATAAGGATGTTAGATATGTGAATGGAAAAGTTGTAATTTGGAATGAAATTTGATAACCTAAAGTTGTTTGACCATGTGAGTTAAGTACGGTAACGCCTCGTACCTGGTTCCAGCATAGAATACGGGTAAGGGGTGTTACATGAATAATGACCTAAGGCTCTCGTTATATAAGGAGAGTTTAGAGAGTTCAACTATGATTAAACTTAATCATTTTAATATTAAATTAATATAATATTTATTAAGATAAATATTAGATTAAATTTAATATTAAATATTATTAAAATAATATAATGTTTATCTACAAGATAAACATTAAATTAAATTTAATATTAAGATAATCACTTTAATATTAAATTAATAAAATACTATTAAGATAAGTATTAAATTAAATTTAATATTAAACTATTAAAATAATATTATTTTTGGAATAATTAATTTGAAATCAAATTCTCTAGTAGAGTCCCAGTAGTGTAATTTTTTCACTGCTCAACCATCGATGACCAACTGTCGCCAGCCACCGGGATGTCGCCGTCGTAGCCACCGGCATCGTCGTGTCTGGTGATGCAGGTGCGACACCCTTACGGCACCCCGAGCCGGTTTGATCCGGGTCAATGGTGACCCGACCGGTCCGGTCTAGCCACTGGTTGGACCGTCAACACGGTTTCACATACTGAGCCCGTTTCGACCAGTTTTTGGGCCTTAGTCTCGACTTTGGGCTCCTAGGCCCAAATTACAATCTTAGATCCAATTTTCAAGTTCAATTACCCATTGGGCTAATTTTCTGACTTGAAAATTAATTTCTAAAAATATCATATTTAATTGATTTGATTAATTTAATTTTACTTGATCAAAATTAATTTTTCTAAAAATCACTTAAATTTTCCAAATTAATTTTTCAAAAAAAATTATTTAATCAAATTCTCTAGTTGAACAATTCTTACGACCACCTAATTTAATTCTACTTTGAATAAATTGACTCAATTAAATTATTCCCAAAGTCATAGAATCTTCTTCTGATTCAAATGCAGTCTGATCGATATTTTTTTGAGCTAACGGAAGGACCAATCGGACATATACAATTAGGCTCTAGTGATTGCAATTATGTCCAGAAGTATTGTTCTGATAATTCACAATTAACTAATCATGGAGTCAGTCCACAAGAAGTACCATGATTGAAAACTCCTTATTGTATACTCTTTACGAAAGCAATTCATCTAAATGTTTTGTCCAATGACCTCGTCATGTGTGTGTTACCCTCATATGATATCCTTGGTTCCTTTGAGTTAAATCTGTTCACTCAATACAATTCTATTTTATCTCATTGTCATTATTGTGTCTTCTTAATGATTAATATGATCACTGTCAACAAATGGCTGTGATAAATTGCTCTTTCGAGAACAAGCAACCCGTGACCAAGTTCCATATTTATCAATCCACACAATGCCAATGAGAGGATACCATTAACTCTTTAATTGAGCTATGAATTCCACTGTTGCTACTAAAGCCATGCTATACACAAGTCATGTACCCAACATACCGGCTATGGGCTCGATCATCTTTAGAGCATAAGCCTCCACTTATATCAAAGCACATAATTTGCATATGCATGGTCAGTGACTAATTCAAGATTTTGGTAAATCACACCATGAACGTCACAAATGAATTAATTCACAAACAGATTTAGAATTTATTCATCTTGGGTCCAATCCAATATATCATTCTACCAATGAATACATTTATGTCTCCACTCGTGGAGTCAACTGCTCCGATAGCTAAGACTACTCATCTCTCCAATTGGAATTGTAGACGACATAATAATCCTTTTCAGTATTTGAATCAAATGCTCACTTTGATTCTTTTACAGGATTACAGACTCATTTAGGTTATCTACTGAAGTAAATTATCTTTTTCGCAATGTAAACATTCTTTACAATGCCACTTATCTTCAGTTTGAACTTTAGACAATTAATGAGCTAATATTTGCTTGCCATAATTTCGCTATGCATACAAAATATAAAAGACATAATAGTGAAATGTGAAATTAATTTTATTTATTTATTCATCGTTCAAATAAATAGAAAATAGTTACATGTTTACTATAATATGGGCACATTTCCCAATAATCTCCCACTTGCCCTAGTGAAGTAAATGTGTCATGTTTCGCATTCCCATATCCTCGACGTGTTTGTTAAAACTCCTAGTTACAAGAGTCTCAATAAACAAATCCACAAGGTTATTTTCAGAAGCTACTTTCATCACATCTACAATTCCTTCGACTACTGCCTCTCGTATCAAGTGATACTTCCGATTAATGTGTTTTGTCCTCTTGTGACTTCTCATTTCCTTGGTATTAGTTATTGCAGAACTGTTATCACAATATAGTGTTATAGCTTTTTCCATACTAGGAATAACTTCAAGTTCGGTTAAGAACTTTTGAAGCCATATTGCTTCTTTCGTTGCCTTAGAAGCAGCCACATACTCAGCCTCCATAGTAGAGTCAGTAGTGCAAGTTTGTTTTAAACTTCTCCATACTATGGCTCCATGGCCTAGAACGAATACATTTCCCAACATTGATTTCCTCGAATCTTTACAGGTTTGGAAGCCTGAGCCTGTGTATCCAACAAGAGTAAGATCGTCCCTAGAATACACAAACATATAATTCATGGTTCTTTTAAGATACCTTAATATATGCTTTACAGCTTGCCAATGCCTGAGATCTGGATTTGCCTAATATCGACTAATTATTCCTACAACGAAACAAATATTTGGACTTGTGCAAAGCATCGCATACATAAGGCTTCCAACTACCGAAGCATATGGAACCTTACTCATATGTTCTCTTTCTTCCGTTGGCTTAAGATAGTCGTCTAAAGAAAGATGAAAATCTGATGCAGTCAGCTGAATGCCTGGCTTTGCATCAGTCATGCAAAACGTTCCAGTACCTTATCAATGTATGAAGCTTGAGAAAAAGCTATCGTTTTATTCTTTTGATCCTTAAGGATTTGAATTCCAAGAATATAACTAGCTTCACCCAAGTCCTTCATGCTAAACAATTGAGCTAACCACAGTTTAATCGATGACAATTTTTCTACATCGTTTCCGATAAGTAGAATATCATCGATATACAAAACGAGGAATACCACCTTTTTGTCCTTTATACGCTTATAAACAAAAGGTTCATTAGCGTTTTTCTCAAATCCAAAAGTCTTGATCGTTTGATCAAATCTTTTATTCCATGAGCGGGACGCCTACTTAAGTCCATAAATGAATCTTACCAGTTTGCAAACTTTTTTCTCTTTTCCTTTGACAACATAGCCAGTGGGTTGATTCATGTAAATTTTCTCATCAAGATAGCCATTCAAGACTATTTTCTTGACATCTATTTTCCAGATCTCGTAATCAAGAGTAGCGACAATGGATAAGAGTATGCGTATAGACTTGAGCATAGCTACCGGAGAAAAGGTTCATCGTAATCGATGCCTTCTTTCTGTGTGTAGCCTTTCCTTACAAGTCTAGCTTTGTGTGTTTCCACTTTCCCTTCAGCATTTCATTTCTTCTTGTAGATCCACTTACACACTATGGGTTTAATTCCAATCGATAAGTCTACAAGTTCTCACACCGCATTGGATTTCATAGAATCCATTTCGGCATCCATGACCTGTTCTCAGAGCTTGGAATCAATGTCCAGCATAGCCTTCTCATAAGTGAGTGGATCATCATCCTCATAATTGACTTCCGTATTATAAATACTACCATCATAGATGAATAAGTCTGGTTTCTTAGAAACTCTGCCACTATGGCGGATTCCCCTATGTTGTTGATCTTTTGCAGTTTTTTTACAACTTTTTTGAGAACTGAACTTGGTGATTGTTCTACCACTCCCGAAAGTTCCTTGAGTACCACTTTACTTCGAGGCTTAAAGTTATCCACGTAGCTTTTCTCGAGGAAAGTAGCATGAGTAGAAACTTTAATTGTATTATCTTTCGGATTGTAGAATAATCCTCCCTTTGTTCCTTTTGAATATCTTACAAACATGTACAATTCTATCCATGCATCCAACTTGTTTGCATCCTTATTTAGAATGTGTGCTGGACAAACCCATATTCTAAATCTCTTGGAACTCTTGTAAAACCCCTAACCCATATCCGTCATTAGAACAGGGTTATGGAGCGTTACCAAAACTTTTTAAAATATTTTAAGATAAATCATGTCAATCACTATTCATTAACCGAGATCATTCGTAACGTCCCTTAGATGGACCCTCGAGGTCCAATACGAGCATTTGAATCGAGTCGGGACTTAATCAAAAACTCTAAGAATTTTTTGTGACATTTCAAAAATTTTCCAAGGTGCAGGGCTCACACGCCCGTGTGACTCTTAAACACGCCCGTGCATCAGGCCGTGTCCGATTTAGGTTGCTCTCTGACTTGCATCACACGGCCATGCCACACGCCCGTGTGCTAGGCCGTGTGGTTAATTAATTCAATTAGAATTAGGTGCAGGTTTCACACAGCCAAGAAACACGCCCGTGTTCAAGGCCGTGTCACCCACATGGCTGAGACACACGCCCGTGTCTCTTCCCGTGTGTTCAATTCTGAGCATTCTATTTTCTCAAATTTAAGGTGCACGGGACACACGGCCTAACCACATGCCCGTGTTACCAGGCCGTGTGTCACACATGGTCTAGACACACGCCCATGTGGACAAATAAAGCCATTCCTAGCTTCATTTCTCACCCTAATCTTTGCCATAATCCTACACCACATCTTGCATTCATAACCCAACAAATCCAATAATTTTATTCAAGTTAATTCTATCATTTAACATGATATATCAGCACATACAATTACTAACCATTTCAAGCATTCTAATAAAGCATAATCCATCCATCATCATGGCATATCATTTCAAGCATACATGTTTACAATCTTACCTTGGTTATGTCCTCATGTTAGACATAATTTGATCAACCACTTAACATATATGTGGCTAACATAATATGACATTACAAGTATATCAAAACAATAATTACTAGACATTCCAATAGCTAGATTACAAGCATCGTTTATGTTTATATGCCAATATGGCCAACATATCCTATACATGCCATTACAACCGTAATTGATTTACCATATTGTACCGACATGGGCCGATGGATAGTGTGAGTGATCTCCGCCAAGCTTCCAATCCAACGAGCTTCTAATTTACTCTAAAACAGGGGAAAATAAAATGGGGTAAGCATAAAATGCTTAGTAAGTTCGTATAACATGGTACTTAACTTACCATTCATCCTATTTGGAGATAACTATGTAAGGCATATTCACTTAATTTGACCTCAAGCCCTACACACATTCTCATTGCCCTTGTTAGTCATGTAATCCATGATAACATCAAGATATGTATAAGCTCAATCAACAATCAAGTTTCCATGCATATATGCTTTCCACAACATGTATTCATTAAGCATGTATATATTATCTCTTATTATTACAAGTATAGTTTCATAGTAGTTCGTTTCGAGTTCAGATTATTTCATGTCAGGACTTTACTCATTTTATTCGAGTATTAAGGTCACCAAGTAGTAGTACACTCAAGGTGTACAATTATATAATCAAGGATGAACACTCTCATCAAATAATTTCCATGTACAATTATCATCTTTTCATATTTTCATACACTACTAGTCATAAATCATCATTTCCTTGTATTCCATGTAATATCCTTTTTCATGTCATATTTCATATCATATATATATATATATCATTCCATGTCAATTTGTCTTAAATTCATATTTGCCCTTATCAGAGCTTTGCCCGTTGAATTTATTAGAAATATAGATGGATACACAAGTAGTACACTCGAGGTGTACGAATCAGAATCCGTCAATTCATGTCCAATGGTACCCATAAGGTACAATTTCAGAGAGTACACTCTCAAGCCACGTATATATAAACAACAAGATTACCAGTCCAGGCTAAATCCTTTTTACGTCTTATACTCTAAAGAGCTTGATTTGAATTACCCGTCCGGGCTAAATCCAATCCATAACATATGCTCGAGAGGACTTATATCAGGATTACCTGTCCGGGCTAAATCCTATCAGAATTGAGGTCGAAAGATTACTCATCCGAGCTAAATCCTATCCGCAACAATTGCAGGACCTCTTTCGTTTCGGGAAATCACATATCCATCGATTTTCCATTTATTCAACCGAGATTTAAACACTTTTCAAGCATTATCGGGCATTTGATTATTTCATACCTCCCTAACATTTATGTAATTCAAGTAAAACACATTCCACATTCATGTCAAACATACGAGCAACATTTTATTCATTTACCATTTTATCAGGCATTTTCATTTATCGAGCTATATCGAGTAGGTGATCATTTCACATATTTATGACATTGGTAAAATTAACAAACACAACATTTAAATCAAGCATAAAAACATATACAATTTAGTTACACGAACTTACCTCGACAAAGGTTCGTGTACGTAAAATCTACTAATCCGACATTTTCCTCATTCCTCGTTCTAACTCTGAATTTGGTCTATCCGGATCTATACGAGTAAATTTAACATCAATTTATCATATTTTACATTTATGTGGACTAAATTTCATCCTAGGCATAATTACTATTTTGCCGCTAACTTTTCCATAAATTCTATTTTCGTCCCCAGGCTAGGAAAATGAAACTTGTGCAAATTACTCCCTATTCCAAGCCTAACCAAAGCCCCATTACAAATTTTACAGCACATGTATTCATAAAATTTCATAATTTTTCATCAAATTTTACAACTTTTCATTTTAGTCCCTAAATCATGTTTTCATCAAAAATCACTTTGTAAAAGTTGTTTATCTATCAATAATCTTTCATTTTCTACCATAAATTTCTAATTTCCAGCATATACATCCATGACCCATTTTCATACTTTGATAACTTTTCAAATTAATCCCCCAAATAGAGAGATTAAGATATCACGATTCGAAAAATATCAAAATTACTAAAAACGGGACAAGGAAACTTACCTTATTTGGCCATGGAAGTCTCTTCTCTCTCTCCTAGGGTTTTCATGTTTTATTTTTGGGGAAGAAGATGAGAAAATAAGATGATATCTATTTTATCATCTTTTAATTAATTAAGAATTTTCACTTTCCAATTTAGTTCTTACCCTTTTTCTATATTTCCATGGATGAGTCACCAAGAAAAATCTACATACTTTTCTTAATGGTCTAATTACCATATAAGGAACTTAATTTTTGAATTCCATAGCTATTTGATCCTTCTAGCTACTAGAATCCAACTTTCGCATTTTATGTGATTTAGTCCTTCTCGTAATTAAGCACATAATCGGTAAATTTTCTTTTCAAAATTTTCACACGACATTTCTAGTATAATATGGATCATATAATAAAATAAAAATAAATTTTATTTTTCGACTCGAATTTGTGGTCCCGAGACCACTGTTCTGATTTCACCGAAATTGGGCTGTTACAACTCTCCCCCCTTAAGAAATTTTCTTCCTCAAAAATTTTACCAATAAGAAGATTCAGGCATTACTTTCTTATGTTTCTATCCGGTTCCCAAATAGCTTTCTCTATATCATATCATTGTCCAAGAACTTTCACTAAAGATACCTTTATACTTTTCGTTTCTTTCACTTCACATGCCAGAATTTCAACCAGTCACTCGTTGTAAGTCATGCCAAGCTGAATTTAACTTTTATCAAAGAAATAACAAATGGTGGGTCTGATCGGTTCTGTCATAACACATATACTCATAATAACATTATGAATTCTGTAGAACTCTGATAATAATACCAATCAATACGAAACCAGTCCAATTCTTTTCAATAATCTTTATGACCTGATAAACCACAGACTTAATTTGCCTTTACGGGCAAACTGGGGAACTTTCTTTCATGGTGAATCTCTAGAAATACATTGTCACCATCAGAAACTCTATTTCTTTTCATTTTAGATCCACATCAGATTCCTGACGATCAAATATTGCTTTTAAACTGTCTCAGGTCCCTTTCATCTCTTTTTGGGTTCAACGAATCAAAACTACCACATGTATATTTTCTCACTGAACTCCGTCCAAAACACCAGAGTTTTGCATTTGTGATCATATAAAGCCCCGTACAGTATAATTTTATATGTGACTGTTAACCGTTATAAGTAATTTCAACCCAACAAATAATTTTCTCAGTTATCTTCACATTCAAGTACACAATATCGAAGCATATCTGCCAAAATCTGAATCATATGTTCAGATTGATCATCCATCTGAGGATGAAATACTGTACTAAAATGTAACCATGTACCCAGAGTTTCTTGTAACTTGTTTTAGAATCAGAATATGAACTGTAGATCTCTATCAGAAATAACAGAAGCTAGCACATCATAATCTGACAATCTCAAAAAACAAATTATTCAAGCAATCTATCAAGTGGGAAATCCACTCATACCAAGATGGAATGTGTAAGCTTCGTCAGACAATCGACAATTTACTCAAATAGTATCTTTCTTTTCATAGACAAGGATAATTCCGATATAAAGTTCATAGTAACTTTGTTCCATTTCCATATCGGTATTTTCACTGACTATAACTATCTTGAAAGTATCACCTCTATCTTACTGATACATCCAGTATTTAAATATAGGTTCAAAAATACCACCTTTCATCCCGGGCTACCAATACATCTTTTTCAAATCATTATGTATTTTATCATTTCCCCAGATAAACAGACATAGTATCGCTGTAATCATTCATATAAAATTTTCTGTACATGCTCCAAATTCTTTAGTACACAGACTCTGTCTCTAAATAATAGACATTTATCAGATTTATTCTGAAATTTTGAATCATAAATTATTTCACACTGTATTCATTTAACCTACAACTCATTATCACTTTTCTGGGTTTCACTAATCTGTTGTAGAAACATCAGTTTAACTCCATACTCAGTTAAAATTGAGATATTATCAGACAATCATAATCGGTATCCATGGCTTGCAAAGTATACAGAGATTTTCTACTCAGAACATCTGTAATTACCTTTGTTCTTTCTAAGTGATATTATAACACCCCAAACCCGGCCTAGAAGTTAGGCCTGAATCTGGTGTGTCACATGGGAGTAAAAACCATCTTTGCGAAAAACTTGCTTGAGAAATACAGCCTCATTGTTAAAACTCAAAACACTTAAGCAATTGTTGTCTACTTGAAAATGTAATTATCTTTAAAGACTTTTTCGGTTGCGAAAGCATATTTGAAATATACAATTTACGAAAATGTGACGTTTAGAATAGAGTTGCAGAAGCATTTTGAAAACGTTGCGAAAACATAGATAAAATACAATTATTTTTGAGAGGTTGTTTGATAAATCGATAATCGAACTAGTAATCTTTTAAAACCGTGACTTTTGAAAATATTGTTTGATAGTTCGAGAAAATAACTTCCGTGTTAAAATATTTATAAAGTTTATTATGAAATCCATTTGTTAATCGATTTTGAAAAACCTTTATTTAAGTTTTAGAAAAATTCTCGTTTTAAACAATTTAAGCAAAATAATAAGTATATCAACCATAAAGCAATAATAAAATACTCCAGAGGCCTTATTACAACTTAAACCAAAATAGCAAAATAATAAAATAAACGGAAATAGAAATTTAAAATTCAATAACACCATTTTACTCAAGTATGGCCTCCATCGAGTCATCCATGGGCCCAAGTCCTCGCCATCGAGCATTACCTACAAGGGTTAAGAAAAAGGGGGTGAGTTACAAGAACTCGGTGTGAAATCCCCTTCACTGTCATCCACTGGGCTGAACCCATATAGCAATCATCTTGGGCCTAAGCCCTTTTGCATAACAATCTTAAAATGAAGCAAATGTATGAATGTATGCAACCCAACCCAACCTAGATATCCATCCGCTACACACCACCCGTACCATCCATCACACACTCGTGGGGATCTTTTGTCAACCCACCCTCCAACACACCAATCATAGGCATTTAGCCATTTATATCAAATTCGAATTGTGGACAAGCCACGGAATAACAGAATATACGTGGCTTAGCCACTAGACAAAATGTGACAGAGTCACCAGATTATGTGGTAGAGCCACCAAATTTCACTTCCCCGATCATCAATATCCCAATCCCGTGCAACTTATGTAAATGCAACATACATAGTAAATCATGATATTTACAATATAACCACGATAATTAATAACTCAGAGATTTATTACAAACAATTTGGCCCATTAACACATTGCAAAATCAGCCCATTAGGGCATTATATCAAATCGGCTTATTAATCCATATATCAAATTGGCCCATTAAACAATATATCAGATCGGCCCACAAAACAATATATATCAAATCGGCCCATTAGGGGCATTTTTGTAATTCGGCCCATAAGGGCATTTCGGTAAATCGGTCCATAAGGACATTTCGGTAATTCGATAATCTTACCCACTAAGGGTAATTTGGTAATCTCGCAACCCAGGGGTTTTTCGGTAATTTACCCTCTAAGGGTATTATGGTAATTTCGCAACCCAGACTTAACTACTAATTTGGGGCATAAAATTGAAATTGTCCATCTGTGTCATACTGACTAAACTGACCATAACTCGGATTAGGAAACTCGAAATTTAGATCCGTAAATTTTCATTGAAACTAGACTCATATATCTTCTTACGATAATTTTTCCAGAATTTTTGACTTAACCATTTAGTACAGTTTATTCCTTAAAGTTTCCCTTGTTTCACTATCCAACGATTCTGACCTCTCTTATCTTAATTTCAAATATCTTACTGTACGGTTTTCATATGCTGCTCCCACTTGTTTCTATTAAAAATAGGTTCTATAAGGAATCCATAAATATAACTTATAACTCATTATTCACTTGGTACAATTTTATACGATTTTACCAAGACAGATCAGGAAACCACGAAGTCATTCAGAACCAGTCTCACTAAAATTAAGATATCTCAGAATATAAAATTCTTTTTCTTCTCTGTTTCTTCCATATCAAAATAGACATAGTAATCTTTAATTTGATATCTTTTTCGCTTTCTAATTCCCTTTATCCTATTTTTCGTGCTTTTTCCAAAATCACATCACTGCTACTGACCAAACTGTTTCTATGCAAAATATGGTTACTACTATGAACATACGCACTCCCGAGTGGTCACGGATGCCGATTTCTGGTTTTCTTCGGTATTTCGACCGAATAACAGAATATTTCATGCAAACCATCAGAGATATGTGAGAACACACACCATTTCAACATGTATTCGGAAGGGTACGGGATTACACACCATTTCAAACATATATTCGGAAGGGTACAGGATTACACACCTTATTTTGATTTCCTAAAGAACCACTCTCCGTTGATCCTAGAACAATACCAACCAAAAGTTAGCCTCGGATTTCCAAAAGATTCATACTCAACGCATTGCCTACACTTGAATCACTTACCACTATATCCGAAGAATTTGCAAATAGAATATATCGAGTGATTTCGTCCCTAAAACATAATCGATTAGTCGAAACTTCAATCCGATTTGCAACATAGCCAAATAGAGATATAACAAAAATTCGAAAATGAACCCCTTACCTTAATGATGATAGATCCGACTTCAATCGATTGACTTAAGACTAGAGAGGGATCGGCAAGAATGTGCTTTACGACCACACACTAGAACACTACGAAAGAAATGATGATCACGCTTAGAGAGAATAGAAGAAATGATGTTTTCGGTTAAGAAAACCATCCCAAGACATAGGCACAAAATTTGGCATGGAGAAAAGAAAAATACAATGATAGAATAGATTCACTTACCGATTCGATTAAAGAAGATGTGTTCAACTCGCAAGATGGAGAAGAGAAGATGATTGAAATTCGGCTATCAAGAGAAATGACCAAGAATGCATTGAAGATTTCGGCCAAAACAAAAAGAGAAAAAAAAAGGACAAATGGACTAGGAGATTTCGGCCAAAGCAAAAAGGGAAAAGAGTTTGGAAAAGAGACACAAATTGCTCAAAGAGAAAAATACCTCTCATGCACTAAAACTTAGCAAAATGACTAAAGAGAAAAGAGAAAATTCTGCTCTCCTTTTTCCCTAACAAACCGTGTGGCATCATTTGTCCAAAGGATAGATGTTGACCCAATTATCTTTCCAAAACATCTTCCACACTATATGCCAACATGTTCCCTTATCCTTCCTTTTCTTTCATTTCTTTCCCTCTTTTCCCTTATCTTCCTCCTTACCATATTCCTTAGCCTCCCTTCCAAAATTAAAAAGTCTTCCATACCATATTAAAGCCTTGGCCGACACTTACCTTATTAGTAAAAAAATTTAATCCAAAATATTTGCACTTGGTGGGATTTGAACCTCTTTCTTTAAAGTCCTTCATGTGGCATCATATCCTCTTTACCAATTGCTCATTTATGCAAGCAAATTACTCTCTTATTTCCATAAGCCTTGATGCCACTTACTATCTCTCCTTAAAGTGCTTAAACACAAAATTTTTCCTATAACTTAACTTGAACCCGGAACTTCCTAGAAACCTCGTAACTCTCCAAAATCACCTTCCTAATAAGTCCAACTTGAAATAATGTCGTTCTCAAATTCCCATGAATTTTAAAACGCTTCTACGCTCAAGGTCCAATAGGCCCAATAGGTCCAATTCTACTAGGCCTAATTTTGGGATGTTACAGATATGCAATTATCAAATCACAATCTTTCAACCTTTCAAACCACATACGTTATCTCAGACTCAAATTTTTTAGCAACATCAGATACTTCAAACTTTTATAATCGGTGAATATATGACATTTTTCACCAAACAAGTAATGTTGTCAGATTTCAAATCTTTCTATTCCATTGGGTGTTTTAAAAATTTATGATCAGTACATATATGATATTTTCACCATACCAATACTATAACCAAATTCTCAGTGCAAATACAATAATTGTCAATTCAAGATCATATATCGGGAAATTCTTTTCCTGTAGCTTTATCTGGCTGGAAGTATAGACCATTACTGTACCTTTCTTCATCATAACACAGTTTAATCCATTCGATGATGTATCACTGTAATAATAAATTCCTTACCCGATTCAGACTGAACTAGAACTGATGCTTCGGTCATCAGGGCTTCCAACTGATCAAAGCTTTACTGACATTTATCAGTCCATTCAAATCTTACATCTTTCCGTAATAACTATGTCATCAATGTAGCTATTTCAATTATTAACTTTAAAGCTTTGAGTTCTTCCAAAGCCACAACCATCAGATAGATTTTAAACCATAGTGCAATATTATGACTGACATTTATGCTGTATAGATAAAGCAACATTTCAACATCAATAGTGCACCTCAACTTAAAAGAGGGAAAACCGAAAGTGGCCCCAATAATAACCAATGCAGTAATACAGTTTCTATAATATGTGATCTCTATCACCATACCTCATGATCGAGTCAATATTTATAATGGTAATGAATGTAATTACCTCCAATCAAAGAATATCTTTCACAAGCAACCCACGTTTACATAATAAAGAGATTGATGATGTCTTAGAGAAAATTTAGAAGAGTAATATCACGCTTACTCAGTAGAAATAATTGTGATACAGACAATATAATTTGCACATTCGCAATTCAGGGCTTCAATCAGTAGAAGTAGAAAATAACATCACATGAACCTTATCATCAAATCTTATATTAATCATGATGAATTAGAAAGCCCATGTATGATAGAGCAATACCACTCATGAATTAACCAGACTTACAGTAATTTCATCTATCATAATTTACTAGCTTTTCAATACGACAATTATTGCATCTGTACATGCACAATTTCATATGCCTCTGAGAATAACATAACTTATAGAGTGCCCAGAAGATATTGCTGTAATATCCCCGATTATAACAGCTGCATTCAAATATCTTTACAGTTTTATCATTATTCCACTGACCAATAAAATCATCAATAATTTTACATTATTCAGTTCACTAAAAGAGTCAGTTCAGAAGAATTTTCGGCCAATCCGTTCTGTAAATATCATATCTGGGTAAGTCATTTACTCATGAACAACTTCTTCCTTAACAATGACATCACATAATCAAAATAATCCTAAAAAAAATCTGATATCTCTTTTAATACCGTCTTTACTTATTAACCCATTCTCATTCTGACTACATCATTAGTCATTCAGCCTTTGAACTCTTTAGTTCCACATTCATGAGCTTAATCCATATAAATCTTGTGAATTTCATTGTATAACACTATACTGGTAAGGGGGTAGAGATCGTAAGCCTCAAAATTTAACTTTCATAAATACACACAATCACTTAACGTGTACCATTAGCATGTTCACTATAAAACATTTATTTCATACCTTTACAAGTCTCATTTCATCATAAGTAACATTTTTACTCAGGCACGTGAGTATCACTTTCAGTAGTATCGGAATCAGCTCGATTGGAAAGGAAAGCATCTCTATCTATTTGCAAAATAATTTTCATCAGAGTCGGGAGATATCACACTATCACAGGTTATATAATGGCATGTATTTCTAGACTCCACATATGCTACGTTTAGTTCGAGAATCGACTAAACCGTAGCTCTGATACTACTAAATGTAACACCCCTAACCCGTATCCCTCGTCAGAACAGGGTTATAGAGCATTACCGAAACTTTTTAGAATATTTCCAGATAAATCATGTCAATCACTATTCATTAACCAAAATCATTCGTAACGTCCCTTAGATGGACCCTCGAGGTCCAATACGAGCATTTGAATTGAGTTGGGACTTAATAGGAAACTCTAAGAATTTTTTGTGACATTTCAAAAATTTTCCTAGGTGCAGGCCTCACACGCCCGTGTGGTCCAAGGGACACGTCCGTGTGACTCTTAGACACGCCCGTACATCAGGCCGTGTCCGATTTAGGTTGCTCTTTGACTTGCGCCACACGGCCATGCCATACGCCCATGTGCTAGGCCGTGTGGTTAATTAATTCAATTCGAATTAGGTGCAGGTTTCACACGGCCAAGACACACGCCCGTGTTCAAGGCCATGTCACCCACACAGCTGAGACACACGCCCGTGTCTCTGCCCATGTGCTCAATTTTGAGCATTCTGTTTTCTTGAATTTAAGGAGCAGGGTACACACACCTAACCACATGCCCGTGTTACCAGGCCATGTGTCACACACGGTCTAGACACACGCCCGTGTGGACAAAATAAAGCCATTCCTAGCTTCATTTCTCACCCCAATATTTGCCATAATCCTACACCACATCTTGCATTCATAACCCAACAAATCCAAGCATTTTATTCAAGTTAATTCTATCATTTAAAATGATATATCATCATATACAATTACTAACCATTTCAAGCATTCTAATCAAGCATAATCCATCCATCATCATGGCATATCATTTCAAGCATACATGTTTACAATCTTACCTTGGTTATGTCCTCATGTTAGACATAATTTGATCAACTACTTAACATATATGTGGTTAACATAATATGACATTACAAGTATATCAAAACAATCATTACTAGCCATTCCAATGGCTAGATTACAAGTATCGTTTATGTTTATATGCCAATATGGCCAACATATCCTATACATGCCATTACAACCGTAATTGATTTACCATATTGTACCGACATGGGCCGATGGATAGTGTGAGTGATCTTTGCCAAGCTTCCAATCCAACGAGCTTTCGATTTACTCTAAAACAGGGGAAAATAAAATGGGGTAAGCATAAAATGCTTAGTAAAATCGTATAACATGGGTACTTAACTTACCATTCATCCTATTTGGAGATAACTATGTAAGGCATATTCACTTAATTTGACCTCAAGCCCTACACACATTCTCATTGCCCTTGTTAGTCATGTAATCCATGATAACATCAAGATATGTATAAGCTCAATCAAAAATCAAGTTTCCATGCATATATGCTTTCCACAACATGTATTCATTAAGCATGTATATATTATCTCTTATTATTACAAGTATAGTTTCATAGTAGTTCGTTTCGAGTTCAGATCATTTCATGTCAGGACTTTACTCATTTTATTCGAGTATTAAGGTCACCAAGTAGTAGTACACTCAAGGTGTACAATTATATAATCAAGGATGAACACTCTCATCAAATAATTTCCATGTACAATTATCATCTTTTTATATTTTCATACATCACTAGTCATAAATCATCATTTCCTTGTATTTCATGTAATATCCTTTTTCATGTCATATTTCATATCATATATATATATATATATATATATATATCATTCCATGTCAATTTTTCTTAAATTCATATTTGCCCTTATCAGAGCTTTGCCCATTGAATTTATTCGAAATATAGATGGATACACAGGTAGTACACTCGAGGTGTACGAATCGAAATCACAATTAAATGTCCAATGGTACCCATAAGGTACAATTTCGAGAGTACACTCTACTGACCATGTATATATAAACAACAGGGTTACCAGTCCAGGCTAAATCCTTTTTACGTCATATACTCTAAAGAGCTTGATTTGAATTACCCGTCCGGGCTAAATCCAATCCATAACATATGCTCGAGAGGACTTATATCAGGATTACCCGTTCGGGTTAAATCCTATCAGAATTAAGGTCGAAGGATTACTCATCTGAGCTAAATCCTATCCGCAACAATTGCAGGACCTCTTTCGTTTCGGGAAATCACATATCCATCGATTTTCCATTTATTCAATCGGGATTTAAACACTTTTCAAGCATTATCAGGCATTTGATTATTTCATACCTCCCTAACATTTATGTAATTCAATTAAAACACATTCCACATTCATGTCAAACATACGAGCAACATTTTATTCATTTACCATTTTATCGGGCATTTTAATTTATCGGGCTATATCGAGTAGGTGATCATTTCAAATATTTATGAAATTGGTAAAATTAACAAACACAAAATTTAAATCAAGCATAAAAACATATACGATTTAGTTACACGAACTTACCTCGACAAAGGTTCGTGTACGTAAAATCTACTACATTTTCCTCATTCCTCGTTCTAACTCTGAATTTGGTTTATCCGGATCTATACGAGTAAATTTAACATCAATTTATCATATTTTACATTCATGTGGACTAAATTTTCATCCTAGGCAAAATTACTATTTTGCCCCTAACTTTTCCATAAATTCCATTTTCGTCCCTAGGTTCGGAAAATGAAACTTGTGCAAATTACTCCCTATTCCAAGCCTAAACAAATCCCCATTACAAATTCTACAGCACATGTATTCATAAAATTTCATAATTTTTCATCAAATTTTACAACTTTTCATTTTAGTCCCTAAATCATGTTTTCATCAAAAATCACTTTGTAAAAGTTGTTTATCTATCAATAATCTTTCATTTTCTACCATAAATTTCTAATTTATAGCATATACATCCATGAAAAATTTTCATACTTTGATAACTTTTCAAATTAATCCCCCAAATAGAGAGATTAAGCTATCCCGATTCCAAAAATATCAAAATTACTAAAAACGGGACAAGGAAACTTACCCAATTTGGCCATGGAAGTCTCTTCTCTCTCTCCTAGGGTTTTCATGTTTTATTTTTGGGGGAGAAGATGAGAAAATAAGATGATATCTATTTTATCATCTTTTAATTAATTAAAATTTTTCACTTTCCAATTTAGTCCTTACCCTTTTTTCTATATTTCCATGGATGAGTCACCAAGAAAAATCTACATACTTTTCTTAATGGTCCAATTACCATATAAGGACCTTAATTTTTGAATTCCATAGCTATTTGATCCTTCTAGCTTCTAGAATCCAACTTTTGCATTTTATGCGATTTAGTCCTTCTCGTAATTAAGCACATAACCAGTAAAGTTTTCTTTTCAAAATTTTCGCACGACATTTCTAGTATAATATGGACATATAATAAAATAAAAATAAATTTTATTTTTCGGCTCGAGTTTGTGGTCCCGAGACCACTGTTTCGATTTCACCGAAATTGGGCTGTTACAACTCTTTTGCTTGGCTCCTCAGCTCCTCAAGCCAGATGGTTATCTGCACAAATTTTAAGGGTGTGAGCTTTAAAAAGCTCAGTGAATGTTAATAAAAATGACTAGTAAATCAACATCCAATCAATGACCAATTATCAGCCATAATAAAGTAACATGTCAATTTACTTTCCATATGCTTTATCAATATCAATAACCAATTATTCATTGCTTACAAGCATCGAATGATATAACAATAATCACACATAAATATATTGGCATACACTTCTCATGGCTTAATCAGGTGATCATACATCGGATAAACGAATCTCCAAAGTCCCACAAATATTAAATACAGTCCACCGAGTTGAGCGGGCTGAAGCACACGTTCCCTTATAACGCCTCGAATAACCCAATGAGTGGAGACTCATGCTCAACACTCCCTTATCTACTCCAAACAAATCAATCCACCTAGAGCCTTATGTTTACAATGTCACAAATAAAGGTGAGTACTCACAAATCCTATGACATGCCAACTATATCCAATGGATCCACCATGCATGTTGCCAATATACTCAGTCAAACACAGCATATAAATCAGTCATTATTGTGCTCAATTTAATGTGACAAAATGCTTATGTGTAACATGTAACATAACCATTTAACATCCAATTAAATTAAGCATTTCATTTTCCATTTTCCAATGTTCAATTACCAATTGTAACACCAATATATCATGATAAAAAACTCCAGTAAACATGCTTTAATCATCAATATAATTAACCTAATTAAATTTCACAAAACCACCTAAATGCTTACTTACCATTATTCATTAAAAATTTAACTCTTGTACATATAATATCAATCTTGCAAAAATCAGTCATTCAACCATAATTAATCAATTGAAATCATCAATTAAGCTACTAATTAAACATAAATGAGGGTTAATTTACCAAATCGCCCTTAGAAACACTTACCACACAATTTATTCTACCACAAATAAGTGATCAACCAAGCAAATCCAAGCTTCAATTCTAGTTAGCTCGGCCCTCTTCAAATTTCGGAGCTTCAACAGAGATAAAGTAGACATTACCACCTTTCCAATGCTATAATAAACACAAATTTTAATTAATTATACTAATCGAAATCCTCTCACAAACATACCTTACCAGATTTGTAACATCAAGTCCAAAACTCGATTCCTCACAAAATCGATCTATCCAGCTCTCCTAAATACTTTCAATCATCAATACTAGACCAAATACACTTATACTAAGTATCAATTTCATCTTTAAATCAATTTCACAAAATTCTAAAAATCGGTTCATGAAGATGATGAAATTTAGATTTCTTTAAATTACTTCACAAATCATGTTTATTCTTGATAAATAAGATCAAAAACCTTTTAATAGATCCATTTTGAGTTGGAACATCCATTGATTTGTGGGTTTCTCAAAATTCAAGATTCACCATTAAAGAACCATGTGTTCTTGGAATAAGTTGTCATTGATAAAAATCCTTTAATTGACTCCCAAATCATGTAAAAATGTTTCTAATCATCATATATACAAGTTTAGGATTGAAGATTATCTTTAACTCACTCTAAATTCGTTGATTGAAAATCTTGATTCAAGAAACTTGAGAAATTTTAGAATTTTTTTGGCTACTTTTGAAAATAATTTCGGGTGAATTGAGAGAGTATTTTGAGAAGGAAATTGGTTAGATCTATTCTGTAACGATAGATCTTTAAAATCATGCAAAGAAAATGAATTTTAAAGCTCTCTAATATGATGTAAAATGTGTGAAAAGTGGGCTAGATACATTAGTTTTAAAACTGAAACCACCCAACAGAAATTTAAAAATTGGGAAATTTGCCTAATGGCCACTCCCATATTTTCCTTACTTTACCATTTAATCTTTTCCCTCTAAAATTCTGAACTTTAAGGTTTATTTGTCATATAAATACTCTAAAATTTCCCTTTTTTTACAATTAAATTCTATTTAATTAATATTTAAATTTTACTCAAATTATCCCCAATAAAAAATATTTTAAAATTCTTTTTCAACCCAAATTGATTATTTTCAGTAATAATTATTTAAAATCTTTAAAATTAATTTTTTGAAAATATTTTTAAAATTTTTCGAATTATTTTTTAATTGATTTTAGATGAAATTAATCTCCTAAATTAAGTTAAAAATTACTAGAAACCCTATAAATTTCTAGTTTCATACTCGGAACCCGAAAAATATACCAGGAACTACTAGACCCGGTTTAGTGATATTACACCCTTTTTGCTCCTTTGTCACCTCAACATACCATTCTCTTCACCTTTACCTTGTGTGATGTTCATTGAATCTAGACAAGGTGAAGAACACCCTTTTGTTCCATCTTTTTATTCTTTTCCTTTTCATTGCTATTCCGCTCCTTAGCTCCTCTCTTTTCTCTCCTCCTCCCCTTTTGCACCACCTTAAACCACCATTATTTTGATTTTGGCCTACTTTCCTCCACTGTTAGCCACCACCATTCGGCCTAAACTCCACCACTTCATCACCCATCCTCCTCTTCTCTTCTTCTTTTTGTTCCACTACCACCCTTAGCGCCACCCTCCACCACCGCGCAACTTCCCTTTTTTTTTTCTTCTTAATTTTCTCTCTTCTCCTCTCTCGTCTTTTAAGTGAGTGACCTAACCCATATTATTTTATTCTCCTCCGCCGAACCACCGCCTCTATCGTGAGACCACCGCTGCTGCCGTAGCACCACCGTCGACGGTTGAGATTCTTCCTCCTTTCTTCTTCAATTTTCAATCTTTGTTATTATTTTTAGTCATAAATTTTTTTACATTATTTATTTTTAACTAATTCTTAATTCTAAAATTTTTCATGGAATTATTTTCAAAACTAGTCCTGCTTTTTAGATCCTTATTTCCTCTCGAATTCATGTTCAAGACGATCTATTGATCCTTCCGTTCCAATCGTGATAGTGTAAATGTAAGGGTTGTGTAGAAATATTTTTCTCCTCACTATTTTATTCTCTTGGTCGAATGCTTTTGAGAGCCTTAGTGAATTATTTCTCAAGTATTAACATCTTGTATGTCATGTTTATGGAAGGGCGGACCGAAGCCAACTGAGAGACCATTAACGTGGGAATCGAAATCACTAATACGAGTGATTATTTCTAAGGGTAAGTGTTAATGTGAATCGATACTAACTACCGTATCAACCTTAATAACGATCATCCTTAAAGTAAGATCACCATTTTTTGATTGATTAGGTAATCTAATCGTTAGATCCATGTGTGGGCATTCTTAGAGAATTGTTGTACATCGGATCTACGATCAAGTGTGGGTTTTAGCATCAAACAAAAATAAACCTATGTTTTATATTGTTAAAATTATTATTTAAATTATGTTTGATGAGGATACTTTATGTATCCATTAAAAGAGATAAAACCTATTGTTATGGACTATGTCAAGTAAGTGATTCGGAACCATTGATTTTTGTGATATGTATGATGTGTGATTTGTTGATTATTAATGATATGACAATTATGAAAATCTCATTTTCATGTTATTTGATCTTATGGCATATGTGGTTTTTGCATGATTTATAAAATGTGAAATTTTGGTACCATGTGTACATATGTGATTTGCATGTTAAATATGTCTATGTGATTTTATGTGATTTTGGTCATATCACATGCTTGGGGTGGGATTTGTGAAAGGTGGAAGTTATTAGCAGTTTATCTGCGATTTTAGTGGCTTGTCCACGACTTTGATTATTGGCTGTTTATCTGCAATTTTGGTAGCTTGTCCACAATTTTGATTATTGGCAGTTTATCTGCATTACTGTGACAATGTTCACAATTTGGTGTGTTATTGGATGGACGAGTTCTGGGGAACTCGATTTTGGTGTGTAGTAGAGATGGGTAGGACTGTTTTCACAAAATCTGCCTCATTTTACGATATGTGCATTGACATGATCATGCATAGTATAAGTGTAAAATATTGAGTTAAATGAAATTGATATGATTATTATGATTTTATAACGTGTACGTTTATATGTATGTGATTGCGTTTATGTTAATCTCACACTAAGCTTTATAGCTCATCCCTTATAGTTTTCTAATGTTACATATAACCTCGAGGTTGGGATTCGACGGCGGCATTTGGAGGAGCTTCTTGGAATTCTTTTTAAATTAAAGTAATTCAATTTTATTTTGATATTTTGGGTTTGTAATAAGTTTGGGTATGGACTGTGGCATGAGACTTTATTTTGGGGATTTTTTATTCTGATTTGCATAAATTGCTTGCATGACATTAAATTTTAAAAAACTGCATAAATTAGTATTTGATAAGATTTCACTTGAAACTCGATTTCTAAAATAGAATCTGTCAATAACACATTTTTCCGCTGCATTTATGAAAAATGAGTTTTTAATAAAATTAGACTTAGTTTTCAAAATTATTAATGTTTACAAATGAGTTTTCTAAAGACATTTGATTTATGAAGTTAATATGTTTTTATTTCCGAAATAATGACGAATAACCAAGTTCTCCAATTTTGAATAAAAAGACAAATTATTTAGAAGTATGATTGAAAATATGAAATAGTTTTAAATAAATGATTGCATGTTTACAATTGAGATATTATTTATTTCGATTCTTGAAATTTGCACGATTTTTATGAAATTAAAATAAACGCTTTATTTCATTTGTTTTGAATTGATAAGCCAATAGTTTTAAATATTTTTTTTTTCAAAATTCTGAAAGTTTATTTCGGTCATTTTCATGGACAAATGCTTTTTGAAATGAGATTGAAAATAAAGTTGAACATTCAATTTTACTAGTTTTGAACGAACTGCGCAAATGGTCTAAAAAAGTACGTTTGAAATCAAGAAAGTTTTTCTGGGCCATTGCAGTGGCCAATGTAGCTTTCCCAATTCGACCATAATGATTGGGCTGGGTTTTGGGTGTTACATCCTGCCCAAGTAATTTGGGGTTTTCGTCTTCGCGATCAAACTTTATACAAAGGTCTAAGACGTGTCAAAGACCTAATTTGGGCTTCCAACACTTCTATAAATAAGACATTAGGGCTTTGATGTAACGAAGTCATCCTAGATGCCTTCAAAAACCCTAATAGTTTAGTAGTAGATTTAGATTATTTTCTTTTCAATTTTTCATAACTATTTTGTTTTCCTATTGAAATTAGTTTTGATTCAAGAGTTTATTCATTTAATTAAAGTATTTCAGTTTACTTTCTTTTGCATTCTATTTATTTCTTTATTCCAGTCAAGAGATTTACTACTCTGTTCCTCATTCGATATTCAATCCACGATTATTCAATTCTTTTTCTCTTCCGAATCAGTCGTGTTCTTTACATGATTCATTCAATCGAGATAGAGATTATGAATAACATGAGTGGCTAAATCCCTTAAGGGAGATTAACGAGTGGATAAAGATGTGATTAATGGAGGATTTAGGGTTTACCGAAAGGGATTAGTTGGTATGAATTACGTGTGCTTAAACCACTAGGATTGACAACCCTAGAAAGTTATCATAGGCTAGACGAGGTCTGGTAATAATTCGAACCGAGTAAATTGTAATTTATCCTGGTTGAGAAAGTGAGGTCGGGAGATAAACGAGTACCAACCAACCGATTAGTTAATTAGAGGCTGGGAGTTAATAATTGGTTACCTAATTCAAAGTTAGTTACAAATCTTGAAGCGAGTTAATCTTCCTGGTTGGTTTATTGATTTTTAAGTTGTTTGTTTATTTTCTTATTTATTTATTTTTGTTATTTATTTTTATCTCATTTATCTATTTTATGGTTTATCGTAATATATGAATTAATTACTACTATTTAGACTTAATATTGTAAAAGTACTTTCATTATTTATTCTATCCTCCTTTGGGTACGATCCTCGGAATACTTCCAAGTATTTCGTTGTACAAATTATATTACAATTTGACTTGTGCACTTGCAGACACCGCTGTTCTTAATTCTTATATATTTTTGGTGTTATATTTTTATTATAAACGATAACTCGTTTATAGGCGGTCAAGTTGTTGGCGTCGTTGCTGGGAGGTTTCGATAATAAATTTTGAAAATAATTTTTTTTACAATCAATAAGATAAGTACGAATGTTAGGACCTATAGATACTATCTTTAATTTTTGTTTACTTTTTTTGTTTGTATTTTTATTTTATTTTCAGGTCGTGTATGACTCGAAGCTCTAGCACTCTAATCGAACGTTACCTAGACCCAGAGTAATTACTTAGGTGCAATCATCAAGCGATGAACACCGATCCTCCCGCAATAATTAATTTACCTCAAGGAAATCTATTATTTGAGAAGCCACGAGAGTAACAAGGAAATAATCGGGAAGAAGTCTCAATGACTCAGTGGATGTTGTGTGAGTACGCCCTATGTAACACCCCTTACCCAGTTCGGTTATCGGACTCGAGTAATGGGATGCTACAACAAATACCAAACACTTTTCATACAATTTATTCATACAATTCTCAAATAAATATTAAATAATCACACAAAAACGTGTATCAATATATATTAATCATTCTATTTTAGGTAGATATTGAGTATACGGAAGCCTAAAAACAATTTGGTACTGAACATGGATGAAATCGAATAAAAAACAACAAAGAAGGAAAAATCTGCATACAGGGGACACACGATCGTGTACAAAACTCAGCCCGTGTGTGAAGAACCACACGGTCATGTTGCTAAACCATGTACAAGAGTCGTGCTCGTGTGAGATAGGCCACACGGTCGTGTGAGAGGGTCACATGGCCGTGTGAATAGGTCACACGACCGTGTGAGCAACCCGCGTAACTATCTATGCTTGTGTGCACTAAAATCGCTTAAAATTTTACAAACTAAACAGTTGTGCCAAGAGCCCATGTATGGCAAACGGTCGTGTGCCAAGTCGTGTGTACTTGGAAAATGCCTTTCAAAACAAGAAATTTACCCATGAAACACTTATGCCACAAGCTATCCTTTAAGCCATAATTTAACCTATTCAAAAGCATTTAATTCAAATCAAAATCATCATTTTAAGCAACCATCCTAAGTGTCTAACCAAGATGTCACAATTGGCACCTCAATCAACAATTCAAAACTAGCCAAATGACCACATTCATTCATGCCAATATACCTTTAATGGTACTTCAAATATTCAAGCCAATCATGAACATATTCAACTTTATAGCCATTCCACATTTGATTCTCATTTTAGCTTAATAACCTAGATACAAAAGCTACCAAAACCTTTAAGTAAAACATAAGTATAAACATGAATTTTACTAATCCCATACTAAGACATAATCTAGGCATATCATGGATCAAACCAAATCCAAGAATCAACCAAACATAGTGCCTAGCATATACCACTTTATCCATGAAGACATTAAGCAAATAACTAAAGCAACATTAAGCTATCAACAAAATGACCATTGCCATCACATTTATACATATTTACATAACCTTTAAAAGCCAACATAACTCAATATGACCATAAGAAGTATAGCACATCCTAGGTACATGTCAAGACCAAAAAGAACCACCACCAACACTTGAGTTCGGGATTTTCGCTGGATGCTGAGTCGATGATCGAGTCGATAAGTACCTAACATACGTACGGAAAAATAAAATCGTATGCTGATTATAACTCAGTGGTATTTCTATAATCCGAACATTTAAAACATAATATAAGTCATAATGATGCATAAACTTAAGAAAAATAATAAGCAATATGAAAACTCAATAGGCTAATTCACAAAATCATTAATCCCAATATGCTCATTTACCATTATTAAGACATAAAAATCACCTTTCATAGTCATTAGCAATTTCAACCAATGTAATGGCACATTTCATCTCAATTTCTCATTTCAAGTGTTCATTGAACACATACAATCAATATTCATAGTGCAGTCCACTATTTCATATTCCAATTTCATACTTCATTTCCTTCAATAACATTTATTATTTCAATAGCATTGCCATTACCATATCATTTTCCATTTCAAAATCATTGTCTTGATTTCATCATTTATTTCCCCTATTAACACGACTCGGATTCATGCGGATACACTGATCCAACTGATGGTCTCGAAACTAACTAATAATTCGACAAAGGCAAGCGCACCTATTGAATAGTAGTATAGCAATGGTGAGTCCAGAATATCGTATCCACAAGGACTAAAAGTACTAGTAATTACTGTCTTTTTATTATTTAGCCTAATAATTAAAGGGGTGTTTTAATCTAAAATCTAACTAACTAACTATGAACGCGACAGAGAGTGAAGAAAGTAAACGAATAAACCAATGAATAAAGACAATACCCAAGGAAGAATCCACCTAGACTTCACTTATTATTCGACTGAATTAAACGATTTATTCACTGCCTTGATCCAGTAGAAATCCCTAAATTATGTTAATATCTCTTTCGAGACTAAAAACAAGCGACTCTAGGTTGATTAATTGAAATCTCTTTCTAATTAAAACCCCTATCGTCGCATTAACTCGATTTATGGATTCCCTTATTAGATTTGACTCTAATCCGGCAGATTTATGTCGTCCTATTTCTAGGGTTGCAATCAACTCCGCTTAATTATGCTAGATCTACTCTTAAAAAGGGACTTTTGCTCCACTGAATAAGCACATCAAACTTGGATTAATATCCTGAAAATATTAAAGCAAGGGTTTAGAACACATAATTAAGAACAAGAACAAGTATTTATCATGTAATTCAAATAATTAAATAATAAGATTCATCATAGGTTTCATCCTCCCTAGGTATTTTAGGGAGTTTAGTTCATAACGTAAAAGGAGAACATCTTAGAATTAAGAAAACAACAAGACATAAAGAACCCAAAAACTTCTAAGAAACTTGATGGAGATCTTCAATCTTGGAGTGGATCTACTTCTGAGATGAATCCGACGGCTTCCATCGAGTAATTTCTTTGATCTACTCTATGTCCTCTCTTAGGTCCTCTTCTAGTGTGTATTTATAGACTTTAGAATGCTCAGAAACCCTAAAAATTGGGTTTTTCCGCATAACAGGGAAGCAGGGTGCGAAATCGACACGGGCTGGCACATGGGCGTGTGGCCAGCCCGTGTGGCTCACATGTGCGTGTGCCCAGCCCGTGTGGATCCTGAAAACTCCGATTTTGGCCCATTTTTCGCTCTTTTTGCTCCCAAATGCTCTCCTAAGTATATAAACATGAATTTAAGGGATTAGGAGCATCAAATTCACTAATTCTCATTCATAAATCATCCAAAACTATGCCAAGCATGGAATTAAAATATGTTACATTTATGGTTTATCAAATATCCCCATACTTAAGCATTTGCTTGTCCTCAAGCAAAATCTTCAACTCACAATTAAAATTAAGCTTTCTCAATTCATAATTCTCATCAATAATGTTTTATCATAATTCATAAATAATCACACATTGATAATTTAACTAAAAGAGCATTAAAGATTCAAACAATCCAATTCACATATTTTTAAAGCATATAAACATAGGTATTTCCCCTTATTTAAATAATTACCTTTAATTCAAAACCGACAAGATTCGAAATACTCACTAAAGATTCACTCAAATCACTCAAAGTGTTTAAGGTTAAAAAATTAAGCACTCAAAAGTTAAACATGAAAAGTTATTACCATAGGCTTGCATGAAAATCAAATCTCCACCACTATAAAATGAGATGATATACAAATCAAAAGGTCTTTAAAGGGTTGTAATGGGGGTTGGGTTAAAGGTGTGGATAAAGGCTGAAAAAGAAGGTTAAAATCGAGATCGAATTGACAATTTACCTAACTAGAAAAATAAACTAATACTGAATAATTACATCAATTGAAAACTTATCAATGATAACACAAGCTTCTTCTCAAAATGTGAAATTAACCGTTTAAGCTCAAATAACATAGAACTAGTAATAATTAAAATAAATGTACATATATTTTTTTTTCACTTCTTTTCTTTTTTTTTTTTTTTTTTTTTTTTGAGTTGTGGATAAAAAGAGATAATTTAATAACTGAAACAAAAGAACATAGTTAGGCAACTGACCAAATCAAATCTCGACAAAAAGGGAGTCAATACAATAGGAAAAATTCTCAATGAATCAAAAAGAATGAGTTATGGGTTAATATTAAGGGTAGATCAAGAAACGGTTTATTAGGCTCAAAGGGGTTCACTAAGGGTTAATTATGAAGGTAGGCTTTTAATGGGATAAGTGGGTTAAAACCAAAGTGCCTTTATCATCTCAGTATATCAAATCAAAAGTGTGGTCTCGACATGCGTAATCGAAGCAAGTTCTAGAATAACAAATCAATATTGACACACTCATAACCAATAATAAAGTGAGCAAGAAAAGTGTATGCTCTTAAAGGCTCAAAATCTCACAAAAATTATGGTTTTTGATGTCAATCTTGCAAATTTCAAACTTCAAGGTAATACCTCAATTTAGAGAAACAACCTAAAAATTTTAATTCTGAAAATAGACTTCTCATGCTTGATTCTCTAATGTCTTAAAGTTTAAACAATCAATGCACAATTACCTATGAATTTAATCTAAAACACATCAATGATAATCACAAATCAATAAGAATTCATTCTAATAGTAATATGAGAAAATTACATGAATACAAGACATAATTCAGGGATTTTCTAATAATGATATAAATAACCTCTCCACACTTAAGATGTACATTGTCCTCAATGTATGAATATATATAATGACAGTATAAGTAGAATATCATAAGAGAGGGAAAGAAGTGAAACTGCCCTGAATTTGGATGAAGTCCTCAAATTAGTGGCTAGCGGAATTGTAGAGAAGGCTAAATGTAGTGCATGATTCTGAGCAAGCTATTAAGAAAATAAACACAACTGGTGGAGAAGATTAAAGGATTACTCGATTAGGAACAACCATAATAACTAAAATATAGTTCAAAATATATTAGACAAGTCTTTAAAAGATAATAAGAAACATAAAAGACAAATAAAATAAAAATAAAAAATAAAAAATGAAAATAAAAATAGAAATAAGATAAAACAAGAAGACAAAATAAGAAAAGAGAAAAGGGGTTAGGGTTTTTATGGGGTGACACGGTTGTGTGAGGGTCCCTGTTGGGCCACACGGCCGTGTCATACGCCCGTGTGGCTTGTTTTCAACTTGTGTTCGTCGAGGAAAAAAATATAGCCCAGTCTTCACACGGCCTCGGACACGCTCGTGTATCCAGGCCGTGTGGTTCACATGGCCGAGTTGCACGGCCATGTATATCATCATTCGCTTCTCCCACGCCCGTGTGACCTCCCACACGCCCGTGTGGCTAGGCCGTGTCTCGCGCATGGCCTTGTGCCTTGCCTGTGTAACTCTCTGTCTTGTTTTAAAAATTCAAAAAAATTTGTTCTAGGTTTCACACGGCCGTGTCACACGCCCGTGTGGTTTAATTTAAGGCCGTGTCTCTGTCGATTTTTGGGAAAATTTTAGCCCTGTTTCCATACGGCCAAGGACACGCCCGTGTGTCCAGGCCGTGTGGGTCAAAAACCTGCATTTAAACATGAAAAGAAGTAAAAATAAACTAATTAGTAGGGTTAGTGCTCGGGTTGCCTCTCGAAAAGCGCTTATTTAGAGTCTAAGCTCGACTTACCTCTCATTCGCATGGTCATGGTGGGTTGAGGACTTGAAACTCCTCTCTCTTGCTATCAGTTCTAATATCAAAATAAAGTTTAAGTCGAGTGCTATTTACCTTAAAGGTGCCTAATTTAGAATGATTTACCTCGAACGTACCGTGTGGAAAGACATTCAGTACCGTAAAAAGGGTTGCTCATTTGCATTGGGCTTTGAAGTGACAACTTGAGGGTCCGCTTCATCCAATAGTACCTGGTCTCCAACCTTAAATTGTTTTGTTTCATCTTGAAGCTCGTTATGATGTTGTTTAAGTTCTACATCGTGTATCCTTGGTTTTTCCTTAGCATGCGCCCGCCATTCATCTAGTTCATCTATCCGTAGCATTTCTTCTTCATGGATTGTTTTATTGTTGTCACGAGAACTAAGACGTGGCTGGTTTGTGCTTTTTCGAGGTGCTTCCTGCAAAGAGGGTTGGACCACATGGTTACTCATAGGATTTATACACTCACCTTCATTACTCGATGTCTTAACCAAATCACGAGCCTAAAGAGTGATCGTTTCATCACCTGCACGAAGTGTGAGTTCACCTGTACCAACATCAATAATAGTTCTACCAGTTGCTAAAAAGGGGCGTCCTAAAATTAAAAGGACATCACTATCCTCATCCATGTCTAGGACAACAAAGTCAACTGGGAATATGAATTTATCAATTTTTACGAGTACATCTTCAACAATACCCCTAGGAAATCTAATGGTTTTATCTACTAATTGAATGCTCATCCTTGTTTGTTTGGGTTTCCCAAGACCTAGCTGTTTAAACATTTTGTAAGGCATGCCATTAATACTTGCCCCTAAATCAGCTAAAGCATTATTTACATTTAAACTACCAATTAAACAAGGAATAGTAAAACTCCCTGGATCCTTCAATTTGTTGGGTAGTTTATTTTGTAAGATAGCTGAGCACACTGCATTTAGCTCCACGTGCGACAAATCATCTAACTTCCGTTTGTTTTCCAAAAACTCCTTTAAAAATTTAACTGAGTTGGGCATCTGCGAAAGAGCTTCAATAAACGGTAAGTTAATATGCAGCTTTTTCAAAAGTTTAAGAAATTTACCGAATTGTTCATTTGTGCGGTCTTTCTTTGTCGCGTTGGGATATGGCACACGAGGTGTATACTTCTTACTTTACGATTTTTGTTTACTGTGGCTTTCATCAACCTTACATTTACTTACCATGCTTTCTTGCCTTGGTTCTGGTTCGGACTCAACTAACCCTTCTTCATCTCGAGCAGTAATCGCATGGAGCTGCTCTCTTGGGTTAGTTTCGGTGTTGCTAGGCAAGCTACCTTGTGGTCTTTCTGAGATCAGCTCAGCAAGCTGACCTATTTGATTCTCGAGCCATTGAATCGATGCTTGCTGATTTTTAAGCGCTGTTTCAGTGTTTTGGAAACGTGTTTCTGACACCAAGATGAATTTCGTTAGCATCTCCTCAAGGTTCAGCTTCTTCTCTTGCTGGTAAGGTGGTTGTTGAAAACTTAGAGGAGGTTGTGGTCTTTGATTACCTTGACCACCCCACGAGAAATTGGGATGGTTCCTCCAACCTGCATTATAAGTGTTACTATAGGGATTATTTTGAGGTCTAGAATTGTTACCCATATAGTTGACTTGTTCGTTCTCTATGCTAGGGTTGTAGGATAGATATTCTGTGTTGTTCACCCCTCCTCCATTTGTATCGCACTGCATCACCGGATGTACCTGCGTAGAATCATATAAACCATCAATTTTTTTATTTAAAAGCTCTACCTGGTTAGATAACATGGCGATCGTGTCAAGGTTGAAAACACCGGCTGCTTTATTAGGCTTTGTCCTCATGACTTGCCACTGATAGTTATTCAGTGACATCTCTTCGATAAATTCGTAAGCCGCTTCAGGTGTTTTGTTATTTAGAGTCCCACCGGCGGCTGCATCGATTAGTTGCCTAGTTGAGGGGTTCAAACCGTTGTAGAATGTTTGAACCTGTAACCATAGAGGTAACCCATGGTGGGGGCACCTTCTCAATAAGTCCTTATACCTATCCCATGCATCGTAAAGAGTTTCTAAATCCATCTGCACAAAAGAAGAGATATCATTCCTTAACTTTTCCGTTTTAGCCGGCGAAAAATACTTTAATAGAAAATTTTCGGTCATTTGTTCCCAAGTAGTGATGGAACCTCGTGGTAACGAGTTCAACCACTGTTTAGCTTTATTCCTCAATGAAAAGGGAAATAACCGTAAGCGAATGGCATCATCAGAAACGCCATTAATTTTAAAAGTGTCACAAAATTCTAAGAAATTAGCCAAATGAGTATTTGGGTCTTCGTCCTGCAAACCATCAAACTGAACAAACTGTTGAATCATTTGAATAGTGTTAGGTTTCAGCTTTAAAATTATTTGCAGCAATAGCGAGTCTAACAATACTCGATTCAAATTTCTAGTTAAATTGGGCTTGGCATAATCGTATATAGTACGAGGAGCAGATTCGATTTACGAGATTCATGGCAACCACGTGAGAGTAGCCGATTATTCGATTTTCACCATCTCCTCGCATAATAACAATAACTTCCTCTTGCTCTTCTATTGTACTCTGTCGACTCGCCTTGCTTCTCTACTGTTTTACGTGAGTCAGTACTTTCGATCTCACTGTCGAATACTAGAGGTCCTGACGGGTTTCGTCTAGTCATAAACTAAAGGAACCTGCTAAAAGCAAATAAAAGAAAAAGTTAGTAAATTAAAATAAAAAAATAAATTGTAATAAAAAAATAATAAAAATAATGGCTAAAGTAATAAAATTTAAGTGTTCCTAATATTTTAGTCCCCGGCAACGGCGCCAAAAACTTGATGGTCTCGAAACTAACTAATAATTCGACAAAGGCAAGCGCACCTATCGAATAGTAGTATAGCTATGGTGAGTCCAGAATATCGTATCCACAAGGACTAAAAGTACTAGTAATTACTATCTTTTTATTATTTAGCCTAATAATTAAAGGGGTGTTTTAATCTAAAATCTAACTAACTAACTATGAACGCGACAGAGAGTGAAGAAAGTAAACGAATAAACCAATGAATAAAGACAATACCCAAGGAAGAATCCACCTAGACTTCACTTATTATTCTGACTCTGAATTAAATGATTTATTCACCTGCCTTGATCCGTAGAAATCCCTAAATTATGTTAATATCTCTTTCGAGACTAAAAACAACTGACTCTAGGTTGATTAATTGAAATCTCTTTCTAATTAAAACCCCTATCGTCGCATTAACTCGATTTATGGATTCCCTTATTAGATTTGACTCTAATCCGACAGATTTATGTCGTCCTATTTCTAGGGTTGCAATCAACTCCGCTAAATTATGCTAGATCTACTCTTAAACAGGGACTTTTGCTCCACTGAATAAGCACATCAAACTTGAATTAATATCCTGAAAATATTAAAGCAAGGGTTTAGAACACACAATTAAGAACAAGAACAAGTATTTATCATGTAATTTAGATAATTAAATAATAAGATTCATCATAGGTTTCATCCTCCCTAGGTATTTTAGGGAGTTTAGTTCATAACGTAAAAGGATAACATCTCAGAATCAAGAAAACAACAAGACATAAAGAACCCAAAAAATTCTAAGGAACTTGATGAAGATCTTCAATCTTGGAGTGGATCTGCTTCCGAGATAAATTCGACGGCTTTCTTCGAGTAATTTCTTCGATCTACTCTGCGTCCTCTCTTAGGTCCTCTTCTAGTGTGTATTTATAGACTTTAGAATGCTCAAAAACCCTAAAAATTGGGTTTTACCGCGTAACAGGGAAGCACGGTGCGAAATCGACACGGGCTGGCACATGGGCGTGTGGCCAGCCCGTGTGGCTCACATGGGCGTGTACCCAGCCTGTGTGGATCCTGAAAACTCCGATTTTGGCCCCTTTTTCGCTCCTTTTGCTCCCAAATTGTAACACCCTAAAATTCAAGTATCGATTTATTGCATGTTTTGGTGTTTAGATTATGAAGGAAAATTTTCTTATTTCTTTTCGTGCCTATTATAGTCCTGAAGAAGAGTATAGAATTATTCGGGTATGGAATAATTTTTAGTTTGAGAATTTATTGAAGTGGAGCAAGTGGCATTGACACTTAAGTTAAATTAAGTGTTAAAAAGTAGCATAAGATGAGTAAATGGCAAGGTGGTGTTGGCGCATGGGTTATAGCATGGGGGGAGTGGTTCGAATCCCTTGGATGGCATTTTGACAACTTTTATTTTTCTCTTCTATGGTAAGTGTCAGCCAAGCTTATTTATGGTAAGTGTTGACCTTGTTATTTTTGGTTAGTATATCAAAGGAATAAGGTAAGAGTGAATTTATGGTAGGGAATCAAGAAAATATGGAAAGATATGGAGACATAGGGCAAGTATCAAGGAAAGTGTTTTGGAAACAAATTCATGGTCATTTGACCAATGAATTTGGATGGCAATATGGCTAGGGGGAAGGTTGGCTGAATTTTGCTAGTAGCTTGGTAAGGTTTAGGAGTTTGCTTTTGGTCATTTTAGTTTTTGTGCAAAATTTTGCATTCCTCTTCTCAACTTTTCCCTTTGGCCGAAATTGATCTTTTGGTAAGCCTTGATTATTTTGACCATTTGGTCATTTTTGCTTTTCACTTTAGTGTTCAATTTTGTGCCTTTCTCATAGTGCCGATTCTACCAACACCAAAAAGCCATTCTTTACTTTTCTTCTCCCCATTGCCGAATATACATTGCTCCAAAAACTCATCTCTTTCTTTCTTTCTCTTTTATTCTCTTTGAAAATTGAAACAACATCATCATCATTCTTCTCTCATCTTTTATTCTTGATACTCATACTTTCTCTATTATTTTCTCTCATGGCCAAATGTTGATGTACCTATAGCCGAATCATTTTTCTATTTTCTTTGGTCATATAGCCGAATCCTCCATCTTGCACAAACATCTTTCTCAATCGTCTCTTTCCAATCGTGGATAATAGGTAAGGGTTCTTTTTATTTTACGATTAGTTAATAAATATGTTGGCCAAATTTTGATGATGGTAAAAAGGATTTCTTGGATAGAAATTTTACCATTCCATCTCTTAAACGTTTCCAATGGTTATATTTTAGTGCGATAGCGGAAGATCGGAAATCAAGTGTTCGTGGGTATCTTAGAACGTTGGAATCGATTTAAGGTGATAAAGGAACGTTTGATCGATTCTCATATTTTGGAACAAGGATCTTTGTGGTGTTTAATTTCACCCTTAAACCCTTAGTCATATTTCGATGTAATAATAGATTGGATTAACGATCTTTTGTCTTTGAAGACAATCAAGATAGGGAAGAAAAGGGCGGTGTTTAGTGTTCGGAAGAAGGGAGGTTCCATTATTCCCCCTAAGTATAAGCAAAGGATCAAGACAATCATCCGGATTTCCCACCGGTTGTGGACGTTCATCCGAGGAGAATCAATTGTTTGAAGTAGTTCGTACTCCCGAACCATTATTTGTTCGTGGATTTGATTCGGTTAACGAACCATCAATCGGGGAGAAACCGCAATTAGAAGTAGTTCGAAAATCCGAGGGTAAAAGTTAGATCGTTAATTCCTAAGATTGATTTCGTTATTAAAATATAGTGATTCTAATTTATCGTGATACGTATAGGTGTTGACGAGCGGGAAAGTCCATTCTCACTATAACCGTGTGTGTAACTTCACACTTATCTTTCGGTTAGATACTAAACAATAAGTATTATGATAAATCGTAAAAAGGCAAAATCGAAAATTATGTGATAATTAACACTTTTGTGTAAATGCATGAAAACGGTTAAAGTCGGAAAAATTACTAGATCGATAAATTGAGCCGAAATATTGCTAGATCGATAAATTGAGCTGAAATATTGCTAGATCGATAAATTGAGCCGAAATACTGCTAGATTGTTAAATTGGGCCGAAAGATTGCTAGATCGTTAAATTGGGCCGAAAGATTGCTAGATTGTTAAATTTGGCCGAAAAACTGCTAGTTCGACAAATTGGGCCTAAAAACTGCTAGATCGATAAAATGGGCCAAAAACCTTCTAGTTCGAAATATGGGCCAAAGTTCGCTAGATTGCTAAATGGGCTAAATACTATTTTGTTTAATGGACCCAAATGAAAAGTTTAATTAAAAACTCATTTGTATTATGGATTACTTGAAAATTTTTATGATTTAAAGTTTGTTATTCATACATAATTGCATGGGATGGGATTTGATGAAGAGAAGAAAGGCCTGTGGCCACGTATCTAGTTCGGTGGCTCTGCCACAAATTTTGGCTTAATGCCTCTAGTTCGGTGACTATGTCACAATCTAGTTCGGTAGTGCACTACAATATTATTTAAAAGGCTAAATGCCTACGATTGGTGTGTTTGGCGGGGTGGGTTGACTTGATCCCCACAGGTGTGCTGGTTGGTACGGGGGTGTGTAGCGGATGGAAATTAGGCTTGGTTGGGAAATTCATTTTACATGCATTTTATATATTTTATTTCATTTTTATATTATTAAAATTTGTAATTGGGCTCAAGCCCAAATTAATGCCTTGATGGTCCGGCCCAATAATGGTGGTAAGTGAGTTACACACTTGAGTTCTTTGTAACTCACCCCGCTTTATTATCCATCTCGGGTAATGGAAATTGATGTGGACTTGGGCCGGGGATGACTTGGTGGAGGCCATACTACGAGCTTGGGTTTTATAAACTATGAACTTTATTTAAGTTACTTATTTTAATTACTATTTTGGGTATGATGTAATAAGGCCTCTAATTATGTTTTTATGGATTTTTATGTGTGGATGGATTTAATTTTATTTTAAGACTCTTAATATGGGCTTATGTTAAATCTATAAAGTTTTCTTAAAAATATTGTGTCTTATAACAATTTTGGACACCTAAATTACTTTTCAATTTCTTTCAAATTCTTTTAAAACTACGTTAAGGTTTTGACTAATATATATAAGATTTCAAACAAGTATTTTTCTTAATTCATAAATTTTAATCATTGTACTTAGTTTTCATTAAACCTTATTTCTAAAGGTTTTGCATTACTGTTTTACTTAAATCATTAGAGAATTTTGGATGTTCGTTCGGTGTGACAAACCAAATCTCGTCTTAACGCATAGACCTGGTTTGGGGTGTTACACAAATGCTCTCCTAAGTATAGAAACATTAATTTAAGGGATTAGGAGCATCAAATTCACTAATTCTCATCATATATCATCCAAAAATATGCCAAGCATGGAATTAAAATATGTTACATTTATGGTTTATCACCAACCAACACACCAAATTGGCAACCGATGCCTGATGGATAAATCCATAGTAATGAATTGAGCCCTGCGCTAGTCGGTAAAACTGAAAAATAGATGTGCCCAACACTGGTCGGTATAACTGACAAATTGGGTGCCTAGCACTCCTCGACATGTAGTCGTAAAACCCTAAACTTTTCCTATCCTATGACATGCCAATTATACTTGACCCTGTCCAAACAATTAATAGGGTAACATATTTCTCGATTCAATCATAAACCAAAATTTCAATTCTTTAACACAATTTCATCAATCCAATGATTCAATCCTATATATTTATATACATAGTGACATATTTCATTCCATATCAAAATCAATTTCACATTTTAAATAATATTCAATATTTCCACATCTATTCAATATAGTCCTTAACACAATTAACAAATTCAACCACTTTAAAATATATCTCACCGAATCAAATTTTATAGATTACCTTATAACTTACCATGCAATGCAATGTACAAATGCAACAATTGAAATAGTTAGGATTATAGAAATACAAACTATAAACTCCGAGCTATTCGTCGACGACCTTGTCTTTTCATTTCTTTCTCAATGATTCTGGGTCGACGTTAGCTATAGATTAAATATAGGACTTTGTACTAGTTGGGATATTTTGAGCCATAGTGGCTAGGATGATGGATTTGTATAGTGTTTGCCTTTGTTTTGACATTGTTTGTTGGCTCTTTTGTAGTAGCTTTGCTACTTCTTAGGTAATAAAACTTCAATTATCCAAAAAAAAAATGAAAAGTAATTTTTTTATATTAGAAATATGAAAATAACTTGACACAATCGTGCCTTTTTTTTTTTTAAGGAAATGAATTATATAAGTACCAATAAATGTAAGTATAACTATCATATATTAACAAGTATGAGTACATGTTCGAGCAATTACAAAATAGAACTAAATTATTACAACAAGATGGACGTAGAACCGAAAATGATCTATACTAAGACCCACACATACAAAAATATTCATGGCAATCTTTACATGCTTTTGAATGAAGCAAACTAGTTTCAAATTTGTAATAAACAAATTTCAAATTTGTAATAATGTATTTCACTTGGGCAAAGTTATACCATGGTTATAAATAATTAACCAAAACAATGCAAATAACCCTTAAAAGTTAAAATTTTCTTGTAATCCAACCACCCTAAAACCCTTGTAAAACCCCATCAAGAAAAATAAAAAAAAAACCTAACCATGGTTCAAGGCACAAATCCCAACAAGCTCAGTTGGGAAAATCATATAGAAGATGAAGAAAACATCAATGACCTTGCCTTTTCCCCTTCCCTCCACGCCAAGTCATTGGCCTTGACAAGAAAAGGATAAATAAAGTGATAAAGTACAAGTTGAATGAATGTCGTAACAAGGTTATTAAGGTCACATCCACCTTGCGTGTTCGCATCAAGATGAGTAAGAGAGCCAATAAGAAAAAGTCATTGGCTAAAGTCTGGTGATGCAAAGAATGATGATAAAGTTAGTAGAAGGCTTACTTATGTTTCAAGAAAGGACCTTTTTGCATGAAATTAAAGGTTGAAAATTTTTTTCTTGTCCTTTTTTGTGTGTTATTGGTTTATTTACAACTTTAAGGTTTACTTTCAAGAAAGAAATGACCTTTCAGGTTTTCTTTTGTTTGATATAAATGTGTTAAATTGTGTGATTCTTTTCATTTTTGGATGAAATTTTTATTTTGTTAATATAGTTTCTTGTCTCTCAAGATTGTAATTTTGGATTATATTACATTGATATTTAAAGTCCTCTTTGTTAATAGTTTCTTTTCTCAATATTTAATCATTCATAGGGAAAGAGATAGAAGAAAGTAAAGCTAGAGGAGATGATTTAGTCCAACTAGGAAGAAAAGGAGGCTTCCTTGTATTGTGTAGGACTTGTGGCAAAAATGGTGACCCTTTACTTCTTGGTGCCCTTACAAGGACCTTGCACCCCAAAACTGAACCATTGAAATATGAAAGGCCTTCTTCAATAGATGGGGCTCTTGCTTCTCCTAAAGCCAACATCAACAAATGTGTTCCTTCAAGGTGCATGAAGGAAGAACATTCAGTGAGGGTCACTGTAGATACTTAATTTTGGCTACTATTTCAGGAAATTGTGCTAACAAGTTTGAAACAAGTAGTAGTGTTGTTTCACTTTGTATCTCTTCCAAAGCAACAACTCTTGTTTAGAATAATTGTTGTTTAGAACAACTATGTTCAAAACAGGACTTTAGTTAGAATAATTGTCATCTAGCGTAGTTGTCATTTGAGAATAGCTCTTATTGAGAACAACTAAAATTTGAAACAACTTTTATTTAGAATTATTGCGTTTCAAGAATAGTTATGTTCAAAACAAAAACTATTTGGAGCAACTTCTATTTCGAGCAATTGTGTTTTTAAGAACAATTATTATTTAGAATAAGCTCTGCCAAGAAAAGTATCACTAGAGAACAACTCTTGTTTGGTAGTTGGTAATGCGTCACATAAGGTCTGTCCCCATGAGATGCCCTCACTCTATTGAACTCGTGCGCCTAATGGCACTTGGTCTTTCCACAGAGTTGGGAGACAAAACCTTGATTGAGGACAATATTAACCCATTGGGAGTCCATTGATTTTGAGCAAATGACATTTCAAAGACTTCTCTTGAAAAAATCAACCTCCTCTCAATAGGAAAAAAAGATTTTTATTAAAAACAACATTTGGGTTTTTGAATTTTTTATTTGGGCAGATTGAAACTAGGGATCTATAATTTTCTTTTTACAAATTAAGGTTTTCTTTATTTATTACCTTTTTCAATTTTTTTTTTTTTGTAAAATTATGGAGTAAAATATTTATGTGACAACAAAATATGGTAAGATAATTCTCATATCATGAGCCTAAAATCATTAAAAATCAAATTATTTGACGAAACTAAAAAAAGTTAACCTCATAATTAGATATATACACTTTTTTTTTAAAAAAAATAGAGGAATAAGACAAATTTATCAAATTTATCAAAAAGACAAAATAGAAGAACTTTGAATGTGAAAATACTAAAAAAAGATAAAATGGGAATTAATAGTTTTTCTGGCGTTTTAGAAAAAACACCGCTAATACTAATCTATTGCGGCGTTTTTTTGGCTAGCGCCGCTAATACCTCCAAGTAAACGGCGTCGTTTTGTTTATTAATATGCTTTTTGCGGCGTTTTGCTCAAAAACGCCGCTAATACCAATAATTTTTTTTCGTTTAATTATTTATTAAATTCGTTTAAATTAATTTTGTTTTGTTTCTAACAGTATATTTAATTTGTACAATTTTATAATTTAATTTCTCATACCTAAATCTTAAAACCCTAAATTATACACCTAAAAAGTGTGCCATAAACTCTAAACCCCAAATTATACAACATAAACCCTAAATTATACACCTTAAACCCTAAACCGCAACTCATATATATATTACAAGGTGCAGAAGTAATTAAACAAATAATCTTATTGCAAACCCTAAACCCTAAAATAATTTGATTTTTATCTCTTTTATCAAAATTCCTAACACTTAAATCCCTAAACACTAAGACTCTAACTTTATTATTCGATATGGTTTAAGCACTAAACCCTAAATCCCATAAATCTAAAATACTAAAAATTAAACTATAAACCCGGCCTAAACCCTAACCTAACCCTTAATCTTCAACCATAAACCCTAAACCCCAAACCTTAAATCCTAAATCCTAAACCCTAAACCATAAAGCTTAAACCATAAACTATATACCCTAAATTAAACCATAAACCCTAAAATATAATGAGAATTAATTCAATATTTTAAAATTAATACTATCTCTTTTACGATTATATAAGAAATTATTTAATAATTTTTTTTTCATTTTTAATAAATATTTTTCTATGTTTTTACTTTCAAATTTTTTCTAAGTGTCATTATTATTTTTGATTAAAAATAATTTATATTTTAATTAATATAATTTATATTTTAATTAAGATAAAATATTTATATTTTAAATATTCAATTAAAAATAAATTATATTTTAATTAATATAACTAGTTAGGGTTTAGGGGTTTCGATAAAGCAAAATTTCTAAATAGTTTAGTTATCAATTTGTAACTTTTCATAATTAAGTCAGTTTCAAATAGCAAAATAAAATTAAATTCAAAACAAAAATAATAAAAAAATAAAAATTAAATCGAATCAAATCGAAACGAGTGTCGGTTACCCTAGATGAAAATATAACTATTGCTCAACTTTTAGCGGCGTTTTCACCAAAGCGCCGCTATTGCATTGTTTTTAGCGGCGCTTGTGCCAAAAACACCGCTATTGCTCTATTTTTAACGGCGTTTTCACCAAAGCGCCGCTATTGCACTGTTTTTTAGCAGCGTTTGTACCAAAAACGCCGCTATTGCTATATTTTAGTGGCGTTTTCGCCAAAGTGCCGCTATTGCATTGTTTTTAGCGGCGTTTGTACCAAAAATGTCACTATTGCTATATTTTTAGTTGCGTTTTCGCCAAAGGCGAAGCTGTTGCACTGTTTTTAGCGGCGTTTGTAACAAAAACGCCGCTATTGCACTATTTTTAGTGGCGTTTTCACTAAAGCACCGCTATTGCTTAATATTTGTGGCGTTTTTTGTCCAAACACCACTAAAAACGCCGCTAAAACCCTATTTTCCTGTAGTGGAAGTTGGGTTTTGTATATGTTAGCTAGGTTTGAGATCCAACAAACATAAGGGTTCAAGTAATGAGACAAGTTTTAATTACTGGTACTGTGTAATTAAACTATGGGATGGAAAAAGTAAATTAAGAATTTTTCCATAAACTAATACTACTATTGGCAACAAGAGACAAAAAAAATTATTAACCACATGGTTGATACTAATTAGAACTCTTGTAAACATTTCTTTTATTCTGTAATCACTGAGAAGCACTGGTAATTGCTAAATGTTCTGCAACTGTCGGCTAAGATAGAACCACTTCCATTGAGAGTTTAACCTTCAAGCACTTCACTTGAAACAGCACTCAAAATACTCTCAATCTCTTTTGCAACTGATTTCATCGAAGGTCGATTCTGCTTTCTCTCATTCAAACATGATTCTGCTAAAAACCCTAGAGCTTTCATTGTCTCTAATTCTATTTTACCAGCTTGTTGTTTAAGACAAGGATCAATAACATCCATGAATCTTTCTTCTTTGAGGATTTTCCTTGCGAAAACCACTAGATTCACATCTTCTTCTCCTCTGTTAAAATCAATGGCTTTCTTGGAAGTTAACAGCTCCAACAAAACTACTCCGAAACTGTACACATCGCTCTTATCGGTCAGTTGGAAGTTAAGGTAATACTCGGGGTCGAGATAACCTAAAGTGCCTTGAGCACAAGTTGTAACATGACTGACATCACTGAAACCCAACCTGGAAATCCCGAAATCAGAAACTTTAGCATCAAGGTTTTCATCTAATAAAATGTTGCTCGATTTTACGTCACGGTGGTATATAGGTGGAACCACGGAAGAATGGAGATAGGAAAGACCTTGTGCTGTCTGGTAGGCAATGCAAAGCCGGCGGTGCCATGAGAGTGTCACCTTTTTGCCTGGGAAGATCTTATGAAGATGATCAAAAAGGGTTCCATTGGGGATGTACTCATAAATCAATAGAGGTTGCTGAAGCTCAACGCAAAAGCCAAGGAGTTTGACTAGGTTTCTATGGTTAACTTGGCAAAGGATTCGGACCTCATTGATGATTTGATCAATACCGTTGGCGTTCCCAAGCTTGGCTCGCTTCACAGCTATGTTAGTTCCATCATCAAGAATGCCCTTGAAAACCTCACCGAAGCCTCCTGAGCCAAGGAGGTTGTTTTTGGAGAAGTTTTTTGTTGCCTTGGCTATCTCTTTGATAGTGAAAAATTTGGCCAGTTTGCCACTATTGGAGCTTAAAAGATCTCTATGTGCCTTGGTTAAACTCATTTCAGCTTCTCTCTCGCAGTTCTTCCGTTGCTTGTAGGCTATTATAATGGTAACAATGAGTCCAACTATGATTACACCTGCTGCAAAGGCTGCACCTACACGGTACAATAATACCATAAATTAGTAATTGTATAATTCGAGTTGGATTGTTTTGTCCATTTTACTCAAAAAAATAAATTATTTATTGTACATTGGATTAAAGAATAAATTTTGTTAAAATTTTTATTCATTTATTCGGTTAAAAATTGGTCTTTACACTCAACATGAGGTACACATGGTACGCCACATATCAATGTCTGATTATTTAGTTAGTTATACCAGTTTTTAATAATACAAATGAAAGAAATTTTTAACAAAAAAATATATTCTTTGATCTAATATACGAGAATTAATATAGGGACAACCATGGTACTTTAATCATAAAATCAGAATACAAATTTTAGAGGGGATGACATTTACCTCCAACTATGGATTTCTTCTTTTCATTCTTGCAACGTCTCCCATGTGCACATTTCACATCTATGATGAAAAGATACAAAAGTTTAATGTCCTAAAATTATTCAATTTTAAGTTAGTTGGTCTCACTGCAGCTTATCTGAGAACAATATATTATAAAAGTTATTAGTTGACATTTCTTCATGCCAGGTTTTAACAACCCTAAAACTAAGTTTAAGATGGTGATGTTTCCAACATTGTTCTAATCGAACTAAAGGATTCTTGGGCAGAGTTTGTAGGCGTTTGCACATGTGGCCAGCTTAGCAACTTGCAATTTCAAATTACTGTGCGAAATTTAAAGAAGATCTTCCAGATCCCGGTTCATGTCAGTACTACGCCTTAAACTGATTTTAACTCCACATGCATATTCACGTACTTCGAGAGGAAAAGGTGTCACTTTAGGTACAAAATGTGCTATGTTTTTTGAACTATTCAAGCACAGAAAACTCTATTAAACCATCTCCCTTTTTTACAGTCACAGAGATAAAAAAATAAAATGTTAAAGAAGAAGTTTTATACTGACCTTGACAAATACCTTGAATGGAGTTCCATTGAAACCCTCGCTTGCATAAGCACCTTCTTTGTCCAGCATTAACCAGATCCGGCAAGCACATTGAATTCACTAAATCATTGCAATCGTCGGGGAGCTTACATTCCGGTTCTCGCGGGGATAACCACTCTATCTCCAACCCTGGCACAGGCCACTTACTGACAGGCAAATTCATATCCAAATTCACAAAACTTTGATAAGCTGAACATCTTTCAGGACGAACCCTGATCCTGTAAGTATGCATGGTACCCCCAGTAACATACCAACAGCAAATTGGCAATGCCCCACAATTGGCTTTAGCCTCTGGATTGCCCCTGATGTAATCATGACAAACGCTTGTTGAGCTACAATTGAGAGCTACATACTCTTGGAGGACCGTGGCGCTACAATTCATGATCATGACTGTATTGGCGCTTGTGATGTTAAAGGGAAGCTTTTCGTCCAACTGAATCCCCTGGGTTCCAAAATCAGCTGCCATACAAGTATTCTTGGCCAAACCTGGCGGACGGATGATCAGTGTTTGAGTCATTGGATTAATAGAAGTGATCTTGTAGGATGATCCATTGAAAGCATCCAACCAGAGTGTCCCCGCAATACACCGTACTTTGTACCAGGGGTCACCGCAATCTGGTCCGGTGCTAAGCGGATATGGAACCGGAATTCGACCACATTTGGGGCAGACCTTCAACGCCATGACAGTAATACAATCTCTGGAGAACAGCATTACCATTGTAATAAGAATCGAAAGAGGTAGCATTGTCTTCTCCTCTTCTTTTCTTCATTAAAGGCTAGAGTGAATTCCAAGTAAAATATATACTAGTAGCAAGCTTGAATTGACCGTGGCTTTTACTATTAATTTATGGGTTTTACTGTATGGTTCTATTTTATATATTGTTGTTCTATTTAATCTCGTACCTGACAAATAGCACAATTTTTTTCTTCCAATGCACTTGATAGGGTTCTCTCTCCACATTATATTGGAGGATATACCGATAAAATAGGGACAATGTACCCTACTAATTAAGAATCTTATGTATATAATTAATTAATATTTACTTAAGTTCGTAAGGGGTGAACATGCTTACCTGCCCTTTAACATATAAAAAAGAAAAGAAAGAGATTATTTTTAAAATATTTAATAAAAGCATAGAAACTCATTTTTTTGGTACCCATATTTTTCCGAAGAAATCTAGAAATTGAAACTCCGCAGTGCCGATTGTTGGACCAAATTATTGTTTATTTCTTAGGGAATTAACTATCATATCGTGCTAGCTGTATAAACACCAAATCTAATGAATTAATTAATTATCATTTCTTTTGTCTTTTCTCTTCAGCTTTCTTGGATATTATCAAAACATTGCTACCGGTACCACAACATTGAAAAGAGAAAGGAGCTTGTAAATTGCAATTTATGGCTAGAGAAAGGATTGTATGAAACAGTTACGCTATGTCATTTGTATCCTTTTCTAATAGTTTTATGCCACATCAGTATTTTCATCCTGAATTTCAAGATTTTAATTTGGATTTGATTTTTTTCAGGATGAAAATCAAGATTTAATTTTGAATTTGATTTTTTTCAGGATGAAAATCCTGAAATTTAGGATGAAAATACTTATGTGGCATAAAACTATTGGAAAGGGATACAGATGACGTGGCGTCACTGTTTCATACAATCCTTTCCCTTTACGGCTATTCCTTCAAAGCTTAAAAGCAAGCCGTAGATCCCTAGAGTACTTTAAGGAAAAATAAATCTACACACCATTTCACATGAAAAACCAACAATTTATGGAATGCCTATAAAATGACATTTTTAGAATTGAAACTAAACTCAAATACTTTGTTTTCTTTCTCTTTATTTATTTAGGTACATTAAGTAAAAGCATGATAGAACATTAAGGCCAAGCAACGAACTTCTGACGTTCGAATGCTTAACAAGTGTGGAGAATGGGTGAGCACTCTGTTCATAGAAAATCCAAATGCAAGATATCTAAAAGAATAGGCTCCAACTTACAGTGCAAGATTATTTGTCCTCTAAGCACTAAGCAGTTTGAGCCATTTCCTGGTTGTATCCTTATAAATGCAACAATCGATGTTTAGCCATGATAACCTTAGGAGAACCAGATGGTATGTAATTTGGAATCGACTCAAAACAATTTGATTCCCAAGTGTATCTAACAGCATAGTTGCTCTCCCATACTTGTACCGACCCCTATCCCGGACAATTCCCAAACTGATGAAAAAAGGAGTTAGATCGCAAATGTCCAGACACCATATGTGCCACATTCGCACTACTTGGAGTCTGATTTGGACGCATAAGTGCCATCATATTTCAATAGTATACTTATTAATCCTTTCCACTGTTAAACAATAGCACAAAGAACTAAAGCTATTGTATTGAATAACCAAGAAGATACAAATGAATTATTGAACTTGCTTATCTTTTGTACATGCATGAAGCCTATATATATATAGCAGTATAACATAACTGCTTCTAACAACTAACTGCTAACAGTAACAACTAATTGCTAACAACTAATTGTTAACCAACTTTATTAGTTACCCTAACATTCTCCTGGTTTTCTTTCTTTTTGTCTTTAAAGAAAATATTATCTCTAGGTAACACACAAAGTGCTTGTTGAAAGTAACTAAAACACTTAGGTGTGATGGGTTTAGTGAGAACATCAGCAATCTGTTTGTCAGAAGGAACAAAGTTAACTTGAAGTGTGCCATCAAAGACTTTCTCCCGAACAAAATGATGATCTATCTCGACGTGTTTTACCTTAGCATGGTGCATTGGATTGGCAGCCATTGACACTGTGGATGTGTTATCACACCAAACCACCGGAGACTGACTAAGAACTACACCAACCTCAGATAAAAGTTATTTGACCCACAGTAGCTCAGACACACAGTTGGCAAGACTGCGATATTCAGCCTCAGAAGAAGATCGAGACACAACAACTTGTTTCTTTGAGCACCATGCAATCGGATTTGGCCCAAGATAAATAACATAGCCTGTAGTAGATCGTCTGTCCTCAACAGAAGAAGCCCAGTCAGCATTTGTGTAACAGGTGAGCTGAAACTGTCCTTTAAAATAACAGAGTCCATGAGTGATTGTACCACGAAGATAGTGTAGAACACGCTTGACTGCCTTCCAATGAATCTCACTTGGAGTATTCATATACTGACTTAGCTTGTTGACATAGTAGGACAAATCAGGGTTGGTGATACACATATATTGGAGCATGCCAATTGTACTGCGATACAAATGACCATCAACAAGAGTTGAACTCTCATCAGCAGCTACTAACTTTGGAAAGCTCACCATAGGTGTTGGTGTGGACGATGCATCAGACATGCCTATTTTGGTAAGTATATCAGCTATATACTTTTGCTGACTAAGAAATAGCCCTTGGGGAGTGCGATGAACTGCAACATCCAAGAAAAATTGAGTGGTCCCATGTCCTTGAGAGCAAATCGTGTATGTAGCAGTTGCACCACTTCATTAATCTCTGGGTCAGAACTGCCAGTGATGACTATGTCATCGACATAGACCATGAGGAGTAGAAAACTTCCAGATGAGGCTCGAATGAACAAGGAATGGTCAGCGTTGGAGGCATGAAAACCTAGCTGACAAAGCAGGTACTGTCTAAGTGTTTGAAACCATGCACGAGGGGCTTGGCGCAGTCCGTATAGGGCTTTGTGTAGTCGACACACAAGCTTCTGTCCATTAGGACCAACCTCTTCAAACCCAGGAGGCTGCTCCATGTAGATTTCTTCAGTTAAGTCCCCATTAAGAAAGGCATTGTTAACATCAACTTGCCTTAGAGTCCAACCTTTCATGACTGCTACAGTAAGGACAGTGTGTATGGTAGTAGCCCGAACCACAAGACTAAAAGTATCCCGATAATCCAAACCAGCATGCTGAGAAAACCCCTTGGCCACCAGACGCGCTTTGTATCTCTCAACAGTACCATCAGCCTTAGTTTTTACCTTAAAAAGCCACTTGCAAGCAACAGCTCGTCTGTAACCAGGAAGAGGGCACAAAGACCAAGTGTTATTTTGAACAAGAGCCTGAAGCTCACTCTGAACAGCAGCCTGCCAAGAGTTACATCTCATGGTAGCGTGTATATCTTCGGGGACATCATAAGAGGATGCAACACTCATGAATACCTTTGGTTTAAAAATGCCTGCATTGCTGCGAGTTATCATTGTATGTGTATTGCATGGGACATGCACAGGAGGAGATGGAAGTGGTACGTGGTTAGATAAGAGGGATAGAGAGCGGTTAGAGACAGAAGGAGTAGGGTTGGAAGGTTGAGGTGTAGGATTAGTGTTAAAGGAAGCAACAGGTACGGAAGGCAATTGTGGAGAAGATTGATTGAGAGAGTTGGTTGAAGGACAAGTGGAGGATAAGACTAGTAGTTTGGAGCTGGACATTGGGGGAGATAAAGAAAGAGTAGGATGTGAGTTGATGGCTTTAAATGGGAACACTGTTTCATGAAAAGTGACATGCCTTGTGACATATACTCTGCCAAAAGGGTTTAGACATCTGTAGCCTTTATGAGATTATGAATAACCTAAAAAGGTGTATGCTATTGACCGAAACTGTAGCTTGTGAGTATTGTAGGGTCTCAGGTTGGGAAAGCAAAGACAACTAAAGACACGTAGGAATGAATAACTAGGTTGAGCATTGAACAGTTTCTTATAGGGTGAGGCATTGTTGAGGGGTTGGGAGGGCAATCTGTTAAGCAAGTAAACAGCACTGGCGAATGCATCATTCCAGTAGGTTAAGGGCATGAAGGCATGTGCAAGAATTGAGAGGCCTGTTTCGACTATCTTCCTGTGTTTTCGCTCAACCAGACCATTTTGAGCTGAGGTATAGGGACATGTGAGACGATGTATAACCCCCTACTGAGAAAGGTACATTTTCAAGGCTTGAAATTCTCCTCCCCCATCGGTTTGAAGAACTTTAAGTTTGCAACCAGTGATCCTTTCAGCTTGTTTGTGAAAGTGTGGAAACACAGTTAGGACCTCAGACTTCTTTTTTAAAAACTAAACCCAAGTGAACCTTGTATAGGCATCTGTAAAAGTAACATAATATCAAAAGGCATTAGAAGAAATAGGAGCAGGTCCCCAAACATTAGCAACTACTAGTTGAAGTGGTGTAGTATATTCAGTTGTTGATTTGTGAAATGGCAGCTTATGTTCCTTTCCCAAATGACAAGCAATACATGAGAAAGAATCTTTATTCACCCCAAGAGGGATATTACACTTGTGTAGAGCCTTTGTAAGTATATCTTTACAAGGATGGCCTAGCCTACAATGCCACACATTAAGAGGCACAACTGAGCTGGCAGTGAAACATTGAGCTGAAGTAGATGAGACAAACTTGGCCGAATCAGGAACATGAAGCTTGTACAACCCATGCTGAACAGATCCTTTAAGAAGTACCTCCCATATGTGCATGTCACAAACTCGACACTGTGTAGGAAGAAACTCAAACATCACCCTGTTATCTTTAGTAAACTTTGACACAGACAAGAGATTTTTTGTTATCCCAGGCACACATAATAAAGACCGCATGAACAAGGGTCTCGAACGAGTAAGCAAAGAAGACTGACCAGAAGAGAGAACAGGAAGAGAATCTCTATTACCAACATACACTTTACCTGGACCCTTGTACGGTGAGCTTTCTGTGAGAGCAGTAGGTGAGTGTGTGAGATGATGAGTGGCACCAGAATCAGGATACCATGCATTATTACCAACTGTCTCAGGTGTGGCAAGATAAGCTTGAGGCTATGAACTTGGTGAAGAAGTATTACTGACTGGTGTAAAACCATTGTTGACAAACGGATTGGACCAGGCAGAAAATGGCATCGTGGATAGAAGAAAACAATTCGATTGAGCAGTGGGAGTAGTAGGTGACATCCAAGGCATCATGGGAGGACTAGCACCAAACATACAGACGTTGGCTTGTGAGGACTGAGGTGGTCTATATCCTGTACTCTTGTACGAGGTATCAAACCTATGGTAACAGCGATAACAAGATGTTCTTGTTTCCCACATAGTTGACATTGAAACCTTGAGCCATTCGCTCGACCACGACCTCGCCCGCGATTGCTAGTAGATGAATGATAGGCAGGTGTAGGACCATTGTTATCAACCTGCCCTGCTGACTGATGCGAGACCACATTAGCACAAGCAGGAGCATAAAGAATGAAGGAAGTTTGTTGTGTCTCAGCATCCAAGAGCATTGTAGTGACGCCCTGAACCATGTAGGGTGTTTGACTGGCCAAAATTATTGTAATGATCGACTCATAATCTGAAGACGAACCATTAAGAATAGCAGTAATATGTTCACGATCACTAATGATCTCACCATAATTGGCAAGATTAGCACAGTACCCTTTAATCTTCATGAGAAATTCTTTCATAGATAAATCCCCTTTGCACTGAGAATGCAAAGCTTGCCTATAAGACATTAGTCTAGACGTCGTTTTGCTGCCATACAAATTAACAATAGAGTTCCAAATCTGCGCACTAGTATCCATACCAATAAGATGGGGAAGAACTGACTGACTTACAGACGACAAGAGCCAAGACGCAAGAGCACTATCTTGCTGCTCAAACCTAACAAACTCAAGGTTTTCTTGAGGTACACTATTGGCGTTTGGAACAAATTGATCGGGAGCAACAGTACGGGAATCCAAGAAACTCTGAAGGTTAAACGTTTTGACCACCAACAGAATTTGCTGACGCCATAAGAGATAGTTAGTGTCATCAAGAAGTACACTAACCTTCTTTGTATAGAAGAATCTACTATCAATGCCACCAACAATATTGGAAGCCATCACAGGGGCAGCGGACTGAACAGCGGACGGACTTGAAGGACGAGACATGAAAAGCTTAGAAGATCGTCCCACAAGGAACAATGGCCATCTGATACCATTTTAAATAATAGCACAAAGAACTAAAGCTATTGTATTGAATAACCAAGAAGATACAAATGAATTATTGAACTTGCTTATCTTTTGTACATGCATGAAGCCTATATATATATAGCAGTATAACGTAACTGCTTCTAACAACTAACTGCTAACAGTAACAACTAACTGCTAACAACTAACTGTTAACCAACTTTATTAGTTACCCTAACATCCACTACATTCACTAAATCAAGAACTATCCCGTTAAAAAAGGAATTCATTCCTAATTTTCCACAGAAACCATACAACAATGACACAGGATCTATAGAACAGCGCTTTATTGGACGTTCTCTTATCAAAATCATTTAATCAAAATCTAATGCATTGTCTTATATGAGTTACCTAGAGGTATTCAACAACAACACTAATTTTTTATCCAAACCAATCTACTTTCACCATGAAATAAGTTTGGAATAATTACTCAGATGCTCTTTATCAGAATTGAAGCTTCTTGTGGAATCCTCATAATTCCATGCGACATACCATGACTTCTTTTTTAAAGTGTTTGCAGACTCTGCTTGAATGTGCCCAAGTTCATGACATTCGAGATACTTGATTCCCTTGTTCTTGTCTTTGACTACTTCTTCATTGATAATCACTCTTTTGGATCTTCCATTTTTAGCATTTTTAAAGGTTTCAAATTTCTGATTCCTTCTAGATTGTTTCTTAAAAGTCTTGTTGAAGTTCTGAGTCAGTAAAACTTTTTGTTTTTACAGCTCTTATATAGGAATGCTTTGATCGGTGGGCACTGCTTCAGTCACTTGTAAAAAATGTTCTTTTCTCCTTTGATCTTGCTCCTCTTTGTTTCATCTAGATTAATCTCAAAGGTCTGTAAAGATTCAACCAATTCATCAATACACATAGCATTAATGTCTTTTGCTTCCTCGATAGCTGTTGCTTTGGTACTAAATCTTTTAGGTAAGGATCGAAGAACCTTTCTAATAGCTTTGAATTCGAGTGCTTATATCCAAGGGTGAAATCTTGATTGGATAAATCACAAAGTTTGTCATAAAATTCGCCAATCGTCTAGTTCTCCTACATCCTTAAGGTTTCGAACTTTGTAGTAAGCATTTGCAATTTTGACTGCTTCATGTTAGGAAACTTTGAGCCCTATACAAGTTTCGGTTGGACTGAATTTGATCCATTTGATTATGACTTGTTTGACAAAACAATAGCATAAATCAACTAGAGATCATAGTCACCTAATCGAATTCCTTGAATTGGTATGATAATTATTTGATTTATTTAAGGAAACTTTTCAATGACTTATCAGCTATTTTAAAGGAGAATATTTTGGTGCTCTTTGAACCTATAAATAGGTGTCATTCTCCCTCAGGAATTATCAAGTTTTAAGAGTTATATCACTTCTTAGTTATATCAAGTTTATGTTTTTGAGCCTAAAAATTAAGCGATATAACTCTTTTATTTATATTTATTGGAATACTATAAATATATGAAAATGTTTCAACAATCTCCCATCATTTTCAAAATATTTTAGATTTTGATAATCTTGAAAATCAATTTGCATAAATGAATTCACTTAGTGAAAATATGTTATAGTTAATCGAAATTGCTTCGTAGACTAAGCTTTGAACTAACTATTCCATTTCATTAACCAAATACATCTCACACAATGATTTCAACACTAGTCAATGCATAGTGTCGAAACCATTTTTAAGTTTTTATGAAAAACGGGAATCGACTTTTTAAAAAAAACGAAAATGGAGTCGCCACCGATCTTTTTTACCTAGGTGTTATTGGATCACCTTATAAAACATTTTATTTCAAAACATTGATTTTGGTCCACGAAATACAAGAAAACGAGTTCGGGAGTCGGTTACGCATGAGGAAGGGTTAGCACCCTCGTAACGCCCAAAATTGGTACCTAATTGATAAAATCATGTCCTAATGTTGAAAGTTTGAAAACTTTAAAAATATGATCCTTTTATTTGAAAGAAAACCAAGATTTACCTGTCTCAAAGAAATAAAATGCTATGCCCAATAAGTTAGGATGTAACACCTCATGACTTCGGAGCTAGGCTCACCTTTATTTGTAGAAAATTCTTACCTCGAAACACAAAGCATCATATCCAGTAAGTTAGGATACAACATTCTGAATTCCCGAGAATAAGTTTTGATTTGAAATTTGTAAGTTTCAATTTCAAAAGAGAAGGGATACTTAATATCCTAAGTTCAACGAGAAAAATCAAAACCCAGTGAGTTAGGGTACAATTTTTCTCGAAGTCCCCAAATATTACGTATCACCGTATTTTTTAAAAAAACTTTGAATGAAATTCGACAATTTTGCAAAATGTGTTTTTATAAAAATGATATAAATTCGATTTTACATTGATACATCACAAAATATAAATATCAGATAGCAATTCACTATAACCACAAGTCATACTAATGATTAGTACTAATATAGTCAATTAACAAAAGAATATAGCAACTAATATATGCAATGAAATAAATATGCTAAAGCAATAATAAACAATTAAAGGAACATAAATAAACATATACAATAAGCAACAACAATTAAAAATTCATATGAAATATAAAAATTCAAGAAATGAATATTAAACTTTATCAACAAGATCAAATGTAGAAGTAAATAAATAAATGATATACTTAAGCATTGAATAAACAGTATAATAAAAAAGGATAAAAATATGACAATTTCTAAAACGATTTAATATATATATAAACAATATTTTAAATAAATAATAAAAAAATATATAAAAATAATAAGAGTATTTATAACAAATACATAATTTAATAACTTAATACATATATAAATGATTATATATAATAAAAACGATGAGTAAATAGTATAATAATTTTAAATAAAAACATATATATAATTCACTAATCATAAAACTTACATATGTAATAAACAATATAAATAGAATATGTTATATAATATAAATAAATTTTTACAAATAATATATGATATAATATAATACTATATAATATACAAAATTTTAAAAATGTATAATATAACTAATATATATATAGATTATAAAATAATATATAATATATAAAAAATTAAACTAAATAAAATAATAAATAGTAATGATTTTAAAAAAATAATAATGTAAAAAAATGCATAAAAACCTTATCTTATTAATAAATTAATATACAAATAGTATCAAATAATATAGAGTTTTAATATGATAAAATAATTAAATATAATATTAAAATAATTTAAAATAAAATAAAAAAGTTTAAAAAATAAACAAATAAATAGGGATTAAATAGCAATAAAAATAGATATAAAAGGACTAAATCAAAATGCGCGTCACACTGTAGGGGTTAATATGGCAATTATGCCAAATTTTCAAAACGACGTCGTTCTAATATTATCCTTTAAGCAGCCCGAGGACTCAATTGAAACAAAATATAAATTTTAGGGCTAATCTAATAAAAAAATAAAAATTCAAATTAGACTAATTTAAAAATACTAAAATAGCGGAAGGACCAAAGAGGCAATTAGCCCTTTTAATAAAAACGCGCGGATCCTCCCCGGGTTTTCGGGTCAACGCGCGGATCCTCCCTGAACGACGTCGTTTTTGTGCTTATTAACTTAAGCAAAAACGGCGCCGTTTCTTCCTGCCTATATAAGCCACTTTAAATAAAAAAAATCATTTGTGTTAGTGTTTTAAAAAAAAAAACTAAGGAGATTTCTCTAAAATCCTCCCCTCACCTGTTTGGGTACCGGTCATCGGACCCACGGGCGACCGCTGCACGCGCCTCACGCGTGGCCATTAACACCGTCGGATACGGCCACCGGAGGCCGAAAACTTCGTTCTTTCCGTACGAATCAAAAGGTATATTCATACTTTTTTATTTTTGTAGTATTGTGTATGTAAAAAATGCATGAATCAAGAATAGAAAAATATCAAAAATAATCACCTCTGTTCTTCGTTTTTCTTTGTATATTTCTCTGTATTTTTTCATATATATTTGCATGTATTTTTCTCTGTGTCCATTCTTGTGTTCTGTTTACAGATTTATAGCCCAAAAATAAATAGAAGAAAAATAAATACAAAATCTATTTTTGCTTATTTTCTGCCATTATTTTCCGTTTTGCTGTGTTCTTTCCTTTTTTGTGCAGGTTAACGGTGAGGATCTCGGTGGCGAGGAGCTATCCGCGCGTTGATGACGGCGTGACCGAAGGCTGATGTCGGGGCCGCTTGCGGCGCGAGGGTTTCCAGGAAACCCTAGGTTTCTGACATTATACGGGTGTTGGGCCACTCTGGGCCCCGTAGGTTTTGGTTCAGGCTAAGATTGGGTCTAAGGGTGTAATGGGTCATGGGTAGTTTGGTTTGTAATTGGGTTTTGGGTATTAGTTTGGGATCTGTACTAGATTGGGTTAAATGGACTTGTAAAATAGACATTTTATTATTTTTATTTTATTTTTTTTGTTTTTTTCTGAATGAAATGGGTTTCTAATGGGTCGGGCAAAATGGGCCTATTACAGCTGCCCTTCTTTGCTCATTGTCATGAAACGAGAATAGAGCAAAGACTATAAAAGGTCCAATTTTGCCCGTCTTTGCCAAGCCTTGACTTCTTGGTCCTCGTCTCCTTCAAATGGCTTCCAACTCTACTGCAACTTCAGCGGTATTGGAACTTCCTCTTGATTTCAATAAGTCCGATGGCTTCAATCGCTTCATCAGTAACCACTCGGAAGGCAATATCCGCTATCTTTAATCTGCTCCACTGCAACTTCAGGGAGGTCAGACTGGTATCTTCGATCTGCTTCGCTGTAAACTCAGGAAGACAAGATCTGATGTCTTCGATCTGCTTCCTACAACTTCAGAAATGCCAGATCTGTTATCTTCAATCTGCTCCACTGCAAACTTAGAGAGACAAGATCTGATGTCTTCGATATGCTTCCTGCAACTTTAGGAATGCCAGATTTGCTATCTTGAGCCTGCTCCACTGCAAACTCAGGGAGACAAGATCTGATGTCTTCGATCTGCTTCCTGCAACTTCAGGAATGCTAGATCTGATATCTTCAATCTGCTCCACTGCAAACTCAGGGAGATAAGATCTGATGTCTTTGATCTGTTTCCTGCAACTTCAAGAATGCCAGATCTGCTATCTTTAGTCTGCTATTTTTAATCTCCTCCACTGCAAACTCAGGGATGCCAGATTAGTATCTTCGATCTGCTTCACTGCAATCTCAGGAACGCCAGATCTGCTATTTTTAATCTGCTCCACTTTGCAAACTCGGGGATGCCGTTAGTATCTTTGATCTGCTTCCTCACCGCAATCTCGTGAACGTCGGATCGCTATTTTTAATCTGCTCCACGCGCAAACTCGGGAACGCCGGATATGCTATTTTTAATCGCTTCACTTTGCAATCTCGAGGAACGCCAGTGCTGCTATTTTTAATCGCTCCACTTTGCAAACTCGGGGATGCCGTTAGTATCTTCGATCGCTTCACTACAATCTTAGGAATGCCGATCTGCTATTTTTAATCTGCTCCCACTGCAAACTCGGGGATGCCGATTAGTATCTTCGATCCGCTTCACCGCAATCTCGTGAACGCCAGATCGCTATTTTTAATCGCGCTCCACTTTGCAAACTCGGGGATTCCAGATTAGTATCTTCGATCTGCTTCACTGCAATCTCAGGAATGCCAGATCTACTATTTTTAATCTGCTCCACTGCAAACTCAGGGATGCCAGATTTGCTATTTTTAATATGCTCCACTGCAAACTCAGGGATGTCAGATTAGTATCTTCGATCTGCTTCACTGCAACTTCAGGAATGCCAGATCTTCTATTTTTAGTCTGCTCGACTGCAAACTCAATGAGACCAGACTAATATCTTCAATCTACCTTACTACACTGTCCTCTTGAGGACATAACCTGTAGAATGGGTACATACTTATGTCTAGTAATTAGGATGCCCTAATCGAAATGAGTCAAATGCTCCTATTTAGACATGCTATGATATATAAATGCGAAAATGTTATGAGAATGATTCCTATTTCAGGTGTCATCACTCATTTATTCGTCAAGATTTCATCTTTGTTCCTCTCGAAGTATTAATCATATTCTGCTCAAATAATTTGCCCCATGGTAATTCTGAGTCCACTCCACTTGAACCTTGGGACATAAAGTTTGCACCTCCTACTGCAACTTCAGGGGAATAACATTTGGTTTCTTTCATCCATCATGTTACCACTCAGGGGTATGGAATTTTTATCATCTTCAATCAATTTGATCTGTTACACCATTCCCTGGGTGTAATGACCAGATGTATGTGTTTGAAATTTACGTAAATGCAGGATATCCCGAGAATAATCCCCTTTTACACTTGGGTTGACATTTCTCGTCATTTGTCGAGATGGTGTCATCGACGAAATGTCTTATCCAATAAAATCTGAAGAGATAATCATCTTTCAATATTTCCAGCCCTTAGGCTTGGTAAGTTCTAAACAATAGTCCTGTTTCAGATTCTTATATTTATTTAGTATTTCCAGAATAATATGCGAAACTCCTTTTATGAAAATATTATTATTCCATTAATCGTTATTTCAATATAAAATGCTTGAAAAAGATCACAACAATGGTCGAGAAAGAAATTAATCAGGAGCATAGCACGAAACAAATAAGTTAATCAAAAATAACCAAGGCAAGATAATTGATTGGGGTGTATCTTTGAAAAGAATAAAGTAATCAAAGATAACAAGTGGGTAAGATAGAAGCTAGGTGCCCCAGATATTGCAGCCTGAGCTTCTCTGTACAAACTTCTTGAGGAACATTTTGAGCTCAATACGTGTTTAGAGGATCCGGAGTACTTTGTCAATGCCCCAAGATATAGCATACTTCCTCATTGTTAATTCGGGCATAGCAAGACTACTACATGCCCTATCTTTGACCAAAATTTGAGCCGCCCTTTTTGGGTTTTCGGCTCAAAACCCCTTTTGGTCTCAAAGCGCCCTTTGCGGGTTTTCGCCTTGGCCTCTCCTCTTTTTCTCTCTTTTTTTTTTTTTGAAATTGATCTCAAGGCGCCCTTTGCGGGTTTTCACCTTGGACTTTTCCCCTTTTAGGTAAAATACTTCTTGACTGAACTTGAATTTGCCAAATTGGGCAAACCTTCGTCATCTGTCTCAGTCAATATCAATGCTCCTCTAGAACAGGCCTTTTTACTACATAAAGTCTTTCCCAGTTTGGCATCTGCTTTTCTCTGAAATCCTTTTGTAAAGGAAAGATCAGGTTCCCCTCGTGGAATTCTCTAGGATAAACATCTTTGTCGTAAGCTTGCATCATCTGACCGTGATGGATAACTTTTAACCCTTTCTTCGATTAGGTTTAATTGACAAAAATGCTTCCATTCCATAAACCAATGGGTAAGATGTTGCTCCGGAAAAAGTCCTGGCCAACATTCGATAATCATACAAAATAAATAGTAACTTCTTAATGTCAATCTTTACAAGTCTCGGTCATCTTTTCTACAATCCCTTTTTTTTATTTTTTTTATTTTTTGGCTACCTTTGTTGCTCTATGATATGGCGTCCGATCTTTGAACAAATTACAAACTTTTGACTTTATCTTTTTTGGCATTCCTTGTCGGCGCCTGATCTTTTTTTTTGTAAGAATTTAATGATTTCGACCTGGTAATATTGGCATATGAAGCTACTTTCACCCTCTTAGTGAAGTAAACGACGACTACGATGATGAATCGATATTGGCTAAAAGCTTTTGACGAGATTGGCCCCATCACATCTATGCCCCACATATGAAAATTTTGTGAAGAACTGGAGAAGGCACGTGAATCTTGTCTCCTTAAATACGGTCATAGCTAATACCACCCCCTTCTATGTAGATCAACAGTACCCAAACCTCATAATTAGCTTGACTATTGTATAACCATTAGCATGTTCTCTAAACACCCTTATGGACCTCTTTTAAGATTTTCCAAGTGTGTCTTGATATGATCGTGCAAAAACATCTTTGAATTTTTGAAAATAACTCAATGATGTCTTGCCTTATCTCTGTGGTAAGCTAGGCTACAATTTTCACCTCCCATAATGTCTACTGACCTTTTGTAGAGTAAGGTCTGTTTTTCATCTTGTTCTACCATTATTAACAAATCAGAAGATAAGTTACAACCTCTGTCATCTTTAAAGTCCTGAGATCCTTCTAGACACATATCTTACTCGAAAGGAGACACTGAGTCAGTAGCATCATTGCTCACATCATTGATATCTGGAGACCTATTGTAGGGTCGAGAGAAGATTCCAAAGAATAAATGATTCAAAGAATAAATATTTGTATGAATAAAGAATGAAAGAATATTTGCTCAAAAAGATGCATTTTATTAAAATAAAAATTCTGGACACAAGCCTATTTCATAAAAGGGTTCTTATTGCCTCCAGGCTTAAAGCAACAAGCGTGTCTTAAATATTACTCTAGATCCGCTCTAAAAATACAAGGATCCCTTCCACAGTTCCATTGTTTAAAGTCTTCCCAAGTATGTAAGGGATTGGAAACTTTTATTCCCCGATTCAGATATGTCATTAGTGTTCAGATTCCCCAATGTTCCCACCGGGTCTTTTGATCTCTTCAATTTATTATCCATCAGGCCTTGCACTAAGGCCCTGAGCTCGATGCATTCTTAGATCTCATGCCCCTATCTATTATAGAACTCACAATGTTTACACCCTTAACAGAAAAGTTGGGTAACAGAATTTCTGCACCAGATGGATCATCGAATTTTATGATACCCAATCTGACGAATCTTTCGATTATCTTTTTAAAAGCAACGCAATTCTCAATCGAATGTCCTGTGATTCCCCCATGGTATTCGCATTGGCCATTTACGTCGTACCATTTGGGGTATGGGGGCCGTATTGGCTCTATATAAAAAGGGGATATGACATGTGCGTCAAACAGAATTCGGTACAACTCCCTATACATGATTGGAATGGATGCAAACTGAGGTTTCTCTGAGTTCGATCTTGAATTGGGTTCTCGCCTTAGGGAGACTGATGATGGTACAGTAGTTCTTGTCCTTGGTCGGCTTCAGAATCTTAGGCTCTAAATGGCCCTTGTTATACCTTCTCATACTATTCGCTTTATTTTCCTTTTTCTTCGGGGCTTTTAAAGAACACTCTCCTTTTCCTTTTGTTTCTACCAGTACAACCGGTTTGGCTTAATCATCATCCAGGTTAAAACCTGAACCCATCAGGAAGTTCAATAGGGCTGAAGTATCAGTCTGACATTGGGGTCCAATAATGATGGGTACCCCATGCGAATGCGTATCTAGTTGAGTCGGGACACCTATTGGGGAATAAACGACGTCTTCATCATCATCCACACTGTTGACCACTGGGCCACTCATTTTTTCAAGTCCTCCGGCTAGTAACTGGGCTAGCTGGCCTATCATATTCATTTGGAGTTCTAGCATTTGTTCCCGTATTTCTTGTTGAATCTTGATCAATTGCCCCTGCATCTGTATTTGCATTTGCTCTATTCTCTCCAACCTTTGTTCCATGTTTTCCAGGTTAACTGAAATATTTTTACCTAATTAGGGTCCTTTTGTAAAAGTCTAATGCAAATGATGCAATGTAATGCAAATGCATGAATGCAAAAAGGCATCGATTCAGATTCAATTTCATTTAGAAAACTTTATTAGAAAACAAAATCCTTTACATAAAACGGACTACAAATATGCTTTCGCCCTAAGGCCCAAAGTTTTGATTTTCTGAAACAAAGAGTTTAGCTCTTGACCACGATCCGACTGTAGCTCATACTTCATGCTTAATATGTCAGTCTGTGCTGCCAAAGTTTGTAGATGATCAGCTACCTCTCGAATCTGAACTATTGCTTCACCCATGAGGTAATCCCGACTTCTAACTTGGTCGTGGGAATGATGGAGCTCTTCATTCCAATGCCCTTCTCTTGCTTCAAAATGCTCGATCTGGAGTTCACAATTGTGCAATGCCGATTCTAATCTTTCAATCTTGCCCTTCATTTCCTCGATCTTGTTCAGACTTGACTTCAACTCAGCTGCAGGATTACGGCTTCGATGGTAGTGAAGAGATCATCCCAGTTCAGCCACTCTAGCCTTTAATCCACTCTTTTCCTTTTGGCTTTCTGCTAACCTCTTTTCTAGGGCCTCGTTTTGCATCTGCATCTCTAGGAACTTTCTCTCCCAATGGTCAGCTTTGGCCTTTTCCTCTTGAACCTCCTGTTGCCACTGTTCCGAAGTCTTCCCCAATCCGGCATTTTTCATCGATAAATGAAGCTTCTTATATTCCGTCTTCAAACTATCTCGATCTTCCTCAATCTTCCTCTTTTCTTTTCTCACTTTTTCGGCCTCTGATTTCTGGATATCGACGTCTAAGCTCAGGTACATTTTTTCCTCTTCCAACTTCTCTATTCTCCTTCCGAGCTCTAAATTCCTCCTTTCGAAATCTTGTTTTATAATCTCTAATTCTGATGGGACCACTCGCAAGTACTCTTCGATCGATCGAGCGCCTTCTAGACTTGGCATAGGGATATTATCATTGACTCTTCTACTCCACCATCCACTATACTCTGGGGTCGTCATTGGGCTTACGTTCACTCTCTTCATGCGACGGGTCTGATTCCAAGCATTAGAAATCTCCTTAACCCTTTTCTTGTAGCTATCTCATTTATACGAAAACTCGCTTTGAGCTAATCCATGTGTAGCCGGTACAAACTGCCTTGATCTGTATTGTCTCAGTACGAGCAAGGGTGCATATCCAATGGCTCCCCAAATTCCAAGTAGAGGGACCCAATCAAAATTCCCACACCGGTACAGCACCTCATCAGGAACCATCCAGGGAGCTCTCCACTCAACGTCTTTGTCTTGAATATTTCGTAGAAGCGCTATCCAATTTTTCTCTGATATGTCATCTCTCCTCGGGGTAGCCACTATCTCCTTTAATGGGGAATAATTTTCCGAGAAGACCTGATAGGAAACCTTATCCACCTTCCAAAAATGACTGTGGAACCAAGCCAACAACATCTGTGCACATCCAATGAATCTGCCTTCGCCAGCTCTCCTACATGCAATCAGCGATCGGAATGTCTCAGCCAAGATTGCAGGAACAAGTGTGACTTGTTTATCAAGTCGATAAAAAATATCTGAGACTACTTCATCCACATATCCCAATGCCCTAGGGAAAATCACTAACCCTTATATACTCAAAGCAAAAACATCTATCTTCTTTTTTATATCAGGATGTACTAAAATCAAAACTTTCAAAACTTTCCAAGGGATGCACTTACACTCACCTTTTTGCTTGATTCTAGCTGTGACCCACTGTTCGCTCATCCCCGTAATACTCATCAACTTTCTCAGAAAGGTCGGAACACTAGCAGCCCTTAGGTAAGCTTTGTCAACTTAAATCTTGGGACAATGCAATAGAAATGCATACTCTTCCACCGTGGGTACCAAATCAACCCTTCCGAAAGTAAAGCAACTATACGCATGATTCCAATATTGGGTGATGGCTCGAAATAGATGTCCATCTACCTGAATGTCCAACAAGTATGGCAAGTCTCCATAGCTACTGTAAAACAACTGGTTGGTCTCGTCGCTCCACTGATCCCATATCTCTCTTAATTTCTGTAGATTGTTCTGCGTCACACTGATACGAGTGTAATCCCATAATTCTGATGTGTACCCTTCAGCTAGACTATCCCCTTTCTCTAATTACGTTTGCTCTGACCACCTACGGACGGCTGCATTATCCTCCACTTTATCAAGGAATTTGTTCTCCATAACCAACTTTCTAATTTAGTAACTGACTGTGAATCGATACCTCTTTAAAATATGAAATGACATGCAACAAAATAAAACACAATCAGTTAGTAACACAAAGTAAAACATAAAGCTAATAATCAAGCGTGCATCTGGGTGATTGCTAAGGTTTGGTATAGTTCTACCTAGGGTAAGTCCTTAGGTTTTCTACATGCGGTTTAGCTCTAAAATTGAGGTAGCTGAACTAGCAGATTCCTCGATCCTCACCCATTATAGGCTCATATGGACCGAGTTCAGTTTAGGGGAATACATTTCCCTATGGCTGAACGGAGATGAAAATCTCACGAAGACATAGGTACGGATGTATCCCGAAAGCGATTCACTATCCTGCACGGAGGTGAAAACCTCACGAAGGAGTAGCTTCTCACTCCCACTTAAAGGGTATGACCACAACGGTCATGCAATGCAATGCAGAGATATTTTATAAAAATAGAACCCCATGCAATAAAAAGGATCATAGTTTTTCAAATCAGATTTTTAAATTTGGACAAAAGGACAGGAAATAATCAATTTTACGGCTTGACTCTCTTATCGTCCCCAGTGGAGTCGCCAAGATGTCGAAACCATTTTTAAGTTTTTATGAAAAACGGGAATCGACTTTTTAAAAAAAACAAAAATGGAGTCGCCACCGATCTTTTTTACCTAGGTGTGATTGGATCACCTTATAAAACATTTTATTTCAAAACATTGATTTTGGTCCACGAAATACAAGAAAATGGGTTCGGGAGTCGGTTACGCATGAGGAAGGATTAGCACCCTCGTAACGCCCAAAATTGATACCTAATTGATAAAATCATGTCCTAATGTTGAAAGTTTGAAAACTTTAAAAATATGATCCTTTTATTTGAAAGAAAACCAAGATTTACCTGTCTCAAAGAAATAAAATGCTATACCCAATAAGTTAGGATGTAACACCTCATGACTTCGGAGCTAGGCTCGCCTTTATTTGTAGAAAATTCTTACCTCGAAACACAAAACATCATATCCAGTAAGTTAGGATACAACATTCTGAATTCCCGAGAATAAGTTTTGATTTAAAATTTGTAAGTTTCAATTTTAAAAGAGAAGGGATACTTAATATCTTAAGTTCAACGAGAAAAATCAAAACCCAGTGAGTTAGGGTACAATTTTTCTCGAAGTCCCCAAATATTACGTATCACCGTATTTTAAAAAAAAACTTTGAATGAAATTCGACAATTTTGCAAAATGTGTTTTTATAAAAATGATATGAATTCGATTTTGTATTGATACATCACAAAATATAAATATCAGATAGCAATTCACTATAACCACAAGTCATACTAATGATTAGTACTAATATAGTCAATTAACAAAAGAATATAGCAACTAATATATGCAATGAAATAAATATGATAAAGCAATAATAAACAATTAAAGGAACATAAATAAACGTATACAATAAGCAGCAACAATTAAAAATTCATATGAAATATAAAAATTCAAGAAATGAATATTAAACTTTATCAACAAGATCAAATGTAGAAGTAAATAAAGAAATGATATACTTAAGCATTGAATAAACAATATAATAAAAAAGGATAAAAATATGACAATTTCTAAAATGATTTAATATATATATAAACAATATTTTAAATAAATAATAAAAAAATATAAAAAATAATAAGAGTATTTATAACAAATACATAATTTAATAACTTAATACATATATAAATGATTATATATAATAAAAACGATGAGTAAATAGTATAATAATTTTAAATAAAAACATATATAATTCACTAATCATAAAAGATACATATGTAATAAACAATATAAATAGAATATGTTATATAATATAAATAAATTTTTACAAATAATATATGATATAATATAATACTATATAATATACAAAATTTTAAAAATGTATAATATAACTAATATATATATAGATTATAAAATAATATATAATATATAAAAAATTAAACTAAATAAAATAATAAATAGTAATATTTTTTTAAAAAATAATACGTAAAAAAAATACATAAAAATATTATCTTATTAATAAATTAATATACAAATAGTATCAAATAATATGGAATTTTAATATGATAAAATAATTTAATATAATATTAAAATAATTTAAAATAAAATAAAATAAAAAGGTTTAAAAAAATAAACAAAGAAATAGGGATTAAATAGCAATAAAAATAGATATAAAAAGACTAAATCAAAATGCGCGTCACACTGTAAGGGTTAATATGGCAATTATGCCAAATTTTCAAAACGACGTCGTTCTGATATTAGCCTTTAAGCAGCCCGAGGACTCAATTGAAACAAAATATAAATTTTAGGGCTAATCTAATAAAAAAATAAAAATTCAAATTAGACTGAATTAAAAATACTAAAATAGCGGAAGGACCAAAGAGGCAATTAGCCCTTTTAATAAAAACGCGCGGATCCTCCCCGAGTTTTTGGGTCAACGCGCAGATCCTCCCTGAACGACTTCATTTTTGTGCTTATTAACTTAAGCAAAAACGGTGCCATTTCTTCCTGCCTATATAAGCCACTTTAAATAAAAAAAATCATTTGTGTTAGTGTTTTTAAAAAAAAAAACTAATGAGAATTCTCTGAAATCCTCCCCTCGCCTGTTTGGGTTCCGGTCATCGGACCCACGGGCGACCACTGCACGCGCCACACGCGCCTCACGCGCCGCTGTTAACGCCGTCGAATACGGCCACCGGAGGCCGAAAACTTCGTTCTTTCCGTACGAATCAAAAGGTATATTCATAATTTTTTATTTTTGTAGTGTTGTGTATGTAAAAAATGCATGAATCGAAGAATAGAAAAATATCAAAAATAATCACCTCTGTTCTTCATTTTTCTTTGTATATTTCTCTGTATTTTTTTGTATATATTTGCCTATATTTTTCTCTGTGTCCATTCTTGTGTTCTGTTTATAGATTTATAGCCCAAAAATAAATAGAAGAAAAATAAATACAAAATCTGTTTTTGCTTGTTTCCTGCCATTATTTTCCGTTTTGCTGTGTTCTTTCCTTTTTTGTGCAGGTCAACGGTGAAGATCTCGGTGGCGAGGAGCTGTCCGCGCGTTGATGACGCGGCGTGATCGAGGGGGTCAGTGTCGGGCCGCTTGCGGCGCGAGGGTTTCCAAGAAACCCTAGGTTTCTGACATTATTCGGGTGTTGGGCTACTCTGGGCCCCGTAGGTTTTGGGTCAGGCTAAGATTGGGTCTAAGGGTGTAATGGGTCATGGGTAGTTTGGTTTGTAATTGGGTTTTGGGTATTAGTTTGGGATCTGTACTAGATTGGGTTAAATAGACTTGTAAAATGGACATTTTATTATTATTATTTTTTTTGTTTTTTTCTGAATGAAATGGGTTTCTAATGGGCCGGGCAAAATGGGCCTATTACACATAGTATCTAGGGACACTATTATGGCCTGATACATGCACAAATAGGGTGAAATTTATTAAATTACATTCACCGAAATTGCCAATTTTCTTGCGACGACTTTTTGGATGGGATCCAGGCATTTCTGGGTTGAGATGTCTACATGGAATTCGAATATCAATTTCTTATCTTCGAAACGCACTTTGAATCACTTGATTTCGAGTTCGGGAGCTCAAGTTATGACCATTTTGGTGAATACTACGCGAGCAGATTTTCTGTACATGATTATGACAGGAATTACGAGTTTCGGGCTTTTAACTCGAGTTTAAATCATATTGGGTTTAGGTTTTGGGCTTAATTTTTATTATATTATGAACTCAATATTATATTATCAGCTCTTATTATTTTATTATTATTTTATTACGAATTTTTTTATAATTATTAAATAATTTAAGTTATTAAGGAGTTTTATATTATAAAGAAAGTTTTGTTGAAAACTACTTCTTATTTAGATTAATTAGAGTTTTAGTATACTTTTGAGTTTTATTTGGATCTACTTAACTAGCCTATATAAAGGCTTCTTCATTATTTATTAAGGAGACAATTGTTTTCATTAATAAAGTTTTCAACTCTGAGAGTTTGTTTCTTTTGGAAGATTTCTTTCTTGTTATTTTTAGAAGTAATTTTCGTCTCGATTTTCTTAAAGGAGTGGTGGGAATTCATTCTTCACCCTTCAATTTACCAAAGATTATTTATTGGAGGGCTGATTAGAGCCATTAATTGAGTTTGTTGGGATTTATATATCAAATGGTTCAATTGGACATTTATCCTTCAATCCATCATATCCATCGGTTTACTCGTCCATCTTCCACTTTGTTCTTTTTTTTTTAATTTCTATTTCTTATTTATTTATGATTTTTATTTGTTTTATTCTCAAATTTCTTCTTTACTATTTTCGAAATCTTTATTACTAAATTTGTTTATTTCTTCTTTTTAGATCATATCCAAATCTTTACTTCTTGAGTCAAACAACTTGAATTCGATCCTAATCCACTTCCTTCGCTCCAATTCCGTATCATGGCCATTTGTCCATGTCCTCTTTTCATGAGTGTTGTTAGAGCCAAGCCCTTAAGCTCTTAGAAGCTGTCACACTTCAAACTCACATAGGTAGATCCCATCAACAGTGTTCCCGTAATTATAACACTCTAACATATTTATGTTATGGCTCCACTAAGAATACATTACTCATCCTACCGTTACCATTAGGGGTACCTAGCACTTTAATCTTAGGATGGATTTATTTATATGTTGGAAAAAATCTGGTTTGAAAATGTTTTTCTTGCACAACGGAAAATTAAAATTTTGAAAACTGACCCGGTTTATGATATTTACAGCAATAATCGTACTTGTTTTTCGAATAAGCGGATTGTTGATGTTTTCTGGCTTTCAACCAAACGATTTTCTCCGCTATTCTCGTACCACGAACTGCTTCGAGTGTGGGTTCGAACCAATTGAATCAAAATAGAACTAGAAAAAAGTTTTCTTTTCCTTTTGGGGTGAAAACGGAAATTCTCTCTTTTTTAATAGAACCGGTAGAATTACTATTCTGAAAAAATATATTTAATAATTGAGAATAAATTCTCTCTATTTTTTGATTGAGTAACAATATCTTAAAGTTGTGTGAATAGCTCTACCGATGCCATCTGTTTATAGGGAGAGAAGGTAGAATCCTTGTTGAATTATAGATGTTTATTTCAAATAGAATAACAACTTCCTAGTCCAACTAGGAGAGGGAGAGGGGCTAATAGGGTGTGCTTCCCCTCATATGTATTATGATGGATTCGGGCATCTCATTGTATTAGGCCTAATTATATGTGTTTTTTAGATTTTTTAACCTAGCACTTTATAATTTAATCTAACCCAATACATATTTTTCTATTTTCCAAAATAAACATTAATTTTTCAATTAAATAATTTTCTCATCCCAATTTTATCCTTAGTAAAATTATGATGATTTTACCCCTAGTAAAATTTCCAAGAAAATATATTCAACATTTCAAAACTCAACTTGTTAACCATGACCGAATGATTTATTTTCATTTTTGAGCTTTAAAACAACTCAAAAATATAAACTTATCCTTCCGGTCATTTCTAAGTAATCCATGCACATTTGCAAATGAATTGTTTCTTATTTTCATTTTCATTTCCATTTCAAGAAAACCACATTCATTTCCAAATGATTCCATTTCTTCATTTTGTAGAAAACCCTAATAATTTCTGAATGTTTTCCATTTCTTTATTTCTGTTCATTTTGTTCATTTTTATTCAAACACGCAATTCATTTATGGTTTCAATGAGCTAGTGAAGGGACCGATTGGGCATATGTAATTAGGGCTCAAGTCATTTATAATTAAGTTTTAGCTTTTTGCCTCTTAATTATAAACTCATTTAGTCACAAAGTCATTCCACTATAGTATCGTGACTGATCTCTTCCTAACGGCATACCATTACGAAAGCAACTACTGTAACAGTTCGATTTAGACCCTAATCGGAACGGTGGTTTCGGGACCACGAATCCGAGTCTGAAAAATATTTAAATATTATTTTCTGTGTTAATTATATGTGAATTAGTATGTGTGAAAGTTTCGTTTAAAAATTTGATTGTTTGTGTGCTTAATTAAATAAAAGAACTTAATCGCGTAAAGAACAAAAGTTATAAACCATAGTGTAAAGTACTAAATTGATAATGGTTTCATAAATTAAAGTATTGGAATGTTAATATAGCCAAAATTAAGATAGTGGCCGGCCAAATGAAGCATGAAATGATGGTTGGAATTTGTTTATTATATTTTTATTATGTTTTAATGTTATAAAATATAATTTGATAAATATTAAATGAATAAAAGTGATGAAAGATGGAAAAAGTCTCCATCTTCTTCTTTTTTTAACCGAAACTAAAAGAAAAGAGAAAGAAAGAATCCTAGTTACATTCGGCCATTGTTGAGCTTAATCAAGGTATGTGTTCAACTCGGTTTTTAATAATTTTTACGTTTTTGAGATCGTTGCTTAGAAATCTTCAAGACCCATGCTTTAATTTTTGAGTTTGATGAATATTTTGAGTTGAGCCATTGTTGATAATTTGTTGTTTATGTTGTTTAAGGATGAAATATGATAAATATGTGTTAGATTTATAAGTTTTGTCTTTGAATTTTTGATGAATTGAGTATGTTGGACTAAATTACAAAAATAATATTTTGAGGGACTAAAATGTGAAATTAATGGGTAAAATTCGGCATAGCTTGGGTATGAAGAAATTTGATGTATTTTGTGTTTTGTGCAATATGAACTAAATTGTAAAAATTGTAAATGTCAGGGGTAAAATTGTAATTTACCCAATTATATGTTGTTGGATTAAATTGAATGAGAAAAATGTTGAATGAATCCATTTTTGAAATGATTAGATCAAGAACAAAAAGAAACGGGATTGGATCGGGGAAAAGCTAAGTTGAACGAATAGCCGGAAAACCTAAACCGTCAATTTCAGAGGTAAGTTTTAAGCAATTGGATGAAATGAAATTTGAATATATATTTAATGTGTGTATGAATAATTGAATTAAGCATATTAAAATACATTTGCCGAATGTGAAATGGAATGGGATCAAATATTTATAAATTAGCCGAATGTAAAGTTGGTGTATATATAAATGTATAAGTGTTGGTTCATGGAGTAATGTGAGTATATGAATGAGTAAAAAGGTAGCTAAATATGAATATGAAATGAGAGAGATGTTTGTTTTGAATAGATGGATGCATATATATATATACATGTATATTAATTGTGCCGAATGAAATGGTATGACATAATGAAATTGAGTTGTTGTTGGATATTTGAATATTTGTGTATGTATGTATGAGAATGAAATTTTAAGTGTTCGTATAAATAAAGAAAGGTTCGGATAAGAGGCACTATATGTGCGAGCTTAAACACCGAGCACTGTGTGTGCGAAATCGGTTGAATGGCACTATGTGTGCGAGCTTAAACACCGAGCACTGTGTGTGCGAAATCGGTTGAATGGCACTATGTGTGCGGAAAATGAGTAATTGCACTAAGTGTGCGATACATTACCGGAAGATGGCACTATGTGTGCAAATTATTAAGTAACGGCACTAAGTGTGCGATACGTTACATGAGTTGCACTGTGTGTGCGGATTATCGAACCTCTCAAGGACATGAACCAATGAATGGATATAATCAAAAGAGACATGTAGGTAAGTGATGCATGAAAATTGAATAACGTGGTGCTAATGAGGTAAGTTGCTTTTGTATACTAAATTATGGAAATATGATAAATTCATTAACCTTTGAGCTTGTTTGAAATGGATATAGGGCTTGTGATCATTCAGTTTTGGAGATCTAATGAATATGATATTGTTGTATAGTAAAATGCTATATGTAATGCTGATACGAACCGGTTAATGATCAAGTTGAATTGATTAAAATTGTATAATGGTTTGTTGTATATATTTCCTTTTGCTTATAACTTACTAAGCTATATTAGCTTACTGTACGTGTGTTTATTTGACTCTTGTATAGATCTTGAAGTCTAAGTGTGCGAATTTTAAAATACCGAGCACTAAGTGTGCAAATCGGTCGTTATGCACTAAGTGTGCGAAATCGGACAAGGAGCACTAAGTGTGCGATTAATTTTTATATCTTGGATTTAATTTTGGGTAAGTGGATATTATGAGATGATATTAATTGAAATCAAATAAGAGTGATAAATTAGTTTGGATGGAATGTATCAATTAATTTTATAGTTCAATTGATATGAGTTGACATGGAGTAATGCTTACAAAATCTCATTGATTTATACATGAATTTTATATATTGTATTCGGCCATGTGGAAGTTTGTATAATGAATTCATTTGATTAGTTTTAAATTTTGAATATGTGATTTATATGGGTTTGAAGTGCAAGTATAAGTTCGGTAAGTAAAATATATATATGCATGTGAAACCTATTATCGAAGGTTTGGAAGTTCGGCCTTTGGGATATGAAACGAGAAAGATTTCGAAAGGTGATACGGACTAAAGTCATGGTTATAAACCTTGGTTGTGAGTATATTATTCTGACTTTGCTAGTGTAGTGTTATAATGCATTATTGTTGTGAAATTGCTTATAACTTACTAAGCTTTTGAAGCTTACTTTGTGTATTTTTCTTATGATTATAGAGTTTCAGAGACTTGCTCGGGTTGGAGTCGAAGGAGATCTCATCACACTATCTAGTTTTCGCTTCGGTAAATAAATGCTTGAAGATTTGGTTATGTGGCATGTATAGACTAGTTATGATATGGTTGGTTTTGAAATTATATATATAGCCATGTGAAAATGGCTTGATTATGATGTTAATGGTTGCGTATTCGGTCTTGTCTTAATTTTAATTTGGAAGTATGTTTCATGGTAAATATGTTTGTAATGTGGTTATATGATTTTGCAATGAAACAGTTTTTGGTTAGCAGCAGTGACGTAATTTTAAAAAATAACCAAAATAGGATAAATGGAATTATAAAGTGAATAGGATATATAATTAAAGCTTATTGTGTCTATTTTTATATGAAAGAAACAGAGTAGGAAAAGGAATTTTATATTATGAGATATTTAAATTTTAGTGAGACTGGTTCTGAATGACTTCGTGATCCCCTGTTCTATCTTGGAAAAATTATTAAAAATTGTAAAAAAATAATCATGGAGCATAGTTTATATGATTAGAATCCTTAATGAGTCTATTTTTGATTGGAATAAACAAGAACATTATTTGAGTTCTGTAAAATGAGATAACTGAGTTTTTGTAAAGATAGATCAGAACCATCAAACAGTGAAATATAGGAAATTTTAATGAATAAACTGTACTAATTGGCCACATTAAAAATTCTAGAAAAATTACAGTAAGTAGATATATGAGTCTAGTTTCAAGGAAAATTTACGGATCCAAATTTCGAGTTTCGTAGCTCTAGTTATGGTCAATTTAGTCAACATGATGCAGATGGACAGTTTCAATTTTTATGCCCCGAATTAGTAGTTAAGTCTAGTAATGCCTCGTGCTCGACTCCGGCAACGGTCTCGGGTAAGGGGTGTTACAACTACTTAGTGCTTGTCCAATGTCTTTGTCATAAATGTGTTACCCTCATAGGATATCCTTGATCTTGTTGGGATAATATCCGCTCTCTCAATATTACCCTATTTTTTCTCATGATAACCATTACATCTTCCTTCATGAAAAGTCAATCACTATCAAATAGCGATCAAGTCATTCATCATAAAGACAAACGACCCATAGTCATGTTTACTTTCATCAACCATGTAATGCCAATGAGAGGATATCATTTACCCATGTCTCGGGCTATGAATTCCACTATTATGAATGACCCTACGTATTGTAGAAGTCATACACCCAACGCACCAGCTTTTAGTTCCTTATCTATTCAAACTCAGACTTTTACTTACATCCAAGTGTATGAGTCATGCATACATAGCCCACCATCCACTCAGGATTTAGGTGTGCAACACTATGAACATCACAAGTGAATAAGTCCATAAATAGATTCAAGATCTATTCTTCTTGGGTCCTGTCCGATGTATTGTCAGTCCAGTCAGTCATATCCATGTCTCTATCTTCTGGGAGTCATCCGCTCTAATGCCCAAGAAAAGGCATATTCCCAATTGGACTTGATAGAGGACATATTAGTCTTTCAACCGGTTTTCTCATTTCTGGTTAGACTAAGAACATGTTTAAGTTCGTCTACTAATACAAACTATATTTTCGCATTATGATTCGACCACGTAATACCGCTTAGTATTAGTTAAACATTAGATAACCAATGAGCAACATTTGCTTCCATTTTGCTTTACATGCAAAAACCATTTGAGAACAATAATACAAAGTATTAATATAATTCATGAATAATTTTATTAACCAATTTGTTCGAAAAAATTACAAGTGTACTTAAACAAAAATACTACACTTAGAGCACCAAGTCCAACAGTCTTCCATTTTCCCTAGTAAAGTAGATGAGTCATGTTTTCCATTCTTATGCCCTCCATATGTTTCCCAAACAGCTCTCTAGCTAGTACAGTCTTGGCAAAACAAATCCTCAGGGTTTGTCCTCAAATTCGATATTTGACTACATCCATTATTCCGTCAACCACTACCGCCTCCCCTATGATACTTTGTATCATTGTGTTTTGTCCTTATGTGGTTTCTTTGAGCTTTAGCTATATCCGCCCTGTTGCAATGTCATAGCTTTTTCCATACCTCATATTCAGCACTCCATAGGGAAGTTAAAAGTGCAACCCTGCTTGACACTTTTTCACACTATCGACTCGTCGTCTAAGATAAAAACACAGTCCAATGTCGACTTCCTCGAATCCCAACACGTTTGAAAGTCAGAATCAGTATATCTGATATGAGTAAGATCTCATCCGGATTACACAAGCATATAATCTCCCATTCTCTATAAATACTTGAGTATATGCTTAACTGCTTGTTAGTGCCTTGGTTCTGAATTCGTCTGATATCGACTTACCAACCCCACTTCAAAATAAATATCTGGGTGTGTGCACAACATAGCATACATGAGAATTCCTACTGCTGAAGCATAAGGAACCTTTCTCATGTTCTCTATTTCTTCTGTTGTCTTAGGATAGTCCTCTAAAGAGAGATGAAATCCCAATACGGAGGGTTGATTTCCCTTGTTCGAATCGGTTATTGCACAATGCTTCAATATCTTGTCTATGTATGAAGCCTGAGACAGTGCTATCACTTTTTTCTTTTGATCCTTTAGGATTCAAATGCCTAGAACAAAATTAGCTTCTCCCAAGTCCTTTATGCTAAACTATCGAGTTAACCACAATTTAACTGATGACAATGTCCCTACATCATTTTCAATGAGTAGAATGTATCGACATATAGTACGAGAAAGACCACCTTTTCATCCCCTAAACGTTTGTAAAAACAAGATTCATCTACGTTTTGCTCAAATCCAAAAGTCTTGAAGGATTGATCAAATATTTGATTCCATAAGCGAGATGCTTGCTTAAGTCTATATATGGATCAATTTGTGTCAAAAAACAGGCAAAAATGAGATATTTTCACTTATTAACTAAAGATCTAAAAATAACAAAAAAAATTATATAAAATACGCTATTTTGATTGAGAAAAAGCTCCTTACTTATATCGAAAAAGCTAGACTTGCCACATCAATTTGTGGCAGATAAGATATTATTAGCGGAAGGTATAAACGGGCTAGGCGTCACATAGCCACACATGAAATCTCAGTTTTCAAGTTATAAAACCAGTGATGGTATTATTTAGAGTGAGGTGCCAAAAACAAGTAAGCCAACTTGTGTGAGAAAGATATTACGCCAAAGAGATAGGTGAACTGTCCCATTATTGAATAATCATAGTAAAACTCAAGTGTGATCGTGCTGTAATTAAAAAGGTACGAGAACCCACTATGTTATTTAGAACTTACATATATGTTGTTATGAATTGCATGTAAAAAGAGGACTTTGGGAGTTCGAGAAGGGACGAGGCTAGAATCCGCCGAGCTAGGACAAATAGTCTCTGAGTTGTAATGTGCAAACAGTGGAGTGACCTTGAGGCAGAGCCTCGGGTCTTATTTATGATTGTAAAATTCTAGCGATTCTAGCATATAATTGGAAGTAGATTCATGTACATTACAGGGTTCATTAGATGACTAGATTTCCTTGATATTTATACTAAGTGACTATTTTAATAAATTTAAGCTTACATAGTGAACTTGTGTTTATTAAAATAAAGTTTTATCATTTTTATGAATCTTGAAAATTTTGAACATTTACTTAGTAGTGTCATCATATATAATCCATGTCTTATTCCTTTTACTAGTGAGGGTAGTAATATTAAAGGTAATACTTAGATTATAAATTGGGTTGTGACATCCTATAGTTCAGACCTGACGATCGGGTCAGATATGAGGTGCTACAAGTCACACATACATAGTCCATTATCCACTTAAGATTAATGTATGCCACATTATGAATGTCATAAGTGAATAAATTCATAAATGGATTTAAGATCTATTTTACTTAGGTCCTATTCGATGTACTATTAGTTCTATTAATCACATCTATGTCTCTATCTTCTGGGAGTCATCCGCTCTGATGTTCAAGACAAATGATTTGATAGACGACACATTAGTCTTTCATTTGGTTTGCTCATTTCTGAATTAACTAAGGACATGTTTAGGTTCATCTACTAATACAAGTTGTTTTTCCCTATTATGACCCGACCACATAATACCGCTTAATATTAGTTAAACATCAGATAACCAGCGAGTCAATATTTGCTTTCATTTTTCTTTGTATTAATGTAATTAATGGATATTATTATTAAACTAATTTTTCGAAAAATACAAGTGTACATAATTAAAAATTCTACACTTAAGACACCAAATCTAATATTATGGCCATTAATTTTTCCAGTTCATTCTCATCACCGTTGGATGCATTATAGTAGGTGATATTAAGTTAATTAAGAATAGTTAAAGCATCATCTCCCACTTTGGTCGACAAAATTAAGAGAAAGATGAAGTAAAACTTTTTGAGAGTTTCATGACTTTAGAGTAAATCATTTACCATTGTTCCTTGTTTCGGTAGAGAGAAAAGGAAAGAGGAAGCTCATCCCCTCCAACCTTGGGGGAATTGAATTGATGAAGAAGAAGAGAAACGATGAAAGTGTGAAATAAAGAATGTCTTCTTGCAAACCGAAAGTAATACTAAAGAGGGAGTAGAAGTATTGGAGCTGATATTTTGGGGTTATCGGATGAATTGAGAAGGTGAGAAACTTTGGCTAAAATTTTGTGCCAATGGTCGTTATTGCTAAATTTACATGGGTATTTGTGTTACATAAATTTTGAGGTTAAAAATGGAGAAGTGATTCAAGAGAAAGTGGAGCCTTATTGGTTTTGGTAGCCATTCAGTCAAAGGTGGAAAGCTAGGAAAGAGGTGAAAGGCCTATCACCAAAATTAAAAGCTAAAGTGGTTGAGGGATTGGAATGCTAAATTAAGGTGTGTTAGATTTTCTTATATAATTAAAGTGGTTAATTGAATAAAATAATTAAAGCTAAAGGAAAAGCATTGTTATAATAAACGCCGATAATAACTATATATAGAATGATAGTAAAGCATTGTTAGATTTTACATAGAAATCTTTAAAGAAAAAAATCACGGGCAGAGGAAAAGAAATTTACCAATGTTGAAAAACAAATGATATAAGAGAAGTTTCGACTACATTTATTTAAAAGTTGAAAACTCCTGTTCTAATCAAAATCAAATAGTAAGAGTATAGTTCTATACGGACTCAACTTGTGCGGTATGGTCCGTACCGGTTGCAACCCCACCCCAGTTTTGTTACTGTATTCATTTCTTCAACAAGTGACGGAATTCGAGTCATACAATTTCTAACAATTATTAATTGGATGTAATTAATGAATAAATTGTGACCTTAATATTAATATATAGAAATTATAGTCAAGAAACAAATGATCGAATACGAAACTTAAAAGCAAGGAAATGGGAATAAATGAACATGACTTTAAAAGTTTATATCATTGTTTGAGAACATTGATGATGGCTGTATAAAAGTTTCATTGTCAAACAATGTTTGTAAATTTGAGATAAACTCAAAGTGAGTATGTTATCTACCTTTGCTTATCATCGTTTATCTTATGAAGTCTTGAGGAAAATATCCATAATAAAATATTGAATTGTCATTGACATGATATCATCATTATTAAACCTATAAATGATGAGAAAAGGCAATGAAATTGTAATACACCCTTGTAAACTATATTGTGAGTCTGCTGACATATTATAGGATTGCAGTACGCATCTCTGTTATGATCATATTGTAGGTTGCTTTATACACATGCAAATATTAGAAGCAGAGAGGATAATGCTCAGACCATACAATAGCCTTTTCCCCACCCTAAGTTCAATAGGGTAACACATAATACAAGGAATATAAATAATAATTCAGTTTCTTTTAATGAAATTTTAGATGATATTATAATAGTATTGCATACATTCGCATATACAGGCACACATTATCTCAACAACTTATTTAAAAGTACAAAAATATATTGGGCGCTGATACCAAAAAGACTAACTTAATAGAAATAATCAGAAAGATTTGTCATCGATGATGTAGAAGAAGGGTTCGAAGATAAAACTAATGTTCTTGAGTTAAATGTGTTACAAAGTTGGTTCCTTCCTATTTTTCTTTTCTTTTACTGATTCAAGTGTTTTTTTCTGCTAAATTATTTTTTAACCATGGAAATCATAGTTATAAAAAGTGGCATAGCTTTCAAGAAAGCATAAACAATTTTGCATTTTCCAACAGAACCCAGAAACTCCAAGCTAATGAGTCAAGAAAGCAGCATTATAAATAAAATAACTGCTTAAGGGTACAGGAAATCCTTTGAATTTTTCAAAATATAATAATCAATTAAACCCCTCCAAAAAATACACACCCAATTGAATCCTCGAATGCTAGATTTATAAATTATTTTTATATTTTGATAGAAAATGATTTTCTAATTTTTTTTCTTTTTTTTTCTTTTATTTTGGAATTTAAAAAAAAAATTAAAACTAAATTCATTTTTTTTAGAATAAAAACTAAAATGATAAATTTTGTAAACATTTAGGGTTAATTTGAACTTTTTATATTTAAGATCAAACTGATAAAATGTGCAAACTTTGGAGTATTAAATTTGTTATTAGGCCTATAAAAAAGCTCTTGTTAGACTCTTGTTACTGAGTTAACAGCAACTAACAAGAGAGTAACTATTTATTTTTGGTATTCTTCATGTCCATTTTACAATTCATGTTCGAGGTTCGGGGTTGCCTCTCCCAATAATGTCATCTCCAAAGATCAAATCTGCATTCTCTCCTTAAAATTGTAATGTACCTTACCAATGCATCCAACCACTGGTTGTTATGTACAACTTATTTCTTTCAATTAATTGTGTATTAATGTTAAATATTTAAAATTCATATCGATAAATTAATATTAATATATTTTTTAAATTTTAATGAAATTAAGAAATTATCACACATTCTATTTATTTTCTAAATCAGTTTTTCTAATGTAATGAAAAAAATTGTTAAATTTAGATAATATCTATTGCTTTACTCTTGAAAATAAAATTCTAACCAATTTGTACAACTGGGTCAAGAAAAGGAAATTTTCACATTATCTAATTTAAAGTTAAATGTCTTTCTCAAACACTATTTTTAATGTTTTCTTTTAAACTTATCCATATTTGAGAAAATGACTGTTGAACTGTGGCTAATACCTAAGTTTAAGTTTTGTGTTGTGAATTCCTTTAAAGTTTGAATACCTCTTTTCTCTCCAAATATATTTTAACATAAAAATTAAAACCTTCAACTTTAATTAGTTATAATTATTTGACATTCCACAATTTTTTTTGCCGCTTAATCATTCAACTATATATTTAGTTAAATAAAGTACATGAATTACTATAACACGACAAGTCTCGAACAACAAACGCGACTAGCGCGATTTGAACTTAGGTCACACTTGGTAGTGAACATCCTTAACCATCAGCCATCACATGGGATTCAAATAATATTTTTTCTTTAATTTATATATACCCTAATTAATACTATATTAATTTCTTTTATTAAAAAATTAAATGAGGTCCTAGCAATGATCAACTAGAAACAAATCTAAACTTTAGTATAACAACTGAAATCCTTGCTAAACTCAACTAATCTTTTTTTTTTTTTAACTGTAATTTGGTGGAATTTTCATCCATAATTCTCACTAATCCAAATATGTAATATAAATATTTATTATTATTATTATTTATTTTTAATAAGGGATAGAAGTAAAATTGTGAATTAAATTTAAGATGAGTGTAAATTAAAAACTTAAACACAATTGTCACTATATATTTTCCCAAGTAATTTAATTTTTTGGGTAAACTACACTCAAAATCACTAATTATATATAAGTAAGTTTATGTTTTGTTCACTCAACTTTAAAAAATTACAAAATGGTTATTAAACTATTTAAATGTTTTCATTTAAATCACTAAACTAGTCGAAAGTTTTTATTTAAGTTACTGGGCTATTAAGGTTTTCTTTTTTTTTTTAAATTCGGCTAAAGAGTTCTAAGCGATAATTCGATAATCGGTACAATGGATCAATACTTATCAACGAGTACAAAAACATACCTTAGATCCAAGTTGATCTGACGATCAATGTCGGATATTCGAGAAGAAAGTTGTTTGGATTTTAATTTGCAAATTCGTGACGTTTAAAGTTGATTCATCAAAAGTACTGAACTATAAAAGAGAAGGGAAATAAGAGCTTTCGGTTGGTGCAAGTGTTACAAACAAAGAAGGCCATATATACAACAACGATTTTAACCGTCGAGAGACTTAAATAAAAACTTTCAAATAATTTAATAATTATTTTGTAATTTTTTAAAGTTAAATGATCAAAATATAAATTTACTAATAATTTAGTAAGATAGGTGTAATTCATTACGTTTGAATAGTTTGGTCGGCAATCAAGCTTTTAAATAGTAAGAAAAACATCCTTGAGATGCAACTTCCATGGCAGCTGGTATTTGACAAATGGAAAGGGAAAAAGAAAAAGAAAACCCATGAAATAATACCTACTAACTAACTAAAAAACAAACCCCACTTTCAGAACAATTCAAAGAGTAAAAAACACAAATCAACTGATGATTCTCACTACATCTGGTTCCACCGACGATTAACAATAACATACAAATAGAAGCCCTTTGGCCTTCAAACAATAATAAAATCATCTCTCGAACATTACCATCTATGTACAATACACAAAGGCATAGGGTCATCCCTTTGGCCTCCCTACACCCATAACATTTGAGCGTATGCTTCCCCCTTTGGGTTTTTTCATACGCTTATTAATTATCCATACATAATGATTAACGTAAACAGAAATACATATATATTTTCTACATACATGAAATTCCCAGACCCTAGATTAACCCATAAGCATGCGATGGTTTCATGTAACGACGCGGCGAGGAGTCAAACGACAGACAGCAGGAGATTGAACTCCGGTTGATAAAATAATCTTAGTACTAGCAGAAGGAGCAACCATGGAAGATGATGATGATGATGAAGTGGAAAACTTCCCATAATTATCTGATTCAAAGATTCGATCATCGGATATTTGGAAGCGATCAGAATCGCCGGTGGGGAGTCTCATGTAAGAAGCCGAGGGTGACTCGTTGAACCAGGTTGCTAAAACGTGATCGTCTTTTCCGTTCTTGTACTGGACTATAGCCCTGTAAACAAAAGGGATAAGACCTTCCATTTCCTTTTTTTTTTTTTTTTTTTTCCTTCTTCTTCTTCTTTGTGTTGCGTTGTATGAAGTATTTCTGAAAATAGAAAAAAATGTTGGTTTGGTGTGGAAATTGATTGAAGGGAGAGTTGGGGTTTTAAAAGGAGAAGGCGGAAGGGTGGTGACGTGTCGTAATGGGTAGGAGCTAAGCTCGATTCACGCAAAAATCAAATACTCGCGAACCCAGCCGTTGAAAGCCATCCGCAAACCATAAACATTAAAGTAAAGAAAAAGAGCAGCCACTTTCCTTGCAAGTCACCAATTTCGGAAACGAATTAGATTATTTAATTTCTCTTTGTAAAATCTTAATCTCTCTCTCTTTTTATCCGTTGCTTCATCAGTGTACACCTCTTGATTTTAACTCAAATCTTGGATTTAATTTAATTTAATTTTAAATTAAAATTTAAGAATTCCTTTTTAACATTAATTTTATTATACGTTTTTGTTATATCTATTCTTTTTTATACAACGTTTAGAATTAATTCATAGCCCTTTCCTGATTCTTAAATGTAAAGATGATGCGCTTTAACGCACTCAAATTCACGTCTTCCTACACTAACAATAATGTCAATACCTATCGAGTTAAGACTCAATCGACAAAATTTAATAACTTAAATTTACTTGAACTTAAAATAATCCACACAAGTAGTTGAAAGTAATATAAATTACTCTTAATTATCTAACTCAAAAATCCGATCTCAAGATGACATAAACCTAAATCATTTTGAGTTTTTGAAATGAAAGATTAAAATAACAGTTGGAATCTAAACAAGTGATTATGCATATCTAAAATTTCAATTTCTTTAATAAGCTAATTTAGCTTGCGTTCAATGTTTTTATACAAACAAAATTGAAAATTGAAAGCAGATATTGGAATTAAAGCTCAACATTAAAAAAAAGGTGGTAAACAATGGGTTAAGATGGTTTTAGAGTTGGTGGAACATCATTCGCCCACTTGTTTAAATATGAGTAGAAGAAATTATAGGAAAAAGTTATTGTTTTGCGCCGGTCCTATTGAATTCCATCGTAACAAAGCTCACGATCAAATGTGTTGGATTATTTTAAAGGTCGTAATCAAAATAGATCATGAACATGCCCATCATTAAAATTTTGTAATTCTTCAATATCTTTTGTTCCATGATTTTAGGGTTTCTTCCCTTCCAGCTGTTCACTATATATTTTTTTCCTTCAACTGATATCTAATTTTAGTCCAACCTCGATTTCAATTGGGGTTTGTAGTGAAAATTTATTTTCTTGCCAATTTGGGTTACGCTGTATGACAATGTCTCCCATAGAACCAAGGCAGAGGGAGAAGGGCCTTAGCCTTTGATTAAATGATTAAATTACATTTTTAGTCCCTCTTGAATATTAATAATTCAATTTAAGCTCTTTATTTTTAAGAAAAATTTTAAAATATATTTTTACTCCCTCCTCAAAATTAATTATTTAAAACAATAAATTTAACTCTACTTCTATATAATTTTATCTTAACTTTCTATGAAAACTTGATTTTTTCATTTAAAACACACTATTCTTCTTCAAGGTTTCCTAATAAAAAGAAATCTTAGAATATGGTTCTATTTTTCAAAAAGTCCTGTATTAGGAGTCAGTATCGTATCGTATTTCTATTGGTATTGATACGTTGTGGTACTAGTTTATTTCAGTGTACCATTTTGGATTTATCACTATTTTTATAAAACATTTTTATATATGCATATAAAAGATATTTACAAATATCAAGTAATTAGATTAAATAAATCTTAAATATAAAATACTCATCAAAAATAAAAACTTTGGTTGGAGTGATAAAAAAAGATTTTATAAGCTTCACAAATACAATCTATCATTAACCAAACTCAAAATAAGCAAGTAAAAAAATTATTGCATAGATTAAACAAGAAGATTATCTCATTCTATGCATATAATAATTCATAATTCAACAAATCCAAAATAAATAATAAAAATAATATTTTTAAAATTATTTTTTGGTACAAATAAATAATAAAAAATTAGTTTTAGTTTTAAAATTAATTTTCGATACCGGTACACCATATTTTGGCTAGTTCAGGTGAAATCAACTGATCTGTATCGGCACGACAGGTACCAACTAGAATTTGCACTTGAATGGAACCTAAAATTTGTTGTTTCAGTTTACTACCAGAACGGTACCAACTACTATGCTCCCTCTACTCAAAAAATGATAAATTAGTCCTTGTACATTAGATCAAATAGCAAATTGATTTTTTTTGTTGAAATTTTCATATATTTTTACTATTAAAAACTATTGTGGCCGACAAAATAATCAGATAGAGACATATGGCATACCATGTATACTTTATGCTAATATACGAGGACTAGTTGCTAACAATATAAATAGATGAAATTTATAATAGAAGAACCATATTACTCTTTGATTAAATATATAAGGGCTTATTTGCCCTTTTTTTAAGTAGAGAAAATAAAATACAATTTGATTTCTTCTATAAGGATTTCCATTATACTTTTACCGGTTTTATCCAAATGTAACCAAATTCACTCAAAGAGAATGAAAATGTAATTAGTTTCGAAGCCAAAACTTAAAAGAGTTGAGAATACTTGACATGGAGCTTCTTCTTTTTTTTTTTCTTTTTTTAATCTATTGGCTATAATTAATAAAATAAAAACAAATGCATACCAACTCCATTGTCTCAATCGTAGATGAAGTCATGGTTTGCATCATCACACGGCTAGAAATTAATCTTGGGAAGGGTCATTTTCTTAATCCAATAAACAAAAACTGAAGTTGAAAGGTGAGTTGATATGATCATTCCAACTCGGCAACTCCTATGGCAAACCCCCAAAACTGGGTGCGATCGTGGATGCGTTAGGTGATGAGAGGTAGCAACAAAACCTGATCTCAATAGTGCCACTCTCTCATTATTATTTACCCTTTTGAATAAATCAGATTTTCATCCTCTATTTTACATAATCCATCCCAGCCACATCAAAGGCTTATTAAGGTCCAAGACTAATAATTTGTACTCGATTATAAATGAATTGAACGTGTTATTATTTAAACCCTAGGTTAGTCCATTTATGATATTTTAAATAAATTTTATGTAGGTGTCATTTTGAGGAAAATAAAGCATAAAAAGAGTCATGTAGTTTGGGAAATACAAAAAAAAAAAAAAAAAAAAAAAAGGGAATAAGCGTCAGAGTCATTCTTATGTTTGGTTTACAAGTCAGATGATTGAAAAAACCTTATTTTATTTGGGAATAGTATAGTCTGCTATTGGTTTCCTTTTTGTTGTGTAGTAATTCCAAAGTTTGTGATGTTATTAATCAATGCCAGCATAAATCAGCCTTTGACTAATTGACAAGACCATATTCATGCATATCTATACAATATATATGGCAGCCTTACTTGGTACCCCGTGCTTGATAAAAAAATTTATTTAAAATTCATATAAAATATAGAGTTGTATATCTATATGGATTAAGATCGAATTTATATATATATATATATATATATACTACTAGGATAATTCATTTTTATTTAAGTTTGATTTAATTTAAAATATAAAAAATAGTTGATATTTATAAATGATTACTTTTTTTAAGTTTAAGTTTTAATTTATTTTTACATTTTTATCTGTTTTTAATTTAAATTTTAATAATTTTATATATTTTAATTAAAATTCTAAATATAAATAATTTAATATATTTTTTGCTCAAATAATTTAATATTTTTTAATACTAACATTATAATATTATATAATATTATAAATATTTTTATGTGATAAAAATTACTTAGAATAAAAATAATATAATATAACATAATACAATATAATATTTAAAAATAAGAGTGCGTTTGATAGATTGAAAATTTAAATATAAAAAAATTAAGTATTGAATTTTTATTATTAAATTTTATAAGTGTTGAATTTATATTAGAAACTATTTAGTAAATTAGTAAATATAAGTACTGAATATAATTATTGTGGAGTATGCCTCACATTTTAGGCCAAAACAGAGAGTGGCATCGCAACGTCGGAGAACATGATGTCGCGACAAGCAGCCAGTGTCACGACGAGAAGAAAATCTTCGTCCCGATAGATATGGAAATATGCAACTGATTCCTTGGACGATAATTTTGGAATTATTTCCTAATTAGACCCTAAGCATTTAATAGTATATTGCATTTATTAGCATCTAAAGTATATCTAGGGTAAGTGGCACCAAGTAACGTGTAGCCTATATAAGTCACCTTAGAGCCATCAAGATTAGTGTGTGAGTTAGACATAGATACAGAAGATAACATAATTAATAAAGAATTTTGTGTTTTAGTTTGAAGGGTTTTTTTTAGGTTTCAATTTTTTTCTTTGTTTTGATTCTCCCCATCTTGTACTTTTCTCTTATTAGTGAAATCTCCTTTTGCCCGTGGGTTTTTATCCTCTTCGATGAGTTTTCCACATAAAATTTGTGTGTTCGATCTTTTCAATTTCTTCATTATTTTACTTGTTCGTTGTTTACATGATTTTATCCCCCAACAAATTGGTATAAAAGCTTGGTTCGAATTTCGCATTCAACCCGTTTAGAGATGACAACAACGGGGTTTGATACTAAGAGGTTCAACTGTAACACCCCTAAGCCGTCTCCGTCACTGGATTAGGGTTACGGAGCATTACCGTACAATTAGAAATATTTAAACATCACAACATTCAATAATTTAAATATATATATCATAAACCATTCAATCACATACATTTCGTCCCTAAATTGAGCCTTTGAGGACCTAAAAATAACTTGGAAGCAATTCGAGACTAATTTGAAACAAAACGAAAAATTTAAGAAAAAAAATGCAAAAATTGTAAAATAAGGTCACACGGCCGTGTCTTAGCACGTGTCCTCACCTGTATAACTCACTAAGTTACCCCACACGCCTGTGTGCCAGGCCGTGTGCTAGGCCGTGTAACTCTTTGACTTGAACCCTAAGAAATTCTCAAATGACACATGGCCGTGTAAAACACATGCCCAAAATTACCATGTCCCAGACCATGTGAACCCAAAATTGACCTATAATCACACCATTTCATACCCAATTCATGCATATCTAACCAACCCATTTGTGCACACTTTCAATGGTCTGAAGCACCATTTATAAACACATAATCATGCCATTTCAGAAATCCTAAATCACCTAACCAATATGCCATTCAAAGGCACTGCAAATGCATCAAAACATCAATTACCTAAACATGCCAACATTGCCATATTTCAACTATAAGAACCTAGTTCAAATACCTACCAATACATATCACAATTGACCATTCTTAAGCCATCACAAGTATACCAATACACCATGTATTTCAATTACCTAAAAGTGGTCAAGATGACATAACTTAACAAGCATTACAAACCCATCAACCATACATAACTTCAAAGCACAAACATACCAAGATATCAATTATACATTCACTAAATACCATTCAAAATGACCTATACATGCCATTATTAACCTTGGCCAAAATGCTTAAAAACTACCAAAATAATTGCTGGATAGTGTGATAGATCTCCGACGAGCTTCTAAACAAATCGAGCTTCCGATTATCTATAAAACAAAGGAAAATAACTACGTAAGCAACGAGTGCTTAATAAGCTCGTATAAACTAAAACATAAGTTACTGTGTCATTTATACAATTCAAAGATTAAACATAATTCATCACCAATGCCATAAGCTTAATAAAAGCCTAAACAACATCACCAACTTACAAGTTAGTATACTTGACCATGATACAAATGAAATCAACCATGTGAAATGTAAATTTCCATATGTAATATCATCATTTAATTCATAAATCCTTTAATAAGATCATGATTTAATCCAATTGCATACTTACCATTTCATTCCCTTTTCTTACTCATTAAACCATCTAGAATCACATCAGATACTCAGGAAAAGCTCACACAGAGTGTGCCTTTACATATAACCGTAACCTTTCCTTTACATCAATGCTCACACGAGCTGTGAAATGGGCCGGCTCACACGAGCTGTGGGTCAGAATGTAAGCTAGATGATGTTGCTCACACGAGTTGTGGAGAATTCGCAATAAATACAGGACCTCAGCCATTGGTAGGACATTCAAGACCAGCACCCGAAACATGAAATCCCTAATGACATGTCATTTGTATCCTAAGAATTCTTAAGGTTCAACCGAGACTCGATATCCGTCAATTCATCATAGCATAAATACATTCATATTTATTGATTCATTTATATTACAACAATATAAAATATGTTCAGTTTAGCTAACATTAAAATGAACACCGTTCATACGAACTTACCTTGTTAATCAGGGCGTAGAAGTAAAGTCGAGTTAATCCAAATCTTTAGCTTTTCCTCGATTTAAGTCCGATTGTGGTTTATCTTGATCTAATTGAATAATTTCAATCAATTAAGTACTTATATAATTCAATTTAATCCATAATTCATATTTATGAAAAATTACAAATTTGCCCCTAACATTTTAACTTTTCACAATTTAGTCATTAAGCCCATAACTTAAAATGTAACCATTTTAACCTAAATCCAATTAACCCATAATGCAAGGGACCTAAAAGAAACTCATATTTATAAAAAATTCACAATAACACCACTGGATTTATACATTTAACAATTTAATCCCTATTTCTAAAATTCAACAAAAATCACTTAACAAAACTTATTTATTTTACAAAAAGAATTAATAATCTATCAACTAACATAAAAAAACACACAAAAACATCCATGGAAAGTCTGCCAACCTTTAAAAATTTTGAAAAATAATCCTCGAGCTAGCTAGATTAAGCTAAATAAGACTAAAAAACATAAAAATCATTAAAAACGGGGCTTGAATACATTCCATGCAAGGGAGAATAAAGCTTAGCCGAACCCTAGCTATTATTCCATGGATGAATCGGTTTGAAGAAAACAAATTTGAGAAAGATGATGATTTTTAGCCTTTTTTATTTTAAGCTTATTTACCCTTTTACCTTTTTACCCTTTAAAAACTATAAAAATTTCATTAAAACCATGTCCATAAACATCCACTATCAACCTATATGGTATAATTAGAATTCAAGTCCATTAAATCTCATTACCATAGCCATTTATCCCCTTTAATTAATAGAATTCAACTTTTACACTTTTACAATTTAGTCCTTTTTACCTAATTAACCATTTAAACATCAAAATTTCTTAACGAAATTCTAATACAACCTTAATATAATCTCTTAGACACTAAATAAATAATAAAATAATAATTCACTCGTCGGAATGGTGGTCCCGAAACCATTATTTCTAACATAGCTGAAATCTGACTGTTACATCAACGACTTCACAAATTTCAGTTTATGGTAAGTTTGGATGACATCAAATCTAGTTTAGAACAACCTGAAAAGGGTCGTTACTAGGAAAAATCTCAAAAACTTAGATTAGTCAGAATGAGATGAGCTTGATGAGAAGGCCATATCTGCAATTCAGTTGTGGCTCATGAACGATATGTTTCAAGATGTACTTTCAGAGAAAACAGTAACAGCCTTATGGAGAAAGTTAGAAACACTATATATGACAAAGTCTCTAGTTAATCGGTTGGTGTTGAAATAACATCTATACACCTTCTGTATGGTTGAAGGTTCATCCATTAGGTCTCACGCCAGTCATTTTATTTCTCTCTTGAATGATTTGAAGAACGTTGAGGTTCATGTAATAGCCCATTTTCAGTGGTGTCGAAAATAGTGGTTTCAGGATCACAATTCTGACGAGTGAGTTATTATTTTAATATTTATTTAATGTCTATGAGATTTTATTAAGTTTGTGTTAAAATTTCGTTAAGAAATTTTGATGTTTAAATGGTTAATTAAGTAAAAGGGCTAAATCATAAAAGGTGTAAAAGTTGAGTTCTATTAGTTAAAAGGGTAAAATGGCTATGAAATTTTAAACTAATGGACTAAGATGATAAATATACCAATTAAAGTGTTAGTGGATGTAAATGGATAGGTTTTAATGAATTTTTGATAATTTTTAAAGGTTAAATGTGTAATTGAATAATTAAAGCCTAAACTAAATAAAACAAATTTGTTTCATCTTCCTCATTTAATCTCCACCAAAAATTGAAGAAAGAAATAGCAATTTTAGGGTTTAAAGGTTCAACTAGCATAAGTACTTGCATGGTATGTGATTTCGGTCTCGTTTTTAATGATTTTTATGTTTTTGAGTTCGTTTTAGCTTAATCTAGCTAGCCTGGGTGTTAATTTGCAAAACTGTTAAAGGTTGAGGGACTTACCATGGATGTCTTTGAATGTTTTTTGATGTTAGTTGATAGATTATTAATCTTTGTTGCAAAATAAACATGTTTTGTTAAGTGATTTTTGTTGATTTTTGGAAATAGGGATTAAATTGTTAAAAGTATAAATTCATGGGTTTTGTTGTGAATTGTTGGTAACTATGAGTTGTTTCAAGGTCCCTTGTAACATTTGTTAAGTTGAATTTATGCTAAAATGAGTTATATTTAAGTTATGAGCTTAAGGACTAAATTATGAAAAGTTAAAGTTTTAGGGGTAATTTTGTAATTTTACATAAATATGAATTATGGATTAAATTGAATTGTAGAAGTACTTAATTGAATGAAAGTAACTATTTAGATCAAGATAAACCACAATCAGACTTAAATCGAGGAAAAGCTAAAGCTTCGGATTAGTGTTCGATTCTACTTCAACGCTTTAGTTATCGAGGTAAGTTTGTATGAACTATGATCATTTTAATGTTAGTTAAATTGACTATTTTCTATGTTTTAATATAAATGTATCAATGATATGATGAATTGACGGATAACGAGTCCCGTTTGAACATTAAGAATTCTTAGGATACAATTGACATGTCATTAGGGATTTCATGTTTCGGGTGCTGGTCTGAAATGTCCTACCGATGGCTGAGGTCCTGTATTTGTTGCGAATTCTCCACAGCTTGTGTGAGCAGCACCGTGTAGCTTACATTCTAACCCACAGGTCGTGTGAACAGGCCTATTTTATAGCTCATGTGAGCATTGATGTAAAAGAAATGTTACGGTTATACGGAAAGGCACACTATGTGTGAGCATTCTCGAGTATCCGATGTAATTCTAGATGGTTAAACGTGTGAGAAAAGGAAATGAAATGGTAAGTATGCAAATGGAATGAATCATGATCTTATGAAAAGATTTATGAGCTAAATGATGTATTTATATATGAAAATCTACTTATCTTATGGTTGAATTCATTTGTATCATGGACAAGTGTACTAACATGTGAGTTTGATGATGTTGTATAGGCTTATACTAAGCTTATGGCATTGGTAATGAATTTATGCATAATCTATGAATTGTGTTAATGAAATGGTAAGTTATGTTTAAGTTTATACGAACTTACTAAGCACCCGTTGCTTACGTAGTTTCTTTCCTTTGTCTTATAGATTATCGAAAGCTCGATCGGTTGGAAGCTTGTAGGAGACCTATCACACTATCCAGCAAACATTTCGGTAGTTTTTGAGTATTTTGGCCAAGGTTAATAATGACATTTATAGGATTTTGTAATGTATGTTTTGGTATGTTTAAGCTTTTGAAGTTATGTTGGTTTGGTGCACTTTAATGCCTTACCAAGTTATGTCATATTGGTCACTTTTAAGTGCTTGTAAATAAGGTTCTTTCGGTATGCTTTGATGGCTTACAAATAGTCATGTGTGGTAGTTAATTAAACTAGATTATTATTCTTGGGAATATGCAATATTGACTTTTTTTGGTAAGTGATGTTTTGATATATTTGTGGTGCCTTTGAATGGCATATTGGTTAGATGAATTAGGGTGTTTGAAATGGCATGTTTATGTGCACTTGAATGATGTTTAAATCCTTTGAATGTGTGCCCACATGGTTTGAATAGTTAGGTACGAATTGGACTTGAAATGGCTTGATTTTAGGTCAAAATTTGGTTTTACACAGCCTGGGACACAGGCTGTCTCATAGCCTTGCGACACAACTGTGTGTCATTTGTAAAATTCTATTCTTTCAAGTCAATAAGGTACACGGCCTAGCACACGACCGTGTGGCAACTTAGAGAGTTACACAGCCTACGACACGATCGTGTGACCCTTCTTATTGAGTTACATGGGTGAGGACATGGGCCGGGACACGACCATGTGTCCCTTGTTCGAATGTTACACGGCCTGAGCAATGTCACACGGCCGTGTGACCCCTATTTTCTATTTTTTTTTAACTTTTTCTTAAAATATCTATTTTGTTTCTATTTAGTCCCAAATTGCTTCTAAGCTATTTTTAGGGTCTCGAATGCTCGATTTAGGGACAAAATCATATGTTTGATATGATTTTGAAGGAGATTAATTTTTATAATGTTATGATGTTAGATGATTTCTGATTGATCGGTAATGCTCCTAACCCTAATCTGATGACGGAGACGGGTTAGGGGTGTTACAGTTCAAATAGATGATGAAGATCAGACTATGTTATTATTGTGCTCTTTTCCCCCTTCATATAAGTCTTTTAGAGAAACCCTAATTTATGATAGAGATAAACTCTCGTTAGAGGATGTGAAGGGAAACTTATTTAGCAAAGACAAACTCGACAATGAGTTTGGTTCGAATGGCAGGTCATATGAGCAACCATCGGCATTTGTTGCGAGAAACAAGTCTGAATCAAAGTCGAGGAATTGAGACAAGGTATGTAACTACTGCAAGAAGTTAGGTCACACTAATACAGATTGTTATAAACTACAAAATAAGAACATGAGGGCTGTTGAGAGTAAAGAGGATAAAGTAGTTGATGCTAATATGGTCATAGACAATGGTGATGATTGGTTGTTGGTGTCTACAACCGAAAGGTCTAAGTTTATGTCCAAGTAGATCTTGGACTCAGAGTGTTGTTTCCACATGTGTCCCAATAAGGATTGGTTCTCTATATATAGTTTAGTTAAAGGTGGAGTTATGTGTATGGAGAATGGTTCACCTTGCAAGATAATCAGTATTGGTATCATTCAAATAAGGATGCACGACGAGATTATTCAAACATTATCAGGTGTCAGGCATGTGCCTGATTTAAGGAAAACCTCATCTCCTTGAGTATGCTGGACTCAAAAGATTGCAGAATTGTCATTGAGTCAAGTGACATTAAGGTATCTTATAGAGCTCTCGTTCTGATGAAAGGTTGGAAGACTGACAGTCTATATGTTCTTCAAGGTTCAACGGTGACTAGTAAAATAGCAAGTTCCTCGTCTATTAAAGAGTCGGAGTCCACTTGTTTGAAGCAAAGACAATTTGGTCATAGGAGCGAAAAAGGTATGATCGTTTTGAATAAGAGAAGTTCTCTTTCAGGTGCAAGAGTAGGAAAGACAGAGCAGTAGGAGTGTGCAAATTTTGGGTAAAATTGATTTAATCGATCGGATCGAATTATTTCGATTAATCGATCGGTTAACCGAATTAATTCAGTTGGGGGTCGATTAATAATTTTTTGGAAATTCGGTTAACGGTTAATTCAGTTCAAAATTGGGTAATTAACCGAATTAACTGAAATTAATAAATAATATTATAATATATAAGTATTTGCCCACTGCCCATCCAGACCCAAGCCTAACCACTGGCCCACCCCTAACAATTCTATGTGCTACCAAATATAAACCCAATCCAATATACATATAAACCCAACCCAACCCAATCCTAAAAACTAAAAATAATTTAATAATTTAATAAATAAAAATTAAAATCCTAAAAGTAAAGCTAAAAATCACGCACAGAAATGAGAAATCCCTAACCTTTAAAATTCAAAATCTCCCAAAATCTCTACTGCTAGTGCCAGTCACCTCCGTGAACTGTCCGACATCCACCAGTCACACCGTCCGACGTCCACCAGGTCACCATCATCATTCGACGTTCGTTCACCATCGGCCATTGTAGTGACACACCTTTGATTTGGACTTGACTCACCACCGTCAACACTCACTTTGGATTTTTCAGGTGTCTTTTGTTAAAGATCTTTTCTTTGGGGCATTGTTACTAGGACTCAGGTGGTGAAAAATCCATTGTTGTTCAGTTCCAGCCACCCACATCTTTAACTAAGAAGTGGGTAATATATGTTTCAATACTAATGTTAAAGGGTGCATGCTAATGTAAGAAAAAAAACCCAATAATATTATGAGAGATGAAATTGTAGAGTTGAGATTCAATTTTTCCACCCTCTTGTACTCTTAGTATATCTTTGTGAGGGGGACCAAACCCTAAATAAGTAGTGAAGGGAATCAATCCCATATGTTACCATATCTTTGAAATGTATATTACATTATTTAACTTGGACACTAAAGATGAGCAAATTTCTTTTCTTTGGGATATGCTTATTTCTGGCTATTAAGGGGGGTTACAAAGCTAGCTTCTTTCTATAAAGAGAAGAGGAACAGAATGAGAATAGATAATTTTAGATTCTTTATGTATTTTATACATAATGTAATGTTTGATAGAAATTATAATCCAACCATATTATCCCATATCAATTTGGGAATTAATAATCAAGCATCTAAGTTAATATAATGATATAAGAATTTTGAAAACTTTGTTCAGTTGAGCCATTTGGCTTGCTACTAGTTTAAATTATTAAAATATTAAAAATAAATTTTAAATAGAAAAGAGTAAAAATGATAAAAAGTAAACATTGATTTTACTGAAGATGTATAAGTTTGAAAAAGGTAAAAGTAAATTAATTATGTGCATTTAATGTAGGTATTATGGTAGGATTGTTTGTAGAATTATGTGCATTTAATGTAGGTATTACGGTAGGATTGTTTGTTTAATTCGGTTAATTCGATTAATTTGGTTAATTTGGTTAATTTTTTATATGTTTTATACTTGTTTTAACCAAAAATTTAAAAAAATATATAAATTTCGGTTAATTCGATTAACCGACTGATTTAACTGAAAAAGTTCAGTTCGTTTAATTTTTTTGAAAAAAAAATTGATTTGGAATAAGATTTGTTTAAATTGACAAAATAATTTGTTTAAAATGATTTGTTTAAAATTGAATAAAAAAATAGTTGATATTTATAAATGATTAATTTAAATTTGTTTTAAACTTTAAATTTTAATTCGTTTTTAAAAGTTTATCTGTTTTTAACTTAAATTTTAATAATTTTATATGTTTTAATTAAAATTCTAAATATAAATAATTTAATATATTTTTAATACTAAAATTATAAATATCTTTATGTGATAAAAATTTCTTAGCCTAAAAATAATATAATATAATATAATATTTAAAAATAAATTCATCTTAATCTTTGAATATTGAAAGCCTAGATCTAATTTATATTTTAAATGGATTTATTTTTTTATTTTTATTCAAAATCTCACAAATATAATTATGTAAGAAAGAAAATCTAAGGTATAATATAAAATGATATACGAGCATGATATTTTTAATGAATAATAATGTAATGGTATGACCTTGCAAAAATAAATAAATAATGTAATGGTATGAAACATTTCAGGATCTTGACTATTCTTCTTCTCAATTAGATGCTTCTAGTCTCGTCCTCCTCACCAGCTTAATAAGGGTCAATTTTTCCATGGGTTTTCTGCTGGATTTCGACATCACATACACACACTAATTTTATGTATTTATTTTTAATTAATTAATTAAAGTAAAGTTACAATCTCAAAATTATATTTTTACTATTTAAATAAAAGTTAATTTAAATTATAGTACTCTTTGTTTATTAATCGGTTGTAATAATTTTGATTAGAAATACGCATATTGTATTAGAAAAATAATAAGAGTATAGACTAAAAATTTAAATGTAAAAAAAATAAGGATTGAATTTTTATTATTAAATTTTATAAGTTTTGAATTTATAATATAAGTACTAAATATAATTACTGTGGAGTATGCTTCGCATTTCAGGCCAAAACAGAGAGTGACGTCACAATATCGGATAACATGACGTTCACGATGAGAAGAAAATCTTTGTCTCGACAATGCGATGAGATATGAAAATATGCCGCTGATTCCTTGGGCGACAATTTTGGAATTATTTCCTAATTAGACCCTAAGCATTTAATAGTATATTGCATTAATTATATTTAAAGTATATTTAAGGTAAGTGGGCACTAAGTAACATGTAGCCTATATAAGTCACCTTAGAGCCACCGGTATTAATGTGTGAGTTAGACATATATACAGAAGATAACATAGTTAAGAAATAATTTCGTGTTTCAGTTTGAAGTTTTTTTTTTTTTTTTTAGGTTTCAGGTTTTTTTCTTTATTTTGATTCTTTCCATCTTGTACTTTTCTCTTATTAGTGAAATCTCCTTTTGCCCGTGATTTTTTATCCTCTTTGATGAGTTTTCCACGTAAAATTTGTATGTTCGATCTTTTCAATTTCTTCATTATTTTACTTGTTTGTTGTTTACACGAGTTTATCTACAACAAACTGGTATTAGAGCTTGGTTTGGATTCCGCATTCAACCCATTTAGCGATGAAAATAATGAGGTTTGATATTGAGAGGTTCAACAACTTCACAAATTTCAGTTTATGGCAAGTTCAAATTACAACAATTCTAGTTTAGAATGGCCTGAAAAGGGTCGTTACTGAGAAAAAGCCCGAAAACCTAGATCAATCAGAACAGGATGAGCTTGATGAGAAGACCCTATCTGCAATTCAATTGTGCCTCACGAATAATGTGTTGCAAGAGGTACTTCCAAAGAAAACAACAACAGCCTTGTGGAGAAAGTTAGAAACCTTATATATGACAAAGTCTTTGGTTAATCGGTTGGTGTTGAAACAACGCCTATAAACGTTTCGTATGGCCGAAGGTTCGTCCATTAAGTCTCACATCAATCATTTTGTTTCTCTCTTGAATGGTTTGAATAACGTCGAGGTTCAGATAAATGATGAAGATTAGGCTATGCTATTATTGTGCTCTTTTCCCACTTCATATAAATTTTCATATAAGTCTTTCAGGGAAACCCTGATTTATGGTAGAGATAAACTCTTACTCGAGGATGCGAAGGGAAACTTATTAAGAAAATCCAGACTCGAAAATGAGTTTGGTTCGGATGGCAAGTCATATGAGCAACCCTCGACATTTGTTGCGAGAAGAAAGTCTGAATCAAAGTCGAGGAATCGAGACAAGGTATGTAACTACTACAAGAAGTTAGGTCACATGTTATAAACTACAAAATAAGAACATGAGGGCTACTAAGAGTAACGAGGATGAAGTAGCTTATGTTAATATGGATGAAGACAGGGGTGATGATTGGTTGTTGGTGTCTACAACCGAAAGGTCTAAGTTTACGTCCGAGTGGATCCTGGATTCGAGGTGTTCTTTCCACATGTTTTCCAAAAAGGACTAGTTCTCCACATATTATTTAGTTGAAGGCGGAGTTGTGCATATGGGGAATGATTCACCCTGTAAGATAATCGGTATTGTACCGTTCAAATCAGGATGCAGGATGGGATTATTAAAACACTGTCACGTGTCAGGCATGTGCCTGATATAAGGAAAAACCTCATATCTTTGTGTATGTTGGACTCAAAAAATTGCAAAATTGTCATCGAGTCAAGCGACATTAAGGTATCTCGTGGAGCTCTGGTTCTGATGAAAGGTTAAAAGACGAATAGCTTATATGTTCTTCAAGGTTCAACGATGAATGGTAAAATAACAAGTTCCTCGTCTATTAAGAGTCGGAGTTGACTCGTTTGAAGCAAAGACAATTTAGTCATATGAGCAAAAAAGGTATGATCGTTTTGAATAAGAGAAGTTCTCTTTCAGGTGCAAGAGGTGGAAAGACAGGGCACTATGTTCATTGAAAGCATACCCGAGGTAGTTTTGATTTGGCAGTGCACCAAAGATTAGAGGTATTCTGATTTCAAAGTACAAGCACGACTTGAACTTCGTGAATATCTTGCAAAGTTCGAGATAGGCCCGTGACAGGGCTTGACAAAGGAGTTAAGTCAAATACAAGTCAATGTGGAGATTTGTGGAGTATACCTCGCATTTCAGGCCAAAAAAGAGAGTGATGTTGCAACGTCGAAGAACACGACATCTCAACAAGTAGCCGACGTCACGACGAGAAGAAAATCTTCGTTCCGACAACGCGACGAGATATAGAAATATGCAGCTGATTCCTTGGACGACAATTTTGGAATTATTTCCTAATTAGACCCTAAGCCCATTTTTATTTTATCTCATTGACAATGAATATACAAAGTTGTGGACACCAAGTTTCCAAATAAGAAATAAAAAAATAAATTGAATTAAATAAATAATGAAAAATAAAACAAAAAAAAGAGAGAAAATTTTGGATAAATACTTAATTTTTGGGTGAACAAGAAGAAGAGACCAAAGCCCTAACAGCAATGCGGTTATGACGAATCGAAATTAGGCCACTGGGATTAGTGTGTGAGCTAGACATATATACAGAAAATAACACAGTTAAGAGAGAATTTTGTGTTTCAATTTGAAGGGTTTTTCTTTTGGGGTTTCAAGTTTTTTCTTTATTTTGATTCTCTCCATATTGTACTTTTTTCTTATTAGTGAAATCTCCTTTTACCCATAGTTTTTTATCATCTTTGAGAAGTTTTTCTACGTAAATTTTGTGTGTTCGATTTTTTCAATTTTTTCGTTATTTTACTTGTTCGTTGCTTACACGGGTTTATCCCCAAAAATTATATTGTTTGATAAAAGTAAGGATTGATTTTACAATATCATTCATTTTTTTTAATTTTAATCTTATTAATATAAGATTTTATATTATTTTGGATGGTTTTGGATAAAAGATACATATACTAATTTTAATATCTCATTTAAAAAAATATTTTAATTTTTAATAAATAAAATCAACTTAATATTTTCTAAATGAAGTAAGTAGCTACCTACCAACTTATCTTATTTAGCACCTTTTGTTAAAATTTTTATATTAAGTACAAAATTAAAATAAATATCAAACACATTTAAAATATTAAATAATTTTATTTTTAATGAAATGAAAGTTTTCAATAAATTATCAAACATATAAAAATTGAAATTGAAATACTTGAATTTTAAAAATAAATTACATATAAAATAGTTTTGATAAAAATTAAATTTAAAATAGAAAAGAATTTTAATTTGTTGAGGGGATGACTCATCACTCTTAACATAGATAATGACAAATTTCCTCGACTCCACAATGTCACTAGAAACCTGGTTAAAACTTTCAATAGGGTCTCCAATTTTGGTCACAAATTTTTTTCCTCATAATTATTTTGCTTACTCCATATAGTGCAACTAGCAACTCCCAAGTCTTTAAGCATTAGAAGCAATACATGAATAACATTAATACAAATAAGAGTAGGATTCAAATTTCTATAGAGTCTTTCAACATTTGCCATCCTTCGTTCATGCTGGTACAACGAAAACATAGTATTGGTATACCTCTTCCCTAACAATGACACGTGGAAAAACGAGAAATGGCTTGGTAAGAGCCCATACAAGTTCCTGCAAATGGCCCCTTATCTAATGCCCTTTAATGTGCCCCCTCCCTCGATCAAAGCAAGCATGAGTAGTCACCCGTGGAACTCACCTAAGCCAACTAGTAGGCCGCCCACTTTTGGTCTTCTAAGTAACCACTGAGTGACCACCAAGGTGTAACAACCTTGTACTACCTCAACAAGGAAAATGTCAAAGCAAGATCACATAGTACTATACAGATGTTGGAATGTCGATACATCCCGTGCCGCAACAGAAAAAAAATTCAGTGATCATTATCAATCATGGATCCAAGTACGAGGAACAAATCGGGTTGAAGATATACCTTTTTCTATCTGATCCCCTTGGACAATGTCGATCCCAAGCCGCAGCAAAACCGTCTTGGCCTCTACGTAGTCCACCCAATCAAAGAACAAACAACAAACTCTCCTTGAGCCTCTCAGAGAGAATTGAAAGAATTGGCTAACTAGACCCTTTTCAATATTTTTTTCCTTGGTAACACATCACAAAATTAAGGATTCAATTCCTTTTATTTAATATCAAATAAAATATGAAATTATCCCTTTAAAGAAACATATAGAAAGTATTAAACTATTATATCCTTTCCAGGAGAATATTAATTTCCATGTTTTAATCTTTGACCAAAATTATTATTATTATAATTATTTAGTTTAATAATTTCGGTAAGCTATATTCAGTTAATATTTTTATATGAATCAAATTCATATATTTATTTTAATTATGTTCTCTATCTGTTTACAACAAGTAATGCGTTCAATATTTAACTGTCGAATTAAATTAATTCAATAATTAATTTAATTCATGTGACAACTAAATACAATACAAACTGTGTTTGGATTCTACTCGCTTCAACCATAGGGTGTGACCCTATAGGCTATTGTAATGTTAGTAGTAATACTAAAACATTTCTAATGTTACAAGCAATGAGTGAAGTCTAGTAATGCATCATTGCTACCCAAGTTATAAGAAGTTGTGATTCGACATAACCTTTCTGTGATAAAATTTTCATGTATTATATCTGTAACAACCTGTTTTCAGTGAAATCGAAACAGTGGTTTCGGGACCACAAATCCGAGGTTGAAAATTTTATTTTAATATTATTTTGTGATTTAAAGCATGATATTATTATTGTATAAAGAATTTTTTAAGAAATTTTATCATTTGTATGCTCAATTTGATCAAAAGGACTAAATCGCGTAAAGTGCGAAAGTTGTGTTCTATTAGCTAAAGATATTAAAAAGCTATAGAACTTTAAAGTGGAGGTCCTTATATGGTAATTAGACCATTAAAGGTGATATCTGATGTGCATGGCTTGGCAATTTGTTTTTATTTTTTAAAGTTAAGTAAGGGTAATTTGGTAAAAAGGCAATTAAAGATAAAATAATAAAAAATTAAAGCTATCATCTTTCATTCTCTTCTCCAACCGATTTTTACAGCAAAGAATAGCCATGGAAGCTTGAAAATTTTATCTAAGCAAATCCCTTGCATATCAAGAAAAGCAACGTACGAATTTAGATCGGAGAAATGACAAAGTTTTGGATTAAACGATCATTTTTCTCCGTACGAGTTTGAGGTAAGTTCGTGTAATTAAATTGTGTAATTATATGCTTTAATTGAAATATATGTATGTGGATTGTGTAATTAATATGTATAATTATCAAGCGCATAACCGACGACGTACGAATAGTACCGAGCCCCGTTTGCACCTTAGGAATTCGTAGGATAAAAATGACATGTCATTAGGGTTACCAATTCCAACTCTTATGAGCTTACCGAAACTCAGCTCATATGAGATTATCGTTATTAAGCTCGGAGGAGCTTACCGTTTATAGCTCGTATGAGCATACATGTACAAGAATTGACGGATTACAGTTCAGTAAACCTCGTGTGCACTACCTGCGTATCTAACGATATTCTAAATGGTTCAAAGGGCACAATTCTGTTACGAGTTTATGAGTTCGATACGAACTAGTACATGTATTTATGTGAATTAAATGGAAATGGTTTATATATATAAGATATATGGATACATGGTATAAATGTTACATGTATATGGAATTTAAATAGTTGTTGAACTCATACATAATTCTCAGTTTTTATATGAATTACATGGCTAACTTGGTTAATGATCATGTGTTAGGCTTTGGCCAAATTGAATTGTGTTATGTTTTGAGTTATTTACCTGAATTGTGGTTAAATGGTAAGTTAAATTCTGTGTTATAAGAACTTACTGAGCTTAATTGCTTACTCTGTTTATTTTTTCGTGTTTTATAGTGTTTCAAAAGATCATTCGAATTGGAAGTTTTCGGGGATTTCATCACACTATCAAACGCTATTTTGGTACTTTTGACTATATATTTTGGTTAAATGGCATGTATAGGTTATTTTGGCTAATGATAGCCTATATGTTTTGCTGTGTTTTAGCCATTTGAATTTGCTTGTATTGTAGATATATCTTTTGTCTTATAAATATGTAAATAGCCTTATTATATGTGGTGTATGGTTGCCATGTGAATGCCTTGGTTGTAAAATGGTATTTTGAGTACCAAGTAGTTGAGATTGATAAGTGGTATACATGTTATGTTTTAGGCACAAAGATGCATATATGTGTTTGACCATTTAGGTAGATTTTGTAGACATAATTGGCATGTTTTTAAAGTAGCCAATTGAGGTGCCTATTAGTATCATGGTTGTGTGTGATGTTATAATATGTTATAAGCTTGATATTGGTTGGTTTTGAAGGCCTATTTATGTTATGGTTATATGCAAATTGTTGTGTTTAGGTTGGTACCAATTTGGGTGAGAAATATGGCTTGGAAAATGGCCTATTTTTGTCTACATGGGCAGAGACACGGCATTTGTCTCAGCCGTGTGCGACACACGGCCAGGTGACACAACTGTGTGTCCCCTATAACTTCTATAGGAAAAAAGTCAGTAGCTTCACATGGCCTAGCACACGGGCATGTGGCTTGGCCGTATAGCACAAGTTAGTATACCCTCCATTTTTCACACGACCTGGCACACGGGCGTGTGAGGCCATTTCGAAGGGTACACGGCCTGGCACACGGGCGTGTGGTCTGGCCATGTGACCCAAGTCAGTGAGTTACACAAGTACGGACACGGGCTGGGACATGGCTGTGTGTCCCTATTTAAAATGCCCACATGGCCTGAGACACGGGCGTGTCTCTTGGCCTTGTGAGACACACGGCCTGGCCACACGGGCGTGTGTCCCCTGCACTTTGAAAAATTTCAATGTTTTCCTAAAAATTCCTTGAGTACTCGGTTTAGTCGCAAACCATTTTTAATATATATTTTGGGCCTCCAGGGCTCGTATTAATGACTATATGATTGAATATGAATGGTGTTTGATTTGAATGAGAAATGAACATGAAATGTTTGATTTGAATGAGAAATAAACATGAAATGTTTGATTGTTTGATCTGTAAGTTCAGTAATGCTCTATAACCCTGTTCTGGCATTGGATACAAGTTAGGGGTGTTACATTTATTTGGTACCAGAGCCACGGTTTAGTCGATTCTCGGACTAACATAGCGTATGTGAGTCTAGCTATACTTTCCATTTTATAACCTGTGATAGTGTGACATCTCCTAACAGTTTAAATCATGTTTTCTTATAGTAATGGATTCCAACCGAGCAGAGTCCGATGATGTAAAAAGTAACGCGTCGGCCTTTGTTCGCGGAGCAGCGTCGTCTGAATCGAGACCCGTATCTTAGGGTCGTAGAGGAGAGGCTAAGGAAGCCTTCTTCCAAATTATGAACGAGTGGTTCAATGAGTTTGTCCGAACTAATACGACTGCTCAGCAACCTCCACCCCCACCTTTTCCCCATCCAGTTCCTGTAGCTCCTCAAGTTTTAGAACCTATACATATGAGTAGGTCACCTGTAGATAAAATTCGCAAATATGAGGCCGAAGAGTTTAGGGCTACTGTTGATGATGACCTGGAGAGGGTCGAGTTTTGGCTAGAGAATACGATCAGAGTCTTGTACGCCAACAGAATGTGTTAAATGTGTTGTGTCTCTTTTGAAAGATGTCGCATACCAGTGATGGAGTACATTAATTTCTGTAGTACCGAGAGAACGGATCACATGGGAATTCTTTCAGACAGAGTTCAGAAAGAAGTATATAAGTCAACGATTCCTTGATCAAAAGCGCAAAGAATTTTTAGAGCTAAAACAGGGTCGTATGACCATATCTGAATATGAAAGAGAGTTTGTCCAACTGAGCAAGTAAGCCCGAGAGTGCATTCCAACCAAAGTGGTTATGTGCAAACATTTTAAAAATGGGTTGAATGAAGACATTAAACTTTTAGTCGGAATTCTAGAATTGAAAGAATTTGTTGTTTTAGTTGATAGAGCACACAAAGCCGAAGAGCTTAGTAAAGAAAAGAGAAAAGCCAAATTTGAAGCGAGAGATTCGAGAAAGAGATTTACGAGAAAGTCAATTCAGTCAATATCGAAGAAATCTAAAGAACATCACTACCGATCTACTATTTCTGTGGGGCATTCTAATAGAGATAGAGATGTGAGACACTCCAGTCCTAAACCCCAGGCTACATATGTAGCTAGTGTGGGTAGTGTTAGAAATGCTAGACCCGAGTGTAAACACTGTAACAGGCCACATTATGGCGAGTGTCGAGTGAAAAGCAGAGCATGTTTCAGATGTGGTTCCTTCAACCATTATATTAGAGATTGCCCTGAGAAGTCTGAGAAAGAGAAAGCTCAAACTACGAGGTCAAACAATACAGCTGCTAGAGGGAGACCACCCCGAAATACCAGAAATATGAGTGGTAGTCGAGGTGCAACGAGAGATTCTGCGGTGAGATCCGAGGCATAGGCGCCAGCCAGGGCTTACGCTATTCGTGCTCGCAAAAATGCATCGGTGCCAGATATTATCACCGGTACTTTTTCTCTCTATAACACTAATATAACTGCTTTGATTGATCCAGAATCAACCCATTCTTATGTATGTACGCATTTAGTGTTTAGTAAGAGTTTACCTATTGAGTCCACTAAATTCGTGGTTAAGGTATCAAACCCCTTAGGCTAGTATGTTCTAATTGATAAAGTTTGTAAGAATAGTCCTTTGATGACTCGAGGTTACAGTTTTTCGACCGATTTGATGCTTTTACCGTTTGATGAATTTGATGTGATTTTGGGTATGGATTGGCTGACTCTGCATGATGCGGTTGTAAACTGTAGACGAAAGTTTATTGTATTAAAATATCAGAATGGTGAGACTCTTCGTATTGAATCCGATGATTTGAGTGGGTTGCCTATTGTGATATCGGCTATGTTAGCACAGAAGTATGTGAGAAAAGGTTGCGATGCTTACTTTGCATATGTACTAGATACAAAAGTGTCTGAATTGAAGATTGAATCAGTGCCAGTGGTTTGTGAATATCTAGATGTGTTTCTAGAAGATTTACCCGGGTTGCCACCGATCAGAGAGGTTGAGTTTGCTATTGAGTTAGTACTCGGAACATCACCGATATCGATAGCTCCGTACAGAATGGCTCCTAAAGAGTTGAAAGAGTTGAAAACTCATTTGCAAGAGTTAACAAATACAGGTTTTGCACAACTGAGTTTCTCACCCTGGGGTGCACTAGTTTTGTTCGTTAAAAAGAAATATGGATCAATGAGATTGTGTATCGATTATTGACAGCTTAACAAGGTTACGATTAAGAACAAGTATCCATTGCCATGAATCAATGATTTGTTTGATCAGCTGAAAGGTGCAACGGTATTTTCAAAGATTGATTTACGTTCCGGTTATTATCAGTTACGGGTTAAAGATTCAGATGTGCCAAAAAATGCGTTCAGGACTAGGTACAGGCACTATGAATTTCTTGTTATGCCATTTGGGTTAACTAACGCTCCTGCAGTATTCATGGATTTGATGAATCAAATCTTTAAACCGTATTTGGATAGATTTGTTGTTGTGTTCATTAATGATATCCTGATATATTCCCGATACGAGTCTGAGCATGCCGAGCATTTGAGAATTGTGTTACAAACTTTGCGAGATAAACAACCATTTGCTAAATTTAGTAAGTTCGAGTTTTGGCTCCGAGAAGTTGGGTTTTTAGGACACATTGTATCAGCGGAAGGCATCAGAGTTGATTCGAGCAAGATTTCAACAGTTGTTGACCATAAACCACCAAGAAACATATCCGAAGTCAAAAGTTTTCTTGGATTAGTTGGCTATTATTGACGATTTGTAAAAGGATTCTCGATGATAGCTACATCGATGACTCGATTAATGTAGAAAGATGTAAAGTTTGAGTGGTATGAGAAATGCCAATAGAGTTTTAATCAGTTGAAAGCACTATTAACCGAAGCATCAGTTTTGGTTCAGCCTGAGTCAGGTAGAGAATTTGTGATTTTCAGTGATGCGTCAATAAATAGTTTGGAATGTGTTTTAATGTAAGAAGGAAAAGTGATAGCTTATGCTTCCAGACAGTTAAAGCTACATGAAAAGAATTATCCGACACATGAATTAGAGTTGGTTGTTATTGTGTTGGCATTGAAAATTTGGCGACACCATTTGTTCAGTGAAAAGTGCCACATATTTACCGATCACAAGAGTTTGAAGTATCTGATGTCACAGAAAGATCTGAATCTGAGACAGCATAGATGGCTCGAACTGTTAAAAGATTATGAGTTAGTCATTGATTATCATCCGGGGAAAGCGAATGTAGTCGTGGATACTTTGAGTAAAAAATATTTGTTTGCCTTGAGAGCGATGAATACGCAATTGACTTTGTTTGATGATGGTTCAATATTAGCTGAGTTAAAAGCTAAACCGATGTTTCTTCAGCAAATTTGCGAAGCTGAGAAATGTGATCATGAATTGCAATCTAAACGAGTACAATGTGAATCAACTTTTGATTCTGAATTTCAGGTCGGATCCGATGGTTGTTTATTGTTCCAAGGTAGAGTTTGTGTACCGAAGAATCCAGAACTTATACAGAAAATTTTGCACGAAGCTCGTAGCTTGTCTATTCATCTGGGGAGTAATAAGATGTACAGTGATTTGAGACAGATGTACTGGTGGTCGGGTATGAAACGCGACATTTCTGACTTTGTGTCCAGATGCTGGATTTGTCAATAGGTCAAAGCTGAACATCAAGTGCCTTCAGGACTATTACAAACAGTAATGATACCGGAATGGAAATGGGATAGAGTTACGATGGACATCGTATCGGGGTTAACCCTATCTCCAAAAAAGAAAAATGCTATCTGAGTTGTGTTGATTGTTTGACGAAGTCTGCACAATTTATTTCGGTACGTACAGATTTTTCACTTGACAGATTAGCTGAGTTGTATATTTCTGAGATTTTCAGATTACGCGGAGTGTCGGTCTCCATTATTTCGGATAGAGATTCGCAGTTTACCTCACGATTTTGGAAGAAGTTACAAGAAGCTTTGGGTACGCGGTTTCATTTTAGCACTGCATTTCGCCCTCAAACCGATGGTTAGTCTGAGAGAGTGATTCAGTTTCTCAAAGATATGCTTCATTGCTATGTTTTAGAGTTCAAAGGCAACTGGGAAAAATACTTACCGTTGGTTGAGTTCACGTATAATAATAGCTTTCAATCTAGTATAAAGATGGAACCGTATGAAGCTTTATATGGTCATAAATGCCAAACTCCATTATATTGGACCGAGCTTAGTGAGACAAAGATACACGGGGTTGATTTGATCAGAGAGACTGAAGAGAAAGTGAAAGTGATTCGTGACAATTTGAAAACAGCTTTAGATTACCAGAAATCGTATGCGAATTTGAAACGTAAGGATATTGAATTTTAGATCGGCGACAGAGTGTTTTGAAAGTATCGCCTTGGAAAAGGATTCTTAGTTTTGGTCATAAAGCAAAGTTGAGTCCGCAATTTATCGGACCGTACGATATTATCGAGAGAATAGGGCCAGTGGCATATCGACTTGAATTACCGTCAAAGTTGGAAAAGATTCATAATGTGTTTCATGTATCTATGTTACGACGGTACCGATCAGACCCTTCGCATATAATTTCTCCGACAGAGGTTGCGATTCAGCCTGACATGTCGTATAACAAAGAACCGATCAGAATTATGGCATGAGAGATTAAAGAGTTAAGAAACAAAAGCATTGCTTTAGTGAAGGTTCTTTGGCAACATCACGGGATTGATGAAGCTACTTGGGAACCCGAGGAAGCTATGAGAAAACAATACCCTAACCTATTCTTTGGTAAGATTTTCGGGGACGAAAATTCCTTAGGGGAGAGAGTTGTAACAGCCTGTTTTTAGTGAAATTGGAACAGTGGTTTCGGGACCACAAATCCGAGGTCAAAAAGTTTATTTCATATTATTTTATGATTTACAGCATGATAGTATTATTGTATAAAAACTTCGTTAAGAAATTTTACAGCTTGTATGCTATATTTGTTGAAAAGGACTAAATTGCGTAAAGTGCAAAACTTGTGTTCTATTAGCTAAAGGTATTAAAAAGCTATAGAACTTTAAAGTGGAGGTACTTATCTGGGAATTAGACCATTAAAGGTGATAGTGGATGTGCATGGCTTGGAAATTTTTGTTATTTTTAAAGTTAGGTAAGGGTAATTTGGTAAAAAGGCAATTAAAGATAAAATAATCAAAAATTAAAGCTATCATCTCTCATTCTCTTCTCCAACCGATTTTTACAGCAAAGAATAGCCATGGAAGCTTAAAAATTTTGTCTAAGAAAATCCCTTGCATATCAAGAAAAGCAACATACAGATTTAGATCGGGGAAATGACAAAGTTTTGGATTAAACAATCGTTTTTCTCCGTACGAGTTTGAGGTAAGTTCGTGTAATTAAATTGCGTATTTATATGCTTTAATTGAAATATATGTATGTGGATTTTGTAATTACTATGAATAATTATCGAGTGCATAACCGACGATGTGCGAATAGTACCGAGCCCCGTTTGAACCTGATAAACCGTAATAGTAACATATTTTAAGTCCACATTTAGCATGCTTTTGGATGATTTAAGCCTTGAATTATGTAATTTGGTGCTCTTAATCCTTTGTTTTCATGTTTTATACTCAGGAAAGCACCGGAGAATGAAAAGAACGAGAAACGGGCTTAAAACGGGCCAAATGGGCCAAAGAAAGAAATCGACACGGCCTGGGCCCAAGCAACACGGCCGTGCCTCCTAATCGTGACTGAACACGGCCTGGCCACGATTCACACGGGCGTGTGCCAAGGGCGTGTCCCTGCCGTGGAGAAGAGGAATTTCACTCGAATTAGGATACTTAGGGGTAAAGAAACACATTCCAAAAGCCTATATAAACACCCTAGAGGCCAACTTTCAGGGGGCGTCCAGCTAGGCCAAGAAGTCGAGCTAGAAAGGGCAGAATTGTGGGAATTTACTCTAAGAAAGCCAGTTGATTCATCTCAAGAAGCCAGAGTCATGCTCAAGACGGAGGATCTCTCTTCAATTCCTTCAGGGGTTTTAGGGTTTTTCTTATGTTTTGTTTTATCTTTTCTTCAGAGATGTTTTTTTTATCATTATGAACTAAACCCTCAGATACCTGAGGGGGATGAAACCTAAGACGAATCTTGTTATTGTTTTCTGAACTATATGATAAATACTTGATTTGTTCTTAATTATGTGTTCTTAATTATTGTTTTGATATTTCAGGATATTGATTCAAAATCTTGATGTGCTTAGGCAGAGGAGGAATAGACCCTGTCTAAGAGTAGATCTAGCATAATTAAGCGGAGTTGATCGCAACCCTAGAGATAGGATGACAAAAATCTGCCGGATTAGGGTCAAACCTAATATGGGAGTCCATAGATCGAGTTAATGCAATTATAGGGGTTTTAATTATAAAGAGATTTCAATTAATCAACCTAGGGTTAGACGTTAGTAGCCTCGAGAGAGGTATTAATATAAATTAAGGAATCCTACGGATCAAGTTAAGTGAATAAATCGTCTGGTTCAGAGTTAAATAACAAGTGAAGTTTAGGTGAATTCTTCCTCGGTTATTGTCCTAATCAATTGGTTTTCCCACAAGTATTTCCCCAATTTCGTTCTCTTTGTCTTCGCATCTTTAGCTTAGTAGTCAGTCAATTTTAGATTAAAACAATTCATTTCAATTTTAAGGCTAAATAATAAAAAGAAAGTTAGTATTAGTACTTTTGGTTCCTTTGGGTTCGACAATCTGGTCTTGCCTTAACTATACTACTGTTCGATAGGTGTGCTTGCCTCAAATTGTTGTCATAGTTAGTTTCCAGGTTCGATCATTCTTTTTATAAATTTTAAAACTTTGACAAATCATAGCGATCAAGTTTTTGGCGCCGTTGCCGGAGAACTAAAATATTAAGAAAGCTCAATATTTATTACTTTAACCATTTTTTTATTTTTTGCAATTTACTTTTATTTCTTATTTTGTTTTTAACTTTGTTAATTTTCCTTCTTCTATTCTTTTCAGGTACCTCTAGTTTATGACTAGAAGGAACCCGATAGGACCCCTAATTTACGAAAGTGAAATTGAAGCAACCGCTCGCAGAAACCGAAGAGAAATTAGGCGAAGCTTAAATTACACAGAAGAAGAGCCAGAAAACGTCACGGATACCACCGAAGAGATGGCTGAAAATAATCCGCTACTTCCAGAGGTGGCCGAAAATCAGGCCCCTTGAACTATGTATGATTATGCTAAGCCTAGTTTAGTTGGTACTGAATCTAGTATTATTAGACCTATTATTGCTGCAAATAATTTCGAATTGTAACCTAACACTATACAGATGATACAACAGTTTGTTCAGTTTGATGGTTTGCAGGATGAGAATCCTAACACACATTTAGCGAATTTTCTAGAATTCTGTGATACCTTCAAAATAAATGGCGTTTCCGATGATGCCATACGTCTTCGGTTATTTCCCTTCTCTTTGAGGAATAAAGCCAAACAGTGGTTGCATTCTCTTTCACGAGGGTCAATCACTACATGGGACCAAATGACCGAAAAATTTTTATTGAAATGTTTTCTGCCAGCCAAAACGACCAAGTTAAGGAATGATATCTCTTCTTTTGTGCAGATGGATTTAGAGACACTTTACGATGCATGGGAGAGATACAAGGATTTGTTGAGAAGGTGCCCACACCATGGATTACCCTTGTGGCTACAGGTCCAAACTTTTTACAACGGTGTGAACCCCTCAACAAGGCAATTAATCGATTCAGCACCGGCGGAACTTTGAATAATAAAACTCCTGAAGCGACCTATGAGTATATAGAAGAGATGTCATTGTATAACTACCAGTGGCAAGTTACAAGGACAAGGCCAACAAAAGCAAACGGAGTTTTCAACCTCGACGCAGTAACCATGCTATCAAATCAGGTAGAGGTGCTAAATAAAAAGATTGATGGTTTGTGTTCTTCGCAGGTACATCCAGTTATGCAGTGTGAAACAAGTGGATGCGTGGCGAATCCTGAGTACCCACCCTACGGACAGGGCATGGAGAGCGAACAAATGAACTATATGGGTAACAACTTTAGATCTAACAATAACCCTTATAGTAATACTTATAATCCAGGTTGGAGGAACCACCCCAATTTTTCATGGGGTGGTCAAGGAAATCAAAGACAACAGTCCCCTCCAAATTTTCAAAATCAGCCCTACCCACAGGAAAAGAAGCCGAACCTTGAGGAGATGCTGACAAAATTCATAGCAGTCTCAAAAACCCGTTTTCAAAAAGCTGAGACAACACTTGAAAGTCAGCAAGCATTGATTCAAGAGATCAAGAATCAGGTAGGTCAACTTACCAAGATCATGACAGAACGACCACAAGGTAGATTGCCAAGCAACACTGAAACTAACCCAAAGGAGCAACTTCAAGCCATATCAGCTCATGATAGTAAAGGGTTAAATGAGCCCAATTTAAGGCAAGAAAATGGTAGGAAAAGGTAAGGTTGAGGTAACCCAAGAAAAGCCAAAACCGGTAATCAAAGAGTACCAACCTCGCATACCATACCCCGAAGCAACGAGGAGAGACGACACAGAGGAATAGTTCGGTAAGTTTCTTAAACTTTTAAAGAAATTACATATTAACTTACCGTTACTTGAAGCTCTTTCGCAGATGCCAGATTCTAGGAAATTTTTAAAAGAGCTTTTGAAAAACAAGCGAAGGGTAGACGAAACATCGCATGTGAAGCTAAACGCAATGTGCTCGGCAATTCTGCAAAATAGACTACCATAAAAATTAAAAGATCCAGGGAGTTTTACAATTCCATGCTTAATTGGTAGTTTATCTATTGATAATGCGTTAGCTGATTTAGAGGCAAGCATAAATGTCATGCCTTATAAGATGTTTAAACAACTAGGTCTAGGGAAACCCAAACAAACTAGGATGAGCATTCAATTGGCTGATAAAACTGTTAGAATTCCTAGGGGTATAATCGAAGATGTGCTAGTGAAAATTGATAAATTCGTATTCCCAGTAGACTTTGTCGTTTTAGACATGGATGAGGACAATGGTATCCCTTTAATTTTAGGAAGACCCTTTTTAGCAACTGCCAGGACTAAAATTGATGTCGATACAGGTGAACTCATACTCTGTGCAGGTGACGAGACAGTCACTCTTCAGGCTATTGATTCGGTTAGAACATCAAGTGATAGAGGTGAGAAAGTAAATTCAATTGATAACCAATTAGTTAAACCTCCTTTTCAGGAAGCACCACGGAACTACACACCCGAGCCAGATTCTATATCTCATGAAAACAAGGAAATAATTCATGAGGATCGAAGGCTTCATATTGATGAACTAGACGAGTGAAAGACACACTTCAAAGAGAAACTAGGGATACACGAAGCAGAACCCAAGCCACTCTATGGGACTAACAAATTCAAAATCGGAGATCAGGTATTATTAGATAAAGCAGACCCTCGAACATCTCCTCCTGACCCAAATACAAATAAAGAAATCCCTTTTAGGGTAATCAATGTCTTCCCATACGGAACAGTCGAGGTAAGTAATCGTACATTTGGCACTTTTAAAATAAATGCTACTCAACTCGAGTTATATCATGATAGTAGAACTGATAGCATGAGAGAGGATGTTCAACTCTTCAAACCACCCTGATTATGCGAATGAGAGGTAAGTTTAGCTTAAGACTATAAATGAGCGCTTCTCGGGAGGCAACCCGAGCACTAACTCCCACTACACCAAAACAGACTTTTAGCGGCATTTTTAGTGGCGTTTTAAAGAAAAACGCCGCAAATTTTACACAATAGCAGCGTTTGAAGGAAAACGCCGCAAAAAAATGAGCAATAGTGGCGTTTATTTCCAAAAAGCTACTAAAAAGGATAAATAGCGGCGTTTTTTGCTCAAACGCCGCTAAAGGTCTGATCATTAGCGGCGCTTTTAAAAAAACGCCGCTAAAGGTCTGAGCATTAGCGCCGCTTTTGAAAAACGCTGCTAAAGGTCTGAGCATTAGCGGCGCTTTTGGAAAAACGCCGCTAAAGGTCTGAGCATTAGCGAAGTTTTTTCACAAGCGCCGCTAAAAGTTTTTCATATTTTTTCCTTATTCTTGCTTTGCATTATATTTTATTTTGATAAATTCACTTATAAGCAATGAGAAAGTTTCATTTTAGTTACTTAATTATGAGAAGTTACAAATTGCTAACTAAACAATTTAGAAGTTTTCATTTAAGTTACAAATTAAGCTATTAAAATTGATTTAGGGTTTAATGTTTAGTATGTTAATTTCATGGTTTAGGGTTTGTTATTTTGGTGTATGGGTTTAGTGTTTTAAAGTTTTTTTTTGGGTTTATTGTATAGTGTTTAATATCTTAGTGTTTACCGGTATTAAGGTTTAAGTGTTAGGGTTAGGGGTTTAGCGGGGAAATGGTTAATGGGTTAGGGTTTTGGGTTTATGGTTTATGGTTTATAGGTTTAGGGACATTAGGGGTTTGGGGGGAATTAGGTAATGTGTTAGGTTTCTGAGTTTAGGGTTTATGGTTTATGTATAGGATTTTAGGGTTTAGGGTTTAGGGGTTTAGAGTGTAAGGGGTAAGGTAGGTTGTAGGGTTTAGGGGCTTTAGGGATTAGGGTTTAGTGTTTAGTGTGTAGGGTATCAGATTGTAGGGTTTTACAGTTTAAGGTATCAGGTTTATGATTGGTTACAGCTTAAATTTTAAGGATAAGCTTTTAGGGTTTAGGGTTTAGGGGTTAGGATTTAGGGTTTATAAATTTCAAGTTTATGGACTTAGGGTTTTAAGGGTTTTGGGGCCGACTTAGGGTTTTGGGGCTGCAATATGTTTATACATTAGTGGCGTTTTTATCTTAAACGCCGCAAATATTGGTAACTCTACACTGTCGTTTTTATTCTTTGTTTTTTTCATTTCACTTACCCTCTTTTAAATATTGATCAAAGTTTGAAAAATTATTTATTTAAAATTTATAAGAATTATATAATAATTAAATATAAACTTGTAATAAAAGTCAAGCACTCTTTTATCTAGCCTCTTCTATTTATTATTTAATTAGTTTAATTATATTAATTAAAACGTAATATTTTTAATTTAATATTTAAAATCTTTACAAAAAATTAATAACACATAGAAAAAAATTGAAACAAATAACATAGAAACTATATGTTAAAAATTAAAAAAAATCAAAAAACAATTATTTAAAATAATAATAAAGATATATGGGTATATGACTGATTTATTTTAAATTTATATATTAAATAATTTATTATATAAATGCAAAAAAGATAATATTAATATTATTATATTAAATTATCATTATAGTTTAAATTATTTAAACATGAAAGAGATCATATATTAAACTACATTGCATAAAACTCAATTTAAAAAAATAATTCTATTATCCAAGTTAAAAATAATTTCATTATAAATTACTATTTTTTAGAAATAATTTAAAAATATTAATATGAAAGACATTAGTATGGCGTTTTGACAAAAACGCCACAAAAACATACCACTTTAGAAAAAAACGGTGTCGTTCCAGTTTAGCGAAAACCTACGGCTAGTGGCGTTTTTGCTGAAACCGCCACGAAAGATAGGAAATAGCGGCGTTTTTATAAAGCGCCGCAAATTTTATGGTTAAACGATGTCGTTTTGTCATCCATCCGGAAACCCCTTATAAGCTGGACGACGTCGTTTTTTTAAGTGGTTTAGTGGCGCTACTTGATAAACGCCGCTAAATGTTAGGCGTTAGTGGCACTCCTATAGAAACACCGCAAAGTATCTTTTGCTTTTGACGAAAACGTCGCCATTTTCGTGTGCTTTGTTTTAATAATTGAAACACTAAAATGCCTTATCGTGTTCACCAACTGGAATACCACCGAATCCCTAAATCTCTAAATCCCTCAAAAATTACCCAAATCCCTAATTGCCACAATCCGCTCCCAAGTGATCTCTCCTCCGCGTTAAGGAAGTCGTTGACAAGTGCCTCTTGCGCCACCAGTTTTCTTCTTTAATACCTAGGTATTTATTTCGTGTTTTTATCGGTTGCTACAGTTTTCTTCTTTAATCCTTCTTCTTTCTAACTTTCTGCTTGCTCTGAGCTTTGTAACCCTTTCGCTTTCTTTGCTTCATTCACCCACTTCTTGTTGCATTTATTGACCGAAGATAAGGATTTAAAGCCCCAGCTTCCGTTCTTCTTCATATGATGAATAGCCTCTATCACCAAACAACACCTTCGGTTTTTCTCTGATAGTAAGCTTTATATCTTTTATTTGTATAGTTTTTACTTGGTCATTGTTTTTGAAGTTAACTTTTTGTTTTTTCTGCCACTTACTGATATTGGGTTGTCGTTAATTTTTCCCAGTTTTGGTTCTCTTTAGACCGAGTTATGTGACGTATGGATTTTTATGGTGTTTTGGTAGTGAATCTGCTTTGCTTGTTTAGTTAATTGGGAGGGAAATGTTGGCTTTTATTTTGCGAGTGAAAATTTTTAGTATTTATATCGGTGTCAATAATGTGTATTAGACAATCCTTTTATTTAAAACATAATAAAGAACAAAAACATTGAAGAAATGAAATTTTAATACGGAACTCATCTATTATATTAAGCTAGAATTATGGTTAGTTTTCATCCAAGTGTTTTATTGGTTCATAATGAACTTTATAAGAATTGCTCATTCGTAGGTGGTGCTATTTCATAGAATCTTATTCAAATACACAATGATATAGTTTGGGTACTGTTTCTTTCCCCTCTAGAAGGAAAAGAATGAAAATTTGTTCAATCTATTCCTGTTTCTGTTGATGTTTTTATCTGAAGGTAGAGATTTATATTTTAAATTATTTTAGTTATTATCTTTTATCTTAGTTTTGAATTATTTTAAATTATTTCTACTTTAAATGTAATTTTCTATTTTATAAATAGAGGCTTATATTAATAAATCGAATGAAACCATTTTATAAACCTTCAATTGCTTCAATTGCAAATCTGTGCAAATTAGCGGCGTTTGTGTTAAAAACGCCGCTAAAAGTCCCTACCTTTAGCGGCGTTTTTTTGAAAAGCGCCGCTAAAAGTCCCCACCTTTAGCGGCATTTTTTTGAAAAGCGCCGCTAAAAGTCCCCACCTTTTGCGGCGTTTATAAAAAGCGCCGCTAAAAGCCCCCACCTATTGCGACGTTTTCTGAAAAGCGCCGCTAAAAGCCCCTACCTTTTGCGGCGTTTTTTTGAAAAGCGCCGCTAAAAGTCTTGAGTTTTAGCGGCGTTTTTTCACAATAAACGCCACTAAATTTTGCGGCGCCTTCTTTAGCGGCGTTTTTTGTAGCGCTTTCAGAAGCGCCGCAAAATACTATTAGTGGCGCTTAAAAACGCCGCTAAAAGCCAAAAAAAACGCCGCTAAAAGTCTGTTTTGGTGTAGTGTCCATTAATTTTTACATTTTTATTTTTTTACTTTTATTTTTCCTTTTCAGCATTTAATTTTAAACTAACCAAAGTGCAGATTTCCATACCACACGGGCTCGCACACGGTCATGGCCGTGGCCGTGTGGACATTACAAATTTTCGTACTGACATAGCAGAGGTAGTACGAGCCAATGACGAAAGATTCCCAGATCACGGACAACTACAAATTGCCACGACCATGCGATATGGCCGTGGCCGACACTGAGCGAATTCACACGGGCTCCGACTAAACAACACGGCCGTGCGATTCGGCCGTGGTCGACACTGTTAAATCATACACGGGCGTGGCGACATGAACATGGGCGTGGGAGAAACGAACATAGCACAACACGGCCGTGCGATACGGCCGTGTGACACAACACGCCCGTGGTACACGGGCGTGGGGGAGTACCAGACCTCAAATTCTATTTAAACCCCCCTCCTTCTTCTCACCTACTCCCAACCCCCTTTCGCCCATCCTATTTTTCAGATTTCTCCCATTCCATACTTTTCTTCTTTAGTCCTTCACCCAAACCCTTGACTATCAAGCCACACCATGTCAAAGAAGCGGAAGGAACCAAGCACAGTCTCCCCGTGGGAGACCGATTTACATAAGTTCATGCCGGCCGCTTCAGCCACTCGACAAGCTAAGGATATTTGAGGCCATTTAGTTTTTAATTTTCTTTTTTCGTCTCATTTATTTTCCTTCTCTTTATCTTCCTTGTCCTTAAATAAATAATTAGTTTATTTTGAATTTTTCTTAGTATTTCTTGGCTATTTCTTCACGGGCTACCCAATTTCTTCATCTAGCGCAGTAATATTGGGCAGCCCCCATACCACCACCAGAGACGCCTCCTCCAACTTATCTTTCACCTCCGAATCGAGTTTTTACACTTCCAACGCAAGGATTCCATCCGAAATTCAAGAAGTTTCACTTCTCTCCCTATCTTATGATTTTATTATGCTATTATCTATCTTTGTACATTGAGGGCAATGTACATCTTAAGTGTGGGGGGTGAACTTTATTTTGAAAAAGTGCCTAACTTTTTGCATTGTTCTCAAATCCTGAATAATGCCTTGTTTCTTAAAGTAACTTTTTCATATTACAATTAGAATGAAATTTCCTATGATTTATGATTTTTATTGATATATTTTAGATTAAGTCATTGATAATTTAAACTTTAAGATACTAAAGAGTCAAGCATGATAAGTCTATTTTTCAGAATAAAAATTTTCTAGGTTGTCGACCTGAATTTGAATATTACTTTGAAGTTTGAAATTTACGAGGTTGACATCAAAAACCCATAATTTTCTTTTGTGAGATTTTGAGCCTTATTGAGTATGAGTGTGTCAACATTTATTTGTTATTCTAGAACTTGCATCGATTATACATGTCGAGACCACACCTTTGATTTGATATACAAAGATGATGAAGGCACCTAGGATTTAACTCACTTACTCCACTAAAAAGCCTACCTTCATAATTAACCCCTAGTGAACCCCGTTGATCCTAACAACCCTTTTTATTGACTCACCCACTAATATTAACCCAAAACCCTTTGTATTTGTTAACACCATTCCTTTTGACTACCCTTATATCGAGACTTGATTTGATCGATTGCCTATTTATTTTGATAGTAAACTCATCATTTATTATGTATTTTTGATTTGTTCTTAAAAAAAATCGAAGTATATTCATTATTAGTTCGTTGTTCTATGAGCTTATACGTTTAAATCCCAATTGTTGAAGAAGAAGCTTGTATTAATAGTAGTATTAGTATTACAAGTTTTCAATTGATGTAATTATTTATATTCAGTTCATTGTTTCTAGTTAGGTAATTTGTCAATTCAGTCTCGATTCTAACCCTCTAATTCAGCCTTTATCCACACCCTTAACCTAAGCCCCGTTACAACCCTTTCAAAGACCTTTTTATTTGTGTATCATCTCATTTTATAGTGGTGGAGATTTGATTTTCATGCAAGCCTGTGGGATTAACTTTTCATGTTTGATGTATGAGTGCTTTTTCTTGAACCTTAAACACCTCGACTGATTTGAGTGAATCTCTTGCGAGGATGTCAATCCTTGTCGATTTTGAATTAGGGGTAATTATTTAGATAAGGGGAAACATCTATGTTTTATGCTACAAATGTATGACTTAGATTGTTTGAATCTTTAGGACTCTTTGAGTTGAATTATCCATGTATGAATTATCTATGAATTATGATGAAACACTATCGATGAATATTATGAATTGAGGGAAGTTCGTTTTAATTGTGAGTTGAGAATTTTGCTTGAGGACAAGCAAAAGCTTAAGTGTGGGGGTATTTGATAAACCGTAATAGTAACATATTTTAAGCCCACATTTAGCATTCTTTTGGATGATTTAAGCCTTGAATTATGTAATTTGGTGCTCTTAATCCTTTGTGTTCATGTTTTATACTCAGGAAAGTACCGGAGAATGAAAAGAACGAGAAACAGGCTTAAAACGGGCCAAATGGGCCAAAGAAAGAAATCGACACGGCCTGGGCCCAAGCAACATGGCCGTGCCTCCCTAATTAGACCCGAACACGGCCTGGCCACGATTCACACGGGCGTGTGCCAAGGGCGTGTCCCTGCCGTGGAGAAGAGGAATTTCACTCGAATTAGGATACTTAGGGGTAAAGAAACACATTCCAAAAGCCTACATAAACACCTCTAGAGGCCAACTTTCAAGGGGGCGTCCAAACAGCTGGCCAAGGAGCCGAGCTAGAAAGAGGCGGTGTGTGGAATTTACTCAAAGAAAGCCGCTTGATTCATATCAAGAAGCCGAGTCATACTCAAGACGGAGGATCTCTCTTCAATTCCTTCAGGGGTTTTAGGGTTTTTCTTATGTTTTGTTTTATCTTTTCTTACGAGATGTTTTCTTTTATCATTATGAACTAAACCCTCGAGATACCGAGGAGGATGAAACCTAAGACGAATCTTGTTATTGTTTTACGAACTATATGATAAATACTTGATTTGTTCTTAATTATGTGTTCTTAATTCTTGTTTTGATATTTCAGGATATTGATTCAAGTAATCGATGTGCTTAGGCGCGAGGAGGAATAGACCTGTCTAAGAGTAGATCTAGCATAATTAAGCGGAGTTGATCGCAACCCTAGAGATAGGATGACAAAAATCTGCCGGATTAGGGTCAAACCTAATATGGGAGTCCATAGATCGAGTTAATGCAATTCTAGGGGTTTTAATTATAAAGAGATTTCAATTAATCAACCTAGGGCTAGACGTTAGTAGCCTCGAGAGAGGTATTAATATAAATTAGGGAATCTTACTGATCAAGTCAAGTGAATAAATCATCTGGTTCAGAGTTAAATAACAAGTGAAGTCTAGGTGAATTCTTCCTCGGGTATTGTCCTAATCAATTGGTTTTCCCACAAGTATTTCCCCAATTTCGTTCTCTTTGTCTTCGCATCTTTAGCTTAGTAGTCAGTCAATTTTAGATTAAAACAATTCACTTCAATTTTAAGGCTAAATAATAAAAATAAAGTTAGTATTAGTACTTTTGGTTCCTTTGGGTTCGACAATCCAGTCTTGCCTTAACTATACTACTGTTTGATAGGTGCGCTTGCCTCAAATCGTTGTCATAGTTAGTTTCCAGGTTCGATCATTCTTTTTATAAATTTTAAAACTTTGACAAATCATAGTGATCAGAACCTTAGGAATTCGTAGTATACAAATGACATGTCATTAGGGTTACCAATTCCAGCTCTTATGAGGTTACCGATACTCAGCTCGTATGAGCTTACCGTTATTCACCTCGGAGGAGTTTACTGTTTATAGCTCGTATGAGCATACATGTACAAGAATTGACGGGTTACAGCTCAGTACACCTCGTGTGCACTACTATCGTATCTAATGATATTCTAAGTGGTTCAACGGGCACAATTTCTGTTACGAGTTTATATGAGTTCGATACGAACTAGTACATGTATTTACGTGAATTACATGGAAATGGTTTATATATATAAGATATATGGATACATGGTATAAATGTTACATGTATATGGAATTTAAATAGTTGTTGAACCCATACATAATTCTCGGTTTTTATATGAAATACATGGCTAACTTGGTTAATGATCATGTGTTAGGCTTTCGCCAAATTGAATTGTGTTATGTTTTGAGTTATTTACCTGAATTGTGGTTAAATTCTAAGTTAAATTATATGTTATACGAACTTACTGAGCTTAATTGCTTACTCTGTTTATTTTTCCGTGTTTTATAATGTTTCGGAAGCTCGTTCGGAATGGAAGTTGTCAGAGATTTCATCACACTATAAAACGCTATTTTGGTACTTTTGACTATATATTTTTGTTAAATGGCATGTATAGTCATTTTTGCTAATGATAGCCTATATGTTTTGTTGTGTTTTAGCCATTTGAATTTGCTTGTATTGTAGATATATCTTTTGTCTTATAAATATGTAAATAGCCTTATTATAAGTGGTGTATGGTTGCCATGTGAATGCCTTGGTTGTAAATTGGTATTTTGAGTACCAAGTAGTTGAGATTAATAAATGGTATACAGGTTAAGTTTTAGGCTCAAAGATTCATATATGTGTTTGACTGTTTAGGTAGATTTTGTAAACATAATTGGCATGTTTTTAAAGTGGCCAATTGAGGTGCCTATTAGTATCATGGTTGTGTGTGATGTTTTAATATGTTATAAGCTTGATATTGGTTGGTTTTGAATGCCTATTTATGTCATGGTTATATGTAAATTGTTGTGTTTAGGTTGGTACCAGTTTGGGTGAGAAATATGGCTTGGAAAATGGCCTATTTTTGTCCAAACGGGTAGAGACATGAGCGTTTGTCTAAGTCGTGTCTGACACACTGCCAGGTGACACGGTCATGTATCCCCTATAAATTCTATAGGAAACAAGTCAGTAGCTTCACACGGCCTAGCACACGGGCGTGTGGCTTGGCCGTGTGGCAGAAGTCAGTATACCCTCCAGTTTTCACATGTCCTGGCACACGGACGTGTGAGGCCATTTCGAAGGGTACACGGCTTGGCACACGGGCATGTGGTCTGGCCGTGTGACCCAAGTCAGTGAGTTACACGAGTATAAACATGTGCTTGGACACGGCTGTGTGTCCCTATTTCGATTGCCCACACGGCCTGAGACACGGGCGTGTCTCTTGGCTATGTGAGACACACGGCCTGGCCACACGAGCGTGTGTCCCATGCACTTTGAAAATTTTCAATATTTTCCTAAAAATTCCTTGAGTACTCGGTTTAGTCCCAAACCATTTTTAATGTTTATTTTGGGCCTCGAGAGCTCGTATTAGGGACTATATGATTGAATATGAATGGCGTTTGATTTGAACGAGAAATGAACATGAAATGTTTGATAGTTTGATATGTAAGTCCAGTAATGCTCCATAACCCTGTTCCGACGTCGGATACGAGTTAGGGGTGTTACAATATCCTCTTATCCTTTATATCCAAATTGGACACAAGTCATGGAATAGTCACACTTGTATGGTTCAATCTCATATTTCTTGATATGTCGAGTAGACTACATTAAACAAATAAGTGTGACATCTCATATCAACTTATTTGAGCATGGTCATGCATTTCTAGTCTCACTCTATCAAGTGGCCTAAGATATTTCCCCCATTATGTAGGAGGGACAAATTCTATTTTGATCAATTATATCCCACTACATAGATTATGATATACCCAACATCAGTTTTTATAGTACAACCTGTTACGGTAGATGTTTGACTGTATCAAAATGTAGGACTCACGATATTAGGACAATGATGATATGAAGTTTGAGGATCGTATACATAGTTATCACTATGAGTAATATTGCGATTATTATATAATAATCCAAAAAACATACTCATAGAAGGTCAGTCCCATATGTTGTTCTCTAACACATATTCATAAATTGATTTTGACATCCTTATGTTAATGACAACACTTTGTCATTAATCAACTACATATTAGTTTCAATGTGTTATTGGGTGTAGTTTACATATACAATAAAAGTACGCAGGGGGCTCTTTAATGCGCCCCAATAGAACATGTGCTAGTTCACTATCCGAGTTATATGGCCAAGCTTGAAAGGCAGATGGCATAGAAGAATCAACCCTATGGCTGGTGGAGAATGCTATGTTGTAACCATTGGGACTTAGGTTCTTTAAGTAATGTTGGAAAACATCCCTAACTGAAACAAACTCCACAAAATCAAGAACATTACCAGCTTTTAGCCTATGGTACTATCTTTTAGCCACATAAGTATCTTCTGACTGACATGTGTCGTAGAAAATTTCTCAAGAAAAGGACCATTTGGTCGAGAAACCAAAACAAAAACTGAGTTTGCTTACGACCCTTGTGAACTTGTCCCTTCTCAGATGAAAATTGGAAACCTTATTCTTGATGAGAAGTGTTAAGTCTAGCCATACAGTGAAGTAAGCACTACCAATTGAGGATCCAGACCTTTGTACTATCAGATGATAAAACCTTTGGAAGACTTCCAAAAGTGGACGCTCATTGTGAATGCAACAATCAACGAAGAATGTCACCAAGGTCGACTAAAACATGACAGATAACTTGCCTGGTGCGATTCCATAGCTGTTAAGTATGGCACAAAAGAAGGGATTTAGAGGCAAATGGAATCTAGCCTCCAATAAGATGAGAGGAAAAATGAAACCCAAGGAAATGTCGTTAAGACGACATTGATCGAGAAACTGGAAATCATAAGCAAAGTTTGGGGTTTGAAGGCTCCAGGCTCTTAAGAATCGAATCATCTCTTCTTTCATGGTTTTATAGTCACAAATGTCGACCTCCACGAACGGTGAGAATTCACAAGTAGCGACTCTAGTAGTCTGGTCACATTCCCCTTTTCTAATAGTGGTTCTCCTCATGGTAGGGATATGGAGTTAAAAATTTAAAAGAAGAAAGAGGAAGGAAGTACCTTTAAGAAAAATTGGGAATGAAAGACGAAGATTGTAGAAAATTACAACAAAGGAAAGTTAGGGTTTCAAATGATCTTACAAAAGAGTTTCAGAATCGATTTTTTGAAAACAACTTGCCCAAGAAATTTATTCCAAGGAAGGGAGAAAACTGTTCAAATTCTTTGATATGTGTTTGACATCTGCCTTAGGGAGGTAATTGAAGTGTTTAGGAACTTTGTAATGACGATTAAAAGAATTTAAAAGCACCTAACTTATGGTATACGCTTGGCGGGAGAATCAGTAGTTTGGTGTGTGAGTGTAATCTTCAAGTTAGAAATTTCAGGGACAAAATTTAATAAGTGGGGAAGAGTTGTGACATCCCACCCGGTAAAGCCTTAGCGCTCGAGTGTTGTTGTAGGGTTATGAATTTCGGAATAGGTTTCAGGTAAGTAAGGTGCTGGATTTAATTAAGAGGTTGAAGTCTACGTGTATGCCCTTGGACGAAGTCTTGCTTAGATGAATAAGTTAGAGGGAAGCAGAGGCGTGGTTCTAACCCTCCAAATGATAATTTGGTGAATAGATTAGGCAAACTATTAACATTGGGATATTGAGGTAAAATGCCTTAGAGTGTGAGACATCTCTAGGAGTGGAACTTTGTAAAATGTTAAGGAATTTCAAGTAATGGGGATATCGTCGAAAGGCGTTGTATGAGGTGCTGGTTATATTCTAATAAGATGTATAGGAGCGAACGATGGATTTGATGTAACGCCATATACTCGGCCTAGTCGCCAAGCCCGAATACGGGATGCCACACCACCGTCTCATGTCATATACAAAAGGTAAAAGTTCATTCTAAATGAAGAGTCTTTTATTTTAGTATTCATATAGGTTTCAAGTGAATTATACTTGTTAGTTAACAATATTACGTGCAAGTCATACCATAAATAATCCTAAAAACGAGCGTTAACGTGCCTAAGGTCCATTTAGAAAAATTCTCAAAATGTGTCCGTAGGTATCGATACTGACACTAGGGTGTCAATATTTTCTCTGTGTGGTATCGATACCACCTGGAAAAATGATACCAAACTTGCATTTTATTTCTCGACTAAATCCTAGAGTCTAAAAAATTATCGGTACCTGTCATGAAATATCGATACTTTGACCTCGAGTATCGATACTCGAGCAAAGGTATCGATACCAAATCTCTATTCTGACTCCCTGCATGTTTTAAAGCACAGAGGTATCAATTGTAAATCCCGAATATCGATACCTCTGCCCCTGGACATAAAAATGCAGTACACGAATTCAATTAACTCATTCCAAAATAGATTCTAAGCGTCATGCATCACTTACTTCGATAAATAATCATCCAATGGCTAAATTTAACAGTTCAAATCGTCGTAACGTGACCAAGCAAGATACATCAAGCCATTATTAAAGTTCATGAACATAAGCAAACATATAAACTCACAAACTTCCAAAACTGAAATAAAACAAAGTTGGTAAACTATCCAAACATATCATGGCACTAAACAAGTCTACCACATTGCCTTATTTCCCAATACGAAAATAACTGAAAGAACACCTACGAGAATAAATGAGTTTTGGATCACTCCCTAGGACAACCACACTACCCACACCAAACCGTTGCTAATCTGCAATTGTTGAAAAGAATGGGTGAGCTTAAACAAGCTCAGTGAATAGGTGAAATAACCACGACGCACACATTTTGTCATACATCTACAATAACCACATACACATATACGATACTAGAGTCTTATGTTTAGTAACATGTAACACTTTAATATGCATCGTCTAACAGTTCCTTTGCATAACATTTATAAGGATAGTTTGCATAGCAACCACATATTTATTAAGGCATTCATCACACAACACACATAAATAGATATAATACAAGATAATTTGGCACTTGAGTTGTGAAACTTATAGTGAGATCTATCATCACCCATCGGATGCATAGATCTCCAACACACCAAACATAGATTCATAGAGTCAAACATGTCCAGAAGTGAAGCGTATAGCTTACACTCTCCTTATTTCCCCTCATATGTCCTGTTGAATGGAGCTTAGCTCACATTCCCTTATTCCTCCAAACATGTCCCAGGGCCTCAACGCCCAAAATCACTATACATATATGTACTCACAATCCTATGGCATGCCAACTATATCCAACAGTTTCAAGAATCACAAAGCCAAACTATCCAATTTAACACACATATTACTCACTGATTATTTGAGCATTATCACTACATCTTAGCATCTTTTGCAAAACACTATTACTTTCATATAACATATATAAATCATGTATACATTTGCACTTCTCACGACAATTATCATATCCACATACCACACATTTGAGTTTCTTATCACTATGCACAAGTTCATAATCATGCAGGCACATAAACCACACACAATATAGATACAAGAAAACTTTCACTTAGAATTTAGAGTAGGGGTTTAGGCAACAACTAAATTCCCAAATACGTATGACTCGTGTCTACGAGTAGCAGTTCCAAACACTCACCACTAATGCTTTCGCCGAGAAGCCGAAAGTTTAATTTAGCTCTTTCTTTAACTGGTTGAAGGCCTTAATAAATCCAAGGCTTCACACACAACAATCATACAATAAACACAGTCAAATATCGGCCAAGGATTCACTCAAACCAACCAAAACACAAGCCTAAGTTGAGTTTCCAAGTAGCTTAAAACCATTAACATAACAAACTTAAAATGCTCATAACTCGGTCTACGCTTAACCTTTTTGCCTAAAACGAATTTTTTTCATCTCATTAATCATCTACGCCTAGTTATCAACCTTTAAATTACACTAAAATGCCCAGTTCATGGTATCGACATTTTTCAACATCTTTTAGGCAATTTTCGCAGAATTCATTAAAACATGAGAAATCATTAACAAGACTTCAATGTAAGTTTAAAAACCTCTTAATCATATTGAAACTAATAGAATAACACTTTAAAATCACATTTTTACCCAAAATCTCGGAATCCACCATTAATGACTCCATTTTCGGCTTTTATTAAAAAAATGCAATTCAATGGTTAATACTTAAATTTTAAGGACTAGATATCATGAAAAACTCATAAGAATTTGAAATATTACCTTTTATGGAAGATTAGATGAGTTTTAACACAAATCTGGAAAATTCACTTTTGGAGAAGATGATGAAATCTATAGATATTTTGAGTGTTTTTCTTAGGGATTTATGAAAGTAATTGGCTTGGGAATGTTAGGAAATCAAAGTGCTATGGTTTGGGAAGCAAAAACCAATGGAATGGGCAAGGGAATAGCAAGGGACGGTAAAGCTTGTGTTGGGGAAAAACCTATCATAAAGTCACGTTAGTGGGGGAAGAAATAGGTTAAATTTTAAAATATGGGCTAATTGCCTCTTAAAAACTCACATTTTTTTTTACTCTATTTCAATTCAGTCCTCTTCCTAAAATTATAGATTTCTAGAGCACTTTTTCAAAATTTGATTTAACAGCTAATATGTCATAGTCGAATATCATCTCGATTTACCATGCTACAAAATTTCGGGAACTCTAGAGCTAAAATTCCTAAAATACCCCTAAAACTCCTAAGCCCTATTTTGGGGTGTTACATTTGACCCAAAAATATTTATTTATACATGTAACTATGGATTGTTGTACACGTTTCCTTACAATTGTAAACCACCCATATGGTAGATAAAGTAAGATTGTGACGCGTTTCAAGTTTTCATAGAGACAACAGTTGTATATCTAGATAGTTAGAAATAAAAAAGGTGAGTTTTTCTACCACCTTCTTTTGGAAGTATTTTCCTGGTCTAGATCTGAAACAAAATGAAGAACTTCATTCACGAAAGCTGAGGGTTGATCTGGATTTCCACCTATAGGTGTTTCATGTCAAGGTATGGTTTATAATCTTCCATGCTATATTGGAAAAGAGTAAGTTTGTTTCTACTGGGTAAGGCTAAGGACCTAAAGCTTTATTTGGGGGATTTTAGCATTTGAAATGACGAAAAATGGGGATATATGAGTGGGTTTTAATGAGTTTCCATATTTTGGAGCAGTAATTGTTGTTGAACATTCGATAGAAGTTTGGATCTAGAGTTTAGAGCTAAAAAAGGGGTGAAAGTCAGGTAAGTCTCTAAACTGACTCTTACATGCATTGCATGCCTTCTAGAATCTTTTATACTAAGTGACCAAAGCATGACTGAAATTAGTAAAGTGTGATGTGACAAATCTGATAAGGAAAGTAAGACTTATGAATCTGAATGATTATGGTGTGCATATGAGTTTGAAAACATGAATATGTATATCATGAGTAAGTCATTGTATGATGAGTCGAAGCATGATGAGTCTGGATATGTCTTCGAAGTCATCAAAGGGGTCCGTGTCGGGACTAAAAACTCGAATCTCTAAAAGGACAAGTCAATGGCCATGGTGCTGAAGACTATATCGTGTAAGATCGTAACTGGTGGATTATAGCATCATATGAGAAATTTTAAGGAAGGCTATTACCTAATGTGGTTCTATGTGTGTCCCAGAATGATGAGGGGCAAACCTCACTAAATGTGAGTTTAGATAAATTCCTATCATTTAAAACACCAGTTAAGAAATGCCTTTGTGGCAAACTCTAGACAGGAAAGCCTTTGTGGCGAGTACTGAATGTTAAGGAATGCCTTTGTGGCAAAACTCAAGAAGTGTAAGCTTATATGGCGAACCTCTAGAAGGAAATGCCTCTGTGGTAAATCTCTAGACACAGAATCCTTTGTGGCTATCTCTGAAAAGGAACATCTTAGTGGCACGGTCTAAAGAATGACCCTTGTGGCAACCATTTAAAATAAACGTCTCTTTGGTGAACTCTGATAAAACGTCATATGAAGTCTTCTAAAGGAACGATAAGTATGGTGAATTCTGAAAGAAAAGTTCTGTATGAAGTGTTAAGGCAAACCCTGTATAGTATTAAGCCTGAGTGTGCCAGTGTAAGTAGCAAGCCAAGAGTATTATGTTTGTAAGGTCCTCTGAAGTGGGAATGGTTAAGGGAATCATAAGAGGTAAGTTATGATCTTGGTGCGTAGTGTGACACTTATGGCATGACGAATGGAACCTTAGATATGTATCGGTTGGAGACAAATTGAAGAAAGGATACAATGAGATAGAAGAAAATGGAGTTTTCGAATATGATTTAGGTAAAAGAAGGTTTGCTCACTAAGTTCGCATGAACTTATTTCTGTACTTTTATGTCATAGGTAAGTTGAGATGGGACTACGCCAAGAGGGACAATGTCAGGGTTACGCCAAGGGTATGGTGAGTTGGGCTATTATGCATACAGAACGAGCTTGGGTTGGCGTGATCAAGTTTGATAGGAATAATGTAAACAATTGAGAGAATTGTTTATAAGGTTTAGGATTGTATACAGACCATGTCAGTAATACGATCGAGCTAGTAATAGCACCTAGAAATAAATGATTAGAACTATGTAATTAAGTCATACTATCATCATGTAAAGCCCATCATGGTCAATATAATTATATACTATGCCTCATATGCAAATTTAGTTAGAAAATCTTTTAATTGAGTTGTAAAATTTTTTAAGTGAGCAAAAAGTTTGTAATGGAAAATGTAACACTCGAGATTTAGATCCGAAGAATTAGATCGGGTTTATGGCATTACACTAGTGTTCAATGTGATTGTGTCGAAGCCTATTTGTGCGAATCAAGGGGATCCCGATCAAGGCAAGTCATAATGGGGACAAGTAAAAGCGGTGGCCTCTAACAACTGAGCTGTACAAGAGAGAAATATAGTTCGAGTGAGGCAATGATGAAGACATAAGTTGATGTAAATGTTTCGAGGGGCAGAACTACATGACAGAGAGACTTGTTGGGAACTAATCGAGGCATTGATACAGTTCTGAGACGAGTCAAACTAGTGTCATTCCAAAGATGCAACGAGGGTGTCAAATGTCACAAGCCGCGGATCAAAACCCGTGACCATTGCGTGCAAAACGTCCCATGGAGGTCAACTAATTAAATTAGATTCATTTAACCCACTTGAACTAGCCCCATTAGTGGAACCGATAGAGAAGTCCATCTACTTGAAGCCTTGGTGGCCTAATGAAACACTCGAGTAAAACTAGAGTTACCAGGGTAATTAATGTAAATCTTAAGGGATAAATATGTACAGAGTTTAAAACTCTTAGGACCTTTATCTTGTAGATAGGCATTGATCTCAACCGTTGATGTAATTTGATCTGTACAGTTGGATCTGGGGAACTCAACTATAAATATAATTATTCCTCTCATTTGTGATCACTCAGTTGTAAACCTTCAAAGTAATAAAATACTTTTGAGAGCACTTACTCAAACACTTAGTGTGTGTTATTTTTCTGTGGCTTCTTTGTTCATTTATGGTTTTTTTTCTCTTTCGGGTTTGCTTCCACTTTGTTTCGGTGCCTTAGAGAATTTCTGCAAGAATTCTAATTTTTCAAAAGTAAGGTTGACTTAGGTGAATTTGAACCCAAAAAATTGTCTAAGGCCAGTCAATTTGCCAAACTAATTTGTGCTCGAGAAAAAAAAAACATGCTTAGTGGTTGAAATGCCATTCTTATCAATGACTAGCCATGTTACACTTGCAAAATCAATTATTTTAGTGATTCTGAACTATTTTATTCAAATAGCAATTATCGTAACACCCCAAACCCGGCCTGGACGTTATGGCCGAATCTGGCGATGTCACATGAAAGTGCGTTTGAAAACCGTATCACTACTAAAACCGTTTTCCGTTCAAAACCTATCATTATCTTTCATTAATTCTCAAATCGTGATTTATTTCCAAAACGCTATACTTTGTGGAAGCTTTTAAAATAGTCTGCGTGCGCGTGGTGTTTTGATAAAACATTAATCTCTTTGAAAACCCGAGTTTTACCTACTTCTAACGATATATAAATGAAAACAAGAAAATCCAAGTTTTAGGTAAAAATCCATAGAGGCCATATTACGTAAAAATACCCCAAAATAAAACTTAAAATCTTAAATAAGTATTGAATAGTAAAAGGAGTCGTGTGGCCACCACAGTCCTCCACCGCACCGATCCGCCTATGTCCGGGGGATTACTCAGCAGATTAAGCGAAGGGGGTGAGTTTACGTAAACTCGATGTAATCCCCACGAGATATCATACAAATAGAGAAATCATCGATATCGAAAACAAATGATCGGGACCAAAGCACCCATTACAGAAATCGGTTTCGGCCTTAGCCCACTTAGATGCAATCGTCGATATATATTAGGGCCCTAGCTCAATCAGATACAGAATCAGAATAACAATGTCCTACCCACCAGCCTCTACACACCAACTCCATCCAACCCAACACACCATGTGGGGATAAAATCAACCCACCCATCCCTACACACCATGCTGTACCAAAATGCGGCAAATAATCAGATAATTGCGGTGGTACGCGATAATCGGGCTTAATAGCCTTTCGAGATAATTACGATCGAGCCCGCAGTGTGCTACCTACGCCTTTGCCATCCATCACACGGCTGTGTCACTTGCGCACGGCCTGGCTCATCGATCACACGGCCGTGTTGTGGCTCACAGCCTTACACACGACCTACCACACGGCCGTGTGGCGTCGACTGAAAGGTTTTTGGCTTTTTCTGAAAACGCGTTTTCTTGCGATCCGGGTACACACCTGGTTTCAATTGAAGCTAAAACGATCACTAAGCACTCCAGAACCTAAAAACTGATATTCCAACGCCCAAAATCAGTGTTAAAATGAAACTAAATCGAGATGTTAAACCCAATACCTTCAAAAACCTACCTTAAATTGAGTAACAGCGTTTCCACACCACTTCAACGCTGATCGACACACTCCAGCCCTTTAACCTTCACCATAACAAACGAATCCAAAAAATCACTAACCCAAAATCAAAATAATTGTACTTACTACACATACTGAGACTTACCAAACCCGCGTGAGCACCAACTACGTTGCGAAACAAGAAAGTAAGGAACGAATTCAGAAAAAGAAGAAAAAGAGAAGAGGGAACGACAGAGGGTTTGGAGAAGAAGAGAAAACCAAAACTTGTTTTTGTTGGAGAGAGGAAAAATGAACAGATTTTTTTATATAATCCCCCTATCATCTCCCCAAATCTCTCCCTACTAACCCACACAAACTCCACTACTCAGAGTCCCACCACGACACAACTCCTAGGTGAAACTTAGAGCAAAAATACTATCCCTTGCTGCCCTAGGGAATCGAACACAAGACCTCCAACACACCAACACTCCACTTAACCACCAGACCAGCAGGCCTATTCTGATATGTTATTACACACTTTTCCTTATAAGCCTAATGGCAAAAGATAGGGATAAATTCATAATAATGTCAAAATTTACCCAAGTTGTAACTTGAACTTAGGACCTCTCACACACACCCAGAACACATAACCACTGAAGCAGACAGACAGTTGTGTCAATTAATTACAAAATCCGATATAAGAAAATTGAGGCGTTACAATTATCCCCGTTGGTATTTGGTAGAAGATTAAAAAATTGGCTCATAACTTTATTTGGGCAGGGGTTACAATAAAAGGAAACTGGCTTTGATTAGGTGAGATTCTTGTTCTGAGCCTTTGATGAATGGTGGATTAGGCATCTGAAAGTTAGTTGATCTGAATAAGTCTTTACACCTCAAGTTGGGATACAATATTCTCACCAGGAACGATAACTTGTGGAGTAGGGTGTTGCACTCCCAAGTAGAAAGTTAATAAAGACCATCCGTTGAAGATTGACTGATCTGTTTGCTCTTATAATTGGAGATCGTTGGCAAAGATTTGAGATTTATTTTTAGAATATTTGTTGGGGGGTTGGAAATGGAAGGCGTATTAGATTATGGATTGATACTTGTATTGTCGAGCTTAGACTGTTAAAGAATCAATGTATTGAGCCTCAATCTATTGATGAAAATCTAAAACTTACTAATTTGGTTCATGGTCAAGAAGAATGGAATGGGCTCAAGAATATGATTAACTATACTGCAATTCTCTATGTTGTTGGACCCGATAAAATTGCTTGGGGAGCCTCTATTTAGTTAAACTTCTCGGTAGCGATTGCGTACAAGTTTATTAGTAGTAGCTACTGGGATATTGAAGATGAATGGTAGTCAAAAGTATGAAAGCTGCCAGTACCATAGCGTATAAGGAGTTTCTTATGGATCACATTAAGTGGGAGATTATTAACTAATGAAGAGCAACGCCAAAGAGAAATGAAGAACGATGCTAGCTGTGCTATTTGTTCGTGTACTCAGAAACCGACCATACACTCTCTATGGGACTGTGATGTGTTGTTAAATCAATCTGGAAAAGAGTGGTACCAGCCACCGGGACATTGCCTTGATTGGTTTTTTGCCACTGATACGAATCAATGGATACCTGAGGATATTGAGAACAAAGTTGATAGGAAGTTTGAGGAACATTGAGCATTGACAGTCAGCTTAATGGCTTACATGCCTCGGTTTGGACTCCTCCCAGGGACTGCTGGGTAAACTTAAATATTAATTGGTCCTTAAAGGATGCTTCTTTGCGAGTTAATGTAGGTTGAGTCTTGAGAAACAGTAAGGGAGATTGGTTACATTGTGATGTGTCTAAAACAAACTACGACAACAATAAAGGCAGGCGCACCTATCATTTAATAGTATAGTTATGGTAAGACCGGTAATATCGTATCCACAAGGACCAAGAGTACTAGTAATTACTATCTTTTTATTATTTAGCCTAAGTATAGGAGTGATTTCTTTTTAAACTAAAACTAATTAAAAACACGACAACAAAAGAATTGGGAAAATACTTTTAGACAACTTATGTGATAGGCAATACCTAAGGAAGAATCCACCTAGACTTCACTTATTACTTTTGATTCATATGATTTATTCACTTGACTTAATCCGTAGAAATCCTTGATTTATGTTAATATCTCTCTCGAGACTAAAAACAACTGACTCTAGGTTGATTAATTGAAATCTATTTCTAATTAAAACCCCTATTATCGCATTAACTCGATCTATGGATTCCCTAATTAGATTTGACTCTAATCCGGCAGATCTTCGTCGCCCTATGTCTAGGGTTGCAATCAACTCCGCTTAATTGTGTTGATCTACTCTTAAACAGGGACTTTTGCTCCACTGAATAAGCATATTCGACTTGAATCAATAACCTGAATTATCAAAACAAGAGTAAGAACTCACAATTAAGAATAAGAACAAGTATTTATCTTATAAATCAAAATAGTAATAAGATCCGTCTTAGGTTTCATCCCCTTAGATATCTAAGGGATTTAGTTCATACTAATAGAAGAAAACATCTCAAAATAAGGAAAACAACAAAACATAGGAAAACCCAAAAACTTCTAAAGAACTTGATGGGAGATCTTCAGTCTTGATGGAGATCCTTCCTCTGAGCTGCTTCCGATGGCTGTCTTCGAGTATTTTCAGCGTTCTATATCGCGTCCCCCTTTAGGTCACCCCCTAGGGTGTTTATATAGGCTTTGGAACGTCTTTCTTTGCCCACAAGTAACCTTTTCCAGATAGAATTAATCTTTGATACGGCAGGGACACGCCCGTGTTCGATAGCCTTAGGCCGTGCTCGCTCCTGCTCACCACACACGGCTGTCTAGTCTGCCCGTGTACGTTGATCCAGGCTGTGTTGAATTCTAAGATAGGCCCATTTTGTCCCTTTTTGGCCCGTTTCTCATTTTTTTCGGTTCCCTAAGCTCTCCTGAGTGTAAAACATGAAATTAAAGGATTAGGAGCATCGAATTCATCAAATCTAATGAAAACTCATCCAAAAAATAAGCTAAGCATGGGGTTAAAACATGTATAAATTATGGTTTATCAAATATCCCCACACTTATGCCTTTGCTTGTCCTCAAGCAAAATCCTCAACTCACAATTAAAATTAACTTCCTCAATTCATAATTCTCATTCATAATGTCTCATCATAATTCATAGATAATTTATACATTGATAATTTAACTAGAAGAGTCCTAAAGATTCAAACAATCTAAATCATAGATTTTTATAGTATGAAAATATAGGTGTTTTTCCTTACCGAAATAATTACCTTTGATTCAAAACCGACAAGTATTGACATCCTCACTAAAGATTCACTCAAATCACTCAAAGTGTTTAAGGTTCAAAAATTAAGCACTCAAAAGTCAAACATGAAGAGTTATTACCATAGGCTTGTATGAAAATCAAATCTCCACCACTATAAAATGAGATGATACACAAATCAAAAGGTCTTTAAAAAGGGTTGTAACGGGGCTTGGTTAAAGGTATTGATAAAGGCTGAATTAGAGGGTTAGAATCGAGATTGAATTGATAATTTACCTAACTAGAAAAATAAACTAATACTAAATAATTACAATAATTGAAAATTTATCAATAATAACATGAGCTTCTTCTAAAAATGTAAAATTAACTGCCTAAGCTCAAATAACCAAGAACTAATAATGAATAAATTTCTGACTTTTTTTTTTAAGAATAAGAACAAGTATTTGATAAAAGATGAATTTAACCACTGAAATAAAGAAAGTAGTTAGGTAACTGATCAAATCAAATCTCGACAAAAGGGTAGTCAAGAAAAATGGGGATAACAAATAAAATAACTGGGTTTTGGGTTAATATTAGTGGTAAATCAAGAAATAGTTGATTAGGCTTCAAAGGGGTTCACTAGGGGTTAATTATGAAGGTAGGCTTTTAATGGAGTAAGTGGGTTCAATCCTAGGTGCCTTTATCATCTCAGTATATCACCTAAAAAATGTGGTCTCGACATGTATGATCGAAGCAAGTTCTAGAATAACAAATCAATGTTGACACACTCATAATTAATAAAGTGAGCAAGAAAAGAATATGCTCTAAAAGGCTCAAAAATATCACAAAAATTATGGTTTTTGATGTCAACCTTGCAAATTTCAATCTTCAAAGTAATATTTAAATTTAGGGAAACAACCTAGAAATTTTTAATTCTGAAAATAGACTTATCATGCTTGATTCTCTAATGTCTTAAAGTTTAAACCATCAATGCACAATTACCTATGACTTAATCCGAAACATATTAATGAAAATCATACATCAATAGAAGTTTCATTCTAATAGTAATATGAGAAAATTACTTAAGAACAAGATATAATTCAGGGATTTTCTGATAATCAATTAAATAACCTCCCCACACTTAAGATGTACATTGTCCTCAATGTGCAAAGATATATAATGACAATATAATAAGAATATCATAAGAGAGGGAGAGAAGTGAAACTTCCTGAATTTTGGATGAAATCCATGGAATAGTTGACGCGGAATTGTAGATATAACAACGTGAAGTGCATAATTCTGAGCAACTATTAAGAAAATAAACACAATTGTGGAAGAAGGTTACGGGATTACTCGATTAGGAATAATTATAAAAACTAAAATAAAGTTCAAAATATAAAAGATAAGTCTTTTGGAATTATAATACGAAATATAAAGGTAAATAGACTAGAAATAAAAATAAAAGGAAAATAAAAATAGAAAAAATAAAATAATTGGACTCAAAGGTCCTCATCGTCGGATGCGTCGCGAGGTGGAGGTGGCGGCGATATGTGAAATTGCTGACAAATCTGTTGCAGCGTCGCTTCGACACCGTCGAATCGTCGAGCGTTGTCATTAAATTGCTGCGTACAATACTGCTCAAACCTAGTGAGGCGCTCAGAAATGTCAGTCAGTGAAGCTGCCGCATGAGCTGGTCGGCGTGGCGGTGGTGGCGTAGACGGTGGCTCCTCGGGTTGTGGGGGGACATCATCAGTAATGTCCTCTGGGTCGTCCTACTCGGTGGGTTGCGAGAGCCGGTACTGGGGAGGATCAAACCCACGTCGGCGCTCAATAATCCTCATGTGAAGCATTGTCTGAATGCCCTGCGGGGACATCTGCCCGATAAGGGTGAGCGAGGATGATTGAGATGCGGTGTTGAGGAGCCCAAAATGTCGAGCCAGGCGTGTGATGTATGGGCCCATGGAGATGACTCATCTCCTATGCCGCTCCGTCTGATGCTGAATGGCGCGGACGATGAAGTAAGCTAGGTCAAAGACGCGCCCGTGCGCCATGCACCATAGAAAGTAGGCGTCGTGAGTGTTGACAACACCGGTGCTCTCTCGTCTACCCGTCAAAGTATGAGCTAGGATAGCAAGTAAGTACCTCAATGATGGGGCGAGAGCTGACGCCTTGGAGCGACTAGGGTCATAGTTAGCCAAGGCGCGGGCTAGTTCCCTCCAATAGGAAGAAGAGGATTAGTGGATGTGGCGAGGGAGGTCCTCGAAGTCGTCGTCCTCCATAAACTCATCGGTGTAAAGTCCTAAAGCGACCTCGAACTCTGGGACACTCAGCTCACGAACAATGCCTCCAAGACGGAATTGGATTGTGCCGGGGTCATCAAAGTTCGTCATGACTGTCTGGAGGTGGAATGTGGAACAGAGCTTCAAAATGAGCTCTAGGTATGTTGGCTCGACGATCTCGAAGAAATGCCCCCACGAATCGGTAGTCAGGAGGGCCCGGACGGCGTCAGCTAGTTGGACCTACTCCAAGGCGGCCCAATCAATGTACCTCCCCACGCCGAGGGGTCACGCGTGAAGTGTCTGAAAGAGGTCCTCCTGGGATCCCGGAGGAAACTGTAGGTAAGGGTGGTGCACTTCGGCGGAGGCGCTCGAGCAAGTCGCACCGGGTCCCTTCCGCTTTTTCAAAGCGGGGAAGGCTGTCTTTTTCCCTCGTGGTGGAGTCATTACGTACCTGAAAAAGCCAAAGATTTTCAATGAATAAAGTATCATTACCAGCCAAAAAAAAACGTATTATCCTAGTATTCCTAAATAACCCTATAATAGTGAGATCAGATTATCAATTGATTCTAACATTAGTACTAGTTAACAAGATTAAACATTAGTATCAAACTAATATATTCAAACTAGCTAACTATCAAAAGAACTAAGGTAATAGAAAGAATGAAGATAATAATATGAACAATGAATAATATCAAATAAATAATTAAAGATGAAAGAAATAAGTAAAAATGGTGTAGAACGGTGAACCAATAGAGGTGTTGAAGTGATGGCTCGGCCGTGGCGGTGGGCACGGGCGTGGTGGATCGTGCACGGGCGTGGTCTGCGAGCGGGTGCGCGTGGAGAAGGAAAAGAAAAAAGAAAAGGGAAGAGAAAATGAGGAAGATGGGAGAAAAAGGATGGAAAGGACGGAGGGGAAGTTGACGGTGGTGGCCGGAATGGGGAAAGTGAGTAGAGAGAGTAGAGAGTGGCTAGGGTTTTTGAGAGGGGGATTTGGGGGGGAAGATGAACAGAGGGTTGGTTTAAATAGGGATTAGGGCATACGGTCGGGGGCCACGCCTATGTGCCTTTTATTTAGGCCGTGTGATTTGAAAATTTTGAGTTAGGGCGCGTCTGAATCGTGGCCCACGCCCGTGTTCCCTGGGCGTGCTGGGTCACACAGCCTGATCGCACGGCCGTGTGATGCTTTGTTCGTTTCTCCCATGCCCGTGTGTAAGGTTAGCATGCCCGTGTTAATTTAGTCAGTGTCGACCACGGCCTATAGGCACGGGCGTGTTGCATGCCCATGTGACTTACTTAGTTTCACCCACGGCTTTTTGGCACGGGCGTGTTACATGCCCGTGCCACTTACTCAGTATCGACCACGACCGTGTGATATCACAGCCCGTGTTTTTGAGTCAGTTTCGACCACGGCTGTGTCGCACGGCCGTGGCATTTTATCGGAGCCCGTGTTTTGGGTAAAATTTTCGTCCTTGGCCCGTACGGTCTCCGCCACGCCGATGTGCCTACCCGTGGTGTCCACACGGCCTCGGCCACGCCCGTGTGTAAGGCCGTGTGGTATGGAAACCTACGTTTATTAGTCTGGTTAGTTTTTAGTTAGGTGATAAAAATAAAAAATATGGACATTAATGAAGTTAGTGCTCGGGTTGCCTCCCGAGAAGCGCTTGTTTAGAGTCCTAAGCTAGACTTACCTTGTATCCGCTCTTTATGGAGGTTCACGGAGCTAAATCTCCTCTCTAATATCTCTAAAATCCTCACTGTTATATAATTTAAGTCATTGACCGTTTACCTTGAATGTGCCATGAGTCGGATGAGTTACCTCGATTGTGCCATAGGGAAAAATGGTTTTGATTACGAATGGACCTGACCATCTTGATTTCAGCTTTCCAGGGAACAATTTGAGCTTCGATTTGTATAGTAGAACAAGATCTCCAACTTCAAACTGCTTAGGTTGCTTCAAACGAGCATCATGGCGTCGCTTTGTCGCTTCTTTGTATAAACGTGAATTCTCGTAGGCATTCGCTCGCCACTCATCTAGCTCGTTCAACTGCATCAATCTTTTCTCACCTACAAGTTTAAGATCGTAATTTAAGAATTTTATAGCCCAAAATGCTTTGTGCTCTAATTCAAATGGTAGATGACAACTCTTTCCGTAGACAAGTCTGTATGGGGATGTTCCTATGGGGGTTTTAAAAGCGGTTCTGTAGGCCCATAAAGCATCGTCTACTTTTAATGCCCAATCTTTCCTGTTTGATTCTACTGTTTTCTCTAGAATACGCTTAAGCTCTCGATTTGCTACTTCCACTTGTCCACTGGTTTGAGGGTGATAAGGGGTAGCTGTTATGTGGTGTACTCCATATTTCTTTAAGACTTTATCAAATTGAGTATTACAAAAATGAGTACCCCTATCACTAATAATTGCTCTGGGTGTTTCAAACCGAGAGAAGAGTTTCTTAAGAAATCTCACTACCACTCTAGCATCATTAGTAGGCAAAGCTTGAGCTTCCACCCATTTTGACATATAATCAACTGCTACTAAGATGTATTTATTCCCAAATGAGATAGGGAATGGACCCATAAAATCAATACCCCATACATCAAATATTTCACATGATAGCATATATGTTTGAGGCATTTCATTGCGTTTAGAGATATTACATGTTCTCTGACATCTATCGCACGAAGCAACATACCTGTTAGCGTCCTTGAACAGAGTGGGTCAATCAAAACCTGATTCGAGTGTTTTATGTGCTGTCCTAATCCCATTATAATGTCCTCCTGATGGTCCTGAATGGCAATGTTCTAGTATTTTGCTTGCTTCTGCCTTTGTAACACATCTCTGAATTACTTGATCTGCACATATACGAAAAACAAAAGGGTCCTCCCAAAAATATTTTTTGCATCAGCAAATAATCGCTTCTTTTGATGATGTGTTAACCCTTTTGGCAGGATGTTAGCAGCTAAATAATTTGTAATATCTGCAAACCAAGGTACTTCGAAGTCGGAAATAGCAAAGAGTTGTTCTTCAGGAAACGAGTCATTTATCTCACTTTCATCGAGTTCTTTGATATGTGGATTTTCAAGTCTAGAAAGATGGTCTGCTACGATTTTTTCAGCTCTTTTCTTATCCTGAATTTCCAAATCAAATTCCTGTAAGAGTAAAATCCATTTTATGAGTCGAGGTTTTGCATCAGATTTAGTTAAAAGATAACGAAGAGCTGAATGGTCAGTGTAAACGACAATTTTAGATAATATCAAATATTGTCTAAGTTTATCAAATGCAAAAACCACAGCTAGCAACTCTTTTTCTGTAGTGGTGTAATTTTCTTGCGCGGCCGTCAATGTTTTGCTAGCATAATAAATTGGTTGAAAATACTTGTCTCTTCGCTATCCCAAAACCGCACCTACTGCAAAATCACTCGTATCACACATTAGTTCAAAGGGTAAATTCCAATCAGGTGCAATTATAATCTGAGCATTTATTAATTTATTTTTGAGGGTATTAAATGCACCTAAACATTCCTGATCAAAATTGAAAAGCACATCTTTTTCTAGTAATGTAGTTAAGGGCTTAGCTATTTTAGAAAAATCCTTGATAAATCTTCTATAAAATCCAGCGTGTCCTAAAAAGCTTCTAATAGCCTTAACTGAACTAAGAGGAGGTAATTTTTCTATGGTTTCAATTTTTACTTTATCAACCTCAATCCCTTTACTACAAATTTTGTGACCTAACACAATCCCTTCTCGAACCATATAGTGACACTTTTCCCAATTAAGCACAAGGTTCGTTTCCTCACATCTCATTAGAACTCTTTTTAATTTTTTTAGGCAAAGGTGGAAATAATTACCAAATACTGAAAAGTCGTCCATAAATACCTCCATAATATCTTCCACAAGTTCATCAAATATGGCTAGCATGCATCGCTGAAAAGTAGCAGGAGCATTACATAATCCAAAAGGCATTCTACGATAAGCAAACGTACCATATGGACATGTAAATGTTGTCTTTTCTTGATCCTCAGGAGCTATTGGGATTTGGAAGTAGCCAGAGAGTCCGTCCAAGAAGCAATAGTACATATGCCCAAATAATCTTTCTAACATCTGATCAATGAATGGTAAGGGAAAGTGATCTTTTCTCGTGGCATCGTTTAATTTCCTATAATCAATGTAAACTCTCCAACCTGTGACTATCCTTGTTGGAATCAATTCATTCTTCTTGTTGGCTATAATAGTCATACCTCCCTTCTTTGGAACAACCTGCACAGGGCTTACCCAAGTACTGTCAGAAATAGGATAAATAATTCCAGCATCTAGAAGTTTAATTACCTCAGCTTTAACAACTTCCTTCATGTTGGGATTTAATCATCTTTGAGGTTGCACACATGGTTTATATTCATCTTCCATTAAATTTTTGTGGGTGCAAAACGATGGGCTTATCCCTTTAATGTCAGAAATTTTCCAAGCTATGGCTCTTCTATGCTCCTTTAGTACCTGTATTAACTCGTCTTTCTCATAGGGTTCCAATTCTGAAGAAATAATTATCGGTAGTGTAGAATTATCTCCGAGGAATGCATACTCTAAGTGATTTGGTAATTGTTTCAATTCTAATTTGGGGGGCTCTTCAATAGAGGGTTTTTGTTTTAGTTTGTCGTTTATTTCAATGCCCACATACTTCTTTTGTCTTGGGGAAGAAATTTTTACCTCCCCCATCTCATTAGTATCGTCATCGGCCTCCTCTCCTTGGGCAAGACACAGTTCCAACGTGTCTTTATGTATGATTTCCTAAAAAGAATCTTGAATAGAATGATCAATAGCATCGATAAAATAACAGGAATCATCTTGCTCTCTAGAGTATCGCATAGCATCATAAATTTTAAAAATAATTTCCTCGTCATCTATCCTGAGCATAAGTTTACCATCACCTACATCAATAACAGCCCTAGCGGTAGCTAAAAATGGGCGTCCTAAAATTAAGGGCACCTCAACATCCTCATCCATGTCAAGCACAACAAAATCAACAGGGAATATGAATTTATCAACTTTTACCAAAATATCTTCAATAATTCCCCTAGGATATTTAATGGATCTATCAGCTAATTGGATACTCATCCTAGTGGGATTTGGTTCCCCAAGACCAAGCTGCTTGAACATTTTATAAGGCATTAAATTAATACTGGCACCTAAATCAGCTAATGCTTTCTCAATATTTAAACTACCAATTAAATAGGGAATAGTGAAACTTCCTGGATCTTTCAATTTGGTTGGTAGCTTATTCTGGAGAATAGCTGAACATTCCTCGTTAAGCTCCACAGTTGATAGCTCTTCAAACTTCCTTTTATTTGTTAAAAGCTCTTTTAAGAATTTTGCGTACGTAGGCATCTGTGAAATAGCTTCAACAAAAGGTAAGTTAATATGTAATTGTTTAAAAAGTTCAAGAAATTTACCAAATTGTGCGTCCATGCGATCTTTCTTCAACTTTGCCGGATATGGGATCGGTGGTTTATACTCTTTAAGTACTGGTGTTACATTCTCGTTTACTTCCTCGCCCTTTTCCTTATCAGTTTCTTGTGGCATCTTCTTTTCAGCTTCAACCAACTCCTTCCCACTCCTTAGTGTAACTGCCTTCACATGCTCTTTTGGTTTGGGTTTGGTGTTATTAGGTAAACTACCTGACTGCCTTTCGGAAACTAACTTAACCAGTTGTCCAATTTGATTCTCAAGCCCTTGAATCGACGCTTGCTGATTTTTCAACGCTGTTTCGGTATTCTGAAAACGAGTCTCTGACACCGAAATAAACTTTGCTAGCATATCTTCAAGGTTCGGCTTTCTCTCTTGCTGGTAGGATGGTTGGAAAACTGGAGGAATTTGCGGTCTTTGATTCCTTTCATTACCCCATGAGAAATTTGGGTAGTTCCTCCATCCTGAATTATATGTATTATTGTAAGGAATATTTGGAGGTTTAGAGTTATTACCCATATAATTCAGCTGCTCATTCTCTATGCCAGGGTTGTAAAATGGATATTCTGTATTGCCCATTACTCATCTGTTTGCATTGCACTGCATCACTGGATGTACCTGCGAAGAACCACACAAACCATCAATCTTTCTATTTAAAAGCTTTACCTGGTTTGATAGCATGGTGATTGCGTCGAGGTTGAAGAAACTGGCGGCTTTTGTTGGCTTTGTCCTCATAACTTGCCACTGATAGTTATTCAGTGTCATCTCCTCTATAAACTCATAAGCCGCTTCAGGGGTCTTGTTATTTAGGGTTCCACCGGCGGCTGAATCAATCAACTGCCTAGTTGAGGGATTCACACTATTGTAAAAGGTTTGAACCTGTAGCCACAAAGGTAACCCATGGTGAGGGCACCTTCTTAGTAAATCCTTATATCTCTCTCATGCATCGTAAAGTGTCTCTAAATCCATCTGCACAAAAGAAGAGATATCATTCCTCAACTTAGCCGTTTTAGCCGACGGAAAATATTTTAACAAAAAATTTTCGGTCATATGCTCCCATGTAGTGATTGATCCTCGTGGTAACGAGTTCAACCACTGTTTAGCTTTGTTCCTTAACGAAAAGGGAAACAACCGAAGGCGAATGGCATCATCAGAAATGCCATTAATTTTGAAAGTGTCGCAGAATTCCAGAAAATTCGCCAAGTGATTGTTTGGATCCTCATCCTGCAAACCATCAAACTAAACAAATAGTTGAATCATCTGTATAGTGTTAGATTTCAGTTCAAAATTATTTGTAGCAATAGCAGGTCTAACAATACTTGATTCGGTTCCTGTTAAATTAGGTTTAGCATAATCATACATAGTATGAGGAGCAGAATTTTGATTCACCAGGTTTGCGGCAACCACAGGAGGTAGCGAATTATTTTCAGCCATCTCTTCTGTAGTATTAGTTTTGTCTTTTTGCTCTTCTTCTATGTATTTTAGACTTCGCCTTATTTCTCTTCGATTTCTGCGAACTGTACTTTCAATCTCACTGTCAAAAAGTAATGGTCCTGACGGGTTCCTTCTAGTCATAAACTAAAAGTTCTTGCCAGAAGCAAAGAAGGAAAAATTAGAAAAGTAAAAGAAAGTAAAAATTAAATTGCAATAAATAAAAATGGCTAAAGTAATAAAAATTTAGCGTTCCTAATATCTTAGTCCCCCGACAACGGCGCCAAAAACTTGATGTGTCTAAAACTAACTACGACAACAATAAAGGCAAGCGCACTTGTCGTTTAATAGTATAGTTATGGTAAGACAAATAATATCGTATCCACAAGGACCAAGAGTACTAGTAATTACTATCTTTTTATTATTTAGCCGAAGTATAGGAGTGATTTCTTTTTAAACTAAAACCAATTAAAAACACGACAACGAAAGAATTAGGAAAATACTTTTAGACAACTTATGTGATAGGCAATACCTAAGGAAGAATCCAGCTAGACTTCACTTATTACTTTTGATTCATATGATTTATTCACTTGACTTAATCCGTAGAAATCCCTGATTTATGTTAATATCTCTCTCGAGACTAAAAACAACTGACTCTAGGTTGATTAATTGAAATCTTTTTCTAATTAAAACCCCTATTATCGCATTAACTCGATCTATGGATTCCCTTATTAGATTTGACTCTAATCCGGCAGATCTTCGTCGCCCTATGTCTAGGGTTGCAATCAACTCCGCTTAATTGTGTTGATCTACTCTTAAATAGGGACTTTTGCTCCACTAAATAAGCACATTCGACTTGAATCAATAACCTGAATTATTAAAACAAGAATAAGAACTCACAATTAAGAATAAGAACAAGTATTTATCTTATAAATCAAAATAGTAATAAGATCCGTCTTAGGTCTCATCCCCTTAGATATCTAAGGGATTTAGTTCATACTAATAGAAGGAAACATCTCAAAATAAGGAAAACAACAAAACATAGGAAAACCCAAAAACTTCTAAAGAACTTGATAGGAGATCTTCAGTCTTGATGGAGATCCTTCCTCCGAGCTGCTTCCGACGGCTGTCTTCGAGTATTTTCTGCGTTCTATATCACGTCCCCTTTTAGGTCACCTCCTAGGGTGTTTATATAGGCTTTGGAACGTCTTTCTTTGCCCACAAGTAACCTTTTCCGGATAGAATTCATCTTTGATACGGCAGGGACACGCCCGTGTTCGATAGCCTTAGGTCGTGTTCGCTCCTGCTCACCACACACGGCCGTGTGGTCTGGCTGTGTACGTTGATCCAGGCGGTGTTGAATTCTAAGATAGACCCATTTTGTCCCTTTTTGGCCCGTTTCTCGTTTTTTTCGACTCCCTAAGCTCTCCTGAGTGTAAAACATGAAATTAAAGGATTAAGAGCATCGAATTCATCAAATCTAATAAAAACTCATCCAAAAAATAAGCTAAGCATGGGGTTAAAACATGTATAAATTATGGTTTATCACATGGGTACAGTCGCAACATTGGATTTTTTATCAATTCTTTAGGTAGAACTTTGGGCAATATCAGACGGTCTCGTCATTGCTTGGTAGAAGGGTTACAGATTTGTTGAAGTCAATGGTGGATAGTATTGAAGCTATTCAGTTGATCGAAAGGAACCCTTCGGAAAGCAGAAATGTAACAGACATTGGGTGGTAAGGTTCGAACATGTTGCACGTGAAGTAAATAGTAGACGGTCCCTCAAAAAAAAGAAAAGAAAAAAGAGTAGATGGTAGAAGGACAAACTGCAGGATGATAATTGAGTTTTGGAGTGTTTGAGGGTGGAAGGTTAGAGTCCAAGTTACTTAAAAACAAATAAATTGCCCCACCAATACTTTTTCTATTAGCCACTCAACCGGCTAGCAATTAATTAACAAAATCTCGTCTTTCGCCCATTCAACAGGCCAAGTTCTTGGTAACACGATTGATTTGCTTTTCAGAAATCAATTTAATACAGCTTCTAAGCTTACCAAGCGGATGGATTAGTACTTTTTGGCAAAACCACCCACATAAAGCCTGTAAACGATACCTCGCTGGTGATCACACTACCAATACTCATAATTATATTTTTAATAAAAAAGATTTCATCTTTATTTTCTTCATATCATGTTCTCTTTCAATCTCACTATCATTAGTATTATCAAGTAATATTTTAGTCAAGACGAAGTCACAAGTTTGCCTTGGAGTTAAAATTAAATTCTAAATTTTTAATGAAATTAAAATACAAATTTTCTTTGTACATTATTATTCGTTTAGAATTTTAAAGAGATTAAATTTAAAAAAAAAATCATCTTTAGGAGAGCAAAGCATAATTTTATTATTAAATTAATTTATAATTTTAAAAAATTCAATGAGCTAAATTGATAATTTACCATTGGGGGTGGGGCCAGCCTGACCCCTTAGCTCCGTCCCTAATTTTAGCTAATGATTAAGCTTGATTTCTATGATGCTAGCCCAAGGTAGTCATTATTATACTTGTGGATATACAGTTTTTATCTTGGTACTTATATGTACCCGTACCGATATGTTTCGATTTATCGTTTTAAATTTATCATGTTTTTAAATATTTTTTAAATATATATTTATAATCTCATTTAAGTTCATTGATAGATTATATATATTTAAATATTTTTTATATATATTTCCAATTTGTTTTTTTATTTCTTAATAAACTATATATTAGTTTGATAAAAAAATACCATATATTATATATAAATGCAAATATATCTTAATTACATCCGTATAAATATATTTATATATAATAAAAAATTTAAAATTATTAAATAAGTTGAATATTTTAATTTAATAGCTTTTAATTTAAATATAATTATAGAACAATTAAAGTGTTTAAGATAATAAAAAAATTAAAAAATAGTTTAAAATATAAAACACCGATACAAATTGATATTGATTAAAACGGACCGAAATATATTAAAATAGTTGAAATGCATCAGAATTTTAATCCGAATACAACATAAACTATTGATACTAATTTAAAACCGAAATATATGGTACCGACTACCATGTGTTAAATGCTCTTCAAATCGACTGGTTTAAATTTTGAAATGGATTTCAGCTAAACGCCCGAAACTAGAAAATAAAAATCTTTGATTTTTGTGAAACAAGGCCCATACTATCTGCTTTGCAGCCCAAATTCAGGAATGGGTTTCCTGGACTAAGCAGCTTGTGTCTTCATGTTTGAAAATTTCCATTTCAGATTTTACCATTTTAGTTCGGCTAAAAGATTGAAAAAGAGAAGAAAAGTTGGCTTAATTGACTTAAAAAAACTGATAATTGGGATCATTTATTTGCTGATGGAGCAGTTGCTAGGGATTCTGGAAATGCCTCAGCGGGTGGAGTGGTTCGAGGTCGGAGTGGAAATTGGATTTTAGGATACACCCATTATTTGGGTAGATGCTCACTTTTTGATGTTGAATTTTAAGGTATTTTTTATGGAATTCTCATTCTATTGAGTAAGGGCTATAAAAAAGTTCGAGTTTAGTCTGATAACCTTGAAGTGGTTAAGGCATTGTCCACGAAGATATCAGTGGATTCAAGCACTACAGTTCTCAGGAGAATTAAACGACTTTTGCGCTCTGATGGCCAATGGGAATTCAAGTATGTCACTAGGGAGTGTAATTTAATTGTAGATCAATTGGCAAAGATCAATCTCTCTTGGAAATCACCTCTTCAACTTTTTGAATTGCCCCCTGATTTGGTGGTCAAGGCTATTCAGCAAGACAAAACTTTTAAAACCTCTTAGGAGGTTTTTAGTTGTAATTCTGTCTATTTTTCACCAAAAAAAAAGAAACTGATAATTGAACTTATTTTAAAGAAAAACAGTAAGAAATGAATCGACTTAAGTCGGTCGATTATATTAATTATTATTATTTTTGGACGAAAGGTCGATTATATTAGTTAAGTCACTTAACTGAAATAGTTAGTAATATTAGTGAATTTCATTGCTTTTGTTGAATGTTAATGGATTTGGGCTTACAATTTTGATTGGGTTTGTGTTGGTTTATTTATTTGGATTGAGAAAATATTATAATTAATATTGATAATATAAAAATTAATAATTTATGGGTTCGATTAATATGAGTATTGTTGTCCATTTAAGAGGATGTGAATTTGAGTGTGCTGAAGCGTATTATCTTCCTATTTATGGGTTGGGGAGAGATTATGGATAATTTTATGCATTGTGTAATAAAAAAACAGATATAATTAAATTATATAATGAAATTGTTAAAAAAAAACACCAATAATTTATTAACGTAACATGTTTTGGTGGACTCCTCAAAAGATCAAAACCGAAACCAAATTAACAAAATTATTTGAATTCAATTGGTTAACTCGATTCTAATCAACTACTAAAAATATAACTCCAAGATGCGGATTTGATTTTAATAATTACTATTAAAATATTTCATTTATATTTTTATTAAATTAATGTAGTTGTTTAATTATGAATTTTTTGTCTTAAACTTATCAAATTATTCATATATAAGTGATAATTTTTTTATTAATTTATTTCAAATAATATGGTTGAAGATGTTTTATCAATTTTAAAGGGTTAATTGTACTAGAATCCTCAATTTTAATTATATATATTTTGATGAATTATTTAACTTAACTATTTATAAAGCATAATATCATTACTCAATTATTTTTAAATTTTCAAAAACTAATTCAAGTGAAACAATTAACGTTTCCTCTAATTATGAAAATGAAATCTGAGGCTCCACGGGGAGAACTTAATCATGGCATTCACTTACCCAAACTCGTTCATATGCTAGATAATTTCTTACCTTTAGTTCTCGAATTATACTTAAATAAATATAATAATATCAATCATTCATGACCTAACTTTATTCTTACAGTCTCATATATGTATCCTTCTTTTTGTACTTTTCATGATTTTCGATTTGTATTTTGATCATGTTCACAGATATATTTTAATATAAACAGTATACATACAAGAGTCATAATGGAGACTCGCCTGGAAGACTCACTTACAGCAGCTCGAACGCTAGATCCAAACACCTGACTTGCACTCAGTAGCAATCACTGCTCAAGGAACATAGAAACATCAACAAAACCCTTTTACATACATTTTACCATCTTCTTCTCAAACATTGACAACCCTATACAAAGCCTTTTTTCTTTAATCTTATTGTTCACCAAAGTTAACAGACTTACTCTTCGAGACTCCTCATGCATAACTAAAATACTTACCCAGGTTATGATGAAATCTTCTGCTTTAGATCCAATTTTTAGTTCCAAACCAAAGGCAGCAAACTATAGATGGCTTCCAAAGAAAGTCACAGCAACATTTTCAAAAGAAAGAAGAAGATGAAATGCCTTTCTCTCTCCAACCCATTTAACTAATATATTTATAGATAAGACCCATGTTCCCTTAATAAAGCTCGACACATGTCACACTCTTTTAGAAATATCTTCAATAGTGGTTTATAGCTATAAATGCAAATATAATTAAGAATCCAATAGGGACAATATATGGTTACCCTAACCAGAGGGGCCCTAATTTCTATACTTACAACGCAACTAGAATCGTTACTCTAATAACATGGCATATTATGCCTTTGGCGGGTAATCCTTTCATAGTCATCTCTACACTTAGTTGTTATCCCATCCCCTCCAACATAATGATTTGTCCTTAAACGACCCTCAACTTAAACACTGTTAGGAATATGCCTATTCTATACGCCAAAGGAAACTATCAGGCGAATACCACTTCACCACATAGGCTATTTCAAAACCACGCGCCGACCTTGAACCCACTGGAATTGGGGTGTTACAACTAGCTTATCTTTCCACTACTATAAGCTTGAGAGCTTGATTATGTTAACAATGCAATAAGTGCTATAAAATCAATTAAGAAATTGTTGGTCAATTTGTTCCTAGTTATCAATGATTAACAAGCTTAAGATTACTGAACTAATTAAAAGCACTTCCTTTTAATGATTGAACAAACTGTTTCACCATGAGATCTCTAGTAGTTTTGGTGCTATTACAGGTTTCCACAAAGTGAGTGACATGTTGACATAGATTTCTTTTGCCATCAAAATGCTGGAAATTTGGAGGGTGATAACTTTCAATCATCTTCAAATGATTGATCCACTAAATGTATGCTTTGAATATGTATATGAAGGCGGAGCAACACTTTCAACTTGACATTTGATAGCTTCTATGATGAGCTCCATGACTTGAAATGAAAAAACACTTTGAAGTCCTTTAACAACTTTGATTTCACCAACTTCTTGAAGATTTTGATGTTGAGTTTCGCTAGAAGTTTGGTTGCTTCCACTTAGATGCTTGTAGTGAAACTATCCATCGTTTTTATTAGAGATGCCACTTATTCTTCCAAGGTTGTAGCACGATTTGTCATGGCATTCATCATTATGGAATTTAATATTAGGGGAGATGTTGGAATGGAATTGTCGCTTGGTTGACTACATTTCTCCTTGAATGATAATCGATGAGTAGAAACTTCTTTTAAGTTGTGAGCTGGTGAGGAAGCATCATAAAGTGGGTTGTCACTGAGCATTGAAGAAGTTTAACCGAAAAATCTAAAAGATATTTTTTCTTTTGCTTAAAGTCAAAGGGAAGAGTAGGGACATTGGTGCTTGACGATGAAATCGAATAAGCTGTAAGGTTCTTGAACAAGCTTGAGAGTTGGTTTGCTGATGATGATGATCTTCTTTGATGGTTTGCTGATGATAATCTTTTTTGAAGCCATTACACCTTTGAACTTTGACTTTTGAAGAGAAGAGATGAAAGGTAGAGATTGCCCCACCAAGTGTGCCAAATATTTGTACAGACAAATTTTGAGTCAGAAAATTTACATGAAAATTTGGAGTCATATTTTATTTATAACTTTGAAAAGAGTATAATCATTGAATTTTTTACAAAACAAAACTCTTTTGATTATTTTCTTTAGTTGAGCTTCAATCCAATGGGTCGTCTAGATTTGATCTTGAAAGGATGCAGTTTGCTTCAAGTGTTGCAATGACTTGCTCTTAAAATGGATTTGGAAAGATTCTTACTTGAGAATTTGATTTGATTTGGGTTCAATGGTCGTTGAGACTTGATCTTGAAAATGGGTTTGGAGAGAGTTTGGATCCAAGGGTCTTTAAGACTTGATCTTAGATAGCTAAATCCTTTTCAATGGTCTTCTAGGCTTGATCTTAAAAAAATGGGTTTAGCCTTCTTTCTGTCAATTGAACAAGATCGAGGAGCAGCTTTCTTCTAAACTAATGTGGTGTTATTTAGAATTTCTTTGAGTTTTTCAAATTCTTTAAAGATTTTTTAGGATTTTAGAGAAAGCTTCCAATCTTTAAGATTTTCTCTACAGGCTTTGATTTCTGAACTTTTAGACCTGTGATATCGTGAATATGTTGAATAGCTTGTAGGAGACCCCTTTTATAGTACTAGTCAGTCAAGTAAAAGAGAATTATTGTAGAATTTAACTTCTTTATTTGAGCTTTCTACCAGAACTAAACACTTTTATTTATTATGTTTATCATATTAGGTTAATTAATTAGAGAAAACATAGTCCTTAAAAAATATGATTTCTTTATAAAGAGTTCTAAAATGATATAATTTCTTGATTTATCTCTTTATTAATTAAATTAAATTTAATTAAAGATAAAAATTAATAATAAATGATGAATTCTTATTGGTCCAAAATTTCTCCCTCTATGGTATAAAATATGTTTAGGATTAATATATTATTATTGAATTATAATGAGACCATACTTATGAGTATATTTTTTCAAAAATTTGACCAATTATATAGCGTATATAATATGTTTAGGATTAATACATTAACTCATTTTAGTGCACATGTGTCAATTATGAAGCGTGCCATTGGTCAATATTATACGATGTCACCTTGGATTGTTTCCTATTGTGCTTCAACTTCTTACTTATTTTATCAAAGATCACAATCCCATTTCACATAAAAAAGATTACAACAAATAGGAAACAATGTCCTATACGAATAGATGCCATTGAGGCCACCAACCCGACTTTGCAAAGTAAAGGAAGTAGTCGAGGACCTAAGCCCTATACAAAACAAAGCCCTAAAAAGTGAGTAAACCTATCATTCTATGATGTAGGAAAAAAACACTTTCATTTCTTTTTTCAGGCCTACTTGATGAGAAATGAAAGCAAATAAGAGACCTTAGCATGAACATCGACACTCATAGCATGAATGCGCCACACTCAATCATTAGGGTATAAACCCTTGATGCAACGAGTCTTTGTGTAGATCCTTACTTCTGTGGTAGTGGACACATCTCTGACTTGAAACAAATCGGTGCAACGGAAACCTAGCCAAATCTAAGTTCATGTGGAACTTAAAGACAAAGTCACTAATGACTAGAGAAATCGACTTACCATAGAACTAAAGTGTCACCACTGTAGTACATGACACGACAACACATCCCATCATGACCAAATAGAGGATATGGCCAAGAGCAATGAGAGTATGGTGATCGGCTTTTCAATGAACATATAGTCAATCACAATAGTACTAGTAGAAACTTTAATGTTGAAGCCTAACCTTGTCGCACTATACCTCCAACCAAATATCTAAGTGATCAATCACCTCAGCCTAGCAAAAAGGGCCAACAACCAACAATGGTTGAAATAATGAGTGTTTGTTGGATAGTGATTGGAAGCAATCTAAATTTTAATGGTTTTTAGACAATCGGGATGGTGGGAGGGTGGTCATCATCAAGGAGAATCACATATCTCAGATACAAGGCAATCTAATGACAACGTCAACGGAGATCCAATAGAAGTTGTTTATAAATTGGGTTTTACTTTTAAGGAATTCCTGTGATTTTCCCAGCAATCCAAATAGAGAAGAAAAACAAGGGGGAGGAAAGGAGTTGGTTAGTGGTGATATTTTATGGAGAAGACTATTGATAGCATGGCTAGTGACAACTATGACAAAAAGACCTAACATTCTTTTCTAGAGAGTTTAGTTGTTTTTGTACTTTTTTTAGGAAGAAGGATAAAAAAATCTGACTTCCCAACATGGCCAACAATTAGTAGCTATCATGTTAACTTGTTCTTTCACTCCGATATATTACTTTATAATACATATATGATATATTGAAAATTGTAGCACCTATAATGTGGGTGAAAAAATTATATTATATATAAATATTATAATTTTTTAAAAATAATGATAGTTAAATTAGATGTATGGGTATAGAGGAGAAGTTATATGATAATGGATTGTTTTTAACAAGAGTGTTACTTTTTTGAAGATAAATACTTTTTTAAAAGTTATATATAAAAATTTTAAATTATATAATTATTTTTATGTTTTCTCTAAAAAAAAAATAAACATAATTATTTTTTAAAGTGGATGTCCATCTTGATAAAGATAAAGTTTTAATGTACTTTGTACAAGCCCAATTCTGCCCGGGCCCATCTAGCCTAAATAAAGACCCAAACACACTAACAAAACCAGAAACCCAACCCAATTACTAAAAACAAATGACCCAAACCATTAAAAACAGCCCAATACCCAAAGCCCAATTACCCAATAGCCAAACTAGGGTTTTAGAAAAGCTGAAACCCTAGCCTTTTGACCTGTCTGCCACCACTTGCTCTGCCACCGCCTCTGCCAAAGCTCATTGCCACCGCCGCTTGCACCGCCACTGCGCAGGATTAAAAGCGAGAAAAGACAAAGAATAAAAATTCTTGTAAAATGGTTATAAAAGCAAAGCCAAAAACCATTGTAACAGAGAGACGATTTTGGAAATAAAAAAATGATTCAAAAATATACAAACAAAAAGCAATCGCAGAAAGAAAAACAAGAAAAGGGGCTAAAAGCTTTTTATTTTTAAGGTTTTCTCCTCTCTTTATTTTCTTTTCGAATTAATAATATACATTTTTTAAAACATAAGACTAAAAGAAAAGAGAAGGGGCTTACCTTTCAATCGGCCAAAAAAAGGAAAAAATTTGGGCTTACCTTTCAACCTGGGAGCCGCCACCAATCCCTTTTTACTTAGGTGTGATTGGATCACCTTGTAAAACGTTTTATTTAAAACATTTAATTTTGGTCTAAAAACCGTAAAACAGGTTCGGAGTCGGTTCACATATGAGGAAGGGTTAGCACCCTCATAACGCCCAAAAATTGGTACCTAATCGATAAAATTATGTCCAAATGTTGAAACTTAAATGTATTTAAAAATATGATTTCTAAAAAAAACTTTGATTTAAAATTTGAGAGTTCTTCGATCCGAAAGAATATAAACATCACATCCAGCACGATTGGACACGATATTTTTAAACCCTCGTAACTAAGATCGTCTCATGATTTACAAAACTTGTTAAAAGGATATTTAGTTATTTAGCCAAACGAGAAATTGAAACCCAGCACGATTGGACACTATTTCCTGAATTTCTAAATACCAAAACATTGCCTTTTTTAAAAAAAAACTTTTAGATATAGAAAAAAACTTTAAGCAAATTGATTTAAAATTTGAGAGTTATTCGATCTGAAAGAATATAAACATCACATCCAGCACGATTGGACACGATATTTTTAAACCCTCGTAACTAAGATCATCTCACGGTTTACAAAATTTGTTAAAAGGGTATTTAGTTATTTAGCCAAACGGGAAATCGAAACCCAGCACGATTGGGCACTATTTCTCGAATTTCTAAATACCAAAACATTGCCTTATTAAAAAACCTTTAGATAAAATATTAATTTTGCAAAAATATAATTTTTATTTTAAACAATAACCATGTGACAATATTACATTTATATACTATCGAACATAAATATTAAAAGCAGTTAAGACATACTAACATTTCATATTTATAATAATGTAGAAAAATGACTAATAAAAATAATTACATAATGGCAAATATAAATAAATAAATAAGAGAGTAGGGGCAGATAAAATATATACATAGTAATATAAAAATGGTTATAAATAAATAATATACACAAAATATATAAATGCAATAACTATAAAAGTACATATATAATGAATAATATAAAATATATTACATAATATAAATGGATTTTATATGAAAACAAAATTTTAATAATACATGATAGAGTATAATATTTTATAATATAAAAAAATTAAAACATATAATATAGTAATTAATATATAAAAATAATATGTGGTGCTAATAATAATAAATAAGGATATTACATAAAAATACATATAATTTTATACTATTAATGCGTTAATATATATAAATAAAGAAAATAATATAGACTTTTTAATATAATAAAATAATTTAATACAATATTAAAAATAATAAAATAAAATAAAAAGATTTTAAAAAATTTAAACATAGAAAACAGGGGGTTAAATAGCAATTAAAACAAATTAAAAGGAGTGAATTAATAACGCGCGTTAAACCACATGGGCTGTTATGGCAATTCTGCCAAATCTTCAAAACGACATCGTTCGGATTTTACCTTTAAAACAGTTTAGGGGACTTAATTAAAATAAAATGCAAATTTGGGGGCCAATTTTATAAAAAATAAAACTTCCAATTAGGCTGAATTGTAACATATAAAACTGCGGAGGGACTGAAGTTGCGAATTCCCCATTTTAATAAAACACGCGGACCCTTGTCGGGTCCTCGGTCGTCATGCGCGACCACCGCTGCTCAAAACGGCGTCGTTTCCTTTCATCTATAAAAGTTAGTTTTATTAAAAAAAAATCATTTGGGTCTGGGATTTTTTAAAAAAAAATTGAAAACCTCTGAAAATCCCTTTTCCCCTCGCCTGGCAGTGGTCATCAGATTTCTGCTCACGCGCCTCCGCGGCCGGTGGCTGGAGGTCTAAAACCTCCGATTTCGTCTTCTCCGAAAGGTAATCCTTTTTTTTTACCCTTTTTTTTAACGATGGTTATATGCATATATATATATATATATAATAAAAAATAAAAATAAAACAAATAACAGAAATAGAAAACGAAAAATCACCTTGGTTGTCAAAGCTTTTTATTTAGAATATCCTCTGTCTGCCTATTTTGTGAGTATTTTTCTGTGTTTGTGTGTTTTTTCTCTATTCGTATCGTGAAAAACTATTACAAGGTATCGTGGGTTTTTATAACCCGAAGAATGAAACAAGAAAAGGAAAGAAAGATTTCATTTTTATTTCTTTCCATATTTGTTGTCGTCTTTTTCCTTTTTTGTGCAGGTGAGACGCGAAGACAAGGTGCGTTGATGGCGGTGCGGCTTGTGGACTGAGGCGGTGCGAGGAGCTGATAGTGGCGCGACGATTGGGCTCCAGCTGCGACGATTGGGCTCTAGATATTGCGGCGTGACGATTGGGATAGCTCCTGCGGCGCGAAGGGGCTGGGTACATGCTGCGGCGCCTAGGGTTTCTGGAGAAACCCTAGGTCTGGAATCTGTTTAATCTTTGGGCCCTCTTGGGCCGTGCTAGTTTGGGTCAGTTTGTTTAGATATGGGTTAATGGGTCATGGGTTTTAGGTGTCTGGGTCTGGTGTTGGGTTTGTTGTTTTAGGTACTGGGCTAGTGGGTCGGATTGGGCTTGTATTGTGGACGGGACATTATTTATTTCTTTATTATTCTGGTTTATTTTTTTGTTATTTTTGTTACAAGCCAGGGCATAAATAGGCTATTACAACTGCCCCTCTTTGCTTATTGTCGTGCAACGGGAATAGAGCAAAGACGATAAACAGACCCATTTTGCCCGGTCTTGTAAAATGGCTATATTTTCAGGGAGATAAGCTAGTTTCTTCAATCTGCTCCGCTGCAACTTCAGGGAGATAAGTGCTTTTGATCTACTTCCTGCAACTTCAGGAAGATCAAATCCTCTTGTCTTTAGTCTACTCGCCTACAACTTCAGGGAGATAAGATTTAGAGTGTCTTCGATCCGCTTCCTACAACTTCAGGAAGATGAGATCTTCTATCTTCAATCTACTCCGCTACAACTTCAGGGAGATAAAACTGAAAGTGCTTTTGATCTTCTTCCTAAAACTTTAGGAAGATAAGATCTTCTGTCTTCAGTCTACTCCCTACGACTTCAGGGAGATAAGGCTGAAATTCTTTTCGATCTGCTTCCTACAACTTCAGGAAGATGAGATCTTCTGTCTTCAGTCTACTCCCTACAACTTCAGGGAGATAAGGCTAAAATTCTTTTCAATCTGCTTCCTACAAATTCAAGAAGATGAGATCTTCTGTCTTCAATCTACTCCCTACAACTTCAGGGAGATAAGGCTAAAATTCTTTTCGATCCGCTTCCTACAACTTCAGGAAGATGAGATCTTCTGTCTTCAGTCTACTCCCTACAACTTCAGGGAGATAAGGCTAAAATTCTTTTCGATCCGCTTCCTACAACTTCAGGAAGATGAGATCTTCATCTTGATCTACTCCCTACAACTTCAGGGAGATAAGGTGAAATTCTTTCGATCCGCTTCCTACAACTTCGTCAGAAGATGAGATCTTCTGTCTTTAGTCTACTCCCTACAACTTCAGGAGATAAGGCTAAAATTCTTTTCTATCTGCTTCCTACAACTTCAGTGAAGATGAGATCTTCTGTCTTCGCCTACTCCCTACAACTTCAGTGGAGATAAGGTCAAATTCTTTCGATCTGCTTCCTACAACTTCAAGAAGATGAGATCTTCTGTCTTTAGTCTACTCCCTACAACTTCAGGGAGATAAGGCTAAAATTCTTTTCGATCTGCTTCCTACAACTTTAGGAAGATGAGATCTTTTGTCTTCAGTCTACTCCCTACAACTTCAGGGAGATAAGGCTGAAATTCTTTTCGATCTGCTTCCTACAACTTCAGAAAGATGATATCTTCTGTCTTTAGTCTACTCCCTACAACTTCAGGGAGATAAGGCTAAAATTCTTTTCGATCTGCTTCCTACAACTTCAGGAAGATGAGATCTGTAAATTCATCAGTATTGCTACACCGTCCACTGAGGGACATGTCCTGTAGACTCGATTCCATATGTTTATATCACATGACTAGGATGCTATGATCAGAATGAATCAAATGCTTCTAGCTACATGTATTATGAGTGACACGAATGTAACATGTCATGAAAATGATTCCTTTTAAAGGATTAGGATGCAATGATTGGAATGAATCAATTGCTCCTAATGAGATTTGTTATGATGCAAAAATGTTATGAGTATGATTCCTACTCTAGGTGTTATCACTCATTTGTTCTTCATCTTTGTTCATCAATCATGTTCTGCTCAACGAGCTTGCCCCAGTGTAATTTCAGAGTCAACTTCTCTTGGATCTTGAGAACATAAGGCTTGTACCATCTTACCATAATGAGGGTCGAAACTCTTTCTATCCGACCCCTCTGCTAATTTTTAGGATATAGGGTTTATTTCGAATTCAACCCATTCCACCACAACTCAGGGTTTCTTAATTCATCATCACCCCAAATGTTATGATCTGATGACATCACACCCACTCATCAATTGGACAAAGAATTTAAAGAAATAGTCTCTATCTAGACTTTTCTTTCTCAAATGTTTCTATGCTCATGGAAATTCTAAACAATTGTCCTGTTTTGGCTCCTTGTCTTATCTAGAAATTTCCAAAGTAATATGTAAAACTTCTTTTTGTGAAATTATTAGTTCGTCGATCATTATTTCAATGCAACACATTTATGAATAATGGGAAACAAGTAAATTGATCTTAAAAGGAGTTTAAAATTGAATAAATTATCAAAAATACAAAGGAAATTAACTGTATCTTTGATAAGAAAAAGAATCCCAAGATAATAAAATGAAGAGAACAAAAATCAGATGCCCTAGATATCGCCGATTGAGCTTCTATATACAAACTTTATGAAGACTGCCTTGAATTCAATATGTGTTTAGAAGACCCAAAGTATTTTGTTGATGCCCCGATATGCAACATTCTTCATTTCATTGGTGATTCAAGTGTAGCAAGATAATTGTGTGTCCATTCAGAATTTGAGCCGCCCTTTTCGAGTTTTCAACTCAAAACCCCTTTTGTCTCAAGGCGCCCTTTGCGGGTTTTCGCCTTGGCCTCTCCCTTTTTTTTTGGAAACTCAAAGCGCCCTTTGCGGGTTTTCACTTTGGCCTCTTCTCCTTTTCACGCAAAATACCTTTTGACTGAGTCAGAGTTCACAGGATTGGGTAAACTTTTCCCATCCATTTCGGTCAAGATCAGTGCTCCTCCAGAGAAAGCCTTTTTCACCACATATGGTCCTTCCCAATTCGACATCCATTTTCCTCTAAAATCTTTTTGTATCGGAAGGATCTTTTTCAGTACCAGGTCCCCCTCGTGAAACTCTCTTGGGCGAACTTTCTTATTGTAGGCTTGCATCATTCGTTTTTGGTACATCTGACCATGACGAATAGCCCTTAGCCTCTTTTCTTCAATTAAGTTCAACTCGATCATACCGAGCCTGAATCCATTCAAACATCCAGCCTTTATTTATGACAAAACTCAAGAGAAGGTATTTCCACTTCAATCGGCAGAACTGCCTCCATCCCATAAACCAATGAGAAAGGCGTTGCCCCAGTAGAGGTTCTGACGGACGTTCGATAAGCATGGAGCGCAAACGGTAGTTTCTCATGCCAATCCTTATAAGTCTCAGTTATCTTCCCCATTATCTTCTTGATGTTTTTGTTAGCCGCTTCCACTGCCCCATTCATTTTTGGACGGTATGGAGACAAATTGTGGTGTTTGATCCCAAATTGGCTACAAATTTCTGCTATTGAGCTGTTATTCAAGTTCAACGCGTTGTCTGATATGATCCTCTCAGGCATTCCATGTCGGCAAATAATCTCTTTCTTCAAGAACCAACTAACTGCTGACTTAGTAACGTTAGCGTATGAAGCAGCTTCTACCCATTTCGTGAAGTAGTCAATTACTACGAAGATGAATCGATCCTCATTCGAAGCTTTCGGTGAGATTGGTCCAATAACATCCATGCCTCACATGGAAAAAGGCCATGGAGAAGTCATAACATGCAAATGTGACGGAGGCACATGAATTTTATCTCCATAAATCTGGCATTTATGACATCTCTTAGCATAGTTAATACAATCACCTTCCATGGTGGACCAGTAATACCCAAATCTCATTATCTATCTGGCCATTGTGAATCCATTAGCATGTGTTCCACAAACGCCCTCATGAACTTCTTCAAGGATTTGCTTAGCTTCAACAGCATCAACACATCTCAATAGTACTTGATCTTTTCTCTTTTTGTACAAGATATCCCCATCTAAAACATAGTCAGAGGCCAATCTTCTTAATGTTCTTTTCTCATTCTCAGTTGCATGCTCCGGGTATTCACGATTTTTTACGTATCGTAATATATCCTGATACCAAGGGTGATCATCTTTTTCCTCCTCTTCCACATTATAACAATGTGCTGGTACTTTAAGGATACTCATTTGAATAGGTCTCATTTCCTCTGATCTGTTTACTTTGATCATAGAAGCCAGGGTCACCAAAGCATCTGCCATCTGGTTTTCATCACGTGGGAGATAATTGAAGGTAATGTCATCAAATTCATCAATCAGTCCCAGAACTATTTTTCGATAATCAATCAATTTGGAACCTCTCGTCTCCCATTCACCCTTGAGCTGATAAATCACTAGTGCAGAATCTCCATATACTTCTAACACTCTGATTTTACGCTCTATAGCTGCTCGAATGCCCATGATACATGCTTCATACTCTGTCATGTTGTTTGTGCAATCAAAATCCAATTTGTATGTAAATGGATAATGATCACCACTAGGGGACATCAAGATTGCCCCAATTCCATTTCCCACAGCATTCGACGCTCCATCAAAGTTTAGCCTCCACGGGCATTCTTCGATATTTGCCACATACATCAGCTCTTCATTTGGGAAATCAAAGCTCAAAGGTTCATAGTCCTCCAAAGCTCTGCTAGCCAAAAATTCTGCTACTGCACTCCCTTTTATAGCCTTTTGGGTCACATAGACTATATCGAACTCAGACAGCAAAATCTGCCACCTAGCCATCCTCCCATTCAAAGTAGTGGATTCCATCATATGCTTTAACGGATCAAGCTTCGAAATTAACCAAGTAGTATGATATAGCATGCACTGCCTCAACCTCCTAGTTGTCCAAATCAAGGCACAACACAATTTCTCAATCGATGAATATCTCATTTCACAATCAGTGAACTTTTTACTGAGATAGTATATCGCCTTTTCTTTTCTTCCTGGCTCATCGTTTTGACCAAGCACACATCCCATGGAGTTATTGAACACTGACAAATATAGTATCAACGGTCTATCTGGATTAGGCGGAGATAGTACTGGTGCTTTTGACAGATACTGTTTGACTTTGTCAAAAGCTCTCTGGCATTCATCGTCCCATACACCCTGATTGTGTTTCTTGAGAAGATGAAATATGGGATCACATTTCTCGGTTAATTGTGAGATAAACCGAGCAATGTAGTTTAACCTTCCAAGAAAACCTCGAACTTCTTTCTGAGTGCGCGGTGGAGGCAATTCTTGTATAGCTTTGACTTTACTTGAGTCAACTTCAATTCCTCTCTGGCTGACCACGAAACCTAATAATTTTCCTGACCGAGCTTCGAAAGTACACTTTACCGGGTTGAGCTTCAACTGAAATTTTCTCAACCTCAAAAACAACTTCTTCAAAACTTCAATGTGTTCCTTTTCTGTTCGAGATTTGGCAATCATATCATCAACATATACCTCAATCTCTTGGTGCATCATATCGTGGAACAATGTTACCATGGCCCTTTGATATGTTGCCCTAGCATTTTTTAATCCAAATGGCATTACCTTATAACAGAAGGTACCCCACAATGTTATGAAGGTAGTTTTCTCCATTTCTTCAGGGTGTATCTTGATCTGATTGTATCTTGAAAATCCATCCATGAAGGAAAAAAATGAAAATCCTTCCGTATTATCCACCAACGTATCGATATACGGCAAAGGGAAATTGTCTTTTGGGCTAGCTTTATTTAAGTCCCTATAGTCCACACACATCCGGACCTTTCCGTCCTTCTTGGGGATAGGAACAATATTGGCCACCCACTCTGAGTACTTGACCACTTGTAAAAAACCAGCATCAAACTGTTTCTGGACCTCTTCTTTTATTTTCAACACTACATCGGGCCTCATCCTTCGTAGCTTTTGCTGAACCGACTTACATTCTTCTCTTATAGGAAGGCGATGCACTACAATATCAGTACTTAGCCCAGGCATATCTTGGTAAGACCATGCAAAGACGTCCTTGAATTCCCGTAGCAACTCAACAAGATCTTTCTTCGTCTCTTTGGCTATGCGCGTCCCAATTTTCACAACCTTTCCTTCTTCCAAGGCTATGTTCTCTATCTCCTCTTTATGCGGTAAAATTTGTTTCTCTTCTTGCTTTACCATTCTTAGCAGATTTAGAGATAAATCACAATCTCGGTCATCTTCAAAATCCTGAGATTCCTCTAAACACATGTCCTACTCAAAGTGGACTTCTGAATCTGTATTATCGTTGCTCATGTCATTGATATCTAGGAACCTGTGATGGGTACCAAAGAATGTACAAAGAACAAATGAATTCGGGGACAACTATTCACATGATATGAATGAAAAGTATAAAATTTGGAATGAAATTAGAAAGTCAAAAGAATGAAAGAATATTTGCTCAAGTTAATTATCAAAATGTATTTTATTAAAATAACAACTTCTGAACATGAGCCTATTTCACAAAAGAAATCTTATTGTTCCTAGGCTAAAAAACAACAAGAGCATTTTGAATATTACTCTGTATAATCTCTAAAAACTACAGGAAGTTCCTCTGCAGTCCAATTGTCCAAAACGCTTCCAAGTTCATAAGGGTGAATGCCCAATAGGTTTCTTTGTTCACCTCCCTCTTCATGTATGGCATTGATATGAGAACTTTCCACTAACCCTCTCTCAGGGTGAATTATCCCTCCAGATACAAAGGTCTGAGATATGTGGGGGAATGTCATCGGTTCCCACTGGATTTCTTCTCTGTTCAGACGTGCCCTTCTTCTTTCCTGCTTTTTCTCTATTTCCTTCCTCTTTTGTTTACCATCTGGCTTGAAACCTAAGCCAAAACGGTATATTTTCTCTTTCAACAACGGCACTTGGACTTTCCCTTGGAGATTGCGGCCCAATCCTTTTCTTGGTAAGGCTCCTTTCCCCACCATCATTTGTAGACCCATATTCGTGATCTTGGATAGCTTGGGCACTGAAACTTCATTCCCTTCTGAAATGAATGTTGCATTTATGAATTCCAAAGATCGAAAAGAACACTCAATGGCCTCCTCATTTGTCTCCACATACGGTGCGTCATTGGTAACAGTCGCTATGATGTCCTCCTCCTCGCGTTCTGATGATCGATCGACCATCCATCACGATTTGATTTTTGATGAAGGGATGAGGGTACTGCCCTTGCTGAATGAATCCAGGGTCTTTCCAGCAAGCAATTGTATGAAGGTTTTATATCCATCACCAGAAAGTCCACCTCATACGTATTTGGCCCAATCTGCAATGGTATGTCGATTCTCCCCATCATCCTTCTTTTAGTGCCGTCAAATGCTCTCACTATGTTCTGACACGTCTTCATGCGAGAAATATCTATTGGCAACCTCTTCAGTGTCGACAATGGTAGGACATTCAAGGCTGATCCATTGTCGATCAACACGTTCGGTAGAATATATCCCTTGCAACGAGTAGTTATGTGCAGAGCCTTAGTTGATCCCATACCCCCAGGTGGAATTTCATCATCCCTGAAGGAAATAAAGTTATCAGCACTTATGTTACTAACTAATCGGTCAAGCTTATTGACAGATATGTCCTTAGTAACATAAGTCTCGTTCAGCACCTTCATCAAAGCCTCACGATGAACATCCGAACTTAAAAGTAAGGCTAGCACCAAATACGAGTGAGTTGGTTGCGTGAATCGCTCTACCACACCAGTATTCATCGTGCTTTAGGAATTTTAAAAATTCCTTAGCCTTTTCTTCCTTCACAGGTACGTTGATAAGGGTATCAAGTTCTTTCTCTAGCTCAACAGGCACATCTTTTGACTTTGCTGGTTCCGTTCTGACGTTTACCAAGTCGTAACGCCTCCCATTTCGTGTATAGAATCCCTCTCTTTGGATCTCCTTAGAAGTGCTTGCTGATATTTCTACTCCCAGTGTCATTACGTTACAATTGTAAGTCTATGGTACCATTTTGTTATCCTTGTAAGGAAAGGACACAGGTCTCTGAATTACCACCTTAGGCGCGATTTGTGCTTCGCCCTCTGCATTCCTCGGTCGGGAAATAATGACCCTTGGATAATTGACTTTTTGACTTGTCAACTCTCCTTCGGTTGCATGTATGTGTCCTCCCTATGGGCCTTCTTTGTAAAACTCCAGCTCCCTATTATCCATAAGGTTCTGTACCAATGCCCTAAACTCAGCACAATCTTGTATCTCATGTCCTTCAGTTTTGTGGAACTCACAGTAGTTCCTTGGTTCTTCACTTCTTTCTTCGAGACTTGATTTTGTCAGTCCCCTTTTTACCATTTCCCTCTAGATTATTCTCAACGGGGTCTTCACCTCCGAGATATCCTCCTTGGTCCTTCTTACGAGATCTTCCCCAATCGCATTTACCCCATTGTCTCCATGATTGGGTAATGGGTTCTCCACACTAGGTGTATCATCAAGCTTAACAACTCCCAATTTAAGAAGCCTCTCAACTACCTTTTTGAAGGCAGTACAGTTTTCTATAGAATGCCCCATTATTCCTGCATGGTAATCACATTGTGCGTTTGAGTCATACCATTTAGAATATGGGGGTTGCAACGGCTGCAGATAATACAGGGACACTACGCGTGCCTCTAATAAAGTATGATACAGCTCCTTATACGTCATTGGAATTGGCGTAAATTGGATCTTTTCAGCATTTTGTCTGGGACCTGACTCTTGTCTTGTCGACCCTTGTTACCCGGCAGTGACTACTTTTGGCTGACTAATAGTAACTGCCTTTGAGTACCCTTTATTGTACGTACTCGTATTATTCACCTCATTATCTTTTTTCCTAGGAGCAGATCTTCTAGTGGTTTCTCCTGGTTCGATTTTGCCACCCCTTATGGCATTTTCTATCATTTCACCCGCCATGACTATATCCGCGAAGCTTTTAGTGGTGCTTCCTATCATATGGGTGATAAAAGGTGCCTTTAGAGTTCCTTCTCCAAGAGAGGTGGTTGAACCTGCATGGCAACTTCCCTCCATCTTTGTGTGTATTGCCTGAAGCTTTCGTTTAACTTCTTTTCCATGTTTTGCAACATGATTCGGTCAGGCGTCATGTCTGTGACATGATTGTACTGCCTCATGAAGGCTTGGGCCAAGTCTCTCCAGGAGCCAATATTAGCGTGGCTAAGTTGATTGTACCATCTAAACGCTGCTCCCGTCAAACTATCTTGAAAACAATGAATCAAAAGTTGATCATTGTTCACATAGGCCGTCATGCGTCTATAGAACATAGTGATGTGGGCCTCAGGGCAACTAGTCCCATTGTATTTCTCAAATTCTGGCATCTTGAATTTATGAGGAAGTACCAGATCTAGGACCAAACTCAAGTCTTTGGCGTCAATTCCATGGTGATGGTCGGCATTTTCCAAAGCCTTAAATTTTTCCTCCAACCATCTACAGCGATCCTCCAACTGTCTTGCAGATTCAGTTTTGATCCCCTCTCTCTCTGCTATGTCTAGGTCAGGGATGACAGGATTGGCTGGGTTATCTCCTGGATTAGATCCAGAGCCAACTTGGAAATTCATGGGCGGTCTAGTATCCACCTGCCCTTGTTGAGGCCTAATTGTGACAGATGGCCGCTGGGGATACTCTTCAGGCTGTACTGGCGCATGTGGTGGGGTAAAATTCGAGGGATTGCCTTCACTCTCTTCTACAGTGATGGCCATGGGACTCTTTCCTTTTTCCATCATCCCACTCATCATCTGGGCCATTTTGGCCATCATGTTCCTCTGTGCCTCCAACATCTGGTCCCTCATCTCTTGTTGGAGTTTTGCCATTTGCTCTTGCATCTGGTCTTGCATTTCTTTTTGGAATTGTTCCATCCTTTGGTTCATTTTTTTGGATTTAGCACGTGTACCGTAAAGGTGTTCAGCTTCCAGATTTCCTTCCATTTTTCTCTCTCACTCCTTATCTCTCTGTTATAATTTAACTAATTAGACTCTCTTTATAGACTTAAATGCAAATGATATGATGTAATGCAAATGCATGAATGCTAAAAGGCATCGATTCTGATTCAACTTCATTTTAGAAAACTTTATTAGAAAACAAAATCCTTTACATAAAATAGACTACAAATAAGTTTTCGCCCTAAGTCCTAAAGTCTTAATTTTCTCAAGCAAGGAGACCAGCTCTTGACTATGATCAGACCGCAACTCATACTTCATGCTCAACGTATCAGCCTGTGATGCTAAAGTCTGCAGATGATCAGCTACCTCTCGAATCTGGACTATCGCTTCACCCATGAGGTAATCCCGACTTCTAACCTGATCATGAGAATGGTGAAGCTCTTCCTTTCAATGCCCTTCTCTCATTTCAAGCAACTCGATCCGAAGTTCACAACTATACAGTGCCGATTCTAAATCTTTGATCTTACCCTTCATTTCCTCGATCTTGTTCAGACTTGCCTTTAACTCGATCGCAGAATTACGGTTTCGATGATGATGAAGAGACCATCCAAGCTCAGCCACTTTAACTTTTAGTTCTTCCTTTTCATTTAAACTTTCTGCCGAGCTTTTCTCTAAAGCCTCGTTTCGCACTTGCATTTCTCGAAACTTCCTCTTCCAATAGTCAGCTTTGGCCTTTTCCTCTTGGACCTCTTGTCGCCATTGTTCCGAAGTTTTCCCCAATCCAGCATTCTTCATTGATAGACGCATTTTTTTATATTCAGTCTTCAAGCTATCTCGATCTTCCTCAATCTTTCTCTTCTCCTTTCTTACTATCTCGGCTTCTAATTTCTGAGCGTCCACATCTAGCTTCAAGTACATCTTCTCTTCTTCTAGCTTCTCTATCCTCTTTCTAAGCTCTAAACTTTGCCTTTCGAAATCCTGCTTTATAATCTCTAACTCCGATGGGATGACTTGTAAACACTCCTTCAGTGATCGAGCCCCCTCCACACTTGGCTTAGGAATGTTATCGTTGATCCTTTTTCTCAACCACTCTTTATATTCTGGGGTTGCCATCGGTCCTCGAGTCAAAATATTCATACAGCGAGCCTACTTCCAAGCCTCAAAAATCTCTCGAATCCTCTTCTTATAATTTTCCCCCTTATATAAGAATTTGCTTTGAGCTAACCCATGCGTTGCCGGTATGAACTGTCCTACTTTGTATTACCTTAGTACGAGCAACGGTGCATATCCACAGCTCCCCAAACTCCAGGCAAAGGTACCCAATCAAAATTTTTGCACCGGTAAAGGACTTCGTCGGAAACCAACCAAGGGGCTCTCCACTCAACATCTTCCTCTTGGAGGTTTTGAAGAATTTCCATCCAACTTTCCTCTGATAGATCGTCTCTCCTTGTCGTAGCTGCGGCCTCCTTTAAAGGGGAATAACTTTCAGAGAACACTCGATAAGAAACTCTGCCAACCTTCCAAAAATGGCTGTAAAACCAAACCATTAACAACTATGCGCATCCAATGAATCTACCCTCACCAGCTCTCCGACACGCGTCCAAAGATCTAAATGTCTCAGCTAAAATTGCAGGTACAGGTGTGACTCCTTTGTTAAGTCGATCGAACAAATCGGTAACCGCTTCATCTATATGTCGTAGCGCTTTGGGGAAGATCACCAACCCATAAATACATAAAGCAAAGATGTCAATCTTTTTCTTTTCATTTGGATGTGTCAGAATCAAGTCCCTCAAACTCACCCAAGGTATGCATTTACCTTCACCTTTTTCTTGAATCCTAGCTGTAACTCACTGCTCACTCATCCCTGTGATACCCATCAATCTTTTCACAAAAGTCGTAACATTGGCAGCCCTAAAATAAACCATATCGGCTTGGAACCTCGAGCAGTGAAGCAAGGTCGTATATTCCTCCAATGTGGGCACTAAATCTAACTCCCCAAAAGTGAAACAGCTATAAGCAGAGTTCCAAAACTGAGTCATGGCCCGAAATAGATGCTTATCTACCTTAATGTCCAACAAATAAGGTAGATCACCATAATCACGATAAAACAGCTGTTTTGTCTCATCACCCCATTGAGTCCATATATCCTTCAACTCTCTAAACTCATTTTGCTTAATACTAACACGAGTAAAATCCCAAAGTTTAGATACATACCCGTCAATTGAGCTATCCCCCTTCTCTAATTGCATTTACTTTGACCAAGTGCGAACAGCTGTATTGTCTCCCACTGTATCAAGGAACCCTTTCTCCATAACCAGCTTTCTAACTTAGAAACTGACTGTGAATCGATACCTCTAGAAAAATGAGATGATATGCACAAAAATAAAACACCACGAGTTAGTATCGCAGAATAAAATATAAAGCAAGTGAAATAAACACACCTATCTAGGTAACTACTAAAATTTTGGATCGCTCTACCTATGGTGAGTTCTTAGGGTTTACTATATGCGGTTTAGCTCTAAAGTTGAGGTACCTGAACCAGCAGATTCCTCGATCTTCACCCATTATAGGCTCATACAGACCGAGTTCGGTTCAGGGGAATACATTTCCCTATGGCCATGCGGAAACGAAAACTTCACGAAGACATAGGTACAGATGTATCCCGAAAGTAATCCACTAGCCCATGTGGAGGTGAAAACCTTACGAAGGCATAGCTTCTCGCTCCCACTTAAAGGTGTGACCACGACGGTCATGCAGTGCAATGCAAAGAGATATATTTTTAAAATCACATGCAATAAAATGATCATATTTTTTAAAATCAGAATTTTAAACTCGAACAAAAGGACATGAAATTATCGATTTTATTGCTTGACTCTCTTATTGTTCCCCAGTGGAGTCGCCAAGCTGTCGAAACCATTTTTTAAAATGTTTGAAAAACGGGGTCAACTTTTAAAAACGAAAATGGGAGTCGCCACCAATCCCTTTTTACTTAGGTGTGATAGGATCACCTTGTAAAACGTTTTATTTAAAACATTTAATTTTGGTCTAAAAAAACCAAAAAACAGGTTCGGGAGTCGATTATGTATGAGGAAGGGTTAGCACCCTCATAACGCCCAAAAATTGGTACCTAATCGATAAAATAATGTCCAAATGTTGAAACTTAAAAGTATTTAAAAATATGATTTCTAAAAAAAATTTGATTTAAAATTAGAGAGTTCTTCGATCCGAAAGAATATAAACATCACATCCAGCATGATTGGACACGATATTTTTAAACCCTCGCAACTAAGATCGTCTCATGATTTACAAAACTTGTTAAAAGGATATTTAGTTATTTAGCCAAGCGGAAATCAAAACCCAAAGACGATTGGACACTATTTCCCGAATTTCTAAATACCAAAACATTGCCTTTTTTTAAAAAAACTTTTAGATATAGAAAAAAACTTTAAGCAAATTGATTTAAAATTTGAGAGTTATTCGATCCGAAAGAATATAAACATCACATCCAGCATGATTGGACACGATATTTTTAAACCCTCGTAACTAAGATCATCTCACGATTTACAAAATTTGTTAAAAGGGTATTTAGTTATTTAGCCAAACGGGAAATCGAAACCCAGCACGATTGGGCACTATTTCCCGAATTTCTAAATACCAAAACATTGCCTTATTAAAAAAACCTTTAGATAAAATATTAATTTTGCAAAAATATAATTTTTATTTTAAACAATAACCATGTGACAATATTGCATTTATATACTGTAACATCCCAAAATTGGGCCTAGTAGAATTGGACCTATTGGGTCCATTGGGCCTTGAGCGTAGAAGCGTTTTAAAATTCATGAGAATTTGAGAACGGCATTATTTCAAGTTGGACTTATTAGGAAGGTGATTTTGGAGAGTTACGAGGTTTCTAGGAAGTTCCGGGTTCAAGTTAAGTTATAGGAAGAATTTTGGTGTTTAAGCATATTTAGGAGAAATAGTAAGTGACCTCAAAGCTTATGGAAATAAATGAGTAAATTGCTAGCATAATTGAACAATTGGTAAGAAGGTTATGGCGCCACATGAAGTACCTTGAGGGAAGAGGTTCAAATCCCATTGTGTGCAAATTTTGACTATTATTTTTGCATTCTTTCCCTCAGTGTCGGCCAAGCATGTAAATAAGGCAATGTGGACTTTTTATTTTTGGCAAGATGGCTAAGGAAAATAGGAAAGGATGAAGGTGAGGAAAGAAATCAAGAGAAAGGGGAAAGTAAGGAGAACATGTGGCCTTTTTCAAGGGAAGTGTTATGGAAAGAGTGGTTGGCCAATTTTTGACCATTATGGTCATGAATGTGGACGGTTTTGGGTGTAGAGGGAGGTAGCCGAATTTTCTTTGGCAATTGGTAAAAGTTTTGGTGTTGTTTTGGCCAAAAACTCCTATTTGCAACTTTTGTGTCATTTTTCTTTTCTCTCCAAATTTCCTTATCCTTCTTGCCGAATCTTCAAGCTTTGAGTGTACATCTTTCTCCTTTGTTTGGCCGAATCACTCACCGTTTTGTTCATCTCCCCTTAGATAGCTGAAACAATCTAGCACTCTTCTCTCCATCCATTCTTTTATTTTGACCTTTTCATCAACATTTTCTCTATTCTTAATTCGACATTACCTTGTGATCAAATCATCCTCTTTTCGTAGTGATTTAAGTGAGTGGCGCTACAAGGAAATTAACAATCGGTAAGTAGTAGTTCTCTCTTTGTCGATAACTTTGTTTCATCCGAGTTTTTCCTTAATAATCGAGTGTTCTTCTTTCTCTCTCGTTGGGTCTGAGTTACATTTGTCGAAACCATTTTTAAAATCTTAGAAAACGGGGTCGACTTTTTAAAAATGAAAATGGGAGTCGCCACCAATCCCTTTTTACTTAGGTGTGATTGGATCACCTTGTAAAACGTTTTATTTAAAACATTTAATTTTGGTCTACGAAAAGACGAGAAAATAGATTCGGGAGTCGGTTACGTATGAGGAAGGGTTAGCACCCTCATAACGCCCAAAAATTGGTACCTAATCGATAGAATCATGTCCAAATGTTTGAAACTTAAAAGTATTTAAAAATATGATTTTAAAAAAAACTTTAATTTAAAATTTGAGAGTTCTTCGATCCGAAAGAATATAAACATCACATCCAGCACGATTGGACATGATATTTTTAAACCCTCGTAATTAAGATCATCTCATAATTTATAAAACTTCGAGCAATTTTGATTTAAAATTTGAGTTCTTTGATCCGAAAGAATATAAACATCACATCTAGCACGATTGGACATGATATTTTTAAACCCTCGTAACTAAGATCATCTCATAATTTATAAAACTTGTTAAAAGGATATTTAGTTATTTAGCCAAACGGAAAATCGACGACACCCAAAGACGATTGGGCATTATTTCCCAATTTCTAAATACCATAACATTGCCTTATTTTAAAAACCTTTAAATAAAATATTAATTTTGCAAAAATGTATTTTTTATTTTGAACAATAATTCATGTAACAATATTTTATCGAACATAAATATTAAAAGCAATTATAATACATTAACATTTAATATAAACAATATAAAATACAACTAAAATAACTACACTAAGGTAATCATAAAATAATAAATAAATAAAGGGTATTGTATGAACAAATAAAATATATAAAGCAATATATATAAAACAATGAAAAATACTAAATAAATATTATAATAAATATATAATTTAATCCACATAAAAGATAATACATAATAATATATATAATAATTTTGAATAAAGATATTTTCAATATAATATAAATAATATATGATACAATATAATATTATTTAATATAAAGATTTTGAAAACATATGATATTAATATATAAAAATAATATATAATGAAAATAATTTTAAGTTAAAATAAAAAAGATTAATAAATAATAATAGTTTAACATATAAAGATATTGCATAAAAATATATAAATTTATACTATTAATGTACTAATATATAAATAATAAAGAAAATAATAGACTATTTAATATAATAAAATAATTTAATACAATATTAAAATAAAAAAATAAAAGGATAATAAAAAAAATTAAAACAAAGAAACAGGGGTATAAAAACAATTTAAACAGATATGAAAGACTAAATTAAAATGTGCGTTAAAGCACAGGGGTTAAAATGGAAATTGTGCCAAATTTTAAAACGGATTCGTAATAGATTTAGCCTTTAGACTGCCCCGAGGATTAAATTGAAACACAAAAAGTAATTTTGGGACTAATTGTAAAAAAAAAAAACAATAGGGCGTAATTGTAAAATTGAAATAATGCGGAAGGGCCTAACGCGCAAATAACTCATTTCTCAAAAACACGCGGATCCTTCGGGTCGGGTCAACTGCACGCGGATCTTGATTGAAACGACGTCGTTTTTGGTTTTAAAGGCAGCCTTCAAAACGGCGCTGTATTGATTGTTTATAAAAACTAAATTCAAACCTAGAAAAAATCATTTCAGAAGTTCCTTTAAAAAAAAATTTAAAAACACTCTTTCGACCCTCGTCTGAGTTCAGACTGCCGATCCTTCGGGTCTCCGCTCTGCGCTGCACGCGCCGTCACCCATGGCGGCGTAGAGGTAAAAGACTCTCCCTTTTTTCTTTTGACTGTTATTCTATGTAATATGCACGGATCAGAAAAAGGAAAATATGCACAGGAAAATGGAAATCACCTTCGAATCGATTTTTGTATTTTATTTCACTGCGATCTGTTTGAATATTTTTTCTCTCTTTATGAATATTTTATCTCTCTCCCTCCCTTTTACAAGTCTGTTCTAGGTTTTTATAACCCGAAAAAAAGAAACAAAAATCTTCTATTTTTGCCATTGTTTCGCCCTTTTTGCTGCGATTTGTTTCCTTTTGCAGGTTGGGCGAGGATCCTGGTGGTGACTGCGGTGTTATCCGCGCGCGAATCACGGCCTGATGAGGGGCGGACTGAAGGCGCGACGATCGCTTCTGGCGAGGCGCGCTGGGGTTTGAAACCCCTAGGCTATTACTGCTTCTGTTTAATGTTTGGGCCATTTTGGGCCGCTTGAGACTGGGTTAGGGTAGGATAGTTAGTTGGGCTAAGGGTCTGGTCTGTTATTGGGTTTGTAAGTGGGTCTGTTTGGGCTATGGTGTAATTTGGGCATTGGGTGATCTGTCTGAATTTAAAGGCTGTAAAGATGGACTATTTATTGGACATTTTTTTATTTTATTTTATTATTATTATTATTATTATTTTGGTTTTCAAGGGCCCGGGCAAAATTGGGTATTTACAGCTGCCCCTCTTTGCTCATTGTCGTGTAACGAGAATAGAGCAAAGACTATAAAAGGACCAATTTTGCCCGGTCTTGGCCCAGCCTCGACTTCTTGGTCCCCGTCTTCTTCAAATGGCTTCCAACTCCACTGCAACTTCAGCGGTATTGGAACTTCATCTTGATTTCAGTAGGTTTGATAGCTTCAATCTGCTTCACTGCAACTTTAGGAATGCAATATCCGCTATCTTCGATCTGCTCCACTGCAAACTCAGGGAGACAAGACCTGATGTCTTTGATTTGCTTCAAGAATGCCAAATCTACTATTCTAATCTGCTCCCTGCAAACTCAGGAATGCCAGACTAATGTCTTCGATCTGTTTCCTGCAATTTTAGGAATGCCAAATCTGCTATTTTAATCTGTTCCCTGCAAACTCAGGGATGCCAGACTAATGTCTTCGATCTGTTTTCTTCAATTTCAGGAATGCCAAATCTGCTATTTTAATCTGTTCCCTACAAACTCAGGGATGCCAGACTAATGTCTTCAAACTGATCCCTGCAAACTCAGGGATCACCGTGATGATGTCTTCGATCCGCTTCACTGCAAACTCGGAATTGCCGGATCTGCTTGTTTCAATCGATCCCTGCAAACTCAGGGATCACCAGACTGATGTCTTCGATCTACTTCCTGCAAACTCAGGAATTGTCAGATCTGCTATTTTCAATATGATCCCTGCAAACTCAGGGATCACCAAACTGATGTCTTCGATCTGCTTCCTGCAAACTCAGGAATTGTCAGATCTGCTATTTTTAATCTGATCCCTGCAAACTCAGGGATCACGGATGATGTTTTCGATCCGCTTCACCGCAAACTCGTGGATTGTCGATCTGCTATCTTCAATCGATCCTCGAAACTCGGGGATCACGGTGATGTCTTCGATCGCCTTCCTGCAAACTCAGGAATTACCAGATCTGCTATCTTCAATCTGATCCCTGCAAACTCAGGGATTACCAAATTGATGTCTTCGATCTGCTTCCTGCAAACTCAGGAATTGCCAGACCTGCTATCTTTAATCTGATCCCTGCAAACTCAGGGATCACCAGATTGATGTCTTCGATCTGTTTCCTGCAAACTCAGGAATTGCCAGACCTGCTATTTCCAATCTGCTCCCTGCAAACTCAGGGATTGCCAGACTTGCTATTTCCAATCTGCTACATAACCTGTAGAATAAGTATATGCTTATGTCTAATAATTAGGATGCCTTAATCGAAATGTATCAAATACTCCTAATTAGACATATTATGATATACAAAAATGTTATGAAGATGATTCTTATTTCAAGGATTAGGATGCCATGACCGAAATGAATCAAATGCTCCTAATGAAATTTGCTATGATACAAAAATGTTATGAGTATGATTCCTATTCTAGGTGTTATCACTCATTTGTTTTTCCATTCTTGTGCATCAATCATGTTCTGCTCAACCAGCTTGCCCCAATGTAATTTCTGAGTCAGCCCCACTTGAACATTGGGACATGAAGTTGGTATCTCCCACTGCAACTTTAGGGGAATGGCATTTAGTTTCTTTCTTATTTCTGTTACCACTCAGAGGTACAGAACTTGTATCACTTTCAATCTGTTACACCATTCCCTAGATGTAATGACCAGATGTATGTGTCTGAATGGATGCAGGGTATCCCGACAATGATCCCCTTTTATACTTGGATTGACCTTGTTCTTCATTTGTCGATATGGTGTCACCAACGAAATTGTCTTATCCAATAAGAATTTGAAGAGACAATCATTTTTCAATGTTTCCAGCCCTTAGGCTTGGTGAGTTCTGAACAATAGTCATGTTTCAGATTCCTCATATTATTTAGAAGCTTCTAAAGTAATATACGAAACTCCTTTTATGAAATTTTTATTAGTCCATAGATCGTTATTTCAATATAAATGCTTGAAAAAGAACACAAAAATGGACGAGAAAGAAATTAGTCAGGAGCATAGCTCAGAAAAATAATTTAATCAAAGATAACCCAGGCAATAAAAGAAAATTGAATTGAGTGTATCTCAAAAAGAATAAAGCAATCAAAGATAAGGGAAAAAAATGGGTAAGATAGAAGCTAGGTGCCCCAGATATCGCAGTCTGAGCTTCTCTGTTTCGACTTCTTGAGGACCATTTTAAACTCAAGATTTGTTTAGGGGATCCGGAGTACTTTGTCAATGCCCCAAGACGTAGCATACTTCCTCTTTGTTAATTCAGATGTAGCAAGACTACTGTATGCCCCACTTTTTGGTCAAAATTTGAGCCGCCCTTTTCGGGTTTTCAACTCAAATCCCCTTTGGTCTCAAAGCGCCCGTTGCGGGTTTTCGCCTTGGCCTCTCCTTTTTCTTTTCTTTTCTTTTTTTTTTAATTTGGACTCAAGGCACCCTTTACGGGTTTTCACCTTAGTCTTTCCTCTTTCAGGTAAAATCCTTCTTAATTGACCCTGAATTCATCGGATTGAACGAGTCTTTAGCATCCATCTCGGTCAATATCAATGTTCCTCCAGAAAAGGCCTTCTTTACAACATAAAGTCCTTCTCAATTTGAGATCTGCTTTCTTCTGAAATTTTGAATATCAGGTGCCTATCATGAAATTTCTTTGGGTAGACTATTTCCGTCATAAATCATCAATTTTAGTACATTTGACCATGATGAATACTTTCAAACCCTTTTCTTCATCCAAGTTCACTGGAGACATTCTTCTTCATCCAATTCTTGACTCAATCGAAGCTTGGAGCAAAGGAATCTCAATTTTCATGAGCAAAACCACTTCATAAACCAATGGGAAAAGCGTTGCCCCAGCGAAAGTCCTGGTCGATGTTTGATAAGCATAAAGAGTAAATGGTAGCTTCTTATGCCAATCTTTACAAGTCTTAGTCACCTTTCCTCTTTTTTTAGCAACCTTTGCTACACTGTGATATGCTGCCTAATCTTTGGACAAACTGTAAACTTTGACTTTGTACAGTTATGCGTTATTAAATGTGATTCTTTATGGCATTCTTTGCTGACATTTGATTCTTTTTTTTTGAATTAATGACTTCAACCTTGTAACATTGGCATATGAAGCTACTTTCATCCTCTTAGTGAAGTAAACGATGACCATGACGATGAGTCAATATTGACTAAAAGCTTTTGGCCCCATCACATCCATGCCCCACTTATGGAAAATTTGTGAAGAACTGGAGTAGGCATATGAATCTTGTCTTCTTTAATTCCGTATTTGCAGTATGACTGATGCAATCCCCTTCCATGGTGAATCAAGAGTGCCCGATCCTCTTTGTTTAGCCTGCATCTTATTAGCCAAGACATGTCCTGATATAATTGTGCGAAAACAACTCAATGATGTCTTGCCTTATTTTTTAGGCTTCAGTCTTCACCTTTTCCCTAGGCTCATAATATCCAATGACCCTTTGTAGAGTAAGGTTTGTCTTTTCATCTTGTTCTACCATCTTTAACAAATCAGAAGGTAGGTTACAATCTCTGTCATCTTCGAAGTCCTTAGATCCCCTAGACCCATATCTCATTTAAAAGGGGTCGATGAATAACGTCGCTCACGTCGTTGATATCTGGGTACCTAGGTACGAAGGCAAGAAATCCAAAGAATAAATGATTCTAAGGGTGATTATTGGTATAGTCATGAGTAAAGAATGAAAGAATATTCTAAAAAACAAAAGAATGTACAGTATAAAAATAGAAAGAATAAAAGAATATGTACTCAAAAAGATGTATTTTATTGAAATAAAATTTTGAACATAAGCCTATTTCACAAAAAGGTTCTTGTTGCCTCTAGGCTCAAGACAACCAGCATGTTTTGGACATTACTCTAAATTAGCCCTAAAAGTACAGGGATTTCTTCCACAATCTCATTATTCAAAACACTCCCAAGCACACAAGGGTTTGGAAACTTTGTTCTTTGATTCCCTCTTTGATTTCTTCAAGGAATAGCAACTTTCTTGTCTCCTCCTTCAATTACCGTATTCACTACCTCATTAAGTGATCAGGTTTTGATGGATCGTCGAACTTCACAACTCCCATTTTAAGAAACCTTTCGACCAACTTTTTAAACGTAGTACAGTTTTTAATCGAATGTCCCGTTATTCCCGTATGGTAGTCACATTGAGCATTCTTGTTATACCATTTTGGGAATAGAGGTTGCAACGGTTTCACATAAAATGGAGACACCATGTGTGCGTCAAACAAACTTTGATATAGCTCCTTATACGTCATGGGGATTGGCGTAAATTGGAGCCTTTCAGAGTTTCGCCTTGGGGAAACCTGATTGCTGGTAACTACCATCCTTGGTCAGTTTATCGAATCGGCTCTGAATGGCTCTTGTTATACCTACCGGCATTATTCGTTTTCTTTTCCTTCTTCTTCAGAGCTTTTGAGGTCCATTCTCCTCCTTCCTTTATTTCTACCAAAGCAACCGGTTTGGCTTGATCATCACTCAGGTTAAAACCTGAACCCATTGGAGAATTCAATAGGGCCAAAGTATGACATCGGGGTCCAATTATGACGGGTTCCCCATGCAGATGCGTGTTTGGTTGAGTCGGGATACCTATTGGAGAATAAACGATGTCTTCCTCATCATCCTCAGTATTGTCCACCGAGCCACTCCTTTTTCCAAATCCTTTGGCTAGTAACTGGGCTAGCTGGCCTATCATATTCCTTTGGAATTCCCGCATTTCTTGTTGGATCTCGGTCAATTACCCCTGCATCTGTATTTGCATTTGCTCTATTCTTTCCAACCTTTGCTCCATGTTTTCCAGGTTAACTGAAATATTTTTACCTAATTAGGGTCCTTTTATAAAAGTCTAATGCAAATGATGCCATGTAATGCGAATGCATGAATGCAAAGAGGTATCGATTCTGATCAACTTCATTTTAGAAAACTTTATTAGAAAAAAAAATCCTTTACATAAAATGGACTACTATATGCTTTCGCCCTAAGTCCTAAAGTTTTGATTTTCCCAAGCAATGAAGCTAGCTCTTGACTATAATCGGACTGTAGCCCATATTTTATGCTCAACATATCCGTCTGTGATGCCAAAGTCTATAGATGACCAGCTACCTCTCGAATCTGAACTATCGCTTCACCCATGAGGTAATCTCGACTCTTAACTTGATCATAAGAATGATGAAGCTCTTCTTTCCAACGCTCCTATCTTGTTTTAAGAAGCTCGATCTGAAGTTCACAACTGTGTAATGATGATTCTAACTCTTCCATCCTACCCTTCATTTCCTCAACCTTGTTCAGACTTGACTTCAACTCGATTGCAGAATTACAACTTCGATGGTAGTGAAGAGACTGTCCAAGCTTAGCATCGATCTTCAGAAAAGTATTGATCATTCACCCTAGCCAGTGCCATACTCAGAGAGATTATTTCGCTTCCATGGCTCATAAAGATCAGAATTTTTTCTAGACAAAGAAAGAACTGTAGAGCTCTAGGAAGTTTAAATTGTATCTGTTCAAACATTTTTTCAACTCTAACCACAGGTGAAAGGTATCTATTCTGGTTCATCTCATTGAATAAATCAAATGTGGGATCAATACGAATTCTTTTCATTTCTCTGAATCAAATCCCTTGTAATGTTGTTTGGATCACAACGAGGAGCCTAACAGCCCATCCTTCAATCCTAGATGGCTCCACCAATTTCTTGTTGTTAAAATTCCTACTCCCATTCCTTGAAAAGAAATCTTCACCATTGCACCTTCTTAACCTTGGTGCTGGCAAAATACGTCCATCCACTTGGGTGAAATTAGAGTTGATATTAACACCACAAGATTTCAGCATTGGTTCAGCACCATAATTTAGACAAAACAGTCATCTGCCTTAATTTTCCAACCAGAGAAGCTCTTTGGAAAGTTGATCAACTACTGGACCAGATTGAATTATCATGGTAGTTAATACATCGATATTTAGTGAAAGGCCTCCTTAAGTGGCTCTGAAACTTGAATGGAAACCCCTATAGCCAAGGGCACCTCTTCTAATGTCTGTGAAGTTGTTCTGATTATCTTGAAAGATTGGCGAACAAGTGGGCATCCCTGTTTCGTAGCATGCTACCTTAAAATGATATCCAGCACCCTCAGTGCTTCTTGAGAGTTTTCAGATTCCTGCCCGTGCCGAGCATTTTGAATTGCTTGCATGGGTATCTTCGCAGCATAGCTAATCTCAACTTTAAAAGTCTTTGGATGATACGGTCTTCTTAATCTCTTTCTTTTTCACGTCCATTTGGGTTATCCTGACCATCAGGGCTTGCATTTCCATTGTTTTTGGTAGGTGCAACATCCTCAAGTACAACAGTAAACTCGAGCTTGTTGTTTGGTAGCAGACCTATAATAAATAAACCTTTTTACCATCATAGGCAAAATTCTTTCCATCCAAATCATTTTTGTAGGTCTCATGCACTCTATCGGTCATTTTCCTTCCAACACTCCTATCGTCCATAGGGCGACCATCTTCATATGAAAGAGAAACGCTGTGCTGATAGAAGTGTCTATCCGTACTCCCCACGCTCACTTTGAAATGATTGGTGAGTATAGTTACCTTTTGCCCTTTATTTTTGACACCACACCTTGCCATAGGGTGTCATACAATCTTCTTCGCATCCAATTATGCTTTGATCGGAACATCATCAGGAAGCACAGGTAGCTGAGGAGACAAGGATTCTAGCATTGCCCCTATTCCCCTCCTGCTCAAACGAATCCATACCATGAAATCTACTTTCTCTAATTGGTTTTGCTCTGACCATATACAAACGATTGCATTGTCTTCCACTTTATCAAGGAATTCGTTCTCCATAACCAGCTTTCTAACTTATAAACTGACCGTGAATCGATACCTCTTAAAATATGAAATGATATGCACAAAAGAATAAAACACGACGAGTTAGTAACATGAAATATAAAGCAAATGAAGTAAACAAACACCTATCTGGGTAACTACTAAAGTTTGGCATAGCTCTACCTAAGGTGGATTCTTAGGGTTTACTATATGCGGTTTAGTTCTAAAGTTGAGGTACCTGAACCAGCAGATTCCTCAATCCTCACCCATTATAGGCTCATACGGACTGAGTTCGGTTCAGGGGAATACATTTCCCTATGGCCACACGGAAGTGAAAACTTCACGAAGACATAGGTACAGATGTATCCCGAAAGCAATCCACTAGCCCAAGCGGAGGTGAAAACCTCACGAAGGCATAGTTTCTCGCTCCCACTTAAGGGTGTGACCACAACGGTCATGCAGTGCAATGCAAAGAAATATATTCAGAAACACATGCAAAAAAGATCATATTTTTAAAATCAAATTTTTAAATTCGAATAAAAGGACATGAAATTATCGATTTTACGGCTTGACTCTCGTTTAGTCCCCAGCAGAGTCGCCAAGCTGTCGAAACCATTTTTAAAATCTTAGAAAATGGGGTCGACTTTTTAAAAACGAAAATGGGAGTCGCCACCAATCCCTTTTTACTTAGGTGTGATTGGATCACCTTGTAAAACGTTTTATTTAAAACATTTAATTTTGGTCTACGAAAAGACGAGAAAACGGATTCGGGAGTCGATTACGTATGAGGAAGGGTTAGCACCCTCATAACGCCCAAAAATTAGTACCTAATCGATAGAATCATGTCCAAATGTTTGAAACTTAAAAGTATTTAAAAATATGATTTTAAAAAAACTTTGATTTAAAATTTGAGAGTTCTTCGATCCGAAAGAATATAAACATCACATCCAGCACGATTGGACATGATATTTTAAAACCCTCGTAATTAAGATCATCTCATAATTTATAAAACTTCGAGCAATTTTGATTTAAAATCTGAGTTCTTTGATCCGAAAGAATATAAACATCACATCCAGCACGATTGGACATAATATTTTTAAACCCTCGTAACTAAGATCATCTCATAATTTATAAAACTTGTTAAAAGGATATTTAGTTATTTAGCCAAACGGAAAATCAACACCCAGCACGATTGGGCATTATTTCCCGAATTTCTAAATACCAAAACATTGCCTTATTTTAAAAACCTTTAAATAAAATATTAATTTTACAAAAATGTATTTTTTATTTTGAACAATAATTCATGTAACAATATTTTATCGAACATAAATATTAAAAGCAATTATAATACATTAACATTTAATATAAACAATATAAAATACAACTAAAATAACTACACTAAGGTAATCATAAAATAATAAATAAATAAAGGGTATTGTATGAACAAATAAAATATATAAAGCAATATATATAAAACAATGAAAAATACTAAATAAATATTATAATAAATATATAATTTAATCCACATAAAAGATAATACATAATAATATATATAATAAATTTGAATAAAGATATTTTCAATATAATATAAATAATATATGATATAATATAATATTATGTAATATAAAGATTTTAAAAACATATAATATTAATATATAAAAATAATATATAATGAAAATAATTTTAAGTTAAAATAAAAAAGATTAATAAATAATAATAGTTTAATATATAAAGATATTGCATAAAAAATATATAAATTTATACTATTAATGTACTAATATATAAATAATAAAGAAAACAATAGACTATTTAATATAATAAAATAATTTAATACAATATTAAAATAATAAAATAAAAGGATAATAAAAAAATTAAAACAAAGAAACAAGGGTATAAAAACAATTTAAACATATATGAAAGACTAAATTAAAATGCGTGTTAAAACACATGGGTTAAAATGGAAATTGTGCAAAATTTTAAAACGGTGTCGTAATAGATTTAGCCTTTAGACTGCCCCGAGGATTAAATTGAAACACAAAAAGTAATTTTGGGACTAATTATAAAAAAAAAACAATAGGACGTAATTGTAAAATTGAAATAATACGGAAGGGCCTGACGCGCAAATAACTCATTTCTCAAAAACACGCGGATCCTTCGAGTCAGGTCAACTGCGCGCGGATCTTGATTGAAACGACGTCGTTTTTGGTTTTAAAGGCAGCCTTCAAAACGGCGCCGTATTGATTGTTTATAAAAACTAAATTCAAACCTAAAAAAAACCATTTCAGAAGTTCCTTTAAAAAAAATTTAAAAAAACTTTCTCGACCCTCGTCTGAGTTCAGACCGCCGATCCTTCGGGTCTCCGCTCCGCGCTGCACGCGCCGTCACCCATGGCGGCGTAGAGGTAAAAGACTCTCCCTTTTTTCTTTTGACTGTTATTCTATGTAATATGCACGGATCAGAGAAAGGAAAATATGCACAGGAAAATGGAAATCACCTTCGAATCGACTTTTGTATTTTATTTCACTGCGATCTGTTTGAATATTTTTTCTCTTTATGAATATTTTATCTCTCTCCCTCCCTTTTACAAGTCTGTTCTAGGGTTTTTATAACCCGAAAAAAAGAAATAAAAATCTTCTAATTTTGCCATTGTTTCGCCCTTTTTGCTGCGATTTGTTTCCTTTTGCAGGTTGGGCAAGGATCCTGGTGGTGACTGCGGCGTTATCCGCGCGCGAATCGCGGCCTGATGAGGGGCGGACTGAAGGCGCGACGATCGGCTTCTGCTGAGCGGGGCCTAGGGTTTCAGAAACCCTAGGCCATTATTGCTTCTATTTAATGTTTGGGCCATTTTGGGCCGCTTGAGACTGGGTCAGGGTAGGATAGTTAGTTGGGCTAAGGGTCTGGTCTGTTATTGGGTCTGTAAGTGGGTCTGTTTGGGCTATGGTGTAATTTGGGCCTTGGGTGATCTGTCTGAATTTAAAGGCTGTAAAGATGGACTGTTTATTGGACATTTTTTTATTTATTTTTTTTTGTTTTGGTTTTCAAGGGCCCGGGCAAAATTGGGTATTTACAACATTCTTTTCTGTGATATGGCCATCGTTGGATTTAGGGCTTTCAACAAGGTGAAGGAGCACAAGTGATTTGTATTAACCAAATCGTTATCGTCGACTTGTCAAGCAAGTGGGGTAAGAATGTTATTATAAGATTTGTTTTGATCAAAGGTGGGATAATTGCTAATGACTCTTTCGCTCACCAAATATTGTTAGGACGGGATTTCAGTAGACAAAGGGTAGGATCGATTTTTTGTGCACTGAGGGAGATCACATTCGTGGTGTTGAAACGGTAGAAAGCACAACTTGTAATCAAGGTGTGTAATCCCGTACCCTTCCGAATATATGTTTGAAATGGTGTGTAATCTCATACCTCTCTGGATGTTTGTATGAAATGTTCTATGATTCGGTCGAAATACCGAAGAAAATTGGAAACCTGCATCCGAGACCACTCGGGAGTGCGTATGTTTATAGTAGTAACCATATTTTGCAAAGAAACAGTTTGGTCAGCAGCAGTAACGTGATTTTGGAAAAATCATGAAAAATAGGATAAAGAGAATTAGAAAGCAAAAAAGATATCGAATTAAAGTTTACTGTGTCTATTTTTATATGAAAGAAACAGAGGAGGAAGAGGAAGTTTATATTCTGGGATATCTTAATTTTAGTGAGACTGGTTCTGATGGACTTCGTGGTTCCCTGTTCTGTCTTGGAAAAATTGGTTAAAATTTTGCAAAGTGAATTATCAGTTATAAGTTATATGTATGGATTCCTCAGAGAACCTGTTTTCAATAGAAAAAAGTGGGAGCAGTATATGAAAACCGTACAGTGAGATATTTGAAATTAAGGTAAGAGAGGTCAGAATCGTTGGTCAGTGAAACAAGGGAAACTTTAAGGAATAAACTGTACTAAATGGCTAAACCAAAAATTCTGGAAAATTTTTAGTAAAAAGATATATGAGTCTAGTTTCAAGGAAAATTTACGGATTTAGATTTCGAGATTCCTAACTCGAGTTATAGTCAATTTAGTCAGTACGACGCAGATGGATAGTTTCGATTTTTATGCCCCACATTAGTAGTTAAGTCTAGGTTGCGGAATTACCAAAATACCCTTAGAGGGTAAATTACCGAAATACCCCTCGGTTGCGAGATTACCAAATTACCCTTAGTGGGTAAGATTACCGAATTACAAAAATGCCCCTATGGGCCGAATTACGGAAATGCCGCTAAAGGGCCGAATTGTTATATTGCCTTAACGGGCCGATTTGATATATAGCCATAATGGGCCGATTTGATATATTGCTTAATGGGCTAATTTGATATATTGCTTAATGGGTCGATCTGATATATTGCTTAATGGGCCGATCTGATATATTACTAAATGGGCCGATCTGATATATGGCTTAATGGGCCGATTTGATATAATGCCCTAATGGGCCGATTTTATAAAGTGTTAATGGGCCAAATTGTTTGTAATAAATCTCTGAGTTATTAATTACCGTGGTTATATTGTAAATATTATGATTTACGATGTATGTTGCATTTACATAAGTTGCATGGGATTGGGATATTGATGATCGGGGAAGTGAAATTTGGTGGCTCTGCCACATATTCTGGTGACTCTGTCACATTTTGTCTGGTGGCTAAGCCACGTATATTCTGTTTATTCTGGTGGCTTGTCCACAATTTGAATTTGATATAAATGGCTAAATACCTATGATTGGTGTGTTGGCGGGGTGGGTTGACAAAAGATCCCCACAGGTGTGATGGGTGGTACGGGTGGTGTGTAGCGGATGGATTATTAGGTTGGTTTGGGTTTGCATACATTCATACATTGTATATATATAAATATATTCTATTTTGTAAATGGGCTTTGGTCCAAGTGCATGTTAAATGGGCTTAAGCCCAAGATAATGCTATATGGGTTCAGGCCTAGTGGATGACGGTAAGGGGATTTCACACTGAGTTCTTGTAACTCACCCCTCCTTTTTAATCTCTGTAGGTAATGCTCCGTTGTAAGGACTTGGGCCCATGGATGACTCGATGGAGGCCATACTTCAGAAATGGTGTTTATTTTGAACTTTAGATTTCTATTTTCGTTCACTTTACTACTTAGGGTTTTTTTTAATGATGTAATAAGGCCTCTGGAGTATTTATTTTTGCTTTATGTTGACGTACTTTAATTTTGCTTGAATTGTTTTTAAATGGGAAGTTTTCTAAAAACTTAAATAAAGGTTTTCCAAAATCGATTAACAAATGGATTTCATAATAAACTTTTATAAATATTTTAACACGGAAGTTTTCACTCGAACTATCAAACAATATTTTCAAAAGTCACGGTTTTAAAAGATTACTAGTTTGATTATCGATTTATCAAATAACCTCTCAAAAATACTTGTATTTTATCTACATTTCCGCAACGATTTCAAAATGCTTCTGCAACTCTATTTCTAAACATCACATTTTTGTAAATTATTCATTTCAAATATGCCTTCGCTACTAAAAAGGTTTTTAAAGATTATTACGTTTTCAAGTAGTTAACAATTGCTTAAGTGTTTTTGGTTTTAACAAAGTGGCTGTATTTCTCAAGCAAGTTTTTAATAATCGCAAAGATGTTTTTTTTTTTACTTCCATGTGACACACCAGATTCTGGCCTAACTTCTAGGCTGGGTTTGGGGTGTTACATTTTATGGTATCAGAGCCCGGTTGTAAAATTCGGCTATGGTTTGGGTTCAAAAGCATTTTCAAAAGCTGTATGAATTTTAAATTATAGATATATGTGTTAAAGGAAGTATGGCACCACGGGTATCCGGCACCAAGTCAAGTAAGTTATGTTTTCAATTTATGATTATTGTGGTATGACTGTAGAAATACTCTAGAACTCTTAGCTTTAGGAGCTGAAACTATAGAAATTGAGACCTTAGATACGTACTACGAAAACAACTTTACTTCCTCTACTCCATAAAACATTGTTTAATAAACATTGAATAATTATACTGATTCATAAGACTCGTAATAAGATTAAATCGATTTAGCAAATATGAGCATTAAAGGACGTAGACGCGATAGATGTGGACGTGGTAGAGGCCGAGGTGCTAAGGCTAGATCTTCGGCATCGGGGCATGTTTCCGAAAGGGAGGCGCTGGTATCGCCAGTGGTTGAGACGGGATCTCATGATCGAGCTGAGGTTGATGAGCTAACTCAGATAGTTAAGGAAGTATTGGAGGAGGTTAAAGGAATCAGTGAAGCACTTCGAGTTGAGTGTGTGGACTGTAAGAAGAAAAGAGATCGCGGTTCTTTTGGGTCGCAGTCTCGTTCCGTAAAGCGTGTTAAGGCACGTCCAAACTTTTCGGCTTGCGATTATTGCAGAAGGTGTCATCCGGGAGAATGCTGGAGGAGGTCAGGAGCATGCTTGAGATACGGGTCTAAGGAGCATAAGACTCAGGATTGTTTCATCACCACCAAGTCAGGTATGTTTTGGTTGGACGTGATGATTGAATGTAGAAATTTTTTAGGTATAAGTAGTAGATAACTGCTTGCTTCTGTGGTTAGATGATTGGTTGTGTGAAAGAGGATTCAAGATTTTGTTAAAAGTACATTGGTGTTATTAAGATCAGAGTGCGCAGCGAAAGCATAGTGGTATGTTTTAAACGATGCGGTTAGTAGTTGGTTGGAAATTTTAAGGACGAAATTTCTTTAAGGGGGTAGAATTGTAACATCCCAAAATTGGGCCTAGTAGAATTGGACCTATTGGGCCCATTGGGCCTTGAGCGTAGAAGCGTTTTAAAATTCATGGGAATTTGAGAACGGCATTATTTCAAGTTGGACTTATTAGGAAGGTGATTTTGGAGAGTTACGAGGTTTCTAGGAAGTTCCGGGTTCAAGTTAAGTTATAGGAAGAATTTTGGTGTTTAAGCCTATTTAGGAGAAATAGTAAGTGACCTCAAAGCTTATGGAAATAAATGAGTAAATTGCTAGCATAATTGAACAACTGGTAAGAAGGTTATGGCGCCACATGAAGTACCTTGAGGGAAGAGGTTCAAATCCCATTGTGTGCAAATTTTGACTATTATTTTTGCATTCTTTCCCTAAGTGTCGGCCAAGCATGTAAATAAGGCAAGGTGGACTTTTTATTTTTGGCAAGATGGCTAAGGAAAATAGAAAAGGATGAAGGTGAGGAAAGAAATCAAGAGAAAGGGGAAAGTAAGGGGAACATGTGGCCTTTTTCAAGGGAAGTGTTATGGAAAGTGTGGTTGGCCAATTTTTGACCATTATGGTCATGAATGTGGACGGTTTTGGGTGTAGAGGGAGGTAGCCGAATTTTCTTTGGCAATTGGTAAAAGTTTTGGTGTTGTTTTGGCCAAAAACTCCTATTTGCAACTTTTGTGTCATTTTTCTTTTCTCTCCAGATTTCCTTCTCCTTCTTGCTGAATCTTCAAGCTTTGAGTGTACATCTTTCTCCTTTGTTTGGCCGAATCACTCACCTTTTTGTTCATCTCCCCTTAGATAGCTGAAACAATCTAGCACTCTTCTCTCCATCCATTCTTTTCTTTTGACCTTTTCATCAACATTTTCTCTATTCTTAATTCGACATTACCCTATGATCAAATCATCCACTTTTCGTAGTGATTTAAGTGAGTGGCGCTACAAGGAAATTAACAATCGGTAAGTAGTAGTTCTCTCTTTGTCGATAACTTTGTTTCATTCGAGTTTTTCCTTAATAATCGAGTGTTCTTCTTTCTCTCCCGTTGGGTCTGAGTTACATTCTTTTCTTTGATATGGTCATCGTTGGATTTAGGGCTTTCAACAAGGTGAAGGAGCACAAGTGATTTGTATTAACCAAATCGTTATCGTCGACTTGTCAAGCAAGTGGGGTAAGAACGTTGTTATAAGATTTGTTTTGCTCAAAGGTGGGATAATTGCTAACGACTCTTTCGCTCACCAAATATTGTTAGGACGGGATTTCAATAGCCAAAGGGTAGGATCAATTTTTGGTGCACTGAGGGAGATCACATTCGTGGTGTTGAAACGGTAGAAAGCACAACTTGTAATCAAGGTGTGTAATCCCGTACCCTTCCGAATATATGTTTGAAATGGTGTGTAATCTCATACCTCTCTGGATGTTTGTATGAAATTTTCTATTATTCGGTCGAAATACCGAAGAAAATCGGAAACCGGCATCCGAGACCACTCGGGAGTGCGTATGTTCATAGTAGTAACCATATTTTGCAAAGAAACAGTTTGGTCAGCAGCAGTGACGTGATTTTGGAAAAATCACGAAATATAGGATAAAGGGAATTAGAAAGCGAAAAAGATATCGAATTAAAGCTTACTGTGTCTATTTTTATATGAAAGAAACAAAGGAGGAATAGGAAGTTTATATTCTAGGATATCTTAATTTTAGTGAGACTGGTTCTGATGGACTTCGTGGTTCCCTGTTCTGTCTTGGAAAAATTGGTTAAAATTGTTCAAAGTGAATTATGAGTTATAAGTTATATGTATGGATTCCTTAGAGAACCTATTTTTAATAGAAACAAGTGGGAGCAGTATATGAAAACCGTACAGTGAGATATTTGAAATTAAGGTAAGAGAGGTCAGAACCGTTGGTTAGTGAAACAAGGGAAACTTTAAGGAATAAACTGTACTAAATGGCTAAGCCAAAAATTCTGGAAATATTTTAGTAAGAATATATATGAGTCTAGTTTCAAGGAAAATTTACGGATTTAGATTTCGAGATTCCTAACTCGAGTTATAGTCAATTTAGTCAGTACGACGCAGATGGACAGTTTCGATTTTTATGCCCCACATTAGTAGTTAAGTCTAGGTTGCGGAATTACCAAAATACCTTTGGAGGGTAAATTATCGAAATAACCCTGGGTTGCGAGATTACCAAATTACCCTTAGTGGGTAAGATTACCGAATTACGAAAATGCCCCTATGGGCCGAATTACGAAAATGCCCCTAAAAGGCCGAATTGTTATATGGCCTTAACGGGCCGAATTGTTATATTACCTTAACGGGCTGATTTGATATATAGTCATAATGGGCCGATTTGATATATTGCTTAATGGGCCGATCTGATATATTGCTAAATGGGTCGATCTGATATATGGCTTAATGGGCCGATTTGATATAATGCCCTAATGGGCCGATTTTGTAAAGTGTTAATGGGCCAAATTGTTTGTAATAAATCTCTGAGTTATTAATTATCGTGGTTATATTGTAAATATAATGATTTACGATGTATGTTGCATTTACATAAGTTGCATGGGATTGGGATATTGATGATCGGGGAAGTGAAATTTGGTGGCTTTGCCACATATTCTGGTGACTCTGTCACATTTTGTCTGGTGGCTAAGCAACGTATATTCTGTTATTCTGGTGGCTTGTCCACAATTCGAATTTGATATAAATGGCTAAATGCCTATGATTGGTGTGTTGGCGGGGTGGGTTGACAAAAGATCCCCACAGGTGTGATGGATAGTACGGGTGGTGTGTAGCGGATGGATTATTAGGTTGGTTTGGGTTTGCATACATTCATACATTGCATATATATAAATATATTCTGTTTTGTAAATGGGCTTTGGTCCAAGTGCATGTTAAATGGGCTTAAGCCCAAGATAATGCTATATGGGTTCAGGCCCAGTGGATGACGGTAAGGGGATTTCACACTGAGTTCTTGTAACTCACCCCTCCTTTTTAATCTCTGTAGGTAATGCTTCGTTGTAAGGACTTGGGCCCATGGATGACTCGGTGGAGGCCATACTTCAGAAATGGTGTTTATTTTGAACTTTAGATTTCTATTTCCGTTCACTTTACTATTTAGGGTTTTTTTTTATGATGTAATAAGGCCTCTGGAGTATTTATTTTTGCTTTATGTTGACGTACTTTAATTTTTCTTGAATTGTTTTTAAATGGGAATTTTTCTAAAAACTTAAATAAAGGTTTTCCAAAATCGATTAACAAATGGATTTCATAATAAACTTTTATAAATATTTTAACACGGAAGTTTTCACTCAAAATATGAAACGATATTTTCAAAAGTCACGGTTTTAAAAGATTACTAGTTCGATTATCAATTTATCAAACAACCTCTCAAAAATGCTTGTATTTTATCTACGTTTCCGCAACGATTTCAAAATGCTTCTACAACTCTATTTCTAAACATCACATTTTGTAAATTGTTCATTTCAAATATGCTTTCGCTACCAAAAAGGTTTTTAAAGATTATTACGTTTTCAAGTAGTTAACAATTGCTTAAGTGTTTTTTGTTTTAACAAAGAGGCTGTATTTCTCAAGCAAGTTTTTAATAATCGCAAAGATGGTTTTTTTTTTTACTTCCATGTGACACACCAGATTCGGGCCTAACTTCTAGGCCGGGTTTGGGGTGTTACATATACTATCGAACATAAATATTAAAAGCAGTTAAGACATACTAACATTTTATATTTATAATAATGTAGAAAAATGACTAATAAAAATAATTACATAATGGAAAATATAAATAAATAAATAAGAGAGTATGGGTAGATAAAATATATACATAGTAATATAAAAATGGTTATAAATAAATAATATACACAAAATATATAAATGCAATAACTATAAAAAGTACATATATAATGAATAATATAAAATATATTACATAATATAAATGGATTTTATATGAAAACAAAATTTTAATAATACATGATATAGTATAATATTTTATAATATAAAAAAAATTAAATCATATAATATAGTAATTAATATATAAAAATAATATGTGGTGCTAATAATAATAAATAAGGATATTACATAAAAATACATATAATTTTATACTATTAATGCGTTAATATATATAAATAAAGAAAATAATATAGACTTTTTAATATAATAAAATAATTTAATAAAATATTAAAAATAATAAAATAAAATAAAAAGATTTTAAAAAATTTAAACATAGAAAACAGGGGGTTAAATAGCAATTAAAACAGATTAAAAGGAGTGAATTAATAACGCGCGTTAAACCACAGGGGCTATTATGGCAATTCTGCCAAATCTTCAAAACGACATCGTTCGGATTTTACCTTTAAAACAGTTTATGGGACTTAATTAAAACAAAATGTAAATTTGGGGGCCAATTTTATAAAAAATAAAACTTCCAATTAGGCTGAATTGTAACATATAAAACTGCGGAGGGACTGAAGTTGCGAATTCCCCATTTTAATAAAACACGCGGACCCTTGTTGGGTCCTCAGGTCGGCGCGCGGATCCTATTGCTCAAAACGACGTCGTTTCCTTTCATCTATAAAAGTTAGTTTTATTAAAAAAAATCATTTGGGTCTGGGATTTTTTAAAAAAAAATTTGAAAACCTCTGAAAATCCCTTTTCCCCTCGGCTGGTAGTGGTCATCGGATTTCTGACCACGCGCCTCACGCGCCTCCGCGGCCGGTGGCCGGAGGTCTAAAACCTCCGATTTCGTCTTCTCCGAAAGGTAATCCCTTTTTTTACCCTTTTTTTTAACGATGGTTATATGCGCAAATATATATATATATATATATATATAAAATAAAAAATAAAAATAAAACAAATAAAAGAAATAGAAAACGAAAAATCACCTTGGTTGTCAAAGCTTTTTATTCAGAATATCATCTGTCTACCTATTTTGTGAGTATTTTTCTATGTTTGTGTGTTTTTTTCTCTATTCGTATCGTGAAAAACTATTACAAGGTACTGTGGGTTTTTATAACCCGAAGAATGAAACAAGAAAATGAAAGAAAGATTTCATTTTTATTTCTTTCCATATTTGCTGTCGTCCTTTTCCTTTTTTGTGCAGGTGAGACGCGAAGACAAGGTGCGTTGATGGCGGCGCGGCTTGTGGACTGAGGCGGTGCGAGGAGCTGATCGTGGCGCGACGATTGGGCTCCAGCTGCGACGATTGGGCTCCAGATATTGCAGCGTGACGATTGGGATAGCTCCTGCGGCGCGAAGGGGCTGGGTACATGCTGCGGCGCCTAGGGTTTCTGGGGAAACCCTAGGTCTGGAATCTGTTTAATCTTTGGGCCCTCTTGGGCCGTGCTAGTTTGGGTCAGTTTGTTTAGATCTGGGTTAATGGGTCACGGGTTTTAGGTGTCTGGGTCTGGTATTGGGTTTGTTGTTTTAGGTACCGGGCTAGTGGGTCGGATTGGGCTTGTATTGTGGACTGGACATTATTTATTTCTTTATTATTGTGGTTTATTTTTTTGTTATTTTTGTTACAGGCCCGGGCATAAATGGGCTATTACAAGTTATAAATACTCCTACAATTGGTTTTTGGTAAAGAGCTAAATATTTCTCATCTTTAAATTTTTGTATGTACGTATATATTCCAGTTGATCCACCACAACGCACAAAGATGAGTGAATCCTCAAAGAAAGTTGGGAGTATATATTAATTACAAGTTTCTTTATATTATTAGATGTTTTGAATGTATTCGAGATTCAATTATGACATGATTTGTTATTATAATTTTGATTCAATAGTTTTTCCGGCATTTGGGGGAGAGAAATAATAACTTGTAATGAGTTAGGGGGATAATAATTTGAATCAGAAGTTCAATAAGGATAACTCATTACAAGTTAACTTTTAGATGTATTTACAAACTTAATGAGAATAACCAAGTGTTATATACCATCTAATATTTTAATTTGAATCAAAGTCCCAATAGAACAATCAGTTGGAATAAATAATAGATTGATCGGTTCCAAATATAAAAATTCTTCTAGATGGTCATATAGTGGAGGCGGGTGCTCCAGAAGAGACCCAATACATAACGAATGAAACACCCCAAACCCAGCCCACGAGCTTTGACCAGATTTGGTATGTTCCTCAAGTAAACCGGTTCAAAATTCTTTTGTTCTTAGGAAAACTTGTGTGATTTTAAGAAAAATATTGTTTTGGGTTGGGCTTGTGTTGAAAAGGTTTCGTTTTATATTGAAATCCCTTTTATCTTAAGTGACAAAATATTTAGGGTTTAGTTTAAAAGAAATTTTAATTAGATTTTAATAGATAAAATTCATAATCATAATAAATAAAAATAATCTTAGGAGGCCTTATTTCAACTTGAGCAAATGAAACCAGGAATAAGTAAAAATAATTCAAGTCCATTTAAACCAATATTTCCACTGCATGGCCTCCTCGAGTCCATCCGGCTCCTCATCCGCGATCTACGAGTCACCTGAAAAATGTTAAAGGAGAAGGTGAGTCACCAAGACTCAATGTGTAACCCTTCCCCGATTTAGTGCAACAACATACACAATTTATAACAAATTAACATGCACTAAACCATGCACCCAACCTAGCCATCCAAACACCTTTCTCTACCCCGTGTGGTACCACACCACTGGTGGTGCCAAACCACTGGTGACTTAAAGTCACGATATCCGTCAATACTTGTGGTGCAAAACCACTGGTGACCCGAAGTCACAAATCAAATGATGGGGCCAACCCATCGTGTGATACCAAATCACTGGCGTCAATCCCATCATATAAACCGTGGGGCCAACCCAACACGTGGTGCTAAGCCACCGGGGCGAGACGCTATGAGGTGCCAAACCTCCGGAGGTGCCAAACCTCTGTGACCGTAGTCACAATGTGGTACCAAACCACCGGTGTCCGTCGACACGAATATCGCCCCCTCCACTCATATATCCCACATCAATCCATGATATACAACAGATTTCATGCCAACATATATTTAAATCACATATACCAAATATGCCATGCTTCCCAAAAGCATCAAATAGTAACTCATATTGACAGAGACTTACCTCGAATCATCGCTTATACTGCTACTACGGTATTAAATCCAAAGCTACATAAACCAGATTTAGCATATACAACATTTAGCACGATTAATCATAAAGTGTGTATGTACACACTGATGCCAATTGTCACCCTAAATCCCAAGAACCCAATCACCACCCACAATATCCTTGCTCCTATATTCGGCCAACACAAGATTAGTGACATGGCCTATTCGGCCAAACCCAATAAATCTAAAGGGGCATCTCTTAAACTCCGAATCCTTACCTACACGCTTTTGAATACTAGCCACAAAGACACGATACACGAATCTGCTTCACCAAACTACAATCGGTCAATCAACAATATTCTAAACAATAGCCTTCGGCTTTTGAACACTAAAATAGACCTTACCCTCACTTACCGAATTCGATTGACAGAGAATGATAGTTCAGATCTACTGCTTTGAGATCCCGGAGTCCTACCCAAACCGATTTGGAAAACACTGAAAAGGGATCACCCTTGCTTTGATATTCGGCCAAGGCTACACCAAATAGAAGAAGGAAAATTCGGCACACCAAGGGAGTAGATTCGGCTATGATTGTTCAACACAATCAATCAAGGTTCGGCTTGTATGGAAAAAGAGAAAGTAAGAGAGTGAAATAAGAGTTTCGGCTAAGGGTTTGAGAAGAGAAAAGAGAGAAATAGATGGGAGATTAAGGTATAGGAGATTCGGCCAAGGTTTTAGAAGAAGAGAAGGGTTTTCGGTTTTGAGAGAATGAAAAAGGAAAAAAGATGGAGACTAGCCGAAATTATGAAGAAAAATTACTAAGAAAATTCGGCTTCTCCCCCCTATGCTTGCCGTCCACTCCTCTCTAAGGAGTTTAAAATTCGGCCAACTCCTTAACTCTCTCTTGGCCACTAATTTAAAATTATTCAAAATAATTTGAATACTCAAATGCCTATATTTTCTCTTTGCCACCTAATAAAGATTAATCAAATAAAATCCATTAAAAGAAAAAATGCTAATATTATCCTTATTATCTAAAAGAGTTTAAAGAGAGAAAATCTCTCCCCCCTATGCCGTCCTAATTAAAGATACCATGTGCAGGCCAATTCCTTCTCTCCCTTTTCACGCCAGCATTGAAAAATAAAAACCCCAATTGCAGCTCCCTTGGTTCGAACCTAGAACCTCACCGCCATGACCCTCTCTTCCAACGCCCAGTGCCACTCTTTCCCAATTGACTTTCATGTCATAAAACCCCATCATTAAATTTTAAGGCCTTCCAATTTAAGCCCATCACCGCATATATAAAAAAATAAAATGCAAAACTCTGCTCCAGCCATTCGAACCTGCGCCCATCTTCACCTCCAAGCCCTTAAGTGCCGCCTTGCAGCCACTTTACCAAGGCCTGCTTTATGTCCAAAGACCACTGCATATTTCCTTAAAGCCGTCTTCAGTCCAACCTCCCTTCTTGACGCAAAATACAAAAATAAAACACTCCCATGCTGCCCTCAAGACTCGAACTCCAGACCCTTGTTGGCGTCATTCCTAGGCCTTAAGTGGCGTCCTTAAGCCACTTTACTAAGCCCCCTTTCGTGACCCAAAACGCCCACAAATTATTCTTAAGGCCTCCTCAGCCTAACTTCCTCTTTTTACACTTAAATCCAAAATTTTTCCAAAGCTTTCACCCTCATTCTAAAGTTCTAAAAACTCTTAAAACATCTCCAAATACCCTTAAAACCCACTAGCACTTGGGTTATGCTCCAAACGCATAACCCCTAATCTAGGATGTTACAACGAATAAGTAAAATTTCAGAAGAGATTCAGGTACCTGAAACTGAATTTTAAAATAATGAAAATAAAAGATCTCGATAAGTTATGTCAATTCGAGAAAATATGGAACCGAATAATAAAAGTGGTCGACAATGATTTTGCATGCAATACTATTATTGAAATAATGAAATAAAAGGAGGATCTTGAATAAATCTATTGAGAAATATAGATATGGAATAAATTAATCAAAATAGAAAGACGCAACTTAAGTACAATTATTCGTGGAGTTTTTGGACCAGTAATCCAAATATCTAAAGGTATAAAGCCAGTGAACGTGCAAATGAAGTAGTTTTGCAAAAGTAGAATAAAAATATGAAATTTTTCAATAAACCCTGGCATTGATTATGAAAAGATATAATATTATTTTGTGGTGGATGCAATAACATTTAGATATATTATTAAATTGGTAGTTCATAAAAGATTTAACTTGCGTCTAATGGTTGTTGTTACAACCTTTTATGAATCACTATATAGTAAAGTTTATATTAAAATCCTTAAAAGGATTTAGGATGCTAAAAGCATTTTAAAATTCTCGGGAAATTGTTCATTTATATGAATTGAAATAATTTGAACATATGTGGTAAATTTGACTTAGTGAATAATAGTTGAAGGAGGATTATAAAATGATCCAAAATACTTATTTGTGTTTTTATAAAAGAATCATGATTTAAAGTTTGTTATGATTATTGTTGAATCTCCTAAAGAGATCAAAATATTTTTCCCCAAATTTCCCTCACTCATGACTTTTAAAAGGATGGTAATATAAATGCTTAGCAAATACATTCAAATAGTCATTTGAAAAACTAGTATTCAAGATTGAATACGTAAAGTATGAGAAAATATGTGATATTTTTATGAGGGGGAATAAATACGCGTTGCACTCGTTTTTCCATTAATCGAGGTTTTGTCCCATTGGGTTTTCCTGGTAAGGTTTTTAATGAGACAGCATATTATGCGTATTATAGATTGTGTATACTATTTCCTTCATTAGGTTTTTATCCCACAGGGTTTTTCTTAATAAGGTTTTAACGAGGCACATTATCTACCAATGGACATCCAAGAGGGAGTGTTATTAATATCTTATTAAGTGGATGTCCATAATGATCAAGGTAAAGTTTTAATGTACTTTAAATTCTAATAGTTATTAGAATTAGATCTCTACTTTTTTTTATACTTCTTATGCCTATAAATAGAGACTTTGATGAAGCATTGTAATCATCCATTTCGATCAACAAAGTACATTCTCTATTGCTTTCATATTTTCTTTGTTCTTTATTCTCTCCATATCTCTTTATTTTATAACAAATATTTAATTTTTTTACTTGAGTTGGTATCTAATTAATTCCTAATTTGATACCCATTAATTTATAATACCGAATTTAATCAGAAATTTAATATTATTATTGAAAAAATATATATATTATTATTGAAACAAAATTTAATATTATTTTAGATATATGAATAGCGTAAGATGAAGATGATAAACCTTGAACTAAATTATGCAGTAATTTAAGGTTGATAATATCTACGTACTTGACAAATTTATACTCAATTATTAATCACGAATGATGGTGAAATGAGGTGTATTTATTAAATCTCTACTTGCACCTAAATTTTGTTCCTATTTTATATAAAAAATGGTTAATTTACAACATTGGATAATGACTTGGACTTCCGACAACTTTTTCTATTGCGGATAGTCGCACAATTTAAGTGCATTTTTTTATGTAATAATATATTTAGAAAATAAATAAGATTTTCGTTGAGACAGTAAATTTGAAGTTTTGGAGATTTTGATATTTTAAATTTAAATCTAATCATTTATGGATTTATATAAAAAGATAAAATAAAAATATCTTTATAATGGTTTTCTATTATTTTAATTAAAAATATTTTTAATCATTTTTTAATTGAATTCATAACACTAATTTAATTATGCATTTTGAGTTTGTAAAAATACATAGATAATTATTATATATGTAAAATATTTTTAATTCCATAAACAATATTAAAAAATCCCTTTGTTTATATTTAAAAAATTAAAAAAAAAAGATAGGTGTTAATTCAGTTAAAAATATTTTATTTTCAATATATCACATAATAATTATATGGAACCCTTTATTCAGAGAAGAGTAAGGTTAGTCAGAAAATTTTTTGATTGTGGGATAATAAAAATATAAATAGTTGATTTTTAGTTGTGGGATTGGAATATTAATTGAAATATAAAATTAAATTTATTAATGGTAAAAAAATTATAAATACCGTAATCTATTAATGTGGTCATGAGTGTCATATCATACCTAACATAAATCCTGTGCTTTCAAGTTCTGATTAAAATATAATATTTCTTAATCTTCATTAGTTTTTGGTTCAATGCCCTGCTATATCTTCTTTTAATCAAAAGGAGGATGAAGACAGTTTATATGGAATCTTTAAAGAGAAGACAATTATACGACTGCTGTACTAATTTTATACTCAACCCTAAATTTTTTTTTAAAAAAAAAATGTCTAAATCCTGATAATATTTTGTAATTTTAGAGTACATCATAATCCTTTCTCTTTTGTCTTATCTTTTGGAATTAACTGATTCCTACCTCAGTATTTAATTATAAAAAATATCACATTAATTATTGACTTTGATTTTGTTGATCCAAAAATTAGTGTAAGAGGTTGGCAAATATATTTTATAATTTTCATTTCTACTTTTTTTTTTAATTATAATATATTATTTATTTGAGAAATTAAGATCATATTTTTTAAATCTATAAAATCAATAATATACTATAATTAGTGGAAATCAAAATTATAAAATATATATTTTAATAAAATTTAAAATACGTGACATAGGAACTAGTTAGTGGTAAGGGCATAGCAATGACCTTAACCCATTAAATGAGATATAATACCCCTTTTAGTACTTAAAAACGAATACCTTAATCAGCTTTGGTTAAATGAAAAAAAGTATTTATTTAACTTTGAGTCTATAACTTGATGTTTTGTAACAAAACTTTGATAAGGAATGATCATATAATGTAAGCAAGTATAAGAGGTGGTAAGTAGGGTATAGATTTTTCACAAATTAACCTGATTGCAGTCATCGAGGGGGACCAAGCGTAAATGTTTGGACAAACAACTTACTATAATAAAGAATTCAAAGATATATTCATTGTTTCTTCAAGATTTGAAAGGGTCTCCAACATTTCATCCATTAAACAGTCAATATAGGAAGGAAATTAATTGAAGAAAATATTAGGGTGATGCCAAGCTTGAGTCAATTATCAAGAATGAAAGAAAAGGGAAAAGAGGTCTATGAAAGGTTTATTATGAAGCAAAAATTCACGTGATGCATGCTAGCTGGAAATCTGTTGTTTCAGACATAAGTATAAAATACCATGACAGAACAGGGTCTCAGATATTGTCCATGATTTCCCGAGATAAATAATTTTATAACAGGATATATGAATTAATTAGTTTAATCTATTTACATAATCATTTTTAAACTATAATATCCCAAAGATATTTTAATTCTATCAACTACGTTCATTTTAATTACTATCCTCTTTTTTCTGTAAAAGGAAATCTAAGGTCAAATATTTCATAAGGAATACAACAACTTTTAATTTATTTCCTCATAAATTAATGACAAAAAGAATGTTGAACTCTATAAAAAATGTCATATTTCAATACAAAACGACTTGTTTTAATATATAGATACATTTTATTATTTTATTATTTTTTTTATAGGGTAAACTATTAAAATAGTCACTTATATTTGAAATATTACGTTTTAGTCATTTACGTTATCGTGTTGTAACATTTTAGTTACCAAGTGTTAATTGTCGTTAACGATGTAATAGTAAGCTAACGTGACACGTTAAATCATCATTTCAAACGAAAATTTTAGGTTAAATTATACAATTGGTCCTTATATTTTTTTTTGAGCAATTTAATTTTTTCTTTTATGTTCTTTAAACTTTTCTTTTTTTTTTCCAATCTCTTTTTCTTCTCCCTCTATTTTTCTCCCTTCTCCATTTCTTTTAACGCAATTTTCCTATATTTTTCATTTGGTAAAACTAGCCTCTATACTTATATTTTTTTGAACAATTTAATTTTTCTTTTTATTTCTTTATTTTATTTTTCTTCTTCCCCTTTATTTTTCCCCCTTCTCATAGTCTTCATTGCAGAAATATAATCTTTACCCACCAAAAAAACCAAGTCCTTGTTTCGTTCACATGATTCCTTAAATTTCACTCAAAACCGAATATTAATCATTCTTAATCAAATCTCGATTTAAGTATAACCTAATTTTGAAACTAAAATTGGATCTAACTAATCAATATAAAAAACCATATCCTTAATCAAATCAAAACATAAATTGAATTCTTTATATTCTAAACAATTTTTTTTTTGTTTCCAAACTTTTACAGAATTGTGTAGATTATTCATTTCCTTTTCTTTTATTTTCTGACGAATAAAATTAAGCAAATGATAAAATTGATCTAAACCTTCTTAGATATTAGCAAGCAAGCTTGATTGGAAGTAGAGCATGGATGAACCTAAGAGAGAAAGGGGGCATGGAACCAAATTGGTTTGGGTAAAGTTGAGGGTAAGTTTCGTATGGTGGTCATTTTAGTCATTGAGAATGTAGTGCTTATTTGAAGAATCCGTGAAACAACGTAGTTTTAGGAGGGCAAGAATGTTGTAGGTAAGATAAATAAGGTGGTCATTGAGAGATCCAAATTGGTTCATTAAAGCGATGATGGACGATGAGGGTTTGTAATTGTGGGGTGAGAATATGCGAAGCAAGTTTTATTTTGGTTTTAGTTTTTACTTGTTCTTTTTTCATAAACATAAAAAGATTTTAACAAATGGAAAACATAAAAAAACTACGTTAAAAGAGATGGAGAAGGGAGGAAAAAGAGGCAGAAGCAAAAGAGAATGGAAAATAAAGAGAAAAAAAAGGAAAGTTAAAATAACATAAAAGAGAAAAATTAAATTGCTCAAAATGAAAAAATATGGGGACCAATTGTATAATATAATCTAAAATTTTTGTTTGAAATGATGATTTAATATGCTATATCAGCTTATCGTTACACCGTTAACAACAATTAACGGCTCAGTGACTAGAATGTTATAACATGTTAATGTAAGTGACTAAAACATAACATTTCAAACATAAGTGACAAAAATATAACTTAAAATAAACAAAAGTGACTATTTTAATAATTTACCATTTTTTATATTCTTTTTACCTAACAATATTATTTTCACAGTCTAAAAGCATTACAACTTGTCACAAGATGAGGAAAAAGTCAAAGTTAAAATCTAGTAATTAATTGTATTATATTATAAATCAAGAGTAAATTTGACTGATTAAACTAGTGAACAAATTATTTATGCATTAACTGTGAGCTTATAGAAGACGGGAGCTACAGTCCATCTAGAACAATCCACAATATTCTTTTCGTGTTTAATTTAGACTTTTTAGAAGACTTGTTGCCTCATATATATATATGTATATATATATATAACTCAAAAAAAAAGAAAAGAAGATTGATTGCTTTTTCATCCATCTAAAAAGGTACCCAAAAATAGTACATATATATTTAGGATTAAAATAATTGAAATTCTAAGGAAATCCTTGATCCTTCACATGGTTAAATATAAATTTCAACAAAAACATTCTTCTTGACAATTGGACTAGCTAATGAACGTGCAACACAATTGGACTAACGTATCTCATTGTCAAAGTTCCCTTGATAAATATAATATAGGCAAAGACCCAATTTTTTCTTACTATCCATTCTAAATTACATGCATTACCAAAGTACCTATAAAACACTTTTTTTTAGGATATTGAAAGGGTTTCTTCTTTTAATTTTTTTTATGTGAAACTTATTTGAGATGTTGAGTTAACATCATTTCTTTATTTAACAAGAGAATAAATAAATAAATACATAAATAATGGAGAATTATTACTTCATATGGAACCATGAATTATTGTGGTCATTTCATATAAAATTCCAAATTTAATTTATACATAAGCTAGCATTTTCCTAAAAAGATGAACTTTTTGGTTAAACTTCCTATTATAAAATATTTAAATTTAATTTTTAAAGAAATAATAAATATTATTATAATGTTACCTTTTTGCCTTTCAATATTATATATATTTTTAAAATAAAGTAAATCAAATTTCTAAAGATGAAACATGAAATTTTGTATACAAAGTTTTTACCACACCATGTATAATTTAATAAATTACAATTTTTTATAAATATATTTTTACAGAAATTTTGTTGCTTTAACCCATCAACATAATTTAATATATAATTCAAAGGTAGAAATTATATATACTTGAACTGAGACTAATTCTTTTATACAAAAGAGGGAAGGTTATAATTAAGGATAATTATTGAAGAGATGTACAATTGCACAAATGGGATCATATATTCTTAAAAAAAATAAAAATAAAAATAAATAAAACACATGTTCATTTTTAAATCTCTGCGTAAATTATAAAACTTCAACCCCAGTATCTCAAAGCAAATAAAATGATTTTGATATTGTGTCCAAAGATGACATCTAAGCACTAAATGTCCCACACTCCAACAATAATGTACTGTGTTGTCTTTCTTGCCAAGTTTCTCTAGGATTTCAGTCAGACGATCACAGTTTGTCTGTAAGCAGCTACATCCCAGAAGTAACTCCTCCTTATTCAGGACCCACAAACTTATAAGTTTGCAACCCTATTCCCCACCCAAATAAGCAACAAGAGTAGCTAGACCTTTAGCCATCAATTTATTCATTTTCCAAAGTATGTATAGATTCTGATTTTAACATCAGTTTTAGGTCTCTAACCTTTATTAGACTTTCCTTCAATCTGTCTCCCAAGTCTAATCATCATCAGTTCCAGGCTTTTTATCTGTCGTTGCAGCTTGCCGGAAAGCTGTTGACTTCAGCTTCTTTAACTAAGAGTGCAATGAATCAAGCACGGTACTGGATGTGGACAAATAGGAAGCCTGGTTTGTGTTCCAATGATCTTCAACCCTCAACAAGGGCTTCATATGATGATTCATGGGAAGAGCAAGCTTTTGCAGAAGATACTGCTGGGTCTCTTGGAGGTTGTATATGGCCTCCAAGGTCTTATTCTTGCAGCTTTTGTGGCAGGGAATTCACATCAGCTCAAGCTCTAGGAGGTCACATGAATGTCCACAGGAGGGATAGAGCTAGGCTAAAGCAATCCCCGACTTCCCAGGATGAAATCCTTCATCATGATCCTCAAAATAGTCCCAATCACATTCAAAAACCCTTTTTACCTGTGAGTTTCCAATACCAACCTGATGAAGTTTGTAACTTCGTTTATAACCCTAACCCTAATTCCAATCATGGGACTCCTCCATCACCTCCCTCAAATTCTAAAGACAACTGTCCTGAACCAACTTTAGTCCCTGCTTTATCTTCAGAAACCGCCCAAGACCATCCCATGAAGTCCCCTAAAACATCCACAAAATCATGGTCAAACTTTGTTGAAGACAGATACTACCATTTCTCTGATCTATGGAATGAAGGAGACAAGTGCCCAAGTACCCTAGAATCCGGATGTAGTGTTAAAGCAGATTATGTCCAAACCGATTTGTCTGTGTGCTTGAATCTGATTGTTCGACGAGGACGAACACCCCCTACTACTTCCGGTAGTAAAGAAGAGATCGGTTGCAAGAGAAAGAGAACTGATCATACACCGTTTTTGCCGTTCTTACTGAAGCCGATTTCGATTGAAACACACCATCTCCAAGCAGCTGAGGTGTCTGAGCTTAGTCCTAGCTCAGATGATGATATAGACCTTGAGCTAAGGCTCGGCCCAAGGTAAAAAGTAGTTTGATCAGAAGATTATACTTAAATGGATACATATAATTTCTGGCCATTCTTAAATCATATGTTATTTGTAACCTCATCTATATTTGATATTTTTCCCTTCCCTCTGAATGTCTATTTGCTTTGAGTTTGATGGTGGATTAGCTGTCTCTGAATCTTATGAACTCACAGGTTGTAACAAAAATTACATATATATGAAAATATATCCTGTAGGAGAGGATAAGAACTTGAAAAATCTCCTTTCCTGATAGAAAGAATATCATCACCATGCATATGATGTTAACTAATTGCTCTTGAAAGTATCGTAGATATACAGCGAATAGACTGTTTTATTCTTGGTCCCATCGATTGTGTTTATGAATATTTGTACTATATATGCTTAATTCTGAAACCAAGGTCGACAATATCTATGCCTATCTCGGCCATATATAGTTTCAGCCCTTCTTGATTAAACTTTTTTCTTAGTTGTAATGCTTTAGGGTTTTTCACTGGTCCGGTACGACACACACACACACACATCTTTGTATGGAGTGAGAAAAGGGTACTGCATGGAATATGGTGAGGTAGCTAGGTCTTTTTTCTCATTCAGTACCTCACTGACACAGCATCAGAGATTTACATCCCTAGACTGATGAGCAGAGATGCATGGAATGGATATTGAAATCCAAAGGGCATGTAAAAGTCAGATACATAGCAACATGGATTCCCTTTTCTCTTGTTTTATTATATCGACATTATCATCATCATCTTTCAGATCTGGTATCCTCTCACATAACTCCATATACTTGTGTTATGTTTTTCCCCTTTCATCATTATTATACTTATCCCTTTATAATCCTTCCAAATTTGCCACACCAACTCCGGGAATCATTCCAATTAAGTATTGCAAAAACGATATCAATATGTGCTGTTTCCTTTTTCTTTTTCTTTTTTTTTAAATGTTGAGGAGAATATTATTATGCCACCATGACTTATAGCCGCTATCTACGCATCTTTTGTTCTTTCTTCTATTGTATCTTTACAATATATAATTAAGCCAGAGATAAAAAAAGATCAGCAGATATTGATATTCAGAAATTCATATTTATTCGATGTCAAGATTTATTAAATAAATCAAATAAAATTTCAACTATAACAGGTTTTGAGAATTTTATGTTTTTCTTTAAGACAAAAATTTCAAATAAGTACTGTAATAGTTAATTTGATTTTATTCCTAAAAAACTTACATTTGAAATAATTTTTTCCTTAATTTCTATTAAAAATAAACATTCAATTTATTATATTTAACTTTTATTTAAAATTATGAGGAAATTATGTTCAAACTGTTCACAAATTTGAAGGCAAAAAGAAAAATTTGTTGCTATTTTTGTGGCAGAAACAGTGGTCACAGCTTGATATATTGCTTTATTGTAATATTTGTTTATTTTCAGAGTTAGCAAATTTTAGAACAAAAGTACTAGTCTATTTATCGTGGAGTTGTTTGGATGAATTAGAGCCTAGAACATGAAGACCAATTGAGTTGAAATTGAAGACCTGGAAATTGCTTACTTACGAAACAAGTAAAGTCACGTTTTATATGTTAAGATATTGAATTATAATGAAACACTTATGGAATTATTATCTTATACTGATTTTTTAGCATTACTTTATGAAAAAGTGATTAGACTATGACTCTTATATAAGCAAAACTTAAGTAGTATATAAACTTAAGTTTTGTCTAGGTTAAAGATATCACAAATTTGTTCAAGTTAGGAATATTTTATGTGTGCATTGTTTTTGTAACAATCAAGAAAGTCTCTTGCATTCCAAAACTAAGCTTTCCAGGGAAAGTTTATTGAGAAAGTGATCTAGTCTTTATACAACGGTGAAGTCACTAAATTGGTGAGAGTTAGGCCAATGTTAGAACTTAAATCATTAGTTATACTATGAGAAAGATAGTGGATCATCGTTTTAGGCAGATCAAACTGCATAAACAATATTGGTGTTCATCTTTACGTTTTCGCACTTTTAATTTCGTGTAACCACAATTTTAAGCACTATTTTAACTACTACTTTTGTTTGTAAAGCAAATACCCTCATTTCTAGACAAATATTATATCTATTATTATGAAACAATATGATTATATTTAATATTTAATATTTATTAATTTGTCAAATAAATTTATTATAGAAATTCAAAGCTTATACTGAAAATTCAGTAATTAATTTTATTAAACAACTCCTAAATTCATAATTTATACCCGCATGTTGGCAGAGAAGTGCACATGGGCAAGAAATGTCGTTTATCTGTTCTATTTACAATGAGATGTTTAATTATATAGAATCGATGAGAGAGATGCAATAAGGAATGATAGAATTGGGAAATTATTCCTGTGTGGGTTTCTTTGTTTATTTAGAGCATCTCTATAATACCAAATTATTGTTTAAAAGAAATGAGAATTTTGAGAAATGGAATTATAAAATAACTCACTTCTATCAATATTTATAAGTGTTGGTAAAAGTAAAAATAAAAAAAAATAAAAAAATGCCTGTATTAATTTTACCTTTGACTGCCGGCTAGACTGGTGTCAGTAAAAAATTTCCAGCGATTTGATCACAAGCGCCGGTGAAGTGCAAACATTTATTGGCATAAGTTTTCCCCACACTTTTAACCCCCCATTATAGTTAACATACTTTTCAAGGCATTTCAAAGTGCCAGGAAAAAGCATATTAACATTTAAATTTAAATCTTAATTTCTATATTTATATTAATTTTTTTTAAAAAATTAAATCATTTCTAAGTTTTGACAAAAAAAATTATATTTACCTTAAATTTAAATATTAATTTACATATTTTTAAAACATTTACGTTGGGTTGGCATATCAATTAAGCATGAAGTCACTGACATCTTTTCAAGTTATTTTCTTCAATTGTATACCATCTAATTTATATTGGTTAATTTATATTAATATGCTGAAAAAGAAATATTTGAGAAACTAGGCTGAAATTCTAAAATTTTATCGATTTACGTTATTTTTTGGAGAGAGAAAATAAAACACGTCTTATAAGGTACGTTTTCATTGCCACATCAATGAATGAAAACGTACCACAAAGGACACTTTTTTAGGAGAGAGAACAAAAATGCATCCTATAGGGCGCGTTTTCACTTATGTGCAGTGAAAACATGCCCTGTAGGATTCATTTTAATTTAACGGTAACTATTCAAACGGTAACTTTTCCAACCACTAGTAGGGCTCCAACATCCATAAAAATTCCTATATAAACCCCTTCAAACTTCATTCTTTACAACCAAATACTCCATACTCATTCTTCCTTCCTAAATTTTCAATCTTCAAATTTTAATTTTCAATTTTCAATTTCAAATTTTCAATCCTCAATCCTCATTTTTTTTTAAATTCTTTTCTGAATTTTATTCTTTTCGATTTTATTTTACATGGCAAATCAACTTATTCATTTGGATGACAAGCATATATTCAGCGTTCAATTACAAATGGTAAGAAAAGTTATTAAATTATTTAAATTTAAACAGTTAATTATTTTATTGTTTAGATTATTAATTTTTTATGTTTATATACTCAGCCCGAAGATTGAATTTTGTAGACATACATAAACAATTTAAGCGAAGGTGCACCGGAGGTCATTCATGGACACTTGAGAGATGTACCTTTTTTATACACGGCTCGCATGCTCGGGGGGACTAAATTGGATCCCTCACTCGTTAGTACTTGGGTCGAGAGATGGAGACCGAAGACGCACGCGTTACATCTTCCCTGCGACAAGTGTACAATTACAATCGAGGATGTTAATTTACAACTCAATCTACCTGTTGATGGGAATGTCGTTACGAGGCCAGTTATTAGTGCCGATTGGAGTGCAACTTGCGAGAAACTACTAGGGAATGTGTTAAACAAGTTTAGGGGTAGTCGTATCAAGATGAGATGGTTGGAGGACAACTTCCAAACTATCGAGACTTCAGCGAGCGACGTTGAAAAGAAACAATTCGCACACACATTCATCTTGAGGTTGATCGGGGTCTGCTAATGCCAGATAAATCTCGCAATTTGGTACATTTAAGGTGGCTTCTACTACTAGCTGACTTGAAAGAATCGAGACGACTTAGTTGGGGATCACCGGTGCTGGCGACATTGTATCGAAAAATGTGTTGAGTGACGATATCGAATAAAGCTAAAATTGGCAGTTGCATGCTCCTTCTCCAATCGTGGGCATGGTATCGACTGCCATTTTTACGCCCCCGAACGGTCCAATCGTGGGCATGGTATCGACTACCATTTTTACGCCCCCGAATGGAACTCCCTTACGAATATTCACTCAACATATGGTAAAATTCATTCCACAATATCATTATCATTTTTATTTTTCATTTTTGTAATTTTGAAATAATATATTATTTGAATAGGTGGGACAACCCCGCAAGACACAACAGTATACCGGCCGAGCTCGAGGATATTCGACTAGCTCTAGATCAAGAAATCAAAGAGGAGGTTAGTTTATGAATTTCAAAGTTATATAATATGTATTCTAGCACTTGAAATTAAATATTATGCACGTTCTAAAAATTATAAATTCATAACGCAGTTTGTATGGATGTCATATGCGGATCTGAGGATTCAAGAATGCATCTCGTCTAAATTTTTGGCCAATCACAACATCTGGCACATCAAAGTGTCATTGGTCGTTTTTGCAATGGTCGACATACACGAATTCGAACGAGGCATACAACAGTTCGAGTGTACGCAACGTATTTCGCCACCACCCCAAGAGCTCGATGACCTGTACAAAATCGACTTGCGGGGGAGACTCGAGGAAGATTGGCCAATGTTCCACAAGAAGTATATCGAGATGCGGGAGCGGCTACATCTCTAGATTACATGGATTGGTTCAGGCATAACAGCAAGCCATCTCTACTACCAGCTTTAGAGAGGAGTAGAAAAACGTCACTGTAAGAGGCCAACACGAGGGCCCATCAATCCAAGGGCGGGAGATGAAGATGTGGTGGGATCGACATATGCTCCATCTGCATCAAAGGACCCGATAGTCGTGCAACCTCCCAGTTAATGTAGTTAATTTGTTTTTGCTTCTAACCTAGTTTTTTTGTCACAAGCATCACAACGCGCACACTTATTCCCTGCATCACCACCTTTAGTTCTGGTTTATTTTATACAACCACCACAGCACGCACAGTTATTCCTTGCATCAACACATTCAGGACCAGTTTATTTTACACAAGCACTATAACATGTCCCATCATTCCCTGCATCAACACCTTCTCTAGGGATATATTATGCACAACTGCTACCCACTATGCCAAATTATATGCCAATCCCGCCAATAACACCGAAACATCCAGTATCGCCTTCAATTCTCACCTTTTATCCATAATCGAGCCATGTGACACCATATAGTGACCCGTCGATAGTGTCGCAAACACTCCCAGCATCGTTCTTCTACCAAGGTGGGTTATCCTCGCAACTGCCGACTCAACCTAGGGGGATCCACAATGTGTAACACCCCGTACTCGAGACTGATGCTAGGGCTAGATACGAGACATTACCATACTTGGATTCACTTAAACATTCTCTTATAGGCGGAAAAATTTCGTTCCGACATAAAAACTTCTCATTCTTAGTCTAATCATACATTTCATGGGCCTACAAGGCCTTAGGCACATAACCGATAACTTTCGGAACTTAATCGAAAACTTTTCTTTAAAACAGGGTTCACACGCCCATGTGTCTTAGAACACGCCCGTGTACCCTTAGACACGCCCATGTCTACAAACCGAGGGGAGTTACTGACTATATTCACACGTCCGTGCATGATTAGACATGCCCGTGTATAGACACACACGCCCATGTCCCTAGTCCGTGCCTAAAAACCCAGGCATTCTGCCAATTTACCCACGGCCAAGGCACGCCCGTGCTTCCCAACCGTGGTCGACACTGACTGAATCCACACGACCTGAACACACCCGTGTCCAAACCGTGTGTTATACACGGCTCATACAAACGGCCGTGGGATATGACCGTGGTATATCCTGACTCATAACATTATGGTGCAGGGTACACACGGCCTAGACACACGCCCGTGCGTCTAACTGTGTGGGCACTTAAAGGCTATTTACCAAGCCATTTGCCACCATGAAATCAAGATCAACTCAAACTCAATTCAATGCATCTCATAGACAATACTACATACTTCATTGACTTCAATAAACATACATACATAGACAATTTTGGCCAATCACCTAGCCAAATACTAAAGAATAATAAAAAATGCATACACTTCATTAATTTCATCTTCATTGAAAAACAAAGAGTTTGCCAAATATTTGCCTAGCTCAAGAAATCATTTACAAAATGACTTACAGTCAACACTTTAACTAACAATTACAACTTGACAAAATACCCAAGTCCTATACATGCCATATTCAAAACAAGTCTAAAATTGTTATACCAAAGTGTTGTTGATAGTGTGATCTCCGAATCCCTGCGTCTACGATCTTCGAGTTATCTTGGTAATACTATAAGAAAGAAGGGCAATGAAAAGGGGTAAGCAATAAGCTTAGTAAGTTGCATGATAATAATTAGAAATCATACTCCTCATAAAAGAATAATTCATCCATAGTATTAGATAATTATATACAAACCAGGACTTCTTGACAATCCTTACTTACAATCGCCCATATCTAACGTTTATCGTAACACATATAGAGCCAATTTCTCATGACTCATTCAATAGCACTTGTATTCATTCATATCTCTACGATAAGTATAAGGTCAATATCACATTCTCTAAGTGGTCTTACATGAAGTCTCCTCTAGATACCGATGCCATGTCCCAAACATGGTCTTGTAGAGAATTACCTCTATGTGCTAATGCCATATCCCGGATATGGTCTTACGTCAGCTCTTGTCCCAACGCCGATGCCATGTTCTAAACATGGTCTTACACTGGCACTCATATCAATACCGATGCCATGTTCCAAACATGGTCTTACACTGGCACTCATAATGTGGCCGATGCCATGTCCCAGACATGGTCTTACACTAGCACTCATAATGTGGCCGATGCCATGTCCCAGACATGGTCTTACACTGACACTCATAATGTGGCCGATGCCATGTCCCAGACATGGTCTTACACTGGCACTCATAATGGATGATAGTATTTTTCGTATACCTCATGGTCCATTAGGACTTCAATATCACATTCATATAGACTTCTCAATTTATTGAAGTATCATGCATCAATAAGACATCAAGCATTCTCAATTATGCTAATATAATATTGCATTAAAAATCACACACAACTTACCTCATTTTCAAAATGAGCTAGTTCTTCGGTTTAGTCCACGATTTTGTCATTTTCCCGATCGAGGCAAATTTTTGTCTCCTCTTGCTCTATAATATGAAATTAGCTCATTTTAATCATTACATTAACATAAGCATCTCAATAATTATGCTTAGGTAAAATTACCATTTTACCCCTAGATTTTGGCAAAATGACCATTTTGCCCCTAGGCTCGGAAAATAATCCTAATCACATTTTTATCCTCCACAAGCCTAAGCAAACATTTAATGCTCTTAAAGCTATCATCAAAAATCAATATTCTACATACTTACTACAAAAGTTATAACCTTTTCATTAAGGTCTTATTTGGTGTTTTCATGCTAACACCCTTTTTAAAAGTTGTTCATCTAGTAACTAAAACTCAAGTCCTTCCATAAAAATACAGCAAATAACTAAGGTAGCTCTCATGGTAGAACTCTAAACCTTTCACAACATTGCACAATAGTCCCCTCATTTGAAAGCTTAAGCTTTAGGGGTCTCAAAAGTACAATTATTTTCAAGAAAAGTTCACTAGAACACTTACTTGAGTAGATGAGAGCTTGCTAAAATTTTTGAAGGTTTCTACCCCTTCTATGCTGCTAATTTTTGGTGGAAGATGATAGGGGAAAAGATGATATCTTTTCTCTCCTTATTTTATTATTACAAGTCAAATTAGTCCACCTACTACTACTAACATTGATTAAAATTGAAAATCTTGTCTCCCATGCTTTCTTATGGCCGGCCAAGCCTCTTCCAAAGGCTAAATTGCCTTTTAAAGACCCCCAATTAACAAATCATGGCCATATGGTACTTTTAGCATGTAGAATGGAACTTTCGCACTTTATGCGATTTAGTCCTTTTTTGCAATTAAACATGAAATCGCTAAAATTAAAGTACCAAAATTGTCATGTTCATATGCTATTATGTTCTAATGCTATTATGTTCTAACTCATAATATATCATGAAAATAATTTTCTCCAATCTCGGATTAGTGATCCCGAGATCACTATTCCGACTAGCCCTTAAATCGGACTGTTACAATTCTCCCCCCTTAAGGATTTTCGTCCTCGAAAATCTTACCAGTGAAAAGGTTGATGTATTGGTTTCTTATCATCTCCTCGGGCTCCCATGTGGCCTCTTCTATTCCATGCCTTTGCCATAGGACTTTCACTAAGGCTATGCTTTTATTTCTTAACTGCTTGACCTCATAAGCTAATATTTTAACTGGTTCTTCACCATAAGTCAAATCTGATTGTATCTCTACCTCTGTCGGCTCTATAACATGTGAAGGGTCTGAACGGTATCGGCGCAACATAGATACATGGAAGACGTCATGAATCTTTTCTAACTTAGGCGGCAAAGCTAGCCGATAAGCTACCGGTCCTATCCTTTCGACAACTTCATAAGGTCCGATAAAGCACGGACTCAATTTGCCCTTCCGTCCAAATCTGAGGACTTTCCTCTAAGGTGATACTTTCAGGAACACTTTATCACCAACTTCGTACTCTATCTCTTTCCTCTTTAAATTTGAATAGGACTTCTGTCTATCTGAGGCGGCTTTCAGGCAGTTACGAATCACTTCCACTTTCTTTTCAATTTCTTTAACAAAATCAACCCCGTGTATCTGTTTCTCTCTGAGTTCTGACCAATACAAGGGAGTTCGACACTTACGTCCATACAATGCCTCATAAGGCGCCATCTTCAGACTTGACTGAAAACTCTTATTATAGGCGAATTCCACCAATGGTAAGTATTTCTCCCAACTACCGTGGAATTCCAAAACACAACATCTAAGCATGTCTTCTAGTATCTGAATTGTTTTCTCTGACTGCCCGTCGGTTTGGGGATGGAAGGCAGTACTGAAACTCAATTTCGTGCCCAAAGCTTCTTGCAGCTTTTTCCAAAACCGTGACATAAATCTCGGATCCCTATCTGAAATGATTGACAACGGTACACCGTGAAGTCTCACTATCTCAGACATGTACAAGTCTGCCAATTTATCGAGTGAGCAGTCGACTCGCACTGGTATAAAGTGGGCTGACTTAGTGAGTCTATCAACCACCACCCAAACTGCATCTTTCTTCTTGGGAGTCAACGGTAAACCCATCACAAAATCCATAGCAATACGGTCCCACTTCCACCCAGGAACCATAATAGGCTGAAGTAAACCCGAAGGTACTTGATGTTCAGCCTTCACTTGTTGGCAAATCAGGCATCTTGTTACAAACTCAGAAATATCTTTCTTCATACCTAGCCACCAGTACCATTTCTTCAAATCTTGGTACATCTTTGTGCTGCCTGGATGCACGTTCAAACATCCGTTATGAGCTTCCTGCAAAATTTTGCGAATAAGCTCATCATTCCTGGGTACACAGACCCGATCTCAAAATGTCAAACATCCATCAAGATTTACTCGAAAGTCTGACTCAACGCCTGACTCACATAAAGCTCTTTTGGCTTGCAAACTGTTATCGTCCTTCTGAGCTTCACAAATCTCTTGGAGGAACAATGGTTTAGCCCTCAACTCGGCTAATAGGGAACCATCATCTAACAAGGTCATCTGAGTGCTCATAGCTTTTAATGCAAACAATGATTTTCTGCTCAAAGCGTCAGCGACTACATTTGCCTTTCTCGGATGATAGTCAATTACTAGTTCATAATCTTTAATCAATTCTAGCCATCTTCGTTGCCTCAAATTTAATTCCTTCTGGGTCATCAAATATTTTAGGCTTTTGAGGTCGGTGAAAATCTGACACCTTTTACCATATAAATGATGCCTCCAAATTTTCAATGCAAACACGATTGCGGCCAACTCTAAATCATAAATCGGGTAGTTCTTCTCGTGCGGCTTCAACTGTCTAGAGGCGTATGCAATCACTTTACCCTCTTGCATAAGTACACAGCCTAAACCGTTTAAAGACGCGTCACTGTAAACCACGAATTCTCTTCTCGACTCAAGTTATACTAATACAGGAGCCTCAGTCAACAGTGTCTTCAATTTCTTGAAACTTTGTTGACACTTTTCCGTCCAGTCGAACTTTACATCTTTCTGTGAAAGTCTCGTCATTGGTGTAGCTATCATAGAAAACCCTTTGACAAAACGCCTATAATAGCCTGCTAGGCCTAGAAAACTCCTTACTTCAGTTATGCTCCTCGGCGGTTTCCATTCGATAATTGCCGAGATTTTACTCGGGTCGACTCTTATCCCATCTCCCGAGACAATATGCCCCAAAAATCCCACTTTCTTGAGCCAAAATTCACTCTTACTGAATTTAGCATACAATTGTTTTTCTCTTAAAACTTGCAGAACTATATTCAAGTGCTCAGCATGATCATTCTCATCTCGAGAGTAGATCAGTATGTCATCGATGAAGACCACAACAAATCTATCCAAATACGGTCGAAAAATGCGGTTCATCAAATCCATGAAGATAGCGGGGGCATTCATTAGACCAAAAGGCATGACCAAAAATTCATAGTGGCCATACCTAGTTCTAAACGCGGTTTTCGATATGTCTGAGTCCTTGACTCTCAACTGATAATACCCTGACCTCAAATCTATCTTAGAAAATACTATAGCTCCCTTCAACTGATCAAATAGATCGTCTATTCTTGGTAACAGATACTTATTCTTCACAGTCACCTTGTTGAGTTATCGATAATCTATACATAGTCTCATGGAACCATCTTTCTTCTTCACGAATAGAACGGGAGCGCCCCATGTAGAAAAACTCGGCCTCACAAAACCCTTATCCATTAATTCTTGCAACTGTGCTTTTAGCTCTTTTAGTTCGGTTGGAGCCATTCTATACAGAGCAATAGAAGTAGGGGCAGTACCCGGAACTAGATCAATTTCAAATTCAATTTTTCTCTCCAGAGGTAGCCCTGGCAACCCTTCTGGGAAAACATCTAGGTATTCACATACTATGGGTACTGACTCAATTTTTGATTCAATCTCTTTAGTGTTTAACACAAAGGCAAGATAAGCCTCATACCCCTTCCTTAGGTATCTCTGAGCTAACATGGTTGATATCACTATTGGTGAACTATCCAATTTATCTGACTCAACACAAATAAGATTACAGTTTTCATCTCTTAACTCGATATGCTTCCTCCCACAATTCACAATTACGTTATGAGTAACTAACCAATCCATCCCGAGAATGACATCAAACTCGTCAAACGGTAATATCATAAGATCGACAGGGAAACAATGACCCTTAATTATCAAAGGACACCCTTTACAAACTCTATCAACCAACACGCACTTACCTAGGGGATTTGACACTCTTATAATGAATTTAGTAGACTCTATAGGCATACTCATGCTAGAGACTAGTTTCATGCATATGTACGAGTGGGTAGATCCCGGGTCAATTAAAGCTATAACACGAGTATTATGGAGGGAAAAGATACCCGTGATTACATCGGGGGAAGATGCTTCTTCACGAGAACGGATGACATATGTCCTCGTCGGTGCTCTACCCTCAACTGTAGCAGCTCATTCTGTAGGGGGATTCTTGTTTCCCATCTCACTCCCCGGATTTTTCAACAGTCTTCCCTTAGGGGTACTTCCTGATCTCGCATTCTGAGGCCTTCCTTTCACATCTACCTCGGGGCAGTTTCTAATAAAATGGTCCAAGGACCCACATCTGAAACAACCTTTCTCATTAGCTCGGCACTCACCAAAATGGTGCCCGCCACACTGAGGGCATTTCGGTCTATCTGGACGGACGTTGCCCACACTAGCAACTGATGTAGTTTGCCCTTTTGATCCCGAGAATTGCCTGCCCTTATTTCGGGTTGAAAACCTCGCAGAAGTGACTGATCGAGCAGTGACATCCCTCGCTTTCTTGGATGAGGATAGGTGAGACTTGTTCAATTGCCTCTTCCTCAAGTCACGGGACTCGTATTCTGCTCTTCTCTTCTCTTTAGCCAACTCTTCGACTTTACAGGCCCTATCCACCAACACTACAAACTTCTTTAATTCGAGAACTCCCACGTATAAGCGGATATCTTCATTTAATCCGTCCTCGAACCTCTTGCACATGATGGCTTCGATAGACACGCACTCTCGTGCATACTTGCTAAGTCTGACGAACTCTCGTTCGTAGTCGGTCACTGACATACGGCCTTGCTTCAACTCCAAGAATTCCTTTCTCTTTTGGTCGATGAATCTTTGGCTGATATACTTCTTCCGATATTCTTCTTGGAAGAATTCCTAGCTAACTCTCTCCCTCGGTACCACCGACACCAAGGTGTTCCACCATCGGTAGGCTGAATCTCTCAGGAGAGATACTGCACACTTTAAACACTCTTCTGGTGTGCAGGATAACTCATCGAATACCTGAATGGTATTTTTGAGCCAGAATTCTACTTTCTCCGGGTCATCATCCTTATTCGCCCGAAATTCTTCGGCTCATTGCTGCCAAATCTTATCTACCGGAGGCCTTTCTCTTCTCGCCACCTCAACCACTTGAGGAGCTACTGGAGCGGGTTGAGGGATAGGTGGGGGCGGAGGGGGCTGAGCATTGGGATTTACTCGGGTATACTCAGTATACCAGTTGCTCATCATGTGGAGAAAAGCTTCTCGAGCCTCATCCCCCGGACCTAAGGTCTCGGGTCTACTATTAGCTGGCGCGGTCCCTTGAGCGGGAGCCAGCGCATTACTCGCAGTATCATCGGCTGCAGTTCGGTCTGGATCAGAATCCATTTACTACATAAAACACAAATTTATACGTCAGGAGCCATCACACTATCATTACTCAGACACTCTTACATATAGCATGTATAGCTAGACTCGTACTTATGCTATGTTAGTCCTAGAATCGACTAAACCGTAACTATGATACCACTAAATGTAACACCTCGTACCCGAGACTGATGCTAGGGCTGGATACGAGACATTACCATACTTGGATTCACTTAAACATTCTCTTATAGGTGGAAAAATTTTGTTCCGACATAAAAACTTCTCTTTCTTAGTCTAATCATACATTTCATGGGCCTACAAGGCCTTAGGCACATAACCGATAACTTTCGGAACTTAATCGAAAACTTTTCTTTGAAGCAGGGTTCACACGCCCATGTGTCTTAGAACACGCCCATGTACCCTTAGACACGCCCATGTCTGCAAACTGTAGGGAGTTACTGACTATATTCACACGACCGTGCATGATTAGACACGCCCGTGTATAGACACACACGCCCATGTCCCTAGTCCATGCCTAAAAACCTAGGCATTCTGCCAATTTACCCACGGCCAAGGCACGTCCGTGCTTCCCAACTGTGGTCGACACTGACTGAATCCACACGACCTGAACACGCCCGTGTCCTAACCGTGTGTTATACACGGCTCATACAAACGGCCGTGGGATATGACCGTGGTATATCCTGACTCATAACATTATGGTGCAGGGTACACACAGCCTAGACACACGCCCGTGCGTCTAACCGTGTGGGCACTTAAAGGCTATTTACCAAGCCATTTGCCACCATGAAATCAAGATCAACTCAAACTTAATTCAATGCATCTCATAGACAATACTACATACTTCATTGACTTCAATAAACATACATACATAGACAATTTTGGCCAATCACCTAGCCAAATACTAAAGAATAATAAAAAATGCATACACTTCATTAATTTCATCTTCATTGAAAAAAAAAGAGTTTGCCAAATATTTGCCTAGCTCAAGAAATCATTTACAAAATGACTTACAGTCAACACTTTACCTAACAATTACAACTTGACAAAATACCCAAGTCCTATACATGCCATATTCAAAACAAGTCTAAAATTGTTATACCAAAGTGTTGTTGATAGTGTGATCTCCGAATCCCTGCGTCTACGATCTTCGAGTTATCTTGGTAATACTATAAGAAAGAAGGGCAATGAAAAGGGGTAAGCAATAAGTTTAGTAAGTTGCATGATAATAATTAGAAATCATACTCCTCATAAAAGAATAATTCATCCATAGTATTAGATAATTATATACAACCAGGACTTCTTGACAATCCTTACTTACAATCGTCCAGATCTAACGTTTATCGTAACACATATTCTCATGACTCATTCAATAGCACTTGTATTCATTCATATCTCTACGATAAGTATAAGGTCAATATCACATTCTCTAAGTGGTCTTACATGAAGTCTCCTCTAGATACCGATGCCATGTCCCGGACATGGTCTTGTAGAGAATTACCTCTATGTGCTAATGCCATATCCCGGATATGGTCTTACATCAGCTCTTGTCCCAACGCCGATGCCATGTTCCAAACATGGTCTTATACTGGCACTCGAATCAACGCCGATGCCATGTTCCAAACATGGTCTTACACTGGCACTCATAATGTGGCCGATGCCAGGTCCCAGACATGGTCTTACACTGGCACTCATAATGTGGCCGATGCCATGTCCCAGACATGGTCTTATACTGGCACTCATAATATGGCCGATGCCATGTCCCAGACATGGTCTTACACTGGCACTCATAATGTAGCCGATGCCATGTCCCAGACATGGTCTTACACTGGCACTCATAATGTGGCCGATGCCATGTCCCAGACATGGTCTTACACTGGCACTCATAATGGATGATAGTTTTTTTCGTATACCTCATGGTCCATTAGGACTTCAATATCACATTCATATAGACTTCTCAATTTATTGAAGTATCATGCATCAATAAGACATCAAGCATTCTCAAATATGCTAATATAATATTGCATTAAAAATCACACACAACTTACCTCGTTTTCAAAATGAGCTAGTTCATCGGTTTAGTCTACGATTTTGTCCTTTCCCCGATCGAGGCAAATTTTCGTCTCCTCTTACTCTATAATAGAAAATTAGCTCATTTTAATAATTACATTAACATAAGCATCTCAATAATTATACTTAGGTAAAATTACCATTTTACCCCTAGATTTTGGCAAAATGACCATTTTGCCCCTAGGCTCAGAAATTAATCCTAATCATATTTTTATCCTCCACAAGCCTAGGCAAACATTTAATGCTCTTAAAGCTATCATCGAAAAATAATATTCTACATACTTACTACAAAAGTTATAATCTTTTCATTAAGGTCCTATTTGGTGTTTTCATGCTAACACCCTTTTTAAAAGTTATCCATCTAGTAACTAAAACTCAAGTCCTTCCATAAAAATGCAGCAAATAACTAAGTTAGCTCTCATGGTAGAACTCTAAACCTTTCATAACATTGCACAATAGTCCCCTCATTTGAAAGCTTAAGCTTTAGGGGTCTCAAAAGTACAATTATTTTCAAGAAAAGTTCACTAGAACACTTACTTGAGTAGATGAGAGCTTGCTGAAATTTTTGAAGGTTTCTACCCCTTCTATGCTGCTAATTTTTGGTGGAAGATAATAGGGGAAAAGATGATATCTTTTCTCTCCTTATTTTATTATTACAAGTCAAATTAGTCTACCTACTACTACTAACTTTGACTAAAATTGAAAATCTTGTCTCCCATGCTTTCTTATGGCCGGCCAAGCCTCTTCCAAAGGCTAAATTTCCTTTTAAAGACCCGCAATTAACAAATCATGGCCATATGGTACTTTTAGCATGTAGAATGGAACTTTCGCACTTTATGCGATTTAGTCCTTTTTTGCAATTAAACATGAAATCGCTAAAATTAAAGTACCAAAATTGTCATGTTCATATGCTATTATGTTCTAACTCATAATATATCATGAAAATAATTTTCTCCAATCTCAGATTAGTGATCCTGAGATCACTATTCCGACTAGCCCCTAAATCGGACTGTTACACAATGGTTGGCTAGGACACAATCATAGTCAACCCTGGAGAAAGGAGACAAAGTTAGCGATCAACCCCGATGTGCGATGTAACTCTAGACGTGTCTGACGCCCACCCGGTTGTAGCACACATTCGGGACACCCATGATTACCTTATTTGGTAATTTTGTACTTTTTATATATTTTGTTTTACATCCGAAATGTGCACTTATTTACAATATACATAACAAATTTATTAAATTGGTTTGATTTGTACACAATCAAGTTGTGAGTTTAAAATTTACAATTATTTATGTTACATTTTCATTTAAGTTTTTCTCCGTCCATTTGTTAAGTACAATATTTTTAGAAAGCAAAGAATCGAGTTAAATTTTACAATTCGAATAACTCAAATAATTCAAATAATTCGAATAACAAATTTTATATATAAAAATTTCAAAAAATTTCAAAAAATATATAGAAAGTTAAAAAATTAAAGACTTTTTAGAATAATAAATTTGGGGACCTAACTAAGTTAATCAACGATTCAAGCTTTTCATACTAAAGTAATTTTTTTTTATTTTGCTTTGAAAACATTTTCAAATACATATGGTTTCAAATTTATGTACTCTAACATGGAATTAGTTATACTAGCACAAGATTTTGATTTGACATGTTTAATTTTTTATTTCAACTCTAACAATTTCACTCGATTCGACTCGACTTGAAGTTCATTTCACTTGACTCGATTCAGAAAAATTTCAAGTCGAGTTAGGATGATAAAATATGACTTGTCAACTTGATTAAATCGAACTTTTTCACTCGATTCGATCGAATGCTCACCCCTACTTTATAGGAAAAATTAATGAATAAACAAACAAGTTAGTGTTTTTGCTGCATAAGTTAGTGTTTTAATTAGCTCTTCTACACTTCAATAATTAATATTAACTTTGGCATGCGAGTTCTACACGTGCGATTTCTACATTTTCCTCCACCACATTTATCCCGGAATCCCGGGTTGTAGAGGCTCTGATCTGCTATGGAATATTAGGCTTTCCCTGTATACGTAAGAAGCTTATTCTCAAGCAAAGTAGCGTCTTTTTCGTAGTTTTTCGTAATTTTTAAATTTTAAGTTAATAAGTGTAAATGTCTCATTTTTACTCATTTTGAGACCCATTTTGGCCAATAGTGCCATTGGGGGCCCTAATGTGTGGTTAAGTGGTGCAGGGACATGTTAGAGGTTGAAAACGAGAAAAAACAACCCTTAGTTCCAAATCTTGGAATCGTGATACCTCCGACAAACTTGAAGATTGGAGACCACCCTTTAGTGGTATCATGATATCTGCCCTCATAGAAGACCTCCAAGTTTGAAACTGACAGGGGTATCGCGATACAAATATCGTGAGAGGACAAAATTTGACAAAAAAGGGTAGTATTTGTCCACGCAATGCACCAATCACATAAGGCTCGTGTGGGGGTAATTTTGGTAACAAAAATTCATTAGCCATCAGCCTAAAACAGCCAAATTTGGCTAAGGAGAGAGGGATACACACATTAGCTTAGTTTTAGCCTTAGTTTCTCTAGGTTTTCTCTTAGTTTTTCTGTAACTTTTTTTAGGGTTTATATTTTCTCTTCTCATTTCTTAGTTTTAGAGTTTATTTTACTGCACTTTCTTCTTGTTCTTAGTGTTTTTGGAGTTAGTTATCATTGTAGCCTAGGTTTATATGCACTTTCAGTCCCTATACTTTGGTTGTAATGACATTTCTAGTTTTAGTTTGATGTATTTCAATTTCTTTTACTTTATATATATTAAAGTTTGTTCCTTTTATGTTTATTGCTTTAGATTTTCTTGTTGAATAATTTTCGTTTCATGTTCTTTAAGCTTTCTTGCATAAAAATCTCAACTTTTATATTTTTCTTAAGCTTTACTTTAATGGCTTCTTTTCTTTTCTTTTCCATGGTTGTTAGTTGTATTTCTAGCATTAGAAGTTAAACCTTTAAGGAGATTAGTTGATGGAGATATGGTGAGCTAATTTTTAGATGAAGTACCAAATCGTAATAAATTGGATTAATTAGAATGAACCTAAAAGCTTAGGATTGATGCCCCTAAGGGAACATCTAGACAAGTGAGACTGAGAGGTAATCTTGTTTTGTACCAATTCATTAGTCTCAAATTACTCGGTGAGATCGAGAGATAAATCAGACTAATTTTTCTAATTTAGTAAAATTGAGATCGAGAGATAAAATTTAGTCGCTTTAGTAATTTAAGCAATTTAAGTCCGTCATTCGATGATCAACAAACCATATCAAAATCAACCGACCACCGTTAGTCATTTATTGGTTAATTTCGTAGTCTTCTCTATTTACAATTTAGTCTATAGAATAACATATTTAATTTCCTTGCAACATTTTCTTGCTATGACTTGTTGTACTATAATATCGTACCAATAGCCGTTTAGACTCTATAGTGCCCACTATTTATTACTCAATCGTCATCTCCATTGGGTTCGACCCTTTGGAATACTCCATGTTCCATCAGAACTATAAATATTACAACTAACATTATACGCTTGCAGTTAAAACCGCTCTTCAAAAATAGTTTTTCCAAAATCTTTTGTTTTAACGCGCACGCACGAGGGCAGTCAGGCTTAGAAGCAATCAAGTTTTGTGGTTGAATTGGACAGAGAGAAAGTGCTCCCTACATGGGGTGTTTTCATCTGACATGGCAGCGAAAACGCTTTCTGTAGGATGCATTTTCAATTCATATGTCTGATATGTTAATGGAAAATGCCCCCTGTAGGAAGCGTTTTACTACCATGTTAGATGAAAACGCCCCCTACAAGGCTCATTTTCTTTCTGGCCAGTTCAACCACCCCGCTTGATTGCTTCTAAGCCCTACAACTCAAGATTCTCGAGATAATTTGTTTCCCTTTATACCTTGACCCATCCCCTATATAAATGCTCCCTTTCATCCCTTACTCACCACATCTCAATCTCTTCTAAATTGTTTTTTTCTTCTTTTTGTGTGTTGAAATTTTTGGGTTTAAATATTTATTTCTCCCTCTTTGATGGAGACATGGTCATAGTTTTAAGTTGTGTTTGGGTTCACGGTGATGTCATGGAGCTCAGTAACCTAAAAATTTCAACTACCATGTGAGTATGGCACCATCACCTTAGATGTCGAGATTGCTTTGTAACTTGAAGTCCAAGTTGGCGGTGATTATACCATCTCGGGTTGAAGTGTAACTAAGGCTTCAAGTTTACAAAGGTTATACTGTCAATGGATGGAGCATAAATGGGGCCATAGTTGGCAGTGCTAATGCGGGCACGACAATGAGTTTTCTCATTAAAAGAGCATGTCTCATAAAACTCAAACATAGGTGCGAGGAAGGAAAACGCAAGGGGTCTTCCAATATAATCAAGTTATTCGTGTTGTCCATCTCCATCGAAGGCGGTGACCTTGTTAGTATAACCTGTTACAACCCAATGATGTCACAGGTTACAATAACGGGGCTACTGCTTTTTGTGGTGGTGCATAAGACACATTACTTGATTGTACTGAAACGCCACTGCATTTTTCTTCCTCATATTTATGTTTGAGTTTTATGAAGCATCCTATTCTAATGAGAAACTCGTTGTCGCACTCGCATAACCACCGTCAACTACGACCCCATTTATGCTCCATCCCTTGAAAGCATAACCTTTATAAACTTGAAGCCCTAGTTACACTTTAACCCCAGACCGTATAATCACTGCCAACTGGGACCTTGAGTTGCTTCCCAGGTGATGGCTCGATACTCACATGGTAGATAAAATTTGTAGGTCATCCAGCTCCACGACACTACCATAAATTCAAACATTCCTTAAAACTATAATCATGTCTATCTCAAACATGGATAAAAAAATCTACAAACTTCTAATTTCCAATCGCAAGAAAAAAAAAGAAAAAAAATAATTTTTACCTAAATGAAATTGCGACTTACATGGCACATTTTCACTTCCACTTTAGTGAAAAGATGCCATGTAGGACTTGTTTTTGGGAGAGGTAATAAAAACGCATCCTACATGGCTCGTTTTCACTGCTATTTTTAGAGAGATAAAGGAAAACACATCCTACAAGGCTCGTTTTCACTGGCAGTGAAAACGCGCTATGTAGGATGTGTTTTCCTTTATCTCTCCAAAAACAGCGTAGATTGGTAAATTTTTAGAATTTTAGCCTAGTTTCTCAAATGATTTTTTTTAGCATATTTATATAAATTAATCAATTTATATTGGTTAAATCATTCCAAAAAAGGATAACGAATTTCTACACAAAGTCTATTTTAAGAAATGCATTAACCTAACATATTTATGAATTATCCATAATGAGAGTAGATGCAAGAACTACGAACAACCATAAATGACCATGATAAAGAGTGTGAGTTTATAAGAAATTATCTAGAAAGGATTAATCTAAAAAATCTCCCCAAATCCTGTTCAATCTAACCACAAAACCATCCAAACTCATTCCTTAAGCCAACTTTAGAGAGAACACAAAACCAAAAACATTTGTGTAGGCATATGTTGTTGGCTTCTTCCTCTTTTGCAATCATTAACTTGTGCATCAGCAAATCTAGAATAGGAATAAATACTATCAATACTTCTCGTAAGCAAAATTGAAATCAAGTACAACATAAGATAATGCACTTGCCTTTACTATTTCAACTGAAATTGTCATATAAGTTTTGCTAAGATCAACTTTTATGTGTCGCAGGTATAGATTTTGCAAATGAATTTATAATTTTCACCTTATCAATACTAGGATTTACATGCGCCACATAAAGTAAGACAAACATATTAATACATATTGGTTTTATTAAACCAAAAGGATGTTGACATTTTATTCATTTAGGATCCTTAAAAAAAAATTGACCCCTATATGATACCTACTCTTCCGCGTTATAAATTTTATACCATATTACATTATTTGACGATAAAAAATCCAAATTAAGACATCTACCATGAACAAAAGATTAGTTCAAGTCAGCTACTTTGCAAACCAAACAAAGACACTTCAAATATTTAAAAAGTTTCGTATATATTAGACTGGACCATGACCTAACAACCCTTAGTACAAACCAAAATAAGATCAGTTATGTTCACTATTCTCTTATGGTTAACAAGTACCCTGCTATGACCTTTATCCAAGATTAACTTCATCAAATCCCTACATGTTAAATGTCAACTATGGTAAATGTAACTTAAATTTTCTTTATCAAATCTCTTATTAGTACCTGTATGTTTAACTTAGCATTAATATTAATTGCAAAAGTTTCTAATATAAGCATCATGACGTCCACTATTGTTTTCTCACTTAGCTTACGTGCTCCTGTAATGCTATGATTGTTGCATCATTATATGTCAATTCTCAACCTTTGTTAGCCTACACAAAAAAATTAGATTGTTTCAATTTGTGTTGATACTATTGATTTTATAAATTTGTAGTTAAAGGGGACATCATTGTACCTCATTGCACAATGCCTCTACCACTTATTGTGCCACGCCCGCAGCTTGAGCCTGTAAGACAAAAAAATAAACAATACCATATTTGGAAAATGAAGCTTATATACAAGGAAAATTATAAGTTGATAACAAAAAAAGCATGATTCTTTAGGTTCCATCTTAATTACAGGGTAGGCACAAAGTTAGAGATTTTCTAACTTTTGGATCTAGTGTCACAGGCCGTGGATCAAAGCTCGTGACGAATGCGCACATAATGCCCCATGGAGGTCAATTGATACAATGGGGCTCATTCGATCCACTTGAACTGGCCTAATTCATGGAACATGTAGAGAAGCCCATCTACTTGAAGCCTTGATGGCCAAGTGAATCACTTAAGGAAAATTAGGGCTACCATAGTAAATATGGAAACTATTCTTAGAAGATTTGTAATCTTATAAGATTTGATTTTTTTTAATCTTAGATGATTGTGTAAATCCCTTAAGGATCTCAATTATAGATAGATTCAATCTTGACTATCGATGTAAAGTAAATTGTGCCATTGGATCTGGGGGAGCTCAACTATAAATAGAGGTCTTCTCTCTCATTTTGTGATCACCTCATTCAAATTTATTAAATATATTGAGAGCATTTACTCAAATACTTGGCATGATTTTCCTTTCTTATGACTTTTTTTCTCTCGTTGCTTCTTTTTCTTTGAGTTGTTTCCACTTTATTTTTGGTGCTTTGGAGAATTTCTATCAAGAATTCTCATTTTGCAAGAGCTAAGCTGACTTAGGGGGATTTGAAACAAAGAAATTGCCTAAGATCGCATAGATTGTGAGATTAAAGTTCTAGCCCCATGAAAATTGGTATTTGAGCTAAGGTTCAAAGGCGTCAACCGAGATGATGAAAGGCGTAGACGATCAGATTGAGTCAATGGAGGCCCATGGGAGGGCCAGGAAAGCTTGCCAATCAAGGGTCATGTTGTCGGCTTTGGAAGGTCAAGTGGTCAATCTCGAGGAAACTATGAGGGATGTGAGTGAGACACTCGAGGTAGTCAAGGGACGCATTATAGAGTTAGACTCGATGGAAGAAAAACTTAGGAATTTATGTTAGAGTCTCTCAATTCCAATGTGGGAGCAATGCGATGGGTTTTCAATTCCACTACGAATAAGCTGGCTATAAGGGATGATGCTCTTGATACCATGGTGATGGCTTTAAAAGTGAAAATTAAGGCCACGACGAGGGCTTTGAGCACAAGAATTGAGGAGCTCAAGGGAGAGCTCGCTATGTGTCAAGCTGCCGTGGGTAAAGGATGTTAGGTGCAACACTAAACCGCGAGATAGATGTCCCCAAACAAGAAAAGTTTAAAAGGGCAAGGTCCACAAAGAAAATGGACAACTTCTTGTGGGAAATGGAGCAATACTTTTGTATTATGGAAATTAAGGATGACGATGCTAAGGTAAATACTACTGCTAGATATTTTACTGATTTTGCTCTATTCTGGTGGTGACGTAGGTTCATAGATAAAAGGAGTGGCCAGGCCACAACTGGAACATGGGAGAAGTTCCAAAAAGAGTTTAAGGAGTAGTTTCACCTACAATATCCTGAGAAAGAGGCTCGAATTAAGTTGCGTCGATTCTCACAACAAGACATAGTTAGGGAGTATGTGAAGGAGTTTAGTGAACGAATGCTCCAAATCACTAATCTGAGCGAGAAAGATGTATTCTTCTTCTTCATGGATGGGTTGAAGTTGTGGGTTAAGTAGGAATTGGAATGTCGAGGGGTCCAAGATCTATTGAAATCCATGATCGTGGCAAAGTCCTTAATCAAATTTGTTCGGATAAAAGACAAGTTCAAGTCTCCCAAGCCCAATGAGAAGGGAAATGGTGGAGGAGATGAAGGACATGTTGAGTATAACAATGATAATTGTGGTATTGGGAAACCATAGAACGAGAAGAAAAAACCCAATAAAAACCCAAAAAAAAATAAAGAAGAAGAATACCTCTTTCTATGGTCGGCATAGGGTGCGGGACTGCCCACAGTGATCCGAGTTCGCCACGGTCAACAAAGAATAGAAAGCGGAGCCTAATGAGGATAGCCTATTGCATCTTAGATCAATGATACTCAATTCTGCTAAAACGAAGAGGGACTGCAAGTAGAAAGGGTTGATGTTTGTGAACATCAACATCGTAAACCAAATAATGAGTGCTTTTGTTGATACAGAACCATCTAATTTGTTCATATCGAAAAAGTCGTGGGTAAACTTAGTCTCTCAATAAGCAAATCAACAAAGAAGATCAATGCGATAAATTCCAAAGAGATCCCAACCGTGGGAGTAGTACAATGAGTTGAGCTATAAATCAGAGAGTGGAAAGTATGGAATATTCTGAGGTACTTCATTTAGATGATTACGACTTCGTGCTTGGCTTAAATTTTCTTGACCGAATTAATGCTTTCTTGTTCCTATTTTTATTGCATATGTATCTTGGATACTCGTCAATGAAAATGTGTGGTGTCGAGGAGTCGTGATGAGAAAGGAGGAACCAAGACTTTATCGATAATCAAACTAGCCAAGGATGTTCATGGTGGACATTGACTTGGTAGATCAGCGTGCTATGAAGCCTCTTTGGAAATGCTAAAGGTGCGACAAACCAATGTGAAGCCTGTTGAGATATCAGTGGGGCTACCACCTGTCACACCCCAAATCTGGATGATCTGAATTGAAGACACGTAGACAGGAAGTTGTTAGTTATAGCGCACTCTAGTGGTTAGCTAGCCAAGTTGTAAGATTCTGGTGAAATAATGTCTTGGCGGATTGAGTATCCACCCATAGAAGTATATTAGGATTTAGTTTTAACGTATTCTTCAATGAAAAAAATTGATAAAAGAAAAGTAAGCTTTGTGTAGGTTACCGCTAAAAGTATAATTCACCTAGTTTGTTTAAGCACTATGAAGAGCAAGTCTTGGTAACTAGATCTGGTTATAAACCAATTAAATTGACTAGTCAAATAGTTTTTGGACAAGCCTCTCATTTATGTTTCTTCTGGGTTTTGTAGGCCTTTAGGAAGGGCATATTCTGAAACTTCTTAACACTTGTCAAATTCCACTAACGGAAGTGGATAATATATATGTGAGTAGTAGGGTTCGTAAGAAAGTTTCTTCTTCCTTCAAAATGACTATTAAATTCTTAAATATCAAATGTTATTGTTGGTTGTTATTCTTATATAAACTAGAAGCTAAGGATTCTTGGGAATAAACAGAAGATGTTCTATCTCCTAGTAAGTCTGACAATTTTGCATGTTAAGAATAATGGCACTATGATATATATGCAACAAGGTATGACTACGAGGCCATGCATAAGGGTTATTTGTAGATGAGATGATAGTAATCTCTCTATAAATGAATTTTAATGGTGGATCCATGTTCTTTTAAGTAGTTGATGCTGCGATTTCGTAAAAGGCATTCAGAATTGAGGATTTTGACCTTGTGCAATATGAGTCTCTAATATTGACTTATACAAGTTCGTAGAAGTAGATTTCTTGTGATTGATGTTCCTGAAAACAGTGTGTGAGTACATGAATGATTGCTGGAAAATAAGTATGTATTTCCTGATATAAGTCATTGAGTCTGGAATATGATGAATTGTGTGTATGGGTGTATGTGATTCTGTGAAGCAACTATGTGTGTATGCCTAAAATGTATATTTTGTGATGTGAGTTGATGCGTATGAAGCATGTATTGAAGTATGATTTGGTTAAGAAAATGAGTTAGCCTACCTAAATATATGTTTATATTGGATATGTGATGTGAGATTGAAAATGTTTAGGAATAGAGTGTATCTAAGTGTAGAGAGGTTGTGATGTGAGTTTGGACACCGCGGTGGTATTCAATGAAGTCTATCGAGACAGTAAACACGAATTCTGATATGAAAATTCTATAGAAAAGTCCATGGCCATGGCACATTCTGGAAAGGCAGAATGAGTCGTATTTATTGACTGGGGTTCTCTATATGTCCCAGGGCGATGATGGGAAAACCTCACACGATGTGACTTTAGGCAAATCCATATTGCAAACATGGCAGTTCATGGGGTGCCTAGGTGGCATTCTGTTAGCCTTTATAGGATATTCTGATTTGGCCTTCAGGGCGTATTCTGATTGGGCCTCTATGGAATTTTGTTAGCCTTTGTGGCATTCTGTTAGCCGTTATGGCATTATATTGCCTTTATGGCGTATTTTGTCTGGCCCTGATGGCGTATTTTGGTAAGACTATTCTAAGGATATGATATGTCTAAAGTTTTAGTGTGAAAAGTTCTGTGATAAAATCGAATAAATCTTAAAGGAAGTTTCTTGAAAACAAGTATGATTCAGTATGTTCAAAGAGGGTATCCACCGTGGTTATCTGTCAAATTATTATAAGGGCATATTCGATGTAAGAGATCATCATTTTGAACTATTTGTGTTATTAAGATGGAAATCTGAGTTATCTAGCTTTTATTATATGTGATTAGTATCATGTTTGGTTCTGAGACATGAAAAAATCTGTGTTAATCATTATTTTGGAGGTTTTGAGCCCTATAACAATGATGTGTGGAAATTCTTCTAAATGATCTGAAGTGTTTTCATTAGTATGAGTATGTATTGGGTTTGGTCAGAGTATAGTTCAACATAAGGTCCGATTTAACAAGATCCATATGGGAATTTGCCAAAAGTATAAACAGTAAGTGGTATCCGCCAAGAATGATGTCTACGAATAACTGTTTAAAATTTATTTGAAGAGAAAAGAGAAAGGTAGTATCGTCTGTTAAGATCAAGAGACAGTTAAGCAATTATATGAATGATGATTCATTAAAAATTGTAAGTGGTGTATAAGTATGTGATCATATAACTGACAATGTGCAGGGATCCGCGAAAGACAGATATGAGGAATTCAACATAATAAATTTAAAAGGTATGTTGTGTCACATCTCACTAAGTTTCTCTGACTTATGAAATGTTATGTTTATATTTTAGGTGTTACTGCCTAAGTGTGTTCACCGAGAGGGACAAGCCAGGAGTACGCCAGAGAAGTGATGAACAGGGAAACTATGTATATAGTGGAATCGTTTGGACAAGTGGCGTATTGTAGGATTACACCATATGAGTCTATTTTATTAAACTTATGTATTGTAATAAATTATTATAGATATGATGTATTGTGTTTAAATACATTTCATTGTTTTCTTAATGATAATGATTTATGGTAAATGTTAAGGAAAGTGTCTTGAGTTAAAAGCCTAAGAAGATTTTTTTAGAAATTTTGTTAAGAATCGTGTAATAACACCTAAGATCCGAACCCTGAGAATCGGATCGGGTTAAGGGCGTTACACCACCTATGAGAAAGATAGGTTGTGCATCAAACTGTGGCAAAAAAGTAGTGATGAAAATTGGGCAACCGGACTAAGTAAATGCTACATGCGAGGTACATCTCAAGCACTTTCCTAGTATTTTTCATTTTACTTCCTATCGGCTTGGCAAGGACATAGGGACACTTTCAGATATCTAAAGTGGGTAAGCTGAGGGGCTTACAAACCAGAGTTAGCGACAACGCTCAAGGTTAACCCGATGTTTAATGTGACCATGCCTAAGCCTATTTTCAAGAACCAAAGGGATCTAGATCGAGCCAAGTCACAATGGAGGCAAGTAAGAGCGGTGGGATCTTGCGAACAAAATGTACCAAAGAGAGAATGGTTTGAGTTGGGCGACAGCGGAAGCTAAGGAAAAGGTTCCAAGGGGCAAAACTACCTAACAGAGAGCTACTTGAGAATCAACCAAGGCATCGAGGCAGTTTGAAGACGAGTCAAACCAATGTCATTCCAAGGACACAATGAGGGCGTTACGAGAATGGGCGAGGGAGAATGTCATAGGTCGCAGATCAAGGCCCATGATGAATGCGCACAAAATGTCAAATGGAGGTCAATTGGTGCAATGGGGCTCATTCGACCCACTTGAACTAGCTCAATTCGTGGAACATGTGGAGAAGCCTATTGTAACAACTTGATTTTCAACAGTGCCTGAAACGGTGGTTTCAGAACCCCATTCTCCGATGATCAAGCTCGTAAATATCATTAATTAATATTTACGAGTCTATTATAATGTTAAACTAATTTTTGGTCCAGTAATTTCATTGAATGGATAATTAAGTAAGGTACAAGTGTAGTGACCCTAAAATCAGTAGTGTTGAAAAATAAAGTATCGGGACTTCGTTTATTTAAACCAAGTATGTAAATATTTTTATTAAATATTATGAATTTATATAGGTGAATTGAATTTTGAATAAGTAATTTTGTCGAATTAGTGACTAATTAAGGTATAAGTACTAGATCGTAAAAGTGGAAAAAATTAATCGCTATTGATTTTTATTTGTTAAAAGGGTTAAATAATATTATCTCAAAGGTCAAAGTGGAAATTAGGCCATTTTCAATAGTATTGGACGGTAAAGTATGATTTTATCTAGTACATAATATTAAATTATAATAAAATTATAATTAAAAGATTATAATAAGTATTATATCATAAAAATTAAAAGTTAGAAAGTTATTTTCCTTCTTTCATTCATCATCTTCATGAAAGAAAAGAAGAAAAATAAGGGTTGAGCTTCAAGCATTCGACTATCAATTTTGTAACCAATTTCAAGCTCGTTTCTTGTAATTTTTATGTTTTTGAGATCCCGGGAGCTTGATTTAGCTACCCAGGGATTAATTTGTGAAACTGTTAAAGTTTTCATTGTTGAATCTTGAAGCTTTTGGTACTAAATTATTATATTTTAAGCTTTGAAATGAAAAAGGACTAATTTGTAAAGTAAAATTTATTAGTTTTGAACATAGGAACTAAAGTGTAAATATTCCAAAATTGGTATGAAATTTTTGTAATTAAAGATATTATAGGGTTGTAAAAGGATGAAATTGAGATTTGTTTCGAAGTCAAAGCTCAAATTTGAAAGTTATGGCAATTTCAATTTTAGGGACTGAATTGAATAAAATGAAAAAAATTAGGGGACATTTGAAAAATGAAATTGAATTGATATATGTTTATAATAGGTTGTTATAAGATGTTTAGAATGGATAAATTGAAATAAATTATTATAGATTGGGATTTGAATCAATCAGAAGATAATTGAAGAAAATGAAAGTTTGCGGATTAGTCCTCGACGTTTCATTTGTTGTTATTTTTGTCAGGTAAGTTCATATGGGACTTACTTTATTAATTCATGGCTAATATGAATAGATACATGATAAGGATTAAATGTGAAATTGATATATGATTGAGTAGTATGCATATGATGATGTTATAGGGTTAAAAATGTATATGGACTGTTATTTGAAATGTGAAAAGTGAGTATACAGATTCAGATTTTGTAATGGTATAGAACTTGTAACAATGCTGGTTGAACTTAGTGAACGATTGGGATATGAATGGCATGCCATTAAGGTTCAAAAAGAAATCGGGTGTTGGTTAGAGATTTCTTTATCGATGGTTGAGATCCAGCATGTGTTACGGATTCTCGACAGCTTGAGTGCGCAGCATCGAATAAAGTTTGCAAAAGTAGACCTGACCTACAACTTGTATGAGCAACCCAAATATCACAACTGGTGTGAGAAAATTCAAATATCACAACTTGTGTGAGCAAATCAAATTATTCTTTATCGATGGTTGAGATCCAGCACATGTTACGTATTCTCGACAGCTTGAGTGAACAACATCAAATATAGTTTGTATAAGTAAACCAGCTATATAGTTTGTGGAAGTAAATTAGTCCCGTGTATCCAAATATAAATTGCTATAGTTCTCCGGACAGAAAATGAAAATTAAATGGTAATTAAATGATTGAATGTGAATTCCATTGATGTGTTTTAGAATCGAACAAGGTTGAATAATATGATGTAAAGTATTTTGGTTGTACTTTTATATGAATTTAAATCCCATGATCTTGTTATTTTAGGTACTAACCTACAAGTTGTTTTGTGGAATGGTTTATGATTATATAAATAAGGATGCCAAGGATATGCCGTGTTGTGCCTTTTTGTTCCAATTACTTAAATTTTTATAATGACAAGGTAACTTAAGTTAATTTTTTATGAACTTTCTAAGCATTCGATATACTTACTCTGTTTCATTTTCTATTTCTGTAGTGGTCATTTTGCAGAATGCGTCGATCAGATCGTCTCAGAGCTCACGGTACCCAACTTTCAATTTGGTAAACTTTTAAACGATCTAGACTCGATTATATGGCATGAATATAGGAGTTGTGTTGTGTATGTGCTTATTTTGAATATTCTTGAGTTTGAACCTTGAACATTCTTGATTTTGGACCTTAAACAATGTTTGAAAGTGAATGGTTATATGTTATGTATATAAGTGTGCATATTGGTAACATGTTTAGCTATAGTTGAAATATATGAACAACCAAATTGAGAATGAAATGGTTGAGTTATTTGATGTAATTGAGGGGTCTTAGAGGTTTGAATAATTGATGATTTCATAGGTTGTTATGCTTTAGCAAAATGTCTAATTGATGTGTAATGGCTTGGATGATCTTGTGAATGGTTACATAGATGCCTTGGCATATGTTTTAGATTGGTTTTGTGCAGGTTTAAGTGTGCATGTATGCACCAAATGAGCTATTGGTTTGGTCTGACACGAAATAGGTACTATATGACCAAATTTTACCAAAAATAAGATTCTCGTCACGACGTGGAATATCCTTCGTCGCAATGTCAGGTGTTGATTTGTGACGTTGCAACGTCATGTGGTCCAACGTCGTGACGTGAAAAACTATTTGGCGACGTCACGATGTGGAGATAGTGACGTCACAATGTCGAGCCCCACTTTCAAAACTTTACAAGTTGGTCCTAATTCGTCTCCGGGTCACCAAAAGAGCTTTCGTAAGCTCGATTAAGGTTCAAATTTATTTATGTATCATTGTATTTGGGTGTTTATGACATGATTGAATAATTTTCGAATTTATTTATGATTTATATTTGATATGAAATTTTAAGAATATTGCGAAAGTGTCCCTATTCGATCTCGGGTTGTCTTTAAAGCATCTGTATGCCTGTATAAGACCCGGAGAAAAATGTTCACGATATTTAATGTTGTATTGTTGTTGATTGCATGACAGATGGTGAATGATGGTTGTACTATGAAACTATTCGTAGTTGTTCCGACAATGACTGTAGCATTCCGTAGCTCAGACCCGATGATAGAGTCAAACGAGGGGTGTTACACCCATCTACTTGAAGCCTTAGTGGCCAAGTGAAACACTTAAGGAAAATTAGGGCTACCATGGTAAATATGGAAACTAATCTTAGAATATATGTAATCTTATAAGATTTGATTTTGTAATCTTAGAGGATTGTGTAAATCCCTTAAGGATCTCAATTATAGATAGGTTTTAATCTCGATCGTCAATGTATGTAAAGTAAATTGTGCCATTGGATCTGGGGAGCTCAACTATAAATAGAGGCCTTCCCCCTTCATTTGTGATCATGTCGTTCAAAGTTATTGAACATATTGAGAGCATTTACTCAAACACTTAGCATGCTTTTGTTTTCTTATGACTTTTTATGTTCCCTCATTTGAGTTGCTTCCGCAATTTCTATTAAGAATTCTCACTTTGCAAGAGCTAAGATGACTTAGGAAGATTTGAAATAAAGAAATCGCCTAAAGTCGTACAGATTACGAGAATAAAGTTCTAGCCCTGTGACCTAGTGCCCTAAGTGTAGTATATTTATTTTGTGTACTTATATTTTTTGAACAAATTGGTTTAATAAAATATCCATTGTTTACATTAATATTCTTTGTATAGTGTCCTAAACGGTTTTTGCATGCAAAGCAAAATGGAAGAAAATATTATTCACTAGTTATCTAACGTTTAACTAATATTAAGTGGTATTACATGGTTGGATCGTAATATGACAACACATAGAGAAAACAAATGTTGTCAATGTTAAATGAACAAATCGCGGGTGGAAATAGGTTATCTTTGAACTTGAAGATTGGGTTTAAGTCAAAAATTAAATCTAAATTGGATCACAAAGGAGTTAGGCATTTTCAAGTAATCGAGTGGATCAATAACATTGCCCAAAAAATTGATTTACTCGATGAGTATAATGTTAGTGCTTCTTTTAATATTTCTGACTTGTCTCCCTTTGACATTGCAAATTCAAGGACGAATCCTTTTCAGTAGGGGGATGATGCATGCACCATGGCCCCTCCACTAGCCCAACAAAGTGATGGGCTTAGTTTACCACAAGGTCCAGTCACTCGTGCAAGATTTAAGAAAATTCGAGTGAAGATGAACTTGATCGTACAAGATTTCATGACAAACAAACTCAACAAAATTTAAGGAGACATGATCGAGATTAAAGAAAATCAAGATTTTGATTCTTGTAAATCTTGAATGCAAACATGCTAGGAAGACTTTATCAAGTACCAACAATTGATTCTACATGTTGAATAGGGAGAAATTAATTTAATTCAATTAACTGAAGCTATCAATTTTTAACTCTAGAAAAGTAGTCAACTTGTTATGCATTTTTGGATAGGATCAAGGCATTTTTGGGTCAAAATGCCTTATGACTGATGAAAGGCCTATATCTTAGATTTGAAACACACTTTGAATCACCTTATTTCAAGTCCGGGATCTCAATTTATGGTTGTTTTAGTGAATACTAAACAAGCAAGAATTTTTGGACGAGATTATTATGGGAATTACGAGTTTCGAGCTTTGATTCGAGTTTAAATCATATTGGGTTCAATATTAATGCTTAATTTTGATTATATATAAGCCCAATAATGTTATTATTAAGTTTTTTATTTTAAGGATTTATTTAATACAATTTTTTAAGTATTTTAGACTAATTTAGCATAAAGAGTAAGATTATGACTAAACAAAACAATTCAACATTTCCATTCAACCTTCCAACCAAATATCTATTTCCAATAGGTTTACTTCTAAACATTAACTTTTATATACATGTGCATTACATCAATTTCATCATTTCAATTCTAACACATAAATAAAATTTTATTGTACTAACCATTTGGTCACTTGGTAGCAATTCACATGCATGCCACAATTGTTACATCTATTCATCCAATTCATAGTTGTATACAATTCTCAAACATGAGAACTAATCATTTGGTCATATCAAATTTACCATTTCTAGCTTTACATATCAACAAAATCTTATATTATGCATAACTGACTCAAACCTAGGTACATGCCATATATCAAAACGAAATGTACTATACAAACATCACTGAGTCGAGGACCACATGCTAAAATCACCTCCTGAAACTTCAAGATCCACCTAAACCTTCACACGAAATAAACAAATCGTACGCTGAGCGATAAAGCTCAGTGGTATTTTTATGATCCAAGTCATAAAACGAGTATAATCGCAATAAGAAATCGAACAATGCATGCTTAAGTTTCAATCATTCCAATTCACGTATTTACTACTCATATACCAAATTCATGAATCATCTCAATTGGTAAGCAATCTAATAACTCATGCCATCTATTCTAATAGCAATAACATACAAACATTTTCACTTCCATATCATGTGTAAATATATATGCAAATAAGGTAATCAAACTAAATTTCATTACATTTCATGACAATTCAACAATTCATTCATGTATATATATGTATATGTCAACTTAATTTTCAATCTCATTTTAATATCTCATTCTTTCTCGAGTCTATTGACTCATTCATTTCCAAATCTACCCCATCCAAATCATAATATGAGTATGATCATAAGAAGATTTCAATCAATATATGCTATGATACAACCATTTCAAATTACACGCTCATCACATAAGTATCAATTTCATACACAAGCTCATTTTTTAATCGATTGAACATTCTTTATCATGCTTCTATACTCGAGTATACAATTTAATTCCATCTAATTTATACACATCATGTTATCAACCTATTACCAATCACACACATATTTCCATCTCAAGTGTCACCAATTAATCATATCAATATAACATATCAAACTTTTACTTTCTATTAGCATTAACACATTCAATTTCATTTCAATTCAAGTCATTTAACATATCATATTCTCATTTTTGTATCAAATCTATTGATTCACTATATTTTCATATTGGCCCTCTGGGGTCATAAAAACCGGTCCATTTCCATTTTTTTTTTGTTTTAGAGTTCAATTTCAATGTTTCGCCTAATGGAACCCTAGTAAAATGGACTCAAACATACAAGTGAACTACACCACACCAAGATAGCTCATTTGAGTATAAATTACACCACACCAAGGTGCAAAGCCCATAGGCATCAAATGTATATACATATTCAAATATATCCCTCCACCACACTAAGGTCTCCATAGATACAATGAATACTCGATGATCTGACACAAATGATGGATCCTGAAATAACCTGTCATAATCTCCATATCATCAATTATCCCTACACAAGCGCGCATATGACCCTATTGGCATGCAAACTGTATCTTAGTTTTTTACTAAGTTCACATGGGCATCGACCATTTACATATCATAATATCATTTCATTTCATCGTCAATTCATATACATATATATAAATATTGAATATCATATAGCATAATTCATATCACATATTATATATCAATAATATCACATTCTTTAAATACTATATTCAGTTTAGTCTAAATTCCCAATATTCAATATTATTAGCACAATTCAATTCATATAATTTATTATTATCAAATTCATATCATCACATATTCAACACCATTATTCCATACCATTTCTATCATCAATTCATACTATAAGACATCTATCAATTTATATCTTACTTATTTCTATTTTTATTCAATTTAATCTAATTTCTTGAAAATCAACATTATTCACAACGAATCAATTCATATGACAATTATATACTTACCTCGATACTCAATCATGAAATTAACAAAAATATGCATACAAATGTAATGATCTTGAATCATAAAAGTACAAACTAAATTTTCACGTCACTCGTCGACGACGCTAACTTTTCCTTCCCCTCTCGATGGTTCAACATCGTCTTTAGCTACATGCGGTAATATGAAAAATAAACAATATAAATTTTCATCCAATCCACATTAAAATACAAAGTCAAGCATATTTTATATTTTGTTCAATTTAGTCTCTATACTCAGGATAAGTTTATCTTTCGATATTTAACATCGGATCAAAATCTGATTTCACATTTTTTTTAATTAGGGATCCTATACTTTCTATTCGTAGAATAATTTCATAACATATTTTCAATTTATTCAATTTGGTACCTGTAACACCCCTCACCCGGCCCGATTGTCGAACCCACACATTGCTTCAAACAAGAACAACCAATACCACATTTAGACATTTATAGAGGTGTTCGTGTCTAATTAAACACTATACGAAATTAAAAATAGTTTAAAATCGTGATTAGGGTCCATTTATTTAAATTGGGAGAAAACAACGTAGGTATCGATACATAATAACATGTATCGATATTTAGTAATTTAGCTATCGATACTAATGTAAAAATCGATACCTTTTTAGCTCTCTGGCAAGTTATGTTTCAAACCATTTTATCGATTCTTTAGCAAGAGTATTGGTATTTCTATCATGAGTATCGATACTCGTGATTTGGGTATCGATACCTGATCACTGTGAATTCAGAATTTTAAATTTATAAAGATAATGATCGAACCTGGAAACTAACTATGACAACGATTGAGGCAAGCGCACCTATCGAACAGTAGTATAGTTTAGGCAAGACCGGATTGTCGAACCCAAAGGAACTAAAAGTACTAATACTAACTTTCTTTTTATTATTTAGCCTAAGAATTAAGCTAATGGTTGTTTAATCTAAATTAATTAACTACTAAACTTAAAGACTCTAAGACAAAGAAGAATGAATTTGGGAGAATACTTGAAGAAAAACCAATTAATTAAGTCGACACCCAAGGAAGAATCCTCCTAGACTTCACTTGTTATCTAACTCTGAACCAGATGATTTATTCATTTGACTTGATCCGTAGGATTCCCTAATTTATATTAAATCCTCTCTCGAGGCGAATAACGTCTCGTCACCCTATCTCTAGGCGCGCGATCAACTCTGCTTAACTGAAATCTCTTTCTAATTAAAACCCCTAGAATTGCATTAACTCGATCTATGGATTCCCATATTAGGTTTCACCCTAATCCAAAGAACGCCTCGTCACCCTATCTCTAGGCACGCGATCAACTCTCGCTAACTATGCTAGATCTACTCTTAGGCAGGGACTTTTGCTCCTCCACCTAAGCACATCAAACTTGAATTAATATCTGCATAAATATCAACACAAGAATTAAGAACACATAATTAAGAACAAATCAAATATTTATCATATAGTTCAAAGAAACGATAACATGATTCATCTAAGTTTCATCCCCTCGTATCCGAGGGTTTAGTTCATAACAATAAAAGAAAACATCTCGTAAGGAAAGATAAAACAAAACATAAGAAATCCCTAAAACCCCGAAGGAATTGAAGAGAGATCCTCCGTCTTGAGTATAATTCTGACTTCTTGAGATGGATCAACTGGCTATCCCCGAGCGAATTCCCATAGATCTGCCTTCTCTGGCCTAGCAAGACGCCCCTAAACGGTAGCTTTAGGCTCCCGTCGACACCCCCTCTTTTAGGTCATACTTAGGGTGTATTTATAGGGTTTTGGAATGTGTTTTTTTGCCCCTAAGTATCCAAATCCGATTGAAATTGCTCTTTTCCGCGGCAGGGGCACGGTCATGGCACACGCCCGTGTAAATCGAGGTCAGGCCGTGTTCGGACTTCATTGATGAGGCACAGCCGTGTATTTCATGGCTTAGACCGTGTTCGAGATTATTGAGGAAGCACGGCCGTATGGTCTTGGGCCCAGGCCATGTTGATTTCGTGCTTTGGCCCATTTGGCTCGTTTTAAGCTCGTTTCTTGTTCTTTTCATCCCCCGGTGCTTTCCTGAGTATAAAACATGAAAAGAAAGGATTAAGAGCACCTTTTTACATAAATCAAGGGATAAATCATCCAAAAGTATGCTAAATGTGGGATTAAAATATGTTACTTTTACGGTTTATCAAATACCCCCACACTTAAGGTTTTGCTTGTCCTCAAGCAAAATTCTCAACTTACAATTAAAACGAACTTTCCATGATTCAATATTCCTATCAAAAATGTCTCATCATAATTCATAGATAATTTATACATGGATAATTTAACTCAAAGAGTCCTAAAGATTCAAACAATCTAAGTCATACATTTGTAGCACAAAACATAGTGTTTCCCCTCATCTAAATAATTACCTCTGATTCAAAATCTACAAGGGTTGATGTCCTCACTAAAGATTCACTCAAATCACTCGAAGTGTTTAAGATTCAGAATTAAGCACTCAAATGTGTAACCTGAAAAGTTAATCCCATAGGCTTGCACGAAAATCAAATCTCCACCACTGTAATATGAAATGATGCACAAATCAAAAGGTCTTTGAAAGGGTTGTAACGGGGCTTAGGTTAAGGTGTGGATAAAGGCTGAATTAGAGGGTTAGAATCGAGATCGACCTGAAAAATTGCCTAACCAGAAACAATGAACTAAATAAAGGTAATTACATCAATTTAAAAAAATACTGATACTACGAGCTTCTTCTTCAATATTTGGAATTCAAATGTATAAGCTCACTTTATCACAAAACTAATAATGAATAATGAATATACTTCGATTTTTTTTAGAACAAATCATAAATACATAACACAGGATAAATTACTGAAATAAAAAACATAGTTAGGCTATTAATCAAATCAAATCTCGATATAAGGGTAGTCAAAAGGAATGGTGATAACAAAAACAAAGGGTTTCTGGGTTGAAATTAGTGGGTGAGTCAATAAAAAGGGTTGTTAGGTATAAACGGGGTTCACTAGGGGTTAATTATGAAGGTAGGTTTTTGGTGGAGTAAGTGGGTTAACTCCTAGGTGCCTTTATCATTTCTATATATCAAATCAAAGATGTGGTCTCGATAAGTATAATCGATGCAAGTTCTAGAATAACAAATCAATGTTGACACACTCATAATCAATAAAGTGAGCAAGGAAAAGATTTTATGCTCTATAAGGCTCAAAATCTCACAAAATTATGGGTATTTTGATGTCAACCTCGTAAATTTCAAACTTCAAAGTAACATCCAAATTCAGGTAGACAACCTAGAAAATTTTTATTTTCTGAAAAATAGACTTATCATGCTTGATTCTCTAGTATTTTTAGAATTTAATTATAAATGCACAATTATCAATTACTTAATCTAAAACATATCCATAAATCATGGAAATTTCATTCTAATCATTGATAAACCGAAATAGTAACATATTTTAATCCCACATTTAGCATACTTTTGGATGAATTATCCCTTATTTTATGTAAAAAGGTGCTCTTAATCTTTTCTTTTCATGTCTTATACTCAGGAAAGCACCAGGGGATGAAAAGAATGCAAAACGGGCTTAAAACGGGATAAATGGGCCAAAGCATGAAATCGACACGGCCTGGACCAAAGATCACACGACCGTGCCTCCTTAAAGAACTCGAACACGGCTTGGACCACGATTTACACGGCCGTGCCTCATCAACAAAGTCCACACGGTCTGGCCACGATTTACACGGGCGTGTGCCAGAGGCCGTGCCCTGCCACGGCCAAGAGGAGTTTTACTCGGATTTGGATGCTTGGAGGCAAAGAAACACACTCCAAAGTCTAATTAAACCCCCAATTAGGAATTGCACTCAAATTAGGATACTTGGAGGCCAAGTAACACATCTCAAAGCCTATATAAACACCCTAGGGGCAACTTAATCGGGAGTTCGGCGAGGCAGGCCTCTGCGCGGTGGCTTTCGCCTAGGGGTGTCGTGCTAAGCCAGAGAAGGCAGATTTGTGGGGATTCACTCAGGGATAGCCAGTTGATCCATCTCAAGAAGCCAGAATTATACTCAAGACGGAGGATCTCCTCTTCAATTCCTTCAAGGGGTTTTAGGGATTTCTTATGTTTTGTTTTATCTTTTCTCTTGAGATGTTTTCCTTTATTGTTATGAACTAAACCCTTCTGATACCCGGAGAGATGAAACCTATGATGAATCTTGTTATTTGATTATTTGAATTATATGATAATAACTTAGTTTGTTCTTAATTGTGTGAACTTAATCCAAATCTAATGTGCTTAGGTGGAGGAGGAATAGACCACGCCTAAGAGTAGATCCAACATAATTAAGCGGAGTTGATCGCACGCCTAGAGATAGGGTGACGAGATTTTGCCGGATTAGGGTGAAACCTAATATGGGAATCCACGCATCGATTTCGCTATTCTAGGGGTTATTATAAGAGAACGAGAGTTCCACTAATTAACCTAGGGTTAGACGTTATTCGCCTCGAGAGAGGGTTTAATATACATTAGGGAGTCTTACGGATCAAACTAAGTGAATACATCGTATGGTTCAGTGTTAGATAACAAGTGAAGTCTAGGTGAATTCTTCCTAGGGTATCTTCTAAATCAACTGAGTTTTTCCCAAGTTATTTTCCAAATTCATTCTTCTTTGTCTTAGAGTCTTTAGTTTAGTAGTTAATTAATTTAGATCAATAAACAACTTCACTTATTTTAGGCTAAATAATAGAAAGAAATTTAGTATTAGTACTTTTAGTTCCTTTGGGTTCGATAATCCGGTCTTGCCTAAGCTATACTACTGTTCGATAGGTGCACTTGCCTCAATCGTTGTCAGAGTTAGTTTCCTGGTTTGATCATTCTTTTTATAAATTTTAAAGCTCTGATTCACAGCGATCAAGTTTTTGGCGCCGTTGCCGGGGAACTAAAATATTAAGAAAGCTCTATTTTCATTACTTTAGCCATTCTTTTTATTTTTCGCAATTTACTTTTATTTTTAGTTTAAATTTTTACTTTGCTAATTTTTCTTTTATTTGTTTTTTTCCAGATAATTTTAGTTTATAGAGAAGATGGCACTAAATAACTATCGCTGGCGAGTTATGAGGACAACACCAACGAAAGCCGCCAAAGGTCTTCAACCTCGACGCAATAACCAGGCTATCAAACCAGTTAGAGATGATGAATAAAAAGATTGATGGTTTGTGTAGTCTCTCGTAGGTACATCCAGTTATGCAATATGACTCGAATCTAGGAGGCGTGGCGAATCCTGAGTACCCACCCTACAGATATGGCATGAAGAACGAACAAGTCCACTATATGGGTAACTATTCTAGACCTCAAAATAATTTTTATAGTGACACTTATAATACAGATTGGAGGTACCATCCCAATTTCTCGTGGGACGATCAAGGCAGCCAAAGAGAGGAACTTCCTCCAAATTTTCAACAACCACCTCACCAATAGGAAAATGAGTCGAACCTTGAAGAGACGCTGGCAAAATTCATAGCAAACATAGAAGCACGTCTCCAAAATATAGAAACGAAACAAGAAACATCGATTCAAGGGATCGAGGATCATTTAGGTCAGCCTGTTAAGCTGATCTTAGAACAACCACAAGAAAGCTTGCCAAGCAACACTGAAACTAACCCAAAAGAGCAAATTCATGTCAGAACAACTCATGACAATTGAAAGATTAGTGGAATCGACCTAAGGCAAGATCCTGTGGTAAGTGAAGGTAAGGCTGAGGTGAGCCATGAAATACCAAAATCGGCAATTACAGAGTACCATCCTCGTGTACCATATCCCGAAGCAATGAAGAAGGACAACACAGAGGAATAGTTTGGTAAGTTTCTTAAACTTTTAAAGAAATTACATATTAACTTACTGCTTTCTCAAGCTCTTTCGCAGATATTCGATTATAGAAAATTTTTGAAAGAGCAAATGACAAACAAAGAGAAGCTAGACGAGGAATCACATGTGGAGCTAAACGCAAATGTGCTCAAAGAATTCTACAAAATAAACCGCCACGGAAATTAAAAGACCTGGAGTTTTACAATTCCATGTTTAATTGGTAGTTTATCTATTAATAATGCTTTAGCCGATTTAGGGGCAAGCATCAATGTTATGCCTTATAAAATGTTTAAACAACTAGGTCTAGGGAAACCGAGACAAACCAGATGAGCATTCAATTAACCGATAAAACTATCGAATTCCTAGGGGTATAATTGAAAATGTTCTAATCAAAATTGATAAATTCGTATTCCCGATGAGACTTTTTCGTTTTAGACATGGATGAGGACAATTCGATCCCTTTAATTTTAGGAAGACCCTTTCTAGCAACTACCGTGACTAAAATTGATGTTGGTACAGAAGAACTCATTCTTTGTATAGGTGACGAATCAATCGGTTTACAAGCTCTTGACTCGGCGAACATTGACTGATGAAGGTGAGAAAGTAATATCAGTTGATAATCAATCTGTTCAAATTTCACCGTAGGAACAACCGCAGAACTACGAACCTGAGCCGAAACAGGAACCTTGTGTCAACAAAGAAGAAGCATATGAGGAACGAAGCCTTGAGATCAACAAACTAAAAGAGGGGAAGACACACTTTAAAGAGGAGCCAAACTCGCACGAAGAAAAACTGGAACCCCAGACGAGCCGATAGGAACAACAAATCACTTCAAAATAGGGGATCAGGTATTGTTGAATAAGGAAGATCCTCGAATGGCCAATTCAGACCTCAAGACATCTGAAGAAATCACTTTTGAGGTACTTAATGTCTTCCTATACGGGCCAGTCGAGGTAAGCAATCCTAAATTTAGTACTTTTGAGGTAAACACTACTCGACTTAAATTTTATATCAAAAATCGAGTTGATCGCATGAGGAAGGATTTTCACCTCCTCAAACCACCTTGACCATACGAATGAGAGGTAAAGTCTAGCTTAAGACTATAAACAAGCGCTTCTCAGGAGGCAACCCGAGCACTAACCCTAATAATTTTTACATTTTTTATTTTACTTTTATTTTTCATTTTAGCACCTAACCATAAACTAACCAAAGTACTGATTTCCATGCTCACACGGCCTTACACACGGCCGCGTGGCGTGGCCGTGGTGGAAGCCGTAAAGATAAACCACGACGTGCTAGTAACCGGGCCCATGACAAAGAATGATTTCTTTTCCCAACACGGGCTGCGATAAAAGCCACGCCCGTCTTGACTTCCCGTGTGAGGTTATCGACTTATTGAGCACACAGGCGAGACACGGTGTGCCCTACAACCATGCGAGGTTACTGACTTGACGAGCAAGAGTTAAACACGCCCGCTTCTAAAGGACCGTGTGAAGAATACACGGGCGTGCTACGAGACCCACGGCCGTGGTAAAACACGTAAACGCGCCCAAAATTCAAAATCACGAAAAACACGGACTGGTTAAACTCAAACAAGGGCGTGGACCATATCACTATTTAAATATTTACTTTTATTTCTATTTTTATTTTTATTTTCATTTTTATTTTCATTTTTATTTTCATTTTCATTTTCATTTTTATTTTTATTTTTATTTTTATTTCCTTTCTTTTATTTTCTTTATTATTTTCTTCTTGTTATTCATTCCATTTAGATTTATCTTAGGATACAAAAGAAATTAGGATGGCTGCTTCGAGGACTCAACCAGTTCGAGACGCTTCCTCACGTTCACCTCCAGTCCTATCCGGTTTCTTTTCATTGACTTCATCCAAAATTTAGGAAGTTTCACTTCTCTCCCTATCTTATGATTTTATGATTATTTTGCTATTATCCATCTTTGTACATTGAGGGCAATGTACATCTTAAGTGTGGGGGGGTTAACTATAGTATTATTTAAAAATCCTTGAATTATGCCTTGTCTTAAAGTAAGTTTCTCATATTATGATTAGGATGAAATTTCTGATGATTTATGATTTTTTATTGATATGTTTTAGATTAAGTCATTGATAATTGTGCATTGATAATTAAATTTGAAGAATAATAGAGAATCAAGCATGATAAGTCTATTTTTCAGAAATTAAAAATTTTCTAGGTTGTCGAACTGAGTTTAAATATTATCTTGAAGTTTGAAATTTACGAGGTTGACATCAAAATACCCATAATTTTTGTGAGTTTTTGAGCCTTATAGAGCATATATTCTTTTTCTTGCTCACTTTATTGATTATGAGTATGTCAACATTGATTTGTTATTCTAGAACTTGCATCGATTATACATGTCGAGACCACACTTTTTGGTTTGATACACAGAGATGATAAAGGGAACTTGGATCTAACCCACTTACTCCATTTAAAAAAGCCTACCTTCATAATTAACCCCTAATGAACCCCGTTTAATCCTAACAACCCATTTATTGACTCACCCACTAATATTAACCCAAAACCCTTTTTATTTGTTATCACCATTCTTTTTAACTACCCTTATATCGAGATTTAATTTGATTAGTTGCCTAATTATGATTTTTTTAGTAACCTATCCTTTATAATGTATTTATTATGTATTTATGATGTTAAAAAAACGAAGTATATTCATTATTAGTTATGTGATTAAACGAGCTTATACATTTAAATTCCAAATATCGAAGAAGAAGCTCGTAGTGTTAGTATTATTACTTTTCAATTGATGTACTTATTATTATTAGTTCATTAGTTCTTAGTTAGGTAATTTTTCAATTCAATCTCGATTCTAACCCTCTAATTCAGCCTTATTCCACACCTTAACCCTAGCCCCGTTACAACCCTAACAACGACCTTTTGATTTGTGTTTTATCTCATATTTCAGTGGTGGAGATTTGATTTTCATGCAAGCCTATGGGATTAACTCTTCATGTTTGACTTTTGAATGCCTAAATGTTGAACCTTAAACACTTTGAGTGATTTGAGTGAATATTTTGTGAGGATGTCAATCCTTGTCGATTTCGAATCAGAGGTAATTATTTAGATAAAGGGAGACACCTATGTTTTGTGCTACAAAATCTATGACTTATAATGTTTGAATTTTTAGGACTCTTTGAGTTGAATTATCCATGTATGAATTATCTCTGAATTATGATGAAACACTATTAATGACTATTATGAATTGAGGGAAGTTCGTTTTAATTATGAGTTGAGAATTTTGCTTGAGGACAAGCAAAAGCTTAAGTGTGAGGGTATTTGATAAACCAAAATAGTAACATATTTTAATCCCACATTTAGCATACTTTTGGATGAATTATCCCTTATTTTATGTAAAAAGGTGCTCTTAATCTTTTCTTTTCATGTCTTATACTCAGGAAAGCACCAGGGGATGAAAAGAACGCAAAACAGGCTTAAAACGGGACAAATGGGCCAAAGCATGAAATCGACACAGCCTGGACCAAAGATCACACGGCCGTGCCTCCTTAAAGAACTCGAACACGGCTTGGACCATGATTTACACGGCCGTGCCTCATCAACAAAGTCCACACGGCCCGCCATGATTTACACTTCGTGTGCAGCTGCAGGCCGCGCCTGCGCCGCGCCAAGAGGAGTTTTACTCGGATTTGGATGCTTGGAGGCAAAGAAACACACTCCAAAGTCTAATTAAAACCCCAATTAGGAATTGCACTCAAATTAGGATACTTGGAGGCCAAGTAACACATCTCAAAGCCTATATAAACACCCTAGGGGGCAACTTAATCGGGTAGTTTGGCAGAAGCCTCTGCCAGGGCTTTCGTCTAGGGGCGTCGTGCTAAGCCAGAGAAGGCAGATTTGTGGGGATTCACTCAGGGATAGCCAGTTGATCCATCTCAAGAAGCCGGAATTATACTCAAGACGGAGGATCTCCTCTTCAATTCCTTCAGGGGGTTTTAGGGATTTCTTATGTTTTGTTTTATCTTTTCTCTTGAGATGTTTTCCTTTATTGTTATGAACTAAACCCTTCGGATACCCGAAGGGGATGAAACCTATGATGAATCTTGTTATTTGATTATTTGAATTATATGATAATAACTTAGTTTGTTCTTAATTGTGTGAACTTAATCCAAATCTAATGTGCTTAGGTGGAGGAGGAATAGACCCTGCCTAAGAGTAGATCCAACATAATTAAGTGGAGTTGATCGCACGCCTAGAGATAGGGTGACGAGATTTTGCCGGATTAGGGTGAAACCTAATATGGGAATCCACAGATCGATTTACTGCTATTCTAGGGGGTTATTATAAGAGAACGAGAGTTCCACTAATTAACCTAGAGTTAGACGTTATTCGCCTCGAGAGAGGGTTTAATATACGTTAGGGAGTCTTACGGATCAAACTAAGTGAATACATCGTATGGTTCAGTGTTAGATAACAAGTGAAGTCTAGGTGAATTCTTCCTAGGGTATCTTCTAAATCAACTGAGTTTTTCCCAAGTTATTTTCCAAATTCATTCTTCTTTGTCTTAGAGTCTTTAGTTTAGTAGTTAATTAATTTAGATCAATAAACAACTTCACTTATTTTAGGCTAAATAATAGAAAGAAATTTAGTATTAGTACTTTTAGTTCCTTTGGGTTCGATAATCCGGTCTTGCCTAAGCTATACTACTGTTCGATAGGTGCACTTGCCTCAATCGTTGTCAGAGTTACTTTCCAAGTTTGATCATTATTTTTATAAATTTTAAAGCTCTGATTCACAGCGATCAAGTTTTTGGCGCCGTTGCCGGGGAACTAAAATATTAAGAAAGCTCTATTTTCATTACTTTAGCCATTCTTTTTATTTTTTTCAATTTACTTTTATTTTTAGTTTAAATTTTTACTTTGCTAATTTTTCTTTTATTTGTTTTTTCCAGATAATTTTAGTTTATAGAGAAGATGGCACTAAATAACTATCAGTGGCGAGTTATGAGGACAACACCAACAGAAGCCGCCAGTGTCTTCAACCTCGACGCAATAACCAGGCTATCAAACCAGTTAGAGATGATGAATAAAAAGATTGATGGTTTGTGTAGTCTCTCGTAGGTACATCCAGTTATGCAATATGACTCGAATCTAGGAGGCGTGGCGAATCCTGAGTACCCACCCTACAGATATGGCATAAAGAACGAACAAGTCCACTATATGGGTAACTATTCTAGACCTCAAAATAATTTTTATAGTGACACTTATAATACAGATTGGAGGTACCATCCCAATTTCTCGTGGGATGATCAAGGCAGCCAAAGAGAGGAACTTCCTCCAAATTTTCAACAACCACCTCACCAACAGGAAGATGAGTCGAACCTTGAAGAGACGCTGGCAAAATTCATAGCAAACATAGAAGCACGTCTCCAAAATATAGAAACGAAACAAGAAACATCGATTCAAGGGATCGAGGATCATTTAGGTCAGCCTGTTAAGCTGATCTTAGAACAACCACAAGAAAGCTTGCCAAGCAACACTGAAACTAACCCAAAAGAGCAAATTCATACTGTAAATAACTCATGACAAAGTTGAAAGATTAGTGGAATCGACCCAAGGCAAGATCCTGTGGTAAGTGAATGTAAGGCTGAGGTGAGCCATGAAATACCAAAATCGGCAATTACAGAGTACCATCCTCGTGTACCATATCCCGAAGCAATGAAGAAGGACAACACAGAGGAACAGTTTGGTAAGTTTCTTAAACTTTTAAAGAAATTACATATTAACTTACCGTTTCTCGAAGCTCTTTCGTAGATACCCGATTATAGAAAATTTTTAAAAGAGCAGTTGACAAACAAACAGAAGCTAGACGAGGAATCACATGTGGAGCTAAACGCAATGTGATCAACAATTCTACAAAATAAACTGCCACAGAAATTAAAAGATCCAGGGAGTTTTACAATTCCATGTTTAATTGGTAGTTTATCTATTGATAATGCTTTAGCTGATTTAGGGGCAAGCATCAATGTTATGCCTTATAAAATATTTAAACAATTAGGTCTAGAGAAACCGAGACAAACCAGGATGAGCATTCAATTAACTGATAAAACTATCAGAATTCCTAGGGGTATAATTGAAAATGTTCTAATCAAAATTGATAAATTCGTATTCCCAGTAGACTTTGTCATTTTAGACATGGATGAGGACAATTCGATCCCTTTAATTTTAGGAAGACCCTTTCTAGCAACTGCTAGGACTAAAATTGATGTTGGTACAGAAGAACTCATTCTTTGTATAGGTGGTGAATCAATCAGTTTACAAGCTCTTGACTCGGCCAGAACATCGACTGATGAAGGTGAGAAAGTAATATCAGTTGATAATCAATATGTTCAAATTTATCTTGAAGTTTTTGAGTTTTCTTATGTTTTGTTGTTTTCCTTATTTTAAGATGTTTCCCTCTATCAGTATGAACTAAATCCCTTAGATACCTAAGAGGATGAAACCTAAGACGGATTTTATTACTATTTGATTTATAAGATAAATACTTGTTCTTATTCTTAATTGTGAGTTCTTATTCTTGTTTTGATAATTCAGGTTATTGATCCAAGTCGAATCTGCTTATTCAGTGGAGCAAAAGTCCTTGTTAAGAGTAGATCAACACAATTAAGCGGAGTTGATTGCAACCCTAGAAATAGGGCGACGAAAATCTACCGGATTAGAGTCAAATCTAATAAGGGAATCCATAGATCGAGTTAATGCGATAATAGGGGTTTTAATTAGAAAGAGATTTTAATTAATCAACCTAAAGTCAGTTGTTTTTAGTCTCGAGAGAGATATTAACATAAATCAGGGATGTCTACGGATTACGTCAAGTGGATAAATCATATGAATCAAAAGTGATAGGTGAAGTCTAGGTGGATTCTTCCTTAGGTATTGCTTATCTCATAAGTGAGTCAAATCTAATAATGGAATCCATAGATCGACTTAATTCGATAACAGGGGTTTTAATTAGAAAGAGATTTCAATTAATCAACCTAGAGTCAGTTGTTCTTAGTCTCGAGAGAGATATTAACATAAATCAGGGATTTCTACGGATTAAGTCAAGTGAATAAATCATATGAATCAAAAGTGATAAGTGAAGTCTAGGTGGATTCTTCCTTAGGTATTGCTTATCTCATAAAGTTGTCTAAAAGTATTTTCCTAATTCTTTCGTTGTCGTGTTTAATTAGTTTTAGTTTAAAAGAAATCACTCCAATACTTTAATTAGTTTTAGTTTAAAAGAAATCACTCCAATACTTAGGCTAAATAATAAAAATATAGTAATTACTAGTACTCTTGGTCATTGTGGATACGATATTACCGGTCTTACTATAACTATACTATTAAACGATAGGTGCACTTGCCTTTATTGTGGTCATAGTTAGTTTTAGACACATCAAGTTTTTGGCGCTGTTGCCGGGGACTAAGATATTAGGAACGCTAAATTTTTATTACTTTAGCCATTTTATTTACTTTTATTTGCAATTTACTTTTTATCTCTATTCACTAATTTTTTCTTTGCTTCTGGCAAGAACTTTTAGTTTATGACTAGAAGGAACCCGTCAGGACCATTACTTTTTGACAGTGAGATTGAAAGTATAGCTCGCAGAAACCAAAGAGAGATAAGGCGAAGCTTACAATACATAGAGGAAGAGCAAGAGGACAATACTAATACTACCGAAGAGATGGCTGATAATAATATGCTACCCCCGGTGGTTGCCGAGAATCCTGCTCCACGTACTATGTATGATTATGCTAAACCTAATTTAACAGGAACTGAATCAAGTATTGTTAGACCTGCTATTGCTGCAAATAATTTTGAACTGAAACCTAACACTATTCAGATGATTTAGCAGTTTGTTCAGTTTGATGGTTTGCAGGATGATGATCTAAACAATCACTTGGCAAATTTTTTAGAGTTTTGCGACACTTTCAAAATTAATGGCATTTCTGATGATGCCATTCACCTTCGGTTGTTTCCCTTTTCGTTGAGGAACAAAGCTAAACAGTGGTTGAACTCGTTACCACGAGGATCAATCACTACATGGGACCAAATGATCGAAAAAATTTTACTTGAATATTTTCCGCCGGCTAAAACAGCTAAGTTGAGGAATGATATTTCTTCTTTTGTGCAGATGGATTTAGAAACACTTTACGATGCATGGGAGAGATACAAGGATTTACTAAGAAGGTGCCCTCACCATGGGTTACCTTTGTGGCTATAGGTTCAAACATTTTACAATGGTGTGAACCCCTCAACTAGGCAGTTGATTGATTCAACCGCCAGTGGAACCCTAAATAACAAGACCCCTGAAGCAGTTTATGAGTTTATAGAGGAGATGACACTGAATAACTATCAGTGGCAAGTTATGAGGACAAAGCCAACAAAAGCCGCCAGTGTTTTCAACCTCGACGCAGTGACCATGCTATCAAACCAGGTAGAACTAATAAATAAAAAGATTGATGGTTTGTGTGGTTCTTCGTAGGTACATCTAGTGATGCAATGCGATACAAATGGAGGAGGGTCGAACAATACAGAATACCCACCCTACAACCCTGGCATAGAAAACGAACAGATGAACTATATGGGTAACAATTCTAGACCTCAAAATAACCCTTATAGTAACACTTACAATCCAGGTTGGAGGAACCACCCAAACTTCTCATGGGGTGGCCAAGGAAATCAGAGACAACAACCCCCTCCAGGCTTTCAACAGCAACCTTACCCGCAGGAGAAAAAATCGAACCTTGAGGAGATGCTAACAAAATTTATCGCGATGTCAGAAATCCATTTCCAGAACACCAAAACAACACTTAAAAATCAGCAAGCATCGATTCAAGGGCTCGAGAACCAATTAAGACAACTTGCTAAGCTCATATCTGAACGTCCACAAGGCAGCTTGCCAAGCAACACTGAAACTAACCCAAAGGAGAAAATTCATGCCATTAGTGCTCACGATAGTGAAGGGTTAGATAAACCAAAATTGAGGCAAGAGAATGTTGTAGAAGAAGGTAAGGTTGAAATAAGCCATGAAAAACCAAAACTGGTAATGTAACAGTCCGATTTAGGGGCTGGTCAGAACAGTGATCTCGGAATCACTAATTCGAGTTTAGAGAAAATTATTTTCATGTTATGTTATGAGTTATAACATGTTTTTAAGGATGCATGAAAATTTTGGTGCCTTAATTTTAGCAATTTCTAGCTAAATTATGAAAAAGGACTAAATCGCATAAAGTGCAAAAGTTCCATTCTATAGGCTAAAGGTACCAAATAGCCATGAAACATTAATTGGAGGATTTTAAAGGGAAATTAGACCATCTTGGATATGATGTCCGGCCATGTAGACAAGAGGGGACAAGAGTTTTTAATTTTGGTCAAAGTTGGTGGGTTGAAAGGGTGTTTTATAATAAAATAAAGAAAGGAAAAAGATATCATCTTTTTCTCTCTTCTTCTCCACAGAAAGTTGCAGCAAACAAGGGGTGTTTGAAGCTCAAAATTTCATCAACACTTCTCCTTCTCAAGTAAGTGATTTTGATGGTATTTCTTGAAGAAAATTTGTACTTTTGGAGTCCCCAAAGCTTAAGCTAGCTAATGAGGGGACTATTTTACAATATGGTTGAGAGTCTAGGGACTTGCCATTAGAGAGTCTATGTTGTTTGATGAGTTTTTATGGAAGAAAATGAATGATAGGATGATGATAAACAACTTTTGTGAAAGGTGTTGTTGTGAAAACACCTAATTTGGGCTAAAAAGCAAAAGTTGTAAATTGTTCATTAAGGCATGAAATAGTTGGAATTGTGGATTGTTATAAGAGGATTAAATGTTTAGATAGGCTTGATTAACAAGAAAATGTGATAAAAATTTATTTACGAGCCTAGGGGCAAAATCGTAATTTTGTCAAAGTGTAGGGGCAAAATAGTCATTTTTGCCTAAAGTGTAGTTTATGGTGAATTATGATTTATAAGTGATTAAATCACTGAATTTCATTGTTCTAGATCAAAGAAAACGAATTTTGGACCTAGAACGGGTGAAAAGAGAAATGTGGGCAAAAAGGTCTCTTTTCGGCCCTTTTCGTCGTCGAGGTAAGTTCATGTGCAATTATTGCAATTATGTATGAGTTAATGTAAGTATTTCAAATGTTGTATGGAATGTATGTTCACTATATGAATGTATGGAATATCTCTTGATGAGATGTCAATGGAATTGAAATTAGTGTAATGGGAGAGGTGTATAGCATGATAGGATGATGGTTAAAGTCTCGAGTAAGACCATATTGGAATATGGCCTCGATGTAAGAGTTCGTATAAGACCATGTCAGGGATATGGCGTCGATATGTTAAGATATGTAAGACCCTGTTGGGGGTATGATGTTAATGAGAACTATGTGCATGAGACTCAAGAGAGTTATTTAACAATTTGAGTGATTCAATGGACATGTTAAATGTATGGTTGTATCATGAGAAGAGCAAGTATGTGTTACGATTGAATTGATATGAATTCAATGTATGATAAACCCTAGTGGGATAAGTGTAATTAATGCACCTTAGTTGCATGAGTTAGATTTATTGTTGAATTGTGTGAATGCGAATAAATAACGTGGAGAAGTTAAGTAAGAATAGTAGTGTGAGGATGTTCTTGGATGAACATTTGAAATAAAGAGTTACATGTGGATGACTATTCATGAATGTATGATAATGGTGAGCTAGGTGCGATATCACCATATTAATGGTTAGTGATGGGTTGTGTGCGATACCACCAACCATATTATTATCGGTGGGTCAAAATGCGTTACCACCACGATATATTATTAATTGATGGGCTGTAATGCGATACCATCGCTTATAAATGATTGGTGAGCTAAGTGTGAAATCACCAGGGGTATAAATGATTGGTGGACTGTGTGCAATACCACCCTATAATCGATTGTGGTAAGCTAAGTGCGAAACCACCGAGATATTTGTTGTGTGGATAAGCTAATTGATTTAGCATTAACTATGTGTGAATTAGCTGTGTGAATTGACTGTGTGGTTGCAATACTGAGTAAAGTAGCTGTGTGGATGAATTATTGAAAATGCTTGATGTGTTGTTTTATATGATCTTGTGATGATTAGTGCAGGAGTGTATGCTAATTAAACGAGCATTTGGCTTGTGGCATGGTAAGAATATGGTAAGCGGTAGAATGAGTAAGCTTTAAGGAAGATTGAGTAAGTAACCATGAGTTCATGAGAAAAGATCATTGTAATAACTTGCAGTCATGCATATTCATTGAATATTAAAGTTTATCAGTTGTATGCAGATGAACTTACTAAGCATTATTGCTTACTCCTCTTCCTTTCTCATCTCTTATAGGTTAATTTAGCTAGCTCGGGTTGGAGATCGCCGGAGATGTTTTCACACTATCGAGCAGACACTTGGTATGAGGTATCAAGTCCTTATGAGTCATGGCATGTATAGGGCTAGAATTTAAGGTTGATTAAGTTGTTGTTAATGTGCCTAATTGTGTTGGCCTAAGAGGGTCATAGTTTAAATGTGTATGGCCATTGATGATGGCTTAAGTTGTTGTAATTGTATGGGAGGAAAACCTTATTTTCATGAATCATATATATAAATTCATGTGTTTTAGTTGATGATTTGAGTTTCCATTGAACTAGTATATGTATGTATACAAATGAGGGTGGTAAGAAGGCTTGGTGGATAGCCTCTAAGTGCCTATACGGTTAGACACACGGGCGTGTGTCTAGGCCGTACATGTTCTGTACCTTATTATTATTAGATAGAATAGGCCACGGGTGAATCCCATGGTCGTGCACATGAGCCGTGTGAGACACACGGTTTGAGCATGGGCGTGTGCCCAGTCCGTGTGGATTAAGTCAGTAGCTCCCCACGGTTGGATGACACAGGCGTGTCAAGGCCGTGTGAATTAAGTCAGTAGCTCCCCACGGTTGGATGACACGAGCGTGTCAAGGCCGTGTGAATCAAGTCAGTAGCTCCCCACAGTTGGAAGACACGGGTGTGTCAAGGCCGTGTGGATCAAGTCAGTAGCTTTCCACGGTTGGGAGACATGGGCGTGTTTAGGGGTACACGGGCGTGTCACATTTTACACGAGCGTGTGAGCCCTGAATAAAAGAGAAAAAATTTAAGAATGGAAATAGTTTTGGTATAGTCTCGAGAGTCTTCGTGAGTAAAAGTGAGGCCTCGTAAGTTGAGAATGAAGTTGTAAAGGTGACTTAAGTGAGTAGTCACGATGAGTCGAAGTGGCGATCTTGAGGTTTTAGTACGGTAACGCCTCGGGCCCGGTTCCAGCGTAGAAACCGGGTAAGGGGTGTTACATTTAGTGGTATCAGAGCGACGGTTTAGTCGGTTCTAGGACTAACCTGGCATGAGTAAGAGTCTAGCTATACATGCCATATGTGGACCGTGATAGTGTGATATCTCCCGGCTCTAACAAAATTGTTTTGTTAAGACAGAGACGATTCCCAACCGAGCTAATTTCAGTAAGTCTGTATGATTTTCAAGTTTAATGAATATTTCGTTGAACAACTTGTGATGTTGCTATGTGCACATTATTTCTATGAAAATGTTCAATGATCTGATAAACAAAGAAATCGCTGAGATTAAGTATTAGTAAGTCCCGATTGAAGATAAATTTTCCAGGATACTCGATCTACCACTTGAGATAAGAAAGTTCGTATAAAACCAAGCCAGGGCATGGCATCGGAAATTGAGCAAGTTATCATGTAAGTCCAAGGTAAGCTTGGCATTGATTCAAGAAGAGATATTCCATGTAAGACCATATCTAGGATATGGCTTTGGCATCAAGTTATGTGGGATGAGATTTAGTATCCTCGGTTATTCATAATAATTCATTGGGCAAAAGAGTAAAGCTTAAATGAGATAGCAAGAAAGTTAGTAGTAAAGTTGATATTATGTCATGCTAGTTAAGGTGACTAACAAGTATAATTCATGTTATGAATGATGATCTTTGAGATTATGTTTATTATAGTAAAGCATACTGATCTATGTGATCAAGTGTTACAGTACTTTGTTTACCTTACAAGCATGAGACTAGTAAGTGCCATGATGTATGTGAAAAGCGATGAAGTAAGTAAGCACTTGCGATTTGTGATGCCATTGTTTATGATAAATATGTTCACATGATTAAAAAAAACTGAAAAGTTTGATTTAGTAGAATGCAGGATATGAGTACAGTCGTTCAACGATGAAAAGATAAATAAGACCATGGTTGGACCATGGCAATGAGAAGGTCAGTGTAAGACCATGTTTGGAACATGGCATCGACCGTATTATGAGGGTCAATGTAAGACCATGTTTGGAACATGGCATCGACCGTATTATGAGGGTCAGTGTAAGACCATGTTTGGAACATGGCATCGGTCGTATTATGAGTGCCAGTGTAAGACCATGTTTGGAACATGGCATCGGCATTAAGACAAGAGCTGGTGTAAGACCATATCTGGGATATGGCATCGACATTGACATGCGTTCCATGTAAGACCGTATCAGGGATATGGCATTGGTATTGGTATGAGATTTCATGTAAGACCATAGCGAGGCTATGGCATCGTGATGACATATAAAGAAGTAGCTAGACTATGCTGTCGTGATACGAGTAAGACCATAGTTGGACTATGGCAATCAGGTAGACGACGTACTCAAACCCGTACAACATTCATTAATTGATAAGTGATTGTAAGAGAAAGTAGGGTTAAATGTTGAGTACTCGAGCAGATATTAATGTGGAACTTGAATTATTAAAAGTTACAGTTCAAAAGTATAAGGGATAGAAACAATTGTAGAGTGATAAATGTGAAAACCCACTCGAGATGAGTTATATGACTATGATGAATATTAAGTCGTATGTATGTAGTCATAAGAGCCAAGTTAAGGGGCTTTGTGACCTCACTCTCCTTACCACTGTTGAATTATGATGAGATGTTATGAGAGTCAAATTGAGTAAGTTTGTGTGTGATTAATGCAGTATTTATATTAGCATTTGAGAATGCTTTATATCACATTGATGCACGATACTCTACTAGATAGAGTAATTGTTGTTGAACATGAGGTTGAAGTCCTGGGGGACTATAATGAAAAGGCTATCATTGAGATATGAAATAGATAAGATCTCGGGTAAGACCATGTTCGAGGCATGGCCCCGGCACCAAGTTATGATTCCGTATAAGACCATATCTAGAATATGGCTTCGGAAATGGATATGAGAATCGTATAAGACCATATTTGGAATATGGCATCGATACTTGATGCGGAAGTCTATATAAGACCTTAACTGGGTTATGGCATTGATATTTAGAGGTGACTCCATATAAGACCACCTCGGGGATGTGGCATTGGTTTCGCACCTACATGAATGATGATGAATATGCGTCTTTGGTTATCCCTAGTGATCAATGGGACACATAGATGAGTCTAGAGGTAGAAATGAAAATTGTACTAAAGCCATGTGAATGGGTAAATATAGGCATTTGTGAACGAGTCATGAAGAAGTGAGTACGATGTGTGGCACGGTATGTGCTTAATAAAGGCAATTGTAAAAAAGTATGTCTGAATGCTTTAACGATTGTATTGATTATACAATGTTAAGAGCAAAGAAAAAGTTAGCATAGGCTACTTGACTCAAATGAGTAGGAAGCCTAAGGTTTATAATTATCGAGATCTTCTTAAATTGATGTTCATTAATAAAAGAAATTGTTAAGGGGTTTTGAGGACGGAAATGGTTAAAGAAACAACGTTTGAATTGTGAGAGTGTTCAATTATGATAACCATAGTTGTAGGGGTCTTAATGATCTCTCTAAGTATTATGAGTTCATATCTTTTGCCTTTCAGGGGCGGTGTAGTTGTTTATCTCACGAATCGAGATTGTGCGAGAATATTAGTTGATTATGTAATTAGATTAAACGGTTGTCGATTTAGTAATTGGAATTGACATTCCTTTATCTCCTCGTAACCTTATTCGGGTACTTTGAGGAGGAAGTTGGTGATGATTCAGGTATAAAGAGTAAAATCATGAGTTTCACGTTGTGTGATGAGTTTTCAGGCAAGCCGAATAGAGTTAATGAATCCGATAGAGATGTCCCTGCTATCGTGAGATATAACGATAGTAAAGGTTTTAGATTAGCGTAGCAAGAGAAACTCAGATGAGAGTGTGCTTAAAATATGTTTTCAGTATGGAGAAAAAAATAGATTAATGTAATGGGATATGATTCGAGTTCTATGTATATTCACGCATGAACCAATAAAAGGGATAAAGTTCTATGTATAAGTGAGTAAAGAGCATGATTCAAGGGTATGCTCATCAAAACGTTCAAACCATGATAGTCAAATTGAAAACTATAGAAGGAACTATTAATTGAAAGTTCTAGTACTGAGTTCAGTCTGAATCGAGAAAAAAGAGTTGACCACTAAAAGCTGAGTTGTCAAAGCGTACAAGTCAAGACTATTACAGTTGGTGAATGCTTTAATGAGAAAGTGAGATAAAGCCTAATAGATTTCAAATTTGGTTTGACAAATTCCCAAGGAGGGGGATGTCATTCGAATTGTGGTAAATCAACCAGTAAAGATCCGAACGATTATTTGAACATATATAGAGTTCTAAATTAATGCATTACTGGATATAGTAAATGCCCAGAGGAAGAATAACCTAGGTCTCAAGTTATGTTTCGACCTTGTGTATCACAGCTTAAAAGTAATTTGCAAGAGAAACTTGAGGATACGTGAGATTATGATTTAGAAGAATTGATGGAAACGTTTTAAGAAAGTTGTAGCAACTCCTCCTGATAAGATTTTCGGGGACGAAAATCCCTAAGGGGGGAGAATTGTAACAGCCCAATTTAGGGGCTAGTCGGAACAGTGATCTCGGAATCACTAGTTCGAGTTTAGAGAAAATTATTTTCACGTTATGTTATGAGTTATAACATGTTTTTAAGGACGCATGAAAATTTTGGTGCCTTAATTTTAGCAATTTCTAGCTAAATTGTGAAAAAGGACTAAATCGCATAAAGTGCAAAAGTTCCATTCTATAGGCTAAAGGTACCAAATAGCCATGAAACATTAATTGGAGGATTTTAAAGGGCAATTAGACCATCTTGGATATGAAGGCCGGCCATGTAGACAAGAGGGGACAAGAGTTTTTAATTTTGGTCAAAGTTGGTGGGTTGAAAGGGTGTTTTATAATAAAATAAAGAAAGGAAAAAGATATCATCTTTTTCTCTCTTCTTCTCCACCGAAAGTTGCAGCAAACAAGGGGTGTTTGAAGCTCATAATTTCAGCAACACTTCTCCTCCTCAAGTAAGTGATTTTGATGGTATTTCTTGAAGAAAATTTGTACTTTTGGAGTACCCAAAGCTTAAGCTAGCTAATGAGGAGACTATTTTGCAATATGGTTGAGAGTTTAGGGACTTTCCATTAGAGATTCTATGTTGTTTGATGAGTTTTTATGGAAGAAAATGAATGATAGGATGATGATAAACAACTTTTGTGAAAGGTGTTGTTGTGAAAACACCTAATTTGGGTTAAAATGCAAAAGTTGTAAATTGTTCATTAAGGCATGAAATAGTTGGAATTGTGGATTGTTATAAGAGGATTAAATGTTCAGCTAGGCTTGATTAACAAGAAAATGTGATAAAAATTTATTTACGAGCCTAGGGGCAAAATTGCAATTTTGTCAAAGTGTAGGGGTAAAATAGTCATTTTTGCCTAAAGTGTAGTTTATGGTGAATTATGATTTATAAGTGATTAAATCACTGAATTTCATTGTTCTAGATCAAAGAAAATGAATTTCGGACATAGAACGGGTGAAAAGAGAAATGTGGGCAAAAAGGTCTCTTTTCAGCCCTTTTCGTCGTCGAGTTAAGTTCATGTGCAATTATTGCAATTATGTATGAGTTAATGTAAGTATTTCAAATGTTGTATGGAATGTATGTTCACTATATGAATGTATGGAATATCTCTTGATGAGATGTCAATGGAATTAAAATTAGTGTAATGGGAAAGGTGTATAGCATGATAGGATGATGGTTAAAGTCTCGAGTAAGACCATATTGGAATATGGCCTCGATGTAAGAGTTCATATAAGACCATGTCAGGGACATGGCGTCGATATGTTAAGGTATGTAAGACCCTGTTGGGGGTATGATGTTAATGAGAACTATGTGCATGAGACTCAAGAGAGTTATTTAACAATTTGAGTGATTCAATGGACATGTTAAATGTATGTGGTTGTATCATGAGAAGAGCAAGTATGTGTTACGATTGAATTGATATGAATTCAATGTATGATAAACCCTAGTGGGATAAGTGTAATTAATGCACCTTAGTTGCATGAGTTAGATTTATTGTTGAATTGTGTGAATGCGAATAAATAACGTGGAGAAGTTAAGTAAGAATAGTAGTGTGAGGATGTTCTTGGATGAACATTTGAAATAAAGAGTTACATGTGGATGACTATTCATGAATGTATGATAATGGTGAGCTAGGTCCGATATCACCATATGAACGGTTAGTGATGGGCTCTGTGCGATACCATCAACCATATTATTATTGGTGGGCTGTGTGCGTTACCACCTGATATATTATTAACTGATGGGCTGTGTGTGATACCATCGTTTATAAATGATTGGTGAGTTAAGTGCGAAATCACCAGGGGTATAAATGATTGGTGGGTTGTGTGCGATAGCACCCTATAATCGATTGTGGTAAGCTAAGTACAAAACCACCGAGATATTTGCTGTGTGGATAAGCTAATTGATTTAGCATTAACTATGTGTGAATTAGCTGTGTGAATTGACTGTGTGGTTGCAATACTGAGTAAAGTAGCTGTGTGGATGAATTATTGAAAATGCTGATGTGTTGTTTTATATGATCTTGTGATGATTAGTGCAGGAGTGTATGCTAATTAAACGAGCATTTGGCTTGTGGCATGGTAAGAATATGGTAAGCGGTAGAATGAGTAAGCTTTAAGGAAGATTGAGTAAGTAACCATGAGTTCATGAGAAAAGATCATTGTAATAACTTGCAGTCATGCATATTCATTGAATATTAAGGTTTATCAGTTGTATGCAGATGAACTTACTAAGCATTATTGCTTACTCCTCTTCCTTTCTCATCTCTTATAGGTTAATTTAGCTAGCTCGGGTTGGAGATTGTCGGAGATGTTTTCACACTATCGAGCAGACACTTGGTATGAGGTATCAAGTCCTTATGAGTCATGGCATGTATAGGGCTAGAATTTAAGGTTGATTAGGTTGTTGTTAATGTGCCTAATTGTGTTGGCCTAAGAGGGTCATAGTTTAAATGTGTATGGCCATTGATGATGGCTTAAGTTGTTGTAATTGTATGGGAGGAAAACCTTATTTTCATGAATCATATATATAAATTCAAGTGTTTTAGTTGATGATTTGAGTTTCCATTGAACTAGTATATGTATGTATGCAAATGAGGGTGGTAAGAAGGCTTGGTGGATAGCCTCTAAGTGCCTACACGGTTAGACACACGGGCGTGTGTCTAGGCCGTGCGTGTTCTGCACCTTATTATTATTAGATAGAATAGGCCACGGGTGAATCCCACGGCCGTGCACATGAGCCGTGTAAGACACACGGTTTGAGCATGGGCGTGTGCCCAGGCCGTGTGGATTAAGTCAGTAGCTCCCCGCGGTTGGATGACACGGGCGTGTCAAAGCCATGTGAATTAAGTCAATAGCTCCCCACGGTTGGATGACACGGGCGTGTCAAGGCCGTGTGAATCAAGTCAGTAGCTCCCCACGGTTAGAAGACACGGGTGTGTCAAGGCCGTGTGGATCAAGTCAGTAGCTTCCCACGGTTGGGAGACATGGGTGTGTTTAGGGGTGCACGGGCGTGTCACATTTTACATGGGCATGTGAGCCCTAAATAAAAGAGAAAATTTTTAAGAATGGAAAAAGTTTCGGTATAGTCTCGAGAGTCTTCGTGAGTAAAAGTGAGGCCTCGTAAGTTGAGAGTGAAGTTGTAAAGGTGACTTAAGTGAGTAGTCACGATGAGCCTAAGTGGCGATCATGAGATTTTAGTACGGTAACGCCTTGGGCCCGGTTCCGGCGTAGAACCCAGGTAAGGGGTGTTACAGGTAAGTACAGAATACCAACCTCGTGTGCCATATCCCAATGCGACAGAGAAAGACCGCACAGATGAACAATTCGGTAAATTTCTTAAACTCTTAAAAAAATTACATATTAACTTACCGTTTATTGAAGCTCTTTCGCAGATGCCCAATTCAAAAAAAAATTTAAAAGAGCTTTTGAAAAACAAACGAAAGTTAGACGAGGCGTCGCATGTGGAGCTAAATGCAGTGTGCTCAGCAATCTTACAAAATAGACTACCACAAAAGTTAAAAGATCCAGGGAGTTTTACAATTCCTTGCTTAATTGGTGGTTTAGCTATTAATAATGCTTTAGCAGATTTAGGGGCAAGCATAAATGTTATGCCTTATAAAATGTTTAAACAGGTAGGTCTTGGGAAACCCAAACAGACTAGGATGAGCATTCAATTAGTTGATAAAACTATTAGAGTTCCTAGGGGTATAATCGAAGATGTGCTTGTAAAAGTCGATAAATTTATATTCCCAGTTGACTTTATTGTTCTAGACATTGATGAGGACAGTAACGCACCTTTAATTTTAGGGCGACCCTTTTTAGCAACTGCTAAAACCAAAACTGATGTTGGTACAGGTGAACTCACACTTTGTGTAGGTGACGAAACGATCACTCTTCAGGCTCTTGACTCGGCTAGGACATCAAGTAATAAATGTGAGAACATAAATTCTATTAATGACCATTTGGTTCAACATTCTTTTCAGGAAGCACCACGAAATTGCACAACTGAGCCATATCCTAGACCTCGTGCCAACAAAGAAATTACTCATGAGGAGCGAAGGCTTGAGATCGATGAACTAGACGAGTGGAAGACACATGTTAAGGAGAAACCAAGAACACACGAAGCAAAACCGAGGAAACTCCATAACGAACCTAAAGACGAAGCAAACTACTTCAAAGTTGGAGACCAAGTTCTAATGGATAATACAGATCCTCGTGGTGCCACTTCTGAACCTAATGGAATAACTCCTTTCACGGTGACTTAATACTTTCCCATGCAGTGCATACTCGAGGTAACTCATTCTCAATTTGGCACCTTCAAGGTAAATCGTACTCGTCTAAAACCGTATTTTAATACAATTGATAGCAAGAATGAGGAGTTTCAACTCCTCAAACCACCATGATTATGCGAATGAAAGGTAAGTCTAGCTTAAGACTTTAAACGAGCGCTTCTCGGGAGGCAACCCGAGCACTAACCCCTTTAATTTTCATATTTTTTATTTTTAGCACCTAATTAAAAACTAACCAAATTAATAAAGCACAGGTTTCCCTACCACACGGCCTTGCACACGGGCGTGGTCATGGCCGTGTGGACACCACGAATATACACATCGGCGTGGCAGAGACCGTACGAACCAAGGAGGACAATTTTCCCAAAACAAGGGCTGCGATAAAATGCCACGGCCGTGCGATACGGACGTGGTCGACACTGAGAAAGTAACACGGGTGTGCGACATGCACGTGTCCGTAGGCCGTGGTCGACACTGATTAATCAACATGGGCATGGAAACATCAACACAGGCGTGGGAGAAACGAACGAGGCACCACACGGCTATGCGATACGGCCGTGTGACCTACCACGCCCAGGGCAAACGGGCGTTGGAAGCAACCGGATGCCCCAAATTCTATTTAAACCCTCTTTTTCTACTCAATTTCTTCCCCATATCCCTTCCTCCCCAACCCTAGCCACCACAGCTTTTCTCCCTTTTCACCACCCCTTTCCCTTACACCATGACCAATACTAGCGACAAGACCAAAGCCACCATCTCCGTGTCGAGAAAGCGAAAGGCTCCTAGCACGGTCTCCCCGTGCGTGACCACTCCACATAAGTTCATGCCGGCCGCTTCATTAATTCGACAAGACAAGGACCTTTGAGTCCATTTATTTTTTCTTTTTCTCTTATTTTCATTTTTAAATTCTTTCCTTTTATCTTTCTCATCTTTAATTTATATTATTATATCTTGATTTCTTTAATTTAGGTTCAAGGGGCTATTACGGAACGACCCCACCACCATCGGAGTATCCACCACCCCTGCCCAACTTTACACCGTTTCTTTTCTTTGACTCCATCCAAAATTCAGGAAGTTTCACTTCTCTCCCTCTCTTATGATTTTCTTACTATATTGTCACTATTTATCTTTGTACATTGAGGACAATGTACATCTTAAGTGTGGGGAGGTGTCAACAATACTGAATTATGCCTTGTTCTTAAGTAATTTTCTCATATTACTATTAGAATGAAACTTCTATTGATTTATGATTTTCATTGATATGTTTTGGATTAAGTCATAGATAATTGTGCATTGATGGTTTAAACTTTAAGACATTAGAGAATCAAGCAAGATAAGTCTATTTTCAGAATAAAATAAAAAAAAATTTCTAGGTTGTTTACCTAAATTTAAATATTACCTTGAAGTTTGAAATTTGCAAGGTTAACATCAAAAACCATAATTTTTGTAAGATTTTGAGCCGTTTAGAGCATATTCTTTTCTTGCTCACTTTATTGATTATGAGTGTGTCAATATTGATTTGTTATTCTAGAACTTGCTTCGATTATGCATGTCGAGACCACACCTTTGATTTGATATACTGAGATGATAAAGGCACCTAGGTTTTAACCCACTTATTCCATTAAAAGCCTACCTTCATAATTAACCCCTAGTGAACCCCTTTGAAGCCTAATCAACCGTTTCTTGAGATATCACAAATATTAACCCGAAACCCAGTTATTTGATTTGTTATCCCCATTTTTTTCTTGACTCCCCTTTTGTCGAGATTTGATTTGATCAATTGCCTAACTACATTCTTTATTTCAGTGGTTAAATTAATCTTATATCATGTACTTTTTCTTATTCTTAAAAAAAAAAGTTGGAAATTTATTCATTATGAGTTCCTTATTATTTAAGCTTAATCACTAAATTTCACATTTTGAGAAGAAGCTCGTGTTATTAGTATTAAGTTTAGGGTTTAGGGAAAAAAGTCTATTTTCCTAGTTAGGTAATTTGTCAATTCAATCTCGATTTTAACCCTCTTTTTCAGCCTTTATCCACACCTTTAACCCAAGCCCCATTACAACCCTTTTTAAAGACCTTTTGATTTGTGTATCATCTCATTTTATAGTGGTGGAGATTTGATTTTCATGCAAGCCTATGGTAATAACTCTTCATGTTTGACACTTTGAGTGATTTGAGTGAATCTTTAGTGAGGATGTCGATACTTGTCGGTTTTGAATCAAAGGTAATTATTTAGGTAAGGGGAAACACCTATGTTTTCATACTATAAAAATCTATGACTTTGATTGTTTGAATCTCTAGGACTCTTCTAGTTAAATTTATCAATATATGAATTATCTGTGAATTATGATGAGACATTATCGTTGAGAATTATGAGTCGAGGAAGTTAGTTTTAATTGTGAGTTGAGGATTTTGCTTGAGGACAAGCAAAGGATTAAGTGTGGGTATATTTGATAAACCATAATTTATAAATATTTTAACCCCATGCTTAGCTTATTTTTGGATGAGTTTTCATTAGATTTGATGAATTCGATGCTCCTAATCCTTTAATTTCATGTTTTACACTCAGGAGAGCTTAGGGAGTCGAAAAGAATGAGAAACGGGCCAAAAAGGGACAAAATGGGCCTATCTTAGAATTCAAGCACGGTTGGGATCAACATACACGGGCAGGCCACACGGCCGTGTGTGGTGAGCAGGAGCGAGCACGGCCTAAGGCTATCGAACACGGGCGTGTCATACGGGCGTGTCCCTGCCGTATCAAAGATTAATTCTATCCAGAAAAGGTTACTTGTGGGCAAAGAAAGACGTTCCAAAGCTTATATAAACACCCTAGGGGGTAACCTAAAAGGGGACGCTGAATAGAACGCAGAAAATACTCGAAGACAGCCATCGGGAGCAGCTCGGAAGAAGGATCTCCATCAAGACTGAAGATCTCCTATCAATTTCTCTTGAAGTTTTTGGGTTTTATTATGTTTTGTTGTTTTCCTTATTTTAAGATGTTTCCCTCTATCAGTATGAACTAAATCCCTTAAATACCTAAGGGGATAAAACCTAAGACGGATCTTATTACTATTTGATTTATAAGATAAATACTTGTTCTTATTCTTAATTGTGAGTTCTTATTCTTGTTTTGATAATTCAGGTTATTGATCCAAGTCTAATGTGCTTATTCAGTGGAGCAAAAGTCCCTGTTTAAGAGTAGATCAACACAATTAAGCAGAGTTGATTGCAACCCTAGAAATAAGGCTACGAAAATCTACCGGATTAGAGTCAAATCTAATAATGGAATCCATAGATCGAGTTAATGCGATAATAGGAGTTTTAATTAGAAAGAGATTTCAATTAATCAACCTAGAGTCAGTTGTTTTTAGTCTCGAGAGAGATATTAACATAAATCAGGGATTTCTAGGGATTAAGTCAAGTGAATAAATCATATGAATCAAAAGTGATAAGTGAAGTCTAGGTGGATTCTTCCTTAGGTATTGCCTATCTCATAAAGTTGTCTAAAAGTATTTTCCTAATTCTTTCGTTGTCATGTTTAATTAGTTTTAGTTTAAAATAAATCACTCTAATACTTAGGCTAAATAATAAAAAGATAGTATACTCTTGGTCCTTGTGGATACGATATTACCGGTCTTACCATAACTATACTATTAAACGATAGGTGCGCTTGCCTTTATTGTGGTCATAGTTAGTTTTAGACACATCAATTACTCACAATCCTATGGCATGCTAACTATATCCAACAATTTCAAGAGATCACAAGACCAAAATATCTATAATTACACATATTTAACTATTGTTTTAATGCACATAATCTTTGTTCATATTCATTAATTAACATCACAAGCTCATACACAATCCATGTTTATCGGATTCACAATTAATTGCACTTTAAGTGCCACAACAATGCTTATTATGCCATCATATATCATACCACATATGTGTGCATTAAAATCAGTTTATCACATGTCATATACAAGTATTCACCCACACTACCTGTCATAATAGCCTTACATTCCACAACTCGACATACATTAGGCATAATTTCACAAAAAGGAAAAAAGTATAAAGAAGGCTTACACTCAAAACTTAGGACAGGGATTTAGGCTATTCCTAAGCTTCATTAACGCTACGAACCATGCATACCAGTAGCGACTTCAGACACTCACCGATCACGCTTCCGCTTACTAGCCGAAAGCTCAAACAAGCTTTTCCTTGCCTTTAGACTTGCTCGTAGTGGCTCCCGATTGATCCGAAACTTTACACATATAACAAACACATTCCAAACTCATCAAAAACATCCTTTAACACTACCAAATAGCAAGAAAAACACAATTCAAGCCTCTCCTTTCTCACTACCGAAAACTAGCTAGTTTTATCGAAATTAAAGTTTCAACATTCTAATCTCTTTTTTAATCCTCAATTTCGATTTCAGACAACCTAAATATCATTTAATTTCATAACTAAACTATTAATTTCACATAAATCCATGGTCCTAAATTTTCCGAAAAATTGAAACTTTCAAGAACATGTAAAAGGGGAAAACACTTGATTCTTAAAAATTTGGATTATGAACTATCAAATGGAAGAGAAAGACCTTCTAATTAAGTTAAAATGAATTAAAAATCACTTTGAAAGCACAAGTTTACTCAAGATTTTGAAATCTACCATTATTGAATCCAAACATACATTAAAAACATCAAACCCAAATATACTCATTTAAAACTCGATTTGAATTAACATCACTCTTTATTTAACCATAGAAAGTCAGAATATTACTTTAATTTAATGAAAGCGATGATCTAAAACTCTAATTTGGGATTCAAACTCAAGAAGAACAATGACAAATTTCGGGAAGAAAACATTATTTTCGTTTGAAATTGGGGGTTATTTTGGTGTTTGAGAGGTTAATAAATCTGAAAGAATGAATTAATTTTCAAAGAACTCTCTAATTTTAGGTTTTGGAAAAATTTTGAATGATTTGGGTTTAAGAGAGGGAAGATGATAGTGGTATACTCCATGTAAAAGACTAAATTCAAGTTTTGGGCAATTTTTCTTTTTGCTCACTCCTTATTTCTTCCCTTTTCCAATTAGGTCCTAACTCAATTAAAATCTCATTTTTTCAAGTTAGACCTTAATTAATTTTTGTTTTAAGTTAGTTAATAAATATAAACCCAATTATGTTACTCTAATACTTTAATTACTCATTTACGACCCTAATTTATGATACCTGACACAAACCCTCGATTTAAAAACTCAATTCTACTAACCCGAAACTACTAGGCCGGGTTTTGGGATGTTACAGTCCCTAATGTTACATAGTTAACAACAAAGCTTATTAAGCTTTACAATTTAGTCCTTATCATAATCAAATCTTAATTTCTATCAATTTCAAGCCTAATTCATCAATTTATCAACAATGACAATGATAAACCATATATGTAACATATTTTAATTCCATGCTTGGCATATTTTTGCAAGATTTATGACTAGATTTAGTGAATTTCATGCTCCTAATCCCTTAAATTCATGTTTCTATACTTAAGAGAGCATTTGGGAGCAAAAGGAGCGAAAAAGGGGCCAAAATCAGAGTTTTTAATATCCACACGGGCTGGGCACACGCCCATGTGAGCCACACGGGCTGGCCACACGTCCATGTGCCAGCCCGTGTTAATTTCGCACCCTGCTTCCCTGTTACGCGAAAAAACCTAATTTTTAGGGTTTCTGAGCATTCTAAAGTCTATAAATACACACTAGAAAAGGACCTAAGGGGACACGCAGAGTAGAATGAAGAAATTACTCGAAGGAAGCCGTCGGAATCATCTCATAAGCAGATCTACTCCAAGATTGAAGATCTCCATCAAGTTCTTTAGAATTTTTTGGGTTCTTTATGTCTTGTTGTTTTCTGGATTCTAAGATGTTTTCCTTTTACGTTATGAACTAAACTCCCTAAATACCTAGGGAGGATGAAACCTATGATGAATCTTATTATTTAATTATCTGAATTACATGATAAATACTTGTTCTTGTTCTTAATTATGTGTTCTTAACTCTTGCTTTAATATTTTCAGGATATTGATCCAAGTTTAATGTGCTTATTTAGTGGAGCAAAAGTCCCTGTTTAAGAGCTAGCATAATTAAGCGGACTTGATTGCAACCCTAGAAATAGGACGACATAAATCTGCCGGATTAGAGTCAAATCTAATAAGGGAATCCATAGATCGAGTTAATGCGACGATAGGGGTTTTAATTAGAAAGAGATTTCAATTAATCAACCTAGAGTCGGTTGTTCTTAGTCTCGAAAGAGATATTAACATAATTCAGGGATTTCTACGGATCAAGACAAGTGAATAAATCATTTAATTGAGAGTCATAATAATAAGTGAAGTCTAGGTGGATTCTTTCTTGGGTATTGTCTTTATTCATTGGTTTATTTCGATTACTCTCTTAACTCTCTGTCGCGTTCATAGTTAATTAGTTAGTTAAAATTTAGATTAAAATAAATCCCCTTAATTATTAGGATAAATAATAGAAAGATAGTTATTACTAGTAATTTTAGTCCTTGTGGATACGATATTCCGGACTCACCATATCTATACTACTGTTCGATAGGTGCACTTGCCTTTGTCGAATTATTAGTTAGTTTCGAGCCCATCAAGTTTTTGGCACCGTTGCGGGGGACTAAGATATTAGGAACGCTTAATTTTTATTACTTTAGCCATTTTTATTTTTATTGCAATTTATTTTTATTTTTATTTTAATTTACTAACTTTTCTTTTATTTGCTTCTGGAAGGTATTTTTAGTTTATGACTAGAAGGAACCCGTCAGGACCCTTACTATTTGATAGCGAAATCGAAAGCACAGCTCGCAGAAATCATAGAGAAATAAGGCGAAGTCTACAGTATATAGAGGAAGAGCAAGAGGACGATACCAATATTACCGAGGAGATGGCTGAAAATTAGAATAATCTGCAACCTCCTGTGGTTGCCGCGAATCCGGTGAATCAAAATCCTGCTCCTCGTACTATGTACAATTATGCTAAGCCCAATTTAACTGGGGATGAATCGAGTATTGTTAGCTATTGCTGCAAATAATTTTGAACTAAAACCTAACACTATTCAAATGATTCAACAGTTTGTTCATTTTTATGGTTTGCAGGATGAGGACCCAAATACTTATTTAGCCAACTTTCTAGAATTTTGCGACACTTTCAAGATTAATGGCGTTTCTGATGATGCCATTCGCCTTCGATTATTTCCTTTTTTATTAAGGAATAAAGCTAAACAGTGGTTGAACTCGTTACCACGAGGTTCCATCACTACTTGGGAACAAATGACAGAAAAGTTTTTATTAAACTATTTTCCGCCGGCTAAAACGGCAAAGTTGAGGAATGATATCTCTTCTTTTGTGCAGATAGATTTAGAAACTCTTTACGATGCTTGGGAGAGGTATAAGGACTTATTGAGAAGGTGCCCTCACCATGGGTTACCTTTATGGCTACAGGTTCAAACTTTCTACAATGGTTTGAACCTCTCAACTAGGCAACTGATCGATGTAGCCGCCGGCGGTACCCTAAATAAGAAAACACCTGAGGAGGCTTATGAGTTTATAGAGGAGATGTCACTGAATAATTATCAGTGGCAAGTCATGAGGACAATGCCGATGAAAGCAGCCGGTGTTGTTAACGTTGACGCGGTCACCATGCTATCAAACCAGGTAGATCTCTTAAATAAGAAAATTGATGGTTTGTATGGTTCTTCGCAGGTACATCCAACGATGCAATGCAACACAAATGGAGGAGGGATGAACACCACAGAATATCCATCTTACAACCCGAGCACAGAGAATGAGCAAGTCCATTATATGGGTAATAATTTTAGACCTCAGAATAATCCCTATAGTAACACTTATAATGCAGGTTGGAGAAACCATCCCAATTTCTCATGGGGTGGTCAAGGAAATCAGAGACCACAACCCTCTCCAGGCTTTCAACAACAACCCTACCAGCAGGAGAAGAAGCCAAACCTTGAAGAGATGCTGACGAAATTTATTTTGGTGTCAGAAACCCGCTTCCAAAACACCGAAACAGCACTCAAAAATCAATAAGCGTCGATTCAAGGGCTTGAGAATCAAATCGGTCAATTAGCAAAGATGATTTCAGAACGACCACAAGGTAGCATGCCAAGCAACACCAAAACTAACCCAAGGGAGCAACTTCATGCCATTACTGTTCGAGGTGAAGAAGGGTTAGTTGAATTTGAATCTGAATCAAGGCGAGAAATCGTGGTAAGCAATGGTAAGGTTGAGGTAAGCCACAACGAACAAAAACTGGTAAGTAATGAGTATACACCTCATGTGCTATATGTAACATCCCAGTTTAGGGCCTAGTCAGAATAGTGGTTCGAGACCACAAATCTGAGGGTCATGAACGAGTTTTTGAGGTTTATATTATGTATGCATGCTAGTGTGAAAGTTTCATGAAACAATTTTGTGAAATTGTTGTTGAATTGTCCAAAAGGACTAAATTACAAAAGTTGCAAAATGTGTGTTTCTAGAAGCTATTTGTGTGAAATAGCTTTAGATTATTAATTTGAGGTCCTTAAATAGCAATTTGCCCAAATTCTATTTTTTGGACAAAAATAGGCATGGATGAGTTAAAATTGAAAGTTTATCAAAAAGGGCATTTTGGTCATTTATCAATTAAGTGATTAAAATAGGTGAAAAGATGATAGAAATTCATTCATCTTCTTCTCATAGGTGCCAAAAATTTGAGAAGCCATTGTTAGGGCTCCTTCAATTTTTCAAGCTTGCTAGTAAGTGCTCCTAAGCCCGGTTTTTGATATTCTTCGTATTTTTGAAGTCCCAGTAGCATGAGTAAGCTATTTTTAGCTATTTGGTGAGCTATTATGGATGTTCAAAAATGTACATATGTATGGCATGCATGTATTTTGGTGTTTTATGGAAGATTATGAAAGCTTGATGTAGTAGAAACATCTTTTGTTAAGTGATTTTCCATGAAAATGCATGTAGGGACTAGTTTGTGAAAAATTTTAGTTTGGTCATACATGTGTGATTTAGTGAGATTTGATGAATGCTTTAGTTGAGTAAGTGGTTCGGCTAAGCATGAAAGAGTAGAAAGTTGAATAAAAATCACTTTACGAGCCTTTGGGACTAAAGTGAAAATATGAGAAAGTTTAGGGGCAAAATTGTAATTTTGCTAAAGTATGAGATGTGGGTCAATTTAGTCAATGTGTGTATTGAATAAGCTAATTTATTAATTATAGATCAAGAAAGGCGAAGCTCGGATCAAAACCGAGGTAAAACCAAGGTGGTGGACTAAATTGCATATTTCTATACTTTTGAGTATCGAGGTAAGTCTATGCATAAACAATGCATTCATACTTACAATTTGTTGATGATAGCTAGTGTGTAGCTAATTCGAGATTGATTTAGAACCTATGTGGTTCAAGTAGAATGAATGTAGTAGAAATGGTGAATGAATGTATGATCGAGAATGATTGGGAATCTATGTGGTTTAAGTAGACTTGTGCATGTGTTGTGATAATGCTAGATGGTAGGCTAAGTGCGATACCATCCTAATGCATATTGACGATGAGCTAGCTATGTGCGATGCTATCGTGAGGTATATCATCTAGTGATCTATGTGCTGAATCACTACGAATACCATTGTGGTAGGCTAAGTGCGATACCACCTTATTAATCAAATGTGGTGTGGTAAGTGCGAAACCACCGAGATATTGGTTGTGTGGATTAACTGTGTGTATTAACTGTGTGGATGAGCTGTGTGGATTAGTTATGTAAACTAGCTGTGTGGATGAGCTGTGTGGATAAGTTATGTGGATTGACTGTGTGGATGTATTACGATAAATAATGATGTGTTGTATATTACATAAATGTGATATTGAATGCAGGGGTGCATTTCAATGGTTATGAGTATGTGACTCATGATGTGTTGGAAATGTGGTAAGGGATAGAAAGAGTAAGCATAGTTGTGAATTACTTGTTGGTATAATGCTAATGGTTGCTTAGCTTATACTATGTTGCTTATTTGTTTATGTGTAAACTTACTAAGCTCAAAGCTTACTCTCTTTCTTTTCCCTTGTCTTATAGATTAAAAGCGTTGAATTGAGATACGAGGATCATCGTAAGATAGCCCACATATCAAAGCACTTTTGGTACATGAAACTTAATGTTTTGTATATGGCATGTATAGTGGCTAGATAAGTTAGTAAATTTTGTTGTAAATGGCTAAGATGTGTTGGCCTATAGATGGATAGCTTATTTTGTATAATGCCATGGTTGTTGGCTATTACATTATATGAAAGAAAGATGTAGTTTTCTATGTGAGAATGCACTTCAATTTGAGTTGATCATGATGGTGTTAGATGAGTATATGTTGTGTATGTTAGAAGGGTGAAAAGAACTTGACACTTAGTCTTGTTCTTGACCATGTGGGTAGACACACGGGCGTGTGTCTAGACCATGTGTGAGACACGGTCAGCCCACGGGCGTGAGCTGTGGTCGTGTGTGTAATATCCGAGATTTATAGCTTATGCATTAATGCTAAATTGTATGAAGTAGCATGCCTATGTGTGTTCTGATTGTGTTGTATGAATTGTGTGAACCTTAGAATGTAGGAAAATGCCTTAGAAATTATTAGATTTTAAATTCAAAAGAGGAAGCTAGGCAGAGTAGCCTTAAGAGAAATTGTAGGGGAAATATGACACAAAAATGGGCTTGTTTAAGTGGCTTGGAGGCGCAACTTAAAGGCTCTGTAAGTGACGCCACAAGGAGTGTCAGAGAGGCCTAGGTTCGAGCTGCAATGGAAGCAAATAGGAGAGTTTTATTTTGCTGCAAGATTGAGCAGTAGTGGACGGCAATGGGGCACTAGGGGATGAGTTTAAAATGTGGTCTAATCCTTTTAAAATTTCGGCTAAAGTAAGGGATAATTGATGATTTATTTTAAATTATTTTGATTGTGCAAGGAAAAGGAAAAATAGGATCCCCTAGTCTTGCCGATTTTCCCTAAGTCCTATACTTTCTTTTCTTTTCTTGATTAAAACCGAATCTTTCCAAGTGATCATCAAAAGCCGAAAGTTACCACTCTTTGAATCGATTTCTCCTGCAAGCTCTCTCTGCCGATTTCTTCAGGGTAAGATCAAATTCGATTTCCATTCTCTTTCTTTTAGGCTTGTCAAAATCTAAGAACTAATCTCTATTATTGTTCCTTGGCCGAAATTATGGAAAAGGTTTCGGGATTTTGGTGTTGTCAACTACAAGGAGGTTTCGGGATTTCAATATCCAAGGTAAGTTATGTGATATTCGACCATAGGCCATTCTATTGTGTTTTAATGTTAGATTAGATCTAACATGTGGCCATAGGAATCTCGACATCATTAAAGAAGCAAGGATCAATTTGTGGGAATTGAAATCGCAAGGTAAGGAGGTGTAATATTCGGCCATATTGATTATTATGTTAGCCGAATCTGACCATGGTTATTTAGGGGCAGTCGACAGTGGTATACAAGGATTTCGGGATTCAAAAATCGCAAGGTAAGGGCATATACACATTCGGCCAAGGCCTATTTAGTGACTTAGATTTAATTCTTATTTACTTAGAAGCTGAAAACTAATCCGTGAAGTGATTTAGTGCTAGCCGATTGCAAGAGGGATTATCTCGAGTTTCGGATTTGATTAGTGATCAAATCGCAAGCAAGGTAAGATTTTGGTCGCATTGATTCTTCGGGATTTGGTTTTATAGCCGAATAGGCTTTGTTAAAATATTAAGTGTTGGCCGAATGTAGGGGACTAAGATCTAGAACATTAAATTGAGATTCTTCGGGATCTCAGTGGAAGCGATAAGTATATCGTGTGTGTACCCCACACTAAACCTTATTAGATTACGGCTTAAATTAGTTATGTGTATTTATAATAATATGAATGTGGCCAAAGGTACCATGCAATGGTACAAAGTACTCAGTGCACGTTTACCCACTCCTACTATGAGTATAATATGATCCGTTATGGCGGACATGTGAAACTATAAGAATGTGAATAAAGAATATGGCATGATATTGCATGTTTTGTATGGCATGGGCATATGGGTTATATGGAAAGGGAAGTGATTGGTGGTTATATACCCCAATATATGAATGTGGTGGCTTCGGTCACAATATCTCGAATGTGGTGACTTCGGTCACGTTATCGAATGTGGTGTCTCATGACACAAAATAATTATCTTGTGGCTATGCCACGAATATTATAAGAGGCGATGAGCACGTCGACTCTGACCGCCTTCGATGATGTGTAGCGGATGGAGGGTTGACTTGGTAGTCCCACGACGGTGTGCGAGTTGGTACGGGTGATGTGTAGCGGATGGTAACTAGGTTTGGGTTCGGGTTTGCATCATTTTATTATTTAATTATATGCATATGTATGAACCGATATGCCTAAATTATTGGGATTTAGTGTTGGTTACACATTGAGTCTGTTTGACTCACCCCTGCTGGGAATATTTTTCAGTGACACTCGGTGATGGACCGGGTCGGCAGGAGCTTAGTGGTGGCCATGCTCAGCACAAAGATTATTTTCAATTTGGACTCTTCATTTTCTTATAAGTATCTTGGATTTATTTCTGGTTTTCCTTTGATGTAATAAGGCCACTAGTATGAAACTGTTTATGCATGCACTTTAATTATTTAGTATGATATGAATTTTATCAATTTAAAGTTTAAGCAACTTTTCTAAAAAAAAATAAATTTTAAATGTTTAGACACCTAAACACAAACGATTTTCGAATTAAAGATTAACCCCAAAACAACTCGGTATTTTTATAAAACCACCCAAATTTTCCAAGGTAATAAACATGAAATTAAAACGTTTTACTCGAGGAACATACCAGATCCGGTCTGGGCTCGTGGGCCGGGTTTGGGGGTGTTTCAGTGCGTCCCCTACATGTTAATATTTGAAAACAGAATAGACCATGGACTAGTCATACGGGCGTGTGCCTAGGGCGTGTGGCATTAATCAGTGTTGGTCATGGGCTAGCCACACGGGCGTGTGTCTAGACTCTAGGCCGTGCGAGGGAAGTCAGTGTTCACCACGGTAGGGGAGCACGGGCGTGCCATGGCCGTGGGGCCTTTGGCGGAATGCTTGGGTTTTTAGGCACGGTCTGGGGACATGGGCGTGTGTGCTCATGCACGGGCGTGTCTAATCTTGCACGGGCGTGTGAGACCTGTATAAGAGAGAAAAATTTTAAGGATCGTAAAAGTTCCAGATTAGTCTCGAGAGCCCTCGTGTGTATGAGTGAGGCCTCGTAAGTCGAAAATGAGGTTATAGCGAGTAATGACGTTGAGCCTAAGTGGCAATTAAGCAGTTTGAGTTCGGTAACGCCTCAGGCCCGGTTCCCGGTGTAGAACCCAGGTAAGGGGTGTTACATTTAGTGGTATCAGAGCTATGGTTTAGTCAGTTCTAGGACTACCATAGCGGGTGTAAGAGTCTAGCTATACGTGCCATAAGTGTACGATGATAGTGTGGTGGTTTCTGATGATTTTAAATCTTGTTTTATATAGAATATGGATTTCGATCCATTGACTGCTGATGAAGCAGCTAGTAATACGCCGGCTCCTGCGCAAGAAACCGTGCCGGTGTAAAGTGGACCCGAGGCGAGGGGTCAAGGGGAAGAGGCACGAGAAGCCTTTCTCCATATGATGAGTGATTGGTACTCAGACTACGTCCGAGTGAACCCTAACGCTCAACCTCCTCCACCTCCTCCTATACCTCAGCTAAATCCTGTGGCTCCTCAAGGTATGGATGTAGTAAGGATATCGAAACCCCCGGTGGATAAGATTAGGAAACACGGGGCTGAGGAGTTTAGAGCTAAGGTAGATGACGACCCTGAGAGGGCAGAGTTCTGGTTGGAGAACTCGATGAGGGTGTTTGATGAGCTCTCATGTACACCTGAGGAAAGTTTGAAGTGTGCCGTATCTTTGCTGAGAGATTCGGTATACCATTTGTGGAAAACACTGACGTTAGTGGTCCCGAAAGAGCGGGTAACGTGGGACTTCTTTCTGGAAGAGTTCCGGAAGAAGTATATAAGCCAACGGTTTACAGACTGAAAAAGGAAAGAATTCCTTGAGTTGAAGCAAGGAAGGATGACAGTAGCGGAATACGAGCGTGAGTTTTTTAGGCTTAGCAAATACGCTCAAGAATGTGTGTCGATAGAGACCATCTTGTGCAAGAGGTTCGAAGATGGGCTGAATGAGGATATCAAACTCCTAGTCGGCATTTTGGAGTTGAAAGAATTTGTGGTGCTAGTTGAGAGGGCAAGTAAGGCCGAGGAATTGAGTTCAGAAAAGAGAAGGACTGTGAGTGAAGCCCGAGATGCGAGAAAGAGACTGATGGGCAAGTCGTATCAAGCCCAGTCGAAAAGATCCAAGGAAGTGAATCCTCGGACGTTAGCCTCAGTGGGATATTCGCATCGAGACTTGGACAATGCTCGTCAGGGTTCGAGAGTCCGAGCCCCCTCGATGGAAAGTGTGGGCAATACAAAGAGTAAACCGGAGTGTCCAAGTTGTGGTAGGTATCACACCGGAGAGTTTTGGGAAACAATCGGAAATGTTACAAATGTGGTTCCCCGACCACTTTATCCGTGAATCGTCCCCGAGAGGGATGATAAGGAAGAGAAGCAAGAAGTGAGACCTAGTGAAGTGTCTACGAGGGTAGACCACCAAGGAACCCAAGAGGTGGGGCTAGTGGTAGAGGTGCGCCTAGAGATTTTGGCTTGTAAGACTAGAGGGTCGGGCACTGCGAGGGCGTATGCCATTCGCGCCGCGAAGAGGCATCCTCCCCGATGTGATAATGTGTACTTTTTCTCTCTTTGACACCTCTCATTATTGCTTTAATAGATCCAGGTCTACTCACTCTTATATTTGCATGAGATTAGCATCTAGTTTGAGTATGACCGTTGAGTCTACTGGACATTGTGATTAAGGTGTCAAACCCGTTAGGAAAGCATGTGTTAGTGGACAAAGTGTGTAAAAAATTGTCCTTTGTTGATTGAGAATCATTGTTTTCCGGCAAACCTTATGTTGTTGCCGTTTGATGAGTTTGATTTAATCCTAGGCATGGATTGGTTGACTACCCATAATGTTTTAGTGAACTGTGGTAGTAATTACATTGAATTGAAATGTGAGAGTGGAGATGTGGTTCGGGTTGAATCAGGTGGATCGGATAGTCTACCAGTGATGATTTCTTCCTTAGTGGCTGAGAAATGTTTGAGGAAAGGATGTGAGTCCTATCTTGCGTTTGTGTTGAATACTCAAGAGGTTGGAGTAGAGTTTGAAACAGTGCCAGTGGTATGTGAGTACCCAGATGTATTTCCGGAAGAGTTACCTGGATTACCTCCAGTGAGAGAGGTCGAGTTTGGAGTTGAGTTGGTTCCGGGAACGGCACCTATTTCGATTGCTCCGTACAGAATGGCACATGTAGAGTTGAAAGAATCAAGGTTCAGCTTACAAGAGTTGACAGATAAGGGTTTTGCAAGACTGAGCTACTCGCCGTAGGGTGCTCCGTATTGTTTGTGAAGAAGAAAGATGGGTCTATGAGGTTGTGTATAGACTATAGACAACCGAACAAGGTGACGGTTAAGAATAAGTATCCTTTACCAAGGATTGATGATCTTTTCGATCAACTCAAGGGAGCTACTCTGATGTTCTCCAAGATAGACTTGAGGTCCAGTTTATTATCACTTCAGTGAAAAAGAGCAAGATGTGTTGAAAATCAAGGTTTTGGACAAGGTATGGCCATTATGAGTTTTTGGTTATGCCGTTTGGTTTGACGAATGCACTGCAATTTTTATGGATCGATGAACCGTGTTTGCACTACCATATGTGGACAAGTTTGTGGTTGTCTTTATTGATTTACATATTGATCTATTCTCGGGATGAGAACGATCATGAAGAGCACTTGAGAATTGTCTTGCAAACTTTGAGAGATAAGCGGTTGTATGCTAAGTTTAGCAAGAGTGAGTTTTGGCCCAGAGGTCGGATTCCTAGGACACATGGTGTCGGTGATGGTGTCGAGTTGACCCGAGTAAGATATCGGGCTGTTATGGATTGGAAACCACCGAAAACGTGTCGAAAATCGTAAGTTTCTTGGGATTAGCGGGATATTACGGAGACGTTTACGTAAAGGGGTTCTCTGTGATTACTACCCGATGACGAAGCTATTGCATAAGGATGTCAAGTTTGAATGGATCGAGACATGTCAACAGAGCTTCGAGAGACCAAAACAATGTTGATCAAGAGAGATCAAAACAATGTTGATCGAGGCACCGCTTTGGTTCAACCAGAATCGGGAAGGAGTTCGTGGTATATAGTGATGCGTCGTTTAATGGTCTCGCCATGCGTGTTGATACAAGAGGGTAAGGTAGTCGCTTACGCCTCGAGGCGCTTAAAACCGCATGAGAAGAATTATCCGACTCACGATTTGGAGTTGGTCGCGATTGTGTTTGCGTTAAAGATTTGGCGACATTATTTGTAGGGCGAAAAGTGCGAAATCTTTACGGATCACAAGAGTTTAAAGTATTTGATGGATCGAAGGATCTAAATCGAGGCGAGAGACGGTGGCTTGAATTGTTGAAAGACTATGAGTTAGTCATTGATTACCACCCGAAAAGCGAAACGTGGTTGCGGATGCCTTAAGTAGGAAATTCCTATATGCTCTAAGAGTTATGAGAGCGAGTTTAGCATTGTCTAATGATGGTGCTGTTTTGGCAGAGTTGAGAGCTAGGCCACTATTTGTTCAACAAATATGTGAGGCTCAGAGAAATGACAGCGGGATGCAAGCTAAGATAGCTAAGTGCGGATCAGAAAGTGATTCTGATTTTCGAGTGGATTTGAATGGTTGTCTGATGTATCATGACAGAATTTGTGTTCCTAAAAATGAGGAGTTGATTCGAAAGGTTTTGTATGAGGCCCACAAAGGATGCTTGTCGGTACATCCGGCAAGATTTAAAAATGTACAACAATTTGAGAAAGTTGTATTGGTGGCGGGTATGAAAAGAGATATTTCAGAGTTTGTGACTAAGTGTCTGATTTGCCAACAAGTGAAAGCTGAGCATCAAGTGCCTTCGGGATTGCTTCAGCCAGTGATGGTTCCCAAATGGAAGTGGGATCGGGTTACCATGGATATTGTAACGGGGTTGCCGACGACTCCGAGAAAGAGAGATGCTGTGTGGGTTGTTGTGGATAGATTGACGAAGTCAGCTCACTTTATTCCAGTACGTGTTGATTATTCACTGGATAAGTTAGCTGAGTTGTACGTGGCAGAGACAGTGAGATTGCATGGCGTACCTGTGTCTATTATATCGGATAGAGATCCGAGGTTTACTTCGAGATTTTGGAAGAAGTTGCAAGAGGCCATGGGTACGAGATTGAATTTTAGTACTGCGTTCCATCCATAATCCGATGGTCAGTCTGAAAGAGTAATTCAAGTTCTAGAAGATATGTTTCGATGCTGTGTGTTAGAATTCGAAGGTAGTTGGGAGAGATATCTGCCTTTGGTCGAGTTCGCCTATAACAATATTTATCAGTCGAGTATAAAGATGGCACCGTATGAGGCTTTGTATGGCCGTAAGTGTCAGACTCCTTTGTATTGGACCGAGCTTAGTGAGAAGCGGATCCATGGGGTCGATCTAGTAAAAGAGACCGAAGAGAAAGTGAAAGTAATCCGTAATAGTCTAAAAGTTACTTCGGACCGACAGAAGTCGTACGCGGATTTGAAAAGAAAAGAGATTGAGTTTGAAGTGGGTGACAAAGTATTTTTAAAAGTGTCCCCATGGAAGAAAATCATGAGATTTGGACGAAAAGGGAAATTGAGTCCAAGGTTCATAGGGCCGTATGAGATTACAGACAGAATTGGGCCTGTAGCTTACCGGTTGGCTTTGCCGGTAGAGTTGGAAAAGATTCATAACGTGTTCCATGTGTCGATGTTGCACGGTATCGCTCCGATCCTTCACATGTGATTCCTTCAACGAAAATTGAGATAAGACCGGATATGTCTTATGAAGAGGAGCCGATTAAGATCTTGGCTCGAGAAGTGAAACAGTTGAGAAATAAGAGCATAGCACTAGTGAAAGTGTTATGGCAGAAACATGGTGTGGAAGAGGCTACGTGGGAAACGGAAGAAGCTATGAGAGAGCAACATCCTAATCTCTTTACTGGTAAAATTTTCGGGGACGAAAATCTCTAAAGGGGGAGAGTTGTAACATCCCGGTTTAGGGCCTAGTCAGAATAGTGGTTCGAGACCACAAATCCGAGGGTTATGAACGAGTTTTTGAGGTTTATATTATGTATGCATGCTAGTGTGAAAGTTTCATGAAACAATTTTGTGAAATTATGGTTGAATTGTCCAAAAGGACTAAATTGCAAAAGTTGCAAAATGTGTGTTTCTAGAAGCTATTTGTGTGAAATAGCTTTAGATTATTAATTTGAGGTCCTTAAATAGCAATTTACCCAAATTCTAATTTTTGGACAAAAATGGGCATGGATGAGTTAAAATTGAAAGTTTATAAAAAATGGCATTTTGGTCATTTATCAATTAAGTGATTAAAATAGGTGAAAATATGATAGAAATTCATTCATCTTCTTCCCATAGCTGCCGAAAATTTGAGAAGCCATTGTTAGGGCTCCTTCAATTTTTCAAGCTTGCTAGTAAGTGCTCCTAAGCCCTATTTTTGATATTCTTCGTATTTTTGAAGTTCCGGTAGCATGAGTAAGCTATTTTTAGCTATTTGGTGAGCTATTATGGATGTTCAAAAATGTACATATGTATGACATGCACGTATTTTGATGTTTTATGGAAGATTATGAAAGCTTGATGTAGTAGAAACATCTTTTGTTAAGTGATTTTCCATGAAAATGCATGTAGGGACTAGTTTGTGAAAAATTTTAGTTTGGTCATACATGTGTGATTTAGTGAGATTTGATGAATGCTTTAGTTGAGTAAGTGGTTCGGCTAAGCATGAAAGAGTAGAAAGTTGAATAAAAATCACTTTACAAGCCTTTGGGACTAAAGTGTAAATATGAGAAAGTTTAGGGGTAAAATTGTAATTTTGCTAAAGTATGAGATGTGGGTCAATTTAGTCAATGTGTGTATTGAATAAGCTTATTTATTCATTATAGATCAAGAAAGACGAAGCCCGGATCGAAACCGAGGTAAAACTAAGGTGGTGGACTAAATTGCATATTTCTGTACTTTTGAGTATCGAGGTAAGTCTATGCATAAACAATGCATTCATACTTACAATTTGTTGATGATAGCTAGTGTGTAGCTAATTCGAGATTGATTTAGAACCTATGTGGTTCAAGTAGAATGAATGTAGTAGAAATGGTGAATGAATGTATGATCGAGAATGATTGGGAATCTATGTGGTTTAAGTAGACTTGTGCATGTGTTGTGATAATGCTAGATGGTAGGCTAAGTGCGATACCATCCTAATGCATATTGACGATGAGCTAGCTATGGGCGATGCTATCGTGAGGTATATCATCTAGTGAGCTATGTGCTGAATCACTACGAATACCATTGTGGTAGGCTAAGTGCGATACCACCTTATTAATCAAATGCGGTGTGCTAAGCGAAACCACCGAGATATTGGTCGTGGTGGATTAGTCGTGTGTGTATTAACTGTGGTGGATGAGTCGTGTGGATTAGTTATGTAAACTAGCCGTGTGGGATGAGCCGTGTGGATAAGTTATGTGGATTGACTGTGTGGATGTATTACGATAAATAATGATGTGTTGTATATTACGTAAATGTGATATTGAATGCAGGGGTGCATTTCAATGGTTATGAGTATGTGACTCATGATGTGTTGGAAATGTGGTAAGTGATAGAAAGAGTAAGCATAGTTGTGACTTACTTGCTGGTATAATGCTAATGGTTGCTTAGCTTATACTATGTTGCTTATTTGTTTATGTGTAAACTTACTAAGCTCAAAGCTTACTCTCTTTCTTTTCCCTTGTCTTATAGATTAAAAGCGTTGAGTTGAGATACGAGGATCATCAGGATATAGCCCACATATCAGCACACTTTGGTACATGAAACTTAATGTTTTGTATATGGCATGTATAGTGGCTAGATAAGTTAGTAAATTTTGTTGTAAATGGCTAAGATGTGTTGGCCTATAGATGGATAGCTTATTTTGTATAATGCCATGGTTGTTGGCTATTACATTATATGAAAGAAAGATGTAGTTTTCTATGTGAGAATGCACTTCAATTTGAGTTGATCATGATTGTGTTAGATGAGTATATGTTGTGTATGTTATAAGGGTGAAAAGAACTTGACACTTAGTCTTGTTCTTGACCATGTGGGTAGACACACGGGCGTGTGTCTAGACCATGTGTGAGACACAGTCAGCCCACAGGCGTGAGCTATGGCCGTGCGTCCCCTACATGTTAATATTTGAAAACAGAATAGACCACGGACTAGTCACACGGGCGTGTGCCTAGGGCGTGTGACATTAATCAGTGTTGGCCACGGGCTAGCCACACGGGCGTGTGTCTAGACTCTAGGCCGTGCGAGGGAAGTCAGTGTTCACCACGGTAGGGGAGCACGGGCGTGCCATGGCCGTGGGGCATTTGACAGAATGCTTGGGATTTTAGGCACGGTCTGGGGAATGGGCGTGTGTGCTCATGCACGGGCGTGTCTAATCTTGCACGGGCGTGTGAGACCTGTATAAGAGAGAAAAATTTTAAGGATTGTAAAAGTTCCGGATTAGTCTGGAGAGCCCTCGTGTGTATGAGTGAGGCCTCATAAGTCGATAATGAGGTTATAGCGAGTAATGACGTTGAGCCTAAGTGGCGATTAAGCGGTTTGAGTTTGGTAACGCCTCGCGCCCGGTTCCCGGCGTAGAACCTGGGTAAGGGGTGTTACACCATATCCCAACGTGATAAAGAAAGACCGCACAAATGAACAATTCGATCAATTTCTTAAACTTTTGAAGAAATTGCATATTAACTTACCATTTATTGAAGCTCTTTCGCAGGAACCCAACTCAATTAAATTTTTAAAGGAGCTTTTGGCGAACAAACGGAAGTTAGATGATTTGTCGTACGTGGAGCTAAATGCAGTGTGCTCAGCTATCTTACAAAATAAACTACCCAACAAATTGAAGGACCCAGTGAGTTTTATTATTCCTTGTTTAATTGGTAGTTTAAATGTAAATAATGCTTTAGCTGATTTAAGGGCAAGTATTAATGTCATGCCTTACAAAATGTTTAAACAGCTAGGTCTTGGGAAACCCAAACAAACTAGGATGAGCATTCAATTAGTAGATAAAACCATTAGATTTCCTAGGGGTATTGTTGAAGATGTACTCGTAAAAATTGATAAATTCATATTCCCAGTTGACTTTGTTGTCCTAGACATGGATGAGGATAGTGATGTCCCTTTAATTTTAGGACGCCCCTTTTAGCAACTGCTAGAACTATCATTGATGTTGGTACAAGTGAACTCACACTTCGTGTAGGTGATGATACGACCATGCTCCAAGCTCGTGATTTGGTTAAGACATCAAGTAATAAATACGATTCTATAAATCCTGTTAATCATGGGATTCAACCCTCTTGACAGGAAACTCTTTCAAAAAACACAAATGAGTCACGTTCTGGTTCATGCGCCAACAATGGAACCATCCATGAAAGACGAATGCTACAGATAGATGAACTAGACGAATGGCGGACTTATGTCAAAGAGGAACAGAAGCAACACCATGTCGAGCTTAAGGATAGAACCAATCAATTTAAGGTTGGGGACCATTCGAGCAGGAGAGAGGAGTTTCAACTCCTCAAACCACCATGACCATGCGAATGAGAGGTAAGTCGAGCTTAGACTCTAAATAAGCGCTTCTCCGGAGGCAACCCGAGCACTAACCCTACTAATTAGTTTATTTTTACTTCTTTTCATGTTTAAATGCAAGTTTTTGACCCACACGGCCTGGACACACGGGCGTGTCCTTGGCTGTATGGAAACAGGGCTAAAATTTTTCCAAAAATCGACAGAGACACGGCCTTAAATTAATCCACACGGCCGTGTGAAACCTGGAACAAAATTTTTAAATTTTAAAACAAGTCAGAGAGTTACACGGGCAAGGCACATGGCCATGTGCGAGACACGGCCTAGCCACACGAGCGTGTGGGAGGTCACACGGGCGTGGGAGAAGCAAAGGATGATATACATGGCCGTGCGACTCGATCGTGTGAACCACACGGCCTGGACACACGGGCGTGTCCGAGGCCGTGTGAAGACTAGGCTATTTTTTTCCCTCGACGAACACGGGTTGAAAACAAGCCACAACGACGTGTGACACGGCCGTGTGGCCCAACAGGGACCCTCATACAACCGTGTCACCCCATAAAAACCCTAACCCGTTTTCTCTTTTTTTTATTTTGTCTTCTTGTTTTATCTTATTTCTATTTCTATTTCTATTTTTATTTTTATTTTATTTGTCTTTTATGTTTCTTATTATCTTTTAAAGACTTGTATATTATATTTTGAACTTTATTTTAGTTATTATGGTTGTTCCTAATCGAGTAATCCTTTAATCTTCTCCACCAGTTGTGTTTATTTTCTTAATAGCTTGCTCAGAATCATGCACTACATTTAGCCTTCTCTACAATTCCGCTAGTCACTAATTTGAGGACTTAATCCAAAATTCAGGGCAGTTTCACTTCTCTCCCTCTCTTATGATATTCTACTTATACTGTCATTATATATATTCATACATTGAGGACAATGTATACCTTAAGTGTGGGGAGGTTATTTATATGATTCTTAGAAAATCCCTGAATTATGTTTTGTTCTTAAGTAATTTTCTCATATTACTATTAGAATGAATTTTTATTGATTTATGATTTTTATTGATATGTTTTGGATTAAGTCATAGGTAATTGTGCATTGATTGTTTAAACTTTAAGACATTAGAGAATCAAGCATGATAAGTTGATTTTTCAGAATAAAATTTTTTTAGGTTGTTTCCCTAAATTTAGGTATTATCTTGAAGTTTGAAATTTGCAAGATTGACATCAAAAACCATAAATTTTGTGACATTTTGAGCCTTTATGTAACAGCCCGATTTTGAACCTAATCGAAATAGTAGTTTCAAGACCACAAATTCGAGTCTGAAAAATATTTTAAATTTATTTTTCGTGTTTATTATGTGTGAATTTGTTGGTGTTAAATTTTCGTGACTTAATTTTGTCGTTTAGGTGCCCGATTTAATAAAAGGACTTAATCGCGTAAAATATAAAAGTTACAAACTAAAGTGTAAAGTGCCAATTTGATAGTGGCTTTTTAATATGGGGTCCTTAAAGGGAAATTAGCCCATTTTAGAAGATAGTGGACGGTTTGTGCCAAAATTGACCTTAAAATATATGTTATATTTATTTAAAGTAAAAGGTTAAAATAGTAAAGTAAATATATCTTATAATAAATGATAAAATAACATAAAATAAAATCATTTTCTTCATCTTCTTAAGCTAGCCGAAACTAAAAGAAAGAAAGAAAAGGAAACCTAGCATTCGGCCAAGAATAAGAAGCTTGATTAAAGGTTCGTTTTTGTTCGGTTTTTAATAATTTTTATATTTTTGAGATCGTTGCTTAGTGTACTTCAAAACCCATGTCTCAATTTGTGATTTTGATGATGATTTTGTGTTTTTCCATTGATGATACCTTGTGGTTTTTGATGTTTGATGATGAAATATGAAATATATGTGTTAGATTAACAAGTTTTGTCTTTGAATTTTTGATGAAATTGAGTATTTTGGACTAAATTGCAAAAATAAATTTTTGAGGGACTAAAATGTGAAATAAATGAAATGTATGGACTTGTATGAGGACTAGGAATATTCGGCCCTTAAGGTGTATAGTCAAATTTTGTGTATTTTGTGTTTTGTGCAAAAAGGACTAAATTGTAAAAAGTGTGAAATGTTAGGGGTAAAATTGTAATTTGCCCATTTATGTGTTTTTAGACTAAATTGAGTGTAATGGTGTTGAATATGTTTAGATCAAGAATTAAAGAAATCGAAATTTGATCGGGGAAAGACGAAAGTGGTCGAGTAGCCGATTTAATAGTCGACGACATCCGAGGTAAGTCAATTAGCATTTAAATGTTGATATAACAATGAATATGTATTAGTTATGAAATGAATTAAATTAATTGAATTTATTTTGCTTATGGCCAAATGTGGGTATGTATAATTAAATAAATTTCGAGCTTGATTCGACCGAGATTCGACGTCCGTAAGCCCCGTACGAACCTTAGGAATAGATAGGATACATATGTCATGACATAGGATATCCGTTATGTGTTACCGAGTAAGACCACGTCTGGGACGTTGGCATCGATTTGTGTTTACGTGTAAGACCCTGTCTGGGACAGTGGCATCGATATGTGATTACATGTAAGACCACGTCTGGGACGTTGGCATTGTACGAGCTTCCGACTATCCGCGTATCCTTTTTAATTCCGAATGGTTCAACGGGCATGTTTAAGTGAAGGCCAATGTGATATTTAAATTAAAAGAGCTCAGGTACGTATTTATTTCTGTGTTGAGAAGTGAAAGGTAAGTTATATGTTCATTATATTGTTCGGAAGTTAATGTGTAAACATGTGAATGGTGTATAAGCTTCAACTATGTGTATTCAGCCAAAGAGTATATTATGTGACTTTGATTTTAGATTTGAGTAATTATTTGTTATTATGTATAAGTGTTACTTGATACAAATTTTGTATATGTGATTTTGCTAAGTTAATTGACTTTACTTTGCTATTGACTTACTAAGCTTAAATAGCTTACTTTGTGTTTCTTTGTCAGTTTTTGTTTTATAGATTTTGGATTCATTACGAGCTCGGGGATCGTCAGCAGGACTATCACACTATCGACAGCTTACTTTGGTATTTTGGTTATATTAATTACGAATATATGGCATGTATAGCTTAGTAAAAGGGTGGATATGAATTGAGTACCTATGTATACAATTAATAGCCATGCAAAAATGGCTTACCCTCTTTTGATTAATTTGCTATCTTTGTTGATGGTTTGCAATGGTTGTTGTGAATGAGTTGTTACATATGCATATTTGGTTGAGTATATGTTCATAATAAGTATGTTTGTGTAATGTTCTAAAATTAGGCATAATGGACTTGGTTATGTGGTTGATACATATATTTTGGTTATGTCAATTTTGATGGAATTGTTTAGTTGATATATGAATTTGAACTAAATGTATATGATGTTATTTTATCTATGTTTAATGATGAAGTTCTGGGTAAGTTGAATGTGATTAAATGATATGTAATGGTTTGCTTGTTAAGTAATATGTAAAGATGATTTACTTATTAAGTGAACTATGGTTAAATGAATCTTTGAATATGTATATAGGTATAAATTGAATGGTGTTTAATAAATTGTATATGTATTTAAGTATTGGTAAGGATGATAGTTAATAAGTTAGAATTGGTTTCGGTGATGTATATATATATGTATTCGGCAAGGTGGTGGTATTATAATAGATGAATGCATGTATTTCATATGAATTTGGTTTTATAATTTGTTTATGAGTTTGTAAAGTTATATATATTTGTGGTTATGAAAAGATGGGCATGTTAATGATTAAATTGGTTTTGTAGGTGTTAGCCATTCGAATAGAAGAATCATGCAAGTATGTGTTTATGCATTTGACTTAGAAATTTAATTAAAAGATTATAAATGTATTTGCATATGTATTCGAATGTGTTTTAATGTCATATTGGAATGTTCATCTAAAGATTTGTTTATGATTTGTCATGGTCTCAAATTCGTAAATTAAAATGATGAGGAATATATTTGATTTAGTTATATATAAGATATTAAGTGTAGTTGAATGTTATACATAAGTGGTTGATACCATTTTGTTTCAATGTTACAATGTTTGAAAATCATATATAAGTTTTAAAAGTGATGTTTAGTTATTTAGACTTTAATAAAATGATTAGACTAATGATGTTAATTATAAATGTTTGATTATGTTATAAATTTGAGATAGGTGTTAGATGTGATGTGAATGATTTTGGTTTTATTATTGTGGTATGAAATTTGTATTGACAGAATATGCAAATGACTCTATTTAAATGTTTCAAAATATATTTGCTGGTTATGATTGGTAAGCAGAGTATGTGTACATGAAATGTTAAATATAAAAAAAAATATGCCTGTTTTGAGTTGTATCTTCTTCGGTAATGCTTTGTAACCCTAGTCCGGCGACGGATACGGGTTAGGGGTGTTACACTTTAAGAGCATACACTTTTCTTGCTCACTTTATTATTGGTTATGAGTGTGTCAATATTGATTTGTTATTCTAGAACTTGCTTCGATTATGCATGTCGAGACCATAATTTTGATTTGATATACTGAGATGATAAAGGCACTTAGGTTTTAACCCACTTATCCTATTAAAAGCCTACCTTCATAATTAACCCTTAGTGAACCCCTTTGAGCCTAATAAACCGTTTCTTGATCTACCCTTAATATTAACCCATAACTCATTCTTTTTGATTCATTGAGAATTTTTCCTATTGTATTGACTCCCTTTTTGTCGAGATTTGATTTGGTCAGTTGCCTAACTATGTTCTTTTGTTTCAGTTGTTAAATTATCTATTTTTATCCACAACTCAAAAAAAAAAAAGAGAAGTGAAAAAAAAAAGTGAAAAAAAATATATGTACATTCATTTTAATTATTACTAGTTCTATGTTATTTGAGCTTAAACGGTTAATTTCACATTTTGAGAAGAAACTCGTGTTATTATTGATAAGTTTTCAATTGATGTAATTATTCAGTATTAGTTTATTTTTCTAGTTAGGTAAATTGTCAATTCGATCTCGATTTTAACCTTCTTTTTCAGCCTTTATCCACACCTTTAACCCAAGCCCCATTACAACCCTTTAAAGACCTTTTGATTTGTGTATCATCTCATTTTATAGTGGTGGAGATTTGATTTTCATGCAAGCCTATGGTAATAACTTTTCATGTTTGACTTTTGAGTGCTTAATTTTTGAACCTTAAACACTTTAAGTGATTTGAGTGAATCTTTAGTGAGGATGTCGAATCTTGTCGGTTTTGAATTAAAGGTAATTATTTAGATAAGGGGAAATACCTATGTTTTCATGCTTTAAAAATATGTGACTTGGATTGTTTGAATCTTTAATGCTTTTTTAGTTAAATTATCAATGTGTAATTATTTATGAATTATGATAAAACATTATTGATGAGAATTATGAATTGAGAAAGCTTAATTTTAATTGTGAGTTGAGGATTTTGCTTGAGGACAAGCAAATGCTTAAGTGTGGGGATATTTGATAAACCATAAATGTAACATATTTTAATTCCATGCTTGGCATATTTTTGGATGATTTATGATGAGAATTAGTGAATTTGATGCTTCTAATCCCTTAAATTCATGTTTCTATACTTAGGAGAGCATTTGGGAGCAAAAAGAGTGAAAAAGGGGGCCAAAATCGGAGTTTTCAAGATCCACACGGGCTGGGCACACGCCCATGTGAGCCACACGGGCTGGTCACACTCCCATGTGCCAGCCCGTGTCAATTTCGCACCCTGCTTCCCTGTTACGCGAAAAAACCCAATTTTTAGGGTTTCTGAGCATTCTAAAGTCTGTAAATACACACTAGAAGAGGACCTAAGGGGACACGCAGAGTAGAACGAAGAAATTACTCGAAGGAAGCCGTCGGAATCATCTCAGAAGCAGATCTACTCCAAGATTGAAGATCTCCATCAAGTTCTTTAGAAGTTTTTGGGTTCTTCATGTCTTGTTGTTTTCTGGATTCTAAGATGTTTTCCTTTTACGTTATGAAATACCTGGGGAGGATGAAACCTATGATGAATCTTATTATTTAATTATCTGAATTACATGATAAATACTTCTTCTTGTTCTTAATTATGTGTTCTTAACTCTTGCTTTAATATTTTCAGGATATTAATCCAAGTTTGATGTGCTTATTCAGTGGAGCAAAAGTCCATGTTTAAGAGAAGATCTAGCATAATTAAGCAGACTTGATTGCAACCCTAGAAATAGGACGACATAAATTTGCCGGATTAGAGTCAAATCTAATAAGGGAATCCATAGATCGAGTTAATGCGACGATAGGGGTTTTAATTAGAAAGAGATTTCAATTAATCAACCTAGAGTCAGTTGTTCTTAGTCTCGAAAGAGATATTAACATAATTCAAGGATTTCTACAGATCAAGACAAGTGAATAAATCGTTTAATTCAGAGTCATAATAATAAGTGAAGTCTAGGTGGATTCTTTCTTGGGTATTGTCTTTATTCATTGGTTTATTTCGATTCCTCTCTTCACTCTCTGTCGCGTTCATAGTTAATTAGTTAGTTAAAATTTAGATCAAAATAAATCCCCTTAATTATTAGGCTAAATAATAGAAAGATAGTTATTACTAGTAATTTTAGTCCTTGTGGATACGATATTCCGGACTCACCATATCTATACTACTGTTCGATAGGTGCGCTTGCCTTTGTCGAATTATTAGTTAGTTTCGAGCCCATCAGACAACTTGCTAAAAAACTAACAATTGAAAAAATTGATACATAGGCTAACTAAATCAAGCTCTCATGACCACAAATCTATTTTAAAAAAATACAAGAAAAGGGTTTGGTTACCTTAGTAGAATTTTGGTCAAATGTTTTAACAAAGTTTGAAGCTTTCTTCGCTTTAAACCAATGGTGGACTCTAATATTTATACTAGGTTTAGCCATTAATTAATCTTAATTAATTATGTTAATCATCAATGCCATCCACTAATTCATGATAAATTTTGTTTTATTTACCCTTTTGATCCTTTGGATAATTTCTATCTAGGTCCTCAAGCTTTTTCTTAATTAAAACTCAATAGTGATTGGATTTTTATAATTTAGTCCCTAAGCCTTAATTAATCACTTTTTCAGCTAAATTATTTAGTCGAACTTCAATACATTTTTATATTAACTCCGTGAATATTTCTATTTTATATTTACGGGCTCGATTTACGAAAATGAGATTTCGAAATCGTATTTTGTGACACCACTATATGACCCCTTTAAAAACTTTCAAACTCTTCACCATCCTTTGTGACCCAATCATCTTTGACCATATCAACTTCTCGATTAATACCTTCTCCCACGTCACCTTTATCTTTTTTCAATTACCTCCCTCCCTCCCTCCTGATTGTTTAACTTTCATCTAATCAGGAGCCATATTTCCTAAAGTGATTTCTTCTTTCTTTTCATCACGAATCATTATCTATTCTTCAAACAAGTCTCTCATTTTCTTCTCACAATTACACTGGTTAATAAAAACTACCGATTCAACTTCCTAAATTCTAATCTTGTAAAACTCATTTCCACATCTTAAATTCAATATTTCATCAATCTTGTCTAAACGTTTGTTGAGAACATGGATGTTACCCCTTACAAATGATTTAAAATATCTAGTATCAGTATCAACCCCTAGAAACTCACCATACTTTTGGGCAATGTTAACCAAACCGTCCTATTGTCTACTTGGATCTTCTCAGACCAACCCTCCAATTTAGAGAAGATGTTGCTCAAATCTCCATCCTCTAAACCTTCAACTTTTTGGACTGTTTCCTCCTCTTCACAACACACAAACACCATGTTGCCAGATATTCTCTTAATATTTACTCTTCCAATATTCAAATCATTAATCAACCAAGCTGTAATCTACATCGGGTTATATTCGATACACCATCCCTAAGATCTTAGCATCTGCTCTATCCTGCTTATGCTCCCTTGAACTCTTGCCTTCTTGTTTCCTAATGTTACAGTTTCCTTAGCTCACCTCCATCCTTCCTTGAATGTTCAACGAAGCCTTTAGAATAGACTTTTCTACCTTTTTTCTTCTCCCATGCACGACCTTTCTCCAAAACTTGCTTCTACTATTAAATCGTGCCATATTGACTTCGATAAAGTGGCCAAATAATTGAAAACCATCATCAAAACGAACAATTGCTCGTTTAGCATCCCCAAATATTAAAATCTAACAAAACCAAATCTTTTACCTTCATGACTCATCTTTTGAAGAATAAAAGCATCAATCACATTTCCATGGAATTCAAAGATCTTCCATAATCCTTTCCGTTGCATTTTCAATGGAATATTAAGAACAAATACAAAAGCACACCTTTACCTTGGAGTTTTCATGTCCTAATGAGGTCAAACTGAAGCAACTTAAAAAACACCTTCATATGAAGGTAACTGCCAATTTCTTTCACATGTAGATAGCCAAAGTACATTTCTTGAGGAAGGATTTGGAACCATTTGAAAATGATCCCTGCAAACTCTGGAATTTTTTTTTACAAAAATGCATCCAAGAAAGCTTGATGGTTTTTTATGTTTAATTGAGGGAAATTGGGTAAATAATTTGGCATTTGAAGTAACACTTGCAAGTAGATTTTTAGGTGCTTTGTTGATGTAAGCTTCGTTTGAGAACACCAATTCGCTATGCTCGAAACTTATGTCACAATCAAGGATAATCACTATATTTAAGCACATATCAAAACTACAGAATTGGGAATTCAAGCTCAGACAATAAGGCAAAGCATTGTCTGATTCTTTTATATATATATATATATATATATATATTATACTTTTAAATTTATTTTTAATATTTTATTTACTTTTTATATATTTCTTTAGATATTTTAGAATTAGGATTAAATTAATTCAATACATAAAAGTCAAGAATTAATAGTTTTTTTTTCCACAAGGAATCGTAATGTCTTTCTATGAAATCGTATGTCTCTTTATTAGTTCCTATTTGTGGTGCACGATTTTTTGGAATGTAGGCAGTGGTTATGATCGATTCGATAGAAAGGAGGGAATAATATGTATTTTTTGTTGGGATTTTCCTGGAAAAAATCGTCGCATCTTTCTATGATTCCTAATGAAATATATTCAGTCCGTCAGAATAGAAGTTAAAGAGGGTATTTATGCTCGTCGTGTCTTTTATATGGAAATCAGAGGCTAGGGGGCCGTTCTCTTGACTCGTACTGATGAGAATTTGACTCCGCGCGAAATTGAGCAAAAAGCTGCTGAATTGGCCCATTTTTTGTGTGTACCGATTGAAGCCTTTTGAAATGAATTGCAGAATAAAAGCTTTCTTGTCGGGAGGAAAAAGCTCAATCCAAGAATCCTCTTTTTTCTATAACAGAATTAAACTGAAGTTTCTTCAGAATGTCCATTCAAACTAAAGCGGACGTTTATGGAAGAGTCATAACATAACTATCATCTCATTGTTTAGACACTATATTTAATGAAAATGAAAAAGAAAGATTAGTTGATTGAGATTTTAAAATTTTAAAAATTAAATATTAGTTGAATTACGTGGAATATAATTTATCCTATTTATTTTTACAATAAAGAAAATATCTTGAATCGGTCAAAAATAGGAAATAAATTTGCAGAGAAATTTGAAAACTGATTAGCTTTACTAATGTAAAACTCAATTATTGATGGTAGTAGTAGCGTATGGTGATTAGTTAAGCGTGTGATTACAGTAAAACGCCTTTAATTGCTAATCATTTTCTCCAGGATGGTCAAAGACTCCATCGTCTTTTTGACTCTATAATCTCTTTCTCTAATGGAAACGGATCATAAAATTTCGTTTTCAATTGTAATTATTTTTTTTTATAATGTATTTTATTGTAAATGATTTCGCCAATTATCTTTCCAAATTGCTGAACATTGATTTAGCCCTTCATGTTGTAAGTTAAAATAACGATACAAATTACATTTTGATCCCACTCGAAATTTTTTAATTTAATTATAATTCGAAGTTTTTGAAGGTTGAGATTCGAATCAAAGATTCCAAATTTGAAGTCCTACCAACAGTGGATCTCTTTGATTGAATTCCACAATGAGAGAGATCTATTTAGATTTATTTTAGTTTGGCTTCCAATATATTTTGATTATTAGTATAATTGTGTGTTGTAATGTTTAATTCTAATTATAATTATTCAAATGTGTTGATTATAAATTTGTAATTGTTCTCTGGAAGTGAGATTTTATTAATTTTATGTAACAAAAAAATCTTTAAAAAGACAAAAAACATCCCCATAAAAATATAATTTTGAATTTTTTTAATTATTTTCTAACTAAATTGGTATTGATTGATCATCTATTGAAAATTTTAATCAAATGAAAATGAATATTTTTAGTGATTTAATTTTGAAACATGTTTGATAATATATAATAAAAATCAAATTATAAAAAAAAGTGAATAGATAAAGAGCAACTGATCAATTAATGTAGAAGATTATTAATTATCTTTAAATTTTGAATTTATTTAAATAGTAATATATAAATATAAAAAAATTAATTTTAAATTTACATTTATCAAATAGTCTAATTAAATTTTTAATATTTAAAGTTTTCACACTTGTTGTTTTGTAGTTTATCTAAAATAACAAGAATAAGGACTTTTTGTGAATAATACAGTACATAATTTGAAGTTGAAGCGATCAACCAAACGCGGAATGGCTAGTTCCTACCAGTTCAGGTTTTATCTTGTCGTTGCTGGTAACGCTTTCCAAGATTAGAAGAATGGGTTGTTTTAATAAAAGCCAATAACAATCCACACTCATACACGTACATAAACGCCACTATCAAGCAATGCATTATGCATCATTTGAATACTAGGTTGTAAAAGGATGACTTAATGCAGTGAAGGAGTGGGAAACGCAAGTCAAACGACTTTGTCAAAAGTCTCTCTCAAGTCTTCAGGAGACAAAACCCACACTAATTACTTTAATTAAACAATGAGAATATACTCCTACGTGGCAGTAGACCAAGAATTTTTGTCCACTCTCTCATTTCATTCACACATGGAAAAGACGATTATAATTTCTGTTTTACTTATCCGAATCTTCCTCTGGAAGACCCAATTAGCGCGTCCCAATGAGGAAGCAGCTTGGAAATCTTCTCCTCCTTTTCTGTTTCCCATTTCCCCCTTTCTCCATATTTATCTCTAAAACCCTACCAAATAACTAACCAACCCCCCAAAAAATAAAAAATAAACCGTAACAGATTCAGCAGAAAACATTCAATTCCAACGGAGGTTGCCACACCGAGACAAGGGAAAGAAAAAGAAAAGCAAAAAAAAAACCCGGAGGAGGAGGGTAGCTAAGGGAACGCCAGTTTTGTGGCGGCAATGGCGTGGCCCACAGCAGAGACGGAGCAGGTGGACAAAGTTAGCCATGGCTGCACTATGTTCCGTCACGAAAAGCCTTGTTCTCCAACGCTTCAAATCTTGGCCTTCGAGACAGCCAGAAACATGTCCCGTCTTGTGGCCTTGTACAAGTCTTTGACCGACGAGGAATTCTTAAAACTACGGAACGGTCCCATGAGATCCCCTGGCGTTGCGTTCTTGAACTCCACGGATGAAACCTATCTCCTTAGCCTCGTCTGCCAAGAGAAGCTCGAGGATCTCAATCAGATTGCCTCCATTGTTTCACGTTTGGCTAAGAATTGCAACGGTGAAGAACTCAACAAGTTCGAAACCGCTTTCCGGAACATGAAACAGGGAGCCGTTGATGTCCGCAACCTTGATTTTAACTCCAGACACGTTCGTAAAATCATTGAGAAGATGGAGGAATACGCGAGCGCCACGTCTTTACTGCACTCCTCTTTGGTAGCCCTCAACGAGTTAGAGTCATCAGAGAAAAAAATGCAGAGATTGAAGGCAAACGATTGTCCCGAAATTCCGTCGGACAAGACCAACCTGGACTTGTACAACGACAAAATCTCTTTCCAAAGAAAACAGGTTCGATATTTCAGACAAGTTTCCCTTTGGAGCAAAACATTCGATAAGTGCGTTGGGTTAATGGCTCGAATCGTTTGCACCGTTTACGCCCGAATATGCGTCGTTTTTGGACCCTTTGTTCCAGGCCTTGTTTGCACCATGTTCACCATCACCACCAAAAATTACTTTAGGCGCCTCCACGTTTCGCGCTCGAAAGCTTTCCACGTGAAGGTTTATCCAGAGGCGGAATATTGCCTCTTTGTAAAAGAAGAAAATCACATGAGAAAGGCCTCCAAGTCGGGTCCAATACTAAAAGCTTCCAGGTTCAAACGAGGTCCTACCACCCGTTTCCCCAGCAGCGAACTATCACCTGAAGCTAAAGGCTTGGGGTTCCTACTTTCTGGTGTCACCGCCACTAAAAACAACGTTGAGGCAAATACTAGAAGAAACCAAAGGTTGATACAATCGGCTCCGGCGAACACTGTAGGGGCAGCAGGGCTTGCCTTGCGTTACGCAAACCTAATCACCATGGCAGAGACCTACTTTTACTCGACGGTAATCATCACCGACGATGCACGCCAGCTCATGTTCGAGATGTTACCAGTACACATGAAACGAAAACTGAGAGTGAAGCTGAGAAAACATTGGTACAAGGAAGCTAAGGAGCGTGAGGAGCAGGGTTTGGCAGAAGGGTGGAAAGAGGCCTTGGAGGAAATAATAGAGTGGCTGGCTCCAGTGGCGCATGATACACTAAGGTGGCAGCAGGATAGGAACTTGGAGCAACAAAAATTGAATGCAATGCCGAGTGTCCTATTGTTCCAAACGCTGCATTTCTCAGATTTGGAGAAAACGGAGGCTGCAATCGTGCAGGTGTTGATAGGATTGAGTTGTATATATAGATACGAGAATCGGCGGAAGATGAATGGTGTTGGCTATAAGGAACCCAACGTTACATCATGATGATTATTGGCTTTGTTTGAACTAAGCTGCGATTAGTTTTTTCTTTTTCTTTAGTAGGTTTATTTCATTGATTGATTGATTCCTTTTTATCTTGTTCATTTTCAAGCGGAAAAATAAGGAAATAACGGCCACATTATTTGATTCTTTGGAAGAATAATTATGCATCAATTTAAACCTATTGGCTAAATTTCTCCATAATGAGAAAGGCTTGCATGTTGTCTTGCTATTGGGAAGGCCTTGAGGCGTTTATGTTTTGGGTCAAAACTTGCCCCAGGTAAACCGAGGCCTATACATGTTGAGTTTCCTTCAATTGATGCTCTAATTTACCAAAACCCTCCAGGCTCAAGGGTGTGTATTCGATCTATTCGAGTCAAAAAAATTTGAGTTAGTCGAGTTGACAAATCCTATTTTAACAACCAAACTTAATTTAAATTTTTTTCAAATCGAATCAAGTCAAAAAATATCGAGTCGAGTTAACAAATCCTATTATTTATACTAAATGTTGCGTTTACATGGATCAATTATTTAACTAGTAGACAAAGTACAAAATTATTTAACTACATAAATAATATAATGGTTTTGTCTTTAACTTAATGGGTAAATCATTATCAAAACAACATAGTTTTGCTTTATAACTTAATGATTTTAACTTTTAATTTTAGAAGAGGTAAACATTTATCAAAACGACGTAGTTTTGCCTTTTCTTTTTTCGATTTTCAGATAACTCGAATTGTAACTCAAATAACTCGAACTATTTAATTCAAAATTTGAATTTTTTATCGAATTTTTCAAATCGAATCAAATTTTGCTCACCCCTACTACCAACGTAGCTCGGACATAATTTTAGTAGATGATTATTATACAATAATTTTAATAATTTACAAACAAATGTTAATAAAGAAAAGAAATTGAGAAAATTTTTAAAAATATAAATCAAATGTAAAAACAATAATATAATAAGCAATAAAATATCTACAAAAACAAAAATCTTATCACTCTTTATTTTAAATTTATTTTTTAGAAATATTTTTCTAAAATTATTTAGTGTTATTATAAAATCATAATATGCTTTATTTAATATTTTTAAAACAAAATTTTAAATTAATCAATGTTATATTATATTAAGATTAAATTTAAATTTAATTTCAAAATATAAATAAATAAAATAAAATTTTAAAGCATAATAATAATAATAATAATAATAATAATAATAATAATAATAATAATAATAATAATATAAGCATTCTCTATTTTGATTTTATATGCATTTACACGTGAATGGGTTAAAATATGAATATTATAATATTTTAAAATAAAATTTTATTAATTAATTTAGTAGAATGATTTAAAAATATATAATTATTAATTTAATCGTAAATTAATCATTTAATTTTTAATATAAGTATATATATTTTTAATTGGATGTATTATGATATTTATATAAATATATAATTTTTTTACTTAGTTAATAATTTATTTAAATTTTTATAATTACAATTATAAAATTTACAATCACCTTTTATTATCAATTTTTTTTTATTATATGTCATTTGTTATTTTATACTTGATGATTTTCACTTGTATCTATACTATTTATTAATCTCTTGATTGGGTTGGTATTACCCTCAATCGGGTCACCAATTTGGTCAAAAAGTTACGAAAATATCCTTCCATTATTAAAATATGCATATGGTGGGATTTGGACTTGCACCAATTGAATTATTAAAACCTTAAATTTACCCAAAGTTTCACTTTGATGTATTTTATACAATTTTGTTTTAGTATATGCAATTTATTATCTCCTTTAGTTCTATATAGTAATAATGTTGTTCATTAAGTTGGTGTCACAGGTCAACTCAACACTAACTCATAATTGATGGCAAAATCATGATAAATAACTGTAATATATTTAGTATTGTTTATCTGATATATTTATGTGTTTAAATGTCATTTTAATCATAATTTATTTTTTTATTTTAGTATCGTACATATTTCATATGTTACTATGATTAATTAGTTTCAAATCATTCATTTCATTGTTTACTATGTTACTTTTAAACACGCATCTGTGTGTTTAAATTTGTGATTTTCACACGCATACGCGTGTGATAAGAACTCTAGTATTGATAACGTCATTCATTAAGTTAGTGTCGCATTGAGTTGGGTGTCACAAGTCAACTCCACACTAACTCATTATTGATGATAAAACTATGATAAATAATTGTAGTGCATTTGGTATTGTTTATCTTATGTATTTATATTTTTAAATTTCGTTTTACTCATAATTTAATCTATTTTTTTAATATCGTGCATATTTCATGTATTATTATGATTAATTAGTTTCAAATCATACATTCCATTGTTTATTGTATGTTATTTTTAAATACGCATCTATATTTTAAATTCGTAATTCCATATATATATATATGTGATAAAATTTTTAGTTATAAATTATTTATTACTAACTTTTATGTTATGTTATTAATTGTTATAAATATTATTATTTACTAATATGTTATACATTATTGAAAGTTAATTATGACATATTAGTACAGTTTTTAATATCAAACATGCAACTTAATGAATTAACCTACTAAATATATATTAGTATAATTCCACTTACATATTATAAAAGAAATTATGTACCCAATTAATAATGTATTCTTTTGTGATTAATCGTATACTATTATATCAGTGTTTCTACAATTTTGTTAACCACTATTAATTTTAGGTTTAGTGAAAATTTGGCCACTAACGTTTACATGTTTTATCAAAATGGTCTTAATTGTATTTTTAAACTTTTTTTGGTCATCAACCTTTTTTTTTTTTCCAAACTGTTTTTTCTAACAGATTTTATGAAAGTATAGTTAAAAAATTTAACGGGGATGATGTGGAATATTTTTAATGAGATATAATTTATAACTTAAGTAACCCAATAAGATAATTACATGTGAAAAATAATAAAATAAATAAATCATATATGAAATTTAAAAGATAACTCTTAATTTAAATAAAATAAACGTAATTATCTAAAAAAAAGTTACAAAATGAATGCATACTTTTGTTTATTAAGAGGTTTCAAAAAGATAATTAATAAATCAAACCGAAAATACTGAATGTGTACATTCATTTTTAAACTTTTTTTTAGATAATTATGTTTATTTTCTTTAAATTAAGAGTTATTTTTTAACTTCATGAATTATTTATTTATTTTATTATTTTCCACATGTAATTATTTTATAAAGTTATCTAAGTCATAAATTACATCTCATTAAAAATATTCCACATACAAAATTCCACATAATCTTGTTAATTTTTTTAACGGTAGTTTCATCAAATCTGTTAAAAAAAAATAATTTGAAAAAAAGAATAAAGGTTGATGGCAAAAAAAAACTAAAAAATACAATTAATACCATTTTGACAAAACATGTAAACGTTAGTAACCAAATTTGTCATTAAGCCTTAATTTTACTACGGCTATTTATAAATCAATTAATACTATGCTATTTATTATATATTATTAACATTTATAAAAGAATAAGTAGAAAAGTTTAAATTAATTCAGCTGATTGAGTCTTAGCTCGATTGGCATGGATATTGTTGCCAATGCAAGAGGATGTGCGTTCGAGTGTGCTGAAGCGTATTATCCTCCTATTTATGGGTTCTGAAGGGCAAATATGATCAAAACTTATAATGAGATTATTCAAAAAAATTAAATTAATTCAATTTTCATTTAAAATATAATTAAAATAGGCATTGCTATAAGTTTATATCTAAATTCAAAAAAAAAAAAACAAAAAAAAACTTAAAGCTTAAAAATTATGTACCTAATTAATATGTTTTTGACCACTTACCTTTTGAAAAGTTTTATTTTAGTTACCAAAATTTGAAAATTTACAATCCGGTCACAACATTTTATGTTTTTCAAAAGTTATTTTATCAAAATTGGATCTCCGTTATTAATGGTTTCTTAATTTTGGTACTTAAATTGATTATATGAGAGTTGGATGATCAAACAATAAAATTTATAAAATTTATTTAATAATAAAAATTATAACAATAATCTATAATTTTTTATAATTTAAAAAAATAATTAATCGTTGATATGGCATATACGTAGACTAACAAATGTTAACTTCTCCATCCATTTCGGGGTGTTATGACAAAAAACGATAGTTTAAGAATTAAAATATTCAATAATTTAATTTAACATAACTTGAAAAGAGAGAAAAATTAACCAACAATTCCTTTGCTGGAAGCATTCGGTTTCTATAACCCAAATCAAAACCTAAAATTTAAGTTAATTTAGAACCCAATGTGATGACCTGATGGTTAAGGGTGTTCACTGCTTCAGGTGTGGCGTGGGCTCAAGTCGCGCTAGTTGCATTGATTGTTTGGGCTTTGCCCTATTATTATAATTCACCAAAAAAAACCTTGAAATTTAAGCTAATTTGCGAGCCAAAGGGTGATCTTTGGGGTAATCCATATCCGTCCAAATTAATCATTTGATAATTTTATTTTATAGATATAGAACTACAATTAATTATAGTGAAACTCACCACCAGATTAGAAAGTTATGTCAGAAAAATATAAATTTTAGTGATTAAAGTGTAAACTTTTTAAAGTTAGGTGATTTAAGTACAATTTTTCAAAAATAAAATGACCAAAAGGTGTAATTTATTTAATTTAAATATTTAAATATAAAATTTTAATAGTATATATAATGTGTTTCAATATATAAATCTTTATGATGCCAACGTCTTCATATTAGAAAATGACAGCATTGTAAAAGAAAATTATAAATTTTAGTGATTAAATTGTAATTTTTTAAAGTTAGTTAATTTAACTAAAAATTTTCAAAAAAAAAATGATCAAAATGTGTAATTTATTCTATTTAAATTTTTAAATTTTTAAATTTTAATAGTATATATAATGTGTTTTCGTATATATAAAATGATTATTTAAAAATTTGAAATTTTAACACGGAATTTTATGTATATATTAAAGTTAAATATTTTAAAAGACTATTTGATTAATCATGTTTAACAATTTTAGAGTTGGTTGAGATTTATATGTTAGTGTGTTGAATGGACCAAAAATAATATTTTTATGTTTAAATATTAATTAAATAATAGTATAGGGAGTAGAATCGATCCCACAGAGATTGGAATATTTAAAATTATTGTTTAGCTCAACCAGATTGCGTCTAGGTAGTTATCATGCTCACGACATGTGATGGATTGTGCAAAAATACAAAAGGGGAATTTAAATTTGATAAAAGTAGAAATAATAAATATAAGCAGAAACAAAATTTAATTAAATAAAATCAAATAATAAAAAAATCAACGATGTTCTTGACTTTTTCAATCTTGCTTTTGTAGCTAATAAAAAAAAACCAAATAGAAAACTTAAAATTAGCCCCATGTTTTTTACAAGTCAATTCATATATTGGATAGATTATATATAACATAAAATTTCTCCATCGATTCTTTCAAATCAAACTTCCCAATTTCGCATGTTTGAGTTAATAAAATATATAACTCACCATCCATAATGTCGGTTGGTAATCATTTGTTGAAAACTTGGAAGAGAAGAAGAAAGAAATCATTTTATCTATCCTTTCGAACTGGGACTCCATTCATCCATGTCAACCATTGACTTTAAATACCGGCAATTTTGACAACCCACTCAAAGTTTGAACGCAATATGGCTTCTCGTTGAAAGTCTTCAATCATGGTTGTGAAATCGTAATCGAATTGTTCTTTTCCTGCAAAAATAACCTCTAGGTTCACGTGAAATTTCCTCACTACTTTTACTAAACTCATAGGCATATATAAATCCGATAAAGGGAGATTACTATGTGACTTCGAGGGTGAACACCAAATATTGAAGTTGAAAGAATATTTGAAACAACTTGACTTAGAGAGGATAATCTGTATTTTTATTTTTGAAATTACAGACAACATCCTTATTTTATTATAATGGTGAAAAGACTCATCAAAGTTATTTCCATTCTTAAAAACATAGTTATGGTAAATAACCTACCACCTTTGCCTCATAGATAAATCTAACTCCATTTAAAGGACGTCAACATGCTGGCAAATACGTTCAAATCAATGATGTGAGTTATTATTCACATTCTTATCAGAAAAGATTGATTGTGATGGTGACAAATAATTGAAACCCCAAATTCAACGGTTTTCTAGTGGCCTAGAGTGAGCACTGTTTCTATCAACCTGGCTTGATTTGCAGTAACCATAAGCAACTACTTAAATATATACAATTACGTCAGAAACTTCAGTATTTCAATTACTTGAATTTGTTATAAACCCATCCTCCACCTCAATGTAGCCAAGCCTAAAGTAAATAGAAATGTCCACAAAAACCATCATTCTGATTCTCATCTGCCTCACTTTCCATCCACTGCTGGGTGGTTCCCAAGGCTTCCCAAGGTTCAACAACAATACGGACCAGGAATCGCTTCTTGTATTCAAGTCTCGGATAACTGATGATCCTCTTGGGGTTCTTGAGACTTGGAATCCCAGTTCTTCCTTGTGCAACTGGACTGGTGTTAATTGTAATGTCACTAAACAGAGAGTTACAAGTATCAACCTTGAAAACCTTGGCCTTGTGGGTACTATTGCTCCTCACATCGGTAACCTTTCCTTTCTTAGCTACCTCAACCTTCAAAACAACAGTTTTTCTGGAAGCCTTCCACAAGAAATTGGTCAGCTTTTCCGGTTGAGAACACTCATTCTAGCTTCTAATCGAATTCGAGGAACAATACCGGCATCGTTAAGTTTATGCTCAAAGTTGTCTTATCTTGATCTGTCAATCAACATACTCGAAGGAACCATTCCAAACGAATTAGGTGCACTTTCAGAGCTTGAAGATGTATCTTTCATGCAAAATTTTCTCACAGGTCCTATTCCATCTTCTTTTGGGAATCTCTCTTCTTTGTCAAATCTAATTCTGAGGTCAAACAGCTTGAAAGGGCCTATACCAGAAGGGTTGGGTCGCCTTCCCTTCTTAATCAATCTTCAAATTGGCCTTAACAATATCTCTGGTGAAATCCCACGTTCATTATTCAATAGTTCCTCGTTGATTGTCATAGCCATGGCTGTCAATAGACTCACTGGTACCCTTCCCCGAGATACGTTTACTAATCTAACCAGCTTAACCACCTTTTTCGTGGGAGGGAATCTCTTGTCTGGTCGCATACCACCATCCATAGGCAATGCTTCAAGCTTAACTCGAGTTGATCTCGCAAACAACAGTTTCAGTGGCCAAATCCCATGGCTAGGGAACCTGCCAAACATTCAAATATTGAGCTTACAGAGTAATCAGCTGGTTAATGATGGAGCGGGTGGCATGGATTTCCTAGCTTCTTTGGCAAACTCTACCCAACTTCAAGTATTCTCTGTGGCGGAAAACCAGCTTACTGGTAAGCTTCCATCTTCCATAGGCAACCTCTCTAGACAACTTTCATTGTTGGTGATGAACAACAACTTTTTCCATGGAAGCTTGCCAGGAGAAATAAGCAATTTGGTCAACTTAACCCTGATTGCTTTCGAACACAATTCCTTAACCGGAACCATTCCACCTTCAATAGGAACTTTGCCAAACCTGCAGTACATTTTCTTACACGAAAACAAGTTCTCAGGAAAGGTACCAGAGTCTCTTGGAAACTTAACCTATTTAGCTGAAGTTCATCTAAGCAACAATCTTTTAGAAGGGACCATTCCTTCAAGCTTGGGAAACTGTCAGCGTCTTCAGTTGCTAGACCTGTCAGTGAACTTGCTTAATGGTACTATACCCAGTGATATATATGGAATCCCAGGTTTGGGAAAGGTCTTGAATCTCTCTTTCAATTCTTTAAGCGGATTTGTTCCTTCCGAAGTAGGTGATCTAAATATGGTTCAAGCGATAGACTTGGCAAGTAATCAATTATCAGGAGATATACCAGTCACCATTGGAGATTGTTCAAGCCTTTTGTACTTGGATATGTCTAGAAATTCGTTTCAGGGATCCATACCAAATTCTCTAGACAAATTGAAAGCGATAGAGTATATTGACCTCTCTTCCAACAACCTCACTGGTAACATCTCGGCTTCTTTAGAATCTTTGAAGTTCTTGCAAGTTTTAAACCTGTCCAGGAACCAACTCTCAGGGGAGGTTCCAAAAGCAGGGATTTTCGAGAATTCAACAGCCGTTTCTCTGTCGGGGAATCTCAAGCTTTGTGGTGGAGTACCTGATCTAGGACTACCAAAATGTGATTCTCATGAAAAAAAGTCGGGTGGTTCAAAGTTGAAAATTGTACTAGCGGCGACGTTTGCTTCGGTTGCATTCATCATCATCGTTTCCATGCTAGTCTTTTGGTTTGTAAGAAAGAAAGATTCAGACCCCCGTGCGGTTAATGAGGAGGCTAACTCACCGGAGATGTATCCAATGTATAGACAACACGATCTCAAATTAGCTACCCGGAATTTCAGTCCAGAGTATATGATTGGAGAGGGTAGCTTTGGATCAGTTTATAAGGGTGTTTTTGAGGATGGAAGTTTGGCAGCTATCAAGGTCTTCAAAATGGGGCAACATGGAGCTTCCAAGAGCTTTATAGCTGAATGTGAGGCTCTTCGAAGTATCCGGCACCGGAACCTTGTAAAAATCATAAGCGTATGTTCAGCAGGCGATTTCAAGGCTTTAGTCCTTAAGTTCATGCCAAAAGGAAACTTGGAACAATTGCTTCACCCAAGAATTGAAGACTGTGAGGTTGAAAAAGTTGTTGACATGAACCAGAGGTTGAAGATAGCTCAAGATGTTGCCTTAGCACTAGAGTATTTGCATCATGATTGCGAAACCCCCGTTGTGCACTGTGATCTTAAGCCGAGTAACGTTCTCCTGGATGAAGAGATGTCAGCTCATGTCGGCGATTTTGGACTTGCAAGAATCCTACTTAAAAACTCACCTAATGCTCATCTTAGTAGCTCCGTAGGACTAAAAGGTTCAATTGGCTACATGGCTCCAGGTATTGTTTTTTATACTCCTTTTTACATTTTTTTGGTTTTTTTTTTTTTTTTAAAAAAGTCATCTTAAAACTGATCTTATCCAGCAATGCAGAATATGGCATGGGTGCGGGGGTCTCAACACGAGGCGATGTCTACAGTTTTGGAATATTGATCCTTGAGATGTTTACAAGGAAAAGACCCATAGACCATCTGTTCAGTGGGGATATGGATTTGCAAAAATGGGTTTCAATGCATGTTCCTGATCATTTTTATGATATTGTGGATAATGAACTTAAGGCAAAAGAATGGCAGGCAGAACATGCTGACGGCATGGCCAGAATATTAAATATTGGGTTGATGTGTGCAAGGAAATCGCCTGAAGAACGACCAACAATGAGAGAGGTCTCTGTAATGATAAAAAAATGTCTAGTCTAAGCTTATCAGAGTAATTTAGCGTATAATTGATGTAATTTGCATGAATTAATAATACGCAAACAATGTGTCGTCTTCCTCGTCATAAAAAAGAGAGTCGAAAACAGTGTTAAAAGTCAACTTATATTGTGTTCAGATTTATTTCCGTCTCTTGCTTAATTTCTTATTTGCATAAACACAAACTGGTTGTCTAATATCTATACTACTATATATATATAAAGGAAGGACTAAGGCATTCCTTACATCACACCTGATTAATATCAATTTACACTTATTTAATATTAATTGTTTTCTTTTTTCTTACATGAATATAGGGGAGGCTGGCTTCAAATATTTCACCTTTAGTTTTTTATATTTTTAAAACTAGTATATGGCAAAATTGTATTTTACTCCCTCAAAAATAAAAAAAGAATTGAATCATTTAAAATATATAAAATATAGACTATTAAAATAGTAAACTTTCATTTTTACTATCATAAAAATATACAACCTGATTCGTAAGGTTTGGCTTATGTTTGTATATTTTACATGATTCCTATCCAATATTCCAATGTCAATTATTTTCTTTTCTTTTTCTAGATGAGAAGGTAATGGCCAAATATAAATTCTAATCCCTCTATTTTTACATGATAGTTGTTCAGTACTCCAAAACCAATTGTTTTCTTTTTACTTTTTTTCTTTTTGAAATGAGAAGTTAATTGCCAAATATCAATTCTAATCCCTCTACTTTTTCTTGAGATTATATAAAAATGGTTAAATTCCATATTTAATCCCTATATTTCGCTCAAATATGAAATTTTAATTTTGACATTATTTGGTACTTCAACTTTTATAATGTCATTAGTAAGTCTAAATACTTCATTCTAATTAAAATTGTTGATGTGAATTTTTAAAATTTGTTAATACTGTTAAAATTTTCTATTAAATCCAAGTATATTATATATATATATATATTTTGTTACATGAATACCAAGTGAATCTTTTAAAATTTTAAAATGTCACACCAAAAAATTTAATAGAAAAATTTTAGCAATATTAATAAATGAACTTAAATTTTTAAAATTAAAAATCCGAGAATCAAATAAACAAATCCTTTAATGCGAAGTGTACCTAGAAACCATACTAAATAGTTTAATTTTTAAGAGACATGATAGGCGTAGTGTTTTTTTTCATGCAGTTCTAGCTGAAAACTACCAACCATGACTGATATCTGTGCAATGGAATGTTAAATAAAAATTGTTAAACGAAAACTAGTCAACTTAGGTAGATTTAGATGGGTGGTGGAATGTGATACGGTGCGTTTAACTTACTTTTTATCTCATGCTACAGTATCATTATAATATCTAATCTTATCGTCATTGTTATTTTTACTCTTAACTACAATAAAACGTACCGTCCATCCAATCTCAACTTAATCTCATACTTGCTTCGTTATGGATAGGATATGTATGAAAAAGAAACCACTATAATAAATATCAATAGAAAAATAATTTTCTTTTTAAGACTCAACTTGATAAGTTTCTAGGGATATATTATATATTAAAGAAGTGTCCAAATCATGGGGCAAATATCTCAATAATACCCAAAAAAATAAAAAATTACCGGATAGTACAGGGTTCAGGAAAATTGACCGGAAAGTGCAATTTTCCCCAAAAACGCGTCCACGTCAGAGCGTTTTTGGGGGAAACGGCCTAAAGCGCGTCCCGGGAGCGCCTTTGTACGTCGTAAAACGCAACTTCCACGAGGACGCGTTTTTGGCGCGTAAAGCGCCCCCAGGACGCCGCTTTAAACAACGATCAAATTTTTTGACCGTTAGCCCCAACCGTCAAAAAAAAACCTATAAATACCCCCAACCCTTCATTTTTTCACACTTCAATCCTTTCTCATTATTCTCTCAATTTACTCTCAATTTTCTCTCAAATTTCTCTCAAAGTCCTTGAAATTTACACTGAAATTTCAAAATAGTCTTTTACTATTTACTGAAAAAGCCCTTTATAATTTTTTTATATATCAATTTTTGGAAAATTTGAAAATACTTTATCGGAGTACAATGGCTAGGGAATTACGTCGCCTAGACAACAAGCACATTGCTTAGTCGAGCAAATGAAAATGGTAAGTTTGAATGTTAATTTTTCAATATTATTAAATTTTTTTAATTATGTAATTTTAATTAATTTTGAATTTTATAATTTTTAAATGATCTGTAGATCGGGTGTTGCAATGTTATATTCGCAACATGCCCGGTCCCCATCGCCATTGATCGAGAATTACTGCGGGAAGCGGGTTTTTGGCACGTGACCACGATAGGTAGGGGTTCAAGTTGGACCCGCCTTTGATCAGCGCATTGATAGAGAGGTGGAGACCCGAGACGCACACTTTCCATCTGCCATGCGGAGAGTGTACAATCACCTTAGAAGATGTGCAATTACAGTTGGGATTACCGGTGGACGGGTCGGTAGTCACCGGGACCGTAACATCTCTCGATAGGATGGCGGTATGCTCACGAGCTTAGGTGCCATTCCGGATAAAATTCAAGGAGCTCGGATCGATATGGGTTGGTTACGAGAGATTCCATTCGGAGCCGAATGAAGGTTCGACTGAAGAAGAAAGAATACGGTATGCGCGGGCATACATACTTCAGATAATTGGAGGCTATCTGATGCCGGACCTCTCTAGAAACCTCGTCCACCTGAGATGGCTCCTGAAACTTGTTGATTTCAGAGCAGCCGGTGAATTGAGTTGGGGGTCTGCCGTGCTATCGAGGTTATACCGGGAGATGTGCGGGCGGCCAGCTGAGTAAAGCAAAAATCGGAGGTTGCCTATCACTCTGCGCGATCATGGGCATGGTTTCGATTTCCATTTTTACGTCCTCGACTCGACCAGCCATATTCATTCCCACTGATAACGAGGTAAATTTAATATTATATTTTACAATTATGTCGTAGATTTATAGTATAATTGCATGCTAAAAGTTTATTTAATTAGGTGGAACCATCCGAGAAGTCATGTTGGAATACCTAACTCGCTTGAGGATATACGGCTCTATTGGAACAACGTAGGAATCACAAGTAAGTGTCGAATTTTCGTTATTATAATTTAGTATTTCGTATGTAGTGTCTAGTATTATGTATATAACTAATATTTTGGTAATGTTAATATAGTTTCAATGGACACCGTATGAGGATCCCGAAATTCGGGCAGTAATTCCGGAGGAGTTCCTCCAAAATCTGAACTGTTGGCACGTTAAGGTCCCGCTAATCACCTACTCAACCGTGGAGATGCACCAGTCAGATCGGGTTCTGCGGCAATTTGGATGCCGGCAACTGATTCTCGTGCCTCCTGAGGTGCTCGCTGATGAGCACAAAGTGGACTTACGGCAGCAGCACACGGATTGGCCAAGATTTTGGTCAGAACATATCGAGACGTGGGAGAACCGGTATGACTTTTTACCTAATCGGGAACCGATCATAGTTCCTGAGTTAGCGTGCGTGCCGGAGTACATGCCATGGTTTAGAATCCATGGCAAGCCGTATCTGTTGTCGGATGAAGAGAGGCAACGGCAAATTTCGCGGCGAAGGAACGTCGGGCCCTTTACATTCAAGGAGAGAACGGGTGATGAGGCGGGCTCGGCAACAGCGCCTACACGATCCACCACCGCCCATCAACGGCGCCTACACAATCACCGGGCCCATCGGTTCGGTGACAACACCGACATCACAGCGTCCACATTTTATGCGGTGCGTACCACGCCCCTTATATATGTATCCTCCTAACCCATATATGTTTCCTTTTCCTAGTCCCACCCGAGTTGGAATGCATGGCGGGTTCGAGTCCGTTCGAACAACTCCGTTAGCCACCCGATCGTGAGGCCGGCGTCGGGATTAGAGGAGGCGCCGTCGGGGAGCGATTCTTTCTACCATGCTCCTTCACCGTGACGGGATGCGATCACCCCATTGTGGTCTATGCAAACACCTCCGGGTCATTATTTTATCAAGGTGGGTCATCATCGCATAGCAGATCGAACCGGACCCATGCCGGAGGAACCCGATTCCCACTGTAACACCCCAAACTCGGACAAGACACCACGCCCGAATGCGGTATGTTACGGGAAAAACGTCTTTGAGTGATCAGATTTTTTTTTCGTTTAGAAGTGGGGTGAAAACATAGTGAATTTGAGGAAAGTTTGAGTAGGCTTGTTTGGTTAGATTTTGAAAGCTTACCCAAGTATATAGTTAAAACGAGTTAATTTCATTTAGGACTTCCAATAGTTTCTTAGTGCCATTTTGAAACATTTTAGACTTAGTGGCAAATCGGGTTTGATTTGAAAATCATTTGAGTTTATTGAATAACAACACATAGCGAGATACCCGATGGTATAGTTTAAAACACATTGCGATATAAGTTTGAAAACATTGTTTTTCCAAGTTTTAGTAAAATTTCATGCCAAGTTATTTGTTAAGCGGGTTGAGAATCTAATTAAAACATACCCATCATAAAACATAATTTAAAGGCCTTTTACAAGTCCAAATTAAAACCCAATAAAAGTAATTAAACAAAAGTACCCAAATGATAGAGTTGGAGTTAAAACTTTATTATGCAAGGCATGAGCACCCGAGTCCATCCCGGCTCCATGTCCGCGTCTACAAGTCACTGAAATGTCAAAGGAGAGGGTGAGTCGGTGACTCGGTGCATAAATCCCGCTCCCGATGAAACAACATGCTAACACACATCATACATAGCAACATAATTAATGCAACCCGATCCTAACCATCCGTATCTCCTTTTTCTACCCCGTGTGGTACCAAACCACGGTGGTGCCAAACCACTGGTGACGTATAGTCACAATGTGTTACCAAAACACTGGTGTCCCAAAGACACAATGTGCTACCCAAGCACTGGTGACCGTAGTCACAATGATCGAATGATGGGGCCAACCCATCGTGTGATACCCAATCACTAGCAGACGATCCCATAACTCAAAGTGGGGCCAACCCACGGTGGTGTTAACCACAGGGACAAGTCGCAATGAGGTGCCCAACCTCTGGTGTCCCAAAGACACAAATGTGCTACCAAAGCACTGGTGACCGTAGTCACAATAATCGAATGATGGGGCCAACCCATCGTGTGATACCCAATCACTAGCAGACGATCCCATATCTCAAAGTGGGGCCAACCCACGGTGGTGTTAACCACGAGGACAAGTCGCAATGAGGTGCCCAACCTCACGGTGTCCCAAAGACACAAATGTGCTACCAAAGCACTTTGGTGACCCAAAGTCACAAAGTGTGTTACCAAAACACTGGTGCTCGTCAGCACAAATCATCACTGCCCCCTCCACTCATATCACCCATCAACAACCAACTCATGTAATCATGCATATCATACAAATTGTGCATATCATGCTAATATGTTTGACTCATGCCCCTTATCACATACATACATAGTCATGATACCATATAGATCATCAGGTAATCTAGTAACAATCTTGACTTACGGATCACGTACACATACCCCGTTTGGGTATCCAATAATCCATCATCTTCATCATGATTTTAATAAGCAAACAAGGTTTATTAATAACATTACTAGATATCGGTGTGTTAGTTTACACACACAGTAATCTGAGTCTAGAAATCGACAAAAGCGATCTAAGTCCCTTGATTAACTAGCTCCTACAATCGGCCAAGACATAGGGGTTAGGCACTAAGACCATTCGGCCAAAGACATATAAACCCAAAGGGGTTAATTTCAATCCCTTACCTTGAAGATGATCGGTTTCCTACCAAACTGAACCAAGCGATGGTTCTCCTTTAGCAATCGGCTACACCTTAAAAGAAGAACAGTTAATCTATTGTCATCCTTGACTTAATCGCACTAAATCGATAAATAACCCAATAACAACATAGCCACTTACCATCGCTACACCAACCAGTCTCTAACGGTAAAGGCCTCACTTGGCGGCTTTCAAAAATCCCGAATGCCCTAACAAGCAATCGGTTTTAACAAAGGAGAATAACACCCATCAATAGTTGTCATATACAACTCTTAAACAACTCACATCGATTAAGAGAAAGAAAGAAACTAAATGACCATTCGGCCAAGGGCTTACCAACACCCAAACGATTGAAGCAAAACCCCAACACCAACAAAGATTCGGCCAAAGAGAGCTACAAGGGAGAGGAGAGATTCGGCCAAAATGCAAACACAAGCTAGAAGGAAATTTGGAAATCACCAAGGAGGATTAGGCTACAAACTAGAAAAGAAAATAATAAAAGAAATAGATGTGGTTTAAGAGAAGAAAGAAATCGGTCAATGGTTGAAGAGATATTAGGCTCAAGTGCTTCAAGAAATGGGAGAAAATAAATGGAAATTCGGCTAAGAGAGCAATGTGAATTCGGCACTAGTGTATTAAGAGAAAAGAGACGAAAATATGCTAAGAGAAGGTATTAGTTTAGGCTATCGGTGTTTTTAAGTCAACGAAGGAATTATGGAGAAGAGAAAATACCATTCGGTTTACACAAATGACAAAAAAAGAACATGAAGAGGGGATATTCGGCTACCAAGAAAACTTAAGAGAAAACAGGCAAATTTCAGTTGAATGCTCTTGAACTCTCGGTTTCAAAAGAAGAAAATGTCAAATTTCTTTGACAAAAAGTGACCGAACACACCCAAAATGCCAAATGCATTTCGGCCCCTCAACACCATACCATGCCGTCCACTTCCCCCACTCCACACTCCCCAAATTCATTTAAATCCCCCAATAGCTCCCAACCACTCATTTCAAATGAGTTTACCAAGTCTTACTCCTACCATCACTCTCCACCTTTCATTTGAAAGTGAAGACCAAGTCAAAGGAGGAATTTAAACTTCATCCAACTCTTCCTCCTATGCCGTCCAAAAAGAAGCCAAAATGTGCCTCACTCATGGCTTGAACTCGGGACCCTGCCTCCTGCAATTAGCGCCAACACCCAGCTCAAGTGGCGCATGCTTTGCCACTCCACCAGCTCCTCTTTTGTGCTCAAGAACACCAAATAAAACTCTTATACCCTAGCTCCTCTGCTCCACGACTTAACACCCAAAAATCAAAATTTTCCCATTCACTCGAGGCATACATTTAGACTTCAATTAAGCCCCCAAAACATAGAAATAGCCACGCAGACACACTAGACACATGCAATATCATGCAACAACAAAATAGCCCCTAACCCGGGATATTACGGTTCTACCCCCTTAAAATAATTTCGACCTCGAAATTACGATCGAAGAGTTGCGGGTATTGTTTGTCTCATCATATCCTCGAGGTCCCACGTCGCTTCTTCCACGCCATGATTTCGCCAAAGAACCTTAACCAAAGGCACACGGACTTCTTACGCGAACTTTCACATCCCGATCTAGAATCGCACGGTTCTTCTTCCATAGTCAAATCTGGATTTACCTCGATCTCTTCCTTTGCTACCACATGCGGCGGATCGAGCGATACCTCGAAGCATCGAAACGTGGAATCGTCGTGAATCGACTAAGCTCTGCTGGGCAACTCAAGCTGATCGCCACTTTGGTCCAACTCGTCTCGGAACCCTATACGCCCAATAAACCTCGGACTTAGCTTGCCTTTCTTCCCGAACCTCAACACCTTCTTCCAAGGCGAGACCTTCAGAAAACTTCGATCCCCACGGCGAACTCTATATCTCTTCGCTTAAGATCGGCATAAGACTTCTGCGGTCCAAGCTTCCTTCAATCTAGATGAATCGACTTAACCTTGCCTTCGGGTCTCGACCCAGCCAACCAACTCGGGTCCCAACAAGCGGCGTTCACCTAACTCCGTCCAACACGTGGGTGGCGACACCTTCTACCATACAACGCCTCATACGGTGCCATCTTGATGCTCGCTTAGTAATGTTGTTGTGGCAAACTCAGCTAATGGTAGAAACTCCTCCCAACTACCTCTGAAATCCAAGATACAACCTCTCGGCCATATCCTCTAAGACACGAATAACCGCTTCGATTGGCCGTCGATTTGCGGGTGAAAAGCCGTCTTTGAAATCCAAGCGAGTACCCAGAGCACGATGCACGGTGCTTTCGGAACCTTGAGCGTGAATGCGGGATCCCTATCTGAGATTATCGAAAGCGGCACACCGTGCAACCTCACTATCTCGACACATACGGCTTAGCTAACTTCAAGTGAGTAGTCAACCCTCACCGGAATAAAGTGAGGTGATTTAGTCGATCGATCCACCACTACCCAAACTGAATCTTTCTTGCTTGGCGTAAGCGGTAACCCATTGATGAAATCCATGGTTATCCTTTCCCACTTCCATCGAGGAATCTTCACAGTGAAGCAAACCCGGCGGCAGCGATGTTCAGCCTTGACTGTGACAAGTCGGACACTTCCCAACAAACTCTGTCACCTCCTTCTTCAAGCCAGAGCCACCAAAATCGCTCTCTAAGATCCCTATACATCTTGCTACCTCCAGGATGCATAGCATAAGGGCTGCTATGTGCATCTGAAGAATCTTTTGCCTCAGCTCAACATCTTTAGGCATACAAGCCTTTCCTTGAAAACACAGAACCCCATCACGAGACAAGCTGTAACCCTCCAAACCACCATCCTGCACTTGCAACCTCCGCGCACTCAGAACCTCATCCAATAAGCTGTTTCTCTCGATCTGCTCAACCCAAGTAGGCAAACTCCGCAACTCGCTGCGAATACTCCCATCGTCGTACAAGCTCAAGTGGGCGAACAAAGCTCTTAAGTCCGAAACAACCTTGCGACTCAACGCGTCAGCCACCACGTTAGCCTTGCCCGGGTGATACTCAATCGAACAGTCATAATCTTTCAGCAACTCGACCCATCTGCGCGCTCAAATTCAAATCCTTCGAGTCGGTAGATACTTGAGACTCTTGTGATGCTGTGTAGACTATCGATCTCTCTCCGTATAAGTAGTGCCTCCAAATCTTTAAAGCGAAGACTACACCTGCTAGCTCCAAATCGTGCGTCGGATAATTGACCTCATGTGGCCTCAAATGCTGCGAAAGCGTAAGCCACAACCTTACCTTCTTGCATCATGACACAACCCAAGCCCGTATGTGATGCGTCGCAAAGAAGCGTGAATTCCTTACGGCCTTAGGTTGAATTAGAACCGGAGCCTCGGTCAAAATCTTCTTTAACTTGTCGAAGCTTTCTGCGCTTCTCGGTCCATACAAGCGGAACTTCTTTCCTCGGCAACTTGGTCATCGGCGCGCTATCAACGAGAAACCCTCAACAAACCTTGGTGAGTATCCGCCAAACCAGAAAACTCCGAATCTCGACCAACGACCTAGGCGGCTTCCAATCCAAAATCGCCTCAATCTTACGAGGATCTACTCGAATCCCTCAGCCGACACTACGCGACCCAAGAAAGTCACTTCTCTAAGCGAAACTCGCACTTGCCAAACTTAGCATAGAGTGCTTTTCCCTCAAAGTTTGCAACACCACTGCAAATGCTTATCATGCTCTTCCTCTCGCCAGAGTACACCAAGATGTCGTCTATGAAAACCACGACGAACTGATCCGAATCTCTTTGAAACACCCTATTCATCATGTCCATAAGCGCTGCGGTCGTTAGTCAACCCGAGCGGCATTACGGTAAATTCGTAGTGCCCATACCGAGTCCGAAACGCGGCTGTTTTATGGATATCCGCCTCCTTAACCTTCAATCGATGATACCCGGATCTCAAGTCGATCTTGAGAATACCGCGCACCCTTCACCGATCAAACAAGTCATCTATCCGTGGCAGCGGATACTTGTTTTTAATCGTCGACTTGTTCAATCTGGCGGTAGTCTATACACATCCGCATCGAGCCATCTTTCTTCTTGACAAAGAGTACCGGCGCACCCACGGCGAAACACTAGGCCTAATAAAACCTCGATCCAATAACTCCTGGATCACGAGCCTTAAGCTCCACCAACTCCTTTGGCGCCATCCTATACGGAGCAATAGACAACGCGCAGATTCGGGTAATAGATCTATTCGAACTCTACCTCGCGATCGGCGGCAAACCCGAAGCTCCTCGGGAAAAACATCAGCAAACTCCTTAGCATGCACGACCTTCTCCACAATGCCAGACTCCTTAGCCTCCAAGGCATACACATGAACCACATACGCTTCCACGGCCCTTCGACCATCTTCTCCGCTTTTAGGCGGATACCACATTTGATAAGTAATCTCTCCTATTACCTATCATAGCCACCTCTTCACCCTCGACCGTCTTAAGAACCATGCGCTTGGCGCGCAATCCAACCTCGCACGGTACTTGACCAACCAATCCATCCCAAGAATCGGTCGAACTCCCCAAGCGGCGGTTCCATCGGATCAGCACAAACACTACCCCTTGGAGTTCTAAGGGTACCTCTCTAAACAGGTTTATCTACTACTACCGAGTGACCTAGAGGGCTAATCACGATCATACGCCTAGAAGATATCTCGAGTCTAAATCCATGGTCTCTACTATACTACGGCAACATAAGAGTCGTTGAACCCACATCAATCAAAGTAGTATAAGGAGAACCAAAAATCAAAACGTCTCCAGGTTATGACGTCCGGTGCGTCGCCCTCCTCTCGGCGCCTCGCGGCATACACTAATCCGGTATGCGGCATCGGAGCTACTCACAACTCGCCGGTGCTCCACGGCCCGACGAGAACCATTACCACCTCTGCCATTACCACGGCCCCTCTGCGGTGGCGGTCCTACCTCTGAGCCGATTACGGCCACGACTCTCGGTGAATCTAGCCAACCTCGCGGACGGTCCCTCACACGATGCTCCAGAGAACCACACTCGAAGCAACCTTTTCCTCCAATCCGGCAACCAACCACCCCAATGAGATTTCCCACGCGATCACCGCTGCGGCGGTCCCGCGCTGCGCGACAACAAACCTAGCGGCTGGTTCGGCCCACTCGGTCTAGCCCTTTCTGCGGATTACGGCGATCCGGAAGACCCAAAGCTCCTCTTATGTCAATTTCGATCCATGCCTTGTCTCACGGCTCCTTAACACCCTCGGCTACCTTAGCCTTCTCAACTAAGGCAACAAACTCGCGCTCCTGGCGAGGAGCAATCAGCGACCTCAAGTCGTCTCGCAGACCATCCTCGAAAGCGAACACACCTCTCATGCTCGGTGGCCACAATGCCCACGGCATACCTACTCAACCGGGAACTCGGCCTCGTACTCGCAGCAGTTTTACTCCCCGAACAAGCCTCGAAATGCCTTCCATTGAGAGTCAATATAACTAGCTCCGATGTACTTCTTTTGATATGCCGCCTGAAATAATCCCATGTCGATCCTCTGCTTTGCCACCTTTATCTCGAACCGTGAGCCACCACCGATATGACTCATCCGGAGAAGTGATCGATGCCCTTCGGCTTCTCTTGGTTTGTCAAGTCCAGATCGTCCATGATCCGCTCGATCGCCTCGGCCAATATTCGGCGATCTTTGGGAGCAACACGAAACACCTCGGAAGAATTCGGCCCGTTTGCGAAGTCGCTCGAGGAGCAATTTCCTAACTCTGCATTACCACCAACACCAGCTACTCTTTCCAACACTCGCGGCGCTCGCGCAGCGACGCTGCGTCGTCCCGATCGATCTTGGAACTCACCACCTCCACCGTGGCGATGCAGTATCTCATTTTCGAACCACGACCAGATCCTACGGGCTCGAAAACCGTCATCCTACCACGACCTGCGTCCACGACCACGTCCACCTCTAGCGCTCATGACTAATCTTCCCTACGTGTCGATTAAAGAATTTTATGCATCGATATTTATTCCACTTGTTTTTAAAAGCAAGTCTTATGAATATTTAAAGAGGATTTGTTCTCGCGAGTTCACAAAAAATCCTATCGATTTCAATCTCTAAAGTAGTATACTATTGCTATTCATCAAATCATATCACATCCAATCAATTCACAAGCAATAGTGCAGGTACTTACAGGCGAATCTGGTGCCGGAGACTCGGTGCCATGCCTTTCAAACCATACTTTGAGAATAAAACTAACAAAACAATCTTTTGAAAACATTTTTGGCCTCAAGCCCACAGCCGAGCTTTTGAACTTAGCTCTGATACCACAATTGTAACACCCCAAACTCGGACAAGACACCACGCCCGAATCTGGTATGTTATGGGGAAAAACGTCTTTGAGTGATCAGATTTTTTTTTTTTCGTTTAGAAGTGGGGTGAAAACATAGTGAATTTGAGGAAAGTTTGAGTAGGCTTGTTTGGTTAGATTTTGAAAGCTTACCCAAGTATATAGTTAAAACGAGTTAATTTCATTTAGGACTTCCAATAGTTTCTTAGTGCCATTTTGAAACATTTTAGACTTAGTGGCAAATCGGGTTTGATTTGAAAATCATTTGAGTTTATTGAATAACAACACATAGCGAGATACCCGATGGTATAGTTTAAAACACATTGCGATATAAGTTTGAAAACATTGTTTTTCCAAGTTTTAGTAAAATTTCATGCCAAGTTATTTGTTAAGCAGGTTGAGAATCTAATTAAAACATACCCATCATAAAACATAATTTAAAGGCCTTTTACAAGTCCAAATTAAAACCCGAATAAAAGTAATTAAACAAAAGTACCCAAATGATAGAGTTGGAGTTAAAACTTTATTATGCATGGCATGAGCACCCGAGTCCATCCCGGCTCCATGTCCGTCTACAAGTCACCCGAAATGTCAAAGAAGAGGGTGAGTCGAGTGACTCAGTGCATAAATCCAGCTCCGATGAAACAACATGCTAACACACATCATACATAGCAACATAATTAATGCAACCCGATCCTAACCATCCGTATCTCCTTTTTCTACCCCGTGTGGTACCAAACCACTTTGGTGGTGCCAAACCACTGTGACGTATAGTCACAATGTGTTACCAAAACACTGGTGTCCCAAAGACACAATGTGCTACCCAAGCACCGGTGACCGTAGTCACAATGATCGAATGATGGGGCCAACCCATCGTGTGATACCCAATCACTAGCGACGATCCCATAACTCAAAGTGGGGCCAACCCACGGTGGTGTTAACCACGAGGACAAGTCGCAATGAGGTGCCCAACCTCTGGTGTCCCAAAGACACAAATGTGCTACCAAAGCACTGGTGACCCAAAGTCACAAAGTGTGTTACCAAAACACTGGTGCTCAAATCGGCACAAATCATCACCGCCCCTCCACTCATATCACCCATCAACAACCAACTCATGTAATCATGCATATCATACAAATTGTGCATATCATGCTAATATGTTTGACTCATGCCCCTTATCACATACATACATAGTCATGATACCATATAGATCATCGAGAATCTAGTAACAATCTTGACTTACCCGGATCGTACACATACCCCGTTTGGGTATCCAATAATCCATCATCTTTGTCATGATTTTAATAAGCAAACGGGTTTATTAATAACATTACTAGATATCGATGTGTTAGTTTACACACACAGTAATCTGAGTCTAGAAATCCTGACAAAAGCGATCTAAGTCCCTTGATTAACTAGCTCCTACAATCGGCCAAGACATAGGGGTTAGGCACTAAGACCATTCGGCCAAAGACATATAAACCCAAAGGGGTTAATTTCAATCCCTTACCTTGAAGATGATCTGGTTTCCTACCAAACCTGAACCAAGCAGTGGTTCTCCTTTAGCAATCGGCTACACCTTAAAAGAAGAACAGTTAATCCATTGTCATCCTTGACTTAATCGCACTAAATCGATAAATAACCCAATAACAACATAGCCACTTACCACTGCTTACCAACCAGTCTCTAACAGGTAAAGGCCTCACTTGGCGGCTTCAAAAATCCCGAATGCCCTAACAAGCAATCGGTTTTAACAAAGGAGAATAACACCCATCAATAGTTGTCATATACAACTCTTAAACAACTCACATCGATTAAGAGAAAGAAAGAAACTAAATGACCATTCGGCCAAGGGCTTACCAACACCCAAACGATTGAAGCAAAACCCCAACACCAACAAAGATTCGGCCAAGAGAGCTACAAGGGAGAGGAGAGATTCGGCCAAAATGCAAACACAAGCTAGAAGGAAATTTCGGAAATCACCAAGGGAGGATTCGGCTACAAACTAGAAAAGAAAATAATAAAAGAAATAGATGTGGTTTAAGAGAAGAAAGAAATCGGTCAATGGTTGAAGAGATATTCGGCTCAAGTGCTTCAAGAAATGGGAGAAAATAAATGGAAATTCGGCTAAGAGAGCAATGTGAATTCGGCACTAGTGTATTAAGAGAAAAGAGACGAAAATATGCTAAGAGAAGGTATTAGTTTCGGCTATCAGTGTTTTTAAGTCAACGAAGGAATTATGGAGAAGAGAAAATACCATTCGGTTTACACAAATGACAAAAAAAAGAACATGAAGAGGGGGATATTCGGCTACCAAGAAAACTTAAGAGAAAACAGGCAAATTTCAGTTGAATGCTCTTGAACTCTCGGTTTCAAAAGAAGAAAATGTACGAATTTCTTTGACAAAAGTGATCGAACACACCCAAAATGCCAAATGCATTTCGGCCCCTCAACACCATACCATGCCGTCCACTTCCCCACTCCACACTCCCCCAAATTCGGCTAAATCCCCAATAGCTCCCAACCACTCATTTCAAATGAGTTTACCAAGTCTTACTCCTACCATCACTCTCCACCTTTCATTTGAAAGTGAAGACCAAGTCAAAGGAGAATTTAAACTTCATCCAACTCTTCCCTCCTATGCCGTCCAAAAAGAAGCCAAAATGTGGCCACTCATGCACTTGAACTCAGGGACCCCTGCCTCCTGCAATTGGCGCCAACACCAGCTCCAAGTGGCGCATGCTTTGCCACTCCACCAGCTCCTCTTTTGTGCTCAAGAACACCAAATAAAACTCTTATACCCTAGCTCCTACTGCTCCACGACTTAACACCCAAAAATCAAAATTTTCCCATTCACTCGGGCATACATTTAGACTTCAATTAAGCCCCCAAAACATAGAAATAGCCACGCATGACACACTAGACACATGCAATATCATGCAACAACAAAATAGCCCCTAACCGGGATATTACACCGCCAGAGGTTCCACGACCCCGTCGGAAGCTAGAGCGAAGGAGGAATCCAGTAGCGTAATCGTGCCGACCGCCCTCTGTGTACTTTGGTTCCCACCCCGGCATCAACATTGATTAGGATGGGCTTTTTTTTTTTAAATTGTAATAAATTTTTTATTTTTGAATAAAAAAGTTATTTTTATTTGTGTTTGTAATTTAATTTTAATATCTTCACTAAAATAGAAGTTGTGTATTTTTTTGTATGTAATTTAATTTGATTTTTTAATAAAATAAAAATTTATTTTTTATTTTATATTTTTTTAATTTAGTTTTAATATATTCAATAAAATAATAGTTGTTTAATTTTTTATTGTAATTTAATTTTAATATCTTTAATAAAATCAAATTGTTTAAGTTTTTTTATTGTAATTTAATTTTAATATATGTAATAGAATAAGAAATTGTTTTTATTTTTATTTTATTGTAATTTAGTTTTAATATATTTAATAAATAAGAAGTTTTCTTTATTTTTTATTTGTTTCTAATTTAGTTGTAGTATATTTAATAAATAAGAAGTTTTCATTGATAATTTAGTTTTTTGCAATATAATTTTTTTTTATATTTAATAAAATTGAGTTTAATGTTCTTTCTTTTGTAATTTAATTTTTTTACTATAGTTTTAATATCTTTTTATATTTCAATTTTCACGGAAAGAATCCCCAAAAAGCGCGTCACGTCGGTAGCGTTTTTGAAAACGACCTAAAGCGCGTCCCGGGAGCGCTTTTGTACGTCAGCAAAAACTTCCACGGTAGCTTTCGATGGCGTGTGCGCTCCCGGGACGCGCTTTAGGCCGTTTTCCCAAAAACGCAGGCGACGCGGACGTTGCTTTTGGGGAAAATTGCACTTTCCGGTCAATTTTCCTGAACCCTGTACTATTCGGTAATTTTTTATTTTTTTTGGTATTATTGAGATATTTACCCCAAATCATGCCCCATTTTTTACGCAAAACTTTTTCTTTTTAAATTTTAAAATTGTGGTATAATTTCAGTTTTAATCCTTAAATATGCTGAAAATTTAAATATATATAACTATTTATATACCTCATGCTGACACGTGCACAATCATCATGTCTACTTTTTTTCATTTTATAATAATGGTTAATTTCAGTTTTGATCCTTTTAATACTTATATTTTAATTTTTAATATAATTCGGTCTTTATATTTTTATAGTGTTATTGATTAATTCAAATAATTAATATAGTTAACTTTTTAATTAAAATACTATGTGGTTATATATAATTTGAAAGCGTATTATTAAATCTAAAAAGTAGAATAATTAAATTCTTGAAAATAAAAGTAGGACGACTAAATTCTAAATGTATAAAGTGTAGAGACATAGTCATGATTATTTGAATCGGATTAGATTGGTTAAGGTATCGGTCCAGAGAGAAGTATTAGATCAATTGAGTCATGAACTAGTACGGACTAATTGAACCGGACTAAAAATAAATTGAGCCGAGTTTTTTTAATAACTTATTTAATTGAATCATACAAACTAGTCACATAACTAATTCGACCATTAATCCAATTTTAAAAACCTTACTTAAAGCATATTTTAATCTTCAAAGTTTAACTTTATAATTTTACAATTACTATATGACAGTTACTGCTTTTATCTTATGTATGCAATATTTTTTTAAAGTCAAGTTTTCCCTCTTCTTAGAAAAGAAAAATAGCTAGATTTGATATTTATTACATACTTATATTTTTTGTATCTTATTGTAAAATAAAGAATAAAAAAATTATTACCAAGTCTAATCCCAAGACTTTTTACGTAAGTTCTCTGATTCTTGACTTGTAGGATCAACCATGGATACAGATGGCAGCATTTGTAAATTATATCATTAGTCATTAAATTATGTTTTGATCATTTAAATAGAAAAAAAGTTATAATTTAGTCATTGAATTATTCAAAAATTTCTATTTAAATCACCGGGCTATTAAAATTGGTGCTATATGGCTTTCTCTATTTGCATTATCTACACCAATAGAAAGTTTTCTTTCCCTTCCTCTTTTACAGTTCAGTTTTTTTTAATAAAATAGCTTTGGACGTTACAAATCTGTAAATTAAAATTCAAACAACATTTTTCTTTCGTCTCCAACATCAGCCGTCAAATCGACTTGAAACTAAGGTATGTTATTCTATTTGTCGATAGGTACTAATCCACCATATTGATTGCCGAATCATCGCTTAAAACTTGTTGGCGGAACTTTTATAAATAAAAAAAAAATTAACAACTTAATGACTTAAATAAAAACTTTTGAATAGTTCAGTGACTTAAATGAAAACTTTTAAATAATTCAATAACCAAATTGTAACTATTTCTAATTAGGTAACAAAACGAAAACTTAACCATAATTTAGAGACTAATAGTTTACCCTTACTTTGTGCTTCTAATCAGCAGTAGTGGCTCAGGATTTTTGCATTTAAGCTTGGTTCTTTTCTTATGATTGCTTATGGTTGGTAAAATATGGTGTTGGAATCCAATTGTGATATTCCTGTTAAAAAACATCATTCAATTTAAAAAAAAATTATAAAAAAATTACTTTTAAATTAATCGATTTAAATTATTAATGAATCAACTCAAACAAATTCTGATATGGATTTGCAACAATGGTTTTGATGCATTTTCTTGATAATTTTGAGGGTATTGTGTGATATAACTAGATAGTTTGCTACTAGTTCAAATTGTTGTCTAAATAAGTATTCAGGAGTTTGAATAGAGAAATAAGTAGAATAGAAAAAAAGAAAAGAAACGAGATATGCACACAATATTTGTCAACGCAATTCGGAATTAATCTTATTTTGTAGAGATTCACTCAATGAATGGTTTATTCAACACTATCCAACCACCTATTAGCTACAGTCTAATCTACCTTTACAAAAGCAATAATTGTAGTCCCAATAGATAATCTCAACATGCTACAATCACTCATCCAAAATTTAATAATATTATAATATAATGCGGCGTGTTAAATTTTTATAAAGTGAACACATTAAAAACTTTATAATATGTATATATATGATTTAATAGTATTTATATGACAACACCAAAATGATATTAGAAGTCGACTTAAATTGAATTAGATTTTTTTTTTCTCTCTTTCTTTGATTTCTATCACGACTCACGACCAACCATTAGGATATGATTAGATGAAAAGTTACTTTTAATATGTATTGCTTTGAGTAATTCATCCAATTGATTACCCAACTTTTAAAGTCCTTTCAATCACCCCAAAAGAACCTTCTTATTTACTCACTATTAACTCTATAATTGCGTCTAACTAGCACGTCACATCATATTTTTTTGACTATTTTCTAAACTCACCACAGTTCATAATCATAATCATCATCATCTTCTTCTTCTTTTTTAACCCATTTTTTCCTCCATCCATCCTCCCATGCCTCTTCTTCACACACTAGACTTAGCCTATCACTGGAGTCAAATCGGAGTCAGGTTTTGGTGATTGCTTTCGAGGTTGTCCTACTATAACTGATTGCAAGAGAAGAAGATGTTTATGTTCGAAGCGTAATGAAAAATTAATAGCTCAAATATTAATTTTTATTACACACAAATAACACACAATACAAATATCTTTTTTTTTCTATACAAATATCTTTTTTTTTCTTTCTATACTAGTTGCTGCTAGTTTTCTTTTTCTCTTCACTTACAACATTTTTTTTTCTTTCTTCTCTCAAGGCTCACTAACATTTCAGTATCTATTATACTAACCCATTAACTATATTTATAATCTTATTAAACCGACTTAAACTTCAGCAATTCTTGCCACTTATGACCATTCAAACCATTGTTGCCACCATTATGCTTATCCTTTGATTTTTCATGAAACTTCTAGCGTGATAATGCTTATGCTTATCCTTTGGAAGACCAATTTGTAAAGTTGTAGCCACTTTGCAATCAATTTCAAAGCCACGTTTTCATAAAGTTGGAAGCCAATTTGAATAGCAATTCTTGGGTGCAATTTTTATGCCGATTATAAAAGTCGGTTTGACTTCAACATTCCCTCTCAAACCGAGCTTTCATTCCAAGATTTTCTTTGAGTTTATGGAATACGTCAGCTTTCAATGGCTTCGTGAAAATGTCTGCCAATTGATCTTCTGTTCTGTAGTAGACTAACTCCACATTTTTATTCTTCACTTAGTCTCGAATAAAATGATACTTTGTATCATTATGCTTGTTTCGACTATGAGACATAGGATTCTTTGTAAGAGATATTGTGGACTTGTTGTCAACATAAATTGTTATTGGTCCTTTTTGTATAATAGATAATTCACCCAAAATATTTTTCAACTAAATTGCTTGACACGTGCATGTTGCAACAGCCATGTATTATGCTTCGCATGTTGAGATGGCTACTGTTTGTTACTTTTTCGATGACCATGAAAATAATGAGGAGCCAATATGGAATAAATATCCGGATGTGCTTTTGTGATCATCCAAGTCACCACCATAATTACTATCTGAATAACCTACCAATTTTGAACACTGTGAGTGTGTATAAAATAAATCATGATCCATCGTACCTTTGATGTATTTCAAAGTTCTATTTGCTGCAATTAGGTGATCTTGTTTTGGCTTCTCCATGTATCTGCTAAATATTCCCACTACGTACATGATATCTAGCTGCGTGATAGTCAAGTACTTTAAACTTCCAATGATACTTTTAAACAACGTTGGATTTATTGCCTCTCTAGACGAATCGACACTTAATTTCATGCCTGGTTCTGCTGGCGTGGCTACCGACTTGCAATCTTTCATTTTGAATTTCTTAAAATCTGTTCTGCATACTTCTTTTGAGACATAAATATTCCATCTTTCATTTGTTTCACTTCAACTCCAAGAAAGTATGACATTTCACCAATATTTGTCATTTCAAATTTTTTAGTCATAGCTTTCTTAAAGTCATTGAACACACCTAGATTGTTTCCTGTGAAAATCATATTATCCACATATATAGGGCATGCTCGTATGGGCTTTTCATGAACCCGTTATTCTGAAAATATTCATCTATTCTTGTGTTCCATGCTCTCGAGGCTTGCTTTAATCCATATAAAGCTTTCTTCAAGCGATATACTTTTTCTTCCTTTCCTTGTTTGTTATATCCAGATGGTTGTTCTATGTAGGCTTCTTCTTCTAGGTAGCCATCAAGGAATGCTGACTTCACGTCCATATGATAAATCTTCCATTTATTTTGTGCTACAGTTGCCGTGAGAAGTCTTATAGTGTCAATTCTGGCGACCGGAGCAAATACTTCATAATAGTCCACTCCATATCTTTGCTTGTAGCCTTTTGCAACTAGTCTTGCTTTGTATTTCTCCACTTTTCCTTCTTTGTGGTCTTCACCTTGTACACCCATTTGACTCCAATTGGACTATGTCCTTCTGGTAGACTTGTTAACTCCCACGTGTCATTTCTTCTTATTGTTACAATTTCTTCATCCATTGTCTTCTTCTATTTGACATCTTCAATTGCATTTTCATATGTTAGTGGATCACATTTTGTCATTAAGTAGAATAAAGTATAATCGAGTGTTGTTTCTATAGGTTCTGTAAGATCATATATATTGCGTAAACTACGCATTCTTGCAGGTGCTTCCTCTGAGCTGCTAGAACTGTTGCTAATTGGTGATGATGATGCTGTAGGAGTTGTTGCAACAGAACTTTGTAGAGGGCTTTGATCGTCGCCTTGTTTTTTATTAATGAAGTCATCGTCTTAGTCATTACTGAAAAATAATCCTTCAATTTTCTTTTCTTCTTCGCTCCATCTCCAGTAATCAGCTTCATCGGATTCAACATCTCTTGAAATAATAACTTTTTTGGTAAGAGGTTTGTATAGCCTATATGCTTTGCTTCTTTTTTCATAACCAATGAAATTACATTTCACTCCTTTGTTCCGAGCATCTTTCTCGTCTGGTCAAGAATATGAGCATATGCAATGCATCCAAAAATCTTGAGATGTCCGACTCTTGGCTTTTGATTGCTCCAGGCTTCATCACACTTTTTGTTGGACACCGGTTCAACAAATAAATAGCACATTGAACAGCTTCAACCCAGAAAGTTCTTGGTAAATGCTTACCTTTAACCATGCTTCTTGTCATATCAAGAATAGTGCAGTTCTTTCTTTCAGCGACTCTATTTTGTTGTGGCGTGTATGCAGTTGTTAATTGGTGAATAATTCCATGCTCTTTGCAAAAGCTTTCAAATAGTTTTGAAGTATACTCACCGCTTCTATCAGTTCCAAGTATCTTAATATAATGTCCACTTTGTTTTTCTACCACAACTTTGAACTCAATAAACTTGTCAAGTGCTTCTGATTTTGTTTTAAGAAGATATATCCAACTTTTTCTACTAAAATCATCAATAAAAGTAAGATAGTATCTGTTTCTGTCAAGTGATGGTATATCAAAGGGACTTGCTATGTCGGAGTGCACAATCTCCAATGGTCTCCTGACTCGTCGAGATTTTTCAACTTTAAAACTTTGTCTATCTTGTTTTCCTTTAATGTAAGCTTCACACAGTTGATTAGGAGGATTGATTTCTAGCAATCCATTTACCATCTTCTCTTTTGATAATAGCTTCAGGCCAGAAAATCTAAGATGCCCGAACCTTAAATGCCACAACCATGAATCATCGTTGATTGCATTTTTCATACACTTCACTTCTCCAAATTCAATGTCAATAGTAAATAGTCAATTATGCGTCATATCAACTTGGGAAATTAATTCACCACTTTTATGTTTTGGAGTGAGCATGCAATCCTTCATATATACTTCTTATCCTTTTTCTAGAAGTTGTCCAAGGCTGATGATGTTGCTTTTCAAAGTTAGTACGTAATAAACATCTGATATGTACTTCTTCTCTCCGTTCCTTTGTGTAATAGTAACTTTTCATTTACCTCTGACTATGGCATATGATTCATCTCCAAATGTTAGTTGTTCGTGAATATTCTCATCCAACTCTGAAAATAGGTCTTTTCGGCCACACATGTGATTGCTGGTGCAATTATCAAGATACCAAATATTTTTACTTGATTTTTCACTTTCTTTATAAGTGAGTAATACACTGGATTCCACGATTTCTTCTTCATTAGCTACTACTACATGATTTCTCTCCTCCACCTTGGGAGTTGATCTACACTCATAATTAAAATGGTCATATTTATTGCAATTATAACATTGTATCTGAGATTTATTTCCTTTTTGAAATCTGCCTCTTCCTCGACCTCGGCCTTGGCCTCGAACTCATCATCCACGACTTGATGTTTGATATTCTTACTTGTTTGGCCTCTACCATATAATTGCCTCATCCACGTGTTCCTCGTCCACCTCTGTATCTTCCATGATTGCTTGTACCTTGTCCAAAACTATTGCTAGCTCCACTTTCATTGAAAGACAACTTGTTTTGCAAGATTTGCTCCAAATTTTCAGTATCATCATTTTGCTTGATTTTATGCTCATGAGCTTGGAGGGAACCCACAAGTTTGTCGATTGATATTTGTTATAGATCTTTTGACTCTTCGATGGTAACAACCACATAATCAAATTTTCGTGTCAGTGACCGTAAAATTTTTTCCATTACTCTTACGACATCAAGTTTCTTTCCATTCATTTTCATTTCATTTACCACTGCTTTCACTCAGGTGACATAATCATCAACACTTTCTGAAAGTTTCATTTTCAACGTCCCAATTTTGGCTCTAAGGGTTTGTAAACGTACCTTTTTGGCCTTTTCCGCTCCTTGAAGGTATTTTTGCAAAATTCCCCACACTTCCTTTGATGTTTTCGCATCTGGAATATTTTCAAAGCTTGATTCATCAACAGCTTGAAAAATAAAGAACAACGCCCTCTTATCCTTTTTACGAGCTTCTTTCAATACTCTTTTTTCTTTGTTTGTTAAAGCCACTTCGGCAGCTGTATTTTAAGGCTCGACATATCCTTCTTTGATAATGTCTCAGCAATCTTGAGAATCGAACAAAGCCTTCATTCGAATGTTCCAATTGTTATAATTTGTCTTTGTTAATTTTGGGATCTATGATTGAATCATGTTTGCCATTGCGAAGTTGACACGAACCTAGCTTGGATACTACTTTTTGGAAGCGTAATGAAAAATTAATAGCTCAAATACTAATTTTTATTACATACAAATAACACAATGCAAATATCCTTTTTACGAGCTTCTTTCAATACTCTTTTTTCTTTGTTTGTCAAAGCCGCTTTGGCAGCTGCATTTTCAAGCTCGACATATCCTTCTTCGACAATGTCCCAACAATCTTGAGAACTGAGCAAAGCCTTCATCTGGATGCTCCAATTGCTATAATTTGTCTTTGTTAATTTCAGGATCTATGAATCATGTTTGCCATTGTGATGTCGACACAAACCTAGCTCGGATACCACTTGTTGGAAGCGTAATAAAAAATTAATAGCTCGAATACTAATTTTTATTATACACAAATAACATACAATGAAATATCTTCTCTCTCTCTCTCTCTCTCTCTCTCTCTCTCTCTCTATACTAGCTACTGCTAGTTTTCTTTTTTCTCTTTACTCACAACACTTTTTCTTTCTTTTTTCACTTAAGGCTTACTAACATTTCAACATCTATTATACTAACCCATGAACTATATTTATAATCTTATTAAACTGACTTAAACTTCATCAATTCTTGCCACCTAAGACCATTCAAACCATTGCTGCCATCATTATCTTTATCCTTTGATTTTTCATGAAACTTTTAGCATGATAATGTTTATCCTTTGGCAGGCCAATTTATAAAGTTTTAGCCACCTTGCAATCAATTTCAAAGCCACATTTTCATAAAGTTGGAAGCCAATTTGAATAGCAATTCTTGGCTGTAATTTTTGTGCCGACTATGAAGTCGGTTTGACTTCAACAACTTAAGTAGGATCCATTTTCACATTAATAATAACATAATCCAAAACTAAAAACCAAGCTAAAATTGTATATTATGAAATAGGATTATACATTAGTTACTACATAAAATGAAACTTATGGATTTTCTGCAACACTTAACAAGCAACGACAAGAATAATGATTTGAAATAGTTTTGTTTCTATCCCTAAATCCCAAGAGCCTTTCGATATCTCGAAAGATGATTAAATAAGAACAAAAGGCTAAAGATGATTTTCGCCATGCTTACCCTAGCTAGAAGATTCTCTTCAGTGCAGGCCATTGCTAGTACTTCTAAGCTTAGAGCATTATCAATGGGATAAAAGCTCTTTAGATTTTGATGGATCCATTTTCTTAGACTTTTTTCGCTTTTCTCTTCGACTTTTAAAACTTCCCTTATATGCTCCTAGAGCTACTTTCAGGGTGCTTTATAAACTGCTTATAACATGTTTATAGAGATATGCAAGCAACTTCAAAATATGTAATACATTTCTTCATGGGCTTTTAAGATGCCACTTCTCTTCAGTATTTTGTATATAATCATCCTGACATCATTGAAGAGATTTTCTGCATTGGTTTTTCCCCTTTTTTGGGAGAAAATTTTGGACTCTTAGATGTGATGAATTTGGTATCCATTTACATGAATCTAAAATTATATTTAAACCACATGACATATGCATACGAAACTTTAATTATTTCCTTTGTTTTGCATTATTCCTACCTGATCATTCTTTCTCAATTTCTCTATTTTCTATCATATTTAAACCATAGTAGTGCTATTGCTTCGTTGAGGATTGCATTGACTAATATTTCTACAATTTGGAAATAGGAAAGTTAACTTGGAAAGTAGACCCATATTCCTTAAACATATGTATCAGACTATATTGTAAAAAAAAAAAAAAAGGGTTATGGAAGAAGATGAATAGTGGGGTCAGAAACTAGTCTAAAATATAATGACGTGGTATGTTAAGTCAAATGTCGGTTGAGTAACTAAAATGAAAATTTTATTTAATGACGGTGATAAAATTAAAAGGGTTCTTCTAAGTGATTAAAATGAAAACATTTTAAAAATTGGGTGACTATCTAAGTACTTTAACTTATTGTTTTTCTCAAATTGCCACAATCATTATCTTATTTTTCTTAAAAAAAATTAACCAATTATATTAAGGAATATATAATTTTTAATTAAAATAAAATATTTAAATTTGATATTAAATAAAAAATAAAAATGTAACAGCCCGTTTTACAGTGGTGTTTAAAATAGTGGTTTTGGGGCCACAAAATCTGACGAGTAAGTTCGTAAATATTATATTTAATATTTACAAGTAAAATATGGTTTTTAAAAGGTTTTTGATATGATAATATGTTATATAAACGATTTATTAAGTTCAAATGGTTTGACCCTAAGGTTAACTGGTTTTAGAAAATGAGGTATCGGGACCTCGTTTCTATAGACCGAGCCGTAAATATTTTTATAAATATTTACGGAGTGTCATTAAAGTGGAATTAAAGTTTCGTTGAAAAATTTTAACGTTTCGATGGTTAATTAATTGAAAAGGACTAAATTATAAAAGATGTAAAATTTAATCATTATTTGATTTGAGTGATTAAATGGTTATTTGTGTAACACCCCTAAACCCGTGTCCATCGTCGGAATAGGGCTACGAGGTATTACCGATCAAAAATCAGCTTATAACACATAATTCTTATTCATAATTCAATATCACATAATCAACATCAAACACAATCATATCGTCCCTTACGAGGCTCATCGAGGCCTTAAAACATGCTTAGAAGTGGTTTGGGACTAAACCGATCACATTAGATAACTTTAGGAATCACTTAAAATCTTCAAGCATTCAGGGATCACACGCCCGTGTGAACAGGCCGTGTGCTTCACACGGCCACCAGACACGCCCATGTCATATGCCGTGTGAAAACAGGGCATACATTCTGACTTGCACCACACGACCGATGACACGCCCGTGTGCCAGGCCGTGTGAAATCTAGAGGGGTTACTGACTTAATTCGAAGGGCTACCCCAGGGGACACACGGCCGTGTACCAAAGCCATGTGTCATACACGATCAAGCCACACGTCCGTGTGCTCGGCCGTGTGGAGTGAAAATAGGCTTGGTTGAAGCCACATTTCTCACCCTTCTCAAGCATACCTAAAACACCACATTTCATGCCATTTCAATACATTAATAAGCAGCCAAACCATGCTATTTCATGCACCAAACTTACAATACCAATTCTATCCATTTCATCAACTCAAATCAATACTATTTGTACATTCAAACACATACGAAACTAGCATGATTCATTCCTCATTACTCATCTATTCAATCATATACCAAATGACCAAATGATCAACTCGAATCATCACCAACCATACCAAATTATGTCACTACACAAGTCAAATTACACATCAAACATAAGTCATTAATAAGCCATGTAAAATGGCCAAATACATCACCAAAATCTTTATAAAAAAGACTCAAGCCTATACATGCCATATAACCATTATCACAAAGCTCATAAGTATCAAACCATAGCTGGATAGTGTGATGAAATCTCCAACGACTTCCAACCCGAGCAAGCCTCCAAAACTCTATAAACATAGAAAAGAAAACAAAGTAAGCTATAAAGCTTAGTGAGCTCGTATCTTAATAAACTTAACATAAAAAATAATTTCAATTCAATGTCTTAAGCATAATATGCTATCTCACATGCCAAAACACAACTTATCTCAAGTTTATAACATGATTTCATATCAAGTCATCACCATTCAAAAATATACTTACTTACTTACTAACTTTAGCCTTCACAAGCTTATTCAATTCGATTCTCAAATAACATTCAATTCTCACTTTCATATAGCCAAATGAGCACATTATAGAAAATAGAATATCTAATCATATATCTTTTTCATATGAATCTTATTTCATAATTTATACCCAAATTCACCTTTCATTGATATAGTATCTGACGATTTCACATATGCCACTTTGTAAATCACATCTTATTCATTTGTTCCTGTTTCATTAGCACATATTCACATTTCATTTGCATATACATCACATAACATTCTTTGCACATATATACTTACCTTTCATTATCAAATATTGTATACATTTCAACGTACCTGAATCGAAATGTCATTCACTTAATCACTTATTTCTCTGAATGCCCGTTGAACCGTTCGGAATCAATAAGGATACTTGGAAGGCTCGGAAAGCTCGTACAATGCCAACGTCCTAGATGTGGTCTTACATGTAATCAAATATCGATGCCACTGTCCCAGACAGGGTCTTACACGAAATCATATACGATGCCGATGTCCCAGACATGGTCTTACACGCAATCTCTAATCGATGCCAGTGTCCCAGACACGGTCTTACACGATATCTCAAATCATTTCCAACGTCCTAGACGTGGTCTTACATGAAATCATATCTCGAAATCCTATGTCATGACATATGTATCCTCTACTATTCCTAGGGTTCGTACAGGGTTTTTCGGACGTCGTCACATTTCATATATTCTGTTTCTCGAACAATTCAATATCATAATAACATATATATAACTTATTCAAAATACATACATTTGTATTACCATTCGGCATTGAATTCAATCATACAAATAATATGCATTTATAACTTGATTTTGTAATGTCTATTAAAATACGAACTTACCTCGTTCGTAGTAATGACAAATTAAGTCGACTAATCCGATATTTTGACTTTTCCTCGATCTAGATCTGAATTCCGCTTTTGCCAATCTAATTAATATCAAAATTAACTTACTTATTCAACATTTCATTCAATTTTCATCCAAGAACATATTAATGGGCAATTTGCATTTAAGCCCCTAACATTTTCACATTTTGACACTTTAGTCCCTATTTCACAAAATCAAAAAATATGCATAATTCAATTCAAAATATTCCTACACTTCATATAATCCCATTTATTTCGTTTATTTCACATTTTAGTCTCTCAATTTCTCATTTTCACAATTTAGCCCAAAATAGTCAAATTCATCAAAAATTCAAAGACAAAACATATTAATCTATAACATATCTTTCATATTTCATCAACTATCATCACAAAGCTTACAAAATCATCAAAGGAATAACTCACAATCTTCATCAAATTCAGAAATTGAGACTTGGGCTAGGTAGAAGACAAAGCAACGATCTCAAAAACATAAAAATTATCAAAAACCGAACAAAATCCATACCTTAATTAAGCTTAGACAAGGTCGAACCCTAGGAACTCTTTTTCTTTTCTTTTTCTTTTAAGTTGCGGCAATGGTGATGAAAAAGATGAACAAGTGATGTTTTGTTTTATTTTTATTATCATTATTAACATAATTACCAAACTATCCTTAATGAAATAATATAAAAGCTTAAAAAATGGTTGTCCACTATCGTCCATTCTATCATTTAATGGCCTAATTTCATTTTAAGGCCTCCACATTAAAAGAACATAGCAATATAGCACTTTAACAAATAGCAAGCCACTTTTACAATTTTACGCGATTAAATCTTTTTATCAATTTAAACAAACAATCGATAAAATTATTTCACGAAACTTTCACACATATCAATTCATATGCTGTGAACACATAAAATAATATAAAAATAATTTTACAACCTCAGATTTGTGGTTTCAAAACTACTATTCTGACTAGGGTCTAAACCGGGCTGTTACAGCTCTCCTCCCCTTAGGGATTTTCGTCCCCGAAAATCTTACCAAAGAATAAATTAATGATTTGCTTTCATATAGCATTATCAAAATCTCACATAACATCAGATTTCACAACTCTTTAATCATACCAACCAAGATTCTGATCTGTCTTTTGCTATACGTCATAGTAAGCTTTTCACTTCTCTTTTTAGTTGAGTCGAGAAATTCCAATCTCAGCAATATTTTCACAAATACTCAGTTATCTTACTGAAATTCAATGCTTTTACGTATCAATTCTGCATAAGTTTTCTGTCAAATTGAAACTGCTTTCCAGCTGTTACAAATTACTTTTACTTTCTCTTCAATTTCTCTGATCAAGGCATTTCTATGAATCTTTCTCTCACACAGTTCAATCCAGTACAACAAGGTTTGGTAATTTTAACCATACAATACTTCATATAATACCGTCTTCATACTCACATGATTACTCAACCAATAATGATAGTCTTTCTTAGTTGTTTTCAAACTCTAAAACACAATGACAAATAAATATTTCGACAATTTGAATTTCGTTTCCCGACTTCAATGCAATCTCATACTCATAGATTACTGTAATTTCCCTCAGAATCACAACATGAGTTTCAGATCTCAATCCGAAAAAATGATGATTGGTACCATGTGTAGACTTATCATCTTAGGAACAGATAACTCCATCATTTTCAATGATAAGGATAATCCCGATACAGAATTCATCAACACTCTATTTCTATAATCAACAAAGTCTAAAATATCACAGTTCACACTCATTCATCAATACCATATCTTGAAATGTTGTGCATCTTGTTAATCCCGTATGAACAGATAAACTACCACCGAGAGTCACCTGTAACAGTCGTTGTACAATCTCAGAACTTCTCAGTACGCACACTCTATTTCAAAACAACAACCAATCATCGATTCCACATTTAAAATTTTGAATCAGAAACCCATTTACATTGAATCCCTTATAGCTTACAATTTGATAACACATTTTTAAGATTCACGAATTCACTTAGTAAACATCAATTTAACTTCTAATTCAGCTAACATATGTTCATCATCTGATAAGATCAATCACGTATTTCATCGCTCGTAAAGCACACAAAAGTTTCCTATTCGGAACATCCAAAACTATAATCGTTTTCCTCGGATAATAATCACTTATTAACTCAAAACTTTTTGACGATTCGAGCTATCTTTGTTGTGCCCAGTTCAGGCCATCTTTACTGTCTCGAAATTTGATCTTTCTCTGACATTAAACATTTTAAACTCTTATAGTCATCAAATATGTCACATAACTCTTTTCATGCAGCTTTAACTATATGGAATCACAATATATCTCTGTACACTCTTTTATTAGAACACACTTCAAACCGTTCATTGACACATGACTGAGAATCGTAAACTTTTATTCAACTTAGGCTGAACCAGTACTGATGTTTCGGTTGACAATATCTTTGTGCAAAAAGGAAAACTTCAACAATCGAACTAACTTTAATTTACCACAACATTTCCCAGATAGAATCGTTCCGATAGATATAATTCTATATCAAGTCTTCAAGAATATGAATTTTTCTTCTAGACTATCCCTTAATTCACACATGTAGGTTCAAAGTTTATTTCCAGTCCGGTGGATAGATTCAAACACATATAACCCAATTATCTTTTCAATCAAATAATTCAAATCAGACTAAACTACTAAATCAGTCTTTTCGAAGAAATCTTTTCTTCTCATTAAAAAGGATAACCCAGACATATCATTTTACAGATTTGATCTTAATCTTCTATCATTTTCACTTTTGCCGATGTCGAACCTTTCACGAGAACTAGAAAAGAGTTTATAATAAAGTTGTCTCATATATTAATCATTGAAGTTCTGAATTATACTGAAGTCACCTTTATCAGATAGAAATCATTGGGCCTTAATGAGAACGATGTCTCAACCCTAGAAATAGATATTATCCCGGCTGTTAATGAAGCATTTGAACACAGAAAAGAATCAAATATGATTTTAATAGCAACCATTGCAGAAACACAACTTCTATAACTCTGAGGACGGTACCACTGTACTCTCACATTTCAAGCCAGAAATTATAATCATAATAGACATAGTCATCTCTGTCAAATAAAAATCTCTTGCAGATAATCACATGGAATCATAAGAAAACCGGATAGCGAAATTTCAACATATGGAGTTACACAGGATATCTGAAAATTACAACCCATATAGAATGATATCAATTCCGATGATATCCTAGAAAATGTCCAGAAAGAACAATGTCACTCATAAATACTGAAATCCACAGTAACAGAAGCAATATAATTTTCACTTATATTTAATAGAATAATAACCAGTGGAAACAGAATATTAGCTTCATACAGATTTTACCGTCGACTTTTATATCCACACAATGGAATAAATTATCAGAGAATGACATAACAACGTCGAACATAACCCAAACAGATCAGCAATGCTTTCGTTTATTAATATGTTTAGCTAATGTTCTCATACGATAAGACTTTCTTTCTGAAATTAAACAATCACATATACTTCTGAAGATAAATGTACACATAGAATGCCCAGAAGGAATCATAGTAACTGCCCGACTATAACCATTGCATTCAACCATCAATACCATTCAATCATTAATCAACTGTCCAATTCTGTCATAAGAAATTTTCACATTATCCTTTCACTAACAGAAATCAATTCAGAAAAACGTCCAGTTAATACTTTCTTTAGATAACATACCTGAATAGGTCATTTAATCGGAGTTAACTTCTTCTTTAACGATGACTTTGCATAATCTGAATAGTCTTGAGAACTATCAATATCTCTTTAGTATCTTTGTCTTTATTTGCTTTATTCATTCTCTTTTCTCGACCACATTACTAATCTTTCAAACACGGACTTACAGAACTTCACACTCGTGAGCTTATTCAATCCAAATCTTACAGATTTCATTTTAACATTTCACTGATAAGGGGGTAGGGTAGTAAAGCCTTAAATTTAACTCTCACATACATGCACATAACATATACTTGATAAACCATAATTTATACATATTTTGACCCCATGCTTGGCTTATTTTTGGATAAATTTTCATTAGATTTGATGAATTCGATGCTCCTAATCCTTTAATTTCATGTTTTACACTCAAGAGAGCTTATGGAGTCGAAAAGAATGAGAAACGGGCCAAAAATGGACAAAATGGGCCTACCTCAGAAATCAACACGGCCTGGACTATCACTCACGGGCAGACCACACGGCCGTATGTGACGAGCAAAATCGAACACGGCCTAAGCTATCGCACACGGGCGTGTCACACGGGCGTGTCCCTGCCGAACCCAAGTCTAATTCTATTCAGAAAAGATTACTTGTGGGTTATGAAAGATGCTCCAAAGCTTATATAAACACTCGAGGGGAGGACCTAAGGGAACACGCAGAGTAGAACGAAGAAATTACTCGAAGGAAGCCGTCGGAATCATCTCGGAAGCAGATCCACTCTAAGATTGAAGATCTCCATCAAGTTCCTTAGAAGTTTTTGGGTTCTTTATGTCTTGTTGTTTTCTTGATTCTAAGATGTTTTCCTTTTATATTATGAACTAAACTCCCTAAATACCTAGGGAGGATGAAACCTATGATGAATCTTATTATTTAATTATCCGAATTACATGATAAATACTTGTTCTTTTTCTTAATTATGTGTTCTTAACCCCTACTTTAATATTTTCCGGATATTAATCCAAGATTGATGTGCTTATTCAGTGGAGCAAAAGTCCCTGTTTAAGAGTAGATCAAACATAATTAAGCGGAGTTGATTGCAACCCTAGAAATAGGGCAACATAAATCTTCCGGATTAGAGTCAAATCTAATAAGGGAATTCATAGATCGAGTTAATGCGACGATAGGGGTTTTAATTAGAAAGAGATTTCAGTTAATCAACCTAGAGTCAGTTGTTCTTAGTTTAGAAGGAGATATTAACATAAATTAGGGATTTCTACGGATCAAGTCAAGTGAATAAATCATTTAATTCAGAGTCAGAATAATAAGTGAAGTCTAGGTGGATTCTTCCTTGGGTCTTGTCTTTATCATTGGTTTATTCGATTATTTCTTTCACTCTCTGTCGCGTTCATAGTCAATTAGTTAGTTAATTAGTTAGTTAAAATTTTAGATTAAAAACAAATCCCTTAATTATTAGGCTAGATAATAAAAAGATAGTTATTACTAGTAATTTTAGTCCTTAAGGATACGATATTCCGAACTCACCACAACTATACTACTGTTCGATAGGTGCGCTTGCCTTTGTCGAAATATTAGTTAGTTTCGAGACCATCAAGTTTTTGGCGCCGTTGTCGGGGACTAAGATATTAGGAACGCTTAATTTTTATTACTTTAGCCATTTTTATTTTTATCGCAATTTATTTTTGCTTTTATTTTAATTTACTAACTTTTCTTTTTCTTTGCTTCTGGCAGGTAATTTTAGTTTATGACTAGAAGAAACCCGTCAGGACCATTACTTTTTGATAGTGAGATAGAAGGTACCGCTCGCAGAAATCGTCAAGAGATAAGGCGAATTTTACAATACATAGAGGAAGAGCAAGGGGGCAATACCAATATCGCCGAAGAAATGGCTGATAATAATCCGCTACCCCCGGTGGTTGCCGAAAATCCTGCTCCTCGTACTATGTACGATTATGCTAAGCCTAATTTGACTGGGGCTGAATCGAGTATTGTGAGGCCTGCTGTTGCCGCAAATAACTTCGAGCTGAAGCCGAACACTATACAGATGATCCAACAATGTGTTCAGTTCGATGGTTTATAGGATAAGGATCCAAATACTCATTTAGCCAATTTTCTAGAATTCTGTGATACTTTTAAAATTAATGGTGTTTCTGATGATGCCATTCGCTTACGGTTATTTCCCTTTTCATTAAGGAATAAAGCTAAAAAGTGGTTGAACTCGTTACCACGAGGTTCCGTCACTACTTGGGAACAAATGACCGAAAAATTTTTGTTGAAATATTTTCCGCCAGCTAAAACGTCAAAGTTGAGGAATGATATCTCTTCTTTTGTGCAGATGGATTTAGAAACGCTTTACGATGCATGGGAGAGGTACAAGGACTTGTTGAGAAGGTGCCCTCACCATGGGTTACCTCTATGGCTATAGGTTCAAACCTTTTATAACGGTTTGAACCCCTCAACTAGGCAACTGATAGATGCAGCCATCGGTGGTACTCTAAACAACAAAACTCGTGAAGCGGCTTATGAGTTTATAGAGAAAATGTCACTGAATAATTATCAGTGGAAAGTAATGAGAACGAAGCCAACAAAAGCCGCTAGCATTTTTAACATCGACGCAGTCACCATGCTATTGATTCAGGTAGAGCTCTTGAACAAAAAAATTTGATGGTTTATGCGTTTTTACGCAGGTACATCCGGTGATGCAATGCGACACAAATGGAGGAGGGACGAACACAACAGAATATCCACCTTACAACTCGAGCACTGAGAATGAGCAAGTACACTATATGGGTAACAATTCTAGATCTCAAAATAACCCCTATAGTAACACTTACAATCCAGGTTGGAGGAACCATCCCAATTTCTCATGGGATGGTCAAGGAAATTAGAGACAACAACCCCCTCCAGGCTTCCAACAACAACCCTACCAACAGGAGAAGAAGCCGAACCTTGAAGAGATGCTAACAAAATTCATCTCGGTGTCAAAAACCCGTTTTCAAAACACCGAAACAACACTAAAAAACCAGCAGGCATCAATTCAAGGGCTCGAAAACCAAATAGGTCAGCTTGCTAAACTGATCTCAGAATGACCACAAGGTAGCTTACCTAGTAACACTGAACCTAATCCAATGGAGCAACTCCATGCCATCACAGTGTGTGACGACGAAGGGTTAGTAGAATCTGAATTTGAACCGAGACAAGAACCTGTGGTAAGTAAAGGTAAGGGTGGGGAAAACCATAATACGCGGAAACTGGTAAGTAAAGAGCATGTACCTCGTGTACCATACCCTAACGCGACGAAAAAAGACCATACTAACGAGCAATTTGGTTAATTTCTTAAACTCTTAAAAAAGCTACATATTAACTTACCGTTTATTGAAGCTCTTTCGCAGATGCCCAACTCAGTTAAATTTTTGAAGGATCTTCTAACAAACAAACGAAAGTTAGACGATGCGTCGCACGTGAAGCTAAAAGTAGTCTGCTCAGCCATTTTGCTGAATAAATTACCCGATAAATTAAAGGATCCAGGGAGTTTTACTATTCCTTTCTTAATTGGTAGTTTAGATGCTAACAATGCCTTGGCTGATTTAGGGGCGAGTATTAACGTCATGCCCTATAAAATGTTTAAGCGACTAGGTCTTGGGAAACCTAAACAAACTAGGATGAGCATTCAACTCGCAAATAAAACTATTAGATTTCCTAGGGGAATTTTTGAGGATGTACTTTTAAAAGTCGATAAATTTATATTCCTAGTTGACTTTGTTGTTCTAGACATGGATGAGGACAGTAACGCACCTTTAATCTTAAGGCGACCCTTTTTAGCAACTGCTAGAACTATCATTGATGTTGGCACAGGTGAATTAACACTTCGTATAGGGGATGACATGGTTAAACTCTAAGCTCGTGATTCCGTTAAAATATCTAGTAATCGAGATGACTTTTCGAGTTCAGTCAATAACGTTGTAGCTCAAACTTCTTTGCAGGAAATCCCTAGGAAGAAAGTGATGGTGCCACATTCTGTACTATATGACAAACACGGAATGATTCATGAGGAACGAAGGCTTCAACTCGATGAACTAGATGAATGGAGGACACATGCCAAGGAGAAATCAAGAACACACGAAGCAAAACCGAGGCAACTCCATGACGAGCTTAAAGGTGGAACAAATCAGTTCAAGGTTGGGGACCAGGAATTATTAGATGAAAAAGATCCCCGAATAACCACTTCAGAGCTAAGTACAAACGGAGCAACTCCTTTTACGGTACTCAAGGTCTTTCCATATGGAACGGTCGAGGTAACTCACTCTAATTTCGGCACTTTTAAGGTAAATATTACTCGACTCAAACCATATGTTAATAGAATTAATAGTGAGAAAGAGGAGTTTCGGCTCCGTGAATCTTCATAAAGAGATAAAAATGAGGTAAGTCTAGCTTAAGACTTTAAACAAGCGCTTCTCGAGAGGCAACCCGAGCACTAACCTCATTAATGTCTATATTTTCGATTTTTAGCACCTAACTAAAAACTAACCAAATTAATAGGCGCAGGTTTCCCTACCCACACGGCCTTGCACACGGACGTGGCCGTGGCCGTGTGGACACCATGAGTAGGTACATCGGCGTGGCGGAGACCGTGCAGAAACAAGACAAAAATTTTCTCCAAAACACGGGCTGCGATAAAATGCCACGGCCGTGCAATGCGGTCGTGGTCGAAACTGACTAAAGAACACGGGATGCGATAAACCCACACGGGCGTGCCTTAAGAGCGTGGGCGATACTGAGTAAGTGACACGGGCGTGCGACACGCCTGTGCCTATAGGCCCTGGTCGATACTGATTAATTAACACGGGTGTATGAACCTCAACACGGGCGTGGGCCAAGACTCAGACGCGCTTTAAACCAACATTTACGAAATACACGGGCTAAACACAGGGCACACGGGCGTGGGTCGCGACCGTGTGCCCCAATCCTATTTAAACCCCCGTCTACTGTTCACCTTCTCCCCCAAAATTTCCCCTCCAAAACCCTAGCCGCTCTCTCACCCAAACACCCTCTCTACTCCTTCTCCCTTACTCCGGCCACCACCTCGATGACTCACCAGCGACTAAACTATCCCCATATCCTCTCATTCTTTTCCAATCCTCTTCTCCCTTTCTTCTCCGTGTGCGACCACCACGACCGTGTGCTGCCTTAATACCTCCATCGGTTTACTCTTCCCCCTTCACTTTTTAGTTCATTGTTCATTTTTATTATTAAGTCCCATTTTCAGATTCAGGTTGAGTTGCTAAGTATACTCATATAAATTATTAGGTTGCATTTGTCACCTTTTCATTCTCCATACTAATTGATACTTGACAATGATTTTGCTCTTGGTAGCTTACTAATTTTGATAATGCCATTCATTTTGGGATTCCCATTAATCTTGTTAATTAGTCTCATTACTGTAACACTTTTAGGCTCGTTGCTACTTAATCGTTATTAGTTAGTATCTTACATTGATAAATCTTTGCATCTAGGAACTACAACTTCATCACAGGTAATCCCATTTTGACACTCTGGTTCACTGGTTTATATTCCGAATTTTTGATTTATTTGGGAACGTATTTGGTGATGTTTCTACCTTACTTTACTTGTAACACCCCTTACCCGGGTTCTACGTCGGGAACCGGGCCCGAGGCGTTACCGAACTCAAACCACTTAATCGCCCCTTAGGCTCAACGTCATTACACGCTATAACTTCATTCTCGACTTACGAGGCATCACTCATACACACAAGGGCTCTCGAGCCTAATCCGGAACTTTTACGATCCTTAAAATTTTTCTCTTTTATACAGGTCTCACACGCCCGTGTAAGATTAGACACGCCCGTGTATGGGCACACACGCCCATGTCCCCAGACTGTGCCTAAAAACCCAAGCATTCTGCCAAATGCCCCACGGTTAAGGCACACGCCCATGCGATTTGGGAACACGCCCGTGTACCCTATTACATGTCCGTGCCTTCCACCCGTGGTCGACACTGACTAAATCCACACGGCCTAGACACGCCCGTGGCCCTGGCCCGTGTGACAATTAAATTTCTAAGTGCCAAGTGCAGACTTCACACGGCCTCAAAGCCTAGTCACACGCCCGTGTGGCTAGCCCGTGAACTATCCTCGACTTACAATGTTAACATGCGGGGGCGCTTGCCACAAAGACACGCCCGCGGGCTGACCGTGTGTCACACATGGCCTAGACACACGCCCGTGTGTCTATCCACACGGTCAAGAACAAGACTAAGTGTCAAGTTCTTTTCACCCTTCTAACATACACAACATATACTCATCTAACACCATCATAATCAACTCAATTTGAAGTGCATTCTCACATAAAAAACTACATCTTTCTTTTATATAATGTAATAGCCAACAACCATGGCATTATACAAAATAAGCTATCTATCTAAAGGCCAACACATCTTAACCATTTACAACAAAATTTACTAACTTATCTGGCCCCCATACATGCCATATACAAAACATTAAGTTTCATGTACCAAAGTGTGCTGATATGTGGGCTATCTTCTGATGATCCTCGTATCTCGATTCAACGCTTTTAATTAATAAGACAAGGGAAAAGAAAGAGAGTAAGCTTTGAGCTTAGTAAGTTTACACATAAACAAATAAGCATCATAGTATAAGCTAAACAACAATTAGCATTATACTACCAAAAGTAATGAACAACTATGCTTACTCTTTCTAAACCTTACCACATTTCCAACACATCATGAGTCACATACTCATAACCATCGAAATGCACCCCTATATTCTATGTCACATTTACACAATATACAACACATCATTATTCCTCGTAATACATCCACACAGTTTATCCACATAACTTATCCACACAAATTTCTATCCACACAAACTAGTTCATATAGCTAATCCACACAGCTATTACACATAGCTAATACACACAGTTAATCCACACAGCCAATATCTCAGTGATTTCGCACTTAGCACACCGCAATTGATTAATAAGGTGGTATCGCACTTAGCCTACCACAAAGGTATTCATAGTGATTCAGCACATAGCTCACCAAACGATATACCTCACGATAGCATCGCACATAGCTAGCTCATCGTCAATATGCATTAGGATGGCATCGCACTTAGCCCACCATCTAGCATTATCACAACACATGCACAAGTCTACTTACTTAATCATTCTCGATCATACATTCATCCCACATTTTCTATTACATTCATCCCACATAGGTTCTCAAACATGGTACACACTAGCTAGCATTAACAAATTGTAAGTATGAATGCATTATTTATGCATAGACTTACCTCGATACTCAAAAGTATGGAAATATGCAATTTAGTCCACCACATTGCTTTTGCCTCGATTTCGATCCGGGCTTCGTCTTTCTTGATCTATAATGAATAATTCAGCTTATTCAATACACACATTGACTAAATTGACCCACATTTCATACTTTAGCAAAATTACTATTTTGCCCCTAAACTTCCTCATATTTACACTTTAGCCCCAAGGCTCGTAAAGTGATTTTTATTCAACTTTCTATCCTTTCATGCTTAGCCGAACCACTTACTCAACTAAATCATTCATCAAATCTCACTAAATCACACATGTATGACCAAACTAAAGTTTTTCACAATCAAGTCCCTACATGCAGTTTCATGGAAAATCACTTCACAAAAGATGTTTCTACTACATCAAGCTTTCATAATCTTCCATAACACATCAAAATACACGTATGTCATTCATGACCACATTTTTGAACATCCATTATAGCTCATCAAATAGCTAAAAATAGCTTACTCATGCTACTGAGACGTCAAAAATACAAAGAATATCAAAACCGGGCTTAGGGGCACTTACTAGCAAGCTTGAAAAGTTGAAAGAGCCCTAAAAATGGCTTCTCTAATTTTCGGCAGCTAAGGGGAAGAAGAAGATGAATGAATTTGTCATCTTTTCACCTATTTTAATCACTTATTTAATAAATGACCAAAATGCCCTTTTTGATAAACTTCAAATTTTGACTCATCCATGCACATTTTTGTCCAAAAATTAGAATTTGGGTAAATTGCTATTTAATGACCTCTAATTAATAATCTAGAGCTATTTCACACAAATAGCTTCTAGAAACACACATTTTGCAACTTTTGCAATTTAGTCCTTTTGGACAAGTCAACCACAATTTCACAAAATTGCTTCATGAAACTTTCACACTAGCATGCATACATAATATAAACCTCAAAAACTCATTCATAACCCTCGAATTTGTGGTCTCAAACCACTATTCCGACTAGGCCCTAAACCGGGATGTTACAACTCTCCCCCCTTTAGAGATTTTTGCCCAGAAAATCTTACTGAAAAAAGAGGTTTGGATGTTGCTCTCTCATAGCTTCTTCTGTTTCCCACGTAGCCTCTTCCACGCCATGTTTCTGCCATAACACTTTCACTAGTGCTATGCTCTTATTTCTCAACTGTTTCACTTCTCGAGCCAAGATCTTAATCGGCTCCTCTTCATAAGACATATCCGGTCTTATCTCAATTTCCGTTGAAGGAATCACATGTGAAGGATCGGAGCGATACCGTCGCAACATCGACACATGGAACACATTATGAATCTTTTCCAACTTTACCGGCAAAGCCAATTGGTAAGCTACAGGCCCAATTCTGTCTGTAATCTCATACGGCCTTATGAACCTTGGACTCAATTTCCCTTTCCGTCCAAATCTCAAAATCTTCTTCCACGTCGATACTTTCAAAAATACTTTGTCGCCTACCTCAAACTCAATTTCTTTTCTTTTCAATTCCGCATACGACTTCTGTCGGTCCGAAGCAGCTTTTAGACTATTACGGATTACTTTCACTTTCTCTTCGGTCTTTTTTACTAGATCGACCCCATGGATCCGCTTCTCACTAAGCTCGGTCCAATACAAAGGAGTCTGACACTTACGGCCATATAAAGCCTTATACGGTGCTATCTGTATACTTGACTGGTAACTATTGTTATAGGCGAATTCGACCAAAGGTAGATATCTCTCCCAACTACCTTCGAATTCTAACACACAGCATCGAAGCATATCTTCAAGAACTTGAATCACTCTTTCAGACTGACCATCGGATTGCGGATGGAACGCAGTACTGAAATTCAATCTCGTACCCATGGCTTCTTGCAACTTTATCCAAAATCTCAAAGTAAACCTCGGATCTCTATCCAATATAATAGACACAGGTACACCATGCAATCTCACTATCTCTGCCACGTACAACTTAGCTAACTTATCCAGTGAATAATCAACACGTTCTGGAATAAAGTGAGCTGACTTCGTCAATCTATCCACAACAACCCACACAACATCTCTCTTTCTCGGAGTCATCAACAACCCCGTTACAAAATCCATGGTAACCCGATCCCACTTCAATTCGGGAACCATCACTGGCTGAAGCAATCCCGAAGGCACTTGATGCTCAGCTTTCACTTGTTGGCAAATCAGACACTTAGACACAAACTCTGAAATATCTCTTTTCATACCCGGCCACCAATACAACTTCTTCAAGTCGTTGTACATTTTTGTACTGCCCGGATGTACTGACAAACACCCACTGTGGGCTTCATGCAAAACCTTTCGAATCAATGCCTCATTTTTAGGAACACAAATTCTGTTGCGATAAAGCAAACAACCATTCAAACCCATTTGAAAATCAGAATCACATTCCGACCCGCACTTAGCTATCTTAGCTTGCATCTCACTGTCATTTCTCTGAGCCTCACATATTTGTTGAACAAATAGTGGCTTAGCTCTCAACTCTGCCAAAATAGCACCATCATCAGACAATGCTAAACTCGCTCTCATAACTCTTAGAGCATACAGGGATTTCCTACTCACGGCATTCGCAACCACATTCGCTTTTCCCGAGTGGTAATCGATGACTAACTCATAGTCTTTCAACAACTCAAGCCACCGTCTCTGTCTCAGATTCAGATCCTTCTGATCCATCAAATACTTTAAACTCTTGTGATCCGTAAAGATTCGGCACTTTTCACCATACAAATAATGTCGCCAAATCTTTAACGCAAAATCAATCGCAGCTAACTCCAAATCGTGAGTCGGATAATTCTTCTCGTGTGGTTTTAACTGCCTCGAGGCGTAAGCGATTACCTTACCCTCTTGCATCAACACGCAACCGAGACCATTAAACGACGCATCACTATAAACCACAAACTCCTTCTCCGATTCTGGTTGAACCAAAACTGGTGCCTCAGTCAACATTGTTTTCAGTCTCTCGAAGCTCTGTTGACATGTCTCAGTCCATTCAAACTTGGCATCTTTATGCAACAACTTCGTCATCGGAGTAGCAATCACGGAGAACCCCTTTACGAAACGTCTGTAATATCCCGCTAATCCCAAGAAACTCTTGATTTCAGACACGTTCCTCAGCGGTTTCCAATCCATAATAGCCGATATCTTACTCGGGTCAACTCTGACACCATCACCTGACACCATGTGTCCTAGGAATCCGACCTCTCGGAGCCAAAACTCACTCTTGCTAAACTTAGCATACAACTGCTTATCTCTCAAAGTTTGCAAGACAATTCTTAAGTGCTCTTTATGATCGTTCTCATCCCGAGAATAGATCAATATGTCGTCAATAGAGACAACCACAAACTTGTCCACATACGGTCTAAAAACACGGTTCATCAGATCCATAAAAATCGCAGGTGCATTCGTCAAACCAAACGGCATAACCAAAAACTCATAATGGCCATACCTTGTTCGAAACACAGTTTTCAACACATCTTGCTCTTTCACTCTGAGCTGATAATAACCAGACCTCAACTCTATCTTGGAGAACACTGTAGCTCCCTTCAGTTGATCAAAAAGATCATCAATCCTTGGTAAAGGATACTTATTCTTAACCGTCACCTTGTTCAGTTGTCTATAGTCTATACACAACTTCATAAACCCATCTTTCTTCTTCACAAACAATACCGGAGCACCCCACGGCGAGTAGCTCGATCTTGCAAAACCCTTATCTGTCAATTCTTGCAACTGAACCTTTAGTTCCTTCAACTCTACAGGTGCCATTCTGTACGGAGCAATCGAAATAGGTGCCATTCCCGAAACCAACTCAATTCCAAACTCGACCTCTCTCACTGGAGGTAATCCGGGTAACTTTTTCGGAAATACATCTGGGTACTCACATACCACTGGCACTGTTTCAAACTCTACTCCAACCTCTTGAGTATTCAACACAAACGCAAGATAGGACTCACACCCTTTTCTCAAACATTTCTCAGCCACTAGGGAAGAAATCATCACTGGTAGACTGTCCGATCCACCTGATTCAACCCGAACCACATCTCCACTCTCAAATTTCAGTTCAATAAACTTACTACCACAGTTCACTAAGACACTATGGGTAGTCAACCAATCCATGCCTAGGATTAAATCAAACTCATCAAACGGCAACAACATAAGGTTTGCCAGAAAACAATGATTCTCAATCAACAAAGGACAATTCTTACACACTTTGTCCACTAACACATACTTTCCTAACGGGTTTGAAACCTTAATCACAATGTCCGTAGACTCAACGGTCATACTCAAACTAGATGCTAATCTCATGCAAATATAAGAGTGAGTAGACCCTGGATCTATTAAAGCTATAACAAGTGTGTCAAAGAGAGAAAAAGTACCCGTTATCACATCAGGGGAGGATGCCTCTTCGCGAGCGCGAATGGCATACGTCCTCGCAAGTGCCCGACCCTCTGGTCTCACAGCAGAATCTCTGGGCGCACCTCTACCACTAGCCCCACCTCTTGGGTTCCTTGGTGGTCTACCCCTCGTAGACACATCACTAGGTCTCACTTCTTGTTTCTCTTCCTTATCATCCCTCTCAGGACAGCTACGGATAAAGTGGTCAGGGAACCACACTTATAATATTTCCGACTGTTTCCCCAATACTCTCCGGTGTGATACCTACCACAACTAGGACACTCCGGTTTACTCTTTGTATTGCCCACACTTTCCATCGAGGGGGCTTGGACTCTCGAACTCGAACGAGTATTACCCAAGTCTCGATACGAATAACCCACTGGTGCCGTCGTCCGAGGATTCACTTCCTTGGATCTTTTCGACTGGGCTTGATACGACTTGCCCATCGGTCTCTTTCTAGCATTTCGGGCTTCACTCACAGCCCTTCTCTTTTCTGAACTCAATTCCTCGGCCTTACTTACCCTCTCAACTAGTACCACAAATTCTTTCAACTCCAAAATGCCCACTAGGAGTTTGATATCCTCATTCAGCCCATCTTGAACCTCTTGCACAAGATGGTCTCTGCCGACACACATTCTTGAGCGTATTTGCTAAGCCTAACAAACTCACGCTCGTATTCAACTCTTCGTCATCCTTCCTTGCTTCACTCAAGGAATTCTTTCCTTTTCCGGTCGAGAAACCTCTCGGCTTATATACTTCTTCCGAACTCTTCCGAAAAGAAGTCCCACGTCACCCGCTCTTTTGGGACCACTAACATCGATGTCTTCCACCAATGGTATCTCAATCTCTCAAAGAACGATATAGCACACTTCAAACTCTCCTCGGTGTACATGAGAGCTCATCGAACACCCTCATCGAGTTCTCCAACCGAACTCCGCCCTCTCTCAGTCATCATCTACCTTAGCTCTAAACTCCTCACCCCGTGTGCTTCCTAATCTTACCCACCGGGGCCGATATCCTCACTACATCTATACCTTGAGGAGCCACTGGATTTGGCCGAGGTACAGAAGGAGGTGGAGGAGGTTGAGCATTAGGGTTCGCTCGAACATAATCCGAGTACCAATTACTTATTATTTGGAGAAAGGCCTCTCGTGTCTCTTCCCCTTGACCCCTAGCCTCGGGTCCACTCTCAACAGGTGTGGTTCCTTGCGCAGGAGCCGGCGCATTACCAGCTGCTTCATCAGCAGTCAATGGATCAGAATCCATATACTATATAAAACAAGTTTTAAATCATCAGAAACCACCACATTATCATTGTACACTTATGGCATGTATAGCTAGACTCTTACACCCGCTACGGTAGTCTTAGAAAGGGCTAAACCATAGCTCTGATACCACTAAATGTAACACCCCTTACCCGGGTTCTATGCCGGGAACCGGGACCGAGGAGTTACCAAACTCAAACCACTTAATCGCCATTTAAGCTCAACGTCATTACTCGCTATAACCTCATTCTCGACTTACGAGGCATCACTCATACACACAAGGGCTCTCGAGACTAATCCAGAACTTTTACGATCCTTAAAATTTTTCTCTTTTATCACACGCCCGTACAAGATTAGACACGCCCGTGCATGGGCACACACGCCCATGTCCCCAGACTGTGCCTAAAAACCCAAGCATTCTGCCAAATGCCCCACGGTTAAGGCACACGCCCAGGCGGTTTAGGAACACGCCCGTGTACCCTATTACATGTCCGTGCCTTCCACCCGTGGTCGACACTGACTAAATCCACATGGCCTGGACACGCCCGTGGCTATGGCCCGTGTGACAATTAAATTTCTAAGTGCCAAGTGCAGACTTCACACGGCCTCAAAGCCTAGTCACACGCCCGTGTGGCTAGCTCGTGGACTATTCTGACTTACAATGTTAACATGCAAGGGACGCACGGCCACAGCACACGCCCGTGGGCTGATCGTGTGTCACACATGGCCTAGACACACGCCCGTGTGTCTATCCACATGGTCAAGAACAAGACTAAGTGTCAAGTTCTTTTCACCCTTCTAACATACACAACATATACTCATCTAACACCATCATAATCAACTCAATTTGAAGTGCATTCTCACATAGAAAACTACATCTTTCTTTCATATAATGTAATAGCCAACAACCATGGCATTATACAAAATAAGCTATCCATCTAAAGGCCAACACATCTTAGCCATTTACAACAAAATTTACTAACTTATCTAGCCCCTATACATGCCATATACAAAACATTAAGTTTCATGTACCAAAGTGTGCTGATATGTGGGCTATCTTCTGATGATCCTCGTATCTCGATTCAACGCTTTTAATCTATAAGACAAGGGAAAAGAAAGAGAGTAAGCTTTGAGCTTAGTAAGTTTACACATAAATAAATAAGCATCATAGTATAAGCTAAACAACAATTAGCATTATACTACCAAAAGTAATGAACAACTATGCTTACTCTTTCTAACCCTTACCACATTTCCAACACATCATGAGTCACATACTCATAACCATCGAAATGCACCCCTGTATTCTATGTCACATTTACACAATATACAACACATCATTATTCCTCGTAATACATCCACACAGTTTATCCACATAACTTATCCACACAGCTTATCCACACAGGTAGTTCATATAGCTAATCCACACAGCTATTACACATAGCTAATACACACAGTTAATCCACACAGCCAATATCTCAGTGGTTTTGCACTTAGCACACCGCAATTAATTAATAAGGTGGTATCGCACTTAGCCTACCACAAAGGTATTCATAGTGATTCAGCATATAGCTCACCAAACGATATACCTCACGATAGTATCGCACATAGCTAGCTCATCGTCAATATGCATTAGGATGGCATCGCACTTAGCCCACCATCTAGCATTATCACAACACATGCACAAGTCTACTTACTTAATCATTCTCGATCATACATTCATCCCATATTTTCTATTACATTCATCCCACATAGGTTCTCAAACATGCTACACACTAGCTAGCATTAACAAATTGTAAGTATGAATGCATTATTTATGCATAGACTTACCTCGATACTCAAAAGTATGGAAATATACAATTTAGTCCACCACCTTGCTTTTGCCTCGATTTTGATTCGGGCTTCATCTTTCTTGATCTATAATGAATAATTCAGCTTATTCAATACACACATTGACTAAATTGACCCACATTTCATACTTTAGCAAAATTACTATTTTGCCCCTAAACTTCCTCATATTTACACTTTAGCCCCAAAGCTCGTAAAGTGATTTTTATTCAACTCTCTATCCTTTCATGCTTAGCCAAACCACTTACTCAACTAAAGCATTCATCAAATCTCACTAAATCACACATGTATGACTAAACTAATGTTTTTCACAATCAAGTCCCTACATGCATTTTCATGGAAAATCACTTAACAAAAGATGTTTCTACTACATCAAGCTTTCATAATCTTCCATTAAACATCAAAATACATGCATGTCATTCATGACCACATTTTTGAACATCCATTATAGCTCATCAAATAGCTAAAAATAGCTTACTCATGCTACCGGGACTTCAAAAATACAAAGAATATCAAAATCGGGCTTAGGAGCACTTACTAGCAAGCTTGAAAAGTTGAAAGAGCCCTAACAATGGCTTCTCTAATTTTTGGCAGCTAAGGGGAAGAATATGAATGAATTTGTCATCTTTTCACCTATTTTAATCACTTATTTCATAAATGACCAAAATGCCCTTTTTGATAAACTTCAATTTTTGACTCATGCATGCCTATTTTTGTCCAAAAATTAGAATTTGGGTAAATTGCTATTTAAGGACCTCTAATTAATAATCTAGAGCTATTTCACACAAATAGCTTCTAGAAATACACATTTTGCAACTTTTTCAATTTAGTCCTTTTGGACAAGTCAACCACAATTTCACAAAATTGCTTCATGAAACTTTCACACTAGCATGCATACATAATATAAACCTCAGAAACTCATTCATAACCCTCAAATTTGTGGTCTCGAACCACTATTTTGACTAGGCCCTAAATCGAGATGTTACATTACCAATGTTGAATACTTTATCTTGCAGGAAAAAAACTGTAACACCCCAAACCCGACCTAGAAGTTAGGCCCGAATCTAGCGTGTCACATTGAAGTGTTTTTCGAAAACCATGTTTTTATTGAAAACCCTTCTTGTTTAAAAGCTTAAGTAAAATCCCAGTTACGTTAGTTTATTTTTAAAACATGGTACATGGAAAAATTAATAGTTTTATTCCCAAAACATCTTTTTAGTTGCGAAAGCTGATTTTGAAAGTAATTGATTTACGAAAAAGATTTAGACGCGAAACCATTTCGAAAATGTTGCGAAAACGTAGTGTTGTTTTAAAAACAGTTAGCATTTTAGAAAACCGTGATTTACTTCTAACGGATATAATTCAAAGTAAATAAAAACCCCAAGTTAAAATCCAGAACCTTAAAGAGGCCTTATTACAACCCAAATCAAAATACTTGAATGTAAATAATCAAAACAGAAAACGCAAGCAGTGTGTGGCCTTCTCCGAGCCCCTCGCAGCACCGATCCGTCCAAGGCTAGGGATTACCTGATAGGAATCTGGAGTTAATCCGCGCTCCGAACACTCCTATACCCAAACGCCAACCAAGGTATGCTTTCTCTCCTCATAGATCGCTCTATTTAAAGCCAGCTTCTCGCCTACTCTCATGCTAGCTTCCCGATGTGGGATCCCTCCATCAATCCTCCAAAACCGTCCCAACTGCAAAATAAATATCCCTTTTTGCTTGCAATGGGATTCGAACATACTCCCTCTCACATGCCCAAACACGCCACTTGCCACCACAACACAAGATCTCTTGTGACTTAAAACATGCGCAAATATTTATAAAACCTATGTGCCAGTGACCAGATTCTTATAAAAGCCAAAAATTAAAGAAATTTTGCAAGAGCCAAGATTTGAACCCAAGATCCCTTACACCCTTAATGACACCACAACCACTAGGCCACATTGCTTCTTGTGTCATTTTTTCCCCAACAATATTCTTAAAGCCTACTCACTTACATCTAGGGTTTTATTCACCTAAAACCAAAATTTTTGCTAAAGCCTAGGTTTGAACCCAGGACTTCTCCAATACTTCTCAGGACCCTTAACCACTTGACCAGACATTTAATTGTGTCATTCCCTTGCACAATTAAATACCTATTTGCAGCCTCCTTACGGACCCACACTTAAGGCCCAATACTTCTAGGCCCAAATTCGGGGCGTTACAAAGACTGCTATCACCGTTTCGAAAAAGTGGAAGGGACCTGGAGCTACCTCTGCGAGTGCATCTGCCGAAGTGCGCCATCCTTTTCTACAGTTTCCCTTGGGACCCCAAGAGGAACTTTTTCAGATACTTCGTGCACGACCCCTCGGCGTGGGAAGATGTATTGATTGGGTAGCCTTAGAGCAGGTCCAATTAGCTGACGCAGTCGGACCCTATTGACTACTGACCCATGGGGGCATTTTTTCGAGATTATCGAGCCGACCTACTTAGAGCTTACTTTGGAGCTCTGTTCCACCTTTCACCTTCAGGCGGTTATGAAAAACTTCGTCGACCCAGGCACAGTCCAGTTCCGCCTTGGAGGCTTAGTACGTGAGTTGAGTATCCCAGAGTTTGGGATCGCTTTGGGGCTTTATACCGAGGAATTCATGGAGGACAACGACTTCGAGAACCTCCATCGCCACATCCACCACTCCCCTTCTTCCTGCTGGAGAGCCTTAGTTCCTGCCTCGGCTACCTACGATCCCAGTCACTCCAAGGCATCAGCTCTCGCCCCATCCTTGAGGTATTTACACGCCATCCTGGCTCACACTTTGACAGGTAGGCGAGAGAGCACTAGCGTCATCAACACTCACGATGCCTACTTTTTATGGAGCATGGCGTATGGGCACGTGTTCAATTTAGCTTACTTCATCGCCCTCGCCATTCGACATCAGACAGAGCGACATAAGAAGGGGGTCCTCTCCATTGGCCCATATGTGACGCACCTGGCTCGATACTTTGGCCTCCTCAACACCGTAGCTCAGTCCTCCTCGCTCACGCTTATTGGGAAGATGTCCCCACAGGGCATCTCGATGATGCTTCATATGAGGATGATTGAGCGTCGTCGTGGGTTTGATCCTCCTCAGTACCGTCTATCACAAGCCACCGATCAGGACAACCCAGAGGACATTAATGATGATGTCCCTTTACATCATGAGGAGCCACCTTCTGCGCCACCACCGCCTCATCGACCAGTTCATACGGCTGCTTCATTTACTGACATATCTGAGCGCCTCACTCGTTTCAAGTAGTACTGCACTCAATAATTCAATGAAAATGCTCGACGATTCGACGGCCTCGAGGCGACTCTACAACAGATTTGTTAGCACTTCCACATATCACCACCACCCCCACCTCGCGAACCATCTGTTGATGAGGACCTTTGAGTCCATTTATTTTTTCTTTTTCTTTTATTTTAATTTTTAAACTCTTTCTCTTTCTCTTTCTTGTCTTTGACTTATATTAGTATATTTTGATTCCTTTATATCTTTGGCTGTTTATCGAGTAACCATAACCAAGTCCATTAATAAAACTCCCTAAAACTTTACTGATGACTCTGCAGTTTCAAAAGGTTCAAGGTGCTACTAAGGAACTGGAGTATTCTCCCCCACCTTCACCTCTGCCTAGTTCATCATGCTTCTCATTTTCTAAGGATTTCATCCATAATTCAGGAAGTTTCACCTCCTTCCCTCTCTTATAATTTTCTGCTTACTTTTGCTATTATCTATCTTTGTATATTGAGGACAATGTACATCTTAGGTGTGGGGAGGTTAATTATAGCATTATTAGAAAATCCCCGAATTATGTCTTGTTCTTAAGTAATTTTCTCATATTACTATTAGAATAAAATTTCTACTATTTATGATTTTTATTGATATGTTTTGGATTAAGTCATAGGTAATTGTGCATTGATGGTTTAAACTTTAAGATATTAGAGAATCAAGTATGATAAGTCTATTTTCAGAATTAAAAATTTGTTAGGTTGTTTCCCTAAATTTAAATATTACTTTAAAGTTTTAAATTTGCAAGGTTAACATCAAAAACCATAATCTTTGTGAGATTTTGAGCCTTTTAGAGTATATATTTTTCTTTCTCACTTTATTGTTGGTTATGAGTGTGTCAATATTGATTTGTTATTCTAGAACTTGCTTCGATTATGCATGTCGAGACCACACCCTTGATTTGATATACTGAGATGATAAAGGCACCTAGGTTTTAACCCACTTACCCCAAAAAGCCTACCTTCATAATTAACCCCTAGTGAACCCCTTTGATCCTAATAAACCGTTTCTTGATACACCCTTAATATTAACCCAAAACTCATTCTTTTTGATTCATTAAGAATTTTCCCTATTGTATTAACCCCTTTTTTTGTCGAGATTTGATTTGATCAGTTGCCTAACTATGTTCTCTATTTCAGTTGTTAAATTCTTTCATATTATTGTACGTGAAAAAAAAAGTTGAAAATATTTTCATGTTATTTGAGCTTAAACGGTTAATTTCACACTTGAGAAGAAACTTGTGCTACTATTGATAGGTTTTCAATTATTGTAATTATTCAGTATTAGTTTATTTTTCTAGTTAGGTAAATTGTCAATTCAATCTCGATTCTAACCCTCTAATTCAGCCTTTATCCACACCTTTAACCCAAGCCCCGTTACAACCCTTTTTTAAGACCTTTTGATTTGTGTATCATCTCATTTTATAGTGGTGAAGATTTGATTTTCATGCAAGCCTATGGTAATAAATTTTCATGTTTGACTTTGGAGTGCTTAATTTGAACCTTAAACGCGTTGAGTGATTTGAGTGAATCTTTAGTGAGGATGTCAATTCTTTTCGGTTTTGAATTAAAGGTGATTATTTAGGTGAGGGGAAACACCTATGTTTTTGTGCTATAAAAATTTGTGACTTAAATTGTTTGAATCTTTAGGACTCTTTTAGTTAAATTATCAACGTATGAATTATCTGTGAATTATGATAAGACATTATTGATGAGAATTATGAATTGAGGAATTTTATTTTGATTGTGAGTTGAGGATTTTGCTTGAGGACAAGCAAAGGCTTAAGTGTGGGAATATTTGATAAACCATAATTTATACATATTTTGACCCCATGCTTGGATTATTTTTGGATGAATTTTCATTAGATTTGATGAATTCGATGCTCCTAATCCTTTAATTTCATGTTTTACACTCAGGAGAGCTTAGGGAGTTGAAAAGAACGAGAAACGGGCCAAAAAGGGACAAAATGGGCCTACCTCAGAAATTAACACGGCCTTGACTATCACACACGGGCAGACCACACGGCCGTGTGTGACGAGCAGAATCGAACACAGCCTAAGCTATCGCACACGGGCGTGTCACACAGGCGTGTCCCTGCCGAACCCAAGTCTAATTCTATTCGGAAAAGATTACTTGTGGGCTATGAAAGATGCTCCAAAGCTTATATAAACACCCGAGGGGAGGACCTAAGGGAACACGCAGAGTAGAACGAAGAAATTACTCGAAGGAAGCCGTCGGAATCATGTTGGAAGCAGATCCACTCCAAGATTGAAGATCTCCATCAAGTTCCTTAGAAGTTTTTGGGTTCTTTATGTCTTGTTGTTTTCTTGATTCTAAGATGTTTTCCTTTTACGTTATGAACTAAACTCCCTAAATACCTAGGGAGGATGAAACCTATGATGAATCTTATTATTTAATTATCTGAATTACATGATAAATACTTGTTCTTGTTCTTAATTATGTGTTCTTAACCATTGCTTTAATATTTTCAGGATATTAATCCAAGATTGATGTGCTTATTCAGTGGAGCAAAAGTCCCTGTTTAAGAGTAGATCCAACATAATTAAGCGGAGTTGATTGCAACCCTAGAAATAGGGCGACATAAATCTGCCGGATTAGAGTCAAATCTAATAGGGGAATCCATAGATCGAGTTAATGCGACGATAGGGGTTTTAATTAGAAAGAGATTTCAATTAATCAACCTAGAGTCAGTTGTTCTTAGTCTAGAAGGAGATATTAACATAAATTAGGGATTTCTACGGATCAAGTCAAGTGAATAAATCATTTAATTCAGAGTCAGAATAATAAGTGAAGTCTAGGTGGATTCTTCCTTGGGTATTGTCTTTATCATTGGTTTATTCGATTATTTCTTTCACTCTCTGTCGCGTTCATAGTCAATTAGTTAGTTAATTAGTTAGTTAAAATTTTAAATTAAAAACAAATCCCTTAATTATTAGGCTAGATAATAAAAAGATAGTTATTACTAGTAATTTTAGTCCTTAAGGATACGATATTCTGGACTCACCACAACTATACTACTGTTGGATAGGTGCGCTTGCCTTTGTCGAAATATTAGTTAGTTTCGAGACCATAAATACTATCACAAGTAGCCAGTTCATTTCTAATTTCACATTCTCAAAACATTTAATAATCATTGACTTATCAACACTTTTGTACTTAACACATAGTTCATATGCCAACTCAAATCACTAATTCATAATCAAAGCATTTCATATAGTAGTCATAGGCCACATATCACATATCACAACTCATATACTCATATCATTACAGCATTTATCAACAACAGAATATCTTGTATTCTTATTCATACCTTTATGAGTCTCAACTCATCATCAACACATTTTCACTCAAATATTTGAGTATTTACTTCTGTACTATCAGAATTAGCTCGGTTGGAAAACTTATCTGTCTCATCAAAACAATTTTTGTCTGAGTCGAGAGATATCACACTATCGCAGGTTAAATATGGCATGTATAGCTAAACTCACGTACGCTATGTTAGTCCTAGAACCGACTAAACCATAGCTCTGATACTAATAAAATGTAACACCCCTAAACCCGTGTCCGTCGTCGGAATAGGGCTACGAGGTATTACCGATCAAAACTCAGCTTATAACACATAATTCTTATTCATAATTCAATATCACAAAATCAACATCAAACACAATCATATCGTCCCTTACGAGGCTCATCGATGCCTTAAAACATGCTTAGAAGTGGTTTGGGACTAAACCGATCACAATAGATAGCTTTAGGAATCACTTAAAATATTCAAGCATTCAGGGATCACACGCCCGTGTGCTTCACACGACCACCAGACACGCCCATGTCACATGCCGTGTGAAAACAGGGCATACATTCTGACTTGCACCACACGACCGAGGACACGCCCGTGTGCCAGGCCGTGTGAAATTTAGAGGGGTTACTGACTTAATTCGAAGGGCTACCCCAGGGGACACACGGCTGTGTACCAAAGCCATGTGTCATACACGATCAAGCCACACGTCCGTGTGCTCGGCCGTGTGGAGTGAAAATAGGCTTGGTTGAAGCCACATTTCTCACCCTTCTCAAGCATACCTAAAACACCACATTTCATGCCATTTCAATGCATTAATAAGCAGCCAAACCATGCTATTTCATGCACCAAACTTACAATACCAATTCTATCCATTTCATCAACTCAAATCAATACTATTTGTACATTCAAACACATACTAAACTAGCATGATTCATTCCTCATTACTCATTGATTCAATCATATACCAAATGACCAAATGATCAACTTGAATCATCACCAACCATACCAAATTATGTCACTACACAAGTCAAATTACACATCAAACATAAGTCATTAATAAGCCATGTAAAAAGGCCAAATACATCACCAAAATCTTTATCAAAAAGACTCAAGCCTATACATGCCATATAACCATTATCACAAAGCTCATAAGTATCAAACCATAGCTGGATAGTGTGATGAAATCTCCAACGACTTCCAACCCGAGCAAGCCTCCAAAACTCTATAAACATAGAAAAGAAAACAAAGTAAGCTATAAAGCTTAGTAAGCTCGTATCTTAATAAACTTAACATAACAAATAATTTCAATTCAATGTCTTAAGCATAATATGCTATCTCACATGCCAAAACACAATTTATCTCAAGTTTATAACATGATTTCATATCAAGTCATCACCATTCAAAAATATACTTACTTACTTACTAACTTTAGCCTTCACAAGCTTATTCAATTCGATTCTCAAATAACATTCAATTCTCACTTTCATATAGCCAAATGAGCACATTATAGAAAATAGCATATCTAATCATATATCTTTTTCATATGAATCTTATTTCATCATTTATACCCAAATTCACCCTTCATTCTTATAGTATCTGACCATTTCACATATGCCACTTTATAAATCACATCTTATTCATTTGTTCCAGTTTCATTAGCACATATTCACATTTCATTTGCATATACATCACATAACATTCTTTGCAAATATATACTTACCTTTCATTATCAAATATTGTATACATTTCAACGTACCTGAATTGGAATGTCATTCACTTAATCACTTATTTCTCTGAATGCCCGTTGAACCGTTCGGAATCAATAAGGATACTCGGAAAGCTCGTACAATGCCAACGTCCCAGACGTGGTCTTACACAAAATCATATCTCGAAATCCTATGTCATGACATATGTATCCTCTACTATTCCTAGGGTTCGTACAGGGCTTTTCGAACGTTGTCACATTATCGGAACTCTATCGTATTCATATATTCTGTTTCTCGAACAATTCAATATCATAATAACATATATATAACTTATTCAAAATAAATACATTTGTATTAACATTCGGCATTGAATTCAATCATACAAATAATATGCATTTATAACATGATTTTGTAATGTGTATTAAAATATGAACTTACCTCGTTCGTAGTAATGACAAATTAAGTCGACTAATCCGATATTTTGACTTTCCCTCGATCTAGATCTGAATTCTACTTTTGCCAATCTAATTAATATCAAAATTAACTTACTTATTCAACATTTCATTCAATTTTCATCCAAGAACATATAAATGGGCAATTTGCATTTTAGCCCCTAACATTTTCACATTTTGACACTTTAGTCCCTATTTCACAAAATCACAAAATATGCATAATTCAATTCAATCAATGCTTGGCTGAATATTCCTACACTTCATATAAGCCCATTTATTTCATTTATTTCATTTATTTCACATTTTAGTCTCTAAATTTCTCATTTTCACAATTTAGCCCAAAATAGTCAAATTCATCAAAAATTCAAAGACAAAACATATTAATTTATCACATATCTTTCATATTTCATCAACTATCATCACAAAGCTTACAAAATCATCAATGGGATAACTCACAATCTTCATCAAATTCAGAAATTGAGACTTGGGCTAGGTAGAAGACAAAACAACGATCTCAAAAACATAAAAATTATCAAAAACCGAACAAAATCCATACCTTAATTAAGCTTAGACAAGGCCGAACCCTAGGAACTCTTTTTCTTTTCTTTTTCTTTTAAGTTTCGGCAATGGTGATGAAAAAGATGAACAAGTGATGTTTTGTTTTATTTTTATTATCATTATTAACATAATTACCAAACTATCCTTAATGAAATAATATAAAAGCTTAAAAAATGGTTGTCCACTATCTTCCATTCTATCATTTAATGGCCTAATTTCATTTTAAGGCCTCCACGTTAAAAGAACATAGCAATATAGCACTTTAACAAATAGCAAGCCACTTTTACAATTTTACGCGATTAAATCTTTTTATCAATTTAAACAACCAATCGATAAAATTATTTCACGAAACTTTCACACATATCAATTCATATGCTGTGAACACATAAAATAATATAAAAATAATTTTACGACCACAGATTTGTGGTTTCGAAACCACTATTCTGACTAGGGTCTAAATCAGGCTGTTACAATTTGAATAAAGGAAAAGGGACTTAAATAGAAAATTGACCATACAAAGGTTGTTGGACGTTAGTGGCCTTATAAATTGTTAATGTTTGGTTTTAATTACAAGGGTAAAAGAGTAAAGTAATAATTATGTATATTATAATCAAAACATGACAAAATTAATTATCATCTTTTTTAACTTTAGTTCCCCCAAAATTTATTGAAGAAGGAAGTCATAGATAGGGCTTAACATTCGGCCAAATTTGGTTTGTTGAATTGGTAAGCAAATTTTACCTGTTTTCGATAATTTTTATGTTTTTGAGATCGTTGCAACTAGGTCCAGCTAGCCCGTACATTCGATTTTGAAACTATTAAAGATTTTGAATGTTTTCATTGATGAATCTTGTGATTTTTGATGTTATATGATGAATTTGGAATGTTGATTGATATTTAAAAGTATTTTGTTATGTAATTTTGATGAATTTTTTTATTAGGGACTACTTTATTAAATTAATAAAAGTACAAGGATTTTGTAACAACCCAAACCCGGCCCAAACATTACGACCGAATTTGATTTGTTACGGAGAAAAACTGTTTGAAGACCATTTTAAAACCAATTTAAGTTTTGTTGAAAACCTCTCGTTTTTGGTTATCTTGCCGAACCTATACTTAGATTTAATTTGGAAATTTAATTAAGTCCTAAGTTATTATACAAATTTAGTGTGCTGACGGCACGATAAAACATTTTCGTGTTATTTTAAGAAAACATGTGATTTTAATTCAATTTTAATAATATAGTTTAAACAAAGTATCCAACATATAAGAAATAACAAAAGCAAAGTTTATGGAGGCCTTATTACAACCAAAATAAAAATAACCCAATAATAAAATAAAATAACTAAGTTTAAAGTTCAGTTATTCAAGTCCACTGCATGGCCACCTCGAGTCCAACCGGCTCCTCAACCGCCATCTACGAGTCACCTGAAAAATGTTAAAGGAGAAGGTGAGTCACCAAGACTCAGTATGTAACCCTTCCCCCGTTTTAAAAAAAACAACATTCCATACACAACATATAACAGTTAATATGCAGAATATTATATGCCCAACCTAGCCAACCAAACGCCTTTGTCTACCCCATGTGGTACCAAACCACTGGTGACCGTAGTCACAATGTGTTACCAAAACACTGGTGGTGCCAAACCACTGGTGACATATAGTCACGATGTGTTACCAAAACACTGGTGTCCGTAGACACGAATCAATTGATGGGGCCAACCCATCGTGTGATACCAAATCACCGCGCATTTATCCCATATCTCAAGTGGGGCTAACCCACGGTGGTGTTAACCACAGGGACAAGTCGCTATGAGGTACCAAACCTCTGGAGGTACCAAACCTCTGGTGACATATAGTCACAGTGTGTTACCAAAACACTGGTGCTCGTCAGCACGAAATATCACTGCCCCCTCCTCTCATATAACCCACAGTAGGTAAACAGTTATCAACAGATCTCATGCATTTATCACCTGTATCAATAAGCCATGCTTCCCAAAAGCATTAAAGTAATCTCATATTAACAGAGACTTACTGGGATCCTCACTTGTACCGTTAAGGTACCAATCCGCATCTACATCAAGCAGATTTACATACAAAATATATATTTAACACAACATTAACTGCTATAAGTGTGTATGTACACACCTGTCACCCTTGGATGTTCTAAATCCCGAAAAGAGAAGTCGGCCACCCTAGATCTCACTGTTCCTATATTCGGCCAACTATGGGATTAGTACCATGGCCTATTCGGCCAAACCAAAATATTAGAGAGGGTTCCTTGTGAACCCGAATCTCACCTTTGCCTTTGCTACTCACCACGGCACTCAATTCCCGAATCTGGTTCACAAACTATAATCGGTCAATGGACAATGTCAGTAGCCTTCGGCTTTTAATCACTTAGAAGAATAATCCATTACAAGTAGGCACTTACCACCACTTACCCAAATCCGATTGACAGAGACTGGAGAGTTAGATCTACCGCTTGGATAATCTCGAAATTCCTAGATGACATCGATTTCAAAGAAAGATTAGCCGAACTATTACCAAATACCGGATTTCGACTTTTCCTCACATCCAAATCGATGAGAACATAAGAGAAATTATTAGTACATTCGGGTAATGCCCTTACCTCATCAAACCGATTGAAAGGAGAGTCTCGAAGAGTCTTATACCACCTTTAGTGTTCGGCAAAAATGCATCCAAAGAGGAGAAGGGAATTTCGGCACTCTAGAGAGGTATATTCGGCCAAAACTTTGAAAATATGGAGAGGGGAAATTCGGCTATGGCTAGGGAGTAGGTTCAAGCTAACTAAGAAAAAGGGAAGAGGAAGGATTGGGGATTCGACAAAGAAGAGAGTAGAGGAGAGTTTCGGTTCAAGGAAGAGAAGAAAAGAGGAAAATGGAAGATGAGAGTGAGTAGAGAATTTCGGCAAAAATCTAAGAAAAGAAGAATGGTTTTCAGTTTTCTTTCTTGAGAGAGTTTGAAAAACAAAAAGAGGTGCTAGCCGAAATTATCAAGAAGACTCAAAAGAATTCGGCACCCTCCCTTTTCCTAGTCTCCTTGCCATCCACTCTCTTTGAACAAAGAGTTCAAAATTCGGCAAATACCCAAAACAACTCTAGGCCACTTGTTTGAAATTATTCAAATAATTTGAATAATAATCACATAATAATCCATTTAGAATAATGTCCTTGATTATCCCTTATTATCACTATAATTAAACAAATAAAACTCTCATATTATCCTTGATTTTAAAAGAATTTAAAGAGAGAAAGTCTCTCCCCCTTGTGCCGTCCACTTAAAGAGCAAAAAGAGAGGATTTTGTGATTCGAACCAAGGCTCTCCCTTGCTCCTTGGTGGCGTCACAAGCAGCTCTTAAGTGGGCTCACTTTGCCACTTATTCTAGGCTCATCTTTGTGTTAAAAATACCCACATCTATTCTTATAACACCCTCCTGCTGATGCTCCTTGCCTTTAAAGTTAAAACTGAAATTTTTCTATCAAACCGGGCACACTCAAAGCCTTAAATTAAGCTCTATTATTCCATTAATAATATCACAGCAGTTCATAATAAGAAAATAATTAAATTCCAAATAACCCCATATTTGGGATGTTACGCTTCTACCCCTTAAAAATAAATTTCGTCCTCGAAATTCCTTGATCAAAAGAGATGGGGTATTGCCGCCGCATCACCTCCTCGGGCTCCCACGTAGCTTCTTCCACTCCGTGGTTCCGCCATATCACTTTCACTAAAGGCACCGCCTTCCTACGTAGAACCTTCACATCTCGGTCTACAATCTGAACCTGGTTCTTCTTCAAAAGATAAATCCGAGTTCACCTCAATCTCTCTCTCATCGCACAACGTGCGAAGGATCTAACCGATACTGTCTCAAAGATTGATACATGAAAGACATCATGGATCTCGATTCGATTCTGCGGCGGCTCTAGGCGATAAGCTACTGGTCCTACTCGCTTTACAACAATATATGGCCCGATGAACCTTGGGCTCACTTTCCCTTTTCGTCCAAATCTCAACACCTTTTTCCAAGGCGACACTTTCGAAAAGACCTTGTCTCCCACAAAGATACTCCATTTCCTTGCGTTTGAGATCGGCATAAGACTTCTGTCTATCGATGCTTCCTTGAGACGAGACCGAATCACCTTGACTTTGTCTTCGATCTCGCTACCATTCGGACCCCGAACTTGTCGTTCCCCAACTCCGTCCAACACGTAGGGTACGGCATTTTCGTCCATATAGGGCCTCATATGGAGCCATTTGAATACTCGCTTGATAACTATTGTTATAAGCGAATTCCGCTAATGGTAGGTACTCCTCCCAACTACCACTAAAATCCAAGACACAACCTCTTAACATGTCCTCTAAAATCTGTATCACCCTTTCCGATTGCCCGTCAGATTGTGGATGGAAAGCCGTACTGAAATCTAACTGTGTACCCAAAGCTTGATGCAATGCTTTCCAAAACCTTGACGTGAATCTGGGATCCCTATCTGAAATAATCGATACTGGCACACCATGCAACCTCACTATTTCATTCATATACGACTTCGCTAGCTTCGAGTGAGTAATCCATTCTCACCGCATGAAGTGAGCCGATTTAGTCGAAGCGATCCACAATTACCCAAATCGCATCCTTCTTGTTGGGCGTAAGGGGTAGCCCACTAACAAAATCCATGGTGATCCTCTCCCATTTCCATTGAGGATCTTTATCGGTTGAAGTAGTCCCGATGGTAATCGATGTTCACCTTAACTTTCTTTGGCATGTCGACACTTTCCTACGAACTCGCTTATCTCACGCTTCAATCCCGCCACCGAATCTGCTTTCATAAGTCTCCATACATTTTGCCGCCCCAGGATGCATAGCGTATGGGCCGCTATGTGCATCTTGGAGAATTTTTCTCGCCTTAATTCTGTATCCCTTGGCATACAAGCTCGTCCTTGAAAACAAAGCACTCCATCACTAGACAGATCAGACCCTTCCAAACCACCATCTTGAACTTGTACCCTCTTAGCGCTCAAGCCTTCATCCACTAACCGCTTTTCCTTAATCTCCTCAATCCAAGTCGGCTTTACTTGGAGTTCCGCCAAAAGACTCCCATCATCATATAGACTCAACCGAGTGAACATTGCTCTTAAGTCCGTCACCACCTTCCGGCTCAATCGCGCGGCTACCACATTAGCCTTACCGGATGGTACTCGATCGAACAATCGTAGTCCTTTAATAGTTCAATCCACCGACGCCATTTGTCTCGTGATTCGATCCTTCCGAGTCGGAAGATACCTCAAGCTTTTGTGATCCGTGTAGACTATCGACTTCTCCCCATACGTAATGTCTCCATATCTTCGAGCGAAGACGATCGCCGCTAACTCCAAGTCGTCGCGTTGGGTAGTTAACCTCATGCGGTCTTAATCGACGGGATGCATAGGCTACTACCTTCCCATCCTCGCATCAACACACATCCCAAACCAAAGTGAGATGCATCACAATAGACGGTGAATAACTTTCTCCTTCAGTGTACCAAAACCGAGCTTCCACAAAATTTTCCTTAGCTTATCAAAGTTTCCTTGCTCGCTTCTCCGTCCATACAAATGGAACACCTTTCCTTAGTAACTTGGTTAACTGCACGCTGCTATTAGAGAGAATCCTTCCACGAATCTCTCCGATAGTACCTGCTAAACCCGTAAAACTTCGTATTTCCCACCCGACCTTGGTGGTTTCCACTCCAATCTTGCTTCAATCTTGCGAGGTCTACTCTAATTCCTTCCGCCGATACTACATGCCCTAAGAAAGCCACTTCCCTAAGCCAAAATTCGCACTTGCCGAATTTGGCATATAACTACTTCTCCTCAATGCTTGCGTAACTATCCGTAAATGCTTGTCATGCTCCTCTTCTCGTCTTTGAATAAACCAATATGTCGTCTATGAACACCACGGCACGAATTGGTCCAAGTCTTGTTGAAATACTCTATTCATTAAGTCCATAAATGCCGCGGTGCATTGGTCAACCCAATGGCATCACTAAGAACTCGTAATGCCCATACCGAGTTCGGAATGCCGCCTTGTGAACATCACCTCCTTCACCCTTAATTGATGATAACTCGACCTAAGGTCAATCTTTGAGAATACCGACGCACCTTTCGGGGTTGGTCAAACAAATCATCGATCCGAGGCAACGGGTACTTGTTTTTGATCGTTAACTTGTTCAATCAAGCGTAATCGATGCACATCCGCATAGAACCGTCCCTTCTTCTTGACAAACAACACAGTGCTCCCCATGGAGATATACTTGGTCGGATAAACCCTCTATCCAGAGTTCCCGAATTTGAGCCTTTAGCTCCACCAACTCCTTTGGTGCCATTCGGTATGGTGCTATAGACACAAAGCCGCCTGTAGCAAGTCTATACCGACTTCGACTTCTCGATCCGGAGGCGGACCGGAAGTTCTTCGGGAATACATCAAAGAAATTCCCCAACCGTTCGGACCTTTCCAACTACTAACCCCTTAGCTTCCAAAGCACGATTTGAACCAAATACGCCTCACAACCCTTCTTGACCATCTTTTCACCTTCAAGGCGATCACTACATTGGATAGATAATTCCTTCTATCTCCTATCATAACCACTTCATCACCTTCACCGCCTTAAGAACCATGCGCTTGGCGCGCAATCCAAATTCGCTTGATACTTAACCACCAGTCCATTCCAAGGATCAAATCGAACTCCCCAAACGGTAGTTCCATTAGATCACCACAAATACTACCCCTTGAAGTTCTAGGGTACGCCTCTATAAAGTTTGTCTACTATTACAGAGTGACCTAAAGGGCTAACTACGATCATCTCCCTAGAAGCGGTTTGAGTTTAGGTCCATAGTTCCTACCACACTACTAGCAATGTACGAGTGCGTCGAGCCCACATCAATCAATGCAACATAAGGAAAACCAAAAATTAGAAACGTCACGGTTATGACATCCGGTGCGTCACCTTCCTCGCGACACCTCATTGCGTAAACTAAGCCAGTCGCCTAGCCTCTGTGTTGCCCGAACCTCGCCTTGAGTTCCACGACCTCGGTTAGGACCGTTGTTTCCTCTGCCATTACCACGACCCTCTCTGTGGTCCCACATTTCTATTCTCGAGTGCGATTACGCCTCCTACTGATTCTTAGCTAGTTTCGGGGACAATCTCGACACGATGCTCCAAAGACCCACACTCGAAACATCCTTTATCACCGGTCCAACAACCTCCCCAATGGGTCTTTCCACGGCGATTACACCGAGTCGGCCTCGATTAGTAGTCGTGGGCCTTGCCGCTTTGATTGGGCCCACGGCCTAGCCTTTTTCGAGCACTCCCGCTTGATCCAAATGACCCAAATCCTCTCTTCTCGATTGTTCCTACTATAGCTTTGCCTCACAGCCTCCTTGATCCCTTCTTCCTACTACCTTAGCCTTCTCCACTAGGGATGAGAACTCACGAACTCTTTGTGGGGCAATCAGTAACCTTAAATCATCTCGGAGTCCGTCCTCAAAGCGGACACAGCGCTCATGTTCAGTAGCCACGATGCCTCTCGCATACCTACTCAGCCTTAAAAATTCCGCCTCATATTCCGACACGGACTTAGTTCCTTGCACTAATCCCAGAAAAGCCTTTCTCTGCGCGTCAGTGTAGCCGATACCCACATACTTCTTCCGATAGGTGGTTCGAAATACTCCCAAGTCAAATCATCTGCAGTAGCCCCATCTCAAACCGTAAGCCACCACCGATCGCTTCATCCTTTAGAAGCGACACCGCCTTTTCAGCTTTTCTTCCTCGGTCAGTCAAAGTCATCCATGATTCTTTCGCTGACTCTAGCCATGTTCCACAGCAGACTGGGTGCCACTCGACACACCTCGGAATACCTCCGCTCCGTTAGATCGGAGTCGCTCGGGGACGATTTCCGAGCTCCCACATTTCCACCAAACCAGACCACCATCTCCAAGACTCGCAAAACAACTTGCGATACCGCCTCACCACCGGCCCGATCCGGCTCTCACTCTAAAAGTAAGAGGTGGTGGTGGCGATGGTACCTCATTTTCGAACCTTGTCCTCGACTGACGGGTTCGGACAATCACCGTCATCCTACTACCCTACCACGCCCACGGCGTCCACGTCCTCTAGAACTCATTCTATCTACCGCGCTTTTAATCGATTAAGAGAAATTTTATGCGTTAGCATTTGTTTCACTTTATTACTCATGAAGAAATTTTATGGATAAGGTTTAATCGTAGATTCTTTCGAGCAAACAATGTTTCAGTTTCCTATCCTAGTTCACACAAAGAAGTTCATGCATCCATTCCTTAATAATTTCCATACCTATTCGCTCATCGGACGTTTTTGCCCATTTCTAACCCAGGGGTATTTTCGTCTTTTTCCTACAGGGGTATTTTCGTAATTTTCCAGAACCAAAATATTTTGATGACGATTTCCAAAGCTAAGTTGTTGAATATTTGTAAAATAGTTGAAATTTTTGGGCAAAACCATTGAATTAATATTTTATGGGTCAGGGGCATTTTGGTAATTTTACTCCTAAGGGTATTTCTGTAATTTTTCACAAGTCAAGTTTTTCGAGAAAAACGTTGTAAAAGTAATGTTCTAGGATTTGAGAAAGTCATTGCACAAGTTTTGAAAACATTAGGGTTTGTTGTTTCATTCTATTTCGAAAAACAAAGCTAATTCCCTTTTCGGGTTTTAATCGTCGTGTTTAGCCTATGACCGAGCCCTCCCGGTCGTCGTGAACCAAAGCTACGCACCAGGCGTAATTCGAGTGAAGAGGAGGTGGGTCACGCGACCGCTTAAATACCAAGCTCTCACCGAACCTTTCTAGACATGCGCACGGAGGTTACCACACCACTGAGCCCTCTGAGTTAGGGTGAACCGAAGCTACGCACCAGGTAGGATACCTGCGAAGAGGAGGTGAGTCACGAGGACTGCTTAAATACCAAGCTCTTCCGGATCCAATCCTAGACATGCGTACAGGGGTTACCACACCCTAGCTCATTGACTAAGTCATAGGTTGGTTTAGTTCCTTAAGTCTTATGCTTCGTTTGTGTTTGAGTAATCTAACCTTAGGGTCCAAATCCTATAAGTCTATCTACGTTCCATGCTTCCTACCCTTCTACAGAATATAATTCACCAAGAGGTTTAGATATACTTACCTGGGCGGATCGGTGCCGGAGACTCGGGCCATGCTGTTCAAAAACCAAGAATCATTCCATAAGGCCTACCAAAACATTTTTGGGCCTTGGGCCCCCACAGCTGAGCTTTGAACTGGGCTCTGATACCAATTTTGTAACAACCCAAACCCGGCCCAAACATTACGACCGAATTTGATTTGTTACGGAGAAAAACTGTTTGAACACCATTTTAAAACCAATTTAAGTTTTGTTGAAAACCTCTCGTTTTTGGTTATCTTGCCGAACCTATACTTAGATTTAATTTGGAAATTTAATTAAGTCCGGTTATTATACAAATTTCGAGTGTGCCTGACGGCACGATAAAACATTTTCGTGTTATTTTAAGAAAACATGTGATTTTAATTCAATTTTAATAATATAGTTTAAACAAAGTATCCAACATATAAGAAATAACAAAAGCAAAGTTTATGGAGGCCTTATTACAACCAAAATAAAAATAACCCAATAATAAAATAAAATAACTAAGTTTAAAGTTCAGTTATTCAAGTCCACTGCATGGCCACCTCGAGTCCAACCGGCTCCTCAACCGCCATCTACGAGTCACCTGAAAAATGTTAAAGGAGAAGGTGAGTCACCAAGACTCAGTATGTAACCCTTCCCCCGTTTTAAAAAAAACAACATTCCATACACAACATATAACGCTTAATATGCGAGAATATTATATGCCCAACCTAGCCAACCAAACGCCTTTGTCTACCCCATGTGGTACCAAACCACTTTGACCGTAGTCACAATGTGTTACCAAAACACTGGTGGTGCCAAACCACTGGTGACATATAGTCACGATGTGTTACCAAAACACTGGTGTCCGTAGACACGAATCAATTGATGGGGCCAACCCATCGTGTGATACCAAATCACCGCGCATTTATCCCATATCTCAAGTGGGGCCAACCTACGGTGGTGTTAACTCACGAGGACAAGTCGCTATGAGGTACCAAACCTCCGGAGGTACCAAACCTCTGTGACATATAGTCACAGTGTGTTACCAAAACACTGGTGCTCGTCAAGACGAAATATCACCGCCCCTCCTCTCATATAACCCACAAAGAGGTAAAACAATTATCAACGATCTCTCATGCATTTATCACCAGTATCAATAAGCCATGCTTCCCAAAAGCATTAAAGTAATCTCATATTAACAGAGACTTACGGGATCCTCACTTGTACCGTTAAGGTACCAATCCGCATCTACATCAAGCGATTTACATACAAAATATATATTTAACACAACATTAATCGCTATAAGTGTGTATGTACACACTGTCACCCTTGGATGTTCTAAATCCCGAAAGAGAAGTCGGCCACCCTAGATCTCACTGTTCCTATATTCGGCCAACTATGGGATTAGTACCATGGCCTATTCGCCCAAACCAAAATATTAGAGAGGGTTCCTTGTGAACCCGAAATCTCACCTTTGCCTTTGCTACTCACCACGGCACTCAATTCCCGAATCGGTTCACAAACTATAATCGGTCAATGGACAATGTCAAGAGCCTTCGGCTTTAATCACTTAGAAGAATAATCCATTACAAGTAGGCACTTACCACCACTTACCCAAATCCGATTGACAGAGACTGGAGAGTTAGATCTACCGCTTGGATAATCTCGAAATTCCTAGATGACATCGATTTCAAAGAAAGATTAGCCGAACTATTACCAAATACCGGATTTCGACTTTTCCTCACATCCAAATCGACAGAACATAAGAGAAATTATTAGTACATTCGGGTAATGCCCCTTACCTACTGAAACCGATTGAAAGGAGAGTCTCGAAGAGTCTTATACCACCTTTAGTGTTCGGCAAAAATGCATCCAAAGAGGAGAAGGGAATTTCGGCACTCTAGAGAGGTATATTCGGCCAAAACTTTGAAAATATGGAGAGGGGAAATTCGGCTATGGCTAGGGAGTAGGTTCGGCTAACTAAGAAAAAGGGAAGAGGAAGGATTGGGGATTCGACAAAGAAGAGAGTAGAGGAGAGTTTCGGTTCAAGGAAGAGAAGAAAAGAGGAAAATGGAAGATGAGAGTGAGTAGAGAATTTCGGCAAAAATCTAAGAAAAGAAGAATGGTTTTCAGTTTTCTTTCTTGAGAGAGTTTGAAAAACAAAAAGAGGTGCTAGCCGAAATTATCAAGAAGACTCAAAAGAATTCGGCACCCTCCCCTTTTCCTAGTCTCCTTGCCGTCCACTCTCTTTGAACAAAGAGTTCAAAATTCGCAAATACCCAAAACAACTCTAGGCCACTTGTTTGAAATTATTCAAATAATTTGAATAATAATCACATAATAATCCATTTAGAATAATGTCCTTGATTATCCCTTATTATCACTATAATTAAACAAATAAAACTCTCATATTATCCTTGATTTTAAAAGAATTTAAAGAGAGAAAGTCTCTCCCCTTGTGCCGCCCACTTAAAGAGCAAAAAGAGAGGATTTTGTGATTCGAACCAAGGCTCTCCCTTGCTCCTTGGTGGCGTCACAAGCAGCTCTTAAGTGGGCTCACTTTGCCACTTATTCTAGGCTCATCTTTGTGTTAAAAATACCCACATCTATTCTTATAACACCCTCCTGCTGATGCTCCTTGCCTTTAAAGTTAAAACTGAAATTTTTCTATCAAACCGGGCACACTCAAAGCCTTAAATTAAGCTCTATTATTCCATTAATAATATCACAGCAGTTCATAATAAGAAAATAATTAAATTCCAAATAACCCCATATTTGGGATGTTACAGATTTAATGTGAAATTTTTGCATAAATGGAATGTTTTGAATACTATGAATATTCGGCTAGCTTGGGTTTGTATTAAAAATGGTTAATTTTCATGTTTTGCGTTTAGGGACTAAATTGAATAAAAGTAAAACTTTCGAGAAAATTTTGTAAAAAATTAAAAAAATGACCAAATTGCATGAAATGAATTATTTTATTTTATAAATTAATATATTGAATGAAATTATTAATTTAGATCAAGACCGGGTGGAAAATCGAAGAAAATGGAAAATTACCAAAATGCCCCTAAACTTCAGTATTTCTGTAATTTAGCCAGGTAAGTTCGTATGAACTGTATTCTGTATAATTTTGATTAAAGTGAATGTTAATAGGTGATTATATTGTGATTAAATCACTATATATGTTAGTATGCAATTTATTGTGTTATGAAACGACGTAAATCCAACGACTTACGATGATTACTGAGTCCCGTTTGAACCTTAGGAATTCATAGGATACAAATGACATGTCATTAGGGTTACTGATTCTCAGCTCGAGAGAGCTTACCGATATTCAACTTGTATGAGCTTACCATTATTCAGCTCGTATGAGCTTATTGATTACAGCTCGTAAGAGCATACCGATTCAGAGCTCGTATGAGCATACATGATCTAATGATATTCTAAATGGTTCAACGAGAAATGTTCTGTTATGAGACGATATGAGTTCGATACGAACTAATACAGGTATACATATGAAATACATGGAAATGATGGTACATGATATATTGATATATTGAAATGGATGATATATGTATATGAAGAAACGTAAGAGAATGATATGTATCATGACATGTACATATATGAATATCTTTGATATGCTGATATATGGAAATTAAATAAGTTGAGACGAGTAATAAACTCAAGTGTGACATGTTGAGAAAAAAAGGTTATCAATGTTGAATTTATATGAAATATGTTCAAGTATGCTAACATGTGTTGTTGTTTGATGCTTAGGCAAGTGCAAAGCTGTTGGTTGAATGGTATTGTGTTTACTTATAAGTTGCATTGAAATGGTAAGTGCTCAAATGAAAATATGCTTGTACTAATGGAAAAGTGGTAAGGTTTAAATTATGCAATTTCTTATGAAATGGCTTATCATGTGATTAATTCGAAAAGGGCTATGTTTAAATGCACTAGCTTGTGGCTATGGTTGAATGATATGCTTATGACTTGTGTGTTATGCATATGGAACGGGTGTGGAAAGAAATGAAATGCAAATGAAAATAAAGAAATTTGGAAGAGTTTAAAGTTGTTTAAAATCCTACTATGTTAGGGATAATATGTATAGGTGATGCTGTGGATTTACTTATTTTGTGAGTTGTTGAATTTGGTTTTATGAATCGTGTGGTATCGGTATATGATTATTCTTGATATGTATAAATTTCATATTGGAAATGGATTGATATGATTAAAGTTTATACGAGCTTACTAAGCATTCATTGCTTACGTAGTTATTTTTCTTTACTTTTTAGATTATCGGAAGCTCGATCAGGTTAGAAGCTTGTCGGAGTTATATCACACTATCCATTAGTTCTATCGGTACTTTCGTATGTTTTGATTTTGGTTATAATGGCATGTATATGTATTCTGGTTAATGTTGGCTTGTGTGTTTAAATGTTGAAATGACCATTTGACTTGGTTGGGTTTTGGTATCTTGATGGTATAATGGCAAAGTTTGGCATTTATGTGAGTAGCCTTATTATGGTTAATGTTTGGCTTGTTTGTTTGAATGATAGAAGATGAAATGATAGTTGAATATGCATATGGTATATGCGCTTTATGATATGTGGTATATTTGGTGATTTGGTACCTTGTTATGTATAGGTATTTTGGTTAATTGATATTAGTTAAAGAATGACATTTTGGTACAAATGGTTTGTGTTTTGGTAAGTAAGATTTATGGTATGTATGGATGCAAATCCAAATTGGAAGTTAGTTGTTTATTTTGACCAAATGGATTACTTGGTTATACATGTTTATAAGTTGTTATTTGAGATGCCTATATGCATACTGGTTGAGTGTGGTTATACTATATGTATAAAGCGAGATTATGCATGATTTTGGTGCCTTGCTATGGCTGGTATACATGTGCATTTTTTACTGTAGGTACATCCTTGTTAGGTGAGAAAAATGGCTTGTAAAATAGCCTATTTTCGTCCACACAAGCAAAGACACGGGCGTGTGTCTTAGCCGTGTGTGGCACACGGCCAAGTGACACGACCATGTGTCCCTTGTAACTTGTAAAGGTTTGCAAGTTAGTATGTTCACACGGCCTAGCACACGAGTGTGTGGCTTGGCCGTGTGACCCAAGTCAGTATACTCACACGGGTAGGGGCACGGGCTGGGACACGGCTGTGTGTCCCTATTTCGAATGCCCACACGGCCTAAGATACGGGCGTGTCTCTTGACCGTGTGAGTCACACGGCCTAGCCACACGGTCGTGTGACCCCTACAATTTTGAAAATTTTAAGTGTTTCCAAAAAAATTTCTGAGTTTCTGATTTAGTCCCGATTTGTTTCTAATATGTATTTTGGGCCTCGAGGGCTCGTATAAGGGACAATATGTATGATTTGACTTGGATATAATGTGTTTATTGATATGATATGAAATATTTTAAATTTCTGTCAGTTTGATTTGTAAACGCCGGTAATACTCCGTAACCCTATTCCGGTGACGGATACGGGTTAGGGGTGTTGCAAAAAATCACATTTAATATCATTCTCTCTTTCATAATTAAACTCAACACCATGTCATCCCATATTTGTCATCAATATTCAAGAATTCTCATATAAGCAACAAATTCTTTATATTCCATTTATCTCTAAGGTACACATAAAGAACTATTTTCTTTCATCACAAAGCCTCTATCTTGCCATACCTAAGAGGCCAGGGCCCCTTTCAACCACCCCATCCTTACTATCTTGATATGAGCTGAAATTTCTCGTGACAAAAGAGTAATTTCTATGAACTTAAATGAAACGGGGCGTTTTCATCAAATAAGTCTGTTAGTTTGTTATTGCTGTTATAACTTTCCTTTGTCGTTTTTCTTTTATTTTCCCTATAACTAGGTAATATGGTTGTAATACAGAGGCATGAAATATACAGTGGGAAAACAACTCTTGGTTCTTTCCTTTCTTATACTCTCGTCTCTCCCAATTTTATCATTCTTTTCCTATTTTTTGGGTCAAGTCATATCACATCTCTCATCATTTAACCACTCATTATTATCACCATAGAAGCCAAAAAAAAAAATATGATGAAAGTAAATAAAAGATCCTTCATAAATAAAAAAATTGTTGTTAGAATTGGATTGGTGGTCAAGACGACTAGACCATCAATTTTTAATTCAATTGTTAAAATTAAAAAAAATAAAATTTCAAAAAAATCAAAATAAATAGAAAAATTCAAAAAATAATTAAACTCTTCCATAATGAAAATAACCGTTGACCAATTTAACTATTAACAATAAGTGATATGATAAATGAAATCATTGAAAAGCTAACACGGGTGGATAAATATATTGATGTGATATGTATGTTTAAAAAAATTAAAAATTTAAAAATTATTAAAATTTATAAATACACTAAAAATATTAGAAAAAATTAAAACCATTTATATGCTTCTAACTTTAGATAAAACAGAACAGAATTGTTTAGATCTCCTTAGACAAAAATAGAATTGCTGGGAAGCATCTCGAACTGCACTGTTTTTTCAAATCAATAACAAGATAAGAAGGTCAAGAACTAATCAGAGCCAGTTGGTCACAGCTCGGTTCAATGCAGGCCCAAAACCCCAAACTCACGATGTCTTTTCAAGATCGTGACAGCTGCACTTTGAAACCAAAGAACCGACGTCCTATTGTCATGTATTTGGCCACATTGTTGGTTTCTTTTTCTTACATTGAACGGAGAAATTTCTGGAGTTGCCAATGCCATCCTGCATTCAATATAATTTACTTTGGGAGAAGTGCATATCTTCAACTGCCAATAACCACATCCCTTTGGTGCGAAATTAAAGTACAATGCAACCACGGATGATGTTCTCAAGTTTATATTATTACATAGTTAATGAACAAAAGATAAGAAATTCCCACTAAGTTTGAGATTTAAATATAAATATAATTTATTATTTTAAATCTACCTTTTAAGAATTTTTATAATATTTCTTTATAAAACAATCTAAAAATAAAGATATAGTGAGAGAACAAAAATAAATTTAGTTTTTATGTTTTTAGGTGTGTTATACAAATAAAGTTTCACTCTTATTTATACGATGTCTTATATCTCTTTATAAGAACATAATTATCCAAATAAAAAATCATATCTTTATTATAATCATAATCATTCAATAGATATCTATTTAAATAATTATGATTCTTTCTTTATTAGATGAATTTCTACCAAATCTTCAATATAATCTAATTGTTTTCATATTGTATGAAGACCGATATTTGTATAGCTATTTTATTCTACTATTATTTTAATAACTTTTGATGAGATTTATTCTCCTGGCACCAGGAGCTCTCATTATTAAAGAACTTGCTTTTATTCTAATATTTTTGTGAATATATTGAACCTCCATTAAAGGAGAATGTTGAGATTCAACTGCTCTTTTATTAGTTTGTCATCTAGTATTATTTTTTACTATATTAATAGATTTTGAATGATATTCTTCAAACCATTCAAAGAATTTTATATAAATTTTATGGGTATTCATTTAAAGTTATTTTTTTAATTTTAAATCTTGACAAATTTTCAATCCTTAAGTAAGTTTTTCATATGAAATAGTACATCTGTAATTTCCTCTAATTTGATTTTTAATCTTTTCTCCTAATGAAGTAGGAAGTCATTCTAGAAAATTTTCTTTCTAAAATGGTTATTGATTATCAAATCTTTGCATAACTCTGATCATAAAGAAATTTTTATACCATTTTTATCGAATAATTATGAATATTTGTTAACAATCAAATAACATAACTTTTGAATTTAAGAGACATAACTCATCACTATAAATAGTGACAATTTTTTTTTATTAATAATCAAGTGACAACTTTTGATTACTTCAAACTTTGGATATTAAAAATGTTTTACCATTAAAGTTGTTTCTCAGAATAAAGAAAAATACAAAGTTGTAGGCAATGTTTAATATGGATAGTTCTGACTAACCATTTATTTTCTTTTTTGGAGATTACTCGGTAACAAAAGAAATTAATTATTGTTATCAGCAATCAATATCTTGATTTCGATAAATAAAAAAAATGGGTAGTTGTTTAATTGACGCAGGCCAAACCATTTTGGGAGGGGAACATAAGCTTAAAACCCCAAGCTCATAGGCAACACTGTTCCGCGAAGCCTCCATTTTGTTTGTATGTAACCAAAACTAGCCCCATGATCCAAAACAAACGTCTACCTCACCAAATGCCCCCCTCATAAAACTCCAAATTGTAAATGTGTGGCCGTTAGCCAATTCGTAAGCTAATCCAAAGGTTTTGCCCACTTCCTTCCAATATCTCCTCCCTATAAAGTCCCCCACCACACCTAACTTCATCTTCAAACCACAACACTTCAACAACTGTTTCGAGTTTTTTCTTTTTAAGACTTTCCCAATTCTGATCTCAGCCGTTGAGACATGGCTACTGCTGTCCCAGCCGTTGGAGCTGTTAACAAAGTGCCGGTATTACTATGTTTTTTCCCGCCTATTTTTTTGATCTTGTCTTAGTCATTACCGTAGCGTCTCTCGACTTTGTAGTCCTTCAACTGTCTCTTCTTCATTGTTTTAATCGTCTTTTAACTCTTAGAGGGAAAAAGAAATGCATTTCTAGTCATTTGTTTCTTGTTTATAGACAGTTAAGAAGAAGATCATAATTAAGTAATAAGGATATGGATTCTGTTATTTTATTACAAGCTTGTGGTGTTGTAGTTAAAAAGAGAGTTTCTTTGTTACAGCTGAAGTCGAATGGCCGTGGTCCAACTCCAAGCTCAATATTCTTGGGGAAAAGTGTGAAGAAGGGTACCTCAAAGGTCAACCAGAACAAGGTTTTTCCCAAGAATTTCAAGGTTGTTAGTGAATATGATGAGTCAAAGCAAACCTCAAAAGACAGGTGGGTGGGACTTGTCTATGATGAATCTGATGACCAACAGGATATTACCAGAGGAAAGGGAATGGTGGACACTCTCTTCCAGGCTCCTGTGGGAACTGGAACTCACCATGCTATCATGAGCTCCTATGACTACATCAGTCAAGGTCTTCGAACGTAAGTTGCATGCTAAGGGATTTCATGTTAAAAAGTTTATGCAAATTTGAAGAAATCATGGAATTGTAGTGTGGGAATTGACGTCGCTCAACTGTTTGTAGGTTCAACTATGACAATACCATTGATGGGTTCTACATTGCTCCTGCGTTCATGGACAAGGTTGTTGTTCACATCACCAAAAACTTCTTGAATCTGCCAAATATTAAGGTTTGTTCATAGAATGTTTCGAGATATGTTTAATCAGCTAAGTCTATCATTTTGATGAATATCAATAAAGTTGGATAATTTTGTGAATAACTGTGACAGGTTCCTCTTCTTTTGGGTATTTGGGGAGGTAAAGGCCAAGGGAAATCATTCCAATGTGAGCTTGTCTTTGCCAAGATGGGAATCAAGTAAGTCTATATCCTTATTGTTCCATCCCTCTCTTTAACATACTTGAGTGATTCAGGAAAATTGTTGACATTTGTTAGCCTATTAGTTTGACACAAATTGCTTGATTTTTTATAACAAGAACCTTCAAATTTTCATTTACATCCTTAATATTTAAATCTGTTGACAATATCCAGTCCCATTATGATGAGTGCTGGTGAACTGGAAAGTGGGAATGCTGGAGAGCCTGCAAAATTGATTAGGCAAAGGTATCGTGAGGCAGCAGATATCATCAGAAAGGGAAAGATGTGTTGCCTCTTTATCAACGATCTCGATGCAGGTGCGGGAAGGATGGGTGGAACCACCCAATACACGGTCAACAATCAAATGGTGAATGCTACCCTCATGAACATTGCTGATAACCCTACAAATGTTCAGCTCCCTGGTATGTACAACAAGGAAGAGAACCCTCGTGTTCCTATCATAGTTACCGGTAATGACTTCTCCACATTGTATGCTCCTCTTATCCGTGATGGTCGTATGGAGAAATTCTACTGGGCCCCTACTCGGGAAGATAGGATTGGGGTGTGCTCGGGTATTTTCAGAACTGACAATGTTCCTCGGGAAGACATTATCAAGCTTGTTGACACTTTCCCTGGACAATCTATTGGTGATTACCCATCTTTGAATTGAGGATATTTCCTATTGGTTGCTGACGAGAGAACGCTAATTATCTTTAATTACTTTTGTTGCAGATTTCTTTGGTGCTCTCAGGGCAAGAGTATATGACGATGAAGTGAGGAAATGGATTTCAGATGTTGGGGTGCAAAATGTTGGCAAAAGACTTGTGAATTCGAGGGAGGGACCTCCAACTTTCGAGCAGCCCAAAATGACTCTTGAGAAGCTACTTGAGTATGGAAACATGCTTGTCCAAGAACAGGAGAATGTGAAGAGAGTGCAGTTGTCTGATAAGTACTTGAAAGAGGCAGCTCTTGGAGATGCTAATGATGATGCCATCAAGAATGGAAGTTTCTATGGTTAGACCCCTTGATGGTGGCTTTAGGATTATAAAGAAATGAAAAACACAATAAAGGATATAGGAAGCTTACATGTAAGCTTTTCATAATTGTTTGGATGCAGGCAAAGCAGCTCAGCAGGTTAGTCTTCCTGTCCCTGAAGGCTGCACTGACCCATCGGCAGCAAACTTCGATCCAGCGGCCCGTAGCGATGATGGGAGCTGTGTTTACAATTAAAAATGTCAATGCCATGAAGGGAAAATAATCTCCAAAATGGGCATATGTTTGATAGAGTAGTACTTCTGTAATTGTATTTTAGCACGTGCTTCTATAATTTAATCCCATAGTTTTCACAACTGAGTCAACATAGTTGTGCATAAGACCCTGTATGTGCTACTTGTATGAAACTGAGTTATGCCAACATTCCCACTGTAAATCACCTTATCCCCTGTTTATGGATCTAGCCCACCTAATCGTCTCGATGTAGCTTCAAATGGGCCATCTTAAACTTTATACGCATACTGATTTGTGCAAAAAGTTGTATTGTAGCCTAGTATATTAATGGCCGACAAGCAACAAGAATTTGCACTGATTTTTTAAACGAGAAGCACATGCTGAAAATAATTGCGAGAAGGATCCAGAAAACCATTGTCCAAAAGGGTTCCATGGTGCTCCAACTGTATGCAAAATCTGTAAAAGGTTCAACTTAATTTAAGCCAAGGTTGGGAGAGCTGTGTTTGTTGTTTTCCCTGTCGCCATTGGTACTAAAATATAAGTTAAATTATGCTATTAGACCATGTACTTTATGCTTGTACTTTAATTTAGTCATTTTTAATTTTTATACTTTTAAAATTTTAAAATTTCAATTTTAACCAAATGGCAACTATTAAATTCATTAAGTTTCTATTATTTTCAAATTTTGATGTGTTAGTATGCGTAATGTTATGCCAACTTGTCATCTTCAGATTTAACTCACAAAGAAAACTAGTTAATAACTTTAATGAATGTCGTTTACTTTCAAAATCTAAAAAATATAGCGCTTAAGAATGATTTAGTTGAAGATTTTATACATAATATAGAATTAATAGTAGAATTTAATTAAATAAATTTAATTGTTACTATTTGATCATAACTAAAAATTTAAAATTTAAAAAATTAAAATTAATTAAATTAAGTATAAATATTAAATTCACAAACACCTAAAATTTACAAGATAAAGAAAATACAGGCTGCTGAAACAATTCAGATTATGAAGGCAGTATATATCGGAGATGGGGATAAAGTCTTAGCGTCCGTTATCAGACAATACTATAGAATCACGATGTCGTCTGCCTGACATGATGTGAGGCTAAATTATCAGCAAAAAGCTTCTTTATTCTTTCTTATTAGTTTAATAGGCAAAAAGAAAAAAAAAAGAATTATTATGCTTCAAGTGCAAGTTGATGTGCTGCTGATTAAACTAATGAGGGCAATATGTTATAAAAATATTTTGTTTTGTCCCCAAAGCCAAGCCAAGCCATCTGAGTCACCCTTTTTTCATTCATAGAGTCAAAAAAATGGGTTTGAGGTTTGAAAGTTTTCAAATCCTTATCTTCTACCAATTTTCAAAGAAACTTAAAATATTTGCATAAATTTATCTACAAGATTCCCTCTTAACCTGCTGCTAAAAAGAATGGGCTCTTAAAATCTTTTTAAGTCTGCTCAGTGTGGTGAGCACTTAATTCATCAACTATCCCTAGGATTTATTAAAATATACAAGTATATTTTGGCGAACCACATGATGCTTGTCGGGACAAGCATTGATAAACATAAAAGGAAGAATGTTTTGAGAAAACAAGATTAATTCATTTCTTGTGAGGTCCAATAATTATGTAACATAATCAATCCTTAAATCCTGTGTTGAAACAACAATTAAGGTGATGTAAAATCAAACTTAGGTAAAGTGATGGAGCAAGCAAAGCAAATTTCTCAACCACTCCTCTCCCTCTTTTTCTTTTGATGGCACAATTAGAAGAAGGGTAAAAGAAGAAAGCAATTTTTTATTTTGCTTCCGATGTCTGTCTGCACTCTGCATGCCTTTTTAGTGCATTTACGGTCCTTCAAGCTGTCAGATCAGCACCACCTCCCACCTAAAAACTAAATGCCTTTATTATTATAATTCAAATCATTAAATTTAAAAATACATTTGTGATATTTACTATATATGTTAGAAAATAAAAAAAATTAGAGAAATTATGTTGTTGTTTTTTTAAACTTATCGATTTATATTATTTTTTGAGAGAGAAGGGCGCGTTTTCTTTTATTGATCTATATTTTAGGACGCATTTTTCTTTTCAATAGTAACTTTTTCAACGACTACAAGAGGTCCAATAGCCATAATTTTTTCTATATAAATCCCTCCAAACTTCATTATTTTCAACTCAATACTCAATCTTCAATCCGAAATTCTCAATTCTCAATTCTCAATTCTCAATCCTCAATCCTCAATTTATTATTTTTAAATCTTTCTCTAAATCTTATTTTCTTTGATTTTATTTTATTCCTTATAATTTATAAAATGACAAATCAACTTATTCGTTTGAATGACAAGTATATCTCCGACGATCAATTACAAATGGTAAGAAAATATTATTAAATTATTTAATTTTAAATAGTTAATTATTGTGTTGTTAACATTATTAATTTTTTTATGTTTATATACCAGGTCGAATATCGAATTTTGAAGGCGTACATAAACAATTTAAGCGAAGGTGCATCGGATGTCATTTATAGGCACTTGCGAGATACATGATTTTTATACGTGGCTCGCATGCTCTAGGGGACTAAATTGGATCCCTCACTTATCAGTGCTTTGGTTGAAAGATGGAGATCGGAGACACACATATTCCATATTCCCTGTGGTGAGTATACACTTACACTCAAGAACATTAGTTTACAACTCGGTCTACTGGTCGATGGGGAAGTCATTATGGGGCCAGTGTTATTGTCGATTGGAGTGCAACATCCGAGCAACTACTAGGGAAGGTGTCGAACAAGTTTAGGGGCAGTCGAATCGAGATGAGATGGTTGGAGGACAACTTCAAAACTATCGAGGCTTTCGCGAGTGACGTTGAAAAAGAACAATTCGCACGTGCATCCATTTTGAGGTTGATCGGAGGTTTTCTCATGCCGGATAAATCTCGAAATCTAGTACATTTAAGGTGTCTACTACTACTAGCCGACTTGAAAGAAGCGAGACGACTTAGTTGGGGATCAGTGGTGCTAGAGACATTATACCGAGAAATGTGTCGAGCAATGAAACCAGAAAAAGTTAAAATCGACAGTTGCATGCTCCTTCTTCAATCGTGGACATGGTATCGACTACCTTTTTTACGCTACGGAGTAAACCCCCTTTATGAATTCTCACTCATAATATGGTAAAATTCATTTGAAAATATCATTATCGTTTTAATTTTTCATTGTTGTAATTTTAAAATAACATATTATTTTAATAGGTGGAACAACCCCGTGAGACGCAGCAGTATACCGATCGAGCTCGAGGATATCTGGCTAGCTTTAGATCAACAAACCGACGAGGAGATTAGTTTATGAATTTCAAAGTTATCGACTTTTTTATTCTAGCATTTGAAATTAAATATTAGGCATGTGCTACAATTTATAAATTTTTACTGCAGTTTGTATGGATGACATATACGAATCCGAGGATTCAAGAATGCGTTCGGCTGGATATTTGGCTAATCGCAACATTTGACACGTAAAAGTGTTATTGATCTTTTTTTAACGGTTAAGATGTACGAATTCGACCAAGTGATGCGGTAATTCGGGTGTACGCAACGTATTCTGTTGTCACCCCAAGAGCTTGATGACATGCACAATATCAACTTGTGAGGGAGACTCGAGGAAGATTGGTCAACATTCCATAAGAAGTATATCAAGATTTGGCAGCATAAGTACGATTAATTGCTGATAGGCGCTAAAAGTAACATGTTTTAGTCTCATTCTTAAGGCGTTTTTGGGTGATTATTCGATATTAAAGGTGAATTTATGCTCCTAATCCTTTAAAATTCATGTTTTTATACTTAGAAGAGTATTTGGAAGCAAAAGGAGTGAAAAAAGAGCAAAGCCCAGAAAATTGGAGCAAGGTACAAGGGCCACACGGGCTGCCACATGACCATGTGGCATGTAACATCCTAAAAAAAATATGAGTATCGATATGTTGCATGTTTTTGGTGCTTAGCTTGTGAATGATTAAATTTATGTGCTTACTATAGTCTTGAGAAGGCTCGAGATTTATTCAGAATTAGAATAAATTTTAGAAATGAGTACTTTATTGAAGTGGATCAAGTGACCCTGATGCTTAAGGTAATTAAGTGTAAAAAACTAGCATAAGTTGAGCTAGTAGCAAGGTGGAGTTGGCGCCATGAGTGTTGCTTGAGGGGAGAGGTTCGAATCCCATGGATAACATTTAGGTGACTTTTATTTTTGCACCTAGATTACTTGTGTCGGTCAAGCCTTATTTATGGTAAGGTTGGACTATTTCTTTTATGGCAAGGTGACTATTGGATAAGATAAGCTTGAACTTGGGGAAAGGAAATCCTATACTTATGGAATGAAGGGGAACACAAGGCATATCTTAAGGGCTATGTTTTGGAAACATTTGAATGGCCTTTTGTCCATGAACTTGGGCGGCTTTGTGGACTAAAGGGGGAGCCGAATTTTTTGGTAAGTTTTGGGTAAAGTTTGGTAGCTTGATAGAATTTTCATTTGGTCATTTTGCTCTCCCAAAAACATTTCTTCCTCTCATATTTTCCTCTCTTGGCCGAATGTGCTTGTGTTAGGAGAAAACAATCTTTGCTTTGATTCTTTTGGTCATTTTTGCAAAAACCCTCAAGTGCTTCATCTTGTATTTCTCTCCTAGTGCCAAAATTATCAACACAAAAAGCCATTTCTTTTTTTCTTTTTTTCCCATTGCCGAATACATATTTGTTCCTAAACTCCTCTCTTTTCTCTTCTCCCTATTCTCTTTTCTTCTCCATTTTACTTATCATTCAAACACATTCTTCCTTCATTTTCTTTCCATGGCCGAATGCTTGTGACCATCCCCATAGCCGAAATTATTTTCCCTATCCATTAAATCATAGCCGAATCTTCCATTCCTCATAACATTTATTCTCAATCATTTTCTTCTATTCAAACTTTGGATCATCGGTAAGAATCATTTTCTTTGATTTCTTTTGTTATTTGGTCACCTTGGCCGAATCTATAGGATGGCCTAGGAAGAGCCTTTAAATCAATAATCGTCCATTCTATTAAACGTTTCCTTTCGTTATATTTTAGTGAAATAGTGGAGGGTCGAATCACCATCTCGTCAAAGTCACCTTGAAGTTATTCAAGTTCGGATCATATCTAGCAAGGTAAGAAGGAACTCTTTAAGGATTCTTGATCACTCTCGTTTTTATCAATGACTATCATTGGCATTGTTATAACCGAAAGTTTTTATATAGGAATCCTTTGGAAATCACTCAGGATTTTAAGATAGGGTCGAAAAGGGTTGTTAATAGTGTTCGAAAGAGGGGTGGATCCGCTATTCCCCCTAAATTCAAATGAAGGACTGTTTCAGCAATCCGAGATTTTCCATCGGTTGTGGACCCTCATCCGGCAAAAATCAATTGTTTGAAGTCATTCGTACTCCTGAGCCTTTGACTGTTCGTGGTTCTTCATCAGGTTATGAACTATCGATTGAGGAGAAATCACAAATAGCTGTTGTTTGAGATTCTGAGGGTAAAGATCTAGATCGTTTATCATTAGAATAGTTTTATATTAAATATTAATGTTCTAATCAAGCGTGATAAATATTTAGGTATCGACGAGCGGGAGAGTATAGTACTCACCGTAATCAGGTGTGTAACTTCACACTTATCTTATGGGTTATACTATGCCGTAAGTAATTGAATAAAATCGTAAAGTTGATAAAATTTGAAAATACGGTTTATTAGCACTTTTGGTGTGAAAGCATGAAAACGGTATTAAATTTGTGAAAATTATGAATTTGCCCTTAATAGGCTATATTGTTAAAAAGTGATTTTTTTGGGCCATATGAATTATTTTTGATAAATTGGCCAAGTGAGAAAATTGTGAAAAGGGCCTCATGTGTATAAATGGGCCAAAATTGCTAGATCGATATATAGGCCAAAATTGCTAGATCGATATATGGGCCAAGACTGCTAGATCGATATAAGGGCCAAAATTGCTAGATCGTTAAATGGGTTAAATTGTTATTTTAACTAATGGGCCAAGTTGATAACTTGTAATATGGGCTTTTTGTTGAAATTTACCTTATGAATATATTGTTATGCATTATATATATACATGACCGCATGGGTTGGGATAATTGTGAAGAAGAAAGAAAGGCTGTTGCCAAAATCTAGTTTGGTGACTCTGTCACAATCTAGTTCTTGACTCTGTCACAATCTAGTTCGGTGGCTCTGCCACAAATATTTTAAATGGCTTAATGCCTGTGATTGGTGTGTTGGCGGGGTGGGTTGACTTGATCCCCACAGGTGTGATGGTTGGTACGGGTGGTGTGTAGCGGATGGAAATTAGGCTTGGTTGGGAATTGCATATCACATGCATTTTTATATTTGATTTATATATTGTACTTTTGTAAATGGGCTCAAGCCCAATTTAATGCTTAAATGGATTTGGCCCAAAGGACACGGTAAGTGGGTTACACATTGAGTTCTAAGTAACTCACCTGCTTTTTCTTACCCTTCTCGTGTAATGATTATTGATGGAGACTTGGGCGGGGATGACTTTGTGAGGAGGCCATACTACGAATGATGGGCTTTTTTATAAACTTGAACTTCTTTTAAATATTTTTATTTAAGTACTATTTCCATTGCGATGTAATAAGGCCTCTGGTATTATTTTTATGGATTTTTATTCGTAGATGGATTTTTAGTATGTTTTAGTTACTTAAATGGGGTTTATTTAAATTTTATAAATGATTTCTTAAACTTGCGTATAAAAAGGGGATTTTCTTAAATATCACTTAATCCAAAATATTTCGTGAAAACTCTTTTTATAAATCTAAGATTTCAACCAATTATTTCTCTGAAAATCAAACTGTGAATTCTGATGTTTTAAAATCATGGTTTTCAACTAAATCTCGATTTATGATAAATTCCATTTTCAAAATCGTTTTCAAGAATTGCTTTCATTAAAAGCATTGATGACTAGATGTAAGTTCGAATTGTGTAGCATGTCAAGTCTGGTCTTAACGCATAGGCCGGGTATGGGGTGTTACATGGCAGGTCGTGTCGATTTCGCGAATTACACTCCAAAAAGTAGAAAAACGAGTTTTTTAGGGTTTTTCGGGCATTCTGAGACCTATATATGACAAAAATAAGAAGATAGGAGCGAGCCGTCATAGAATACTCAAGAAAACAACTCAAAAAATACCATTGAAGCTGATTCTGAAGCAGATTTCCTTCAAGATTAAAGACTCTCAGTTGATTTCTTAGGAGATTATCATGAGTTTCTTTATTTCTTTTGGATATACTTTCTTTGAGATTTTTTTATTTGTAAGAATGAATTAATTTTCTAAATACCTAGTGAGGTGAACCCTATGATGAATTCTCTCATTTGATTTTTATTTTACGCAATAAAGACTTAGATCTTGTTTACAATTATGTGTGCTTAATTCTTGATTTGATATTTCTAAATTATTGATCCATGTTTGATGTACTTAAATCAGAGGAGGAATAAACCCTTTTTAAGAGTAGATCTAGCGTAATTGAGTAGAGTTGCATGCAATCCTAGAAATAGGACGACCTAAATCTACCGGATTAGAGTCAAATCTAATAGGGGAATCCATAGATTGAGTTAATGTGATAATAGGGGTTTTAATTAGAAAGAAATTTCAATTAATCAACCTAGAGTCAGTTACTCTTATTCTTGAAGAGAGATATTAGCAGAATTTAGGGATTTTTACGGATCAAGATACTAAGTGAAGAAATTGCGTAATTTAGATTGATAATGATAGATGAAATCTAGGTAAATTCTTTTTTGGGCATTGTTTCACTTCTTGGTTGTTAACCATTTATTTTCCTGATTTTTCTTTGTCGCGTTCTTAGTTAATTAATTTAGTTAATTTTAGTTTTAATTAATCACTCGAATTTATCGATTAAATAATAGAAAGACGGTAATTACCAGTACTTTTAGTCTTCATGGGAATGATATTTTTGCTCATCATAGCTATACTATTAATTGATATGTGCACTTACCTTAGTCGAATTTTTAGTTGGTTTACGACTGCATCAAGTTTTTGGCATCTTTGTGAGGGACTAAAATATTAGAAAATTTTTATTTCTATTAATTTAGTCATTTTTATTTTAATTTCAATATTTTTGTTTTGAATATAATTTTTATCATTCTAATTTTTCGTTTGTTTGATTCTGATAGGTTCTTTTGGTTTATGACAAGAGGAAATCCGTCGAAACCATTAATTTTTAATAGTGAGATTGAAAAAAGTGCTCACAGAAATCGGAGAGAAGTTAGAGAAGCAAGGCAATGTCAACATATTTTAATAGACGACCAAGAGGAAAAGGATATTATTGTGGAGATGGATGATAATCAAAATAATCAACAGCCTCCTGCACCTCCTGCTCCTCGTACTATGTTTTATTATGCTAAGTCTACTCTGATTAGGGTTGAATCGAGTATCATTAGATCGACTATTGCTGCAAACAATTTGAGCTGAAGCCGAACACAATTTAGATGGTACAAACAGTATGTCCAGTTTGATGGGTTACAAGATGAAGATCCAAATGCTCATTTGGCTAACTTTCTAAAGATTTGCGACACTTCAAGATTAATGGTGTTACTGATGATGTCATACGCTTACATGTATTCCCATTCTCTTTGAGGAGCAAGGCAAAACAATGGTTGAATTCACTTCCACGAGGTTCTATCACGACTTGGGATCAAATAACTGAGAAGTTTCCATTGAAGTACTTCCCACTGGCTAATACAGCTAAGTTGATGAACGACATCTCTTTTTTTGCTCAAATTGATTTGGAGACATTATATGATGCATGAGAGAGATTTAAAGATCTTTTGAGATTGTGCCCTCATCATTAGGGGTGAGCATTCGACCAAATCAAATGAAAATTTTTTGAGTTAATCGAGTTCTCGAATCCTATTTCATCATCCTAACTCGATTTGAAATTTTTATGAATCGAGTCAAGTGAGATAGAATTCGAATCGAATCGAATCAAATATATTTGTTCGAGTTAAATTAAAAAAATGAATTTGGTGTTGTTTATTTTTATGTAATTTAAAAAAAAATATTTTTATTTAAAATTTTTAAACATGATCATACAACGAAAAATTGAAATAAATAAGTGAATAAATAAAAGCAACACAATATCAGTCCAAGTAAACAATGACAACACAACAAGATTATAATAAAAAAAACATAAGCAAAAGTCCAAGTAAACAACATGAGTCCAAGTAAACAACAACAACACAACAATATTATAAGAAAAACATAAGCAAAAGTCCAAAATACAGCAAAAACCTACATGGCTACATCATTCCAAACAACAAAACAAAAAATAAAAACAACACAACAAAAGTCCAATAAACCAGCAGCAATAACACAACAAACTAATAACAATAACACATTAGTTCAAAAATCATTATAGAATAGCTTAAGCTTCTTCTTTTGCTTCAAACACCATCGGTAAACTTAAAACATCTAGTAAAAGTATTGAATAAGTTAGTTAAATGATAAAAAAATGTTTGCAAAAATAAATTAAATAAACATTTAACTTTATAAACTAATGATAAGTATATTACCTTCTTGAGCTTCGGGTATTTTGGATAAGTAGCAAATCTAAAAACAAAAATATTAGTTAAAGTATGAGAATGCTTACTAATATAAATAACACAAAAGCTTATTTAATGAATCAAAATTAATATATTACCATCTTCCATGGTTTGAAGTTCATCAAGATTGTCTTCAAGATTGATGGTACCATTATATTTCTGAAGCCAATCTTGTGTGCAAACCAAAGCCTCGACCATGAGAGGAGTTAGAGAACTTTTAAAACTATCGAGAACACATCCACTCGTGCTAAATGCACTTTCCAAGGCAACTAATGAGATAGGAATAGCAAGAATATCTCGAGTCATTTGTGCAAAAATGGGGAATCTAGGACTGTTCATTTTCCACCACAATAATAAATCAAATGAACTTGAATTGTTTACTTCTTCCTCCTCAACCAAATACCTATCCAACTCAGGTTTACTTTCTAGTCCAACTTGTTTATTCTTCTTAAGGTAGTTTTGCTTAGCCAAGCCCGCTTGTATTTCTGATTGATCTATTTCCATTAAACTGAAAAGATTTGTTGAAGAACTAAATCTACCTTCGAACAAATGAATTCTCCCAGCATTAGAAGAATACTCATTGAACAAGCAATGCAATTCTTTATCAATCATTTTCATAATGTCATTAGCAACATTAGGAAAAAGCAAGTTGGCCCCAAAGTCCCAAAAAGCTCATTTTACATCGCGGATCAAAGATAACTGCCAAGTAAACTAGCATGTTGATCTTGTTTCCTTCGCCCCAATACTTATTATACTTATCCCTCACTTTGGAAGTCATAGAAATTATGTCTAAATCTTCACAATCTTGCCACCTATAAAAAAGACAATGCACATCAGTCAATACTTCAAAAAGTGAATTAGAGGTAACATGAAAAGACCTAGACACCTTCAGTGTAAGATGATAAAAAGGCTCTAGCACTTTTATAAATCTTCAAACAATTTCCCAATCATCAAATGTATGAACTTCATCTCCAGCAGTGAGGTCAAGAAAAAAGTTATGATCATCACGTACATATGATTCAAATGCACGCGTATATTTTTCTGCCACCTTTAACATCATATAAGTTGAGTTCCATCTAGTAGGCACATATAAACACAATTGAGCTTTACTATCTATCATTTCTTGTTTTGCCCATTGGTTGAATTTTTTCAACCTTGATGGTGATGCTCTTATATACCTCACAGCACTTCTAACTCGATCCACAGACACAGAACCATCCTTAATACCGTATTGCACAATGAGATTAAGAATGTGTGCAACATATAACATATGCATAAATTTCCATTTGCAACAGAAGCATTTCGATGATTCAATTTCTTTCTAAAATATTCAATTGCAACACTATTTGCGGAGGCATTATCAACTGTAATAGTGAAGACCATCTCAATCCCCAAATCTCAAAGACATTTTTCAAGGGCTTAACCTATGCTTTCACCTCTATGAGTAGATATTGGGCAAAAATTTATGATCTTTTTTTGCAACCTCCACTCATCATCCACCCAATGTGCCATTAAAGCCATGTAAGATATCCTCTGCAATGAAGTCCAAGTGTCTGTCGTCAAAGAAACTCTACTTATATCTTTTTTAGAACAATTCTTCATTACACTCTTCATGGAGTTAAATAAATTTAGACAATCCCTTCTAATTGTCAAACGAGATGGAATACTAAATCATGGGCATGCTATAGAAAGAAAGTATTCAAAACTCTCTCCCTTTACAATTTTAAAAGGTAGTTCATCCACAATTATTATATGAACCAATGCCTTTCTAACAACATCTTTATCAAACACCCAAGTTTATAAATCTGTTGTTTCTTGGTTAGTCTTCACAAATGTTAATTCCAATTTCTTCAAGTCAGAAGCATTACCTCGAGGTCTTTTTAAACATGTTTTCAAATGATTGTTCAAATTTGTTGTAGAACCCGAAGTTGATTCCATGGTGTAAGTAGTATCACAAGCATTGCACCTTGCTCTTTTCTCCCTCTCTTCAGTTACATATTTGGTGAAATGGCTCCAACAAGCTGCCCTTGGAGTAATCTTTCATAGAACATTTCCCTTAGTTGTTGTTTTATCATCTCTACTTGGAGAAGAATTTTGTGAACTTTGAGTTGAACCATCTCGTTTTGGAATTGAATCACTCATCTACAAATTAAAAAGAAAAATTTAACTAAAGATAGTGTCAAAAAGAAAAAATTAAACCCTTATTTTACACTGAAAAAAAAGTCTGCATAAAAAAATCATTGTTAAAAACTCCATTATTCAGACCCCTAGTGTAACAGTCCATTTTTGGGTCAAATCGGAACAGTAGTTTCGGGACCACAAATTCGAAGTAGAAATATTTATTTTATTATTTCTTTAAGGTCTACAGTATGATTGAATGATTGTGTGAGAATTTCGTTAAGAAATTTTATCGATAGAGTGTCCAATTTGACTAATAGGACTAAATTGCAATAGGTGCAAAATGTGTTTTCTAAAAGTTAAGGGTGTTTAATTGTAATGAATTCTTAAATTGGAGGTCCTTAAATGGTAATTAGACCATTATACCTTAAGATGGACAAAAATGGACGTGGAGTAAGTAAAATTTCAAAGTTTAAGTGAAGGGCATTTTGGTCATTTGGTAAATAAAGACAAAATTAACTAATAAAATGATGTCATCTTCTCAATTTCATCCTCCCATAGCAAAATTTCACAAGAGAAGACATAGCTAGGGTTTGGCCAAGCTTTCAAGCTCGATTGTATGTCTGTTCTTGCCCATTTTTTAATGATTTTTATGATTTTGAAGTTATCTCAACCTAATCTAGCATTTCCAAGGACTAATTTGAAAGAAAATTAAAGTCTAAAATTTTACCCATGTAGAATATGTATGTATTTTGATGTTTAATGGTAGAAAATGCATGTTTGATGTTAGGAAAACAACATTTACAAAGTGATTTTTGATGAAAATGTCAAAAAGGGACCTATTTGTAAAAAAGTTGTAAAATGTGTAGAAAAGTGTGAATAAATGAAAATTGAGGGCTGTTATGAGAACTAATGATATTTAGCTAGGCTTTGGTTGTGATGAAATTGAATGGAATTCATTTTACGAGCCTAGGGACTAAAATGTAAAATGTCAAAAGTTTAGGGGTAGAAATGTAATTTTTGCCATAAGGCGTTTTTGGGATGAACTAAATAATGTGATGATTAAATAAGTTAAATTTGATATTGTAGATAAAGAAAAGTGAAGTTCGAGTTTAGACTGGGGAAAGAACAAGGTTGTGGACTAAATCGAACTAATAGCCATTTTTGTAACCGAGGTAAGTTCGTATGTTAAATAAGATTTAATATAATTGTATTTAAATGCTTTAATATTGCATGAGCTGTATGATTGATTATTTGAACGAGTCTAATTCTACGAACGAGTTCGACGATGATTCGACAAGTAAGAAATCTCGTTTGAACCTTAGGAATAAATTAGGATCAAGTGACATGTTACTAGGAATTTATGTGATTATGTGAATTATGTGATTCGGGTGCTGGTCCTGTATGTCCTACCGGTGGCTAAGTATACCGGCATGTGTTGCGGTTACTTGACAGCTTGTGTGAGCAGACCCGTTATCAGCTCAAAAGTGAGCTTATATGTGATTGAGGTAGCATTGGCTACAAATGTGGCACCATGTGTGCAAGGTTTTGATAAACCATAAATGTAACATATTTTAGTTCCATGCTTGGCAAATTTTTGGATGGTTTATGATGAGAATTAGTGAATTTGATGCTCCTAATCCCTTAAATTCATGTTTCTATACTTAGGAAAGCATTTGGGAGCAAAAGGAGCGAAAAAGGGGCCAAAATCGGAGTTTTCAGGATCCACACGGGCTGGGCACACGCCCATGTGCCAGCCCGTGTCGATTTTGCACCCTGCTTCCCTGTTACACGGAAAAACCCAATTTTAGGGTTTCTGAGCATTCTAAAGTCTATAAATACACACTAGAAGAGGACCTAAAGGGACACGCAGAGTAGAACAAAGAAATTACTCGAAGGAAGCCGTCAGATTCATCTCGGAAGCAAATCCACTCCAAGATTGAAGATTTCCATCAAGTTCTTTAGAAGTTTTTGGGTTCTTTATGTCTTGTTGTTTTCTTGATTCTAAGATGTTTTCCTTTTACGTTATGAACTAAACTCCCTAAATACCTAGGGAGGATGAAACCTAGATGAATCTTATTATTTAATTATCTGAATTACGTGATAAATACTTGTTCTTGTTCTTAATTATGTGTTCTTAACCCTTGCTTTAATATTTTCGTGATATTAATTCAAGTTTAATGTGCTTATTCAAAGTGGAGCAAAAGTCCTCGCTTTAAGAGAAGATCTAGCATAATTAAGCGGAGTTGATTACAACCCTAGAAATAGGATGACATAAATCTGCCGGATTAGAGTCAAATCTAATAAGGGAATCCATAGATCGAGTTAATGCGACGATAGGGGTTTTAATTAGAAAGAGATTTCAATTAATAAACCTAGAGTTAGTTGTTTTTAGTCTCGAAAGAGATATTAACATAATTTAGGGATTTCTACGGATCAAGTCAAGTGAATAAATCATTTAATTCAGAGTCAGAATAATAAGTGAAGTCTAGGTGGATTCTTCCTTGGGTATTATCTTTATTCATTGGTTTATTTCAATTACTTTCTTCACTCTCTGTCGCGTACATAGTTAATTAGTTAATTAAAATTTAGATTAAAATAAATCCCCTTAATTATTAGGCTAAATAATAGAAAGATAGTTATTACTAGTAATTTTAGTCCTTGTGGATACGATATTCCGGACTCACCATACCTATACTACTGTTCGATAGGTGTGCTTGCCTTTGTCGAAATATTAGTTAGTTTCGAGCCCATCAAGTTTTTGGCGTCATTGCCGGGGACTAAGATATTAAGAGCGCTTAATTTTTATTACTTTAGCCATTTTTATCTTTATTGCAATTTATTTGTGTTTTTTATTTTAATTTACTGACTTTTCTTTTATTTGCTTCTGGTAGGTATTTTTAGTTTATGACTAGAAGGAATCCGTCAGGACCATTGCTTTTTGACAGTGAGATTGAAAGTACCGCTCCCAGAAACCGTAGAGAAATAAAGCGAAGTCTACAGTATATAGAGGAAGAGCAAGAGTACGATACCAATATTACCGAGGAGATGGCTGATAATAATCCGCTACCTCCTGTGGTTGCCACGAATCTGGTGAATCAAAATCCTGCTCCTCGTACTATGTACAATTATGCTAAGCCCAATTTAACTGGGGCTGAATCGAGTATTGTTAGACTTGCTATTGCTGCAAATAATTTTGAACTGAAACCTAACACTATTCAAATGATTCAACAGTTTGTTCAGTTTGATAGTTTGCAGGATGAGGACCCAAATACTCATTTGGCCAACTTTCTAGAATTTTGTGACACTTTCAAGATTAATGGCGTTTCTGATGATGCCATTCACCTTCGGTTATTTCCTTTTTCATTAAGGAATAAAGCTAAATAGTGGTTGAACTCGTTACCACGAGGTTCCATCACTACTTGGGAACAAATGACCAAAAAGTTTTTATTAAAATATTTTCCGCCGGCTAAAACGGCAAAGTTGAGGAATGATATCTCTTCTTTTATGCAGATGGATTTAGAAACTCTTTACGATGCTTGGTAGAGGTATAAGGACTTATTGAAAAGGTGCCCTCACCATGGGTTACCTCTATGGCTACAGGTTCAAACTTTCTACAACAGTTTGAACCCCTCAACTAGGCAATTGATCAATGTAGCCGCCGGCGCTACCCTAAATAACAAAACACCTGAGGAGGCTTATGAGTTTATAGAGGAGATGTAACTGAATAATTATCAGTGGTAAGTCATGAGGACAAAGCTGATGAAAGTAGCCGGTGTTTTTAACGTTGATGCGGTCACCATGCTATCAAACCAGGTAGATCTCTTAAATAAGAAAATTGATGGTTTGTATGGTTCTTCGCAGGTACATCCGGTGATGCAATGCAACAAAAATGGAGGAGGGATGAACACCACATAATATCCATCTTACAACCCGAGCATAGAGAATAAGCAAGTCCACTATATGGGTAATAATTCTAGACCTCAGAATAATCCCTATAGTAACACTTACAGTACAAGTTGGAGGAACCATCCCAATTTCTCATGGGGTGGTCAAGGAAATCAGAGACCACAACCCCTTCCAGGCTTTCAACAACAACCCTACCAGTAGGAGAAGAAGCCAAACCTTGAAGAGATGCTGACGAAATTTATTTTGGTGTTAGAAACCCTCTTCCAAAACACCGAAACAGCACTCAAAAATCAACAAGCGTCGATTCAAGGGCTTGAGAATCAAACCGGTCAATTGAAAAAGATGATTTCAGAACGACCACAAGGTAGCTTGCCAAGCAACACCGAAACTAACCCAAGGGAGCAACTTCATGCCATTACTGTTCGAGATGAAGAAGGGTTAGCTGAATTTGAATCTGAATCGAGGCGGGAAACTGTGGTAAGCAATGGTATGGTTGAGGTAAGCCACAACGAACAAAAATCAGTAAGTAAGGAGTATACACCTCATGTGCCATATCCCAACGCGATAAAGAAAGACCGCACAAATGAACAATTCGGTAAATTTCTTAAACTTTTGAAAAATTGCATATTAACTTACCGTTTATTGAAACTCTTTCGCAGATGTCCAACTCAGTTAAATTTTTAAAGGAGCTTTTGGAAAACAAACGGAAGTTAGATGATTTTTCGCACGTGGAGCTAAATACAGTGTGCTCAGCTATCTTACAAAATAAAGTACCCAACAAATTGAAGGATCCAGAGATTTTTACTATTCATTGTTTAATTGGTAGTTTAAACGTAAATAATGCTTTAGCTGATTTAGGGGCAAGTATTAATGTCATGCCTTACAAAATGTTTAAACAGCTTGGTCTTGGGAAACCCAAACAAACTAGGATGAGCATTCAATTAGCAGATAAAACCATTAGATTTCCTAGGGGTATTGTTAAAGATGTACTTGTAAAAATTGATAAATTCATATTCCCAGTTGACTTTGTTGTCCTAGACATGGATGAGGATAGTGATGTCCCTTTAATTTTAGGACGCCCTTTTTTAGCAACTGCTAGAACTATCATTGATGTTGGTACATGTGAACTCACACTTCGTGTAGGTGATGATACGACTACGCTCCAAGCTCGTGATTTGGTTAAGACATCAAGTAATAAAGACGATTCTATAAATCCTGTTAATAAGACTAATTATGGGATTCAACCCTCTTTACAGGAAACTCTTTTGAAAAACACAAATGAGCCACGTTCTGGTTCATGCGCCAACAATGGAACCATCCATGAAAGACGAATGCTACAAATAGATGAACTAGATGAATGGCGGACTTATGTCAAAGAGGAACATAAGCAACACCATGTCGAGCTTAGGGATAGAACCAATCAATTTAAGGTTGGGGACCAGTCGAACAGGAGAGAGGAGTTTCAACTCCTCAAACTACCATGACCATGCGAATGAGAGGTAAGTCGAGCTTAGACTCTAAATAAGCGCTTCTCGGGAGGCAACCGAGCACTAACCCTACTAATTAGTTTATTTTTACTTCTTTTCATGTTTAAATGCAGGTTTTTGACCCACACGGCTTGGACACACGGGCGTGTCCTTGGTCGAAGGGAAACAGGGCTAAAATTTTCCCAAAAATCGACAGAGACACGGCCTTAAATTAAACCACACGGGCGTGCGACACGGCCATGTGGACCACACGGCCTTGACACATAGGCGTGTTCTAGGCCCTGTGAAACCTGGAATAATTTTTTTTTGAATTTTAAAACAAGTCAGAGAGTTACACAGGCACGGCACATGGCCGTGTGTGAGACACGGCCTAACCACACGGGCTTGTGGGAGGTCACACGGGCATGGGAGAAGCGAAGGATGATATACATGGTTGTGCGGCTCGGCCGTGTGAAGACTGGGCTATTTTTTTCCCTCGACGAACACGGGTTGAAAACAAGCCACACGGGCGTATGACACGGCTGTGTGGCCCAACAGGGACCCCCACACAACTGTGTCACCCCATGAAAACCCTAACCCCTTTTCTCTTTTCTTATTTTTTCTTCTTGTTTTATCTTATTTCTATTTCTATTTCTATTTTTATTTTATTTATGTTTTATGTTTCTTATTATCTTTTAAAGACTTGTTTAATATATTTTGAACTATATTTTAGTTATTATGGTTGTTCCTAATCGAGTAATCCTTTAATCTTCTCCACCAGTTGTGTTTATTTTCTTAATAGCTTGCTCAAAATCATGCACTACATTTAGCCCTCTCTACAATTCCGCTAGTCACTAATTTGAGGACTTCATCCAAACTTCAGGGCAGTTTCACTTCTCTCCCTCTCTTATGATATTCTACTTATACTGTCATTACATATATTCATACATTGAGGACAATGTATATCTTAAGTGTGGGGAGGTTATTTATATGATTATTAGAAAATGCCTGAATTATGTCTTGTATTCAAGTAATTTTCTTATTTTACTATTAGAATGAATTCTTATCGATTTGTGATTTTTATTAATATGTTTTAGATTAAATTCATAGGTAATTGTGCATTGATTGTTTAAACTTTAAGACATTAGAGAATCAAGCATGATAAGTCTATTTTCAGAATAAAAAAAAAAATTGCTAGGTTGTTTCCTTAAATTTGAATATTACCTTGAAGTTTGAGATTTACGAGATTGACATCAAAAACCGTAATTTTTGTGAGATTTTGAGCCTTTAGAGCATACACTTTTCTTGCTCACTTTATTATTGGTTATGAGTGTGTCAATATTGATTTGTTATTCTAGAACTTACTTCGATTATGCATGTCGAGACCACACTTTTGATTTGATATACTGGGATGATAAAGGCACTTAGGTTTCAACCCACTTATCCCATTAAAATCCTACCTTCATAATTAACCCTTAGTGTAACACCCCTTATCCGTGCCCGAAGTCGGGACCGGGTTTGAGGCATTACCTAACTAATCTCACTTGACATCTCAAAACGGGCTATAAAATTTCGTTTAAACCCATCACTAGCACATACTCGGCCTAAGGGGCCCTAAACATACCTCCGAGAGGTATCGGAACTATTTCAGGAACTTTTATGAACTCAAGAAACTTTTCAACAAAGCAGGGGCCACACTCCCGTATTGGTCTAGGGACACGCCTGTGTGCCCCTAAGACATGCCCGTGTCTTCCACCTGTGGTCAATCCTGACTAACTTCACACGGCCTAGACACGCCCGTGTCTTCCACCCGTGGTTAATCCTGACTAACTTCACACGGCCTAGACACGCCCGTGTCTTCCACCCGTGGTCGATTTAAATTCCCTAATTAATGTGCAGACTTTACACGGCTTGGGCACACTCACCAGCTTATCGGTTGGCCTTGCCACCTGAACTAGAAAAGATTCATGACATTTTTCATGTATCCATGTTGCACTGATACCGTTCAGACCCTTCACATGTCATAGTTCCGATAGAGGTAGAGATACAACCGGATTTGACTTATGGTGAAGAACCAGTTAGAATTTTGGAGCGAGAGGTCAAACAGTTAAGAAACAAAAGCATAGCCCTTGTGAAAGTATTATGGAAAAGGCACGGAATAGAAGAGGCTACATGGGAGCCCGAGGAAACGATGAGAAACCAATACCCTAACCTTTTCACTAGTAAGATTTTCAGAGACGAAAATCCTTAAGGGGGGAGAATTGTAACAGCCCGATTTAGGGGCTAGCCGAAACAGTGATCTCGGGATCACTAATCTGAGATTTGAGAAATTCATTTTCATGTTATATTATGAGTCAGAGAATGATAGTATATGTGCATGAGAATTTTGGTGCTTTAATTTTAGCGATTTCATGTTTAATCGCGAAAAAGGGACTAAATCGCATAAAGTGCGAAAGTTCCATTCTATAAGATAAAGGTACCAAATAGCCATAGATTGATAATTGGAGGTCTTTAAAAGGCAATGAGACCCCCCAATATTTGCTTGGCCAGCCATAGACTAGCATAGGACCCACATCTGAAACAAGCTTTCTCATTAGCTCGACACTCACCAGAATGGCGCCTGCCACACTGAGGGCATTTCGGTCTACTTGGTCAGACGTTGCCCACACTAGCAACTGATGTGGTCTGCCCTTTCGACACCGAAAATTTCTTTCCTTTACTTCGGGTTGAAAACCCCGCTAAAGTGACTGATTGAGTAGCGAAATCCCTCGATTTCTTAGATGAGGATTGGTGAGACTTATTCAGTTGTCTCTTCCTCGAGTCACGAGACTCATTCTCAGCTCTTTTCTTCTCTTTAGCGAACTCTTCGGCTTTACAGGCTCTATCTACCAACACTACAAATTCCTTTAGTTCGAGGACTCCTACATATAAACGAATATCTTCATTTAATCCATCCTTGAATCTCTTGTACATGACGGCTTCGGTAGACACGCACTCTCGTGCATACTTGCTAAGCCTTACGAACTTCCGTTCGTAATCAGTCACTGACATACGGCCTTACTTCAGTTCCAAGAACTCCTTCCTCTTGTGCTCGATGAACCTATGGCTGATGTACTTCTTCCGGTATTCCTCTTGAAAGAATTCCCAGCTAACTCTCTCCCTTGGCACCACCGACACTAGGGTGTTCCACCATTGGTAGGCTGAATCTCTCAGGAGATATACCGCATACTTTCAGCACTCCTCAGGCGTGCAGGATAACTCATCGAATACCCTGATGGTATTCTTGAGCTAGAATTCTGCTCTCTCTGGGTCATCGTCCTTATTTGCCCAAAATTCCTCGGCTTATTGCTTTCGGATCTTATCCACCGGAGGCCTTTCTCTTCTCACCACCTCAACCACTTGAGGAGCTACTGGAGCGGGTTGAGGAATTGGTGGGGGTGGAGGGGGTTGAGCGTTAGGATTTGCTCGGGTATACTCAGTATACCAGTTGCTCATCATGTGGAGAAAGGCTTCTCGAGCCTCATCCCCCTGACCCAAGGTCTTGGGTCTACTATTGGTTGGCGCAGTCCCTTGAGCGGGAGCCGGCACGTTACTCATAGCATCATCAGCTGCAGTTCGGTCTGGGTCAGAATCTATTTACTACATAAAACACGATTTTATACGTCAGGAGCCATCACAATATCATTACTCAAACACTCTTACATATGGCATGTATAGCTAGACTCGTACTTACGCTACGCTAGTCCTAGAACTGACTAAACCGTAGCTCTGATACCAATAAATGTAACACCCCTTATTCGTGCCCGAAGCTGGGACCGGGTTTGAGGCATTACCTAACTAATCTCACTTGACATCTCAAAACGGGCTATAAAATTTCGTTTAAACCCATCACTAGCACATACTCGGCCTAAGGGGCCCTAAACATACCTCCGAGAGGTATTGGAACTATTCCGTGAACTTTTATGAACTCAAAAAACTTTTCAACAAAGCAGGGGCCACACGCCCGTATTGGTCTAGGGACATGCCCGTGTGCCCCTAAGACATGCCCGTGTCTTCCACCCGTGGTCAATCCTGACTAACTTCACACGGCCTAGACACGCCCGTGACTTCCACCCGTGGTCGATCCTAACTAACTTCACACGGCCTAGATATGCCCATGTCTTCCACCCGTGGTCGATTTAAATTCCCTAATTAATGTGCAGACTTTACACGGCTTGGGCACACCCCCGTGTCCCTAGCCCGTGAAGCATACTGACTTGCAAACCTAGCATGCAAGGGGACACACGGTCGATCCACACGCCCATAGGGCTGACCGTGTGTCACACACGGCATAGACACACGCCCGTGTGTCTTCTTGTGTGGACAATTAGATGGCTATCTACCAAGCCCTTTGCCACCCTACATTACACACATATAAACACCAATCCAATTCAACATAATTCATAACCCAAAGGCATAACTAAGTACTCAATTCAACAACCATACACAAGGGCATACACTTCAAGAAAATCACTTTCATTAAGCATAAGAGTTTACCAAGTATCGGCCTAACTAAATAGACCATTACAAAAAGAAGACTTTAATGCCTTACAAAGCCAACACTTTAGCCAATAATTACGACCTAACAAAATACTCGAGTCCTATACATGCCATACTCAAAATAAGTCTAATTTGTTATACCCAAGTGGTGTCGATAGTGTGATTTTTGAACTCCTACGTTCTCGTTCCTCTAGTTATCTTGGCAATACTACAAGGAGAAAGAGCAATGAAAGGGGTAAGCATAAAGCTTAGTAAGTTTGCATGGATATAAATAACAACAATAAGCTCATAAAATAATCTATCCATGACATTAACTAACCATACATAAGTCATAGGCTTCTTGCCATACTTACTCACAATTGCCCTTATTTAGCACATACCGTGCCACATATCGTAATCGTTTCTTCGTGACTCATTCACGAGTACCTGTATTCACTCATTCCTATGACTTTAGTACAAATCTCATTTCTACTTCTAAACTCATCTACTTATCCCTTTAATCACTAGGGATAGTCAAAGATGCATATTCAACGTCATTCATGTAGGGACGAAGCCAACGCCACATCCCCGAGGTGGTCTTACATTGAGTCACTTCTAAATGCCAATGCCATATCCCAGATATGGTCTTATATGGACTTTCACATCAAGTATCGATGCCATATCCCGGATATGGTCTTATACGATTTTCATATTCCTTACCGAAGCCATATCCCGGATATGGTCTTATACGGGATCTCAACTCGGTGTCAAGGCCATGTCCCAGACATGGTCTTATACGGGACCTTATCTATTTCATATCTCGATGATAGCATTTTCATATTCACATGGTCCACTAGGACTTCAACATCTCATTTAACATCAATTTAATGGAGTATCATGCATCAATATGATACCAAGCATTCTCAATTATGCTAACATAAATGTTGCATTAATCACATACAAACTTACCTCGATTCCAAAATGAGCTAACTCGTCGGTTTAGTCCAAGACTTTGTTCTTTCCCCGATCGAGGCAGATTCTCGGTTCTTCTTGCTCTATAATAGCAATTTAGCTCATTTTAATCACCTCATTAATACAAGCATTTCAATAATCATGCTTAGGCAAAATTACTATTTTTCCCCTAAGCTTTGGCAAAATGACCATTTTGCCCCTATGCTCGAAAATAAATTCTAATCACATTTCTACCTTCAATAAGCCTAGGTGAACATTTAATACTCTTATAGCTATTATCAAAACTCAACATTTCACATAATTACCACAAATTTGTAACCTTTTCATCAAGGTCCAATTAGGTGTTTTCATGGCAACACCTTTCACAAAAGTTGTTCATCTAACAATCAAGACTCGTTTTCTCCCATAAAAATGCAGCAAATAACTATGATAGCTCTCATGGAAAAACTCTAAACTTTTCACCATATTGCATAATAGTCCCCTCATTTGAAAGCTTAAGCTTTAGGGGTCCCAAAAGTACAACTATTTTCAAGAAAAAGATCGCTAGAACACTTACTTATGAAGAGAAGAGTGTACTGAAATTTTGAAGATTTCTTTCCTCTATTTGCTACTAATTTTTGGTGGAAGAGTGAAAGATAAAAGATGATATCTTTTCTTTCCTTACTTTATTAATACTAGTCAAATTAGTCCACCTACTATCACCAACTTTGACCATCATTGACAAATTTGTCTTTTATGCTAGTCTATGGCCGGCCAAGCAAATATTGGGGGTCTAATTGCCTTTTAAAGACCTCCAATTATCAATCTATGGCTATTTGGTACCTTTAGCTTATAGAATGGAACTTTCGCACTGTAACATCCTGGAAAGGGCCTATGCATTTTCGGTTTAGTTCTACGAAGTGACATGTTTTATGTACTAAGAATAAATTTTGAATATTTTTGGAAACCCAGAAATGAATGAAAATGAGTTAGAAATAAACATTTTTTTTGGAAACCTGAAAATGTATGGAAATGTTAAGTTTAAAAATGGAAGGTGAACATTTTTGAAAACTAGGAAATGTAAGGAAATGATTTGGAAATGATTCAAAAAATGGAAAGTGAACATTTCTAGAAACTTGGAAATGTAAGAAAATGTCAAGTTTACAGAGCCAAACGAAAATTTTTGGAAACTTAGAAATGACCTAGAAATGACGAGTTTTAAGGTTTAAAAGGGGAAATTAAGGAAAGGTGGCCTTAAAAGAAAAAGGTTGTGAAATTTGACACACAAACAGGCTTGGAAAAGTGGTCTGAAGATGCCACTTAGGGCCTATGGAAATGGCGCCATATGCAAGAGGAATGGGCCTGAGTTCGAGTCACAAGGGAAGCAAATAAAAGAAGTTTTATTTTTGCTTCCAGAAGCCAGAGGTGGACGGCACAAGCTTTCTAGAAAGGAGGAGTTTTATTCTCTTTAAAATACAGCTAATTAGGGGGATAAATAAGGATTTAATTTGGAAAGATAATTAAAGGATTATTCTTTTAATTATTTTAAATTAAGGTGATAAAGTTATCACAAAGGAAGAGTGGTGGCCAAGTAGGGGTCTCTAGCCTAGTAACTTCGGCTAAAGAAGGAAGATTAAGGCTATTCTTCCATCTTTTCTAAGTGTTTGCCAAAAATCCTCTAGCCAAACTCTCCTTCTCTGCCGAATTTTCTTTGGCCAAGTAGCCTCTCTTTCATCAATTCTTTTCCTCTCCAAAATCCTTCTTTTCTCCTCTCTTCTCTTCTTTTCTTTCTTTTCTTTTGTCAAGCCGAAATTAAGTAATTGTTGGAACCTAGCCGAATATTTTCCTCTCCATTAGAAGCCATAGCCGAATCTCCCTGTGAATCTAAGCAAGGAAGCAATCATTGAAGTATTAAGGGGATCTCTCGGGTTTCTACAACTGTCGACTACAAGGAGGAATATTTCAGATCTAAGGTAAGAAACTATAAGATCCAAAGGTCTTGTTTTAAGTTTTAATGTTAGATGAAACCTAACATGTGATTATAGGAATTTCGACATCCCTATGAAAGCAAGGATACTTTTCGGGATTTGAGATAACAAAGGTATGTGTTTAAGACATTCGGCCAAAGCCTATTTTAAGTATTTGGATTTATTCCCAAAAGCCAAAACTAACCTATGATGTGTTTTAATGATTGGCCGAATGCAAGAAGGAATACAACAAAGTTTTGGGACTTGATTCTTAAGTCAATCGGCAACAAGGTAGGTTTTGTTATACAAATCCTACTAGGATTTGGTTTTAAAGCCAAAAAGGTTTATTAATGTGTTTAAATGATTGGCCGAATATAGGAGTTAAGGATCTAAATTAGTAGATCGGTTCTTCGAGATTTCAAGGACTTCGTAAAATAAATGAATCAATGTGTACCCACACTAACTTTTAATAAGATTGATGGTAATATGTAAAATATGCATGTTTATAAGAATGTGGCTAAGGTACCATAATATGGTACAAAGTACTCAGGTACGTTTCCTACTTCCACTAGGATTATGAAATATGTTATTTATAACATGTGAAAGTTTATAAGAATGTGAATTTAAGTATGATATGCATGATATGAATAATATGGGTCATTCGGGATATATGAAAAAGGACAAGTGAATGTGATGACTACGGTCTCACTATCTGAATGTGGTGACTTCGGTCACATTATCTGAATGTGGTAACTTCAGTTACATTATCTGAATGTGGTAACTTGGGTTACATTATCTGAATGTGGTGTCTCATGACACAATTATCTGGTGGCTATGCCACAAATTTTATATGGGCGATGAGCACGTTGACTGCAGCGACTGCCTTCGATGGTGTGTAGCGGATGGAGGGTTGACTCAGTAGTCCCCACGGTGTGCAGGTTGGTACGGGGATGTGTAGCGGATGGCACCTAGGTTTGGGTTTGGGGTTGCATCATCATTTTTATCTGTTATATGAATAAGTATTGGATATGAAAAATGTATGCCCGATCTATTGAATTTTAGTGTTGTGTACACATTGAGTCTCATGACTCACCCCGTTGTGGGACTATTTTTCAGGTGACGATCAATAATGGACCGGTTCAGCTGGAAGCTTAGGGATGGCCATGCTCACTTGAAGTTTTATTCAATATGGATATTTAAATTTATTTAAGTATTTTAGAATTTCATTTTGGGATTCTACTTGATGTAATAAGGCCATAAGTTACACTTCTTTACTTTTATTTTTAATTACTATGTTACGAATTATTTTCAATTAAAGTTAAGTAAAATTTATTTCTTTAAAAATAAACCCTAATTGTTTTTTTTTTTCCTCCTAATTAATTGGATTTTAAAATAAGATAAATGGGTTTTTAACTCAAGCCCACCCAAAACAATAGTTTTTAAAAATCGCACAAGTTTTCCCCGTAATAAAAAGAATTTTGTAACTTGCTTTTACTTAAGGAACATACCGCATCCGGTCCAAGCTCGTGGGCGGGTGTGGGGTGTTTCATTTGCATCGAGCCAGCTTTTAAACTCTCGGCGGCTGTGGGCTAAGGCCCAAAACATTTTCAAATCGAGCCAAGTAAGCTTTTGAAAAGAATTTTATGAAATAAACAGTTTTTTCGGCATGGCTCCTAAGTCTCTCCACCATCCACCGGTAAGTACCCTAACCATTTGTGTGATTATGTGTAATGAATATTAGAAGGGTAGAAAAGGAATGGAACGTAGAATAGCATGATAGGAACTTGAACCCTAGGACTAGTCTACTCAAACACAAACACATAAGACTTAAGGAACGTTAAACAAACCTATGGCTAAGTCACCGAGTTAGGGTGTGGTAACCCCGTGCGCATGTCTAGGATTGGATCCGAAAGAGCCTGTATTTAAGCGCCCTAGTGACTCACCTCCTCTTCGCAGAATCCTACCCGTGTGCGTAGCTTCTTCACCCTAACCGAGAGGGCTCGGTGAGGTATGGCAACCTCACATGCGCATGTCTAGGAATGGTTTCGGTGGGAGCTTGGTATTTAAGCGATCCGCGTGACTCACCTCCTCTCCACTCGAATCCCGGCCAGGTGCGTAGCTTTGGTTCACCCCGACCAAGAGGGCTCTCACATCATAGGCTAAACACAATGACTAAAACCCGAAAGGGAACTAGCCGTGTTTCTATAAAAACAACAAAACCCTAGTTTTAAAACTCTTAAAAAAAACTTTCTTTTAAATTTTTGAAAACCATCTTTACAAATTTTCCGAAAATTTTTCTGATTTGTGAAAAATTACCGAAATACCCCTGAGGTCAAAAATTTCCGAAATACCCCCGAATTTCAAAATTTTTCCAAAATACCCCGGGAATTTAAAAATATCAAAATAATTTGTGACAAAATCACCAAAGAACTCTTTCTTTTGGAAAAAAATTTTGAAAATACCCCTGTAGGACAAAATTACGAAAATACCCCTGGGTAGTGGAGAAACAATAACAATGAAAACTACAACGTTTCTCTGAATGAACGAAAGTTCATAATTGTTTGATGGATGTACGAATGAATGGAAAGACTGTGTGCATGTATGAATACGAAAGAACCACTCCTAAATTCTTTTTCATAAAACTTCTTCACGGGTAAACAAGTGAAAGAAAGACTAATTCATAAAACTTCTTAATCGACACGACGTTAGAAATGAGATCTAGAGGACGTAGTCATCGTGGGCGAGGTAGAGGAAGGATGACGGTGTCGAACCCGTTAGATCGGGTCAAGGTCCGACAACGAGATACCACCGCCACCACCACCCCCTACCGGGTGTTGAGCGACAAGCTCGGGACGGGAGAAGATCTTTGTGTCGCAGTCTTTGCGAGTTTTGGAGTTGGTGGCTGGTGCGGGGGAAATTCGGGAACCCGTAAGTGCGTGCTGGCGGCTTCAAGCTAATGGAGCCGAAATGTTTCGTGGAGTATCGGGTGTGGCACCCGAAGATACCGAGTCATCGTTGGAAACAACCAGCGCCTCATGGATGAGCTTGATCTGACCCCTGAGGAAAAGTTGAAAGGGATGGTGGCACTGTTACGCGATGAAGCATATCAGTGGTGGTTAACTATTCGGGATGGTGCCACGGCTGAGGATCTGACCTAGGAATATGTTAAGGAAGCATTTCAGAAGAAATATGTGGGAACCAGGTATACAGATGAGCAAATGAAGGCTTTTCTGGGGCTAGTTCAAGGGAACAAGTCCGTTACGGAATATGAAGCTGAATTCCTGAGGTTGAGCCACTACGCTCAAGAAGTAGTGGCAACTGAGCATGAGCGCTGTGCCCGCTTTGAGGACGGACTAAGAGATGATATGAGATTGTTGATAGCACCGCATCAGGAGCGGGAGTTTCCTACTTTAGTGGAGAAGGCTAAAGTGGCTGAAGGAATCAAGGATTCTACAAAGCAGACTGTGGATCGAAATAGGCCCAAAAGAGGTTTTGGATCGTCTGGGAAGGCTCAAAAGAGGACTAGAGTTGATGGGCCGCAAAACCAACAAGCTGGTGTAGGATGGCAGTATCGTCCTTGTGGACATTGTGGGAAGAAGCACTTAGAGGAGTGCTGGAAAAAGATGGGAGGATATTTTCGGTGTGGGTCCAAGGACCATATGCTCAAGGATTGTCCTAAGAAACCGGATGAAAGTCGACCACCGCACTCGAGTGTTAGTCGGGTTGGTAGAGGAGGACAAAGAACCTCAACGAGGTCGTGGTTCGAGTAATCGAGGTAACGGTGCTTTGGTAGAGGACGTGGAGCACGAGCGCAGGTGCTTGCTAATGCCGAGGCAAGGCAACCGGGTTGGTTTATGCGGTTCACCGTAGGAAGGACGGAGACGCACCGGATGTTATAATCGGTACGTTCCTTATTTATGGCAAGCCTTATTATGCCTTAATTGATGTGGGCTCAACCCATTCATATGTTGCATGTAGTGTAGTGGAAACACTAGGCCTAGACTCGAACTTTCGATAGGGAGATAATCGTAGTAAGCCCATTAGGCCAAACTGTAATGGTGGATAAGATCTTTTGGAATGTACCCCTAGAGATTCGTGGAGTGAACTTTCTGGTGACTTAATGGAACTACCTTTCGGGAGTTTGAACTTATACTTGGAATGGATCGGCTAGTAGAGCACCGAGCCGTGTTGGATTGTGCAACTAAACGAATGGAACTAAGGACCCCTGGAGGATGAAGTAGTAGTAATGATCGGAGAGAGAAGAAACTACCGTCCCAACGTAGTTTCGGCGTTGAAGGTCAAAAATGGTTAAGAAAGGGTGCAAGGCGTTCTTAGCCTTCGTAAGTGCGTTAGGTGGAAAGGAAGAAGGTGTCGGTGGAGTTAGAACGGTGAAAGACTTTGAAGATGTATTTTCGGAGGAATTACTGGAATACCCCGAGATAGGGAGGTGGAGTTTGGAATAGACTTGCTTTGCAAGAACAACTCCTGTGTCAATCGCTCCATACCGAATGGCGCCAAAGGAATTAGTTGAGCTCAAGGCTCAAATCCAAGAGTTGTTGGATCATGGGTTCATACGACCCAAAGGTGTGTGTCCATGGGGAGCACCGATTACATTTTGTAAAGAAGAAGGACGGAACTATGCGTATGTGCATAGATTACCGTCAGATTGAATAAGCCGACCATCAAGAACAAATATCCTTTGCCAAGGATCGATGACTTGTTCGATCACCGTGAAGGGATGCCGCAGATATTCTCAAAGATAGACTTAAGGTCGGATATCACCAGCTTGAAGGTGAAGGAGGCGGATATCCATAAGACCGCTTTTAGGACAAGATCGACCATTTTGAGTTTGTGGTGATGCCGTTTGGATTGACGAACGCTCCAGTCGCGTTCATGGATATGATGAACCGGGTTTTCCAACCATACTTGGATAGGTTCGTCGTTGTGTTCATCGACGATATTTTGGTGTACTCCAAGTCTGTGGAAGAGCATGATGAACACCTCCGAATTGTGCTGCAAGTATTAAGGGAGAAGAAGCTCTATGCCAAATTCAGCAAGTGTGAATTTTGGCTTAAGGAGGTGGCATTCTTAGGACATGTGGTATCCGCAGAGGGAATAAGAGTGGATCCTAGGAAGATCGAAGCAGTGTTAGATTGGAAACCACCTAGGTCCGTGGCTGAGATTCGAAGTTTCTTAGGTTTGGCAGGCTATTACAGAAGGTTCGTAGAAGGATTCTCGTCAATAGCCGCGCCTTTGACAAAGTTGCTAAGGAAGGAAGTACCCTTTGAATGGTCCGATAAGCAACAGAAGAGCTTTGACAACCTTGAGAAGGTGTTGACGGAGGCTCGGTGTTAGTTCGACCCGAGGTCAAGGATTTTGTGGTGTAATGTGACGCTCGCATACGGGATTAGGATGTGTGCTAATGTAAGAAGGAAAAGTAGTCGCTTATGCGTCTCGGCAACTAAGGCCTCATGAGGTTAACTACCCAACTCATGACTTGGAACCGCGTGATGGTTTTCGCCCTTAAGGTTTGGAGGCACTACCTCTATGGAGAAAGGTCGGTGATCTACACGCACCACAAGAGCCTTAAGTATCTGTTGACTCGTAAGGAGTTGAACTTGAGGCAACGAAGGTGGGTGGAGTTGTTGAAGGACTACGATGCTCGATAGAATATCATCCGGGCAAGGCGAATGTGGTAGCCGATGCCCTAAGTCGGAAGGTTGTGTCGGATCTAAGGGCTATGTTCGCTCACTTAAGTTTGTACGATGATGGAAGCTTTGTTGGCAAAGTTGCAAGTCAAGCCCACATGGTGAAGGAGGTGAAAGAGGGACACTCGGTTGATAAGGATCTAAGTGCTAAGTTACGACAAAGTGCGAACGGGAATTAAAGGATTATGGCGTTAATGACGAAGGAGTATTGTGTTACAAAGGAAAAGTCTCAGATACCAAAGGACAAGGAGTTAAGACAAAGGATTCTTTGGGAGGCGCATAGTAGCCCTTATGCTATGCATCCCGGAGGTATTAAGCGCATGCAGATCTAAGGGAACAATTTTGGTGGTCCGATCTTAAGCAAGAAGTGACCGAATTTGTGGGAAATGTTTGACGTGTCGCAAGTTAAGGCCGAACACCAAGTTCCATCAGATTGCTTCAACCAATCGAGATTCCGCAATGAAAGTGGGAGAGAATTACCATGGATTTCGTTAGTGGGCTTCCCCTTACGCCTACTAAGAAGGACTCGGTATGGGTGATAGTGGACCATTTGACTAAGTCCGCGCACTTCATCCCGGTAAGAGTTGACTATTCTCTTGTAAGTCGGCTAAGTTATATGTGGCGGAAATTGTGAGGTTACATAGTGTACCAAGATGTCGATCATCTCCGACGAGACCCAAGGTTTACGCCTCGGTTACGGAGGGCACTTCATCAAGCTTTAGGCATTAAGTTGGACTTCACTATGGCTTTTCATCCACAATCGACGGGCGATCTGAACGAGTTATACAAGTGTTGGAGGATATGTTGAGAGGTCAGTGATGGATTTCCGAGGAAGTTGGGAAGACTATTTGCCTTTAGCCGAGTTCGCTTACAACAACGACTATCAGTGCTAGCATTCGGATGGCACCATATGAAGCATTGTATGGTCGGAAGTGTAAAACTCCTACTTGTTGGACTGAGTTAGGAGAACGTCGAGTTTTGGGTCCAGAGTTAGTGGTCGAAACTGAAGAGAAGGTTAAGACAATTCGAGCACGGTTAAAGGAAGCCTCTGATAGGCAGAAGTCGTACGCAGAACTTAAGCGGAAGGAAATAGAGTTTGAAGTGGGGACCAAGTGTTTACGAAGGTCTCGCCTTGGAAGAAGGTGATGAGGTTTGGTCGCAAAGGGAAGTTAAGCCCAAGGTTTATAGGGCCCTATAGAATACTGAAGCGAGTTGGGCCAGTGGCATACCAATTGGAGTTGCCACCAGAGTTGCAGCAGATGCACGACGTATTCCATGTATCCATGCTAAGTCGTTACCGATCGGATCCGTCTCATGTGGTACACATCGAAGAGAAGTAGAGCTAAGGCCAGACTTATCCTACGAGGAAGAGCCGATTCGGATATTGGAACGTGATGTGAAAGTGCTACGGAGGAAGTCAGTTCCTCTAGTCAAAGTGTTATGGCGCAACCATGGATCGGAGGAAGCTTCGTGGGAACCAGAAGAGACGATGCGACAGTAATACCCTCAATTATTTTAGTTAGGAAATTTCGAGGACGAAATTTTTTTAAGGGGGTAGAACTGTAACATCCTGGAAAGGGCCTATGCATTTTCGGTTTAGTTCTACGAAGTGACATGTTTTATGTACTAAGAATAAATTTTGAATATTTTTGGAAACCCGGAAATGAATGAAAATGAGTTAGAAATAAACATTTTTTTTGGAAACCTGAAAATGTATGGAAATGTTAAGTTTAAAAATGGAAGGTGAACATTTTTGAAAACAAGGAAATGTGAGGAAATGATTTGGAAATGATTCAAAAAATGGAAAGTGAACATTTCTAGAAACTTGGAAATGTAAGAAAATGTCAAGTTTACAGAGCCAAACGAAAATTTTGGAAACTTAGAAATGACCTAGAAATGACGAGTTTTAAGGTTTAAAAGGGGAAATTAAGGCAAGGTGGCCTTAAAAGAAAAAGGTTGTGAAATTTGACACACAAACAGGCTTGGAAAAGTGGTGCAAGAGATGCCACTTAGGGCCTATGGAAATGGCGCCATATGCAAGAGGAATGGGCCCGAGTTCGAGTCACAAGGGAAGCAAATAAAAGAAGTTTTATTTTTGCTTCCAGAAGCTTGAAGGTGGACGGCACAAGCTTTCTAGAAAGGAGGAGTTTTATTCTCTTTAAAATACAAACTAATTAGGGGATAAATAAGGATTTAATTTGGAGAGATAATTAAAGGATTATTCTTTTAATTATTTTAAATTAAGGTGATAAAGTTATCACAAAGGAAGAGTGGTGGCCAAGTAGGGGACTCTAGCCTAGTAATTTCGGCTAAAGAAGGAATATTAAGGCTATTCTTCCATCTTTTCTAAGTGTTTGCCAAAATCCTCTAGCCAAACTCTCCTTCTCTGCGAATTTTCTTTGGCCAAGTAGCCTCTCTTTCATCAATTCTTTTCCTCTCCAAAATCCTTCTTTTCTCCTCTCTTCTCTTCTTTTCTTTCTTTTCTTTTGTCAAGCCGAAATTAAGTAATTGTTGGAACCTAGCCGAATATTTTCCTCTCCATTAGAAGCCATAGCCGAATCTCCTGTGAATCTAAGCAAGGAAGCGATCATTGAAGTATTAAGGGGATCTCTCGGGTTTCTACAATCATCGACTACAAGGAGGAATATTTCGGGATCTAAGGTAAGAAACTATAAGATCCAAAGGTCTTGTTTTAAGTTTTAATGTTAGATGAAACCTAACATGTGATTATAGGAATTTTGACATCCCTAGGAAAGCAAGGATACTTTTCGGGATTTGAGATCACAAAGGTATGTGTTTAAGACATTCGGCCAAAGCCTATTTTAAGTATTTGGATTTATTCCCAAAAGCCAAACTAACCTATGATGTGTTTTAATGATTGGCCGAATGCAAGAAGGAATACAACAAAGTTTTGGGACTTGATTCTTAAGTCAATCGGCAACAAGGTAGGTTTTCGAGATACAAATCCTACTAGGATTTGGTTTTAAAGCCAAAAAGTTTTATTAATGTGTTTAAATGATTGGCCGAATATAGGAGTTAAGGATCTAAATCAGTAGATCGGTTCTTCGGGATTTCAAGGACTTCGTTAAACGAATTAGGTGTGTACCCCACACTAACTTTTAATAAGATTGATGGTAATATGTAAAATATGCATGTTTATAAGAATGTGGCTAAGGTACCATAATATGGTACAAAGTACTCAGTACGCGTTTCCTACTTCCACTAGGATTATGAAATATGTTATTTATAACATGTGAAAGTTTATAAGAATGTGAATTTAAGTATGATATGCATGATATGAATAATATGGGTCATTCGGGATATATGAAAAGGGGAAGTGAATGTGATGACTACGGTCTCACTATCCGAATGTGGTGACTTCGGTCACATTATCTCGAATGTGGTAACTTCTTACATTATCTCGAATGTGGTAACCGGTTACATTATCTCGAATGTGGTGTCTCATGACACAATTATCTCGTGGCTATGCCACAAATTTTATATGGGCGATGAGCACGCCGATCGCAAATGCTGATCGCCTTCGATGGTGTGTAGCGGATGGAGGGTTGACTCAATAGTCCCCACGGTGTGTGCGAGGTTGGTACGGGGATGTGTAGCGGATGGCACCTAGGTTTGGGTTTGGGTTGCATCATCATTTTTATCTGTTATATGAATAAGTATTGGATATGAAAAATGTATGCCTGATCTATTGAATTTTAGTGTTGTGTACACATTGAGTCTGTTGACTCACCCCGTTGTGGGACTATTTTTCAGGTGACGATCAATAATGGACCGGGTTCAGCAGAAGCTTAGGGATGGCCATGCTCAGCTTGAAGTTTTATTCAATATGGATATTTAAATTTATTTAAGTATTTTAGAATTTCATTTTGGGATTCTACTTGATGTAATAAGGCCATAAGTTACACTTCTTTACTTTTATTTTTAATTACTATGTTACGAATTATTTTCAATTAAAGTTAAGTAAAATTTATTTCTTTAAAAATAAACCCTAATTGTTTTTTTTTCCTCCTAATTAATTGGATTTTAAAATAAGATAAATGGGTTTTTAACTCAAGCCCAACCCAAAAAAATAGTTTTTAAAAATCGCACAAGTTTTCCTCTGGTAATAAAAGAATTTTGTAACCAGTTTACTTAAGGAACATACCAGATCCGGTCCAAGCTCGTGGGCCGGGTGTGGGGTGTTTCACGCACTTTATGCGATTTAGTCCCTTTTTCGCGATTAAACATGAAATCGCTAAAATTAAAGCACCAAAATTCCCATGCACATATACTATCATGCTTTGACTCATAAGATAACATGAAAATGAATTTCTCAAATCTCAGATTAGTGATCCCGAGATAACTGTTCCGGCTAGCCCCTAAATCGGGCTGTTACACTTAGTGAACCCCTTTGAGCCTAATAAACCGTTTCTTGATCTACCCTTAATATTAACCCATAACTCATTCTTTTTGATTCATTGAGAATTTTTCCTACTGTATTGACTCCCTTTTTGTCGAGATTTGATTTGGTCAGTTGCCTAACTATGTTCTTTTGTTTCGGTTGTTAAATTATCTCTTTTTATCCACAACTCAAAAAAAAAAAAAAAGAGAAGTGAAAAAAAAGTAAAAGTAAAAAAAAAGTGAAAAAAAATATAGGTATATTTATTTTAATTATTACTAGTTCTATGTTATTTGAGCTTAAACGGTTAATTTCACATTTTTAGAAGAAGCTCGTGTTATTATTGATAAGTTTTCAATTGATATAATTATTCAGTATTAGTTTTTTTTCTAGTTAGGTAAATTGTCAATTCGATCTCAATTTTGACCTTCATTTTCAGCCTTTATCCACACCTTTAACCCAAGCCCCATTACAACCCTTTAAAGACCTTTTGATTTATGTATCATCTCATTTTTATAGTGGTGGAGATTTGATTTTCATGCAAGCCTATGGTAATAACTTTTCATGTTCGACTTTTGAGTGCTTAATTTTTGAACCTTAAACACATTGAGTGATTTGAGTGAATCTTTAGTGAGGATGTCGAATCTTGTCGGTTTTGAATTAAAGGTAATTATTTAGATAAGGGGAAATACCTATGTTTTCATGCTTTAAAAATATGTGACTTGGATTGTTTGAATCTTTAATGCTCTTTTAGTTAAATTATCAATGTTTGATTATTTATGAATTATAATAAAACATTATTGATGAGAATTATGAATTGAGAAAGCTTAATTTTAATTGTGAGTTGAGGATTTTGCTTGAGGACAAGCAAATTCTTAAGTGTGGGATATTTGATAAACCATAAATGTAACATTGTTTAATTCCATGCTTGGCATAGTTTTGGATGATTTATGATGAGAATTAGTGAATTTGATGCTCCTAATCCCTTAAATTCATGTTTCTATACTTAGGAGAGCATTTGGGAGCAAAAGGAGCGAAAAATGGGCCAAAATCAGAGTTTTCAGGATCCACACGGGCTGGGCACACGCCCATGTGCCAGCCTGTGTCGATTTCGCACCCTGCTTCCCTGTTATGCGGAAAAACCCAATTTTTAGGGTTTTTGAGCATTCTAAAGTCTATAAATACACACTATAAGAGGACCTAAAGGGACACACAGAGTAAAACGAAGAAATTACTCGAAGGAAGCCGTCGGATTCATCTCGGTAGCAGATCCACTCCAAGATTGAAGATCTCCATCAAGTTCTTTAAAAGTTTTTGGGGTCTTTATGTCTTGTTGTTTTCTTGATTCTAAGATGTTTTCCTTTTATGTTATGAACTAAACTCCCTAAATACCTAGGGAGGATGAAACCTAGATGAATCTTATTATTTAATTATCTGAATTACGTGATAAATACTTGTTCTTGTTCTTAATTATGTGTTCTTAACCCTTGCTTTAATATTTTCAGGATATTAATTCAAGTTTAATGTGCTTATTCAGTTGAGAAAAAGTCCCTGTTTAAGATAAGATCTAGCATAATTAAGTGGAGTTGATTGCAACCCTAGAAATAGGATGACATAAATCTACCGGATTAGAGTCAAATCTAATAAGGGAATCCATAGATTGAGTTAATGCGACGATAGGGGTTTTAATTAGAAAGAGATTTCAATTAATCAACCTAGAGTAAGTTGTTTTTAGTCTCGAAAGAGATATTAACATAATTTAGGGATTTCTACGGATCAAGTCAAGTGAATAAATCATTTAATTCAGAGTCAGAATAATAAGTGAAGTCTAGGTGGATTCTTCCTTGGGTATTGTCTTTATTCATTGGTTTATTTTGATTACTTTCTTCACTCTCTGTCGCGTTCATAGTTAATTAGTTAATTAAAATTTAGATTAAAATAAATCCCCTTAATTATTAGGCTAAATAATAGAAAGATAGTTATTACTAGTAATTTTAGTCCTTGTGGATACGATATTCCGGACTCACCATACCTATACTACTGTTCGATAGGTGCGCTTGCCTTTGTCGAAATATTAGTTAGTTTCGATCCCATCAGGTTTCCATGTCTCCAATAGTATTCCAAGTGGTTCAATGGATATGTCAAAGATAAGGGTAAGTATGATTTCATGTTGGAAGAGTACAGGTACGTACACTAAGCTTGAAATCGATGAAAGCGTAAAATGATAAGTTCAAGGTAAGCTATGAATGGGTGAATTATGTTCATGAGTTTTATTGCAATCTATGTTATCTTGAATAATATTGTTGAATGGTAAATGTATGGTAAGAATTGCTTATTATTTCATACGAGCTTACTAAGCTATATAGCTTACTCCGTTTTATTTTCCATGTTTTATGGTGTCACCAAGCTAGCTCGTGTTGGAGATCGTCGGAGTTCGCATACACTATCAAACTATTACTTTGGGTATTGATGAAATTTAGCATTTTGAGTATATGGCATGTATAGGGACTTGGTCATTTTGGGTATATGTGTCATTATGATTTGGCCAAAAGTATTGGCTTGTAATTGATAAATGTTTTATTTTGTATAAGGCCTTGAAAGATGGCCTTTCTTTGTTAAATTGAATGTGAGTCATGCATGGGCTAATGTTATTTGTGATGTGTCTTTAAATTGCTTGGTGGATGAATAAATTGTGGCTTAATAACTTAAGTGTTAAATGGGGAGAATTGGCTTGATAGTAAGTTAGTGAAATTGGGCTAGACTATACATATTGAAAGTAATCATATTGAATGCTTGTGGTATGTTTGAGTTTGGCAAAGTATAATGTTTTAAGTATGATAGATGGCTTTTAAATGACATGTTTAGGCTTTAGTTATGATAGTATTGGTTGCTTGTTTGTGCTATGAAATGTTCCATTGAATTGGTGTAAGTGTAGGAGTAAATGAGGGTGACAAATAGCTTGGTAAATAGCCTTTATTTTTTCCACACGAGTAGACACACGGGCGTGTGTCTAAGCCGTGTGTGACATACGGTCTGCCCCACGGGCATGTGTTCCGACCGTGTTTCCCCTGCACCTTAAATTCAATAAAATAGAATGCTCAGAATTGAGCACACGGGCGTGTGTCTCAGACGTGTGGTTGACACGGCCTTGAACAAGGGCGTGTTACATGGTCGTATGAAAACTGCACCTAGTTTCGAAAATAAAAATTCGCCACACGGCCTAGCACACGTGTGTGTGACTTGGCCGTGTGACTTAAATTTCTTCATGCCTTAGAAGTCAGAGAGTTACATGGGTTAGAGACACGGGCGTCTCCCTAGACCACACGGGCGTGTGAGCCCTGTACTTGGGAAAAAAATTAGATTTTCACGAAAAATTCCCTGAGATCCTGATTTAGTCCCGATTCGTTCTTAATGCTCGTATTGGGCCTCGAGGGCCCATTTAAGGGACATTATGTATAATCTCGGTAAATGAATAGTGATTAACATGAAATGTTTTTAAATATTCTGAAAATCTCTGGTAACTCTCTGTAACCCTGTTCTGGCGACGGATACGGGTTAGGGGTGTTACACCTAGTAAAAAAGAAAAGGATACAAGTCCATTTGATAAATGAAAAAATTACATATAAAAGAATGTAACAAAATAAAATAATCATTACAACACACAATTTTCTAAAGTTGCTATCTTTCTTTCTTGGCTAGGGAAAAAACGAACCTTTCTTTACTCTTATTTCTTAAAATCGTAAATAGGAAAAGGGAGTGAAGCTTCCATAAGAGACAAGTTTACAAGAGCTATTTTTGTGGGATTTATAGGATTAACACCACATTGTCCATGACAAATGTGGAACAATATCACAAGCATATAAGGGAAACAATTCCCGATTCTTTTTCTATTCAACCAGGTAGATCTTACATTTCTACAAATTATGTACTTTCTTTTCTTCTGCTGCTGAAAAAATTCCTTCAAAAGGTACGGGTGATGCAATTGTGGTTGTTTCATTTGGAGATATGGGTGCTTTTTGGGTTTAATTCTTTAATATGAAAAAACACTCTACGTTGGTCTTTCGTGAAATTCTTAACATCTGATATAAATTAATGAAAAGAAAGAATTTATTTCCCAAGTATTTCAAGTTTTTTGTATATGTTTCAAAGAAATGCAAACAATATAATATTATCAAGGCTGTTGAAGATGAACCATAGCATCACATATATGAAGTAAGGAATGGCTTCTTTAGCTCAAGCTCTAGTAATCATCACATCGCATAATTCTTCATGTCTAATAAATTCTATGCTCACATTTTTTACCAAATTAATGGCACAAATGACAGCTAAATACAAATATATCATTAAAAAATATTATATATATTGTTAGTGTTTCGGGACAAGCTTGGAACTTGGAAGATGTAGAAAAGTTAGAGGTTAAGATTGAAGAGAATGGAGCGATGCCGACCAGAAGAAACACCAATTTCAAAGCGACTGGAGACCGAAGATGGTGAAGGATTTGCCTAACCTAATAAGCTCAATTAACTGATGAAGAAGATGAATGGATAGGGATTTTGATTTTGAGGGGTTGAATGATCTGATGATGATGATGATGATGATGATGAAGAAGAAGAAGAAGAAGAAGAAGAAGAAGAAGAAGAAGAAGAAGAAGAAGAAGAAGAAGAAGAAGAAGAAGAATGTGGGGGTTTAATTTAGGGTTTTTATTTAAAAAGAGAATAATTGATTTGGGGTTTAATTTAGGGGTTTTTTTGAAGGAGAAGAAGAAATTCGACATTTTGGAATTGGGAGTTTTAGGGTTGAATTGAATAAGTATGGATGTTGGGGGAAATTGGGAAAATAAGAAAATGGCAAATGGGCTTTAGGGGGGAAAATAGGGTGACATAAAAGGTTTGGGCTTTGGGGGGAAATGGGGTAAAGTAAAAATATTTGGGCCTGGGGAATATAAATTTAAAATAATATAGTTTGTATTCGGTTTATTAGAGTTATTCGAATTCAAAAAATCAACTCGATTCGAACTCGAAATTCGAAAAAAATTTGAGTTGATTCGTTTAACTCGATACGAATAATTCAAAATTGAAATTTTTTTTCGAATTTTTTGATTCGAATAGAATTTTGCTCACCCCTACTCATCATGGGTTACCTTTGTGGTTATAAGTTCAAACTTTTTACAATGGTTTGAATCCCTCGACTAGGCAATTAATTGACTTACTTTTTGCTCTTTAAAGTTATTTTCTTTTTCTTTTGTCTTTTTATTCCTTTGTTCCTCCCTACCTTTACTCCAAGCCCTATTTTTATTTTTTATTTTTATTTTTTCTGGATTTATATATTTTTTATTTTTTGGATATTTATATATTTTATTTTATTTTGCATTTTTTGTTATGTTTTTTCAATTGTTTTTTTTTCAATTTTTTAATCTCATTATCTTATTTATTTTTTGTCTATTCTCTTATTAGTTTGCTCGAAAACATGTAATTCATTTAAAATCTCCTATAATTCCGTTTTTCACTATTATGGCGAATTCATCCAAGTTCAGGGCAGTTTTAGTTCTCTCCCTCCCTTATGATATTGTGTTTATTCTGTGATTATATCTGTTTGTACATTGAGGGCAATGTACATCTTAAGTGTGGGGAGGTTGTTTATATTTTTATGCGATAAAATCCCTAAATTGTTGTTTGTATTTAAGTAATTTTTTCACACCTATCTTTGAACTAATTTTTTTTTTAATTTGGAGTTTCTATTGATTTTGTTTTGGAATAATTTGTGGATTTTTTTATGCATTGTGTGATTTATACTTTAAGACATGAAAGAGTCAAGCATGATAAGTCATTTTTCAAAAATTATTATTTTCGCTTCTCCCTAAATTGAAATATTATTTTGGAATTTTGAATTTGCAAGTTTAACATCAAAACCATAATTTTTGTGAGCTTTTGAGCATATAGAGCATATTTATTTTTTTGTGCTCATTTTATTTTTGGTTGAGAGTATGTCAACTTGATTTGTTATTCTAAAACTTGCTTCGATTATAGATGTCGAGACCACATTATTGATTTGATATACTGAGATGATAGAGACACTTAGGATTTAACCCACCTAACCTTTAATCAGCTTATCTATTGTATTATCCCTTAGTAAACACCATTGATCCTAACACATTTTTGAACCCGTTAATGTTAACTCGTAACCCATATCTATGCTGTAATTATCCCTTTTATTGATTCCCTTTTTTTCAAGATTTGATTTGGTTAGTTGCTTGACTATGTTCCATTATTTGCATTGCTGAATTTTACTTTGTTCTCTAAAAAAACAGAAAAAAATGAAAAAAATGAAAAAATGAAAAAAATTATTAAGCTTGAATCGTTAGCTTCATATTATGTTGAAAAGCTCATTTTTATTCTTTATTTCTTGTTGATGTATATTCTTTTAATTCAACATTTTATTTTTTCTAGTTTGACAACTTATTAACTCGATTCTCAATTATAACTGACTTTTCTGACCTTTTGCATACCTTTAACCTAAGCCCTAACACAACCTTGAAAAGACCTCTTGATTGGTGTGTCTTCTCATTTAGAGTGGTGGAGAATTGATTTTCAAGCAAGTATATGGTAATAACATTTCTCGTGTGTTTGTTGAGTGCATATTACTTTAATCTTAAACACTTTGAGTGCTTTGAGTGAATCTTTAGTGAGGATGTTAATTCCTATCGAGTTTGAATTACAAGTAATTATTGAGATAGGGGGATGCCTAATGTTTTTAAAGCTTAAAATTCTCTGCTTGGAATGTTTGTACGGTTTAGTGTCATTTTAGTTGGATTTCCAATGCATGATTATCTGTGGATTATCCTAAATCATTACCGATGAAAACAATAAATTAAGGGAAGTTAACTTGAATGTGGGTTGAGAATTTTGCTTGAGGACAAGCAAACGCTTAAGTGTGGGGATATTTGATAGGTGCTAAAAGTAATATGTTTTAAGTCTCATTCTTAATGCATTTTTGGGTGATTATTCGGTGTTAATGTTGAATTTTATTCTCCTAATCCTTTAAATTCATGTTTTTATACTTAAGAGAGATTTGGGAGAAAAAGGAGTGAAAAATGAGCGAAAACCGAAAAATTGAAGCAAGGTACAGGGCCCACACGGGGTGGACCATTCCACACGGTCTTGACACACAATCGTGTTAGCCACACAGGCTGCCACACGGCGATGTGGCAGGCCATGTCGATTTCGTGAATTGCATTCCAATAAGCAAAAAATGAGATTTTTAGGGTTTTGTGTAACCCCCTAACCCTAAACTATCACCGAAACAGGGTTACGGAGCATTACCAAACATACCAGACAATTTACGAATATTTCATAAATAAATAACATACATAGTATAATTTAATCATTAAGTCCCTGTAATGGACCCTCGAGGCCCAAAACACGTATTAGGAGTGGATCGGGACTTGTTTGAACGCTCCGAAAATTTTTCGTGAATTTCTAAAAATTTTCCTAGGTGCAGGGCTCACACGCCCGTGTGTCATGGCCGTGTGAAAACTGCTCTAGATTCGAATTGAAAATAAATCCATACGGGCTAAGCACACGGGCGTGTGGCTTGGCCATGTGAAATCAATTTGTTCATGAACTATAAGTCAGAGAGTTACACGAGTAAAGGACACGGGCGTGTCCTAACCATGTGAACCACACGGTATGTCAACATGGGCGTTGTGTGAAGACTTTTAAGACACAGACGGTTTTAGGTACCAGAGATAAAAAACAAGGAACAAATGGATAGTTTATACAAAGATAAAACTTGTAATCATACTATGCATATTGACTCTAAGAATGAAAATAATGTTTCGGCTCTTAGTAAATGTATCAATAGTTTAATAGATATGACATCTATATATTTTAATAAGTTATATAATAAAGTTAGTAAAATAGAAGAAAAAGTAGATAATATGGGTGAAATAACAGATTTAGATTTGAACAACAAGTCTAAAGAACTTTTATCAGATGTTAATAATAAATTAGATCAAGTTATTAATAATAATAATATAGAATCGGATTTAGATTTAGGACCTTTATATTATGGTAATAGTAATGTTATATTAGCTTTATCGGATGAAGATGTGTAACATCCCAAATATGGGGTTATTTGGAATTTGATTATTTTCTTATTATGAACTGCTGTGATATTATTAATGGAATAATAGAGCTTAATTTAAGGCTTTGAGTGTGCCCGGTTTGATAGAAAAATTTCAGTTTTAACTTTAAAGGCAAGGAGCATCAGCAGGAGGGTGTTATAAGAATAGATGTGGGTATTTTAACACAAATATGAGCCTAGAATAAGTGGCAAAGTGAGCCCACTTAAGAGCTAGCATGTGACGCCACCAAGGAGCAAGGGAGAACCTTGGTTCGAGTCACAACAATTCCTCTTTTTGCACTTTAGATGGACGGCAATAAGAGAGAGTTTTTCTCTCTTTAATTTCTTTGTTATTATTATTAAAAGATAATATGAGCATTTAAAATTTGATTTTTATTTGTTCAATTTTAAGGATAATAAGGAGGCTATTTTATTCAAGGATAATGGGAGATAAATGAGGATTATTAGGAGATTATTTTTATTAATTCAAAATTGTTTGAATTAAATCAAATGGGTGGCCAAGAGAAAAACTAGGAGTTGGCTAGGAGTTGAACTCCTTGTTGCCAAGGGTGGACGGCAAGCTTAAGGAGGGGGGGCCGAATGCTTATAAAAACCCCACCCTACCACTTTGTTTTGTTTTTTTCCATTCTTGCTAGTTGCTGAAAATCCCTAACCCCTCTCCCTTTGTGCTCTTTTATTTTCTTTGCTCTCTCAAACCTCTTCAAGCCGAAATTTCTAGCACCTTTCTTTCCCATTATTTTCTTTCTCCCCTTGGCCGAATACACTCCCTTGGAGGTGCTGATTTCTTTTCCTCTTATTAAACTCTCTATTGGCCGAATACAATCTATTGGTTTGCTTAGAAAATTCCCTTCCTCTACTCTCTAGACTTGGCCAATATTGAAGCAGAGGTAAGAAGTATTAGCCGAATACTATTTTGTTCCTTCTCTTCTGTATCTCTCTCACGACATCCATAAGGGGGTAAGTGCCGATTTCAATAGTGTATTAACACCCTTGTGAAACCGATTTCTTTCTAGGAAACTCCGGGATCTCAAAGCGTAAAGGCGGATCTTCCATTCCTTAGTCAATCGATTGGTAAGTGTGGGTAAGGCTATGTTAGTATTCAAAGCCGAAAGCTTTGGTTATAAGTAATAGTGACTAATCGATTATTTTGGAAAAGCAGATTCGGGAATTGAGTGCCGTGGTGAGTAGCAAAGGCAAAGGTGAGATTTCGGGTTCACAAGGAACCCCTCTCTAATATTTTGGTTTGGCCGAATAGGCCATGGTACTAATCCCATAGTTGGCCGAATATAGGAACAGAGAGATCTAGGGTGGCCGACTTCTCTTTTCGGGATTTAGAGCATCCAAGGGTGACAGGTGTGTACATACACACTTATAATTAATTAAATGTACTAAACTGTTGTGTGTGCTAACCGGATCTGTGTAGATTCGGGATTAATACCATGAATGGTATAAGCAAGGAACCAGGTAAGTCCTTGTTGACTATGAAATATTTTAAGATGCTTTTGGGAAGCATGGTGTGTCTAGTACACGTTGCTTATTGCTGATGATAAAACCTATACATGTGATTAAGTATATGGTAGCATAAATTATGTGATATAAATGTTGATGTGGGATTGATGAGTGGAGGGGGCAGTGATATTTCGTGCTGACGAGCACCAGTGTTTTGGTAACACACTGTGACTATACGTCACCAGAGGTTTGGTACCTCCAGAGGTTTGGTACCTCATAGCGACTCGTCCCTGTGGTTAACACCACCGTGGGTTGGCCCCACTTGAGATATGGGATCGTCTGCCAGTGATTTGGTATCACACGATGGGTTGGCCCCATCACCCGATTTGTGTCCACGGACACCAGTGCTTTGGTAGCACATCGTGACTATATGTCACCAGTGGTTTGGCACCACCAGTGTTTTGGTAACACATTGTGACTACGGTCACCAATGGTTTGGTACCACATGGGGTAGACAAAGGCGTTTGGTTGGCTAGGACGGGTGCATGACTTAGTACATGATGATTGATTATATGCTGTGTATGAAATTGCTTACATATGGGGGAAGGGTTACATACTGAGTCTCGGTGACTCACCTTCTCCTTAAACATTTTTTTTTCAGGTGACTCGTAGATGGCGGTTGAGGGGCCGGTTGGACTCGAGGTGGCCATGCAGTGGATTTAAATTTATTGAACTTTAAACTTAGCTATTTATTTTTATTATTGGTTTATTTTTATTTTGGTTGTAATAAGGCCTCCATAAACTTTGCTTTTGTTATTTCTTATATGTTGGATACTTTGTTTAAACTATATTATTAAAATTGAATTAAAATCACATGTTTTCTTAAAATAACACGAAAATGTTTTATCGTGTCAAATCGGGCACACTTGAAATTTGTATAATAACCTGACTTAATTAAATTTCCAAATTAAATCTAAGTATAGGTTCGGCAAGATAACCAAAAACGAGAGGTTTTCAACAAAACTTAAATTGGTTTTAAAATGGTGTTCAAAAAGTTTTTCTCCGTAACAAATCAAATTCGGTCGTAATGTTTGGGCCGGGTTTGGGTTGTTACAAGATGATTCTTCGAATGAATCTTCTATCTATCATAATATTAAAAAAGAAAAACAAAAAAGAGAAAAAGTTAAAAAACAAGAAAAATATGATTTCCAATCCTATAAAACACTTATAGAACATTGGAAAAATCAATTTTCTAAAACAGAAGATAAAAATGAACAAGTAGAATATTTAAAATTAATAGAAGAACTTTATGAAAAACATAAAGATCTATTTACAAAATATAATTATGTGATATAAGATATTTAGAAGAATTTTCTAAAAAATTCTTCATAATTTTTATTAATAGATCTCAGATAATCATCTGTTTGAAGATCTGAATCTATCTTTCTTTTACCATAAGGATCTTGTTTATCAATTTCTCTAGGTTTCGGTATTTCATAATCATATGGATCTGGTTGTTCAGTATCCATCGATTCAGGAATCTCTATATTTTCATTGTAACATCCCAAAAATTTGTGTATTATTTGTGTTGGCTCGGGTATGAATTTTTATGTGTTAGCATAGTCTTGTGAAGGCTTGATTCTATTTAGGAAGATAGAATAATTTTTAGTATGGTTTATTTAATGAAGTGGATTAAGTGAGCTTAGCACTTAAGTTAATTTAAGTGTTAATTAAAGCATAAGAGGAGTAAGTGGCAAGTTGGTTAAGGAGCTTGAAAGGTGGCTTGAGGTTAGAGGTTCGAGTATCATGGAAAGCATTTTTGAAGACTTTATTTTGTGTTCTAGCATTGATGGACGGTCAACCTATGTTTATGATAGGTTGGACCTTAAGTTTTTGGTAAGTTGAATTTTGGAAAAAGGAAAGCATGAAATAGGGGATAAGAATCTTAAGGTTATGGAAGGTTGGGGAGATATAAGGCTTGGTTGTAGGAAAATGTTTTGGAAAGTATTCCAAGGCCTTTAGTGAATGTATGTGGACTAGTATGGGTGTCTAAGGGGTGGCCGAATTTTGTTAGGTAGCTTGGGGGGGATAGTTGGCCAATTTTTCCTATTGAACATCTTTTTGCATTTTTGTTTCCCCTCTCCAAAAACCCTTTCTTTGGCCGAATGTCATTGTGCATTTTGTGCAAATTTAGCTTTTGTTTTAGCTCTTATTTTGTTGAACCAAAAATGCTATTTCCTTTCTTTCATTTGTCCTTTTGAACCAAAACTTCATTTTGGTATTTTTTCACTTTTCTTTTAGGCAAAAGAGGTGTTGGCCGAATCTCATCTCTCCCACATCTCTCTTTTCTTTTCTTTTTGACATTGGTTCATAATCATATTTTCTTTTACACTCTCTTGGACCGAATATTTCTCCATCTCAAATACCATTTCTTTTTCATTTGTTCAAAGATAAAACATCTACCTCCATTCTATTTTTCTTTTCTTTTTCACTTCACCATAGCCGAATCTTCCCACTTTCTTTTAGTTTTAGTTTTAGTTTGGTCGATTATTCAAGAGTAAACTCTCTTTGGTTTCTTCAATCGATTTTTGATAAAAGGGGTAAGTGTTCATGGCCTTCTCTCCTTCAATTCTTTTCTCGTCTCTATGTTATTTTCTTGTGGATTAAGGCCGAATCTATGGGCATTGGTTTGCAAGGTTCTAATCATTCTTAGAAACCGATCTCTTTTAGGCTTTTCGGGACGTTGGAAGCAATCAATCTAAGCCTCGTTTCTTTGTCAATCGATTTGGGTAAGTTTAGGTAAGATTTGGTATTACAAGTGATAACTCTTTGGGATTTAGTAGTATGGCCGAATGGCCTTTGTTCATAATTTTAGTATTGGCCAATTGTAGGACAAGGTGTTCTAGTGTGGTAGATCGGATTCGGGAGTTAGTTCTTGCGTTGGTGAAAGGTGTGTATCTTACACACTTTATAACTTGGTTTATATATGTATATTTGTGTGCTATATAACTAATCATATTATGAAAGTGGGTAAATTGATGAGATCTGGATATGATACCATGATGGTATGAATGAAAATTCGGGTAAGTCCGTTTCAATATGTTGTTAATACATGTGGATTGAAATCATGATCTACGATTTATGATATATTCGTTATGAGATACATATCAAAGTTTATTGACATGATTTGTTTATCTATTGCATTGGTATGGGCAATATGAGAGGAGGGGGAAGATTGATTCGTGTCTTCGGACACCAGAGGTTTGGTACCTCCAGTGATTTCGTATCACATTCGTGTCTTCGGACACCAGAGGCTTGGCACCTCATAGCGACTCGTCCCTGTGGTTAATACCACCGTAGGTTGGCCCCACTTTTGAGATATGGGATCGTCACGCGGTGATTTGGTATCACACGTGGTTGGCCCCACAACTTGATGATTCGTGTCTTCTGGACACCGCTGGTTTGGCACCACCGGTGATTTGGTATCACATTCGTGTCTTCTGACACCGTGAGGTTTGGCACCTCATAGCGCCTCGCCCCTCGTGGTTAACACCACCGTGGGTTGGCCCCACTTTTGAGATATGGGATCGACGCCGCTGATTTGGTATCACACGTGGGTTGGCCCCACGAGATGGATTATTTGTGACTTTGGTCACCAAAGTGATTTGGTATCACATTTATATCGTGACTTCGGTCACCAGTGGTTTGGCACCACCAGTGGTTTGGTACCACACGGGGTAGAAAAGGAGTTATGGATGGCTAGGTTGGGTGCATTATATATATATATGTTGCTTTGTTATAAATTGTGTAAGAATCGTTGCATTATCCGGGAGAGGGAATATGCATTGAGTCTTGGTGACTCACCTTCTCCCTTATCTTTTCAGGTGATTCGTGAGATCGCGGATATGGAGCCGGATGAACTCGAGGAGGCCATGCAATAAAGTTTGGTTTTACATGAACTTCCATTTGGGTACTTTATTTTAATTTGGTTTTCATATTTTATGGATTTGTAATAAGGCCTCTTTAATTATGGTTTTGAATTATTTATATGCTTTGGGATTTATTCTAAACATGTTTAAGTATATCACTTGATTAATTTAATAATTGAGCTCAAAGTTTTCTAAACTATAAACTCGCAATGTTTTTTTTTTAAAATCTTACCATCGGGTAATATGAATAGTTCGATAGAAAAATTACAAGTTAAGTGTTTTCAACAAATTAAGTGATTTCCAAAATTCAAGTTTCTATGCTCAATTGCAAACGGATTTTCAAAGTGATATTTCAAATTTTCTTAAAAAGATATAAATGTTTTCTATCCTATGATTTATCAACTAAGTTTTAAAGTTTTATGTAATTCAAAGTAAATCTCAGTTTTAACTTATTTTCGACAAATAAAGAATTTCAAAGAGTTTTTCACAAAATTTAATTGTTAATTCGATTCTTTCAAAAATATTTTCCTTAGTGACATACCAGATTCAGTCGTGGCGTATTGACCGGGTTTGGGGTGTTACATTCATCCTCTTCTGTTGAAGTTTTTTCTTCATCAGAATTATGGCTAGTGGCATTAATATCTTCATTAGAATTATTAGAACTACTACTACTTTCTGTAGTATCATAATTTAACATATAGTGATAATTATATTTTGTAAATAGATCTCTATGTTTTTCATAAAGTTCTTCTATTAATTTTAAATATTCTACTTGTTCATTCTTATCTTTTGTTTTAGAAAATTGGTTTTTCCAATGTTCTATTAAAGTCTTATAAGAGTCAAAATCATATTTTTCTTGTTTTTTAACTTTTTTCTCTTTTTTGTTTTTCTTTTTTAATATTATGATAGGTAGAAGATTCATCCGAAGACTCATTTTCATCTGATAAAGCTAATATTACATTACTATTACCATAATATAAAGGTCCTAAATCTAAATCTGATTCTATATTATTATTATTAATAACTTGATCTAATTTATTATTAACATCTGATAAAAGTTCTTTAGACTTGTTGTTCAAATCTAAATCTGTTATTTCACCCATATTATCTACTTTTTCTTCTATTTTACTAACTTTATCATATAACTTATTAAACTATTTTACTAACTTTATCATATAACTTATTAAAATATATAGATTTCATATCTATTAAACTATTGATACCTTTACTAAGAGCCGAAACATTATTTTCATTCTTAGAGTCAGTATGCATAGTATGATTACAAGTTTTATCTTTGTATAAACAGTCCATTTGTTCCATGTTTTTTATCTCTGGTACCTAAAACCGTCTGTGTCTTAAACATCTTCACTCAACGCCTACAACGTCCCACTCGGACTAAACGGCAACAAGAAGACAGAATCACAGAATTTTAACCAGGTGATAAATTAATTCTAGAAACAGATGCCTCAGAAAAAAATTGGGGATGTGTTTTAAAAGCAAAAACAAATAATGAAGAATTAATTTGTGGATATAGTTCGGGAAAATTTAAACCAAATGAAATAAATTATGCTATCTATGAAAAAGAATTATTAGAAATAAAAAAAGGAATAAAAAATTTCTTAATATATTTAGCACCCGAACATTTTATTATAAAAATTGATAATCAAGTAGTTAAACAATTTCTAACTAACAAAAGCTTAGAAACTGTACCTAGAAGAATTAGATGGTATAACGAATTATGCCAATTTAATTTTGAAGTTATTTATATTAAAGGAACTAACAATATGATTGCTGATTTTCTTAGCAGGCCTTATGGATAGAGGTAAAAAACCTCTAGAAAAAGTTGGAGAATGGACAACTGTCCATAAAAAACCCAATAAAGGGAAAACAATAAATCCTAAACAAGGATTTATTACTATACCTGCTCAAGTACCATTTTATCCTAATCAGGGATATTATGTACCATATCCAATGGTAAACCAACCATTTAGAACACAATCACCAAACCAGGTGAGATTTTCTAATTGGTCTCAAGATCCAAATTCGGCATCACAAACCAGTTATGCTGAAATTATAAAACAAATGTAAGATTTGTTGAAACAACAACAAATTCCTGAAATTAAAGATTTTTATAATCCGTGATTACCTCCGAATACTATAATTTTATAAACAAAATATGAAAAACCCATATTTCTGATCAAAGAGCAAATTTCGAAAAGCTCTTACACGCTTTTCACAATTTTTAGTTGAAAAAACAACTAAAGAAAATGAATCTCATGATTTATTACTTAAATCTGTTTTATACAGAGATTGGGATGAAATCCTAATCGAATATATGGATATTAAGGAGATAAACAATCTTCTTGATATATTCCAATATTTTATTAATAAAGGGGCAAACAGTCCTATTATTAATAAGATGTTTAGAATATGTCTATATAACAAATGTAGACAAATTCTTCCACCAGATATTTTTTCAAAAATAGAAAGAGCTATTTGCAACAAGCAAGCTTTATTTAAAGAATTTTTTTTAAAATATTTTCTACAAGCTTATGTTTTTACAAATGATAGAGGAGAACAATTTCCTGCTATCAAATTTAGGCTTAATCATGAACCATTTGATATAACCAGTATTGAATGGGGATTTGTTAAAGAAATAACAGTCTAAAATCTTTCTTTTTCATTTATTAAAAGATTTTCCTGCTATAATAAAATCTAGATTAATAAATTTTATTGATATAGATGATTTTGTCTATTATTTTCATATTGAAATAAATAGTTTTATCGGTATAGTGAAAAGAAAAATTTTATCACCATATCAAATTTGGATTATTCATACTATGTTGTGGGGAAAAGCCCTCTCAAGAAGAGATGAAGATCAACAACACTTGGCAAAACCCATTGACGAGTGTTATAATAATTTTCTCATTATCAAATCCAAGCCGAATTGATCTAATGACCAAGGCCCGCTTACTACTTGACCAAAACACTTATGTGTTCGGACCGATGGAAAAAGAATTCTAGCCTATGACACTCGAAAAAGCCGAAAGAAAGAAATGAAGAAGCCTTTCGCTTATTAAAAAGATAGCCGATATGGAGATCGATGATTATCCGCTAACAACGGAGATCAAAGACACGTGGAAAAGCCGAATACACCGTTCCTTCACGAGTCATTACACCTTGATGAAATCGAGGAGATGAATCGAGAAATATCCAAGAAGGATAAAGACAAAACACAACACGTGGAAGAATGACATCCAAAAAGGAGCATTCAATTTTGGAGGTTACTTAAAAAGAAGGAAATCACCATCCATAAATGAAGATGATGAAAGCATGATGGAAGCAACCATTAATGCAGATGATGTAAGCAATGATGGAAGTAGCCATTAATGCAAGAAGAATGTGGAAGCAACCACAACAATTTTGTCAGAATTAGAAGGCTACGTGGAAGCAACCATCAAGCCGATATTAAAGTAATCCTTATCAGGATACTGTTCGGACTTGAATTGTAAATGAATTAGAGTTTAGAATTTTTACTATAAATAGGTATTGTTGTAGCCTAAACAAGGGATCGAAAAATAGAAATAGCTTTTTAGAATTAGTGATTCTCTTGTATACTCTCTCTCTCAAGATATCAAGAGAAATCATTTCTTTGTAAATTATCTACTATCTTCTCTTGTAAAAATAAAATCTACGATACTATTATAGCCTTCCGTTTGTGCATATATCCCTTCCCCCCCTGTAATTGGTTTTTCCAATGTTCTATTAAAGTCTTATAAGAGTCAAAATCATGTTTTTCTTGTTTTTTAACTTTTTCTCTTTTTTTTTCTTTTTTAATATTATGATAGGTAGAAGATTCATCCGAAGACTCATCTTCATCTGATAAAGCTAATATTACATTACTATTACCATAATATAAAGGTCCTAAATCTAAATCCGATTCTATATTATTATTATTAATAACTTAATCTAATTTATTATTAACATCTGATAAAAGTTCTTTAGACTTGTTATTCAAATCTAAATCAGTTACTTCTCCCATATTATCTACTTTTTCTTCTATTTTACTAACCTTAGTATATAACTTATTAAAATATATAGATGTCATATCTATTAAACTATTGATACCTTTACTAAGAGCCGAAACATTATTTTCATTCTTAGAGTCAATGTGCATAGTATGATTACAAGTTTTATCTTTGTATAAACAATCCACCAGAATTGATCTAATGACCAAGGCCCAGTTTCTACTTCAGCAAAACACTTATGTGTTCTGGACCGATGGAAAAAGAATTCTAGCCTATGACACTGGAAAAAACCAGAAAGAAAGAAATGAAGAAGCCTTTCAGTTATTAAAAAAGATAGCTGATATGGAGATTGATGATTATCCGCTAACAACAGAGATCAAAGACACGTGGAAAAGCTGGAATACACCAGTTCCTTCACCAGAGTCATTACACCTTGATGAAATCGAGGAGATGAATCTGAGAAATATCCAAAAAGGATAAAGACAAAACACAACACGTGGAAGAATGACATCCAAAAAAGGAGCATTCAATTTTGGAGGTTACTTAAAAAGAAGGAAATCACCATCCATAAATGAAGATGATGAAAGCATGATGGAAGCAACCATTAATGCAGATGATGTAAGCAATGATGGAAGCAGCCATTAATGCAAGAAGAATGTGGAAGCAACCACAACAATTTTGTCAGGATTAGAAGGCTACGTGGAAGCAACCATCAAGCCGATATTAAAGTAATCCTTATCAGGATACTGTTCGGACTTGAATTGTAAATGAATTAGAGTTTAGAATTTTTACTATAAATAGGTATTGTTGTAGCCTAAACAAGTGATCGAAAAATAGAAATAGCTTTTTAGAATTAGTGATTCTCTTGTATACTCTCTCTCTCAAGATATCAAGAGAAATCATTTCTTTGTAAATTATCTACTATCTTCTCTTGTAAAAATAAAATTTACGATATTATTATAGCCTTCCGTTTGTGCATATATCCCTTCCCCCCCTGTAATTGGTTTTTTCAATGTTCTATTAAAGTCTTATAAGAGTCAAAATCATATTTTTCTTGTTTTTTAACTTTTTCTCTTTTTTGTTTTTCTTTTTTAATATTATGATAGGTAGAAGATTCATCCGAAGACTCATCTTCATCTGATAAAGCTAATATTACATTACTATTACCATAATATAAAGGTCCTAAATTTAAATCCGATTCTATATTATTATTATTAATAACTTGATCTAATTTATTATTAACATCTGATAAAAGTTCTTTAGACTTGTTATTCAAATCTAAATTAGTTACTTCTCCCATATTATCTACTTTTTCTTCTATTTTACTAACCTTAGTATATAACTTATTAAAATATATAGATGTCATATCTATTAAACTATTGATACCTTTACTAAGAGCCGAAACATTATTTTCATTCTTAGAGTCAATGTGCATAGTATGATTACAAGTTTTATCTTTGTATAAACAATCCACCAGAATTGATCTAATGACCAAGGCCCAGTTTCTACTTCAGCAAAACACTTATGTGTTCTGGACCAATGGAAAAAGAATTCTAGCCTATGACACTGAAAAAAACCAGAAAGAAAGAAATGAAGAAGCCTTTCAGTTATTAAAAAAGATAGCTGATATGGAGATCGATGATTATCCGCTAACAACGAAGATCAAAGACACGTGGGAAAGCTGGAATACACCAGTTCCTTCACCAGAGTCATTACACCTTGATGAAATCGAGGAGATGAATCTGAGAAATATCCAAGAAGGATAAAGACAAAACACAACACGTGGAAGAATGACATCCAAAAAAGGAGCATTCAATTTTGGAGGTTACTTAAAAAGAAGGAAATCACCATCCATAAATGAAGATGATGAAAGCATGATGGAAGCAACCATTAATGCAGATGATGTAAGCAATGATGGAAGCAGCCATTAATGCAAGAAGAATGTGGAAGCTATCACAACAATTTTTAAGATAAAACAACAGTAAAACAAATAGAATTGAAGATAAAAGATAGAAACTTACAATGATAACTACGATATTAGAACTCCAGAAATCGTTACTCCGGGGCTCCTCTGATACCAATTACAGGGGGGAAGGGATATATGCATAAACGGAAGGCTATAATAATATCGTAGATTTTATTTTTACAAGAGAAGATAGTAGATAATTTACAAAGAAAGGATTTCTCTTGATATCTTGAGAGAGAGAGTATACAAGAGAATCACTAATTCTAAAAATCTATTTCTATTTTCCGATGCCTTGTTTAGGCTACAACAATACCTATTTATAGTAAAAATTCTAAACTCTAATTCATTTACAATTCAAGTCCGAACAGTATCCTGATAAGGATTACTTTAATATCGGCTTGATGGTTGCTTCCACGTAGCCTTCTAATTCTGACAAAATTGTTGTGGTTGCTTCCACATTCTTCTTGCATTAATGGCTGCTTCCATCATTACTTACATCATCTGCATTAATGGTTGCTTCCATCATGCTTTCATCATCTTCATTTATGGATGGTGATTTCCTTTGTAACACCCCAAACCCGGTCAACACACCACGACCGAATCTGGCATGTTACGGAGTGAAAACGTTTTGAGTAAAACAAGTTTGCCGATTTATTTCTATTGAAAACTCCTTTACCGTTTAAAAGGTTAGAAAACCCCGTGTAGAGTATAGTTGAAATCATTTTTGGTTGCTTTAAAACCCGAAAAAACCCTCTTTTGTTGGAAATCCATTTGTTCTTTATAATTTTGGAATACCTTTCGATACTTGTTAAAAACCAAGTGAGTTAAGCATAGTCGAGTTAAGAACCATTTGTGTTTAGAGTTGTTTAAGAAATTAAATTTGAAAACGTTGCTTTTTACCGGTTATTTAAGCAAATCAAATTATTAAGCACATGCATAATATAAATCAAATAAAAGTAAGTAATTAAAAAAAAACCCAAAATAATACTTAGCGGCCTTATTACAAAACCAAAACCAAATTTAGAGTAAATAAATAAAAACCGGAATTTTAATTTAAAGTCAAAAACCGAAAATAAGTAGCATGGCCACCTCAAGTCCTCCCAGCTCCAAATCCGCGATCTAAGCCTCATCTCACAAAATATAGGGGAAGGGGTGAGTCACCGAGACTCAGTGTATAAATCCCCAACCCGATAGAATAGCACTTACACAAGTCATTAATAAAACATGCAAATCATGCAACACCATAACCTAACCATCCGATCTCCTTTATCTACCCCGTGTGGTCAAAAACCAGTGGTGGTCAAAACCACTGGTGACCGAAGTCACAAATATATAAGTGTGGTCAAAACCACTGGTGACCGTAGTCACAAATCAAGTGATGAGGCCAACCCATCGTGTGGTCAAAACCACTGATGACAATCCCGTAATCAATCATGTGGGGCCAACCCACTGTGGTACCAAACCACTGGGACGAGTCACAATATCCATATATGGTCAAAACCACTGGTGACCGTAGTCACAATATCATATATGTGGTCAAAACCACTAGTGGTCAAAACCACTGGGACTTAGTCACAAATAATAGTATCAAGATTCGGCCAACCCGTCGTGTGGTCAAAACCACTCGGTGATAGTCCAAATAATTCTTCCTCCTCTCAACAATCCCACCATCATGTCCATATCAATCGTAGCATAATAACGTATGATGATGCAAATAAAACATGGCATAGCGAAGAAACAATGACATGATAGCTATATCGAGATCCATAATCGGGGACTTACCCGAGTCCACGCCATGCCCACAAGGCATAACTACACGGCTTCAATGGCTATTAACAAAGAACATAATAAACATATCATACTAACGGTGTGTAAGCGTTACACACCGACTATTCGTAGATCTAAGCGAAATCCCGAAACTACGCGAAACTAACGAGATCCCTAAACGTTTGCCTTCCCCCCTTTCCTACAATCGACCAACACTTTGTTAGTAACCAAAAGCCTATTCGGCTCAACTTAGAAATCCCGAAAGATATGTCGCATGAAGGTAACACCTACCTTAATGTCAATTTGGTTTCCAACCAAATCCCGAAACTATGTGATGAACCTCCCTTGCAATCGGCCAAGCACTAGATCGGCATACCCTATTGATGTTAGGGGTTTCGGCTACCAATAAAGAACAGGAATAGAGTTTAATATATATAGATATATAACAAAAGGGAAGATAGAAGAGAAGTGGGGTTTCAGCATTACCCAAATCGATCAAGAAGAGAAGAAGAAGTCACTTTGAAACACCCCAAACCCGGCCCACGAGATTTGCCCAGATTTGGTATGTTCCTCAAGTAAACCGGTTTCAAAATTCTTTCGTTACCTAGAGAAAACTTGTGCGATTTTAAAAAAAATTGTTTTGGGTTGGGCTTGTGTTGAAAACGAATTCAATTCTTTATATTAAAAATTTTACTTAAAGTTTAATAGGTAAAACTCATAATCATAATAAATAGAAATAAATGGAAAACAATCCAACTATGGCCTTATGGCCTTATTACATCAAATAATTTCCAAGTAATTCAAGTACTTAAATAGAAATAGTAGTTCATAAAATAAAAACTTCATGTTGAGCATGGCCACCACAAGTCCTGCCGTCCTGGTCCATCACTGATCATCACCTGAAAAATATTCCCCTACGGGGTGAGTCAAACAGACTCAATGTGTACACAAACACTAAATCAAAATAGAATCAGGCATTCATATCATAGCATACAAATTATGATGCATTCCCAAACCCAAACCTAATAAGCCATCCGCTACACTCCCCCGTACCAACCTGTACACCGTGGGGACTACTAAGTCGACCCTCCTTCCGCTACACTCCATATCGCGGTCTTAGGTCACCGCATTTGTGGTCTTAGGTCACCACGTTCAGATTACTGTGGTCTTAGGTCACCATTTTCAGATTACTGTGGTCTTAGGTCACCACTTTCAGATATCACGGTCTTAGGTCACCGTGTTCGTGGTCTTAAGTCACCACATTCACTTCCCCTTTCAAACAAACCCATATGCCCCATATAATAATGATATGCATAAATATGCCAGAGTTCACATTCTTATCATATTCTCATGTTACTAATGACCTTTTTCATATTCCTAGTAGAAGTAGGAAACGTACCTGAGTACTTAGTACCATAACATGGTACCTTAGCCACTTTCTTATTCTTATTATCACATATTTAATTAGACATAGCCATAAAACTTATTATGAAGTAGTGTGGGGTACACACCTGATTTGCTTAACAATTTCCTTGAAATCCCGAAATCTGATCTACCGCTTAGATCCTTAATCCCTACATTTGATTAATCACTTACTAATTTAATAAAAAGCCATTCGGCCATAAATCCAAATCCTAGTAGGATTAGTATACTCAAACTTACCTTGTGCCGATTGGATTAAAAATCAAATCCCGAAAACTTGTTTGAGTTCCTTCTTGAAATCGGCTAGCCACCAAAACTCCTAACTAGTTAGTTTTCGCTTTTAAAACATATGAGAAATAGATCTAGAATACCAAACATGGCCTTAGCCGATTGTATTAAGACACTTACCTTGCGATTTCCAAATCTCGAAAGTATCCCTTGGTTATGGAGATGTCGAAACCTATAGGATATCTGTTAGATCCACTTCTAACATTTAAATCACCTTTTCATAGCCCTTGGCCGAATATGTACTTACCTTGGTTGGCTAGATCTCGAACTATCTCCCTTAAAAGTCGACACTAGCAAAGATCCCAAATCTCTCCTTAATATTTCGGTCAAAGAATACAATAAGAATTAGAATTAGCCTTTGAGATTTCGACAAGTCCTTAAAGGAAAGAAATGCAAATCAAACTTTGATCTTACCTTTATTTGAAGAAGACGATTGCACCTTTGTTCAAACCCTTCAAGGATTCGGCTATGAATACTTGGAAGCTAGATTGCTATGGTTCAACTGAATTGAAAAGAGAGGATTTGCTCTTAGGGAGAATCGGCAATGGTGGATTTAGGGAGAAGAGGATTTTGGCTTGGCAAACATAAAGAGAAAGAAGAGAGTTTGCTAGGGATTTTCTACAGAGACTTAGTTGGGAAGAAAAGAAAATAGGTAGAATGGCCTCTCTTTTCCCCTAAATGCCGAAATTACTAGGCCTAGTATCCCTTACTTGGCCATCACTCCTCTTATCTTTATCTCTTTATTTAAAATTAATAAGAATAATCCTCTAATTATCTCTTTGAAAATAATCAAAATAAATCACCATTTATCCACCCTTAGCCGAAATTTAAAGAGAATAGGACTCTTTTCCAAATGCCTTGGTGCCGTCCAACTCTCTGCTTCTGGAAGCAAAATAAAACTTCTTTTATTTGCTTCCCTTGTGACTCGAACTCAGGCCCAACACCTTGCATGTGGCGCCATTTCCAGAGGCCCTAAGTGGCATCTTCAGGCCACTTTTCCAAGCCTGTTTGTGTGTCAAATTTCACAAACTTTTTCTTTTAAGGCCACCTTGCCTTAATTTCCTCTTTTAAACTTTAAAACTCGACATTTCTAAGTCATTTCTAAGTTTCCAAAAATTTTCGTTCGGCTCTGTAAACTTGACATTTTCTTACATTTCCAAGTTTCCAGAAATGTGCACTTTCCTATTTTGAATCATTTCCAAATCATTTCCATCCATTTCCAAGTTTCCAAAAAAATGTTCACTTTCCATTTTCTTTTTTAACTTAACATTTCCATACATTTTCAGGTTTCCAAAATTATTCAAAATTTATTCTTAGTACATAAAACATGTTACTTCGTACAATTAAACCGAAAATGCATAGGCCCTTTCCAGGATGTTACACACTTACCAAAAGATTCGGCTATAACTCAAAGAAAGAACTAGAGATAGATTCGGCACTTAATATGATGAAGAGAAAACGCAAGAAGAGAAGGGCTTATGAGCAAAGTATTCCGCCAAAGTACTTGATGGAAACGAAAGAGAACAACAAGACTTTCGGCTTTTTGAAGATAAAAGAGATAAAGAAGAAAAATGGAATGGTATTGAAGGGATTCGGCAAAGGAGAATGGAAGAAGTTTCGGCACAAGGAGATTTGAAAGAGGGAAGAAAGATATCGACTGAAGAATGGGTGTTGGTTTCGGCTTTGAACAAAATAGGAAGAAGAGAAGTGAACAAAGGTGGATTCGGCAAAGAGGAAGTTTCGGTCAACAATGAATGCACATGAAAAGAAGAGGAGAGAATGGCTATCAAGTTTCGGCTCTTCAAAAGGAACAAGGTTTGGTTCGACCAAGTACCAAAGTTGCCGAAAGAAAGAAAAAACAACAGAGGTTTCGGCTTTGACACTAAACGAAAAAGAGAAAGACTTCCAAAGCTAGCCGAACATGCACCCTTACTTGGCTATTGAGATTCGGCACCCCCTAGCTTCCAAAACCGATTACACCTCCTCCCCCAAAGTCCATAATTCGGCCAACACCTCAAGACTCTCCCATCCACTCATTCAAATCGGTTTGAATGAATCAAACTCCACATTTTTCTCCTCTCCATCCATTTCAAACCTGTTGACTCAATCCTCATCCATTCAAGAGAGTCCCACCTGAGCACACCTCTTCCCTGCTTCTGGCGTGAAAAAAATAAGCAGAAAAGGGATTTTTGCAGCTCGAACCCAAGCACTCCTTCCCTGTATGTGGCGTCACTCTCCTGGCACCTTAGTGGCGCCTCTTTTGCCACTTGCTCACTTGTTCTTTGTGTCACAACCCTCCACTAATTTCTTTTAACCCCCAACTTCCTTAGCTTCCTCTTCCTAAGCACTAAAACAAAAAATTTTGGCCATGACCCAGGCCTAACCCGAGGTCATACCTGGACCCCAAAACATGCTAAACTAGCACAGTAGGCATATCAACACATGCAAACACACAAAATGCAGAGACCCCGCTTTAAGGATATTACATTTCTACCCTCCTTAAAAAAAATTTTGACCTCGAAATTACCTGGTCAAAAGAGTTGAGGGTATTGCTGCCGCATCACATCCTCTGGTTCCCACGTGGCCTCCTCCGTACCATGGTTCCGCCATAATACTTTCACCAAGGGAACGGACTTCCTACGTAGAACCTTGACATCCCGATCCAAAATCCGTACCGGTTCCTCCTCGAAAGACAAGTCCGAGCTCACCTCTATCTCCCCAACTGGCACAACATGTGACGGATCTGATCAATAGTGCCTAAGCATTGAGACATGGAACACGTCGTGAATTTGACTTAACTCTGCGGGTAGCTCGAGCTGATAAGCTACTGGTCCCACTCGCTTCAACACCGTATATGGCCCGATAAACCTAGGGCTTAGCTTGCCCTTTCGCCCAAATCTCAACACCTTTTTCCATGGCGATACCTTCAGAAAGACCTTGTCACCCACCGCATACTCTATATCCCTGCGCTTAAGATCGGCGTAAGACTTTTGCCTGTCCAACGCTTCCTTAAGACGAGTCCGAATCACCTTAGCCTTATCCTCTGTTTCTGTCACCAACTCCAGACCCAACATCTGCCGTTCACCCAGTTCTGTCCAACACGTCGGAGTACGACATTTCCATCCATATAGTGCCTCATATGGTGCCATCTGAATACTCACTTGATAACTGCTGTTATAAGTTTAACGCGCCAATGGTAGATACTCCTCCCAACTACCAAAATCCGAACACAACCCCTTAACATATCTTCCAAAATTTGGATTACCCTCTCGGTCGCCCATCGATCATGGGTGAAAAGCCGTCTTTGAAATCCAACCTTGTACCCAACGCCTGATGCAAAGCTTTCCAGAACCTCGACGTGAACCTGGGATCCCTATCCGAAATAATTAACACTGGCACTCCATGCAACCTTATTATCTCTGCCACATACAACTTGGCTAACTTCTGGAGCGAAAAGTAAACTCGGACTGGTATGAAATGAGCCGATTTAGTCAGACGATCCACAATTACCCAAACTGAGTCTTTTTTGCTAGGCGTAAGGGGTAGCCCACTGACGAAATCCATCGTAATCCTTTCCCACTTCCACTGCGGGATCTTTACCGGCCGCAATGATCCCGACGGTGGCGATGCTCGGCTTTAACTTGCTGGCATGTCAGACACTTGCCCACAAACTCCGTTACTTCTCGCTTAAGACCTGGCCACCAAAACTGTTCCCTCAAATCCCGATACATCTTATTGCCTCCAGGATGCATAGCGTATGGGCTGCTATGAGCTTCCTGAAGAATCCGCTGTCTCAACTCAACGTCCTTTGGCATACATACTTTCCCCTGAAAACACAGTACTCCATCACTGCCCAAGCTGTAACACTCCGATTTGCCATTCTGTACTTGCAACCTTCGAGCACTCAAAACCTCATCTATCAGCTGTTTCTCCTTAACCTGATCAATCCAAGTCGGCTTTACTTGCAATTCCGCCAACAGACTCCCGTCATCGTATAGACTAAGGTGAGCAAACATCAACCTCAGATATGCTACCACCTTATGGCTCAACGCATCAGCTACTACGTTAGCCTTACCCGGATGGTACTCAATCGAGCAGTCGTAGTCCTTCAACAACTCAATCCACCTTCGCTGCCTCAAATTCAAATTTTTCTGAGTCAAGAGGTACTTCAGACTCTTGTGATCCGTGTAGACTATCAACTTTTCCCCATACAAGTAATGCCTCCAAATCTTCAAGGCAAAAACCACTGCAGCCAACTCCAAGTTATGTGTCGGATAGTTACCCTCTTGAGGCCTTAATTGCCGAGACGCATAAGCGACCACCTTTCCATCTTGCATCAGCACACACCCTAAGCCAGTATGTGATGCATCACAGCAGACCGTGAATTCCTTTCCTGCCTCAGGCTGAATCAACACTGGAGCTTCAGTCAGAATCTTCTTTAACTTGTCAAAACTTTCTTGCTGTTTTTCAGACCACACAAACGGAACCCCTTTTCTCAACAACTTAGTCAGCAACGCTGCAATCAAAGAGAAACCTTCCACAAACCTCCTGTAGTATCCTGCCAAACCCAGAAAACTTTGAATCTCCACAACCGACTTAGGTGGTTTCCAATCCAACACTACTTCGATCTTCCGAGGATCCACCCTAATCCCCTCAGCCGACACCACATGACCCAAGAAAGTTACCTCCTTAAGCCAGAATTCGCACTTACTAAACTTAGAGAATAGTTACTTCTCCCTCAGAATCTGTAGAACCACCCGTAGATGCGCATCATGCTCCTCCTCAGATTTTGAGTACACCAAAATGTCGTCTATAAACACTACGACGAACCGATCCAAATACGGCTGAAACACCCGATTCATCATGTCCATGAATGCTGTCGGCGCATTGGTCAACCCGAATGGCATCACCAGAAACTCGTAATGCCCATACCGAGTACGAAACGCCGTTTTATGGATATCAGCCTCCTTCACCTTGAGTTGATGATACCCTGACCTAAGATCTATCTTAGAGAATACCGATGCACCTTTAAGCTGATCAAACAAGTCGTCTATCCTGGGCAACGGATACTTGTTTTTGATCGTCAACTTATTCAGCTGGCGGTAGTCTATACACATCCGCATAGTACAGTCGTTCTTCTTAACAAAAAGCACAGGTGCTCCCCAAGGTGATACACTTGGCCGGATGAACCTCTGTCCAGCAACTCCTGAATCTGAGCCTTTAACTCCACCAATTCTTTCGGCACCATCCTATACGGGGCAATAGACACTGGCGCGGTTCCTGGTAACAAGTCTATACCGAACTCAACCTCGCGGTCAGGAGGAAAACCCGGAAGTTCCTCTGGAAATACATTAGCAAATTCCCCCACGGTTTGGACATTCTCCACAGCTACATCTTTGGCTTCCAAAGCACAGACATGCACCATAAATGCCTCACAACCTTTCCTCACCATTTTCTTCGCCTTCAGCGCAGATACCACATTGGATAGGTAATCTCTCCTATTACCTATCATCACCACCTCTTCGCCTTCCATTGTCTTCAACACCATGCGCTTTAGTCACAAGAAATCCAAACCGGCTTGGTACTTTACTAACCAATCCATCCCGAGAATCAGATCAAACTCCCCAAACGGCAGTTCCATCAAGTCAGCCAAAAACACGACCCCTTGAAGTTCTAGGGGTACATCCTTATATAGTTTATTTACTTCTCAGAGTGACCTAGAGGGTGATTCTTCGTCATCTCCTAGAAGTAATCTCAAAGTCTAAGTTCATTGTTTCGCTGCTCACGGCAACATACGAGTCGCGCCAAACCCACATCAATCAAAGCATTATAAGGTAGACCAAAGATTAAGAACGCATTACGCTTATGACGTCCGGTGCGTCGCCCTCCTCTCGATGCCTCATCACAGTGAGACCAATCCAGTTGTCTCGCCTCATGACGACCTGCACCTCGCCTGGTGCTCCACGGCCTCTACGAGCCATTACCTCCCCGGCTGAACCACGACCCCTCTGTGGTCGCGACCATCCTCCCGATCGTATGCGACTCTGATCCCCGCATCGCGACCTAGCCGATCTCTGTGGACAATCCTCACTCGATTTCCCATCGATCCACACTCAAACATCCTCTATTTCCATCCAACATTCCCACGTGTGAGACTTCCCACATCGAGCACACCGTGGTCGCCACCGAGTAGCAAAGCAGCGATGCGTGCCTCGCCGCTTGATTCGCCCACCATACCTAGCCCTTTTCCTGCGATTCCGTGCAGACCTTGATGATCCGAAATTCCTCTTATTCCAACCCTTATCCGATTCCGTCTTACCGATCAAGCTTCACCTCCTCAAAGAACTTTAGCCTTTTCCACTAAGATCGCAAACTCTCTTTCTGCTTTGTGGGGCAATTAACATCCGCACTGCCTCTCTCGGCCCATCCTCAAATCGACCACAGCGCTCATGCTCCGTGCCCACAATACCCGTGCATACCGACTCACCAAGAAATTACGCCTCATATTTCGATCTGATCTTACTTCTGGACCGTGTTCAGGCACGCCTTTACCTAAGCATCAATGTAGCTAGCCCTGACGTATTTCCTCTGATAGGCTGCCCTAAAAAAATCCCAAGTGATGTCGTTCGCCATTGCTCCATCCCTAACTGTGAGCCACCACTGATATGACTCATCTCGGAGAAGAGATACTATACCCTTCAGCTTCTCCTCAGTCGTAAAGTCCAGGTCGTCCATGATACGTTCTGTCGTCTCCAGCCAATACTCTGCCGTATTAGGAGCCACACCAGATACACCTCTGAATACCTCTGTGCCATTAGCCCGGAGTCGTTCGGACACAGATTTCCTAGCTCCCGTTCCAACGCCTGCACCTGCGACTCTCTCCAGAACTCGCAACATTGCCTGTGACACTGCGTCATCACTACCCGTCTGATCCTGAAATTCTGCGCCCACAGCTGGCGGCGGTGGTACCTCATTTTCTGACCCATGTCCAGACCCTATCGATTCTAACACTGTCATCCTACCTCTACCTCATCCACGTGTATTACGCCCACGTCCACGTGCACTCATGACTACCGTTATGATTTGAGCTGATTAAGAGTTTTATGCGTTAGACTTTATTCCACTGTTTATTAAAGCACAGTCTTATGAGAAGTTTAATACAGGGATTGTTTCGCAAGTTCATACCATCCTACAGTTCAGATCTCTAAAGTAGTTCCTACTACTATTTAGTCATTCCCATATTATCATAATCATAACATCATAAGCAATAATTTGGGATACTTACCTGGGCAGATCGGTACCGGAGACTCGGTGCCATGCTTTCCCAACCATCTTTTTTTCCCATAAAGCCTTTCATAATACATTTTAAGACATTATTGGGCCTCGGGCCCACAGCCGAGCTATTGAACTTAGCTCTGATACCAAAATTGTAACACCCCAAACCCGGTCAACACACCACAACCGAATCTGGCATGTTACGGAGTGAAAACGTTTTGAGTAAAACAAGTTTGCAGATTTATTTCTATTGAAAACTCTTTTACCGTTTAAAAGGTTAGAAAACCCCGTGTAGAGTATAGTTGAAATCGTTTTTGGTTGCTTTAAAACCCGGAAAAACCCTCTTTTTGTTGGAAATCCATTTGTTGTTTATAGTTTTGGAATACCTTTCGATACTTGTTAAAAACCAAGTGAGTTAAGCATAGTCGAGTTAAGAACCATTTGTGTTTGGAGTTGTTTAAGAAATTAAATTTGAAAACGTTGCTTTTTACCGGTTATTTAAGCAAATCAAATTATTAAGCACATGCATAATATAAATCAAATAAAAGCAAGTAATTAAAAAAACCCAAAATAATACTTAGCGGCCTTATTACAAAACCAAAATCAAATTTAGAGAAAATAAATAAAAACCGAAATTTTAATTTAAAGTCAAAAACCGAAAATAAGTAGCAAGGCCACCTCAAGTCCTCCCCGGCTCCAAATCCGCGATCTAAGCCTCATCATCATAAAATATAGGGAAGGGTGAGTCACCGAGACTCGAGTGTATAAATCCCTAACCCGATAGAATAGCACTTACACAAGTCATTAATAAAACATGCAAATCATGCAACCCCATAACCTAACCATCCGATCTCCTTTATCTACCCCGTGTGGTCAAAACCACCGTGGTCAAAACCACCGTGACCAAAGTCACAAATATATAAGTGTGGTCAAAATCACTGGTGACCGTAGTTACAAATCAAGTGATGGGGCCAACCCATCGTGTGGTCAAAACCACTGATGACAATCCTGTAATCACTCATGTGGGGCCAACCCACTGTGGTACCAAGCCACTGGGACGAGTCACAATATCCATATGTGGTCAAAACCACTGGGGACCGTAGTCACAATATCATATATGTGGTTAAAACCACTGGTGGTCAAAACCACTGGGACTTAGTCACAAATAATAGTATCAAGACGGGGCCAACCCGTCGTGTGGTCAAAACCACTGGTGACAGTCCAAATAATTCTTCCCCCTCCTCTCAACAATCCCACCATCATTGTAACACCCCAAACCCGGTCAACACACTACAACCGGATTTGGCATGTCACAGGGTAAAAATAATTTGAATAAAACAAGTTGTAGGTTTAAATTTTGAAGATAATGCTATAAAACACTTTGCTGTTTAAAGTTTGGACAAAAGAAGAAAACTCCTTTGAGAAAACCGTTTGTTTTTAAGGAAATACCGACTTTGATTAAAATGCAAAGTTGAAAACTGTTTTGTATTTGAACTTAAAGTAAAACTTAGGTTGGCAAAAATCTGAGTTGTTCGTTAACACCATTTGTTTGTTATTACCCGATGATAAAGTTTGAAAATCCCGATAAGAGGTATAACTTTTCAAAACATTGAGTTAACAAAAGTTATTAACATGCCATGTTGTTTAACTTAAGCACAATATAATAAAACTTATAGCAGATAATCAAAAACCCAAAATAATGGAATTTAGCGGCCTTATTACAAATCCAAAACCAAATTTAAAATAAATTAACCCAAAATAGTAAATGAGATAAAACCCAAAACATAACGCATGGCCACCTCGAGTCCGCCTGGCTCCACATCCGCGATCTATGCCTCATCTCAAAAAATAAGTAAGGAAGGGGTGAGTCACCGAGACTCGGTGTATAAATCCCCATCCCGATAATAACAAATCACTTACACAATACATAAGTCAATATGCAATTCATGCAAACCCAACCTAACCATCCGAACTCCTCGTGTTCTACCCCGTGTGGTCAAAACCACCGTGGTCAAAACCACCGGTGACCGTAGTCACAAATCATATAAGTGTGGTCAAAACCACCGTGACCGTAGTCACAAATCATATGGTGGGCCAACCCACCGTGTGGTCAAAACCACCGATGACAATCCGTAATCAACATGTGGGGCCAACCCACCGTGGTACCAAACCACCGGGACGAGTCACAATAATCCATGTGTGGTCAAAACCACTTTGTGACCGTAGTCACAAATAGTATATGTGTGGTCAAAACCACCGTGGTCAAAACCACTGAGACTTAGTCACGATTATAATATAGAAAGCGGCTAAACCCACTGTGTGGTCAAAACCACCGTGACAGCCTAGAAACAAGCCTTCCCCTCCTCTCATTACACCTGCAATATGACATAATAATTCGTGTATGCGTTATGTCATGTATGCTAAACATATATCAAATATAAGTATAACATGAATTACCATCATAATTAGATAGACATAAAACAACATAATCACGCTAATCAACCTCTAAGGGTATAACCGTAATTTACCCACCAAGGGTATATCGATAATTTTGCACCTGCAATGGCCTTTCCCAAAGGCCCAAATGTCGCCCCGAGCGACTCGGCTACCATTTCCTGGTCAGATGCGGATGATTGGGCCTAAAACTCGATTCCGGCCCATTCGGGCCCACACGCTCGTGTGGCCCACCTAGCACAAATCTAGCCATGTATATAAGTTCCACCTAGTCTAGTTCACTATATACTACACAATCGCACAATTTACTCATAAGGGCCTACAGGCCCATTGGGCCCACTTCGGCCCATCGCGGCCCAAGTAGCCCCAACCCACCAGAATACTACTGATGGCCTCAACTATCGCGTCGAAGCCCCACATGTGCGCTCGGACGCTCATGTGGCTACTATTGCCGTGACCGACACTTCGGCATTTGCCGCTCTACAACTAGAGTAGAGAGAGTTACACACCTGATATGAGTCTGGTGTTAAACCGCGCTGTGACCACTCCTGTGCCCAAACGCCCACCAAGGTATCTTAACTCTCCTCCTAGAATGCTCTTTATATAGCTAGCTCTCCACCTTCCTTCTTTGTATCTTTCCGATGTGGGATCCTTCACAAGAGAGTTTAAATTCAATCTGAAACTCTTGCCAGTCCAATCCGCAAAATAAATACCCCATTGCTTCTCATGAGATTCGAACCCAGGCTCCCCTGCAACACAATCCACGCCGCTAACCACTTGGCCACAAGCTCCTCTTGTGTCTTAAACCATGCGCAACTAAATTTGAATCTATAGCCAAATATTAAAGTCCATGTAAAAAGAAAACCAAAATGCAAGAGCCAAGACTTGAACCTTGGACCTCCTTCCTTCCCTGTGGCGTCACCCCCTTGTTCCTTAAGTGGCGTCACTTTGCCACTACACCACACACTCCACTTGTGTCATTTTTTCCCCACATTTTATTCTTAAGGCCTACCTGCCAACTTCCAGGGTTTTTTTTTCACCTAAAACCAAAATTTCCCTAAAGCCAAAGTTCGATCCCGGGACTTCATAGAAGCCTTCTAACCTTCCAAAATCAGTTATCCAATAGGTCCAACTTGCATTTAAGCCGATCTCTTGTTCTCTAAAAATTTTAAATCAAGGCCCATTGGGCCCAATCCTACTAGGCCCAATTTCGGGATGTTACAAATCTACCCTCCTTAAAGAAATTTCATCCTCGAAATTTCCAACTACAGAACATTCTGTACAACCTAACCTACAACATCTGTGCTCACGCTGTACACTCGATTCCAATAACCCTAATATACTTTTAACTAGAATTTAGAAATCCTACACATACTTAAAAACACCTAACCATTAAAGCGCATAAATATTTCAATGACGCAATCAACTCTATATCCAAACATCACATCCAACCCAAACACACAGAATAGATATTCAAAATACAAAGATATAACAAAGCAAAGTATCGTGAAACTTATCATGCGTGGATTGTGCCAGAGACTCGGGTGCCATATTTAAAAAAAAAAATAGATATATATTTTTCTAAACCATTTTTCAAACCATCTTTTGAAAACATTTTTGAACCCAAACCCACAAATAGAGTTTTTGAACCTAGGCTCGATATTAAAAATTGTAACACCCCAAACCCGGTCAACACACTACAACCGGATTCGGCATGTCACAGGGTAAAAATAATTTGAATAAAACAAGTTGTAGGTTTAAATTTTGAAGATAACGCTATAAAACACTTTCTTTGTTTAAAGTTTGGACAAAAGAAGAAAACTCCTTTGAGAAAACCGCTTGTTTTTAAGAAAAATACCGACTTTGATTAAAATGCAAAGTTGAAAACCGCTTTGTATTTGAACTTAAAGTAAAACTTAGGTTGGCGAAAAATCGAGTTGTTCGTTAACACCATTTGTTTGTTATTACCCGATGATAAAGTTTGAAAATCCCGATAAGAGGTATAACTTTTCAAAACATTGAGTTAACGAGTTATTAACATGCCATGTTGTTTAACTTAAGCACAATATAATAAAACTTATAGCAGATAATCAAAAAACCCAAAATAATGGAATTTAGCGGCCTTATTACAAATCCAAAACCAAATTTAAAAGTAAATTAACCCAAAATAGTAAATGAGATAAAACCCAAAACATAACGCATGGCCACCACGAGTCCGCCTGGCTCCACATCCGCGATCTATGCCTCATCTCAGAAATGTAAGGGAAGGGGTGAGTCACTCGAGACTCAGTGTATAAATCCCCATCCCGATAATAACAAATCACTTACACAATACATAAGTCAATATGCAATTCATGCAAACCCAACCTAACCATCCGAACTCCTGTGTCTACCCCGGTGTGGTCAAAACCACCGGTGGTCAAAACCACTGGGTGACCGTAGTCACAAATCATATAAGTGTGGTCAAAACCACTTTGGTGACTGTAGAGTCACAAATCATATGGTGGGGCCAACCCACCGTGTGGTCAAAACCACCGATGACAATCCCGTAATCAACATGTGGGGCCAACCCACTGTGGTACCAAACCACCGGGACGAGTCACAATAATCCATGTGTGGTCAAAACCACTTTGTGACCGTAGTCACAAATAGTATATGTGTGGTCAAAACCACCGGTGGTCAAAACCACTGAGACTTAGTCACGATTATAATATAGAAAGCGGGGCCAACCCACTGTGGTGGTCAAAACCACCGGTGACAGTCTAGAAACAAGCCTTCCCCTCCTCTCATTACACCTGCAATATGACATAATAATTCGTGTATGCAAGATGTCATGTATGCTAAACATATATCAAATATAAGTATAACATGAATTACCATCATAATCAGATAGACATAAAATAACATAATCACGCTAATCAACCTCTAAGGGTATAACCGTAATTTACCCACCAAGGGTATATCGGTAATTTTGCACCTGCAATGGCCTTTCCCAAAGGCCCAAATGTCGCCCCGAGCGACTCAACTACCATTTCCGGTCGTCGCACGATTGATTGCCTAAAACTCGATTCCGGCCCATTCAGGCCCACACGCTCGTGTGGCCCACCTAGCAAAAATCTAGCCATGTATATAAGTTCCACCTAGTCTAGTTCACTAACACAATCGCACAATTTACTCATAAGGGCCACGGGCCCATTGGGCCCACTTCGGCCCATCGCGCCCAAGCAAAATTTCCCAACCCACAAGAATACTACATCGATCGCCTCATTTATCGCGTCGATGCCCCACACGCGCGCCGCACGCTCGTGTGGCTACTATTGCCGTGACCGGTACTTCGGCATTTGCCGCTCTACAACTAGAGTAGAGAGAGTTACACACCTAATAGGAGTTTGGTGTTAAACCGCGCTGCGACCACTCATGTGCCCAAACGCCCACCAAGGTATCTTAACTCTCCTTCTGGAATGCTCTTTATATAGCTAGCTCTCCACCTTCCTTCTTTGTATCTTTCCGATGTGGGATCCTTCACGATAAAGTTTAAATTCAATCTGAAACTCTTGCCGTCCAATCAGAAAATAAATACCCCTTGCTTCTCATGAGATTCGAACCCAGGCTCCCCTGCAACATAATCCACATCGCTAACCACTTGGCCACAAGCTCCTCTTGTGTCTTAAACCATGCGCAACTAAATTTGAATCTATAGCCAAATATTAAAGTCCATGTAAAAAGAAAACCAAAATGCAAGAGCCAAGACTTGAACCTTGGAACTCCTTCCTTCCCTGTGGCGTCACCCCCTTTTTCCTTAAGTGGCGTCACTTTGCCACTACACCACACACTCCACTTGTGTCATTTTTCCCCACATTTTATTCTTAAGGCCTACCTGCCAACTTTCAGGGTTTTTTTTTCACCTAAAACCAAAATTTCCCTAAAGCCAAAGTTCGATCCCGGGACTTCATAGAAGCTTTCTAACCTTCCAAAATCAGTTATCCAATAGTTCCAACTTGCATTTAAGCCGATCTCTTGTTCTCTAAAACTTTTAAATCAAGGCCCATTGGGCCCAATCCTACTAGGCCCAATTTTGGGATGTTACAATCATGTCCATATCAATCGTAGCATAATAACGTATGATGATGCGAATAACACATGGCATAGCAGTAAACAATGACATGATAGCATATATCGAGATCCATAATCAGGGGACTTACCCGGAGTCCACGCTCATGCCCACAAGGCATAACTACCGGTTTCAATGGCTATTAACAGTAACATAATAAACATATCATACTAACAAAGTGTGTAAGCGTTACACACCTGACTATTCGTAGATCTAAGCGAAATCCCGAAACTACGCGAAACTAACGAGATCCTGAAACGTTTTCCTTCCCCCCTTTTCTACAATCGGCCAACACTTTGTTAGTAACCAAAACCCTATTCGGCTCAACTAGAAATCCCGAAAGATATGTCGCATGAAGGTAACACCTACCTTAATTTCGATTTGGTTTCCAACCAAATCCCGAAACTATGTGATGAACCTCCCTTGCAATCAGCCAAGCACTAGATCGGCACACCCTATTGATGTTAGGGGTTTTGGCTACCAATAAAAAATAGGAATAGAGTTTAATATATATAGATCTATAACAAAAGGGAAGATAGAAGAGAAGTGGGGTTTCGGCATTACCCAAATCGATCAAGAAGAGAAGAAGAAGTCACTTACCGTAAGATTCATATAACTCAAAGAAAGAACTAGAGATAGATTCGGCACTTAATATGATGAAGAGAAAACGCAAGAAGAGAAGGGCTTATGAGCAAAGTATTCGGCCAAAGTACTTGATGGAAACGAAAGAGAACAACAAGACTTTCGGATTTTTGAAGATAAAAGAGATAAAGAAGAAAAATGGAATGGTATTGAAGGGATTCGGCAAAGGAGAATGGAAGAAGTTTCGGCACAAGGAGATTTGAAAGAGGGAAGAAAGATATCGACTGAAGAATGGGTCTTGGTTTTGGCTTTGAACAAAATAGGAAGAAGAGAAGTGAACAAAGGTGGATTCGGTAAAGAGGAAGTTTCGGTCAATAATGAATGCACATGAAAAGAAGATGAGAGAATTGCTATCAAGTTTCGGCTCTTCAAAAGGAACAAGGTTTGGTTCGGCCAAGTACCAAAGTTGCTGAAAGAAAGAAAAAACAATTGAGGTTTCGGCTTTGACACTAAACGAAAAAGAGAAAGACTTTCAAAGCTAGCTGAACATGCACCCTTACTTGGCTATTGAGATTCGGCACCCCCTAGCTTCCAAAACCGATTACACCTCCTCCCTCAAAGTCCATAATTCGGCCAACACCTCAAGACTCTCCCATCCACTCATTCAAATCGGTTTGAATGAGTCAAACTCCACATTTTTCTCCTCTCCATCCATTTCAAACCTGTTGACTCAATCCTCATCCATTCAAGAGAGTCCCACCTGAGCACACCTCTTCCCCCCTCTTCTCAGCGTGAAAAAATAAGCAGAAAAGGGATTTCTACAGCTCGAACCCAAGCACTCCTTCCTTGCATGTGGCGTCACTCTCCTGGCACCTTAGTGGCGCCTCATTTGCCACTTGCTCACTTGTTCTTTGTGTCACAACCCTCCACTAATTTCTTTTAACCCCCAACTTTCTTAGCTTCCTCTTCCTAAGCACTAAAACAAAAAAATTTTGGCCATGACCCAGGCCTAACCCGAGGTCATACCTGGACCCCAAAACATGCTAAACTAGCACAATAGGCATATCAACACATGCAAACACACAAAATGCAGAGACCCCGATTTAAGGATATTACATCCTTCTTTTTAAGTAACCTCCAAAATTGAATGCTCCTTTTTTGGATGTCATTCTTCCACGTGTTGTGTTTTGTCTTTATCCTTCTTGGATATTTCTCAGATTCATCTCCTTTATTTCATCAAGGTGTAATGACTCTGGTGAAGGAACTGGTGTATTCCAGCTTTCCCACGTGTCTTTGATCTCCGTTGTTAGCGGATAATCATCGCTCTCCGTATCAGCTATCTTTTTTAATAACTGAAAGGCTTCTTCATTTCTTTCTTTCTGGTTTTTTCCAGTGTCATAGGCTAGAATTCTTTTTCCATCGGTCCAGAACACATAAGTGTTTTGCTGAAGTAGAAACTGGGCCTTGGTCATTAGATCAATTCCGGCTTGGATTTGATAATGAGAAAAATTATTATAACACTCGTCAATGGCTTTTGCCAAGTGTTGTTGATCTTCATCTACTGCTTTGAGAGGCTTTTCCCACAACATAGTATGAATAATCCAAATTTGATATGGCTGATAAAATTTTTCTTTTTCAGCTATACCGATAAAACTATTTATTTCAATATGAAAATAATAGAAAAAATCGTCTATATCAATAAAATTTATTAATCTAGATTTTATTATAGCAGGAAAATCTTTTAATAAATGAAAAGAAAGATTTTGGACTGTTATTTCTTTAACAAATCCCCATTCAATACTGGTTATATCAAATGGTTCATGATCTAATCTGAATTTGATAGTAGGAAATTTTTCTCCTATATCATTTGTAAAAACATAAGCTTGTAGAAAATATTTTGAAAAATTTTCTTTAAATAAAGCTTGCTGGTTGCAAATAGCTCTTTCTATTTTTGAAAAAATATTTGGTGGAAGAATTTGTCTACATTTGTTATATAGACATATTCTAAACATCTTATTAATAATAGGATTGTTTGCCCCTTTATTAATAAAAGATTGGAATATATCAACAAGATTGTTTATCTCCTTAATATCCATATATTCGATTAGGATTTCATCCCAATCTCTGTATAAAACAGATTTAAGTAATAAATCATGAGATTCATTTTCTTTAGTTGTTTTTTAAACTAAAAATTGTGAAAACTGTGTAAGAGCTTTTCTGAAATTTGCTCTTTGATCAGAAATATGGGTTTTCCATATTTTGTTTACAAAATTATAGTATTCTAGAGGTAATCCTAGATTATAAAAATCTTTAATTTTAGGAATTTGTTGTTGTTTCAACAAATCTTCTATAGAAGTTTTTTCTATAGATAACATAACTGATTTTTTATCAATAGAAAATGGTAAATATTGATTTATAAAATTATTTCCCAATAAAATATCACCATTCATATTAGGAAAACATAATATTTTTGGAATTATAAATCTAACATTATTTATGTAGATTGGTATATTTTTTGCTTTATAATAGATATTGGTTTTATTACCATCTACTCCATTAATTTTTATTGTCTTTTTTACAGGTTTCCAATATTTTTCTGGAATAGCATTCTTTTTACAACTAATCGGTTGTAGCTCCACATATCTAATAAAGCATGTAAAGAATATGTTTTATATTCATTATGCAATGTAATTTGAATATATTTATTGTTAATAATATCTTCTATTGAAAATTGTATATATTCTATTCTAGTGTTTCTAGAATTTCTACTAGGTGTAGTAGGAAAAATAGGAATATGAACTGTTTTCATACCTATTGGTTTATCTTTTATTTTTGTATTTTTAGATATTTTATCTAATTTATTAGTAAAATGAACTGGTTTTAGTTCAATTGGTAAATATTGGTTTTTCCAATATTGATTATCAAATATTCTAGTTGTGTTTTCAACCTTTTCATAATTTTTATTAATAGATCTCAGATAATCATCTGTTTGAAGATCTGAATCTATCTTTCTTTTACTATAAGGATCTTGTTTATCAATTTCCCTAGGTTTCGGTATTTCATAATCATATGGATATGGTTGTTCAGTATCCATCGGTTCAGGAATCTCTATGTTTTCATCCTCTTCTGTTGAAGTTTTTTCTTCATCAGAATTATGACTAGTGACATTAATATCTACATTAGAATTATTAGAACTACTACTACTTTCTGTAGTATCATAATTTAACATATAGTGATAATTATATTTTGTAAATAGATCTTTATGTTTTTCATAAAGTTCTTCTATTAATTTTAAATATTCTACTTATTCATTCTTATCTTTTGTTTTAGAAAATTGGTTTTTCCAATGTTCTATTAAAGTCTTATAAGAGTGAAAATCATATTTTTCTTGTTTTTTTAACTTTTTCTCTTTTTTGTTTTTCTTTTTTAATATTATGATAGGTAGAAGATTCATCCGAAGACTCATCTTCATCTGATAAAGCTAATATTACATTACTATTACCATAATATAAAGGTCCTAAATCTAAATCTAGATTTAACTAATATTCCTTTATCAGACTATGAAAAAACCATAGATGATTGGGCACAATTTATGACTATTGTTGTAAACAACAACAGTACTACATGATCAAAAGAAAAGTTTTTAAATTATTTTGTAGGAACATTTCAAGGAGATGTTCTACAATTTCTCAGACGATGGGAAGAATCTGAGAAAGGAAAAGAACAAAAAGGTCAACTTATTAATCAAATAAGTACTCCTAAAGATTTACTAAAAAGGTTAACTTCAATTCTAAAAACAAAATTTTGTGGTTATACTAATAAAAAAGATCAGGATAGCCAATCTAGTTATATATTGTCAAAATTAAAATTATGTGATATAAGATATTTAGAAGAATTTCCTAAAAAATTTCTTCATGAATATCAAAAATTAAAAAATGATAGTATAGAATTTTGGAAAAACCAATATTTTCATAAATTACCACCACCTTGGGATGAGATTTGTATTAATAAATATACTTCTTATATATATAAACATAGTCAAAATTCAGGAATAGAAATAGAAAATATAGACTCTATAGGTAATAAAATTAATTTTGCTAAAGAAAGAATAATTTTACATTGTCTACAAAGTAAGGCGGCTAAACAAGTCAAAAATAAATTAAGTCATAAATATTGTACAAAGATGTTAGAAAATGAATGGGAGTTTGGATGTAATCCTATACGTCCGAAAACCTATAAAAAACATAAAAAATATAAATTAGCTAGATGGAAACCGAGTAATAAAAATTATACTCGTAATAATAATAATAATAAAAAGAAAAAATTTGTTAGGAGAAAAACTTCTAATACTAAAAAACAAATTTGTAAATGTTTTATTTGTGATGAAGAAGGTCATATAGCAACAAATTGTTCTAATAAAGGAAAAAGTGCTAGAAAAATGATTAAAAATCTTGAAGAACAAGATTTAGAAGTTTGTCTAAGTGAGGAAATCAATCCTACTGAAATACTATATGAATTAATATCGAAAAGATTAAATACGATTACGAAGATGAATATATTTTTATGTTAGGAACTAGTTCTAATAATCAATTAGAAGAAATTCCAAAATCTGAACAACAGGATATTAAATTAGGAAATTTAATCGGAGAAGAAACAGACTTTTCTGATGAAATAATAGATAAAATTACTAAAAATCATATTTCTAAAGAAGAAAGTTATAAAATACACAAAGACACATAGAAAAAATTAGCGGTAACACAGTTGCTAAAGATACTAAAGGTGGATTAACAGAAATCCCTTTATTTACTAAAGAAAAAATAAAAAGGATTAGGAAAAAATATCCTCAGGTTAGATATATACATTTAGGAATAATTATGATAACGATTAGAGCTTTATTTAGAAAAGGTCATGATATTCCTATTATAGCAGTATTATTAGATAAAAGATTTGAGAATCCAATAAAAGCACTTATTGGAGGAATTCAATCTAATTTACATACAGGAGTTATAGGATTTAAAGTTAAACCAAATTACTTTATCTTCATAACAGACCCTCTAATAGAAGAGTGTCTATGTCTTAGAATTCAGACAAAAAATTCTGATATTAGTGATTTAGCTGAAGATTTAGCAATAAGCTGGACTTCTATTAATGAATATACTAATACAGCAGAAGTAGAAATAAAAGAAATAAATAATAAAATAATTGAGCTTTTTGAGCCCAATAAGTTTACTACAAAAATACAACCAAAATTATTACATCTAAAAGATTTATCAATTCCAAAAGACTGGATGATAGAAAAGGTTAACAATGCAAGTACTTCTAAACCAGTAAGTACTATAGAATATATGTCATCTGGTGACAAGTTATATTTTAAAAATAATTTGATTACTAATACAGATGATAATTTAGTTTTACCCTCTAATTCTCATTAGAAGAAGAGGAGGATAATATAAGTACTTCGACACCAATAGGTATGAAAACAGTTCATATTCCTATTTTTCCTACTACACCTAGTAGAAATTCTAGAAACACTAGAATAGAAGATATACAATTTTCAATAGAAGATATTATTAACAATAAATATATTCAAATTACATTGCATAATGGATATAAAACATATTCTTTACATGCTTTATTAGATACAGGAGCTACAACCAGTAGTTGTAAAAAGAATGCTATTCTAGAAAAATATTGGAAACCTGTAAAAAAGACAATAAAAATTAATGGAGTAGATGGTAATAAAACCAGTATCTATTATAAAGCAAAAAATATACCAATCTACATAAATAATGTTAGATTTATAATTCCAAAAATATTATGTTTTCCTAATATGAATGGTGATATTTTATTGGGAAATAATTTTATAAATCAATATTTACCATTTTCTATTGATAAAAAATCAGTTATGTTATCTATAGAAAAAAGTTCTATAAAATTATTTACCATATCTGGGATATGGCATCGGCACTCAGAGGTGACCCCATGTAAGACCACATCTGGGATGTGGCATTGGCTTCGTATTTATGTGGATGACGATGAATATGTATCTTTGAATATCCCAAGTGGTGGGATAAATAGTTAAGCTTGAAATAGAAATATGTTTGGTGCTAAAGCTATGTGATTGAGTGAATACAGGTGCCCGTGAGTAATTCACGAGAAAAGTTTACGTTATGTGTTATTGCATGTATTTGATAAGAGCAAATACGAGTAAGTTATGGCAAGTGCTTGAGACTTTGCGGTTTTATTCAATGCCATGTATGGATGATATTATGAGCTTTATGTTGCTAATTATTTTCATGCAAACTTACTAAGCTTTATGCTTACCCCTTCTTATTTCCCTTTTCCTTGTAGCATTACCAAGTTAGCTCGAGAATTCGTGGAATGTCAGAGTTTGAAAATCACACTATCGACTACTTTTTGGTATAGCCAAGTTAGATTCATTTTGAGTATGGCATGTATAGGACTTGGTCATTTTGTTATGTCATATTTGCTAGCCAAAGTGTTGGCTATTAAAGTTGTTCAATTTATTTTGAAAATGGTCATGTGAAGTTGGCCTATACTTGACATGTTCATATATTCAATGATGATGAATTTCATGAAGTGTATGCTTGTGTGGATGTCTTGATTTTGAGTTCTTAGAGGTGCCATATGGTCATAATATGTGTTGAATTGATTTGGTATAAGTGTGGTTTCTTGGTAGGGTGGCAAATGGCTTGGTAGATAGCCATATAATTGTCCACACGGGTAGACACACGGGCGTGTGTCTAGGCCGTGTGTGACACACGGTCAGCCCCATGGACGTGTGGAGAGGCCGTGTGTCCCCTTGCATGCTAGGTTTACAAGTCAGTATGCCCAGTAGTAAACACACGGGCAGAGACACGGCCGTGTGTCTCAGCCGTGTGGGAGGCACGGCCATGGACATGGGCGTGTGCCCAGGCCGTGTGAAGTTTGCACCTGAAATTTGGAATTTAATTCGACACACGGTCTAAGGACATGGGCGTGTTCCTTGGCCGTGTGACCTTAGTGAGGTGATGACGTCATAAACAGAATGCCATGGTTTTGGCACACGGGCTAAGACACGGGCGTGTCGAGGCCGTGTGAGGGACACGGGTGTGGAACACGGGCATGTGATATGCCACACGAGCGTGTTCCATTTCCCACGGGCGTGTGGCTCCTGTTTAGGCAAAAAATTTCTAAGTGTGTAGAAGTTTCTGGTTTAATTTCGAAACCTTCCGTAAGTATCTTTAAGGCCTCGTAGGCCCATGATAAGGATGTTATGAGTATGAATGAAAAGTCTTAATTTGAAATGAAATTTTTATGACCCGATGTTGTATGTTTAAGTAAGTTGAGTTGGGTAATGCCCTGTATCCGGTTCCGGTTTTGAACACGGGTAAGGGGTGTTATATTTAGTGGTATCAGAGCTACGGTTTAGTTGATTCTCGGACTAACGTAGCATAAGCATGAGTCTAGCTATACATGCCATACATATGAGTATTTACCTAATGATACTGTGACGACTCCTGACATTTTAAATTGTATTTTTATATTGTAATGGATCCTGATCAAACTGCAACTGATGACGCTGTGAGTAATGCGTCGACTCCCGCGTAAGGGACCGCACCAGTAGAGAGTAGACCCGAAACTTTGGGTCAGGGAGAAGAGGCTCGAGAAGCCTTTCTCTATTTGATGAGCAATTGGTACACCGAGTATATTCGAGCAAATCCTAATGCTCAACCCCCTCCACCCCACCTATTCCTCAGTCCGCTCCTGTAGCTCCTCAGGTGGCAGAGGTAGTAAGAAGAGAAAGACCTCCGGTCTATAAGATCCAGAAACGAGGAGCTGAGGAATTTCGGGCTAGTAAGAGTGATGATCCAGAGAGGGCAGAATTCTAGCTTGAGAATACCATCAGGGTATTCGATGAGTTGTCATGCACGCCTGAAGAGTGCATAAAGTGTGCGGTATCTCTCTTAAGAGATTCAGCCTATCAGTGGTGGAACACCCTTGTGTCGATTGTACCAAGGGAGAGAGTTAATTAGGAATTCTTCCAAGAAGAATTCTGGAAGAAGTACATTAATCAAAGGTTCATCGACCAGAAAAGAAAGGAGTTCTTGGAGCTAAAGCAAGGTCGAATGACGGTGGCTAAATATGAGTGTGAGTTCGTAAGGCTCAGCAAATACGCTCGAGAGTCCGTATCGACAGAAGCCATTATGTGTAAAAGATTCAAGGATGGGTTGAATGAGGATGTTCGTTTGTTTGTTGGTGTCCTCGAGCTAAAAGAGTTTGTGGTGCTGGTAGATCGAGCCTGTAAGGCTGAGGAACTAGTTAAAGAGAAAAAGAAAACTAAAATTGAGTCTCGCGACTCCAAGAAGAGACAGTTAGGCAAGTCATTCCAATCCTCGTCCAAGAAGTCAAGAGATTTCACTAATCGATCGGTCACCTCAGCTGGGTTTTCAAGCAGAAGGAAGGGTAGACAATACTCGGGGTCGAAAGCTCAGACCACTTCGGTTGCTAGTGTTGGCAACGCTCGACCGAGTAGACTGGAATGCCCGCAGTGTGGCAGATGTCACTCCGAGGAGTGTCGAGCGAATGAGAAAGCTTGTTTCAAGTGTGGATCTCTAGACCATTTTATCAGAGATTGCCCCGAGGCGGGTGAGAAAGAGAAACCTCAGAATGCAAGACCGGGAAGTATTACTAGAGGAAGACCACAGAGAAACCTGAGAAACGAAATGAGTAGCAAAAATTCATCTAGAGAGCAGACTGCAAGAGTTGAGGGTAGAGCACCGGCGAGAACATATGCCATTCGTGCTCGTGAAGAGGCGTCCTCCCCCAACGTAATTACGGGTACATTTTCTCTTTATGATACTCATGTTATAGCATTGATTGATCCGGGGTCTACCCACTCGTATATTTGCATGAAATTAGTCTCTAACATGGGTATGCCTTTAGAGTCTACTGAATTTTTGATAAGAGTGTCAAATCCCCTAGGCAAATGTGTGTTGGTTGATAGAGTATGCAAATGTTTCCCTTTGATGATTAGGGGTCATTGTTTTCCTGCTAACCTCATGCTATTACCGTTTGATTAATTTGATGTCATCCTTGGGATGGATTGGTTAACTATTCATGATGTGATAATGAATTGTGGAAGGAAGTTTATTGAGCTAAAAAGTGAAAGTGGGGATCTTATTCGTGTTGAATCAGATGAGCAAGACAGATTGCCAGTATTGATATCTTCCTTGTCGACTCAAAAGTATTTAAGAAAAGGGTACGAAGCTTACATTGCCTTTATGATGAATGCTAGGGAGACTGAGTTAAGAATTGAATCAGTGCCCATAGTATATGAGTATCCAGATGTTTTTTCGGAAGAATTGCCAGGGTTTCCTCCAGTTAGAGAAGTCGAATTTGGGATTGAGTTAGCTCCTGGTACTGCCCCAATTTCTATCGCTCCATACAGAATGGCTCCAACCGAGCTAAAAGAACTGAAGGCACAGTTGCAAGAGTTAACGCATAAAGGCTTCGCAAGGCCGAGTTGTTCTCCGTGGGGTGCTCCCGTATTATTTGTGAATAAGAAAGATGGTTCCATGAGGTTATGTATAGATTATCAGCAACTCAATAGGGTAACTGTGAAGAACAAGTACCCGTTGCCAAGAATCGATGATTTATTTGACCAATTTAAGGGAGCCACGGTGTTTTCCAGGATAGACTTGAGGTTTGGATATTATCAGTTGAGAGTCAAAGATTCGGATGTGCCGAAAACTGCATTTTGGACAAGGTATGGCCACTATGAATTTTCGGTCATGCCTTTTGGTTTAACAAATGCCCCTACAGTTTTCATGGATTTGATGAATCGTATTTTTTGGCCGTATTTGGATAAATTTGTGGTAGTCTTTATCGATGATATATTGATCTACTCTCGGGATGAGAACAAGCATGCTAAGCATTTGAGGACGGTTCTGCAAATTTTGAGAGATAAACAATTGGATGCCAAGTTTAGTAAAAGAGAATTTTGGCTTAAGAAAGTTGGATTTTTGGGGCACATTGTCTCAGGAGATGGAATTAGAGTTGACCCGAGTAAGATCTCAGCAATTGTAGATTGGAAGCCACCAAGGAACGTAATTGAGGTTAGGAGTTTTCTGGGCTTAGCCGGCTACTATAGACATTTTGTCAAGGGATTTTCCATGATAGCTACTTCGATGACGAGGTTGCTACAAAAAGATGTGAAGTTTGATTGGATAGAAAAGTGCCAACAGAGTTTTGAGAGATTGAAGACGTTGTTGATTGAGGCTCCTATTTTAGTGCAACTTGAGCTGGGAAAAGAATTTGTGGTTTACAGCGATGCATCCTTGAATGGATTAGGTTGTGTACTCATGTAAGAGGGCAAGGTGATTGCTTATGCCTCTAGGCAATTAAAGTCGCATGAGAAGAATTACCCGACCCACGACTTAGAGTTGGCTGCAATTGTATTTGCACTAAAGATATGGAGACACCATTTGTATGGTGAGAAATGTCGGGTGTTCACTGATCATAAGAGCCTAAAGTACTTGATGACTCAAAAAGATTTGAACCTTAGGTAACGAAAATGGTTAGAGTTGATAAAAGATTACGAGTTAGTGATTGACTACCATCCGGGAAAGGCGAACGTGGTCGCCGATGCCTTGAGCAGGAAATCCCTGTTTGTGCTAAGAGCCATGAGTACACGGATAGCTTTGTCATATGATGGTTCTGTTCTAGCCGAGTTGAGAGCTAGACCAATGTTTCTTCAAGAGATTTGTGAAGCTCAGAAAGGCGACAATAGTTTACAAGCTAAAAGAGTTCTATGTGAATCAAGTGTTGAGTTGGACTTTCGGATAAGTCCTGATGGATATCTGATGTTTTGAGATAGGGTCTGTGTACCTAGAAATGATGAACTTATACGAAAGATTCTGCATGAAGCACATAGTGGATGTTTGTTTATACATCCAGGCAGCACAAAGATGTAAAACGACTTGAGGAGATGGCATTGGTGGCCAAGTATGAAGAAAGACATTTCGAAGTTTGTATCGAGATGCCTAATTTGTCAACAAGTGAAGGCTAAACATCAAGTACCTTTGGGTCTACTTCAGCATATTATGGTTCCCAAGTGGAACTGAGACCGTATTACTATGGACTTTATGACGGGTTTACCGTTGTCACCGAAAAAGAAGGATGCCGTATGGGTCGTGGTTGATATACTTACGATGTCAGCTCATTTCATACCAGTACGAGTTGACTACTCGCTTGATAAGTTGGCGAATTTATATGTGTCAGAAATAGTAAGACTTCACGGTGTACCATTGTCGATTATTTCGAATAGAGATCCGAGATTTACGTCACGATTTTGGAAAAAAATGCAAGAGGCCTTAGGCACAAAATTGAGCTTTAGCACAACTTTCCATCCGTAAACCGACGGGCAGTCGGAAAGAGTAATACAAATACTTGAAGACATGCTTCGATGTTGTGTTTTGGAATTCTAAGGTAATTGGGAGAAATACTTACCGTTGGTGGAATTCGCCTACAATAATAGCTTTCAGTCGAGTTTGAAGATGGCGCCTTATGAGGCATTATATGGGCATAAGTGCCGAACACCCCTGTATTGGACTGAACTCAGAGAGAGTCAGATTCACGTGATTGATTTAGTTAGAGAAACTGAAGAGAAAGTAAAGGTGATACGTGAATGTCTGAAAGCGGCCTCAGATAGACAAAAGTCCTATTCGGATTTAAAAAGGAAAGAGATTGGGTTCCAAGTAGGCGATAAAGTGTTTCTGAAAGTATCACCATGGAGAAAAGTCTTCAGATTTGGCCGGAAAGGCAAATTGAGTCCACATTTTATCGGACCTTATGAAATTACCGAGAGGATAGGACCGGTAGCTTATCGTTTGGCTTTGCCACCGGAGTTGGAAAAGATTTACATCGTCTTCCACGTGTCTATGTTTCGTCGCTACCGATCAGACCCTTCGCATGTGATTGTACCGTCAGAGGTAGAGATTCGACCGGACATGACTTATGGCGAAGAGTCGGTTAAGATTTTGGCACGAGAGGTCAAACAGTTGAGAAACAAAAGTATAGCCCTTGTGAAAGTGCTATGGCAAAGACATGGAGTAGAAGAGGCTACTTGAGAGCCCGAGGAGGCTATGAGAAACCAATATCCCAACCTTTTCATCGGTAAGATTTTCGGGGACGAAAATCCTTAAGGGGGAGAATTGTAACAGCCTGATTTAGGGGCTAATCGGAACAGTGATCTCGGGATCACTAATCCGAGGTCGGAGAAAATTATTTTTATATTATTATATTATTTATAGTATGATTATATAGGTGCATGAAAATTTTGGTACTTTAATTTTAGCGATTTCATGCTTAATTGCGAAAAAGGACTAAATCGCATAAAGTGCAAAAGTTTCATTTTATAAGCTAAAGGAACCTAATAGCCATAGAATATTATTTGGAGGTCTTTAAAGGGAAATGATCCCCTTAAATGATGGTTGGCCGGCCATAGGAAACAATAGAGGTCAAAATTTGGTCAAGTAGGTAGATTAGGTGGACTAAATTGGGATTTTATATTAAAATAAAGAAAGAAAATATATATCTTTTCTTCTCCTTCCTTCCACCAAAAATTAGCAGAAAAAATGGGGGTTGAGAGCTCAAAAATTTCAGCAAGCTTCTCTCTTTACAAGTAAGTGACTTGATGATCATTTCTTGATAAAAATTGTACTTTTGGAACCCCTAAAGCTTAAGCTAATTATAGAGGGGACTATTTTTCAAAATGGTGGAAAGTTTAGAGTTTTACCATGAGAGCATGTATGTTTTTTGCTTCATTTTTATGGAAGAAAATGAGTCATAGATGTTTAATAAACAACTTTTATGAAAGGTGTTACCATGAAAACATCTAGAAGGACCTTTTTGTAAAGGTTGTAAAATAAGAGGTAAATGTGTGAAATATTGAGTTTTGATGATTTTCATAAGAGAAATAAATGTTCACCTAGGCTTGTAAGAGGAGGAAATTTGATTAGAATTGATTTACGAGCCTAGGGGTAAAATAGTCATTTTGTGAAAGTGTGAGGGCAAAATGGAAATTTTGCCAAAGTATGAATTTTGAGACGTGTTGATTGATGAGATTATTAAATGAGCTAATTTGCTATTATATAGATCAAGAAGAACGAGGAATTAACCTTGACCGAGGAAAAGGCAAGGTATCAGATTAAATCGGTAAGTGACCTATTTTGAAACCGAGGTAAGTTTGTATGTGATAAATTCAAAATCATGCTAGTATATTTGAGAATGTTTGATATTATAATGATGCATATATTGCTATGAAATTGAATGATGGTGTTGAATGAGAAAAATGATGAGAGTTGGGATTTTGAAGTCCCGGTTGGACTATAATAAATGTGAGCATACTATTGTCGAGACATGAGATGAATAAGGTTCCGTGTAAGACCATGTCGGGGATATGGCCTCGGCATCGAATTGAGATCCTGTATAAGACCATATCTGAGATATGGCATCAGTATTGAATATGAAAATCGTATAAGACCATATCTGGGATATGGCATCGGCACTCAGAGGTGACCCCATGTAAGGCCACATCTGGGATGTGGCATTGGCTTCGTATTTATGTGGATGACGATGAATATGTATTTTTGAATATCCCAAGCGATTTAGTGGGATAAATAGTTAAGCTTGAAATAGAAATATGTTTGGTGCTAAAGCTATGTGATTGAGTGAATACAGGTGCCCGTGAGTAATTCACGAGAAAAGTTTACGTTATGTGTTATTGCATGTATTTGATAAGAGCAAATACGAGTAAGTTATGGCAAGTGCTTGAGACTTTGCGGTTTTATTCACTGCCATGGATGGATGATATTATGAGCTTTATGTTGCTAATTATTTTCATGCAAACTTACTAAGCTTTATGCTTACCCCTTCTTATTTCCCTTTTCCTTGTAGAATTGCCAAGTTAGCTCGAGAATTTATGGAATGTCGGAGTTTGAAAATCACACTATCGACTACTTTTTGGTATAGCCAAGTTAGATTCATTTTGAGTATGGCATGTATAGGACTTGGTCATTTTGTTATGTTATATTTGCTAGCCAAAGTGTTGGCTATTAAAGTTGTTCAATTTATTTTGCAAATGGTCATGGGAAGTCGGCCTATACTTGACATGTTCATATATTCAATGATGATGAATTTCATGAAGTGTATGCTTGTGTGGATGTCTTGATTTTGAGTTCTTAGAGGTGCCATATGGTCATAATATGTGTTGAATTGATTTGGTATAAGTGTGGTTGCTTGGTAGGGTGGCAAATGGCTTGGTAGATAGCCATATAATTGTCCACACGGGTAGACACAAGGGCATGTGTCTAGGCCGTGTGTGACACACGGTCAGCCCCATGGGCGTGTGGAGAGGCTGTGTGTCCCCTTGCATGCTAGGTTTACAAGTCAGTATGCCCAATAGTAAACACACGGGCAGAGACACGGCCGTGTGTCTCAACCGTGTGGGAGGCACGGCCATGGACATGGGCGTGTGCCCAGGTCGTGTGAAGTTTACACCTGAAATTTGGAATTTAATTCGAGACACGGTCTAAGGACACAGGTGTGTTCCTTGGCCGTGTGACCTTAGTGAGGTGATGACGTCATAAACAGAATGCCATGGTTTTGGCACACGGGCTAAGAAACAGGTATGTCGAGGCCGTGTGAGGGACACGGATGTGGAACCCGGGCATGTGAAATGCCACACGAGCGTGTTCCATTTCCCACGGGCGTGTGGCTCCTGTTTAGGCAAAAAAATTCTAAGTGTGTAGAAGTTTCCGGTTTAATTCTGAAATCTTTCGTAAGTATGTTTAAGGCCTCGTAGGCCCATGATAAGGATGTTATGAGTATGAATGAAAAGTCTTAATTTGAAATGAAATTTTTATGACCCGATGTTGTATATTTAAGTAAGTTGAGTTAGGTAATGCCCTGTATCCGGTTCTGGTTTTGAACACGGGTAAGGGGTGTTACACTAACTCGATTGTTATCAACACCTTCTCCAGGTGTATATTTTGCACGATCACCACCAACCGTACCATATTACACACCGATGCCGCTAGCAACACCGACGCTTACGGTATCGTCAAAAATTCCCACATTTTATCCACAATCCACTTATTCGACACCATACAATTATCCCCCGATAGTATCGCAAATACCTCCAGCATTGTCGTTCAACTGAGATGGGTCATCCTCACAACCGTCGACTCATATAGGGGGGATGTATGATGGTCAACTAGGACCCAGATGTAGTCAACCATGGAGGAAGGAGATGACTCTGGCAATCAACATGGACGTGCATGTGAAGATGAAGACGAAGACGATGAGGAGCCGTCAACCCAAATAGGCGACAGAACCCTAGGCATGCCCAACCTCCACCCGATTGTGGCATACATTCGAGATGCTGATGATTATGTTATCTGTAATTTTTCCCAAATTGTATACTTTGTTTTACATCCCAAATGTACACTTATTTACAATCTACAAAACAAATTTATTAAATTGGTTTACTTTGTACCATATCATATGGTGAGTTTGAATCATTTTCATTCTTGTTACTTTTTCATTCAAGTTTTTCTCTGTCCATTTGTTAATTACAATATTTTGAAAAAGCAAAGATTTGCTGACAGGGTACGAGAAAATATTTTTTTATTATTTCATATTGTTGTATATCTTACTTCAATAATTAATATTAACTTACAATTTATAGAAAATTTAATGAATAAACAAATAAGTTAGTGTTTAGCAATGAATGAGTTAGTGTTTTAATTAGCTCTTCTCCTCGATGTTCCCGACAGGTGTAGACATGTTAGCTCGTATGCCTTGGGTTCCTACAGTAACTGCATAACCTCGGTGTGTCTCTCCACTCCTCAATATCCATATTGCCTCGTATCCGAGTTGAGTTCGACCAACCTTTTGGCTTACACCATAAGTTCTTATCCAATACCAACTTGAAAGGAGCGTGCGAGATAGGTGGCCACATGCTTTCATCTGGGACGGGTGGGAATTCAGACTTCCAAACATTATATGTACGCTCTAGTTTGTAAAATTCATCACGTAGGTCATGCAATCCAAACATAGTCATAGTTTTAAGTTGTGTTTGGGTTCACAGTAATGTTGTGAGCTCAGTAACCTAAAAATTTCACTTGTTGTGTGAGTATGGAGCCATCACCTGAGAATTCGGTATCGCATTGCAACTTGAGGTCCAATTTGACGATGATTATAAGGTCTCAGGTTGAAGTTGTAACACCCCAAACTCGGACAAGACACCACGCCCGAATCTGGTATGTTACGGGGAAAAACGTCTTTGAGTGATCAGATTTTTTTTCGTTTAGAAGTGGGGTGAAAACATAGTGTATTTGAGGAAAATTTGAGTAGGCTTGTTTGATTAGATTTTGAAAACTTATCCAAGTATATAGTTAAAGCGAGTTGATTTCATTTAGCGCTTCCAATAGTTTCTTAGTGCCATTTTGAAACATTTTAGACTTAGTAGAAAATCGAGTTTGATTTGGAAATCATTTGAGTTTATTGTATAGCAAAACATAGCGAGATACCCGATGGTATAGTTTAAAACACATTGCGATATAATTTTGAAAACGTTGTCTTTCCAAGTTTTAGTAAAATTTCATGCCAAGTTATTTGTTAGGCAGGTTGCGAATCTAATTAAAACATAACCATCATAAAACATAATTTAAAGGCCTTTTACAAATCCAAATTAAAACCCAAATAAAAGTAATTAAATTAAAGTACCCAAATGATAGAGTTGGAGTAAAACTTTATTAAGCATGGCATGAGCACCCCGAGTCCATCCCGGCTCCATGTCCACGTCTACGAGTCACCTGAAATGTCAAAGGAGAGGGTGAGTCGAAGACTCGATGCATAAATCCCGCTCCCGATGAAACAACATGCTAACACACATCATACATAGCAACATAATTAATGCAACCCGATCCTAACCATCCGTATCTCCTTTTCTACCCCGTGTGGTACCAAACCACTGGGTGGTGCCAAACCACTTGGTGACATATAGTCACAATGTGTTACCAAAACACCGGTGTCCCAAAGACACAATGTGCTACCCAAGCACGTGACCGTAGTCACGATAATCGAATGATGGGGCCAACCCATCGTGTGTGATACCCAATCACTAGCGACGATCCCATATCTCATGTGGGGCCAACCCACGGTGGTGTCAAACCACGGGGACAAGTCGCAATGAGGTGCCCAACCTCTGGTGTCCCAAAGACACAAATGTGCTACCAAAGCACTTGGTGACCCAAAGTCACAAAGTGTGTTACCAAACACATTTGGTGCTCGTCGGCACAAATCATCACTTGCCCCCTCCACTCATATCACCCATCAACAAACCAACTCATGTAATCATGCATATCATACAAATTATGCATATCATGCTAATATGTTTGACTCATGCCCCATATCACATACATACATAGTCATGATACCATATAGATCATCGGTAATCTAGTAACAATCTTGACTTACCCGATACGTACACATACCCCGTTTGGGTATCCAATAATCCATCATCTTTGTCATGATTTTAATAGGCAAACAGGTTTAATAACAATATCACTAAGTATGGGTGTGTTAGTTACACACACAGTAATTCTGAGCCTAAAGATCCCAACGAAACGATCTAAATCCCTCGAGTATCAAGCTCCTAAAACAATCGGCCAACACGAGATTAGGCACTAAGATCATTCGGCCAAAGACATATAAACCCAAAGGGGTTAATATTAAGCCATTACCTTACTCTTGCGAATGGTTTGGTTTCCAACCAACCCCGAACCACAATGGTCCTCTAAGACAATCGGCCACCACCTTGAAAAGAATAACAGTTGATCCTTTATCATTCACGACTTAATCGAAACCAACCGATTAAACTAACACAACCAATCACTTACCCCTTACCAATTAATTGGCAGAAGAAAACGGCTCCTCTTGCTTGCTTCCACAATCCAAAAGCCCTATAATGCGATGATTAACAAAAGGTTAATTCCTTCCAAACGAACCCAAAATCGGCTCTTAACCAACCCAACACGATAAAGCACAAGAGAGAGGAGAAATGGCCATTCGGCCAAGCACTTACCTAGCCCCAAACGATTGAAGAACAAACCCCAACGGATCAACACTTCTCTAGAATTCGGCCAAGAAGAACCACTAAGAGAAGGAAAAGATTCGCTAACACCTTAACAAAGGGGAAAGAAGTTTCGACTTCACACCAAGGAAGAGAACTCAAGAGAAAAGTGGGGAAACAAGGGGTTGATATTCGGCTAACTAACAAAAAGGAACAAAGAAAAGAAGAGTGCTTTCGGTTTGAAAGAAGAAGCAATGGAGAAAGGTATTTTGGAGAATGGGGTTTCGGCTATCAAGGTTTCAAAACAAAGAAAAGAGTATGGAGAGAAGGGAGTTATAATTTCGGCTTACTCAAATGAAGAAGGAAGAAGATGTGGAAGGGACATTCGGCCACAAGCTCAAAATCAAGAAAACAAAGCAACTTTTCTAAACTAAAGGGGTTTGATGCTTTCGGTTTTAACACAATCAAACAAAAGAAGAAGAAATGGGGTTGAACATTCGGCCACACACAAAAATTAAGGGAAAAGAAATGCAAATTCGGCAAGGCTATAGGGGTTTGGTCATTCGGTTTGAAGAAAGGAGAAAAACTCTCTGAAGTTTCGGGTTGCTTTTGACAAGAGAAGAAAATGCTAGCTTCACAAATGCCTTTGGCCGAAAATGCACAAAATGAGAAGTGCATTTCGCACACCTCACTTCCCTTACCAAACCGTCCACACCCCCACTCCAACACCCCACAAAATCGGCCAAAATCCTCCATTCACTCCACTCCCCACATTCAAACAACAAGACCAAGTCTTCCTCCTAAACTCACTCTCCTCCCACCATTTGAGCAGTTTGACCAAGTCCATGGCGAGTTTGAACGCCTACAAACTCTCCCTTCCTAGGCGTCAAAAAGAAAGCCAAAAGGTGGCCACTCCGCAGCTTGAACACAAGATCTCTCCCTCCTGCAAATGACGCCACACACACAAGCCTTAGTGGCGCCTATCCTGCCACTCCACCAGGCTCCTTTCTTGTTCAACAAAACACCAAATAAAACTCTTATACCTAGCTCCAACAAATCCCGACTTAACACCCAAAAATCAAAATTTTCCCATTCACTCGTGCATACACTTAGACTTCAATTAAGCCCCCAAAACATAGAAATAGCCACGCACACACTAGACACATGCAATGTCATGCAACAACAAAATGACCCTAACCCGGATGTTACAGTTTACCCCTTAAAATAATTTCGACCTCGAAATTACGATCGAAAGAGTTGCGGGTATTGCTTTGTCTCATCATATCCTCGGGTTCCCACGTAGCTTCTTCTATGCCATGATTCCGCCAAAGAACCTTAACCAAAGGCACGGACTTCTTACGCGAACCTTCACATCTCGATCAAGAATCGCGCACGGGTTCCTCTTCCATGGTCAAATCTGGATTTACCTCGATCTCTTCCACTTTGCTACCACATGCGACGGATCGAGCGATAACGTCGAAGCATCGAAAACGTGGAATACGTCGTGAATCGACTAAGCTCTGCGGCAACTCAAGCCGATACGCCATCGGTCCAACTCGTCTCGATACCTTATACGGTCCAATAAACCTCGGACTTAGCTTGCCTTTCTTCCCGAACCTCAACACCTTTTTCCAAGGCGAGACCTTCGGGAACACTCGATCCCCACGGCGAACTCTATATCTCTTCGCTTAAGATCGGCATAAGACTTCTGGCAGTCCGAAGCTTCCTTCAATCTAGATCGAATCGACTTAACCTTGTCTTGGTCTCAAAGAACCAACTCGGGTCCCAACAACCGCCGTTCACCTAACTCCGAAACAACCTTACGGCTCAACGCGCGTCGCCACCACGTTAGCCTTGCGGATGATACTCAATCGAACGATCGTAATCTTTCAAAGAACTTTCGACCCATCTGCGGCGCCTCAAATTCAAATCCTTCCGAGTCGGTAGATACTTGGACTCTTGTGATCCGTGTGTAGACTATCGATCTCTCCCGTATAAGTAGTGCCTCCAAATCTTTAAGGCGAAGACCACGGCCGCTAGCTCCAAATCGTCGTCGGATAGTTGACCTCATGTGGCCTCGGTATGTCCGAGAAGCGTAAGCCACAACCTTACCTTCTTGCATCAACACACAACCCAAGCCCGTATGTGATGCATCGCAATAGGATCGTGAATTCCTTACGACCTCGGGTTGAATTAGAATCGAGCCTCGGTCAAAATCTTCTTTAACTTATTGAAGCTTTCTGCTTGTTTCTCGACCCATACAAACGGAACTTCTTTCCTCAAAACTTGGTCATCGGTCGCTGCTATCAACGAAACCCTCAACAAACCTTCGGTAGTATCCGGCCAAACCAGAAAACTCCGAATCTCGACCACTGACCTAGGCGGCTTCCAATCCAAAATCGCCTCAATCTTACGAGGATCTACTCGAATCCCTCACCCGACACTACATGACCCAAGAAAGTCACTTCTCTGCCGAACTCGCACTTACTCGAACTTAGCATAGAGTTGCTTTTCCTCAAAATCTGCAACACCACTCGCAAATGCTTATCATGCTCTTCCTCGTCCTTGAGTACACCAAGATGTCGTCTATGAAAACCACGACGAACCGATCCGAATCTTCTTTGAAACACCCTATTCATCATATCCATAAACGCCGCCGGTCGTTAGTCAACCCGAACGGCATTACGTAAATTCGTAGTGCCCATACCGAGTCCGAAGCGCCGTTTTACGGATATCGACCTCCTTAACTCTTAATCGGTGATACCCGGATCTCAAGTCGATCTTGAAAATACGCGGCACCCTTTCACCTGATCAAACAAGTCATCTATCCGTGGCAATGAGATACTTGTTTTTAATCGTCGACTTGTTCAATCAAGCGGTAGTCTATACACATCCGCATCGTGCCATCTTTCTTCTTGACAAAGAGTACCGGCGCACCCCACGGCGAAACGCTAGGCCTAATAAAACCTTTATCCAATAACTCCCGGATCGAGCCTTAAGCTCCACCAACTCCTTTGACGCCATCCTATACGGAGCAATAGACACCGGCGCGATTCAGCCTGTAATAGATCTATCCCGAACTCCACCTCGCGATCGGCGGCAAACCCGAAGCTCCTCGGAAAAACATCAAGAAACTCCTTAATCTGCACGAACCTTCTCCACAAAGCAGACTCCTTAGCCTCCAACGCATGCACATGAACTACATACGCTCACGACCTTTCTCGACCATCTTCTCGCCTTGAGGCGGATACCACATTTGATAAGTAATCTCTCCTATTACCTATCATGGCCACCTCTTCACCCTCAACCGTCTTAAGAACCATGCGTTTGGCGCGCAATCCAACCTCGCTTTGGTACTTGACCAACCAATCCATCCCAAGAATCGGATCGAACTCCCCAAACGGCAGCTCCATCGGATCGCGGCGAACACTACCCCTTGGAGTTCTAAGGGTACCTCTCTAAGCAGTTTATCTACTACTACGAGTGACCTAGAGGGCTAATCACGGTCATCCGCCTAGAAGATATCTCAAAGCCTAAACCATGGTCTCTACTATACTATCGGCAACATAAGAGTGCGTTGAACCCACATCAATCAAAGCGATATAAGGAGAACCAAAAATCAAAAACGTCTGCGGTTATGACGTCAGGTCAAGTCGCCCTCCTCTCGGCGCCTCGCGATACACTAATCCAGTGTCTTCAGCATCGTAGCTACTCGCACCTCTCGCCGGTGCTCCACGGCCCCGACTGAACCATTACCACCTCTCGCCATTACCACGGCCCCTCTACGGTGGCGGTCCATTACCTCTGAATCGATTACGGCCCGACTCTCGGGCCGGTGAATCCTAGCCAACCTACGCGGACAATCCTCACACGATGCTCCGAGAACCACACTCAAAGCAACCTTTTCCTCCACCCAAAGAACCACCCCAATGAGATTTTCCACATCGATCACATCTGCGGCGGTCCCTCGCCTAGCGAAGAACAAACCTAGCTGGCCGGTTCGGCCCACTCGGTCTAGCTCTCTTCTGCGGATTACCCGGCGATCCGAAGACCCAAAGCTCCTCTTATGCCTATTTACGTCCATGCCTTGTCTCACCGACTCCTTAACACCCTCGGCTACCTTAGCCTTCTCAACTAAGACAACAAACTCGCGCTCTGCCGAGGAGCAATCAGCGACCTCAAGTCGTCTCGCAGACCATCCTCGAAACGAACACACCTCTCATGCTCGGTGGCCACAATGCCCTCGGCATACCTACTCGGCCAGGGAACTCACCTGCGTGCTCGAAATGCATTTACTCCCCTGAACAAGCCTCGGAAAAGCCTTTCACGGGAGTCGATATAACTAGCTCCGATGTACTTCTTTTGATATGCGACCACGAAATAATCCCATGTCAAATCCTCTGCGCCACCACATCGTCCCGAACCGTGAGCCACCACCGATATGACTCATCCGGAGAAGCGTCGATGCCCTTCACTTCTCTTGTTTATCAAGTCCAGATCGTCCATGATCCGCTCGGTTGCCTCTAGCGATGTTCAAAGCAATGCTGGGAGCAACACCGAAAACACCTCGGAAGAATTCGCCCCCATTTGCCCGAAGTCGCTCAGAACAATTTCCTAACTCTGCGTTACCACCAACACCAGCTACTCTTTCCAACACTCGCGGATCGCTCGTGACACGCGGCGTCGTCGGCCCGATCTTGGAACTCACCACCTCCAACCAAGCGGCGGAACCCAGTATCTCATTTTCTCGAACCACGACCCGGATCCTACGGGCTCGAAAACGTCATCCTACCACGACCTCGTCCACGACCACGTCCACCTCTAGCGCTCATGACTAATCTTTCACGTGATCGATTAAAAATTTTTATGCATCGGTATTTATTCAACTTATTTAAAAGCAAGTCTTATGAATATTTTAAGAGGATTTGTTCTCGCGAGTTCACGAGAATCCTATCGGTTTCAATCTCTAAAGTAGTATACTATTGCTATTCATCGATCATATCACATCCAATCAATTCACAAGCAATAGTAAGGGTACTTACCAGCGCGAACCAGTGCAGGAGACTCGGTGCCATGCCTTTCAAACCATACTTTAAGAATAAAGACTAACAAAACAATCTTTTGAAAACATTTTGGGCCTCGGGCCCACAAATAGAGCCTTTGAACTTAGCTCGATACCACAATTGTAACACCCCAAACTCGGACAAGACACCACGCCCGAATCGGTATGTTACGGGAAAACGTCTTTGAGTGATCAGATTTTTTTCGTTTAGAAGTGGGGTGAAAACATAGTGTATTTGAGGAAAATTTGAGTAGGCTTGTTTGATTAGATTTTGAAAACTTATCCAAGTATATAGTTAAAGCGAGTTGATTTCATTTAGCGCTTCAATAGTTTCTTAGTGCCATTTTGAAACATTTTAGACTTAGTAGAAAATCGAGTTTGATTTGGAAATCATTTGAGTTTATTGTATAGCAAAACATAGCGAGATACCCGATGGTATAGTTTAAAACACATTGCGATATAATTTTGAAAACGTTGTCTTTCCAAGTTTTAGTAAAATTTCATGCCAAGTTATTTGTTAGGCGGAGTTGCGAATCTAATTAAAACATAACCATCATAAAACATAATTTAAAGGCCTTTTACAAATCCAAATTAAAACCCAAATAAAAGTAATTAAATTAAAGTACCCAAATGATAGAGTTGGAGTAAAACTTTATTAAGCATGGCATGAGCACCCGAGTCCATCCTGGCTCCATGTCCGCGTCTACGAGTCACCCAAATGTCAAAGGAGAGGGTGATTCGAAAGACTCAGTGCATAAATCCCGCTCCCGATGAAACAACATGCTAACACACATCATACATAGCAACATAATTAATGCAACCCGATCCTAACCATCTGTATCTCCTTTTCTACCCCGTGTGGTACCAAACCACTTTGGTGGTGCCAAACCACTGGTGACATATAGTCACAATGTGTTACCAAAACAACGGTGTCCCAAAGACACAATGTGCTACCCAAGCAATGGTGACCGTAGTCACGATAATCGAATGATGGGGCCAACCCATCGTGTGATACCCAATCACTAGCGACGATCCCATATCTCATGTGGGGCCAACCCATGGTGGTGTCAAACCACGAGGGACAAGTCGCAATGAGGTGCCCAACCTCTCGGTGTCCCAAAGACACAAATGTGCTACCAAAGCAACGGTGACCCAAAGTCACAAAGTGTGTTACCAAAACACTTGGTGCTCAAATCGGACAAATCATCACTTGCCCCCTCCACTCATATCACCCATCAACAAACCAACTCATGTAATCATGCATATCATACAAATTATGCATATCATGCTAATATGTTTGACTCATGCCCCATATCACATACATACATAGTCATGATACCATATAGATCATCAGTAATCTAGTAACAATACTGACTTACCCGGATACGTACACATACCCCGTTTGGGTATCCAATAATCCATCATCTTGTCATGATTTTAATAGGCAAAACGAGGTTTAATAACAATATCACTAAGTATGGGTGTGTTAGTTACACACACTGGTAATTCTGAGCCTAAAGATCCCAACGAAGCGATCTAAATCCCTCGAGTATCAAGCTCCTAAAACAATCGGCCAACACAGGATTAGGCACTAAGACCATTCGGCCAAAGACATATAAACCCAAAGGGGTTAATATTAAGCCATTACCTTACTCTTGCGAATGGTTTGGTTTCCAACCAACCCCGAACCACAATGGTCCTCTAAGACAATCGGCCACCACCTTGAAAAGAATAACAGTTGATCCTTTATCATTCACGACTTAATCGAAACCAACCGATTAAACTAACACAACCAATCACTTACCCCTTACCAATTAATTGGCAGAAGAAAACGGCTCCTCTTGCTTGCTTCCACAATCCAAAAGCCCTATAATGCGATGATTAACAAAAGGTTAATTCCTTCCAAACGAACCCAAAATCGGCTCTTAACCAACCCAACACGATAAAGCACAAGAGAGAGGAGAAATGGCCATTCGGCCAAGCACTTACCTAGCCCCAAACGATTGAAGAACAAACCCCAACCAGATCAACACTTCTCTAGAATTCGGCCAAGAAGAACCACTAAGAGAAGGAAAAGATTCGGCTAACACCTTAACAAAGGGGGAAAGAAGTTTCGGCTTCACACCAAGGAAGAGAACTCAAGAGAAAAGTGGGGAAACAAGGGGTTGATATTCGGCTAACTAACAAAAAGGAACAAAGAAAAGAAGAGTGCTTTCGGTTTGAAAGAAGAAGCAATGGAGAAAGGTATTTTGGAGAATGGGGTTTCGGCTATCAAGGTTTCAAAACAAAGAAAAGAGTATGGAGAGAAGGGAGTTATAATTTCGGCTTACTCAAATGAAGAAGGAAGAAGATGTGGAAGGGACATTCGGCCACAAGCTCAAAATCAAGAAAACAAAGCAACTTTTCGGCAACTAAAGGGGGTTTGATGCTTTCGGTTTTAACACAATCAAACAAAAGAAGAAGAAATGGGGTTGAACATTCGGCCACACACAAAAATTAAGGAAAAGAAATGCAAATTCGCAAAGGCTATAGGGGTTTGGTCATTCGGTTTGAAGAAAGGAGAAAAACTCTCTGAAGTTTCGGGTTGCTTTTGACAAGAGAAGAAAATGCTAGCTTCACAAATGCCTTTACTAAAAATGCACAAAATGAGAAGTGCATTTCGGCACACCTCACTTCCCTTACCAAACCGTCCACACCCCCACTCCAACACCCCACAAAATCGGCCAAAATCCCTCCATTCACTCCACTCCCACATTCAAACAACAAGACCAAGTCTTCCTCCTAAACTCACTCTCCTCCCACCATTTGAACGGTTTGACCAAGTCCATGGCAGAGTTTGAACTGCCTACAAACTCTCCCTTCCTAGGCGTCAAAAAGAAAGCCAAAAGGTGGCCACTCCGCAGCTTGAACACAAGATCTCTCCCTCCTGCAAATGACGCCACACACACAAGCCTTAGTGGCGCCTATCCTGCCACTCCACCAGCTCCTTTCTTGTTCAACAAAACACCAAATAAAACTCTTATACCCTAGCTCCAACAGCTCCCCTGACTTAACACCCAAAAATCAAAATTTTCCCATTCACTCAGGCATACACTTAGACTTCAATTAAGCCCCCAAAACATAGAAATAGCCACGCAGCACACTAGACACATGCAATGTCATGCAACAACAAAACAACCCCTAACCCGGGATGTTACAGAAGTAACTAAGGCTTCAAGTTTACAAAGGATATGTTGTTAAAGGATGGAGCATAAATGGGCCCCTAGTTGACGGTGGTTACACAGACACGAAAACGAGTTTCTCCTTGTTAGAGAAGCATGCTTTTAAAAACCCATACAGAAGTGTGAGAAAGAAAAATACAGAGGCCTTCTAGTATAAGTAATTTGTATTATCCATCTCCACCAAAGGCAGTGACCTTGTTACTAAAACCTATTACACACCAATTTTGTCATAGGTTATAGTAACGGGGTCACAAGTTATACTAAAATGCCACTGTGTTTTTCTTCATCGTACTTCTGTTTGGGTTTAATAAAGCATCCTTTGCTGATGAGGAAAAACTCGTTTTCGTGCCCGCATAACCACTGCCAACTAAGGCTTCATTTATGTTCCATCCCCTGACATCATAACTTTTGTAAATTTGAAGCTCTAGATACACTTTCGTCAACTGGGACTTTAAGTTGCAATGAGATTTGGCTTCTCGAGTGATGGCTCCATACTCACATGGCAGAAGAAATTTGTAGGTCACCTAGCTCTACGTCACCACCGTAAATTCAAACATACCTTAAAACTATAACAATGTCTATCTCAAACATGGATAAAAATAAATATATAAACTTCTAATTTCCAACTGCAAGAAAAAAAAAGGAATTTTTTTTTTTGCAAAGTGAAAACGCGTCCTACAGGGTGCGTTTTCACTGATGTGGTAGTGAAAATGCACCCCGCAGGATGTTTTTTCCTTTCTCTCTCCAAAAACAACGTAAATCGGTAAATTTCAAAAAAATTAGCATAGTTTCTCAAATTTTTTTTAGCATATACATATAAATTAACCATATTTTAGAGCTTAAATTCTGATATTATTTTTTTGAAAGTTGTGAATATAATTTTGCATTTTAATTTGATCATTTTTAATTTTTACACATTTTGAATTGGTTAATTTTAGTTTCTATATCCTTTGAATTTTCAAATTTTAGTTCTGATTCAAATGGTTATTATATATATATTTGGTTAAATTCAATTTTTGGTCCTATCAATGCGTACAATTCTAGATTTATTCTACATTCTTCAATTAAATCATTCTAAGTCTCGATACTTTTTGAATTTTGAAATTCTAACCTTGAAGTGAATGACTGTCGTTAACCCATTAATTGTACTTTTAGTGAGTAAAATGTGAAAACAACAAGCTGACATGACATTACACATATGATAATATATTTAGTGCATCAAATTTTGGAAATAGCAAAGTGTAACATAAATAATTTAATCGTTATCATTTGGTAAGGACTGAAAATTTAAAATTTGAAAAGTTTAAGGGCTAAAAATGGTCAAATTAAAGTACAAGAATTAAATCTGTAACTTTTACAAAGTATAAGGACTAATAGTAAATTTTAACCTTTTTTGAATGTCCCCTAGGCTCTTCGCTTATGATATTTTAAGTAAATGTAAATTTGAAAATGCATTGTATATAAAGACACAAATGGCTATATTTTTTAGATTTTTTATTTAAATAATGTAAAAAGGAAATACTTTTTTTTGGAGAAAGTTTTTAGTACACCTTGATACTTAAGAATGTTAACTTCTCTTATGATTGTTGAATAGGAACATAATATTTGTTCCAATCTTTTATATATATATATATATATATATCATGCATATACTTCTCATCAACTCAATTTTTCTTATAATTTTTTTTAAATTTCACTGATAATATATCAATATATTTTCCCACCAAATTTAAATTTTATTTTGTGTAAATTTTGTTTCAAATTTATGAGTTAATTTATTGAGTAGATTATTCAATATTCTTTTGTTAACAAAGTTTATTTCTCTAATTTAATATATTAGTAATTATTCTAATTTTAATTGTTGCTTTCTATTTTGCCCATCTTTTATTGCTGCTTTTAATTTATAAATGTTCTAATTGGATGAATTTAATCTCTATACTATTAAAAAGATTTAAATAAATTTAAATTTTAAAACTAAATTAGGGAGTCTGCTGATAGTAGCAGGTTAGGGTTTTTTTGCTTTGTTTTGCTTTGTCTGTCAATTGTAGCAGCCGTCGGGGCTTTTCTCGATTCTATTCCTGGAAAAATTCTAAATCAATAAACTAGTCTTTACATTTTCTTTATAAAAATAGAGAAGGATAATGAGAAGAATTGAAAAGCAATAATAAAAGTATTGAAAAACAATGGAGGATGAATTAGCTAATTTACAAATTGCAGAAGACGAAGATGACCCTGTATGTGATCAAGAATATGGGGAGGAGATCGATGACGAGTTTAAATTATGTCTAGTCGGCAAAGCTCTGACAAATAGTGCAGTCCACTTCCCATCTATGAGAACAGTTCTTGGAAAATTATGGCATCCACTTGAAGGAGTATTAATAACAAAGATGGAAGATAAAAGAGTCTTATTTCAATTTTACAACGAATTGGATCTAAAGAGGGTAATCAATGGGACTTCATGGTTTTTCAACAGGCATCTTATCATATTTCATAGAATGGAGAGATGAGAGGACCCAGTATAAGTACCGTTGGTTTTCTCCAATTTTTGGGTACAAGTACACAATTTTCCATTAGGGTCCATGTCTAAAAGAATGGCAAAACAATTGGGAAATTTCATTGGAATTTTTCTAGAATATGATGCAACAATAATAACAAGAAGAGTTAAAAAATTTATGAGGATTAGGGTTTGCTTGGATGTAAGATATCTTTTGAAGAGGAAAAAATGCATTCTTGATAAACCATAAATGTAACATGTTTTAATCATATTCCGTGCATGTTTTTGGATGATTTATTACATAATTTAGTGAATTTAATGCTCCTAATCCTTTAATTTCATGTTTCTATACTTCAGTGAGCATAGGGGAGCAAAAGGAGAGGAAAACAGGACAAAATTTGACAAAGCGGGCTGTCTTAAGGATCCACATGGCCAAACCAATCCCACACGGGCTGAGCACACGCCCGTGAGAACCACACGGGCTGGCCACACGCCCATGTGCCAGTCCGTGTCGATATCGCTCCTATTTCTCTTTTACGCAAAAAATCCAATTTTTAAGGTTTCTGAGCATTCTAAAGTTTATAAATACATCCTATAAGAAGATCTAAAGGGACACGCAGAGCTGAACAAAGAAAAGACTCAAAGAACGCCAACGGATTCAATTCAAAAGCAGGATCTCCTTCAAGATTGAAGATCTCCATTCAATTTCTCTCGAAGTTTTTGGGTTTCTTTATGTTTTGTTGTTTTCCTGTTTTTGAGATGTTTTCCTTCCAAAGTATGTGTAACATCCTGAAATCGGGGCTATTTGTGATTGAATTATTTTTCATGTGTTTGAACTTTTGAGTTATTAATTGTGGTGTGGTAAGGCTTAATTATGGACTTTGAGTAGGTTCGATTTAGTAGAATAAATTTTTGTATGGTTTATTTAATGAAGTGGATTAAGTGAGCTTAGCACTTAAGTTAATTTAAGTGTTAATTAAAGAACATGAGGAATTAGTGGCAAAGTGGTTATGGTGTTTGAACTTATAGCTTGGGGTTAGAGGTTCGAGTAGCATGTTTAACATTTTGAAGGTTTATTTTTCAATCCTTGCATTGATGGACGGTCAAACTTATTTATGATAGGTTGGACTATTCCTTTTAGTAAGTTGAAAATTTGTTATGGAAAGCTTGAAGATAGGGATAAGAATCTTGAGTTTATGGTATAATGAGGGACAAAGGCATGGAAGGTGGGGATGTTTTGGAAAGAAATCCTATGCCTTAATGCATGAATGTGGACGGCATGTAAGGCTAGGGGAGTGGCCGAATTTTTGGTAGGTAGCTTGGAGGATGTTGACCAACCTTTTGTTTTGTGCATCATTTTGTGTTTGTTTTTCCTCTCAAAAAGCTCTCATCTTTGGCCGAATGTATAGGGTACTTTTGGTGCAAAAATATTTCTTTTGATGACAACTTCATTTTGTTGGAAACAAAATACCACTTTTCTTTCTCTCATTTGTCTTTTGAACCAAACTACATTTTTGCATCTTGTGCATTTTCTTCTTTAGTAAAGTTTGTGGTGACCGAATATCATTTCTTCCATTTCTCTTTTCTTCCTTTGATCAATTCTTTTCATTCTCTTTTCAAATTTTATCAAAACCAAAAACCATTCTTTCTTTCTCTAAACTTTGGCCGAATCTCCTACACCATTATCTTTCATCTACTACTTTTCTTTTCTTCTCAAAACCGAATCCCTATTTCTCCTTTCTTCTCAATAATTTCTTTATTAGCCAAATATACTCCTTTGGGTGTGTGCGAAACTCTCTTCTTCCATTTAGAAGTATCTTGGTCGAATATTGAAGGTGGTAAGGATTTATTTTAAGGGATTATTCTTTTGATTATTCAAAAGCCAAAGGCTATTACATTAATGGTTGCCGATTGTAGGAAGTGAAGCGGTTTAGCGTCTGGTTGCGTAGTTAGTACTCGAAGCGATTAGGTGAGGTTTTGGATTCAAATGATAACCCCTCGAGATTATTTTGGTTTGGCGAATGGCCTTGGTACTAACTTTGGGTAATGGCCGAATATAGGGCAAGGAAACTTGTGTGGTCGATTGTCTCCTTAGGGATTTAGACTATCGTTGGTGACAGTGTGTACATACACACTTTATAATTAATTAACGTGCAAAGTATTATGTGTATGCTAATCGGTTTGTGTAGATTTGAGTTTAATACCATAAAGGTATAGCAAGGCTTGAGGTAAGTCCTTGACAATATGATTTGCTATTTGATGCTTTTGGGAAGCATGACATATTTGGTATATGTGACTTATAAATGATTATTGGTAAATCCTATATATGTTGCTAAATGAGTATGTTGGCATGATTTCTGTTAACTATCATTGATTGATGTGGGTTTTATGAGTGGAGAGGCGTGATATTCGTGTCGAGCGGACACCGGTGTTTTGGTAACACATTGTGACTACGGTCACGGAGAGGTTTAGCACCTCCGGAGGTTTGGCACCTCATAGCGTCTCGTCCACGTGGCTTAGTACCACCGTGGGTTGGCCCCACATTTGAGATATGGGATTGACGCCAGTGATTTGGTATCACACGATGGGTTGGCCCCATCATTTGATTGTGACTTCGGGTCACCAGTGGTTTGGTACCACAATATTGACGGATTTCGTGACTATACGTCACCGGTGGTTTAGCACCACCAAAGTTTTTAGTACCACACGGGGTAGAAAAAGGCGTCGGATGGCTAGGTTGGGTGCATATTAAACTTGTGCATATTAAATTAATTATGATTTGTGTATGATGTTACATTAAACCGGGAAAAAGGGTTACACATTGGGTCTTGATGACTCACCTTTTCCTTTAACATTTTCAGGTGACTCGTAGTTGCGGATAAGGAGCCGGATGAACTCGAGCGCGCCATGCAATGAAAATATGGACTAGGTGGATTTGGAACTATTTTTATTTTAATATGGGTTTGATTTATTTTGTTTAAGATGTAATAAGGCCTCCTAAAATTTGCACTTGGATTATTTTATGTTTTGATAAATTGCTTAACTATTTTATGATATTAAAATGGGTACACATGTTTTTCTTAAATTAATTCGTAAAAATGTTTTATTGTACCATCGGGTACACTTGAAACTGTAACAACCTAACTTAGTGTATTTTTAAATGACATTAAGTAATGCTTTCTTCATAACACCTCAACTGTTTTAAATCAAAACAATATCTTTTATCAAAATTTAAAACGACTTAAAAAGGGATTTTCAAAAGTTTTTCCTCCGTAGCATACCAAATTCGGTCGTAATGTTTGGGCCGGGTTTGGGGTGTTACAAATTGGTATCAGAGCCCGGTTCAAAGCTCGGCTGTGGGGGTCCAAGGCCCAAAAATGTTTTGGTAGGTCTATTTGAAATATTTTGGTTTTGAATGAGCATGGCACCGAGTCTCCCAGACCGATCCGCCTGTAAGTACCTCTAACTTTTTGTATGGATTATTATTATAGAAGGGTAAGTAGGGAACGTAGTTAGTGTGATAGGTGTTGAACCTTAGGAATAGTCCACCCCAACAAAACTCACAAGACTTTAATGGCCTAATTAAAACCAACCCGTGACCAAGTCGCCGAGTTAGGGTGTGGTAATCTTAGTGCGCATGTCTAGGATTGGATCCGAAGAGCTTAGTATTTAAGCGATCCTCGTGACTCACCTCCTCTTCGCGGGATTCCTGCAGTGCGTAGCCGGTTCACCCTAACCAAGAGGACTCGGTCATAGGCTAAACACGTTAAATAAAACCCAAAGGGATTAACCTGTTTTGTGAAAGCTCTAAGTTTTAAAAATCGTTATGATACTCATTTCAATAGCGACAAAAATTTACTTTCGGAAAATTTTCAAAATATTCTTCAACTTACCAAAATTACTGAAATTTCCTAGTGGCAAAATTACAAAAATACATTTGGGATAGAAGCAGACAATAATGCCCGAAGAGTGCATAGGTATGAAAAGTATAGGGAATGGATGTACTTTTCTATGTAAATTAGAACAGAAGACTTAAAACTTTGATTGATCGAAAGAATCTCTATTAAATTCTTTTCATAAAATTTCTTCGCGGATAACCAAGTGAAACATGTACTAATTCATAAAAATTTCCTAATCAGTTAAAGCGCGATAGTTAGAATGAGCTTTAGAGGGCGTGGCCGTCGTGGACGCGGAAGGGGTAGGATGACCGTGTCAAAACACAATCCGGATCGGGTCGGGGATCTCGAGAATGAGGTACCACTGCCACCACCACCACCAACCTTTGGAGCCGAGGAGCGGGATCGGACGGGTGATGACGCAGCGTCACAAGCGATCTTTGCGGGTTCTAGAGAGAGTAGCTGGAATGGGTGGAGGTGGAGGAGCTCGGAAGTCGGTACACGAGAGACTTGAGCTAACGGGCGCTACCGAATTTTTCCGAGGTGTGTGCAGTGTAGCGCCCAATACGGTGAGTATTGGCTAGAATCGATCGAAAGAATCATGGATGAGATAGATCGACGAATGAGGAGAAACCGAAAGCGGTGTCACTTCTCAAGGATGAGTCATATCGATGGTGGCTCACGGTTCGAGATGGTGCTACGGCGGATGATCGACTCGGGAATACTTCAAAGCGCTTTATCGGAAGAAGTATGTGGGCACAAGCTACATTGATGCACAGAGAGAAAGCTTTTACGGGTTGGTACAAGGAAATAAGTGCGTGTCGGAGTATGAAGCGAGAATTCTTGAGGTTGAGCCGCTATGCTCGAGGTATAGTGTCAGCGAGCACGATCGTTGTGTCCGTTTTGAAGACGGACTTAGGGATGAGTTAAGGTTGCTTGATTGCTCCGCAGCGGGAGGCGTGAGTTTGCCGTCTTGGTGGAAAAGGCTAAGGTAGTCGAAGGGGTCAAGGAGTCCGTGAGACGAACTATGATAGGAACAAGCGAGAAAAGAGGATTTGGGTCAAATGCGGATCGGGTGGTAATGTTCGAGAAAGGGCGAGGCGGAGTGGGCGAATCGAGCGAGAAAGGCCCATGGTCGCTAACGAGAGACCGCTCACTTTATGTCCGTGGCAAATCGCATTGGGGAGGTTGTTGGACCCGGTGAGAAGGGTTGCTTTGAATGTGGGTCTTTGGACCACCGTGTAAGGGATTGTCCTCGGAAGTTAGCCAAGAATCGGTCGGAGGGTCGAACCAGTGCTCGGGCTAGGAATGTAGGACCACCACGGAGGGTCGTGGTAATGGTAGAGGAGGAAATGGATCTAATCGAGGTCGCGAAATTTGAGGCGGAGGTCACAGACAAAGACGAAGCAAGGCAACTGGTCTAGTCTATGCGGCGAGGCATCGAGAGGAAGGTGGCGCTTGCCGGACGTTATAACCGATGCGTTCTTAATCTTTGGTGTTCCATATCTTGCTTTGATTGATGTGGGTTCGACGCGTTCATACGTTGCTAGTAGTGTGGTAGAGACTATGAACTTAGACTTGAGATCGCTTCTAGGAGATGACTGTAATTAGTCCTTTAGGTCACTCTGTAGTTGTTAATAAGCTATATAGAGATGTACCTCTAGAACTCCAAGAGGTCGTGTTTGTGGTGATCTGATGGAACCGCCGTTTGGGAGAGTTCGATTTGATCCTTGGTATGGACCCGGTTGGTTAAATATCGGGCAAGGTTGGATCATGTTTGCTAAGCGCATGGTTCTTAAGATGGTGAGGGTGATGAAGTGGTCATGATAGGAAATAGAAGAGATTACCTAACTAATGTAGTGTCTCTGCGTTGAAGGCCGAAAAGATGGTCGAAAGGTTGCGAGGCGTTTTGGTTCGAATTTATGCTTTAGAAGCTAAGGAGTCACGGTTGAGAAGGTCCGAGCAGTGAGGGAATTGATGATGTGTTCCCGAGAAGAACTTCCGTGCGCCTCCGGATCGGGAAGTTGAATTTGGTATAGACTTGCTACAGGCGGCACACTGTGTCAATAGCACCTTACGAATGGCACCAAAGGAATTGGTGGAGCTGAAGGCTCAAATTCGAGAGCTTTTGGACCAAGGATTTATCCGACCAAGTATATCTCCGTGGGGAGCACTGTGTTGTTTGTTAGGAAGAAGGATGGTTCAATGCGGATGTGTATCGACTCACCGCCAATTGAACAAGTTAACGATCAAGAACAGTATCCGTTGCCTCGGATTGATGACTTGTTTGACCAAGCTGAAGGGTGCATCGGTATTTTCGAAGATAGATCTTAGGTCGGGATATCATCAACTCAAGGTGAAAGAGGTTGATGTGCACAAGACGGCATTCGAACAAGGTATGGGCATTACGAGTTTTTGGTGATGCCTTTTGGGTTGACTAATGCACCAAAGACATTCATGGACTTAATGAATAGAGTGTTTCAAAGATACTTGGATCAATTTTTCGTGGTGTTTATAGGCGACATATTGGTTTACTCAAAAGACGGAGAAGGAGCATGACATGCATTTGCGTATAGTTTTACAAATGCTTGAGAGAAGCGGTTATATGCCAAATTCGATAAGTGTGAATTTTGGCTTAGAGAGGTGGCTTTCTTAGGTCATGTGGTGTCACGGAAGGGATTAGAGTAGATCCTCGCAAGGTGGAAGCGGTGTTGGATTGGAAACCCCTAGGTCGATGGCGCGTAAATTCGAAGCTTTTGGAGTGCAGCGAGGATATTATCGAGAGGTTTGTGGAAGGATTCTCTTTAATCCCAGTAGCCGTTGACTAAGTTGTTAATAAAGGGAGTTCCATTTGTATGGTCGGAGAAGCAACAAGAAAGTTTTGACAAGCTAAGGAAGATTTTGACTAAGCTCTCGGTTTTGGTACTGACTGAGGCAAGAAAGTTGTTTACGGTTTCTTGTGGCGCGTCCCATCTTGGTTTGGGATGCGTATTGATCTAAGAAGGAAAGGTAGTGGCCTATCGTCTCGTCGGCTAAGACCGCATGAGGTTAACTATCAACGCACGACTTGGAGTTAGCGGCGATGAGTTTTCGCTTTGAAAATATGGCGGCATTACTTGTATAGGGAAAAGTCAATAGTCTACACGGATCATAAAAGTTTGAGGTATCTTTTGACTCGGAAGGATTTGAATTTGAGACAATGTCGGTGGATTGAAGCTGTTAAAAGACTACGATCGCTGATTGAGTACCATCCGGTAAAGCGAACATGGTGGTGATACCTTGAGCCGAAAAGTCGTGATGCACTTAAGAGCGATGTTTGCTCATCTCGGTCTATCGACGACGGAAGTCTTTTTGCGAAGCGCAAGTTAAACCGACTTGGATCGAGGAGATTAAGGAAAAGCGGTTGGTGGATGCTAGTTTGAATGCAAGGAGGTTGCAAGTTCAAGGCGGTGGTTTGGAAGAAGTGCGATTTGTGCAGCGAGGGAGTGTTATGTTTTCAAGGGCGAGCTTGTATGCCGAAAGATGTGGAGTTGAGGCAAAGAATTCTCCAAGATGCACATAGCAGCCATACGCTATGCATCCGGGAGGTAGCAAGATGTATGGAGATTTGCGGGAAACGATTTTGGTGGCACAGGTTGAAGCGTGAGGTAACGAATTCGTGGGTAAGTGTCGCGTGTCGCCAAGTTAAAGCCGAACATCGGTTGCCATCGTGGTTACTCCAACCGGTGAAGATTCCTCGGTGGAAATGGGAGAGGATCACTATGGATTTTGTCGATGGATTACCCCTCACGCCTAGTAAGAAGAACTCGGTTTGGGTAATTGTGGATCGACTAACTAAGTCGCCGCATTTCATACCGATGAGGGTAGATTATTAAGCCTGAAGCTAGCAAAGCTATATGTAGCCGAGATAGTAAGATTGCATGGTGTGCCAAGATCGATTATCTCGGATAGGGATCGAGGTTTACATCAAGGTTTTGGAGAGTTTTGCCTCGGGCCTTGGGAGCGAGATTGGACTTGACCACGACTTTTCACCCGCAAACCGACGGACAATCGGAAAGAGTGATCTGATTTTTTAGAAGATATCTTTGAGAGGTTGCGTTTTGGATTTGATGGTAGTTGGGAAGAGTATCTACCATTGGCGGAATTCGCTTATAACAACGATTATCAAGCGAGCATTCAAATGGCACCATTCGAGGCAATCGTATGGACTGGAAGTGCCGCGTACTCCTACGTGTTGGACCGGAATTAAAGGAGCGACATGTCTTGGGTCCAGATTGGTAGCGGAAAGCGAAGATAAAGTTAAGTTAATCCGAACTTGTCTCAAGGAGGCATCGAGATAGGCAAAAGTCTTATGCCGACCTCAAGCGCAAAGAAATGGAATACGAGGTAGGAGATAAAGTCTTTACGAAGGTGTCGCCTTGGAAGAAAGTGTTGCGATTTGGGAAAAAGGGAAGCTAAGCCCTAGGTTCATTGGGCCATATACAAAGTGTTGAAGCGAGTGGGACCGGTAGCTTATCACTCGAGTTGCTTGTAGAGTTAAGGCAAATTCACAACGTCTTCCATGTGTCAATGCTTAGGCGATATCGGTGCGATCCATCGCACGTTGTGCTGTGGCGAGATTGAGGTTAATTCGGACTTATCTTTCGAGGAGGAGCGATTCGGATCTTAGATCTTGATGTCAAGGTTCTGCGTAGGAAGTCGGTACCTTTGGTGAAAGTATTATGGCGAAACCATGGTACGGAGGAAGCGGCGTGGGAACCCGAGAATGTGATCAGTGAGCAATACCTCCATCTTTTCGATCGGTAATTTCGAGGTCGAAATTATTTTAAGAGGGGTAGAACGTAACATCCCGAAATCGGGGCTATTTGTGATTGAATTATTTTTCATGTGTTTGAACTTTTGTGTTATTAATTGTGGTGTGGTAAGGCTTAATTATGGACTTTGAGTAGGTTCGGTTTAGTAGAATAAATTTTTGTATGGTTTATTTAATGAAGTGGATTAAGTGAGCTTAGCACTTAAGTTAATTTAAGTGTTAATTAAAGCACATGAGGAATTAGTGGCAAAGTGGTTATGGTGTTTGAACTTATAGCTTGGGGTTAGAGGTTCGAGTAGCATGTTTAACATTTTGAAGGTTTATTTTTCAATCCTTGCATTGATGGACGGTCAAACTTATTTATGATAGGTTGGACTATTCCTTTTGGTAAGTTGAAAATTTGTTATGGAAAGCTTGAAGATAGGGATAAGAATCTTGAGTTTATGGTATAATGAGGGGACAAAGGCATGGAAGGTGGGGGATGTTTTGGAAAGAAATCTTATGCCTTAATGCATGAATATGGACGGCATGTAAGGCTAGGGGGGAGTGGCCGAATTTTTGGTAGGTAGCTTGGAGGGGATGTTGACCAACCTTTTGTTTTGTGCATCATTTTGTGTTTGTTTTTCCTCTCCAAAAAGCTCTTATCTTTGGCCGAATGTATAGGGTACTTTTGGTGCAAAAATATTTCTTTTGATGACAACTTCATTTTGTTGGAAACAAAATACCACTTTCTTTCTCTCATTTGTCTTTTGAACCAAACTACATTTTTGCATCTTGTGCATTTTCTTCTTTGGTAAAGTTTGTGGTGACCGAATATCATTTCTTCCATTTCTCTTTTTCTTCCTTTGATCAATTCTTTTCATTCTCTTTTCAAATTTTATCAAAACCAAAAACCATTCTTTCTTTCTCTAAACTTTGGCCTGAATCTCCTACACCATTATCTTTCATCTACTACTTTTCTTTTCTTCTCAAAACCGAATCCCCTATTTCTCCTTTCTTCTCAATAATTTCTTTATTAGCCAAATATACTCCTTTGGGTGTGCGAAACTCTCTTCTTCCATTTAGAAGTATCTTGGTCGAACATTGAAGGTGGTAAGGATTTATTTTAAGGGATTATTCTTTTGATTATTCAAAAGCGAAGGCTATTACATTAATGGTTGCCGATTGTAGGAAGTGAAGCATTTTCGCGTGCAGGTTGCGTGAGTTAGTACTCGAAGGCGATTAGGTGAGGTTTTGGATTCAAATGATAACCCCTCGAGATTATTTTGGTTTGGCCGAATGGCCTTGGTACTAACTTTGGGTAATGGCCGAATATAGGGCAAGGGAAACTTGTGTGGCCGATTGTCTCCTTAGGGATTTAGACTATCGTTGGTGTGTGTGTACATACACACTTTATAATTAATTAACGTGCAAAGTATTATGTGTATGCTAATCGGTTTGTGTAGATTTGAGTTTAATACCATAAAGGTATAGCAAGGCTTGAGTAAGTCCTTGAAAATATGATTTGCTATTTGATGCTTTTGGGAAGCATGACATACTTGGTATATGTGACTTATAAATGATTATTGGTAAATCCTATATATGTTGCTAAATGAGTATGTTGGCATGATTTACTGTTAACTATCATTGATTGATGTGGGTTTTATGAGTGGAGAGGCGGTGATATTCGTGTCGACGGATACCGGTGTTTTGGTAACACATTGTGACTACGGTCACGAGAGGTTTGGCACCTCCAGAGGTTTGGCACCTCATAGCGTCTCGTCCACGTGGCTTAGTACCACCGTAGGTTGGCCCCACATTTGAGATATGGGATTGACGCCGGTGATTTGGTATCACACGATGGGTTGGCCCCATCATTTGATTGTGACTTGGGTCACGGTGGTTTGGTACCACAATATTGACGGATTTCGTGACTATCGTCACGGTGGTTTGGCACCACCAGTGGTTTGGTACCACACGGGGTAGAGAAAGGCGTACGGATGGCTAGGTTGGGTGCATATTAAACTTGTGCATATTAAATTAATTATGATTTGTGTATGGTGTTACATTAAACCGGGAAAAAGGGTTACACATTGGGTCTTGATGACTCACCTTTTTCCTTTAACATTTTCAGGTGACTCGTAGTTGCGGATAAGGAGCCGGATGAACTCGAGGCGGCCATGCAATGAAAATATGGACTAGGTGGATTTGGAACTATTTTTATTTTAATATGGGTTTGATTTATTTTGTTTAAGATGTAATAAGGCCTCCTAAAATTTGCACTTGGATTATTTTATGTTTTGATAAATTGCTTAACTATTTTATGATATTAAAATGGGTACACATGTTTTTCTTAAATTAATTCGTAAAAATGTTTTATTGTGCCATCGGGTACACTTGAAACTGTAACAACCTAACTTAGTGTATTTTTAAATGACATTAAGTAATGCTTTCTTCATAACACCTCAACTGTTTTAAATCAAAACAATATCTTTTATCAAAATTTAAAACGACTTAAAAAGGGATTTTCAAAAGTTTTTCCTCCGTAGCATACCAAATTCGGTCGTAATGTTTGGGCCGGGTTTGGGGTGTTACAGTATGAACTAAATTCCCTAGATACCTAGGGAGGATGAAACCTAAGACGGATCTTATTATTTGATTTTTCTGAATTACATGATAAATATTTGTTCTTGATCTCAATTATGTGTTCTTATTTCATGTTTTAATGTTTTCAGGATATTAATTCATGATTGATGTGCTTATTCAGTGGAGCAAAAGTCCCTGTTTAAGAGTAGAACTGGCATAATTGAGTGGAGTTGCATGCAATCCTAGAAATAGGACGATATAAATCTACCGGATTAGAGTCAAATCTAATAGGAGAATCCATAGATCTAGTTAATGCGACAATAGGGGTTTTAATTAGAAAGAGATTTCAATTAATCAACCTAGAGTCAGTTGTTTTTATTCTCGAAAGAGATATTAACATAAGTTAGGGATTTCTACGGATCAAGACAAGTGAATAAATCGTTTAATTCAGATTTAGAATAATAAGTGAAGTCTAGGTGGATTCTTTCCTGGGTATTGTCTCTCTCATCGGTTTTCTTCAAATATTTTCCTACTTTATTCTCTATTTCGTCTTAGTAATTAGGTTAGTTAAGATTAAGCTAAAATAAATCCCTTCAATTTATTCGGCTAGATAATAAAAAGATAGTAACTACTAGTACTTTTTGTAATAGCCCGGTTTAGACCCCAGTCGAACAGTGGTTTCGGAACCACAAATCTGGGTCAAAAAAATATTTTAATATTATTTTTGGTATCTACAGCATGTTAATTTATGTGTGTGAAAGTTTCGTGTGAAAATTTGATCGTTTGTGTGCTCGATTTAATTAAAAGGACTTAATTGCGTAAAATGCAAAATTAACATGCTATATGTAAAGGTATCTATTTGCTATGGCTTTTATTATATGGAGTCCTTATGTTGTAATATAACCATTGGAATCATGCATGGACAAAAATAGACAACCATTAAATAGTTTCCTAATAAAATACTTAAGGTTAAATTGGTAAAATGTATAATAACATGAAATAAAATAAAACAAAAAAATCAAAGTGGCCATGCAGTCATCTTTTTATGGCCGAAAGTTCAAAGGAAAATAAAGAGAAGAAGAAAACTAGGTTCGGCCCTTGTGTTCTTCAATTTAGGTATGTGTTTAGCTTGGTTTTTGATAATTTTTACGTTTTTTATATCGTTGCTTTGTAATCTATCAAGCCCATGTCTTAATTTCTGAATTTGATGATGATTTTGTGTTTTTTCATTTTTGAAAGCTTGATGAATCTTGTATTTGATGATAGAAAATAAATATATGTTGTTAGATTAATATGTTTTGTATTTGAATTTTTGTTGAATTTGAGTAATTTGGACTAAATTGTGAAAAAAATAAATTGAGGGACTAAAATGTGAAATAAATTAAATGTGTGGACTTACATGAGCTTAGTGAACATTCGGCCAAGCTATAGTGTGGTCAAATTTTTAATATTTTTTATTTTGTGAAATAGGGACTAATTTGTGAAAAATGTGAAATGTCAGGGGCAAAAGTGTAATTTTCCCATTTATGTGTTTTTGGATGAATATTGATTGAATATGTGATTTAATAAGTTTAATTTATACTAATTTAGATCAAGAAAAGAGGAAATCAGAATTGGATCGGGGGAAATCTAAAGTTGTTGAATAGTTGTCCCGGTTCATCCGTCTTTGCCGAGGTAAGTTCATAAGTAAATAACTGTCGTTAAATTCGATTGCATATATTTTATTTGTGCCGAATTGAATTATTACTTGTATATATGTTCAAGCCGAATTTGAATAAGTATGGGAGAAGTATTTATGAGCCTGAATTGATCGAGTTACGACATTCGAAAGCCCCGTACGAACCTTAGGAATAGTTAGGACACATATGTCATGACATAGGATTCCGATATGTGTTTTCGTGTAAGACCACGTCTGGGACGTTGGCATCGACTTGTGATTTACGTGTAAGACCATGTCTGGGACATTGGCATCGTATTTGATTCGTGTAAGACCCTATCTGGGATAGTGGCATCGACATGTGATTACATGTAAGACCACATCTGGGATGTTGGCATTGTACGAACTTTCCGACTATCTGAGTATCCTTATTGATTCCAAATTGTTCAACGGGCAATATCGAGTTAAGATCGAATGTGAAATCGAGCTAAAAAGTCAGGTATGTGCTAAGTTAAATGATTGGAAAGGTAAGGTAAGTATATACTTGAGACGAATATATGAAATATGCATTATGAAAGTGAGAATTATATATGCTTATGAATATATGTGTAATCGGCCAAGTTAATTGTAACGACCCGAAATTAGGCCTACTAGAATTAGGCCCATTGGGCCTTGGGGAGTAGGAGTGTTTAAAATTTTTGAGAATAAGAGAACGTCATTATTTCAAGTTGGACTTAAGAGGAAGGTGATTTTGGAAAGTTACGAGGTTTCTAGGAAGTTTCGGGTTCAAGTTAGGCTATATGTAAATTTTGTATTTAAGCACTTAAAGGAGAGAAGGTAAGTGACATCAAGACTTAAGGAAATAAGTGTGCATGTTGCTAGCACAAGGAGTCTATTGGTAAAGGTGGAAAGTGGCGTGTGGAGTGTATTAATGGTCTGAGGTTCGAAACCCACCTATTGCAAATTTTGTATTAATTTTTGTGCTACATTCCATGTGTCGGCCATGGCTTTATTATGGTAAGGAAGACTTTTTAATTTGGGAAAGAAGGCTAAGGATATTGTAACATCCTGAATTTTTGGGCCTATGCGTTTAATGGGTAGATATGTTTAATGTGTTAATTTAAGTGTTAGGGGTCCAAATTGGGCTCAGGCTTAGGTAGAGGCCTTGATTAAAATTATCTGTTTGGGCATTATAGGGTTTAAAAGGTAGTATCTATGTTTAAAATACCAAAGTGGGCTTGTGGCCCAATCTTAGGAGGTGACGCCACACAAGGGAGTAAGGGGCCAAAATTTAAGTTTCATGGAGTGTAACGTCCTCGAAAGGGCCTATGCATTTTCAGTTTAATTGTACGAAATGACAAGTCTTAAGCACTATGAATAAATTTTTGGTATTTTTGGAATTCTAGAAATGCATGGAAATGGAAATGAACATTTTTGGAAACTTGAACATTTTTGGAAACCTGAATATTTTTGGAAACTTGAACATTTTTGGAAACCTGAACATTTTTGGAAATGTTTCAAAAATGGAAAGTGAACATTTCGAGAAACACGGAAATGTAAGAAAAATGGCAAATTCTGAGCCGATCGAAAATTTTAGGAAACTTGGAAATGACCCTAAAATGATGAGTTTTAAAGTTTATAATAGGAAATTAAGGCAAGGGGCCTTAAAGGTAAAAGTTGGTAAAATTTGACACACAAGCAGGCTTGGAAAAGTGGCACGAAGATGCCACTTAGGGCCTCTGGATATGGCGCCACATGCAAGGTGTTGGGCCTGAGTTCGAGTCACTTGGGAAGCAAATAATGAAGGCTATATTTTTGCTTCGGAAAGGCTGAGGTGGACGGCACATGCTTCGAAATAAAGGTGTTTTATTCTCATTAAAATGTGAATAATAAGTGATAAATGAAGGATTTTCCTTTAATATAATTATTGAGGAGATAAAGATGGATTAAACACTTTTATTTTTAAATAAAAGAGATGATATTATCACAAGGAAGAGTGGTGGCCAAGTCAAGGACTCGGGCCTAGTAATTTCGGCTAAAGGAGGAGAGTTAGGCTATTCTCTCATCTTTTCCTAAGTGTGCTTGAAAAATTCCCTAGCCCCTCTTTCTCTCTCGCCAAAATTTTTCCTAAGCAAAACTCCATCTTTTCCTCTCCTCTCCTTTGCTATTGTCGAGCCAAAACACTCTTTGATCCTGTTAAATCTCCATAGCCGAATCTCTGTGACTCTAGGCAAGGAAGCAATCGGTTAAAGGCATTAAAGGTAAGGTTAAGCTATTCAAATTCTTTTCTTTGCTAGTTGCCGAAAGAGAAGGGTCTAATCCTATTCTTGTTTTTGGCCGAAATGCAAAGGGTCTCTCGAGTTTCTACAATCGTTGAAAACAAGGATCAAGGATCTAAGGTGAGATAAATATATATTTGGTCGAAGGTTACGTTTTATATGTTAGATCTAACATATGAATTATAGGAATTTCGATTTCGATATCACTAAAGGGAGCAAGGAACCGATTTTTGAGATCTCATCTCAAGGTAAGTGGTTATAATCGGCCAAGGTTCTTTCTTAAATTTCTAGATCTATTTGTTTTAATCGAGAGACTAATCAAATCGATGGATTTAATGGTTAGCCGAATTCAAGGAAGAACACAAATCTTGAGGATTTGATTATCAATCAAATCGGCAAACAAGGTAAGTGTTAGTAATACCATTCCTAGTAGGATTTGGTTTTAAAATCGAAAAGGTTATTAATATGTTTATGTATGGTGGGCGAATATAGGAATTAATGGATCTAAGGCCTAGATCGGGATTTTCGAGGATCCAAAGGAATCTAATAAGCAAATCGGTGTGTACTCACACTAACTTTCGATATATCATATGGCAATTATTTTTAATATATGAATATGCATAAGAATGTGAATGTGGCTAAATACCATAAATGTGGTAAAAGTACCCAGGTACGTTTCCTACTTTTGATAGGATTATGAATATGTATATTGTTACATGTGAATAATGAGAAATTCAGTATGTTATGCATGATGATAAAATATATGGGGCATTCGGGATATATGTGAAAGGGGAAGAAGGTGTTGACTTTGGTCTCACCAACGGAATATGGTGACTACGGTCACAAAATTTGAATATGGTAACTTCGGTTACATTGTAACACCCCAAACTCGGACAAGACACCACGACCGAATCTGGTATGTTACGGGGAAAACGTCTTTGAGTGATCAGATTTTTTTTTTTTTTCGTTTAAAAGCGGGGTGAAAACATAGTGAATTTGAGGAGAATTTGAGTAGGCTTGTTTGATTAGATTTTGAAAACTTATCCAAGTATATAGTTAAAACGAGTTGATTTCATTTAGCATTTCCAATAGTTTCTTAGTGCTATTTTGAAACATTTTAGACTTAGTAGAAAATCGAGTTTGATTTGGAAATCATTTGAGTTTATTGTATAGCAAAACATAGTGAGATACCCGATGGTTTAGTTTAAAACACATTGCGTTATAGTTTTAAAACATTATCTTACCAAATCTCTAGCAAAATTTCCTACCAAGTTATTTGTTAAGCAGGTTGAGAATCTAATTAAAACATAACCATCATAAAACATAATTTAAAGGCCTTTTACAAACCCAAATTAAATCTCAAATAAAAATAAGTAAGCTAAAGTACCCAAAGTGAATAGCTTTGAGACAAAACTTTTATTAAAGCATGGCATGTGCACCTCGAGTCCACCCCGGCTCCATGTCCGCGGCTACGAATCACCTGAAATGTCAAAGGAGAGGGTGAGTCGAATGACTCAATGCATAAATCCCGCTCCCGATGAAACAACATGCTAACACACATCATACATAGCAACATAGTTAATGCAACCCGATCCTAACCATCCGTATCGCCTTTTCTACCCCGTGTGGTACCAAACCACCGGTGGTGCCAAACCACCTGTGACATATAGTCACAATGTGTTACCAAAACACCGGTGTCCCAAAGACACAATATCCATCAATGTGGTGCCAAACCACTGGTGTCCCAAAGACACGTTTGTGCTACCAAAGCACTTTGGTGACCAAAGTCACAAATCCAATGATGGGGCCAACCAATCGTGTGATACCCAATCACTAGCGACGATCCCATATCTCATGTGGGGCCAACCCACGGTGGTGTTAACCACGAGGGACAAGTCGCAATGAGGTGCCCAACCTCTGGTGTCCCAAAGACACAAATGTGCTACCAAAGTGCGGTGGCCGTAGTCACAATAATCGAATGATGGGGCCAACCCATCGTGTGATACCCAATCACTAGCAGACGATCCCATATCTCAAAGTGGGGCCAACCCACGGTGGTGTTAACCACAGGGACAAGTCGCAATGAGGTGCCCAACCTCTGGTGTCCCAAAGACACAAATGTGGTACCAAACCACTGGTGACCCAAAGTCACAAAGTTGTGTTACCAAAACACTGGTGCTCGTCAGCACAAAATATCACTGCTCCCTCCTCTCATATCACCCATCAACATACCAACTCATGTGATCATGCATATCATACAAGTCATGCATATCATGCCAACATGTCTAGCATTACATCTCATAGCATACATATCATAGATCATAATACCCAAGGTATCCATAATAGAACTTGTAATAAATTAGACTTACCCGGATACGTACACATACCCGTTTGGATATCCAATTATCCAGTCATCTTGGTATAGTTTTTAACAGTGCAAACAGTTTTATTAATAATATTACTAGGTATCGGTGTGTTAGTTTACACACACGGTAATTCTGAGTCTAAAGATCCCAACGAAACGATCTAAATCCTCGAGTATCAAGCTCCTATAACAATCGGCCAACACAGATTAGGCACTAAGACCATTCGGCCAAAGACATATAAACCCAAAGGGGTTAATATTAAGCCATTACCTTACTCTTGCGAATGGTTTGGTTTCCAACCAAACCTCGAACCAACAAAGATGGTTCTCCTTCCAACAATCGGCACCCTATAAGACAAATAATTAATCCCTAATCACCTTTGACTTGATCGGAAACAAAAGATTGAACTAACAATACTAACACCAATCACTTACCCCTTACTAATCAATTGACAGAAGAAAACGGCTCCTCTTGCTCCTCACGATTGATTTGGTTTCCTTCCAAATCCCTGATCAACCAATGGTTCTCCTGACAATCGGCCTTCCCCTTAAAAACACAACAATTAGTCTCAGCCCTAGGCTTAACAAGAATGAACCATCAACCAACTTCTTACCATCACTTACCCAACGGTTATCAGTAGGAAGACTCCTTTTGCTCGCTTCCAAAAGGCCCTTCACCAACCGATTGCACCACCCGAGATGAGCACCAAAAACTCCACCAATATTCGGCCAAAATAAACACCACTAGGAGAGAAGGGAAATTCGGCCAATCTCATTAAACAAGAAGGAAGAATTCGGCTTTACTCAAAGAAAGAGAATACAAGTGAAAGATGAGAAGAAAAGGGGTTGGTATTCGGCTAATGACAAAAATGATGGAAAAAGGAGAAGAGAAAAGGAGTACTTAGGTTTAAGAAGAAGAAAGGAATGGTGGAAAGGTTTTGGGAAATAACTTTCGACTTCTAATGATCAAGGAGGAAAGAAGTATGAGAAGGCTACCAAGAGAATAAAGCAAGATTCGCAACTATAGGAGTTTGGTGTTTTGGTTTCAAATAGAATGAAGAAAATGAGAGAACATTCTCTTGAAGTTTCGGCTACAAAAGACAAAAGAGAGAGCTTTTCTTCTTTACCAAATGTGACCAAAAATGCACCCCAAACAAAGGTACATTCGGCCTTCCCTTCTCCCACACTAAGCCGTCCACACTCCCCCAAATCCCTAAAATTCGGCCACCACTCCTCAAAATACTCCAAGCCACTAATTCAAAAGCATTTGAATTAGTCCCCTTCCACAAATCACTCCTTGCATTCCATCTCACCCATAGACTAGGTCCAAGGCGAGTTTGAACGCCTACAAACTCTCCCTTCCTAGGCGTCAAAAAGAAAGCCAAAAGGTGGCCACTCATAACTTGAACACAAGATCTCTCCCTCCTGCAAAATGACGCCACACACACGGCCTTAGTGGCGTCCACACCGCCACTTTGCTAACCCATCCTATGTGACACAAACCACCTAAAAATACTTTTAAGACCCCAAAAGCCAAGCTCCTTTTACACCCTAAAAACAAAAATTTCTAAAAGCCTCCCCTACCACCCGGGGTTCTCCAAACCCCTAAAAACTTGACTAAGCACACAAAAAGCCTGCTAACACACGAGACATGCACTAGGTGCATAACCCCTAAAACCGGAGTAGCAACACAAAGACACTAAACTCATGCAATATCATGCAACTACAAAATGACCCCTAACAGGGATATTACGGTTCTACCCCCTTAAAAATAATTTCGACCTCGAAATTACGTCGAAAGAGTTGCGGGTTATTCTTTGTCTCATCATATCCTCGGGTTCCCACGTAGCTTCTTCTACGCCATGATTCCGCCAAAGTACCTTAACCAAAGGCACAGACTTCTTACGCAGAACCTTCACATCTCGATCAAGAATCTGCACAGGTTCCTCCTCCATGGTCAAATCTGGATTTACCTCGATCTCTTCCACTTGGCTACCACATGTGACGGATCGAACGATAACGCCGAAGCATCGAAGCGTGAAAAACATCGTGAATCGACTAAGCTCTGCGGCAACTCAAGGCGATCGCCATGCTGGTCCAACTCGTCTCAGTACCTTATACGGTCCAATAAACCTCGGACTTAGCTTGCCTTTCTTCCCGAACCTCAACACCTTCTTCCAAGGCGAGACCTTCAGGAAAACTCGATCCCCCACAGCGAACTCTATATCTCTTCGCTTAAGATCGGCATAAGACTTCTGCCGGTCCGAAGCTTCCTTCAATCTAGACTGAATCAACTTAACCTTGTCTTCGGTCTCCGCAACCAACTCGGGTCCCAACAACTGACGTTCACTTAACTCCGAGTCAACACGTGGGTGAGCGACATTTCCTACCATACAACGCCTCATACGGTGCCATCTTGATGCTTGCTTGGTAACTGTTGTTGTAGGCAAACTCAGCTAATGGTAGAAACTCCTCCCAACTACCTCTGAAATCCAAGACACAACCTCTCAGCATATCTTCCAAGATCTGAATGACCCTTTCTGATTGACCGTCGATCATGCGGTGAAAAGCCGTCTTTGGAATCCAAGCGAGTGCCCGAGCTTGATGCAGTGCTTTCCAGAACCTTGACGTAAATCTAGGATCCCTATCCGAGATTATCGAAACTGGCACACCGTGCAACCTTACTATCTCTGACACATACAGCTTCGCTAGCCTCTGAAGTGAGTAGTCAACCCTCACCGGTATAAAGTGAGTGATTTAGTCGATCGATCCACCACTACCCAAACCGAATCCTTCTTGCTTGGCGTGGCGATAACCCACAGATTTAAATCCATGGTTATCCTTTCCCACTTCCACCGAGGAATCTTCACGGTGAAACAAACTCGACGAAGAAGCGATGTTCGGCCTTGACTCTGTTGACATGTCGGACACTTCCCAACAAACTCTGTCACCTCTTTCTTCAAGCCGAGCCACCAAAATCGCTCTCTAAGATCCCTATACATCTTGCTACCTCCAGGATGCATAGCATAAGGACTACTATGTGCGTCTGAAGAATCTTTGCCTTAGCTCAACATCTTTAGGCATACAAGCCTTACCTTGAAACACAGAACCCCATCACGGACAAAAGCAGTAACCCTCCAAACCACCATCCTGTACTTGCAACCTTGGCGCTTTCTCGTAACCTCATCCAATAATCATTTTCTCTCGATCTGCTCCACCCAGGTAGGCTTAACTTGCAGTTCTGCCAGAATACTCCCATCGTCATACAAACTCAAATGGGCAAACAATGCTCTTAAGTCCGAAACAACCTTGCGGCTCAACGCGTCAGCCACCACGTTAGCCTTGCGGATGATACTCAATCGAGCGATCGTAATCTTTCAACAACTCAACCCATCTGCATGCGCCTCAAATTCAAATCCTTCGAGTCGGTAGATACTTTGGACTCTTGTGATCTCGTATAGACTATCGATCTCTCTCCGTACAAGTAGTGCCTCCAAATCTTTAAAGCGAAGACTACGGTTGCTAGCTCCAAATCGTGCGTCGGATAGTTGACCTCATGTGACCTCTCGGTATCGAGAAGCGTAAGCCACAACCTTACCTTCTTGCATCAAAGACACAACCCAAGCCCGTATGTGATGCATCGCAATAGGCTGTGTACTCCTTACGACCTCGGGTTGAATTAAAACCGAGCCTCGGTCAAAATCTTCTTTAACTTATCGAAGCTTTCCTGCGCTTCTCGGTCCATACAAGCGGAACTTCTTTCCTCGGCAACTTGGTCATCGGTATTTGCTATCAACGAAAACCTCAACAAACCTTGGTGATATCCGCCAAACCAGAAAACTCCGAATCTCGACCACCGACCTGGCGGCTTCCAACCCAAAAGCGCCTCAATCTTACGAGGATCTACTCGAATCCCCTCACCGACACTACATGACCCAAGAAAGTCACTTCTGGCGAACTCACACTTACTTGAACTTAGCATAGAGTTTGCTTTTCCCTTAAAATCTGCAACACCACTCGCAAATGCTTATCATGCTCTTCCTCGTCCTTGAGTACACTAAGATGTAAATCTATGAAAACCACCACGAATCGATCCGGATCTTTGTTGAAACACCTATTCATCATATCCATAAACGCCTGCTGGTGCGTTAGTCAACCCGAAACGGCATTACCGAAATTCGTAGTGCCCATACCGAGTCCGAAACGCTTGTTTTATGGATATCGACCTCCTTAACTCTTAGCGGTGATACCTGACCTCAAGTCGATCTTGAAAATACCGCAGCACCCTTGGTGATCAAACAAGTCATCTATCCGTGGCAGCGGATACTTGTTTTTAATCGTCGACTTATTCAATGGCGGTAGTCTATACACATCCGCATCGTGCCATCTTTCTTCTTAACAAAAGTACCGGCGCACTTACGGCGAAACACTAGGCCTAATAAAACCTCGATCCAATAACTCCACGGATCTCGAGCCTTAAGCTCCACCAATTCCTTTGGCGCCATCCTATACGGAGCAATAGACAGCGCGCAGATTCCGGTAATAGATCTATCCCGAACTCTACCTCGCGATCTGGCGGCAAACCGGAAGTTCCTCGGGGAAAAACATCGGCAAATTTCTTAGCAGTGCGAACCTTCTCCACAATGAGACTCCTTAGCCTCCAACGCATACACATGAACTCCATACGCTTCTTCACGACCTTTCACGACCATCTTCTGCGCCTTGGAGCGGATACCACATTTGATAAGTAATCCCTCCTATTACCTATCATAGCCACCTCTTCACCCTCAACCGTCTTAAGAACCATGCGTTTGGCGCGTAATCCAACCTCGCTTTGGTACTTGACCAACCAATCCATTCCAAGAATCGGTCGAACTCCCCAAGCGGCGGTTCCATCGGATCGGCGACAAACACTACCCCTTGGAGTTCTAAGGGTACCTCTCTAAGCGATTTATCTACTACTACGAGTGACCTAGAGGGCTAATCACGATCGTCTGCCTAGAAGATATCTCGAGTCTAAATCCATGGTCTCTACTATACTACGGCAACATAAGAGTGCGTTGAACCCACATCAATCAAAGCGTTATAAGGAGAACCAAAATCAAAAACGTCACCGGTTATGACGCGTCAGGTCGCGTCGCCTCCTCTCGCCTCGCGGCATACACTAATCCAGGTGTCTAGCATCGAACTACCGCACCTCTGCCCGGTGCTCCACGGCCCCGACCAAAACCATTACCACCTCTGCCATTACCACGGCCCTCTGCGGTGGCGGTCTATTACCTCTGAACTCGACGGCCACGACTCTCGGTGAATCACCTCCCAACCTACGCGGGACGGTCCCTCACCTGCGGTGCTCCAGAGAGCCACACTCAAAGCAACCCTTTCCTCCAGTCCAGCCCACCCCAATGAGATTTCCCACCGATCACCTCTGCGGCGGTCCCCGCCTAGCAACAACAAACCTAGCGGTGGTTCGGCCCACTCGGTCTAGCTCTCTTCTACGGATTACCCGGCGACCCGGAAGACCCAAAGCTCCTCTTATGCCTATTTCTATCCATGCCCTGTCTCACTGACTCCTTAACACCCTCGGCTACCTTAGCCTTCTCAACTAAGACAGCAAACTCGCGCTCCTGGCGAGGAGCAATCAGCAGCCTCAACTCGTCTCGCACCATCCTCGAAAGCGAACACACCTCTCATGCTCGGTGGCCACAATGCCCTGGGCATACCTACTCGGCCGGGAACTCGGCCTCGTACTCGAATATGATTTACTCCCCGAACAAGCCTCGAGAAAAGCCTTTGTTTGAGTCGATATAACTAGCTCCGATGTATTTCTTTTGATATGCGACCACTGAAATAATCCCATGTCGGATCCTCTGCTTGCCACACTATCTCGAACCGTGAGCCACCATCGATATGACTCATCCGGAGAAGCGTCGATGCCCTTCGGCTTCTCTTGGCGATCAAGTCGGATCATCCATGATCCGCTCGGTTGCCTCTAGCCAATATTCAGCGATCTTGGGAGCAACACCGAAAACACCTCGGAAGAATTCGGCCCCATTAGCCCGGAGTCGCTCGAGAACAATTTCCTAACTCCTGCACCACCACCTACACCAGCTACCCTTTCCAACACTCGCGGCGATCGCTGTGACACTTGCGTCGTCCCCATCGATCTTGGAACTCACCACCTCCACCGTGGTGGCGGGCCGGTATCTCATTTTCTCGAACCACGACCAGATCCTACGGGCTCGAAAACCGTCATCCTACCACGACCTGCGTCCACGACCACGTCCACCTCTAGCGCTCATGACTAATCTTTCTACGTATCGATTAAAGAATTTTATGCATCGATATTTATTCCACTTGTTTAAAAGCAAGTCTTATGAATATTTTAAGAGGATTTGTTCTCGCGAGTTCACAAAATCCTATCAGTTTCAATCTCTAAAGTAGTATACTATTGCTATTCATCAAATCATATCACATCCAATCAATTCACAAGCAATAGTAAGGGTACTTACAGGCGAACCAGTGCCGGAGACTCGGTGCCATGCCTTTCAAACCATACTTTAAGAATAAAGACTAACAAAACAACCTTTTGAAAACATTTTGGGCCTCAGGCCCACAGCCGAGCCTTTGAACTTGGCTCTGATACCACAATTGTAACACCCCAAACTCGGACAAGACACCACGACCGAATCTGGTATGTTACGGGGAAAACGTCTTTGAGTGATCAGATTTTTTTTTTTTTCGTTTAAAAGCGGGGTGAAAACATAGTGAATTTGAGGAGAATTTGAGTAGGCTTGTTTGATTAGATTTTGAAAACTTATCCAAGTATATAGTTAAAACGAGTTGATTTCATTTAGCATTTCCAATAGTTTCTTAGTGCTATTTTGAAACATTTTAGACTTAGTAGAAAATCGAGTTTGATTTGGAAATCATTTGAGTTTATTGTATAGCAAAACATAGTGAGATACCCGATGGTATAGTTTAAAACACATTGCGTTATAGTTTTAAAACATAATCTTACCAAATCTCTAGCAAAATTTCCTACCAAGTTATTTGTTAAGCGAGGTTGAGAATCTAATTAAAACATAACCATCATAAAACATAATTTAAAGGCCTTTTACAAACCCAAATTAAATCTCAAATAAAAATAAGTAAGCTAAAGTACCCAAAGTGAATAGCTGAGCAAAACTTTTATTAAAGCATGGCATGTGCACCTCGAGTCCACCCCGCTCCATGTCATGACTACGAATCACTGAAATGTCAAAGGAGAGGGTGAGTCGAATGACTCGATGCATAAATCCCGCTCCCGATGAAACAACATGCTAACACACATCATACATAGCAACATAGTTAATGCAACCCGATCCTAACCATCCGTATCGCCTTTTTCTACCGTGTGGTACCAAACCACCGGTGGTGCCAAACCACTGGTGACATATAGTCACAATGTGTTACCAAAACACTTGGTGTCCCAAAGACACAATATCCATCAATGTGGTGCCAAACCACTTTGGTGTCCCAAAGACACGTTTGTGCTACCAAAGCACTCGTGACCGAAGTCACAAATCCAATGATGGGGCCAACCCATCGTGTGATACCCAATCACTAGCGAGACGATCCCATATCTCATGTGGGGCCAACCCACGGTGGTGTTAACCACGAGGACAAGTCGCAATGAGGTGCCCAACCTCTGGTGTCCCAAAGGCACAAATGTGCTACCAAAGCAGCGGTGACCGTAGTCACAATAATCGAATGATGGGGCCAACCCATCGTGTGATACCCAATCACTAGCGAGGCGATCCCATATCTCAAAGTGGGGCCAACCCACGGTGGTGTTAACCACGAGGGACAAGTCGCAATGAGGTGCCCAACCTCTGGTGTCCCAAAGACACAAATGTGGTACCAAACCACTTTGGTGACCCAAAGTCACAAAGTTGTGTTACCAAAACACCGGTGCTCACAAACACAAAATATCACTTTGCTCCCTCCTCTCATATCACCCATCAACATACCAACTCATGTGATCATGCATATCATACAAGTCATGCATATCATGCCAACATGTCTAGCATTACATCTCATAGCATACATATCATAGATCATAATACCCAAGGTATCCATAATAGAACTTGTAATAAATTAGACTTACCCTGGATACGTACACATACCCCGTTTGGGTATCCAATTATCCGTCATCTTCGTATAGTTTTTAACAGGCAAACAGGGTTTATTAATAATATTACTAGGTATCGGTGTGTTAGTTTACACACACAGTAATTACGAGTCTAAAGATCCCAACGAAACGATCTAAATCCCTCGAGTATCAAGCTCCTATAACAATCGGCCAACACAGAGTTAGGCACTAAGACCATTCGGCCAAAGACATATAAACCCAAAGGGGTTAATATTAAGCCATTACCTTACTCTTGCGAATGGTTTGGTTTCCAACCAAACCTCGAACCAACAATGGGTTCTCCTTCCAACAATCGGCACCCTATAAGACAAATAATTAATCCCTAATCACCTTTGACTTGATCGGAAACAAAAGATTGAACTAACAATACTAACACCAATCACTTACCCCTTACTAATCAATTGTGAGAAGAAAACGGCTCCTCTTGCTCCTCACGATTGATTTGGTTTCCTTCCAAATCCTGATCAACCAATGGTTCTCCGACAATCGGCCTTCCCCTTAAAAACACAACAATTAGTCTCAAATTTAGGCTTAACAAGAATGAACCATCAACCAACTTCTTACCATCACTTACCCAACGGTTAGCAGTAGGAAGACTCCTTTTGCTCGCTTCCAAAAGGCCCTTCACCAACCGGTTGCACCACCCGAGATGAGCACCAAAAACTCCACCAATATTCGGCCAAAATAAACACCACTAGGAGAGAAGGGAAATTCGGCCAATCTCATTAAACAAGAAGAAAGAATTCGGCTTTACTCAAAGAAAGAGAATACAAGTGAAAGATGAGAAGAAAAGGGGGTTGGTATTCGGCTAATGACAAAAATGATGGAAAAAGGAGAAGAGAAAAGGAGTACTTCCGGTTTAAGAAGAAGAAAGGAATGGTGGAAAGGTTTTGGGAAATAACTTTCGGCTTCTAATGATCAAGGAGGAAAGAAGTATGAGAAGGCTACCAAGAGAATAAAGCAAGATTCGGCAACTATAGGAGTTTGGTGTTTTGGTTTCAAATAGAATGAAGAAAATGAGAGAACATTCTCTTGAAGTTTCGGCTACAAAAGACAAAAGAGAGAGAGCTTTTCTTCTTTACCAAATGTGACCGAAAATGCACCCCAAACAAAGGTACATTCGGCCTTCCCTTCTCCCACACTAAGCCGTCCACACTCCCCCCAAATCCCCTAAAATTCGGCCACCACTCCTCAAAATACTCCAAGCCACTAATTCAAAAGCATTTGAATTAGTCCCCTTCCAAAATCACTCCTTGCCGTCCATCTCACCCATAGACTAGGTCCAAGGCGAGTTTGAGCTGCCTACAAACTCTCCCTTCCTAGGCGTCAAAAAGAAAGCCAAAAGGTGGCCACTCCGCAACTTGAACACAAGATCTCTCCTCCCGCAAAATGACGCCACACACACCAGCCTTAGTGGCGTCCCCCACCCACTTTGCTAACCCATCCTATGTGACACAAACCACCTAAAAATACTTTTAAGACCCCCAAAGCCAAGCTCCCTTTTTACACCCTAAAAACAAAAATTTCTAAAGCCTCCCCTACCACCCGGGTTCTCCAAACCCCTAAAAACTTGACTAAGCACACAAAAGCACCTTTAACACACAGAGACATGCACTAGGTGCATAACCCTAAAACCGGAGTAGCAACACAGCACACTAAACTCATGCAATATCATGCAACTACAAAACAGCCCCTAACCCGGGATATTACAGTTCTACCCCCCTTAAAAATAATTTCGACCTCGAAATTACCTGATCAGAAGAGTTGCGGGTATTACTGTCTCATCATATCCTCGGGTTCCCACGTAGCTTCTTCTACGCCATGATTCCGCCAAAGTACCTTAACCAAAGGCACAGACTTCTTACGCAGAACCTTCACATCTCGATCAAGAATCTGCACAGGTTCCTCCTCCATGGTCAAATCTGGATTTACCTCGATCTCTTCCACTGCTACCACATGTGACGGATCTGAACGATAACGCCGAAGCATCGAAACGTGAAAAACATCGTGAATCTGACTAAGCTCTGCTGGCAACTCAAGCTGATACGCCACTGGTCCAACTCGTCTCAGTACCTTATACGGTCCAATAAACCTCGGACTTAGCTTGCCTTTCTTCCCGAACCTCAACACCTTCTTCCAAGGCGAGACCTTCAGGAAAACTCGATCCCCCACAGCGAACTCTATATCTCTTCGCTTAAGATCGGCATAAGACTTCTGCGGTCCAAGCTTCCTTCAATCTAGATGAATCAACTTAACCTTGTCTTGGTCTCCGCAACCAACTCGGGTCCCAACAACTGACGTTCACTTAACTCCGTCCAACACGTGGGTGAGCGACATTTCCTACCATACAATGCCTCATACGGTGCCATCTTGATGCTTGCTTGTAACCGTTGTTGTAGGCAAACTCATTAATGGTAGAAACTCCTCCCAACTACCTCTCGAAATCCAAGACACAACCTCTCGGCATATCTTCCAAGATCCGAATGACCCTTTCTCGATTGACCGTCGATCTGGGTGAAAAGCCGTCTTTGGAATCCAAGCGAGTGCCCGAGCTTGATGCGGTGCTTTCGGAACCTTGACGTAAATCTAGGATCCCTATCCGAGATTATCGAAACTGGCACACCGTGCAACCTTACTATCTCTGACACATACAGCTTCGCTAGCCTCTGAAGTGAGTAGTCAACCCTCACCGGTATAAAGTGAGCTGATTTAGTCAGTCGATCCACCACTACCCAAACTGAATCCTTCTTGCTTGGCGTAAGCGGTAACCCACTGACGAAATCCATGGTTATCCTTTCCCACTTCCACTGAGGAATCTTCACAGGCTGAAGCAAACCCGACGGCAACTGATGTTCAGCCTTGACCTGCTGACATGTCAGACACTTCCCAACAAACTCTGTCACCTCTTTCTTCAAGCCAGGCCACCAAAACTGCTCTCTAAGATCCCTATACATCTTGCTACCTCCAGGATGCATAGCATAAGGACTACTATGTGCGTCCTGAAGAATCTTTTGCCTTAGCTCAACATCTTTAGGCATACAAGCCTTACCTTGGAAACACAGAACCCCATCACCAGACAAGCTGTAACCCTCCAAACCACCATCCTCAGGCTTGCAACCTTCGCGCACTCGTAACCTCATCCAATAATCTGTTTCTCTCTCGATGCGCTCCACCTGGTAGGCTTAACTTGCGATTCACGCGAGAATACTCCCATCGTCATACAAACTCAAATGGGCAAACAATGCTCTTAAGTCCGAAACAACCTTGCGGCTCAACGCGTCAGCCACCACGTTAGCCTTGCCCGGATGATACTCAATCGAACAGTCGTAATCTTTCAAAGAACTCAACCCATCTGCATACGCCTCAAATTCAAATCCTTCCGAGTCGGTAGATACTTTAGACTCTTGTGATCTCATAGACTATCGATCTCTCTCGTACAAGTAGTGCCTCCAAATCTTTAAAGCGAAGACTACGGTGCCGCTAGCTCCAAATCGTGCGTCGGATAGTTGACCTCATGTGACCTCGGTGCCGAGAAGCGTAAGCCACAACCTTACCTTCTTGCATCAAAGACACAACCCAAGCCCGTATGTGATGCATCGCAATAGACTGTGTACTCCTTACCACCTCGAGTTGAATTAAAACGGAGCCTCGGTCAAAATCTTCTTTAACTTATCGAAGCTTTCCTGCTGCTTCTCGGTCCATACAAACGGAACTTCTTTCCTCGGCAACTTGGTCATCGGCGTACGCTATCAACGAAAACCCTCAACAAACCTTCGGTAGTATCCGCCAAACCAGAAAACTCCGAATCTCGACCACGACCTAGGCGGCTTCCAACCCAAAATCGCTCAATCTTACGAGATCTACTCGAATCCCTCACCGACACTACATGACCCAAGAAAGTCACTTCTCTAAGCCGAACTCACACTTACCGAACTTAGCATAGAGTCGCTTTTCCTTAAAATCAGCAACACCACTCGCAAATGCTTATCATGCTCTTCCTCGTCCTTGAGTACACTAAGATGTCGTCTATGAAAACCACCACGAATCGATCCGGATCTTCGTTGAAACACCCTATTCATCATATCCATAAACGCTGCCGGTGCGTTAGTCAACCCGAACGGCATTACCAGAAATTCGTAGTGCCCATACCGAGTCCGAAACGCTGTTTTATGGATATCAGCCTCCTTAACTCTTAACTGGTGATACCCAGACCTCAAGTCGATCTTCGAAAATACCGCAGCACCCTTCAGCTGATCAAACAAGTCATCTATCCGTGGCAACGGATACTTGTTTTTAATCGTCAGCTTATTCAACTGGCGGTAGTCTATACACATCCGCATCGTGCCATCTTTCTTCTTAACAAAAAGTACCGGCGCACCCCACGGCGAAACACTAGGCCTAATAAAACCTCGATCCAATAACTCCTGGATCTGAGCCTTAAGCTCCACCAATTCCTTTGGCGCCATCCTATACGGAGCAATAGACACTGGCGCAGTTCCGGGTAATAGATCTATCCCGAACTCTACCTCGCGATCTGGCGGCAAACCCGGAAGTTCCTCAGGAAAAACATCAGCAAATTTCTTAACGGTACGAACCTTCTCCACAGCAGACTCCTTAGCCTCCAACGCATACACATGAACTCCATACGCTTCACAGCCTTTCCTGACCATCTTCTCTGCCTTCAGAGCAGATACCACATTTGATAAGTAATCCCTCCTATTACCTATCATAGCCACCTCTTCACCCTCAACCGTCTTAAGAACCATGCGTTTGGCCGCGTAATCCAACCTCGCCTGGTACTTGACCAACCAATCCATTCCAAGAATCAGATCGAACTCCCCAAACGGCAGTTCCATCAGATCAGCAGCAAACACTACCCCTTGGAGTTCTAAGGGTACCTCTCTAAACAGTTTATCTACTACTACAGAGTGACCTAGAGGGCTAATCACGATGCGTGCGCCTAGAAGATATCTCGAGTCTAAATCCATGGTCTCTACTATACTACGGCAACATAAGAGTGCGTTGAACCCACATCAATCAAAGCGTATAAGGAGAACCAAAAATCAAAAACGTCACAGGTTATGACGTCCGGCGCGCCGCCCTCCTCTCGGCGCCTCGCGGCAGATACACTAATCCAGCTGTCTAGCATCGTAACTACCGCACCTCTGCCTCGGTGCTCCACGGCCCCGACCAAAACCATTACCACCTCGCCATTACCACGGCCCCTCTCGCGGTGGCGGTCTATTACCTCTGAACCGATTACGCGCCCGACTCTCGGGCCCGAATCTGGCCAACCTCGCGGACGGTCCCTCACACGGTGGCTCGAGAGCCACACTCAAAGCAACCCTTTCCTCCATCCGGCCACCCCAATGAGATTTCCCACACCGATCACATCTGCGGCGGTCCCCGCTTAGCAAAGAACAAACCTAGCAGGTGGTTCGGCCCACTCGGTCTAGCTCTCTTCTACGGATTACCCGACGACCCGGAAGACCCAAAGCTCCTCTTATGCCTATTTCTATCCATGCCTGTCTCACGACTCCTTAACACCCTCGGCTACCTTAGCCTTCTCAACTAAGACAAAGAAACTCGCGCTCCTGGCCGAGGAGCAATCAGCGACCTCAACTCGTCTCGCAGACCATCCTCGAAACGAACACACCTCTCATGCTCGGTGGCCACAATGCCCCCGGCATACCTACTCACCAGGAACTCGACCTGCACTGCTCGAATGATTTACTCCCCGAACAAGCCTCGGAAAAGCCTTTGTTTGGGAGTCGATATAACTAGCTCCGATGTATTTCTTTTGATATGCACTACGAAATAATCCCATGTCGGATCCTCTGCACGCCACACTCGTCTCGAACCGTGAGCCACCACTGATATGACTCATCCCGGAGAAGCGATCGATGCCCTTCACTTCTCTTCAGCCGGCCAAGTCCAGATCATCCATGATCCGCTCGCTGCCTCTAGCCAATATTCAAGCAGGTCTTTGAGCAACACCGAAACACCTCGGAAGAATTCGCCCCCATTAGCCCAAGTCGCTCGAACAATTTCCTAACTCCCGCACCACCACCTACACCAGGCTACCCTTTCCAACACTCGCGGCGCCGCGCTGTGACCATGCGTCGTCCCTGATCGATCTTGGAACTCACCACCTCCACCGGTGGCGAATCCCAGTATCTCATTTTCTGAACCCTGACCAGATCCTACGGGCTCAGAAACTGTCATCCTACCACGACCTCGTCCACGACCACGTCCACCTCTAGCGCTCATGACTAATCTTTCTACGTATCTGATTAAAGAATTTTATGCATCAGTATTTATTCCACTTGTTTAAAAGCAAGTCTTATGAATATTTTAAGAGGATTTGTTCTCGCGAGTTCACAAAATCCTATCAGTTTCAATCTCTAAAGTAGTATACTATTGCTATTCATCAAATCATATCACATCCAATCAATTCACAAGCAATAGTAAGGGTACTTACCTGGGCGAACTGGTGCCGGAGACTCGGTGCCATGCCTTTCAAACCATACTTTAAGAATAAAGACTAACAAAACAACCTTTTGAAAACATTTTGGGCCTCAGGCCCACAGCCGAGCCTTTGAACTTGGCTCTGATACCACAATTGTAACACCCCAAACTCGGACAAGACACCACGACCGAATCTGGTATGTTACGGGGAAAAACGTCTTTGAGTGATCAGATTTTTTTTTTTCGTTTAAAAGCGGGGTGAAAACATAGTGAATTTGAGGAGAATTTGAGTAGGCTTGTTTGATTAGATTTTGAAAACTTATCCAAGTATATAGTTAAAACGAGTTGATTTCATTTAGCATTTCCAATAGTTTCTTAGTGCTATTTTGAAACATTTTAGACTTAGTAGAAAATCGAGTTTGATTTGGAAATCATTTGAGTTTATTGTATAGCAAAACATAGTGAGATACCCGATGGTATAGTTTAAAACACATTGCGTTATAGTTTTAAAACATTATCTTACCAAATCTCTAGCAAAATTTCCTACCAAGTTATTTGTTAAGCAGGTTGAGAATCTAATTAAAACATAACCATCATAAAACATAATTTAAAGGCCTTTTACAAACCCAAATTAAATCTCAAATAAAAATAAGTAAGCTAAAGTACCCAAAGTGAATAGCCTGAGCAAAACTTTTATTAAAGCATGGCATGTGCACCTCGAGTCCACCCCGGCTCCATGTCATAGATCATAATACCCAAGGTATCCATAATAGAACTTGTAATAAATTAGACTTACCCGGATACGTACACATACCCCGTTTGGGTATCCAATTATCCGTCATACTGGTATAGTTTTTAACAGGCAAACAGGTTTATTAATAATATTACTAGGTATCAGTGTGTTAGTTTACACACCTGGTAATTACGAGTCTAAAGATCCCAACGAAACGATCTAAATCCCTCGAGTATCAAGCTCCTATAACAATCGGCCAACACAGGATTAGGCACTAAGACCATTCGGCCAAAGACATATAAACCCAAAGGGGTTAATATTAAGCCATTACCTTACTCTTGCGAATGGTTTGGTTTCCAACCAAACCTCGAACCAACAGTGGTTCTCCTTCCAACAATCGGCACCCTATAAGACAAGTAATTAATCCCTAATCACCTTTGACTTGATCGGAAACAAAAGATTGAACTAACAATACTAACACCAATCACTTACCCCTTACTAATCAATTGACAGAAGAAAACGGCTCCTCTTGCTCCTCACGATTGATTTGGTTTCCTTCCAAATCCCTGATCAACCAATGGTTCTCCTGACAATCGGCCTTCCCCTTAAAAACACAACAATTAGTCTCAGCCCTAGGCTTAACAAGAATGAACCATCAACAAACTTCTTACCATCACTTACCCAACGGTTAACAGAGTAGGAAGACTCCTTTTGCTCGCTTCCAAAAGGCCCTTCACCAACCGATTGCACCACCCGAGATGAGCACCAAAAACTCCACCAATATTCGGCCAAAATAAACACCACTAGGAGAGAAGGGAAATTCGGCCAATCTCATTAAACAAGAAGAAAGAATTCGGCTTTACTCAAAGAAAGAGAATACAAGTGAAAGATAAGAAGAAAAGGGGGTTGGTATTCGGCTAATGACAAAAATGATGGAAAAAGGAGAAGAGAAAAGGAGTACTTCCGGTTTAAGAAGAAGAAAGGAATGGTGGAAAGGTTTTGGGAAATAACTTTCGGCTTCTAATGATCAAGGAGGAAAGAAGTATGAGAAGGCTACCAAGAGAATAAAGCAAGATTCGGCAACTATAGGAGTTTGGTGTTTTGGTTTCAAATAGAATGAAGAAAATGAGAGAACATTCTCTTGAAGTTTCGGCTACAAAAGACAAAAGAGATAGAGCTTTTCTTCTTTACCAAATGTGACCGAAAATGCACCCCAAACAAAGGTACATTCGGCCTTCCCTTCTCCCACACTAAGCCGTCCACACTCCCCCCAAATCCCCTAAAATTCGGCCACCACTCCTCAAAATACTCCAAGCCACTAATTCAAAAGCATTTGAATTAGTCCCATTCCACAAATCACTCCTTGCCGTCCATCTCACCCATAGACTAGGTCCAAGGCGAGTTTGAACCGCCTACAAACTCTCCCTTCCTAGGCGTCAAAAGAAAGCCAAAAGGTGGCCACTCCGCAACTTGAACACAAGATCTCTCCTCTCTGCAAAATGACGCCACACACACCAGCCTTAGTGGCGTCCCACCGCCACTTTGCTAACCCATCCTATGTGACACAAACCACCTAAAAATACTTTTAAGACCCCCAAAGCCAAGCTCCTTTTTACACCCTAAAAAACAAAAATTTCTAAAAGCCTCCCCTACCACCCAGGGTTCTCCAAACCCCCTAAAAACTTGACTAAGCACACAAAAAGCCTGCTAACACCTGAGACATGCACTAGGTGCATAACCCCTAAAATCGGAGTAGCAACACAGCACACTAAACTCATGCAATATCATGCAACTACAAAACAGCCCCTAACCCGGGATATTACATACATGATCTGAATTTGGTAACTTCGGTTACATTATTTGAATATGGTGTCTAATGACACAAATTATATGGGCGATGAGCACGTCGACTGCAGCGACTGCCTTCGATGGTGTGTAGCGGATGGAGGGTTGACTTAGTAGTCCCCACGGTGTGATTGGCAGGTACGGGTGGTGTGTAGCGGATGGACAAATAGGCTTGGGTTTGGGTTGCATCATTTTTTTGAATATGTCTTTGATATGAACATGTATGCCTGAATTGTTGAATGTTAGTTTGTGTACACATTGAGTCATGTTGACTCACCCCTGTTGGGAATATTTTTCAGGAGATGATCAGTAATGGGCCGGGTCGACAGGAGCTAAAGGTGGCCATGCATAGCAAGGAAAGACTTTTATTATTTGGGACTGTTATTTATATTAAGTACTTAAATTTTATTATTTTTTTGGGTTTTGATTGATGTAATAAGGCCATAAGGCCCAAGTGAATTTCTTTATTTCTTTTTGCTTTACTACTAGATATTATGTCACGAACTAATTTGGATGTAAGTAAGTACAAAATTACTTTTCTTAAAAATGAACTCAAAAATTCTTTTGTCACCTTAATTAAATTGGATTTCTAAAATTAAATAAATGGGTTTTTAATCTAAGCCCAACCCAAAACAAAATTTTCCTGAAAATACACGAATTTTCTCTAAGAAATAAAGAATTTTGAAACCAGTTTACTCAAGGAACATACCAGATTCGGTTCAGGCTCGTGGGCCGGGTGTGGGGTGTTTCAGTTTGGTATCAGAGCCAGGTTTTAAACTCTCGGCCTGTGGGCTAAGGCCCAAAACGTTTTTAATTCGAGCCCAAATGATTTTCTTTAAAATAAAGCAGGTGTTCGGCATGGCACCTAAGTCTCCGACCATGATCCACCGTAAGTACCTAACTTTATGTGTGATTACGTGATTTATGTAGAAAAGGCATGGAACGTAGAATAGAATGATAAGAACATGAACCTTAGGACTAGATTACTCAAACACGTAACCACATAAGACTTAAGGCACTAAACAAACCTATGGCTAAGTCACGAGCTAGGGTGTGGTAACCCCATGACGCATGTCTAGGATTGGATCCTAAGAGCACAGTATTTAGCGGTTCTAGTGACTCACCTCCTCTTCGCAGAATCCTGCAGTGCGTAGCTTCGGTTCGCCCTAACTCGAGAGGGCTCAGCGGTGTGGCAACCTCTCATGCGCATGTCTAGGAATGGTTTCGATGGGAGCTTGGTATTTAAGCGATCGCGTGACTCACCTCCTCTCCATTCGAATCCTACAGTGCGTAGCTTTGGTTCACCCCGACCAAAGAGGGCTCGGTCATAGGCTAAACCTAATGACTAAAACCCAAAGGAACTAGCCATGTTTTAAAAAAAAAAGAACCCATAAAGTTTTACAACTTTTGGAATATCCCTAACTTACAAAATTTTACCAATTTACCCTGATTTATGGAAAATTACCAAAATACCCCTGAGGTCAAAAATTACCGAAACGCCCTGGATTCCAAATTTTTCTTTCCCAAAATTACCCCAGAACTTTAAAATTTCCAAAATACTTTTGACAAGATCACCGAGGAACTTTCTATTTGAAAAATTACGAAAATGCCCCTATAGGATAAAATTACGAAAATACCCCTGGGTAGTGGAAAAACAATAACAATGAAAACTACAACATTTCTCTGAATGAATGAAAGTTCAAAATTGTTTGATGGATGGATGAATGAATGATAGACTGTGTGCTTGTGTGAATACGAAAGAACCACTCCTAAAACTCTTTTCATAAAACTTTTTAATCAGATCTCGACGCTAGAAATGAGCTCCAAAGGACGTGGTCGTCGTGGACGAGGTAGACGAAGGATGACTGTGTCAGAACCCGTTAGATCGGGCCAGGGTTCTAACAATGAGATACCATCGCCACCACCACCCCCAGCTGTTAATGTGGAGCAGCAAGCTCAGACGGGGGAAGATGCTGTGTCGCAGGCTGTGCTGCGAGTTTTAGAATTGGTGGCTGGTGCGGGTGGAAATTTGAGAACCCGGAAATCTGTGCCTGAACGGCTCCGAGCTAATGGAGCTGAGATGTTTCGTGGAGTGTCGGGAGTGGCACCCAGTACAGCTGAGTATTGGTTGGAAGCGACGGAGCGCATCATGGATGAGCTCGACCTGACCCCTGAGGAGAAGTTGAAAGGAATGGTGGCACCGCTATTGCGCGATGAAGCATATCGGTGGTGGTTAATCATGCGAGATGGTGCTATGGCGGAGGATCGACACGGGAATATGTTAAGGAGGCATTCGGAAAGAAATATGTAGAAACCGTATACAGATTTGAGCAAAGAAAAGCTTTTAAGGGCTAGTTCAAGGAACAAGTCCGTAGCGCGAATATGAGGCGAATTTCGAGGTTGAGCCGTTATGCTCGAGGGTAGTAGTGACCGAACATGAGCGCTGTGTCCGGTTTGAGGACGGACCGAGAGACGACACGAGAGATCGCTGATAGCACCGCATCAGGAGCGAGAGTTCTCTTCTTTGGTGGAAAAGGCCAAGGTGGCCGAGGGAATTAAAGATGCTACCAAGCAGGCTGTGGACAAGAATAAGCCTAAGAGAGGTTTTGGACCATCTGGAAAGGGTCATAAGAGGCCTAGGGTTGATGGGCCACGAAATCAACAAGCTGGTACGGGCTGGCAGTATCGCCCTTGTGAGCATTGTGGAAAGAAGCACTTGGGAGAGTGCTGGAGAAAGACGGGTGGATGTTTCAAATGTGGATCCAAGGACCATATGCTTAAGGATTGTCCCAAACAACCAGATGAGAGCCGACCGGCAGTTCAGAATGCTAGCCGATCGGGTAGAGGCGACAAAGAGACCTCGGCGGGTCGTGGTTCGGCTATGAGAGGTAATGGTGCTGGCAGAGGCCGTGGAGCACAGGGCCGAGGTGCTACTAATGCAGAAGCAAGGCAACCGGGATTGGTTTATGCGGTTCGCCGAAGGGAGGATGGTGACGCACCGGATGTAATAACTGGTACGTTCTTCATTTCTGACAAACCCTATTTTGCTCTGATTAATGTGGGCTCGACCCATTCCTATGTTGCATGTGGTGTAGTGGAAACACTAGGCCTAGACTCAGAACTCTCGATGAGCAGATGACTGTAGTAAGCCCATTAGGCCAAACCGTAGTGGTAGACAAGATCTTTCGGAATGTACCCCTAGAGATTCAGGGAGTAAACTTTCGGGCTGACTTAATGGAACTACCCTTCGGGGAGTTTGAACTTATACTCGGAATGGATTGGTTAGTAGAACACCGAGCCGTGTTGGATTGTGCGGCTAAATGGATGGAGCTAAGAACCTCGGAGGATAAAGTGGTAGCTATGATCGGAGAAAGGAGGAACTACTTGTCTAACGTGGTTTCGGCGCTAAAGGCTGAGAAGATGGTTAAGAAAGGTTGTAAGGCATTCTTAGCCTTCATTAGTACGATAGGTGGGAAGGAGGAAGGTATTAATGGAGTTAGGGACGGTAAGGGACTTCGTGGATGTATTTCTAGAGGAATTACCAGGAATACCCCCAGATAGGGAGGTGGAATTTGGGATAGATTTGCTACCAGGAACAGCTCCTGTGTCAATTGCTCCATACCAAATAGCGCCAAAGGAGTTAGTTGAGCTCAAGCGCGAGATCCAAGAATTGTTGGATCGTGGGTTCATTCGACCCAGTGTGTCTCCATGGGGAGCACCATCTGTTGTGAAGAAGAAGGATGGAACTATGCGTATGTGCATAGACTACCGTCGATTGAATAAAGCGACCATCAAGAACAAGTATCCTTTGCCAAGGATAGACGACTTGTTCGATCACCGAAAAGAAGCAATTGTGTTCTCGAAGATAGACCTAAGGTCGGGATATCATCGATTAAAGGTGAAGGAGGCGGATATCCACAAGACGGCCTTTAGGACAAGGTACGGCCATCTTGAGTTTGTGGTGATGCCGTTTGGGTTGACGAACGCCCACCGCGTTCATGGATATGATGAATCGGGTTTTCCAACCCTATTTGGATAGGTTCGTCGTGGTGTTCATCGACGATATTTTGGTGTATTCAAGGTCGGAGGATGAGCATGATGAGCATCTCCGAGTGGTGTTGGAAGTGTTAAGGGAAAAGAAGCTTTATGCCAAATTCAGCAAGTGTGAATTTTGGCTAAAGGAGGTGGCATTCTTAGGACATGTGGTATCCGCAGAAGGAATAAGAGTGGACCCTAGGAAGATCGAGGCGGTGTTGGAATGGAAACCACCTAGGTCCGTGGCTAAAATACGAAGTTTCTTAGGCTTAGCAGGCTATTACAGAAGGTTTGTGGAAGGGTTCTCGTCAATAGCCGCGCCTTTGACAAAGTTGCTAAGGAAGGAAGTACCCTTTGAATGGACTAATAAGCAACAGGAGAGCTTTGATAAGCTCAAGAAGGTGCTGACGGAAGCTCCAGTGTTAATTCAGCCAGAGGCGGGCAAGGATTTCGTAGTATATTGTGACGCTTCGCACACGGGGTTAGGTTGTGTACTAATGCAGGAAGGAAAAGTGGTCGCGTATGCGTCTCGGCAATTAAGGCCTCATGAGGTTAACTACCCAACTCATGACTTGGAACTAGCAGCGATGGTCTTTGCCCTTAAGGTTTGGAGGCACTACCTTTATGGAGAAAGGTCGATTATCTACACGGACCACAAGAGCCTTAAGTATTTGTTGACTCGAAGGAGTTGAACTTGAGGCGGAAGGTGGGTGGAATTACGAAAGACTACGATTGTTCGATAGAATATCATCCGGGCAAGGCGAATGTGGTAGCCGATGCTCTGAGTAGGAAGGTTGTGTCGGATCTAAGAGATTTAAGAGAACAATTTTGGTGGCCTGATCTTAAGCGGGAAGTGACAGAATTCGTGGGAAAGTGTCTGACGTGTCGGTCGATAAGTCAAGGTCGAACACCAAGTTCCATCGATTACTTCAACCAATTGAGATTCCCCAATGGAAGTGGGAAAAGATTACCATGGACTTCGTTAGTGGGCTTCCCCTTACGCCTACTAAGAAGGACTCGGTATGGGTGATAGTGGACCGTTTGACCAAGACCGCGCACTTTATTCCGGTGAAGGTTGATTATTCTCTCCGCAAATTAGCCAAGCTATATGTGGCGGAGATCGTAAGGTTGCATGGTGTACCAAAGATGTCGATCATCTCCGATCGAGACCCAATGTTTACGTATCGATTTTGGAAGGCACTCCATCAAGCTTTAGGCACTAAGTTAGACTTCTCAACGGCTTTTCATCCACAATCGACGGGCGATGCAGAGCAGGTTATACAAGTGTTGGAGGATATGTTGAGAGGTCGCGTGGTGGATTTTGGAGGAAGTTGGGAAGATTACTTGCCTTTAGGCGAGTTCGCCTACAACAACGATTATCGAGCAAGCATACGGATGGCACCATATGAAGCATTGTGCGGTAGGAAGTGTAGAACACCTACTTGTTGGACCGAGTTAGGAGAACGTCGAGTTTTGGGTCCAGAGTTAGTGGTGAAACGGAAGAGAAAGTTGAGTTAATTCGGGCACGATTGAAGGAAGCCTCGATAGGCAAAAGTCGTCGCCGACCTTAAGCGGAAGGAGATAGAGTTCGAAGTGGGAGACCAAGTGTTCTGAAGGTCTCACCTTGGAAGAAGGTAATGAGGTTCGATCGCAAAGGGAAGCTAAGCCCAAGGTTTATAGGGCCCTATAGAGTATTGAAGCGAGTTGGACCAGTGGCATACCAAATGGAATTACCGCGAGTTGCAACAAATGCACAATGTTTTCCATGTGTCCATGTTACGTCGTTCTGCGATCGGATCCGTCCCATGTGGTACCAATTGAAGAGGTGGAGCTAAGGCCGGACTTATCCTACGAGGAAGAACCGATTCGAATCTTGGGCGTGATGTGAAAGTACTACGAAGGAAGTCGGTGCCTCTAGTCAAAGTATTATGGCGCAACCATGGATCGGAAGAAGCTTCGTGGGAGTCTCGAAGAGACAATGCGTCAACAATACCCTCAACTATCTTAGTTAGGAAATTTCGGGACGAAATTTTGTTTAAGGGGTAGAAGCATGCGTCCTCGAAAGGGCCTATGCATTTTCGGTTTAATTGTATGCGAAATGACAAGTCTTAAGCACTATGAATAAATTTTTGGTATTTTTGGAATTCTAGAAATGCATAGAAATGGAAATGAACATTTTGGAAACTTGAATATTTTTGGAAACTTGAACATTTTTGAAACTTTGAATATTTTTGGAAACTTGAACATTTTGGAAACACAGAACATTTTTGGAAATGTTTCAAAAATGGAAAGTGAACATTCGAAACACTGAAATGTAAGAAAAATGGCAAGTTACAGAGTCGATCGAAAATTTTAGGAAACTTGGAAATGACCCTAAAATGATGAGTTTTAAAGTTTAGAATAGGAAATTAAGGCAAGGGGGCCTTAAAGGTAAAAGTTGGTAAAATTTGACACACAAACAGGCTTGGAAAAGTGGCCTGAAGATGCCACTTAGGGCCTCTGGATATGGCGCCACATGCAAGGTGTTGGGCCTGAGTTCGAGTCACTTGGGAAGCAAATAATGAAGGCTATATTTTTGCTTCCGGAAAAAGGCGAGGTGGACGGCACATGCTTCTAGAAATAAAGGTGTTTTATTCTCATTAAAATGTGAATAATAAGTGATAAATGAAGGATTTTCTTTTAATATAATTATTGAGGAGATAAAAGATGGATTAAACACTTTTATTTTTAAATAAAAGAGATGATATTATCACAAGGAAGAGTGGTGGCCAAGTCAAGGACTCTGGGCCTAGTAATTTCGGCTAAAGGAGGAGAGTTAGGCTATTCTCTCATCTTTTTCCTAAGTGTGCCGAAAATTCCCTAGCCCTCTTTCTCTCTGCTGAAAAATTTTCCTAAGCAAAACTCCATCTTTTCCTCTCCTCTCCTTTGCTATTGTCGAGCCAAAACACTCTTTGATCCCTGTTAAATCTCCATAGCCGAATCTCTGTGACTCTAGGCAAGGAAGCAATCGGTTAAAGGCATTAAAGGTAAGGTTAAGCTATTCAAATTCTTTTCTTTGCTAGTTGCCGAAAGAGAAGGGTCTAATCCCTATTCTTATTTTTTGGCCGAATCTGCAAGGGGTCTCTCAGGTTTCTACAATCGTTGAAAACAAGGATCAAGGATCTAAGGTGAGATAAATATATATTTGGTCGAAGGTTACGTTTTATATGTTAGATCTAACATATGAATTATAGGAATTTCGATTTCGATATCACTAAAGGGAGCAAGGAACCGATTTTTGAGATCTCATCTCAAGGTAAGTGGTTATAATCGGCCAAGGTTCTTTCTTAAATTTCTAGATCTATTTGTTTTAATCAGAGACTAATCAAATCAAGTGGATTTAATGGTTAGCGAATTCAAGGGAAGAACACAAATCTTCGGGATTTGATTATCAATCAAATCGGCAAACAAGGTAAGTGTTAGTAATACCATTCCTAGTAGGATTTGGTTTTAAAATCGAAAAGGTTATTAATATGTTTATGTATGGTGGGCCGAATATAGGAATTAACAGATCTAAGGCCTAGATCGGGATTTTCGGGATCTCAAGGAATCTAATAAGCAAATCAGGTGTGTACTCACACTAACTTTCGATATATCATATGGCAATTATTTTTAATATATGAATATGCATAAGAATGTGAATGTGGCTAAATACCATAAATGTGGTAAAAGTACCCAGGTACGTTTCCTACTTTTGATAGGATTATGAATATGTATATTGTTACATGTGAATAATGAGAAATTCAATATGTTATGCATGATGATAAAATATATGGGGCATTCGGGATATATGTGAAAGGGGAAGAAGGTGTTGACTTCGGTCTCACCAACGGAATATGGTGACTACGGTCACAAAATTTGAATATGGTAACTTCGGTTACATTATCTGAATTTGGTAACTTCGGTTACATTATTTGAATATGGTGTCTAATGACACAAATTATATGGGTGATGAGCACGTCGACTGCAGCGACTGCCTTCGATGGTGTGTAGCGGATGGAGGGTTGACTTAGTAGTCCCCACGGTGTGATTGGCGAATGCGGGTGGTGTGTAGCGGATGGACAAATAGGCTTGGGTTTGGGTTGCATCATTTTTTTATGAATATGTCTTTGATATGAACATGTATGCCTGAATTGTTGAATGTTAGTTTGTGTACACATTGAGTGCATTGACTCACCCGTTGGGAATATTTTTCGGAGATGATCGGTAATGGGCCGGGTCGGCAGGAGCTAAAGGTGGCCATGCATAGCAAGGAAAGACTTTTATTATTTGGGACTGTTATTTATATTAAGTACTTAAATTTTATTATTTTTTTTGTGTTTTGATTGATGTAATAAGGCCATAAGGCCCAAGTGAATTTCTTTATTTCTTTTTGCTTTACTACTAGATATTATGTCACGAACTAATTTGGATGTAAGTAAGTACAAAATTACTTTTCTTAAAAATGAACTCAAAAATTCTTTTGTCACCTTAATTAAATTGGATTTCTAAAATTAAATAAATGGGTTTTTAATCTAAGCCCAACCCAAAACGAAATTTTCCTGAAAATACACGAATTTTCTCTAAGAAACAAAGAATTTTGAAACCGATTTACTCAAGGAACATACCAGATCCGGTTCAGGCTCGTGGGCCGGGTGTGGGGTGTTTCATGGAGCCCAATTCTTTTAATTTAAGTTAGCTAAATTTTGGGCATTAGGATTAGGTGGAGTGGATGGCAACAAGGCTAAAATTTAGGGGTTTTAATGTTTAAAATATGTGGACAATAAACAGATAAAGGCTATTATTTAGGAATTTATTTTATGTGGATAATATGTAGATAAAGGCTAAATTTTAGGGATTTTAATGATTAAAATATGTGGATAATATGCTGATAAAGGAGGGAGGAGTTAGAGATAATTAAGTCTCTTTTAGATGAGCTAGTAGATTAAGATAAAGGAGAAAAGATAGGATTTATCTGCAAGGTTAGGTAAGTGCCGGAATTTCTATAAATAGGGGGAATATCTCTTCAATTTCAGCATTTGGGTTTTTCTCTCATTCTTTTCTCTTCTTCTCTGAGTAAAAGCCGAAAACTCCTAAAGTTCCATCTTCTTCTTCATTCTCTGCAAAAGCCGAAATTTCTAAGCCTATTCCCTCATCTTCACTTTAATTCAAAAGCCGAAACTCTTTCCACTCTTTTTCTTCCTAGCCGAAATCTTCAAGTCTCTTCCTTGTTTTCTTTTCTTCTTCTCTTTTCCTGTCAGAAATCGAAACTCTTCACTCAAGTATTTTAAAAGCCAAAGACACATCAGCCTTCTCTTGTTCATACTTTTTCCGGGATTTTCCTAAAAGTCGAAATCCCTAGATCTCATCTCCTGTGATTGCCGAATTACTTTTGTGGTGCCTACTTGTGCCGAAATCTGAAGGGAACTTTAGTGGAGTCAATCGCATAGATCTCTAAGTTATAGAATCGTGTTACTTTCGGGATTTCAAGGTAAGGGATCTATTAGTTTTAACGTATAATTTGGGATTTATTAACCTTGGCCGATTGTTGAAGGGGCTAAATCTTTGTGTATTTTTTCGGCTTTTGAGCAAGGCTTTACATTGAGGATAATAGATCCGGATAGCAAGGACATCGACTAAGAATATTGGATTTCGCGATAACAGGTGTGTAATACTTCCCCACCATCTAGATCTGATTGTTAATGTATGCTCATAAGTTTATATGTTGTGATAAATACCGATATCTCGGTTTAATGTTGGAAACCGAAAGGGTGAAGCAAATCACCAGTCGATGAATGTTTGACTTTATATGATAAAACCATATTAATTTTATGATTTGCATGGGTTGGGTTGATGAAAGGAGGAAGTTATACGTTATATGTGTAGCGGTTTATACCGTGATCTATTATATGTTGTAGCGGCTAATGCCGTGATCTCATTATAAGGGCTTCGCCATAATATGTTGATGAGCGGCATGACCGCCATCTTGGCGTGTAGCGGTGTGGGTCGATTGTAGAAATCCCCAATGGTGTGAATGGTGATGCGGGCGTGTAGCGGATGGAAACCTAGGCAAATGGGTTGGGCCTTGCATATTATTTGTTATTTTTATAAATGGAATTATTAATCTATTTTATGGGCCTAAGGCCAAAATCTAGTGGTGCATGAGGGTTGCACACTGCTGAGTCTCGCGACTCACCCTATTAATTAACCTTTCGGGTGATACCTAGTGCTTGGACCGGGTGGAGAGGAACGCAAGGTGGCCATGCAAAAGACCAACTAGATCCAAAGAAAAAGTCTCAAGTTAATACTTTATATTTTTAATTAATGGATTTTAAATCTCGTTGTAATAAGGCTATGGGCCACTAGTTTATGTTTTTTTTTTTATTTTGGGCTTTAATTACTTTTAGTTATTTAAATTCTTATTGAACTAATGTATCTATTTAAATTTGAGTTTTTAATTTATAAAGGCATATTTTATTTAAACTATCAACTATTAAATTTCTCTCGAATAAGAAGATAAACTTTAGAAAAAATATTTTTCTGAAAATACGACATGTTCTTCCAAAATTTTCTTAGTGACATACCAGATCCGGTCGTGGTGTTTGGGCCGGGTTTGGGGTGTTACAGATATGGTAAGGAGGAAAGCAAGGGAAAAACAAGGAAAGAAATGAAGGAAAAAGGTAAGAGAAGGGAACATGTTGGCCTATTATTAGGTGGATGTTTTGGAAAGAATATTTTGGGGTCAACACTCATCTTTTGGAAGAGATGATACATGGTTTTTGGGGGCCGAATTTCTCTAGCTCTCCTTGTATTTTCACATTTTTGGGTCACTTTTTCTTTACCTAATATTTTGTTTCTTTTGGTTACATTTCCTCCTTGCCGAAATCCCCTCTTCTTCTATAGTGTTCCTTCTACTCATCTTTTCTCTCTTTTCATCCAATTCTAGCTAGTACAACTTGAGCCGTGCGTTGCAAATCTCTTCTTGGCCGAAACCCCTACTTCTTTTTCCCTCCTAATCTTCAAGTGGTTGATTCCATTCTTCTCATCTTTCGGTTTCCATTGCGGTGTGTCCCAAAACCGAATAGTGGTTCTTACGTTTTGCTGTTGTGCCGAATCTTTTCTTCCATTTGACTTTTCTCTGAGTTAAGTTGAGCCGAAACACTCTTTTGCCGATTCTTTTGATAATCAAAGGGTGAGGATCGTTAACAACAGTTGCAGTAAAGGAGCGTGTGGTGGTAGTCAGAAGGCGGGGTTGAATATCGGGACTCCATAGAGGGAGATCAGGTAGTGGTAAGTAATTCAAGTGTAAGTAATACGTTGGGTATGAAATCTTTTGGGAAATCCGAGGCTAACTTTTGGTTGGTATTATTCTAGGGTCAACGAAGAGGGGTTCTTTAGGAAATCCAAATCAGGTGTGTAATCCCGTACCCTTCCGAATACATGTTTGAAATGGTGTGTAATCTCATACCTCTCTGAATGTTTGCATGAAATGTTCTGTGATTCGGTCGAAATATCGAAGAAAACCGGAAACCGGCATCCGTGACCACTCAGGCGTGCGTATGTTCGTAGTGGTAACCATAGTTTGCAATGAAACAGTTTTGGATTGAAGCAGTGACGTGATTTTGAAAAATCACGAAAAATAGGAGAAATGGAATTAGAAAGTGAATAAGATATAGAATTAAAGCTTATTGTGTCTATTTTTTAAATAAAAGAAACAGAGTAGAAAGAGGGATTTTATATTCTATGATATTTTAATTTTAGTGAGACTGGTTTTGAATGACTTTGTGGTTCCCTGTTCTGTCTTCGAAAAATCATTTAAAATTGTACAAAGTGAATTATGAGTTATAATTTATATGTATAGATTCCTTAGTGAGCCTATTTTCAATAGAAATAAGTGAGAGCAACATATAAAAACTGTACAGTGAGATATTTGAATTTCGGGTAAGAGAGGTCAGAACCGTTGGTCAGTGAAACAAGGGAAATTTTAATGAATAAACTGTACTAAATGGCTAAGCCAAAAATTCTAGAAAAATTTTAGTAAGAAGATATATGAGTATAGTTTCAAGGAAAATTTACGGAACTAAATTTTGAGTTTCCTAACTCGAGTTATAGTTAGTTTAGTCAATATGACGCAGATGGACAGTTTCAATTTTTATGCCCCACATTAGTAGTTAAGTCTGGGTTGCGAAATTACCAAAATACCCTTGGAGGGTAAATTACCGAAATACCCCTGGGTTGTGAGATTACCAAATTACCCTTAGTGGGTAAAATTACCGAATTACCAAAATGCCCCTATGGGCTGAATTGTTAAAATGCCTTAGTGGGCCGAATTATTACAAAATGCTATAATGGGCTGATTCATTAAAAATATTCTATAGATTAATGGTTGTATTTATATGTGGATATTATATGTTACTATGCATATTGCATCTTTATATATTGCATGGGAAGGGAAACTTGAATGAAGAGAAGTGTAGACCGGTGGCCTTGCCACAAATTCTGATAATGGCTATGTGCCAATTTAAATATGGCTTTGTGCCATCGTGATTAAGGCTGTGTGCCGATTATATTACCGTATATGATACTCTGGTGGCTTAGCCACAAAAATATTATAAATGGCAGCTTGTCTGCAATTTGGAGAGACTGGCGGGGTGGGTTGACTTGATCCCCACAGGAGAGATTGGATGGATGGGTTGGGTTGCATACTTTGCATTTATATATATACTGTTTTGTAATTGGGCTTCGGCCAAAGATTATGTTATATGGGCTCAAGCCCAAGATTTTATTATGGGCTTAGGCCCTAGTTGATGCTAAATGGGTTCAGGCCCAATGGGCAACGGTAAGGGGATTATACACTGAGTTCTAGTAACTCACCCCGTTTCCTTAACCCTTGCAGGTAATGCTCAGTAACGTGGGACTTGGGCCATGGATGACTTGGTGGAGGCCATACTTCAGAAATGGTTTTTATTGAACTTTAGATTTCTATTTCCGTTCATTTTACTACTTTTACTATTTTGAGTTTTCATGTTGTAATAAGGCCTATGGAATATTTTATTTTTGCTTTCTGTTTGACGTACTTTTATATTTTGCTTAAATTGTTTTAAATGGGAATTTTTTTTCTAAAAACTTAAATATAGATTTTCTAAAATGGATTTCATAATAAACTTTTACGAATATTTTAAACTTGAAATTTTCTCTCGAATTATCATCAATACTTTCAAAAGTCACGGTTTTTATAAAATCACTAGTTCAAAATTATCGATTTATCAACCAACCTTCGAGGTTAGTAATATTCTAATAAATATTTCAAATCAAACTTGTTTTCTTGAGTATAACAAAAATAATACCAATTTTAGTCCGAATCAAAAAGATTTAACACGTTTTCTCATGTGACATGTCAGATCCGGTCATAACGCATGGGCCGGGTTTGGGGTGTTACATTAATATATATTTTAATATTTTTCATTGATGGTATATGAATTTCAAGTATGAAAAAAAATGTGTATTTGATTAAAGATTGCTTGATTCGGCTTAGTTGATTTAATGTTAAGGTTCATTAGATTATTATTTGCTTATGACTTACTAAGCTATTCAAGCTTACTGTGTGTGTTCATTTATTGTTTTATAGATTTTGAAAGCTAGTTACGAGCGCGGGGATCATCAAGGAAATCCGTCACACTATCAATCACTGTTTCGGTATTCTAAAAGCTTGAACTACGAACCTATGGCATGTATAGGCTAGTATTAGTTTTGGTTGAATTTTGTAATTGTATATATTTATCCATGCAAAAATGGCTTGATCTTAATGCTAATGATCTAATGTTTAAGTAATTTTGGTCATAGTATATGTGTGTGTTATGCTTGGTATATGAATTCGGTATGATGTAATGATATATATATGGCTTATGATTAGTTCATTTTGGTAAGCTTGATATATGGATGATGGATGTGTTTTGGTTGTGGTTTGTTAATGATGCTAATGGTAGTGAATTTTCGGTCATGTATTAGCTTAATTTGTAATTGTGACTTATGGTATAATTTGTGTAATGGAATGGTCTTGAGATTTGGCTTGATTAAATAGGTAAAATGCTAAATATATTGAAGATAAAATAGTGGCTATTTCGATTTATGTGTTGTAAATATAGGTAATGGTCATAATCTAGTTTGTGATTCGGCAATGGTGATTAAATCATGTAGTTAAGTGTTTAGTCATATGTTAATTTTGAAATTGGTTGTATTTATTATGTGTGGACCATTCTATGCTATGGTTATTTGACAATTTGATTTTGTTAATTTGAGTCAATTTGTAATGGTATGAGTTCATTGGTGAAATGAATTGAAATGGAAATCAATGTATTATTGTATATTCGATTGATGTTGTAATAAAAAAAAATACGCCTTTGATAAGTTATTTGATAATTCAGCTTGTAAAGGACTAATGGTTTATAATGCTTGAATTACAAAATGTATTATATGTACATGTAGTTGTATGATCGATTATGGTATTTGACTTATTATTGTAAGTATGAGTTTTTCATTGGTATGTGTTCTTATAAGTTATGTAATATTTATGTCATTAATATGATTTGACTATTTAGGCTCAATATAGGGTGGCAAAGATTGTATGTGATTTAAATGTTATATGGAAGTTAATTTGCATGACCGAATATATATATATATATATATAATGAATTGCTTGATGGTGTAAATGCATTATAGGCTTATTATTTAGCCTGCGAATTGAGTTATACTTGATAGGTTAAATGCATATATAGCTAGTATGTTATAAAGTTTAACTTGACCATTTTGTGAAGTTGATATTGCTGTATATGTTAATGAACGAAAAGCCATGTGGTATGATTTATTTGGATTAATATGCGTGTGAATAGAGTTAAGAATTAAAATATTTTAGTTTTCATTAGATAATAAAATACCATTAAGGTGATGTACTTATGATTCGAATTACGAATTTATAAAGTATTTATATTTATAATATATGGTTTTGAGGTATGATTCGTATATGCGTTATTATTAATAATATATGTTTAATATTTAATTAGCCATATGCTTTATTTATACGAATATGATCTGTGCGAATGTATGAATGTTCGAAAGCTGTGTTTTGTTCAGTAATGCCTCGTAACCCAATCCATGACGGATACAGGTTAGGGGTGTTACATTTGATTGGTATCAGAGCTACGGTTTAGTCGGTTCTAGGACTAACGTAGCGCATGTGAGTCTAGCTATACATGCCATATTTTTATATACTGCGATAGTGTGATGATTCCTGACAATTGAAATGTGTTTTCGTATAGTAAATGGATCCCGATCGAGCCGTAGCTGATGATGTGGAAAGTAATGTGCCCGCTCCTGCTCTGGGGGCAGCGTCGGCTTATTCTAGGCCGATTTTGAGTAGTCATGAGAGTGAGGCTAAACAAGCCTTCTATTAGATGATGAACGATTGGTTCACACAGTACATTCGTACGAATTTGACTGTTCCACAACCTTCTCCCCCACTGATTCCTCATCAAATACCTGTTATGCCACAAGTTACTGATCCAGTGCGAATAAATAAGCCATTGGTTGATAAAATCAGAAAACACGGGGCTGAAGAATTCAGAGCCATTGTTGATGATGATGCTGAGCGAGCTGAATTCTGGCTTGATAATACGATCCGTGTGTTTGATGAACTATCCTGTACCCCTGACGAGTGTATTAAATGTGCTGTATCCTTACTTCGAGATTTCGCGTATCACTGGCGGAATACACTGATATCCGTAGTTCCAAAAGAACGGGTTACCTGGGAGTTCTTTCAGACTGAATTCCATAAGAAATACATCAGTCAGATATTCATTGATCAAAAATGCAAAGAATTCCTCGAGTTGAAACAGGGTAGAATGACTGTAACAGAATATGAACGGGAATTCGTGCGACTTAGCAGATATGCCCGAAAATGTGTATCGACAGAAGCAATAATGTGTAAAATATTTGAAGACGGGTTGAATGAAGACATTAAACTGCTCGTTGAGATTCTCGAAATAAAAGAGTTCGTTGTACTTGTTGAGCAAGCATGTAAAGCTCAGGAGCTCAGGAAAGAGAAAAGAAAAGCCGATTTCGAAGCTAGAGATTCACGAAAAAGATCGTCGGAAAAAACCTTTCAGTCGACATCAAAGAAATTCAAGGATGATTTTAGCCGATCAAAGGCTACAGCGGGCTATTCTAGACGTCATCGGGACAGACCACCTGTGAGTTCGAAAGCTACCTCAGTAGCTAGTGTTGGTAACGTCAGACCAAATCAATCGAAGTGCAAATATTGTGGTAAACGACATCCCGACAGTTGTAGATTGAATGATCGGGCCTATTTCAAATGTGGATCATTAGATCATTTCATCCGTGAATGCCCTAAGTTAGCTGAGCAAAACACAATACAAAATGCAAGACCGAGTAACACGTCAGCTCGAGGTAGACCACCCAGAAACACGGGTAATGTGAGTGGCAGTCAGAGAGGAACTAAAGACACAGCTGTTAGATCGGAGACTCGTGCACCTGCCAAAGCTTATGATATTTGCGCTCGCGAAGAAGCTTCGTCTCCAGATGTGATTATTGGTACTTTCACTCTCTATGATACTAGTATTGTTGAATTGGTTGATCCTGGTTCGACTCATTCTTATATATGTGAGACTTTAGTATCCAGTAAGACTTTGCCTGTAGAGTCTTCTGAGTTTGTGATTAGAGTATCGAACCCCTTAGGCCAGTGTGTTTTGGTTGATAAAGTGTGCAAGAATTGTCTGTTAATGATTCGAGATTCATGTTTTCCAGCTGATTTGATGTTGTTTCCATTCGACGAGTTTGATATAATTCTGGGTATGGATTGGTTAACTTTGCACGATGCTATTGTGAACTACAAACAGAAGACTATTGATTTGTGATGTCAGAATGATGAGATTATTCGGATTGAGTCTAATGATCGGAATGGTTTTCCGGCACTGATATCTTCGATGTTAGCTCAGAAATATGTGAGAAAGGGTTGTGAAGCTTACTTTGCTTATGTGCTCGACTCTAAAGTGGCTGAAAAGAAGATTGAATCAGTACCAATTGTTTGCGAGTATCCGGATCTGTTTCCCGAAGAATTACTGGGTTTGCCACCGATCCGAGAGGTAGAGTTTGGTATTGAGTTAGTGCCGGGGATGACTCTGATATCGATAGCTGATAAACCGTAATATATACATATTTTAATCCCACATTTAGCATAATTTTGGATGATTTAATCCCTTGAATTGTGGAATTTGATGCTCCTAATCCTTTAATTTCATGTTTTATACTTAGGAGAGCATCGGAGGATGAAAAGAACGAGAAACGGGCCGAAAATGGAGAAAATGGGCCAAAGTAAAAAATTCACATGGCCTGGAGTTCACCACACGGCCGTGCCACTTTAGCAGACTCGAACACGGCCTTGGGCTCGATTCACACGGACGTGTCCCTGCCGTGGCCAAGATGAGTTTCATTCAGATTAGGGTACTTGTGGGTCAAGAAAGGCATTCCGAAAGCCTATATAAACACCCTAGAGGGCAACCTAAAGGGGGAGTTCGACAGAAGCCTTCCGTTAGGGCTTTTGACGAGGGGACGAAGCCAGAGAGGGCTGAACACAGGGAATTACTCTGAGAAAGCCTGTTGATTCATCCCAGAAGCCCAAATCACACTCAAGACGAAAGATCTTCCCTTCAATTTCCTTTAGGGGGTTTTAGGGTTTTTCTTATGTTTTGTTATTTACTTTCTTCTGAGATGTTTTCTTTATTAAACATGAACTAAACCCCTCAAATACCTGAGGGGGATGAAACCTAAGACGGATCTTGTTATTGTTTTCTGAACTGTATGATAAATACTTGACTTGTTCTTAATTATGTGTTCTTAATTCTTGTTTTAATATTTCAGGATATTGATTCAAGTATTGATGTGCTTAGGTAGTGGAGCAAAAGTCCCTGTTTAAGAGTAGATCTAGCATAGTTAAGCGGAGTTGATCGCAACCCTAGAGATAGGATGACGAAAATCTGCCGGATTAGTTTCAAACCTAGTATGGGAGTCCATAGATCGAGTTAATGCAACACTAGGGGTTTTAATTAGAAAGAGATTTCAATTTATCAACCTAGGGTTAGACTTTAGTAGCCTCGAAAGAAGTATTAATATAAATTAGGGAACCTTACGGATCAAGTCAAGTGAATAAATCGTCTGGTTCAGAGTTAAATAACAAGTGAAGTCTAGGTGGATTCTTCATCAGGTATTGTCTTAATCAACTGGTTTTCCCCAAAAGTATTCTCCCAATTCACTCTCTGTGTCTTAGCATCCTTAGTTTAGTAATTAGTTAATTAAACATCGATTCCCTTAATACTTAGGCTAGATAATAAAAAGATAGTAACTACTAGTACTCTTGGTGCTTGAGGATACGATATTTCCGGTCTTGCCATAGCTATACTACCGAACGATAGGTGCACTTGACTTATTCGTTTTCATTGTTAGTTTTGACACGATCAAGTTTTTGGCGCCGTTGTCGGGGACTAAGATATTAGGAAAACTAATTTTTTATTACTTTAGCCATTTTATTTATTTGCAATTTATATTTATTTTTAACTTTTCTAATTTTCCCTTTATTTGCTTTTGGCAGGTAATTCTAGTTTATGACTAGAAGGAACTCGTCAGGACCCTTGATTTTTGACAGTGATATAGAAGGTACCGTTCGCAGAAATCGTAGGGAAATAAGGCGAAGCCTACAGTACATAGAAGAAGAGCAAGAAGACGATACCAACACTACCGAAGAGATGGCTGATAATAATCCGCTACCTCCTGTGGTTGCCGCAAATCCGGTGAATCAAAACCCTGCTCCTCGCATTATGTATGATTATGCTAAGCCTAGTTTAGCCGGTATTGAATCAAGTATTGTTAGACCTACTATTTCTGCAAATAATTTCGAATTGAAACCTAACACTCTACAGATGATACAACAGTTTGTTCAGTTTGATGGTTTGCAGGATGAGGATCCTAACACACACTTAGCGAACTTTTTGGAATTATGCGATACGTTTAAAATTAATGGCGTTTCTGATGATGCCATTCGCCTTCGGTTATTTCCTTTTTCTTTAAGGAATAAAGCAAAACAGTGGTTGAATTCTCTTCCACGAGGATCAATCACTACATGGGAGCAAATGACCGAAAAATTTTTGTTAAAATATTTTTCACCGGCTAAAACAGCTAAGTTGAGGAATGATATCTCTTCTTTTGTGCAGATGGATTTAGAGACACTTTACGATGCATGGGAGAGATACAAGGATTTATTGAGAAGGTGCCCTCATCATGGGTTACCATTATGGCTACAGGTTCAAACCTTCTATAACGGTATGAACCCCTCAACTAGGTAGCTTATTGATGCAGCCGCCGGTGGAACCCTAAATAACAAAACCCCTGAAGCGGCTTACGAATTCATTGAAGAGATGTCACTGAATAACTATCAATGGCAAGTTATGAGGACAAAGCCGATGAAAGCTGCCAGCGTCTTCAACCTCGACGCAGTCACCATGCTATCAAACCAGGTAGAACTTTTAAGTAAGAAAATTGATGGTTTGTGTGGTTCTTTGCAAGTACACCCAGTGATGCAGTGCGATACGAGTGGATGAGGAATGAACAATACAGAATATCCATCCTACAATCCTGGCTTAGAAAGCGAACAGATGAACTATTTGGGTAATAATTCTAGAACTCAAAATAACCTTTATAGTAACACGTATAATCTAGGTTGGAGGAACCACCTCAACTTCTCATGGGGTGGTCAAGGAAATCAGAGACAACAACCCCTCCAGGCTTTCAACAACAGCCCTACCTAAAGGAAAAGAAGCCGAACCTCGAGGAGATGCTAACAAAATTCATCGCAGTGTCAGAAACACGCTTCCAGAACATCGAAACAGCACTTAAGAACCAACAGGCTTCCATTCAAGGGCTCGAAACTCAAATAGGCCAGCTTGCTAAGCTAATCTCTGAAAGACCACAAGGTGGCTTGCCAAGCAACACCGAACCTAACCCAAGGGAGCAACTCCATGCCGTCACAGTGAGTAATGAAGAAGGGTTAGTAGAACCTGAATCTGAGCCAAGGCAAGAGCCTATGGTAAGCAAAGGTAAGGTTGAGGTAAGCCACGATACACAAAACCCTGTAATTAAAGAGTATACACCTCGAGTGCCCTACCCCAATGCGATGAAGAAAGACCGCACAGATGAACAATTCGGTAAGTTTTTAAACTTCTAAAGAAATTACATATTAACTTACCATTTCTTGAAGCTCTTTCGCAGATGCCTAATTCAAGGAAATTTTTAAAAGAGCTTCTGGAGGTTAGACGATACGTCGCATGTGGAGCTAAATGCAGTGTGCACAGCAATTTTGCAAAATAAACTACCACGAAAATTAAAAGGTCCAGGGAGTTTTACAATTCCGTGCTTAATTGGTAGTTTATCTGTTGATAATGCTTTAGCTGATTTAGGGGCGAGCATCAACGTTATGCCTTATAAACTGTTTAAACAATTAGGTCTAGGGAAACCCAAACAAACTAGGATGAGCATCCAATTAGCGGATAAAACCATTAGAGTTCCTAGGGGTATAATCGAAGATGTACTAGTGAAAATTGATAAATTCATATTCCCAGTAGACTTCGTTGTTTTAGACATGGATGAGGACAACAATGTTCCTTTAATTTTAGGAAGACCCTTTTTAGCAACTGCTAGAACTAAAATTGATGTTGGTACAGGTGAAATCATACTTCGTGTATGTGACGAAATGATCACTCTTCAGGCTCTTGACACGACTAGGACATCGAGTAATCAAGGTGAAAACATAAACACTAGTAATGACCATTTAGTTCAACTTTTTAGATAGCACCACGAAATTACACAACTAAGCCATATCCTAGACATTGTGCCAATAAAGAAATAACTCATGAGGAACGAAGGCTTCAGATCGATGAACTAGACGAGTGGAAGCCACGTGCCAAGGAGAAACCAAGAACACACGAAGCAAAACCAAAGCAAAACCATGTCAAACTTAAGGATGAGGCAAACCAGTTTCAGATCGGGGATCAGGTATTGCTGGATAAGACAGACCCTCGAATCACCACTTCTGACCTTAACACAAACTAAGAAATCCCTTTTAAGGTACTCAATGTCTACCCATACGGAATAGTCGAGGTAACTAATCCTAAATTTAGCACTTTTAAGGTAAACACCACTCGAATCGAACTATATACTGATAATAGAACTGATAGCATGAGAAAGGATTTTCAACTCCTCAAACCACCATAATTATGCGAATGAGAGGTAAGTCTAGCTTAAGACTTTAAACGAGTGCTTCTCGGGAGGCAACCCGAGCACTAACCCCACTAATTAGTTTGTTTTCACTTTCGTTCATGTTTTAAAACACAGATTCCCATACCACACGGCCTTGCACACGGGTGTGGCCGTGGCTGTGTGGACACCACGAATAGGTACATGGGCGTGGCGGAGATCGTGCAGAAACAGGACGAAAATTTTCCCCAAGACACGGGCTCCGACTAAACGCCACGGCCGTGCGACGTGGCCGTGGTCGAAACTGCCTAAAGAACACGGGCTAAGATAAATCCACACGGCCGTGCGAGGCGGCCATGGTCGATATTATCAGCTTTTTCACATATCGCCACCACCACCACCTCGAGATCACTCCGATGATGAGGACTTTTGAGTCCTTTTATTTTCTTTATTCTTATTTTTATTTTTATTTTAGTTCATTTTCCTTTATTATTAATTTCTTTAAATTTTTAAGTATATTCTGATTTCTTTTATCTCTGGCTGTTTAACTCTCGAGTAACTATAACAAACGTCCATTAAATAAGAACTCCCTAAAAACTTTACTGATGACTTCGCAGTTTAAAAAAAAAAAGGTTCAAGATGCCACTCAAGGAACGAACACACCACCGGAGTATTCTCCACCACCTTCATCTATGCCTAGTCATCATGTTCATCATTGATCATCCTCCAAGGATTTCATCCATAATTTAGGAAGTTTCACCTCTCTCCCTCTCTTATGACTTTCTTACTAATAATTATCTATCTTTGTACATTGAGGGCAATGTACATCTTAAGTGTGGGGGGTGAATTTTATTCAGAAAAGTTCTTAACTTTTGGTATTATTCTCAAATCCCTGAATTTTGTCTTTTTCTCAAAGTCACTTTCTCATATCACTATTAGAACAAATTCTGATTGATTTATGATTTTCATTGATATGTTTTGGATTAAGTCATAGTTAATTGTGCAGTGATGATTTAAAATTTAGGAGACTAGAGAACAAACATGATGAGTTTATTTTCAGAATTAAAAATTTGTTAGGTTGTCTACCTGAATCTAGTTATTACCTTGAAGTTTGAAATTTACAAGGTTGACATAAAAAAAACCATAATTTTTGTGAGATTTTGAGCCTTTTAGAGCATACATTTTTTGTGCTCACTTTATTAATTATGAGTGTGTCAACATTGATTTGTTATTCTGGAACTTGCTTCGATCATACATGTCGAGACCACACCTATGATTTGATATATTGAGATGATAAAGGCACCTAGGTTTTAACCCACTTATTCCACTAAAAAATCTTACCCACTTAATTAACCCCTAGTGAACCCCTTTGAGACTAATCAACCATTTCTTGACTCACCCATTGATATTAACCCAAAACCCACTTTGTATTGTTATCACCAATTCTCTTGTCTACCCTTATATCGAGATTTGATTTGGTCAGTTGCTTAACTATTCTCATTATTTCAGTTGTTAAATTCTATCTTATTATTATTGTACTTGATTTGTACCTAAAAAAAGGAAATCTATTCATTATTACTTCGTTGTTATTGGAGCTTAAGCAGTTAATTTTACCTTTTGAGAAGAAGCTCGTGTTATTAGTGATGAATTCTTAATTGATGTAATTATTTAAGTTTTAGTTATTTTTCTAGTTAGGTAATGTATCAATTCAATCTCGATACTAACCCTCTAATTCAGCCTTTATCCATACCATTAACCCAAGCCCCGTTACAACCCTTTTAAAGACCTTTTGATTTGTGTATCATCTCATTTTATAGTGGTGGAGATTTGATTTTCATGCAAGCCTATGGGATTAACTTTTCATGTTTGACTTTTGAGTGCTTAATTTTTGAACCTTAAACACTTTGAGTGATTTGATTGAATCTTTGGTGAGGATGTCAATACTTGTCGTTTTTGAATCAGAGGTAATTATTTAGGTAAAGGGAAACACCTATGTTTTCATGCTATAAAAATCTATAACTTAGATTGTTTGAATCTCTAGGACTCTTTTAGTTAAATTATCCATGTATGAATTATCTATGAATTATGATAAGATATTGTTGATGAGAATTATGAATTGAGGGAAGTTAATTCTAATTGTGAGTTGAGAAGTTTGCTTGAGGACAAGCAAATGCTTAAGTGTGGGGGTATTTGATAAACCGTAATATATACATATTTTAATCCCACATTTAGCATACTTTTGGATGATTTAATCCCTTGAATTGTGGAATTTGATGCTCCTAATCCTTTAATTTCATTTTTTATACTTAGGAGAGTATCGAAGGATGAAAAGAATGAGAAACGGGCCGAAAACGGAGAAAATGGGCTAAAGTAAGAAATTCATACGGCCTGGAGTTCACCACACGACCGTGCCACTTTAGCAGACTCGAACACGGCCTTGGACTTGATTCACACGGGCGTGTCCCTACCGTGGCCAAGATGAGTTTCATTCGGATTAGGGTACTTGTGGGCCAAGAAAGGCATTCTGAAAGCCTATATAAACACCCTAGAGGGCAACCTAAAGGGGGAGTTCGACAGAAGCCTTCTGTCAGGGCTTTTGACAAGGGGGCGAAGCGAGAGAGGGCTGAACACAGGGAATTACTCCAAGAAAGCCAATTGATTCATCCCAGAAGCTGAAATCACACTCAAAACGGAAGATCTTCCCTTCAATTTCCTTCAGGGGGTTTTAGGGTTTTTCTTATGTTTTGTTATTTACTTTCTTCTGATATGTTTTCTTTATTAAACATGAACTAAACCCCTCAAAAACCTGAGGGGGATGAAACCTAAGACGGATCTTGTTATTGTTTTCTGAACTGTATGATAAATACTTGACTTGTTCTTAATTATGTGTTCTTAATATTTTTTTTAATATTTCAGGATATTGATTCAAGTATTGATGTGCTTAGGCAGTGGAGCAAAAGTCCCTGTTTAAGAGTAGATCTAGCATAGTTAAGCGGAGTTGATTGCAACCCTAGAGATAGGATGACGAAAATCTGTCGGATTAGGGTCAAACCTAATATGGGAGTCCATAGATCGAGTTAATACAACACTAGGGGTTTTAATTAGAAAGAGATTTCAATTAATCAACCTAGGTTTAGACGTTAGTAGCCTCGAAAGAGGTATTAATATAAATTAGGGAATCTTACGGATCAAGTCAAGTGAATAAATCGTCTGGTTCAGAGTTAAATAACAAGTGAAGTCTAGGTGGATTCTTCCTCCGGTATTGTCTTAATCAACTGGTTTTCCCCAAAAGTATTCTCCCAATTCACTCTCTGTGTCTTAGCATCCTTAGTTTAGTAATTAGTTAATTAAACATCGATTCCCTTAATACTTAGGCTAGATAATAAAAAGATAGTAACTACTAGTACTCATGGTCCTTGAGGATACGATATTTCCGGTCTTGCCATAGCTATACTACAGAACGATAGGTGCGCTTGCCTTATTCGTTGTCATAGTTAGTTTGGACACGATCAATAGCTCTGTATAGAATGGCACCGACTGAATTAAAAGAGTTGAAGACTCAGTTGCAAGAATTGACTGATAGAGGCTTCGCACGACCGAGTTTTTCTCCCTGGGGTGCACTGGTTTTGTTTGTGAAAAAGAAAGACGGAACTATGAGAATGTGCATTGACTACCGACAGCTTAATAAGGTGACTATAAAGAATAAATATACTTTGCCACGGATTGATGACTTGTTCGATCAGTTAAAAGGGGCTACTGTGTTTTCTAAGATAGATCTGAGATCGGGTTACTATCAGTTGCAAGTTAAAGACTCCGATGTGCCGAAAACTGCTTTCCAAACAAGGTACGAACACTATGAGTTTCTGGTTATGCCTTTCGGACTTAATAATGCACCTGCTATTTTTATGGATTTAATGAATCGGATCTTCAGATAGTATTTGGATCAATTTGTGGTTTTGTTCATAAATGACATATTGATCTATTCCCGTGATGAATCCGAGCATGCTGAACATCTGAGGTTAGTGCTACAGACTTTGCGTGATAAGCAGTTGTATGCAAAGTTCAGTAAATGTGAGTTCTGGTTACGAGAAGTTAGTTTTCTCAGACATGTTGTATCAGCACCGGGTATTCAGGTTGATTCGAACAAGGTTTCGGCTATACTAGATTGGAACCCTCCTAGAAATGTATCCAAAGTTCGAAGTTTTTTGAGACTAGCTGGTTACTATAGATGGTTCGTAAAAGGTTTCTCTATGATTGCAACCCCGATGACACAACTACTTCAGAAAGATGTTAAGTTCGAGTGGTCAGAAAAGTGCCAGAAAAGTTTCAATCAGTTGAAAACTTTGTTGACTGAAGCTCCAGTGTTAGTTCAGCCAGAATCGGGTAAAGAATTTGTTATCTATAGTGATGCATCTTTGAATGGTTTGGGCTGTGTTTTGATGCAGGAAGGCAAAGTCATAGCTTATGCCTCGAGACAGTTAAAGCCACACAAAAAGATATATCCGACACACGATTTGGAATTGGCAGCTATTGTGTTTGCGTTGAAAATTTGGCGTCTCTATCTGTTCAATGAGAAATGTCATGTTTATTCCGATCACAAAAGCTTAAAATATTTAATGACTCAGAAATATCTAAATCTACGACAGCGAAGATGGTTAGAGTTGTTAAAAGATTACGAGCTTGTAATTGACTACCATCTGGGAAAGCCAATGTTGTTGCTGATGCTTTAAGTCAGAAATCATTGTTTGCCCTACGTGCAATGAATACTCAGTTGGCCCTATCCGATGACGGTTCGCTAGTAGCTGAGTTGAAAGCGAAACCATTATTTATTCAGCAGATTTGTAAGGCTCAAAAAGTTGATAACGAATTGATAGCAAAACGGGCTCAATGTGATGTGAATACTTGATTCAGAGTTCCAAGTTGATACTGAAGGTTGTTTGAGGTTCAAAGACCGAATGTGTGTTTCGAGAAATTCAGAGTTGATTTAGATGATTTTGAATAAAGCTCATAGTAGTCGGTTATCTGTTCACCCGGGTAGTACAAAAATGTATAATGATTTGAAACAGCTTTACTGGTGGCATGGCATGAAACGAGACAACTCTGACTTTGTTTCGAGATGTTTGATCTGTCAGCAAGTCAAAGCTGAGCATAAGGTTCCGTCTGGGTTACTTCAACCGATTATGATACCCGAGTAGAAATGGGATAGAGTCACGATGGATTTTGTATCAGGTTTGCCTTTGTCACTAAGTAAGAAAGATGCAATCTGGGTTATTGTGGATAGATTGACTAAATCGGCTCATTTTGTTCCGGTTCGCACAGATTACTCGCTTGATAAACTTGCTGAGTTGTATATTTCTCAAATTGTGAGATTGCATGGAGTACCTATTTCTATTGTTTCGGATAGAGATCCGAGGTTCACATCACGGTTTTGGAAGAAACTGTAAGATGCATTAGGTACGAAACTACACTTTAGTACTGCTTTCCATCCGCAGACAGATGGTCAGTCTGAACGAATTATTTAGACACTTGAGGATATGTTGAGATGTTGCATTCTCGAGTTTGAAGGTACATAGGAAGGGTACTTGCCACTGATTGAATTTACGTATAATAATAGCTTTCAATCGAGTATCAAAATGGCACCTTACGAGGCTTTGTACAGTCGCAAATGTCGAACACCTTTGTATTAGACTGAGGTCAGTGAGAATAAGATACACGGGGTCGATTTGATCAAAGAGACTGAACAAAAAGTGAAAGTGATTCGTGATAGTCTGAAAGCCACGTCAGATCGTCAGAAGTCGTACGCAGACTTAAAACGTAAAGATATTGAGTTTTAGATCGGGGACAAAGTGTTTTTGAAAGTCTCACCGTGGAAGAAAATACTCTGATTCGGTCGTAAAGGCAAATTGAGTCCGAGATTTATTGGGCCGTATGAGATTATAGAGCATATCGGGCCAGTTGCTTACAAACTATTGTTGCCACCTAAGTTAGAAAAGATTCATAACGTATTTCATGTTTCGATGCTTCGATGATATCAACTCGACCCATCACATGTGATTTCCCCGTCTGAGATTGAGATTCAATCCGACATGACATATGAAGAAGAACCAATTCGAATTTTAGATTGTGAGATGAAACAATTGAGAAATAAGAAAATTTATTTAGTAAAAGTCTTATGGCATCGACACAGGGTTGAAGAAGCTACTTGGGAGCTCGAGGATGCTATGAGAGAACGTTACCCAAACCTATTCACCGGTAAGATTTTCGGGGACGAAAATCCCTAAGGGGGAGAGTTGTAATAGCCCGGTCTAGACCCCAGTCGGACAGTGGTTTCGGGACAACAAATTCGAGTTATAGAAATATTTTAATATTATTTTTGGTGTCTACAGCATGTTAATTTATGTGTGTGAAAGTTTCGTGTGAAAATTTTATCGTTTGTGTGCTAGATTTAATCAAAAGGACTTAATTGCGTAAAATGCAAAATTAGTATGCTATATGTAAAGGTATCTATTTGCTATGGATTTTATTATATGGAGTCCTTATGTTGTAATATAACCATTGGAATCATGCATGGACAAAAATAGACAACCATTAAATAGTTTCCTAATTAAATACTTAAGGTTAAACTGGTAAAATGTATAATAACATGAAATAAAATAAAACAAAAAAATCAAAGTGGCCATGCATTCATCTTTTTATGGCCGAAAGTTAAAAGGAAAATAAAGAGAAAAAGAAAACTAGGTTCGGCCCTTGTGTTCTTCAATTTAGGTATGCGTTTAGCTTGGGTTTTGATAATTTTTACGTTTTTTTATATCGTTGCGTTGTAATCTACCAAGCCCATGTCTCAATTTCTGAATTTGATGATGATTTTGTGTTTTGTCATTGTTGAAAGCTTGATGAATCTTGTGTTTGATGATAGAAAATAAATATATGTTGTTAGATTAATATGTTTTGTATTTGATTTTTTGTTAAATTTGAGTAATTTGGACTAAATTGTGAAAATAATAAATTGAGAGACTAAAATGTGAAATAAATGAAATGTGTGGACTTAAATGAGCTTAGTGAACATTCGGCCAAGCTATAGTGTGGCCAAATTTTTAATATTTTGTATTTTGTGAAATAGGGACTAATTTGTGAAAAATGTGAAATGTCAGGGGCAAAGTGTAATTTACCCATTTATGTGTTTTTGGATGAATATTGATTGAATATGTGATTTAATAAGTTTAATTTATACTAATTTAGATCAAGAAAAGAGGAAATCGAAATTGGATCGGGGGAATCTAAAGTTGTTGAATAGTTGTCCCGGTTCATCCGTCTTTGTAGAGGTAAGTTCATAAGTAAATAAATGTCGTTAAATTCGATTTTATATATTTTATTTGTGCCGAATTGAATTATTACTTGTATATATGTTCAAGCCAAATTTGAATAAGTATGGGAGAAGTATTTATGAGTCTGAACTGATCGAGTTACGACGTTCGAAAGCCTCGTACGAACCTTAGGAATAGTTAGGATACAAATGTCATGACATAGGATTCCGTTATGTGTTTTCGTCTAAGACCATATCTGGGACGTTGGCATCGACTTGTGATTTACGTGTAAGACCATGTCTGAGACATTGGCATCGTATTTGATTCGTGTAAGACCCTGTCTGGGATAGTGGCATCGACATGTGATTACATGCAAGACCATGTCTGGGACGTTGGCATTGTACGAGCTTTCCGACTATCTGAGTATCCTTATTGATTCCAAATGGTTCAACCGGCAATATCGAGTTAAGATCGAATGTGAAATCGAGCTAAAAAGTCAAGTATGTGCTAAGTTAAATGAATGGAAAAGTAAGGTAAGTATATACTTGAGACGAATATATGAAATATGCATTATGAAAGTGAGAATTATTTATGCTTATGAATATATGTGTATTCTGTAACACGCCGATTTAGGGGCTAGCCAGAACAGTTGTTTTGGAACCACTAATCCGAAGATGAAGAAAATTATTTTTGTGTTATTTTATGAGTTAGAGCATGGTTATATAGGTGCATGAAAATTTTGGTGCTTTAATTCTTGCGATTTCATGCTTAATTGCGAAAAAGGACTAAATCGCATAAAGTGCAAAAGTTCTATTTTACAAGCTAAAGGTGTCTAATAGCTATAGAATATAAATTGGAGGTCCCTAATGTGCAATTAGGCCTTGTATAGGGTGGAGGCCGGCCATAGGGACAAAGAATTAGAAATTTGGTCAAGTGGGTGGAAATTAGGTGACTTAATTGATTAGATATATTAAAATAAAGAAAGAAAAGATATCATCTTTTCTCCTTCACTCCTCCACCGAAAATTAGCAGCAAAAATAGGTGGTTTGAGAGCTCAAAATTTCAGCAAGCTTTTCTCCTCACAAGTAAGTGATTTTAATAGTCTTTCTTGATAATATTTGTACTTTTGGAACCCCTAAAGCTTAAGCTAGCTAAAGAGGGGACTATTTTGCAAAATGGTTGAAAGTTTAGATTTTTTTCCATGTGAGCAATTATGTTTTTTGCTGCATTTTTATAGAAGAAAATGAGTCCTAGTTGTTAGATAAACAACTTTTGTGAAAGGTGTTTCCATGAAAACACCTAAAGGGACCTTTTTGTAAAGGTTATAAAATATGTGATAAATGTGTGAAATGATGAGTATTGAGAGTTTCCATAAGAGAAATAAATGTTCACCTAGGCTCGTTAAAGGAAGAAATTTGATTAGAATTGATTTACGAGCCTAGGGGTAAAATAGTCATTTTGTGAAAGTATGAGGGCAAAATGGTAATTTTGCCAAAGTATGAATTTTGAGATGTGTTGATTAATGTGATTATTAAATGAGCTAAATTTTTATTATAGATAAAGAAGAACAAAGAATTAACCTTAACCGAGAAAAGGGCAAAGTATCGGGCTAGATCGGTAATCTAGCCTATTTTGAAATCGAGGTAAGTTTGCGTGTGATAAGTTCAACGCCATGTTAGTATGACTTTAAATATTTGATATTTGTGAAGATGTATGATATGTCTATGAATTTGAATAATGGTGTTGTGTGAGAAAATGATGAGAATTGTGATGTTAAAGTCCCGGTTGGACTTAAATAAATAAGAGAACCATATCATCAAGACTTGAGATAGGTTAGATCCCGTATAAGACCATGTTCGGGTCATGGCCTCGGCACCAAATTAAAATCTCGTATAAGACCATATCTAGGATATGGCATCGGCATTGAATATGAGAAACATATAAGACCATATATGGGATATGGCATCGACAATCGATATGAGATCCCGTATAAGACCATATTTGGGATATGGCATCAGCATCTAGAAGTGACCCCACGTAAGACCACATCTGGGATGTGGCATTGGCGTCGCAATTATGTGAATAAGGATGATCATGTATCCTTGAATATCCCAAGTGATTTAATGGGGTAAATAGTTAAGCTTATGATAGAGATGAGATTAAAGCTAAGACTATGTGATGAAGTGATACAGGTATATGTGAGTAATTCACGAGAATGGTTTACGATATGTGGCATGATATGTAATCAGTAAGAGTAAGTATGAGTAAGTTATGGAAATGAGCTTAAGACTTGTGTTTTTTATTCAATACAGTGGATGGATGAAATTATGAGCTTTATGTTGCTATTTATTTCATGCAAACTTACTAAGCTTTATGCTTACCCCTCTCATTTTCCTTTTCCTTGTAGCATTACCAAGTTAGCTCGAGAATTCGTGGAACGTCGGAGTTCGAAAATCACACTATCAACTTCTTTGGTATAGCAAAGTTAGATTTATTTTGAGTATGGCATGTATAGGACTTGGTCATTTTGTTATGTCATATTTGTTAGCCAAAGTGTTGGCTATTAATGTTGTTCAATTCATTTTGTAAATGGTCATTGGAAATTGGCCAGTACTTGACAAGTTCTTATATTCAATGAATGATGAAATTCTTGAAATGCACGCTTGTGTGGATGTCTTAATTTTGAGTTCTTAGAAGTATCTTATGGTCATAATATATGTTGAATTGATTTGGTATAAGTGTGGTTGCTTTGTAGGGTGGAAAATGGCTTGGTAGATAGCCATATAATTGCCCACACGGGTAGATACACGGGCGTGTGTCTAGGCCGTGTGTGACACACAGACAGCCCCATGGGCGTGTTGATAGGCCGTGTGTCCCCGTGCATGCTAGGTTTACAAGTCAGTATGCTTAGTAGTAAACACATGGGCAGGGACACGGCCATGGACATGGGCGTGTGCCTAGGCCGTGTAAAGTCTACACCTGAAATTAGGAGTTTAATTCGACACATAGTCTCAGGACACGGGCGTGTGCCTTGGCCGTGTGACCTTAGTGAGGTTATGACGTCATAAATAGAATGCTAAGGTTTTTGCACACGGGCTAAGACACGGGCGTGTCGAGGCCGTGTGAGGGACACGGGCCAGGGACACGGGCGTGTGTCCGGCCGTGTGAAAACCTCTGTAGGATCGAATTGAAAAATAAATCCACACGGGCATGTGATTTGCCACACGGGCGTGTTTTATCCTTCACACGGGCGTGTGGCCCTGTGTTAAGCAAAAATTTTCTAAGCCTTCGAAAGTTTCTGGTTTAGTCCTGAACCATTCCGTATGTAAGTTTTGGGTCTCGTAGGCCCATAATAGGGACATTATGAGTATGAATGAAAAGTCTTAAGTTGAAACGAAATTTTATGGCACGATGTTGTATGTTTAAGCAAGTTGAGTTTGATAATGCTTTGTATCTGGTTCCGACTTTGAACACGGGTAAGGGGTGTTACATTTAGTGGTATCAGAGCTAAGGTTTAGTCGGTTCTCAGACTAACGTAGCGTGAGTATGAGTCTAGCTATACATGCTATATGAATGAGTAATTACATAATGATTTTGTGAAGACTCCTGATGATTTGAATTGTGTTTCTATATAGTAAATGGATCCCGATCGAACTACAGCCGGTGATGCTGCAAGTAATGCACCGGCTCCCGCGCAAGGGACCGTGCAAGTAGAGAGTAGACCCGAGACCTTAGGTCAGGGAGAAGAGGCTCGAGAAGCCTTTCTCCATATGATGAGTAACTAGTATACCGAGTTTATTCGAGCAAATCCTAATGCTCAACCCCCTCTTCCCCCACCTATTCCTCAGCCCGCTCCTGTAGCTGCTCAGGTGGTAGAGGTAGTAAGAAGAGAAAGGCCTCCGGTCGATAAGATCCGGAAACAAGGAGCCAAGGAATTTTAGGCTAGTAAGGATGATTATCCGGAGAGGGCAGAATTTTGGCTTGAGAATACCATCAAGCTATTCGATAAGTTGTCATGCATGCCTGAAGAGTGCATAAAGTGTGAGGTATCTCTCTTGAGAGATTCGGCCTATTAGTGGTGGAATACCCTTGTGTCGGCGATACCAAGGGAGAGAGTTAACTGGGAATTCTTCCAAGAAGAATTTCGGAAGAAGTACATTAGTCAAAGGTTCATTGACCAGAAAAGAAAGGAGTTCTTAGAGCTAAAGCAAGGTCGAATGACAAAGTGGTCGAATATAAGCGTGAGTTCGTAAGGGCTCAGCAGAAATACGCCGAGAGTGCGTATCGTCAGAAGCCTTCATGTGCAGAAGGTTCGAGGATAGGTTAAATGAGGATGTCCGTTTGTTTGTTGGTGTCCTCGAACTAAAAGAATTTGTGGTGCTGGTAGTGTAACAGCTCGATTTTGACCCTAATCAGAATAGTGGTTTCAGGACCACAAATCCGAGTCTGAAAAATATTTTCAAATTATTTTGTGTGTTTATTGTGTCTGAATTTGTTGGTTTTAAATTTTCGTGACTTAATTTCGTCGTTTAGGTATTCGATTTGTTAAAAGGACTTAATCGCGTAAAAGGTAAAAGTTACAAACTATAGTGTAAAGTGCTTAGTTGATAGTGGCTTTTTAATATGGAGTCCTTAAAGGACAAATAGCCCATTTTTCAAAGATAGTGGACGGCAACATGCCATTTTAATATGTTTTATATGTTATTTATTATAATAAAAATTTATATTAATATAATATAATGTTATATATTATAATAACTTATCATAAAAAAATGAAAAAGCCAAAGTTATTATTTGTTTCCATGACCGAAAGTTAAAACAAAAAGAAAAGAGAAAAGATGTTAGGGTATTCGGCCATTGTTGGACTTAATTAATGTACGTATTAAGCTCGGTTTTTGATAATTTTTATGTTTTTGAGATCGTTGCTATGAGATGTACAAAACCCATGCTTCAATTTTTGATTTTGATGAATATTTTGAGTTGAGCCATTGATGATAGCTTGTTTTTTTTTGTTGTTTGATGATGAAATATGAAATATATGTGTTAGATTAACATGTTTTTTCTTTGAATTTTTGATGAATTTGAATAATTTGGATTAAATTGCAAAAATAAATTTTTGAGGGACTAAAATGTGAAATAAATGAAACGTATGGACTTTTATGAACATAGGTAATATTTGGCCAAGCATGGGCAATGTGAAATTTTGTGTGTTTTGTGTTTTGTGCAAAAAGGATTAAATTGTAAAAATAGTGTGAAATGTTAGGGGCAAAATTGTAATTTTCCCATTTATGTGTTTTAGACTAAATTGAATGGAATGGTTTTTAAACAAGCTTAATTTGAATATGTTTAGATCAAGAACCGAATAAATCAGATCTGGACTGGGGAAAAACGAAAGTAGTCGATTAGTCGATTTTACCGACCGTTGACGTCCGAGGTAAGTCTTTAAGCAATAAAACATTGTAAATTATGTGTATAACATAGTATATACTGATTTGGAATTTTGTAGCATTAATTTGGAGTAGCCGAATATGAGTAAATATAGACTTTAATATACTTGAGTTTGATTTGATTGAGATATGATGTTAGAAAATCCATTCAAAGATTATGAGTGTATATAATTGGTGTTGCCGAATGTGATAATATTATAGGAGAAATGAGTTGTTTGTGAACCTTTAATTATATGTGTATATATGAATGAATATGAGAACATATGTGTATTTCGTAATGAGGAGAAAATGGATTGATGGCACTATGTGTGCGAGCTTATATACCGAGCATTGTGTGTGCGAGATCGGTTGTCTAGCACTATGTGTGCGAGCTTATATATCGAGCACTGTGTGTGCGAGATCGGTTGTCTGGCACTATGTGTGCGAGTTTATATACCGAGCACTGTGTGTGCGAGATCGGTTGTCTGGCACTATGTGTGCGAGCTTATATACCGAGCACTGTGTGTGCGAGATCGGTTGTTTGGCACTATGTGTACGAGCTTATATATCAAGCACTGTGTGTGCGAGATCGGTTGTATGGCACTATGTGTGCGGAAAATAAGTAATGGCACTAAGTGTGCGATACATTACTGGTGAATGGCACTTTGTGCGCTCCTTATCAATGTAACGGCACTATGTGTGCGATACGTTACATATATATTGCTCTATGTGTGCGGATTTGCAGATTCTTCAGAGATATAAACTTAATTATAAAGGTGACCGAAAGGTGATAAATTGGTAAGTTCATATGTGATGTTTATTGAGCAAGTAAATTGACAAAAATGCTCTTGTATATGTGAAAATAAGGTAAGTCAGTTGTTGAATTGATTATATAAATGCTAAAGTTACAAATGTGAAAAATGTGAATGTATATGTGATTGTGTATATTCGGCCAAATGGGGTATATGTGATTTTAATAGTGAGATTTATATAAGTTCATGTGTATGTGTATGAAATATTTAAATGATAACCTTGTATTTGAGAACATGTAAGTTCGGCTTTGTTAACTTAGTATTAATATATAATAGTTGGTATATATATATTTGCTTATGACTTACTAAGCTTAAATAGCTTACTCTGTGTGTATTCTTGCTTACTGCTTTATAGATTTGGATATACGTTACGAGTTCTGAATCGTCAAAGAAGACTACTCACACTATCGATGATTTCCTTTGGTACTTTACTAAGTTGAAAATTTTAATATATGGCATGTATAGCATAGTAAAAGGTGGAATAGGAATTAGGTGCTTTGTATGTAAATAATGGCCATGCGAAGATGGCTTATCTTCTTTTGATTGATTTGGGTTCTGTGTTTATGGTTGATAATGGTCGTTGAAAAATGAGTTTCTATATATGCATTTTTTATTATGGTATATGTTCATGACAGGTAAGTATGTGATATGTTTTTAAGTTAGATATGTTGATCTTGGTTATGTGATTTATATATGTATATTTGATATGTTTTGCACGATGGAATGGCTTATTAAGAAGTGGACTAAACCGAATGTATACATATAGACATTTTGATTGTGCTTAAGTGTAATTTATGTGTAATAAGTTTTAGTAAGTGTACGTACTTATATGATGTAATTTGGTTTTTAATGATATAAAGATTTAGATTGGATAAATAGGTATAAGGTTGGGTTTAGTCAATAAGTTATGAATAAATTTGTTTGTATTGATGGTGTTAATTAGATACATTCGGCTATGGAATGAATTTGTGATAGATGTTTGAATATGATGATAATGGATTTAGTTTTGTAATTAGATTTTGAAAATTTATATTGGTAAATGGTAAGTTTTGGTTTTAATTTTTGTTATGTGAGAAATAATGGATATGATTCATAATCAATTTGGATATATAGTGTGACATAAATTCGAAAAGAAAAAAATCAAGTAGGTACGTGTATATGCATTCGGCCTAAGAATTTGACTAGGAAATTATGCATGTATTTATATAGGCATTCGACTATACTTGTTTGAAATATTTGATGGTTATTAATGAATTGTTCTTTATGGGATATTGTGAGATTATGGAAAAGTGACTAATATGTTATATAAGAACATGGGTGTATTAATTTTGAAATGTAACATAATTAGGTATATCATTTACCTGTTTAAATAGTTGATATGTATAATAAAGTATTCAAGTTGTTTAGCATAATATTCGAATAGTACATGGAATGAGTGACTAAACATGTAGTTTATTTGATTAATGATATGTATTAAAATGATTAAGTATAAGATGAGTTTGATATTTGTTAATAAATGAAATTGAAATAATGAATGTCTTATTGTTTGGTAAGTATAAGATGATAGATATGTTTGAATTTATAAAGATTAGTATGGTTTGATTTAAATAGAGTATATGCAACCTCATTCTGTTTGGATGATTCAATACATAAACGCTAGCTTTAATTTGAATGTTAAGTATGTGTCTTTGTAATATCCTGAGTTAATGGGCCTTTGCGTTTATGTGTGGTTATGTTTAACGTAATTGTTAGGGGTCCAGAATGGGCTCAGGGTTGGGCAGAGGCCTAAATTGAATTTTCTGTTTAAACACTCTAGGAGAAAGCCTGATAAGATGGGGCTTAAAAGATATTATCTATGGGTTAGGACACAAAATGGGCTTGTAGCCCAGTGGCAAAGTGGAGCCACTTAGAGAGCAGGGAGGTCGCGTCAGCTGAGGAGGCCAAGTTCGAGTCGCATGAAGCCCAATTCCCTCATTTAATTTTAATTATTTCTGGCATTAGAAGGGAGCAGAGTGGGACGGCTAGGATGCTTTTAAATAGGAAGATTTATTTGTTTGGATAATGTAGATAATATGGATATTGTGGCAGATAAAGGGAAGAAGAGGTGGTGTTATTCATGCCACTTGTGGATGAGAGATCAGATGAGGATAAGGGAGAAAATCTAGGAATTTTCTGAAGGGCTAGGTGGTGGCCGAATTTCAAACTCTTGAGGGAGGAGGCAATCGGTTTTGGCTTGAGCAAGGGTGTGCCGAATTCTCTTTAGCCATAGGACTCAGTGCTTTCCTTTAGTTGCAAATTTTGGCTTTTGGGGTGATAAGTGCCGAAATTTTAATAGTTAGGTGAGGGTTCTCTTCTTTATTTTCGGCATTTAGGGTTCTTATCTTCTCTCTTTTCCTTCTTTTCTGAATAAGAGCCGAAAACTCCCTTAAGCATTCTTTCTTTTCACATTTTTCTGCCATAGCCGAATCTGCCCTAGCCTTGCCGAAATTCTTTCTTTTCCTATACCGTTCCTATCACTTCTTTACGTTTGATATTACTCTTCTTCTCTCGATTAGTTCTTTCTAAAAGCCGAAATCCTAAACCCCATTCTCATCTCCATTGCTATAGCCGAATGTTCTCCTGTTCATTCTTTTCTCTTTGTCGAATTCTTCAGTAAGCCGAACCCCCACAGATCCCTGTGCACCATCTTTCTTTTGATTGTCGCAGAAGCCAGAATCTGTTAGGAGAAGTCGAATCTGTTGGTGTTAATGGTGAGTGCCGATTTCTTCTGCTTCCTTTCTTTTTCGGTTTTGAGACCATAGCCGAATGGCTAGATGGTGGTTAGGGCCATCCTTAGTTTGATGTTTTCTCTGATCTTGTGTTCTTTCTCTTTGGTGGCATTCCGGAATTTGAAGGAGATCTAATCGTCTAGGTTTCTAAGCCAGAATTCGGTAGCATACGAATCATATTATTTTCGGGATTTCAAGGTAAGGTTTTTGGTTCTCCTTAAGTTGATCAATCGGTTTCTTTTCGTTATTCGTGCCTTAACCTAATGTTTCGTTAAGCAATTATCATAGTACCTTCTGACCAAGGTCATTCATGGACTCGAATGTCAGCAAATCAAAGGAAGAGGTTGGATCTGTGGTCCCAGCCCCAAAGTTCAAGAAACGAGCGGTGTTGGCAGTTCGGGATTGGCCGCCGGGTTGTGGACCGGTTTCAGAGTAGAATAGTAGACAGATAGCAGTCGTATCGGCTAATGATAGTGTCGACATAGAAAGTGTCATCTTAACTGTAATCAGGTGTGTAGATCTCTAACACACTAATTAAAACTGTAATATGTATGTTATGGGCTAAAAGCCGGAAAAGGGCTGTGTGGACAGTCGTTTTACCCAAACAAGGTAGGAAAAGGATGCCAGGTACGTAACCATAGAAACTTCTCTATGTGTGTATCGATGTATGTAAAAATCTGAGATTATTTAGGTAGTATATTGTGTGATTTTGCATGGATGTATGCATGCGATAGGGTTAATGTGATGAAGGGGAAGAGCATGCTAATAGGTCACTCAGTGATCGGTGGTAAAACCACGATATGTACAGTTAGGTCACATTAGTGATCGGTGGCTCTGCCACAGTGGATTATAAGGTCACATGGTGATCGGCATTATAACCGGCGCATGACCGCCGATGTGGTGTGTAGCGGTTGGCGGGTTGATTGTAGAAATCCCGAGGTGTGTTGGTGATGTACGAGCCGGTGTGTAGAGGACGAACTTTTAGGTTGGGTTGGGCCATGTTGCATGTAAATATGTTGTTTCTTTGTTATGTATGGGCCAAGGCCCATAATGTGTTTGTGGGCCTAAAGCCTTTCACGTGTTTTTGGGATTTGCACACCGAGTCTTGGTGACTCACCCTTTATTTTCCGACTTTTCGGATGAGCAAGAGATCGTGGACATGGGGCCAAGCGGACTCGAGGGGCCATCAAGTCTTTTATTTTCATAAACTATTTTCGGTTTTTTTTAAGTTTTAATTTTTGGATTATTTGTGTAATAAGGCCCATGGCTTAGGTTTTGATTTTCTATTTGTTAATGTTTAAAATTTATAAATTTATGATCATGGACTTAAGTCATAAGGAGTAATAAAATGGGATTTTCAAACACGTTTAATAAAAAAACAAAGGTTTTCATCAAATATCGTTTTTTCTAAATGAATACCTAAATAAACAAACCAAGATATTAAGTCCCTTCAAAGCAAAGTTTTTAAAGTTCAACCCGTAGCATACCAGATCTGGTCGTAGCGTTTGGGCTGGGTTTGGGGTGTTACATTTTGGTATCAGAGCCAAGTTGCAAAACTCGGGCTGTGAAATGGGTCTAGTAGGGATTTGAAAATGATGTGAATTTGAGAAAAGTTTGGGTTGAGATATGGCCTTCGAGTCTACCAGCACCCGATCCACGCAGGTAAGTATCCTAACTCTGGATGTGAGATGCATGTTGGGTTTGATGGGCTTGATGGACGTAGACTAGTATGTTAGGCAATAATGGACCTTAGGCCTAGAGTAAACAACTCTTCAATTTCATAAGATTTAATCCAACCAAACAAACCCGTGAACAAGTCGCTGGGTCAGGGTGTGGCAACAGGCATACGCATGTCTAGGATTGGATTCAGGGAGAGCTTGGTACTTAAGCGGTCCTAGTGACTCACCTCCTCTTCACTAGAATCCTACCTGGTGCGCAGTGACTGTTCACCTTAGCCATGGGGACTTGCTGACGGGCCAAAATTTATAATTAAAACCCGAAGGGGACAAGCCACCCTAATTTTGAAATTTCCAAAATACCCCTGGTTTGCAAAAAAAATACTAAATTACCCCTGATTTGTAAAATGACCAAAATACCCCTGGTTTGGAAAATTACCAAAAAACCCCCAAAATGCAAAATTACCAAAATACCCTTATTTCGTAAAATCACCAAGATACCCTATTTTGAAAAAAAATTATTTCGAAAATACCCCTGTAGGATAAAATTACGAAAGTACCCCTGGGTAATGAAATGACGAAAATATCCTTATGTGATGAATGTGAGTTCATGGATGCTACTTGTATGTTGATGTATGATGGTTGATGTATGAGGTTCCTAGAACTAGGAGATACAGACTTGAGACTGAACCGTAGATATAATCGCAAATTCGAAAGAACTACTCTTAAAACTACTATTCATAAGACTGTTCGTGGGTAATTAGTGGAAGAAATTAATAATTCATAAAAATTTCTAACCATATAAATGCGAATCGGTAGAATGAGTACAAGAGGTCGTGGACGTCCGCCGCGTGGTCGTGGTAGGGGTAGGATGACGGTGTCAGAACAAGTAGGGTCTAGCCATGGATCTGGAAATGAGATGCCGGTACCACCAGCTGCGGAGGAGGAATTTTAGGACCAGACGGCCGGAGATGATGCGGTATCTCAGGCGATGTTAAGGGTCTTAGAGAGGGTTGCTGGGGCAGGCATGGGCACAGGAGCCCAGAAATCTGTGTCGGAGCGGCTTAGAGCCAACGGGGCAGGGATGTTTAGGGGAATTTCTGGTATAGCCCCGAGTACAGCTGAGTATTGGTTGGAGGCGATTGAGCGTATAATGGATGATCTGGATTTTACGGAAGCGGAAAAACTGAAAGGGGTTGTATCTCTCCTGCGGGACGAAGCTTATCAATGGTGGCTTACGGTTAAGGATGGTACGGTGGCTGACCGTATCACTTGGGATTCCTTCAAAATGACGTTTCAGAGTAAATACATTGGGACAAGTTATGTGGATGCGCAGCGTAGAGCATTTCTGAATTTGGTGTAAGGAAGTAGGTCGGTGGCTGCGTAAGAAGAGAAATTCTTACGCCTTAGCCGTTATGCTCGAGGAATGGTGGCCATAGACCATGAACGTTGTGTTCGGTTTGAGGATGGTCTGAGGGATGATTTGCGTGTATTGATAGCTCCACAGCGGGAGAGGGAATTTGCTGTGCTTGTGGAAAAAGCTAAGATAGCTGAGGAGGTGAAGCGGACAGAGAAACTAAATCGGGATAGGGGGAAGTAAGAGGAATTTTGGATCGTCGAGGCACTGGGCGTGCTTTCGAAAGGCCCAGTCGACGGGCCGAGACGGAAGAGAGACTCATTGTTGTTGGTCAGACACAGAATTGTGTTCGATGTGGTAAATTCCATGTAGGCGAGTGTTGGGCAGGCAGTGGGAAGTGCTTTAGGTGTGGATCTACGGACCATCAAGTTAGAAACTATCCGCAGCAACGGGGCAGTGAAGGGCCCACGGGCCAAGGGAATGCACAGCCGGGAAGAGGTGGTTAGCAGCCACAGAGAGGTTGTGGTCTAGCCAGAGGTGGTAACGATTCCGGTCGGGGTCGTGGAGCACCAGGCCAAGGGGCAGGAAACACTGAGGCGAGACAGTCAGGGTTAGTCTATGCTGCCAGACGTCGAGAGGAGGTTGACGCATCGGATGTTATAACTGGTACATTTTTAATTTTTGGTTTACCTTATACTGACTTGATTGATATTGGTTCGACGCACTCTTATGTTGCTAGTGCTATAGCGAGAACTCTGAACTTAGGATATGAGATTTCTTCTAGGGAGATGACTGTAGTAAGTTCTCTAGGACAAACGGTAGTGGTGAACAAACTGTATAAGGATGTACCCCTGGAAGTTCAAGGGGTAGCTTTTCGGGCTGATCTGATGGAACTGCTGTTTGGGGAGTTCGATTTGATCTTAGGAATGGATTGGTTAGTGAAGTATCAAGCGAATTTGGACTGTGCAGCCAAGCGTATGGTGTTAAAAACTCCCGATGGTGGTGAAGTGTTGGTGATAGGTGAAAGGGGGAACTATTTGTCAAATGAGGTGTTTGCCTTAAGGGCAGAAAGGATGTTGAGGAAAGGATGCGAGGCAATTCTAATGTTTGTTCGGGCTCTGGAAGCCAAGGAACTAACTGTCGGAGATGTTAGGACGGTGAAGGAATTTCCTGATGTTTTCCCAGAAGAGCTCCCGGGATTACCCCCGGATCGTGAAGTGGAGTTTGGTATTGATCTTCTTCTGGGAACAGCACCAGTATCTATTGCTCCGTATAGGATGGCGCCGAAGGAGTTGGTGGAATTGAAAGCACAGATTCAGAAGTTGCTGGATAGAGGGTTTATCCGACCGAGTGTGTCGCCTTGGGGAGCGCCGGTATTATTTGTTAAGAAGAAGGATGGATCAATGCGTATGTGCATTAAGTATCGTCAGTTGAATAAATTGACAATCAAGAAAAAATACCCGTTACCGAGGATCGATGACTTGTTCAATCAGTTGAAGGGAGCCTCAGTCTTTTCAAAGATAGATCTGAGGTCAGGGTACCATCAGCTTAAGGTCAAAGAGGCGGATATCCATAAGACGGCTTTTAGGACTCGCTATGGTCATTACGAATTCATGGTAATGCCGTTTGGGTTGACTAATGCACCAGAAGCATTTATGGATATGATGAACCGAGTATTTCAACCCTACTTGGATCGGTTTGTCGTGGTATTCATAGATGATATTCTGGTTTATTCAAAATCGGAAGAGGAGCATGATTCAGATCTTCGGGTGGTTCTGCGGATTCTAAGGGAGAAGCAGTTGTATGCCAAATTCAGTAAGTGCGGATTTTGGCTAAGGGAGGTTACTTTTCTAGGTCACGTTGTGTCGGCAAAGGGGATTAGGGTTGACCCTCGGAAAATTGAAGCGGTGTTGGATTGGAAGCCGCCTAAATCGGTAGCAAAAATTTAGAGTTTTCTTGGGTTAGCCGGGTATTACAGAAGGTTTGTGGAAGGATTTTCATTGATCGCGGCGCCGTTGACTAAGTTGTTACGAAAAGGAGTTCCGTTTTTTTGGTCTTGTAAGCAACAAGAGAGTTTTAAGAAGTTAAAAAGGATTTTGACGGAGGCTCTGGTATTGATTCAGCCAGAGGCTGGGAAGGAATTCATGATTTATTGTGATGCTTCACACACGGGATTAGGATGCGTGTTGATGCAAGATGGAAAGGTTGTTGCGTACGCATCTCGGCGATTGAGACCGCATCAAGCAAATTATCCCACCCATGATTTGGAGTTAGCGCGGTGGTTTCGCTTTGAAAATCTGGAGACATTATCTATACGGGGAGAAATCTCTCATTTATACCGATCACAAGAGCCTAAAATACCTTTTGACCCAGAAGGAGTTGAATCTAAGGCAAAGGAGGTGGATCGAGTTGCTAAAGGACTATGACTACTCGATCGAGTACCACCCGGGTAAAGCTAACGTGGTGGCGGATGCCTTGAGTCGTAAAGTAATCTCTGACTTGAGAGCAATGTTTGCTCACCTTAGTCTGTATGATGATGGGAGTTTATTAGCTAAACTTCAAGTGAAACCCTCTTGGGTCAGTCAGGTTAAGGAGAAACAGCAAACTGATGAGTTGCTAAAGGAGAAGTTTCTGGTAGGATCAAGTGAAGGATCAGCAGAATTTGGTGTGAACGAGGAAGGGCTATTATGTTTTCAAGGGAGAGTGTGTATGCCGAAAGATCCTGAGTTGAGGCATAAGATTTTGCAAGAAGCGCATGGTAGTCCATACGTTATGCACCCTAGAGGAAGTAAGATGTATCGAGATCTGCGAGCTCAGTTCTGGTGGCTGGGTTTGAAGCGAGAGGTGATCGAATTTGTGGGGAAGTGTTTGACCTATCAGCAGGTAAAGGCGGAACATCAGTTACCATCAGGGTTGTTGCAGCCGGTGAAGATTCCACAATGGAAGTGGGAAAGGATCACAATGGACTTTGTTAGTGGGCTACCCCTCATGCCTACTAAGAAAGATTCGGTCTGGGTGATTGTGGATCGCTTGACGAAGTCTGCTCATTTCATACCAGTACGGGTCGATTACTCTCTGCAGAAATTGGCTAAGCTATACATAGCGGAGGTAGTGAGGTTGCATGGGGTACCAGTATCAATCATATCGGACAGGGACCCTAGGTTCACCTCACGATTTTGGAAGGCATTGCATCAAGCGTTGGGTACGAAGTTGGATTTCAGTACGGCGTTTTATCCTCAGACCGATGGACAGCCGGAGCGGGTAATCCAGATCTTGGAGGACATGTTGAGAGGATGTGTCATTGATTTCAAGGGTAGTTGGGAAGAATTTATACCATTAGCGGAGTTTGCTTACAACAATAGCTACCAGTCAAGTATTCAGATGGCGCTCTATGAAGCATTGTACGGGCGGAGGTGTCGTATACCTACCTGTTGGACGGAATTAAGGGAACGTCAGGTTTTGGGTCTGGAATTGGTTACCGAGACAGATGAGAAGGTAGAGGTAATTCGGGCTCGACTAAAGGGAGCGTCAGACAGACAGAAGTCCAATGCTGATTTAAATCGTAGGAACATAGAATTTGCAGTGGGTGACCAAGTTTTCTTGAAGGTGTCACCGTGGAAGAAAGTACTAAGGTTTGGACGGAAGGGTAAATTAAGTCCCAGATTTATCAGACCATATCGAGTGTTGAAACGAGTGGGACCAGTAGCTTATCAGCTAGAGCTACCTTCTGAGCTAAGCCAGATTCACAACGTATTCCATGTCTCTATGTTAAGACGTTACCGTTCGGATCCATCACTTGTGGTATCTGTGGAAGAAATCAAAGTAAGACCCGATTTATCTTTTGAAGAGGAACCAGTGGAAATTCTAGATCGTGATGTCAAAGTATTGCGAAGGAAGACGGTTCCGTTGGTTAAGGTTCTATGGCGGAATCACGGTTCTGAGGAGGCTACTTGGGAACCAGAGGAAGCGATGCGGCAGCAATACCCCTATCTTTTCTGATCAGGTAATTTCGAGGCCGAAATTTCTTTAAGGGGGTAGAACTGCAATATCCTGAGTTAATGGGCCTTTGCGTTTATGTCTAGTTATGTTTAACGTAAGTGTTAGCGGTCCAGAATGGACTCAGGGTTGGGCCGAGGCCTAAATTGAATTTTCTGTTTGAACACTCTAGGACAAAGCCTGATAAGATGGGGCTTAAAAGATATTATCTGTGGGTTAGGACACAAAATGGGCTTGTAGCCCAGTGGCAAAGTGGCGCCACTTAGAGAGCAGGGAGGTGGCGTCAGCTGAGGAGGCCAAGTTCGAGTCGCATGAAGCCCAATTCCCTCATTTAATTTTAATTATTTTTGGCATTAGAAGGGAGCCAACTGGGACGGCTAGGATGCTTTTAAATAGGAAGATTTATTTGTTTGGATAATGTAGATAATATGGATATTGTGGCAGATAAAGGGAAGAAGAGGTGGTGTTATTCATGCCACTTGTGGATGAGAGATCAGATGAGGATAAGGGAGAAAATCTAGGAATTTTCTGAAGGGCTAGGTGGTGGCCGAATTTCAAACTCTTGAGGGAGGAGGCAATCGGTTTTGGCTTGGGAAAGGGTGTGTCGAATTCTCTTTAGCCATAGGACTCAGTGCTTTCCTTTAGTTGCAAATTTCGGCTTTTAGGGTGATAAGTGCCGAAATTTTAAATAGTTAGGTGAGGGTTCTCTTCTTTATTTTCGGAATTTATTTTCTTTATTTCCTTCTTTTCTGAATAAGAGCCAAAAACTCCCTTAAGCATTCTTTCCTTTCACATTTGTCTGCCATAGCCGAATCTGCCCTAGCCTTGCCGAAATTCTTTCTTTTCCTATACCGTTCCTATCACTTCTTTACGTTTGATATTACTCTTCTTCTCTCGATTAGTTCTTTTTAAAAGCCGAAATCCTAAACCCCATTCTCATCTCCATTGCTATAGCCAAATGTTCCCCTGTTCATTCTTTTCTCTTTGCCGAATTCTTCAGTAAGTCGAACCCCCATAGATCCCTGTGCACCATCTTTCTTTTGATTGTCGCAGGTTTCAAATCTATTAGGAGAAGCCAATCATTGGTGTTAATGGTGAGTGCTGATTTCTTCTGCTTCCTTTCTTTTTCGGTTTTGAGACCATAGCCGAATGGCTAGATGGTGGTTAGGGCCATCCTTAGTTTGACGTTTTCTCTGATCTTGTGTTCTTTCTCTTTGGCGGCATTCCAGAATTTGAAGGAGATCTAATCGTCTAGGTTTCTAAGCCAGAAATTGGTAGCATACGAATCATATTATTTTCGAGATTTCAAGGTAAGGTTTTTGGTTCTCCTTAAGTTGATCAATCGGTTTCTTTTCGTTATTCGTGCCTTAACCTAATGTTGCGTTAAGCAATTATCATAGTACCTTCTGACCAAGGTCATTCATGGACTCGAATGTCAGCAAATCAAAGGAGGGGTTGGATCTGTGGTCCCAGCCCCAAAGTTTAAGAAACGAGCGGTGTCGACAGTTCGGGATTGGCCACCGGGTTGTGGACCGGCTTCGGAGTAGAATAGTAGACAGATAGCAGTCGTATCGGCTAATGATAGTATCGACATAGAAAGTGTCGTCTTAACTGTAATCAGGTGTGTGGATCTCTAACACACTAATTAAAACTGTAATATGTATGTTATGGGCTAAAAGCCGGAAAAGGGCTGTGTGGACAGTCGTTTTACCCAAAGATGGTAGGCAAAGGATGCCAGGTACGTAACCATAGAAACTTCTCTGTGTGTGTATCGATGTATGTAAAATTCTGAGATCATTTAGGTAGTATATTGCGTGATTTTGCATGGATGTATGCATGGGATAGGATTAATGTGATGAAGGGGAAGAGCATGCTAATAGGTCACTCAGTGATCGGTGGTAAAACCACGATATGTACAGTTAGGTCACATTAGTGATCGGTGGCTCTGCCACAGTGGATTATAAGGTCACATGGTGATCGACATTATAACTGACAGCATGACTGTCGATATGGTGTGTAGCGATTGGCGGGTTGATTGTAGAAATCCCTGAGGTGTGTTGGCTGGTACGGGCTGGTGTGTAGAGGACGGACTTTTAGGTTGGGTTGGGCCATGTTGCATGTAAATATGTTGTTGCTGTTATGTATGGGCCAAGGCCCATAATGTGTTTGTGGGCCTAAAGCCTTTCACGTGTTTTTGGGATTTGCACATTGAGTCTTGGTGACTCACCCTTTTATTTTCCTGACTTTTCAGATAAGCAGTAGATCATGGACATAGGTGCCGAAGCGGACTCGAGGGGCCATCAAGTCTTTTATTTTCATAAACTATTTTCAGTTTTTTTTAAGTTTTAATTTTTGGATTATTTGTGTAATAAGGCCCATGGCTTAGGTTTTGATTTTCTATTTGTTAATGTTTACAATTTATAAATTTATGATCATGGACTTAAGTCATAAGGAGTAATAAAATGGGATTTTCAAACACGTTCAATAAAAAAAAGCAAAGGTATTCATCAAATATCGTTTTTCTGAATGAATACCTAAATAAACAAACCAAGATATCAAGTCCCTTCAAAGCAAAGTTTTTAAAGTTCAACCCGTAGCATACCAGATCTGGTCGTAGCGTTTGGGCCGGGTTTGGGGTGTTACAGTCTTTGATCTGAATGTTAAGTATGTGAATATAATATGTTATGTAGTGATTATTTTTACTCTTGAATGTACATGATATGTTTAAAAAAATTGCCTATTTTGAGTGATGTCTTATTCGATAATGCCTCGTAACCCTAATCCGGCGACGGATACAGGCTAGGGGTGTTACATTTGATTGGTATCAGAGCTATGGTTTAGTCGATTCTAGGACTACCATAGCGTATGTGAGTCTAGCTGTACATGCCATATATAATCTGTGATAGTGTGATATATCCCGACTCTTACGAAGATTGTTTTGATGAAATAGATAAGTTTTTTTTTCAACTGAGCTAATTCTAATAGTACAGAAGTAAATATTCAAATAATTGAGTGGAGATGTGTTGATGATGAGTTGAGACTCATAAAGGTAAGAATCAAATTGTATGACATGTTGTTATTGATAAATGTGGTAATTACATGAGCATATGAGATATGATATTTGAGTTATGATTTCTATCTGAAATGCTCTGATTTTGAAATGGTGATTTGAATTGGCATATGAACAATGTGTTAATAATAAAAAGTGGTTAAAATAAAAGGTATATTAAATGATTTGAGAATGTGAAATTAGTAATGAACTGACTATTCGTGATAGTATGTATTATGTGCAATCATGTGAGAGTTAAATTTGAGGCTCTACTACCCTCACCCCCTTGTCAGAAAAATGTTACAATTTTATTATAAGAGTTGGAATGAATAAGCTCACTAATGTGAAGTTTTAGAAAATCTGTGTTTGAAAGATTAGTAATGTGGTCAGAAAAGAGAATGAATCAGCAAATGAAGACAGTACTAAGAGAGATATTGGGCAGTTCTGAAGACTATTCAAATTTTGCAAAGTCACTGTTAAAGAAGAAGTTAACTTCGATTAAATGACTTATTCAGGTATGTTATCTAAATAAAGTATTAACTCAAGCTTTCCTGAATTGATTTCTGTTAGTGATGGGATAATATGAAAATTTCTGATGACAGAATTAGACAGTGGGTTGATGTTTGAATTGTATTGATGGTTGAATGCAATGGTTATAGTCGGGCAGTTATTATGATTCCATTTGGACATTTTGTGTGTACATTTATCCTCAGAAGTATATGTGACTGTTTAATTTTAAAAAGAAAGTTTTATCATATAAGAACATTAGCTAAACATATTAATAGACGAAAGTATCGTTGATCTGTTTGGGTTATATTCGACATTGTTATGTCTTGCTTTGATAATTTATTCCATGGTGTGGATATGAAAGTCAACGGTAAAATCTGTATGAGACTAATATTCTGTTCCTATTGGTTATTTCTCTGTTGAAAATAAGTGAAGATTATATTACTTCTGTTACTATGGATTTCAGTATTTATGAGCGACATTGATCTTTCTGGATATTTCTGGGATATCATCGGAACAAATATTATTTTATATGAGTTGTAATTTTTAGATATTCTGTGTAACTCCAAATGTTGAAATTTTGCTATTACGGTATTTTTATGATTCCATGTGATTATCTGCAAGAGATTTCTATTTGACAGAGATGACTATGTCTATTGCAATTATAATTTCTGGCTTGAAATGTGAGAATACAGTGGTACCTTTCTCAGAGTTATAGAAGATGTGTTTCTACAATGGTTGCTATCTAAATCATATTTGATTCCTTTCTATGTTCAGATACTTCATTAACAGCTGGGATAATACTCATTATAGGATTGAGACATTGTTCCTAACAAAGTTCAATGATTTCTATTTGGTTAAGGTGATTTTAGCATAATTTGGAGTTTCGATGATTAATATATGAGATAGCTTTATTATAAACTCTTTTCTAGTTCTCGTGAAAGTTCGACAGTGATAAAAGTGAAAATGATAGAAAATCAAGATATATTTGTATAATGATGTGTCTGGGGTCATCCTTCTAATGAGAATAAAGATTTCTTAGAAAAGACCGATTCAGTAGTTAGTATGATTTGAATTATTTGATTGAAAAGTTAATTGGGATATATGTGTTTGAATTTATCTACGAACTGGAAATAAACTTTGAACGTACATGTATGAATTGAAAGATAGATTGAAAGAAGAATTTGTATTCTTAAAGACTCGATGTACTAAAGAGATGCTTTTCCAACAAGGTACGGACACTACGAGTTTCTGGTTATGCCTTTCGGACTTACTAATGCACCTGTTATTTTCATGGATTTGATGAATCAAATTTTCAGACAGTATCTGGATCAGTTTGTAGTAGTGTTTATAGATGATATTTTGATTTACTCCCGTGATGAAACATAGCATGCTGAGCATCTGAGATTCGTGCTACAGACTTTACGAAATAAACAATGGTATTCAAGGTTTAGTAAATGTGAGTACTGGTTATATGAAGTTAGTTTTTTTTTGGGCCATGCTATATCAGCATCAGGTATCAGGGTTGCTCCGAGTAAGATTTCCGTTATATTTGACTGGAAAACTCCAAGAAATGTCTTTGAAGTTCAAAGTATTCTGGGACTTACTGGTTATTACAGACGGTTCGTGAAAGGTTTCTCTATGATTGCTACATCGATGACGAAACTGTTACAGAAAAATGTTAAGTTTGAGTGGTCAGAAAAGTACCACGAAAGTTTTGATCAGTTGAAAGCTCTTTTGACTAAAGCTCTAGTGTTAGTTCAGCCAGAATCGGGTAAAGAATTTATCATTTATAGTGATGCATCCTTGAGTGGTCTGGGTTGTGTTTTGATGCAGGAAAGCAAAGTTATAACTTATGTCTCGAGACAGCTGAAGCCATACGAAAAGAACTATCCGACACATGATTTGGAGTTAGCAGCTATGTGTTCGCATTAAAGATTTGGCGTCACTATCTGTTCGGTGAGAAATGTCATGTTTGTTCTGATCATAAAAGCCTGAAGTATTTAATGACTCAGAAATATCTTAATTTGAGCCAACGTTGATGATTAGAGTTGTTAAAAGAGTACGAGCTAGTGATTGACTATCATCCGGGAAAGGCTAATGTTGTTGCTGATGCTTTGAGTAGAAAATCATTATTTACTTTGTGTGCAATGAATGCGTATCTGGTGATGGCTCGATAATAGCCGAATTAAAAGCAAGATTGTTATTTGTTCAACAAATTTGTGATACTCAGAAAGTTGATAATGAATTGTTAGCAAAGCGAGTTCAGTGTGAAACGAATATTGAATCTGAATTCCGAGTTGATAAAAATAATTGTTTGAGGTTCAGAAACCGAATATGTGTTCAGAGAAATTCAGAGTTAATTTAAATGATTTTGAACGAAGCTTACAATAGTCGGTTATCTGTTCATCCGGTAGTATGAATATGTATAATGATTTGAAACGGTTTTATTGGTGGTCCGGTATAAAACGACACACATCGACTTTGTTTCAAATGCTTAATCGTTAGTAAGTAAAGCCAAGCATCAAGTACCTTCAGGTTACTTCAGCCGATTATGATATCCGGGTGGAAATGGGATAGGGTCACGATAGATTTTGTATCTAGTTTACTGTTGACACTGAGCAAGAAAGATGTATTCTGGGTTATTGTGGATAGAACGATTAAATCTGGTTTACCTTGGATTGAATTTGCTCATAATAGTAGCTTTCAATTTAGTATCAAAATGGCACCTTACGAGGCTTTGTACAGTCGTAAATGTCGTACACCATTGTATTGGACTGAATTCAGTGAAAGTAAGATACGTGAGGTTGACTCGATCAAAGAAACAGAACTGAAAGTGATAGTGATCCGTGATAGCTTGAAAGCTGCAACAGATCGTCAAAAGTCATATGCATATTTGAAACGTAAAGATATTTAATTTCAGATCGGAGATCAAGTGTTTCTGAAAGTTCCACCATGGAAGAAAGTACTTAGATTCGGTCGTAAAGGCAAGTTGAGTCTGAGATTTATTGGGTTGTATAAGATCAAAGAGCGTTATCCAAACCTATTCACCGGTAAGATTTTCGGGGACGAAAATCTCTAAGGGGGGAGAGTTGTAACAGCCTGATTTTGACCCTAATCGTGTAACACCCCTTACCCGGGTTTTACGCCAAAACCGGGCTCGAGGCATCACCGTAATAAAATCTCATGATCACCACTTAGGATCATCATGACTACTCTCTTAAGTCACCTCAACAACCTCATTCTCGACTTACGAGGCCTCGATCATACCCTTAAGAGCCCTCGAGACTATATCAGAACTTTTTTGAATCTTAAAAATTCGATCTTTTATACAGGGCTCACACGCCCGTGTAGAATGAGACACGCCCGTGTGTAGACACACACGCCCATGCCTTCAACCCGTGTCTGAAAACCCAAGCATTCTGCTAATGCCACACGGCTAAGGCACACGCCTGTGCCTCCCAATCGTGGTGAACACTGACTTTACCCACATGGCCTCAAAGCTTAGTCACACGCCCGTGTGATTAGCCCGTGGTCTATCCTGACTTAAAAGGATCAACTTGCGGGGACACACGGCCAAGTCACACGCCCGGGTGGGTTGGTCATGTGTCACACATGGTCTAGACACATGCCCGTGTGTCTATCCACATGGACAAGAACAAAGCTATATGCTAAGCTCTTCTCACCCCTACAACATACCCAACATGCACTCATCAAACACATCCATAATTAACTTAAAAGGAATCACAATTTCACATGTATAACTACATCTTTTCATATAAAATAACAAATGCAACAACTATGGCATTATACAAAATAGATTATTCAACTATAGGCTAACACATCCTAGCCATTTACAATAAAATTCCCTAACTCGTCTAGCCCCTATACATGCCATGACTCATAAGAACTTGGAACATCATACCAAGCGTCTATCCGATAGTGTGAAAACATCTCCGACGGCCTCCAACCCGAGCTAGATAAAATATCCTATAAGAGATGGGAAAAGGAAAGGAGTAAGCAATAAAGCTTAGTAAGTTCATCTGCATAAACTAACGAATACTGATATTCATTGAATAAAAACAACCACAAGTATTATACTGAGTTTTTCCCTTAACTTATGGCTACTTACTCAACCCCTCTTGAAGTTTACTCATTCTATCTCTTACCACATTCTTACCATGTCACAAGCCAATTGCTCGTTTAATTAGTACACAATCCTGCACTAATCACCACAAGATCATATATATAAGGCAACACATCAAGCATTTTAACTAAGACACTCATACTACAAATCTCTCAGTGGTTACGCACTTAGCCCACCATTGAATCTCTTATAGGGTGGTATCGCACTCAGCCCACCATTCATTAATACTTATGGTGATTTCGCACTTAGCTCACCAATCATTTATAAGCGATGGTATCGCACACACATTATCGATTACTAATTAATCGTGTGTAACGCACACACCTTTCACGAAAGTGATATAGTTGATGGTATCACACACGCCCATCAATTAATAGTATATCAGGTGGTAACGCACACAGCCCACCGATATTATACATTCACAAACATTTATTCACATAAATTTCTCTAATTCAAATGTTCAACCGAGAAAATCCTCACACATTTCTATTCTTCCTTAACTTTCTACGATACTTGTTCTCATTCACACAATGCATCAATAAATCTATCTCATGCAACTAAGGTGCATTAATTAAACATATCCCACTAGGGTTCATCCTATATTGAATTCATATCAATTCAGTTCTAACATGTACTTATGCTTCTCGTGGTACAACCACTTACATTCAACATCCCCGTTGAATCATTCAAATTGTTAAATAACTCTCTTGAGTCTCATACACATAGTTCTTATCGATGTCATACCCCCAATAGGGTCTTACATACATTAACATGTCAATGTCATGACCCCGACAAGGTCTTATACGAAATATCACATTGTTGCCATGTCCTTGACATGGTCTTATTTAATATCTCTCACCGAAGCCATATTCCAATATGGTCTCACACGGAACCTTAACTAACATCATTTCATACTATTTACGTTTCTTACTATTCTTAGATTCAATTCTCTTAACAACTCATCGACAAATATTTAATACATTCATTGCATAATTATACATTCCATACAACTTTGGAATATTAAAATAACTCATGTGTAATTACAACATTGGCACATGAACTTTGAAACACCCTAAACCCGGCCCACGAGCCCAGACCGGATCTGGTATGTTCCTCGAGTAAAACGTTTTAATTTCATGTTTATTACTTCAGAAAATTTGAGGTGGTTTTATAAAAATACCGAGTTGTTTTGGGGTTTAATCTTTAATTTGATAAGAATCGTGTCATAATAAAATAATTAAAAGTGCATGCATAAACAGTTTCATACTAGTGGCCTTATTACATCAAAACAAAACCCAAAATAAATTCGAAATACTAAAAACAATAAAAGTCCAAAATAAAATTAATCCTGTGCTGAGCAGGGGCCACCACTGAGCTCCTGCCGACCCGGTCCATCACTGAGCATCACCTGAAAAATATTCCCAACGGGAGTGAGTCAAATGACTCAATGTGTAACCAACACTAAATCCCAATAGTTTTAGGAAAAACAAATTCATACATGTACATATAGTTAAATAAATATAATGATGCAAACCCGAACCCAAACCTAGTTACCATCCGCTACACATCACCCGTACCAACCTGGACACCGTGGGACTACTAAGTCAACCCTCCATCCACTACACATCTTCGGGTAGTAGTCGCTGCAAGTTGACGTGCTCATCGCCCTTATAAATTCGTGGCGAGCCACCACATAATAATTTGTGACATAAGTCACCACATTCAAATTATGTGACCAAGTCACCTCATTCATATATTGTGACCGAAGTCACCACATTCACATATTGGGGTATAAAACCGCCAATCACTTCCCCTTTCATAATCACCCATATGCCCATGTCATACATTTCATGCAATATCATGCCTTATTTCACATTCTTATCACAGTTCACATAGGTGCCATATCACATATCCATAATAAGATAACTATAGTAGTAGTAAATTAACGTACCTGAGTACTTTGTACCATTGCATGGTACCTTTGGCCACATTCATATTATTGTAAACACACATAATTAATTTAAGCCGTAATCTAATAAGGTTTAGTGTGGGTACACACCTGATATACTTATCGAGTTTACTGAAATCCCGAAATCCGATCTATCGCTTTAGATCTTTAATTCCTATATCCAGCCAATACTTGTATTTTAGCAAAAGCCTATTCGGCTATTCAATCAGATCCCGAAGGATTATTACAACCAAAACCTTACCTTGCTGCCGATTTGTTACTACACAAATCCTGGAAACTTCGTGATGACTCTCCTTGAACTCGGCTAGACACTGAATCCTTTAACTAGTTAGTTTCGGCTTTTGAATAAAAGAAGGAATAGATCTAGGTTGCTAAATAGGCCTTGGCCAAATGTACATATGTACTCACCTTGCGATTCTAAAATCCCGAAAGATTTCTCCCTTGTTAGTCGACAATAGCAGAATCCCGAAACCTCCTTTATTATTCAGCCAAGAGACAACAAGAGGAATAATTCCTAAATTTCGGCTAAAAGAGATTGAACATCAAAATCCATTGCTCTTACCTTAATACCACAGTCGACGGCACCCTTGCTTAAAACCACAACAATTCGGCTTTTGAGGCTTAAGAGAAATCGGCTTCACTAGGGTAGAGGAGCAATCGGTTATGGCCACAAAATGAAGGGTTCGGCACTTGAAAGATTTGTGAACAGAAAAAGTAAATGATGGGATGTGGTGCGATTTATCTTGATGAAAAAGGAGATTCGGCTTGAACACAAGAAACAAAAGATGAAAGGTTTGGGGGGTTGCGGCAATGGTGATCCTTGGGGAGGGGTTTCGCTAGAAACAGTTAGAAGAAGGAGAAGAGAAAGAGTGATAGTTTTGGAGAGAAAAGAGTAATCGAAAGAGGCCAAAGTGTTTATGAAATTCGGCTATCCTACCCCCTTACTATCTTAGCCGAAAATCACCTCAAAAGAATCCCTTGGCCGGCCACACACATCCCCTTATCAGCTTCCACATTTTTCTCCTTTATCACCTTGTTTAAAATTAATAAAAATAATCCATCATTTATCCACCATTTATCTCTTAAAAATAAAAGGATTTAAGCTCCTAAAATATAGCCTAAATGCCTTCCATTCTCAAGCTTATCTCTGCATAAAATAAAACTTTTATTTTGCTCCCTTATAGCTCGAACCTTGGCCTGCACACATGCTTGTGGCGTTACTTACCTAGGCTTTAAGTGGCACCTCCAAGCCACTTAAACAAGCCCATTTTTGTGTCATATTTCCCCTACATTTTCTCTTAAGGCCTTATCAAGCTTAGCTCCCCTTTTAGACTTAAATTCTAATAATTTCTAAGGCATTTAGCTACATACTAAGGTTCACGAAATTCATAGAACACATTCAAACACACATAAGCATGCTACTTCACCTAATTAAGCAAAAATGCATAGGCCATAAATCCCGGATATTACAAACTTACCTCGATGTCGAAAGGGCCGAAAGAGACTTTTTACCCATATTTCTCTTTTCACCCGTTCTAGGTCCAAAACTCATTTTCATTGATCTAGAATAATGAAATTCACTGATTTAATCACTTATAAATCATAATACACCATAATCTACACTTTAGGCAAAATTACCATTTTGCTCCTACACTTTGGCAAAATTACGATTTTGCCCCTAGGCTCGTAAATAAATTTTCATCACATTTTCTTGTTAAACAAGCCTAGCTAAACATTTAATCCTCTTATAACTATCCACAATTTCAACTATATCATGCCTTAATGAACAAATTACAACTTTTGCATTTTAGTCCCAATTAGGTGTTTTCATGACAACACCTTTCACAAAAATTGTTTATCAACATCCTAACATTCATTTTATTCCATAAAAACTCAGCCACCAGCATAAACTCTCTCATGGCAAGTCCCTAGACTTTCAACCATGTTGCAAAATAGTCCTCTCTTTAGGAAGCTTAAGCTTTGGGGACTCCAAAAGTACAAAAAATATCAAGAAAGATCATCAAAATCACTTACTTGTGAGGAGAAATGCTTGCTGAAATTTTGAGCTTCAAAAACCCCATTCTTGCTGCTCATTTTTGGTGGAAGAGGAGAACAAATAAAAAAGATGATAGCTTTTCTTATTTCATCTTATTTTATTTCTTTTTAGTCACCTAACATGTCCACATTAAATGCTCTTATCCCCTTTAGCTTCTTTGACCGGCCAAGCCACTTAAACAAGGCCAAATTGCACATTTGGTACTCCTGATTTATAAACCATAGCCATTTGGTGCCTCTAGCAAATAAAATAGAACTTTCGTATTTTATGCGATTTAGTCCTTTTTCTCAATTTAGCTAGAAATCGCTAAAATTAATGCACCAAAATTTTCATGCACCCTTATAAACATGTTATAACACATAAAATAACATGAAAATAATTTTTCTCTATCCTCAGTTTAGTGATTCCGTGATCACTGTTCTGACTAGCCCCTAAATTAGGCTGTTACAAATCAGAATAGTGGTTTTGGGACCACAAATCCGAGTCTGAAAAATATTTGAAAAATATTTTGTATGTTTATTGTGTCTGAATTTGTTGGTTTTAAATTTTCGTGACTTAATTTCGTCGTTTAGGTATTCGATTTAATAAAAGGACTTAATCGCGTAAAAGGTAAAAGTTACAAACTATAGTGTAAAGTGCTTAGTTGATAGTGGCTTTTTAATATGGAGTCCTTAAAGGGAAAATAGCCCATTTTTCAAAGATAGTGGACGGCAACATGCCATTTTAATATGTTTTATATGTTATTTATTATAATAAAAATTTATATTAATATAATATAATGTTATATATTATAATAACTTATCATAAAAAAATGAAAAAGCCAAAGTTATTATTTGTTTCCATGACCGAAAGTTAAAACAAAAAGAAAAGAGAAAAGATGTTAGGGCATTCGGCCATTGTTGGACTTAATTAAGGTGCGTATTAAGCTCGGTTTTTGATAATTTTTACGTTTTTGAGATCGTTGCTATGAGATGTACAAAACCCATGCTTCAATTTTTGATTTTGATGAATATTTTGAGTTGAGCCATTGATGATAGCTTGTTATTTTTGTTGTTTGATGATGAAATATAAAATATATGTGTTAGATTAACATGTTTTGTCTTTGAATTTTTGATGAATTTGAATAATTTGGATTAAATTGCAAAAATAAATTTTTAAGGGACTAAAATGTGAAATAAATGAAACGTATGGACTTTTATGAACATAGGTAATATTCGGCCAAGCATGGGTAATGTGAAATTTTGTGTATTTTGTGTTTTGTGCAAAAAGGATTAAATTGTAAAAAAGTGTGAAATGTTAGGGGCAAAATTGTAATTTTACCATTTATGTGTTTTTAGACTAAATTGAATGGAATGGTGTTTAAACAAGCTTAATTTGAATATTTTTAGATCAAGAACTGAATAAATCAGATCTGGACCGGGGAAAACGAAAGTAGTCGATTAGTCGATTTTACCGACCGTTGACGTCCGAGGTAAGTCTTTAAGCAATAAAACATTGTAAATTATGTGAATAACTTAGTATATACCGATTTGGAATTTTGTAGCATTAATTTGGAGTAGTCGAATATGAGTAAATATAGACTTTAATATACTTGAGTTTGATTTGATTGAGATATGATGTTAGAAAATCCATACAAAGATTATGAGTGTATATAATTGGTGTTGCCGAATGTGATAATATTATAGGAGAATTGAGTTGTTTGTGAACCTTTAATTATATGTGTATATATGAATGAATATGAGAACATATGTGTATTTCGTAATGAGGAGAAAATGGATTGATGGCACTATGTGTGCGAGTTTATATATCGAGCACTGTGTGTGCGAGATCGGTTGTCTGGCACTATGTGTGCGAGCTTATATACTGAGCACTGTGTGTGTGAAATTGATAAACCGTAAAAGTAACATATTTTAATCCCACATTTAGTATGCTTTTGGATGATTTATCCCTTATTTTATATAATTTGGTGCTCTTAATCCTTTCTTTTCATGTTATATACTCAGAAAAGCACCAGGGGATGAAAAGAATGCAAAACGGGCTTAAAACGGGACAAATGGGCCAAAGCATAAAATCGACACGGCCTGGACCACGATTTACACGGCCGTGCCTCATCAACGAAGTCCACACGGCCTGGCCACGATTCACACGGGCGTGTGCCATGGTCGTGTCCCTGCCGCGGCCAAGAGGAGTTTCACTCGGATTTGGATGCTTGGATGCAAAGAAACACACTCTAAAGTCTAATTAAACCCCCAAATAGGAATTGTACTCAAATTAGGATACTTGGAGGCCAAGTAACACTTCTCAAAGCCTATATAAACACCGTAGGGGGTAACTTATTCAGGGAGTTCGGCAGAAGCCGGAGCCCAAAGCTATCGTTTAGGGGCGTCTTGCTCGGCCAGAGAGGGCAGATTTTTGGGGATTCACTCAGGGATAGCCAGTTGATCCAGCTCAAGAAGCCGGAATTATACTCAAGACGGAGGATCTCCTCTTCAATTCCTTCAGGGGGTTTTAGGGATTTCTTATGTTTTGTTTTATCTTTTCTTCTGAGATGTTTTCTTTTATTGTTATAAACTAAACCCCTCAGATACCTGAGGGGGATGAAACCTAGATGAATCTTGTTATTGTTTTCTGAATTATATGATAAATACTTGATTTGTTCTTAATTATGTTTGCTTAATTCTTGTGTTGATATTTCGCGGATATTAATTCAAGTTGAATGTGCTTAGGTGGTGGAGCAAAAGTCCCTGCTTAAGAGTAGATCTAGCATAATTAAGCGGAGTTGATCGCGCGCCTAGAGATAGGGTGACAAGATTTTGCCAGATTAGGGTGAAACCTAATATGGGATGGCCATAGATCGATTTACTGCTATTCTAGGGGGTTATTATTCGAGAAAGAGATTTCCGTTAATTAACCTAGGGTTAGACGTTATTCGCCTCGAGAGAGGGTTTAATATACGTTAGGGAGTCCTACGGATCAAGTCAAGTGAATAAATCATATGGTTCAGTGTTAGATAACAAGTGAAGTCTAGGTGGATTCTTCCTTGGGTGTCGTCTTAATTAATTGGTTTTTCCTCAAGTATTCTCCCAAATTCATTCTTCTTTGTCTTAGATTCTTTAGTCTAGTAGTTAATTAATTTAGATTAAACAACCATTCGCTTAATTCTTAGGCTAAATAATAGAAAGAAAGTTAGTATTAGTACTTTTAGTTCCTTTGGGTTTGACAATCCGGTCTTGCCTAAGCTATACTACTATTCGATAGGTGCACTTGCCTCAATCGTTGTCATAGTTAGTTTCCAGGTTCGATCATTCTCGTTATTTAAATTTTTAAAAAATCTGACACACGATCAGAAATCGTTTGTATGGCACTATGTGTGCAGAAAATAAGTAATGGCACTAAATGTGCGATACATTACTGGTGAATGGCACTGTAACATCCTGAAAAGGGCCTATGCATTTTTGGTTTAATTGTACGAAATGACATATCTTATGTGTTATAAATATATTTTGAACACTTTTGGAAACCTGGAAATGTATGGAAATGTTAAGTTTAAAAGAGGAAAGTGAACATTTTTAGAACCTTGGAAATGTAAGGAAATGTCTTGTAAGGAAATGTCATGGAAATGTAAGGAAATGTCTTGTAAGGAAATGTCATGGAAATGTAAGGAAATGTCAAGTTTACAGAGCCGATCGAAAATTTTTGGAAACTTAGAAATGACCTAGAAATGACGAGTTTTAAGGTTTAAAAGGGGAAATTAAGGCAAGGTGGCCTTAAAAGAAAAAGTTTGTGAAATTTGACACACAAACAGGCTTGGAAAAGTGGTCTGAAGATGCCACTTAGGGCCTATGGAAATGGCGCCATATGCAAGAGGAATGGGCCTAAGTTCGAGTCACATGGGAAGCAAATAAAAGAAATTTTATTTTGCTACAAGGAGCAGAGAGGTGGACGGCACATGGCTATAAATTAGGAGCTTTTATTATTTTATAAATAGTGGATAAATAAGAGATTTATGTATCATTATTTTCAAGAGATAATTGTTGGATTAAATTCTTTTAATTTGAATAAAGAGATAAAGAGGAAAATAAGGGAGAAGTGATGGCCAAGTAAGGGACTTTGAGTTTAATAATTTTGGCTAAGTAAGGATAGTTGCTGAATTATCTTTTTATTTTAAGTGATAATTAAAGAGATAAAGCTATTAAAATAGAAGAGTGATGGCCAAGAAAGGGACTCCTTAGATGATAATTTCGGCTATAAAAGGAAAAGAGAGGCCATTCTACATTATTATCTGTTCTTTGAAAGCCTCTGTCGAATTCTCTTCACCAAATCTTCTTCTTCTTTTATTTTTGCCAAGCTGAAATACCTTGTGATCTAGCCGAATCCTCCATCTTTATTCTTCCTTTTCTTTTCCTTCTAATCCTTCCAAAATCCGAAAGTTGTGAGATCATCATCTAGCCATAGCTGAATCTCTGAAGGTTAAAGTGAAGGTGCAATCGATTTCTTCAAGTAAGGAGATCTTTCGGGATTTACTAAGTGTCAACTACAAGGAAGGAGAAGTTCTTTTCCCGAAGGTACACCATAGGCCACGTGTTCCCTAGTTATTCGGTGAGTTTTGGGATTTAAATTCCACGAGAGTATAGCAGAGATTTCAAGACTTGATTCTTAAGTCAAACGGCAACAAGGGATTAAGGATCTAAGCATTAGATCAAGCTTTTTGGGATTTCAAGACCCTTTCGTGTGTTGATGGAGGCGAATACCATTCAAGAAGGGAAAGGAAAGGTCCCTATCCCGAAGTTTAAGAAGAGATCTATCTCGGCAGTTAGGGATTGGCCACCGGGGTGTGGACCAGCGTCAGAACAAGAAAGTAGGCAAATAGCCGTAGTATCGCCTAGTGATAGCATCAGTATCGAAAGCATAGTTCTCCAAGTGATCAGGTGTGTGATTAACCCACCGTTTTTCGGGTATATGATATGTATGTGAAATGCGTATGTATTATGAATGTGCTAACTAGTGCAGTGGAAATTGTGATAAGGATACCCTCAAGGGGTATGTCGATAATCCGGTAAGTACCAAACCTGATGATATGTGATTATTAATATGAATATGTGATAATATGCTTGATGAACATGCTCATGCATCATTACATTGTATCATTATTTTATGTGGCATGTGCATGGGTTGGGATATGAAAGAAGGTACGGGTGTACTTCGAGTACGTGGTTTGATTGTAACACCCTAGTTTTAGGGGTTAGGCTTTTGGGGCTTAGCTCGGGGGGTTGGCACACTTTAGTGTGTGGTTGGGTAAGTTTTAGGGGTCCTGAGAACCCTAGTTGGTGGTAGATGCCTTAGGAAAATTTTTAGTTTTAGGGGTCAAAAGGAGCTTGGATAGAGGGGCCTTAAGAGAAATTTTGGTGGGAATTAGGCACAAGAAATAAGTCACAGAGTGGCAAGGAGGCGCCACATAAGGCATGGGAAAAGTGACGCCTCAAGGGGGAGCCGGTAAGGGTCTCGAGTTCGATTCGCAAGGGCGTGAGGCCTTTGTTTTTGCGTCATAAAGGTAGAGTGTTGGACGGTTTTTGGATGCTTAAATGAAGGATATTTGACTTGTTCAAATGTTTTGAATGGATGGCTAGGAGAAGAGGTGGGTTGGTTACTTTTTTTTATTTTATTTGAAGGGATGGTGTAGAGTGTTTTTAGGAGAGAATGTTGGGATTTTGTGGGGAGGTGGAGTGTTTGGCGAATTTTGTTTCTTCTAGGGGAGCTTGGCCGAATGTTATAAATAGGGGAAGGTGCTCATCCTTTTGGGTTTTTCCCATGTGCTTGCTTGCCGAAAATTTCTTCACACATCTCTTCCATTTCACTTGAGCCGAAACCTTCATTGCCATCCTTCCTCTCTTCCTTTTGGACCCTTGGCCGAACCACTCATCTTGCATTCCCCCTTTTTTCTTCATTTTTTTAAATCGAAGGTACACCCCACACCTTTCTTTCTCTTCTCTTTGGCCAAAACCACTATTCCCTACCCCTTGATTTTATTGATAGCCGAATCTACACCACCACCTTTGCCGAATTTCTTTCCCTCAATTTGGTAGCACTATTGGCCGAATATTAGTTTAGACCTCTTCGGGTTTTGTTGCAATCGTGGTTGAAGGTATTCTGGGATTTTAAGGCTTTCGGTCTAGTCTCAGTAGTTAGCAGTCGGCTTGGTAAGTGGTGGTAAGGCTTTTTGGTAAGCTATGTATGTGATATTTCGATTAAGTTTAAGGTTGTTAAAGTATATGATGATAAGGCCGTTTGTAGGGGGGAGAAGAGCCTAACGCAGGAGACCTTTTCGGGATTCGTTTAGTCAGCTTTTGCAAAGGCATTAAGTAGCATTTCGGGTTTTGATTGGTTGTGCTAGAAGGTGCGTAATCATCGCACTATTTCTCGGTTTGCTTGCTAATTATTAAACATATGTATTATGTGTGGAAGCAGATTATAATGGCTTAAGTGATGAGAACTGGTGATGGTAAGATTATTTGTGATGTATTTATGTATGTATATATATTTATATTCTTATGTGATATGATGACTTAACATGTAGCATCTACATATTTGCATGAGGTGGGGCTTGATTTGATGAAGGAGGAAGTGTACACAAGGTGTACGTGGTCTAATGATAGCTCCGGCTACATTAGCGCTTGATGGTTAGCTTCGTGCTACCTCAAGGAGATGTTGGCTAGGTGCCCATCTCGGCGGTTGATGGCTATGTGCATCACCGTGAGACGGATATTGAGGTTGAGATCATTTTGGTTGATCGGTGGCTCACCCACGGCCTTGTGCGAGAGAGTTGCCAAGGTAATGTTTTGGATCACGAGGTGATCGGTGGTGGTTTATCCACGGCCTTAGACAGGGAGTCTGCTAAGGTTGGCGTACGGCTGGATAGTAGGTTGGGTTGAAGTGCATCTTTGCATGATTTGTTTTGAGGATTGTGTGGGTATGGGCCAAGCCCATACGTGTGGGAAATTTGTGTTGTGGTTATGCACTCGAGTCCATGGACTCACCCAATTATTTTCCTAACATTTCGTGTGATTCATGAGATGGACCGGATCGGAGAGGATACATGGTGGCCCATGCCGAAGGAGATGTTTTTGGCTATATTAAATATTAAGTATTTCATTCAAATAATGGTTGTAATAAGGATTTATTTTATTATTTTGGTATCATTTTATTATTAACTCTATTATGGGTTGTTTAAATTGAAACACTACGTAAAGATGGTTATATTTTTATAACTTACTTATTCAAATATGGAATTATTAAACATGTGGCTATAATTTCAAAAGAACATGGTTTCCAAGAGCAAATAAATTTTTACTATTTTATTCTAAGTCTAAAATATTTTCACTAACATAACCAGATTCGGTCGTAGTGAATGGGCCGGGTTTGGGGATGTTACTGATTTAATATCGAGCCAGGTTCAAAACTCGGCTTTGAGGGTTTTGGGCCCGAAACAGTTTTTAAAATGGGTTTTTGAAATGTGGGCTTTTATAAAAAGGTTTTCAGGTTATTCTGGCATGGCACCTGTACCTCCGGCCCGAAGTCCACCAGGTAAGTACTTCGGACTTTCTTGAAGTGATTTGTCTATATGAATTATTATGGGCTTAGTTTGGGCTCATAGATTAGAAATTAGGACTATTGGACCCTAGGATTAGTCTACTCAAACATATGCATAAAACTTAAGGCTACTAAACAAACCTGTGAAGTTAGTCGTCGAGTTAAGGTGTGGCAACCATCATGCGCATGTCTAGGAATGGTATTCAGAAGAGCTTGGTATTTAAGCGGTCCTAGCGACTCACCTCCTCTTTACTTGAATCCTACAGTGCGTAGCTACGGTTCACCTTAACCAAGAGGACTTGTTCATAGGCTAAACCGATTATTAAAACCCGAAAGGGATTTGGCTTTGATTGTTTTAAATTCCTGTTTTAAAATTATCAATTTTACCCTTTTGGTCTATAAACCCTAAATTTAATTTTGAAGGACGCTTTTTTTGATTTATAAAATTACCAAAATGCCCATGATTTCCAAAATTACAAAAATAACCCTGATTTCTGAAATTTGTGCGATACCTCTGGTTTGAAAAACAAAATTTTCAAGATGACCCTGTGATTTTGTAAATTTTGAAATATCTTTAAGTTGGAAAACTATTTTCAAAATTGACCTCGAGTTATTACCGAAATACCCTCTATAGGAAAATGACGAAATTACCCCTGGGTAGGGAATGAAACTTTGGTTGATCGAAAGAACTACTCTCGGAAACTTCATTGCATAAAATTTCTCGTGGATAAAACAGTAAAACAAGAATTTCTAATGCATAAAACTTTCTAAACAGACTAAATCGAGGCGCTAGATATGAGTTCTAGGGGCGTGGTCGCAATACTCGTGGGCGTGGTAGAGGCGGGATGTCGATGATCGGAACCGGTTGGGTCACGCCATGGGTCGAGAGCGATGCACCGCCACCACCGTTGAGGTTGAACAGCGAGGATCGGGATCGAGGAGACGACGCAGTTGTCACGAGCGCGGTGCTGCGAGTGCTCGAACGAGTGGCGAGAGCCAATGTGGGCAATAGGACTCGGAAGTCGCGTGCCGAAAGGCTTAGGGCGAATGGAGCCGAGGTTTTCAGAGGAGTGTCTGGGGTAGCTCCAAACGTGGCAGAGTAATCGGGTGGAGGCGCGGGAAAGGATTATGGACGACTTAGACTTGACTGCTGAGGAGAAGCTTAAGGGTGTTGTTTCGTTGTCGCGAGATGAGGCCTACCGGTGGTGGCTCACCGTTATTGGAAAGTGCACTGCGGATCGAGTGGACTGGGGCTACTTTAAGATCAAGTTCGAAGGGAAGTATGTCGGAGCAAGCTATGTGGATGCTCAGAGGAAGGCGTTCCTCAATCTGGTGCAAGGTAGCAAATCGATAGCGGAGTACGAAGCTGAGTTTCTGCGTTTGAGCCGGTATGCTCGGGGAATCGTGGCAACTGATTATGAGAGATGCGTCAGATTTGAAGATGGGCTACGAGATGAGCTGCGGGTTTTGATTGCGCCACAACGAGAAAGAGACTTCGCCGTATTAGTGGAGAAAGCTCGGATAGCTGAGGAGGTCAAAAAGGCTGAGAGGCAGAACAGAGAAAGGAACCGTGATAAGAGAAGTGTTGGACCGTAAGAAGTGGTTGAGAGGGTTCAGAAAAGACCGAGGGTTGAGACTCTTGTTCATATTGCTAAGCCAGCCGCCGGAAATCCAGATCGTCCGTGTGCTCAATGTGGAAGGTACCATGTTGGCGAGTCTTTGGAATCGTGTTCGAGAATGTTTTAGATGCAAGTCCAAGACTCATCTCGTTAAGGATTGTCCTCGAGATCCGAATAGGACTCGACGTAAGGTCAAGGTTTTGTGCAACCAGGCGAGAGGTGGTCGACAAGCGGCAAGAGGTCGTGGTCCGAACCATGGAGGAAATGGTTCCGCCGAGGTCGTGAGCGATGAGACCGCGGTAATGGTGGCACCGAGGCAAGACAACCCAGTGTCCGGTTTATGCAAATCCGTCGGAGGAGGATAGTGATGTGCCTGGATGTGCCAAGTGTAAGTATCTTGTGTTTGGAATGTTCTCTGTTGTTTTTCGTGTGTGGGTGGTCATTTTGTTTGGTTGCTCGTAAAATATCGGGACTTTGGGTATGAACTTAGAATCTGTGCCTAGAAGTATGTTAGCTCTTTAAGATCAGAGTGCGCAGCTATAGCGTAGTGTGGTGTTAGTTTAGACAAGTAATTTCGAGGACAAAATTATTTTAAGGAGGGTAGAATTGTAACACCTGGGTTTTAGGGGTTAGGCTTTTGGGGCTTAGCTCGGGGTTGGCACACTTTAGTGTGTGGTTGGAGTAAGTTTTAGGGTCCCGAGAACCCTAGGTGGTGGTAGATGCCTTAGGAAAATTTTTAGTTTTAGGGGTCAAAAGGGAGCTTGGATAGAGGGGGCCTTAAGAGAAATTTTGGTGGGAATTAGGCACAAGAAATAAGTCGCGAGTGGCAAGGAGGCGCCACATAAGGCATGGGAAAAGTGACGCCTCAAGGGGAGGCGGTAAGGGTCTCGTGTTCGATTCGCAAGAGGCAGGGGAGGCCTTTGTTTTTGCGTCATAAAGGTAGAGTGTTGGACGGTTTTTGGATGCTTAAATGAAGGATATTTGACTTGTTCAAATGTTTTGAATGGATGGCTAGGAGAAGAGGTGGGTTGGTTACTTTTTATTTTATTTGAAGGGATGGTGTAGAGTGTTTTTAGGAGAGAATGTTGGGATTTTGTGGGGAGGTGGAGTGTTTGGCGAATTTTGTTTCTTCTAGGGGAGCTTGGCCGAATGTTATAAATAGGGAAGGTGCTCATCCTTTTGGGTTTTTCCCATGTGCTTGCTTGCCGAAAATTTCTTCACACATCTCTTCCATTTCACTTGAGCCGAAACCTTCATTGCCATCCTTCCTCTCTTCCTTTTGGACCCTTGGCCGAACCACTCATCTTGCATTCCCCCTTTTCTTCCATTTTTTTAAATCAAGGTACACCCCACACCTTTCTTTCTCTTCTCTTTGGCCGAAACCACTATTCCCTACCCCTTGATTTTATTGATAGCCGAATCTACACCACCACCTTTGCCGAATTTCTTTCCCTCAATTTGGTAGCACTATTGGCCGAATATTAGTTTAGACCTCTTCGGGTTTTGTTGCAATCGTGGTTGAAGGTATTCTGGGATTTTAAGGCTTTCGGTCTAGTCTCGATAGTTAGCGATCGGCTTGGTAAGTGGTGGTAAGGCTTTTGGTAAGCTATGTATGTGATATTTCGATTAAGTTTAAGGTTGTTAAAGTATATGATGATAAGGCCGTTTGTAGGGGAGAAGAGCCTAACGCAGGAGACCTTTTCGGGATTCGTTTAGTCAGCTTTTGCAAAGGCATTAAGTAGCATTTCGGGTTTTGATTGGTTGTGCTAGAAGGTGCGTAATCATCGCACTATTTCTCGGTTTGCTTGCTAATTATTAAACATATGTATTATGTGTGGAAGCAGATTATAATGGCTTAAGTGATGAGAACTGGTGATGGTAAGATTATTTGTGATGTATTTATGTATGTATATATATTTATATTCTTATGTGATATGATGACTTAACATGTAGCATCTACATATTTGCATGAGGTGGGGCTTGATTTGATGAAGGAGGAAGTGTACACAAGGTGTACGTGGTCTAATGATAGCTCCGGCTACATTAGCGCTTGATGGTTAGCTTCGTGCTACCTCAAGGGAGATGTTGGCTAGGTGCCCATCTCGACGGTTGATGGCTATGTGCATCACCGTAGACAGATATTGAGGTTGAGATCATTTTGGTTGATCGGTGGCTCAGCCACGGCCTTGTGCAGAGAGTTGCCAAGGTAATGTTTTGGATCACGAGGTGATCAGTGGTGGTTTATCCACGGCCTTAGACAGAGGAGTCCGCTAAGGTTGGCGTCTGGTGGATAGTAGGTTGGGTTGAAGTGCATCTTTGCATGATTTGTTTTGAGGATTGTGTGGGTATGGGCCAAGCCCATACGTGTGGGAAATTTGTGTTGTGGTTATGCACTCGAGTCCAGTGGACTCACCCAATTATTTTCCTAACATTTCGTGTGATTCATGAGATGGACCGGATCGGAGAGGATACATGGTGGCCCATGCCGAAGGAGATGTTTTTGGCTATATTAAATATTAAGTATTTCATTCAAATAATGGTTGTAATAAGGATTTATTTTATTATTTTGGTATCATTTTATTATTAACTCTATTATGGGTTGTTTAAATTGAAACACTACGTAAAGATGGTTATATTTTTATAACTTACTTATTCAAATATGGAATTATTAAACATGTGGCTATAATTTCAAAAGAACATGGTTTCCAAGAGCAAATAAATTTTTACTATTTTATTCTAAGTCTAAAATATTTTCACTAACATAACCAGATTCGGTCGTAGTGAATGGGCCGGGTTTGGGGATGTTACATTGATGTTAGCCTTGAGCTACATCGTGGATTAACGTTGACTGAGGTCACGTTGTGGATTAATTGCGATTTAGTTCGCGTGGCTTGATGAGTGGCTATATGCCTCATCGTGGTTGATATCGGCTATGTGCCATATCGTGGTTGATGAGTGACTATGTGTCCCATCGTGGTTTTTGATGTTAGCCTTGAGCTACATCGTGGATTGACGTTGACTGAGGTCACGTTGTGGATTAATTATGATTTAGTTCGCGTGGCTTGATGAGTGGCTATGTGCCTCATCGTGGTTGATATCGGCTATGTGCCATATCGTGGTTGATGAGTGACTATGTGTTTCATCGTGGTTTTGGTGTTAGCTACGGCTACATCGTGGATTGGCGCTGACTGAGGTCGCGTTGTGGACTATTGTGCTTAATTGCACGTGGACGGCAGTGATTGCCTTTGGAGTGAAAAGGAGAGGGTGATTTGATAATCCCCTTGTGTGTGGTAGGCTGGATAAGGGGGTGTGTAGCGGATGGACCCTAGGTTTGGGTTGGGCTTCATAATTGCATGATTTCGTATGTGAACATATGTGGAAATGGGCCAAGCCCAATATGATATGTGGATTAATGTAAAAATGGGCAAAGCCCAAGATATGAATGTGGATCGGTGTGGAAATGGGCTAAGCCCAAAGATGTGGAAATTATGTGGTTAACTACCCTATTAGATGAATGTGATATGAATATGGGCCAAGCCCGAGAATGTGTTAACATGTGAATATGATATTTGTTATCCGATATATGGGTTAATATGTGGTTAACATGTGGGTGGAATTCGGTGGATTAATTACACACTTTGAGTCCAGTATGACTCACCCAATTTTTATTAAACATCGCAGATGATTCGTGGTGATTGGACCGGGTTGGAGTGGATACGAGGTGGCCCATGCGAGAAGACATCTTCTTTATTTTATTCATTTTATTACTAAGAACTTTTGTTTAATTATTTGTTGTAATAAGGCCCAGTTTAAGTATTTAAGTATTTCTATTTGAGTATTTTTATTATGTTAAAGCAAAGTGACGATTGAATTATTATTTTGAAACCGGTTTATTTTCGGCAAAATTATATCCTAAAATGTATCATAAAGTTTTAACCAGGACATTTTTATAAACACCACACTTTACTTAAGATTTTAAATGGTCACCGTTTTACAAACTCAACAAGTTGTCATGATTTTATCTTTAGGTCGAATCTTCTCAAACGTTTTTCTGCAGTGGCATACCAGATCCGGTCAGGGCTTGTGGGTCGGGTTTGGGGTGTTACAGGCACTTTGTGCGCTCCTTATCAATGTAACGGCACTAAGTGTGCGATAAGTTACATATATATTGCTCTATGTGTACGGATTTGCATATTCTTCAGAGATATAAACTTAATAATAGAGGTGACCGAAAGGTGATAAATTGGTAAGTGCATATGTGATGTTTATTGAGCAAGTAAATTGACAAAAATGCTCTTGTATACGTGAAAATAAGGTAAGTCAGTTGTTGAATTGATTATATAAATGTTAAAGTTACAAATGTGAAAAATGTGAATGTATATGTGATTGTGTATATTCGGCCAAATGGGGTATATGTGATTTTAATAGTGAGATTTATATAAGTCCATGTGTATTTGTACAATTAGCCATATGGTATGTGTATGAAAGATTTAAATGATAACCTTGTATTTGAGAACATGTAAGTTCGGCTTTGTTAACTTAGTATTAATATATAATAGTTGGTATATATATATATTTGCTTATGACTTACTAAGCTTAAATAGCTTACTCTGTGTGTATTCTTGTTTACTTCTGTTTATAGATTTGGATATACGTTATGAGTTCGGGAATCGTCAGCAAGACTACTCACACTATCGACAGTTTCCTTTGGTATTTTACTAAGTTGAAAATTTTAATATATGGCATGTATAGCATAGTAAAAGGTAGAATAGGAATTAGGTGCTTTGTATGTAAATAATGGCCATGCGAAGATGGCTTATCTTCTTTTGATTGATTTGGGTTCTGTGTTTATGGTTGATAATGGTCGTTGAAAAATGAGTTTCTATATATGCATTTTTTATTATGGTATATGTTCATGACAGGTAAGTATGTGATATGTTTTTAAGTTAGATATGTTGATCTTGGTTATGTGATTTATATATGTATATTTGATATGTTTTGCACGATGGAATGACTTATTAAGAAGTGGACTAAACCGAATGTATACATATAGACATTTTGATTGTGGTTAAGTGTAATTTATGTGTAATAAGTTTTAGTAAGTGTACGTACTTATATGATGTAATTTTGTTTTTGATGATATAAAGATTTAGATTGGATAAATAGGTATAAGGTTGGGTTTAGTCAATAAGTTATGAATAAATTTGTTTGTATTGATGGTGTTAATTAGATACATTCGGCTATGGAATGAATTTGTGATAGATGTTTGAATGTGATGATAATGGATATAGTTTTGTAATTAGATTTTGAAAATTTATATTGGTAAATGGTAAGTTTTGGTTTTAATTTTGGTTATGTGATAAATAATGGATATGATTCATAATCAATTTGGATATATAGTGTGACATAAATTCGAAAAGAAAAAATCAAGTAGGTACGTGTATATGCATTCGGCCTAAGAATTTGACTAGGAAATTATGCATTTATTTATATAGGCATTCGACTATACTTGTTTGAAATATTTGATGGTTGTTAATGTGTAACACCTTAAAAATCCGAGTCTTGATATATTGCATGTTTTGGTGATTAGTTTATAAAGGAAAAATTTTCTTATTACTTTTCGTGCCTATGATAGTCCTGAAGAAGAGTATAGAATTATTCGGTTATGGAATAATTTTTAGTTTTGAAAATTTATTGAAGTGGAGCAAGTGGCATTGACACTTAAGTTAATTTAAGTGTTAATAAGTGACATAAGATGAGTAATGGCAAGGTGGTGTTGGCGCATGGGTTATAGCATGAGGGGAGTGGTTCGAATCCCTTGGATGGCATTTTGACAACTTTTATTTTGCTCTTCTATGGTAAGTGTCGGCCAAGCTTATTTATGGTAAGTGTTGACCTTGTTATTTTTGGTTAGTATATCAAAGGAATAAGGTAAGAGTGAATTTATGGTAGGGAATCAAGAAAATATGGAAAGATATGGAGACATAGGGCAAGTATCAAGGAAAGTGTTTTGAAACAAATTCATGGTCATTTGACCAATGAATTTGGACTGCAATATGGCTAGGGGAAGGTTGGCGAATTTTGCTAGTAGCTTGGTAAGGTTTAGGAGTTTGCTTTTGGTCATTTTAGTTTTTGTGCAAAATTTTGCATTCCTCTTCTCAACTTTTCCCTTTGGCCGAAATTGATCTTTTGGTAAGCCTTGATTATTTTGACCATTTGGTCATTTTTGCTTTTCACTTTAGTGTTCAATTTTGTGCCTTTCTCATAGTGCCGATTCTACCAACACCAAAAAGCCATTCTTTACTTTTCTTCTCCCCATTGCCGAATATACATTGCTCCCAAAACTCATCTCTTTCTTTCTTTCTCTTTTATTCTTTTTGAAAATTGAAACAACATCATCATCATTTTTCTCTCATCTTTTATTCTTGATACTCATACTTTCTCTATTATTTTCTCTCATGGCCGAATGTTGATGTACCCATAGCCGAATCTTTTTCTATTTTTTTTTGGTCATATAGCCGAATCCTCCATCTTGCACAAACATCTTTCTCAATCGTCTCTTTCCAATCGTGGATAATAGTGCGATAGCGGAAGATCGGAAATCAAGTGTTCGTGGGTATCTTAGAACATTGGAATCGATTTAAGGTGATAAAGGAACGTTTGATCGATTCTCATATTTTGGAACAAGGATCTTTGTGGTAAGCAAATTTCACCCTTAAACCCTTAGTCATATTTCGATGTAATATTAGATTGGATTAACGATCTTTTGTCTTTGAAGACAATCAAAATATGGAAGAAAAGGGCGGTGAATAGTGTTCGGAAGAGGGGTGGTTCCGTTATTCCCCCTAAGTTTAAGCGAAGGATCGTTTTCAAAATCCGGATTTCCCACCGGTTGCGGACGTTCATCCGAGGAGAATCAAGCTGCTCAAGTCGTTCGCACTCTCCGAACCATTATTTGTTCGTGGATTTGATTCGTTAACGAACCATCAATCGGGAGAAACCGCAAGTAGAAGTAGTTCAAAACCCGAGGGTAAAATTTTAGATCGTTATTTTTAGATCGGTTTCATTAATAAATTATAGTGTTCTAATTATCGTGATACGTATAGGTGTTGACGAAGGGAAAGTCTAGTTCTCACTATAACCAAGTGTGTAACTTCACACTTATCTTTCGAGTTAGATACTAAAGCGTAAGAAATTTGATAAATCGTAAAAATGGCCAAATCGAAATGTTGTAGTAATTAGTACTTTTGTGTAAATGCATGAAAACGGCTAAAACCGAGAAATTTACCATAAAACGCTAGATCGATAAATTGGGCCATAAAATCGCTAGATCGATAAATTGGGCCATAAAAAGCGCTAGATCGATAAATTAGGCCATAAAAGCGCTAGATCGATAAATTGGGCCATAAAAGCGCTAGATCGATAAATTGGGCCATAAAACTGCTAGATCGATAAATTGGGCCATAAAACTGCTAGATCGATAAATATGGGCCAAAGTTTGCTAGATCGCTAATGGGCCAAAAACCCTCTAGTTCGAGATATGGGCCAAAGTTTAATACTATATTGTTAATAGGCCCAAATGAAAGGTTTTATTAAAGACTCATTTGTGTTATGGGTTACTTGATAAAATTTTTATGATTTAAAGTTTGTTATTCATACATAATTGCATGGGATGGGATTTGATGAAGAGAAGAAAGGCCTGTGGCCACGTATCTAGTTAGGTGGCTCTGCCACAAATTTTGGCTTAATGCCTCTAGTTCAGTGACTATGTCACAATCTAGTTCGGTAGTGCACTACAATATTATTAAAAAGGCTTAATGCCTACGATTGGTGTGTTTGGCGGGGTGGGTTGACTTGATCCCCACAGGTGTGCTGGTTGGTACGGAGGTGTGTAGCGGATGGAAAATTAGGCTTGGTTTGGGAAATTCATTTTTACATGCATTTTATATATTTATTTCATATTTATATTGTTGAAATTTGTAATTGGGCTCAAGCCCAAATTAATGCCTTGATGGTCTGGCCCAACAACGGTGGTAAGTGGGTTACACACTGAGTTCTTTGTAACTCACCCCGTTTATTACCCATTTCGGTAATGGAAATTGATGTGGACTTGGGCCGGGGATGACTTGGTGGAGGCCATACTACGAGCATGGGTTTTTATATACTATGAACTTTATTTAAGTTATTCATTTTATTTACTATTTTGGGTATGATGTAATAAGGCCTCTAATTATGTTCTTATGGATTTTTATGTGTGGATGGATTTAATTTTGTTTAAGACTCTCATTATGGGCTTATGCTAAATTTTTAAAGTTTTCTTAAACATTGCGTTTTATAACATTTTGAAACACCTAAATTACTCTTTTAAATTCTTTCAAGTTCTTTTAAAATTACTTAAAGGTTTTGACAAATATATTTTAAATAATAAGATTTTCAAACGAGTAATTTCTTAAATCATCAATTTTGAATTATCGTACTAAATTTTTGTTAACCTCTATTTCCAAAAGGTTTTGGTAGTAATGTTTTACTTTAATCACTAGAGAATTAAATGAATATTCGATTGGTGTGACTAACCGAATCTCGTCTAAACGCATAGACCTGGTTTGGGGTGTTACATTTAATGGTATCAGAGCTAGTTTCAAAAACTCGGCTGTGGTTTGGGTTCAACAAAGATATTTGTTTGAGAAACAACTCAAATTTCTAGACTTTTTTATTTAAAGGTAGTATGGCACCATGAGCATCCCGCGCCAAGTTAAGTAAGTATCTGTATATTGATTGTTTATTATCATTGTGTTATGATCATAAGAAACACTCTAGAACTTCTAGTTTTAGGTGTTGAAACTGTAGAGATTGAGACAATAGGATATGATTGCGAAACAACTCTATCTCTTTTATATCATAAAACATCGTTAATAAACACTGAAATAGTATTCGATTCATAAAACTCTTAATCGAGTTAAATCGAATTAGTCATTATGAGCACTAGAGGGCGTGGTCGTGGGCCGCGTAGACGCGTGGCCATGGTAGAGGACGAGGTGTTAGAGGCGCAATCAAGCGCCGGATCATATGCCGAAAATGGATGCACTGCGTCACTCGAAAGTGAGACGGGATCACATGATCATATGGAAGAAGATAATGCGGTGACACGAGCAATGCCGCGAGTCCTTGAAAGGGTCATTTGGAGCTAGAACCGGGCCAACGGCTCGTGGGTCGATATCGAACGATTGAAATCAAGTGGTCTTGAGGTTTTCGTGAGGTGTCTCGGTGTATCTCCAAATGTCGCTGAATATTGGCTTGAGGCGATGGAGCGAATTATGGACGATCTTGAGTGCACGGTGGAACAAAAACTAAGGAGCGGTGTCCTTGTTAAGGGACGAAGCATACCAATGGTGGCTTACTGTCCGAGAAGGCACTGAAGCTGCATTAGTTAATTGGGAATTCTTTAAAGTTTCCTTCCAAGGGAAATATGTAGGAACGAGTTATGTTGATGCCCGAAGGAAGGAATTCCTGAATCTGGTCCAAGGGAATAAGACAGTGGCGGCATATGAAGCTGAATTTTTGCGCTTGAGTCGCTATGCTCGAACAATAGTGGCAACGGATCATGAGCGTTAGTATGCGCTTTGAGGATGGCTTGAACGATGAATTACGGGTTTTGATAGCCCCACAACAAGTTAGAACTTTTGCCACGCTTGTGGAAAAGGCCAAGATAGCCGAAGAGGCTAAGAACTCGGAACGTCAGAATCGGGAACGAGCTAGAGGCAAGAGAGATATGAAGTATTCGGGTTCTTCAAAAGGTTTCAAGAGGCCTCGGAATGATGAACCAGCTCAAGGTAGAACACCTGTAACTGTGAATCAGAGTCGAGATTGTGCTGATTGTGGGAAAAGGCATTCTGGAGAGTGCTGGAAGAAAACGGGTGCTTGCTATAAATGCGGGTCGATGGATCATCAATATAGGAATTGCCCTCGTCGAATGGATACAACTCGGGAAGCTCGTAATCTTGATGCACCACCGGCAAGAGGAATTCAAAGAACCACCGAGAGGTCGTGGACCGTGTCGTGGTGGTAATAGGGCCGGGCGTGGTCAAGTGCAATGGTCGAGGCAATGGTCCTAGAGGCAACACGGATGCAAGACGGCCCAGGATTGGTATATGCGCTTAGACGCCGTGAGGATGGCAATGCACTGATGTGATAATCGATACGTTCTTCATCTTTGATGTACCGTTATTGCTTTGATAGATATTGGTTCTACCCATTCGTATGTTCCTAGCATCATATCTGGAAACTTGAATTTAGACTCTGAAATTTCTGATAGTGAGATGAAGGTAATTAGTCCTTTAGGACAGTCGGTGTTGGTAAATAAACTGTTTAGAGATGTAACCCTTAGAAATTCAAGGAGAAATATTTTTGGTGAATTTGATGGAATTGCCTTTCAACGAGTTCGATATCATTTTGGGCATGGATTGGTTGGTTAAGCACCGGGCGAAATTGGATTGTCTTTGGCGGATGTCAATAAGGACGGTGGAGGATAAAGAAATAGTTATGATAGGCAAACGAAGGAATTACTTGGCAAATGTGGTATCTGTATTAAAGGCAGAAAAGTTGATGCGGAAGGGGTATGGAGTATTTCTAGCTTTTATTAGTGCTTTAGATGCCAAAGAGTTGTCAGTGGAAGATGTGAGAACAGTGAAGGAATTTCCAGATGTATTTCCTGAAGAACTTCCTGGCATACCTCCGATCGGGAAGTGGAATTTGGTATTGAGCTCTTGCGAACAGCTCCGGTGTCCATTGCTCCTTATAGAATGGCACCGAAGGAGTTGGCGGAGCTTAAAGCTCAAATTCAAGAATTGTTGGATCGAGGTTTTATTCGACCGAGTATGTCTCCGTGGGGAGCACCGGTTTTGTTTGTTAAGAAGAAAGATGGGTCGATGCGTATGTGTATTGACTACAGGCAATTAAATAAATTGACGATCAAGAATAGGTACCCTCTGTCAAGAATTGATAACCTGTTTGATCAAATGAAGGGAGCTTCTGTTTTCTCCAAAATTGATTTGAGATCGGGTTATCACCACTTAAGGTGAAAGAAGCGGATATTCACAAGACGGCTTTCGAACTCGTTATGGACATTATGAGTTTTTGGTGAGGCCGTTTGGGTTGACCAATGCACCAAATGCATTTATGGATATGATGAACCGGTCTTTCAACCATATTTAGACCGGTTTGTGGTGGTATTCATAGATGACATTCTCGTATATTCAAGGAATGAAGAGGAGCATGACTCGCATTTGCGAATTGTATTGGAGTTACTTGAGATAATCAATCTGTATGCCAAATTCGGTAAATGTGAATTCAGTTAAGGGAAGTGACTTTTTGGGTCATGTGGTATCACCAAGGAATAAGGGTAGATCCTCGGAAGATTGAGGTCAGTATTGGATTAGAAAACACCAAAGTCGATGAGTGAGATTCGGAGTTTCTTGGGTTTGGTGGTTACTATAGATGCTTTGTTGAGGGTTTTCGTTGATTGCTGCACTCTAACTAAGCTTTTGCGAAAGGGAGTACCATATATATGGACCGATAAAACAACAAGAAAGTTTCGAGAAATTGAAGAAGATTTTAACTAAGCGCCATCTTCGATTCAACCGAGGCTGGAAAGGAGTTTATAGTTTATCGCGATCGTCACACACGGGCTTAGGATGTGTATTGATGCAAAGTGGGAAAGTGGTGGCTTATGCTTCTCATCACCGAGACCGCACGAAGTAAACTACCCTACTCACGACTTGGAGTTAGGCTGCAGTAGTGTTTGCTCTAAAGATTTAGAGGCATTACCTCTACGGTGAAAAGTCTATCATCTATACGGATCACAAGAGTCTTAAGTATCTTCTTACTCGTAAGAATTAAACTTGAGACAACGAAGATGGGTGGAGTCTGTTAAAGGACTATGATTTCTCAATCGAGTATCATCCTGGAAAAGCTAATGTGGTAGCGAGACGCGCGTTAAGTCGTAAGGTGGTATCTCGATTTGAGAACAATGTTTGCCCATTTGAGTTTGTACGAGGATGGTAGTCCGATAAGCGGAACTTGGTGAAGCCTCCGTGGTTAGAGCAAATCAAGGAAAAACAGATATCGAGATAAGAAGTTGGGACTTTTAATTCAACAAGTTGAAAATGGTGGAATAGAGGATTTTAGCATAAACGCGAAGGTGTGTTATGTTTTCGTGGGAGAGTTTGTATGCCTAAGGACTCAGATCTGAGACAAATGATTCTACGGGAGGCGCATAGTAGCCCTTATGCTATGCATCCCGGAGGAAATAAGATGTATCGGGATCTTCGTGAACAATATTGGTGGCCATGGTTGAAGCGTGAGATTTACGAATTTGTGGGAAAATGTTTAACTTGTCGCAAAGTGAAGGCGAGCATCAATTGCCGTCGAGATTATTACAACCGTAAAGATTCCTCTTTGGAAATGGGAGCGGATAACAATGGATTTTGTTAGTGGGTTACCTTTAACACCTACTAAGAAAAATTTCGTTTGGGTAATTGTTGATCGTTTGACGAAGATCGCTCATTTTCTACTAGTTCGCATGCGGATTACTCGTTACGAGTTGGCTAAGCCGCATGCGTATCCGAAATCGTGAGGTTGCATGGGGTACTTGTGTCTATTATATCGATAGGGATCCTAGGTTTACGCACACGGTTTTGAAAGCTTTGCATGAAGCTTTGGGAACAAAGCTAAACTTCGATGACGGCTTTTCATCCTCGATCGATGGTCAATCGAAAGAGTAATTCGGATTCGGAAGACATGTTAAGGGATGTGTAATCGACTTCAAAGGTAGTTGGGAGGATTTTCTACCGTTGGCGTAATTTGCTTACAACAATAGCTATCGATCTAGCATTCGATGGCACCCTACGAGGCATTATATGGTCGTAGGTGTCGTTCTCCTAGTTGTTGGACCGAATTGGGCGAACGACAGATGTTAGGTCCCGAGCTGATCTCTCAAACGGAAGAAAAAGTAAAAGCTATTCGAGCACGGTTAAAGGAAGCTTCGATAGACAAAAGTCGTATGCACGATCTGAAGCGTAGAAGTATCGAGTATCTTTGTGGGGATCAAGTTTTCTTGAAGGTCTCACCTTGGAAGAAGATTTTCGTGTTTGGGAAGAAGGGCAAGTTGAGTCCTAGATACATTGGACCATATCGTGTGGTGAAGCGTGTTGGTCCAAAGGCCTATCGAGATCGAATTACCTTCTGAGTTGAGTCGATTCATAATGTTTTTCATGTTTCCATGCCGAGGCGCTATAGATCGGATCCTTCGCACATAGTACCGGGTAGAAGAAGTGGAGTTGAATTCGGACTTGTCTTTTGAGGAGGAACCAAAGGAAATCTTAGACCGAGATGTTAAGGTGCTAATAAAGAAAACCGTGCCGTTGGTCAAGGTTTTATGGCGTAATCACGGAGTGGAGGAAGCTACGTAGGAGCCTGAAGATGTAATTCGGCAACAATACCCTCACTTTTTTCAACCAGGTAAATTTCGAGGATGAAATTTTCTTTAAGGAGGGTAGAGTTGTAACACCTTAAAAATCCGAGTCTTGATATATTGCATGTTTTGGTGATTAGTTTATAAAGGAAAAATTTTCTTATTACTTTTCGTGCCTATGATAGTCCTGAAGAAGAGTATAGAATTATTCGGTTATGGAATAATTTTTAGTTTTGAAAATTTATTGAAGTGGAGCAAGTGGCATTGACACTTAAGTTAATTTAAGTGTTAATAAGTGACATAAGATGAGTAATGGCAAGGTGGTGTTGGCGCATGGGTTATAGCATGAGGGGAGTGGTTCGAATCCCTTGGATGGCATTTTGACAACTTTTATTTTGCTCTTCTATGGTAAGTGTCGTCAAGCTTATTTATGGTAAGTGTTGACCTTGTTATTTTTGGTTAGTATATCAAAGGAATAAGGTAAGAGTGAATTTATGGTAGGGAATCAAGAAAATATGGAAAGATATGGAGACATAGGGCAAGTATCAAGGAAAGTGTTTGGAAACAAATTCATGGTCATTTGACCAATGAATTTGGACGGCAATATGGCTAGGGGGAAGGTTGGCCGAATTTTGCTAGTAGCTTGGTAAGGTTTAGGAGTTTGCTTTTGGTCATTTTAGTTTTTGTGCAAAATTTTGCATTCCTCTTCTCAACTTTTCCCTTTGGCCGAAATTGATCTTTTGGTAAGCCTTGATTATTTTGACCATTTGGTCATTTTTGCTTTTCACTTTAGTGTTCAATTTTGTGCATTTCTCATAGTGCCGATTCTACCAACACCAAAAAGCCATTCTTTACTTTTCTTCTCCCCATTGCCGAATATACATTGCTCCCAAAACTCATCTCTTTCTTTCTTTCTCTTTTATTCTTTTTGAAAATTGAAACAACATCATCATCATTTTTCTCTCATCTTTTATTCTTGATACTCATACTTTCTCTATTATTTTCTCTCATGGCCGAATGTTGATGTACCCATAGCCGAATCTTTTTTCTATTTTTTTTGGTCATATAGCCGAATCCTCCATCTTGCACAAACATCTTTCTCAATCGTCTCTTTCCAATCGTTGATAATAGTGCGATAGCGGAAGATCGAAAATCAAGTGTTCGTGGGTATCTTAGAATGTTGGAATCGATTTAAGGTGATAAAGGAACGTTTGATCGATTCTCATATTTTGGAACAAGGATCTTTGTGGTAAGCAAATTTCACCCTTAAACCCTTAGTCATATTTCGATGTAATATTAGATTGGATTAACGATCTTTTGTCTTTGAAGACAATCAAAATAGGGAAGAAAAGGGCGGTGAATAGTGTTCAGAAGCGGGGTGGTTCCGTTATTCCCCCTAAGTTTAAGCGAAGAATTTGTTTCAAAGAATCCGGGATTTCCCACCGGGTTGCGGACGTTCATCCGCGGAGAATCAACTGTTCAAAGTCGTTCGTACTCCTGAACCATTATTTGTTCGTGGATTTGATTCGGTTAACGAACCATCAATCGGGGAGAAACCGCAAGTAGAAGTAGTTCGAAAACCCGAGGGTAAAATTTTAGATCGGTATTTTTAGATCGGTTTCATTAATAAATTATAGTGTTCTAATTATCATGATACGTATAGGTGTTGACGAGCGGGAAAGTCTAGTTCTCACTATAACCAGGTGTGTACCTTCACACTTATCTTTCGGGTTAGATACTAAACCGTAAGAAATTTGATAAATCGTAAAAATGGCCAAATCGAAAATGTTGTAGTAATTAGTACTTTTGTGTAAATGCATGAAAACGGCTAAACCGAGAAATTTACCATAAAACTGCTAGATCGATAAATTGGGCCATAAAACTGCTAGATCGATAAATTGGGCCATAAAACTGCTAGATCGATAAATTGGGCCATAAAACTGCTAGATCGATAAATTGGGCCATAAAACTGCTAGATCGATAAATTAGGCCATAAAACTACTAGATCGATAAATTGGGCCATAAAACTGCTAGATCTATAAATTGGGCCATAAAACTGCTAGATCGATAAATTGGGCCATAAAATTGCTAGATCGATAAATTGGGCCATAAAACTGCTAGATCGATAAATATGGGCCAAAGTTTGCTAGATCGCTAATGGGCCAAAAACCCTCTAGTTCGAGATATGGGCCAAAGTTTAATACTATATTGTTAATAGGCCCAAATGAAAGGTTTTATTAAAGACTCATTTGTGTTATGGGTTACTTGATAAAATTTTTATGATTTAAAGTTTGTTATTCATACATAATTGCATGGGATGGGATTTGATGAAGAGAAGAAAGGCCTGTGGCCACATATCTAGTTCGGTGGCTCTGCCACAAATTTTGGCTTAATGCCTCTAGTTCGGTGACTATGTCACAATCTAGTTCGAGTAGTGCACTACAATATTATTAAAAGGCTTAATGCCTACGATTGGTGTGTTTGGCGGGGTGGGTTGACTTGATCCCCACAGTGTCTTTGGTTGAGTACGGAGGTGTGTAGCGGATGGAAAATTAGGCTTGGTTTGGGAAATTCATTTTTACATGCATTTTATATATTTATTTCATATTTATATTGTTGAAATTTGTAATTAGGCTCAAGCCCAAATTAATGCCTTGATGGTCTGGCCCAACAACGGTGGTAAGTGGGTTACACACTGAGTTCTTTGTAACTCACCCCGTTTTATTACCCATTTCAGGTAATGGAAATTGATGTGGACTTGAGCCGGGGATGACTTGGTGGAGGCCATACTACGAGCATGGGTTTTTATATACTATGAACTTTATTTAAGTTATTCATTTTATTTACTATTTTGGGTATGATGTAATAAGGCCTCTAATTATGTTTTTATGGATTTTTATGTGTGGATGGATTTAATTTTGTTTAAGACTCTCATTATGGGCTTATGCTAAATTTTTAAAGTTTTCTTAAACATTGCGTTTTATAACATTTTGAAACACCTAAATTACTCTTTTAAATTCTTTCAAGTTCTTTTAAAATTACTTAAAGGTTTTGACAAATATATTTTAAATAATAAGATTTTCAAACGAGTAATTTCTTAAATCATCAATTTTGAATTATCGTACTAAATTTTTGTTAACCTCTATTTCCAAAAGGTTTTGGTAGTAATGTTTTACTTTAATCACTAGAGAATTAAATGAATATTCGATTGGTGTGACTAACCGAATCTCGTCTAAACGCATAGACCTGGTTTGGGGTGTTACATAATGAATTGTTCTTTATGGGATATTGTGAGATTATGGAAAAGTGACTAATATGTTATATAAGAACATGGGTGTATTAATTTTGAAATGTAACATAATTAGGTATATCATTTACCTGTTTAAATAGTTGATATGTATAATAAAGTATTCAAGTTGTTTAGCATAATATTCGAATTGTACATGGAATGAATGACTAAACATGTAGTTTATTTGATTAATGATATGTATTAAAATAATTAAGTATAAGATGAGTTTGATATTTGTTAATAAATGAAATTGAAATAATGAATGTCTTATTGTTTGGTAAGTATAAGATGATAGATATGTTTGAATTTATAAAGATTAGTTTGGTTTGATTTAAATAGAGTATAAGCAACCTCATTCTGTTTGGATGATTCAATACATAAACGCTAGCTTTAATTTGAATGTTAAGTATGTGTCTTTGATCTGAATGTTAAGTATGTGAATATAATATGTTATGTAGTGATTATTTTTACTCTTGAATTTACATGATATGTTTAAAAAAAATGCCTGTTCTGAGTGATGTCTTATTCGATAATGCCTCGTAACCCTAATCCGGCGACAGATACGGGCTAGGGGTGTTACAGGTAGACAGAGCCTGTAAGGCGGAGGACTAGTTAAAGAAAAAAAGAATGCTGAAAACGAGTCTCGCGACTCGAAGAATAGACTATTAGGCAAGTCATTCCAATCCTCATCAAAGAAGTTAAGAGATTTCACTATTTGATCAGCCACTTCAGCTGGGTTTTCGAGCAGGAGTAAGGGTAGACAGTACCCGGGGTCTAAGGCTCAGACTACTTCGGTCGCTAGTGTTGGCAGCGCTCAACCGCGTAGACCGGAATGCCCGCAATGTGGCAGACGCCATCCCGGTGAGTGTTGAGCAAACGAGAAGGCTTGTTTCAAGTGTGGATCTCTAGACAATTTTATCAGAGATTGCCCTGAGGCGGGTGAGAAAGAGAAGCCTCAGAATGCAAGACCGGGAAGTACTGCTAGGGGAAAACCACAGACAAACTCGGGAAATAAAATGAGTAGGAAGAATTCATCTAGAGAGCAGACTGCAAAAGTTGAGAGTAGAGCACCGGGGAGAACATATGCCATTCGTGCTCGCGAAGAGGCGTCCTCCCCCGACGTGATCACGGGTACATTTTCTCTCTATGATACTCATGTTGTAGCTTTAATTGATCTGGGGTCTACCCACTCGTATATTTGTATGAAATTAGTCTCTAGCATGAGTATGCCTGATGAGTCTACTGAATTTGTGATAAGAGTGTCAAATCCCCTAGGAAAATGTGTGTTGGTCGATAGAGTATGCAAAGGTTGCCCTTTGATGATTAAGGGTCATTATTTTTTGGCTAATCTCATGTTGTTGCCGTTTGATGAATTCGATGTCATCCTTAGGATTGATTGGTTAACTACTCATGATGTGATAGTGAATTGTGGAAGGAAGTTTATTGAGTTAAAGTGTGAAAGTGGGGATCTTATTTGTGTTGAATCAAATGAGCAAGACAGATTGCCAAAGAGTGATATCTTCCTTCTTGACTCGACTAGTATCTAAGAAAGTGCAAGCTTACCTTTCTTTTGTGATGAATGCTAGAGAGACTGAGTTAAGAATTGAATTAGTGCCCATAGTATGTGCGTATCCAGATGTTTTCCCAGAAGAATTGCCAGGGCTACCTCCGGTTAGAGAGATTGAATTTGGGATTGTGTTAGCTCCTGGTACTGCCCCCATTTCTATTGCTCCATACAGAATGGCTCCAACCGAGCTAAAAGAACTGAAGGCGCAGTTACAAGAGTTAACGGATAAAGGCTTCGGAAGACCGAGTTATTCTCTGTGGGGTGCTACCGTATTATTTGTGAAGAAGAAAGATGGTTCCATGAGGTTATGTATAGATTATTGGCAACTCAATAAGGTAACTGTGAAGAACAAGTATCCGTTGCCAAGAATCGATGATTTATTTGATCAATTGAAGGGAGCCACGGTATTTTCCAAGATAGACTTGAGGTCTGGATATTATCAATTAAGAGTGAAGGACTCGGATGTGCTGAAAACCGCATTTCGGACAAGGTATGTCCACTATGAATTTTTGGTCATGCCTTTCGGTTTGACCAATGCCCCTGTAATTTTCATGGATTTGATGAATCGTATCTTTCGACCGTATTTGGATAAATTTGTGGTAGTCTTTATCGATGATATATTGATCTATTCTTGGGATGAGAACGAGCATGCTGAACATTTGAGAATGGTTCTGCGAATTTTGAGAGATAAATAATTATATGCCAAGTTTAGTAAAAGTGAATTTTGGCTTAAGGAAGTTGGGTTTTTGGGGCACATTGTCTCGGGAGATTGAATCAGAGTTGACCCGAGTAAGATCTCAGAAATTGTGGATTGGAAGCCACCAAGGAATGTAATCGAGGTTAGGAGTTTTCTGGGCCTAGCTGGCTACTATAGACATTTTGTCAAGGGGTTTTCCCTAATTGCTACTCCGATGACGAGGTTGTTACAAAAAGATGTAAAGTTTGAATGGACAGAAAAGTGCCAATAGAGTTTTGAGAAGCTAAAGGCGTTGTTGACTGAAGCTCCTGTTTTAGTGCAACCGGAGCTAGGAAAAGAATTCGTGGTTTACAGTGATGCATCCATGAATGGATTAGGTTGTGTACTCATTCAAGAGGGCATGGTGATAGCCTATGCCTCTAGACAGTTAAAGCCGCACGAGAAGAATTACCCGACCCACGATTTGGAGTTAGCTGCAATTGTATTTGCACTAAAGATTTGGAGACACCATTTGTATGGTGAGAAATGTCGGGTGTTCAAGGATCATAAGAGCCTAAAATATTTGATGACTCAAAAGGAGTTGAATCTAAGGCAGAGAAGATGGTTAGAGCTAATAAAAGATTACGAGTTAGTAATTGACTACCATCCGGGAAAGGCGAACGTAGTCGCCAATGCCTTAAGTAGGAAATCCCTGTTTACGCTGAGAGCCATGAATACACGGATGGCTTTGTCAGATGATGGTTCTATTCTAGCTGAGTTGAGGGCTAGACCGATGTTTCTCCAAGAGATTTGTGAAGCTCAGAAAGGTGACAATGATTTACAAGCTAAAAGAGTTCAATGTGATTCAAATGTTGAGTTGAACTTTCGGATAAATCCTGATGGATGTTTGATGTTCCGAGGTAGGGTCTGTGTACCCAGAGATGATGAGCTTATTCAAAAGATTCTGCATGAAGCACATAGTGGATGTTTGTCTGTACATCCAGGCAGCACGAAGATGTATAATGATTTAAAGAAATGGTATTGGTGGCCGTGTATGAAGAAAGACATTTCCGAGTTTGTTTCGAGATGCCTAATTTGTCAAAAAGTGAAGGCTGAACATCAAGTACCTTCAGGTCTACTTCAGCCTATTATGGTTCTCAAGTGGAAATGGGACCGTATTACTATGGACTTCATGACGGGTTTACCGTTGACGCCGAAAAAGAAAGATGTCGTGTGGGTCGTAGTGGATAGACTCACAAAGTCAGCCCATTTTATACCAGTACTGGTCGACTACTCGCTTGATAAGTTGGCGGATTTGTACGTGACAGAAATAGTAAGACTTCATAGAGTAATGTTGTCGATTATTTTGGATAGAGATCTGAGATTTACGTCACAGTTTTGGAAAAAGTTGCAAGAGGCCTTAGGCACAAAATTGAGCTTCAGTACAGCTTTCCATCCGCAAATCGATGGGCAGTCGGAGAGAGTAATGCAGATACTTGAGGACATGCTTCGATGTTATGTTTTGGAATTCCAGGGTAATTGGGAGAAATACTTACCGTTGGTGGAATTCGCCTACAATAATAGCTTTCAGTCGAGTTTGAAGATGGCGCCTTATGAGGCACTAAATGGGCGTAAGTGCCGAACGCCCCCGTATTGGACTGAACTTAGGGAGAATCAGATTCACGGTGTAACAGCCCGATTTGGGGCTAGTCAGAATAGTGGTTTCGAGACCACTAAACTGAGGTTAGGGAAAATTATTTTGATGTTATTTTATGTGTTATAGCATTAAAATAAGGCTATGTGGAAATTTCGGTGCTTTAATTTTAGCTATAGCATGCTTAATTATGAAAAGGGACTAAATCGCATAAAGTGCGAAAGTTCTATTTTTCAAGGTAGAGGTACCTAATAGCTATAGAATTTTAAATGGAGGTCTTTAAAGTGAAATTAGGCCAATAAATGAGTGTTGGCCGACCATATGATATAGGGAGACAAGAGCATTTAATTTTTGGTCAAAATTGGGTGAATTAGGTGGGAAAAGATGAATAAAATATGGTAAAAAGAAAAACTATCATCTTTTACTATTCACTCTCCATCTCCACCGAAAATTTCATGATTAGAGGGGTTTTGAAAGCTTGAAAATTTCAGCAACTCATCTTCTCTACAAGTAAGTGATTTTGGTGGTGTTATTTGATAATTTTTGTACTTTTGGAGTCCTCAAAGCTTAATCTAGCTAATGAGAGGACTAGTTTGTGATATGGTTGAAAGTCTAGGGACTTGCCATGAGAGATTTTATGTTTTTAGCTGAATTTTTATGGATGAAAATGAATGTTAAGGAGTTGTGAAACAACTTTTGTGAAAGGTGTTTGCATAAAAACACCTAAATAGGAATTAAATGCAAAGATTGAATTTGTGTCATAAATGCATGAAATAGTTGGAATTGTGAGTAGTTGTAAGAGAAATAAATGTTCAGCTAGGCTTGTTTAATGAGAAAGTGAGTTGAAGAATAAATAACGAGCCTAGAGGCAAAATCGTAATTTTGCCATAGTATAAGGGCAAAATGGTCATTTTTGCCTAAGTGTAGATTTTGATGCATTATGATCATGGAATGATCTAAATGAGTGAATTCTATTGTTATAGATCAAGAAGAGCGTGGAATCAACCTTGACCGTGGAAAAGGCAAGGTTACGAATTAAACCGCAATCGAAACATTTTGAAACGAGGTAAGTTTACGTGTAAATGATGCATTTTACATACACCTTGTTGTTAATTGGTGCATGGCCTAATTGAGAATATGTATGATTAAAGTGAATTGAATGTGGTAGTTATTGATTAATTATCGTATGAATTACGAAATGGATATGTAAGTGTGTAATGACAACACATAATGGTGGGCTAAGTGCGATACCACCTTATTACTTAATTACGATGGGCTGTGTGGGATACCATCGTCTATTTATCATTTGGTGGGCTATGTGCGATACTACCGTAACTATTCTTTTTGGTGGGCTATGTGCGATACCACCCTATTAACTATTGATGGTGGGCTAAGTGCGAAACCACCGAGTGATTTGGAATTGTGGTTGGAGTAGTGAGAAATTATGATTTGTAGTATCATGAGAAATTGTGGTGTTAAGTGCAGGGATGCAAGTGAATGAATGTAAGCATTAAGCTTGTGATATGGTTGGAATGTGATAAGAGACAAAATGAGTAATCATGATTGTGAATTTGGATTGTATTTGTTTAGTATAATGCTATTTGTTGTTTAGCACATACTATGATGTTAATTGTTTATATGTAAACGTACTAAGCTTAAAGCTTACTCCCTTTCTCTTTCCCTTGTTTTATAGAGTTTAAGAGCCGGATCAGAATACGCAGATTACCAGAAGATCGCCCACACTATCAGCTTATCTCAGTATATCTAGACTTAGTGATTTTGAGTATGGCATGTATAGGGGCTAGACTAGGTTTATTGTTTTGTTATTTGGCCAAGTGTGTTGGCCCCTTTTTGAGAAACTCTTGTTTATATAGGCATGGTTGTGGCTCTTTTTGTTATATATATATATATATATGAAAAGATGTAGTTATTCATGGAAGTTTATATTGCAAAATATGAGTTGTTTGGTGATCTATTAAATGGATCCATATTGTGTGAGTTAGGGGAATGAAGAGAGCTTGGCAAATAGCCTTGCTCTTGTCCACATAGGCACACGAGCGTGTGTCTAGGCCGTGTGTGACACACGGCCAGTCCCCTGGGCGTGTGCCCAGGCCATGTGAAGTCTGCTCCTTGAATTTGGGATTTAAATCGTCACACGGCTGAAGCACACGGACGTATGACAGGCCGTGTGGATTAAGTCAGAGGGGACCACGGGCTAGCCACATGGGCTTGCACTAGGCTGTGTGATACAAGTCAGTGTCGACCACGGGTGTCGAACACGGGCGTGTGAAATGACACACGGGTGTGTCCCATTCCACACGGGCATGTGAAATGACACACGGGCGTGTCCCATTCCACACGGGCGTGTGGCCCCTGTTTAGGTGAAAAATTTTAAGATTGCAAATGTTTTCGGTAGGGTTCTGAATCCCCTTGTATGTATGTGGGAGGCCGCGAAAATCCTTAATGAAGTTGTTGTGATGGCAATAGAGATGTGTCTAGTTTAAACTAAAAGTTATTGGTTGAAGTTGTGTGGTTAAGTGGATTAAGTCCGATAATGCCTCATACCTGGTTTCGGCGTAGAATACGGGTAAGGGGTGTTACATTTAGTGGTATCAGAGCTATGGTTTAGTCAGTTCCCTGACTACCGTAGCGTATATAAGAGTCTAGCTACACATGCCATAAGCGTATAATGATAGTGTGGTGGCTTCTGATGATTCTAAACTTTTTTTATATAGTATATGGATCCCGATCAATCGGCTGCTGATGACGCAGCTAGTAATGCACCGGCTCTCGCGCAAGGGACCGCGCCTGTGCAGAGTGGACCCGAGACTAGGGGTCAAGGAGAAGAGGCTTGGGAATCCTTTCTCCAAATGATGAGTAACTGGTACACGGAGTATGTACGAGCAAACCCCAATGCTCAACCTCCTCCACCCCCTCCTATACCTCAGCCAGTTCCAGTGGCTCCTCAAGGTATAGATTTAGTGAGGATAAAGAAGTCCCCAGTAGACAAGATTCGGAAGCAAGGGACTGAGGAGTTTAGAGCCAATATAGATGATGACCCCGAGCTGGCGGAGTTCTGGCTTGAGAACTCAGTGAGGGTGCTTGATGAACTCTCCTGTACACTTGAGGAGAGCTTAAAATGCGTCGTGTCTTTGCTGAGGGACTCGGCATACCATTGGTGGAAAACGTTGACATCAGTGGTTCCTAAGGAGAGAGTAACGTGGGACTTCTTTCTGGAGGAGTTTCGAAAGAAGTATATAAGTCAGCGATTTATTGACCAGAAATAGAAGGAATTCCTTGAGTTAAAGCAATGAAAGATGACTGTGGCGGAATATGAGCGCGAATTTGTTAGGCTCAGTAAGTACGCGCAAGAATGTGTGTCAACAGAAGCTATTTTATGCAAGAGGTTTGAAGATGGACTGAATGAGGATGTCAAACTTTTAGTCGGGATTTTAGAACTAAAAGAATTTGTGGTATTGGTGGATAGGGCCGGTAAGGCCAAAGAATTGAGTAAGGAAAAGATGAAGGCCGTGAGTGAGGCTCGGGATGCAAGAAAAAGGCCAATGAGTAAATCCTATCAAGCTCAATCGAAGAGGTCCAAGAAAATGAACCCTCAGACGACTGCATCAGTTGGATATTCACAAAAAGAGCGAGGCAACACGTATTCAGGTTCGAGAGTTCAAGCCACTTCGATGGCAATATGGGCAATCCGAAGTCTAAATCGGAGTGTCCAATTTGTGGAAGACAACACACGGGGGAGTGTTGGGGGAATAACAGAAACTGTTACAAGTGTGGTTCACCCGATCATTTCATCCGAAATTGTCCTGAGAGGGATGACAAGGAAAGGAAGCAAGAGATAAGATCAAGCAATGTATCTTCAAAGGGTAGGCCACAAAAGAACCCGGGGAGTGGGACTAGTGGTAGAGGTGCGTCACGAGACTCTGCTGTGAGACCGGAGAGTCGGGCACCTGCAAGGACCTATGCCATTCGCGCTCGCGAAGAGGCATCATCTCCAGATGTGATAACGGGTATTTTTTTCTCTTCATGACACCTCTGTTATTGCTTTAATTGATCCGGGGTCTACCCATTCTTATATTTGCTTGAGATTGGCATCTAGTTTATGTATGACTATTGAGTCTACGGAGATTGTGGTAAAGGTTTCAACCCGTTAGGTAAACATGTGTTAGTTGACAAGGTGTGTAAGAAGTGTCCTTTGACAATTAGGGGTCATTGTTTTCTGGCAAACCTTATGTTGTTGCCGTTTGATGAATTTGACTTAATTCTTGGAATGGATTGGTTGACTACCCATAGTGTTTTAGTGAACTGTGGTAGTAAATTTATTGAATTGAGATGTGAAAATGGAGATGTTGTTCGAGTTGAATCAGGTGGGTCAGATAGTTTACCGGTGATGATCTCTTCCTTGGTGGCTGAGAAATATTTGAGAAAAGGATGTGAGTCCTATCTCTCTTTTGTATTGAATACTCAAGAGTCTGAAGTAAGGATTTAAATAGTGCCGGTGGTATGTGAGTATCCGGATGTATTCCAAGAAGAGTTACCCGGATTGCCTCCAGTTAGAGAGGTCGAGTTTGGGATTTAGTTAGCTCTGGGAACGGCACCTATTTTGGTTGCTCCATATAGGATGGCACCATTAGAGTTGAAAGAACTGAAGGTTCAGTTGCAAGAGTTGATGGATAAGGGATGTAACACCCCTTAACCCATATCCGTCGCCGGATTAGGGTTACGAGATATTACCAGAAGAATTCAATTTACGTATACTCTCATAATCACATAGATAATATTCACGATCATTTATATATTGAACTTTTTATAACTAAACATATGAATCATACTCCATAGTTCAATCAAATTTCATTTCGAATGTATATCATAATTACTAGCCAATGTACATATCTCAAGCTACCCAAATACCTTATAATACAAATAGGTATATAAATCATGAATTTATTATTCAAGACTAAATGCGGCATTAAAATGGATATTATGAGCAAGCTTACAAATCGTATTTATTAAAGCCAAACACCCTTTTTTTTCGATTACAAGATCATTTACAAATAACCCTATTATTATTCTATCTTGCAAAACATCTTTTACAGTTATGATCGATCAACTCAAAGTATACCTAGGTCATTAGCATATTAGCATTCATAATAGCATTTTAAATTTTTCTTTGCTCAACTAATTCATCTCATTAGCCATTTTGACATAATGTGCATATATATATATGAATCTATAATTTCAATTAACAGATAATCAACCGAAACCAAATTTCTCATTGAATCTATGGCGTAATCACAACTTCGTGTAACATTACATTATGCCAAACGTACATATACCATAACTGAATTATCAAAACCAAACACTCAAACATTTAATAAAGAACATATAAAATCAAGTTTAGACCAAAGGGTCAAGCTATTTTCACAAGGTACTATGATCATGATTCCTCAACTTTTAACTAAGTAAAAGACTAATTAAATCAAGTACATCACTCACAACCATATATACCATGAAATAAACTTTCTAATCAAACTATTAGCAAGGCCGAATATTATCAACATTAATACCATGACCAACGTTACCAAATCATACTCAAACATAAATACATAGCCATTTTCGCATGGCATATGTATATATATATATATATTTACATGACTATTAAACACATCCCAAAAGACTAAATCAATACATGCCATAAGTTTCAAAAGAAAACATCTTATAGATACCAAGGTAGGTGATAGTATGATGAACTTCCAAGATGATCCCCAAGCGCAGCCAAGCTCCAAAAAGAGAACTACAAAATCAAAACATCCAAGAACAAAGTAAGCTTCCACAGCTTAGTATGATTAAGCAGTTTACACTTATAAATATATATATAAGATCTCATTCAAGATTTCGAAGCTTACTTATTGATAATACCCATATCAAACATCGCAAACAATTACAAATTTAATTCATCTCCACATCATATGCTTATACTAACTTCCATATATCCTCATCACACTAAGAAACTAACACACATGTCATATAATTACTAAATCTTCTACTTACATTCCAAGCTACCAAAAGTCTCAAGCTAATAGGTATAATACATACCTCTAGTTTACTTACCTTCCCAAACTTAACCGATAGGATATAACAAATGGCAATATACTCGTACATTTCTGTATACTTAATATCATTGTTAATAGAAACCCCTTTATCAATCTCATACCTGCACACTTGTTAATACGATTTAGTAACGTATCGCTCACATAGAGCCGTTACTTAACACATCTCGTAACGTATCGCTCACATAGAGCCGTTACTTAACACTTCTCGTAACGTATCGTTCACATAGAGCCGTTACTTAACTCATCTCGTAACGTATCGCTCACATAGAGCCGTTATTTAACACTTCTCGTAACGTATCGCTCACATAGAGCCGTTACTTAACTCATCTCGTAATGTATCGCTCACATAGAGCCGTTACTTAACTCATCCCGTAACGTATCGCTCACATAGAGCCGTTACTTAACACTTCTCGTAACGTATCACTCACATAGAGCCGTTACATATATATAATTCACACACATAGTGCTTATGAACTCATTTCGCACCATTAGTGCCTTACATAATCGGTTATTCATTCGATTTGTATACACATATGAATGAAAATCAATCCAATTTGAATCACATATACTTACATTCACCAAGATATGTCAATAATATTTTCTATCCAAATTTTATATCACATTCGGCCAAATTCTTATATTAAGCATCCAACGAGTACATCTACGATTGATCACATTCAAACCTAACATCCCACATAATTTAATTTCATTATTAACATTCAATAGCTCTTTTCCATGAAATTTTGTTCAAGCTATAATTAACATCATACTCGACCAAATTCTTTTATCATACACCATGACACATTCGGCAATGTATATTTATACATATCTATCTTATTATAGTAAAAGTTTACATTGAAAATAAAATTTAATTTAACTCAATTGCTTAAATCATACCTCGAAATTCAACGGATTAGGGTTTTCCGGTTACTCGTTTAGCTTCGCCTTTCCTCGATCCAATCCCGTGTCTTTATGTTCTTGATCTAAAAGAATTCCAATTTAAGCTTATTTAAATATCTTTTCCTTCAATTTAATACAAAGATCACATAAATGGGTAAATTACCATTTTACCCCAGACATTTACAACTTTTACGATTTAATCCCTATTGCACAAAACACAAAATACACATAATTTGGAGTTACTCCTTTAGGGTCGAATACTACCAATGCCCATACAAGGCCATACAATTCTTTTATTTCACATTCGGACCCTAAGATTTTACAAATTTTACAATTCCATCCTAATTATTCAAATTTATCAAAATTTCCAATTCAAAGTATATTAGTTCAAAACATAACATCAATATTTTATCATCAACATTTCAAAACCTAAGCATTAATCAATGGTCGAATGTCAAACATACATCAAATTCAAAAATTCCAACATGGGTCGAGTAGTATTCGAAGCAACGATCTCAAAAACGTAGAAATTAACAAAAACCGAGCTAACCACATACCTTAATTTTGGTCTAAGAATGGCCGAACCAAGCTTTGCTTATTTCATCCTTCCTTTGCATGCATTCGGTCAAACAAAAAGATGAACAAACATCTTTCATTTTATGCTTTATTATCATATATATTAACTTTTTGTTTAATTACTATTATAACCTTACTTTATAATATAACAAACATTATAATATAAGGTTAGTTAAGTTCTTGGCCGGCCACTAACTTTAGGATGGTCTTTTTGCATTTAAAAAGCTTCCAAATCAAAAGACATCCTCAATTTGGTCCTAACACATTAAACCATCAAATTTTGACTTTACGCGATTAAGCCCATTTTAATAATTCGACCTTCAATCAATAAAATTAAATCACGAAATTTTCACACCTAGCAATCCACACACAACAGACTTGAAAATAATATTTTTAAAATTTTTCTGACTCGGATTCGTGGTCCCGAAACCACCGTTCCGATTAGGGCTAAATTCAGGCTGTTACAACTCTCCTCCCCTTAAAGGATTTTCGTCCCCAAAAATCTTACCAATGAATAAGTGTGGATAGCGTTCTTTCATTGATTCCTCGGTTTCCCAAGTTGCTTCCTCAACCCCATGCTTATGCCACATAACTTTAACTAAAGAGATTTTCTTGTTTCTTAACTCTTTCACTTCACGAGCTAGGATGTGAATCGGTTCTTCCTCGTAAGTCATATCGGGCTGAATTTCCACCTCAGATGGACTGATCACATGAGAAGGATCGGATCTACATCATCGGAGCATTAACACGTGGAAAACATTATGAATCTTTTCTAACTCATACGGTAACCTCAATCTGTACGCAACCGGCCCGATACGCTCAATAACTTCATATGGCCCAATAAACCTCGGACTCAGTTTTCCCTTACGACCAAATCTGAGTATCTTTTTCCATGGCGATACTTTCAAGTACACTCGATCACCCACCTGAAACTCTATATCCTTTCATTTCAGATCCGCGTACGACTTCTAACGATCTGATGCGGCTTTCAAACTTTCTCGGATTACTTTAACTTTCTGCTCCGTCTCTCTGATTAATCAACCCCGTGTATCTTGTCTTCACTTAGCTATAGGGGAGTACGACATTTACGACCGTACAAAGCTTCATAGGGTGCTATTTTGATACTTGATTGAAAGTTGTTGTTGTATGCGAATTCAATCAAAGGTAAATATCGTTCCCACGTACCTTCAAACTCAAGAATGCAACATCTCAACATATCCTCGAGTATCTGAATAACACGTTCGGATTGTCCATCCGATTGAGGGTGAAAAGCAGTGCTGAAGTGCAATTTAGTACCTAGAGCATCTTGCAGTTTCTTCCAAAACCGCGATGTAAACCTCGGATCCCTATCCAAAATAATAGAAACAGGTACCCCGTGCAATCGTACGATCTGCGATATGTACAACTCAGCTAACTTATCAAGTGAGAAATCATTACGTACCGAAATAAAATGAGCCGATTTCGTCAATCTATCAACAATAACCCAGATTGAATCTTTCTTACTCGGCGTCAAAGGCAAACCCGATACGAAATCCATAGTGACTCGATCCCACTTCCACTCAGGTATCATAATCGGCTGAAGTAGTCCCGATGGCACTTGATGCTCAGCTTTTACTTGTTGGCATATTAAGCACTTTGACACATAGTCTGAGATGTCTCGTTTCATACCATGCCACCAATAAAATTGTTTCAGATCATTATACATTTTAGTGCTACCCGGATGAATCGACAATTTATTACTATGAGCTTCATCACAAATCATTCGAATCAATTCAGGGTTCTTCGGTACACAGATCTGATTCTTGAACCGTAAACATCCTTCAGTATCTATATGAAAGTCTGACTCCGTACACGAGCTACAATGACTTTTCTTTATTTTTAATTCATCATCAACCTCTTGGGCTTCTCGAATCTGCTGCTCAAACAATGGTCTCACTTTCAACTCAGTAATGATCGCACCATCCTCAGTCATAGCTAAATTCGCATTCATTGCGTGTAGAATAAATAGCGACTTTCGGCTACGTGCATCAGCAACCACATTAGCCTTTCCCAGATGATACTCAATCACGAGCTCGTAATCTTTCAGCAATTCCAACCATCGCCGCTGTCTCAAATTCAGATCCTTTTGAGTCATTAAGTACTTTAGACTCTTATGATCTGAATAGACGTGGCATTTCTCACCGAAAAGATAGTGACGCCATATCTTCAAAGCAAAGACTATAGCGGCCAACTCGAGGTCGTGAGTCGGATAATTCCTCTCATGCGGTTTCAACTGTCTCGAAGCGTAGGCTACAACTTTACCCTCCTGTATTAACACACAACCCAGCCCATTTACGGATGCATCGCTGAAACTAACAAATTCTTTACCCGACTCTGGCTGAACAAGTACCGGAGCTTCCGTTAACAAAGTTTTCAGCTGATCGAAACTCTTCTGACACCTTTCTGACCACTCAAATTTAACATCTTTTTGCAATAGTTTAGTCATCGGAGCGGCTATCATAGAAAACCCTTTCACAAAACGTCTATAATATCCAGCAAGTCCCAGAAAGCTACGAATCTCAGAAATATTCTGCGGGGGTTTCCAATCAAGTATGGCCGAAATTTTACTCGGATCAACCCGAATACTCGATGCTGAAATAACATGCCCCAGGAAGCTAACTTCATTCAACCAAAACTCACATTTGCTGAATTTTGCGTATAATTATTTTTCAAGCAAAATTTGTAGCACTAATCTCAAATGCTCAGCATGCTCGGCTTCGTCTCGGGAATAGATCAGTATATCATCTATAAACACAACTACAAACCGATCTAGATACGGTCTAAATACTCGATTCATCAGATCCATAAAAACCTCAGGGGCATTAGTGAGCCCAAACGGCATCACCAAAAACTCATAATGGTCGTATCTTGTCCGAAAAGCAGTCTTCGGTATGTCCGATTCCCTAACTCGCAGCTGATAGTATCCTGATCTCAGATCAATTTTCGAGAACACCGAGGCTCCCTTAAGCTGATCGAATAAATTGTCGATACGTGGCAATAGGTATTTGTTCTTTACGATTACCTTATTGAGCTGTCGATAGTCAATGCACATTCTCAAGGTTCCATCCTTCTTTTTCACAAATAAAACTGGCACACCCCAAGGAAAGAAACTCGGCCTGGTGAAACCTTTATCCGTCAATTCTTGTAACTGAACCTTCAATTCTTTTAACTCAGTCGGTGCTCTGTACGGAGCTATCGAAATCGGGGTGGTTCCTGGCATTAGCTCAATCCCAAACTCTACCTCACGAACGGGTGGTAATCCCGGTAATTCCTCCGGAAACACATTTGGATATTCACTAACAACCGGTACCGATTCAATCTTCTTTTCAGTTACCTTGCTGTCAATCACGTACGCAAGATAAACTTCGCAACCCTTTCTCAAATACCGCCGAGCCAAAATTGAAGATATCACAGCAGGTAACCCATTCAGATCCGCAGACTCAATTCGAATTATCTCATTATTCTGGCATCTTAAATCAATAGTCTTTCGTCTGCAATTAACTATCACATCGTGAACTGTCAACCAATCCATACCGAGAATGATGTCGAACTCATCGAAAGGTAATAACATCAGATCAGCCGGAAAACACATGTTTCGAACCATCAAAGGGCAATTTTTGCACACTTTATCAACTAATACACATCGACCAAGGGGATTTGAAACCCGAATCATAAACTCAGTAGACTCAACAGGTAGAGTCTTGCTAGATACTAATGTCTTGCACACATATGAATGAGTTGAACCAGGATCAATCAAAGCAGTTACACTAGTATCAAAGAGGGTGAAAATACCGGTAATGACGTCTGGAGATGAAATCTCTTCTCTAGTACAGATGGCATAAGCTCTAGCCGGTACACGGGCATCTGATCGAACAACCGCATCTGTAGTCCCCCCCTGTGCACCACTCCTACCTCCCCCAAAACGAGATGGTCTGCCTCTGGCTGTAGTGCCGCTCGATCTTGCACTCTGAGCAGTACCCCTTTCAGCGGTCTTCGGGCAATCCTGAATGAAGTGGTCCTGCGAGCCACACTTATAACAAGTGTGAGAAATGGATTTACCCCAACACTCTCCAAAATGCCGTCTGCCACACTGATGACAGTCCGGTTTGCTTGATTTTATATTGCCAACACTAGCAACTGACGTAGCCGGTTGAGATTCCCTTGGCTCGATCCCTTGTGCGGGAGCGGGCGCCACACTCTCAACGTCATCAGCTATGACTCGCTCGAGATCAGGATCTATTACTATATAAGAAAATGAATACATTTTACTGTCAAAAGTCATCATACTGTCACAGCATAAATTATGGCATGTATAGATAGACTCATACGCGCTACATTAGTCCGAGAACCGACTAAACCGTAGCTGTGATACCAATCAAATGTAACACCCCTTAACCCGTATCCGTCGCCGGATTAGGGTTACGAGGTATTACCAGAAGAATCCAATTTGCGTATACTCTCATAATCACATAGATAATATTCACAATCATTTATATATTGAACTTTTTATAACTAAACATATGAATCATACTCCATAGTTCAATCAAATTTCATTTTGAATGTATATCATATTTACTAGCCAATGTACATATCTCAAGCTACCCAAATACCTTATAATACAAAATAGGTATATAAATCATGAATTTATTATTCAAGACTATATGCGGCATTCAAATGGATATTATGAGCAAACTTACAAATCGTATTTATTAAAGCCAAACACCCTCTTTTTTTTTTTTTTGATTACAAGATCATTTACAAATAACCCTATTATTCTTCTATCTTGCAAAACATCTTTTACAGTTATGATCGATCAACTCAAAGTATACCTAGGTCATTAGCATATTAGCATGCATAATAGCATTTTAAATTTTTCTTTGCTCAACTAATTCATCTCATTAGCCATTTTGACATAATGCGCATATATATATATATATATGAATCTATAATTTCAATTAACATATAATCAACCGAAACCAAATTTCTCATTGAATCTATGGCGTAATCACAACTTCGTGTAACATTACATTATGCCAAACGTACATATACCATAACCGAATTATCAAAACCAAACACTCAAACATTTAATAAAGAACATATAAAATCAAGTTTAGACCAAAGGGTCAAGCTATTTTCACAAGGTACAATGATCATGATTCCTCAACTTTTAACTAAGTAAAAGACTAATTAAATCAAGTACATCACTCACAACCATATATACCATGAAATAAACTTTCTAATCAAACTATTAGCAAGGCCGAATATTATCAACATTAATACCATGACCAACGTTACCAAATCATACTCAAACATAAATACATAGCCATTTTCGCATGGCATATGTATATATATATATATTTACATGACTATTAAACACATCCCAAAAGACTAAATCTATACATGCCATAAGTTTCAAAAGAAAACATCTTATAGAGTGCAGCTAAGCTTCGAAAAGAGAACTACAAAATCAAAACATCCAAGAACAAAGTAAGCTTCCACAGCTTAGTATGATTAAGCAGTTTACACTTATAAATATATATATATAAGATCTCATTCAAGATTTCGAAGCTGACTTATTGATAATACCCATATCAAACATCGCAAACAATTACAAATTTAATTCATGTCCACATCATATGCTTATACTAACTTCTATATATCCTCATCACACTAAGAAACTAACACACATGTCATATAATTACTAAATCTTCTACTTACATTCCAAGCTACCAAAAGTCTCAAGCTAATAGGTATAATACATACCTCTAGTTTACTTACCTTCCCAAACTTAACCGATAGGATATAACAAATGGCAATATACTCGTACATTTCCGTATACTTAATATCATTGTTAATAGAAACCCCTTTATCAATCTCATACCTGCACACTTGTTAATACGATTTAGTAACGTATCGCTCACATAGAGCCGTTACTTAACACATCTCGTAACGTATCGCTCACATAGAGCCGTTACTTAACACTTCTCGTAACGTATCGCTCACATAGAGCCGTCACTTAACTCATCTCGTAACGTATCGCTCACATAGAGCCGTTACTTAACACTTCCCGTAACGTATCGCTCACATAGAGCCATTACTTAACTCATCTCGTAACGTATCGCTCACATAGAGCCGTTACTTAACTCATCCCGTAACGTATCGTTCACATAGAGCCATTACTTAACACTTCTCGTAACGTATCGCTCACATAGAGCCGTTACATATATATAATTCACACACATAGTGCTTATGAACTCATTTCGCACCATTAGTGCCTTACATAATCGGTTATTCATTCGATTTGTATACACATATGAATGAAAATCAATCCACTGAATCACATATACTTACATTCACCAAGATATGTCAATAATATTTTCTATCCAAATTTTATATCACATTCGGCCAAATTCTTATATTAAGCATCCAACCAGTACATCTACGATTGATCACATTCAAACCTAACATCCCACATAATTTAATTTCATTATTAACATTCAATAGCTCTTTTCCATGAAATTTTGTTCAAGCTATAATTAACATCATACTCGACCAAATTCTTTTATCATACACCATGACACATTCGGCAATGTATATTTATACATATCTATCTTATTATAGTAAAAGTTTACATTGAAAATAAAATTTAATTTAACTCAATTGCTTAAATCATACCTCGAAATTCAACGGATTAGGGTTTTCCGGTTACTCGTTTAGCTTCGCCTTTCCTCGATCCAATCCCGTGTCTTTATGTTCTTGATCTAAAAGAATTCCAATTTAAGCTTATTTAAATATCTTTTCCTTCAATTTAATACAAATATAACATAAATGGGTAAATTACCATTTTACCCTAGACATTTACAACTTTTACGATTTAATCCCTATTGCACAAAACACAAAATACACATAATTTGGAGTTACTCCTTTAGGGCCGAATACTACCAATGCCCATACAAGGCCATACAATTCTTTTATTTCACATTCGGACCCTAAGATTTTACAAATTTTACAATTTCATCCTAATTATTCAAATTTATCAAAATTTCCAATTCAAAGTATATTAGTTCAAAACATAACATCAATATTTTATCATCAACATTTCAAAACCTAAGCATTCATCAATGGCCAAATGTCAAACATACATCAAATTCAAAAATTCCAACATGGGTCGAGTAGTATTCGAAGCAACGATCTCAAAAACGTAGAAATTAACAAAAATCGAGCTAACCACATACCTTAATTTTGGTTTAAGAATGGCCGAACCAAGCTTTGCTTATTTCATCCTTCCTTTGCATGCATTCGATCAAACAAAAAGGTGAACAAACATCTTTCATTTTATGCTTTATTATCATATATATTAACTTTTTGTTTAATTACTATTATAACCTTACTTTATAATATAACAAACATTATAATATAAGGTTAGTTAAGTACTTGGCCGGCCACTAACTTTAGAATGGTCTTTTTACATTTAAAAAGCTTCCAAATCAAAAGACATCCTCAATTTGGTCCTAACACATTAAACCATCAAATTTTGACTTTACGCGATTAAGCCCATTTTAGTAATTCGACCTTCAATCAATAAAATTAAATCACGAAATTTTCACACCTAGCAATTCACACACAACAGTCTTGAAAATAATATTTTTAAAATTTTTTTGACTCAGATTCGTGGTCTCGAAACTACCTGTAATATCCCGGGTTAGGGGGCTGTTTTGGTGTTGCATGATAATGCATGTTTGTAGTGTGCTGTGTTGCTGTTTTTATGTCTTAGGGGCTTAGCTATAGCTTAGGTGTATGGCTGAGTAAATTAGAAAATTTTGGTTTTTGAGCTAAGGCATTAGGAGCTGAGGAAGCTGGGGGCTTTTAAATTTATTTTGGGAGTTTGTTAGCACAAGAAATTAATTGGTGGAGTGGCAATGTAGGCGCCACTAAGGCTTGGAGTGGGTAACGCCTAAAGCAAGGTGGAGGCCTTGTGTTCGAGCTGCGGAGTGGCCACTTTTGGCACTCATTTTGACGGCATGGAGGGAGGAGTTTGTAGGCAGTTCAAACTCTGCCTATGACTTGGTCTCCACTTTCAAATGGAAGGTGTGGAGTGAAGATAGGAGTGTGACTTGGTCCACTCAATTCAAATGAGTGTATGGGAGCTTTTGGGGGGATATGGCCGAATATTTGGGGGAGTTTTGGGGAGTGGCCGGTTGTGGTAGTAAGTGGGAAGGCTAGGCCGAAATTCTATTTGGCATTTTGTTGTTTCGGTCAAAAAGGTAGGGAACAAAATTTCTTCTTTTGTCAACAGCTTAAACTGAAAATTCAAGAGAGTCTCTTATTCTTTTCTTCTTGGAAAAACAAAAATACCAAACCTCTAAGGCTTGCCGAATTTGTTTTGCTTTTCTTCCAACCTTCTTGTAGCCAATGCACTCTTGCATTTTCTCTTCTCCTTCACTGCATAAGTCGAAACTAGTACCAATTGTCTTCTTATTCATTTTCTTCTCTCTTCTTGAAAAACACTAGTCACAGAAACTCACCATTTCCCCAACCGATTTCTCCATTTCTTCTTGTCTATCTTTTTGGGTGTGCTAGAACCCATATCAACTTGCAAAACTTTCTTTTGTTCTTCTCAAAACTGTTGCGTAGTCTCTAATTCTTCTCTTGTTTGCACTCCATTTTTCACCTTTGGAAGCCGAATATAGGTGTGTGTAAAACACCAAGGCCGAACCTTCTCTCCCTCCCCCCTAGTGGTTTCTTGGCCGAATTTTGGTGTTGGGTGTTGGTAAGTGCAAGGCCGAATGGCCATATCTCCCTCTTTTGGTTCTTTATTTGGTTATGTTTTGGGTTAAGGGCCGATTATGGTCAGTTTGGAAGGATGTTAACCTTTGGTTATCATCTTGTGTTAGGGTCTTGGATATCAGCGATCGGTGGAGCCTTCTCTCTTTGTGAACCGATTAGGTAAGTGATGGTAAGATATCATTCGCATTATTCGTTTAAATCGATTAAGTCAAGGTGACAAAGGATTAACCATTCTCTCTTAAGGTGTAGCCGATTGGTGATCAAAGAAGGGGCTATTAGTTGGTTCGGGTTTGGTAGGAAACCAAACTTTTGCAAGGTAAGGGTCCAACGCTAACCCTTGTGGTTCATTTGGTTATGGCCGAATGGTCTTAGTGCCTAACCCCTATGTTGGCGAATATTGTGGTTGCCTAATGGTTTACTTTTGGCCGATTCTAGGAGCCAGATAGTCAAGGGGCGCAGAGTGATTCGTAGGGATCTTTAGACTCGTAGCTATCAGTGTGTATACTAACACACTTATATTTAGTAATATCGTTAATAACTTTGTGCAATGACTAATGGAGCAGTGGTGACTATTATGATACCCTCATGGAGTGCGAGTTTGGACTCGGGTAAGTCGATGCTATTATTATGAGTTATTGATGATCCAGTATGATACCATGGTTATGGATATGTGACATGGGGTATGAGATTAGACATATTGGCATGATATGCATGATAGTATGATATGCATGATAGCATGATATTCATGATTACATGAGTTTGGCATGTTGATGGGTGATACTGAGAGGAGGAGCGGTGATGTATTGTCTTGTGACGAGCACCGGTGCTTTGGTAGCACACTTTGTGACTTTGGGTCACGGAGGTTTGGCACCTCCAGAGGTTTGGTACCTCGGCGTCGTCCCGTGGCTCAGTACCACGATGGGTTGGCCCCACAGATGATTATACGGGATTGACGCGCGGTGTTTTGGTAACACCACGATGGGTTGGCCCCATCACCGGTTTGTGACTACGGTCACGATGCTTTGCAGCACATCGTGTCTTTGGGACACCGTGAGGTTTGGCACCTCATTGCGACTTGTCCACGTGGTTTGACCACCGTGGGTTGGCCCCACTTGAGATATGGGATCGTGCGCTAGTGTTTTGGTAACACCACGATGGGTTGGCCCCATCATCATTGGATTCGTGACTTCGGTCACCAAAGTGCTTTAGTAGCACAACCTGTGTTCTTTAGGACACCAAAGCTTTGGTAGCACATTGACGGGATATTGTGTCTTTGGGACACCAATGCTTTGGTAGCACATTGTGACTATATGTCACCGGTGGTTTGGCACCACCAGTGGTTTGGTACCACCACGGGGTAGAAAAGGCGATATGGATGGTTAGGTTCGGGTTGCATTAATCATGTTGCTATGTATGATGTGTGTTAGCATGTTGATTCTTTGGGAGCGGGATTTACACATTTGAGTCACTCGACTCACCCTCTCCTTTGACATTTCAGGTGACTCGTGAGACGCGGACTTGGAGCCGGGATGGACTCGAGGTGCTTATGCCATCTTGAATAAAGTCTTTACTCGGACTCTATATTTTGGGTACTTTAGTTATCTACTTTTATTTGGGTTTTTATTTGGGTTGTAAAAGGCCTCTAAATTTATGTCTTAAGTTGGTTGATGTTTTAATTAGATTTAATATGCCTTAACAAAATAAGCGGTATAAGTTTTACTAAAACACGGAAAGATAATGTTTTCAAAATTATAACGCGACGTGTTTTTAACTATACCATCGGGTATCACATTAAGTCTTTGTGACAAACAAATTCAAGCGGTTTCCAATTCTAACTTGTAATTCACCTAAGTTCAAAAATGTTTTATGTATCATTAAGTAACTAATGAGGTTTTAAATGGTTTAAACTCGTTTCACCTACAAATTACGCTAAGTTTTAAAAATCTCCGGGTTTTAAATACATCAAAAGTTTTTCAAACAAGTCTACTCAAATCTGTTCAAGCACACGGTGTTTTCACCCCACTTTTAAACGAAAAATCTAGTTTTCCCAAGACGTTTTCCCAGTAGCATACAGTTCGGACGTGGTGTCTTGTCCGGTTTGGGGTGTTACATTTGTGATATCGAGCCAAGTTCAAAGGCTCATTTGTGGGCTGAGGCCCAAAATGGTTTCAAAAGCTGTTTAAGTGTTTGTTTTGAAATATATGGTTTTGAAAGGCATGGCACCGAGTCTCCACACCGATTCGCCTGTAAGTACCCGTACTATTACTTGTGATTTGATTGGATATGATTTGATGAATAGCTATAGTATGCTACTTTAGAGATTGAAAGCGATAGGATTACGTACACTTGCGAGAACAAATCCTCTTTAAATATTCATAAGACTTGCTTTTTTAAACAAGTGGAATAAACAACGATGCATAAAACTCTTTAATCGAGATCCGTAGAAAGATTTGACATGAGCACTCGAGGCGACGTGGTCGTAACACACGTGGTAGAGGTAGGGGTAGAATGACGGTTTACGAGCCCGTAGGATCTGGGGCGGGGTTGAGAAAATGAGATACCGGTTCCGCCACCACCGGAGGTGGTGAGTTCCAAGATCGGAGCGGGAGGCGACGCAGCGATGTCACGAGCGATCTTTGCGAGTGTTGGAAAGGGTAGCCGGGGCTAGTGGTGGTGCGGGAGTTAGGAAATCGGTTCTGGCGACTCGGGCTAACGGAGCCGAATTCTTCCGAGTGTTTACGGTGTTGCTCCTAGCAACTGCTGAATATTGGTGGAGGCAAGCGAGCGGATCATGGATGATCTGGACTTGACGACGGAAGAGAAGCGAGAAGGGTATCGTATCTCTTCTTCGGGATGAGTCATATCAATGGTGGCTCACGGTGCGAGACAGTGTGGCGGTGAGGATTTGACATGGGATTATTTCGTTTGCATATCAAAAGAAGTACATCGGAGCTAGTTATATCGACTCCCGGAAAGGCATTTACGAGGCTTGTTCGGGGAGTAAGTGCATTCTTGAGTCTGGTGAGTTCTGGTGAGTAGGTATGCCGAGGGCATTGTGGCCACCGAGCATGAGAGGTGTGTTCGTTTCGAGGATGGTGCGAGACGAGTTGAGGTTTGCGATTGCTCCTCGGCCAGGGCGCTTGAGTTCTTTGTCTTAGTTGAGAAGGCTAAGGTGGCGAGGTGTCAAAGAATCGGTAAGGCGAGCATGGACGGGAGTAGGCTTAAGAGGAGCTTTGGGTCTTACGGTTCGTCTCGCAATCCGCGAGAAGAGGGCTAGGCCGAGTGGCGAGAATCGATCTGCTAGGTTTGTTCTTTGCTAGGCGGGGACCACCGCAGCGATGTAATCGATTCGAGGTAATGGACCGCCACTGCGAGAGGGCGTGGTAATGGCGGAGGTGGTTATGGATCAGTGGGCCGTGGAGCACCGGGCGAGGTGCGAGTAGTTACGAGGCTAGGCGGCTGGGTTGGTGTCTGTTGCGAGGCGCCGAGGAGGAGAGCGGCGCTTGCCGGGCGTCATAACCACCGTGCGTTTTTGATTTTGGTACTCCTTATCTTTGCTTTGTCGATGTGGGTTCTCGCACTCTTATGTTGCCGGTAGTATAGTAGAGACAATGGATTTAGACTCGAGATATCTTCTAGGCGGATGAGCGTGATTAGTCCTCTAGGTCACTCTGTAGTAGTAGATAAAGCTGTTTTAGAGAGGTACCCTAGAACTCCAAGGGGTAGTGTTTCTTCTTGTCCGATGGAACCTGCCGTTTGGGGAGTTCGATCTAATTCTCGGGATGGATTGGCTAGTTAAGTACCGGCGAGGTTGGATTGCGCGGCTAAGCGTATGGTTCTTAAGGCGGTTGATGGCGTTGAGGTGGCTATGATAGGTAATAGGAGGGATTACTTATCAAATGTGGTATCTGCTCTGAAAGCGGAGAAGATGGTCGAGGAAGAAGCTGCGAAAGCGTATGTGGTTCATGTGTATGCCTTGGAGGCTAAAGAGTCCTTTGTTGAGGAGGTTCGTCTTTGTTAAGGAATTTCTTGATGTGTTTCTGAAGAGCTTAGGGTTTGCCGCCGGATCGAGAGGTAGAGTGCAGGATTGATCACATTGCCGGGGCGGCGCCGGTGTCTATTGCTCCGTATAGGATGGCACCAAAGGAATTGGTGGAGCTTAAGGCTCGAGATCCGGGAGTTATTGGATCGAGGTTTTATCGGTAGAGTGTTTACGCCGAGTAAGTGCGCCAGGTACTCTTTGTTAAGAAGAAAGATGGTACGATGCGGATGTGTATAGACTACCGCCAGATTGAACAAGGTGGCGATTAAAAACAAGTATCCGTTGCCCGCGGATAGACGACATCTTAGTATACTCAAGGTCGGAGGAAGAGCATGATAAGCATTTGAGGGTGGTGCTGCAGATTACGAGGAAAAGCAACTCTATGCTAAGTTTAGTAAGTGTGAGTTACGGCTTAGGGAAGTGGCGTTCTTGGGGCATGTAGTGTCGGTGAGGGTATTCGAGTAGATCCTCGTAAGATTGAGGTACATTACGGATTGGAAGCCACCTAGGTCGAGTGGTGAGATTAGTAGTTTTACGGTTTTGGTGGATACTACTGAGAAGATTTGTTGAGGTTTCTCGTTGATAGCGTGCCGATGACTAAGTTGTTAAGGAAAGAGGTTCCGTTTGTTTGGGAGAAACAACAGAAAGCTTCGATAGGTTAAAGAAGATTTTGACCGAGGCTCGGTTCTAATTCAACTCGAGGTGGTAAGGAATACACAGATCTCTTCGCGATGCATCACACACAGTGCAGGTTGTGTCTTTGATGCAGAAGGAAGGTTGTTGTAACTTCGCTTCTAGGCGGTGAGGCCACATGAGGTCAACTATCCGGCCTTACGATCTGGAGCTAGCGGCGTAGTTTTCGCCTTAAAGATTTGGAGGCACTACTTATATGGAGAGAGATCGATAGTCTACGGATCATAAGAGCTTGAAGTATCTTCTCGACTCGGAAGGATTTGAATTTGAGGCGGCGTAGATGGGTTGAGTTCTTTGAAGGATTACGATTGTTTCTATTGAGTATCATCCGGGCAAGGCTAACGTGGTGGCGACAGCGTTGAGCCGTAAGGTTGTTTCGGTTTAAGAGCTTTGTTTGCCCATTTGAGCTTGTATGGCGGCGGGAGTATTTTGGCGGTGCAAGTTAAGCCTACTTGGGTTGAGCGGTCGAGAGAAACAGATTAGAGGATGAGGTTAGGTGCGCGAAGGTTGCAAGTGCGAGAATGGTGGTGTGGATGGTTCTGACTTGTCTAGTGACGAGGTTACGTGTTTTCAAGGTAAGGCTTGTATGCCTAAAGATGTTGAGTGAGGCAAAGATTCTTGGGACCTTTATATAGCGATCCTCATGCTATGCATCCTGGAGGTAGCAAGATGTATAAGGATCTTAGAGAGCGATTTTGGTGGCACAGTGCAAGAAAGAGGTGAGCGGAGTTTGTTGGAAAATGTCGACTTGTCGTCCAGTCAAAATTGAACATCGATTGCCGTCGGGTTTGCTTCACTGTAAAGATTCCTCGATGGAAGTGGGAAAGGATAACCATGGATTTTGTCGGTGGGTTACCGCTTACGCCAAGCAAGAAGGATTCGATTTGGGTAGTGGTGGATCGTCGACTAAATCACCTCACTTTATTCCGGTGAGGGTTGACTACTCACTTGAAGCTAGCGGTGTATGTTTTGAGAGATAGTGAGGTTGCGGTGTGCCGATTTCGATAATCTCGGATAGGGATCCTGAGTTTTACTTCAAGGTTACGGAAGGCATTGCATCGAGCTCTCGGGTACTCGTTTGGATTTCAGCCACGGCTTTTCACCCGCGATCGACGGACAATCGAAAGGGTCATTCGGATCTTAGAGGATATCTTTGAGAGGTCGTGTCCTGGATTTCGTGGGTAGTTGGGAGGAGTTTCTACCGTTGGCGAGTTTGCCTACAACAACGATTATCAGCGAGCATCAAGATGGCTCCGTATGAGGCGTTGTATGGTAGGAAGTGTCGCTCACCTACGTGTTGGGCGGAGTTAGGTGAGCGTCGATTGTTGGGACCCGAGTTGGTAGGCGAGGCGAGGACAAGGTTAAGTTGATTCGGGCTCGATTGAAGGAAGCTTGACCGTGAAAGTCTTATGCCGATCTTAAGCGAAGAGATATAGAGTTTCTTTGTTGGGGATCGAGTGTTTTGAAGGTCTCGCCTTGGAAGAAATGCGAGGTTCGGAAAGAAAGGCAAGCTTAGTCCGAGGTTCATTGGGCGTATAAGATTTTGAGACGAGTTGGACCCGATGGCGTATCGGCTTGAGTTGCCAGCAGAGCTTAGTCGATTCACGGCGTTTTCATGTTTCGATGCTTGGAGGTATCGTTCGGATCCGTCACATGTGGTAGCGATGGAAGAGATCGAAGTAAATCGGACTTGACTATGGAAGAAGAACACATGTCTGATTCTTGATCGAGATGTAAAGGTTCTACGTAGGAAATCTGTGCCTTTGGTTAAGGTACTTTGGCGGAATCATGGCGTAGAGAAGCGACGTGGAACCCGAGGATCGATGAGGCAAAGAATACCCGCAACTCTTTTGACCGGTAATTTCGAGGCCGAAATTATTTTTAAGAGAAGGGTAGAACTGTAATATCCCGGGTTAGAAATTTGTTTTGGTGTTGCATGATAATGCATGTTTGTAGTGTCTTTGTGTTCTTTGTTTTTATGTCTTAGGGGCTTAGCTATAGCTTAGGTGTATGGTGAGTAAATTAGAAAATTTTGGTTTTGAGCTAAGGCATTAGGAGTGAGGAAGTGGGGGCTTTTAAATTTATTTTGGGAGTTTGTTAGCACAAGAAATTAATTGGTGGAGTGGCAATGTAGGCGCCACTAAGGCTTGGAGTGGGTAACGCCTAAAGCAAGGTGGAGGCCTTGTGTTCGAGCCATGGAGTGGCCACTTTTGGCACTCATTTTGGCGGCATGGAGGGAGGAGTTTGTAGGCGGTTCAAACTCGCTTGTGACTTGTCTCCACTTTCAAATGGAAGGTGTGGAGTGAAGATAGGAGTGTGACTTGGTCCACTCAATTCAAATGAGTGTATGGGAGCTTTTGGGGGGATATGGCCGAATATTTGGGAGAGTTTTGGGAGTGGCGGTTGTGGTAGTAGTAGTGGGAAGGCTAGGCCGAAATTCTATTTGGCATTTTGTTGTTTCAGTCAAAAAGGTAGGGAACAAAATTTCTTCTTTTGTCAACACTTAAACTGAAAATTCAAGAGAGTCTCTTATTCTTTTCTTCTTGGAAAAACCGAAATACCAAACCTCTAAGGCTTGCCGAATTTGTTTTGCTTTTCTTCCAACCTTCTTGTGGCCGAATGCACTCTTGCATTTTCTCTTCTCCTTCACACCGCATAAGTCGAAACTAGTACCAATTGTCTTCTTATTCATTTTCTTCTCTCTTCTTGAAAAACACTAGTGCCAAACTCACCATTTCCCCAACCGATTTCTCCATTTCTTCTTGTCTATCTTTTTGGGTGTGCTTAGAACCCATATCAACTTGCAAAACTTTCTTTTGTTCTTCTCAAAACCTGTTGCCGTAGTCTCTAATTCTTCTCTTGTTTGCACTCCATTTTTCACCTTTGGAAGCCGAATATAGGTGTGTGTAAAACACCAAGGCCGAACCTTCTCTCCCTCCCCCTAGTGGTTTCTTGGCCGAATTTTGGTGTTGGGTGTTGGTAAGTGCAAGGCCGAATGGCCATATCTCCCTCTTTTGGTTCTTTATTTGGTTATGTTTTGGGTTAAGGGCCGATTATGGTCAGTTTGGAAGGATGTTAACCTTTGGTTATCATCTTGTGTTAGGGTCTTGGATATCGAAAGCGATCAGTGGAGCCTTCTCTCTTTGTGAACCGATTAGGTAAGTGATGGTAAGATATCATTCGCGATTATTCGTTTAAATCTGATTAAGTCAAGGTGACAAAGGATTAACCATTCTCTCTTAAGGTGTAGCCGATTGGTGATCAAAGAAGGGGCTATTAGTTAGTTCGGGTTTGGTAGGAAACCAAACTTTTGCAAGGTAAGGGTCCAACGCTAACCCTTGTGGTTCATTTGGTTATGGCCGAATGGTCTTAGTGCCTAACCCCTATGTTGGCGAATATTGTGGTTGCCTAATGGTTTACTTTTGGCCGATTCTAGGAGCCGGATAGTCAAGGGGCCTTGAGTGATTCGTAGGGATCTTTAGACTCGTAGCTATCAGTGTGTATACTAACACACTTATATTTAGTAATATCGTTAATAACTTTGTGCAATGACTAATGGAGCAGTGGTGACTATTATGATACCCTCATGGAGTACGAGTTTGGACTCGGGTAAGTCGATGCTATTATTATGAGTTATTGATGATCTGTATGATACCATGGTTATGGATATGTGACATGGGGTATGAGATTAGACATATTGGCATGATATGCATGATAGTATGATATGCATGATAGCATGATATTCATGATTACATGAGTTTGGCATGTTGATGGGTGATACGAGAGGAGGGAGCGGTGATGTATTGTCTTGTGAGCACCAGGTGCTTTGGTAGCACACTTTGTGACTTTGGGTCACGGAGGTTTGGCACCTCCAGAGGTTTGGTACCTCGGCGTCTCGTCCCAGTGGCTCAAGTACCACGATGGGTTGGCCCCACGAGATGATTATACGGGATTGACGCCGATGTTTTGGTAACACACGATGGGTTGGCCCCATCACCGATTTGTGACTACGGTCACGGTGCTTTGGTAGCACATCGTGTCTTTGGGACACGGAGGTTTGGCACCTCATTGCGACTTGTCCTGTGGTTTGACCACCGTGGGTTGGCCCCACTTGAGATATGGGATCGTCTGCTAGTGTTTTGGTAACACCACGATGGGTTGGCCCCATCATCATTGGATTCGTGACTTGGTCACCAGTGCTTTGGTAGCACAAGCGTGTCTTTGGGACACCGGTGCTTTGGTAGCACATTGCGGATATTGTGTCTTTGGGACACGGTGCTTTGTAGCACATTGTGACTATATGTCACCGGTGGTTTAGCACCACCAGTGGTTTGGTACCACACGGGGTAGAAAAGGCGATATGGATGGTTAGGTTCGGGTTGCATTAATCATGTTGCTATGTATGATGTGTGTTAGCATGTTGATTCTTTGGGAGCGGGATTTACACACTGAGTCACTCGACTCACCCTCTCCTTTGACATTTCAGGTGACTCGTAGACGCGGACTTGGAGCCGGGATGGACTCGAGGTGCTTATGCCATGCTGAATAAAGTCTTTACTCAGACTCTATATTTTGGGTACTTTAGTTATCTACTTTTATTTGGGTTTTTATTTGGGTTGTAAAAGGCCTCTAAATTTATGTCTTAAGTTGGTTGATGTTTTAATTAGATTTAATATGCCTTAACAAAATAAGCCAGGTATAAGTTTTACTAAAACACGGAAAGATAATGTTTTCAAAATTATAACGCGACGTGTTTTTAACTATACCATCGGGTATCACATTAAGTCTTTGTGACAAACAAATTCAACTGGTTTCCAATTCTAACTTGTAATTCACCTAAGTTCAAAAATGTTTTATGTATCATTAAGTAACTAATGAGGTTTTAAATGGTTTAAACTCGTTTCACCTACAAATTCTGGCTAAGTTTTAAAAATCTCCGGGTTTTAAATACATCAAAAGTTTTTCAAACAAGTCTACTCAAATCTGTTCAAGCACACGGTGTTTTCACCCCACTTTTAAACGAAAAATCTAGTTTTCCCAAGACGTTTTCCCCGTAGCATACCAGATTCGGACGTGGTGTCTTGTCCGGGTTTGGGGTGTTACACTACCGTTCCGATTAGGGCTAAATTCGGGCTGTTACAATAAGAGTTTTGCAAGACCAAGCTATTCATCGTGGGGTGCTCCGATACTATTTATGAAGAAAAAAGATGGGCCGATGAGATTGTGCATAGACTACAGACAACTCAACAAGGTGACGGTGAAAAATAAGTATCCCTTACCAAGGATAGATGATCTATTTGATCAACTGAAAGGAGCTACGATGTTTTCCAAGATAGACCTGAGATCTGGCTACTACCAGTTAAGGGTTAAGGAGCAAGATGTGTCGAAGACTTCATTTCGGACAAGGTACGGCCATTATGAGTTTTTGGTCATACCGTTTGGTTTAACGAATGCCCCTGCAATTTTTATGGATTTAATGAACCGTGTCTTTCGACCGTATTTGGACAAGTTTGTGGTCATCTTTATTGATGACATATTGATTTATTCTCGGGATGAGAGTGATCACGCGGAGCATCTGAGAATTGTCTTACAGACTTTAAGAGACAAGCAGTTGTATGCTAAATTTAGTAAGAGTGAGTTTTGGCTCCGAGAGGTCGGATTCCTAGGACACATTATGTCGGGTGATGGTATTAGAGTTGACCCGAGAAAGATCTCGGCTTTTGTGGAGTGGAAACCACCGAGAAACGTGTCGGAAGTCAGAAGCTTTTTGGGTTTAGCGGGGTACTATAGACGATTTGTGAAGGGATTTTCCATGATTGCTACCCCGATGACAAAACTGTTGCACAAAGATGTTAAGTTTGAATGGACTTAGAAATATCAACAGAGTTTCGATAGATTGAAAACATTGTTGACTGAGGCGTCGGTTTTAGTACAACCTGAGTCGGGGAAAGAGTTCGTGGTCTACAGTGATGCGTCATTTAATGGTCTCGGTTGTGTGTTGATGCAAGAGGGTAAAGTAGTCGCTTACGCCTCGAGGCAGTTAAAACCACACGAGAAGAATTACCCGACTCATGATTTGGAGTTGGCTGGGATTGTTTTCGCATTAAATATTTGGCGACATTATTTATATGGTGAGAGGTACCGAATCTTCACGGATCATAAAACTTTGAAGTATTTGATGGATCAAAATGATTTAAATTTGCGGCAACGATGGTGGCTCGAATTATTGAAGGACTATGAGCTAGTAATCGATTACCATCCGGGAAAAGCGAATGTGGTTGCGGATGCCCTGAGTAGTAAATCCCTGTATGCTTCGAGCGCTATGAACACGAGCTTAGCATTGTCTGATGATGGTGCAATATTAGTCGAGTTGAGGGCTAGGCCACTTTTTATTCAATAGATATGCGAAGCTCAAAGGAATGATAACGAGCTGCAAACTAAGAAAACCCAGTGTGAATCGAGAAATGATTCTGAATTTCGTGTGAGTTCAGATGGTTGTTTAATGTTCCATGATATGATTTGTGTACCTAAGGATGGTGAGTTGATTCGGAAGATATTGAATAAAGCACATAGTGGTTATTTGTCAGTACACCCGGGCAGTACAAAAATGTACAATGATCTGAAGAAATTTTATTGGTGGCCGGGTATGAAAAGAGACATCTCGGAGTTTGTAACAAGATGTCTGATCTGTCAACAAGTGAAAGTTGAGCATCAAGTACCTTCAGGATTGCTTCAACCAGTGATGGTTTCCGAGTGGAAGTGGGAGCGGGTCACCATGGATTTTGTGACGGGGTTACCTATGACTCCTAAAAAGAAAGATGCTGTGTGGGTTGTTGTTGATAGATTAATGAAGTCAGCTCACTTTATACCGGTGCGTGTTGATTATTCACTGGATAAGTTGGCCGAGTTGTATATTGCTGAGTTGGTGAGATTACATAGAGTGCCTGTATCTATTATTTCGGATAGAGATCCGAGATTCACTTCGAGGTTTTGGGAGAAGTTGCAGGAAGCCTTAGGTACAAGGTTAAATTTTAGTACTGCATTCCATTCTCAAACTGACAGCCAATCCGAAAGAGTGATTCAAGTTCTTGAGGATATGCTCCGATGCTGTGTGTTAGAGTTCGGAGGTAGTTGGGAAAGATATCTACCTTTGGTCGAATTTGCTTACAACAACAGTTATCAGTCGAGTATACGGATGGCACCGTACGAAGCCTTGTATGGTCGTAAGTGTCGGACTCCTTTGTATTGGACCGAGCTGAGTGAGAAGCAAATTCACGGGGTTGATCTAGTTAAAGAGACTGAGGAGAAAGTGAAAGTGATCTGGGATAGTCTGAAAGCTGCTGCAGACCGACAAAAGTCGTATGTGGATTTAAAAAGAAAGGAAATTGAGTTTAAAATGGGCGACAAGGTATTTCTTAAGGTGTCCCCGTGGAATAAAGTATTGAGATTTGGTCGAAAATGAAAATTGAGTCCGCGATTCATAAGGCCATATGAGATTACCGATAGAATTGGGCCAGTAGCATACCGGTTGGCTTTGTCGGTAGAGTTAGAGAAAATACACAATGTGTTTCATGTATCGATGTTAAGGCGTTAACGCTCCGATCCTTCGCATGTGATTCCTTCAACAGAAATTAAGATACGACCGGATATGACATATGAGGAGGAGCCGATTAAAATCTTGGCTCGTGAGGTGAAACAGTTGAAGAATAAAGATATAGCCTTAGTAAAAGTGTTATGGCAAAAACACGGTGTGGAAGAAGCTACGTGGGAACCGGAAGAAGCCATGAGAGAGCAATATCCCAACCTCTTTACCGGTAAGATTTTCGAGGGCGAAAATCTCTAAAGGAGGGGAGAGTTGTAACAGCCTGATTTTGGGGCTAGTCAGAACAGTGGTTTCGAGACCACTAAATCGAGGTTAGGGAAAATTATTTTGATGTTATTTTATGTGTTATAGCATTAAAATAAGGCTATGTGGAAATTTCGGTGCTTTAATTTTAGCGATAGCATGCTTAATTATGAAAAATGACTAAATCGCATAAAGTGTGAAAGTTCTATTTTTCAAGGTAGAGGTATCTAATTGTTATAGAATTTTAAATGGAGGTCTTTAAAGTGAAATTAGGCCAATAAAGGAGTGTTGGTCGGCCATATGGTATAGGGAGACAAGAGCATTTAATTTTTGGTCAAAATTGGGTGAATTAGGTGGGAAAAAAATGAATAAAATATGGTAAAAAGAAAAACTATCATCTTTCACTATTCACTCTCCATCTCCACCGAAAATTTCATGCTTAGAGGGGTTTTGAAAGCTTGAAAATTTCAGCAACTCATCTTCTCTACAAGTAAGTGATTTTGGTGGTGTTATTTGATAATTTTTGTACTTTTGGAGTCCTCAAAGCTTAATCTAGCTAATGAGAGGACTAATTTGTGATATGGTTGAAAGTCTAGGGACTTGCCGTGAGAGAGTTTTTGTTGTTAGCTGAAATTTTATGGATGAAAATGAATGTTAAGGAGTTGTGAAACAACTTTTGTGAAAGGTATTTGCATAAAAACACCTAAATAGGAATTAAATGCAAAGATTGAATTTGTGTCATAAATGCATGAAATAGTTGGAATTGTGAGTAGTTGTAAGAGAAATAAATGTTCAGCTAGGCTTGTTTAATGAGAAAGTGAGTTGAAGAATAAATAACGAGCCTAGAGGTAAAATCGTAATTTTGCCATAGTACAAGGGCAAAATGGTCATTTTTGCCTAAGTGTAGATTTTGATGCATTATGATCATGGAATGATCTAAATGAGTGAATTCTATTGTTATAGATCAAGAAGAGCGCGGAATCAACCTTGACCGTGGAAAAGGCAAGGTTACAGATTAAATCGCAATCGAAACGTTTTGAAACAAGGTAAGTTTACGTGTAAACGATGCATTTTACATACACCTTGTTGTTAATTGATGCATGGCCTAATTTAGAATATGTATGATTAAATTGAATTCAATGTGGTAGTTATTGATTAATTATCGTATGAATTACGAAATGGATATGTAAGTGTGTAATGACAACACTTAATGGTGGGCTAAGTGCGATACCACATTATTATTTAATTACGATGGGCTGTGTGGGATACCATTGTCTATTTATCATTTGGTGGGCTATGTACGATACTACCGTAACTATTCTTTTTGGTGGGCTATGTGCGATACCACCCTATTAACGATTGATGGTGAGCTAAGTGCGAAACCACTGAGTGATTTGGCATTGTGGTTGGAGTAGTGAGAAATTATGATTTGTAGTATCATACGAAATTGTGGTGTTAAGTGTAGGGATGCAAGTGAATGAATGTAAGCATTAAGCTTGTGATATGGTTGGAATGTGATAAGAGACAAAATGAGTAAGCATGATTGTGAATGTGGATTGTATTTGTTTAGTATAATGCTATTTGTTGTTTAGCACATACTATGGTGTTAATTGTTTATATGTAAACTTACTAAGCTTAAAGCTTACTCCCTTTCTTTTTCCCTTGTTTTATAGAGTTTAAGAGCCGGATCAGAATACGCAGATTACCAGAAGATCGCCCACACTATCAGCTTATCTCGGTATATCTAGACTTAGTGATTTTGAGCATGGCATGTATAGGGGCTAGACTAGGTTTATTGTTTTGTTATTTGGCCAAGTGTGTTGGCCCCTTTTTGAGAAACTCTTGTGTATATAGCCATGGTTGTGGCTCTTTTTGTTATATATATATGAAAAGATGTAGTTATTCATGGAAGTTTATATTGCAAAATATGAGTTGTTTGGTGATATGTTAAATGGATCCATATTGTGTGAGTTAGGGGAATGAAAAGAGCTTGGCAAATAGCCTTGCTCTTGTCCACACGGGTAGGCACACGGGCGTGTGTCTAGGCCATGTGTGACACACGGTCAGTCCCCTGGGCGTGTGCCCAGGCCGTGTGAAGTCTGCTCCTTGAATTTGGGATTTAAATCGTCACACAGCTGAAGCACACGGGTGTGTGACAGGCCGTGTGGATTAAGTCAGAGGCGACCACGGGCTAGCCACATGGGCGTGTGCTAGGCCGTGTGATACAAGTCAGTGTCGACCACGGGTGTCGAACACGAGCGTGTGAAATGACATACGGGCGTGTCCCATTCCACACGGGCGTGTGGCCCTTGTTTAGGTGAAAAATTTTAAGATTGCAAATGTTTCTGGTAGGGTTCTGAATCCCCTTGTATGTATGTGGGAGGCCTCGAAAATCCTTAATGAAGTTGTTGTGATGGCAATAGAGATGTGTCTAGTTGAAACTGAAAGTTATTGGTTGAAGTTGTGTGGTTAAGTGGATTAAGTCCAGTAATGCCTCGTACCCGGTTCCGGCATAGAATACGGGTAAGGGGTGTTACACACGGGGTCGATCTAGTCAGAGAAACTGAAGATAAGATAAAAGTGATACGTGAATGTCTAAAAGCTGCCTCAGATAGACAAAAGTCCTATTCGGATTTGAAACGGAAAGAGATTGAATTTCAAGTAGGTGATAAAGTGTTTCTGAAAGTATCACCATGGAAGAAAGTCCTCAGATTTGGCCGGAAAGGCAAATTGAGTCCGCATTTTATCGGACCTTATGATATTACCGAGAGGATAGGGCCGGTAGCTTATCGTTTGGCCTTGCCATCTGAGCTGGAAAAGATTCATGATGCTTCAACGTTTCCATCTTACGCCGATACCGTTCGGACCCTTCACATGTGATTGTACCATCAGAGGTAGAGATCTGACCGGACATGACTTATGGCGAAGGGCCGGTCAAGATTTTGGCCCGAGAGGTCAAACAGTTGAGAAACTAAAGTATATCTCTTGTGAAAGTCCTATGGCAAAGGCACAAGGTAGAAGAGCCTACATGGGAGCCCGAGTAGACTATGAGAAACCAATATCCCAACCTTTTCACCGGTAAGATTTTCGGGGACGAAAATCCTTAAGGGGGGAGAATTGTAATAGCCCAATTTAGGGGCTAGTCGGAACAGCCCGATTTAGGGGCTAGGGGACGAAAATTTTTTTTGTTTTATTTTATGAGTTAGAGCATGGTTATATAGGTGCACGAAAATTTTGGTGCTTTATTTCTAGCAATTTCATGCTTAATTGCGAAAAAGAACTAAATCGCATAAAGTGTGAAATTTCTATTTTACAAGATAAAGGTGTCTAATAGCTATAGAATATAAATTGGAGGTCCCTAATGTGAAATTAGGCCTTGTATAAGGTGGAGGCCGGCCATAGGGACAAAGAATTAGAAATTTTGTCAAGTGGGTCGAAATTAGGTGACTTAATTGATTAGATATATTAAAATAAAGAAAGAAAAGATATCATCTTTTCTCCTTCACTCCTCCACCGAAAATTAGCAGCAAAAATAGGTGGTTTGAGAGCTCAAAATTTCAGCAAGCTTTTCTCCTCACAAGTGATTTTAAAGGTCTTTCTTGATAATATTTATACTTTTGGAACCCCTAAAGCTTAAGCTAGCTAAAGAGGGGACTATTTTGCAAAATGGTTGAAAGTTTAGAGTTTTGCCATGTGAGCAATTATCTTGTTTGCTGCATTTTTATGGAAGAAAATGAGTCCTAGTTGTTAGATAAACAACTTTTGTGAAAGGTGTTTTCATGGGACCTTTTTGTAAAGGTTATAAAATATGTGGTAAATGTGTGAAATGGTGAGTATTGAGAGTTTCCATAAGAGAACTAAATGTTCACCTAGGCTTGTTAAAGGAAGAAATTTGATTAGAATTGATTTACGAGCCTAGGGGTAAAATAGTCATTTTGTGAAAGTATGAGGGCAAAATGGTAATTTTTCCAAAGTATGAATTTTGAGATGTGTTGATTAATGTGATTATTAAATGAGATAAATTGGTATTATAAATCAAGAAGAACGAGGAATTAACCTTGACCGAGGAAAGGGCAAAGTATCAGACTAGATCGGCAATCTAGCCTATTTTGAAATCGAGGTAAGTTTGTGTGTAATAAGTTCAACGCCATGTTAGTATGACTTTAAATATTTGATATTTGTGAAGATGTATGATATGTCTATGAATTTGAATAATGGTGTTGTGTGAGAAAATGATGAGAATTGTGATGTTGAAGTCCCGGTTGGACTTAAATAAATAAGAGAACAATATCATCAAGACTTGAGATGGGTAAGATCCCGTATAAGACCATGTCCGGGACATGGCCTCAGCACCAAATTGAAATCCCGTATAAGACCATATCTGGGATATGGCATCAGCATTGAATATGAGAAACGTATAAAACCATATTTGGGATATGGCATCGACAATCGATATGAGATCCCGTATAAGACCATATCTGGGATATGGCATCTGCATGTAAAAGTGACCCCACGTAAGACCACATCTGGGATGTGGCATTGGCGTCGTAATTATGTGAATGAGGATGATCATGTATCCTTGAATATCCCAAGTGATTTAATGGGGTAAATAGTTAAGCTTATGATCGAGATGATATTAAAGCTAAGAATATGAGATGAAGTGATACATGTATATGTGAGTAATTCACAAGAATGGTTTACGATATGTGGCATGATATGTAATCGGTAAGAGTAAGTATGAGTAAGTTATGGAAATGAGCTTAAGAGTTGTGTTTTCTATCCAATGCAATGGATGGATGAAATTATGAGCTTTATGTTGCTATTTATTTCATGCAAACTTACTAAGCTTTATGCTTACCCCTCTCATTTCCCTTTTCCTTGTAGCATTGCCAAGTTAGCTCGAGAATTTGTGGAACGTCGGAGTTCGAAAATCACACTATCAACTTCTTTGGTATAGCAAAGTTAGATTTATTTTGAGTATGGCATGTATAGGACTTGGTCATTTTGTTATGTCATATTTGTTAGCCAAAGTGTTGGCTATTAATGTTGTTCAATTCATTTTGTAAATGGTCATTGGAAATTGGCCAATACTTCACAAGTTCTTATATTCAATGATGATGAAATTCTTGAAATGCACGCTTGTGTGGATGTCTTAATTTTGAGTTCTTAGAAGTTTCTTATGGTCATAATATATGTTGAATTGATTTGGTATAAGTGTGGTTGCTTTGTAGGGTGGAAAATGGCTTGGTAGATAGCCATATAATTGTCCACACTGGTAGACACACAGGCGTGTGTCTAGGCCGTGTGTGACACATGGACAGCCCCATGGGCGTGTTGATAGGCCGTGTGTCCCCATGCATGCTAGGTTTACAAGTCAGTATGCTCAGTAGTAAACACACGGGCAGGGACACGGCCGTGTGTCTCAGTCGTGTGGAAGGCATGGCCATGGACATGGGCATGTGCCCAGGCCGTGTGAAGCCTGCACCTGAAATTAGGAATTTAATTCGACACACGGTCTCAGGACACGGGCGTGTGCCTTGGCCGTGTGACCTTAGTGAGGTGATGACGTCATAAACAGAATGCTAAGGTTTTTGCACATGGGCTAAGACACGGGCGTGTCGAGGCCGTGTGAGGGACACGGGCCAGGGACACGGGCGTGTGTCTGGCAGTGTGAAAACCCCTGTAGGATCGAATTGAGAAATAAATTCACATGGGTGTAGAACACGGGCATGTGATTTTCCACACGGGCGTGTTCCATCCTTCACACGGGCGTGTGGCCCTGTTTTAAGTAGAAATTTTCTAAGCGTGCGAAAGTTTCTGGTTTAGTCCCGACCCATTCCGTATGTAATTTTTGGGTCTCGTAGGCCCATAATAGGGACATTATGAGTATGAATGAAAAGTCTTAAGTTGAAACGAAATTTTATGGCACGATGTTGTATGTTTAAGCAAGTTGAGTTTGATAATGCCTTGTATTCGGTTCCGACTTTGAACACGGGTAAGGGGTGTTACATATTTGGCCAAGTTAATATATATTTTAATATTGTTCATTGATGGTATATGAGTTTCAAGTATGAAAAAAATGTGTATTTGATTAAAGATTGCTTGATTCGGCTTAGTTGATTTAATGTTAAAGTTCATTAGATTATTATTTGCTTATGACTTACTAAGCTATTCAAGCTTACTGTGTGTGTTCATTTATTGTTTTATATATTTTGAAAGCTAGTTACGAGCTCGGGGATCGTCAAGGAAATCCGTCACACTATCAATCACTGTTTCGGTATTTTAAAAGCTTGAACTATGAACCTATGGCATGTATAGGCTAGTATTAGTTTTGGTTGAATTTTGTAATTGTATATATTTATCCATGCAAAAATGGCTTGATCTTAATGCTAATGATCTAATGTTTAAGTAATTTTGGTCATAGTATATGTGTGTGTTATGCTTGGTATATGAATTCGGTATGATGTAATGATATATATATATGGCTTATGATTTTCATTTTGGTAAGCTTGATATATGGATGATGGATGTGTTTTGGTTGCGGTTTGTTAATGATGCTAATGATAGTTAATTTTTGGTCATGTATTAGCCTAATTTGTAGTTGTGACTTATGGTATAATTTGTGTAATGGAATGGTCTTGAGATTTGGCTTGATTAAATAGGTAAAATGCTAAATATATTGAAGATGAAATAGTGGCTGTTTCGATTTATGTGTTGTAAATATAGGTAATGGTCATAATCTAGTTTGTGATTCGGCAATGGTGATTAAATCATGTAGTTAAGTGTTTAGTCATATGTTAATTTTGAAATTGGTTGTATTTATTATGTGTGGACCATTCTATGCTATGGTTATTTGACAATTTGATTTTGTTAATTTGAGTCAATTTGTAATGGTATGAGTGCATTGGTGAAATGAATTGAAATGGAAATCAATGTATTATTGTATATTCGGTTGATGTTGTAATAAAAAAAATATACGCCTTTGATAAGTTATTTGATAATTCGTCTTGTAAAGGACTAATGGTTTATAATGCTTGAATTAAAAAATGTATTATATGTACATGTAGTTGTATGATCGATTATGGTATTTGACTTATTATTGTAAGAATGAGATTTGCATTGGTATGTGTTCTTATAAGTTATGTAATATTTATGTCATTAATATGATTTGACTATTTAGGCTCAATATAGGGTGGCAAAGATTGTATGTGATTTAAATGTTATATGGAAGTTAACTTGCATGACCGAATATATATATAATGAATTGCTTGATGGTGTAAATGCATTATAGGCATATTATTTAGCCTGCGAATTGAGTTATACTTGATAGGTTAAATGCATATATAGCTAGTATGTTTTAAAGTTTAACTTGACCATTTTGTGAAGTTGATATTGCCGTATATGTTAATGAACGAAAAGCCATGTGGTATGATTTATTTGGATTAATATGCGCGTGAATAGAGTTAAGAAGTAAAATATTTTAGTTTTCATTAGATAATAAAATACCATTAGGGTGATGTACTTATGATTCGAATTATGTATTTATAAAGTATTTATATTTATAATATATGGTTTTGAGGTTGATTCATATATGCGTTATTATTAATAATATATGTTTAATATTTAATCAGCCATATGCTTTATTTATACGAATATGATCTGTGCGAATGTATGAATGTTCGGAAGCTGTGTTTTATTCGGTAATGCCTCGTAACCCAATCCGGCGACGGATATGGGTTAGGGGTGTTACACTTTTAGTCCTCGTGGATACGATATTCCCGACTCACCATAGCTATACTACCATTCGATGGGTGCGCTTGCCTTTGTCGTATTTTAGTTAGTTCGTGACGTCATCAAGTTTTTGGCGCCGTTGCCGGGGACTAAAATATTAGGAGCACTTAATTTTTATTACTTTAGCCATTTTTATTTTTATTGCATTTTATTTTATTTTTATTTTTATTTTTGTTTACTAACTTTTCTTTTATTTGCTTCTGGCATGTTGCTTTAGTTTATGACTAGAAGAAACCCGTTAGGACCTCTAGTGTTCGACAGCGAAATTGAAAGCACAGCTCGCAGAAACCGTAGAGAAGCGAGGCAGAGTCGACAAAGTACAATAGAATAGCAAGAGGATATTATTATTAATACTGAGGAGATGGCAGAAAATCATAATAATCAGCTACCTCATGTGGTTGCTGTAAATCCTGTAAATCTGAATCCTGCTCCTTGTACTATGTACGATTATACGAAGCCCAATTTAACTGGGGCTGAATCGAGTATTGTTAGACCTGCTGTTGTTGCAAATAATTTTGAACTGAAACCTAATACTATTCAAATGATTCAATAGTTTGTTCAGTTTGATGGTTTGCAGGATGAAGACCCAAATACTCATTTGGCTAATTTCTTGGAATTCTGCGACACTTTTAAAATTAATGGTGTTTCTGATGATTCCATTCGCCTTCGGTTGTTTCCTTTCTCGTTGAGGAATAAGGCTAAATAGTGGTTGAACTCCCTACCACGAGGTTCTATCACTACATGGGAGCAAATGACCGAGAATTTTTTGTTAAAGTATTTTCCACCAGCTAAGACAGCCAAGCTGAGGAATGATATTTCTTCCTTCGTGCAAATGGATTTAGAGACTTTATATGATGCATGAGAGAGATATAAGGATTTATTGAGAAGGTTCCCTCACCATGGGTTACCTCTATGGCTACAGGTTCAAAAATTCTACAATGGTTTGAACCCCTCAACTAGGCAATTGGTCGATGCATCCGCTGGTGGGACTCTAAATAATAAAACACCTGAGGAGGCTTATCAGTTTACAGAGGAGATGTCACTGAATAATTATCAGTGGCAATTCATGAGGACAAAGCCGACAAAAGTAGCTGGTGTTTTTAACATTAATGCGGTCACCATGTTATCGAACCAGGTAGAACTCTTGAATAAAAAGATCGATGGTTTATGTGTTTCTACGCAGGTACATCCAGTGATGTAGTGTGACACAAGTGGAGGTGGAATAAACAATGCAGAATATTTTCCCTACGGTCCTAGCATGGAGAATGAGCAAATAAATTATATGGGTAATAATTCTAGACCTCAAAACAACCCTTACAATAACACTTATAATGCAGGTTGGAGGAATCACCCAAATTTTTCATGGAGAGGTCAAGGAAATCAAAGACCACCACCCTATCCAGGTTTTCAGCAACAACCTTATCGGTCAGAAAAGAAACCGAACCTTGAAGAGATGTTGGAAAAAATTATTTCAGTGTCAGAGACTCATTTCCAAAGCACCAAGACGGCTTTGAAAAATCAGCAAGCGTCGATTCAAGGGCTCGAAAATTAGATTGGGCAGCTTGCTAAATTAGTTTTAGAAAGGCAACAAGGTAGTTTACCTAGCAACACCGAACCCAACCCAAAAGAGCATGTGAAAGCAGTTACATTGAGGAATGGGAAAGTGTTAACTGAACCTGAAAAGAAGCTGCCACAGGAATCTGATAAAGAAAAGGACGAGGAGGTAAAACCTGAAGTGAGTGTAACACCGGTACTCAAGGAATATAAACCACCAATCCCATATCCAGCAAAGTTGAAGAAAGACTGCATGGATGCACAATTCAGTAAATTTCTTGAACTTTTTAAACAGTTTCATATTAACTTACCTTTTGTTGAAGCTATTTCGCAGATGCCTACATATGCAAAAAATTTTAAAGAGCTATTAACGAATAAAAGGAAGTTTGAAGAGCTATCTACTGTGGAACTCAACGAAGAATGTTCAGCTATTCTCCAAAATAAACTACCAACCAAACTGAAAGATCCAGGAAGTTTTACTATTCCCTGTTTAATTGGTAGTTTAAATATTGAGAAGGCATTAGCTGATTTAGGTGCTAGCATTAATTTGATGCCTTATAAAATGTTCAAGCAGTTTGGTCTTGGGGAACCAAAACCCACTAGGATGAGTATTCAATTAGCTGATAGATCTGTTAAATATCCTAGGGGTATTATTAAAGATATGCTTGTAAAAGTAGATAAATTCATATTCCCTGTTGATTTTGTTGTGTTTGAAATGGATGAGGATGTTGAAGTACCTTTAATTTTAGGTCGCCCATTTTTAGCCACTGCTAGGGCTGTTATTGATGTGGGTGATGGTAAACTTGTGCTTAGGGTAGGTGATGAAGAAATTATTTTTAAAATCTATGATGCCATGAGATTCTCTAAAGAACAAGATGATTCCTTTTATTTTATTGATTCTATTGATCTTGTTATTCAAGATTCTTTACAGGAAATCGTTCATAAAGACACATTGGAACTGTGTCTTGTTTAAGGAGAGGAGGTAGATGACGTTGATGCTGTGATAGGTAAGACAAAAATTGATTTAGATTCTAATGAGTCTTCACTGAGACAGAAGAATTATAAGGGTATTGAGGTGAACGATGAGTTGAAATTAAAACACTCTATTGAAGAACCTCCTAAATTGAAACTGAAGCAATTACCAAATCACTTAGAGTATGCATTCCTTGGAAATAATTCTACATTACCAGTGATTATTGCTTCAAACTTGCAGCCAAATAAGAAGGATGAGCTATTACAAGTATTGAAGGAGCATAAAAGAGCCATAGCTTGGAAGATCTCTGACATTAGAGGGATCAGTCCTTTTTACACCAATAAAATTTTAATGGAGTATGAATACAAACCATGTGTGCAAGCTCAAAGACGACTAAATCCTAACATGAAAGAAGTCGTTAAGGCTGAGATAATTAAACTTCTAGATGCTGGAGTTATTTATCCTATTTCTGACAGTACTTGGGTGAGTCATGTGCAGGTTGTTCCTAAAAAGGGAGGCATGACTGTTGTAGCAAACAAGAAGAATGAGTTGATTCCAACAAGAACAGTCACGGGATGGATAGTTTGCATTGACTATAGGAAGTTGAACGATGCCACAAGAAAAGATCACTTTCCTTTACCATTCATTGATCAAATGTTAGAAAGATTATTTTGGCATATGTATTATTGCTTCCTAGACGGACTCTCTGGCTACTTTCAAATCCCAATAGCTCATGAGGATCAAGAAAAAATGACATTTGCATGTCCGTATGGTACGTTTGCTTACCAACGAATGCCTTTTTGATTATGTAATGCTCCTGCTACTTTTCAGTGATGCATGTTGGCTATTTTTTATGAACTCGTAGAAGACATTATGGAGGTATTTATGGACGACTTCTCGGTATTCGGTAATTCTTTCCATCTTTGTCTTAAAAATTTAAAACGAGTTTTAATGAGATGTGAGGAAACGAACCTTGTACTTAATTGGGAAAAATGTCACTTTATGGTTTGAGAAGGGATTGTGCTAGGCCATAAAATTTCTAGTAAAAAGATTGAGGTTGATAGAGCAAAAATTGAAACCATTGAAAAATTGCCTCCCCCTAGTAAAGTTAAGGCTATTCGAAGTTTTTTAGGACATGTTGGGTTCTATAGAAGATTTATCAAAGATTTTTCTAAAATAGCTAAGCCTTTAACTAATTTGCTAGAAAAAGATGTGCCTTTCGATTTCAGTCAGGAATGTTTAGAAGCATTTAATACTCTTATAGATAAATTAATTAATGCTCTGATTGTAGTTGCACCTGATTGGAATTTACACTTTGAACTAATGTGTGATGCGAGTGATTTTGCAGTAGGTGCAGTTCTTGGACAGCGAAGAGACAAACATTTTCAACCGATTTATTATGCTAGCAAGACATTGACAGCTGCACAAGAAAACTACACTACTACAGAAAAATAATTGCTAGCTATGGTTTTTGCATTCGATAAATTTAGGCCATATTTAATATTATCTGAAGTTGTCGTTTACACTGACCATTTGGCTCTTCGTTATCTCTTCACTAACTCAGATGCAAAACCTCGACTAATAAGATGGATTTTATTATTGCAGGAGTTCAATTTAAAAATCCAAGATAAAAAGGGAGCTGAAAACCTTGCAGCAGATCACCTTTCCAGGTTAGAAAATTCACATCTCAAGGAGCTTGATGAGAATGAGATAAATGACTCGTTTCCTGAGGAATAAATTTTGGTTATAACTGACTCTGAAGTCCCTTGGTTTGCTGATATTGCGAATTATCTAGCTGCTAACATCCTTCCAAAAGGGTTGACACATCATCAAAAGAAGCGATTCTTTGTCGATGTAAAAAATTATTTTTGGGAGGACCCTTTTCTTTTTCGTGTATGTGCAAATCAAGTGATTCGGAGATGTGTTACAAAATTAGAAGCGAGTAAAATCTTGGAACACTGCCACTCAAGACCAACAGGAGGACATTACAGTGGGACTAGGATAGCACATAAAACGCTTGAATCAGGTTTTTATTGGCCCACTGCAACATCCTGAAATTCAGAATTTATGTTTGTGCATTATATCTTGTGATAGATTAGTTAAAAAAAATATTAATTGTGTATGTTAAGGGGTCTTAAGAAGGCTCGGGGTTGAATTGGGCCTTAGCAAAATTTTTGTGTTTAAGCACTTTAAGGAGAGAGGGTAAATGGCATCAAGGCTTAAGGAAATAAGTGAGTAAATTGCTAGCATAAATGAGTAAATGGTAAAGAGGATATGGCGTCACCTGAAGGGCTTTAGGGGAAGAGGTTCGAATCCCATCTAGTGCAATTATTTTGAATAATTTTTGTGCTTTTTTTCCAAAGTGTCGGCCAAGGCTTTATTTAATGCAAGGAAGACTTTTTAATTATGGAAAGGTGGCTAAGGATTATGGTAAGGAGGAAGATAAGGGTTAATGAAGGAAAGAATCAAAAGAAAAAGGCAAGATAAGGGAACATGTTGGCCTTTTTCGTGGGTGATGTTTTGGAAAGATTTTTGTTGGTCAACATCCATCCTTTTGGCAAGAGTACACACGGTTTTGGTTAGGGAATAGGGATAGCTAAAATTTTCATTAGTCTTTTGGCAAAATTTTGGTGCTTGTTAGGCCTAATTTCTTTTAACTTCCCTTTGTGTTCTTTTCTCCAATTCCTTCTCTCATTGCCGAAACTCCAAAGCCAATAGTGAGTATTCTTTTTCTTCTTTTCTTTCTTTGTTTTGCCGAAACCATCTAGCCATTGTGACCAAATTATTTTCGATTATTTTCCCTTTGAAAACCGAATCAAGTCAAACACTCTTTCTCCATCTTTCTTTTCTTTTTCACAAAAATTCTCCAACTCTTTTTTCTTCTTCTCTAATCCATATTCTCATAGCCGAATTTTTTTTGTTCATTTGTCCTCCATAGCCGAACCTTTCAACCCATAATCTCTCCTTCACAATTTCTTTCTCATTTGTGTGGACATCCTCTTCTTCGAAAAATTCGGTAAGTAGTTTCTTGTCTCTTTTCATTTTTCTATTCTTTCTAGCCGAATGGGTGTTTACCACTATTCGGTTGCGTATCTTGTTTCTAAACCGAAATGGGGTTTCCTTCTATTCCTTCACATCTTAATCATCCTCTTTTTCGTAGTGATCTAACTGAATGGCCGAATATCATTCTAGCCTTAAGTCAATCGGTGGAGATCGGATCCAATATCATTAAGGTAAGGAGTTTCTTTATAGATTACTTGATATCGTTCATTATTCGATTAGTTAGACTAAACGGATTATTATAGGGTCTAAAACGCTCGTTCTATTTCACTCGTGGATCCTTCGGATATAGTGGTAAGCCTACTCCTATCACTAAAATAACTACTTTCTCTCATAGTAGTTTTCTAACCGGGATTTTTCCTATGGAGGAAAGTGGTACCGAATCAAAAGGAAAAACGATTAGAGAACTCAAAAGGAGTGGATTTTCGGTTCCTACTCCTAAGTTCAAATGAAGGGCGGTATCGGCGATTCGAGATTTTCCACCGGGTTGTGGACCATCATTCGGTGAGAATCAACAAATCGTGGTCGTTCACAATTTTGAGAGTAAGTAATTTATATCGCTCGGTTTAGTTTTGGATTAATAAAAATCTTGTTCGTTAGATTAACCGAGTGTTATGATGTCTTAGGTGCCGAAAATCAAGACGGTTTAATACTTACCGTAATCAGGTGTGTAATCTCACGCCGTAATTCTGTAGATTATGATTCAATAACATGTTTGATAGTTGATTGTTATTATTATACGACTAAAGATCGTAAAAATTGGCATTAAACGAGAAATTGGCATAAAGTACATTATTTTTTTATAGATTTGACAAAATCGGCATTAAAGTTATTAGAATTACGAAAATGTCCCTATGGACCAATTTACCGGAATGTCCCTATGGGTCGAATTACCGAAATGCCCCTATGGGTCGAATTGTTACAAAATGCTATAATGGGCTGATTCATTTAAAATATTCTATAGATTAATGGTTGTATTTATATGTGGATATTATATTTTACTATGCATATTGCATCTTTATATATTGCATGGGATGGGAAACTTGAATGAATAGAAGTGTAGACCGGTGGCATTGCCACAAATTCTGATAATGGCTATGTGCCACTTTAAATATGGCTTTGTGCCATCGTGATTAAGGCTGTGTGCCGATTATATTACCGTATATGATACTCTGGTGGCTTAGCCACAAAATTATTATAAATGGCAGCTTGTCTGCAAATTGGAGAGACTGACGGGGTGGGTTGACTTGATCCCCACAGGAGAGATTGGTTGGTCGGGGGAGAGATTGGATGGATGGGTTGGGTTGCATACTTTGCATTTATATATATACTGTTTTGTAATTGGGCTTCGGCCCAAGATTATGTTATATGGGCTCAGGCCCAAGATGTTATTATGGGCTTAGGCCCAAGTTGATGCTAAATGGGTTCAGGCCCAGTGGGCAACGGTAAGGGGATTATACACTGAGTTCTAGTAACTCACCCCGTTTCCTTAACCCTTGCAAGTAATGCTCAGTAACATGGGACTTGGGCCATGGATGACTTGGTGGAGGCCATACTTTAGAAATGGTTTTTATGGAACTTTAGATTTTTATTTCTGTTCATTTTACTACTTTTACTATTTTGAGTTTTCATGTTGTAATAAGGCCTCTGGAATATTTTACTTTTGCTTTCTGTTTGACGTAATTTTATATTTTGCTTAAATTGTTTTAAATGGGAATTTTTTTCTAAAAACTTAAATATAGATTTTTCTAAAATGGATTTCATAATAAACTTTTACGAATATTTTAAACTTGAAATTTTCTCTCGAATTATCATCAATATGTTACGTAATGGTTTAACGTCCCATGCAGCCCGTTTTTCATGCAGCAAAATGTGCGTTTTGGTCATGTCCTTTTTAGCTTTTACGTTGCGTTTTAATTTTGTTAGTGAAACGGTGTGTTTTAGCAATTGAGGTGTCTGTTAGCTAGTTACTGAATTCTATAAGTGTATGGGAAAACACAAAAAACGGTTATGAAAAGTTTACATCAAAATTTTCACGTCTTCTTTCTACTCTTTTTCTCTCTCAAATTTCTTCCTTTTTTCTTCTTTTCTCTTCTTTTGGTGTTTTCCAGATACGATCCATAACAAAGGTATCAGAGCCTGTTCGACTCCATGGCGACCGACAGCGTGACAACTAGAATGCAGAAGGAGCTTGGATTGATGCAAGGAGAGCTTACGCAGTTGCAAGCAGAATTTTCCCAGTTGGATGCGAGGATTGACGAGCGTCTGAAGGGATTTCAGGAAGGAATTAAGGCGGAGGTGCGTTCAGAGGTAAGATCTGAACTTCATTCTCTTTTTGAGCAATATTTTGGACAGAGCCCTCCTGCTCCGGTTACTGGAGTGGCTAATGGGAGGGGAAAGGGGATCTTAGGTTCTCCTCCTGGATTTCCAGCGAAAGAGCATCTATTAGTTTCTCCAATATCAGAGGTTGGACATTCAAAGATGTCTTTTGGAGGGGGTACAGGGGAGTTAAGCAATTCTTCCTTTAGATTGGACTATCCAAGTTTTGATGGAGAGAATTTTAGAGGCTGGTGGTCGAAGGTAGAGCAGTATTTCAAGGCAGAAGGAGTGAGTGACAAAGCAAAAGTTAGAGTAGTCATGCTGCATCTAGAGGGAAAGGCCTTAGATTGGCACCATTTTTTTGTGCACAAGCATAGAGGGTTGCATCAGTTAATGTGGGAAGTATATGCGAGGGGAATGAGGGATTGATTTGGACCTGATTCCTTCCTTTATCCCATGGCCGAGCTAGTCACCTTTAAGCAACAAGGATCAGTTGACCAATTTCATGATGGATTTTTAAGTCTATTAAACCAACTGAACTTACCTGAATCTTATGCTTTGAGTATTTTTATCAGCAATTTGAAGCTGGAGATAGGTCAGTACCTTAGGTTGCTTGGTCCTCAAACATTGGTCGAAGGGTACAAATTAGCTCGACAAGTGGAAAACATTATATGTGGGCCAGTGAAGAAGGGATCGATTGTAGGCAGTGGAACTACTTCTCCAAGACCTTTGTTTCCTAACTCTAGAATGCCTCAGGGAGTGGGGAATTCAACAATGGCTGCGGGGTCGGTGAGTGGTAATTTAGGACAAAAAAAACCCCTCTAAATCCTTGTCTCAAGCGGAGTTGGAGGACAGAAGGCGGAAGGGGCTATGCTTTTGGTGCGGATTGAAGTATTCACCGGGTCACAAATGCTCTAAGTCTCAGGTGTTTCAGCTTATAATTGAGCCTAGCTGGGAACAAGGTTCTGAATTGAAGAGCCCAAGTTCTGAAGACCTGTAAGCTTATTCAGATCAGCTGGAATTAGTGGATCAAGTCCCAGAAAGTCCTGTATTATCGTTACATGCGCTTCAAGGACTACAAGGCCACAATACCATGTGATTTTCTGCCGTTATTGATCATATAAAGGTGGTAGTGCTGGTAGATTTGGGAAGCCCGCATAACTTTATTGACTATAAAGTGGCTAAGAGATTACAGTTGCCAGTCGAATCAGGAAACACGCTGAGGGTAATGGTAGCAAATGGGGTTCGTTTATCTACGCAAGGAGTATGTAGATCGGTTCCTTGGGAGACGTAGGGATACCATTTCCAAACTGATTTCCTACTGTTATTGGTGAAGGGGTTTGATTTGGTTCTCGAGATACAATGGTTACTTACACTTACACCGATTATGTGGGATTTTGCTAATTTGACTATGCAGTTTCGACAGGGTGGTCAGACTTGTCTCTTGCGTGGGTTAGTGCCAGGGTCTCTTCAGTTGGTTCCAAGTAGCCAGTTTTCCAAGTGCCTTAGTCTGGTAGGTAACGGGCATTATCTTATGCTTTTGGCGTCTAGTGAGCAGACTGCTATAACGTTACAACCAGTGCACCTGGCAAAGGAATTGCAAGCTCTTCTTGGGGAGTTTGAGGATGTTTTTCACGCTCCTATGGGTTTACCTCCACCCCGATTACACGACCATAAAATCCCATTGATTGATGAAGCCAAAGTAGTCTAGGTGAAGCCATATCGATACCCTGCTGTTCAGAAAAATGAAATCGAAAAGCTGATACAAGAGATGCTGCAAGCTGGTATTATTCAGGACAGCAATAGCCCATTCGCTTCCCCTGTGGTCATTGTGAAAAAGAAGGATGGGAGCTGAAGGCTGTGTATTGATTACAGGCAGCTCAACCAACTGACCATCAAAGATCGATTTCCAATTCCCATTACTGAGGAGCTACTGGATGAGTTGGGGCAAGCAAATTTTTTTCCAAATTGGACTTACGCTCGGGTTATCACCAAATTTGGATGTGGGAGCCGGATGTGCACAAAACTGTGTTTCGAACTCACGAAGGCCATTATGAGTTCTTAGTTATGCCTTTCGGCTTAACCAATGCTCCTTCTAGCTTTTAGTCCCTGATGAACTCAATATTTTGCCCCTTCTTATGGAAATCTGTTCTGGTTTTTTTTTATGACATCCTTGTGTATTCACGGGCTTGAACAGACCATCTAATGCATTTGCAGGAAGTACTTCAAGTGCTCCGCTCCAATCAATTATTTTCTAAGCGTTCCAAATGCCATTTTGGAGCTACACAAGTCGAATATCTGGGCCATGTTATCTCCAAATGAGAGGTCAGTATGGATCGATCAAAGGTTGTCGGGGTGTTGGATTGGTCACCGCCCACGACGGTAAAGGAGTTGCGTGTGTTCCTTGGCTTGTCCGATTATTATTGGTGCTTCATCCGCAATTACGGCTTGTTAGCTAGGCCTCTCACTGCCTTATTGAAGAAAGATATCCCTTGGCAGTGGACACCCGTTGAACAAACGGCCTTTGATCAGTACAAGGTCGCTGTGTGTCAAGCGCCCGTCCTAGTACTGCCAAATTTCCAAGAACCCTTTTGCGTAGAAACAGATGCTAGTGGGCAAGGAGTGGGGGCGATTCTTCAACAGCATAGGCGACCAGTGGCATTTTTTAGCAAGGCTTTGGGTGTCAAGTACCAAGCTCTGTCCATTTACGATCAAGAGATGTTAGCGGTATTGTTAGCCGTTAAAAAGTGGCATCCATACTTGGTTGGCCGGCATTTCTTCATTAAAACCGACCATCAAAGTCTAAAATTTCTCTCCGAACAGCAAGCCATCACTCCCTACCAGCAGAAGTGGGTTACAAAAATGTTGGGTTATGATTACTCTACTGTATACCGCAAGGGGTCTCAAAACATTGTCGCCGATGCTTTGTCTAGGAGGCCACCCGAGGAGTCCTCTCAACTACTACAATGTGAAGGAAGTATGGATACCTCTTGGTCTGACATTTGGGCGCGTATTGTCGCTTTATACACTACTGATTCGAAGCTTGCGCAGCTCTGCCAGGACGTTCAAACGCAACCACAAAGGCATCCTAAATACACTTGGCATGACTCCTTCTTAATGCGGTTGGGTAAGATCGTTGTGGGTAAGGATCCCTTGCTTCGCAAACACATTTTTGATCTGTTCCATGCCAGTGCTATAGGCGGTCACTCAGGAGGCCATGCTACTCGACATAGAATTTCCACCCTGCTCTATTGGAAGGGCCTCTCCAAAGATGTCAAGCAGTGGGTTCGAGAGTGCGTGATATGTCAACGTTGCAAGGCTGATAATGCGGCTTCTCCTGGTCTGTTGCAGCCCTTGGCTATTCCTGACCGTGCTTGGGCATTTATCAGTATGGACTTCATCGAAGGGTTACCTATATCTCAAGGAAAATCCACTATTTTTGTCGTGGTTGATCGTTTGACTAAATACGGCCATTTTCTTGCCTTAGCTCATCCTTTTACGGCAGCTACGGTGGCTCAGGCATTCCTCCACCATATTTACAAGTTGCATGGGCTTCCCGAGGCTATTGTGTCCGATCGTGACAAAGTCTTCTTGAGCAATTTCTGGCAAGCCTTGTTTTGTCACTTGGGAGTCAAGCTTAAGCTCTTTACCGCTTATCACCCCCAAACTGATGGCCAAACGGAGATCCTCAACAAATGCTTGGAAGGTTATTTACATTGTATGTTCGGGGAAACACCCTCTACTTGGGCGTCTTGGCTCTCCCTGGCTGAATGGTGGTATAATACCACCTACCATTCGGCTATCCAGTGCACCCCTTATACCGCCCTCTATGGCCAGGAACCCCCTTTACACCTTCCTTACATCGCGGGTGCTTCCACCGTCTCGTCTGTTGATCGTTCTTTGCAACATAGGGAGGTTATGCGAAAGGTTCTAAAATTCCATCTCAGCCGAGCCCAGGATCGCATGAAACAAATGGCTGACAGCCATCGCTCGGAACGAGAGTTTCAAGTGGGTGACTTGGTTTACTTGAAGTACAACCGTATCATCAACGCTCCTTGCGCCAGTTCTGAAATCAAAAACTTTCTCCATGCTATTTTGGTCCTTTCCCTGTTGAAGCTCGCGTAGGATTGGTCGCATATAGACTCGCTTTACCGACCTCAACCCGGATTCATCCCACTTTTCATGTTTCCCAATTGAAGAAACATATTGGCTCAGCCGTGAGTTCACCTACCTTGCCACCAGTAGGTTCCGATGGTGCTCTTCACAAAACCCCCATCCGCATCCTGGACAGACGACTCATCAAGCAAGGCAACCATGCTGCAGTTGAAGTTCTCGTGGAATGGGCGGATACATTTCCTGAAGATTCTACTTGGGAAAAACTAGACTCTCTTCAATGACAGTTTCCTTCTTTCGATCCTTGAGGACAAGGATCCTTTCTTTTTGGACGGGGTATTTGTTACGTAATGGTTTAACGTCCCATGCAGCCCGTTTTTCATACAGCAAAACATTGCGTTTTGGTCATGTCCTTTTTAGCTTTTATGTTGCGTTTTAATTTTGTTAGTGAAACGGTGTGTTTTAGCAATTGAGGTGTCTGTTAGCTAGTTACTGAATTCTATAAGTGTATGGGAAAACACAAAAAACGGTTATGAAAAGTTTACATCAAAATTTTCACGTCTTCTTTCTACTCTTTTTCTCTCTCGAATTTCTTTTTTTCTTCTTCTTTTCTCTTCTTTTGGTGTTTTCCAGATATGATCCGTAACACAATACTTTCAAAAGTCACGATTTTTATGAAATCACTAGTTCAAAATTATTGATTTATCAACCAACCTTCGAGGTTAGTAATATTCTAACAAATATTTCAAATCAAACTTGTTTTCTTGAGTATAACAAAAATAATACTAATTTTAGTCCGAATTAAAAAGATTTAACACGTTTTCTCATGTGGCATGTCAGATTCGGTCGTAACGCATGGGCCGAGTTTGGGGTGTTACATACAATGGTATCAGAGCCCGGTTGTAAAACTCAGTTGTGGTTTGGGTTCAAAAGCATTTTCCAAAGCTGTTTCAAATTTTAATTTATAGATGCATGTTCTAAAGGAAGTATGGCACCACGGGTATCCGGCACCAAGTCAAGTAAGTATATGTTATCATTTTATGATTATGATTATTGTGATATGACCGTAGAAATACTCTAGAACTTTTAGTTTTAGGAGCTGAAACTATAGAGATTGAGACTATAGGATGCGTTTTGCAAAAATGACTTTACTTCCTATACTTCATAAAATATTGTTTAATAAACACTAAAATAGCATACTGATTCATAAGACTCTTAATCAGATTAAACCGAATTAGCAAATATGAGCGCTAAAGGACGTAGACGCGGTAGACTTGGCCGTGGTAGAGGCTGAGGTGCTAGAGTTGTGTCTGAGGTGTCGGGACATATGCCTAAAATGGACGAACCTGCGTCACCTGCGACTGAAGCTGGGTCACATGATCGAATGAGAGAGGATGACGCACTGTCCTAAGCGATGTTGCGAGTTCTGAAAAGGGTCGCTGGGGCAAGAACTAGGTCGACAGCTCGTGGGTCGGTATTCGAGCGACTCAGATCGAATGGGGCTGAAGTCTTTAGGGGTATTTTGGGTGTAGCCCCAAGTGTAGCGGAATACTGGCTTGAGGCAGTAGAGCGGATTATGGATGACCTGGATTGTACAAATGAGCAGAAACTAAAAGGAGCTGTGTCATTGCTGAGAGACGAGGCGTATAAGAGGTGGCTCACTGTTCGGGAAGGCACTCAGGCTGATCGCATTACCTGGGAATTCTTTAAAATCGCATTTCAAGGAAAATATATCGGGGCTAGCTATGTGGATGCCCGAAGGAAGGCGTTCCTGAATTTGGTCCAAGGAGGTAAATCTGTGGCAGCATACGAGGCGCAAATTTCTGCGTCTCGAGTCGATATGCCCGGGAATAGTGCCGATCGATTATGAACGCAGCTGTGTGCATTTTGAGGACGGGTTGCGTGATGAGTCATGGTGCACCGATAGCCCCATAGAAGGAAAGGAATTTTGCCACACTGGTGGAGAAAGCCAAAATAGCTGAGGAGGTTAAACACTTGGAGAGGCAAAACGGAGACAAGGATAGAGGCAGGAACAAGAGAGACTCTGGGTACTCAGGTCCTGCTAGAGGTTTTCAGAAAAGGGCCAAAAATGAGGGACCAGTTCGAGCGAATGCTCCAGTTACTACTAATCAGTTACAGCCTTGTGCAGATTGTGGGAGACTTCACTCGGGTGAATGTTGGAAGAGAACCGGTGGTTATTTCAGATGTGGTTCCAAGGATCATCAGTTTAAGGATTATCCTCGACAGTCTGCTCATACTCAGGGTGTTCGTAACGATTTTGCGCAGCCAGCTAGAGGCGCTCAACAGTCGCTGAGAGGCCGTGGGCCAGGTCGAGGTGGTAATGGCGTAGGACGAGGTCAGGGTGCACCGGGTAGAGGTATTGGTAATAGGGGTAACGCGGAGGGGAGACAGCCATGGTTAGTTTACGCGGTCAGACGTCGAGAGGATAGCGATGCACCTGATGTCATAACCGGTACGTTTTTCATAGCTGATGTACCTGTTACTGCTTTGATAGATATTGGATCCACCCATTCGTATGTTGCTTGTGCTGTGTCTGGAACTCTGAACATTAGATCTGAGATTACTGCTAGAGAAACAACTGTAATTAGCCCTTTAGGACAGTCGGTGATAGTAAATAAGTTGTTTAGGGAGGTGCCCTTAGAAATTTAGGGGGAAGTTTTTCTGGCGGATTTGATGGAACTGTCATTCGACGAGTTCGATCTTATTTTGGGCATGGACTGGTTGGTTAAGCATCGTGCGAACTTGGACTGTGTTGCAAAGCAGATGGTGCTAAGAACTTCGGAGGATAAGGAGGTGATGATGATAGGTGAAAGAAGAAACTATCTGTTTAATGTGGTATCTATTTTAAAGGCAAAAAAGTTGGTACGAAAGGGGTGTGGAGCGTTCTTAGCCTTTATCGGTGATTTGGATGCCGAAGAGTTGATGATAGAAAGTGTCAGAACGGTGAAAGATTTTTCGGACGTCTTTCCCGAGGAGCTTCCGTGAGATTGCCTCCGGATCGAGAGGTAGAGTTTGGCATTGAGTCGCTTGCCGAACGGCTCCGGTGTCTATTGCTCCTTATAGAATGGCGCCGAAGGAGTTAGCAGAGCTTAAAGCTCAAATTCAGGAGTTGTTGGATCGCGAATTCATTCGACCAAGTGTGTCACCGTGGGGAACGTTGGTTTTATTCGTTAAGAAGAAGGATAGGTCGATGCGTATTTGCATCGATTATAGACAATTGAATAAGTTAACAATCAAGAACAGGTATCCGTTACCGAGGATCGACGATCTGTTTGATCAGCTGCGAAGAGCTTCGGTGTTCTCGAAGATAGACTTGAGATCGAGATATCACCAGCTTAAGGTCAAGGAGGCTGATATTCATAAGACTGCGTTTCAAACTCGTTATGGGCATTACGAGTTCTTGGTGATACCGTTCGGGTTGACAAATGCACCAGCTGCATTTATGGACATGATGAACCGAGTCTTCCAACCCTACTTAGATCGGTTTGTGGTGGTGTTCATAGATGATATATTGGTGTACTCGAAGAATGAAGAAGAGCATGATTCGTATCTGCGGGTAGTATTGCAAATATTAAGGGAGAAGCAACTGTATGCCAAATTCAGTAAGTGTGAATTTTGGCTGAAGGAAGTGACCTTTTTAGGGCATGTTGTGTCTGCCAAAGGAATTAGAGTTGATCCTCGAAGGTCGAGGCTATGTTGGACTGGAAACCACCGAAGACAGTGGCCAAAACTCGAAGTTTTCTAGGGTTGGCTGGATATTACAGGCGGTTCGTTGAAGGGTTTCCGTTGATTGCTGCACCCCTAACTAAGCTGTTGCGTAATGGAGTACCGTTTGTGTGGTCAAATAAGCAGCAAGAGAGCTTTGAGAAATTAAAGAAGATTCTCACGTAAGCACCGTATTGATTCAACTGAAAGGTCGGGTAAGGAGTTTATTTTTTATTGTGATGCCTTACACACGGGCTTGGGATGTGTGTTGATGCAAGGGGGAAAGGTGGTGGCCTATGCATCTCGTCAATTAAGGCCGCATGAGGTGAACTATCCCACGCATGACTTGGAGTTAGCTGCAGTGGTGTTTGCTCTAAAGATTTGGAGACACTATCTGTACGGGGAGAAGTCAATTATCTATACGGATCATAAGAGTCTGAAGTACCTCCTTACCCAGAAGGAGTTGAACTTAAGACAACAGAGGTGGATAGAACTATTGAAGGATTATGACTTCTCAATCGAGTATCATCCCGGAAAGGCTAACGTTGTGGCAGATGCGTTAAGTTGTAAGGTGATATCAGATTTGAGAGCGATGTTCGCTCATCTTAGTCTTTATGAAGATGGTAGCCTGTTAGTCAAACTTCAGGTGAAGCCTGTTTGGGTAAGTCAGATTAAGGAAAAGCAGTTGATAGATGAAACCTTGGGTTCTCGACTTCAACAAGTGGAAGGTGATGAGTTAGGGGATTTTGGAGTGAATAGTGATGGAATATTGTATTTTCGTGGAAGAGTTTGTATGCCCAAGGATTCGAAATTGAGGCAAATGATTCTGCGTGAGGCGCATAGTAGTCCATACGCTATGCACCCCGGGGAAAATAAGATGTACCGAGACCTCCGTGAGCAGTATTGGTGGCCAGGGTTGAAACGGGAGGTTACTGATTTCGTGAGTAAGTGCTTAACATGTCAGCATGTGAAGGCGGAACATCAATTGTCGTCAGGGTTGCTACAACCGGTGAAAATTCCATTATGGAAATGGGAAAGGATAACGATGGACTTTGTTAGTGGGTTACCCTTAACGCCTACTAAGAAAGATTCTGTATGGGTAATAGTGGATCGGTTAACGAAGACTGCTCATTTCCTACCTGTTAAATGCGGATTATTCATTCTGAGAATTTGGCCAAGTTGTATGTAGCAGAGATCGTGAGGTTACATGGGGTACCAGTGTCTATTATATCGGACAGGGACTCTAGGTTTACATCACGATTTTGGAAGGCTTTACATGAAGCTTTGGGTACAAGGTTAAATTTCAGCACGGTGTTTCATCCGCAATCAAATGGTCAGTCGGAGAGAGTGATCCAGATTCTAGAAGATATGTTAAGAGGTTGTGTGATCGATTTCAGGGGTAGTTGAGAAGATTTCCTCACGCTTGCGAGTTTGCTTACAACAACAACGCTACCAATCCAAAGATCCGGATGGCACCTACGAGGCGTTGTATGGTCGTAGGTGTCGCACTCCTACTTGTTGGACTGAGCTGGGGGAGCGACAGTTGTTGGGTCCTGATTTGATCTCGGAGACGGAGGAAAAAGTTAAGGTAATTCGGGCACGGTTAAAAGAAGCTTGGACGATGGCAAATCGTGACGCGGACCTGAAGCGTAAGGATATAGAATTCGCGGTGGGTGATCAGGTCTTTCTGAAGGTCTCACCTTGGAAAAAGATCTTTAAATTTGGACGGAAGGGCAAGTTGAGCCCTAGGTTCATCCGGACCTTCCGCAAGTGCTGGCGTGTTGGACCAAAGGGCTTATCAACTTGAGTTACCTCCAGAGTTAAGTCGGATACATAGTGTATTCCATGTATCGATGTTAAGGCGTTATCGTTCGGATCCATCTCATGTAGTGCCAGTGGAGGAAGTTGAGTTAAGACCTGACTTGTTGTAACAGCCCGATTATGACCCTAATCAGAACAGTGGTTTCGGAACCACGAATCTGAGTTTATGTGATTCTATGTTACGTGTTTGAGCAGGTGTTAAAATATCGTAGGATTAATTGCATGTTTGAGTGGCTAAATTAAGTGAAAGATAAAATTTGGTAAGTATGAAAATTTCTATTGTGCAAACTAGGGCCAAATTGAATGGTTTTTCTTTTATTTGAGATTGAAGTTGCAATTTGGCCAATAATTAGAGATAGTGGACGGCAAACATGATGAGAAATTATTAATGTGTATTTATATTATTATTAAAATAAGTTAGTGGAATATTAGTAAGCATGGATATTATTAATTAAAGAAAAACATTTCTTTTCTCTCATCTCTTTCTTCTCCATCTTCTTCTTCACCGAAATCACAAAGAAAAGGGGAGCTAAAACCTTCATTTCATTCGGTCATTGCATGTCTTTTTGAGATCAAGGAAGGAAAGAATTGGAAACGGATCGGGGGAAAACTAAATTAAACGAGTAGCCGGAACATCTTTACCCTTCAACTATCAAGGTAAGTTTATAAGCAATTGGTAGTAAATGAATAAATATATTAAATTGAAATGTATGGTTTCGAATGAAATGTTATCTAAATTCTTGATGGTTGATTGTGATATGTGATTTTAAATGTGATTGCCGAATGTAATAATATATGATCATGGACATGTAGTTATTATATAAATTTCTTGGTTGGTTAAATTAAGTATAATAGTATATAGGTTTTATAAATGTGATAGGGGATGAGATCACATATGGACACCAACTTAATGTGTGTTGAATCATGTAAGCAATTAATGTATTTGGGTTGAGATATATATAATTATGGATGGAATAGTAATTGAATGTGAACCTTCAATTAAGTGATGATTGAAATAGAATAATTATCTATGTGTTTATAAGGATGAGGTCGAATGTGATGATAGACATAGAAAGAAGGATTGATTCAAAATAGGTATATGTGTATGGCATATGCACTGAAATGTGAGCATTTGTATTTGTGTATTGTACGATCGAGAGTATGAAATTAATTAACGAACACTGTGTGTGTAAAACTGGTTGTGTGGCACTAAGTGTGCGGATATATTAAGTAACGGCTCTATGTGAGCGATACGTTACAGAAAGTTGGCACTAAGTGTGCGAAAATGTTAAGTAACGGCTCTATGTGAGTGATACGTTATGGGAATGTTAAGTAACGGCTCTATGTGAGCGATACGTTACGGGAATGTTAAGTAACGACTCTATGTGAGCGATACGTTACAGGAAGTTGGCACTAAGTGTGCAGATATGTTAAGTAACGGCTCTATGTGAGCGATACGTTACGGGAATTACACTATGTGTGAGGGTGATCGGATTTTCTCAAGAACACAAATATTTTAAAAGGTAAATGGGAATCTCAGGTATGTATATAAAGGGTGATAGATATTTTATATTGGTATAAATCATGTATGCTATTTCGACTTAGATAATAGTTATGTAAATGTTCGGTTTTGGTGACTCAATGAGTAGGCTTTTGATGAATAGTATCTTAATACTTGTAATGAGGTTGAAACTTATTCAATAATTAGCATGGATTAAACATGGGAAAAGTCTGTTTACTACTCGATTTTGTACTTTCCTCTTTGCTTATAACTTACTAAGCTTCAATAGCTTACCGTTGTGTATTTGTTTGTTCATGGAATAGATCTTTAAAGTTGAAGCTCGTACTCAGGGATCCTGTCGAAGTCAAGCACATTATCACCTATTTTTGGTATCATCCTTTTTGACGTTAAACCTTAGAAAATTATGGCATGTATAAGCTTAAATATTTTGGTCTCTTTTGTTTGAGATGTATATATGTATGCCATACGAAAATGGCTAAGTTTTTGGTTGTTTTGAACTTTCATTATTTCGGTCATGGTTTAACTTATTATAGATTTATATGTTATAATGAATGGTATTCAATGTTGTTTATATAATATGATCTAATTGCCTATATAGTTATTGAGTGGTGATAGATATATTTGGCATATGGTTATAGGTGTGACTAAGGGACTATGAATCATTGAGAAGAGTTGTATACTGTATATGTGTATCGCTATTAATGATACATGTTCGGCCTTGATTGCATTATGGGTTGAATAATATCGAAAGGTAATGTTAAAGTGTATGCATGAAATGTTTGAATAGTTAGATGCATAAGGTGAGATGCCGAATATGGTAAGATAATGATGTTAATGAATTAGTTACGTTGGTTAATATAATAATGGGTAAGTGAAATGGGATGTGTCGTAGATAAATGTAAATCGTATGTATACAAATGATGTGCGTTTGAATGTATTGATGATTTTAGAAATGAAATAAAAGAATAAGCATTATATGCATATTTAATATTAATTGTGTTATGCAACTGAATGACTTGATATTGGATGGAATATTTATATACATACATATTAATGATAATAAATTTTGGTATGCATTTATTATGATAGTTGTTCTTAAAGAGTACTTAGAACTTGTACGAGTCAATGAAATGCCCGTAACCCTAATCTGACGATAGATACGGGTTAAGGGTGTTACATTTGATTGGTATCAGAGCTACGATTTAGTCGATTCTCGGACAAACGTAGCGCGTGTGTCTAGCTATACATGCCATAGTTTATAATGTGATAGTGTGATGACTTCTGACAGTGAAATGTGTTTATTTCTCTTATATAGTAATGGATCCCGATTCTGAGAGAGCCGTAGCTGATGACGCTGAGAGTGTGGCGCTCGTTCCCGTGCAAGGGACCGCGCCAGAGGAATCTCGACCGGCTACGAGTAATCCTGAGGAGGGGGCTAGACATGCCTTCTACAGTATGATGAACGATTGGTTCAGTCATTACATACGAACCAATCCGGCTATTCAACCACCCCAAAATCCGATTGTACCCCCTGTAGTACCGGTGGTACCTCCAGTTACCAACCACGAAAGAGTAATTAAACCTCCGTTGATCGCATTAGGAAGCACGGAGCTCGAGGAATTTAGAGTGAGGATGACGATGATGCGAGAGAGAGAGCGAATTTTGGCTCGATAATACTGTTCGTATTTTCGACAAACTGTCCTGCACACCCGATGAGTGTTTGAAGTGTGCCATATCATTATTACGGGATTCTGCCTACTACTGGTGGAATACACTCGTGTCAGTTGTCCCGAAAAAAAGGGTTACTTGGGACTTCTTCCAGACAGAATTCCGTAAGAAGTATATAAGCTAGCGTTTTATTGACTCTAAAGGTAAAGAATTTCTCAAGCTCAAACAGGGTCGTATGACCGTATCCGAATACGAGCGCAAGTTTGTGCGACTCAATCGCTACGCTCGCGAGTGTGTTTCGTCAGAGACGGTTATGTGCCGGAGATTTGAAGATGGTTTAAATGAAGATATAAAGCTTCTAGTTGGTATTCTTGAAATTAACGAGTTCGTCGTGCTAGTTGAAAGAGCTTGTAAAGTGGAAGAACTGGGGAAAGAAAAACGAAAAGTTGAGCTTGAATCTAGAGATTTCCGGAAGAGACCGGCGGGTAAACATTCACAGACGGTAACAAAGAAGTTCAAGAATGATGGTAGCCGATCCAAACCCAACACCAGGATTTCTATACGAGAACGACCACCAGTGAGTTCTCGGGCTACATCAGTTGCTAGTGTTGATAATGAGAGATCGAGTAAACCTGAGTGTCAGCAGTGTGGCAGACGGCATTTCAGAGAGTGTTGGGGTAAATCCATTTCTCGCACTTGTTACAAGTGTGGCTCGTAAGACCATTTCATTTGGGATTGCCCGGAGACTACTGGAAAGGATACTACTCAGAGTGCGAGACCGAGCGGCACTACAGCTAGAGGCAGATCTTCTCGTTTTGGGGGAGGTAGGAGTGGTGCATAAAGAGGGACTATAGATGCGGTTGTTCGATCAGCTACTCGGGTACCGGCTAGAGCTTACGCCATCCGTGCTAGAGAGGAGGCCTCATCCCAGATGTTATTACCGGTATTTTCACTCTCTTTGATTCCAGTGTAACTGCTTTGATTGATCCCGGCTCAACTCATTCGTATGTGTGCGAAACATTAGTGTCCAGTAAGACTCTACCTGTTGAGTCTACTGAGTTTTTGATTCGGGTTTCAAACCCCCTGGGTCGATGTGTATTAGTTGACAAAGTGTGTAATAATTGCCCATTGATGATTCGAGACATGTGTTTTCCTGCAGATCTGATGCTATTACCTTTTGACGAGTTCGACATTATTCTCGGTATGGATTGGTTGACAGTTCATGATGCAGTAGTAAATTACAGACGAAAGACTATTGAATTGAGATGCCAGAATAATGAGATAATCCGAATTGAGTCTGCGAATTTGAGTGGACTACCTACGGTGATATCTTCGATGTTGGCTCGGCGGTATTTGAGAAAGAGTTGCGAAGCCTATCTTGCGTATGTGATTGACAACAAGATAACAGAAAAGAAGATCGAATCAGTACCGATTGTTAGTGAATATTTGGATGTGTTCCCGGAGGAATTACCAGGATTGCCACCTGTTCATGAGGTAGAATTTGGTATTGAACTAGTGCCAGGGACAACTCCGATTTCGATAGCTCCGTACAGAATGGCACCGACTGAATTAAAAGAATTAAAGGCTCAGTTGCAAGAACTGTCAGATAAAGGTTTCGCCCGACCGAGTTTCTCTCCCTGGGGTGCGCCCGTTCTATTTGTGAAAAAGAAGGACGGAACTTTGAGAATGTGCATTGATTATCGGCAGCTCAATAAGGTAACAGTAAAGAACAAATACCCATTGCCACGTATCGATGATTTATTCGATCATCTTAAAGGAGCCTCGGTATTTTCGAAAATTAATCTGAGGTCAGGGTATTATCAATTGCGAGTTAGAGAATCAGACGTGCCGAAGACTGCTTTTCGGACGAGATACGGTCATTATGAGTTCTTGGTGATGCCGTTTGGGCTCACTAACGCCCTTGCAGTTTTTATAGATTTGATGAATCGGGTATTCAGGCAGTATCTAGATCGATTTGTGGTTGTTTTTATAGATGACATACTGATTTATTTGCGAGATGAGATCGAGCATGCTGAGCATTTGAGGTTGGTATTGCAGACTTTGCGTGATAAGCAATTGTACGCGAAATTTAGCATGTGTGAGTTTTGGTTGAGTGAAGTTAGCTTCCTGGGGCATGTTGTTTCAGCATCGGGTATTCGGGTTGACCCGAGTAAAGTTTCAGCAATACTTGATTGGAAACCTCCACGGAATGTTTCTGAGGTTCGTAGCTTTTTGGGGCTCGCCGGATATTATAGACGCCTTATGAAAGGTTTTCTATGATAGCATCTCCGATGACAAAGCTACTACAGAAAGATGTGAAATTTGAGTGGTCAGAAAGGTGTCAAAAGAGTTTTGATCAACTGAAGACCTTGTTAACGGAAGCTCCGGTACTCGTTTAGCCAGAGTCGGGTAAAGAGTTCGTTATTTTTAGTGATGCATCTTTAAATGGACTCGATTGTGTATTGATGCAGGAGGGTAAGGTCGTAGCCTATGCCTCGAGATAGTTGAAACCGCATGAGAGAAATTATCCGACGCACGACCTTGAGTTAGCCGCTATAGTCTTTGCTTTGAAGATATGGCGTCACTATCTTTTTGGTGAGAAATGCCACGTTTTATTCGGATCATAAGAGTCTAAAGTATTTAGTGACTCAAAAGGATCTGAATTTGAGACAACGACGATGGTTAGAATTGTTGAAAGATTATAAGCTGTGATTGATTATCACCCGGGAAAGGCTAATGTAGTTGCCGATGCACTTAGTCGAAAATCATTATTTGCTCTTCGTGCAATGAACGTGGATTTAGCTATGACCAATGATGGTGTGATCATTGCAGAATTAAAGGCGAGACCAGTGTTTGTGCAACAGATTCGAGAAGCTCAAGAAATCGATGATGATTTAAAAGCAAAAAGGAGTCATTGTGGTTCGAGTGTGGATTCAGATTTTCAGATAGATACTGAAGGATGTCTACGGTTCAAGATTCGAATATGTGTGCCTAAAAAATCCAGAATTGATTCGAATAATTTGTGATGAAGCTCATAGTAGTAGGTTGTCGATTCATCCAGGTAGCACAAAAATGTATAACGATCTAAAACAGCATTATTGGTGGCATGGTATGAAGCGTGACATCTCGGACTATGTGTCGAAGTGTTTGGTATGCCAACAAGTGAAAGCCGAACATCAAGACCATCGGGACTACTTCAGCCAATCATGATACCAGAATGGAAGTGGGATCGTGTTACGATGGACTTTGTATCGGGTTTGCCTTTGACATCAAGCAAGAAAGATTCAATATGGGTTATAGTTGATAGATTGATGAAATTGGCCCATTTCATCCCAGTACGTACGAATTTCTCACTCGATAAATTAGCCGAGTTGTACCTATCGCAGATAGTACGGCTACACGGAGTACCTGTTTCTATTGTTTCGGATAGACACCCGAGGTTTACATCGCGATTTTGGAAGAAATTGCAGGATGCTTTAGGTACTAAGTTGCACTTCAGTACGGCTTTTCACCCTCAGTCGGATGGTCAATCCGAGCGCGTTATCAAAATACTCGAGGATATGTTGAGATGTTGCGTTCTTGAGTTTGAGGATACGTGGGAACGATACTTGCCTTTGATTGAATTTGCGTATAATAATAGCTTTCAATCTAGTATCAAAATGGCACCCTACGAAGCTTTGTACGGTTGTAAATGTCGTACACCATTGTACTGGACCGATCTCAGAGAAAACAAGATACACGAGGTTGATTTGATTAAGGAAACTGAACAGAGAGTGGCAGTAATTCGCGATAGTTTGAAAGCAGCATCGGCTCGTCAAAAATCTTACGCAGATTTGAAACGTAAGGATATTGAGTTCTAGATTGGAGATCGAGTATTTTTGAAAGTTTCACTGTGGAAGAAGATACTTAGATTTGGTCGTAAAGGAAAGTTAAGTCCGAGATTTATTAGGCCGTATAAGGTTATCAAGCGTATCGGGCCGGTTGCGTACAGATTGAGGTTACCATCTGAGTTAGACAAGATTCATAATGTTTTCCATGTGTCAATGCTTCAACGATATAGATCTGATCCTTCTCATGTGATCATTCCATCAGAGATTGAAATTCAGCCCGATTTGACTTACGAGGAAGAACTAATTCGCATCCTAGCTCGTGAAGTAAAAAAATTACGAAATAAGAAGATATCGCTGGTTAAAGTGATGTGGCATAAACACGGGCTGGAAGAAGCAACCTGGGAGATTGAGGAATCAATGAAAGAACGTTATCCACACTTATTCGTTGGTAAGATTTTCGGGACGAAAATTCCTTAAGGGGGAGTTATAATGACCCGATTATGACCCTAATCGGAGCGTGGTTTCAAACCACGAATCCGAGTTTATGTGATTCTATGTTACGTGTTTGAGCAGGTGTTAAAATATCGTAGGATTAATTGCATGTTTGAGTGGCTAAATTAAGTGAAGGATAAAATTTGGTAAATATGAAAATTTCTATTGTGGAAACTAGGGCCAAATTGAATGGTTTTTCTTTCATTTGAGATTTAAGTTGCAATTTGGCCAATAATTAGAGATAGTGGACGGCAAACATGATGAGAAATTATTAATGTGTATTTATATTATTATTAAAATAAGTTAGTGGAATATTAGTAAGCATGGATATTATTAATTAAAGAAAAACATTTCTTTTCTCTCATCTCTTTCTTCTCCATCTTCTTTTTCACCGAAATCACAAAGAAAAGGGGAGCTAAAACCTTCATTTCATTCGGTCATTGCATGTCTTTTTGAGATCAAGAAAGGAAAGAATTAGAAATGGATTGGGGGAAAACTAAATTAAACGAGTAGCAGGAACATCTTTACCCTTCAACTATCAAGGTAAGTTTATAAGCAATTGGTAGTAAATGAATAAATATATTAAATTGAAATGTATGGTTTCGAATGAAATGTTATCTAAATTCTTGATGGTTGATTGTGATATGTGATTATAAATGTGATTGCCGAATGTAATAATATATGATCATGGACATGTAGTTATTATATAAATTTCTTGGTTGGTTAAATTAAGTATAAGAATATATAGGTTTTATAAATGTGATAGGGGATGAGATCACATATGGACACCAACTTAATGTGTGTTGAATCATGTAAGCAATTAATGTATTTGGGTTGAGATATATATAATTATGGATGGAATAGTAATTGAACGTGAACCTTCAATTAAGTGATGATTGAAATAGAATAATTATCTATGTGTTTATAAGGATGAGGTCGAATGTGATGATAGACATAGAAAGAAGGATTGATTCGAAATAGGTATATGTGTATGGCATATGCACTGAAATATGAGCATTTGTATATGTGTATTGTATGATCGAGAGTATGAAATTAATTAACGAACACTGTGTGTGTGAAACTGGTTGTGTGGCACTAAGTGTGCGGATATATTAAGTAACGGCTCTATGTGAGCGATACGTTATGGGAAGTTGGCACTAAGTGTGCGAAAATGTTAAGTAACGGCTCTATGTGAGCAATACGTTACGGGAATGTTAAGTAACGGCTCTATGTAAGCGATACGTTACGGGAATGTTAAGTAACGGCTCTATGTGAGCGATGCGTTACAGGAAGTTGGCACTAAGTGTGCAGATATGTTAAGTAACGGCTCTATGTGAGCGATACGTTACGGGAATTGCACTATATGTGCGGGTGATTGGATTTTCTCAAGAACACAAATATTTTAAAAGGTAAATGGGAATCTCAGGTATGTATATAAAAGGTGATAGATATTTTATATTGGTATAAGTCATGTATGCTATTTTGACTTAGATAATAGTTATGTAAATGTTCGGTTTTGGTGACTCAATGAGTAGGCTTTTGATGAATAGTATCTTAATACTTGTAATGAGGTTGAAACTTTTCAATAATTAGCATGGATTAAACATGGGAAAAGTCTGTTTACTACTCGATTTTGTACTCTCCTCTTTGCTTATAACTTACTAAGCTTCAATAGCTTACCGTTGTGTATTTGTTTGTTCATGGAATAGATCTTTAAAGTTGAAGCTCGTACTCGGGGATCCTGTCGAAGTCAAGCACATTATCACCTATTTTTGGTATCATCCTTTTTGACGTTAAACCTTAGAAAATTATGGCATGTATAAGCTTAAATATTTTGGTCTCTTTTGTTTGAGATGTATATATGTATGCCATACGAAAATGGCTAAGTTTTTGGTTGTTTTGAACTTTAATTATTTCAGTCATGGTTTAACTTATTATAGATTTATATGTTATGATGAATGGTATTCAATATTGTTTATATAATATGATCTAATTGCCTATATAGTTATTGAGTGGTGATAGATATATTTGGCATATGGTTATAGGTGTGACTAAGGGACTATGAATCATTGAGAAGAGTTGTTTACTGTATATGTGTATTGCTATTAATGATGCATGTTCGACCTTGATTGCATTATGGGTTGAATAATATCGAAAGGTAATGTTAAAGTGTATGCATGAAATGTTTGAATAGTTAGATGCATAAGGTGAGATGCCGAATATGGTAAGATAATGATGTTAATGAATTAGTTACTTTGGTTAATATAATAATGGGTAAGTGAAATGGGATGTGTCGTAGATAAAAGTAAATCGTATGTATACAAATGATGTGCGTTTGAATGTATTGATGATTTTAGAAATAAAATAAAAGAATAAGCATTATATGCATATTTAATATTAATTGTGTTATGCAACTGAATGACTTGATATTGGATGGAATATTTATATACATACATATTAATGATAATAAATTTTGGTATGCATTTATTATGATAGCTGTTCGTAAAGAGTACTTAGAACTTGTGTGAGTCAATTAAATGCCCGTAACCCTAATCCGACGATGGATACGGATTAAGGGTGTTACATTTGATTGGTATCAGAGCTATGGTTTAGTCGATTCTTGGACTAACGTAGCGCGTGTGAGTCTAGCTATACATGCCATAGTTCATAATGTGATAGTGTGATGACTTCTGACAGTGAAATGTGTTTATTTCTCTTATATAGTAATGGATCCCAATTCTGAGCGAGCCGTAGCTGATAAAGTTGAGAGTGTGGCGCCCGTTCCCGTGCAAGGGACTGCGCCAGAGGAATCTCGACCGGCTACGAGTAATCCTGAGGAGGGGGATAGACATGCCTTCTACAGTATGATGAACGATTGGTTCAGTCATTACATACGAACCAATCCGGCTGTTCAACCATCCCAATAGCCAAATGTACCCCCTGTAGTACTGGTGGTACCTCCAGTTGCCAACCCTGAAAGAGTAATTAAACCTCCTGTTGATCGCATTAGGAAGCACGGAGCTCGGGAATTTAGAGCTAAGGATGACAATGATGCAGAGAAAGCTGAATTTTGGCTCGATAATACTGTTCGTGTTTTCGACGAACTGTCCTGCACACCCGATGAGTGTTTGAAGTGTGCCATATCATTATTATGGGATTCTGCCTACTACTGGTGGAATACACTCGTGTCAGTTGTCCCAAAAGAAAGGGTTACTTGGGACTTCTTTCAGACAGAATTTCGTAAGAAGTATATAAGCCAGCGCTTTATTGACTCTAAGCGTAAAGAATTTCTCGAGCTCAAACAGGGTCGTATGACCGTATTCAAATACGAGCGCAAGTTTGTACGACTCAGTCGCTACGCTCGCGAGTGTGTTTCGTCAGAGACGGTTATGTGCCAGAGATTTGAAGATGGTTTAAATGAAGATATAAAGCTTCTGGTTGATATTCTTGAAATTAACGAGTTCGTCGTGCTAGTTGAAAGAGCTTGTAAAGCGAAAGAACTGGGGAAAGAAAAATAAAAAGTTGAGCTTGAATCTAGAGATTTCCGGAAGAGATCGGCGGGTAAACATTCACAGACGGTAACAAAGAAGTACAATAAAAGAGCAAGAGGATATTATTATTAATACTGAGGAGATGGCAGAAAATCATAATAATCAGCTACCTCCTGTGGTTGCTGTAAATCCTGTAAATCTGAATCCTACTCCTTGTACTATGTACGATTATGCGAAGCCCAATTTAACTGGGGCTAAATCGAGTATTGTTAGACCTGCTGTTGTTGCAAATAATTTTGAACTGAAACCTAATACTATTCAAATGATGCAACAGTTTGTTCAGTTTGATGGTTTGTAGGGCGAAGACCCAAATACTCATTTGGCTAATTTCTTGGAATTCTGCGACACTTTTAAAATTAATGATGTTTCTGATGATGCCATTCGCCTTCGGTTGTTTCCTTTCTCGTTGAGGAATAAGGCTAAACAGTGGTTGAACTCCTTACCACGAGGTTCTATCACTACATGGGAGCAAATTACCGAGAAATTTTTGTTAAAGTATTTTCCACCAGCTAAGACAGCCAAGCTGAGGAATGATATTTCTTCCTTCGTGTAAATGGATTTAGAGACTTTATATGATGCATGAGAGAGATATAAGGATTTATTGAGAAGGTGCCCTCACCATGGGTTAGCTCTATGGCTACAGGTTCAAAAATTCTACAACGGTTTGAACCCCTCAACTAGGCAATTGGTCGATGCATCCGCCGGTGGGACTCTAAATAATAAAACACCATGTTATCGAACCAGGTAGAACTCTTGAATAAAAAGATCGATGGTTTATGTGTTTCTACGCATGTACATCTAGTGATGCAGTGTGACACAAGTGGAGGTGGAATAAACGATGCAGAATATTTGCCCTACAGTCCTAGCATGGAGAATGAGCAAATAAATTATATGGGTAATAATTCTAGACCTCAAAACAACCCTTACAATAACACTTATAATACAGGTTGGAGGAATCACCCAAATTTTTCATGGAGAGGTCAAGGAAATCAAAGACCACCACCCCATCCTGGTTTTCAGCAACAACCTTATCGATCAGAAAAGAAATCGAACCTTGAAGAGATGATGGAAAAAATTATTTCAGTGTCAGAGACTCATTTCCAAAGAACCAAAACGGCTTTGAAAAATCAGCAAGCGTCGATTCAAGGGCTTGAAAATTAGATTGGGCAGCTTGCTAAATTAGTTTCAGAAAGGCAACAAGGTAGTTTACCTAGTAACACCGAACCCAACCCAAAAGAGCATGTGAAAGCAGTTACATTAGGGAATGGGAAAGTGTTAATGAACTCGAAAAGAAGTCGCCACGAGAATCGATAAGGAAAGGACGAGGAGGTAAAACCTGAAGTGAGTGTAACACCGGTACTCAAGGAATATAAACCACCAATCCCATATACAGCAAAGTTGAAGAAAGACCGCATGGATGCACAATTCAGTAAATTTCTTGAACTTTTTAAACAGTTGCATATTAACTTACCTTTTGTTGAAGCTATTTCGCAGATGCCTACATATGCAAAAAAATTTAAAGAGCTATTAACGAATAAAAGGAAGTTTGAAGAGCTATCTATTGTGGAATTCAACGAAGAATGTTCAGCTATTCTCCAAAATAAACTACCAACCAAACTGAAAGATCCAGGAAGTTTTACTATTCCCTATTTAATTGGTAGTTTAAATATTGAGAAGGCATTAGCTGATTTAGGTGCTAGCATTAATTTGATGCCTTATAAAATGTTCAAGCAGTTTGGTCTTGGGGAACCAAAACCCACTACGATGAGTATTCAATTAGCTGATAGATCTGTTAAATATCCTAGGGGTATTATTGAAGATATGCTTGTAAAAGTAGATAAATTCATATTCCCTGTTGATTTTGTTGTGTTTGACATGGATGAGGATGTTGAAGTACCTTTAACTTTAGGTCACCCATTTTTAGCCACTGCTAGGGCTGTTATTGATGTGGGTGACGGTAAACTTGTGCTTAGGGTAGGTGACGAAGAAATTATTTTTAAAATCTATGATGCCATGAGATTCTCTAGAGAACAAGATGATTCCTTTTATTTTATTGATTCTATTGATCATGTTATTCAAGATTCTTTACAGGAAATCGTTCATAAAGACACATTGGAACTGTGTCTTGTTCAAGGAGAGGAGGTAGATGACGTTGATGCTGTGATAGGTAAGACAAAAATTGATTTAGATTCTAATGAGTCTTCACTGAGACAGAAGAATTATAAGGGTATTGAGGTAAACGATGAGTTGAAATTAAAACCCTCTATTGAAGAACCTCCTAAATTAAAACTGAAGCAATTACCAAATCACTTAGAGTATGCATTCCTTGGAAATAATTCTACATTACCAGTGATTATTGCTTCAGACTTGCAACCAAATAAGAAGGATGAGCTATTACAAGTATTGAAGGAGCATAAAAGAGCCATAGCTTGGAAGATCTCTGACATTAGAGGGATCAGTCCTTTTTGCACCAATAAAATTTTAATGGAGGATGAATACAAACCATGTGTGCAAGCTCAAAGACGACTGAATCCTAACATGAAAGAAGTCGTTAAGGCTGAGGTAATTAAACTTCTAGATGCTGGAGTTATTTATCCTATTTCTGACAGTACTTAGGTGAGTCATGTGCAGGTTGTTCCTAAAAAGGGAGGCATGACTGTTGTAGCAAACAAGAAGAATGAGTTGATTCCAAAAAGAACAGTCACAGGATAGATTGTTTGCATTGACTATAAAAAGTTGAACGATGCCACAAGAAAATATCACTTTCCTTTACCATTCATTGATCAAATGTTAGAAAGATTATTTCGGCATATGTATTATTGCTTCCTAGACGGACTCTCTGGCTACTTTCAAATCCCAATAGCTCATGAGGATCAAGAAAAAATGACATTTGCATGTCCATATGGTACGTTTGCTTACCGACAAATGCCTTTTTCATTATGTAATGCTCCTGCTACTTTTCAACGATCCATGTTGGCTATTTTTATGAACTCGTAGAAGATATTATGGAGGTATTTATGGACGACTTCTCGGTATTCGATAATTCTTTCCATCTTTGTCTTAAAAATTTAAAACGAGTTTTAATGAGATGTGAAGAAACGAACCTTGTACTTAATTGGGAAAAATGTCACTTTATGGTTCGAGAAGGGATTGTGCTAGGCCATAAAATTTCTAGTAAAGGGATTGAGGTTGATAGAGCGAAAATTGAAACCATTGAAAAATTACCTCCCCCTAGTTCAGTTAAGGCTATTCGAAGTTTTTTAGGACATGCTGGGTTCTATAGAAGATTTATCAAAGATTTTTCTAAAATAGCTAAGCCTTTAACTAATTTGCTAGAAAAAGATGTGCCTTTCAATTTCAGTCAGGAATGTTTAGAAGCATTTAATACTCTTATAGATAAATTAATTAATGCTCCGATTGTAGTTGCACCTGATTAGAATTTACACTTTGAACTAATGTGTGATGCGAGTGATTTTGCAGTAGGTGCAGTTCTTGGACAGCGAAGAGACAAACATTTTCAACCGATTTATTATGCTAGCAAGACATTGACAGCTGCACAAGAAAACTACACTACTACAGAAAAAAATTGCTAGCTATGGTTTTTGCATTCGATAAATTTAGGCCATATTTAATATTATCTAAAGTTGTCTTTTACACTGGCCATTTGGCTCTTCGTTATCTCCTCACTAACTCAGATGCAAAACCTCAACTAATAAGATGGATTTTATTATTGCAGGAGTTCAATTTAGAAATCCAAGATAAAAAGGGAGCTGAAAACCTTGCAGCAGATCACCTTTCCAGGTTAGAAAATTCACATCTCAAGGAGCTTGATGAGAATGAGATAAATGACTCGTTTCTTGAGGAATAAATTTTGGTTATAACTGAATCTGAAGTCCCTTGGTTTGCGGATATTGCAAATTATCTAGCTGCTAACATCCTTCCAAAAGGGTTGACACATCATCAAAAGAAGCGATTCTTTGTCGATGTAAAAAATTATTTTTGGGAGGACCCTTTTCTTTTTTGTGTATGTGCAAATCAAGTGATTCGGAGATGTGTTAGAAAATTAGAAGCGAGTAAAATCTTGGAACACTGCCACTCAGGACCAACAGGAGGACATTACAGTGGGACTAGGATAGCACATAAAACGCTTGAATCAGGTTTTTATTGGCCCACTATAACATCCTGAAATTCAGAATTTATGTTTGTGCATTACATCTTGTGATAGATTAGGTAAAAAAAATATTAATTGTGTATGTTAAGGTGTAACAACCCAAACCCGGCCCAAACACTACGACCAAATCTGAGTTATTACGAGGTAAAACCTTGTGATCGCTTTTTCGAAAAACATTTAATTTTCTATTGAAACCTCCTCGTTTCGGTTGTCTTGTTAAGCTAACCTTAGATCCAATTTGGGATTTTAATTAAGCCCAATTATTTTATCAGTTTCAAGTGTACCCGATGGCACGATTAAACTTTTTCGTGTTTACCAAAAGAAAACATGTGATTTAATTTAATTTAATGATATAGTTTAAGTCGATATCCAACATAAAAATAAAATAAAATGCAACTATAGTTTATGGAGGCCTTATTACAACCCAAAATAAAAATTAAACAACTTTAAAGTTCTGTAAATTAAAATCCTTTGCATGGCCGCCTCGAGTCCCACCGGCTCCTCAACCGCCATCTACGAGTCACCTGAAAAAATGTTAAAGGAGAAGGTGAGTCACCAAGACTCAGTATGTAACCCTTCCCCCGGTTAATACAACATTTCATACACACATATAACAGTTAATTGAGCAAAGTATCATGTACCCAACCTAGCCAACCAAACACCTTTGTCTACCCCACGTGGTACCAAACCACTTGGTGACCGTGAGTCACGATGTGTTACCAAAACACCGGTGGTGCCAAACCACTTTGGTGACATGTAGTCACGATGTGCTACCAAAGCATCGTGTGTCCGTAGACACTAATCGGGTGATGGGGCCAACCCATCGTGTGTGATACCAAATCACCGCGACGATCCCATATCTCAAGTGGGGCCAACCCACGGTGGTGTTAACCACAGGGACAAGTCGCTATGAGGTACCAAACCTCTGGAGTACCAAACCTCTCGTGACGTATAGTCACGATGTGCTACCAAAGCACCGGTGCTCGTCAAAGACGAATACACCGCCCCTCCACTCAATCAACCCACATAGTCATCGGTCACATATAGATTTATCATATGTATTATCACAACATGCTTCCCAAAAGCATAAAATAGCAATCATATGCACGGTACTTACCAGATTACCCCATATACCGTTATGGTATTCAAGCCATTGCTACATACATCAAGCTAGCAATCACATTACTTAGCATAATTAACAAGTTAAATGGTGTGTATGTACACACCACACCAACAAGGAGTCTAAACCCGAGAAGAGAAGTCGGCCACACTCAAGTCTTTGCCCCTATATTCGGCCAACTCTCAAGGTTAGTGATATGGCCCATTCGGCCAAACCAAACAATTTAAAGGGGTCACACTTTGTACCCGAATCCTTACCCAATCGCTTCGAGTACTAAACACCACCTCAAAGTGCCTCTGCTTCAACAATCGTCAATCAATAAGTTAGTAGCCTTCGGTTAAAACGAATACCAAATATATGTGTAGGTCCTTACCAAAATTAATTGTCAAACGTGGACGAACCTACTTGCTTGTTTCCAATCCCGAAGATCCTACAACCAATTCGGTTGAATCATGAGTTAGCACCCTTAATTAACATTCTGCCAAACCAATTACCTACCTTTATCAAAGTCGACATGATGGGAAGAAAAACATAAGCATTCGGCCTAAGACCCTTACCTTTGGAATCGACTAAAGGAAAGCCACCCCTTTTCTTGCACAATATTCGCCAAGGTGCTTTAAAAGGAGAAAGAGATTCGGCACTTACGATTGGGTATATTCGGCTATTATGAAGAGGACAATGGAAGGAAAATCAATTGAGAGGAAAAGGTGGTAAGAGTTTCGCTAAAAGTGTTTGAGAGAAAATAAAGAAAATTAGAAGGAAAAAAGGGTTATGTTTTTCTGGCTAAGCAGAGATGGGAAAAAAAGAAAACAAGGTGGTGGGTTGGGGTATTTATAAGCATTCGGCACCCCCTCTTGACTTGCCAGTCAACTTTGGCAACTAGGAGCCCAACTCCTAGCCAACTCCTCTTCACCAAGGAGTCCCGTGATTCGGCCATCACCTAGCAAACTGCCGTCCCACACCTCCTTGTTCAAGGAGTTCAAATTCGACTCAATGCCTAAAACTTCTCCCCAGCCACTTATTTGCATTAATTCAAAATTAATTTGAATTAATCTCTATTAATCAATTAATAATCAATAATCCACTTAATCTAATAATATCCCTAATATCCCTTTTAATAAAATCCTTAATTATCTCTAAAAAAAAAAAGAATTTAAAGGAGCAAAACTCTCCCTATGTGCCGTCCAACAATAATGCAAAATAAGAGGGGGAATCATGACTCGAACCAAGGCTCTCCCTATCCCTTGTGGCGTCACATGCTAGCTCTTAAGTGGGCTTGCTTTGCCACTTTTCCAAGGCCTATTTTGTGTTAAAAATACCCAATTTATTCTTATAACACCACTTACCAAGGCCCTTCTTTTAAAAGTTAAAAATTAAAATTTCCTACCAAATCGAGCCAACACAAAGCCTTAAATTGACCATTATTATTCCATAAATAATGACTCAAATAGTTCATACATAAGAACATAATGAAATTTCAAATAACCCCGCTTTTGGGATGTTACAGTTCTACCCCTTTAAAATAAATTTCGTCCTCAAATTCCTTAACTAGAAAAGGTGGGGTATTGCGCCTCATTACATCCTCGGGTTCCCACGTAGCTTCTTCCACTCAGTGGTTCCGCCATAACACTTTTACTAAAGGCACCGCCTTCCTACGTAGAACTTTCACATCTCGATCTATAATCAAATCGGTTCTTCCTCAAAAGATAAATCCGTGTTCACCTCAATCTCTGCTACTGGCACAACGTGTGAAGGATCTGACCGATACCGTCTTAGCATTGACACGTGAAAGACGTCATGAATCTGACTCAGTTCTGCCGGCAACTCTAACTGATAAGCCACTGGTCCTACTCGCTTCACAACAAAGATATGGCCCAATAAACCTTGGGCTTAACTTCCCTTTCCGTCCAAATCTCAACACCTTTTTCCAAGGCGACACTTTCAGAAAGACCTTGTCTCCCACAGCATACTCCATTTCCTTGCGTTTGAGATCGGCATAAGACTTCTGCCTATCCGATGCTTCCTTGAGACGAGACCGAATCACCTTGACTTTGTCTTCCGTCTCGGTTACGATTCTGGACCCGAAACTTGTCGTTCTCCCAACTCCGTCCAACATGTAGGAGTACGGCACTTTCGGCCCATATAGGGCCTCGTATGGAGCCATTTGAATACTCGCTTGATAACTATTGTTATAAGCGAATTCCGCTAATGGTAGGTACTCCTCCCAACTACCACTAAAATCCAAGACACACGACCCCTTAACATGTCTTCTAAAATTTGTATCACCCTTTCCGATCATCCAGTCGATTTGTGGATGGAAAGCCGTACTGAAATCTAACCGTGTACCCAAAGCTTGATGCAACGCTTTCCAAAACCTTGACGTGAATCTGGGATCCCTATCCGAGATAATCGACACTGGCACGCCATGCAACCTTACTATTTCACACCTACATACGCCTTCGCTAGCTTCGAGTGAGTAATCCATTCTCACCGGCATGAAGTGAGTGACTTAGTTAGGCGATCCACAATTACCCAAATCGCATCCTTCTTAGTGGGCGTGGGGTAGCCCACTAACAAAATCCATGGTGATCCTCTCCCATTTCCATTGAGGGATCTTTATCGGTTGAAGTAGTCCCGATGGTGACTGATGTTCAGCCTTAACCTGCTGACACGTCAGACACTTTCCTACCAACTCCGTTATCTCACGCTTCAACCCCGGCCACCAAAACTGTTTCCGCAAATCTCCATACATTTTGCTTCCTCCAGGGTGCATAGCGTATGGGCTGCTATGTGCATCTTGGAGAATTTTCTGCCTTAAATCTGGATCCTTTGGCATACAGACTCGTCCTTGAAAACAAAGCGCTCCTTCACTAGTCGATCGACCCTTCCAAACCACCGTCTTGAACTTGTACCCTCTTGAACTCAAGCCTTCATCCACTAACCGCTTTCCTTAATCTCTCAATCCATGTCGGCTTAACTTGAAGTTACGCCAAAAGACTCCCATCGTCATATAGACTTAACTTAGAGCGAACATCGCTCTTAAGTCCGTCACCACCTTCCGGCTCAATGCGTCGGCTACTACATTAGCCTTACCCGGATGGTATTCAATTGAACGATCGTAGTCCTTTAGTAGTTCAATCCATCGACGCTGTCTCGAGTTCGGATCCTTCCGAGTCGAAGATACCTCAAGCTTTTGTGATCCGTGTAGACCATCGACTTCTCTCCATACGGGTAATGTCTCCATATCTTCGAGAGCGAAGACGCATTGCTGCTAACTCTAAGTCGTGAGTTGGGTAGTTAACCTCATGCGATCTTAATTGACGGGATGCATAGGCTACTACCTTCCCATCCTGCATCAACACACATCCCAAGCCGGGTGTGAGATGCATCACAATAAATGAATAACTTTCCGCTTGAGTCAGTGCACTCAAACCTTAGTCAAAATCTTCCTTAACTTATCAAAGCTTTCTTTGCTTTCCGTCCATACAAATGGGACACCCTTCCTTAGCAACTTAGTCAACTGCGCTGCTATTAGAGAGAATCCTTCCACGAATCTCAGATAGTATCTGTTAAACCCAGAAAACTTCGTATTTCAAATGCCACCGCCCTAGGTGGTTTCCACTCCAATCTTTGCTTCAATCTTGCGGGGTCTACTCTAATTCCTTCACCGACACTACATGACCTAAGAAAGCCACCTCCTTCACCAAAATTCACACTTATCGAATTTGGCATATAATCGCTTCTCCTTCAATATTTGCAGAACTATCAGTAAATGCTTGTCATGCTCCTCTTACGTCCTTGAATAAACCAATATGTCGTCTATGAATACCACGACGAACCGGTCCAAGTCTTCTTTGGAATACTCGTTCATCAAGTCCATGAATGCCGCCGTGCGCATTAGTCAACCCAAATGGCATTACCAAGAACTCAAAATGCCCATACCGAGTTCGAAATGCCGTTTGTGAACATCGACCTCCTTTACCTTAAGTTGATGATAACCTCGACCTAAGGTCTATCTTGAGAACACCGAGGGCACCTTTCAGCTTGATCGAACAAGTCGTCAATCCGAGGCAACGGATACTTGTTCTTGATCGTCAACTTATTTAATCGACGGTGATCGATGCACATCCGCATAGAACCGTCCTTCTTCTTGACAAACAACACAGCGCTCCCCACGGAGATATACTTGGTCGTATAAACCCCTATCCAAGAGCTCCGAAATTTGAGCCTTTAGCTCCACCAATTCCTTTGGTGCCATTCGGTATGGTGCTATGGACACAGTGCCGTTCGGTAGCAAGTCTATACCGACTCGACTTCCCGTCCGGAGGCAAACCCTAAGTTCTTCTCGGGAACACATCAACAAATTCCCAAACCGTTCGGACCTTTTCAACTTCCAACTCCTTAGCTTCCAAAGCATAGATTTGAACCAAATACGCCTCACAACCCTTCTTGACCATCTTTTCACCCTTCAAGGCGGACACTACGTTGGATAGATAATTCCTCCTATCTCCTATCATAACCACTTCATCACCTTCCGCCGCCTTAAGAACCATGCGCTTGATCACAAGATCCAATACTACTTGGTACTTAACCAACCAATCCATACCGAGGATCAAATCGAACTCCCCAAACGGTAGTTCCATTAGATCACTACAAATACTACCCCTGGAGTTCTAGGGTACGCCTCTATAGAGTTTATCTACGACTACGGAGTGACCTAAGGGGCTAACTACGGTCATCTCCTAGAAGCGCCAGAGTCTAGGTCCATAGTTCCTACCACACTACTAGCAATGTACGAGTGCGTCGAGCCCACATCAATCAATGCAACATAAGGAAAACCAAAAATTAGAAACGTACCGGTTATGACATCCGGTGCGTCACCTTCCTCGCGACACCTCGCTGCGTAAACCAAACCAGTGCCTAGCCTCTGTGTTGCCTGAACCTCTGCCTTGAGTTCCACGACCTCGGTTGGGACCGTTGTTTCCTCTACCATTCCCACGACCCTCCGTGTGGTCCTACATTTCTATCTTGTGCACGGCGCCGCCTTCTTTCGTCGCTTCTTAGCTAGCTTTTGGGGACAATCTCGACGCGATGCTCCAAAGACCCACACTCAAAGCATCCTTTATCACCGCCCAACAACCTCCCCAATGGGTCTTCCCACAGGTGATTGCACCGAGTCGGCCTCTCGATTAGCGGTTGTGGGCCTTGCTTTGCTGATTGGGCCCACTTGGCCTAGCCTTTTTCTCGAGTACTACCGCTTGATCCAAATGACCCAAAACTTCTCTTCCGATTGTTCTTACTATAATTCGCCTCACGGCCTCCTTGATTCCCTCGGCTACCTTAGCCTTCTCCACTAGGGATGAGAACTCACGAACTTTGCCAAGGGGCAATCAAAGAACCTTAAATCATCTCGAGTCCATCCTCAAAGGGACACTACTCATGTTCGAGAGCCACTATGCCTCTCGCATACCTACTTAGCCTTAAAAATTCCGCCTCATATTCCGACACGGACTTAGTTCCTTGAACTAATCCCGAAAAAAGCCTTTCTCTGCTGGCGTCGGTGTAGCTAATGCCCACATACTTTTTCGATGGCGGTTCTGAAATACTCCCAAGTCAAATCATCTGCTGTGAGCCCCATCTCGAACCGTAAGCCACCATCGATACGCTTCATCCTTTAGAAGCGACACCGCCTTTTCGGCCTTCTCTTCTTGATCAAAGTCAAGGTCATCCATGATCCTCTCGGTTGACTCTAGCGATATTCCATTGCAGACCGGGTGCCACTCGACACACTCCTCGAATACCTCCGCTCCGTTAGATCGGAGTCGCTCGGGATGATTTCCGAGCTCCAACATTTCCACCAGCCCCAGCCACCATCTCCAAGACTCGCAACACAGCTTGCGATACCGATTCGCCACCGGTCTGCTCCGGCTCCTCAGCTCTAAAAGTAGGAGGTGGTGGTGGCGGTGGTACCTCATTTTCTGAGCCTTGTCCTGACCTGACGGGTTCAGACACCGTCATCCTACCCCTACCACGTCCACGGCGTCCACGTCCTCTAGAACTCATTCTATCTACCGCGCTTTTAATCTGATTAAGAAAAATTTTATGCGTTAGCATTTGTTTCACTTTATTACTCATGAAGAAGTTTTATGGATGAGGTTTAATCGTAGATTCTTTCGAGCAAACAATGTTTGATTTCCTATCCTAGTTCACACAAAGAAGTCCATGCATTCATTCCTTAATACTTTCCATACTTATTCACTCATCGGACATTTACGCCACTTCTAACCCGTGGGTATTTTCGTCTTTTTCCTACAGAATTATTTTTGTAATTTTCCAACCAGGATATTTTACTGATGATTTCCAAGGCTAAGTTATTGACTATTTTATAAAATAGTTGAAATTTTTAGGCAAAATCATTGAATCAATATTTTAGGGGTCAGGGGCATTTTGGTAATTTTACTCCTAGGGGTATTTCGGTAATTTTTCACAAGTCAAGTTTTCCGAGAAAACATGGTATACCTAGTGTTCTAGGGTTTAAGAGGGTTATTGGATACGTTTTTAAAACATTAGGGCTTATTATTCCCTTCTTTTTGAAAATATGGTCGATTCCCTTTTTTTTTCGAGTTTTAATCATTGTGTTTAGCCTATGACCGAGCCCTCCCGGTCGGGTGAACCAAAGCTACGCACTGTGCGTAATTCAAGTGAAGAGGAGGTGGGTCACGCGGACCGCTTAAATACCAAGCTCACCGAACCTTTCTGAGACATGCGCACGAGGTTACCACACCAGAGCCTTCCGAGTTAGGGTGAACCGGCTACGCACTGGTAGGATACTGCGAAGAGGAGGTGAGTCACGAGGACCGCTTAAATACCAAGCTCTTCCTGATCCAATCCTAGACATGCGTCACAGGGTTACCACACCCTACCTCATTGACTAAGTCATAGGTTGGTTTAGTTCTTTAAGTCTTATGCTTCGTTGTGTTTGAGTAATCTAACCCTAGGGTCCAAGTCCTATAAGTCTATCTACGTTCCATGCTTCCTACCCTTCTCTGAGAATATATTTCACACAAAGGTTTAGATGTACTTACCAGGCGGATCGGTCTGCCGGAGACTCGGGCCATCTTTGCTTAAAAACCAGAAATCATACCATAAGGCCTACCAAAAACATTTTTGGGCCTTGGGCCCCCACAAATGAGCTTTGAACTGGCTCGATACCAGTCTCAGTAACAACCCAAACCCGGCCCAAACACTACGACCAAATCGAGTTATTACGAGGTAAACTCTTGTGATCGCTTTTTGAAAAACATTTAATTTTCTATTGAAACCTCCTCGTTTGGTTGTCTTGTTAAGCTAACCTTAGATCCAATTTGGGATTTTAATTAAGCCCAATTATTTTATCGATTTCAAGTGTACCCGATGGCACGATTAAACTTTTTCGTGTTTACCAAAAGAAAACATGTGATTTAATTTAATTTAATGATATAGTTTAAGTCGATATCCAACATAAAAATAAAATAAAATGCAACTATAGTTTATGGAGGCCTTATTACAACCCAAAATAAAAATTAAACAACTTTAAAGTTACGTAAATTAAAATCCTTTGCATGGCCGCCTCGAGTCCCACTGCTCCTCAACCGCCATCTACGAGTCACCTGAAAAATGTTAAAGGAGAAGGTGAGTCACCAAGACTCGATATGTAACCCTTCCCCAAGTTAATACAACATTTCATACACACATATACTGATTAATTGAGCAAAGTATCATGTACCCAACCTAGCCAACCAAACACCTTTGTCTACCCCACGTGGTACCAAACCACCGGTGACCGTAGTCACGATGTGTTACCAAAACACCGGTGGTGCCAAACCACGGTGACATGTAGTCACGATGTGCTACCAAAGCACCGGTGTCCGTAGACACTAATCGGGTGATGGGGCCAACCCATCGTGTGTGATACCAAATCACCGCGCGGGCGATCCCATATCTCAAGTGGGGCCAACCCACGGTGGTGTTAACCACGGGGACAAGTCGCTATGAGGTACCAAACCTCCGGAGGTACCAAACCTCGGTGACGTATAGTCACGATTGTGCTACCAAAGCACCGGTGCTCACAAAGACACGAATACACTGCCCCCTCCACTCAATCAACCCACATAGTCATCAGTCACATATAGATTTATCATATGTATTATCACAGCATGCTTCCCAAAAGCATAAAATAGCAATCATATGCACAGGTACTTACCAGATTACCCCATATACCGTTATGGTATTCAAGCCATTGCTACATACATCAAGCTAGCAATCACATTACTTAGCATAATTAACAAGTTAAATGGTGTGTATGTACACACTGTCACCAACAAGGAGTCTAAACCCGAGAAGAGAAGTCGGCCACACTCAAGTCTTTGCCCCATATTCGGCCAACTCTCAAGGTTAGTGATATGGCCCATTCGGCCAAACCAAACAATTTAAAGGGTCACACTTTGTACCCGATCCTTACCCAATCGCTTGAGTACTAAACACCACCCTCAAAGTGCCTCTGCTTCCAACAATCGTCAATCAATAAGTTAGTAGCCTTGGTTAAAACGAATACCAAATATATGTGTAGGTCCTTACCAAAAATTAATTGTCAAACGTGGGCGAACCTACTTGCTTGTTTCCAATCCCGAAGATCCTACAACCAATTCGGTTGAATCAGTAGTTAGCACCCTTAATTAACAGCTTGCGAAACCAATTACCTACCTTTATCAAAGTCGACATGATGGGAAGAAAAACATAAGCATTCGGCCTAAGACCCTTACCTTTGGAATCGACTAAAGGAAAGCCACCCCTTTCTTGCACAATATTCGGCCAAGGTGCTTTAAAAGGAGAAAGAGATTCGGCACTTACGATTGGGTATATTCGGCTATTATGAAGAGGACAATGGAAGGAAAATCAATTGAGAGGAAAAGGTGGTAAGAGTTTCGGCTAAAAGTGTTTGAGAGAAAATAAAGAAAATTAGAAGGGAAAAAGGGTTATGTTTTTCTTTCTAGCGAGAGATGGGAAAAAAAAAAAAAAACAAGGTGGTGGGTTGGGGTATTTATAAGCATTCGGCACTTCCCTCTTGACTTGCCGTCCAACTTTGGCAACTAGGAGCCCAACTCCTAGCCAACTCCTCTTCACCAAGGAGTCCCAGTATTCGGCCATCACCTAGCGACCTTGCCGTCCACACCTCCTTGTTCAAGGAGTTCAAATTCGACTCAATGCCTAAAACTTCTCCTGCCACTTATTTGCATTAATTCAAAATTAATTTGAATTAATCTCTATTAATCAATTAATAATCAATAATCCACTTAATCTAATAATATCCCTAATATCCCTTTTAATAAAATCCTTAATTATCTCTAAAAAAAAAAAAGAATTTAAAGGGAGCAAAACTCTCCCTATGTGCCGTCCAACAATAATGCAAAATAAGAGGGGGAATCCATGACTCGAACCAAGGCTCTCCCTATCCCTTGTGGCGTCACATGCTAGCTCTTAAGTGGGCTTGCTTTGCCACTTTTCCAAGGCCTATTTTGTGTTAAAAATACCCAATTTATTCTTATAACACCACTTACCAAGGCCCCCTTCTTTTAAAAGTTAAAAATTAAAATTTCCTACCAAATCGAGCCAACACAAAGCCTTAAATTGACCATTATTATTCCATAAATAATGACTCAGCAGTTCATACATAAGAACATAATGAAATTTCAAATAACCCCGTTTTTGGGATGTTACATAAGGGGTCCTAAGAAGGCTTGGGGTTGAATTGGGCCTTAGCAAAATTTTTGTGTTTAAGCACTTTAAGGAGAGAGGGTAAATGGCATCAAGGCTTAAGGAAATAAGTGAGTAAATTGCTAGCATAAATAAGTATATGGTAAAGAGGATGTGGCGTCACCTGAAGGGCTTTAAGGGAAGAGGTTCGAATCCCATCTAGTGCAATTATTTTGAATAATTTTTGTGCTTTTTTCCAAAGTGTCGGCCAAGGCTTTATTTAAGGCAAGGAAGACTTTTTAATTATGGAAAGGTGGCTAAGGATTATGTTAAGGAGGAAGATAAGGGTTAGTGAAGGAAAGAATCAAAAGAAAAAGGCAAGATAAGAGAACATGTTGGCCTTTTTCGTGGGTGATGTTTTGGAAAGATTTTTGTTGGTCAACATCTATCCTTTTGGCAAGAGTACACATGGTTTTGGTTAGGGAATAGGGATAGCCAAAATTTTCATTAGTCTTTTGGCAAAATTTTGGTGCTTGTTAGGCCTAATTTCTTTTAACATCCCTTTGTGTTCTTTTCTCCAATTCCTTCTCTCATTGCCGAAACTCCAAAGCCAATAGTGAGTATTCTTTTTCTTCTTTTCTTTCTTTGTTTTTCCGAAACCATCTAGCCATTGTGACCAAATTATTTTTGATTATTTTCCCTTTGAAAACCAAATCAAGTCAAACACTCTTTCTCCATCTTTCTTTTTTTTTTCACAAAAATTCTCCAACTCTTCTTTCTTCTTCTCTAATCCATATTCTCATAGCCGAATTTTTTTTGTTCATTTGTCCTCCATAGCCGAACCTTTCAACCCATAATATCTCCTTCACAACTTCTTTCTCATTTGTGTGGACATCCTCTTCTTCGAACAAATCGGTAAGTAGTTTCTTGTCTCTTTTCATTTTTCTATTCTTTCTAGCCGAATGGGTGTTTACCACTATTCGGTTGCGTATCTTGTTTCTAAACTGAAATGGGGTTTCCTTCTATCCCTTCACATCTTAATCATCCTCTTTTTCGTAGTGATCTAACTGAATGGCCGAATATCATTCTAGCCTTTAAGTCAATCGGTGGAGATCGGATCCAATATCGTTAAGGTAAGGAGTTTCTTTATAGATTATTTGATATCGTTCATTATTCGATTAGTTAGACTAAACGGATTATTATAGGGTCTAAAACGCTCTTTCTATTTCACTCGTGGATCCTTCGGATATAGTGGTAGGCCTACTCCTATCACTAAAATAACTACTTTCTCCCATAGTAGTTTTCTAACCGGGATTTTCTTATGGAGGAAAGTGGTACCGAATCAAAAGGAAAAACGATTAGAGAACTCAAAAGGAGTGGATTTGCGGTTCCTACTCCTAAGTTCAAACGAAGGGCGATATCGGTGATTCGAGATTTTCCACCGGGTTGTGGACCATCATCCGGTGAGAATCGACAAATCGTGGTCGTTCACGATTTTGAGAGTAAGTAATTTAGATCGCTCGGTTTAGTTTTGGATTAATAAAAATCTCATTCGTTAGATTAACCGAGTGTTATGATGTCTTAGGTGCCGACGATCAAGACGATTTAATACTTACCGTAATCAGATGTGTAATCTCACGCTGTAATTCTGTAGATTATGATTCGGTAACATGTTTGATAGTTGATTGTTATTATTATACGACTAAAGATCGTAAAATTGGCATTAAACGAGAAATTGGCATAAAGTACATTATTTTTTTATAGATTTGAAAAAATCGGCATTAAAGTTGTTAGAATTACGAAAATGTCCCTATGGACCGATTTACCGAAATGTCCCTATAAACCGATTTACCGAAATGTCCCTATAGGCTGAATTACTGAAATGCCCCTATAGGCCGAATTGTTAAAATGCCTTAGTGGGCCGAATTGTTATAAAATGCTATAATGGGCTGATTCATTAAAAATATTCTATAGATTAATGGTTGTATTTATATGTGGATATTATATGTTACTATGCATATTGCATCTTTATATATTGCATGGGATGGGAAACTTGAATGAAAAGAAATGTAGACCGGTGGCATTGCCACAAATTCTGATAATGGCTATGTGCCAATTTAAATATTGCTTTGTGCCATCGTGATTAAGGCTGTATGCCGATTATATTACCATATATGATACTCTGGTGGCTTAACGACAAAAATATTATAAATGGCAGCTTGTCTGCAAATTGGAGAAACTGGCGGGATGGGTTGACTTGATCCCCACAGGAGAGATTGGTTGGTCGGGGGAGAGATTGGATGGATGGGTTGGGTTGCATACTTTGCATTTATATATATATACTGTTTTGTAATTGGGCTTCGGCCCAAGATTATGTTATATGGGCTCAGGCCCAAGATGTTATTATGGGCTTAGGCCCAAGTTGATGCTAAATGGGTTCAGGCCCAGTGGGCAACGGTAAGGGGATTATACACTGAGTTCTAGTAACTCACCCCGTTTCCTTAACCCTTGCAGGTAATGCTCAGTAACGTGGGACTTGAGCCATGGATGACTTGGTGGAGGCCATACTTCAGAAATGGTTTTTATTGAACTTTAGATTTCTATTTCCGTTCATTTTACTACTTTTACTATTTTGAGTTCCATGTTGTAATAAGGCCTCTGAAATATTTTATTTTTGCTTTCTGTTTGACGTACTTTTATATTTTGCTTAAATTGTTTTAAATGGGAATTTTTTTTCTAAAAACTTAAATATAGATTTTTCTAAAATGGATTTCATAATAAACTTCTACGAATATTTTAAACTTGAAATTTTCTCTCGAATTATCATCAATACTTTCAAATGTCACGATTTTTATGAAATCACTAGTTCAAAATTATCGATTTATCAACCAACCTTCGAGGTTAGTAATATTCTAACAAATATTTCAAATCAAACTTGTTTTCTTGAGTATAACAAAAATAATACCAATTTTAGTCCGAATCAAAAAGATTTAACACATTTTCTCATGTGACATGTCAGATCCGGTCGTAACGCATGGGCCGGGTTTGGGGTGTTACACCCATACTGTTCAATGACGCTAACAGGTATGTTACTTCTTGTGATAAATGCCAGAGAACAGGTAATATCTCTAAACATGATGAAATGCCTCAAACCTATATGCTTTCATGTGAAATATTTGATGGCTGAGGCATTGATTTTATGGGCCCATTTCCTAGTTCGTTTGGTAATAAATATATCCTAGTAGCGATCGGTTATATGTCAAAATGGGTAGAGGCTCAAGCTTTACCTACTAATGATGCTAGTGGTAGTTAGATTTCTCAAAAAGCTCTTTTATGGATTCGGAACACCTAGAGAAATTGTTAGTGATAGGGGTACGCATTTTTGTAGCGCTCAATTTGATAAAGTTCTTAAGAAATATGGAGTGCATCATAAGACAGCTACCCCTTATCACCCTCAAACTAGTAGACAAGTTGAAGTCGCAAATCGAGAGCTTAAACGCATCTTAGAGAAAACCATAGAATCAAATAGGAAGGATTGGGCGATGAAAGTAGATGACGCTCTATGGGCCTATAGAACTACTTTTAAAACACCCATAGGAACATCTCCTTACAAACTTGTTTATGGGAAAAGTTGTCATTTACCATTTGAATTAGAGCACAAAGCATTTTGGGCTATAAAATTCTTAAACTATGATCTCAAACTTGCAGGTGAGAAGAGACTGATACAGCTGAACGAGTTAGATGAGTGGCGAGCGAATGCTTATGAGAACTCACGATTATATAAAGAAGTGACAAAGCGACGCCATGATGCTCGTTTGAAGCAGCCCAAACAATTTGCAGCAGGAGATCTTGTCCTCTTATATAACTCAAGGCTCAAGTTGTTTCCCAGAAAGCTGAAATCAAGATGGTCAGGTCCATTCGAGTACAAACCATTTTCCCCTACGGTACAATAGAGGTAACTCATCCAGAATATGGCACATTCAAGGTAAATGGTCATCGACTTAAACTTTATAATGGTGAGAATTTTAGAAATGATAGAGAGGAGCTTCAGCTCTGCGAACCCACGTAATCATGCGCACAAGGTAAGTCTAGCTTAGACTCTAAATAAGCACTTCTCGGGAGGCAACCCGAGTATTAACACCGCTATTTCTTTACTTTTCATTTCATAATATTTCTTTAAAATTAACTAAATATTAAAAATGCAGGTTTTTGGCTCACACGGCCTGGACACACGGGCGTGTCCTTGGCCGTGTTGTAACACCCCTTACCCGTGTTCAACGTCGGAACAGGGTATGAGGCATTATCGGACAATAACACAAACATTCATGAGAAACCGGGCCATTAAATTTTCTTCAATTTAAAAATTTTCATATCCAGTCATAAAGTCCTTAAATGGGCCTACGAGGCCCAAAACATACTTTGGAAACAGTCCGGGCCCAAACTGAGAACTTTAAAAACATTTAGAAAATTTACATAAAAACTGGGCACACGCCCGTGTGTCAAGGCCGTGTGGTCGTACACGCCCATATCCCCAGCCCGTGTGGTTTTATTTTTCATTTTAAGCCTACATGGGTTTTCACACGGCCGAGCACACGCCCGTGTCCTAGGCCGTGTCCTTCACACGGCTGAGACACACGTCCGTGTCTCTGCCATTGTGCAAAAACCTGGGTATTCTGTTTATGACGTCAGCACACATTTTAGGTCACACGGCCAAGACACATGCCTGTGTGTTAGCCCGTGTGACGAACTTAATTTTTGCAAATTAGGTGCAGGGGACACACAGCCAGGCTACACGCCCTTGAGGCAGACCATGTGTCACACAGGGTCTAGACACACGCCCATGTGTCTACCCGTATGGACAATTATAAAGGTATTACCAAGCCTTTTGCCACTCTGATAAGCATCCACCCTTATACCATTTCCAACCAACTTAGCATACTATTATTAGACATATATTTGTTCGCATTAAGAGCATTCATGCACCATTTAATAACCATACTCATCATATATAACCACATTTATACTTAGACATCACACATGCACCTACAGCCATCACACATGCACCTACACATCGATTCACATATCCCACTTCCCACACTTAAATTTCATGCTACCATTCATTCCCACTTAGGCAAGCAAACTCATTCATGAAAGGCCTCATCATAGACTTATAACACAACCAATATTAGCCACATCACATGGCCTTATACAAAATGATATATCAAATGACATAAACCACATTCTTGGCCAATCAATTATAATACTTACAAAATAACCAAATTCCTGTACACGCCATAATTCAATGTAAGTCTCAATATACCAAAATGTGTAGATAGTGTGGATGATCCTCCAACGATCTCTGTATCCCGAGCTGGCTTGGAGACACTATAAAACAAGGGAAAAGAGAAGGGAGTAAGCTTTAAGCTTAGTAAGTCTATACGTAAACAATGAAACATCACCACATAATTATCAATCAAGAACATTACATACAAATCAAAAACAATTAAGATCCTTGTAGTTGCACTTACTCATTTCAAACCTTACCACATTCCAAATACATATCATAGACATTGCTTACAATTACATGCACCTATAACCCTGCACTTGTCACCACATTGTCACACGTAGTTTCACTTAATCAAATTTTCCCGATGAACACTTCGAAAAAATACCGGATACATATACACACGGTGGTATCGCTGATCGCTGTAAATCAGAGTTTTAAATTTATAAAAGAATGATCAAACCTGAAAACTAAATCTGACAACGATTAAAGGCAAGTGCACTTATCGAACAATAGTATAGTTTAGGCAAGATCGGATTATCGAACCCAAAGAAACTAAAAGTACTAATACTAACTTTCTTTTTATTATTTAGCCTAAAATAAGTGAAGTTTGTTTATTAATCTAAATTAATTAACTACTAAACTAAAGACTCTAAGACAAAGAAGAATAAATTTTGGAAAATAACTTGGAAAAAACGCAGTTAATTTAGACGATACCCTAGGAAGAATCCACCTAGACTTCACTTGTTATCTATCACCGAACCATATGATTTTATTTACTTAGTTTAATCCGTAAGACTCCCTAACGTATATTAAACCCTCTCTCGAGGCGAATAACGTCTAACCCTACGTTAATTAGTGGAACTCTCGTTCTCTTATAATAACCCCCTAGAATAGCAGTAAATCGATCTGTGGATTCCCATATTAGGTTTCACCATAATCCGGCAAAATCTCGTCACCCTATCTCTAGGCGTGCGATCAACTCCGCTTAATTATGTTGGATCTACTCTTAGGCAGGGTCTATTCCTCCTCCACCTAAGCACATTAAATTTGGATTAAGCTCACATAATTAAAAACAAATTAAGTTATTATCATATAATTCAAATAATCAAATAACAAGATTCATCATAGGTTTCATCCCCTTCGGGTATCCGAGAGTTTAGTTCATAACAATAAAGGAAAACATCTCAAGAGAAAGGATAAAACAAAATATAAGAAATCCCTAAAACCCCCTGAAGGAATTGAAGAGGAGATCCTCCGTCTTGAGTATAACTCTGGCTTTTCGAGATGGATCAACTGACTATCCCTGAGTGAATCCCCACAAATCTACCTTCTCTGACCTAGCACGACGCCCCTAGACGAAAGCCCTGGCAGAGGCTTCTGCCGAACTCCCCGAATAAGTTGCCCCCTAGGGTGTTTATATAGGCTTTGAGATGTGTTACTTGACCTCCAAGTATCCTAATTTGAGTGCAATTCCTATTTGGGAGTTTAAGTAGACTTAGGAATGTGTTTCTTTACCTCCAAGCATCCAAATCCAAGTGAAATTGCTCTTTCCAGCTACAAGGACACGGCCATGGCACACGCTTGTGTGAATCGTCTTCAGGCCGTGTTCGACACTGTTAAATGAGGCACGGCCGTGTAAGTCGTGGTAAGGTCGTGTTCTAGTAGGAATGGTGGCACGGCCGTGTGGCTTGAAGTCCAGGCCGTGCTGATTTCGTGGGTTGGCCCAATTTGGCCCGTTTTAAGCCCGTTTCTCATTCTTTTCATCATCGGGTGCTTTCTGGAGTATAAGACATGAAAAAAAAAAAGATTAAGAGCACCTTTTTACATAAATTGGGGCTTAAATCATCCAAAAGCATATTAAATGTGGGCTTAAAATATGTTACTTTTACGGTTTATCAAATACCCCCACACTTAAGCTTTTGCTTGTCCTCAAGCAAAATTCTCAACTTACAATTAAAACGAACTTCCCTCAATTCATAATAGTCATTAATAGTGTCTCATCATAATTTATAGATAATTTATACATGGATAATTCAACTCAAAGAGTTCTAAAAATTCAAACATTATAAGTTATAGATTCTGTAGCACAAAACATAGGTGTTTCCCTTCATCTAAATAATTACCTCTGATTCGAAATCGACAAGGATTGAGATCCTCACAAAAAATTCACTCAAATCACTCAAAGTGTTTAAGGTTCAAAATTTAGGCACTCAAAAAGTTAAACATGAAGAGTTAATCCCATAAGCTTGCGTGAAAATCAAATCTCCACCACTGAAATCTAAGATGAAACACAAATCAAAAGGTCTTTGTTAGGGTTGTAACGGGGCTAGGGTTAAGGTGTGGAATACGGCTGAATTAGAAGGTTAGAATCGAGATTGAATTGACAAATTACCTAACTAAGAACTAATGAACTAATAATAATAATTACATCAATTGAAAACTAAGAATACCAATAATACAAGCTTCTTCTTCGATATTTGGAATTTAAATAAATGTATAAGCTCATTTAATCACATAACTAATACTGAATAATGGGTATACTCTTTTTTTTTTTTAAGAACAAACTTAAATACATAATAGAAGATAAATTACTGGAATAAAAACATAGTTAGGTTATTAATCAGATCAAATCTCGATATAAGGATAGTCAAAAGGATGGTGATAACAAAAACAAAGGGGTTCTGGGTTAATATTGCGGGTAAGTCAATAAATGGGTTGTTAGGATTAAACGGGGTTCACTAGGGGTTAATTTGTAAAGGTAGGCTTTTAATGGAGTAAGTGGGTTAGATCCTAGGTGCCTTTATCATTTCTGTATATCAAATCAAAAAAATGTGGTCTCGACATGTATAATCGATGCAAGTTCTAGAATAACAAATCAGTGTTAACATACTTATAATCAATAAAGTGAGCAAGAAAAAAAATATATGCTCTATAAGGCTCAAAAACTCACAAAAATTATTGATATTTTGATGTCAACCTCGTAAATTTCAAACTTCAACGTAATATTTAAACTCAATTCGACAACCTAGAAAATTTTTAATTTCTGAAAAATAGACTTATCATGCTTGATTCTCTAGTATTCTTCAAATTTAATTATTAATGCACAATTATAAATGACTTAATCTAAAACATATCAATAAAAATCATAAATCATCAGAAATTTCATCCTTATTAGTAATATGAGTAATTTACTTTCAAATAAAGCATAATTCAGAGATTTTCAAATAATACTATAGTTAACCCCCACACTTAAGATGTACATTATCCTCAATGTACAAAGGTAGATAATATCAAAATAATCATAAAATCGTAAGATGTGGAGAGAAGGGAAACTTCCTGAATTTTAGATGAAGCCAATGAAAAGAAACCGGATAGGATTGGAGGTGAGCGTGGGGAAGCGTCTCAAACTGGTTCAGTCCTCGAAGCAGCCATCCTAATTTCTTTTGTACCCTAAGCTAAATCTAAATGGAATGAATAACAAGAAGAAAATAATAAAGAAAATAAAAGAAAGGAAATGAAAATGAAAATAAAAATGAAAATAAAAATAAAAATAGAAATAGAAATAAAAGTAAATATTTAAATGGTGATATGGTCCACGCCCTTGTTCGAGTTTAATCAGTCCGTGTTTTTCGTGATTTTGAATTTTGGGCGTGTTTAGGTGTTTTACCACGGCCGTGGGTCTCGTAGCACGCCCGTCTATTCTTCACACGGTCCTTTAGAACGGGCGTGTTTAACCCGTGCTCGTCAAGTCAGTAACCTCACATGGGAAGTCAGCACGGGCGTGGCTTTTTATCGCAGCTCGTGTTGGGAAAAAAAATCATTCTTTTTCATGCACGATTACTAGCACGTCCGTGGTTTGTCCTTCTGGCTTCCACACAGTCACAGCCACGACCATGTGCAAGGCCGTGTGAGCATGAAAATCTGTACTTTGGTTAGTTTATGGTTAGGTGCTAAAATGAAAAATAAAAGTAAAATAAAAAATGTAAAAATTAATAGGTTTAGTGCTCGGGTTGCCTCCCGAGAAGCTCTCGTTTATAGTCTTAAGCTAAAATTTACCTCTCATTCGTATGGTCAAGGTGGTTTCAAGAGATGAAAATCCTTCCTCATGCGATCAACTCGATTTTTGATATAAAATTTAAGTCGAGTAGTGTTTACCTCAAAAGTACTGAATTTAGATTTGCTTACCTCGACTGGCCCGTATAGGAAAACATTAAGTACCTCAAAAGTGATTTCTTCGGTTGTCTTGAGGTCTGAATTGACGATTCGAGGGTCTTCCTTATTCAACAATACCTAATCCCTTATTTTGAAGTGATTTGTTGTTCCTATCAGCTCGTCTGGGGGTTCCTTCAATTTTTCTTCGTGCGGTTTCGGCTCCTCTTTAAAGTGTGTCTTCCCCTCTTTTAGTTTGTTGATCTCAAGGCTTCGTTCCTCATATGCTTCTTTGTTGACACAAGGTTCCCTGTTTATTTCAGTTCGTAGTTCGTGGTTGTTCTGCGGTGAAATTTGAACAGATTGATTAACCGATTTTACTTTCTCACCTTCATCGATCGATGTTCGCCGAGTCAAGAGCTTGTAAACCGATTGATTCGTCACCCAGCATTTAAGAATGAGTTCTCTTGTACCAACATCAATTTTAGTCCTCGGCAATTGCTAGAAAGGGTCTTCCTAAAATTAAAGGAATCGAATTATCCTCATCCATGTCTAAAATGACAAAGTCTACTGGGAATACGAATTTATCAATTTTGATTAGAACATTTTCAATTATACCCCTAGGAATTCAGATAGTTTTATCAGTTAATTGAATGCTCATCCTGATTTGTCTCGGTTTCCCTAGACCTAGTTGTTTAAACATTTTACAAGGCATAACATTGATGCTTGCCCCTAAATCATCTAAAGCATTATCAATAGATAAACTACCAATTAAACATAGAATTGTAATACTCCCTCGATCTTTTAATTTCCGTGGCAGTTTATTTTGTAAAATTGCTGAGCACATTGCGTTTAGCTCCACATGTGATTCCTCGTTTAGCTTTCGTTTGTTTGTCAACTGCTCTTTTAAAAATTTTCTATAATCGGGTATTCATGAAAGAGCTTCGAGAAACGGTAAGTTAATATGTAATTTCTTTAAAAGTTTAAGAAACTTACCAAACTGTTCCTCGGTGTTGTCCTTCTTCATTGCTTCGAGATATGGTACACGACGATGGTACTCTGTAATTGCCAATTTTGGTATTTCATGGCTCACCTCAACCTTACGTTCACTTACCACAGGATCTTGCCTTGGGTCAGATTCCACTAATCTTTCACTGTCATGAGTTGTTACGGCTTGAATTTGCTCTTTTGGGTTAGTTTTAGTGTTGTTTGGCAAGCTTTCTTGTGGTTGTTCTAAGATCAGCTTAACAGGCTGACCTAAACGATCCTCGATCCCTTGAATCGATGTTTCTTGTTTCGTTTCTATATTTTGGAGACGTGCTTCTGTGTTTCCTATGAATTTTGCCAGCGTCTCTTCGAGATTTGACTCATCTTCCTGTTGGTGAGCTGGTTGTTGAAAATTTGGAGGAAGTTCCTCTCTTTGGCTGCCTTGATCGTCCCACGAGAAATTGGGATGGTACCTCCAATCTGTATTATAAGTGTCATTATAAAAATTATTTTAAAGTCTAGAATAGTTACCCATATAATGGACTTTTTCGTTCTGCATGCCATATTTGTAGGGCGGGTACTCAGAATTCGCCACGCCTCCTAAATTCAAGTCATATTGCATAATTGGATGTACCTGCGAGAGACTACACAAACCATCAATGTTTTTATTCATCATCTCTAACTGGTTTAATAGCCTAGTTATTGCGTCGAGGTTGAAGACACTGGCGACTTCTGTTGGTGTTGTCCTCACAACTCGCCACTAATAGTTATTTAGTGTCATCTTCTCTATAAACTAAAATTATCTGACAAAAACAAATAAAAGAAAAATTAGCAAAGTAAAAATTTTAAACTAAAAATAAAAATAAATTGCAAAAAATAAAAAGAATGACAAAAGTAATAAAAATAAAGTTTTCTTAATATTTTAGATCATCGGCAACGACGCCAAAAACTTGATTGTTTTAAATCAGAGTTTTAAAATTTATAAAAGAATGATCAAACCTGGAAACTAACTCTGACAACGATTAAAGGCAAGTGCACCTATCGAACAGTAGTATAGTTTAGGCAAGACCGGATTATCGAACCCAAAGAAACTAAAAGTATTAATACTAACTTTCTTTTTCTTATTTAGCCTAAAATAAGTGAAGTTTGTTTATTAATCTAAATTAACTACTACACTAAAGACTCTAAGACAAAGAAGAATGAATTTTGAAAAATAACTTTGCAAAAACGCAGTTAATTTAGACGATACCCTAGGAAGAATCTACCTAGACTTCACTTGTTATCTATCACTGAACCATATGATTTTATTTACTTAGTTTGATCCGTAAGACTCCCTAACGTATATTAAACCCTCTCTCGAGGTGAATAACGTCTAATCCTAGGTTAATTAGTGGAACTCTCGTTCTCCTATAATAACCCCCTAGAATAGCAATAAATCAATCTGTGGATTCCAATATTAGGTTTCACCCTAATCCGACAAAATCTCGTCACCCTATCTCTAGGCGTGCGATCAACTCCACTTAATTATGTTGGATCTACTCTTAAGCAGGGTCTATTCCTCCTCCACCTAAGCACATTAAATTTGGATTAAGCTCACATAATTAAGAACAAACTAAGTTATTATCATATAATTCAAATAATCAAATAACAAAATTCATCATAGGTTTCATCCCCTTCGGGTATCCGAAGGTTTAGTTCATAACAATAAAAGAAAACATATCAAGAGAAAGGATAAAACAAAACATAAAAAATCCCTAAAACCCCCTGAAGGAATTGAAGAGAAGATCCTCCGTCTTGAGTATAACTCCGGCTTCTCGAGATGGATCAACTGACTATCCCTGAGTGAATCCCCACAAATCTGCCTCCTCTGGCCTAGTACGACACCTCTAGACGAAAGCCCTAGCAGATGCTTCTGCCGAACTCCCCGAATAAGTTGCCCCCTAGGGTGTTTATATAGGCTTTGAGATGTGTTACTTAGCCTCCAATTATCCTAATTTGAGTGTAATTCCTATTTGGGAGTTTAAGTAGACTTAGAAATGTGTTTCTTTACCTCCAAGCATCCAGATCTGAGTGAAATTGCTCTTTCCAGCAACAGGGACACGGCCATGGCACACGCTCGTGTGAATCGTCTTCAGGCCGTGCTCGACACTGTTAAATGAGGCACGATCGTGTAAGTCGTGGTAAGGTCGTGTTCTAGTAGGAATGGTGGCACGGCCATGTGGCTTGAAGTCCAGGCCGTGCTGATTTCGTGGCTTGGCCCAATTTGACCCGTTTTAAGCCTCTTTCTCGTTCTTTTCGTAATCGGGTGCTTTCCTGAGTATAAGACATGAAAAGAAAGGATTAAGAGCACTTTTTTACATAAATTAGGGCTTAAATCATCTAAAAGCATATTAAATGTGGGCTTAAAATATGTTACTTTTACGGTTTATCAATCGCACACAGCCCACCAATAATAGTAAATACGGTGGTATCGCACACAGCCCACCAATAATAATAAATACGGTGTTCATCCGTATCCTTTTTCTATTCCGAAGGTTCATCTAGGAATTTCCCCACTTTTCATCGTTTTAATAAATATCAATAATATTCACTCACATTTCACATAAGACATTAATATGTAAAAACATAAATAAAAAAGATGTATCATTTATATATAAACTTACCTCGATACAGAATGTGTAAATTTTTAATTTAGTCCGAAACCTTGCCTTTTCCTCGGTCAAGGTCGGTTTCACGTTCTTCTTCATCTATAATGACACATTTAGCTTATTTAATATACACATTATTCAAATCAGTCCAAAATCTTCTTATGGCAAAATTTACAATTTAGCCCTTAATTTCTCAATTTTTACACTCTAGTCCCTAGGCTCGTAAAATGAAATGTGTTCATTTTTCACACACCCAAGCCTAGCAGATTCATATTCTCTCTTATAGCAGCCCACAATTTTAAATATTTTATATTTTATACACATATTATTTCATCTTTTGCAAATAAGTCTTTTTTATCAATTTCACCAAAAATCATCTAGGAAAAATTATTTATCAGACTTCAAACATTCATATTCTACCTCTAGACATCAAAATACATGTATGTCATCCATGGGTAAAATTTTAAACCCAAGCTCTAGCTCAAAATAGCGGTAAAAATAGCTAGATCGAGCTACGAGGATTTTAAAAATACGAAGAATATCAAAAACGGGGCTAAGAGATACTTACAATCAAGCTTGAAAGTGAAACAAAACCCTAACTATGGCTCCTTGCAAATTTCGGCTATGGAGAATGAAGATGAACAAAATTTTTGCCTTATTTTCCCTTTTATTTCTTTTATTAACCAAATGACCAAATTGCCATTCATTAATCCTTTAGTTATTTTATCCCTCTATGGGCATTTTGTGTCCAAACTATAATATAATGGTCTAATTACCAACTAAGGACTCTCAATTTAAAAACCCATCTCAATCAAGTACCTTTATGGATTATAATACACACTTTTCACCCATTGTAATTTAGTCTAACTTATTAAATTGAACATTCAAACAATAAAATTTCTCAACCAAAATTTCACACAAACAATCAATCACTCAATAAACACTAAAACTCAATTGGAATAAATATTTTGACCTCGGATTCATGGTTTCAAAACCACTATTTTGTTTAGGCCCTAATTCGAGCTGCTACACGTGTGACCTAATAGGGGCGCGAAAATGAGTTACACGGCCTGGAGACATGGCCATGTAACCCACACGGCCTGGGCACACGAGCGTGTCCTTGGCCGTGTGACCCACACGGCCTAGACACATGGGCGTGTCCTTGGCCGTGTGGATCCTGAGACTTAGTTTTTAAATTTTAATAAAATCAAAAGAGAATTACACGACCTGGCGACATGGCCGTGTAACCTACACGGCCTGGACACACGAGCGTGTCCCTAGCCGTGTGGATCTTAGAGCTTAAATTCCCAAAAATCGATAGAGACACGGCCTAAACGTAGTTCACACGGGCATGTGACATGGCCGTGTGGACCATATGGTCGTGTGGACCACACAGCCTAAACACATGGGCGTGTCCTAGGCCGTGTGAAAACTGGAGCTTAATTTTTAAAATTTAAAACAAGTCAGAGAGTTACACGGGCAATGCACACGACCGTGTGGGAAGCCACACAGGTGTGTGGACGGTCACACAGGCGTGGGAGAAGCAAACGAGAATACACACAGCTGTGCGACACGACCGTGTGAACCATACATCCAAGGCACACAGGCGTGTCTAAGGCTGTGTGAAATGGGCTTGAATTTTTAATTTACACAGGCATGTGAGAGGCCACACGGGCGTGGGAGAAGCGAAGGAGATTACACACGGCCGTGCGACACAGCCACGTGAACCACCCGGCCTGGACACACGGGCTAATCCGAGGCCGTGTGAAGACTGAGCTTATTTTATTAATTACACACGGGCAAAACATGATACCAGACGGGCGTGTGACACGGACGTGTGACACGGGCGTGTGACACGAGCGTGTGGCCCAACACGGGCCTCACACGACCATGTCACCATTTAAAAACCCTAATCCCCTTTCTTTTCTTATTTTATCTTCTTTCTCCCACAGCCCCAATCTTAGTCGTCGTTCACCCTTCTTTAAAAATCCAACCACCCTCGCAACCTCACCTCATCGCACGTCCCATCCGACCACCGTCCCAACCACCATCGCCGTCCTTCCCCTTCTTCCCCAAGCCGCACGAACACATCCTTTTCCTTCATCGACCTCCCACGGGACCACCTTCCCTCTACCTTCCTTTCCCTTCCCCTTTTTCCCTTTTCGCCCCTACCAACAAGCCTCCCGAAAGACCGAACCCCCTTTCCTCGGCCTCTTTCCTCAACCATCTTGCACGCACCAGCCTCATCCCACAAACCCCCTTCCTCTCGTCCCTCTCGTCACCCGACGAGCCCGACCACCACTGTTCGGACTGACCCCCATTCTTTTGCGCTGATTTGCACCACCACGCCCTGAACTACCACTACTCTATCACCTTTACTCCGGTCACAATCATCCACCATTTATTTATTTATTTTAATTTATTTTATTTTTCTTATTAGTTATGTTATTTAATTATTTATTGTTCTTAGTTATATACATACATTTTATTATTGTTATTATTTGATTGCTACTCATATTATTCTTTCATCTCAGCTTTTACATTATTCAACGTTCATTCTTCATGCTACTGTTTTTCATTCATTGCTGCTATGCTGATTCTTCATTTGGTTTATTTTCTTTGCTTACTATTTATATATATATTGCTCTTTTTATTTGTTTCTTTATGATCAGTATGTGTTCATTTTTCCATTGTTCATGCTGTTCCCTTATTATTACCTGCTTGACACTAATTCATAGCATGTTAAGAGTCGATTTTCTATTTGCGCGATTGAGTTTAGATGCGCATTTTTGGATGATTCCTAGTGTCGCATTTTACATGACTGATTCTCAGCTTAAGTATGTGTTTATTCGGTGATATGCATTTTATGATACTGAATTATTTTATTGTAAGTACACTATGACAAACACTCGTGGCAAGACCAAGACAACTGTTCTTGCTTCGAAAAAGCGGAAAGGCCCCGGTGGGACCTCCTCCTAGAGTGCTTCTCTGATTTACGGCGGGCCCTCAGGAGGATTTATATCAGCTCCTTCGAGTACGTCCACTCGGCCTAGGCCGCTGCATTGATTGGCCACGTTGGAGCAGGTCTGACTCGCTGATGACGTGCGTGCCATTATCGCCACAGCTCCGTGGGATAGATTTTTTGCCATCATCAAGCCTACCTACATGGAGCTGACGTTGGAGTTTTTGTCGACATTTCTGGTACAGCAGGTCATGACGAGCCAAGGACCATCAGTTTTTGACTTGGCGATTTAGTACGACATATGAGCGTCCCTGAGTTCGGTACGACTATGGGCCTCTATACAGAGAAATTTATGAGCGCCGAGGACTTCCTTAGCCTCCATAAGCACATCTATCACTAGCCATCCTGTTGTTGGACCGATCTTAAAGCGAGTCAGATCCCATATGACGCGAGTCGCTCGAAGGTGACTTTTCTCTCTCCGGCGTTACGGTACATTCACGCACTCTTAGCACACACTTTGACTGGTCGAAGAGAGAGCACCGGAGTCACTAGCACTCACGACGCTTATTTTCTATGGAGCATAATGGAAGGGCATATATTTGACTTGGCATACTTCATCGCTCTAGCCTTCCGCCATCAGGCTGACCGCCATAGGAAGGGCCCAATCTGTCTAGGCCCTTACGTGACTCGCCTCGCTCGACACTTCAATCTCCTAGACACACCGGAGCAGTCCTCCACACTCACACTTGTCGGCCAGATGTCCCCATAGGGCATCTCGAGCATGATACACATGAGGATGTTCGAGCAGCGTCGTAGATTTGATCCTCCTAAGTACAGATTCTTTCATTCTAACGCTCAGAATGACCTCGATGACTTCCCTGATGATGTTCCTCCCTATCATGAGGATCCACCTCAGCCTCCACCTTCAAGACACCGACCTGTTCATTCTGTTGCGAGCTTTCGAGTATCTTTCGAGGAGTTTGCTAGCTTCCGTCAGTACTGTGTTTAAAGATTTGACAGTATTGATGCGACTTTGCAACAGATTTGTCAGCATCTCTACATTGCTCCTCTGGCGCCGATAACTCACGATGTTGATGCGTCTGATGATGAGGACCATTGAGTCCATTTATTTTTTTTCTTTTTTTATTATACGTTTTATTTTTATTTTTCTGTTATTTGTATTTTTCTAGACTTTTTTCGCTTTTTTTATTTTGAACTATATTTTATTATGGCTGTTTCTAATCGAGTAACCCTTTAATCTTCTTCAGCATTGTGTCTATTTTCTTATCAGTTGCTCAGAATCATGCACTACATCTACAATTATCTACAATTTCGATTTTCACTATTCTAAGGATTTTATCCAATATTCAGGGCAGTTTCGGTTTTCTCCCTCTTATGATATTCTGTTTATACTGTGATTATATATGTTTGTACATTAAGGACAATGTACATCTTAAGTGTTGGGAGGTTATTTATATGATTATTTGATAATCCATGAATTATGTCTTGTGTTTAAATAATTTTCTCATACTATTATTAGAATGAATTCTTATCAATTTTTTTATTATAATTGATATGTTTTAGATTAAAGTCATAGATAATTATGCATTGATTGTTTAAACTTTAAGACATGAGAGAATCAAGCATGATAATTCTATTTTCAGAATTAAAAATTGTTAGGTTGTTTCCCTGAATTGAGATATTACCTTGAAGTTTGAGATTTGCAAGATTGACATAAAAAAATCATAATTTTTTGTGAGATTTTGAGCCTTTAGAGCATACACTTTTCTTGCTCATTTTATTATTGGTTATGAGTGTGTCAATACTAATTGGTTATTCTAGAACTTGCTTCGATTATATATGTCGAGACCATACCTTTGATTTGATATACTGAGATGATAAAAGCACCTGGGTTTTAACCCACTTATCCCATAAGCCTACCTTCATAATTAACCATTAGTGAACCCCTTTGAGCCTAACAAACCGTTTATTGATCTACCCATTAATATTAACACAACTCATTTTTGATTAGTTGAGAATTATTCCCGTTTTATTGACTCCATTTTTGTCGAGATTTGATTTGGTTAGTTGCCTAATTATGTTCTTTTGTTTCAGTTGTTAAATTATCTCTTTTTATCCATTATTTTCAAAAAAAAAATTAAAAAAAAGTGAAAGTGAAAAAAAAAATACATATATGTTGATTATCACTAGTTCTATGTTATTTGAGCTTAAACAATTAGTTTCATATTTTGAGAAAAAGCTCATGTTATTCTTAAACAATTTCAATTGATGTAATTATTTAACTTTAGTTTATTTTTCTAGTTTGGCAATTTATCAATTCGATCTCGATTCTAACCTTCTTTTTCAGCTTTTATCCACACCTTTAACCCAAGCCAATCCCACAAGGGCTGGCCACACGCCCATCTACTAGCCTGTGTCGATATCGCTCCCTGTTTCTCTTTTATGTGGAAAAAACCAATTTTTAGGATTTCTGAGCATTCTAAAGTTTATAAATACACCCTAGAAGAAGATCTAAGGGGACACGCAGAGCTGAACGAAGAAAAGACTCGAAGAACGCCAACGGGTTCAACTCAGAAGCAGGATCTCCTTTAAGACTGAAGACCTCCATTTAATTTCTCTCGAAGTTTTTGGGTTTCTTTATGTTTTGTTGTTTTCCTAATTTTGAGGTATTTTCCTTCCAAAGTATGAACTAAATTCCCTAGATACCTAGGGAGGATGAAACCTAAGACGGATCTTATTATTTGATTTTTCTGAATTACATGATAAATATTTGTTTTTGATCTCAATTATGTGTTCTTATTTCATGTTTTAATGTTTTCAGGATATTAATTCATGATTGATTTGCTTATTCAATGGAGCAAAAGTCCATGTTTAAGAGTAGATCTGGCATAATTGAGTAGAGTTGATTGCAATCCTAAAAATAGGACATAAATCTATCGGATTAGAGTCAAATCTAATAGGAAAATCCATAGATCAAGTTAATGCGACAATAGGAGTTTTAATTAGAAAGAGATTTCAATTAATCAACCTAGAGTCAGTTATTTTTATTCTCGAAAGAGATATTAACATAAGTTAGGGATTTCTATGAATTAAGACAAGTGAATAAATCGTTTAATTCATATTTAGAATAATAAGTGAAGTCTAGGTGAATTCTTTCCTAGATATTGTCTCTCTCATCGGTTTTCTTCAAATATTTTCCTACTTTATTCTCTATTTTGTCTTAGAAATTAGGTTAGTTAAGATTAGGTTAAAATAAATCCCTTCAATTTATTCGGCTAGATAATAAAAAGATAGTAACTACTAGTACTTTTAATTCTCGTGGATACGATATTCCCGACTTACCATAGCTATACTACCATTCGATAGGTGCGCTAGCCTTTGTCGTATTTTAGTTAGTTCGTGACGTTATCAATTCTCTATGGACAGAATAAATCAACCTACGCTTTATTTCAATATGAAAAATTATCATTATTCAATTTTATGTGCGGAAGATTAGGGCATGGAGAAAGTTTTTGTCCTCTAAGATTAACGATAGAGGCGCATAAAACAAATATTGAATGGGATCTATCCGTAAGGGCTCCACCTAAAAGATCTATGCAAAATGAAAGCAAATGGTTAAGAGAGGAACCAAAAACCATGGTAAAAAGCGAAGCAGAGGTAGAGGTAAGAAGAAGGAACAAATTTATGGAGACTACAATAAAAGACCAAACACATAATACGAAAAGAAAAGAAATTATTATACGATCGAAAGGGAATGAATTTTTAGAGGGTTGTAATAGAGATATGATGGGGGTTGATATAGAGATGGGAACTAATGACAATAGGGATAAGGAAGAGTTTGAATATGACAAAGACAACCCAACTGGAATTTTGGAAGGGAAAAAATAAAAAAGACTAGATATCATTGAAGATGCACAGACAAGTAGCATGGTGACAATTCCAAAAAATAGATTATTGGCGGCCACTAATAAATTTTTGAGACATCTCAAAAAAAATTTTGAGACAACACCAGCCCCAACTTTTGTTCATTATAAAAATAAAAGTTGATGAAAGAAAGATAGAGAGGATTTGGAAAAAGTGTGGATTCGACAATGGAATTGATATAAGTGCAGAAGGATCACGAGGAGGCCTTTCCCTTGGGTGGAAACAAGGAATTTCAATAAACCTTATCAGCTTTTCAAAATCCCATATTGATGTGGAGGTAGGAGATGACAACGGCATGATTGAATAGAGGTTTACAGGATTTTATGGGGCCCCAACTAAACATCTTAGGAGGGACTCATGGAATATATTGAGAAGAGTGAAAGAATGCCATCAAATGCCATGGTTAGTAATGGGGGATTTTAATGAAATTATGTTCTCATTTGAAAAAAAAAAGGGGTAGACAGAGAGAAGAAAGACAAATGGAAGCTTTTCGAGAAGTACTTGAAGAATGTGACTTGAATGATATAGGATTCACAGGACAATGGTTTACTTGGTAAAGAGGAAGACTTGCTGATAACAACATACGAGAAAGATTGGATAGAGGAGTGGCAAACCCGAAATGGTGGGATCATTTTCCAGAATATTCAATAAGATGTTTAACCCACAGTTTCTTGGATCACTGCCCTTTCCTTTTGGACACATTAGGTAGCCAAAATGATAGGGGGAATAGGAGGAACTCTCTTTTTCGTTTCAATGCAGATTGGATTTTTTAGAAAGGTTTTGAAGAGAAAATAAAACAAGTATGGGAATTAAACCAAAACGAATTGCCAAAAAAACTCACAAGATTAAGCAAATCATTAAAAGAGTGGGATAAGATAAATAAAGGGAGGCGAATCAAAAGAAGAGAAAGCTTAAACAAAAAGCTTTCCGAGCTTTATTTGGAAGATCTAGATGATGAACATTTATCAAAAATTATGGAAGTTAAGCTCGCTTTGAATATAGAGGCTGATAAAGAAGAAATTTTCTGGGAACAGCGAGCTAGAGCTAACTGGCTCAAGATGGGCGATAGAAATTTAGCTTTCTTCTATAATTTTGCTTCCATTCGAAAAAAAATAAATATGATAAAGGGACTCGAAGATGAAAGGAGCAGATGGACCGAAAGGGATGATGAATTATTAAAAGTAGCATCTAAGTATTTTATGGAAATCTTTTTGTCAAATCAAATTACATGGGAATGAGAATCTATGGAGGGAAATCCAACCTTGCATATCAGATCGAATAAATGAAGAGCTATCAGTCCGTTTAAAGAAGAGGATTTACAAGAATAGTTAAAATCAATGCAACCTCTTAAAGCTTCAAGTAATGACGTTTTTCCTGCCCTCTTCTATCAGAAATTCTAACATATAGTAGGAAAGGAAGTGACAAAATTCTGCACTGATATTCTGAACAGTAAAAAAGTAGGAATTATTAATAAAATGAATATTGTTTTAATTCCTAAGGTTATGATGCCAAGAAACATTGGGCAATTTAGACCAATTAGCTTATGCAACATGTTATACAAAATAATTTCAAAGGCAATAGATAATGGATTTAGAAAGACCTAAATCTTTGCATTGAAAAAACACAGGGAGCATTTGTACCTGGTAGACAAATTACTAATAATATTCTTGTGGCCTATGAATTATTGCATTGTTTAAGAAAAAGAGGTCAAGCAAAGGGTCATTCGCGTTAAAATTAGATATGAGTAAAGCATACGATAGGGTTGAATGACATTTTATTGAAAAAATGATGAGAACTCTTGGCCACTGTGACAACTGGATCTCATTGATATTAAAATGTTTGAACAAGGTCTCATACTCGGTGGTCCTTAATGGTAAAAAAGGAATGGATTTCAAGCCATCTAAATGATTAAGACAAGGGGATCCTGTAAGCCCATATCTATTTCTAATCCATCCAGAGGGTTTCCTAAGGCTACTAAATTTAGCGAAAAGGGAGGGGAAAATTAAAGGGGTGAAAGTAGGGTGAAGTGATTTGAAATTAACTAATCTTTTCTTTGCCGATGACAATATTTTATTCGAGAACACAACAAAAAAGGAGGCTCTGGCAATAAAAACGGTGGTAAAAGAATGCGAAGCTTTATCAGAACAGATGGTGAATTTTGAAAAATCATTAGTCTACTTTAGTAATAACATAAGTGACGAAATCAAGATTCAAATGGGAAGAGAGCTGGGGGTTCGAATTGCTAATAATCCCGAGATGTACCTTGGTTTACCAAGGATGGTGGGAAGGAGAAAGAAAAACGATTTTGTTAAAATTAAAGAAAACTTTTTAACAAAAGTAAAAGAATAGAGCATACACAATCTCTCCATAGGAAGGAAAGAGGTTTTTATCAAATCAATTTTATAAGCTTTACCCATTTATGCTATGTAGTGTTTCCGATTATAGATTTCATTATGCCATGAGTTGGAATTCATTATGCTATGCAGTTTTGGTGGCGAAATTTAAAAACAAATAAAGGAATTCACTGGTGTAGTTGGAAGTTTTTATGTTTTCCAAAAGCGCAGGGAGGGATGAGTTTCAGGGAATTATCAAATTTTAATAAAGCCTTGTTGTCAAAGCAAGGATGGAAACTCCTTGCCGATCCTAATTTTGTCTACTAGCGCAAGTCATGAAAGCTATCTACTACCCACGTGGTGATTTTTTAAATGCTGAGTTAGGAACTCACCATTCTTTTACCTGGAGAAGTATACGGGGCGCAAGGGACTTATTAAAATCAGGGGTTGGTTGGAGAATAGGCGACAAAAAAGACTGTTAACATCTGGAACTGTTAAGATCTGGAATGACACTTGGCTTCCATATCCTGGGAATGAAAAACTACAAAATCAGAATATTGATTGGAGATATACCATAGTGGAAGAATTAATTAATACCAATGGAAACCCCCATCAGAAGACCAAGTCAAAGTTAATTTCGACACCAGTTTTCAGAAGGCAAATAATAAGGCAGTTTCTGAAATTATAGTAAGAAATAACAAAGGTTTTGTAATGGGTTCATGCACCTACCCGATTGAGAACATACGAGATCCAACAATAGCAGAAACCTATGCATGCCTTCACGGAGTAGCCTTCGCAGAAGACCTAGGGTTTCAATACATCATTTTAGAAGGAGATTCACTAACTGTCGTAAAAAAAGCTTCAAAAAAATGATAATTATATTGATCGGTCAGTTATCGGAGGAATTATTGATGAAATTAGAACCAAAGCAAGAAAGTTTAGAAGTCTTATGTATCGACACATACCTCGGGAAGCAAATGAAGCAGCACATGCGATGGCAGTGTGGGGAAGAGGAAGGGATTTGCCGACCTTTTGGGTGGAAGAAACTCGGAGGGAGGACAATCCATTCATTCAGATGGATCAAAGGGGTATGGAATGAGGGCATAAAAACGCAAAAAAGAACACTAGTTTCTTATTTATGAGAACTATAGTCACCAAAATCGCAAAACTAAAAAAAAAAAAACGAGAGAGAGACAAAGGAACAAAAAAAGGAAAAATGAGGATACAGAGTCGACTACAGTTTTGAGGGTCTGAGTCCGGATAAGAAAGAACAATGCCTCCGAGGAGCTTAGTTAATAGAAGGAACTGTGGGAAGGAAATTGTTTTAGCACAAAATCTTGTGGGTTCCAAGTTCTCAAATAGAAGAAAATCTTCAACAGATGCAGTTACAAATGAGAAGGGAAGGGGAAAGGTTTTTTTGATTTTAGGTTTTCTCTTGTTTGATTTTTATTTACTTTTATTTATTAGGATTTGAATTGAGGAGCTTCGGTTTATGTGAAGTCTAGATGTTAGTTAGGGAGTAGGATTTAACTACCCAAGGCACCGCCCACAGGATACAATGAATGTAGAGACAGATGGCGTGATTTAGGAAGCCTCAGGACTGATTAGGAAAATGTTCTATTTTTTCTTTGTTTTGACTCAAATTTCTCTAATTAATGCATAATGGAAGATTAATGTTTCAAAAAAAAATTAAATTTTAATAGAATTAACACTTATGGTTTAAAAATATTATTTTTGTTTAACAAAATTATATTTTGAAAGTTTTTTATGATTATAATGAAATATTTTGTTCGGACCTGAATAATCATGTCATTTTTTAAATAATAAATGTTAATTCCATTTCAATTTATGGATTAAATTGATCCATTTAATAATAAATGAACTAATTTGATCAAATCTTTATTGTAGAGGCCCATTTATTCCCGGGCCTATTCAGAAAAACAAAAAAAATAAAAAAATGTCCAATTTTACAGTCCATTTTACAGACCCAGTAGTGACCCAAAATCAAACCGGCCCACTTTTTAACCCAGCACCTAAAACCCGAAAATCATTAACCCATTAGACCCAAAACTCGGATGGCCCAAAGTGGCCCAATTCCTAAACAGAAATCAGAAGGCCTAGGGTTTCCTAAAACCCTAGGCGCCGCAGGAGACAGTATCCCAACCGTCGCGCCGCAAGTTTCGCCCCAGCCTCGCACCGAATCAGATCCTCGCCGTCATCAATGCGCACGAACCCCGCCTTAGCCATCACCAGAATCTCCGTTCCTGCACGGAAAAGGAAAGAGCAGCGAGCAAATATAGCAAAGATGATATATTTCCTTTTTTTTCATTTTTATTTTTCGGGTATAAAAACCCATAAATTTGTAAACGAAATGACACGAAAAAAAGAGAGAAAATACACAGATACGAATAAAAAAATAGAGAGATACACAGAGAAATATATGTACGAAAAATACAGAGAAATAAAAGAGGACATCGAAACAGAATACTGAGTTTTTGAGATCAATGTGATTTTTTTTAGTATTATTTTATTTTTTTATATTAATCTATGTTTTTTTTTCTCTACACATAATATTGTTAAAAAAACAAGCGAAAACGGCGCGAAGTTACATATCAGCGCGCCATATATTTACGCAATGCGTGAGGCGCATGGTGGTAGCCCGAACGTCCGGTGTTGGAGCCCAGACGAGAGCGCATCAGAGGATTTCAGAAGTCTTTTTTAAAAGAAAAGTTAAAAATGATTTTTTTTATTTAAACTGACTTATATAAGGGTTTAAAAACGACGCCGTTTTCGCTTAAGCAAATAAGCGTTAAAACGACGTCGTTTATAAGATAACCCGCGCGTTGACCCGATATCCAGAAGAAGATCCGCGCATTTTATAAAATGGTCAAATTGCTTTGTAGGCCCTTCCGCATTTTTTCAAAAATTCAATTAGATCCGAATAATTAAAACCTTTTTATTTTATTTTTTAAATTATTTTAATATTATATTTTATTATTTTATTATATTAAAATTATATATACTATTATTATTTATATATTAATTTTGTAAAATAGTATAAAATTCATATATTTTACATATATTATTCTTATATATATTTAATTATTATTATATTTTATTTATTTGGTTCAATATAATATATATATTATTCTATAATTCATAAATTATTTATTATTTTTTTTAACTTTTATACTATATCATATTTTTTTTATATATATCTTATTTTTTGTATAAAATCTATTTATATTATGTAACATATTTCATTTATATTATCTATTATATATACTTTTCATAATTATTACATTTATATATTTTATATGTATTACTTATTATAATTACTTTTAAATATTATTATTTATATGTATGTATATTATCTTATAACCTTTATCTTCAGTTATTTATTGTACTATACTGCATGTTCGTTTATTTTCATTCTTTAATTGCATGTTTCAGTATGATATTTCAATTGTTTTAATCATTTATTATTTCTTATTATTCATATTTAGTAGAGATTGTTAATATATTTTGTAGTTATGATAAGCTGATATTTGACATATATGTTGTAATGTATGATTCACTCAAACCAGGTTTATAAAATACCTTTCGAATCAAAATATTTATTTCAAATGGTTTTCAAAATACAGTGATATGTGATATTTGAAGGATTTCGAGAAGAATTTTGCCCTAACTTATTGGGTTCGAATTTTCTCGTGAAACTTTAGGTATTACCTATCCTTTTTTTTTCCTTAAAAAACTGAGATTTACCAATTTTAAATAATAAAAAAACCTATTCTTGGGAATTCGGATCGTTGTGCCTTAACTTATTAGGTTCGACGTTTTGCGTCACGAGATAGGAATTTTCTAAAATAAAGACGTGCTTAGTTTTAAAGTCATGAGATGCTATATCCTAACTTACTGGGTATGGTGTTTTATTTCTTTGAGATAGGTAAGTCTGATTTTTTTCTTCAAATAAAAGGTCCATTTTTTTAATTTTTTAAATGTTTCAACATTAGGATATAATTTTATCAATTAGGTACCAATTTTTGGGCGTTATGAGGGTGCTAATCCTTCCTCATACGTAACCGACTCCCGAACCCGTTTTCTCGTTTTTCGTAGACCAAAACCAAATGTCTTAAAATGAAACATTTTACAAGGTGATCCAGTCACACCTAAGTAAAAATGGATTGGTGGCGACTCCCATTTTTGTTTTTAAAAGTCGATCCCCGTTTTTTAAAACCAAATTTTAAAATGGTTTCGACAGCTTGGCGACTCCACTGGGGACCAATAAGAGAGTCAAGCCGTAAAGTTGATAATTTCATGTCCTATTGTTGAAACTTTGAAATCCTGATTTTTAAAAAAAATCATCATCCTTTATGTGCATGTGATTTATTTTAAAAGTATCTTTGCATTGCATTTGCATGACCATTGTGGTCGCACCCTTAAGTGGGAGCGAGAAGATACTCCTTCGTGAGGTTTTCACCTCCGTGCAGGATAGTGAATCTCTTTCGGGATACATCCGTACCTATGTCTTCGTGAGATTTTCATCTCCGTCTAGCCATAGGGAAATGTATTCCCCTGAACTGAACTCGGTCCATATGAGCCTATAATGGGTGAGGATCGAGGAATCTGCTGGTTCAGGTACCTCAACTCTAGAGCTAAAACCACATATAGAAAACCTAAGTGTTTACCCTAGGTTGATCTATACAAAACTTTAGTGATTACCCAGATAGGCGATGGATTATTTGCTTTATATTTTATTTCATGTTACTGATCAATTGTATTTTATTTTGTTGCATGTCATTTCATATTTTAAAGAGGTATTAGTTCACGGTCAGTTTCTAAATTAGAAAGCTGGTTATGGAGAACGAATTCCTTGATAAAGTGGAGGACAATGCAGCCGTCCGTAGGTGGTCGAGAGCGCGGTACGCTTAGGAAAGGGAGATAGCCTAGCTGAAGGGTACAAGTCAGAGCTATGGGACTACACTCGCATTAGTGTGACACAGAACAATCTTCAGGAATTAAGGGAGATATGGGATCAGTGGAGTAACGAGACTAAGCATTTGTTTTACAGTAGCTATGGAGATTTACCGTACCTATTGGATATTAAGGTAGATGAACATCTGTTTCGAGCCATCTCTCAATATTGGAATTCTGCATATAGTTGCTTCACTTTCGGAAGAGTTGATTTGGTACCTACGGTAGAGGAGTATACAGCTCTATTGCGATGTCCTAAGATTCAAGTTGATAAGGCTTACGCGAGGGCCCCTAATGTTATAACCTTTGTGAGGAAACTGACGAATATTACGGGGAAGAGCGAGCAGTGGGTTACGGCCAGAATCAAACAAAAAGGTGAGTATAACTGCATCTCGTGGAAAGCTTTGAATGATTTGATTTTAGAACATCCTGACATGAAAAAGAAAGTTGATATATTTGCTTTGAGTATATATGGATTAATGAGATATATTTGCTTTGAGTATATATGGATTAATGATCTTTCCGAGGGCATTGGGATATGTGGATGAAGCTGTCTCAGATCTTTTTTATCAACTTGACAAGCAAGTCACACCTGTTCCTGCGATCTTGGCAGAAACATTTCGATCATTGAGTGCATGTAGGAGAGCTAGGGAAGGCAGATTCATAGGATGTGCACAGTTATTGTTGGCTTGGTTCCATAGTCACTTTTGGAAAGTGGAAAAGGTTTCTTATCGGGTCTTTTCAGAAAATTATTCTCCATTAAAGGAAATAGTGGCCATCCTGAGGAGAGACAACATAGCTGAAGAAAATTGGATAGCGCTTCTACGAAATCTTCGGGAAGAAGATGTTGAATGGAGAGCCCCCTGGATGGTTCCTGATGAAGTTCTGTATCGGTGTGGAAGTTTTGATTGGGTCCATCTACTTGGAATTTGGGGAGCCATTGGATATGCGCCTTTGCTTGTATTAAGGCAATTCAGATCGAGGCAGTTTGTACCGGCTACACACGGATTAGCCCAAAGTGAGTTTTCGTATAAAGGGAATAGTTACAAGAAGAAGGTTAAGGAGATTGCTAGTGCTTAGAATAAGACCCGTCGCATGAAGAGAGTCGATGTGGGCCTAATGACGACTCTAGAGTATTGTGGATGGTAGAGTAGGAGAGTCAACGACAATATCCCTGTGCCAAGTTCAGAAGATGCTCGATCGATAGAAAAATTTCTACAAGTGGTCCCATCAGAAGTGAAGGTGATGAAACAAGATTTCGAAAGGAGGAATTCAGAGCTTGGAAAGAGGATAGAGGAGCTAGAAGAAGAAAAGATGTACTTGAGGCTAGATGTGGATATTCAGAAATCAGAAGCCGAGAAAGTAAGAAAAGAGAAAAGGAAGATTGAGGAAGATCTAGATAGCTTGAAGTCAGAGTATAAGAAGATGCGACTAACGATGAAGAACGCTGGATTGGGGAAGACTTCTGAACAATGGCAACGAGAGGTCTGGGAGGAAAAGGCCAAAGCTGACTATTGGGAGAGGAAGTTTCGAGAAATGCAAGAGCAGAATGAGGCTCTAGAGAAGAGTTTGTCAGAAAGCCAAGATGAAAAGGAAGACTTAAAAGCTAAGGTGGCTAAACTTGGACGGTCTCTTCATCACCATCGAAGCCGTAACTCCGCGATCGAGTTAAAGGCAAGCTTGAGTAGAATTGAGGAAATGAAGGGAAAGATTGAAGAGTTTGAATCGGCATTGCATAGCTGTGAACTTCAGATCGAGTTGCTTGAAATGAGAGAAGGGCGTTGGAAGGAAGAGCTTCACCATTATCATGATCAGGTTAAAAGTCGGGATTACCTCATGGGCGAAGCGATAGTCCAGATTCGAGAGGTAGCTGATCATCTACAGACTTTGGCATCACAGGCTGATACGTTGAGCATGAAGTATGAGCTCCAGTCCGACCGTAGTCAAGAGTTAGCTTCATTACTTGGGAAAATCAAGACCTTAGGACTTAGGGCGAAAGCATATTTGTAGTCTATTTTATGTAAAGGATTTTATTTTCTAATAAAGTTTTCTAAAATGAAGTTGAATCAGAATCGATGCCTCTTTGCATTCATGCATTTGCATTTGCATCATATCATCTGCATTTAAGTCTATAAAAAGAGTCTAATTAGTCGAAATTATAACAGTGAGAAAGAGAGAAAATGGAAGGAAAACCTGGAAACTGAACACCCTTACGGTACACGTGCTAAATCAAGGAAAATGGATCAAAGGATAGAACAATTCCATAGAGACATTCAAGACCAGATGCAAGACCAAATGGCAAAGCTTCAACAAGAGATGAGGGACCAGATGATGGAGGCCCAAAGGAACATGATGGCACAAATGGCCTAAATGTTGAGTGGGGCAATGGACAAGAGAAAGGGTCCCATAGTTAATGCTGAGGATGATGAGGATCTTCCTAGGGGATTCACTCCTCCACACGTGCAAGCGCAACCTGAAGAATATCCCAGAAGGCCATCTATCACAATTAGACCTCAGCAAGGGCAAGGTGGTACTGGAGTGCCCATGAATTTTTAAGTTGGCACAGGATCCAACCCAGGAGATAATCCTGCTAATCCTGTTATTCCTGATCTGGACATGGCAGAGAGAGAGGTGATCAGAACTGAATCTTCAAGGCAGTTGGAAGATCGTTGTAGATGGTTGGAGGAAAAATTCAAGGCTTTGGAAAATGCCGGTCATCATCATGGAATTGACGCAAAGGACCTGAGTTTGGTCCCAGATCTGGTGCTTCCTCATAAATTCAAGATGCCAGAATTTGAGAAGTACAATGGGACTAGTTTCCCAGAAGCCCACATCACCATGTTCTGTAGACACATGACGGGCTATGTGAACAATAATCAACTTTTGATTCATTGTTTCCAAGATAGTTTGACGGGAGCAGCGTCTAGGTGGTACAATCAACTTAGCCGCGCTAATATTGGCTCCTGGAGAGACTTGGCCCAAGCCTTCATGAGGCAGTACAATCATGTCACAGATATGACGCCTGACCGAATCATGTTGCAAAACATGGAAAAGAAATCAAATGAAAGCTTCAGGCAATACGCGCAAAGATGAAGGGAAGTTGCCATGCAAGTTCAACCACCTCTCATGGAAAAGGAAACCACCATGTTGTTCATCAACACTCTGAAGGTGCCTTTTATCACCCATATGATAGGAAGCACCACTAAAAGCTTTGCGGATATAGTCATGGCGGGTGAAATGATAGAAAATGCCATAAGAGGTGGCAAGATTGAAGCAGAAGAAACCACTAGGAGATCTACTCCTAGGAAAAAAGATAATGAGGTGAACAACACGAGTACATTCAACAAAGGGTACTCAAAGGCGATTCTTCACAACACCAGAAAGTAGTTATCACTGGGCAACAAGGGTCGACAAGACAAGAATCAGGCCCCAGACAAAATGCTGAAAAGATCCAATTTACACCAATCCCAATGACGTATAAGGAACTATATCATACTTTATTAGAGGCATGCGTAGTGTCCCCATATTATCTACAGCCGCTACAACCCCCATATCCTAAATGGTATGACTCAAACGCCCAATGTGATTATCACACAGGAATAACGGGGCATTAAATAGAAAACTATGCATCGCTTTCAAAAGGTAGTTGAGAGGCTTCTTAAGTTGGGAGTTGTCAAGCTTGATGATACGTCCAGTACGGAGAACCCATTACCCAACCATGGAGATAAGGGGGTAAATGCGGTCGAAGAGGATGTCGTAAGAAGGAACAAGGGGGATATCTCAGAAGTAAAAACCCCGTTGAGAGAAGTATGGAAAGAAATGATAAGAAGGGGATTGATAAAATCAAGTCTCAAGGAAGGAGGTGAAGAATCAAGGAACTACTGTGAGTTCCACAAAGCTGAAGGACATGAGATTCGTGGAATGTGCTTTGAGTTCATTATTGGTACAGTAATCTTATGGATAATAGAGAGCTGGAGTTTTATGAAGAGGGCCTAGAGGGAGGAAATATACATGCAACCGAAGGAGAATTGACAAATCAAAAAGTCAGTTATCCGAGGGTCATCATTTCTAGACCGAGAAATACAGAGGGCGGAGCATAAGTCGCGCCTAAAGTTGTAATCCAGATACCTATGTCCTCTCATTACAAGGATGACAAGATGGTACCATGGAATTACAATTGTAACGTGACAACGCCGGGAGTAGAAAACTCAGTTAGCACTTCCAAAGAGGTCCAAAGTAATAGATTCTACACACGAAATGGGAGGCGTTATAATTCAGTAAACATCAGACCAGAATCAGCGAAATCAAAGAATGTGCCAGTTGAACCAGAGGAAGGACTTGATGCCCTTATCAATGTACCTATAAGGGAAGAAGAGGCTAAAGAATTTTTAAATTTCTTAAAGCACAGTGAATACAGCATAGTGAAGTAGTTGCGCAAATAATCGGCTCGCATTTTGGTACTAGCCTTACTTTTGAGTTGAGAAGTTCATCGTGAGGCCTTGATGAAAGTACTGAACGAGACTTATGTTACTAAAGACATATCTGTCAATAAACTTGACCGATTAGTTAGTAACATAATGCTGACAACTTTATTTCCTTCAGCGACGATGAAATTCCACCTGGAGGTATGAGATCAACCAAAGCCTTGCACATCACCACTCATTGCAAGGGATACACTCTGCCAAGTGTGTTGATCGACAATGGATCAGCTTTGAATGTCCTACCATTGTCGACACTAAAGAGGTTGCCAATAGATAGTTCTCACATAAAGACGTGCCAGAACATAGTGAGAGTATTTGACGGCACCGAGAGAAGGGTGATGGGGAGGATTGACATACCATTGCAGATTGGGCCAAACACATATGAGGTGGGCTTTCTGGTGATGGATATAAAGTCCTTATACAATTGCTTGCTGGGAAGGCCTTGGATTCATTCAGCAGGAGCAGTGCCCTCATCTCTTCATCAAAAACTGAAACTGGTGACGGATGGTCGGCTAGTCACTATAAATGCGAAAGAGGACACTATAGCGACTGTCACCAATGACGCGCCATATGTAGAGACAAATGAGGAGGCCATCGAATGTTCTTTCCGGTCTTTAGAGTTCGTCAATGCAACATTCATCTCGGAAGGAAGTGAAGTCCCAGTGTCAAAGATATCTAAGACCACAAGAATGGGCTTACAGATGATGGTGGGGAGAGGAGCCCTACCAGGGAAGGGACTTGGCAGACATCTCCAAGGAGAGGTTCAAATGCCAATGCTGAAGGAGAAGAGAGACCGCTTTGGCTTGGGTTTCAGGCTAGATGCCAGACAGAGGAGAAAAGAAATAGAGAAGAAGCAGGAGAGAAGAAGAGCCCGACTGAATGGAGAAGAAATCCAGTGGGAATCGATGACATTCCCTCACATATCCCAGACCTTCGTATCCGGAGGAATAATTCACCCTGAGAGGGGGTTATTGGAAAGTCCTCATATCAATGCCATACATGAGGAAGAAACTGAGCAAAGAAACTTGTGGGGCATTTGCCCTTATGAACTTGGAAGCGTTTTGGACAATTAGACTGCAGAGGAACTTCCTGTAGTTTTTAGAGATTATACAGAGTAATTTTTAGAACGCTCTTGTTGTTTTTTAGCCTAGGAACAATAAGATTTCTTATGTGAAATAGGCTTATGTTCAGAAATTGTTCTTTTAATAAAAATACATTTTTGATGATTAACTTGAGCAAATATTCTTTCATTCCATTCTTTTGACTTTTTAATTTCATTCCAAATTTTTCATTCATAACATGTGAATAGTTGTCCTCGAATTCATTTGTTCTTTGTACATTCTTTGGCACCCATCACAGGTCCCTAGATATCAATGATGTGAGCAATGATAATACAGATCTAGAGGTCCACTTTGAGCAAGATATGTGTTTAGAGGAACCTCAGGATTTTGAAGGTGACCGAGATTGTGATTTATCTCTGGATTTGTTAAGAATGGTAAAGCAAGAGGAGAAAAAGATCTTGCCACATGAAGAGAAGGTAGAGAGCATAGCCTTAGAAGAAGGAAAGGTTGTGAAAATTAGGACGCGCATAGCCAAAGAGACGAGACAGGATCTTGTTGAGTTACTGCGGGAATTCAAAGATGTCTTTGCATGATCGTACCAAGATATGCCTGGATTGAGAACTTATATTGTGGTACATCGCCTTCCAATAAGAGAAGAGTGCAAGCCAGTTCAGCAAAAGCTACGAAGGATGAGGCCTGATGTAGTGTTGAAAATAAAAGAAGAGGTCCGCATACGCTCTTTGGTTTTTTTTACAGGTGGTCAAGTACTCAGAATGGGTTGCCAACATTGTTCCTGTCCCTAAGAAAGACGAAAATGTTCGGATGTGTGTGGACTATAGGGACTTAAATAAAGCTAGCCCAAAGGATAATTTTTCTTTGCCGCACATTGACACGTTGGTAGATAATACGGCAGGATTTTCATTGTTCTCCTTCATGGATGGCTTTTCAGGATACAATCAGATTAAGATGCACCCTGAGGATATGGGGAAAACTACCTTCATAACACTGTGGGGGGTACGTTTTGCTATAAAGTAATGCCATTCGGGTTAAAGAATGCTGGAGCAACATATCAGAGGGTCATGGTAACCTTATTCCATGACATGATACATAAAGAGATAGAAGTGTATGTTGATGATATGATCGCTAAATCTCGAACAGAGAAGGAACACATTGAGGTCTTGAAGAAATTGTTTCTGAGGTTGAGAAAATTTCAATTGAAGCTCAACCCGTCAAAGTGTACTTTTGGAGCTCGGTCAGGAAAATTGCTGGGTTTTGTGGTTAGTGAGAGAGGAATCGAAGTTGACTCAAACAAGGTCAAAGCTATACAAGAATTGCCTCCACCGCGCACTCAAAAGGAAGTACGAGGTTTTCTTAGAAGGTTGAATTACATTGCTCGGTTCATTTCACAATTAACTGAGAAATGTGATCCCATATTCCGTCTTCTCAAGAAACACAACCAAGGTGTATGAGACGAGGAATGCCAGAAAGCCTTTGATAAAGTCAAGCAATATTTGTCAAATGCACCAGTACTATCTCCACCTAATCCAGATAGACCGTTGATACTTTGTATTTGTCGATTCAATAACTCCATGGGATGTGTGCTTGGTCAACACGATGAGTCGGGAAGGAAAAAAAAGGCGATATACTATCTCAAAGAAAAAGTTCACCAATGTGAAATAAGATATTCGCGATTGAAAAATTGTGTTGCGCTCTGATTTGGACAACTCGGAGATTGAGGCAGTACATGTTATATCATACTACCTGGTTAATTTCGAAGCTTGATCCATTAAAGTATATGATGGAGTCCAATGCTTTGAATGGAAGGATGGCTAGTGGGCGATTTTGTTTATGCTGAATTTGACATAGTCTATGTGAACCAAAAGGCTATAAAAGGAAGTGCGATGCAGCACTTTTTGGCTAGCAGAGCTTTAGAGGATTATGAACCTTTGAGCTTTGATTTCCCAAATGAAGAATTGATGTATGTGGCAAATACCGAAGATTGTCCTTGGAAATGAAACTTTGATGGAGCATCAAATGCCGTAGAAAATGGAATTGGGGCAATTTTGGTATCCCCTAGTGGTGATTATTATCCATTCACATGCAAATTGGATTTTGATTGTACAAATAACATGGCGGAATATGAAGCCTGCATTATGGGCATCCGAGCAGCCTTAGAGCGTAAGATCAGAGTGCTAGAAGTATACGAAGATTCTGCCCTAGTAATCTACCAGCTTAAGGGAGAGTGGGAGACGAGAAATCCCAAACTAATTGATTAACGAAAAATAGTTCTGGGATTGATTGAAGAATTTGATGACATTACTTTCAATTATCTCCCACGTGATGAAAACCAGATGGCAGATGCTTTGGCAACCTTGGCTTCTTTGATCAAAGTAAATAGACCAGAAGATATGAGACCTATTCAGATGAGTATCTTCAAAGCTCCAGCTCATTGTTATGACATAGAAGAGGAGGAAAGAGATGATCACCCTTGGTATCAGGATGTAATACGATACGTAAAAAATCGTGAATACCCAGAGCACGCCGCTGAGAATGAGAAAAGGACTTTAAGAAGATTAGCCTCTGACTATGTTTTAGATGGAGATATCTTATACAAGAAGAGAAAAGATCAAGTACTATTGAGATGTGTTGATGCTGTTGAAGCTAAGCAAATCCTAGAAGAAGTTCATGAGGGCGTTTGTGGAACACACACTAATAGATTCACAATGGCCAGGCAGATAGTGAGATTTGGATATTATTGGTCTACCATGGAAGGAGACTGTATTAACTATGCCAAGAGATGTCATAAATGCCAAATTTATGGAGATAAAATTCATGTACCTCCGTCACCTTTGCACGTTATGACTTCCCCATGGCCATTTTCCATTGTGGGGCACGGATGTTATTTGACCAATCTCACCAAAAGCTTCGAATGGGCATCGATTCATCTTCGTGGTAATTGACTACTTCACGAAATGGGTAGAAGCTGCCTCATACGCTAACGTTACTAAATCAGCAGTTAGCCGGTTCTTAAAGAAGGAGATTATTTGTCGATATGGAATGCCAAAGAGGATCATATCAGACAATGCACTGAACTTGAACAACAGTTCGATAGCAAAAATTTGTAGCCAATTTGGGATCAAACACCATAATTCGTCTCCATATCGTCCAAAAATGAATGGGGCAGTGGAAGCGGCTAACAAAAACATCAAGAAGATAGTGGGGAAGATGACTGAGACTTACAAGGATTGGCATGAGAAACTACCATTTGCACTCTATGCTTATCAGACGTCCGTCAGAACCTTTACTGGGGCAACGCCTTATTCGTTGGTTTATGGGATGGAGGCTGTTCTACCCATTGAAGTAGAAATTCCTTCTCTTCGTGTGTTGTCAGAAATAAAGTTGGATGAAGCTGAATGGATTCAGGCTCGGTCTGATCAGTTGAACTTAATTGAAGAAAAGAGGCTAAGGGCTATTCGTCATGGTCAGATGTACCAAAAACGAATGATGCGAGCCTATAATAAGAAAGTTCACCTAAGAGAGTTTCATGAGGGGGGACCTTGTACTGAAAAAAATCCTTCCAATATAAAAGGATTTCAGAGGAAAATGGATGCTGAATTGGGAAGGACCATATGTGGTGAAGAAAGCTTTCTCTGGAGGAGCACTGATCTTGACCGAAATGGATGGGAAAAGTTTACTTAATCCTGTGAACTCTGACTCAGTCAAAAAGTATTTTGCTTGAAAAAGAGGAGAGGACAAGGCGAAAACTCGCAAAGGGCGCTTTGAGTTTCTAAAAAAAAAATGAAGAGGCCAAGGTGAAAACCCACAAAAGGCGCCTTGAGGCCAAAGGGGTTTTGAGTTGAAAACCCGAAAAGGGCGGCTCAAATTCTGAATAAACACAGTCATCTTGCTACACTTGAATCAGCAATAAAATGAAGAAAGTTTCATATCGGGGCATCAACAAAGTACTTTGGGTCTTCTAAACACATGTTGAGCTCAAGGAAGTCTTCATGAATCTTGTATATAGAAGCTCAATCGGTGATATCTAGGACATCTATTTTTTTTTGTCCTATTCATTTTACTATCTTGAGATTTTTTTTCTTCTCAAAGATATGTTCTCAGTTAAATTTTTTGTATCTTTGATAATTTATTCAATTTTAATCCTTTTTTAGATCAATTTATTTGTTACCCATTGTTCATAAATGTATTGCATTGAAATAATGATTAACGAACTAATAATTTCACAAAAAGAAGGTCTACATGTTACTTTGGAAATTTCTAGATAAAACATGGAACCAAAACAGGACAATTGTTTAGAATTTCCAGGTGCATAAGAAGTATTTGAGAAAGAAGAGTCTAGAGAGAGACTATTTCTTTGTTTTCTTTGTCCAAGTGATAATTGGACCAAATGAATTGATGTTTGGGGAATGGTGTGACTAACTAAGAAACCCTGAATTATGGAAGAATGAGTTGAATTCGAAATAAACCCTATGCTTTAAAAATTTCAGATGGGTCAGATTGAAAAGTTTCAATTCCCATTACGGTATGATGGTACAAGCCTTGTGTTCTCAAGATCCAAGCGGAGTTGACTCACAAATTATATTGGGGCAAGCTTTTTGAGCAAAACGTGATTGATGAACAAGAACGAAGAACAAATGAGTGATAACACCTAGAGCAAGGATCATACTCATAACATTTTTGTATCATAGCAAATTTTATTAGGAGCATTTAATTCATTTCGATCATTGCATTCAAATCCTAATCCTTTAAAAGGAATCATTTTCATGACATGTTGCATTCATGTCATTCATAACACATGTAGCTAGAAGCATTTGATTCATTCTGATCATAGCATCTTAGTCATGTGGCATAAACATAAGTCTACAGGATATGTCCTCTAGAGGACGGTGTAGCAATACCGGCAAATTTGCAGATCTTATCTTCCTGAAGTTGCAGGAAGCAAATCGAAGACATTTTCAGTCTTGTCTCCCTGAAGATGCAGCGGAGTAGACTAAGGACAGAAGATCTTATCTTCCTGAAGTTGCAGGAAGCAGATCGAAGACATTTTCAGTATTGTCTCCCTGAAGATGCAGCGGAGTAGACTAAGGACAGAAGATCTTATCTTCCTGAAGTTGCAGGAAGCAGATCGAAGACACTTTCAACCTTGTCTCCCTGAAGATGCAGCGGAGTAGATTGAAGATAGAAGATCTCATCTTCCTGAAGTTGCAAGAAGCAGATCGAAGACACTTTCAACCTTGTCTCCCTGAAAATACAGCGGAGTAGATTGAAGATAGAAGATCTCATCTTCCTGAAGTTGCAGGAAGCAGATCGAAGACACTTTCAACCTTGTCTCCCTGAAGATGCAGCGGAGTAGATTGAAGATAGATGATCTCATCTTCCTGAAGTTGCAGGAAGTAGATCGAAGACAGTTTCAACCTTGTCTCCCTGAAGTTGCAGCGGAGTAGATTGAAGATAGAAGATCTTATCTTCCTGAAGTTGCAGGAAGCAGATCAAAAGACATTTTAGTCTTATCTCCCTAAAGTTGTAGTGGAGTAGACTAAAGACAGAAGATCTTATCTTCCTGAAGTTGCAGGAAGTAGATCTAAAACACTTTCAACCTTGGCTCCCTGAAGTTGCAGTGGAGTAGATTGAAGATAGAAGATCTTATCTTCTTGAAGTTGCAGGAAGTAGATCAAAGAAGATTTTAGTCTTATCTCCCTGAAGTTGCAACGGAATAGACTAAAGACAGCAGATCTTATCTCTTTGAAGTTGTAAGAAGAAGATCGAAGATAGCAGATCTCATCTTCCTGAAGTTGCAGGAAGCAGATCAAAGTTTCGGTCTCCACTGAGCAGGAATGAAGCAGATTAAAGATACTAGCCATTTGACAAGACCGGGCAAAATGGGCCCTTTATCGTCTTTGCTCTATTCTCGTTACACGACAATGAGCAAAGATGGGCAGCTGTAGAGGCCCATTTATACCCGGGCTTTGTTCGTAAAAAGAAAAAAATGTCCAGCTTTTGATCCATTTTACTGCACCAGTAGTGACCCAAAATCAAACCGGCCCACTTTTTAACCCATCACCTAAAACCCGAAAATCATTAACTCATTAGACCCAAAACTCGGATGGCCCAAAGTGGCCCAATTCCTAAGCAAAAATCAGAAGGCCTAGGGTTTCCTGAAACCCTAGGTGCCGCAGGAGACAGTATCCCAACCATCGCGCCGCAAGTTTCGCCCCAGCCTCGCGCCGAATCAGATCCTCGCCGTCATCAACGCGCACGAACCCCGCCTTAGCCATCACCAGAATCTCCGTTCGCATTTGAAAAAGGAAAGAGCAGCGAGCAAATATGGCAAAGATGATATATTTCCTTTTTTTTCATTTTTATTTTTCGGGTATAAAAACCCATAAATTTGTAAACGAAAGGACACGAAAAAAAGAGAGAAAAATACACAGATACGAATAAAAAAAATAGAGAGATACACAGAGAAATATATGTACAAAAAATATAGAGAAATAAAGGAGGACATCGAAACAGAATACTGAGTTTTTGAGATCAAGGTGATTTATTTTTAATATTATTTTATTTTATTTTTATATTAATCTATGTTTTTTTTTCTCTACAGATAATACTGTTAAAAAAAAAAAACAAGCGAAAAGGGCGAAGGTTACCTGTAAGCCGCCGTGGGCGACGGCGCGTGAGGCGCGTGGTGGTGGCCCGAACGTCCGGTGTTGGAGACCAGACGAGAGCGCATTAGAAGATTTCAGAAGTTTTTTTTAAAAGAAAAGTTAAAAATGATTTTTTTTTATTTAAACTAACTTATATAAGGGTTTAAAAACGACGCCGTTTTCGCTTAAGCAAATAAGCGTTAAAACGACGTCGTTTATAAGATAACCCGCGCGTTGACCCGATATCCAGAAGAAGATCCGCGCATTTTATAAAATGGTCAAATTGCTTCGTAGGCCCTTCCGCATTTTTTCAAAAATTCAATTAGATCCGAATAATTAAAACCTTTTTATTTTATTTTTAAATTATTTTAATATTATATTTAATTATTTTATTATATTAAAATTATATATTACTATTATTATTTATATATTAATTTTGTAAAATAGTATAAAATTCATATATTTTACATATATTATTCTTATATATATATAATTATTATATTTTATTTATTTGGTTCAATATAATATATATTATTCTATAATTCATAAATTATTTATTATTTTTTTTAACTTTTATACTATATCATATTTTTTTTATATATATCTTATTTTTTGTATAAAATCTATTTATATTATGTAACATATTTCATTTATATTATCTATTATATATACTTTTCATAATTATTACATTTATATATTTTATATGTATATTATCTTATAACCTTTATCTTCAGTTATTTATTGTACTATACTGCATGTTCGTTTATTTTCATTCTTTAATTGCATGTTTCAGTATGATATTTCAATTGTTTTAATCATTTATTATTTCTTATTATTCATATTTAGTAGAGATTGTTAATATATTTTGTAGTTATGATAAGCTGATATTTGGCATATATGTTGTAATGTATGATTCACTGAAACCAGGTTTATAAAATACCTTTCGAATCAAAATATTTATTTCAAATGATTTTCAAAATACGGTGATATGTGATATTTGAAGGATTTCGAGAAGAATTTTGCCCTAACTTATTGGGTTCGATTTTTCTCGTGAAACTTTAGGTATTACCTATCCTTTTTTTTTTCCTTAAAAAACTGAGATTTACCAATTTCAAATAAAAAAAAAACATATTCTTGGGAATTCAGATCGTTGTGCCTTAACTTATTGGGTTCGACGTTTTGCGTCACGAGATAGGAATTTTCTAAAATAAAGACGTGCTTAGTTTTAAAGTCATGAGATGCTATATCCTAACTTACTTGGTATGGTGTTTTATTTCTTAGAGATAGGTAAGTCTGGTTTTTTTCTTCAAATAAAAGGTCCATTTTTTTAATTTTTTTAAAAGTTTCAACATTAGGACATAATTTTATCAATTAGGTACCAATTTTTGGGCGTTATAAGGGTGCTAATCCTTTCTCATACGTAATCGACTCCCGAACTTGTTTTCTCGTTTTTCGTAGACCAAAACCAAATGTTTTAAAATGAAACGTTTTACTAGGTGATCCAATCACACCTAAGTAAAAAAGGGATTGGTGGCGACTCCCATTTTTGTTTTTAAAAGTCGATCCCCATTTTTTAAAACAAAAATTTAAAATGGTTTCGACATTTATAATAGAAGAATTTGATAAATACATTTACCATTATTATAAATATTAAATTAAACAATTAATTCAACAATGAATTATAAGATGAAGGCTGTGTTTAGCAGTACTTTTTAGAAGCACTTTTGACATGAAAACCACTTTTAAAGCAAAATAAATGCTAAACAAACAACTTAATTACGTTAAAATTTTCCAAAATGCAAAATAAAAGCACTTTTCCTAAGTGGAGAAGTTAAAATTTTTAGCTTTTCTATCTAAAAAGCACTTTTGACAGTTTAATTACTTTCTCACACTTCCAACATATGGTACTTTCCCTTTCTAGTTAATTGCTTAAAAAATATTTAAAATTTATTTTTCATATATTAAAATATTAACAACAAATTATAATAAATTATTTTTTATATTCTTATTAAAATATCATAATATTAACTAATTTGAACATTATTTAAATACTTATTTGTTACTTTATAATACAATATTTAAAATGGACAATTTATTTCTAAAAAACACTTTTTAACAATATTTATCAAAATCACTTCTCAAGAACACCAAACTTTTTAAAAGTATTTCTTAAAATTATTTCTCTAAAATACTTTTTAAAAACACTTTTAAAAAGTAATACTAAAATAAACTAGCCTAAAGTAACATTACCGTTACATCCTAGTTATGCATTATAATTGTTATAAGTTAAAAGTAAAAGGGATCATTTTGCCGGGAAAAACTCTTGTCCTTAGCCTGCCTGCTTTCTTGAATGCCTTGAGTTTGAATAAACAAAGCTTTAGTCCTCTGTTGGCTCTTGGCTGCATCAAGGAGAATATTTTATTTTTAATTTTCAACAGAAAAATACAATTGAGAATGGAAGATTAGCAATAAACTTGAATCCCCTTCGAGTTTGTTTTAAATCAACTTGGAAGTCAAACAAATTCCTTTCCAAGGTCTAAAAGGGTAACTGATGTGGGCTAATCCGGAAAAAAAAAAAAAAAAGGCACCCATAAATTAAACCCTCTTCTGCTACTTTCTCGTCAATAGTTCAGACTCTAGCTCGGTGTGGTCTGTGCCAGAACCTGACCAAATTCCAGAACACGCGTCACCCTCTCTTGCTCTTCCTCTCTATCTATAGCTGTTGGCCCATATGTGTTATACCCAAATTGGTGCCCAATGTTTCGAGCTTTCTGCTTGGAAACCCTTCACTGGCCCTTCTAATCCCTATCATTATCATGAGATCTCTTTCAAGTTTCCACTACTCTTTCAACAAAAACCACACCTAAAAGGTGCTCTCAGAGTATAGTTTCTTCAAGGCTTAAATTAAAATTCCCATCTCTCTCACGTTTATTTTTTCAATTTCTCATCCTTTTTCTTTACCCTGATTCCATCTCTCGTTTGCCCTTAACATGGCTTATTTCCTCCTACTTTTCTTTCTCTTGATCTCAGCTGCTTCTTCACAGTCCACCGAGGTGTTCTTCCCTGGATTCAAAGACTTAAACCCCAACAACTTAACAGTAACAGGGGTTGCACGGATTGATAAACATGGCATTCTCTGCTTAACAAATGACACCAGTCGTCTACAGGGTCATGCTTTTTACAACTCTCCATTTAGATTCAAGAACTCCAGCAATGGGCAAGCTTTTTCCTTTTCCACCTCTTTTGCTTTCGTTATAGTTCCTGAGTATTTAAAGCTAGGTGGGCATGGCCTTGCTTTCACAATCGCCACTTCTAGAGATCTGAAAGCACTTCCAAGTCAGTATCTAGGAATCCTTAACGCAACTGATAATGGGAACCTCACAAACCATCTGGTTGCAGTAGAGTTCGACACGGTTCAGGATTTTGAGTTCCAGGACATCAATGACAACCATATTGGCATCGACATCAACAGCATGGTGTCAAATGCTTCGGCTCCTGCCGCTTACTTCACCGATGTTTCCACGAAGCAAAATCTTACTCTCAAAAGTGGAAACCCAATCCAAGTTTGGATCGATTATGATTCAGTTGAAAACGTCTTCAATGTAACCATCGCACCGAATTCGACAAGACCCAGATTGCCGATCTTGTCGTATCATGTAGATCTTTCACCGTTTCTTCAAGAGTTTATGTACGTTGGTTTCTCAGCTTCAACAGGGTTACTTGCTAGCTCGCATTATGTTTTAGGTTGGAGCTTTAAAATCAATGGACAAGCTCAGGCTCTCGATCTATCTTCTCTGCCTTCGCTCCCCGGACCACCCAAAAAGCATACAGCTTTAACAGTTGGTGTCTCTGTTTCCTCTGTCATTCTTGTCATAATTGCTGTCTCCATTGTCATTTATATCATTATCAAAATAAAAAACGCTGATGTGATTGAAGATTGGGAGCTGGAGATTGGACCACAAAGATATTCTTATGGAGAACTCAAGCAAGCAACCAATGGTTTCAGTGACAAAAACTTACTTGGTCAAGGTGGATTTGGCAGAGTTTACAAAGGAACGCTTCGAAATTCAAAGACTGAAGTTGCTGTGAAGCGAGTTTCTCATGAATCGAAGCAGGGTTTGCGTGAATTCGTATCAGAAATTGCTAGTATTGGAAGGCTTCGCCATAGGAACTTGGTTCAGTTACTGGGATGGTGCAGGAGAAGAGGTGATCTTCTTCTTGTTTATGATTTCATGGCTAATGGCAGCTTAGATCAGTTTCTGTTTGATGAACCTAAAATAATCTTGAATTGGGAGCAAAGATTCAGGATTATCAAAGGTGTTGCTTCGGGTCTTCTTTATTTACACGAAGGCTATGAACAAATTGTGATTCATAGAGATGTTAAGGCAAGTAACGTGTTATTAGATGATGAATTGAATGGAAGATTAGGAGATTTTGGCCTTGCAAGATTGTATGAACACGGTTCAAATCCGGGGACAACTCGGGTGGTTGGTACATTGGGATATCTAGCACCAGAGCTACCCAAGACAGGAAAGGCCACAACATGCTCCGATGTCTATGCTTTTGGTGCATTATTGCTTGAAGTTGCTTGTGGGCGTAGGCCAATTGAGCCGAAGGCCTTGCCTGAGGAATTAGTGTTGGTTGATTGGGTATGGGAGAAGTTCATACAAGGGAGACTCCTTGATGTGGCAGACATTAGGCTGAATGGCAAATATGATGAAGGTGAAATGTCGATGGTGCTTAAATTAGGCCTAATGTGTTCAAATGACATGCCTGTGGCACGGCCTACCATGAGGCATGTAGTGAGGTATCTAGATGGAGAGGCTGAACTGCCGGAAAGTTTGAGGCCACCGGCGTCATTTGACGGCAATAAAGGTTATGCAGAAGGGTTTGATGCTTTTGTGAATTCATTTGCGTCCTCATCCTTTGATAAAATGAGTTCAAATTCATTCATGGAAACTGGTAATGTTGCTACTAGTTTTGCTTCTCTTTCAACCTCTCCACTTTCCCTTCTTAGAGAAACTAGATAGTGTCTGAAACAGTTTTTTTTCTCCTTTTTTTTTTAAATATATATTTTCTTCAATGACTGAGCTTGTATCATATGCAAAACTATGGGACATTTAACAAAGGGAAACAAAGACATTGATGTTTCACATGTTTTTAGCATCCTTAATTGCTTTATCTTCTGTAGTAAACTATGGTCGGGAAACGTGTGATGTCATTAATAATTCTTTTTCCTACTAAGCTACCTCTGTATTTGTGATTTAACATCTGATGTCCTTTTATATTTTACGAGCATTATTGTCGTTAACTAGAATGTCTTAATTATGATTAATAGATGTCTAATCCTTTCCTTATTTTGGGAAGAAAGTAAAGTTCCATAAAAATGTTGGAATTCGTAATTAGAAACTGGACTGCAAATTCACGAAGATTTAAAGGTAATACGGAACTTCATAAGCCTGAGATTGACATGAGTATTAATTAAAACTGCGCAGACTTGCCATTCATTGGCTAAACATATGGAACAGTACTTCAAATATTGGGCTTAAGAGAGAAAAAAACAAAACAAAAGACCAATGTTAGGGGCATGACCATGTGCTTACTCTACCCTCTTGATAACAATTGTATATTTATGATTGAAAGAGGCCATGGAAATAGTGGGGTTGTTACAGTTGAATGGAATCTTCTACTAGTGGCCTAGTGGCGCAGTGGAGTTTGACATGTTAATAGGCAAACAAAAATACCCAAAGAACAAGACTCAAGATCGCCACAGATAGATATCAGACAAAACCAAGACACACCAAATGAACCAACAACACCAAACCCATGGCTAAAATAAGCAAAAGGGAAGAAGACTTTTGACCGTTTCCTTTTCTTTTATGGATGAAGAAGAAAAAGGTGATTGAATGCTGTCCATACTTCATTCCTTCAGTACTTCACTACATTGATATGAGATGCTAAAACAATATCTCAGGGGACCACTTCTTTCTTGCTTCATCTATTTTCTATTATGACCATCATCCAGTTGAATTTTCTGACTTTCCTACCCCATAACAAGAGAATCATCTGATTTCAACTATTCAACTCCAAATGAAAGTTACAAGTTTTATTACATACGTTCATGCAAAAGTTTTGCTTATTGTTTACCTGTGATTCTAATGATGTCTTAACAACTATGACGTTGTAATATTATTCTCGAAAGCAAACAAGTTAGATTTAGCCAATTCTTGGAGGCCTTTCGACTTTTCCTGAAGGGTCAAGATATAATCGAACCCTTCCATGGTTGAAATCCATGGTAACAAAGCAATTAGCTTGGACCACCTGAATCTGGACTCTTGGCATGTCTTCCTTGATCTTTCTCTCTGCTTCCTCAGGGGTGAGGCCTACTAACTCAGGCCATTCCATTTTTGGAGCAGTGCTTGTTCCAAGCAATGTCCCGTAAGTTCCTGCATTTAACATCCTATAAATGAGTCTACCACTAACTATCAAATTATAACTCAAATAATTTGAATGATCTGAGACGATGGGAGGCGACCAACTTACTTGGTAAAACCGGCGCTGAGTCTGTTAATTCACCAGGTTGTTTGTCAGAGGCTTCAGTTTGCTGCTTCTCAGCCATGGAAAAGCAATGGTATATTTGGTGACTTATGAAGGGACGGGGGCGGTTCTTGTTTAAATGTCCTCTTCTTGATTGATTTTATCAAAGTTCAATCTTTGGTTTTGCCACATGGAGAGTTTTCCTGACAACTCCTTCACATGGCGGGCATGGAATTTGATTATTACTATGCGGTGCACGACAAGAATGTCACTGTCCTGCCAGGAATAAGGCCGGCTTGTTAATGTTGACTCTCTTGTGAAATTGAAAATTTTATTAGGCTTGAAATGCAGGGACAATGGTCAGTGGCCCAAAAGTAAGAACCTTCACAAGAATGTTAAATCTCCATGAAAGGCTTGTTTAAACACCACATCCGCTAGGCCCAAAATAATATCTCCTTCACAAGGATATCAAAATGTTCATGAAACCATGGCCCTTCTAATCAGCACATCCACATTGGACTGGCCCGACAGTTTGATCTCTCTCGGTCAATTATGCAACTAAATTTAATTGGATTATGAAACACTCATGATGTAGATGAAAAAATTTATGTAAAAATATATTTATAAAATATTACTTCAAACACAAATAAGACTTTAGTTGAAATGAAAAAATTCGAAACGTCCAATGGATTTTGAACCAGTCCTTTCTTTTTTTGGAAAAATGGATGTGACATGGGATGCAATAATTTTTTTTGGACAATGGATATGGAGTGGTTATAGCAATTGTTTATCCTGCCCTACTATATAAAATTACCATTTTGTCATATATATAACAATGAACAAGATAAAAATGTAATAAAAAAAAGGTGTTATAGGAAAACCTCGTATATTTCATGTTAAAATATTTTTAAAAAAATTATGTTTAAATATTTATTTGTCTTTAAAATATTGAAAATATTAGAAATAACTAGTAAAAATTAAACTGAAGCGGGGCAGGACGAGGATGGATGCATCTAATATTCATGGAGATTGTAGTTGTCTTCAACATTACACATCCGACCTTTTCGTTCTGCATGTAATAAAAATATATAAAATTGATGATTGAGATTTAATCATAAACCTACAATATTAAATTATATTATAGTTATCTTACAATGAAATACTTAACAAGTACTCTAAGAATTGTACCCTTGGGGAGAATTATTGGCTAAATCCTTTGCTAAATTCGAACACTCGAGCGCTACTGAAGTAAATTACCAATCTAATCGAATTGAGAGTTATCAACCTAGCCGATTAACATTTCCATTAGGTTTACACTAAGCATTAAAATGACTCTAAAGCTAAAATCAACTCTCAACTAATAACTTCACCAACAAGCTTAAGTAATTGTAGATTGATTCACCTAATGACTATGGAACGAAATGCTAAATTAAATCCTTGTAAGATCACTAGCCCTAGGTCATTCTAGTCTCTCAACTTACCCCCGATCATAAGGTTTTCCATTTAACCATAGCTCTTGCCTATAAATTCAGCCTATGATTGGTTTCTTGACTTAATGACATTCGAAAAAGTTAAGAGTTTAGGCTTTAGGGTAAATCAATCTATTCCCAACAAAGGTTAGTCTCCATTCTCCCTAGTCTAGATGCACGCCTTAGGTTGTCAAAATAAAACATGTAAGCACATCAATTTAACACATGCAAACATACAATTGATCAATTTAATGCAATATTCGACATCATTGGCCATTAAACTTCAATTAACCATTTAAACTAGTTACCCAATTGTGGAAAGATGAACTATGGAAAAATCATTAACATACATCACATTTGTGTTGGAAAATCGACACGGAAAGTAAGTTTATTTGCATATTTTTTTTTAAAAAATATTTCATAAAATCGAGCTTTTGTGTTATCTATGACAATAAATTTTCACAAATTTAGTACGTGTGTTATTCGCTTAGCAGGATTTGTCGATTCTTAGCTTTCAACCAATATAATCTTCTTCGCTATTCTCGAACCCTCAATTGCTTAGAGAGTGGACTCTAATATCCAAACTGGTCACACAACGAAAACTTTAACCTATATATAGTAAAAAATCACAAGAGTTCTACTAGCACAATAAGAGACAAAGGAATAATATTTTAATAGAAAATAATGAGTCCCTAGTTATGGTGGGTGGCACACACACTGAGAATATCCAATTACATTATTTTCTCAATCCAATTCTAATTTCATTAAAGTCATAATGACTTTATTGTACTAGAATCTATGAGTAAATATATCTAATTGTTTCATTTCGCAAAACTGCAATGACTACTTAATTTTCACTTTGAACTCAATTATTTATTTACAGTATAATAAATAGTAATTCAAAGAAATTACATTAATTCCTTAGTCATCTCTTTTTCTTTGCGAGAAAACGCATTTATTGAGGATAATAATAAATGCAACCTATTTCTCTTTTCGTTGTTTTCATTCATTCAATGTATCAATTCAAATGCAATCTATAAAGGGTTATGTTGAGTTAGCGGAGGTTCTAACTCTTCATCTATTAATTACAACATTATTTTTAAAGGAGTCAATCCACTAAATATCATGATTGAACTCTCCTTTATTATATACTGTTAGGAAAGCAACTTATAGTTTTGCTCATCTAATGACCTTGTTATTAATGTGCTACCATCATAGGATATCCTTAATATCTTTGGGTTAAATTGGTTCACCCAATATGATCTTATCTTATCTCATGGTAACCATTGCATATTCCTTAATGGAAAAATATGTTATAAACAAATAGTAATGAAATCATTCGTCCTAGACAAATAAGTCATGGTCACCTTTTTTTCTATCAACCATGCAATGCCAGTGAGAGGATATCATTTACGATTTATTGGGTTATGAATTCCAATATTGTAAGTAAAGTTATGCCATAAATAGGTTGTATACCCAACTTACCAACTTTCGACTTTATTACCAATTGAACTCGGGCTTTTAATATATCAAAGTATATGAGCTACATACACATAGTTAGCTACTTACTTAGGATTGAGGTAAGTTACACCATGAATGTCACACGTGAATAAATCTATAAACGATTTAAGATGAATTCAACTTGGGTCTTATTCGATGTATTTGTTGGATTTGGTTCCCTAAGTGTAGTATATTCATTTGTAGACTTGTAATTTTTTTTAGGCAGATTGGTTAATAAAATAATTCATGGATTATATTAATATATTTTGTATAATATCCTCATGTGGTTTTTTCATGAAAAGCAAAATAGAAGCAAATATTGGCTCACCGGTTGTCTAATGTTTAAAGTAATACTAAGCTGTATTACATGGTCGGGTTGTAATACGGAAAAATAACTTATATTAGTAGACGAACCTAAACATGTACTTAGTCTAATCGGAAATGAGCGAACCTATTGAAAGACTAATATGTTGTCTATCAAGTCCAACTGAGGAGATGCCTTGTCTTGGGCATCGGAGTGGGTGACTCCCAGAAGATAAAGACATTGATGTGACTGATTGAACTGACAATACATCGAATTGGACCCAAGAAGAATAGATACTGAACCTGTTAATGGATTTATTCACTTGTGACATTCAAAGTGTGTCGTACCTTAATCTTGAGTGGATGATGGACTATGTATGCATGACTCGTATACTTTGATGTAAGTAAAAACCTGAGTTCACATAAATAAGGAATTAAAAACTGGTGCATTAGGTATACAACTTCTGCAGTATGTAGCATCATTCAAAATAGCGGAATTCATAGCCTAAGACACGGGTAAATGATATCCTCTCATTAACATTATATGATAGATTAAAAGGAAACATGGCCATGAGTCATTCATTTTTGTGATGAATGACTTGATTATTATTTGATAATAATTGACTTTTCATGAGAGAAGATGTAATGGTTACCATGAGATAAAATATTATCATATTAGGAGAGCAAATTTATCCCAGAAAGATTAAAGATATCTTATGAGGATAACACACTTATGACAAGGTCATTGGACGAGCACTGACCGAGTTGCTTTCGTAATGGTATGTCATTAGGGAGAGCTCAACCACGATACTATAGTAGAATGTCTTCGTGACTAAATGAGTTTATAGTTAAGAGGCGGAAAGCTGAAACTTAATTATAAATCATTTGAGCCCTAATCACATATGTCCAATTGGTCCCTTCGCTAGCTCGTTGAAACTAGAAATGAATTGAATGTTGAATCAAATGAACAAAAATGAATAAAAATGACAAAGTTGGAAAAATGAGAAACATTTGGAAATGAATGTGGTTTTCTCACTAAATGAAAATGACCTAGAAATTTAATTTATGGTTTTTCAAATTATTAATTAATTTAAAAATGGAAATAAATTAATTGGTCTCTTTGAATGTAGAAATGTTAATATATTTTCTCATAGATTCTTTTACAGTAAAGTTGTCATGATTTTAACGGAATTAGAATCGAGTTGAGAATATTATTTAATTGGAAAATTAATTAATTTATTTAAATTAATTTATGAGGTTTATTTTGGAAAATAGAAAACATGTATTGGGTTGAATTGAATTATAAAATACTAAGTTCAAAGTTCAAGAAGTACTTATAATTTGAATCGATATGGGAGAGGCTTAAAAGACCTTCATGCTTATACATGGGACGACAAACCCTAGGATATTTAACTAGGGTTCCCGCCCTATTCTCTCCTAGTTAGACAAGAATTTTGTTTTTCTATTGAAATAGATTTCTACTAATTTAACAAAGGTTTCACTTCTTATCCTTATAAATAGATGACACTGATAAGGCTAAATACACAACTTTGAGATATTGTTATTCTGCCCGAAAATAGTGAGAACTTATTTTATAAGTATAAATTATATTTTCCAGAATAACAATTCTACTATTTTCTATTAAAGAGAGATTTTCTTTCCACTAAAAGTAAAGTAAATAATTTTTTACTTTGTATTTGATTCAAATTTGTTCGAGCCACACTCGAAGTAGTTCGTGGTAAGAGAATAGTGGAGAAGGTCGTTCGGTTGAAAGTCGGGAACGAAAAAGATCCTTCTAGTTGAAAACACATGTGTGATTTTAGTAAAGGGTTTATTGCTATAAATATCACAAACCGACTCGAGTTTCAAAATTTTAATTTTTTGCTGTGTAGGAAAACCATTTTTGAACCGTATTTTTTCCAATAGTATTGTCAATGCAGACAATCACATCTATGTCTCTATCTTTCTAGGAGACTGTAACATCTTTTATCCGTCCCAATGACCAGAACGAATAGGAGATGCGACCAAAGCATTTTCTTATCCGATACAAAATTTTTCTTTTTAATAAAACATGATTTGGAAACTTTATAAAATTCCTTAAAACAATTCTCAACATTTAAGAAAGAGCCAAAAGTGAATTTGAAATCATTATGTATCATTTAGTACTCATGAGAGCACATCCAAATAATAAAACAAGTGTTCGAAGCTATTGTAAAACGAAGTTATTCGGATTGAGAGATAAGAAATTTATCAAAAACTAAATCTTTGAACAATTTAAATAAAGTCATATGAAGGCTTTAAAATCAACTTAAAACCATTTAGAGACATTTTTTTTGGGTGATCGAAGGTGTCTAGGATCACGTATGTGTTGGAAAAAAATAAAATTTAAAAATGGTTTTCTATCACAACGGAAAAATAAAAATTTGAAATCCAAGTCAGTTTGTGATATTTATAACAATAAGAGTTTCCCGAAAAGTACCTGTACTTTGTGCCAGACGAATCCTAGTCATTTTCGGCTTTCAATTGGATGACTTTATTCGCTATTCTCGTACTACAAATTACTTCTAGCGTGGGCTCGAACAATCACAAATCAAACACAAAACTAAAAATAATTTTCTTACTTTTAATAGGAAAGTAAATGTCTCTCTCAATAGAAATCGGTAGAATTGTTATTCCTGAAAAATAGAATTTATACTTAAAAATAAATTCTCATTATTTTCGGGTAAAATAATAATATTTCAAAGTTATGCATATATCTTGTGTATTTTTAGCCTTACCAATACCATTTATTTATAGGAAGATATTGAAAAATCCTAGTTGAATTAGTAAAATACAATTAATACTTATCTGATAGAAAAACTAGTCCCCTAGTTCTACTAGGAGAGAGAGATGACTAACCTTAGTTAAATTATGAGAGGTTTGAGCCTCTCCTGTATTGGGTCTAATTATATGTGCTTCCAAGACTTTTAACCCAACACTTTATAATTTAAACAAATCATGATTGAGCTCTCCCAAATTATATACCATTATGAAAGCTACTCGATTAATGCTTGTCCAATGACCTTGTCATAAGTGTGTTACTTTCATAGGATATCCTTAATCTCTTTGAGATAAATTCGTTCTCCCAATATGATCCTATTTTATCTCATAATAACCATTATATCTTCCTTCATGAAATATCAATTACTATCAAAAAGTAATTAAGTCATTTATCACAAAGACAAACGACCTGTGGTCAGGTTTACATTTCGTGTATCATGTAATGCAAATGAGAGAATATCATTTACCCATTTCTTGGGCTATGAATTCCACTATTATGAATGATGCTACATATTGTAGAAGTCATACCCAACGCACCGATTTTTTGTTTCTTATCTATTTGAACTTAAGATTTTACTTTCATCAAAATATATGAGTCACGCATACATAGTGCATAGTCCACTCAAGATTAAGGTATGTCACACTATGAACGTCACAAGTGAATAAATCCATAAACGAATTTAGTATTTATTCTACTTGGGTCTTGTCCAATATACTGGTAGTCCAATCAGTCACATCTATGTCTCTATCTTCTAGGTTTCATCTACTCCGATGCTTAATACAAAGCATCTCCCATATTAGACTTGATAGGTGACATATTAGTCTTTCAATTTATTTTCTCATTTTTTTATTAGACTAAGGACATGTTTAGAGTCATCTAATAATATAAGTTGTCATTCCATATTACGATCTGACCACGCAAAAACCATTAAGGATAATATACAAATGGTATTAATTTAATTCATGAATAATTTTATTAAACCAATCTGTTCAAAAAAATACAAGTATACAAACGAATATACTACACTTAGGGCACCAGATGCAATAGTCTCCCACTTGCCCTAGTGAAGTAGATGAGTTATATTATGCATTCACATGCTCTACACGTGTTTTTTAAAACTCCTAGCTAGTAGAGGCTTGTTAAATGGGTCCGTAAGGTTGTCCTCTGATGCAACTTTGACTACATCCATTATTCTATCTGCTACTACCTCCCTTATAATGTGATACTTTCTATCAATGTGTTTTATCCTCTTGTGGTTTCTATTTTCCTTGGTGTTAGCTATTCGCACTGTTATCACAATACAGTGTGATTATATTTTTCATACCAAGAACGAATTCAAGAACTGTAAGGAAGTTTCGATGCCATATTGTTTATTTTGTAGCCTCAGAAGCAACCATATATTCGGCCTCCATAGTAGAGTCAGTAGTACAACTATGTTTGACACTTCTCCACACTATAGACCCATCACCTAGGATAAAGACACAACCTAATATTGGTTTCCTTGAATCTTAACACAATTGGAAGTCAAAATCAATATATCCGTTAAGAGTAAGATCTCCTCTGGAATACATAAGCATATAATCCCTCGTTCTCCGTAAATACTTGAGTATATACTTAGCTACTTGCCAGTGTCTTAGATTGGAATTCACCTGATATTGACCCACCAACCTTACTATGAAAAAAACATCTAGACATGTTATAACATAGCATACATGAGACTTCCTACTACAGAAGCATAATGAGCATTTCTAATATTTTTTTCTTCCGTTGTTTTAGGACAACCTTTCAAAGAAAGATGAAATCTCGATACAGAAGGTTGAGTTTGCTTTTTAGAATTGGTTATTGCTTAACGTTCTAATATATTGTCTATATATGAAGCTTGTGATAATGCTATTACTTTATTCTTTTGATTCCTTAGGATTTGAATACTTAGAACAAAATTAGTTTCTCCCAAATCCTTCATACTAAATTATTGAGTTAACCACAGTTTAACCGATGACAATGTCCCTATGTTATTTCCAATGAGTCGAATGTCATCGACATATAGAACGAAAATAACCACCTTTCTATCCCTGATACGTTTATAAACATAAGGTTCATCTACGTTTTGCTCAAATCCAAAAGTTTTTATCACTTGATCAAATCTTTGATTCCATAATTGGGATGCTTACTTAAGTCCAATATATAGACCTAAGCAGTCTTCAAACTTTATGCTCATTTCCTTTAGCCATATACCCAATGGGTTGCATCATATAGATACTCTCTTAAAGATAGTCGTTTAAGAATATTTTCTTGACATCCATTTGCCAAATCTTGTAATTGAGAGCCGCTGTAATGGATAACAATATGAGGATTGATTTGAGCATGGCAAACAGAGAGAAAGTTTCTTCGTAATTGATACTTCCTTTCTGAGTATAACCTTTTGCTACAAGTCCGACCTTGTAAGTTTCCACTTTTCCATCCGCATTTCTTTTCTTCTTTTAGATCCACATACACTCTATGGGTTTTTTCCCATTCCATAAGTCTACAAGTTCCCACATTGAGTTGGATTGTATAGAATCCATCTTAGCTTTCATAGTTATTTCCCATAGCTTGCAATTAGCACTTTGCATTGCTTCATCAAATGTGAATGGATCATCATCTTCCTGTTCAGCAGACTTAGTGGAAGAACTCAAGCCTACCCTCCAACTACAATGAAGCTCCCTATGCTGTTGACCGTTTGCAAGTCTACTATTAGGAGTTGGTTCTAGAACCGTTTCCATAGGGCTTTGTGTATTTCTAAAAAGTTCTTTAAGTACTTCTTTACTTCGAGGTTTAAAATCATTCATGTAACTTTCCTCAATAAAAATAGCATGAGTTGACATTATCACTATTTTCTCTTTTGGGTTATAAAACAAACCACCATTTGTATCCTTAAGATATCCCACAAACATGCACAATTATGTCAGTCAATCCAACTTTCTCGCATCTTTATTTAATACGTGGGTTAGGCATTACCAAATCATTAAATGATTTAGAAGTGACTTCTTGTCGTGCCACAATTTGTATGGAGTCGATACATTCACGGATGGGGTGAAATTTATTAAATTCCCAATTTTCAAGTTGGGAAAATTAGTTTACTTGCTATAAGTTTTTGGGATCTAGGAAGTTTTGGGTTGAGATGTCTTCATAGCATTTGAAGATCTATCTCTTAGCTTTAAAACACACTTTGAATCACTCGATTTTGTGTTTGAGAGCTCAAGTTATGATATTTTTTGTGATGATTGCATGAGAAGAATTTCTGGATGGGATTATTATAAAAATTACGAGTTTCAGGCTTTTAATTCGAGTTTAAATCATTTTGGGTTCGATTTTTAGGCTTAATTTTTATTATATATGAACCCAATATTGTATTTATTAGGTTTTATTATTTTATTATGTATTTATTCGTAATTTTTTATATTTTCAAGTAATTCAAGTTATTTAAGACTTTTATCTTCCTTAGTTAACAAGAAAGTTTAGTTTAAAACTATATTTTTAAAGTAATTAGAGTTTCAGTATACTTGAGAGTTTTATTTAGAATGTAATTAGCTAGCCTACATAAAGGTCTTTTCATTGTTCATTAGGGACACAATTGTTTTCATTAATAAAGTTTTCAACTCTCGAAGTTAGTTTCTTTGTGTAATATTGAACGCATCTGGACGTACCAATGTCTAGAGTGTGAATACTGCTACAAAATATATAGAATTGAGGCAGTATCCGCAAGTATACGGGTCAAGTTGTAATATGGTTTGTTTACAACGAAACACTTGGTAAGTATTCCGAGGATCGTACACAAGTGATTGCAGTTTGGGGAAAACTACTATTAAGCCAATTACCAAAAATAATTATTAATCTACTTGAGTCACGAATTTGTAGTGTTAATCAATAAGCAAAATGATAATAATAAACTAAATAAATTTAACTAAACCTAAATCTACTCCTAGTTCATGTATCGGCTTTTCCTATCCTTATTTTGACTATGTGAGTTCGTTTAGCTTAGATCCAATTATTTTACCTAATTAATTATTGATGTAGGGCTCTATTCAACCAACTAGCATCGACCTAGTTGTGCCTCTTAATGTCCAACTAACCTAATGAGTCAGCAAGAACTACTTATCTCTCGATGTCACAGTCCAGACCGGATTAGGGTAAGGTTTTCACGGATAGGTAATACCGATTTCGAGTTCATTCCCACTTAAATGACTTCCTAGGTTCATCAAGCCTAGATTTTTAGGTTCTTCCTTTCTCAACCAACTGATCCGTTATGAAACTCTAAATTTCAATAAATTGATTCGGTTAATATATAGTTGAAACACACGAAATATGTATAAAGCATAAATTTATTCCAATCTTTACACAAACATTCAATTAACAATGTTGAAGAAAGAGAAATAAAGAATAGAATAAAGGAAATAGATGTTTATGGATTTATCGATGAAAGCATTATTTCAGAACAATCTCCGCTCGCGAAAGTCTCACTTTGGAATAAGATCTTTCGATTACAAGAACATAAAATAAACTAAGTAAAAACTAGGAATGAAAGAAAAACCTAAGAATCAAAACCCTAAAAATTTTCCCTTTTAACTGATTACAATGGCCTTTATATAGGCTAAACTTGGAATATTAAAATGCCTAAATTGTCCTCGAATTTTTTAGCTTTTGACTAGGACAAATACTCCTAATTTTTTTAAAAAATGCAACTATTTTGTGCATGAACTTTTTAGGCTATTCAGGGGCGGTGTTGCAACATGGGCCTGCAGTGTTGCAACACAGGGGGTGTTGTGACACCGAAGGCAGTTTTGCTCCAGGACTCATTTTTGGCTTTTGTCTTCGATGTTGCAACATCAATGTCTTGGTGTCGCGACATAGGCATCAGTTTCGGCTTGAATATGCATCTTTAGCTCCCGATTTGTCCTACAAGACCATATAACCTTATTTAGATATATAAAATGTAATAAAAACTACTAAAAAGCATAAATTACTACTTTAAGCATGAAAACCTAACTATATACTAAGATGCTTTGATTTAACTATTAAACAAGCTAAAGTTATGTGTAAAAAGGATGTAAATATAATTCATGGCAGATCAAAGATTTCTTTATTGTGATCTTTAGAAGTAGTTTTCTTCTCAATTTTCTTCAAGAAGTCGTGGGAATTCATTCTTTATTCTTCAATTTGCCAAGGATTATTTCTTGGAGGGTTGATTAGAGCCTTTAATTAAGTTTGTTGGGGTTAATACCTCAAAGGGTTCAATTGGACACTTATCCATCTATCAATCATATCCATCGGATTACTCGTTCCATCTTCCACTTTATTTTTTTAATTTTCGTTTCTGTATTTATTCTTTGTTCTCAAAATTCTTCTTTTATTGTTTTTGTTTTCTTTATTTCTAAATTTGTTGATTTATTCTTTACATGTCAAATATGAATCTTTCTTTTTCGAGTTGAACAACTTCAATACGATATTCTTTCACTCTATCCCTTATCAGGAGTTTTAGAAGCATCCTTAGTTTGCACATTTTTTTAGAATATAACAAGCCGTTTGCAAGACATATCCCCAAAAAGAGATTGGCACCTTCGAATAACTTAACATTGATCGAACCATGTCTAACAAGGTTCAGTTTCTTCTCTCTGTCACACCATTCTGTTGTGGAGTTCTCGACGCGGTTAATTGGGATAATATCCCATTCTCAATGAGATACCCTAAGAACTCATTTGATATATATTCTCACCTCAATTAGACCAATCTGTCTTTATGGGTAAACCTAGTTGTTTTTCCACTTCCGCACGAAACTCTTTGAATTTATCGAATGTTTTAATTTTGCAGTGCATTAGGTACATATACCCATATATAGAATAATCATTGATAAAGGTTATGTAATAATCATAACCACCTCTTCCACAAACATTCATGGGATTACATACCTCAATGTGCACAAGTTCTAAGGGTTTCACGGCCCTTATTCCTTTTGCATTAAAACATTGCTTAGTCATCTTACCTTCCAAGTAAGATTCACATTGTGGAAGATTAACTTCTTTAAGCGAACTTAAAGTTCCATCTTTCACAAGTCTAGTGATTCTTTCTTGGTTAATATGAACAAGTCTTAAATGCCAATGGTACGCCTCATTAAAGTGAGAAGATTTAAGTATTTTATGCAAAACTTCAGTTTCAAGTAGTGTGTACACCTTTGGTTTGATAAAATAGAGATTATTATTCATCCATCTAATAAGGATAAGAGTATGATTTCTAAATATTGCAACATTATTATTAAAAGTCACGATCAAGCTGTCTATAAATAAAAATGCAACAAAAAATTAAGTTTCTTTTGAAACTTGGTACATAGAAAACATCTTTTAAAATAATCTTCATAAAATTATCAAAATAAAGATGTACATCACCCACTGCTTTAGCTGTCACACTTGTCCCATTTTCCATCCATAATGGTAGACTTTTATCTCTAAGATCTTTCATTTCCTGAAACCCTTTTGCCTTTAGTGGCTAGGTAATCCTTCCATTCTTTACAGTTGGCCTTGAAGTGCCTTTTCTTGGTGCAAAATAAAAACTTAGACTTAGACACGTTTTTAGGCTTCTTAGTTCTTTTCCTTTCCAATTTAGGTGGCCTAAAGGACTTAATCTTATTTCTTTTAGCATGCTTTCCCTTCCCTTTAGAGGAAAAAGCAAGCGCTAAGTTTGCTTTTTTTTTTTTGGACTAGATGACCTCCATTCAACATCAACTCATAGCATTGTAACTCCATAATGAGTTGTATAAGTGTCAGACTCTTGTTTCCAAGGTTATAAGCGGCCATCTCTATTTGCGTATTCTGGTCCAGATTGGCCTCATTATCTACGGTCTCGGCAAAGTACCCTATAAGAGTAATCATATGGTATTTGACTAGAGTGCCAGAATTTTTCTGGGCATTCATCAAAATAGTTATAACCAGCTGTCAAGCCAAGGTAGCTTGCCCTTTGAATATGCCTTCTAGTTTATCTAGAATCGCTTTGACAGTCTTACAACTCTCTAGTTGCTTATAAAGGGTGTTGGTCATGCTTGCCATCATATAGCAATGAGCTATTTCATCAAACTCCTCCCAGTGTTTTTCTAGCCTCAGCTTGAGTGGTCAAAGGGCATTTTGTATCAAGGACTGATTTGAGTTTCTCACAGCTTAGGAAAATCATGAGGTTCCCTTTTCATTCCTTATAGTTATTTCTATTCAGTTTGTTCTCAGTAAGTATGTTTAGTAAAGGAGTAGATGTCATTTTTCGAACTGAAAAAAAAAATTCATTCTGTAATATCTTTGTATTTAGAAAATATTAAGAAAGCTTTTGCAACATACGATATGTATTAAGATGATGCATACATCTTACATTAAACCTTGAAAACATTTGTAAACCATTGCAGCGGTAATTCCTACACCCATTGAATTAAGTCACCTTGGGGCAATCTTAATCAACTAGTAAGAACATGGATTTTCATCCAATTAATATGTTAACCTAATTCCTTAGGCATTCACACGTACTAATAATCACTTCACGTTTGACCATCATTGTAACTTAAGCATAACTTCTTGGGAAGTTACTTAACTAGAATGGTCTTGAATGTATAACCATCAACTCAACATTTATCATTCATGCACCAAGATTGAGTCATATTGGGACAATCTCAACGAGTAACATGTATGACTAGTCCTCTCTAAAAGAAAAACTTCTTGTTATATCATATTATAATACCTACAACGTGGCTAGCCAACTATCATACGATTATTAGATAATTTTTTTTTCTTTTAGAAAACCTCCTCAGTGAAATCCACATGACATCTACCTTGAAGCATGTCTATTTCATGCCATCACAAGAGATTATCGATGGAAGTCGTAGGTCTTGTTTAGGGACCTTCTGCCACTCAATCTTTTAAAAACTTGCAAGATTTTTTTGTTCGTTTTCAATCATGAATGACTTTGAAATGAATGAACTTGGACAACCATATGTTCAGGTTCATTCCAGCAAAAAGAAGAAGAAGAAAAAGATATACTCCTTTTAATTTTTTTAAAGAAATTTGATGTCCATGTTCATTCTAGCAAAGAATAAAAAATATTTCTTTTAATATTTAAAAAAAATTATTTTTTTTTATTTTTGCTGGTGTGGCACTGATAGATCAACAATTATTGCTAACATGAAGTGCCACGTCAATGTTGCAACAGTTAATGTTAGTCAAAGGGTTTATTTAGCTAGTTATATCAGTTCAGACTTCAATTGAGTGCAAAACATTTAGAAAGACTTAATTAATTTTTTCAAAAAAATTCGAGGATAAAAAGTACCATTAAGCTAAAGAGAAAAGCTAAACTGAAGTCGCATGAATTTTCTTCTACCCATTGAATTTAGTGAGAAAGAGTTGGTAACTGATGTTTCATTCTGACAATTAAAATGACTCTTTCTTGGAAATACAAAGTCGATATCAAATTCATTGCATGCTAAAACATTATTGTTCTTAACAATTGTTTAGAAAAAAGAACAGACAAAAAAAGAGTAACCAAGTACTATAGGCCTAGAGGCCTGGATCATTATCTCTTATAGAGATTGACCGAAAAGCCCTTCCAAGTTGTTGGAAGCTTTGATGGTGCCGTTGGGCTCTCAATGTCTTGCATGTCCCCGCCTTTTAAATTGCATACCGCCAGGAGGTTAAAGCCACCTTACCTACCGGCTACGCTAAATTAAATGTTGATGCAGGGACGGGTGACAACGGTACGAAGATGGCTTTTGAGGCCGTTCTAAGGGACGCGACTTGACTTAAAAAAAAGGGTATGCGATAGGTTCCTTTCTAGCTTCCAGGTCGTGGGTACAATGTGCGCAAGCTGATGATTTTTTAAGGGTGAGTAATACTCAATTTAATTTGAAAAATTAAAATAAAATTTAAATTTTGAGTTAATCGAGTTGAGTTGTTCGAGTTATTTAAGTTAACTTAAATAAGTAATTCAAGTTTCAAGTTTAAATTGAGTTGAATTTTACAATTCGAATAACTTGAATAATTTGAATAACAGATTGGTGTAAATACTCCTTTGGCCCCTTTCAATTTTGAAAATAAGCAAATTTGTCTCTTTCTCAACAAAAATTACAAAATAATTCAAAATAATTTTTAAAATTCAAAATATTTATAAAAAATTCTAAAATTTATATATATTTTTTAAAAAATTATAATCCTTTTAAAAAAATTCTAAAGAATATATATAAAGAATGTTAAAATTTTCTAAAATAATAATTTTGGAACCTAAATAAGTTAATTAATGATTTAAGTTTATCAAATTAAAATATATTATTTTTTATTATTTTGCTTTTAAAAAGTTTTCAAATATATATGCTTTCAATTTATGTGATCTAACATAAAATTAGTTATACTGTAACAAAATTTTAATTTGACATGTTTATCTTTTTAATTTAACTCAAACAATTTCATTTGATTTGACTTAACTCGAATTTCATTTCACTCGACTCGATTAAAAAAAATTCAAATTGAGTTAGGATGATAAATAGGACGCGTCAATCTGATTAACTAATTTTTTTTTCACTCGGTTCGATTCAATTCAACTAAATTCTTATTGGCTTTGTATTAGTTATTGGCTTTGTATGGATAATTCTTATTTATGACTAACTATTAGAGGTTTTTTACTTTTTTTTAATGGGCATAGCTTAATAATAATAATGTCGAGTGAGTCTTAGATCGATTATCATTGGTATAGTTGTTAGTGCAGGAGGACGTAGGTTCGAGCTTGTTAAACTGCATTTATTCTCCTATTTAGAGCTGGGAGGAATTCTAAGTAGTTTTAGGCATTGTATCCATAATAATAATAAAAGCAAACTTCTTAATAAATGCATATTTCCCCCCTTTTTTTTTTGGTAGAAAAGAGACAGCACTAGGCGATTACAACAACCAATTCATCAATTAAAGGATCTAGACCCATTACGATCTTCAACCAACAAATCTCCAACTGAAACCGGCGTAATTGCAAATAAATGGAGCAAAGAGTCCCCTATATCAGCACATTTAGCTATGTGATCCGCACCCCCATTTTGACCCCTCGGAATATGTCAGACACGAACCTCCCATCTTCGTCGCAACAAATGATGTAATAACCTTAATTCCACTAAACTACAATTGCCTCCTCCACCAGACATGATTAATTCCACCAGCAAAGCATCATCACACTCAAAATCAAGCTTGCTAAACCACCTCATCACTCCAAGCATCCTCAACAACCATCCGCTCCTCAATAATTTGAGAATCACCCTCCATAAGATTTTTTCTGGGATCCTTTCAAGGTCACAAACTAACCCTTCCATTGCTGATTTCAACTCAACTGGATCATGCAAATGATTCCCCATCATCTCCTCCGGTGGTCTCCCTTGTTGTTTGGAAATTATATTATGAACTGTCGACTGCAACTCTTGAGAGGCGTCACTTTTTTCACCAAATGTAAACATCTCATTTTCTTTATCGTTATACGAATCCATATTTTTCCTTTCCATTATGTGCACTACAGTGTGTTTCTCTTTATTTAAAGTTGGTGATACATCTACTTGTTGTATGACTATGTTTTTTCCCCAATCAGTAGCACCCATAAGTTCCAATTTTGATCCATCATCAAACACCCCATGCCCAACATTAGCCTTCACTCCAAATCTGCCATTATTAGGCATTAGTGCTGACGGACCATACTTTAGCCCAGCACCTATCATTACCTCTTTTCCCTTAGTCCGCTTCTTAGCCTTGGTATCCATAGATCTGCTCTTAGTCACTTGGAGCCCTAAAACCCCATTGTCATATACACCCTTAATTTGTCATTGATTTCTTTCATCCATTTCGCTGAAAATCTTCCCATCAACATCACCGAGATTGTCTCCCCTAAGATCCCCTAGTATCACAAACCACGAACCCCCAAAAGCTCCGCTAGAACCACCGTTCCTCTCCTCCTCTGTGACTCGACTTCTCTCTTTCTGTCGTTCCACCACCATCCAATGGCCAAAGGGCTCCTCCTCCACCTTCCGTTCAAGCCCAAACTTTTCCATCACCGGACTAGCATAATCAAAATCAGTCGCCGCTGATGTCGTTTTAACTCCTGAACACAAGTCTGCTCCATGCCCATAAAGTCTACACTTGAAGCAAATGTTAGGAAAAGCTTCATATTCAACTCGTTGAAGTCAGCCATTGATTCTTACCTTGGACACCATTAGCTTCCTCAAATCGACACAGACCGCCAGATGCGCGGACTTTCCCCTGCGAGCACAATCCGTGTACACATCTAACTTAACCATCAGTCCAACAGTTTGACCGATCGCCCTGAGAAGACAATCCGAGTAATACCCCTCTAGTAATCCTGGAAGCCGTATCTAAACGACCTACGATTCAATCCCATTTTGCGATGTTGAGAAATCCGGTGACCATGGCCAAACAGTCAGATATCTTCAAAAAATTACCCATGGCTCCCCAATTAAGGCTTTATTGTAGTAATTCCCGTCCTGAAATCTAACCGGGAAGAAGTCGTTTTCAAGATCCATGAGTTGAATTGGGCATTTTGGATTCCACAATAAGGTAATCTTGTTCAAAAGGACATTAAATTCAATCTTTTCCCCCAACAATTTAACGATAATAGTTCTAGCCATTCGACGTTCAATATACTCTCGCACCCTATCCGAAAACGTAATCGACAGGACACCTTCAACTATTTTAGTTAACACATCCCCTTCGGGTAGGGAAAAATCTTCCTCCATGAATACATTCTGTTCCTTCTTCAATGACGCCCCTAAAAGGGTTGACTTGTACGATGCTTTGGAAACATCTAGACCCTGAACTTTTTGCCCATTTCTATCCACTGTCGGATCATCTTTGTCTAAATGTAGCTCCGGCCTGGTGCGTACTTTTTTCGTAGCCCTGCCAACACCACTATTAGATCCCAAACTATTAGCACCCGCCGTGAGATCCATCGTAGGAAGCATAGCACTCGTCATCTAACTTTTATTGAATGTCAAAAGATAAAATACTAATGATATATTTTTAATCAATAAAATAGGTATGAGAGAGTTTAAGCCAACTGGATGATAAAAATAAATACATCATATTTTCCCGATATTACATCATAGTTTTAGGTTAAATTTTATAATTCATTTCTATATTTTACTTAATTTGTGGAATTAGTTCGTCTATTTCTTAGTAAATAGAGCCATGTACTTTACCAGTTTATATAAATTTGAGTCTAATTCCATTAGCTTGTGCAGTTATTCGATGACATTGCAATAAGCAACTAATAAAAACGTGATGCGTGTATAAAATGTCAAATCAAATTCATATCATCATTAAAAAAATTTCAAAATGGTTAAAATTTGCCACAAGTCTCTATAGTTTTCGAAATTAAGAATTTAGTCCTTATACTTTTTAAATTTCAAAATTCAAGTCTAATTGTTAGCACTATTAAATTTTTGTTGTTAAATTCAAATTAATTTAAAAGTAATTTTTTTAATTACATGGCTACCAAGTGAGTATTTTTTTTTATTTCAAAAATGTCACAGCAACAAATTTAACAAAAAAAAAAAAAATAACAGTGTTATCAGTTTGACTTGAAATTTGAAATTTGAAAAGTAGATGAACTATATTCCATGAAATAGAAGTATAGAGACTAAATTCCTAATTTCAAAAGTTACAGGGACTTGTGACACATTTTAACCTTTCAAAATCATTATAAAAATGCCAAAAATATTTTTTTAAAAAAAATTATTAAAACTTCGAAAATTTCTCAAAAGTTCAATTGTTTTTCTCAAAATTATAAAAATGCAAAAAAAGAATCTAAATAGTTTTAAGACATTCATAAATTTCTAAAAAAGCTAAAAATAATAAAAACTTCAAAAAAATTCATTTTTTTAAAAAACTTCCAAAAAATCCATAAATTTAAAATCTATTATATATTCAAAAAGATTAAAAGTATAACTATTTGGGTAAACTATCAAAATAGCCACTTTTGTTTGTCTCAGGTTATATTTTAGTCACTTATGTTTGAAATGTTACGTTTTAGTCACTTACGTTATCGTGTTGTGACATTTTAGTCATTGAGCCGTTAATTGCCATTAACGGTGTAACATTAAGCTGACGTGGCACATTAAATTATCATTTTAAATGAAAATTTTAGTTTAAATTCTACAATTGGTCCCTATATTTTTTTTCACTTTGAGCAATTTAATTTTTTTTCTTTTATGTTCTTTTAACTTTCTTTTTTTTTTCTTTATTTTCCATTCTCTTATACTTCTCCCTCTATTTTCCTCCTTTTTTCATTTCTTTCAAGGTAGTTTTTCTATATTTTCCATTTGTTAAAACTAGTCCACAAGCTCGTCTCACACGAAAAAAAATAAAAGTATAGGGACTAGTTTTAACAAATGGAAAACATAGAAAAACTATGTTAAAAGAAATGGAGAAGGGAGAAAAATAGTGAGAGAAGCAGAAAAGAATGAAAAAAAAAAGGAAAGTTAACAAAACATAAAAGAAAAAAATTAAATTACTCAAAACGAAAAAATATGGAGACCGATTGTATAAATTAACCTAAAATTTTTGTTTAAAATGATAATTTAACATGCCACGTCAGCTTACCGTTACATCGTTAATGGCAATTAACGACTCAATGACTAAAATGTTACAACGCGATAACGTAAGTGACTAAAATGTAACATTTCAAACATAAATGACTAAACTATAGACTAAGGTAAACAAAAGTGACTATTTTAATTTTTAATAGTTTACCCTTTTTTTTATATAAATTGAAACTTTACTAAAATTATAAAAATAGGAGATTATTTTTTCAAAAATTATAAAAAAAAAATTTACCAAATCAATGGCTTTAATTTTTTGAATTTTTTTTCCAATATTCTCCATCATTTTTTGGAAAAAAAAAAAGAAATTTAGTTTTCTAAAAATCTGGCAATTATTCTTTTTGGAAATTTAAATTTGTGGAAAAAAAACATCTAATTTAATTAACAACTTAACATTTTATTTTTATGAAAAAATTGTAAATTCATATACAAATTATAGTTTTAATATTTTAGAATATATATCATAATATTATTTTTTATATAATGTCTATTTTTACCAATAACCCTTTAAACCCTTAAATTAAAGGAAAAACTATTGGAGCGCAAGTACGTCCTATGACGCAGTGAAAAAATAATTTTGACAATCACAACTCATAGATCCATGTATGATGAAGGAATTCGAGTTGAAAAATATTGAAAGTATACAAAAAAATCGATCTAAAAATGAAGCAATATTAGTACGAAGTTGAAACCTCTGTCGATATGGCGTAACAAAAACCTCCCGACCACTATGTGATCCACTCGATTGAAAGACGATCAGAACAACTCTTTAAACCTTTCAATGAGTATTGAAAACCACTATGCTACTAGATTAGTGAATTTTTCTAGTGACCAAAAGGAAGGGAAATCTTGTACGACTAGAATAAATCAAAATAGGATTTTAGTAAATCCTATAAAACATAATTTTAGTTTCCATGAAATAGAATGTTTATTTTAATAGGAAAATCCTTTATAATTACATTGATCTAATTTTAAGTATTCCACTTAATAATTTCGGTAAATCAAATTATGCCTAATTAAAATATGTAAAGACATTTTACATAGTTTTAATTGGATCCTCTATACATATTGTGTATTATTTTTATTCATGTCATTTGGTATCAAAGCTAAGAGAAACAAGTAATTCTAAATTTTGGAAATATTCAAATTTGTTTTCAATATTTTCGAATTCTGGTTTAACTGTCTTTATTAATGTTGTAACAGCCCGTTTATGCCCGGGCCCATACCAATCAAAAACAAAAAATAATAAAATGTCCAATGTCCATTTACATAGCCCAAATACCTTACCTATCCACTAAAGCCCAAACCCGAAACCCAATTATAGACCAAACCTAACCCAAAACTTACGGGGCCCAAAACGGCCCAATGCTCAAACTGTTTTGGCAAGAGGAAACCCCGAATACTAGGGTTTCCTTCCTCGCGCCGCAAGCAGCACCAGCCTCCCCTCGTCAAGCCGCGACCCATGCGCGAATCACGCCCTATCACCGCCGCGTCCCGCGCCATTCACCTGCAAATAAGGGAAGAAGATCGACAGTAGCCGCAAAAATAGGAGTTTTTTTATTTATTTTCGATTTTGTTTTTGGGTTATAAAAACCCCCAAGCAATTTGTAGAACAAAGGGAGGAGAATACACAACAGAATACAAAAAAAATAAAAGAACAGATAAACAAATGTCTTTTTCCTTTCGTTATTTTTTCGAATCTATTTTTTGCTTTTCTTTAAGTTTTTTTTTAACATATATTAAGTTTAATAATATAAAAAAAAAGAAAAAAAAGCTACCTTTTTTTTTCGAACTTATTTGCGCATGCGCGACGCCGACACGGCGGCGGCGACGGCGGACGAGCGAGCAGGCAGGTCGAGCTACACCGAAGGCTGGCCGGAAATCACCAGAGAGAGAGCAAACAGAGAATGCCCTCTGTTTTTTAATTTAAAATAGCAAACAAAATAAAATTTTTGGGGCAAAAATTGGTATTTATATACCTATTAGACGACGCCGTTTTGGAGCCCATCCCCAAGGCCAAAACGACGTCGTTTCATGGCTACCCGACCTGATCCGACCCGCTCCGCCTAGGATCCGCGTGTTTTTATTTAAAATGGCTAATTGCGCTTTTAGCCCTTCCGCTTTTTTATGGTTTTATAATTAAGTTTTCCTTATTCTTAATTTTCCCCTTAAATTTTATTTGGATTTCATTTAAGTCCCTCTTGAAATGCAGCGTTTTGGAGGGAGGGAATATTTTCCCTTTTAGCCCCTCCTGGTTACTAGCGTGTTCTAATCAGTCCTTCCTTTTAATTTTATTTTCGATTTCGCCCTAAATTTTTATTTCAAGTTCAATTTCATCTTTTTTTTTTATTTTCTTTTGTGATTTTTGTTACTTCATTATTAATTCATTTTTATTATTATTAACACTACTATTATTTGACTATTATAATTATTACTTTAATATTATTATTACTATCATTTTATTTTTAACCTTATAATTATCATTATATTCATTTGTATTATTATTATTATTTTTATTATGACCATTATTTTTATATATATATTATTATTACTATAGCTATATTTATTATTATTATATTTATCATTATTAGTATTGTTATTATTATTATTTTAGTATCACCATTATTATTACTATTTTCATTATTGTTGTTTTTATTTCTACTATTATTTGTATATTAACATATATTATTATTAATATATTCTTATTGTACTACTACTATTATTTTTATATTATTATCACTATTAATTTTAATATCCTTACATTATTTTATTATTGATACTATTTTTATTTTTGCTATTATTTTTATCATTATTTTCATCATTATTTTTATTTTATAATTGCTAATATTATTTTTATTATTATTTATTTCTTAACATATTTCCATTATAGTTTATTATTATTATTATTATTTACTATTACTATTATTACTATTATTTTATTATCTTTAAATTATTTTATATAGTATTTATCTATTTGTTAATTTGATATTAGCTTTATTTTTTTATTATTTATTATTATTTTATTTATTTATTTGTTTACTTATTTATTATTATTATTTGTTTTAGCTTTTCTTTTATTATTTTTGCCTTCATTATTATTATTCATATTATTACCTACACTTTTATTCCATTGAGCATATTGGCATTATGATTTATTTTTCATTTTATTACAATCATATTATATTTTCTTTGATGCATCAAAAATTTGGTTTTGAAATAAGCAAACACTCCACGTTCTAAGGTTCGAAAGAAATCGTACCCTAACTTACTGGGTTTCGATTTATTTCACCGAATCTAAGGAATTAATCATTTTCCTTTAAAAGTTAAATAAAAACTTATTCTCGAGAATTCAAAATTGTCGTGTCCTAACTCACTGGATATGACATTTTGTTATCTCGGGATAAGGATTTCAGAAAACAAAGCAATGTTTCGTATTTGGAAGTTTGAAAAATTGTGCCCTAACTCACTGGGTTTCGATTTTTCTCGTTGAACTTAAAATATTAAATATCCTTTTTTTTCTTCAAAATCGAAACCGGTAAATTTCAAATCAACGCTTATTCTTGGGAATTCAAAACGTTGTATCCTAACTTATTGGACATGATATTCTGTGTCTCGAGATAAGAATTTTCTACAAATAAAGGTGATAAACCGAAATAGTAACATATTTTAAACCCACATTTAGCATGCTTTTGGGTGATTTAAGCCTTGAATTGTGTAATTTGGTGCTCTTAATCCTTTGTTTACATGTTTTATACTCAGGAAAGCACCGGAGGATGAAAATAACAAGAAACGGGCTTAAAACGGACCAAATGGGCCAAATCACGAAATCGACACGGCCTGGGCCCAAGCAACACGGCCGTGCCTCCCTAATCAGACCTGAACACGACCTGGCCACGATTCACATGGGCGTGTGCCAAGGGTGTGTCCGTGCTGTGGAGAAGAGGAATTTCACTCGGATTTGGATACTTAGGGGTAAAGAAACACATTCCAAAAGCCTATATAAACACCCTAGAGGCCAACTTTCGGGGCATCCAAATAGCCCAGGCCAGGAGCCGAGCCGTAAGATCGGAATTGTGGAAATTACTTGAAGAAAGCCAGTTGATTCATCTCAAGAAGCCGGAGTTATACTCAAGACAGAGGATCTCTCTTCAATTCCTTCAGGGGGTTTTAGAGTTTTTCTTATGTTTTGTTTTATCTTTTCTTTTGACATGTATTCTATTATCATTATGAACTAAACCCTCAAATACCTGAGGGTGATGAAACCTAAGATGAATCTTGTTATTGTTTGCTGAACTATATGATAAATATTTGATTTGTTCTTAATTATGTGTTCTTAATTCTTGTGTTGATATTTCCGGGATATTAATTCAAGTTTGATGTGCTTAGGTGGAGGAGCAAAAGTCCCTGCCTTAGAGTAGATCTAGCATAATTAAGCGGAGTTGATCGCACGCCTAGAGATAGGGTGACGAGATTTTGCCGGATTAGGGTGAAACCTAATATGGGAGTCCATAGATCGAGTTAATGCGATTCTAGGGGTTTTAATTAGAAAGAGATTTCAATTAATCAACCTAGGGTTAGACGTTAGTCGCCTTGAGATAGGGGTTAATATACATTAGGGAATCTTACGGATCAAGTCAAATGAATAAATCGTCTGGTTCAGAGTTAGATAACAAGTGAAGTCTAGGTGGGTTCTTCCTTGGGTATTGTTTCAATCAATTGGTTTTTCCCACAAGTATTTCCCTAATTTCATTCTTTTTGTCTCATCGTCTTTAGCTTAGTAGTTAGTTAATTTTCTAGATTAAACCGATTCACTTCAATTTTAAGGCTAAATAATAAAAAGAAAGTTAGTATTAGTACTTCCGGTTCCTTTGGGTTCGACAATCTGGTCTTGCCACTAAGCTATACTACTGTTCGATAGGTACACTTGCCTCAATCGTTGTCATAGTTAGTTTTTAGGCTCGATCATTCTCATTATAAATTTTAAGAATGTGACACGCCGATCAAGTTTTTGGCGTCGTTGCCGGGGAACTGAAATATTAAGAACACTCAATTTTTATTAGTGTAGCCATTTTTATTTTCTGCAATTTTACTCTTATATTGTTTTCTATTTTTATCTTTCTAAATTTTAGTCTTTCCTCCTTGTAGGTACCTCTAGTTTATGACTAGAAGGAACCCGATAGGACCTTTAATTTACGATAGTGAGATCGAAGTAACCGCTCGCAGAAATCGGAGAGAAATTAGGCGAAGTCTACAATACACAGAAGAAGAGCAAGAAAACATCATCAATACCACCGAAGAGATGGCTGAAAATAATCTGCTACTTTCAGAGATGGCCGAAAATCAGGCTCCTCGAACTATGTATGATTATGCTAAGCCTAGTTTAGTTGGTACTGAATCTAGTATTGTTAGACCTACTATTGCTACAAATAATTTCGAATTGAAACCTAACACTATACAGATGATACAACAGTTCGTTCAGTTTGATGGTTTGCAGGATGAGGATCCTAACACACACTTAGCGAATTTTTTGGAATTCTGCGACACTTTTAAAATTAATGGCGTTTCTGATGATGCCATCCGACTTCGGTTATTTCCCTTTTCTTTGAGGAATAAAGCTAAAAAGGGGTTGCATTCTCTTCCCCGAGGATCAATTACTACATGGGAACAAATAAATGAAAATTTTTTATTAAAATATTTTTCACCGGCCAAAACAGCCAAATTAAGGAATGATATCTCTTCTTTTGTGCAGATGGATTTAGAAACACTTTACGATGCATGGGAGAGATACAAAGATCTATTGAGAAGATGCCCACACCATGGATTACCCTTGTGGCTATAGGTCCAAAATTTTTACAACGGTGTGAACCCCTCAACTAGGTAGTTGATCGATTCAAAGAAATGGTGGAACTCGAATAATAAAACACCAAGCGACTTACGAATTTATAGAGGAGATGTCCTTAAATAACTATCGGTGGCAAGTCACGAGGACAAAGCCCACGAAAGTCATCGAAGTTTTTCAACCTCGACGCAATAACCATGCTATCGAATCGGTAGATGTGTTAACTAAAAATTTGATGGTTTGTGTAATTCCTTGCGCAGTACAACCCGTTATGCGATGGCGAAACAAGTGGAGGTGTGGCGAATCCTGAGTACCCATCCTACGGACATGGCATAGAATGCGAACAAATGAACTATGTAAGTAATAATTTCAGATATCAAAATAATCCTTATAGCAATACTTACAATCCAGGTTGGAAGAACCACCCCAATTTTTCATGGGGTTGTCAAGGAAATCAAAGACAACAACACCCTCTAAATTTCCAACAGCAGCAGTACCTACAGGAAAAGAAGCCGAACCTTGAGGAGATGCTGACAAAAATATATAGCAGTAACAGAAACACGTTTCCAAAGTATAGAAACAAAACTTGAAAAACAAGAAGCATCGACACAAGAGATCAAAGATCAAATTGGGCAAATCACCAAGATCTTGACGGAACGACCACAAGGTAGATTGCCAAGCAACACTGAAACTAACCCAAGGGAGCAGATTCAAGCCATATCAACTCATGATAATGTAGGGTTAGATGAGCCTCATTTAAGGCAAGAGAATGTGGTAGAAGAAGGAAAGGTTGAGGAAGGAAGTAAAAAGCCAAAACCGGTAATTAAAGAGTACAAACCTCGTATACCATACCCCGAGGCGATGAAGAAAGACGACACAGAGGAATAGTTCGGTAAGTTTCTTAAACTTTTAAAGAAATTACATATTAACTTACCATTACTTGAAGCTCTTTCGCAGATGCGATTCAAGGAAATTCTTAAAAAGCTTTTGACAAACAAGCGAAAGCTAGACGAGGAATCGCATGTGGAACTCAACGCAAAGTGCTCAGCAATTCTCCAAAATAAATTACCACAAAAATTAAAAGATCTAGGGAGTTTTACAATTCTATGCTTAATTGGTAGTTTATCTATTGATAATGCGTTAGATGATTTAGGGGCAAGCATAAATGTCATGCCTTATAAAATATTTAAACAACTTGGTCTAGGGAAACCCAAACAAACTAGGATGAGCATTCAATTAGTTGATAAAAATCATTAGAATTCCTAGGGTATAATCGAAGATGTGCTAGTAAAGATTGATAAATTCGTATTCCCAGTAGAATTTGTTGTTTTAGACATGGATGAGGACAATAGTATCCCATTAATTCTAGGAAGGCCCTTTTTAGCAACTGCCAGGACTAAAATTGATGTCGACGCAGGTGAACTCATACTCTGTGTAGGTGACGAGGCAGTCACTCTTGAGCTCTCGATTCGGTTAGAACATCGAGCAAACAAGGTGAGAAAGTAAATTCTATTGATAACCATTCGGTTAACCCTTCTTTGCAGGAAGCACCACAAAAGAACACAACTAAACCCGATCCTAGACCCAATGCCAACAAAGAAACAACTCATGAGGATCGAAGGGATCAAGTTGATGACCTAGACGATTGGAAGACACATTTCAAGGAAACACTAGGGATACACGAAGAGAAACTGAGGGAACCACCAGACGAGCTCGTAGGAACGACAAATTACTTTAAAATAGGAGACCAGGTATTGTTAGATAAAACAGACCCTCGAATATCTCCTCCTGACCCTAATACAAACAAAGAAATCCCTTTTAAAGTAATCAAGGTTTTCCCATACGGAACAGTCGAGATAAGTAATCCTATATTTGGCACTTTAAAAATAAACGCTACTCGACTTGAATTATACACGGATAATAGGACAAATAGCATGAGGAAAGATGTTCAACTTTTCAAACCACCCTGATTATGCGAATGAGAGGAAAGTCTAGCTTAAGACTTTAAACGAGCACTTTTCGGGAGGCAACCCGAGCACTAACTCCATTAATTTTTACATTTTTTATTTTTACTTATATTTTCCTTTTCAGCATTTAATTTTAAACTAACCAAAGTGCAGATTTTCAGACCACACGGCCTTGCACACGGCTATGGCCGTGGCCGTGTGGATACTACGGACTTCCATACTGACATAGCAGAGGTCATACGAGCCAATGACGAAAGATTCCCAGATCACGGACGACTATAAATTGCCACGGCCGTGTGATATGGCCGTGGCCGACACTGGGGGAAGACACACGGGCTCCAACTAACTAGCCACGGCTATGTAATGCGTCCGTGGTCGACACTGCTTGATCCTACATGGGCGTGGTGACCACGAAACGGGTGTGGGAGAAACGAACGAAACACAATACGACCGTGCGATACGGTCGTGTGACCTAACACGCCCATGGTACACGGGCGTGGGGATGTACCAGTTTTGAAAATTTTATTTAAAACACCCCTTGCTCCCTTTTCTTACCCACTCCCCATCCCTTTTTCCCTACTCACATTCACCCTCCCCTCCCAACCCCTCCATTCTTTCCTCTATTCCTCCATCTACAAAGCCCTTGAGCTACACCACATCCATGTCGAAGAAACGGAAGAATCCAAGCACAGTCTCCCTGTGGGAGATCGATCTATATAAGTTCATGCCGGCCGCTTCAATTATTCGACAAGACAAGGGTCTTTGAGACCATTCTATTTTTTCTTTTTCCTTTCTCTTCTTCTTTATTTTCCTTTTCTTTATTTCTCTTATGTTTAATTTAGTTTATTTTATCTTAGTTTCTTGGTTTTAGGTTCTACAGTGCTGCTGGGAATCACCCCACCACGACCACTTTGCCAACACCACCGCGGCCTTAGAAATCACACCCCTCATGAACCATCCAACAATAAGGACCATTCGGTCCATTAATCTTTTCTTTTAATTTTATTTCATTTTTATTTTCCTTCACTTTAGCTTGCTTTTCTTTAAACATATAATTAGTATAAGTCAAATTATTCTTATTATCTCCTCGGCTAATTCTTCACGAGCTTCCCAATTTATTCATCTAGCGCAGAAAATTGTAGGCGGCTACCATACCACCGCTTGAGACGCCTCCTCCAACTTTTCTTTCACCTCCAAATCAAGTTTCCACACCTCCAACTCAAGGAACCCATCCAAATTCGGAAGTTTCATCTCTCCCTTTCTTTTATAAATTTCTATATATCTTTGCACATTGAGGGCAATGTACATCTTAAGTGTGGGGGTGAACCTTAAAGGTGCCTAACTTTTTTCATTATTCTCAAATTCCTAAAATTAGGTGCCAAACTTTTTGCATTATTCTCAAATCCTGAATTATGTCTTGTTTCTTAAGTAAGTTTCTCATATTATGATTAGAATAAAATTTCCTGTGATTTATGATTTTTATTGATATACTTTAGATTAAGTCATTGATAATTGTGCATTGATAATTTAAACTTTAAGATACTAGAGAATCAAGCAGGATAAGTCTATTTTTCAAAATTAATTTTTTTTTAGGTTGTCTACCTGAATTTGAATATTACTTTGAAGTTTGAAATTTGCTAGGTTGACATAAAAAAGCCATAATTTTTGTGAGATGTTGAGCCTTATAGAGCATATATTCTTTTTCTTGCTCACTTTATTGATTATGAGTGTGTCAACATTGATTTGTTATTCTAGAAATTGCATCGATTATACATGCCGAGACCACACCTTTGATTTGATATACAGAGATGATGAAGGCACCTAGGATTTAACCCACTTACTCCACTAAAAACCTACCTTCATAATTAACCCCTAATGAGCCCCGTTGATCCTAACAACCTTTTTTATTGACTCACCCACTAATATTATCCCAAAACCCTTTGTTTTTGTTATCACCATTCCTTTTGACTACCCTTATATCGAGATTTGATTTGATCGATTGCCTATTTATTTCGATAGTAAATTCATCAATTATTATATATATCTGATTTGTTCTTAAAAAAAAATTGAAGTATATTCATTATTAGTTTTGTGATTAAGTGAGCTTATACGTTTAAATCCCAATGGTTGAAAAAGAAGCTCGTATTAGTAATAGTATTATTATTACAAGTTCTCAATTGATATAATTGTTTATTATCAGTTCATTGTTTCTGGTTAGGTAATTTGTCAGGTCAATCTCAATTCTAACCTTCTAATTCAGCCTATATCCACACCTTAACCCAAGCCCCGTTACAACCCTGTTAAAGACCTTTTGATTTGTGTATCATCTCATTTTACAGTGGTGGAGATTTGATTTTCATGCAAGCCTATGAGATTAACTCTTCATGTTTGACTTTTGAGTGCTTAATTCTGAACCTTAAACACTCCGAGTGATTTGAGTGAATCTTTAGTGAGGATGTCAATTCTTGTCGATTTTGAATTAGAAGTAATTATTTAGATGAAGGGAAACACCTATGTTTTGTGCTACAATTGTATGACTTAGACTGTTTGAATCTTTAGGACTCTTAGAGTTAAATTACCCATGTATGAATTATCTTTGAATTATGATGAAACATTATTGATGAATATTATGAATCAAGGAAGTTCGTTTTAATCATGAGTTGAGAATTTTGCTTGAGGACAAGCAAAAGCTTAAGTGTGGGGGTATTTGATAAACCGAAATAGTAACATATTTTAAACCCACATTTAGCATGCTTTTGGGTGATTTAAGCCTTGAATTGTGTAATTTGGTGCTCTTAATCCTTTGTTTTCATGTTTTGTACTCAGGAAAGCACCGGAGGATGAAAAGAACAAGAAACGGGCTTAAAACGGACCAAATGGGCCAAATCACGAAATCGACACGGCCTGGGCCCAAGCAACACGGTTGTGCCTCCCTAATCAGACCTAAACACGGCCTCGCCACGATTCACATGGGCGTGTGCCAAGGGCGTGTCCCTGCCGTGGAGAAGAGGAATTTTACTCAGATTTGGATACTTAGGGGTAAAGAAACACATTCCAAAAGCCTATATAAACACCCTAGAGGCCAACTTTCAGGGGGCGTCCAGCTAGGCCAAGGAGCCGAGCCGTAAAAGATCGAATTGTGGAAATTACTTGAAGAAAGCCGGTTGATTCATCTCAAGAAGCCGGAGTTATACTCAAGACGGGGATCTCTCTTCAATTCCTTGGGGGTTTTAGAGTTTTTCTTATGTTTTGTTTTATCTTTTCTTTTGAGATGTATTCTATTATCATTATGAACTAAACCCTCAAATACCGAGGGGATGAAACCTAAGATGAATCTTGTTATCGTTTGCTTTGAACTATATGATAAATATTTGATTTGTTCTTAATTATGTGTTCTTAATTCTTGTGTTGATATTTCCGGGATATTAATTCAAGTTTGATGTGCTTAGGTGGAGGAGCAAAAGTACACGCCTAAGAGTAGATCTAGCATAATTAAGCGAGAGTTGATCGCACGCCTAGAGATAGGGTGACGAGATTTTGCCGGATTAGGGTGAAACCTAATATGGGAGCCCATAGGTCGACTTAATGCGATTCTAGAGGTTTTAATTAGAAGGAGATTTCAATTAATCAACCTAGGGTTAGACGTTAGTCGCCTCGAGAGAGGGGTTAATATACATTAGGGAATCTTACGGATCAAGTCAAATGAATAAATCGTGCAGTTCGAGTTAGATAACAAGTGAAGTCTAGGTGGATTCTTCCTTGGGTATTGTTTTAATTAATTGGTTTTTCCCACAAGTATTTCCCTAATTTCATTCTTTTTGTCTCATCGTCTTTAGCTTAGTAGTTAGTTAATTTTCTAGATTAAACCGATTCACTTCAATTTTAAGGCTAAATAATAAAAAGAAAGTTAGTATTAGTACTTTCGGTTCCTTTGGGTTCGACAATCCGGTCTTACCACTAAGCTATACTACTATTCGATAGGTACACTTGCCTCAATCGTTGTCATAGTTAGTTTTTAGGCTCGATCATTCTCATTATAAATTTTAAGACTGTGACACACCGATCAAAAGGTAAGCCTAGTTTCGAAGTCATGAGATGTTACATCCTAACTTATTGGGTATAGCATTTTATTTCTTTGAAATAGGTAAGTCTTGGCTTTCTTTTAAATAAAAGGATCGTATTTTTAAATGTTTCAAAATTTCGACATTAGGACATGATTATCAATTCGGTACCAAATTTTGGGCGTTACGAGGGTGCTAACCCTTCCTCGTACGTAACCGACTCCCGAACCCATTTTCTTGTATTTTGTGGACCAAAATCAATGTTTTGAAATAAAACATTTTATAAGGTGATCCAGTCACACCTAAGTAAAAAGGATTAGTGGCGACTCCCATTTTCATTTTTTAAGTTGACCTCCGTTTTTTACCAAATATCAAAAAATGGTTTCGACAAATGTATTATTATTTTTGCTGAGTATTGATACATAGTTCAGTTAGCCATGGGTTAGACATGTCAAGGACAAATTATCCCTATAGTCTATTTTAGTAATCTAGAAATTCTAATAGTAGAACTCCTATAGGAAATTTGAAAACAATAATATGCTTTCTTTACTTAGGAGAACCAATTTTCTGCAAGCTTTACCCTCAATCAATTCCAAGAGTCTAACCAAACCTCTGATAACACTGTCAATGAACAAGAAGAACATTATGAAAATATTCCCCAAAGATGTGATAATTGAACTCTTCTAAGAGTTCCAACAAACCAATTTTTTTTTTTTTTAAAAAAACAACATTTGAAACTTCAGTATTGACATTAGTTTATTAGCTCCATTTCAAAGCCATATCTTTCATAGTCAGCACCAAAGCTTTACTCCAAAAGCCCAAAAGGAAAAGTCCTTTTAATAGAAACAAACACCTCAAGATCTCATACCACAATTCCAGAAACAATACAATGGCATGAAATCAATCTCCCTGCCAAATGGAAGCTAAAAGGTGCTACAGATCCTATTGCACCAACCCCAATTAGAAATGCTTTATTAAGTGAAATTTCTCAACACCAAGATGGCACAGTTGAATTAATATTCAATAGGTCACCCAGAATACCCCAAATACATTCTTTTGAAATAGTAAGTACTAGTACAATCTTTAGAAGGTTAAACATAGAAGAAGAATCAAATCTCGAAACACAAAGAACATATTTTAGGATTGCTAGAGCCGCCGGCTCTTCAATCCCAACAACATTTAGAACCAATTTATAAGGAATATATAATTCCTCAAATATATCCCAACTTATCTATACTAGATAGGAAGAGAGCCCCCCAAATTCACCTAATATGTCACCAACATACTCATCAACGACTAATAATGCAAGACTAGAAGAAAATTAAAAAAATTCTATACTAGAAAAAACATTTGACATCAATAAAGAATGGTGTAGAAAACACTTATATTCCAACAAGAATAAACAAAAAAGAGAAGATACTTTAAAAATTATAATAATGAGAAAGAGAGTATTTTCCAAGATTATTACAAATTTATGAACATTCATAAAATTCATACAAAATTTTTTGAATTGTTTGAAGAATACTATTTGGAATCTATCAATGCAATAAAAAAATACTAGATGACAAAAAAAATAGAGAAGTTTAGTCTCAACACCCCCTTAATGGAAGTTCAATACATTCATAAAAATACTGGAATAAAAGCAAGCCTTTTAAGAATGTGAGTTCTTAATGTAGGAGAATAAATCTCATCAAAAGACATTAAAATGATAGTGGAACAAAACAACTATACAAATCTCAGTCTTCACACAATATGAAAATAATTATATTATATTAAATATTTGGTAGAAAGCTAACCAATTCGAAAAGAATTAGTAAAAGAAATAACTGAAAAAGTTTTAAAAAACCAATATTTACACCATATTAAATTCCAAAATCTTTCCAAAAACCCCCCAAATCATTTCTTAACAAAAATCCAAAATCTACTTGATGCTTTGGAATGTTATAAGTCTGAATTAGTAGCCCCAAATACCCCAATGCAAGACCAACACTCAGTATACACATTACACCAATCTTCATAACTAACTCTAACCAATCAGTTGAACAACAAATTAACAAAATAGCTTAGAAAGAACAAAAAAGGTTATATTACCCAAAAATCACCGCACTTGGCCTTAATATTGAAGAAAAATTTATTTTCTAAAATAAATACAATGCTAACACTATTTATGAATGAAATATATACTAAATGTCTAAATATAATATTCTTAATTTATTAAAACTTTTGATGATGCTCTTAAACATTTATAAAACTCAAAACTAAAATAGGTTGATTAGTGATCATGCTATAGCCAATATTTTAGTTATTGGGTTTACTGGCCAATTAAAAGAATGGTGGGACCATGCACTCACTAATGCCTAACAAGAAGAAATTCTAAAAGCTATATAAAAGGATGATCAAAGAAAAATTATTCTAGATGAACAAGGAAGAGAAACCCAAGATGTAGCTGCAACTTTGATTTTCTCAATCTCTAAATACTTTATAGGAGATCCTTCTTATCTTAAAGATAGACATTCAAAATTATTATCAAATTTAAAATGAAAAAATTAACAGATTTTAAATGATATAAAGATGTCTTTATGACTAAGGTCATGCAAAAATTAGAAAAATTTCTAATAAGACTTCCTACTTTATTACGAGAAAAAGTTAGAAATCAAATTAGAGAGAATTACAAAGGTATTATTCCTATGAAAATTTTACATATGGTGAACTAATTAGTTTCACCCAAAAAGAAGGATTAAATATCTGTCAAGATTTAAAATTATAAAAACAATTTAAGAAATAAATATATCAATCTAAAAAGGAATTGGGATCATTTTATCGTCAATTTGACATTAGAAATAAGCTTTCTTCCTCAAAACATGTTACCTTACAAAACCAAAAACTAAAAAAATAATATATCAGAATATTCTAAAAAGTCAAAATATATGAAATATAGAAAAGAAAAGAAACAACAAAAATTAGAAAACAAAATAGATAGAACAATAAAATGTTATAGATGTGGAAAACCAAGACACATCTTAAAATATTGTAACATTAAGAGAAAGATTAATAATCTAAATCTAGATGAAGAAATAGAACAAAAAATCAATGTAGGATCCTCTACCTCTGAAAATGATATATCTACCGAATCAGATGAATTACATACAACATCCGAATCCTCTAGTGAAATGAACCTTCAATAAATATGTTAACTGATAAACCATAATTTATACATATTTTGACCCCATGCTTGGCTTATTTTTGGATGAATTTTCATTAGATTTGATGAATTCGATGCTCCTAATCCCTTAATTTCATGTTTTACATTCAGGAGAGCTTAGGGAGTCGAAAAGAACGAGAAGAGGGCCAAAAAGGGACAAAATGGGCCTACCTTAGAAATCAACACGGCCTGGACTATCAAACACGACCGTTTGTTACGAGAAGAATCAAACACGGCCTGGATCAACGTACACGGGCAAATCACAAGGCCGTGTGTGACGACCAGAACCAAGCACGGCCAAAGGAATCCACCACGGGCGTGTCACACGGGCGTGTCCCTACCGAACCCAAGTTTAATTCTATTCGGAAAAGGCTACTTGTGTGTAACAGCCCGATTTAGGGGCTAGTCAGAACAGTGATCTCGGAATCACTAATTCGAGGTTAGAGAAAATTATTTGCATGATATGTTATGTGTTATAACATGTTTATAAGGATGTATGGAAATTTTGGTGCTTTAATTTTAGCGGTTGAGGGCTTAATTGCGAAAAAGGACTAAATCGCATAAAGTGCAAAAGTTCCATTCTATAGGCTAAAGGTACCAAATAGCCATGAAATATCAATTGAAGGTCTTTAAAGGACAATTAGACCATCTAAGATGTGTTGACCGGCCATGTAGACAAGGGGGATAAAAGCTTTTAATTTTGGTCAAAGTTGGTGGGTTAAATTGATGTTTTATAATAAAATAAAGAAAGGAAAAAGATATCATCTTTCCTCTCTTCTTCTCCACCGAAATTTTCAACAAACAAGGGGTGTTTGAAAACTCAAAATTTCAGCAAGCTTTACTCCTCACAAGTAAGTGACTTTTGATGATCTTTCTTGATAAAAATTATATTTTTGGAGTCCCCAAAGCTTAAGCTAGCTAATGGGAGGATTAATTTGTAACATGGTTGAAAGTCTAGGGACTTACCATGAGAGATTTTATGCTGGTTTCTGAGTTTTTATGGAAGAAAATGAATGATAGGATGATGAGAAACAACTTTTGTGAAAGGTGTTGTCATGAAAACACCTAATTGGGACTAAAATGCAAAAGTTGTAATTTGTTCATTAAGGCATGAAATAGATGGGATTTTGGATAGTTGTAAGAGGATTAAATGTTCATCTAGGCTTTTTTAACAAAAAAATATGATAAAAATTTATTTACGAGCCTAGGGGCAAAATCGTAATTTTGCCAAAGTGTAGGGGCAAAATAGTCATTTCTGCCTAAAGTGTATATTATGGTGTAATATGATTTATAAATGATTAAATCAGTAAATTTCATTGTTCTAGATCAAAGAAAACGAGTTTCGGACCTAGAACGGATGAAAAGAGAAATATGGGCAAAAAGGTCCCTTTTGGCCCTTTCGACATCGAGGTAAGTTCATGTGCAAGTGTTGCAATTATGTACGAGTTAATTTAATGTTCCAATTTTGTATGGGATGCATATTTACTCTATGAATGTATGAAATATCTTTGATGAGAGGTCAAAAGAATTGAATCTAAGAGTAATGGGAAATGTATGTAGAATGAGATGATGATAGTTAAGGCCTCGTGTAAGACCATATTGGAATATGGAATCGATGTAAGAATTTGTATAAGACCATGTCAGGGACATGGAATCGACATGTTAATACAAGTAAGACCCTATTGGGGTATAAATTCTATGTGACATTATGAGTATGAGACTTAAGAGAGTTATTTAATAACTTGAGTGATTCAATGTATATGTTGAAAGAAAGAAAGTATGTGGTTGTACCACGAAAAGCACAAGTGTGTGTTAGAATTGAATTGATATGGATTCAGTATACGATGAACCCTTAGTGGGGTATGTGTATTCAATACACCTTAGTTGCATGAGATAGATTTATTAATGTATTGTGTGAATGCAAACGAGTATCATAGAAAGTTAAGTAAGAATAGATGTATGTAAGGATCTTCTCAGATGAACATTTGAAATAGAGATATACATGTGGATTATTATCCATGAATGTAAAATAACGATGAGCTAAGTGCGAAATCACCATAAGTATAAATGATTGGTGGGCTGTGTGTGATACCACCCTATTAGAGATTCAATGGTGGGCTAAGTGCAAAACCACCGAGAGATTAATAGTATGAGTATCTTATTGAAAATGCTTGATGAGTTGTTTTATATGATCATGTGGTGATCAGTGCAGGAATATGTACTAATTAAATGAGCAATTGACTTGTGGCATGGTAAGAATGTGGTAAGAGATAGAATGAGTAAGCTTCACGAATGGTTGAGTAAGTTACCGTGAGTTAATGAGAAAACTCGGTATAATAATTTGTGGTTATGTATATTCAATGAATGTCAATATTTGTCAGATTATGCATATGAACTTACTAAGCATTATTGCTTACTCCCTTACTTTTCTCATCTCTTATAGGTTATTTTAATTAGCTCGGGTTGGAGGCCGCCGGAGATGTTTTCACACTATCGAGCAGACCCTTGGTATGAGGTATCAAATCCTTATGAGTCATGGCATGTATATGGATTCTTTTAAAGTTGATTAAGTTCTAACCGATGTAGCCAAATTGTATTGGCCTAAGAGAATCTAGAGTTGGTTGTGTATGACCATAGATGATGGCTTAAGTTGGTTGTATTTGTATTGGGAGTAGTTCTCCCTAGTGTATGGGATAATGACTTTATCTCTTTAATGATTAAATGTGTTAATTCATGTGTTTTAATTGATGATTTGAGAATATTTTGAAGTAGTATATGAATGTATGCAAACGGGAGTGGTAAAAGGCTTGGTAAGATAGCCTCTAAGTGCCCACACGGATAGGCACACAGGCGTGTGTCTAGGCCGTGTGTCTCTCTGACTAGTATCTTAAGTCGATTAGACCACGGGCTGGTCACACACGGCCGTTTGTTCAGGCCGTGTGATACATATGGTTGGCACATGGGCGTGTGCCAAGGCCGTGTGAAGTCTGCACTTGACACTTAGAAATTCAATTATCACACGGCTAACGCACACGGGCGTGTGTACAGACCGTGTGGATAAGTTAGAATGCCAAGGTTTGGCACACGGGCCAGGGCCACGGGCGTGTACAGGCCGTGTGGATTTTGCCAGTATCCTCCACGGGTGAAAGACACGGGCATGTTTTAGGGGTGCACGGCGTGTCCCAAGTCACACGGACGTATGACCCACGCTTTGAGAGAAAGTTTCGGATGAGTTACGAAAGTTTCGGACGTAAGTCTGAGGCCTCGTAGGCCCATGAAATGTCTGATTTGACTAAGAAAGAGAAGTTTTTAATTCGGAACGAAATTTTATAGCCCGTAAGTACATGTTTAAGAAAGTTCAAGCATAGTAATGTCTCGTATCCGGTCTTAGCCTCGGACTCAGGTATGGGGTGTTACATTGTGGGCCAAGAAAGGCGTCCCAAAGCCTATATACACACCCTAGGGGAGGACCTAAAAGAGGACGCAGAGGAGAAGGCAGGAAAGACTCGAAGACAGCCATCGAGAACTGATCGCTGTGAATCAGAGCTTTAAAATTTATAAAAAGAATGATCGAACCTGGAAACTAACTCTGACAACGATTGAGACAAGTGCACCTATCGAACAGTAGTATAGCTTAGGCAAGACCGGATTATCGAACCCAAAGGAACTAAAAGTACTAATACTAACTTTCTTTCTATTATTTAGCCTAAAATAAGTGAAGTTGTTTATTAATCTAAATTAATTAACTACTAAACTAAAGACTCTAAGACAAAGAAGAATGAATTTGGAAAATAACTTGGGAAAAACTCAGTTGATTTAGACGATACCCTCAGGAAGAATCCACCTAGACTTCACTTGTTATCTAACACTGAACCATACGATTTATTCACTTAGTTTGATCCGTAAGACTCCCTAACGTATATTAAACCCTCTCTCGAGGCGAATAATGTCTAACCCTAGGTTAATTAGTGGAACTCTCGTTCTCTTATAATAACCCCCTAGAATAGCAGTAAATCGATCTATGGATTCCCATATTAGGTTTCACCCTAATCCAGCAAAATCTCATCACCCTATCTCTAGGCGTGCGATCAACTCCGCTTAATTATGTTGGATCTACTCTTAGGCAGGGTCTATTCCTCCTCCACCTAAGCACATTAAATTTGGATTAAGCTCACATAATTAAGAACAAACTAAGTATTTATCATATAATTCAGAAAACAATAAGAAGATTCATCATAGGTTTCATCCCCTTCGGGTATCCGAAGGGTTTAGTTCATAACAATAAAGGAAAACATCTCAAGAGAATCAACTGGCTTCTTGAGATGAATCAACTGGCTATCCCTGAGTGAATCCCCACAAATCTGCCTTCTCTGGCCTAGCACGACGCCCCTAGACGATGGCTTTGGGCTCCCCTCGACAGAGGGTTTCTGTCGAACTCCCTGATTAAGTTGCCCCCTAGGCTGTTTATATAGGCTTTGAGATGTGTTACTTGGCCTCCAAGTATCCTAATTTGAGTGCAATTCCTAATTGGGGGTTTAATTAGACTTTGGAGTGTGTTTCTTTGCCTCCAAGCATCCAAATCCGAGTGAAATTGCTCTTTCTAGCGACAGGGACACGGTCATGGCACACGCCCGTGTGGATTGTGGCCAGGCCGTGCTCGGACTTCTTTAATGAGGCACGGCCGTGTGAATCGAGGGAAGACCGTGTTCTAGATGATCAGTGAGGCACGACCGTGTGATCTTTGGTCCAGGCCGTGTCTATTTCATGCTTTGGCCCATTTGTCTCATTTTAAGCCCGTTTCTCGTTTTTTTTATCCTTGGGTGCTTTCCTGAGTATAAGACATGAAAAGAAAGGATTAAGAGCACCTTTTTACATAAATCAAGGGATAATTCATCCAAAAGCATACTAAATGTGGGATTAAAATATGTTACTATTTCGTTTATCAAATACCCCCACACTTAAGCTTTTTCTTGTCCTCAAGCAAAATTCTCAACTTACAATTAAAACGAACTTCCTATAATTCATAATATTCATCAATAGTGTTTCATAATAATTCAGAGATAATTCATACATGGATAATTCGACTCAAAGAATCCTAAAGATTCAAACAATCTAAGCCTTATATTTTGTAGCACAAACATAGGTGTTTCCCTTCAACTAAATAATTACCTTTGATTCGAAATCGTCAAGGATTGACATCCTCACTAAAGATTCACTCAAATCACTCAAAGTGTTTAAGGTTCAAAATTTAGGCACTCAAAAGTCAAACATGAAGAGTTAATCCCATAGGCTTGCATGAAAATCAAATCTCCACCACTGAAATCTGAGATGAAACACAAATCAAAAGGTCTTTGTTAGGGTTGTAACGGGGCTATGGTTAAGGTGTGGAATAAGGCTGAATTAGAGGGTTAGAATCGAGATTGAATTGACAAATTACCTAACTAAGAACTAATGAACCAATAATAATAATTACATCAATTGAAAACTAATAATACTAATAATACGAGCTTCTTCTTCGATATTTGGAATAAATGTATAAGCTCGTTTAATCACATCTAATAATGAATAATGAATATACTTTTGATTTTGTTTTTTAGGAACAAATCATAAATACATAACTGAAATAAAAAACATTGTTAGGCTATTAATTAAATCAAATCTCGATATAAGGGTAGTCAAAAGGAATGGTGATAAAAACAAAGGGTTTCTGGGTTAATATTAGCGGTTATGTCAATAAATAGGGTTGTTAGGATTAAAAGGGGTTCACTAGGGGTTAATTGTGAAGGTAGGCTTTTTAATGGAGTTAGTGGGTTAAAACCTAGGTGCCTTTATCATCTCTGTATATCAAATCAAAAGTGTGGTCTCGACATGTATAATCGATGCAAGTTCTAGAATAACAAATCAGTGTTGACATACTCATAATCAATAAAGTGAGCAAGAAAAAGTATATATGCTCTATAAGGCTCAAAATCTCACAAAAATTATGGGTATTTTGACGTCGACCTTGTAAATTTCAAACTTCAAAGTAATATTTAAACTCAGTTCGACAACCTAGAAAATTTTTAATTCAGAAAAATAGACTTATTATGCTTGATTCTCTAGTATTCTTAGAATTTAATTATCAATGCACAATTATCAATGACTTAATCTAAAACATATCAATAAAAAATCATAAATCATCAGAAATTTCATCCTAATTAGTAATATGAGCAAATTACTTTAAGACAAGGCATAATTCAGGGATTTTCAAATAATACTATAGTTAACCCCCCCCCCCACACTTAAGATGTACATTGTCCTCAATGTACAAAGGTAGATAATATCAAAATAATCATAAAATCGTAAGATGGGGAGAGAAGTGAAACTTCCTGAATTTTGGATGAAGCCAATGAAAAGAAACCGGATAGGATTGGAGATGAACGTGGGGAAACGTCTCGAACTGTTTGAGTTCTTGAAGTAGCCGGCTTGATTTTATTGTATCCTAAGCTAAATCTAAATGGTACAAAAAATAAGAAGAAAATAATAAAGAAAATAAAAATGAAAATGAAAAATAAATGAAAATAAATAAATGAAAATAAAAATAAAAATAAAAATAAAAATAAAAATGAAAAAAAAAAAAGATAAAAATAAAAGTAAATTGTGATACGGTCCACGCCCATGTGCCTACCCGTGGTGTCCACACGGCCACGGCCACGGCCGTGTGCAAGGCCGTGTGGTATGGGAATCGTGTTTCACTTATTCGGTTAGTTTGTAGTTAGATGCTGGAAGTAAAAAATAAAAATATGAAAGTGAAAATTAAAATAAAATATGAAAATTAAATGAGGTTAGTGCTCGGGTTGCCTCCCGAGAAGCGCTCGTTTATAGTCTTTAGCTAGACTTTACCTCTCATTCGTATGGTCCATGGTGGTTTGAGGAGGTGAAAATCCTTTCTCATGCAATCAATTCAGTTTTTGATAAATAACTTAAGTCGAGTAATGTTTACCTCAAAAGTGTTGAATTTAGGATTGCTTACCTCGACTGTGCCGTATAGGAAGACATTAAGTACCTCAAAAGTGATTTCTTCGTTTGTCTTGGTGATTCGAGGGTCTTCCTTATTCAACAATACCTGATCCCCTATTTTGAAGTAATTTGTTGTTCCTATCAGTTCGTCTGGGGTTTCCTTCGGTTTCACTTCGTGTATTCCTAGTTTCTCTTTAAAGTGTATTTTCCACTCGTCTAGTTCATCGACCTGAAGCCTTAGTTCTTCATGAATTATTTCTTTATGGGTACGAGGTCTAAGATCTAGCTCAGCTAGGTGATTTCGTGATGCTTCCTGCAAAAAAGGTTGAACCAAATGGTTATCAATAGAATTAACGTTCGTACATTTATTACTCGATGTCCTAGCTGAGTCAAGAGCTTGAAGAGTGATTGTTTCATCATCTACCCGAAGTGTGAGTTCACCGACTTCTTCCTCTGTATGGTCTTTCTTTATTGCATCGGGATATGGCACACGAGGTTGGTACTCTGTACTTGCCGGTTTTGGTATATCATGGCACACTTCAACCTTACCTTCACTTACCACAGGTTCTTCCATTGAGTTTGGTTCGTCTAACCCTTCACTATCGTAAATGGCTTGATTTTGCTCACTCGGGTTAGTTTCAGTATTGCTTGGCAAGCTTCCTTGTGGTAGTTCTGAGATCAGCTTAGCAAGTTGTATAACTGACTTAGTAAGTTCCCCAACTGACTCAGTAAGTTCCCCAACTTGGCTCTCGATCCCTTTGATCGATGCTTGTTGGTCATTAAGTGTTGTCTCAATTTTTTGGAGACGGTTATCTGTGGCTGCCATGAATTTTGTCAGCATCTCTTCAATGTTTGACTCCTCTTCCTGTTGGTGAGGTGGTTGTTGAAAATTTTGATCATCCCACGAGAAATTGGGATAGTACCTCCAACCTGCATTATAAGTGTTATCATAAAAATTATTTTGAGGTTTAGCATAGTTACCCGTATAGTGAGCTTGCTTGTTTTCCATGCCATATCCGTAGGGTGGGTACTCAGGATTCACCACGCCTCCTAAATTTGAATCATATTGTATTTCTGGGTGTACCTGTGAGAGACTGGTGACCACGTCGAGGTTGAAGACACTAGCTGCTTTAGTAGGAATTGTCCTCATCGCTTGCCACTGATAATTATTCAGTCCCATCTTCTCTATAGACTAAAATTATCTGCCAAAAGCAAAATAGAGGAAAAATTAGCAAAGTAAAAAAAAAATAATAAAAATAAATTGCAGAAAAAATGGCTAAAATAATAAAAATAGAGTTTTCTTAATATTTTAGTTCTCCGGCAACGGCGCCAAAAACTTGATCGCTGTGAATCAGAGCTTTAAAATTTAGAAAAAGAATGATCGAACCTGGAAACTAACTCTGACAACGATTGAGGCAAGTGTACCTATCGAACAGTAGTATAGTTTAGGCAAGATCGGATTATCGAACCTAAAGGAACTAAAAGTACTAATACTAACTTTCTTTCTATTATTTAGCCTAAAATAAGTGAAGTTGTTTATTAATCTAAATTAATTAACTACTAAACTAAAGACTCTAAGACAAAGAAGAATGAATTTGGAAAATAACTTGGGAAAAACTCAGTTGATTTAGACGATACCCTCAGGAAGAATCCACCTAGACTTCACTTGTTATCTAACACTGAACCATACGATTTATTCACTTAGTTTGATCTGTAAGACTCCCTAACGTATATTAAACCCTCTCTCGAGGCGAATAACGTCTAACCCTAGGTTAATTAGTGGAACTCTCGTTCTCTTATAATAACCCCTAGAATAGCGAGAAATCGATCTATGGATTCCCATATTAGGTTTCACCCTAATCCAAAGAAAATCTCGTCACCCTATCTCTAGGCGTGCGATCAACTCCGCTTAATTATGTTGGATCTACTCTTAGGCGGTATCTATTCCTCCTCCACCTAAGCACATTAAATTTGGATTAAGCTCACATAATTAAGAACAAACTAAGTATTTATCATATAATTCAGAAAACAATAAGAAGATTCATCATAGGTTTCATCCCCTTCGGGTATCCGAAGGGTTTAGTTCATAACAATAAAGGAAAACATCTCAAGAGAAAAGATAAAACAAAACATAAGAAATCCCTAAAACCCCCTAAAGGAATTGAAGGAGAGATCCTCCGTCTTGAGTATAATTCTGGCTTCTTGAGATGAATCAACTGGCTATCCCTGAGTGAATCCCCACAAATCTGCCTTCTCTGGCCTAGCACGACGCCCCTAGACGATGGCTTTGGGCTCCCCTCGATAGAGGGTTTCTGTCGAACTCCACGATTAAGTTGCCCCCTAAGGTGTTTATATAGGCTTTGAGATGTGTTACTTGACCTCCAAGTATCCTAATTTGAGTGCAATTCCTAATTGGGGGTTTAATTAGACTTTGGAGTGTGTTTCTTTGCCTCCAAGCATCCAAATCCGAGTGAAATTGCTCTTTTCAGCGATAGGGACACGGCCGTGGCACACGCCCGTGTGGATTGTGGCCAGGCCGTGCTCAGACTTCTTTAATGAGGCACGGCCGTGTGAATCGAGGGAATACCGTGTTTTAGATGATCAGTGAGGCACGACCGTGTGATCTTTGGTCCAGGCCGTGTCTATTTCATGCTTTGGCCCATTTGTCCCGTTTTAAGCCCGTTTATCGTTCTTTTTATCCTTGGGTGCTTTCCTGAGTATAAGACATGAAAAGAAAGGATTAAGAGCACCTTTTTACATAAATCAAGGGATAATTCACCCAAAAGCATACTAAATGTGGGATTAAAATATGTTACTATTTCGGTTTATCAGGAGCAGCTCAGAAGAAGGATCTGCACCAAGACTGAAGATCTCCGATCAATTTCTTTTGAAGTTTTTGGGTTTTCTTATGTTTTGTTGTTTTTCCTATTCTATGATGTTTCCCTCTATTAGTATAAACTAAATCCCTTAGATACCTAAAGGGATGAAACCTATGACAGATCTTATTATTATTTGATTTATAAGATAAATACTTGTTCTTATTCTTAATTGTGAGTTCTTATTCTTGTTTTGATAATTCAGGTTATTAATCCAAGTCAAATGTGCTTATTCAGTGGAGCAAAAGTCCCTGTTTAAGAGTAGATCAACACAATTAAGCGGAGTTGATTGCAACCCTAGAAATAGGACGACGAAAATCTACCGGATGAGAGTCAAATCTAATAAGGGAATCCATAGATCGAGTTAATGCGACAATAGGGGTTTTAATTAGAAAGAGATTTCAATTAATCAACCTAGAGTAAGTTGTTTTTAGTCTTGAAAGAGATATTAACATAAATCAGGGATTTCTACGGATTAAGTCAAGTGAATAAATCGTATGAATCAAAAGTAATAAGTGAAGTCTAGGTGGATTCTTCCTTGGGTATTGCCTTTATCATATAAGTTGTTTAAAAGTATTTTCCTAATTTCATTCTCTGTCGTGCTCTTACTTAGTTTTAGTTTAAAAAGAAATCACTCCAATTCTTAGGCTAGATAATAGAAAGATAGTAATTACTAGTGCTCTTGGTCCTTGTGGATACGTTATTTCCGATCTTACCATAACTATACTACTATTCGATAGGTGCGCTTGCCTTTATTGTGGTCGTAGTTAGTTAGAGACACATCATTAACTAAAGACTAAGAATTCATTATTGAATTTATTGATAAAATCTAAGACTCAAAAATAAATACTAAGGTGGAATTCCCTTTTGTGGAAAAAACCAAAATAATAAATCTTAACCTATTAAAATATTTGTCCATCCATAATAGGCAAATTAACAATTTGATTAATCATAAACAAAAGCAAATTTCTTTTTTAAAAGAAGAAATATGTTTTAAAAAATTAAATGAACAATTAGCAAAAAGAAAAGTCCAAAAAAGAATAAATCAAATTAAAGAAGAAATAGAACCAATAATATGTTTTGACATTCCTAATGCATTTTGGAATAGGAAAAAACATGAAGGAACATTATCCTATGAAAATGATTTTGATGAAAGACAAATTTCAACAAAAGCAAAGCCAATACAAATTAACAAAGAAATGAAAGAATTTTGAAGAAAAGAAATATAAGATCTTCTTAATAAAAAATTAATTAGAAAAAAGTAACTCTCCTTAGAGTTGCTCCACATTTTATGAGATAAAAAGTAAGACCTCGGTTCTAACGGGTACAAGGTTTGGTGGGTAGTCCTAAAGTAGTATGATTGGCGGAGTAGTATTTGCCCAAATGCATATTTTGGTATTTAGAGTGGGTGTACATGGTTGTGCGTATAAGTTAGTGAAGGCTCTAAATTAGATTACTATGTTAGTTGGAATAAGATAACGACAAAGTAAAAAGGTAATGAGGGTATGAGTTCACGTCAGAGATGTAGTGCGCCCATAACTGTAGTACTGTGCAAATTAAGTTGTAAGGTAAGTTGGTTAGGAACCAACTAAATGTGAACCAAGATACTTAAAGGATAAAATGGTACTCAATTAGGTTTCTCAGAAGTTATAAACTTTTGGAAAGGACAATTCAGTGAGGATGTGACATTTGTCAAGTTCCAATTAGGATTTAGATTATATTAATAGATATTTGGGTTAGAGAGAGGGAGCCTTCTTCTTCTTTCTTCTAAAAGTACTATTATCTAAATCTTAAAGAACCAAAAGTATTTCTTTAAGCTGAAGTTAAAACCCTGGATTTTATCAGTGATTCCTCCATGTCAAGGTAAGTTTTATGACTCTGTATGTTATGTTATGAAATATTAGGTCCGTAAGAGTGCATAAACAGTAATATGAATATGTAAGGCTTAGTATGGAGGTTATTTGGGTTTAATACGATGGAAAAGGTTATGCGAATGAGTTTTAATGGTGTATCTATGTTTTATAAGCAGTGGTTGCTACAGTTTCTTGTTGGATCTGGAGTTCAAGATGTTATCCGTGATTATCAGGTGATTCTTTAAGATGACTCTTACATGTATACTGTGCATACGAGATATCTCTGTGGAAATTGATCAAACTATGAAACCGAAACAAGAAAAGTATAGTATGATGGTTATGTTATTGTATGAATATTTGTTGGAATCAACGTGTATAGTTTGCATGGAATCTGATAGGTTTAAGTATGTGATAAGTATTGTGTTGTTGAAGCATGGTTGTATGCCATGGGATGTGTATTAGTTTAAGTGTATGTTAGTGAATTAAAGCGTTGAGGTTTAAATGAGGTCAATGCATGAAGAGTTTGTCAAGTGAGTCTATGTTCGTTCACTACGGTGGAGTCTAAAAGGGTCCATCGGGACTAAAAACACGATCTATAATATAAACCTCTGAAGGAAAAGCCCATGACCATGACACCTCCTGAAAAGAAACTAAAGGATAGTGATTACCCAATGGGGTTCTCTGCTTGTCCCAGGACGATGATAGGAAAACCTCACGCAATGTGAGTTTAGGCAAATTCATATTGTAAACACGTCAGGAAAAGAAATGTCTTTGTGGAAAACTCTATAAGGAATGTCTTCGTAGCACACCCTTAAGAATCGCCTGTGTGGTGAACTTTGAAGGAATAACCTTTGTGGAAAATTCTAACGTGGTAGCCCTTGTGGCGATAATTTGAAAGAAACGCCTTTGTGGTGCACTAAGAAAGAACGACTTTCATGGCAAATTTTGAAAGAAGTGTCCTCATGGCGCATCATAGTAAGGCTCTCAGTGGTGTACCCTAAGGAAATGTTCTTGGTGGTGGATTTTGTGATTAAACTGATTTGGTGTGTTGGGTATGGCTCTTAAATGAAATTTGCAGAGTTAATGAGGAATAAGGTGACCAAGGATTGTGTGGCAAAGTATCATAAGACTATGAATCAACTGAAAATAATGAATTGAAGAGATATAGAGAATTAGTGAGCCATGGTTGAAAGTGTGTTCTGACTAAGGATTTGAGTTTGTATGTTTGAAGGAAATATCCGTCGTCTCTGTATGAACTCATTTATGAAGTGTGATGGTGCATCAGTCTAAAGTTAAGTATGAAAAAGAAATGTTGACCGAGTTGTATTGATTGTTCGAATGGAAGGAATTAAGTGATGTGTCGAAGACATCGATGGGAAGAAATGATTTCAAAGTAAAGTATGGTATCCACCATGTATAGGATAACATAAATTATGAAAGTCCTCGCCAGAGATAAAGTTAAAAGTTAAGAAAGATAAGATCGTCATTACAACTCATTAGTTGCAATGTTCAACTATTATACAGGTAAAAGATGTTTCTCTCACTAAGTTCTCGTGAACTTATCTTTTGTGTGATGTGCCACAGGTGAAACTACGTGAGTCAGCGCCATGAGGGACGATACCAAGACTACGCCAAATGAAAGGGCGTATCGGGTTGTTATGCATACAAATCAAGTCAGATGGCGTGTTCAAGTTTGAAATGTTACTTGGAAGTCCATATTTGGGATTATTGTATTAGACTAGGACTTCAATTTGTATATCATTGTGATTAAATCTCCCTGTGTTAAAGTTGTAATTACCTATTGTATGTATACATGTAAATTTGTTTGAATCTGCGTATATTCAAGTTGTAAATTGTATTAGAAGGTTAAGTCTTGTTTGTATCCGTATGGTAATACATGAGATCCGGATCTGATAAATCGGATCGGGTTGAGGGTGTCACACCCAATCCTAAATAATAATAAAAAGATTTATTGCAAGAACTTTGCAATGCTAATATTTTCTCAAATTTTGACATGAAATCAGGATTTTGACAAATCCAAATAAAAGAAAAAGAAAGATACAAAATGACATTTCTGTTGACTTGATATTGCATATCCATAACAACACTTGTCGTCAATAAAGCATATATTAGTCTCAATGCATTATTGTTGCCCTAGCCCACAACAATATTTGATTAAGGAGATTTAAGAATGATCAATTTTAAGACTTTATCAATATTCAATTTATTTAACACATAAATAAAGATTGAAAACAATAATAACAACATATTTATTAATAAACTAGGTAAAGAAGTATTTTATAACAATCTTCATATAATCGATCTTTGGGTATACTCCAACAAAAACGTACTAAAGCGCGCTCCGATCCACGGCATTGTTACTGCAATAACAAAAAGTACCAATTGAGTTAAGACTTAATTAACATATGAAATAATTTTTTTATAATTTTAGTAGTTTATAAATTTAATTTAATTAACTTACATAAATTATCTATAAGCAATTGTAAAAAGATATATTGAATTGTACTTAAGCATCTTGTCAATCTCAGCTACCAACATTTACTCTTTTTTTTCTTATTCTTTATTGGGTGGGCCTACCCTTTTTTTTTTTTTGTTTGTATTAATGTTGTTGTTCAACATCCTATGACGCTTGACTAAGAAGAAAAGAGAAAAGAGAAGGAATATTAAAAAAAAAAAAATGAATGAAAGAGAGAAAAGTTGTGTTTTGTTTTATTTGCACATTTTCTTGTACAATATTAGGATAAGCAGTGAGGTAATATGTGTTGAATTCATGCAAAGTGTCTCACAAGAGTTTTAACTACTATTTTATATAAATTAAGATTTTATTTTTATTTTTTACATTTATACTATATTAAAATATTTTGTCTCTGAACTTATTGGATTCAATTTTTTTTTATAATTTTATTTATATTATAATTAGTTGCTAGATGTTTATTAAAATTTTAATATAGTAAAATAATTACAATTATTGAAATTATTTTTTATTAATTAATTTTTAAAGAAAACCATAACCACTTTTATCAAATAAAAGATAAATTCATAAAATTTAAATAATAACTCGAGTGTTTTTTATTAACACTTGTTCTCATATCACGTGTGTTGCACGAGATTTTATGTGCTTATTTTTAAGATTTATTAAATAATATATTTTTATAATTTTTAAATATATATTTTCCAATTAAATGAAAATTGGTCAACTTTATAATAAAAGTCTATTAATATCCGCTACAGAAATCCCTAATATCTCGTTACCATTTATTGATTTTTGCAGTTGGAATACATTTTTGGGCGAGGTTTTTTGAACTCAATGACACCGGGTTTACTAAAGACTTTTTTTCTCAAAATTTCCATGTTTAAGATTCTTGGTGGAGGTTATGGCTCCTTTCTTGGCAAGGTTTCAAAACATCCAATGAAGTCGATATCATCAAAGACTCATCGTTTTCGATCTTTGGGCCAGGTTAAAATTTTTTTGATAAAAAACACCTAAAACATTTTTCTCCTTTTATGAAAATTTTTGAAGTCTCGATGGTATTAAAAATAAGCATGCATGCAAGGATTTTAAAGAAAAGCATGTCAAAAAAAAAAAAAAAATTGAGCAAAATACGTCAAACTAGAACTTGGTTTACTGTGGATCTTTTTCAGAAAAGTTTAGGGTTTTATAACTTGCTTTCAATATTTTATAATTTAATTTATTAAATCTGTCACAAAATTGCATACTATTTATAATTTCAATATCTGTAACGGAGATTTTCGTCACAAAATGTTCTTCATAAAACAATTTCAAAACTCTTTTATGGTAATTGTGACGGAATATGATTTTCGTCATATTTTGATCACAGTGAATGATTAAGTTCTAAATGTTATTTTTGTCTCTAAGTTGTCACTAATTCATCACTAATAAGCTATAATAGTGATAGAAAATTGTGACGAAAAATTTTCTATCAGTGTTATGACATTTTCTGGTATCCCTTTGTCCTTAGATATCTATTGAACACAGATCATGGAATAGTCACACTTGCATAATCTAATATCTTGTTTCTTGATTTCTTGAGTAGACTACGATAAACAAATGAGTGTGATATTACATATCACACTCATTTGATATGGCCTTGCATTTCTAGTCTCATTTAATCAAGAGACATGAGATATTGCTCTAATTATGTAAGAGGGACACATCCTATCTTGATCACTTACATCCCACTACACAGATTGTGGTACACCCAATATCAGTCTTTATAGTACAACCATTTACGAAAGATGTTTGACTGTGTCAAAGCATATGACTCACGATGTTGGAACAATGGTGATCTCAAGTCTAAAGATCATACATACAATTATTACTATGAGAAATATTGTGACTATTATATGATAATCCAATAAGCATTCTCATAGTGGATTAGTCCAATATATCGTTCTTTAACTATACTTGTATGTTGACTTAATATGACATATTAGTTTCAATGCATTATTGTTGTCCAAATTTGTAACAATACTTGACTAAGGACATTTAAGAATGATCATTCTTAGGACTTTATCAATATGTAATTTATTTAATACAAAAATAAAGACTGAAAATAATAATGACAACGTATTTATTAATAAACTAGGTAAACCAGTATTTTATTGTAATCTTCATAAGATTAGTCTTTAGGCACACTCCAACAAAAAACGTACTAAAGTGCGTTCCATTCTACATCATTGTTATTGCAATATCAAGGGTATCAACTGAGTTAAGGCTTAATTAACATATAAAATAATTTTTTATAATTTTAATAATTTATAAATTTAATTTTTTTAACTTACATAAATTATCTACAAAGAATTGTAAAAGTAAGATGCATTATATTGTACCTAAGCATAGTGCCAATCTCAACTACCAACATCTGTTCTTCTGTTTTCTTCTTTAGTGGGTGGGCCTATCGACATTTTTGTTGTATTAATATTGTTATTAAGAAACCCTAAATATTATTATTATTATTGTTAGTTATTAATATTGTTAGTAAAAAACCCTAATTATTATTATTATTATTGTTAGTAACTATTAATATTGTTAGTAAAAAACCCTAATTATTATTTTTATTATGTGTCGTTTATGTTTGTATAAATAATAAAAAATTTGTAATTATTATGTGTCGTTTATGTTATGTTTTTGCTATATTATTTTTATTGGCATGTTATTTTTAGTAATTTAATATAAATTTCTTGTTTTTTATGTAGGTAAAAAATTAAATATTTGAGACGGCAATGGCTCCATTGATTAGTAAAGATCCTCACATATCTGACACAGCTAATAATATGGTAATGTATTGTTATTTATTAATCACGGGTTGTATTAAAAAAATAGCAACATAATTTAGGGAAATAAATTATGTTATTATAATTATTTTTTGTGATTTAACACTTTATCGTGGGCTCCCGACCAGTATTAAGGGGGTCGGGTGAATGGCTTAAGAAATCCCCCGGATGAACGACTGATGCCCTACTTAGAGCAAGCTGGATTCGGGTCAGCAGCACTGATCCGAATGTTTGATCTGCGGTATGATTTAATATTCGCACTAGTCGAGCGTTGGCGCCCGGAGACCCACACTTTCATTTCCCCTGTGGAGAGTGCACAGTCACTCTAGAGGATGTTGCAGTGCAACTTGTGCTCCCAATCGACAGGAGTCCCGTAACGGGCGTCAATGCGATAGCTGACCCATTTGCACTTTGTCAGAGCCTACTAGGAGTCTCGTACGACAATGATGAGGAAAATATTTCGGGCTTGATGATAACATGATTATTTTGCATGATTTCTTGTATTTAATTCGGTGTATTTCTGAATTAATCCCTGCTAATTTGTATTTTTATGATTTAATTCTTGTCAGGGACGCAATTGATCGAAAACATGCTGAAAAGGGCTAAATTGAAAGAAAATCATAGAAATAGGGCCAAATCAAAAAGATGGAGGAAGCCAAGGACTCATAAAATAATTTGACTTTGTAAAAAACCAAAAATAGGAAATTCTATTTTAAGTTTATTTTAATTTTAATTATTTTTAATTTTATTATTATTTTAGATTTTATATTAATTAATCTAGCCCATTTTTAGTAAATCCATTAGTATAAATAGGGGTTATTTGTATTTGGATATTCATCAATAAATTAGCTCTTTCCTATTCCTGTTTGGTGTTTAATTTCTCTCTTTTCCTATTTCAATTTAGAATAGGATTTCTTTTGTTTTTTTTTCCTTCAAGCAACGTCCAACATTCTGCCCATTTCAACTCTTTTTGTTTCTTTTCCCAAAATTGGTTTAATTACCTTCCAAACCCCTTTCCTTTCCAAATTCCATCATCCCTTACCAAAGCCCCAACACTTTCCACAACCTTCAAGCATGAGTGAAATCATGCCACACTAGACCCCTTTCAGCTTTAAGCCGGTATTAACCCCGTCAAAAACCCGTGAGTTACGAACCCGAGCTATTCAACTCCAAATTTCCGATACTTATTATTTCTCCGGATTAAGAGTTTGACTTCGTCAACTCACAAAGTCAAGTCGTGCTAAGTTAAAAAGACGCGTCGTTTGGGTTAGTGCGGCCGGGCGTCTGATTGGGATTCCGAAAGGATCGATTGTCTAATCGGTTTTCCGTGAACACATTGGCGTGCCAAGTGGAGATTGTTGTTTGGTTCCGTCAAGGGAAGTGGTAACCGGATTTAAATGTCCCAACGTTTGAGGGCATTGGTTCGAGCTAGGCTCTTCTAGAACGCAAAGCTGCCGAAGTTCTAAATCACGAACGTTTCGTAGGTTGTTCGATCAGTAAGGGTTAGTTATAGGACGTTCCATAACTAACTTACACAAGGAAGAGTTGGTGTCTGAGGCGTCCTTGGTAGCTATAACTAGCTTATCGGAAAAGACGAGTTCATCTAATTTCGAGGATCGGGTCAAAGACGGAAAAAACCCGCGCTTAAGGCTGAGCTAAGATTAATCGATTTCTTTTCAGATTATTTCAATTTTATTTTCCTATTTAGTCTGTTACTTTTTACGTTTCTATTTTCTGTGTTTATTTCAGGTTTAATATTTTACCCCCCCAAAACGTCGCGGGCACGACAATTGCCCAAACATTTATCTGGTCAAGAGATAGACAATTTTCCAGTAAAACCAGTCTCTGTGGGATCGACCCTACTCCCTATACTGCTTGAATTTGCAGCTAGGAGTAGGTTTATATTGGTGGAATCGATAGCCATCACTTGAAATTTACATGGCTGAAAGTGAGGTATGAACACTTATCAGCTAATGCCACTGAAGTCGAGTTGATGTGCGCTGCTCGAGCATGCATTATGCACATCATAGGGGGTGTACTGATGCCCAATGCAAACAATAACAGGGTTCATATCATGTACTTACCTCTATTAGTTGATTTGAGTAATGCTCGCTCTTATAGTTGGGGCTCCGCAGTTCTTGCGGTGTTGTACCGTGAGCTTTGTCGGACTTCAAAGCCAGCTGCCGTAGACATAGGTGGGTGCCTTACATTATTGCAGTCGTGGGCTCTTTATCGGATACCATTCTTGGCATCAGTTAGTCACCAACCATACATCGCATGTGTATCATAATACATCGCATCTGGTTCCCGACCGAAGACGCGTTAATGTTTCCATCGCCATTCACATCTTCATCGTCAATATCATCAGGTATATCGTCCACATCGGAATCACTGTCACTATCGACCTCTTGCTCACAATGATCACTACTATCGTATCCATCATCACCAACCACATCAATATCGGGTGTAATATTAAGATCGATATTGATCCCATGTATAGTCGATTCACTATCAACGTACGATATTGAAGGCCCATGCACGGTTCTTGAGCTCCATGTTCTTCACCATATGCATTTATGTCTTCATTTTGCTCAATACTGGCTAACTCAGCAAATAAGTGAATCGGTGCATTTTTGTTACTCCCATTCCCATTCCCACAGTAAAGAGCGATCATTGTCTCCACGTCTTCGTCGTCTACAAGTTCCATTTCGGTGAATTTGATCGGATCTGTCGAAACTGGAAACTTGTAGAAAATTCTCAAATCCTTCTCCCACAACGTCTAACAATTTTTGCGTTAATCCTTCCCTTCGTATCATCCAACGAGACATTTCTATTAAATCTCATTGCTATTTGTTGCCGACATTCAAATATGCATCCAACGGTTGTTGTCAAGATGATTCCATCGAAATAAACGCATACTAAAAACCGATCATCCATCTTCAATATTCAATCATTAAAAATAAACAAAATTTCTCAAAACAATTTCAACAGTAAATAAATTACTTAAATAAAAAAAATTAATGTTTCAATATGCAATTTTTTTCATTTTTAAGCTCATACTATTTCAGTTATCATTTTGTACATGAACAACATTTATCTTTACATTTAACCACTTAAATTCAGTTCTACGTTTTCTTCCATCTCCGATCTTGTATCTTCCTCTGGGAAATACTGTACAATCCAATTTAGAAATTCTTGAGCTTATGTTGTTACAAATACTGTACAATCCAATAATTAGGGTTTTTTTACTAACAATACTAATAATACTAACTAAAATAATAATTAGGGTTTTACTAACAATAATAGTTAACAACAACAACAACAACAACAATAATAATAATAATAATAATAATAATAATAATAATAATAATAATAATGATAGTTTCTTTTTCTAACAATAATACTAACTAAAATAATAATTACGGTTTTACTAACAATAATAGTTAACAGTAATAATAATAATAGTATTTTTTACTAACAATAATACTAACTAACAATAATAATTAGGGTTTTACTAAAAATAATAACTAACAATAATATAGTGTAAAAACTAACAATCATACTAACTAAAATAATAATTAGGGTTTTAACTAATCCTAATAACTATAAATAAGAATAACCAAACCCTAAAAACTAACAATAATAATACTAACTAAAATAATAATTAGGGTTTTTACTAATCTTAATAACTAACAATAATAACTAAACTAACAACAAAAAAACAATGAAAAACATACAAAAAAAACATGATAATCCATTATTTATAAAATAAATACCTTATTTTTTCTATTTTTTATTCTTCTCTATCTTTCTCCTTTCTCTTCTCTATTTTCTTTCTCTCCTTTTTTTTTTCGGTGCCGTCCTCTTTCTTCTTCTTCTTCTTCTTCTTCTTCTTCTTCTTCTTCTTCTTCTTCTCTCGCAGGTGGCAATGAAAATGAAATTGGGGACCTTAAATGGTCCCCAAAGCTGAGCAAACGGACAAATTTTTGCTGTATGGATGTGTCTCGTCGACTGGTGCCGCCTCTGGCACACCCACAACTGGTGCCGCCTCTGGCACAGCCTCCTTTGGTGCCGCCTCTGGCACACCCTCCTCCCTATTTTTTTTAACAGTTTTTTTTATAACAATGTTTTTTTTAACAGAATGTGACAGAAATGGCAGAATAGGCTGGTCACGCCTCTGCCATAGGCGGCACCACCCTACATGTACCATTTTGGTACATAAATTTTTTTATGTACTATTTTAGTTTTTTTTTTGGACTAATTAGGTAAAAAACCCGGGATTTTAACCATAATTAATCTGTCATCAAAATCAAATCTATTTCATGGTAGAGATTCTATGGACTTTCAGACTGATCTCAAGCACCATAACGTGATCCATAAATAAATAAAGGTCAAAGATTAGAGAACCAAAGACAAAACCGAAAGAGAAGCAAAGTAAACAGCGACTATGGCAATGTGTTTCACTTTCAGATTAGCAATTCTGCTAACTCTTCTGGTAAGCTTAGCAGCCAGAGATGATTTTGGTTTCATCTACAATGGATTCCGGTCGGCTAATCTAAACCTTGATGGCATCGCAGTGCTCACTTCCACTGGACTCCTAAAACTCACCAATGAAACCGAAAGACAACAAGGACATGCTTTCTATCCTCACCTTGTAAACTTCAACAACTCAACCAGCCGTTCAGTTTCTTCCTTCTCTACCACCTTTGTCTTCGCTATTATCCCTCAATACCCAACTGTCAGCGCACACGGAATGGCTTTAGTGGTTTCACCAACCAGGGGCCTCCCCGGAGCTGATCCAGGCCAATATCTCGGACTCTTCAACGAGTCCAACAATGGCGACGGTAGAAACCACGTTGTTGCTGTAGAATTCGATACGCTACTAAGTCCCCAGTTTGATGACATCAATGACAATCACGTTGGGATTGATATAAACGGGTTAAAGTCTAACTTATCTTTTCCAGCAGGATATCACGAGGATGGAAGCCGTCAGTTTAGAAACCTGAGCCTGATTGGGCAAAGGATACAAGTTTGGGTCGAATATCATGGTCTAGAGAAGCGAATGGATGTTACTTTAGCTCCATTTAGACTTTCTAAACCCAAGACTCCACTTTTATCTTTGCCTCTTGATCTTTCTTCAATAGTTAACAATGGGATGTATGTTGGTTTTTCATCCTCAACTGGCTCTGTTCTCACATCTCATTATGTCTTGGGTTGGAGCTTTAAGATGAATGGTCAGGCGCGTGAGCTTACCCTGTCTCAGCTTCCAAAGCTTCCTCGTGTAGGACCGAAGAAAATATCAAGGCTTTTGACAATCGGGTTGCCTTTGATTTCAGTGAGTGTGATTTTGGCAGCAGTTTCAGGTGTAGTTTATTTCATGAGGAGGAAGAGGAAATTTGCTGAAGTTGTTGAAGATTGGGAGCTTGAGTATGGGCCTCATAGATTCAAGTTTAAAGATCTGTATGTTGCTACAAAAGGATTCAAAGACAAGGAGCTATTGGGTTCCGGTGGCTTTGGAAAAGTCTATAGAGGAGTTCTTCCAACCAGTAAACCTGAGGTTGCCGTGAAAAGAGTCTCACATGAATCGAGACAAGGGATGAAGGAATTCATAGCAGAAATTGTGAGTATTGGTCGTCTCCGTCACCGGAATTTGGTTGGCGTAAGGATGAGCTACTTTTGGTCTATGACTACATGCCAAATGGAAGTCTCGATAAGTACTTGTATGGCCGGCCAAAGCTCACCCTTAATTGGAGACAAAGATTCAGAGTCATCAAAGGCGTAGCATCAGGATTGTTTTATTTACATGAAGAATGGGAGCAAGTTGTGATTCACAGGGATGTTAAGGCTAGCTATGTTTTGCTTGATGGTGAACTTAATGGAAGACTGGGAGATTTTGGGCTTGCTAGATTATATGATCATGGAATTGAACCACAAACAACTCACATTATGGGCACACTTGGTTATTTGGCTCCTGAGCATACTCGAACCGGGAGAGCTACACCTTGCACCGATGTGTTTGCTTTTGGGGCATTTGTGCTTGAAGTTGCTTGTGGAAGAAGGCCAATATTACAGTCTCCAACAGACAATGTCATCTTGGTGGACTGGGTGTATTCTTGTTGGTGCAAAGGTGATATTCTTGAGGCAAAGGATCCATATTTGGGTTCAGATTATGCAGCTGAGGAAGTTGAGCTGGTCTTAAAACTTGGGTTGATATGCTCCCACTCGCAGCCTGAAGCAAGGCCAACCATGCGCCATGTTGTTCAGATTTTAGAAGGAGATGTGCCTTTTCCGGAACTATCATCACTCAGTCTCTCTTCCAGTGGCTTAGCATTTGCCCATGGTGAGGGCTTCGATGGTTTCTCCATGATGTATACAACTTCCACTTACAATGGAACATCCCAATCATCTACCGTTGCAGCATCTCATCTTTCAGGAGGTCGATGATTGTAAACTTTTCTCAGTTTGTAATAAATTATTTATTATTAAAATATATTTATATTTATTTTATAATTCATGACAATCTTTTGTATTAATATCATCAAAAATTTGAACTTAGTTCAAGAGATATAGATAGTTTTTAATAAATTTTAGTGCATAACTTTGAAATGATATTACGAGCTAGATAATGAACGTTTCTTGCTGCTTAAGACATTACTGATAAAGATCCCTGAACATAACTAATAGCATAAAGGTTGTTTGAGAAAAATCAAATCCATATGTTGAAAATTTTCAAACAGAAACTTCAAAATTTCTAAGATTATTCGTTGAATCTGACAAATCTATCGCTCTAATGCGCTTTTAACTTGGCACAAAACTTTTAAATAATTAAAATCAATAACCCCATCCTTCCAATAATCAAGCATTAAAGTTTAGGTTTAAATGCAATCCCACCCTAGTTATATATTAAAAAGAAACCTGCTCTCAAAGGCATTTAGATATGTGTCTAAATCAATTAGTAAAAGGAAACCTACCCACAAAGACATTTAGATATGTGTCTAAATCAATTACAACTGCTATGAAAAAGCTATTATTGCAAGCTACAGTGGCGGAGCAAGGGTGCAGTCCTGTCCTTAAAATGAATTTTCTTTTATAAAATTTTAAATTAGTAATTGTAAAATTTTATTTTGGCCTCCCTAAAAATAATAAAAATTTGATTTAATTCTTTAAAAGTTATAAATTTATAATCTATTAAAATGACGAAATTATATTTTTACTATCGTAAAAATATATAATTTAGTTCTGACCCCTCCCCAAAATTTTTTTTTGACTCCGCCACCAGCAAACTAAATAAAAACATGTGTTCTTGTCTCACAAGAAAGGATCGTCATGGGACGCAAAAAGCATTTTTTTGTTAAAAAATTTAAAAAAATTGTTAAAAAATTTATTTATTGACTCAATATTTTTTTTAAAATCATTTTTAAAATATACTTTTTTGGCTAAACTATTGTTTAAAATATTTTTATAAAAAATTTAAAAAATAAATATTTTTCCAAATATATATACTTTTATAAGCTTAAATTACAAAATAATACTTAAATTATGTCATTATTTTTTTTCAAATTGACATTTAAGCTTTTTTTTTTTGTCACAAGTGGTATTTAAACTATATCGTTTTCTCAATTTGACACCTAAACGTTTCTTGGTCAAAATTGGTACTTAAATTGTACTCAGATGCTTAAATGGTATTTAAACTATACTTTATTACCGAAATTAATCCAATCGTTAAAAAAACTCCCAGCCAATCATTTTTGTGACATGTAACCATTTTTAACTAAAAAATAAAACAGTTAAAATATTATTTCCTTAAGCTTTTTTTTTAAATTACAAACATATTTATCTATTTTATTCTTCACCAAGAACTCTAGTGACGGAAAATCAAGAACCGATCGAAAAACTCATCCAAACCTTGTTTTTGACCCCAAATTCTAATTAGCTTTTTTTTTTCCATTTTTAAACCTTGATTTTGATTCCTTTCTGTTAAACTAAGCCTTATTGGATAATATGTTTTGATATATAACAAATTAAAGTGTTTTTGAATAAAAGTAAAGTTGAGCAATTTGTTAAAATCAAATTGAAATGGTTTCAATTGAGTCAAACATTTTCAAATATGTTTTAACCATTTTCAAACAAGTTAGAATTGCTCCAGGACAAAAAGTATTGATATTTTTTTGTCTAAGTATCGATATTTTACAAGATATTGATACTCCTCTGATAATCGATACCAAATTGATATTCTGTTTCTTTCAAACCCTGATAGGTATTGATCCGGTATCAATAGTTTTCTTAAGGTATCAATATATTTCCTAAGGTATCGATATTCCTGCTCCAACGGTCACTGAGATCTGCATTAATTACAAAAAATATCGATACCCTTTTAGTAGGTATCGGTACTCATTGCTACATGTGCAGTTGATGACCTGGTATTTCATCCCCAACGGCTACATTCACTTCTACAACAACCACAACGGTTGGAAATCAATTAGAGGGTATAAATACCATCTTCCAAAGGTCTAGCAATAATAAGATCAATGTGCAAAGCTTAAAGATAAATCAAAACAACCTAAAGCTTAATTCTTTCATACCTTTTCTTCTAGATACTTATGAGCTTTCATTTTATTCATTTAGCTCAAGTGTTATTCTTTGTCTTAGTGCTTAATTGGCAAACATCCTGATCTTGTAAGGATTATTTCTTTGTTTTCTTGTTTGTTTCTCTTTGAGAAAAGGTTTATTCTTAAGGTTTGGGTAGAAATCTTAAGGGAGTTGTATTTTAAGATTTTGAGGTATAAGTCTTAAGAGAGATTGTAAGGTTAAACATTGTCCTCAAAGGTTGCCGAATTAGTGAATTTGAGAAAATCCTTAGTTTTGAAAAGCTAAGGTAGTGGAGTAGGCAATTGGGGCCGAACTACTATAAATCTTTGTGTTCTTTGTTGCTCAATTTTTGTTGCTTCCACCACAATTTCTCAAAGGCCGATTCAAGCTCCCTATCGTCGATATCGAGTTGATCCTTCCGAGCTAACACTTTCTCACCCTCGATTCAAAACCTATGTAACCTCCCCAACCTGACCTAGATAGTAGACCCGAGTTCGGGAGATTACATTAACCACCGAAGTGGCTCGATCTTTATCAAAATCAATTTTCCTTTTTAAAACTCAAGTTTACACATGTGATTTACAATTTATATTTTAGTTAAACTTATTAGAAATAACATCAAAATTAAAACATAAGTCATTTTAATAAAACAATTCAGTATAATCACATATTAACAAATAATAACCTAAATTTTATAACCTATACTAAATGAGATGCGTCTAAAAATTAAATTAAAAATAAATCCCAAACCACAGTTCATAATAAATGAAAACGAAAAATAACTCTACCTCCTAAGGAATTAAAAATAATAACATTAACGGAAATAAAGATGATACAAAAGCCGAGACCCTCCGAGTGTTGTATTTGTGTCCTAACCTGAAGGATTATCTGTAAATATGGAAATTAGGGGGAGTGAGCTATGGAAGCTCAATGTGAGTCCCTTTATAATAAACCAAATAATACAGTTATACTTTTAAACATTAAATTACACCATGCATCATTATCAAGAATCAATCAATTATAATTATTTGTTAGTTTCAAATACGGTAGTTCGGTGTTCCTACTTTAGTCAAGCAATAATAATATTCTCAAACATAGACAATCAACCAAATAAATTTTAAAGTTATTCACACTGTTCACGAAAGATATATGCACATAAATTAGTTCAATCGTTTCATCAAGTAAATTCAATCATGTATGCATAAATTGTCAAATATGCCATACAAAAATCGGTTGTCCTATCCCCAACCACTAGGGCTCCAAAATTAGGAGTTCCCCCCGGACTCCCTCCACCATCACTCCAATTTGTGGACTTAATACCACATTCAGATTCGGGTAATTGTAGATAAAAGATGTCGATAACTGCGAAAACACGACCATCTCGCAGATAAAAGCTGTTAGAGGGACTGTAAGAGCAGAGTGAAAACGTCGCAGTTAGGATCTACTGTAACTGTGGGTATGCAGCGAGACCATCATTGTAAGAGGCCCATTTTTCCTGGGCCCGTGAAAACCAAAACAAAAAAAAAAGAGAAAATAATAAAAACAAAAGAAAAAATAATAAAACCAAAGTCCAAATAATTACAGTCCATTTACAAACGGACGACCCAGTGGCCCATTACACCATTAGCCCAATTACACCCTCAAACCCGGTCTAAAACTGCCTACCCAGACCCAAACATTACTACCCAAATACGCACGGCCCAAAAGGCCCAATACCTAAACGGCTCCAGAAGACCTAGGGTTTTCTGGAAAACCCTAGGCGCCGCAAGCCTCGACCCCAGCAGCCCCTCGCGCCTAGGCCATCAATCGCGCCGCAATTAGCATGGATAGCGCGCCATATCATCGCCAGGATCCTCGCCTTTCACCTGCAAAAAAGGAAAAAGGGAACAGCAAACATGGCAAAAATGGGATAAATTTCTTATATTCTTTTTTATTTTCGGGGCTATAAAACCCCAAATAACAACCTGTAACAGATATACAAAAAAATACATTGAAATAAACAGAGAAAAACCACAGCCAAGGTTTTGTTTTATTTTTTTATTTTTTTATTTTTGAATACTGTTATTTTATTTTTTATTTTTATTTTTTTCTTTGAAACGATATATATATAATATATATAAAATACATTTTTTTAAAAAAAAGAAAAACTTACATTTTTATTCATGCCACCGTATGCAGTGGCAGCGACGGCGATGATGGCGCACCGACGCCAGAGCAGCCGGAGAGTCTGGCCGGACGAGGAGCCACAGAGAGAAATGAGAAGTTTTTTTAAGAAAGAGGAGAGAAAATGAATTTTTTTTTAAGAAAAGGTGGCTTTTATAGGGCATCAAAACGGTGCCGTTTTGCACCAGGCCCTTTTGCGCCAAAACAGCGCCGTTTCATGGCGACCCGCGTGTTGACCCAACCTGCTCCAGGGATCCGCGTGTTTTTTTGCGGATGGGTTATTTGCTGCTTTAGCCCTTCCACATTTTTTTATTTTTAAAATTCAGTTTTTTATTTTTTGTAAATTCGCCTCAGTTTTTTCTTTTCTGATTCATTTTGGTCCTCATTGATGCGGTGTGTTTTGGACAGTGAATAATTTCATAATTAGTCCCTGTCCTTTTGGGGCGTGTTCAACAAGGTCCCTTTCCTTTTATTTATCTTCAGATTCGCCCCAAACTTTTATTTTTAGTTCAATTTCGTTCTTTTTTGTTTATTATTATTTTCATTACTAATTTTATTTTTTTAATTATTATCATTATTATTTTATTATTATTATTATTATTATTGCTTTTACTATTATTTTAATATCACCATTACTGTTTTTTATTTTTTATAATTAACTTTATTATTATTATCATATTCATTTGTATTTCTATTATCTCCATTATCTTCTTATATATATATATATTATTATTACTATAGCTATATTTATTATTATTATATATATCCTTATTAGTATTGTTACTATTATTATTAGTATTACCATTATTATTGCTATTTTCATTTTTTTATTATTGTTTTATTTTTACTAATTATTGGTATATTAACATATATTATTATTTTTATAATTAATATACTTTTATTTTACTACTACTATTATTTTTATATTATTATTACTATTTTTAATATCCTTACTATTATTTTATTATTACTAATACAATTTTCATTTTTACTATTACTTTTATTATTATTTTCATCTTCATTATTATTATTATTATTATTATTACTATTTTTTATTATCATTATCATATTTTTTTTGTTACTATTATTATCATTCTATGGTTTTTATTATTGTATATAGTCTCCATTTTTGTTACAATTCTCTTTTATTTTATTTGTTTATCTTGCTTTTACTTTATTGTATTTTATTCCTACCTTTATTATTGTTATTATACTTTATCATCATCATGTTGTTATACAAGCTAGCATTGTAAATCGTTTTACATTTTATTTTAAATACATTTTCATTTCGTAACGATCACATTATATTTTCAAAATAAGCAAACATTCCGCGTTCTAAGGTTCGAAAGGAATCGTACCCTAACTTACTGGGTTTCGATTTTCCTCTTCGAGTCCAAAGAACCTATTACTTTCCTTTTAAAAGTTAAATAAAAACTAATTCTCGGGAATTCAAAATTGTCGTGTCCTAACTCACTGGATATGACATTTTGTTATCTCGGGATAAGGATTCCAGAAAACAAGGCAATGTTTCGTGTTTGGAAATTCGAGAAATTGTGCCCTAACGTGCTGGGTTTCGGTTTTTCGTACGTCCAAATAACTAAATATCCTTTTAATTTCATGTTTTGGGAAATTAAGGGACGATCTTAGTTTCGGGGGTTAAAATGTCGCACCCTAACGTACTGGATGTGATATTTTATCCTTTTGGAACAAAAGAGTCTTAATATTCAAAACGGGTTATATAAACACTCTTTAAAAGAAATCGTATTTTAAAATCTTTTCAAATTCTCGACATAAGGACATTAATTAATCAATTAGGTACCAATTTTTGGGCGTTACGAGGGTGCTAATCCTTCCTCGTACGTAACCGACTCCCGAACCCGTTTTCTTGTATTTCGTGGACTGAAATCAACATTTTAAAATAAAATGTTTTATAAGGTGATCCAATCACACCTAAGTAAAAAGGGATTGGTGGCGACTCCATTTCCGTTTTTTAAAGTAGATCCCCGTTTTTACCAAAAATTAAAAATGGTTTCGACAGCTTGGCGACTCCGCTGGGGACCAATAAGAGAGTCAAGCCGCAAAATTGATTATTTTCTGTCCTTTTGTCTAAATTTGAAAATCAGATTTGAAAAATTATGAGCCTTTTTATTGCATGTTGTTTTAATATTGAAAAGCATGTCTGCATTGCATTGCATGACCTTTGTGGTCACACCCTTTTAGGTGGGAGAGAGAAGCTACTCCTTCGTGAGGTTTTCACCTTCGTGCAGGATAGTGAATCGCTTTCGGGATACATCCGTACCTATGTCTTCGTGAGATTTTCATCTCCGTGCAGCCATAGGGAAATGTATTCCCCTGAACTGAACACGATCCATATAAGCCTATAATGAGTGAGGATTGAGGAATCTGCTGGTTCAGGTACCCTCCCTCTAGAACTAAGCCACATATGGTGATCCGTAAGAGCCAACCCTAGATAGAGTTATATCGAACCCTAGTAGTTACCCAGATAGGTGCCCTATTTTGTTATTTCTCTTGTGCTAACGTGTTCTTTTTTGTTTTGATTACATTGCATCCACATCATAGAAAAGAGGTGTTGATTCAAATTCGATTACTAAATAGAAGAGTTTGTCATGAGAAAATGGATTTCTTGATAACGTGGATTATAATACGGTCGTCCGAATATGGTTCAAGTAAACACAGCGAGAGAAGGCTGATAGTCCGTGAAGGAATACAAGACTTTATTGCCCAAGGATTCAAGCTGACAAAGACTATTTGAGAATCACCACGTCTCGGCTTTCTTGAAGAGGCTAACGAGCATTATGGAAATAAGTGAGCAGTGAGTCACGACCCAGATCAAGCAAAAAGGAGCTAATGGAGGCATCTATTAGAAGTTTGCAAGATTCGATCTTTGCGAAGAAGGGGATTGATGTTTTTGCTTGGAATATGAGGGCAAGGCCGCATATGTAATCCGCTTTGTGTAAAGAAATTTGCTTTCTAGAAAAGTTTTTCAAATGGAATTGAATTCAGAATCAACGCCTCTCTTTCTTTGCATTCATGCATTTGCATTACATCACATTATATGCATTTAAGTCCACATACAGAGTCTAATTAGTTGAAATTATAACAGAGAGAGAAAATAGAAAGAAGGAAAGAAAAATATGGAAATTGAACATCGTTACGATACACGTGCTAAGACAAAGAAAATGGATCAAAGACTTGAACAAATTCAAAGAGACATGCAAGACCAGATGCAAGAGCAATTAGCAAAGCTCCAACAGGAGATGAGAGACCAAATGCTGGAAGCCCAAAGAAATATGTTGGCTCAAATGACCTAGCTGCTGAACGGGGCGATGGACAAAGGAAAAGGTCCCATGGCTATTACTGGAGAAGATGGTGAAGGCATTCCTCCGGGTTTTACCCCACCACATGCACAGCCTGAAGAATATCCCCAAAGGCCATCTGTCACAATTAGGCCTCAACAAGGGCAAAATGACACTAGAATACCCATGAATTTCCAAGTTGGCACATGATCCAACCCAGGAGATAACCCTGCTAATCCTGTTATCCCTGACTTAGATATAGCAGAGAGGGAGGGGATAAGAATTGAATCTTCTAGGCAGTTAGAAGATCGTTGCAGATGGTTCCAGATTTGGTGCTTCCTCATAAGTTCAAAATGCCAGAATTTGAGAAGTACAATGGGACCAGCTGCCCTGAAGCCCATATTACCATGTTCTGTAGACGGATGACTGGCTACGTTAACAATGATCAACTCCTGATTCATTATTTCCAAGACAGTTTGGTGGGGGCAGCATCCAAGTGGTACAATCAACTCAGCCGTGCTAGGATTAGTTCTTGGAGAGACCTAGCCTAAGCTTTCATGAAGCAATACAATCATGTCACAAACAAGACGCCTGACAGAATCATGCTACAGAATATGGAAAAGAAGTCAAATGAAAGTTTCAGGCAGTATGCGCAAAGATGGAGGGAAGTTTCCATGCAAGTTCAGCCACCACTCATAGAAAAGGAAACTACGATGCTTTTCATCAATACTCTAAAAGCCCCATTCATTAACCATATGTTAGGAAGTGCCACCATAAGATTTTCATATATGGTAATGTCTGGCGAGATGATTGAAAATGCAGTAAGGAGTAGGAGGATAGACACGAGAGAAAGTGCCAAAAGATCAGCCCCGAGAAACAAGGAAAATGAAGTGAGTACCTTGAGCATGCATCCCAAATCAGTCATCGTAGGCCAGCCGAAGGCTGTAACCACTAGCTATCAAGGCTCTTCAAGGCAGGAACCCAACTCGAGGCCAAATGCAGAAAGACTCCAGTTCACACCCATCCCGATGACATATAATGAGCTATATCAAAATCTTTTTGATGTGCATGTGGTGTCTCCATCCTACTCGAAACCTGTGCAACCTCCGTTCCCAAAGTGGTATAATGAGAATGCCCAATGCGAGTACCGCGCGGGAATAACAGGTCACTCAATTGAAAACTGTACTACGTTTAAAAAGTTGGTCGAAAGGTTCATCAAAATGGGAATTATGAAGTTCGACGATTCATCAGAACCTGATCACTTTGACGAGGCAGTAAATGCTATAATTGAAGGAGGAGACAAGAAAGTTACGAATCCTTGAGGAAATCAAAAGCGAAGAGGGAACCTAGGAATGAGGTTTCCAAACTCTTGTGTACTTGGGAGTGTTTTGAATAATGGGACTGTGGAAGAGATCCTTGTATTTTTAGAGCTAATCTAGAGTAATATTCAAAACACACTTGTTGCCTTAAGCCTAGAGGCAATAAGAATCCTTTTGTGAAATAGGCTCGTGTCTAAAATTTTTATTTCAATAAAATGCATCTTTTTGAGTAAATATTCTTTTATTTTTTCCATTTCGTACTGTACAAACAATTATTCTTATTTTTTTCTTTTGTTTGTTCTTTGGACTTTCTTTCAAGTATTCTTTCATTCTTCATTCATCATTCTTTGAATCATTTATCTTCCTTCGAACCTACAATAGGTTTCCAGATATCAATGATGTGAGCAACGCTATTACTGACTCAAAGTCTCATTTCGAGTAAGATATGTGTCTAGAGGGATCTCAAGACTTTGAAGATTACGGGGATTGTAACATATCTTCTGATTGGTTAAGAATGGTTTAACAAGATGAAAAATAGACCTTACTCCACAAAGGGTCATTGGATATTATGAGCCTAGAAAAGAGGTAAAGATTGTAGCCTAGCTCATCACAGAACTAAGGCGAGACATCATCGAGTTATTTTTAAGAATTCAAAGATGTTTTTGCATGATCATAACAGGACATGCCTGGGCTACTAAGACGCGGGCTAAACATAAGGATCGGGCACTATTGGTCTACCATGGAAGGGGATTGCATCAGTTATACCAAAAATACTGAATTGAAGAAGACGAGATTCATATGCCTCATCTATTTCTTCACAGATTTTTATATGTGGGGCATGGATGTTATGGGGCCGATATCGTCAAAATCTTTTAGTCGACATCGATTCATCGTCATGGTCATCGTTTACTTCACTAAGAAGGTAGAAGTAGCTTCATATGCCAATGTTACAAAGTCGATAGTCATCAAATTCTCAAAAAAAAAGAGATCAAGCGCCGAAAAAGAGTGCCAAAAAGGACAAAGTCAAAAGTTTGCAGTCTGTTCAAAGATCAAATGCCATATCATAGAGCAACAAAGGCAGCCAAAAAGAAAAAAAAACAAAATAAGGATTGTAAGAAGGATGACCGAGATTTGTAAAGATTGGCATAAGAAGTTACCATTTACTCTCTATGCTTATCAAACGTCGACCAGGACTTTCGCTGGGGCAACACTTTTCCCATTGGAATAAAAGTGGTCTTGCCCATGAAAATCGAGATTCCTTTGCTCCAAGCTTTGGTTGAGTCAAGAATTGGATGAAGTAGAATGTCTCCAGTAAACTTGGCTGAAGAAAAGAGTTTGAAAGTATTCATCATAATCAAATGTACAAAAAATAGATGATGCTGATTTATGTTGAAAATGGTCCACCCAAGGGAATGTCATGATGGGGACTTAGTATTGAAAGATCTTTTTCTACAAAACGATTTCAGAGGAAAGCAGGTGCCAAACTAGGAAGGACCTTATGTTGTGAAGAAGGCCTATTCTGGAGGAGCATTGATATTGACCGAGATGGATGCCAAAGACTTGCCCAATCCGGTGAATTCAAGTTCAGTCAAGAAGTATTTTACCTGAAAGGGGAAAAGCCAAGGAAAACCCGCAAAAAGCTTCTTGAGTTCAAATTCAAATTCAAATTCAAAAAAAAAGGGAGATAGGCTAAGGCGAAAACCCGCAAAGGGCGCTTTGAGACTAAAGGGGTTTTGAGCCGAAAACCTGAAAAGGGCGGCTCAAATTTTGATCAAAGATAGGGCATGTGGTAGTCTTGCTATGCCTGAATTAACAATGAGGAAGTATGCTATGTCTTGGGGCATCGACAAAGTACTCCGGATCCTCTAAACACGTATTGAGCTCAAAATGGTCCTCAAGAAGTTTGTACAGAGAAGCTCATGCTGCGATATCTGAGGCACCTAGCTTCTATTTTATCCATTTTGAATTTGCTATCTTTGATTACTTCATTCTTTTCAAAGATATACCCCAATCAATTTTCTTGGTTATTTTTTATTAACTTATCTGTTTCGAGCTATGCTCTTGATTAATTTCTTTCTTGTTCATTGTTGTGATCTTTTTCAAGCATTTTATATTGAAATAACGATTAATGGACTAATAATACTTTCATAAAAGAAGTTTCGCATATTACTCTAGAAGCTTCTAAATAATATGAGAATTTGAAATAGGCTATTGTTTAGAACTCACCAAGCCTAAGGGTTAGAAACATTGAAGGGTGATTATCTCTTCGGATTTTTATTGGATAAGACATATACATCTGGTCATTATACCCAGGGAATGGTGTAACAGATCAAATTGATGATACAAATTCTATACCTCAGAGTGGTAACAGATTGGATGGAATGTTATTCCCCTGAAGTTGTAGTGGGAGGTACAAACTTTATGTCCCAAAAGGTACAGTGGAAGGGACTCTAAAATTACAGTGGGGCAAGCTTGCTGAGTAGAATATGATTGTTTCTTTGGGTTTTTTGTCAAAGATACCAGCTGAACAAGAAAGCATGGTAACGCATCAGTGATAGAACCTCGATGAATTATGAGCAATGACAACCCAAACATTAAATAGGGATCATTCTCACACTTCCAATTAGGAGCGTTTGATTCATTCCGATCATTGTGTCCTAATCGTTGTACATATGAAAAAAAAGGATCATTCTCATGACATTTTGCATTCATAATACAGTTAGTTAGGAGCATTAGATTCATTTCGATCATTGCATTCTAATCATTACACATTTAAAAAATAGGATCATTCTTATGACATTCTGCAGTCATGCAAATGTCGTCCATAATACATTTAGTTAGGAGTATTAGATTCATTCCGATTATAGCATCCTAATCATTTGGCATAAACATAAGTCTACAGGATATGTCCCTCAGAGGACGGTGTAGCAACATCGGGGAATTCATCAGTCCTGTCTCCCTGATCAGCAGTGGAATAGGTTGAAGATTATAAATCTTGTCACCCTAAGCAGTAGTGGGACGAGATCGAACGACAGATCTTATCTTCCTGAAGTTGCAGGAAGCATATCAAAGATACTTTCAGCCTTGTCTCCTTGAAGTTGCAGCGGAGTAGACTGAAGATAGCAGATCTTGTCTTCCTGAAGTTGCAGTGAAGCAGATCAACAATAGCAGATCTGGCATTCTTGAGGTTGCAAGAAGCAGACTGAAGAAATCAGATCTTATCTCCACTGAGCAGGAGTGGAGCAGATCGAAAGACGAGCAAGTCTTATCTCCATGTATTGGCAATGGAGCGGATCAAAGAAATCGAGATCTTATCTCCACTGAGCAGGAGTGGAGCAGATCGAATTTGAGCAAGTCTTATCTCCATGTATTAGTAATGGAGTAGACTGAAGATATCAGATCTTATCTCCACTGAGCATGAGTGGGGCAGATCGAAGACAGCAAGTCTTATCTCCATGTATCGGCAATAGAAGCGATGAAGATATCGATCTTATCTCCACCGAAAGCGAGAGGAGCAGATCGAGGACAGCAAGTCTTATATCCATGTATTGGCAATGGAGCAGACTAAAGATATCAGATCTTATCTCCACTGAGCAGGAGTGGAACAGATCGAAGACTGCAAGTCTTATCTCCATGTATCGGCAATGGAGCAGACTGAAGATAGTAGATCTTATCTCCACTAAGCAGGAGTGGAGTAGATCGAAGACAACAGATCTTATCTTCCTGAAGTTGCAGGAAGCAGATCGAAGACACTTTCAACCTTGTCTCCCTGAAGTTGTAGCGGAGTAGACTGAAGACAATAGATATTATCTTCCTGAAGTTGTAGGAAGCAGATCGAAGACATTTTCAGCCTTGTCTCCCTGAATTCCAGCGGAGCAGACTGAAGACAACAGATCGCATCTTCTTGAAGTTGCAGGAAGCAGATCGAAGATACCAATCTGGCATCCCTGAGTTTGCAGTGGAGCAGATTAAAAATAGCAGATCTTGTCTACCTAAGTTTGTAGTGAAGCAGATCGAGGATACCAATCTGACATCCCTGAGTTTACAGAAGAGCAGATTAAAAGATAGCGGATACTGCCTTCCTGAAGTTGCAGGGAAGCATATTGAAGCCATCAGACTTATTTTTTAAAAATAAAGTTCCAATACCGTTGAAATTGCAGTGGAGTTGGAGCCATTTGAAGAAGACGAGGATCAAAAAGTCAGGGATCGGCAAAAATCGGAAAAAATTGGACCTTCTATTATCTTTTCTCTATTCTCGTTTCACAACAATGAGCAAAGAGGGGCAGCTGTAAGAGGCCCATTTTGCCCGGGCCCGTGAAAACCAAAACAAAAAAAAGAGAAAATAATAAAAACAAAAGAAAAAATAATAAAACCAAAGTGCAAATAATTACAGTCCATTTACAAACGGACGACCCAGTGGCCCATTACACCATTAGCCCAATTACACCCTCAAACCCGGTCTAAAACTGCCTACCCAGACCCAAACATTACTACCCAAATACGCACGGCCCAAAAGGCCCAATACCTAAACGGCTCCAGAAGACCTAGGGTTTTCTGGAAAATCCTAGGCGCCGTAAGCCTCGACCCCAGCAGCCCCTCGCACCTAGGCCATCAATCGCGCCGCAATCAGCATGGATAGCGCGCCCTATCGTCGCCAGGATCCGCGCCTTTCACCTGCAAAAAAGGAAAAAGGGAACAGCAAACATGGCAAAAATGGGATAAATTTCTTATATTCCTTTTTATTTTCGGGGCTATAAAACCCCAAATAACAACCTGTAACAGATATACAAAAAAATACATTGAAATAAACAGAGAAAAACCACAGCCAAGGTTTTGCTTTATTTTTTATTTTTTAATTTTCGAATACTGTTATTTTATTTTTTATTTTTATTTTTTTCTTTGAAACGATATATATAATATATATAAAATACATTTTTTTAAAAAAAGAAAAAACTTACATTTTTTTTATTCCGGCCAACATGTACGGTGGCCGGCGACGGTGGCGAGCGGTGAAATCGGTGCCAGAGCTTCGCCGGAGGTCCTGGCCGGACCAGGGAGCCACAGAGAGAAAGGAGAAGTTTTTTTAAGAAAGAGGAGAAAAAATGAATTTTTTTAAGAAAATGTGGCTTTTATAGGGCATCAAAACAGTGCCGTTTTGCACCAGGCCCTTTTGCGCCAAAACGGTGCCGTTTCATGGCGACCCGCGTGTTGACCCGACCCGCTCCAGGGATCCGCGTGTTTTTTTGCGAATGGGTTATTTGCTGCTTTAGCCCTTCCATATTTTTTTCTTTTTTAAATTCAGTTTTTTATTTTTTGTAATTTCGCCTCAGTTTTTTCTTTTCTGATTCATTTTGGTCCTCATTGATGCGGTGCGTTTTGGACAGGGGAATAATTTCATAATTAGTCCCTGTCCTTTTGGGGCGTGTTCAACAAGGTCCCTTTCCTTTTATTTATCTTCAGATTCGCCCCAAACTTTTATTTTTAGTTCAATTTCGTCCTTTTTTGTTTATTATTATTTTCATTACTAATTTTATTTTTTTTAATTATTATTGTAATCAGTCCATTTTGCCCGGGCTTGTAACATACCAAAACAAAAACAATAAAAAATAAATGAACAAAGTCTTTTATACAGTCCATGTTACATAAACCCAATTTTAATAGCCCAACACTTAAACTCGTAGCCCATTTACAACAAAGACCCAAAACCCAATTACCTAAACCTAAATAGACCTAACCTACCCGAACTATCCAGACCCAATAACAGAGATGGCCCAAAAGGCCCAAGACATTAAACAGAAACCAGAAGACCTAGGGTTTCTGAAACCCCAGGGCCCCGCCACTTTGCCCAAAGAGAGCCCAATCGTCGCGCCGCAATAGTAGGAACCCAATCGTCGCGCCCCAGTCTTCGCGCCGCAGCCTCGTCTGGCCTTCGATCGCACCTTGATTCGTGCCCCAATCACTCCGCCACCAGGATTCTCGTCATCACCTACAAAAGAAGGAAACAAATAGCACAAAAATGGCAGAATCTTTGCATTCCTTTTATTTTATTTTATTTTATTTCGGGTTATAAAAACCCATAAATCTGTAAACAACAGACACGAATACACACGAATATACGGAAAAAAACACAGATTTACACACAAATACTCAAAGTCAGTGAGTACAAAAATATCGTCAGAAAGTTCAGAGAAATAAAAGACAGTAATTTCGCAGAGGTGATTCTTGTTAACATTTCATTCTGTTTATTTTTTTATATATACATTTGTGCATATAACCACCATTTTTTTAAAAAAAAGTATAAAAGGGGAAGGGATTACCTTTCGAAGACGACGAAAATCGGAGGTTTTAGGCCTCCGGCCACTGGCCACGGAGGCGCGTATGGCGCGTGAGGCGAGTGGCCCAGAAACCCGGCGAACGGAGCTCAGGCGAGATGACGAAAGACTCAGAGGATTTTCAAGTTTTTTAAAAAACCCAGACCAAATGATTTTTTTTTTTATAAAACTAACTTTTATAAATGAAGGAGAACGACGTCGTTTTGGTTAACAAGATCCGCGCGCCGACCCGAGGACCCGAACAGGATCCGCGTGTTTTCAGAAAATGGGAAATTTATCCCTTTAGTCCTTCCGTAATTTCATTATTTTTAATTTAGTTTAATTCAGACTTTTATTATTTATTAAATTAGCCTTGAAATTTTTTTCATTTCAATCTGATCCTCGAGTTATTTAAAGGTAAAAATTGGAACGACGCCGTTTTGAAAAAGAGGTTTAATTTCTGTTTTAACCCCTGCGATTTAATGTGTGTTTTAATTCAGTCCTTTTATATCTGTTTTAATTGTTTTTTTAACCCCTGTTTTCTTTTTTTCTTTTTTTATCCTTTTATTTTATTATTTTAATATTGTATTAAATTATTTTATTATATTAAATTGTCTATAATATTTTCTTTATTATTTATATATTAATTTATTAATAGTATAAATATATATATATTTTATATATTAAACGATTATTATTTATTTTTTTAGCTTAAAATTATTTTTATTATATATTAATTTTATATATTAATTACCATTTATATGTTTTCAAAATTTTTATATTATATAGTATTATATTACGTTTTTTTATAAAATCTATTTATATTATATAACTTATTTTACTTACATTATTTATTACATATGTAATTTTTATGAGTAGTATATTAGATATCTGCTTTTTACTATGTACTTTATTTACTAATTATTTATATATATATATATATATATTAAATTATTAAATTATGTATTCGTTATAAATTTTTTCTTTTTATATACTTCTTTATTATTTATTTAAAATATTGTTTATATATGTTATATAGTTTTAGAAATTGTCATACTATACTGTACATTCAATGCATAATTCTTTATTTATTTATTCATGTTATATTATTCATTGATTATTTATTGTTAATATAATTTGTAGTTAGGTTGAATTGATATGTATATTATAATGTCTTACTCAAACTATTTTTTTTTATTTTTATAAAAATACCTTTTGAATTAAAGCATTTTATTCAGATAATTTTAAAATATACGGTGATATTTAATGTTTGGGGACTTTGAGAAAAATTGTACCCTAACTTACTGGGTTTCGATTTTTCTCGTGGAACTTAACGTATTAGATATCCCTTCTCTTTTAAAACCGAAACTTACACATTTCAAATCAAAAACTTATTCTTGGGAATTCAAAACTTTGTGCCCTAACTCACTGGACGTGACGTTATGTTATCTCAAGATAAGAATTTTAGAAAATAAGGCAATGTTTTTTTATTTAGAAATTCGGGAAATAGTGCCCTAACGTGCTGGGTTGCGATTTTCCGTTTGGCTAAATAACTAAATATCCTTTTAACAAGTTTTGTAAATCATGAGATGATTTTGATTGTGAAGGTTCTAAAATATCGTGTCCTAACGTGCTGGATGTGATGTTTATATTCCTTTGGAACAAAGAAATCTCAAATTTTAACTCAAATTTATCGAAGTTTTTAAGAAATCATATTTTTAAATACTTTTAAATTTCAAACATTTGGACATGATTTTATCAATTAGGTACCAATTTTTGGGCGTTATGAGGGTGCTAACCCTTCCTCGTACGTAACCGACTCCCGAACCCGTTTTCTCGTTTTTCGTAGACCAAAATCAAATGTTTTAAAATAAAAATGTTTGTAACACCCCAAACCCGGCCTAGAAGTTAGGCCCGAATCTGGTGTGTCACATGGAAGTAAAAACCATCTTTGCGATTATTAAAAACTTGCTTGAAATCTGACCTCTTTGTTAAAACCAAAAACACTTAAGCAATTGTTAACTACTTGAAAAGGTAATAATCTTTAAAAACCTTTTCGTTTGCGGAAGCATATTTGAAATAAACAATTTACGAAAATGTGACATTTATAAATAGAGTTGCAGAAGCATTTTGAAAACGTTGCGGAAACGTAGATAAAATACAAGTATTTTGAGAGGTTGTTTGATAAATCGATAATCGAACAAGTAATCTTTTAAAACCGTGACTTTTGAAAATGTCATTGATAATTTTAAAGAAAATCCGAGTTAAAATTATTTGTAAAAGTTTGTTATGAAATCCTTTTGTTAATCAATTTTGGAAAATCTTTATTTAAGTTTTTAGAAAAATTCTCATTTAAAAACAATTCAAGCAAAATTAAAGTACGTCAACATAAAGCAAAAATAAATACTCCAGAGGCCTTATTACATCATAAAAACCAAAATAGTAAAGTGAACGAAAATAGAAATCTAAAGTTCAAAATAAACACCATTTCTGAAGTATGGCCTCCACCGAGTCATCCATGGCCCCAAGTCCTCGTCACGGAGCATTACCTACAAGGGTTAAGAAAAAGGGGGGTGAGTTACAAGAACTCAATGTGAAATCCCCTTACCGTCATCCAATGGGCCTGAACCCATATAGCATTATCTTGGGCTTAAGCCCATTTAACATGCACTTGGACCGAAACCCATTTACAAAATAGAATATATTTATATATATGCAATGTATGAATGTATGCAAACCCAAACCAACCTAATAATCCATCCGCTACACACCACCCGTACCATCCATCACACCTGTGGGGATCTTTTGTCAACCCACCCCGCCAACACACCAATCGCAGGCATTAAGCCATTTATAATAATTCGCAGGCAAGATGCCATTTAATTCGCAGGCAAGATGCCATTTCATAATATTTGTGGCTGAGCCACCAAATTTCACTTCCCCGATCATCAATATCCCAATCCCATGCAACTTATGTAAATGCAACATAAATTGTAAATCATAATATTTACATTATAACCACGATAATTAATAACTCAGAGATTTATTACAAACAATTTGGCCCATTAACACTTTACAAAATCGGCCCATTAGGGCATTATATCAAATCGGCCCATTAAGCAATATATCAGATCGGCCCATTAAGCAATATATCAAATCGGCCCATTATGGCTATATATCAAATCGGCCCGTTAAGGCAATATATCAAATCGGCCCGTTAAGGTAATATAACAAATCAGCCCATTAAGGCAATATAACAAATCGACCCGTTAAGGCAGTATAACAAATCGGCCCATTAAGGCAATATAACAAATTGGCCCGTTAAGGCAGTATAACAAATTGGCCCATTAAGCAATATAACAATTCGGCCCGTTAAGGCAATATAACAATTTGGCCCTTTAGGTGCATTTCCGTAATTCGGCCCATAGGGCATTTTCGTAATTCGATAATCTTACCCACTAAGGGTAATTCGGTAATCTTGCAACCCAGGGGTATTTTGATAATTTACCTTCCAAAGGTAATTTGGTAAATTCGCAACCCAGACTTAATTACTAATTTGGGGCAAAAAGATTGAAACTGTCCATCTGCGTCATATTGACTAAACTGACTATAACTCGAGTTAGAAACCTCAAAATTTAGATCTGTAAATTTTTCTTGAAACCAGACTCATATATCTTCTTACGATAATATTTCCAGAATTTTTTACTTAACCATTTAGTACAGTTTATTCCTTAAAGTTTCCCTTGTTTCACTGTCCAATGATTCTGACCTCTCTTATCTTAATTTCAAATATCTTACTGTACGGTTTTCATATGCTGCTCCCACTTGTTTCTATTGAAAATAGGTTCACTAAGGAATCCATACATATTAATTATAACTCTTAATTCACTTTGTACAATTTTATACAATTTTTACAAGACAGAACAAGGAACCACGAAGTCCATCAGAACCAGTCTCACTAAAATTATGATATCACAGAATATAAAATTCTACTTCCAAGTCCGTTTCTTTCATATGAAAATAGACACAGTAAGCTTTAATTCGATATCTTATTCACTTTTTAATTCCATTTATCCTATTTTTTGTGATTTTTCCAAAATCACATCACTGCTGCTGACCAAATTGTTTCATTGCAAACTATGGTTATCACTACAAACATACGCAAGCCCGAGTGGTTACGGATGCCGATTTCCGGTTTTCTTCGGTATTTCGACCGAATCACAGAATATTTCATGCAAACCATCAGAGAGATGTGAGAACACACACCATTTCAACATGTATTCGGAAGGGTACGGGATTACACACCTTATTTTGATTTCCTAAAGAACCACTCTCCGTTGATCCTAGAATAATACCAACCAAAAGTTAGCCTCGGATTTCCAAACGATTCATACTCAACGCATTGCTTACACTTGAATCACTTACCACTATATCCGAAGAATTTGCAAATAGAATATATCGAGTGATTTCGTCCCTAAAACATAATCGATTAGTCGAAACTTCAATCCGATTTGCAACATAGCCAAATAGAGATATAACGAAAAATCCGAAAATGAACCCCTTACCTTAATGATGATAGATCCGACTTCAATTGTTTGACTCAAGAATAGAGAGGGATCAACAAGAATGTCCTTTACGACTACACACTAGAACACTACGAAAGGAAAGATGATCACGCTTAGAGAGAATAGAAGAAATAATGTTTTCGGTTAAGAAAACCATCCCAAGACAAGGGCACAAAATTCGGCATGGAGAAAAGAAAAATACAATGATAGAATAGAGTCTCTTACCGATCTGATTAAGAAGAGTTTTTTCCCACACGATGGTGAACGAAATGATGAAGGAATAGGATGATAATGGGTTCGGCTATCAAAGGGAAAAGAAGCAAAGATGCCTTGAGGGTTTCAGTCAAAACAAGAGAGAAAGATGCTCTCTTTTTGGCTTTGGAGTTTCGGCAAAGAGGGAAAAATTGGAGAAAGCAAAAGACACCAAAATGCTGAGGAGACAACAACCTCTTCAAGCACCAAAAATTTGCAAATTCCTATAGAAAATTCGGCTATCACAAACCCCCCTCCAAAACCATTATCATCTTTTCCAAAAGATGAACATTAACCAATTAAAATCTTTCCAAAACACCTTCCACACTATATGCCAACATGTTCCCTTATCCTTCCTTTTTTTTCATTTCTTTCTGTAACACCCTGAATTAGGGGTTATTTGTAATTTAAATATTTTCCCATGTGTGTGCTTGAAGAATTAAATTCTAGAAGTATTAAGCATGTTCTAGGGCCTAGAGCTAACCCCAGAGCTAGGTCGGACTTGGAACTAAAAATTTCTTTTTAAGTATCTTAAATGAGGAAGCTAGGAGATAGGGGTAAATTTGAAATTTGGGAGAAACATGTCACGAAAATAAGGCAAGAGCAAAGTGGTAACCTAGCGCCCTTAAGAGTTGGAGGAGAGAATGGGCGCAGGTCGCAGTTTCGAGTGGCTGGAGCAGCGTTTTGCATTTTATTTTCTATATATGCGGTGATGGGCTTAAGTAGGAAGGCCTTATAATTAAATAAAGGAGGTTTGTGACACGAAAGTTAGGTTCGGTGAAGTGGCAAGGGGCGTGGCTTAAGGGCCTTGGTATGAGGTCTCGGGTTCGAGACATGAAGGAAGCAAGGAGTTTTTATTTTGGGCTTTTGCGTTAGAAGAAAGAGGGCCGAGAAGAAGGTCTTATAAATAATTGGTGAGGGTTTCGGACAAGAAAGTCAGCTTGGTGGAGTGGCTTGGGGCGCCACTTAAGGGTCTTGGCGAATGGACTCGAGTTCGAGTCGGGATGGAAGCACAAGGTATGTTTATTTTTGTTGCTGGCGTCAAAACAAGGGGGAGCCACGGAAGGAGCCTTTAAAAGGGATTGTAGGGAGTTTATATCACAAAACGCTTTGGCCGAGTGGCACAGGCGTTACTCGCATGCTGGTTCCAGCAGATCCCATGTTCGAGTAACGTGGGCAGCATATGGGAGATTTATTTTTTTAATGCTGGCGTGAAAATGGAGTTGGCCTGCACATGGGTTCTTTGTTCGGCTGGAAGAGTTTGGCAAGCACATGGTTTCTTTTATTTTTTTTTATTATTTATTTGATGAGATAATAAGGATAATAAGGATTAAATTAGATTTTTAATTAGATTATTATTTGATTAATCTAAAAAGGTGGCAAAGAGAAAAAAGTGGGCACAGTGTTCAATTCAAATTCTTTTGAATTAATTCAAGCTAGTGGCCAAGAGGATTTAAGGAAATTGATTGAATTTTAAACTCTTCAAAGGAAGAGTGGACAGCAAATATAGGGGCATTAGTGCCGAATTTTATCTAAATTGGTTTTCTTTTATTTCTTTTTCCAATTTGTTTCCTAGCCAAAATTCCTCTGTTCATCTTTTAGTTTCTCCTTCTCATTCTTTCAGTAGAAAATCATTCTCTTCTCATAGTCCTTGACGAATTTTCATCTTATTTTTCATTCTTTTCTCTATTGGCCGAATACTCTCCTCCTCTGTTGTTGAAACTTTAAACACCTATTTCCCATTATTTTCTTCCTCAAGCCGAATCTCCCTGCTATTTCTTTAGTAGCCTTGGCCGAATAATTAAAGTAGGATAGATCTCTTCAGATTTCATTGACAATCGATTTGGAAAAGGTAAGTAATCCTAGCCGAATGTTATTTTTCTTCTTCTTCTTCTGTCTCTCTCGATTTTTACAAAGGGTGAAGGCTGATTTCGGCAATTGATGGCAAGGGAGTTATTGACCCCTCTTTAAAATATCGACTTTGTCCAGGTACTTCGGGATCTTGAAGAAATCGATCCCAAGTCTCCATTCTCTCACAATGAGAATTTGATTCGGGAATCGGGTGCTTTGTGGTTAGTATCCGTGAGTGTGAAGGGTCAAGATCTAGCATCGTAGATTGGCTTTTCGGGATCTAGGAATTACGATAGTAACAGGTGTGTAAGAACTCTCTACACACTTTATTAATTTACATGACTATTGTTGTTGTTATTCACCTTTTGGTAGTGTTTTGCTATGGCTAAGCATGGGTTCCGGGTAAGTACCCTAATTTGTGATTGTAGATATATGATTGCATGCTGTCACATGATGCTAAATGTTATGCCATGATATATGATAAATTGATATTCAAGCATGTGATGGTGGGATTGATGAGAGGAGGGGGAGGATATTATGGACTGTCGTCAGTGGTTTTGACCACAAGATGGGTTGGCCCCATCAGATTATTTGTGACCTATGGTCATCAGTGGTTTTGACCACACCGATTGATAATTTGCGACTAAGTCCCAGTGGTTTGGTACCACCAGTGGTTTTGACCACATTTGATATATTGTGACCTATGGTCGTCAGTGGTTTTGACCACACGATGGGTTGGCCCCATCATCTGATTTGTGACTCTAAGTCATCAGTGGTTTTGACCACCAAAGGTTTTGACCACACGGTAGAAAAGGAGTATGGATGGTTAGGTTGGGTTGCATGTGCATGTTTATTAATGACTTGTGTATGAGTTATCTTACCGGGTGGGGATTACACATCGAGTCTTGGTGACTCACCCTTCCCTTAACATTTTGCGATGAGTAGATCGCGGAGATGGAGTCGGATGGACTCGAGGTGGCCATGCAGTGGAAATTTTTAATTAGAAGAACTTGGACTTTGTTTTATTTTATTTAATGTTGGTTTATTTTAATTAAGTTTTAGTAAGGCCTAGACATAATTTTATTATTCTATGTTTGGATTAATTTGTTAAACTATTTTCTAACATTAAATTAAGTACACGTGGTTTCTAAAATTTTAAATCGCAAAAATGTTTTATCGTGCCATCGGGCACATCTGAATCGGCTACAATCTGGCTTAATAAATATTTTAAAATAAACCTAAGTATGGATTTTATACACCTCAAATGTTTCAAACAAAATAACCATCTTTTACCAAAAAGATAATTCGACTTAAAAGGATTTTCAAAGATGTTTTCTCTGTAGCACACCAAATTCGGTCGTAGTGTTTGGGCCGGGTTTGGGGTGTTACACTTTCCCCTCTTTTTCCCTTATCTTCCTCCTTACCATATTCCTTAGCCTCCCTTCCAAAATTAAAAAGTCTTCCATACCATATTAAAGCCTTGGCCGACACTTACCTTATTAGTACAAAAATTTAATCCAAAATATTTGCACTTGGTGGGATTTGAACCTCTTCCCTTAAAGGCCTTCATGTGGCATCATATCCTCTTTACCAATTGCTCATTTATGCAAGCAAATTACTCTCTTATTTCCATAAGCCTTGATGCCACTTACTATCTCTCCTTAAAGTGCTTAAACACAAAATTTTTCCTATAACTTAACTTGAACCCGAAACTTCCTAGAAACCTCGTAACTCTCCAAAATCACCTTCCTAATAAGTCCAACTTGAAATAATGCCGTTCTCAAATTCCCATGAATTTTAAAACGCTTCTACGCTCAAGGTCTAATGGGCCCAATAGGTCCAATTCTACTAGGCCCAATTTTGGGATGTTATAATGTTTTACAAGGTGATCCAATCACACCTAAGTAAAAAGGGATTGGTGGCGACTCCCATTTTCGTTTTTAAAAGTCGACCTCGTTTTCTAAAACTTTTAAAATGGTTTCGACAATTATCATCATCATCATTATTATTATTATTATTGCTTTTACTATTATTTTAATATCACCATTACTGTTTTTTTATTTTTTATAATTAACTTTATTATTATTATCATATTCATTTGTATTTCTATTATCTCCATTATCTTCTTATATATATATATATTATTACTATAGCTATATTTATTATTATTATTATATATATCCTTATTAGTATTCTTACTATTATTATTAGTATTACCATTATTATTGCTATTTTCATTTTTTTATTGTTTTATTTTTACTAATTATTGGTATATTAACATATATTATTATTTTTATAATTAATATACTTTTATTTTACTACTACTATTATTTTTATATTATTATTACTATTTTTAATATCCTTACTATTATTTTATTATTACTAATACAATTTTCATTTTTACTATTACTTTTATTATTATTTTCATCTTATTATTATTATTATTATTATTATTACTATTTTTTATTATCATTATCATATTTTTTTTGTTACTATTATTATCATTCTATGGTTTTTATTATTGTATATAGTCTCCATTTTTGTTACAATTCTCTTTTATTTTATTTGTTTATCTTGCTTTTACTTTATTGTATTTTATTCCTACCTTTATTATTGTTATTATACTTTATCATCATCATGTTGTTATATAAGCTAGCATTGTAAATCATTTTACATTTTATTTTAAATACATTTTTCATTTCGTAACGATCACATTATATTTTCAAAATAAGCAAACACTCCGCGTTCTAGGGTTCGAAAGGAATCGTACCCTAACTTACTGGGTTTCGATTTTTCTCTTCGAGTCCAAAGAACCTATTACTTTCCTTTTAAAAGTTAAATAAAAACTAATTCTCGAGAATTCAAAATTGTCGTGTCCTAACTCACTGGATATGACGTTTTGTTATCTCGGGATAAGGATTCCAGAAAACAAGGCAATGTTTCGTGTTTGGAAATTCGAGAAATTGTGCCCTAACGTGCTGGGTTTCGATTTTTCGTACGTCCAAATAAATAAATATCCTTTTAATTTCATGTTTTGGGAAATTAAGGAACGATCTTAGTTTCGGGGGTTAAAATGTCGCACCCTAACGTACTGGATGTGATATTTTATCCTTTTGGAACAAAAGAGTCTTAATATTCAAAATGGGTTATATAAACACTCTTTAAAAGAAATCGTATTTTAAAATCTTTTCAAATTCTCGACATAAGGACATTAATTAATCAATTAGGTACCAATTTTTGGGCGTTACGAGGGTACTAATCCTTCCTCGTACGTAACTGACTCCCGAACCCGTTTTCTTGTATTTCGTGGACCGAAATCAACATTTTAAAATAAAATGTTTTATAAGGTGATCCAATCACACCTAAGTAAAAATGGATTGGTGGCGACTCCATTTCCGTTTTTTAAAGTCGATCCCCATTTTTACCAAAAATTAAAAATGGTTTCGACAATCGTAATTGGAATCTGCTATAACTGTAAGCACACAACAAATGATTAAATGCAGATAAACTACCGATTCTTCCTTTGATCATATCAACCCAACCCATAAAAATGCAATATAAATACATTCCAAGACATTCAATCATATATTGTTTACTTTTATCTCATAACCAATCAATGACAATCATGAAAAAATTAGGCATCCAATTTTTCCAACAATTTAGGCATTCAGATCTTTCAATCAGGTATTCATAAAACACATATAACATTATTCACTATTCAGGCAACCAATCAAGAGTAATTCAATCAATAAATTCAATCATCCATATATCTCGTTGTTTTATTCCTAATCCAGGACCTAATTGCATAATCTAGTTCTCTAAATGTTATTAAAAACCTAATTAGGGATTGATTTGAATAAAATAATAAAAGGTAAGGCAAAACTATAATTTTTGAGTTTCAGGGGCCACACGACTGTGTGATCGAACCATGTACGAAGCCCTAGGCCATGTGCGATACGAAGATGAGAGGGATTACAGAAAGACATGGCCGTGTGGTCCATATGGGTTGGCCACACGCCCATGTGGTAGGCCGTGTGCGACTGGGCAGTTTCAAATTTTGACTCAATTTTTCGTAAAAGAACACACACTTGACTTTCGGGGTCTTGTACGATGGTCCTCACGTCCAAGTATGATCCGAATTACCTAAACGGTCTTTTTATTAACAAAACGCAAGAATTAATGATGAATTTCAAGATTTAGGGAGTTTTTCAACAAGATTGTAAAAGATTCGTAACAGATGAAAGATCTAACGAAAATAATGATTTTCCAGAATTGATGAGATCTAGCTATTGGGAAATGAGAAAAACATACCGATCTTAATAGAAATTTAGGAGTTGATGGCACGAATTTTAACGATTGATGATAAACGATTCGAATTGGACTTGATCGCAAATTTAAGATTAAAGAGCCAAATTTCTAGCAAGAACTTTGAGAGAATTTTGCAAACGAGTGTTTGTAGAGAAAATTGAGAATAAATAAGGAGAATAGGGGTTTCAATTTGGGTTAGAATCAAATAGGAAATCCTAATTGTGCGTGCTAGGAAGTGGTTTATTAGTTGGACTTTGGAAAGAATAAGGGTTGTTTGGCAAGTAACCATTTTTGACCGAAATCAAGGGGAAAAAATAAGGGAAAGGAAGTAAAACCAACATGACTTGAACCTAATATCAAGGGAATGGAAATGATAAAGCTTGGCCATTGGACTAATGCCAATTCTATGACTATATTTTACTACAAATAATACATAAGCTATATTAACCTTGGTTCCTTAAGTGTAGAAAAATAAAAGGGAAAAGTGAAAAAGGTGGGATTTAAACTTTTGTTCTATAGAGATTTTACTAAGCTCTTAACCACTAATGCTAGGATCTAATTTATACAAATTTTAAAATTCTAACCTCCTAATTTTTGGGTATTACAACCTATGTATTATTTTTCTTGAAATAAACTTTCTCCATTCTTTTATATATATTTTGCATAAAATACTTAATTTTGGGTGAACCTTTATAATAGAAAACTCAAATAGAGTATGAAATCCAAATACTGGGAAGAAGTTGAGTAGAAAAAAATATGACAAGAGGATTGCGAAGAAAAGTTATCTAACAAGTATAAAAAATGCATTAAAAGTAAGAAATAATCATGGGAAGTGAGAGAGTGTAAAAGAATTGAAAACTTTTAATTATATATAAAAATTTTATAATTCAATTCAATTCAATTCAATTCAATTAGCTTAATTTTAATTTAAAGTGTCACATGTTACAAAATGATTGGCTAAAAGATTTTTTTAACCGTTGATGTAATTTAGGTAATAGAGTATTGTTTAGGTGCCATTTTGTGATTTAAGTCTTGATTTACATATAAGGAATTATTTGGTATACAAGAAGTGGAAGGTCCACAAGCAGGGTTAAGGTTATGTCGTAGCTTATGATTATGTGGTGTGAATGTAAGATCTAGCTTAAATAAACCCCACTGAGGTAAGTTTGTTGGTTAAGATTAGATCTCTCTTTCTTAATGTTGTTGGTGAGTTAAATCTTTGGCGCTAAGTTACAAGGTTATTTATTGATTAGGAAAATAATTTCAAATGAGCTGTCTCTTGGTTATAGAATAGGTAAGGAGAGATTGGTTACCCAGCATTGAGCCAACAACTTGAACTAATTTATTAAAGGAATCAAAATTATCCTGTGTCATTGATCGAATCTATGAATGAAACAAAGATTTTAACTTTGACTATAGTTTTCCCTATTGATTTTCCAAAACTTTTATTTATTGCTTTCTTTGTGAAGTTTTGATTTAAATTTAGTTTTCGATTTTCTAAAAAAGCCCCTTATATTTATTTTACTTGTTTTTACTTGAGGAATAAAATTATCACCGTTCTCTGTGAATACAACCTTACTTGCTACTTGCTACTAATTTATATTTCCAAGTAAGTTTCTATTTTTGTATGTCTCGACAACCTAACCGTCTTAAATCAGGTGCTATTTAATGGAGAACCCACAAAGTTTATTGTCTTGATTCATAGAAATATCACTAAGCATTATCACTTAGTGTACAATTTATTTTTCCCATGTGCAGGTATAGGTACATCTCAAGGTCTTGAGAAGTGATTCCAGCATCCAACCAGAAATCCCCAACTCATCAATGTTTGTAAAGTCTCTTTTTGTTAGTTATATGGCATGTACCTAGGCTGAGTCGGTTTGTTTATTATATAATCAAGTCATATTAGGACTTAGATTGATGAATTAGAATGGTTAAATGGTTGGATTATATGGAGGAACTTGAGAATTAGATACTTTATATGAGAAGATGAAGTACTTGTGTTCACACTCAATTGTATAGGTCCATTTGGTAATGTTTTAAAGCTGCATAATTATCAAATATGTAATTGGATGGTTATGAATTACAATTGATCATGTGAATGATGAAACATGTTGGAAATTTAAGTTTGAAATGGTTTTTTGGTTGAAATGGAAAATGGTATTGATGGAAATGAAGGTTTAGGTGATGTAGGTTGGTGTCATTTAGGCCATTTTCAAAACAAACAATCATGTCATGAGGTCAAGTCTTTGTTTTCATGATGAGACCAAGTCAGTATGTTGTGTCACAACAAGGAACCCTCGAAGTCGCGACATCAACCTAAGATTTTGCAAACATTACAATTTGATCCTAATTCAACATCGAGTTAGTAATAGGGCTTTCGTAAGCTCGTGTAAGACTCAAATATGATTGTATATCGTATCATATAAAACTAAAATATAATTGTATATCATATTATATTCTTATATTACGCTGTAATAGCCCGATTTTGGGCCTAGTCGGAACAGTGGTTTTGGGGCCACAAATCCGACGAGGAAAAATCTTATTTTTATTATATTTTTATGGTCTACGATTTCATAGAAAGATTCCGTGAAAATTTTGTTCGAAAATTTCGACGTTTGGGCACTCAATTTAGTCAAAAGGACTAAATTGTAAAAAGTGTAAAAGTTGAGTTCCACATGATAGAAGTGTCTAATTTCTATGAAATTTTAAATTGGAGGTCATTAAATGGCAATTAGACCATTGGTTAAATTTTTGGACAAAAATGGACTTTAGATAAGTGAAATAGGATATTTTTAAGTTAGGGGCATTTTGGTAATTTGGTAATTAAATGGACTAAAAGACAAAATAAAAGCCAAAAACCTTTGTCCATCTTCTTCCTTGGCCGAATTTAGCATAGGGGAAGCCATGGCTAGGGTTTTCAAGCTTTCAAGCTCAATAATCAAGGAAAACGAGGTTCGGACTTAGAACGGGGGAGGGGGAACGAGTAACTGACGGTTAGGTCCCTTCTCGCCATTTTGGTATCGAGGTAAGTTTGTGTTTTTAATTACTTTATACTATGAGAAATATATATTATTTCCATGAAATTGCTAATGATGCCCCGATGAGAGTATGATGAAAATATGTTAAGTTGAAGTCCTGGTTGAACGTTCGGAATAGCAAGGATACCAGTGTCACAACATGAGATAAGGAAGGTCCCGTATAAGACCATGTCTAGGACATAGCATCGGCACCTAATGTAGGTCCCGTATAAGACCATGTCTGGGACATGGCATCGGCACCGAATGTAGGTCCCGTATAAGACCATGTCTGGGACATGGCATCGACACCAAATGAAGGAGGTCTCGTATAAGACCATGTCTAGGACATGGCCTCGGCACAAAAGAAAGATCCCGTGTAAGACCATGTCTGGGTCATGGCATCGACATGTAACACCCCAAACTCGGCCCATGCATTACGACCGGATCTGGCATGTCACATGAGGAAAACGTATAAAGTCCTTGTGATTTGTACTAAATTGAATGTTATTTGGTTATGGTTAAGAAAACAAGGTTGGATGTAAATATTTGATAAAATACAACTACATTTGAGAGGTTGTTTTGATGAATCAAAAATCAAGGTAGTGAACTTTAAAACCGTGGCTTTTGAAAATATTGTTGATAATTCGAGAGAAAATTTCCGAGTTAAAATATTTGTAAAAGTTTGTTATAAAATCTATTTATTAATCAACTTTGGAAAACCGTTGGTTATGCTTTTAGAAAATCCCCATTTATAATAATTCAAGCAAAATAATAAATACGTCAAACATAATGCAAAAATAAAATATTCCAGAGGCCTTATTACAACTTAAAAACCCAAAATAGTAAAAGAAATAAAGTAACGTAAATAGAAATTCTAAAGTTCAAGAACATCATTTCTGAAGTATGGCCTCCATCGAGTCATCCATGGCCCCAAGTCCTCGTCACGGAGCATTACTTACAATGGTTAAGAAAAGGGGGAGTGAGTTATAAGAACTCAGTGTGAAACCCCTTACCGTCATCCACTGGGCCTGAACCCATTTAGCATTATCTTAGGCTTAAGCCCATTTAACATACACTTGGACCGAAGCCCATTTACAAAACAGAATATATTTATATATGTGCAATGTATGCAACCCCAACCCATCCTAGTAATCCATCCATCCGCTACACACCACCCGTACCATCCCATCACACCTGTGGGGATCAATTCAACCCACCCCGCCAAACACACCAATCGCAGGCAAGATGCCATTTAATATATATTGTGGCCAAGCCACCGCTGCAGTCAAACTGCTTTTCATAATTTTTGTGGCAAAGCCACCAGAGTCATAATTATGCGTGGCATAGCCACTATACAGATTATGGCAGAGCCACCAGAATATCATATACGATAATATAACCGGCACACAGCCTTGGGTAAATATGATCGACACAGAGTCGTTAATTCATATGTTAGGCACATAGCCCCGGGTAAATACGTTTAGCATAACGCCATAATCACGATGGCACAAAGCCATATTTAGGTTGGCACATAGCCATTATCAGAATTTGTGGCAGAGCCACCAGAATCAGAATGAAACATAATAACAAACACTTTTTTTTTTGTGGCAATGCCACTGGGCTACACTTCTCTTCAACATTTTTCCCATCCCATGCAAATTATGTAAATGCAACATACATAATAAAGCATAATATCCACAAATATAAACAACAATCATTGATTTAGAGATTTATTACGGTAAATCGGCCCATTATAACACTTTGCAATTCGACCCATTAAGGCATTCTATCAAATCGGCCCATAGGGGCATTTTCGTAATTTCAACCCATAGGGGCATTTTTGTAATTCGGCCCATAAGGGCATTTTCGTAATTCGGCCCATAAGGGCATTTTTGTAATTCGGTAATCTTACCCACTAAGGGTAATTTGGTAATCTCGCAACCCAGGGGTATTTCGGTAATTTACCCTCTAAGGGTATTATGGTAATTTCGCAACCCAAACTTAACTACTAATTTGGGGCATAAAAATTGAAACTGTCCATCTGCGTCATACTGACTAAATTGACTATAACTCGAGTTAGGAAACTCGAAATTTAAATCCGTAAATTTTCCTTGAAACTAGACTCATATATATTCTTACTAAAATTTTTCCAGAATTTTTGGCTTAACCATTTAGTACAATTTATTCCTTAAATTTTCCATTGTTTCACTGACCAACGGTTCTGACCTCTCTTACCCGAAATTCAAATATCTAACTGTACAGTTTTCATATGTTGCTCCCACTTGTTTCTATTGAAAATAGGATCACTAAGGAATCTATAAATATAAATTATAACTTATAATTCACTTTGTACAATTTTAAATGATTTTTCCAAGACAGAACAGAGAACCACGAAGTCATTCAGAACCAGTCTCACTAAAATTAAAATATCACAGAATATAAAATTCCTCTTTCTACTCTGTTTCTTTCATTTAAAAATAGACACAGTAAGATTTAATTCTATATCTTATTCACTTTCAAATTCCCTTTCTCCTATTTTTCGTGATTTTTCAAAATCACGTCACTGCTTCAATCCAAAACTGTTTCATTGCAAACTATGGTTACCACTACGAACATACGCACGCCCGAGTGGTCACGGATGCCGGTTTCCGGTTTTCTTCGATATTTCAACCGAATCACAGAACATTTCATGCAAACATTCAGAGAGGTATGAGATTACACACCATTTCAAACATGTATTCGGAAGGGTACGGGATTACACACCTTATTCGGAATCCGTAACACAATACTCTCCGCGGCACCAACAATTCGAGTCTCTTATTACGAGGGATAGGTGTTCGATTGGCCCTCCGATAAAGTACTTCGAGACCCTAGAAGTGATTAACACAAGAACAAATCTTAGCCACATCTTATTCGGCTTGAGTAAGAATCACCCAAACAATACACTCCCATCACCTATATTCGGCCCTACCTACTTACCAACCCTCTTCCGAAAGTCAAAGGCTAGAAAGATGACAAGAGTGTAAGCTAACACTCTACCGATTCGGCCCACACCAAGAGAACCAAGAAGATGGAAGTAAAAAGGAATAGATTCGGCCTTGGTCAAAAGAACAGGGTGAATAATCGGTTTTAGAAGAGGGAGTAAAAGAGAAACAAGAAGAAAATAAAAGAAGAGGAAGAACACTACCTTGCAACCACCGAAAACCCGAGAAGGCAAAGAAGCTTGGTAACCAAAAAACCAAGTTTCGGCTATGAGATGAAGTTGATGTTTCGGTTATGGGTTGAAGGAAAAAGAAGACTGAAGAAAGGGTTGAGAATAGAAATAAATATCACAAAGAAATTTGACAACACAAGTTGAGAGAAAATAACCCAAAAAGCTTGAAGTAAAAGTCTTCAAAATGCACAAAAATGCCAAAAACTTTCGGCACACTCACATACTAATGGCCGAATATGCTCCCTAAACACACCTCCCAAACCATGTATCATCTTTACCAAAAAAATGAATGTTGACCCAAAATAATCTTTCCAAAACATCCTCCACATAATAGGCCAACATGTTCCCTTCTCTTACCTTTTTCCTTCATTTCTTTCCCTCTTTTTCCCTAGTCTTCCTCCTTACCATATTCCTTAGCCATCTTTCCCAAATTAAAAAGTCTTTCTTACCTTATTAAAGCCTTGACCGACACTTTGGATGAATAGCACAAAAATAAATCCAAAATTTGCAAAAGATGGGATTTGAACTCCTTCCCTCCATGCTCTCCACTTGATGCCTTAACCTCCTTGCCATATGCTCTCTTATGCTAGCAAAATACACACTTATTACCTTAAGCCTTGATGCCACTTGCCTTTTCCCCTTAAGTGCTCAAATACAAAAATTTACCTATAGCCTAATTTGAACTCGTAACTTCCTAGAAACCTCGTAACTTTCCAAAATCACCTTCCTAATAAGTCCAACTTGAAATAATGTCGTTCTCTTGTTCTCAAAAATTTTAAACACTCCTACGCCCAAGGCCCATTGGGCCCAATCCTACTAGGCCCAATTTCGGGTCGTTACAATTCTACCCTCCTTAAAGAAATTTCGTCCTTAAAATTTCCAACCAACTACTAAACGCATCGCTCAAATCACACCACTATGCTTTCGCTGCGCACTCTGATCTTAATAACACTAATGTACTTTTAACATAATCTTGAAAATCCTCTTTCACACAACCAAACACCTAACCACAGAAGCAAGCAGTTATCTACCACTTATACCTAAAATTTTCTACATTCAATCATCACGTCCAACCAAAACATACTTGACTTGATGGTGATGAAACAATCCCGAGCCTTATGCTCCTTAGACCCGCATCTCAAGCATGCTCCTAACCTCCTCCAGCATTCTTCCGGATGACGCCTTCTGCAATAATCGCAACCCGGAAAGTTTGGACGTGCCTTAACACGCTTTACGAAACGAGACTGCGACCCAAAAGAACCGCGATCTCTTTTCTTCTTACAGTCCACACACTCAACTCGAAGTGCTTCACTGATTCCTTTAACCTCCTCCAATACTTCCTTAACTATCTGAGTTAGCTCATCAACCCTAGCTCGATCATGAGATCCCGTCTCAACCACTGGCAATGCCAGCGCCTCCCTTTCGGAAACATGCCCCGATGCTGAAGATCTAGCCTTAGCACCTCGGCCTCTACCACGTCCACATCTATCGCGTCTACGTCCTTTAACACTCATATGTGCTAAATCGATTTAATCTGATTACGAGTCTTGTGAATCAGTATAATTATTCAATGTTTATTAAACAATGTTTTATGGAGTATAGGAAGTAAAGTTGTTTTCGCAATACGCATCCTAAAGTCTCAATCTCTATAGTTTCAGCTCCTAAAACTAAAAGTTCTAGAGTATTCTATTTTGTGGAATTTTCTTACCACAGTACTAACACAATAATCATAAAATAAAAACACATACTTACTTGACTTGGTGCCGGATACCCGTGGTGCCATACTTCCTTTAGAACATGTATTTATAAATTAAAATTTTAAACGGCTTTGAAAACACTTTTGAACGCAAACCACAGCCGAGTTTTGCAACCGGACTCTGATCCCATAAAATGTAACACCCCAAACCCGGCCCATGCGGTACGACCGGATCTGACATGTCACATGAGGAAAACGTATAAAGTCCTTGTGATTTGTACTAAATTGAATGCTATTTGGTTATGGTTAAGAAAACAAGGTTGGATATAAATATTTGATAAAATACAACTACATTTGAGAGGTTGTTTTGATGAATCAAAAATCAAGGTAGTGAACTTTAAAACCGTGGCTTTTGAAAATATTGTTGATAATTCGAGAGAAAATTTCTGAGTTAAAATATTTGTAAAAGTTTGTTATAAAATCCATTTATTAATCAATTTTGGAAAACTGTTGGTTATGCTTTTAGAAAATCCCCATTTAAAATAATTCAAGCAAAATAATAAATACGTCAAACATAATGCAAAAATAAAATATTCCAGAGGCCTTATTACAACTTAAAAACCCAAAATAGTAAAAGAAATAAAGTAACGTAAATAGAAATTCTAAAGTTCAAGAACACCATTTCTGAAGTATGGCCTCCATCGAGTCATCCATGGCCCCAAGTCCTCGTCATGGAGCATTACCTACAAGGGTTAAGAAAAGGGGGAGTGAGTTACAAGAACTCAGTGTGAAACCCCTTACCGTCATCCACTGGGCCTGAACCCATTTAGCATTATCTTGGGCTTAAGCCCATTTAACATACACTTGGACCGAAGCCCATTTACAAAACAGAATATATTTATATATGTGCAATGTATGCAACCCCAACCCATCCTAGTAATCCATCCGCTACACACCACCCGTACCATCCCATCACACCTGTGGGGATCAAGTCAACCCACCCCGCCAAACACACCAATCACAGGCAAGATGCCATTTAATATATATATGTGGCCAAGCCACCGCTGCAGTCAAACTGCTTTTCATAATTTTTGTGGCAAAGCCACCAGAGTCATAATTATGCGTGGCATAGCCACTATACAGATTGTGGCAGAGCCACCAGAATATCATATATGGTAATATAACCGGCACACAGCCTTGGGTAAATATGATCGACACAGAGTCGTTAATTCATATGTTAGGCACATAGCCCCGGGTAAATACGTTTAGCATAACGCCATAATCACGATGGCACAAAGCCATATTTAGGTTGGCACATAGCCATTATCAGAATTTGTGGCAGAGCCACCAGAATCAGAATGAAACATAATAACAAACACTTTTTTTGTGGCAATGCCACCGGGCTACACTTCTCTTCAACATTTTTCCCATCCCATGCAAATTATGTAAATGCAACATACATAATAAAGCATAATATCCACAAATATAATCATCAATCATTGATTTAGAGATTTATTACGGTAAATCGACCCATTATAACACTTTGCAATTCGGCCCATTAAGGCATTCTATCAAATCGGCCCATAGGGGCATTTTCGTAATTTCGACCCATAGGGGCATTTTTGTAATTCGACCCATAAGGGCATTTTTGTAATTCGGTAATCTTACCCACTAAGGGTAATTTGGTAATCTCGCAACCCAGGGGTATTTCGGTAATTTACCCTCTAAGGGTATTATGGTAATTTCGCAACCTAGACTTAACTACTAATTTGGGGCATAAAAATTGAAACTGTCCATCTGCGTCATACTGACTAAATTGACTATAACTCGAGTTAGGAAACTCAAAATTTAAATCCGTAAATTTTCCTTGAAACTAGACTCATATATATTCTTACTAAAATATTTCCAGAATTTTTGGCTTAACCATTTAGTACAGTTTATTCCTTAAATTTCCCTTGTTTCACTGACCAAAGGTTCTGACCTCTCTTACCCGAAATTCAAATATCTAACTGTACAATTTTCATATGTTGCTCCCACTTGTTTCTATTGAAAATAAGATCACTAAGGAATATTTACATATAAATTATAACTCATAATTCACTTTTTACAATTTTAAATGATTTTTCCAAGACAGAACAGGGAACCATGAAGTCATTCAGAATCAGTCTCACTAAAATTAAAATATCACAGAATATAAAATCCCTCTTCCTACTCTGTTTCTTTCATTTAAAAATAGACACAGTAAGCTTTAATTCTATATCTTATTCACTTTCAAATTCCCTTTCTCCTATTTTTCGTGATTTTTCAAAATCTCGTCACTGCTTCAATCCAAAACTGTTTCATTGCAAACTATGGTTACCACTACGAACATACGCACGCCCGAGTGGTCACGGATGCCGGTTTCTGGTTTTCTTCGATATTTCGACCAAATCACAGAACATTTCATGCAAACATTCAGAGAGGTATGAGATTACACACCATTTCAAACATGTATTCGGAAGGGTACGAGATTACACACCTTATTCGGAATCCGTAATATGATACTCTCCGCGGCACCAACAATCCGAGTCTCTTATTACGAGGGATAGGTGTTCGATTGGCCCTCCGATAAAGTACTTCGAGACCCTAGAAGTGATTAACACAAGAACAGATCTTAGCCACATCTTATTCAGCTTGAGTAAGAATCACCCAAACAATACACCCCCACCACCTATATTCGGCCCTACCTACTTACCAACCCTCTTCCGAAAGTCAAAGGCTAGAAAGATGACAAGAGTGTAAGCTAACACTCTACCGATTCGGCCCACACCAAGAGAACCAAGAAGATGGAAGTAGCAAGGAATAGATTCGGCCTTGGTTAAAAGAACAGGGTGAATAATCGGTTTTAGAAGAGGGAGTAAAAGAGAAACAAGAAGAAAATAAAAGAAGAGGAAGAACACTACCTTGCAACCACCGAAAACCCGAGAAGGCAAAGAAGCTTTGGTAACCACAAAAACCAAGTTTCGGCTATGAGATGAAGTTAATGTTTCGGTTATGGGTTGAAGGAAAAAGAAGACTGAAGAAAGGGTTGAGAATAGAAATAAATATCACAAAGAAATTTGACAACACAAGTTGAGAGAAAATAACCCAAAAAGCTTGAAGTAAAAGTCTTCAAAATGCACAAAAATGCCAACAACTTTCGGCAAACTCACATACTAATGGCCGAATATGCTCCCTAAACACACCTCCCAAACCATGTATCATCTTTACCAAAAAATGAATGTTGACCCAAAATAATCTTTCCAAAACATCCTCCACATAATAGGCCAACATGTTCCCTTCTCTTACCTTTTTCCTTCATTTCTTTCCCTCTTTTTCCATAGTCTTCCTCCTTACCATATTCCTTAGCCATCTTTCCCAAATTAAAAAGTCTTTCTTACCTTATTAAAGCCTTGACCGACACTTTGGATGAATAGCACAAAAATAAATCCAAAATTTGCAAAAGATGGGATTTGAACCCCTTCCCTCCATGCTCTCCAATTGATGCCTTAATGTAACACCCCTAACCCGTATCCATCGTCGGATTAGGGTTACGGGGCATTACCAGTTATGACATATCTTTCAATCAATCATTCATGTCATAAATAAACATACTTATATAAAATACATTTAAATTAAAAAGATCACATATGCATGTAAATGTGTAAAACATTCGATTTTTTTTTTAAAACATACTTACCATGCTAAACTTAAGTCATATACGGCATAGAAATCAAAGAACATAAATTGAACATACAATGAACTTTTATTCACACCACATAACATTGTAATTAACATAGCATTTAACTAAATATATATAAGATCACACCTACATTGTTCATACCAAATTCAATAGATCCCACACGCATTCGCACCAATGCACACTTTAATTCTTTACTTGCACATAATTGAGTCACAAATACTTATATAATTTATTCATTATTAATGCATTCGCCAACCGTATCTAAATTTGCAGATCATTTAAGCATATATACGTGCATACATTTTTCCTTACAAATGAATCTAGACGACTAACACAAATTTGAGTATAATTATATACCTTATATCCTATTACTAAGTGAGTTTATAACCATACTTCAAGCCAACTTATACCAAGCATCAAGATTATCAAAAACGAGCTAATTATAAGCCATTTGCATCATTTCCCAAATCAAGCCATAAACTCAAAATATTATACACATAAGCCATATAATATAGTTACCAAATGAACTTATAACATGACCGATTATATACATACCAAACTTGCATCATATTCAAGCCATTTTCGCATGGCTATGTTGTATATATATATAGACAAAACATCATTCACACACACTTAGCTAGCCTATACATGCCTTTGATGCTAAATGGCTATCTTGAAAAATACCAAAATGAGTGATAGTGTGGATGATTCTTCTGACGATCCTCTCGAGCCCGTAGCTTGAATGAGATCTATAAAACAAACAAAGGGTACACACAAGGTAAGCTTGCTAGCTTAGTAAGTCTTAAGCAACTTCAATGTAACATTCGATATACAAGTATTTAAATAAACATTTCTTAACATCAAACATTCATGACTTAATATTTAATGTACCAAAACCGAATATCCCTTTTCATTGTATATACATACATCAACTTTCACCTCTTTACCATAGTTTATTTTGTACCAAATAAATAATGACTCACTTATGCATACCGTTATACTGGTACGATTACTTATTTCCTTCAAGCTTTTCTATAATCAATTCACTCATAGTACACATATAATCAAATTCCATCTATCATATGTATATCACTATCTTTCATCAATTCATTTAATTATCATCATAGCATATAAACATAACCTTAAGGTATGCTTAATACATACCTTATAGTCGAACTCACAATTTCACTTTCATAAACGTAAAATTCCATGGTTTGTTTCATACCTTTACCATTTCGTAGCTAAAGTTCGGAAATTGAAAACTCACCAGCATATAAAAAGCTATGCACTAGTTTGAATCGCATACACCGGCACCTTGCCTGCTAGACTTGAAATCCGAGATTTAAAACACCGCATTTAGCCTCGCTAGGCATTTAGCCCGATACATTCACCTAAGCACAAGGCCTGCTGGGCATTAAGCTCGAAATAAATCACCAAGACAAGGCACGCTGGGCATTAAGCTGAAATAAATCACCCAAGCACAAGGCTGCTAGGCTCAAGCCCAAAATTTCAACATTTTAAACATTCCAATACAATTTACTTAGTGCTAAGATCACAACCATCTCGTATACAACATATTACTTTCACATATTAAACCGAACATGCTCATTCACATCACATTTAACAAAAATAAATTCAATACAATATTATACCCCATATTCGCCAACACATATTTTAGTACTTTAAATTTCCAAATTTTATCATATACTATACTCATAATTAATTCTTTGGCATACATTTGCTTAAGGACTTACCTCGATCAATCGACGGACCGTGTGTAGACCAAAGCTATTCGATAACCTTCGCTCTTTCCCGATCTAAATCTGCTTTTTCTTTGTTCTTGATCTAAACACATTAAAATTCAGCTCATTCAAGTACATTTCATTTCAATTTAGTCCCTAAATACATAAATGGGCAAATTACCATTTTACCCCTAGGGTTTCACATTTTACAATTTAGTCCTATTTGCACAAAACACAAAATACACAAAATTTCACTACAACACCTTAGGGCCGAATGTTCACAAGGACCATACAAGTCCATTTCTTTCATTTATTTTGCATTTTAGTCCCCTCAAAATTTCATTTTTGCAGTTTAGCCCAAAATACTCAAATTCACTAAAATTTCTAATACAAAACATACTAATCTTTAACATAGCTTTAATTTAAAATCATCAAACATCAAAAACCTCATAAACACATCAATGGCCGAATGTCATATACACACTAATCTCAAAAATTTTAGCATGGGTCGGATAGTATACGAAGCAACGATCACAAAAACGTAAAAATTATCAAAAACCGACTAAAATACATACCCGATTTAAGCTTGAATGTTGGCCGAATGAACAAACCCTCTCCCTTATTCTTTTTTCTTATATTTAGTGTTGAAGAAATGAAGAACCAAGCTATATTTTATGTTTTATTTAAGATATAATTAGAATTTAAACTAATGTACCATAATGCCCTTTTTATAATATAAGGTTAACATATACATATAAGGGTATTTTTGACATATGCCGCCCACTACCATTAAAAATGGGTTAATTACCCTTTTAATGCCTCATATTAAAAAGCCACTATCATTCTAGCACTCTTCACTTTAGTATGCAACTTTTACACTTTACGCGATTTAATCCTTTTTATTAAATTGAACACACAAACAATTAAATTTTTCTACGAAACTTTCACACACATTAATTCACATATAATAAGCACAAAATATAATATTTAAAAATATTTCAGACTCGGATTCGTGGTCCCGAAACCACCGTTCCGATTAGGGTCAAATTCGGACTGTTACACTTAACCTCCTTGCCATATGCTCTCTTATGCTAGCAAAATACACACTTATTACCTTAAGCCTTGATGCCACTTGCCTTTTCCCCTTAAGTGCTCAAATACAAAAATTTACCTATAGCCTAACTTGAACCCGTAACTTCCTAGAAACCTTGTAACTTTCCAAAATCACCTTCCTAATAAGTCCAACTTGAAATAATGTCGTTCTCTTGTTCTCAAAAATTTTAAACACTCCTACGCCCAAGGCCCATTGGGCCCAATCCTACTAGGCCCAATTTTGGGTCGTTACACGACATCTATATACGATCTCGTATAAGACCATGTTTGGGACATGGCATCGACATCGGGATATGAGATTTCGTGTAAGACTATATCTAGGATATGGCGTCGGCATCGAGATGTGATCCCATGTAAGACCATATCTGGGATATGGCATTGGCATCGTGATACATGTATGATGAGATTGAGCATCCTTTGATATTCCGAGTAGTTCGACGGGCAAAGAGCTAAGTTTATGCATCAATGAAAAAGAGCTAAGTTTATGCATCAATGACAAAGAGCTAAGTCTATGCATCAATGACAAAGAGCTAAGTTTATGCATCAATGAAAAAGAGCTAAGTCCATGGTTATGATGTAAGAATATGTTCAAGTTTTTGTTGTTGATGTATAAGTTAAATTGGCCAATGAATGGCTTGTAAATGTTTGATGATGACTAGCTATTGGCATGGCTAACTATGGATATGCTTTAGTGTTATAAGTGTGTAAATGAGAATTAATACAAAGAAAACATGATAGAGTAAAATTAGCAATAAAACAGTTTGGACAGCAGCAGTTGAATCACTTTGAAAATTCACCAAAAATGGTGGAAATTGAATAAGATATGAAATTAAAGCTTATTGAGTCTATTTTTGCATAAAAGAGACAGTGTAAGCAAAAGAATTTCAGATTATGAGATATTTGATTTTTTATAAGACAGGGTCAGAATGATTTTGGAATCCCCTGTTCTGACTTTGGAATTTCATTAAAACTTTTACAAAAATAATCAAGGGATAAAATTTATATTCTTGAATTTCTTAATGAGTATATTTTCAAGAGAAACAAACGAGAATGTCTTTCGAGTTCTTTGCAATGAGAAAATAATTTTTAGTGAAGAGGGGTCGAATCGCTTGACAAATAAACAGGGAAACTTTAAAGAATAAATCAGATCGATTGGTGAACCAAAAATTTTGTAAATCTTATGGTAAGAAGATATGTGAGTCTAGTTTCAAGGAAAAATTAGCGAATCTTAATTTGGAGTTCCGTAGCTCGGATAAAAATAATTTAGTGGATCAGAATTCGAGTAGACAAACTCAAGATGAACATAAGTGAATTGAGAAATTTTATGCAATAATGATGGCATTATCTTGAGAACTCAAAATAAGGATTGTTAAAAGCATGGTAATAAATTGTCTATTATTTACATACATACTTACTAAGCTTTATAGCTTACTCCCCTTCCTTTCTCATATCATGTAGGGTTTTATATTAGCTCGAGTTGGAGATCGCTGGAGATGCTATCACACTATCAAGCTATCATGTTGGGTATAAGTGAATGCAAAACCTTTTGAGTATATGGCATGTATAGGGACCTAGTAAATTGTGTATGTGTCATTTGATTCAGCCAAATGTGTTGGTTCATATTAGTTAATGAGTTGTAATGCCTATTTATATGTGTGTGCTTATACTAAAGGTTTTATGTAATGTGGTTATGTGTGTTTGGGATGGATGGATTGAAGTTGTGTTTAAGTATGTGCAAATGAGGGTGCCAAATGGTCTGGTAAATAGCCATTTTCTTGGCCACACGTGCAGAGACACGGCCGTGTGTCTCAACCGTGTGGAGAACACGACCCCGGGACATGGGCGTGTGCCCAGGGCGTGTGAAGTCTGCATTTACTTTTCGAAATTTAATTCACCACACGGTCTAAGCACACGAGCGTGTGACTTGGCCGTGTGACCCAATTTTGTTGATGACGTCATAAACAGAGAGTCACACAGGCTAAGGACATGGGCGTGTGTGACCATACGGCTTATCCACATGGGCGTGTCCCAAGCCACACGGACGTGTGACCCCTGTTTTGATGAAAAAATTTCTAAGTTTTTGTATGTTTTCGGTTGGGTCCCGAACCACCTCGTATGTATGTTTTGGGTCTTGCAGGCCTATAATAGGGATGTTATGAATATGAATGAAAGGTTTTAAGTTTTGACAAAGATTTATGACTCGATATTGTATGATAAGGCCCGTTAAGTTAGGTAACGCCTCGTACCTGGTTTCGGTGTCGAATACGGGTAAGGGGTGTTTCATACGCACTATCGAAATGTTCAATGGTATAAAATGAATGTAATTGGTCGTAGTTTCTCCGAAATGAATGCGACATCCTGTAGCTCAGACCTGATGATTGGGTCAGGTATAGGTTGTTACAGATACAAGATCTAACAATAAGATCTTATAGAATATTTACAAGAGAAATGAAAGAATAAAAACTCAATCACTTTTCTCTTGATCTTGATGCTTGGATATCTCTCTTTAGTCTTGAAGTGTATTTATATCAAGGAACAATTTTGTGGATGTTTATGGCAGTTGGGGATGAATTTTAGCTGTTCAAAGCACTAATTTCTGGCTTAAAAATTGTCCCTGCAACGTATTTCTCGAGACTTGGCAAGATGTCTTGAGACATGGTTGAAAACTTATTATTAGCAAGTCATGTCTTATAACAACCCAGTTTTAAATGGTGTCGAAAAATGTAGTTTCAGAACCTCATTTCCGTAAACCGAGCCTATGAAGATGAAATATAAATATTTTCCAAGTTAGTATAAAAATATATTGAAGATCGATTACATAATTTAACCGAGAAAGTTGTTAAGTAAAAGTCCAATTGCTATTGAGTTTTAATTTAGAAAAGACTCGAGGACCTAATTAGAAATTACCCAAAGAACCAAAATGATTATTTAACCATTATTTATCATGAATTAGTGGATGATGAAGGTTGTTTCCACTTTGTTTAATTAATATTTAAATTAGTATAATATTGCCTTAATTAAACTAATTAAACAAGCTTAATTAAAGCCTAAACTAAGTATAAATATTAAAGTAAGTGGGATGACAACATAATGTCATCTTCTTTGAGCCTTCATCGCCCAAAAAGAAAAAAAGAAAGAAGAAAACTCCATTTTTGAAAGCTTGCATTCGACCATACAAATTATAAAGGTAACCAAGCTAAATTCATTAAATTTTTTATAGATTTATGATCATGGGAGCTTGATTTAGCTAAACCATCTATCAATTTGTTTAATTATTTAGTTTTTAAAAAGTTTCCATTAAAGAGGAGTTAATGAATTTGGCTTGAATTTGAAGAAATTGATAGCTAATAGGCTTAGATGGTGTTAATGACTAAATTAGAAATTTGAATTAAACTTCTTAGATAACTTCTTAACATTAGAAACTAAATTGAATAAATTGAAAACGATAATTAGATTATACTGTAGATAAAAAGTATAGGGTCCCTAATGAAAGAATGTGAAATCAAATTTTGATATGATGTTAGATATCGAGAAATATATGTATCTTGAGTATAGGGACTAAATTGATTAAAATAAAAAATATATTGGATATATATTTGGATGGGAATTGTATGTGAGCTAATATTGTTTTTATCATTGAATTATTGAACACAGTTAAAGACAATGTTAGGCCATCGGAGAGAAGGGAGAGTCATGACGCTGCTCGTGTTTTCATCTTGGAGTCTCAAAACTTATAATTGTTGTTAGTGTCGCGACATTGGCAATGATACCAATTTTGTGACATCCACTCTATTTCATCCATAGGCATGATTTACAATGTCGCGACTTAAGCTTTTGATGTCGTGACATCATGCACAATCTCGGCTTAACAATTTTCATCAATTCTCAACCCCTTTAACTCTTCTCATGGGAGATGATCTTTACTAATCTACATTCTAATCATATATGACTAAAAAAATAAACAAATAAAAATACCCAAAGTATAATTTTGAAAAATATACATAATATAGTGATTAAGTTTTGTTTAATAAGGAGATCAAGTGGTGTTTCCAAGGCCATCAGGCATGCCCTTTGGATCCTTTATTGACTGAGATTTTCAAGCTCGATTGCTATGAAAATATCATAATTCATAAAATTTAAAAAATATCATCAAAATGTTCAATTACAAACTCCTTTAAGTATCGAAAAGGACTTAATTTTACATATTAAATCATGGTAGATCAATATCTTGTTAGTACAAATCTCCGGTGAGGAAAATCTCGAACACACAAATGGAACTCGAATAGAAAAAGAAGAAATAGGACAAGGCTCCAAGGCGTGTATCAAGCCACTATCTTTAAGGTTATATTCGCCCCCACCTATCTTCGGTGTGCAAAAGAGTTTCAAGCAAATTAACCTCGAGGATACAATGAAGCCAATGACTATTTACGTTTTGCACTGACGAGAATAGTCCACTAAGCACTAAGCAATGTATAACAAGAAACTCGATTTCTATAAAGGATTTCTGCAGTAATAATTTATAGAATAATATAATAATATTAGAAAATGGAGGAAGGAAAGAAAGAATTTTAGAATTTGTTGCTGTGTTTTCCAAATGAAATCTCATTCCTATTTATAGGAATTTTCATATCTCTTCATAGAGACATTTTTCAATAGGTGTCTTTCTAAATAATAATGTCTTTAAAATAAACACATAATTATTCATTTAATATTATAACTATTCAAATAATATTGTTTGAATAGTTATAATTCTTTTTCAAAAATCAAATAATATAACTTTTGAATAATGACCAAAATATTTATCTTTTGATTAAGTACATCCATTCATTTATAATTATTGGAACACTATAAACATTTGAAAATGTTCCAACAATATCCCCCCATTTTTAAAATATTTTAGATTTTCATATTTTTGGAAATCAATTTGCATAAATGATGGTGTCTTACGATTGAACCTTCACTTAGTGAAAATATGTTAAAGTTAATCGAAATTGCATGGTAGACTAAGCTTTGAACCAACTATTCCGTTTGATTAACTAAACACATCTCACACAATGATTTCAACATCAGTTAATGCATAGTATCTAGGGACACTAATATGGCCATGTGTCCGTGTCCTTTTTTCATGAGTGATATCAAAACCAAGTCCTTGAGCTCCTAAAAGCGGCCACACTTCCACTCATATAGGTAGATCCCATCAAGAGTGTTCCCGTAGTTATAACACTCTAACATATTTATGTTATGGGTCCATTAATAGTACATTACTCATCCTTCCCTTATCATTACGGGTACCTAGCACTTTAATCTTAGGATGGATTTATTTATAGTGCTAACAATCACATACTAATGATGTACCTTGTCTAATTGAACTCAAGACTTGATGTTATACCAAGCGTTGAGTCGAGTTTCCATCATAGGTGACTCTAATTAATGGGCTTGAGTCCCATCCCTTTTGAGGTCCTTTTTTACTGCATCTCTAGCAAGACTTTTTGTTAAAGGATCCGCCAAATTGTCACTAGACCTCACATAATTAATAGTGATCACTCCATCAGAGATTAATTGTCGGACATAGCTATGTCTTAATCCAATGTGTCTAGACTTTCCATTATATACTTGGCTATATGCCTTTGCTAGAGTAGCCTCACTATCACAACAGATAAAAATAGGTGAAATTGGCTTAGGCCATAAAGGTACATCATAAAGCAAATTTCTTAACCATTCTGCTTCTTTAAATGCAGCGGCTAATGCAATAAATTCTGCTCCCATGGTGGAATCAGTAATACATGTTTGTTTCTTGGAACCCCAAGAAATGGCTCCTCCACCAAGAATGAAGATCCATCCACTAGTAGATGCATGATCTTCGAGTTATATCGTGTTTGGCAGTTATAAAATCATTAAAATGGCAGTCAAATCCAAAATAATAATGAAAACAGTCCGTAAAGTCTGAATTACATAAAAGCCAGAATAAACCAGATTATAGAAATTAAATCGTAACTAAGTTCAGTTCGAAAGTGTGGTCACCAAGGGGCTTCGCTGCACCGATCCGCCTAAGACTGTGGGTTACCTGTACAGATAAACAGAGAAGGGGTGAGTTTACATAAACTCAGTGTGTAACCCAGCAGAGTTAAACATGTACACATACAAAATATCAAAAATCAGACAGATTCATATTCGGTCCTGGGCCCATGTCGAATCTGAGATACGATTCGGCCTGAGCCCATTTCGATTCTGATACGATTCTGAGATATGCAAATCAGATATCAGAATCCTACCCCCATTCTCTACACACCATCTCCGACCATCCCTGCACACCATGTGGGGTTAAAACACCCACCCAACCCTACACACCACGCTGTATCAATGCGGCACATATTAGTTATAATGCAGTCATGCTGCCAAATATTAGGCATAATCTGCCTTTCAGAACACTTTCTCCAATATACATCATCCCACCAAAATTACAATAACAGAACATGCATACAGAATTAACAGATAAATCATGCTTATAATGCTTTCATAAACAGTTAACAGATAAACAAACATAGGCATGCTCATAACCATATTTCAGTCTAACAGATCATTTGGTTATAGAGTTAGATAGCATTATGGAAAATTTCAGTACAATGGACCCACACGCATGTGTGGGTTGCCCGTGTGGGCCCACACGCCTAGATTGGCCTTGCCCGTGTGGATCACACAGCCTAGCCCAATTATCACACGCCCGTGTAGGCCCACACGCCCAATCTGGCCTAGCCTGTGTGGCTCACACGGCCACACTCTGGCCATCACACGGTCGTGTCATGCGCACGGCCTGGCCTTCGTCGATCCCACGGTCGTGTCGTCGCACACGGCCTACCACACGGTCGTGTGGCGTCGACAGTGGGGTTTTTCGGCTTTTGCCAAATCTCATTTTTCAGTGTTTCGGGTACACACCTGGTATTTTTTTGATGCAAAAACTGTCCCGAGCCTTCCAGAACCTAAATTCGACACAACCATACCCAAAATCAATATTAAACTTCAATTAAACCGAACCACTGAAGAACAACAACGAAGGAACTCAAGCACTCGCTACTTACCCAACCTCACGCATAATCCCTACTACGGTCCTACAGGGGAAGAACTCCGTTCAACACGATTCGCTACCAAAACCCCGATTCACATTAGCGAGAGGGCCAAAATTATGTAAACAATTAGAATACTTACCCACAAATTGAACAAGTTCACAACGCTTACTTACCGGACACTCGAAGGATTCAGAAAATTACAACTTTGAGGTTTTGGGAAAAGTGATTTTGGTAGATCAAAGAAAAGAAAAGAAAAATCTTGAATGGAAGGAGGACACAAAAAAAAGGTCAGAACTAGGGAAAGAACAATTTTGGGAAAAAAAATAAAAATAAAATAAACTTAACGAAATTTTATCCCACTAACTACCCAATCTCCACTACTTGTCAGAAACCCAACTCCACTGAATCACTTGCGCGAAACCGAAAAAAAATAAATACCCATGCTTGCGTAGGGATTCGAACACAGAACCTCCACTCAACACTCAGATTCCCTTACCACTCGAACCAGCAGGCTCATTCCGATATGATTTACAAATAATTAAATATAAGCCCACTCCCCAAACGCAAGGCTTAGATCAGAAAAATATCAAAATTTGCCAAAGGTGAGACTTGAACCTAAGACCTCACACACACACCCAGAACATTTAACCACTGAAGCAGATTCACAATTATGTCAAAATTTAACAGAAACAGACTTAAGAAATTTGGGGCGTTACAACTTTACCCCCTAAAAGAAATTTCAGCCTCGAAATTTACCAGATAAGAACCGATGAGGATACTACTGATGCATCGAATCATCAGGTTCCCATGTGGCCTCCTCAGTACCATGATTCTGCCACAGAACCTTCACTAAAGGGATAGACTTCCTCCTCAGAACCTTAATATCACGATCCAGAATCTGAATCGGCTCCTCCTCAAAGGTCAAGTCCGGCCTGACCTCGATCTCCTCAACAGAAACCACATGAGAAGGATCAGACCGATACTCAACATCGAGACGTGAAAAACATCGTGAATACGGTCCAACTCTGGAGGAGTTCTAACTGATAAGCAACCGACCCCACACGTTTTAGAATCCGATATGGTCCGATGAACTTAGGGCTCAACTTGCCCTTGCAACCGAATCTCAGAACTTTCTTCCATGGAGAAACCTTGAGAAAAACGAAGTCCCCCACAGAATACTCAATCTCTTGCCTCTTCAGATCTGCATAAGACTTCTGTCTATTAGACGCCGCCTTTAGACGATCCCAAATCAGTCGAACCTTATCCTCAGTCTCAGAAACCAACTCAGGACCCAAAACTCGACGTTCGCCCAACTCAGTCCAACACAAAGGAGTACGGCACTTACGACCATACAGGGCCTCGTAAGGTGCCATCTAAATACTAGCATGGAAACTATTATTATAGGCGAATTCAGCTAGAGGCAGATAATCCTCCCAACTACCTCGAAAATCTATCACACAACTCCGAAGCATATCCTCCAGTATCTGAATCACCCTCTCAGATTGACCATCGATCTGACGATGGAACGCAGTACTGAAGTCCAATCTCGACCCCAAAGCTTCATGTACTTTTTCCAGAATCGAGATGTGAAACGAGGATCTCTGTCAGAAATAATCGACACTGGCACCCCATGTAGTCTAACTATCTCAGAGATATACAACTTCACCAACTTCTGAAGAGAAAAGTCTGTCCGAACCGGAATTAAGTGAGCAGACTTGGTCAATCGATCCATGATGACCCAAACAGAATCCTTCTTAGTGGGTGTCAAGGGCAACCCACTAACGAAGTCCATAGTCACTCGTTCCCATTTCCATAAGGGAATATTAACTGGCTGCAACAAACCCGAAGGCAACTGGTGCTCAGCTTTAACCTGCTGGCACGTCAGACGTCGAGCCACAAAATCTATAACCTCACGCTTCAAACCCAGCCACCAGTACAAATCCCGAAGATCGCGATAAATCTTATTACCGACGGGATGCATAGCGTAAGGGCTACTTTGCGCCTCTCTCAGAATAGACTGCCTCAGATCATAATCGTCCGGCACACAGATCCGTCCTTGAAAACACAACACACCATCCTGCAACTCTTCCGGAAATACATCTGGATACTCACATACTATCGACACTGATTCAATTCTTAACTCAGACTCTTTGGAATTCATCACAAAGGCAAGGTAAGCTTCATATCCCTTTCTTACATATTTCTGAGCAGACATATAAGAAATCACTATAGGCAATCTGTCCTGTTCATCTGATTCAACACGGAGAATATCCCTACTTTCACATTTTAATTCAATAAACTTCCTTCCATAATTTACTATCACATCATGATCAATTAACCAATCCATACCAAGAATAAAATCGAATTTATCAAATGTCAATAGCATGAGATTTGCCGAAAAATAATGACCTCTAATTATCAAAGGGCAATCTTTGCATACCTTGTCAACTAACACGCATTTGCCTAGGGGATTTGACACTTTTATCACAAATTCTGTAGACTCTACAGGCATGTTCATACTAGATACTAATTTCATACAAACAGACGAGTGGGTAGATCTCGGATCAATTAAAGCAACAACATGAGTATCATAGAGAGAAAATGTACCCGTAATTACATCAGGGGATAACACCTCTTCGCGGGCGCGAATAGCATAAGTCCTCGCTGGCGTTCTACCCTCAGATCTTGCAGTCTGCTCTCTAGATGTATTCTTACTACTCGTTCCATTTCCTGGATTTTTCTGTGGCCTCCCTCTAGTAGTACTTCCCGATCTTGCACTCTGAAATTTCTTTTTCAACCATCTCAGGGCATTCTCTAATAAAATGATCTTGGGATCCACACTTGAAACAAGCTCTCTCGTGTGCTCAGCACTCACCAGGGTGACGTCTGCCACACTGTGAACATTCCGGTCTACTTGGTCGAGCATTACCAACACTAGCAATTGAGGTGGTCTGAGCTTTAGAACCCGAGTACTGTTTACCTTTACTTCTGTTTGAGAACCCAACTGAAGCATCTGATCGAGTAATGAACTTTCTTGATTTCTTGGACGAGGATTGAAATGACTTACTTAATTGTCTCTTCCTCGAGTCACGAGACTCGGTCTCAGCCTTTCTTTTCTCTTTGGCCAATTCCTCGGCCTTGCACGCTCTCTCTACTAGCACAACAAATTCCTTTAGTTCTAGAACACGAACAATCAATCGGATATCTTCATTTAACCCGTCCTCAAACCTTTTACACATAATGGCTTCAGTGGATACACACTCCCGAGCGTATTTACTGATCCTTACAAATTCACGTTCATATTCGGTTACCGTCATTCGACCTTGTTTTAGCTCAAGGAATTCTTTTCTTTTCTGGTCGATGAATTTTTTGCTAATATACTTCTTTCGGAACTCTTCTTGGAAAAATTCCCAATTAACTTTTTACCTTGGCACAACCGACACAAGGGTATTCCACCACTGGTAGGTTGAATCTCTTAAGAGAGACACCACACACTTCATACACTCTTCGGGTGTGCAAGATAATTCATCAAATACTCTGATAGTATTTTCAAGCCAAAATTCTGCTCTTTCCGGATCATCATCTTTGTTAGCTCGATATTCTTCAGCTCCTTGTTTCTGAATTCTATCAACCGGGGGCTTTTCCCTTCTCACCACTTCTACAACTTGGGGAGCTACAGGGGTAGGCTGAGGGATAGGTGGGGGTGGAGGGGGTTGAGCGTTCGGGTTCGTTCGAACGAACTCCGTATACGAGGCATTCATCATGTGGAGAAAGGTTTCCCTAGGCTCTTCTTGTAACACCCCTAACCTGTGTCCGTCGCCGAATAGGGTTACGAGGTGTTACTAAACTAACCACCAAGTTCATTCTGTCACATAGATTATAATACTTAAGGAATAATATTACGATAAACCAGTCATCACGAATTAATATCAATCACATTATATAAACTAAAATAATTAAGCTAGATCAAAATTATAAGTTATTATTCATTTGGTAAGTAAACCAAAATGGCCGTATCCATCTAAATTTCATTATACAAATTAAGTACCGAACACTTTATGCAATAAACTCATACCCATATCAAACATATAATATCCATTCTCATTCAAACTCACATGAACTTTTTAATTTAATATATGTACCACTCGCATACATAACCTATAATATATTATTTATCCATAATTATAATTAATATTTACAAAACACGTGTATATGTCAAAACTAAATATTTCAATATAAAATTCTATCTAAATCATATAAACAACTTATTTTCAATATTCCATAGATGTCATGACTTAGTCTATAGAATGTAATTTGCTCGTTAATAAATCACCTTTGGTATATAAATACATAAGTGCAAATTATTACATTCATAACTAAAAGCATATTACTATCAAAACATGTTTAAAATCATAATCAACTCAACCAAATACTCGTAAAGCTTACTAGGCACATCTCATATATATACCATGATCAAACATGTACAAACTTAAACTTTATAACGAGCCATTTTTGCATGGCTTGTAATTACAACATCAAAATCTACCAAAATGTAACTAGCTTATACATGCCATAGACTTTAGGTTTATGAACAAAAGAAGTACCAAAAACTTTGATGATAATGTGATGAGCTTCAGCCAAGATCCACGAGCACGAGATGAGCACCCAAAAAAAATCTACAATACGCAAACAACCACATTCGAAGTAAGCTTCCAAAGCTTAGTAAGATTTAAACAATTCTTAATCAAAAAGGCTAATTTAAGATTTCAAGACTAAACCCTTTTTGTCATCCCCTTGTCGAATGGTTAAATATTCAAGAATGAATTTCATAGTAACATAAAAAAAAATACAAATACATTTACAACCATACTTATACTTATTTCCCTATATCATCATCATATAATAGATAATTTGCATACAAATCTACGAATTACCAAATCTTATACTACCATTTCAAGTTACCATAAATTTCAATATAATAAGTATATATGTATATCACCTACCTTTAATTTGCATACCTTTCACAACTTAACCATTCATGCATAATATACGTTACATTATCCGATCTTTTCCGCATACATAGTAACATTTGTAATTAAGGTCATTTAACGAACCTCTTACCTGCATCCTTAAATATAAACTTTTGTAACGTATCGCTTACGTAGAGCCATTACTTAACATTTCTGCACACTTAGTGCCAACTTCCCGTAACGTATCGCTCACATAGAGCTGTTACTTAACTTTTCCGCACACTTAGTGCCAACTTCCCGTAACGTATCGCTCACATAGAGCCGTTACTCAACCTTTCGGCACACTTAGTGCCAACTTCCCATAACGTATCGCTCACATAGAGCCGTTACTTAACATTTCCGCACACTTAGTGCCAACTTCCCGTAACGTATCACTCACATAGAGCCGTTACTTTAATAATTCGCACACATAATGCTTTATAACCGATTTCGCACACTTAGTGCTCGGTGCTATGTTCGCACATTCAGTGCCTTTCTTAACTTGTTGTTCATTCGATTTGCATACACATATAAATGAAAACCAATCCACTGAATCACATATAATTACATACACCAAGATATGTCCATAATATTTTCTATCCAAATATTATATCACATTCGGCCAAATTTTCATCAAGCATTCAACCAATCCATTTAAAATTAATCACATTCAAGCTTAATATCCCACATAATTTAATTACATTATTAACATTCAAATGCCCTTTTCATGCAATTATGTTCAAGCTACAAACAACATCACATTCGGCAAATTTATATCCAACACCATGACACATTCGGCAATATATATATATATTAACATACCTATCTTCTTATAGTAAAAGTTTGTATTGTAAAATAAAATTCAATTTAACTCATTTGCTTAAATCTTACCTCGAAAGTCGTCAAATCACGCTTCCCGACTATTCGTTTAATTTAGCTTTTCCCTGATCCACTCCGGTTTCCTTTTGTTCTTGATCTAATGATTCCAATTTAAACTCAATTAAACTTATACTCATTCAATTTGATCATAAACACAAAATTTAGTAATTTACTAATTTACCCCCTCACTTTTCCAACCTATTCGATTTAGTCCCTAAATAAAATCTCACAATTTATACTAAATTGGACATACACCCTTTAAAGCCGAACCATCCTAAGGATCATATAATACCATACAAACTAATTGTTAAGCATATTAATCCCTCAACTTTTTATTTTAACCGTAACTTCTATTGTACTCAGTTTCATCATAAATGTAAAAACAAAACTCACTAATCTATCACCTAACATTATTATTTCACCATTAATCAACAAAAACATTAAGCTTTCATCCATGGCCTCTCATGAAAATCACAACCCTAATACAAATTACTACATGGGTTATGTAAAGCTCTTAATAACCATCTTAAAAATGCAAAAATCATCAAAAAATCTAAAACATACATACCTAATTTTTTGACTTGAGATGACCGAATATTAGAGAGCTTATTCTCTTCTTCTTCTCTAGTGGTTTCGGCAATGAGAGGTAAAAAGATGAACATACAATAGTGGTTTATTATTTTATGATATTATTCCTCCACTATCTAATAAAAATTCAATAAACAAATTGCATAGTGGAACATGATGCCGTCCACTCTAAATAGAATTTGTACAATTGCATAATTAATCCCCACAATGAAAAAGACAAGTCAATTTAGCCACTCCAATTAAATAAAAGCTATCTTTATCATCCTTTTGCAATTTAATCCTCTCTCTTAAATTAAGCACACCAAAGAGCAAATAAATTCACGAAATTTTAGCACATACTCAATCATAAATATTTAACAAGAAAAATAATATTAGAATATTTTTTTGGCTCGAATTCGTGGTCCCGAAACCACCATTTCGATTAGGGTCGTAATTGGGCTGTTACACTTCTCCTCCTCTCTGACTCATAGTCATTGGTCTATTCTCATTTTCTGTTGGCACCGTCCCTTGGGCGGGGGCCGACGCGTTACTCTCTACATCATCCACCACAGCTCTGTTGGGATCCATTTACTATATGAAAACATAATTTAAATCATCAGGATTTGTCACAATATCATTATGTAAATACTCATATGTATGGCATGCATAGCTAGACTCGTACTTACACTACGTTAGTAACCATTTAGGGCCACATGGCCAGGTCACACGCCCGTGTGCTAGCCCGTGTGACGAACTGAATTTTTCGTAAATTAGATGCAGACTTCACACGGTCTGGCACACGCCCATGTCCTGAGGCCGTGGCCTTCACACGGATGAGACACACGGCCGTGTCTCTGCCCGTGTACTTACTACTACGCATTCTTTTTTGCTAACTTTGGATGCAAGGGACACACGGCCTATCCACACTCCCACAGGCCTGACTGTGTGTCACACACGGCCTAGACATACGCACGTGTATCTATCCGTGTGGACAAATATAAGGCAATTTACCAGGCCATTTGCCACCCTGAAAAGCAACCACATTCATACCATTTCATGCAACACTTAACATAACCATAATGCACCTCTAATATTCACAATAAAGACATCCACACCTTAACTTCACACTACGTTCATCATGCATATACTTCACACTATACTCATTCAATTGCACAAGCTTACACTTCATGAATTTCATCATAATTGAATAGATAGAACTTAACAAGTATTGGCCAATTCCAATGGCCAATTACAAAATGAAATAAGTAACATTAATAGCCAACACTTTGGCTAACCAATATGACATATCACAAAATGACCAAGTTCCTATACATGCCATATCCAAAATAATCAAACTTCACTATACCAGAAGAATAGCTTGATAGTGTGAACCGAGCTCCGACATCTTACGATCCCCGAGATAGCTTGGTGATACTACATGGAAAGGGAAAAGAGAGGGAGTAAGCATAAAGCTTAGTAAGTTTGCATGAAATAAATAGCAACATAAATGCCTATGATAATATCCATACACTACATTGATTTATAACACAAGTTCTCAAGCACATTGCCATAACTTACTCATGCTTACTCTTACCGATCACATATCACATATTGAATCCCTTTCTCGTAAGTTACTCATGTGGACCTGTATCACTTCATATAACCTTAGCACTTTTATCATCTCGAATATAAACTTAGCTCTTTATCTCGTTGAACCATTTGGAATATTGAAGGATACTCGAACTCGTCATACACATAATAAGATGCCAATACCATATCCCAGATATGGTCTTACATGGGATCACATATTGATGCCGATGCCATATCCCAGATATGGTCTTATACGGGATCTCTTATCGATGTCTACGCCATATCCCAGATATGGTCTTATACGAGATCGCATATCGATGCCATGTCTCAGACATAGTCTTACACGATTTCATACCAAAGCCAGTTCCCAGGCCTGGTCTTACATGGGATTTCTACTCGATGCCGATGCCATATCCCAGATATGGTCTTATATGGGATCTCCTTTCGGTGCCGAGGCCATGTCCCAGACATGGTCTTATATGGGACCTTCTTAATCTCATGTCATGACAATGGTATCCTTTCTATTCCTAAGGTTCAATCGGGACTTTCACATAATATAATTTCATCATACTTTCATCGATACCTCATTAATCAATTTCATAGAGATAATATACATTTCTCATGATATCAAGCATATTAAAACATAATATCATTACGTTGATTTATTACACACAAACTTACATCGGTAACAAAATATGTACAGTTGTTCTATTTAGTCCACCACTTTGTTCTTTCCTCGGTTTTGGTTTGGACTTCATGTTTCTTGATCTATAATGACAATTTCACTTATTTAATGATCATATTGACTAAAATAACCCATGAATCATACTTTGAAAAAATTACAATTTTGCCCCTAAACTTTAAATATTTACAAAACGGTCCCTAGGCTCGTATAATGAAAAGTACTCATTTCCTTGGTTACCCAAGCCTAGCCGAACATTTATTGAGCTTATAACAGCTCACACTTTCCTTCAAAACTGATTTTTACTACACATTTTATCACTTTTACATCTAGGTCCTTTTTATGAATTTTTCATGAAAATCACTTAGAAAAAAACATGTTTATTATACATCAAACTTCCATATTCCTCCATTAAACATAAAAATACATGCATGTCATACATGGGTAAATTTTTTAACATGAACCCTAGCTCAAAATATTGGTGGAAATAGCTAAATCGAGCTACGAGGATTTCAAAAATACGAAGAACATAAAAAACGGGGCTAGGAGGTACTTACAATCAAGCTTGAAAGTTGAAGAAACCCTAGCTATGGAGTTCTTGAAATTTTCGGCCAAGCATGGAGAAGATGGACAAGATTTTTGACTTTTTTTATCTTTTAATTAACTTATTAACCAAATGACCAAAATGCCCTTAAGGCCCCTTTCTTGAGTTTTTTCCTTCCCATGTCTATTTTTGTCCATCTTCAAATATAATGGTCTAATTGCTAAATAAGGACCTCTAATAATTTTTCTAATACTATCTCATACTTGAAACTTTTAGAATACCATATTTTTCAATCTTTGTAATTTAGTCCTAATGAATAAATTGATCACTAATTTATAAAATTTCTTCATGAAATTTTCACACAATCATGCAAACATGTCATAGACCTCATAAAAACCATAAAGCACATATTTCTACCTCGGATTTATGGTCTCGCAACCACTATTTCGACTAGGCCCTAAATCGGGCTATTATAAATGTGGTCTTAAAGAATTCCCAAGTCAGACGATTAGGGTGAGCACCCTCCTTAACCTTCAACCACCATTGGTGGGCCTCATCGCGAAGCAAGGAGACTGCACCCTTCAATTTCTGCTCGGGGATACAGTCCAAGTCATCTATAATCCTCTTAGTGGCCTCCAACCAATACTCAGCCACATTAGGGGCGACTCCTGTGACACCCCTAAACAACTCAGCTCCATTAGACTGGAGTCGCTTAGTTACCGACCCTCGGCCCCCAGATCCAGAATTGGGTCTAGCGACCCTCTCCAATATCTTCAGCATGGCTTGGGATAATACATCGTCCCCAGCCGGACGACTCTGAGAACCAGTCTCAGTAGCAGGTGACACGGGTGTCGCATGCTGCCCAGAGACGAAGACTCAGCTTGACCAACACTTTTGCTAACCAATATGACATATCACAAAATGACCAAGTTCCTATACATGCCATATCCAAAATAATCAAACTTCACTATACCAGAAGAATAGCTTGATAGTGTGAACCGAGCTTCGACGTCTTACGATCCCTGAGATAGCTTGGTGATACTATAAGGAAAGGGAAAAGAGAGGGAGTAAGCATAAAGCTTAGTAAGTTTGCATGAAATAAATTGTAACACCCTGGTTCTAGGGGTTAGATTTTTGGTGCTTAGCTTGGGTGTTGGCACACTTCAGTGTGTGGTTGGGTAAGTTTTAGGGGTCCTGAGAACCCTAGGTGGTGGTAGATTGCTTTGGTAAATTTTTAGTTTTAGGGGCTAGTAGGGGGAGTTTGGATGGAGAGGGCTTTAAGAGAATTTTTGGTGGGGTTTTAGCATAAGAATTGGGCTGGTAAAGTGGCAAGGGAGACGCCACTAAGAGCTTGGCAAAGTGACGCCTCGGAGTGCAAGGGAAGGGGGCCGGTGTTCGAGTGCGAAGGCAAAGACTTTGGCCTTAGTTTTTTTGCGTCAAGGGGGTAAGGAGTTGGGTGGCTTTTGGATGCTTAAAAGATGGAGAAAGACTTGGTCAATTTTTTTTAAATTTTGGCTAGTTAGGTTTGACTCATTCAAACTTTTTGAATGGGTGGAAGGGAGGCATTTTAGGAGAGATTTTAGGATTTATTTTGGGGGGTTGGAGCTAGGCCGTGTAGTATAAATAGGGGAAGGGGAGATGCTCATTTCATTCACCATCTGCTCATCATTTCCTTGTAGCCGAAGTGCATTCTCTCATCTCCCTCTTGTGCCGAATTTTGTTGGTTCTTCTCTAGTTCTTGGTGACCGAATTTGCAAGCAAGAGAGACCTCTTCTTTCCCCATTTATTTTGCATAGGCCGAAACTTCTTTTGAGCACCATTGCCAAAACCTCTTAACCTTTTTCCTTGTAGCCTAAGTCGAATATCCTCTTAGTAGCCTAGGGTGGTTGGCGAATATCGCCAGGGCGACCTCTCCCAGTTCTGCTCCATTCGGTTTAAGGGAAGCCTTCGGGATCTCAGATTATTTCGGTAAGGATATTAGTAAGTGACTTAGAATTAGTTGTTTATGACTTCGTTGATTAATCGTGTGGTTCTGATTAAGTGACTTTCGATGGACGTGGATGCGAGTACGATCAGTGGGGAAAGGAAGGTCCCTATTCCGAAGTTCAAGAAAAGAGCGGTTTCTGGCAGACGAGATTGGCCACGGTGTGTGGGCTAGCGTGAGCGTTAAGCAAATAGCCGTAGTTTCGCTAGACGTTAGCATCGAGGATCGAGAGTCTAGAACTCCTAGTAGTAAGGTGTGTAACTAACCCACTGTTTCCGGGTTTTTATGTGTTATATGTTTTGCTAACAAATGCAGTAATAAATGTGCCATATACATACCCCTAAAGGGTATAGCAATGATCAGGTTAGTATCGAGCCTGTTGCAATGTGATTACTTGCTTGTATATGAGTATGGTTATGGATGTTAATAAGCATGTGCATGTACCATCATGATTATATTTTATGTGGCATGTGCATGGGTGGGATATGAAAAGAAGGTACGGGTGTACTTCGAGTACGTGGTTGATGTCAGCTTCGTGCTACATCGTGGATTGGCGCTAACTGAGGTCGCGTTGTGGATCTTTGCGATTTGGTTCGCGTGGTTACCTTGATTGATATGGGCTTTATGCCATATCGTGGCTTGATGGATTGCTGTGTGCTCCATCGTGGTTTGATGTTAGCTATACGCTACATCGTGGATGGCATTAGTTGCCTTTTTGGAGGGAAAAGGAGAGGTGACTCGATAGTCCCCGGTGTGTGGTAGGCTGGATAAGGGGGTGTGTAGCGGATGGACCCTAGGTTGGGTTGGGAATCATGTTGCATTATTTTTGTAATAATACGGAAATGGGCCAAGCCCAATATGACATGAGGATTGGTATGTTTTGGAAACATACGTGGAAATGGGCCAAGCCCAGTTGATATGGGTTTTATTGAGAAATGGGCCTAGCCCAGTAATTGAGTATGACGTGAATGTGGGCCAAGCCCAGATTGTGGTAATTGTTAAAATGAATATATATATTACTCGTTGCAATTGATAATTGGGATATTATGTGGCTAGCATATGGGTGGATTTCAGTTGGTTAACTTACACACTGATTCTGTATGACTCACCCAACTTTTTAATCATCGCAGTGAGTCGTGACTAGTGGACGGGTTGGAGTGGATACAAGGTGGCCCATGCAGAAGGAGATTTTCATACGAAGATGTATTTTTAGTATTTTATATTATCGATTTTGGTATTTTAATTGATGTAATAAAGGCCTCTTGGATTTAAAGTACTCTACTTATTAATGTTGAAGTTTACACTACACTTAGGAATATTTTCGCAAAAGATCCATATTATAGTAACTTATAATAATGTCTTAATTTGGAAGTTTTAAACAAGCTTATATTATTTATTAAATGTTAAATGGACACGATTTTCAGCGATAACAAATTTTCAAGTTTTATTCTAAAGTCAAGATTTCCAACCGTCTTTCCCAGTGACATAACCAGATTCTGTCGTAGTGAATGGGCCGGGTTTGGGGTGTTATTCTGATTTGGTATCAGAGCCCGGTTCAAAACTCGGCTTTGAGGGTTTTGGGCCCAAAAACCTTTTCAAAGTGGGCTTTTAAGAAATTTTTCAGGTTATTCTGGCATGGCACCTGTACCCCCGACCCGAAGTCCACCAGGTAAGTACTTCGGACTTTTGAAGTGATTTGTTTGTATGAATTGTTGTGGGTTTATTTGGGCTCGTAGATTAGAATATTAGGGCTATTGGACCCTAGGACTAGTCTACTCAAACATATGCATAAAACTTAAGGTTACCAAAACAAACCTGTGATTAGGTCGCCAAGTTAAGGTGTGGCAACCATTTTGCGCATGTCTAGGAGTGGATCCTAAGAGCTCGGTACTTAAGCGATCCTCGTGACTCACCTCCTCTTCGCAGAATCCTACCAGTGCGTAGCTACGGTTCACCTTAACCAAGAGGACTTGTTCATAGGCTAAACCGATTATTAAAACCCGAAAGGGGAATAGCCTGCTGCTTTAAAATTTTCTGCATTTTAAATTTTTTCAAACTTACCCTTTGGTTTGTGAAACTCTAAATCTGATTTTGAAAGATGTTTTCTCGATTTACAAAATTACCAAAAATACCTCTATAGGAAAAAGACGAAATTACCCACTGGTAGGAAAAGGAAACTTGATTGCTCGAAAGAACTACTCTCAAAACCTTCATTGCATAAGATTGCTCGTGGATAAAACAGTGAAACAATAATTTCTAATTCATAAAACTTTCTAAACAGATTAAATCGAAGCGCTAGAGATGAGTTCTAGGGACGCGTGAGAGAGTAGAATGACGCCTTCGGAACCGGTGGGTTTGGCTATGGGTCGAAAGCGAAGTGCCGCCAAAGAGTGGATGTAGAGGAACAAGATCCGATAAGTGAAGAGGACGCAGATGTCGCAGCTATGTTACGCGTGCTTGACAAGTGGCAAGAGCTAGTAGGGAAATGGAGCTCGGAAGTCGGTGCGAGAGGCTTAGGTCTAACGGGGCTGAAGTTTTTAGGGAGTATCTGGAGTAGCTCGAACGTAGCGGAGTATTGGCTAGAAGGAGTCGAGAGAATTATGGACGACTTGGATTGCGCCCCAGAGGAAAAGCTTAAAGGTGCTGTTTCGCTTCTTTGGGATGAGGCTTATCGTTGGTGGCTCACCGTCAAACAAGGTGTACCGGCAGATCGATTGGATTGGGACTACTTTAAGGAAAAGTTTGAAGGAAAATACGTTGGAGCAAGCTACTTAGATGCGCAAAGGAAGGCGTTTCTAAATCTGGTGCAAGGAAATAAGTCGATAGCGGAATACGAAGCAGAGTTTGTACGGCTAAGTCAATATGCTAAGGGAATTGTGGCCACTGACTATGAGAGGTACGTCCGGTTTGAAGATGGATTGCGAGATGAGCTTGAGTCTTGATCGCTCCGCAGAGGGAAAGAGACTTCGCGGTGCTAGTGGAGAAAGCTCGTATAGCCAGAAGTTAAGAGGACGGTAAGGGAAACCGAGGAAAGAGTAGGAATGAGAATAAGAGAAGTATTGGACCATCGGCATCGTTTGGTAATGTCCGTAAAAGACCAAAGATCGAGAATCCCGTAAGTGCACTTGTACCAAAGGATCGGAATCGTTCTTGTGCTCGATGTGGAAGACCTCACACAGGAGAGTCTTTGGGGAAATAGTAAAGAATGTTTTCGGTGTGGATCTAAGGCACATCTGGTTAAGAATTGCCCTCAAGCGACGAGGGTCGTGGTTCAAGTCATGGAAGGAATGGTTCTAGTCGGAGTCAACCAAGGATGTGATGCTAGGTAAGCTCCTTTGCTTCCGGTACTTGCGTTAATTGCTTTGTTTGTTTATGAGTTAGCCTTTCCTGTGTTGCTAAGAGAGGCGTCTCGAATTTTGAGCGCGAATTTGGAGATTGTGTAGGTACGATAGCCTTAGTAAGATCAGAGTGCGCAGCGTAAGCGTAAGGTGGTAAAATAGGTTGTATGGACGTTTGTTAGTAAAGTAATTTCGAGGACGAAATTATTTTAAGGAGGGTAGAATTGTAACACCCTGGTTCTAGGGGTTAGATTTTTGGTGCTTAGCTTGGGTGTTGGCACACTTCAGTGTGTGGTTGGGTAAGTTTTAGGGGTCCTGAGAACCCTAGGTGGTGGTAGATTGCTTTGGTAAATTTTTAGTTTTAGGGGCTAGTAGGGGGAGTTTGGATGGAGAGGGCTTTAAGAGAATTTTTGGTGGGGTTTTAGCATAAGAATTGGGCTGGTAAAGTGGCAAGGGAGACGCCACTAAGAGCTTGGCAAAGTGACGCCTCAGGTGCAAGGGAAGGGGGGGCCAGTGTTCGAGCTGCGAAGGCAGCACTTTGGCCTTAGTTTTTGCGTCAAGGGGGGTAAGGAGTTGGGTGGCTTTTGGATGCTTAAAAGATGGAGAAAGACTTGGTCAATTTTTTTTAAATTTTGGCTAGTTAGGTTTGACTCATTCAAACTTTTTGAATGGGTGGAAGGGAGGCATTTTAGGAGAGATTTTAGGATTTATTTTGGGGGGGTTGGAGCTAGGCCGTGTAGTATAAATAGGGGGAGGGGAGATGCTCATTTCATTCACCATCTGCTCATCATTTCCTTGTAGCCGAAGTGCATTCTCTCATCTCCCTCTTGTGCCGAATTTTGTTGGTTCTTCTCTAGTTGCTGTGGCCGAATTTGCAAGCAAGAGAGAACCTCTTCTTTCCCCATTTATTTTGCATAGGCCGAAACTTCTTTTGAACACCATTGCCGAAACCTCTTAACCTTTTTCCTTGTAGCCTAAGTCGAATATCCTCTTAGTAGCCTAGGGTGGTTGGCGAATATCGCCAAGGCGACCTCTCCCGCCTCTGCTCCATTCGGTTTAAGGGAAGCCTTCGGGATCTCAGATTATTTCGGTAAGGATATTAGTAAGTGACTTAGAATTAGTTGTTTATGACTTCGTTGATTAATCGTGTGGTTCTGATTAAGTGACTTTCGATGGACGTGGATGCGAGTACCAGTCAGAGTGGGAAAGGGAAGGTCCCTATTCCGAAGTTCAAGAAAAGAGCGGTTTCTGCTGTACGAGATTGGCCACCAGGGTGTGGGCCAGCAGCAGAAAGCGTTAAGCAAATAGCCGTAGTTTCGCTAGACGTTAGCATCGAGGATCGAGAGTCTAGAACTCCTAGTAGTAAGGTGTGTAACTAACCCACTGTTTCCGGGTTTTTATGTGTTATATGTTTTGCTAACAAGTGCAGTAATAAATGTGCCATATATATACCCCTAAAGGGTATAGCAATGATCAGGTTAGTATCGAGCCTGTTGCAATGTGATTACTTGCTTGTATATGAGTATGGTTATGGATGTTAATAAGCATGTGCATGTACCATCATGATTATATTTTATGTGGCATGTGCATGGGTGGTGTAACAACCCAAACCCGGCCCAAACATTACGACCGAATTTGATTTGCTACGGAGAAAAACTTTTTGAACACCATCTAGAACCAATTCAAGATTCATTGAAAACCCCTTGTTTTTGGTTATCTTGCCAAAACTACACTTGGATTTAAGTTGGAAGTTTAATTAAGTCCGGTTATTATACAAATTTCAAGTGTGCCCGATGGCACGATAAAACATTTTCGTGTTAATTTAAGAAAACATGTGATTTCAGTTCAATTTTAATAATATAGTTTAAAGTGAATATCCAACATATATATATAAAAAACACAAATAAAGTTTATGGAGGCCTTATTACAACCAAAATAAAAATAACCAAATTTAAAGTTCTATAAATTTAAATCCACCGCATGGCCACCTCGAGTCCAACCTCTCCTCAACCGCCATTTACGAGTCACCTGAAAAATGTTAAAGGAGAAGGTGAGTCACCAAGACTCAATATGTAACCCTTCCCCGTTTTTAAAGAAAAACAACATTTCATACACAACATATATCAGTTAACATGCAGAGTATCGTGTGCCCAACCTAGCCAGCCAAACGCCTTTGTCTACCCCATGTGGTACCAAACCACTGGTGACCGTAGTCACGATCTGTTACCAAAACACTGGTGGTGCCAAACCACTGGTGAAGTATAGTCACAATGTGTTACCAAAACACTGGTGTCCGTAGACACAAATCGGGTGATGGGGCCAACCCATCATGTGATACCAAATCACTGGCAGACGATCCCATATCTCAAGTGGGGCCAACCCACGGTGGTGTTAACCACGAGGACAAGTCGCTATGAGGTACCAAACCTCTGGAGGTACCAAACCTCGGTGACATATAGTCACGAGTGTGTTACCAAAACACCGTGCTGCTCACGACGAAACATCACTGCCCCCTCCTCTCATATAGCCCATAGTAGGTAAACAGTTAACAACAGATCTCATGCATTTATCACATGTATCAATAAGCCATGCTTCCCAAAAGCATTGAAGTAATCTCATATTAACAGAGACTTACCGGGATCCTCACTTGTACCGTTAAGGTACCAATCCGCATCTACATCAAGCAGATTTACATACAAAATATATATATACAACACAACATTAACTGCTATACGTGTGTATGTACACACCTGTCACCCCCGAATAATCTAAATCCCGAATGAAGAAGTCGGCCACCTTAGATCCCCTAGCCCCTATATTCGGCCAAGATAGTGTTAGTGATATGGGCCATTCGGCCAAACCAAATAATCCTTTTAGGGTTATTGCTTGAACCCGAATCCTTACCTACTCGCTTTGAATACTAGTCTCAAAGACCCAAATCACGAATCTGGTTCACACATTAGAATCGGTCAATGGACAATGTCAGTAGCCTTCGGCTTTAATCGAATACCAACTAAATGAAATCTTCTTACCACTACTACCAAAACCGATTGCTAGAGATTAGGGCTTGGGTCAACTGCTTCACAATCTTGGGGTACCTAGCAGAGATCAATTCCCGAAAGCATTTAGAAACCCTGATTACCATTGCCGAAATCGGCACTTATCCCTCCCCCCTAATAGAAATCGACAAAAACACAGAGGAGGAGAAAGATGGCATTCGGCCATACCTACCTTCACCAATCGTTTGAAAAAGAAATCCCGAAGAGACTTATGTTACTCCTAATATTCGGCCAAAGTGCTTTTAGATAGGAGAAGGGAATTTCGGCACAAGGTAGGGAGTAGATTCGGCTAATAGAGAAAAAGAAGAGAAGGGGAAAAGAAAGTAGGGATTCGACGAAGAAAGGGTAGAGAGAGTTTCGGTTTTGAGAAAAGATGAAAAAGAAGGAAAAGGGGTGGAAGGTGAGAAAATGCCTAGCCGAAATTGTCAAGTAAGAGACTAAGAGAATTCGGCCTCCCCCTCTACATAGTTCCCTTGCCGATTACTCCTCTCCAACAAGGAGTCCTAGATTCGCCAACACCTGAATTACTCTTGGCCAATTGTTTAAAATCATTCAAAAGAGTTTGAATTAATCAGTTCCTACTTTTTCTCTCTGCCAACTTTTAAACAAATATTCAAATAAAATCCAAATAAAATCCTTATTATCCCGAAGTGTTTGAATTGAGCATTTCTCTCTCTTTTGCCGTCCAAAATAAAGAGCAAAAAGGAGGATTTTGTGACTCGAACCAAGGCTCTCCCTTGCTCCTTGGTGGCGTCACATGCTAGCTCTTAAGTGGGCTTGCTTGCCACTTATCCAAGGCCCAATTAGTGTCAGATTACACCCATTTATTCTTATAACACCCCTCTTGTTAAGGCTCCCTTCTTTTAAAATTAAAAACTGAAATTTTCCTATCAAACCGGGCACACTCAAAGCCTTAAATTAAGCTCTATTATTCCATTAATAATATCACAAATAGCTTTATAACAAGAAAATAATCAAATTCCAAATAACCCCATATTTGGGATGTTCTGCTTCTACCCCCTTAAAATAAATTTCATCCTCAAAATTCCTTGATCAAAAGAGATGGGGGTATTGCTTTGCCGCATCACCTCCTCGGGCTCCCACGTAGCTTCTTCCACTCCGTGGTTCCGCCATAACACTTTCACTAAAGGCACTGCCTTCTTACGTAGAACCTTCACATCTCGGTCTACAATCTGAACCAGTTCTTCTTCAAAAGATAAATCCGAACTCACCTCAATCTCCGCTTTTTTACAACGTGGCGAAGGATCTCGACCGATACTGCCTCAAAGATTGACACATGAAATACGTCATGAATCTGATTCGATTCCCGCGGCTCTTGGCGATAAGCTACCGGTCCTACTTGTTTTACAACTGTATATGGCCCGATGAACCTTGGGCTTAACTTCCCTTTCCGTCCAAATCTCAACACCTTTTTCCAAGGCGACACTTTCAGAAAGACTTTGTCTCCCACAAAGATACTCCATTTCCTTGCGTTTGAGATCGGCATAAGACTTCGCCTATCCGATGCTTCCTTGAGACGAGACCGAATCACCTTGACTTTGTCCTCGCCTCTCGTTACCAATTCTGGACCTGAACTTGTCGTTCTCCCAACTCCGCCCAACATGTAGGAGTACGACACTTTCGTCCATATAGGGCCTCGTATGGAGCCATTTGAATACTCGCTTGATAACTATTGTTATAAGCGAATTCCGCTAATGGTAGGTACTCCTCCCAACTACCACTAAAATCCAAGACACGACCTCTTAACATGTCTTCTAAAATCAGTATCACCCTTTCCGATCGTCCGCCGTCGATTTGTGGATGGAAAGCCGTCTTCAAAAATCTAGCAGTGTACCCAAAGCTTGATGCAACGCTTTCCAAAACCTTGACGTGAATCGGGATCCCTATCCGAGATAATCGATCTTGGCACACCATGCAACCTCACTATTTCACCCACATACGCCTTCGCTTAGCTTCGGAGTGAGTAATCCATTCTCACCGGCATGAAGTGAGCCGATTTAGTCGAGCGATCCACAATTACCCAAGCGCATCCTTCTTGGTGGGCGTAAGGGGTAGCCCACTAACAAAATCCATGGTGATCCTCTCCCATTTCCATTGAGGGATCTTTATCGGTTGGAGTAATCCCGATGGTAACTGATGTTCAGCCTTAACCTGCTGGCATGTCAAACACTTTCCTACCAACTCCGTTATCTCACGCTTCAACCCTGGCCACCAGAACTGTTTCCGCAAATCTCCATACATCTTGCTTCCCCCAGGATGCATAGCGTATGGGCTGCTATGTGCATCTTGGAGAATTTTCTGCCTTAATTCTGTATCCTTTGGCATACATACTCGTCCTTGAAAACAAAGCACTCCATCACTAGACAAACTGTACCCTTCCAAGCCACCATCCTGAACTTGTACCCTCTTAGCGCTCAAGCCTTCATCCACTAACTGCTTTTCCTTAATCTCCTCAATCCAAGTCGGCTTTATTTGAAGTTCTGCCAAAAGACTCCCATCATCATACAGACTTAACCGAGCGAACATTGCTCTTAAGTCCGTCACCACCTTCCGGCTCAATGCGTCAGCTACCACATTAGCCTTACCCGGATGGTACTCGATTGAACAATCGTAGTCCTTTAGTAGTTCAATCCACCGACGCTGTCTCAGGTTCAGATCCTTCTGAGTCAGGAGATACCTCAAGCTTTTGTGATCCGTGTAGACTATCGACTTCTCCCCATACAGGTAATGTCTCCATATCTTCAGAGCGAAGACGACCGCCGCTAACTCCAAGTCGTGAGTTGGGTAGTTAACCTCATGCGGTCTTAACTGACGGGATGCATAGGCTACTACCTTCCCATCCTTCATCAACACACATCCCAAACCGGTGTGAGATGCATCACAATAGACGGTGAATAACTTTCCCCGCTTGTTGCACTGGCCCGGGCTTCCGTCGAAATTTTCCTTAACCTATCAAAGCTTTCTTGCTCGCTTCTCCGTCCATACAAATGGAACACCTTTCCTTAGTAACTTGGTCAACGGGCATTTGCTATTAGAGAGAATCCTTCCACGAATCTCCGATAGTACCGCTAAACCCGAGAAAACTTCGTATTTCACCACCGACCTAGGTGGTTTCCACTCCAATCTTGCTTCAATCTTGCGAGGGTCTACCCTAATTCCTTGGTGACACTACATGACCTAAGAAAGCCACTTCCTAAGCCAAAATTCACACTTACCGAATTTGGCATATAAGCTCGCTTCCCCTCAATACTTGCGAACTATCCGTAAATGCTTGTCATGCTCCTCTTACGTCTTTGAATAAACCAATATGTCGATCTATGAACACCACGCACGAATCTGGTCCAAATCTTCTTTGGAATACTCTATTCATCAAGTCCATAAATGCCGCCGGCGCATTAGTCAACCCGAATGGCATCACCAAGAACTCGAAATGCCCATACCGAGTTCGGAATGCCGTTTTGTGAACGTCAGCCTCCTTCACCTTAAGTTGATGATATCCTGACCTAAGGTCTATCTTCGAAAACACCGAGGCACCCTTCAGTTGATCAAACAAGTCGTCAATCCGAGGCAACGGATACTTGTTCTTGATCGTTAACTTATTTAACTGACGGTAGTCGATGCACATCCGCATAGAACCGTCCTTCTTCTTGACAAACAACACCGGCGCTCCCCACGGAGATATACTTGGTCGTATAAACCCTCTATCCAAGAGCTCCTGAATTTGAGCCTTTAGCTCCACCAACTCCTTTGGTGCCATTCGGTATGGTGCTATGGACACAGGTGCCGTTCCAGGTAGCAAGTCTATACCGAATTCGACTTCCCGATCCGGAGGCAGACCCGGAAGTTCTTCTGGGAACACATCAGCAAATTCCCCAACCGTTCGGACCTTTTCAATTACTAACCCCTTAGCTTCCAAAGCACAGATTTGAACCAAATACGCCTCACAACCCTTCTTGACCATCTTTTCAGCCTTCAAGGCAGTCACTACATTGGCTAGATAATTCCTTCTATCTCCTATCATAACCACTTCATCACCTTCAGCCGTCTTAAGGACCATGCGCTTAGCCGCGCAATCCAAACTCGCTTGGTACTTAACCAACCAATCCATACCAAGGATCAAATCGAACTCCCCAACGGTAGTTCCATTAGATCGACTACAAATACTACCCCTTGAAGTTCTAGGGGTACGCCTCTATAAAGTCTATCTACGACTACGGAGTGACCTAAGGGGCTAACTACAGTCATCTCCCTAGAAGCCGTTTCAGAGTTTAGGTCCATAATTCCTACCACACTACTAGCAATGTACGAGTGCGTCGAGCCCACATCAATCAATGCAACATAAGGAAAATGAAAATTAGAAACGTGCGGTTATGACATCCGGTGCGTCACCTTCCTCGCGACACCTCATTGCGTAAACCAAGCCAGCCGCCTAGCCTCTGTGTTGCTGAACCTCGCGCCTTGAGTTCCACGACCTCGGTTAGGACCGTTGTTTCCTCTTCCATTACCACGACCCTCTGCGGTCCTACATTTCTATCCTCGAGCACGGTTACGCCTCTCTCGCTTCTTCTTAGCTAGTTTCGGGGGACAATCTCGGCGCGATGCTCCAAAGATCCACACTCAAAACATCCTTTGTCACCGGTCCAACAACCTCCCCAATGGGTCTTTCCACAGCGATTGCACCGCGAGTCGGCCTCGATTAGCGATCGTGGGCCTTGTCGCTTTACTGATTGGGCCCACCAGCCTAGCCTTTTCTCGAGCACTACCGCTTGATCCAAATGACCCAAAACTTCTCTTACGATTGTTCTTACTATCGCTCTGCCTCCACGACCTCCTTGATCCCTTCGGCTACCTTAGCCTTCTCCACTAGGGATGAGAACTCACGAACTGCCTGCGGGGCAATCGGTAATCTTAAATCATCTCGGTCCGTCCTCAAAGCGGACACACAAATCATGTTCGATGGACACGATGCCTCTCGCATACCTACTCGGCCTTAGAAATTCCGCCTCATATTCAGAAACACGGACTTAGTTCCTTGCACTAATCCCGGAAAAGCCTTTCTGCGCATCGGTGTAGCCGATGCCCACATACACACGATAGGTGGTTCTCAAATACTCCCAAGTCAAATCATCTGCTGTAGCCCCATCTCGAACCGTAAGCCACCACCGATCGCTTCATCCTTTAGAAGCGACACTGCCCCTTTCAGCTTTTCTTCCTCAGTCAGGTCAAGGTCATCCATGATTCTTTCAGTTGACTCTAGCCATGATTCCACGCCTTTGGGTGCCACTCGACACACCTCGGAATACCTCCGCTCCGTTAGATCGGAGTCGCTCGGGGACGATTTCAGAGCTCCTACATTTCCACCAGCCCGACCACCATCTCCAAAACTTCGCAACACGACTTGCGATACCGACTCGCCACCGGTGCATTCTCTCTCCTCGCTCTAAAAGTAGGAGGTGGTGGTGGCGAGTGGTACCTCATTTTCGAACCTTGTCCCGACTGACGGGTTCGGACACGATCATCCTACCCTACCACGTCCACGGCGTCCACGTCCTCTAGAACTCATTCTATCTACCGCGCTTTTAATCTGATTAAGAAAAATTTTATGCGTTAGCATTTGTTTCACTTTATTACTCGCGAAGAAATTTTATGGGTAAGGTTTAATCAGAGATTCTTTCGAGCAAACAAAGTTTCAGTTTCCTATCCTAGTTCACACAAAGAAGTTCATGCATCCATTCCTTAATACTTTCCATACCTATTAAACATCGGACATTTATGCCCATTTCTAACCTGTGGGTATTTTCGTCTTTTTCCTACAGAGGGTATTTTAGTAATTTTCCGAACCAAAATATTTTACTTGATGATTTCCAAAGCTAAGTTGCTGAATATTTGTAAAATAGTTGAAATTTTTGGGCAAAACCATCGAATTAATATTTTATGGGTCAGGGGCATTTTGGTAATTTTACTCCTAAGGGTATTTCTGTAATTTTTCACAAGTCAAGTTTTTCGAGAAAAACGTTGTAAAAGTAATGTTCTAGGGTTTAAGAGAGTTATTGGACAAGTTTTGAAAACATTAGGGCTTGTTGTTTCATTCCATTTCGAAAAACAAGGCTAATTCCCTTTTCGGGTTTTAATCATTGTGTTTAGCCCATGGCCAAGCCCCTCACTGGTCGGGGGTGAACCAAAGCTACGCACTGGCAGGTAATTGAGTGAAGAGGAGGTGGGTCACGCGGACCGCTTAAATACCAAGCTCTCACTGAACCTTTCTAGACATGCGCACTGAGGTTGCCACACCATTGAGCCCTCTGAGGTAGGGTGAACCGAAGCTACGCACTGTGGGATACTGCGAAGAGGAGGTGAGTCACGAGGACTGCTTAAATACCAGGCTCTTCCTGGATCCAATCCTAGACATGCGTCTGAGGGTTACCACACCTAGCTCATTGACTAAGTCATAGGTTGGTTTAGTTCTTTAAGTCTTATGTCTTGTTTGTGTGTTTGAGTAGTCTAAACCTAGGGTTCAAGTTCCTATAAGTCTATCTACGTTCCATGCTTCCTACCCTTCTACAGAATATAATTCACAAAGAGGTTTAGATGTACTTACAGGCGGATCGGTACTGCACTGAGACTCGGGCCATCTTCTTAACACCCAAAAACAATTCAAAAGGCCTACTAAAACATTTTTGGGCCTTGGGCCCCAATGAGAGCTTTGAACTGGCTCGATACCAATTTTGTAACAACCCAAACCCAAATTTCAAACATTACGACCGAATTTGATTTGCTACGGAGAAAAACTTTTTGAACACCATCTAGAACCAATTCAAGATTCATTGAAAACCCCTTGTTTTTGGTTATCTTGCCAAAACTACACTTGGATTTAAGTTGGAAGTTTAATTAAGTCCGGTTATTATACAAATTTCAAGTGTGCCCGATGGCACGATAAAACATTTTCGTGTTAATTTAAGAAAACATGTGATTTCAGTTCAATTTTAATAATATAGTTTAAAGTGAATATCCAACATATATATAAAAAAACACAAATAAAGTTTATGGAGGCCTTATTACAACCAAAATAAAAATAACCAAATTTAAAGTTCTATAAATTTAAATCCACTGCATGGCCACCTCGAGTCCAACCGGCTCCTCAACCGCCATTTACGAGTCACCTGAAAAATGTTAAAGGAGAAGGTGAGTCACCAAGACTCAGTATGTAACCCTTCCCCCGTTTTTAAAGAAAAACAACATTTCATACACAACATATATCAGTTAACATGCAGAGTATCGTGTGCCCAACCTAGCCAGCCAAACGCCTTTGTCTACCCCATGTGGTACCAAACCACTGGTGACCGTAGTCACGATGTGTTACCAAAACACTGGTGGTGCCAAACCACTGGTGACGTATAGTCACAATGTGTTACCAAAACACTGGTGTCCGTAGACACAAATCGGGTGATGGGGCCAACCCATCATGTGATACCAAATCACTGGCAGACGATCCCATATCTCAAGTGGGGCCAACCCACGGTGGTGTTAACCACGAGGACAAGTCGCTATGAGGTACCAAACCTCCGGAGGTACCAAACCTCGGTGACATATAGTCACGATGTGTTACCAAAACACCGGTGCTCGTCGACCGAAACATCACCGCCCCTCCTCTCATATAGCCCATAGTAGGTAAACAAAGCAACAACGGATCTCATGCATTTATCACATGTATCAATAAGCCATGCTTCCCAAAAGCATTGAAGTAATCTCATATTATGAGAGACTTACGGGATCCTCACTTGTACCGTTAAAGGTACCAATCCGCATCTACATCAAGCAGATTTACATACAAAATATATATATACAACACAACATTAACTGCTATACGTGTGTATGTACACACCTGTCACCCCCGAATAATCTAAATCCCGAATGAAGAAGTCGGCCACCTTAGATCCCCTAGCCCCTATATTCGGCCAAGATAGTGTTAGTGATATGGGCCATTCGGCCAAACCAAATAATCCTTTTAGGGTTATTGCTTGAACCCGAATCCTTACCTACTCGCTTTGAATACTAGTCTCAGCACCCAAATCACGAATCTGGTTCACACATTAGAATCGGTCAATGGACAATGTCAGTAGCCTTCGGCTTTAATCGAATACCAACTAAATGAAATCTTCTTACCACTACTACCAAAACCGATTGCTAGAGATTAGGGCTTGGGTCAACTGCTTCACAATCTTGGGGTACCTAGCGAGATCAATTCAATTCAAAAGCATTTAGAAACCCTGATTACCATTGCCGAAATCGGCACTTATCCCTCCCCCCTAATAGAAATCGACAAAAACACAGAGGAGGAGAAAGATGGCATTCGGCCATACCTACCTTCACCAATCGTTTGAAAAAGAAATCCCGAAGAGACTTATGTTACTCCTAATATTCGGCCAAAGTGCTTTTAGATAGGAGAAGGGAATTTCGGCACAAGGTAGGGAGTAGATTCGGCTAATAGAGAAAAAGAAGAGAAGGGGAAAAGAAAGTAGGGATTCGACGAAGAAAGGGTAGAGAGAGTTTCGGTTTTGAGAAAAGATGAAAAAGAAGGAAAAGGGGTGGAAGGTGAGAAAATGCCTAGCCAAAATTGTCAAGTAAGAGACTAAGAGAATTCGGCCTCCCCCTCTACATAGTTCCCTTGCCGATTACTCCTCTCCAACAAGGAGTCCTAGATTCGGCCAACACCCTGAATTACTCTTGGCCAATTGTTTAAAATCATTCAAAAGAGTTTGAATTAATCAGGTTCCTACTTTTTCTCTCTGCCAACTTTTAAACAAATATTCAAATAAAATCCAAATAAAATCCTTATTATCCTGAAGTGTTTGAATTGAGCATTTCTCTCTCTTTTGCCGTCCAAAATAAAGAGCAAAAAGGAGGATTTTGTGACTCGAACCAAGGCTCTCCCTTGCTCCTTGGTGGCGTCACATGCTAGCTCTTAAGTGGGCTTGCTTGCCACTTATCCAAGGCCTAATTAGTGTCAGATTACACCCATTTATTCTTATAACACCCCTCTTGCTAAGGCTCCCTTCTTTTAAAATTAAAAACTGAAATTTTCCTATCAAACTGGGCACACTCAAAGCCTTAAATTAAGCTCTATTATTCCATTAATAATATCACAGCAGTTTATAACAAGAAAATAATCAAATTCCAAATAACCCCATATTTGGGATGTTACAGGTGGGATATGAAAAGAAGGTACGGGTGTACTTCGAGTACGTGGTTGATGTCAGCTTCGTGCTACATCGTGGATTGGCGCTGACTGAGGTCGCGTTGTGGATCTTTGCGATTTGGTTCGCGTGGTTACCTTGATTGATATGGGCTTTATGCCATATCGTGGCTTGATGGATTGCTGTGTGCTCTATCGTGGTTTGATGTTAGCTATACGCTACATCGTGGATGGCATTAGTTGCCTTTTTGGAGGGAAAAGGAGAGGGTGACTCGATAGTCCCCTGGTGTGTGGTAGGTCGGATAAGGGGGTGTGTAGCGGATGGACCCTAGGTTGGGTTGGGAATCATGTTGCATTATTTTTGTAATAATACGGAAATGGGCCAAGCCCAATATGACATGAGGATTGGTATGTTTTGGAAACATACGTGGAAATGGGCCAAGCCCAGTTGATATGGGTTTTATTGAGAAATGGGCCTAGCCCAATGAATTGAGTATGACGTGAATGTGGGCCAAGCCCGTTGTGGTAATTGTTAAAATGAATATATATATTACTCGTTGCAATTGATAATTGGGATATTATGTGGCTAGCATATGGGTGGATTTCATGGTTAACTTACACATCTGAGTCGTATGACTCACCCAACTTTTAATCATCGCAGTGAGTCGTGACTAGTGGACGGGTTGGAGTGGATACAAGGTGGCCCATGCGTATGAGATTTTCATACAGAAGATGTATTTTTAGTATTTTATATTATCAGTATTTTGGTATTTTAATTGATGTAATAAAGGCCTCTTGGATTTAAAGTACTCTACTTATTAATGTTGAAGTTTACACTACACTTAGGAATATTTTACAAAAAGATCCATATTATAGTAACTTATAATAATGTCTTAATTTGGAAGTTTTAAACAAGCTTATATATTATTTATTAAATGTTAAATGGACACGATTTTCAGCGATAACAAATTTTCAAGTTTTATTCTAAAGTCAAGATTTCCAACCGTCTTTCCCAGTGACATAACCAGATTCGGTCGTAGTGAATGGGCCGGGTTTGGGGGTGTTACATAAATAGCAACATAAATGCCTATGATAATATCCATACACTACATTGATTTATAACACAAGTTCTCAAGCACATTGCCATAACTTACTCATGCTTACTCTTACCGATCACATATCACATATTGAATCCCTTTCTCGTAAGTTACTCATGTGGACCTGTATCACTTCTTCATATAACCTTAGCACTTTTATCATCTCGAATATAAACTTAGCTCTTTATCCCGTTGAACCATTTGGAATATTGAAGGATACTCGAACTCGTCATACACGTAATAAGATGCCAATGTCATATCCCAGATATGGTCTTTCTTGGGATCACATATTGATGCCGATGCCATATCCCAGATATGGTCTTATACGAGATCTCTTATCGATGTTGACGTCATATCCCAGATATGATCTTATACGAGATCGCATATCGATGCCATGTCCCAGACATAGTCTTACACGATTTCATACCGAAGCCAGGTCCAGACGTGGTCTTACACGGGATTTCTACTCGATGCCGATGCCATATCCCAGATATGGTCTTATACGGGATCTCCTTTTGGTGCCGAGGCCATGTCCCAGACATGGTCTTATATGGGACCTTCTTAATCTCATGTCATGACAATGGTATCCTTTTTATTCCTAAGGTTCAATCGGGACTTTCACATAATATAATTTCATCATACTTTCATCGATACCTCATTAATCAATTTCATAGAGATAATATACATTTCTCATGATATCAAGCATATTAAAACATAATATCATTACGTTGATTTATTACACACAAACTTACCTCGGTAACAAAATTTGTACAGTTGTTCAATTTAGTCCACCACTTTATTCTTTCCTCGGTTTTTGTCCGGACTTCGTGTTTCTTGATCTATAATGACAATTTCACTTAATTAATGATCAAATTGACTAAAATAACCCATGAATCATACTTTGGCAAAATTATGATTTTGCCCCTAAACATTCACATATTTACAAAACGGTCTCTAGGCTCGTATAATGAAAAGTACTCATTTCCTTGGTTACCCAAGCCTAGCCGAACATTTATTAAGCTTATAACAGCTCACACTTTCCTTCAAAACTGATTTTTACTACACATTTTATCACTTTTACATCTAGGTCCTTTTTATGAATTTTCCATGAAAATCACTTAGAAAAAGATGTTTATTATACATCAAACTTCCATATTCCTCCATTAAACATCAAAATACATGCATTTCATACATGGGTAAATTTTTGAACATGAACCCTAGCTCAAAATATTTTTAGAAATAGCTAAATCGAGCTACGAGGATTTCAAAAATATGAAGAACATCAAAAACGGGGCTAGGAGGTACTTACAATCAAGCTTGAAAGTTGAAGAAACCCTAGCTATGGAGTTCTTGAAATTTTCGGCCTAGCATGGAGAAGATGGACAAGATTTTTGACTTATTTTCCCTTTTTAATTAACTTATTGACCAAATGACCAAAATGCCCTTAAGGCCCCTTTCTTGAGATTTTTCGTTCCCATGTCTATTTTTGTCCATCATCAAATATAATGGTCTAATTGCTAAATAAGGACCTCTAATAATTTTTCTAATACTATCTCATACTTGAAACTTCTAGAATACCATATTTTTCAATCTTTGTAATTTAGTCCTAATAAATAAATTGATCACTAATTTATAAAATTTCTTCATGAAATTTTCACACAATCATGCAAACATGTCATAGACCACATAAAAACCATAAAGCACATATTTCTACCTCGGATTTGTTGTCTCACAACCACTATTTCGACTAGGCCCTAAATCGGACTGTTACAATTCTCCCCCCTTAGGGATTTTTGTCCCCGAAAATCTTACCGGTAAAAAGGTTTGGATATTGGTTTCTCATAGCCTCCTCGGGCTCCCATGTAGCCTCTTCTACCCAATGTCTTCGCCACAATACTTTCACAAGAGTTATACTTTTATTTCTTAACTGCTTGATTTCCCGTGCCAAAATCTTAACCGGCTCTTCGCCATATGTCATATCGGGTTGAATTTCAACCTCTGTCGGTACAATCACATTCGAAGGATATGATCGGTAACGGCGCAACATAGACACATGGAACACATCATGGATCTTTTCCAACTCAGATGGAAAAGCCAACCGATAGGCTACCGGCCCTATCCTCTCGGTAATATCATATGGTTCGATAAAGCGCAGACTCAATTTGCCTTTCCGACCAAACCTGAGAACCTTCTTCCATGGTGATACTTTCAGAAACACCTTTTCACCAACTTGAAACTCAATCTCTTTCCATTTCAAATCCGTATAGGACTTTTGTCTGTCCGAAGCAGCCTTTAAACAATCACGAATCACTTTTACTTTCTCTTCGGTTTCTCTAACCATATCAACCCTGTGAATCTGATTCTCTCTGAGTTTGGTCCAATAAAAAGGCGTTCGGCACTTACGCCCATACAATGCATCATAAGGCGCCATTTTCAAACTCGATTGAAAACTGTTATTGTAGGCAAATTCTACTAACGGTAAATACTTTTACCAATTACCTTGAAATTCCAAAACACAGCATTGGAGCATGTCTTCAAGTATCTGTATTACCCTCTCCGACTGTCTATCAGTTTGTGGATGGAAAGTTGTACTAAACCTCAACTTTGTTCCCAAGGCTTCTTGTAACTTTTTCCAAAATCGTGATGTAAACCTCGGATCTCTATCCGAAATAATCGACAACGGTACTCCGTGTAATCTCACAATTTCTGACACATACAAATCCGCCAACTTATCAAGCAAATAGTCAATGCGTACCGGTATAAAATGAGCCGATTTCGTAAGCCTATCAACCACAACCCACACGTCATCTTTGTTTTTCGGTGTCAAAGGTAGACCCGTCACAAAATCCATAGTAATACGGTCCCATTTCCACTCGGAAACCATAATAGGCTGAAGTAAACCAAAAGGTACTTGGTGTTCAGCTTTCACTTGCTGACAAATCAAGCATTTCGATACAAACTCGAAAATATCTTTCTTCATACTCGGCCACCAATACCATTTCTTCAAGTCATTATACATTTTTATGCTGCCTGGATGTACAGATAAACATCCATTATGTGCTTCATGTAAAATTTTCCGAATAAGTTCATCATTTCTTGGTACACAGACCCTGTCTCGAAACATCAAACATCCATCCAAACTAATATGAAAGTCTGATTCCATACCTGATTCACATTGAACTCTTTTGGCTTGCAACTCACTGTCGCCTTTCTGAGCTTCACAAATTTCTTGGAGAAACATCGGTCTAGCTCTCAACTCAACTAGAATAGATCCATCATCCGATAAGGCCAACTGTGTATTCATAGCTCTCAATACAAACAAGGATTTCCTACTCAGAGCATCAGCGACCACATTCGCCTTTCCCGGGTGGTAGTCAATTACTAGCTCATAATCCTTTATCAACTCTAAGCATCTTCGTTGTCTTAGATTCAAGTCCTTTTAGGTCATCAAGTACTTTAAACTTTTGTGATCAGTGAATACCCGACATTTCTCACCATACAAGTAGTGTCTCCAAATCTTCAACGCAAATACAATGGCAGCTAACTCTAAATCATGTGTCGGGTAATTCTTCTCGTGCAACTTTAACTGTCTAGAGGCATAAGCTATCACCTTGCCCTCTTGAATGAGTACACAACCAAATCCATTCAGGGATGCATCACTATAAACCACAAATTCTTTTCCCGGTTCCGGTTGCACCAAAACTGGAGCCTCAGTCAACAATGCCTTTGGTTTCTCAAAACTCTGTTGGCACTTTTCTGTCCATTCAAACTTTACATCTTTTTGTAATAGCCTCGTCACCAGAGTAGCTATCATAGAAAATCCCTTGACAAACCGTCTGTAATAACCAGCTAGGCCCAGAAAACTTCTAACCTCGGATACGTTCCTTGGTGGTTTCTAATCAACAATTGCTGAGATCTTACTCGGGTCAACTCGAATACCATCACCCGAAACAATGTGCCCCAAAAACCCGACCTCTTTAAGCCAAAATTCACTTTTACTAAACTTGTCATATAACTGCTTATCCCGTAAAATTTGTAGAACCATTCTCAAGTGCTCAGCATGCTCATTCTCATCACGAGAGTAAATCAGTATATCATCAATAAAAATAAAAACAAATTTATCCAAATATGGCTGAAAGATGCAGTTCATTAAATCCATAAACACTGCAGGGGCATTTGTTAAACCGAAAGGCATGACTAAAAATTCATAGTGACCATACCTTGTCCGAAATGCAGTTTTCGGCACATCTGCGTCTTTGACTTTCAACTGGTAATAACCTAACCTCAAGTCTATCTTGGGAAACACAGTGGCTCCCTTCAGTTGGTCAAACAAATCATCGATCCTTGGCAAGGGATACTTATACTTTACGGTTACCTTATTCAGTTGCCGGTAATCTATACATAACCTCATAGAACCATCTTTCTTTTTCACAAATAATACGGGATCACCCCACGGAGAATAACTCAGTCTTGCGAAACCTTTATCCGTCAACTCTTGTAACTGTGCCTTCAATTCTTTCAACTCGGTTGGAGCCATCCTGTACGGAGCAATCGAAATTGGCGCAGTACTAGGGACTAACTCAATTCCAAATTCAATCTCTCTAACCGGAGGTAATCCTGGCAACTCTTCCAGAAATACATCTGGATACTCACATACTATCGGCACTGATTCAATTCCTAACTCAGTCTCTTTGGAATTCATCACAAAGGCAAGGTAAGCTTCATATCCCTTTCTTACGTATTTCTGAGCAGACATATAAGAAATCACTACAGGCAATCTGTCTTGTTCATCTGATTCAACACGGAGAATATCCTCATTTTCACATTTTAATTCAATAAAATTCCTTCCACAATTTACTATCACATCATGAGCAATTAACCAATCCATACCAAGAATTAAATCGAATTTATCAAATGGCAATAGCATGACATTTTCCGGAAAATAATGACCTCTAATCATCAAAGGGCATTCTTTGCATACCTTGTCAACTAACACGCATTTGCCTAGGGGATTTGACACTTTTATCACAAATTCTGTAGACTCTACAGGCATGTTCATACTAGATACTAATTTTATACAAACAGACGAGTGGGTAGATCCCGGATCAATTAAAGCAACAACATGAGTATCATAGAGAGAAAATGTACCAGTAATTACATCAGGGGATAACACCTCTTCGCGGGCGCGAATAGCATAAGTCCTCACTGGCGCTCTACCCTCAGATCTTGCAGTCTGCTCTCTAGATGTATTCTTACTACTCGTTCCATTTCCTGGATTTCTCTGTGGCCTCCCTCTAGTAGTACTTCCCGATCTTGCACTCTGAAATTTCTTTTTCAACCATCTCAGGGCATTCTCTAATAAAATGATCTTGGGATCCACACTTGAAACAAGCTCTCTCGTGTGCTCAGCACTCATAAGGGTGACGCCTGCCACACTGTGAACATTCCGATCTACTTGGTCGAGCATTACCAACACTAGTAATTGAGGTGGTCTGAGCTTTAGAACCCGAGCACTGTTTACCTTTACTTCTGTTTGAGAACCCAACTGAAGCAGCTGATCGAGTAATGAACTTTCTTGATTTCTTGGACGAGGATTGAAATGACTTACCCAATTGTCTCTTCCTCGAGTCACGAGACTCAGTCTCAGCCTTTCTTTTCTCTTTGGCCAATTCCTCGGCCTTGCACGCTCTCTCTACTAGCACAACAAATTCCTTTAGTTCTAGAACACGAATAATCAATCAGATATCTTCATTTAACCCGTCCTCAAACCTTTTACACATAATGGCTTCAGTGGATACACACTCCCGAGCGTATTTACTGAGCCTTACAAATTCACGTTCATATTCGGTTACCGTCATTCGACCTTATTTTAGCTCAAGGAATTCCTTTCTTTTTTGTCGATGATTTTTTGGCTAATATACTTCTTTCGAAACTCTTCTTGGAAAAATTCCCAATTAATTTTTTCCTCTGGCACAACCGACACAAGGGTATTCCACCACTGGTAGGCCGAATCTCTTAAGAGAGACACCACACACTTCATACACTCTTCGGGTGTGTAAAATAATTCATCAAATACTCTGATAGTATTTTCAAGCCAAAATTCCGCTCTTTCCAGATCATCATCTTTGTTAGCTCGATATTCCTCAGCTCCTTGTTTCTGAATTCTATCAACCGGGGGCTTTTCCCTTCTCACCACTTCTACAACTTGGGGAGCTACAGGGGTAGGCTGAGGGATAGGTGGGGGTGGAGGGGGTTGAGCGTTCGGGTTCGTTCGAACAAACTACGTATACGAGGCATTCATCATGTGGAGAAAGGTTTCCCTAGGCTCTTCTCCTCCTCTCTGACTCACAGTCATTGGTCTATTCTCATTTTCTGTTGGCACCATCCCTTGGGCGGGGGCCGGCGCGTTACTCTCTACATCATCCGCCACAGCTCTGTTGGGATCCATTTACTATATGAAAATATAATTTAAATCATCAGGAGTCGTCACACTATCATTATGTAAATACTCATATGTATGGCATGTATAGCTAGACTCGTACTTACGCTACGTTAGTCTGAGAATCGACTAAACCGCAGCTCTGGTACCACTAAATATAACACCCCTTACCCGTATCCGATGCCAGAACAGGGTACGAGGTATTATTGAACTTAACAGACTTCTTCATACAACATCGGGCTATAAATTTTCATTCATACTTAAAGACCCTTCATTCAAACTTATAATATCACTATTATAGGTCTACTAGACCCTAAACATACATCTAGACTGGTTCAGGCCTGAACCGTAAACTTACAAACACTTAGAAAATTTTTGCTTAAGACAGGGCCACACGTACGTGTGAAAGAGGTGACACGCCCGTGTGACATATCACACGCTCGTGCTTCAGGCCGTATCCAAAATAAGGGACATTCTGTTAATGACGTCAGTAACCATTTAGGGCCACATGGCCAGGTCACACGCCCGTGTGCTAGCCTGTGTGACGAACTGAATTTTTTGTAAATTAGATGCAGACTTCACACAGTCTGGCACACGCCCATGTCCTGAGGCCGTGGCCTTCACACGGCTGAGACACACGGCCGTGTCTCTGCCCGTGTACTTACTACTACGCATTCTGTTTTGCAAACTTTGGATGCAAGGGACACACGGCCTATCCACACTCCTACAGGCCTGACTGTGTGTCACACACGGCCTAGACATACGCACGTGTATCTATCCGTGTGGACAAATGTAAGGCAATTTATCAGGCCATTTGCCACCCTGAAAAGCAACCACATTCATACCATTTCATGCAACACTTAACATAACCATAATGCACCTCTAATATTCACAATAAAGACATCCACACCTTAACTTCACACTACGTTCATCATGCATATACTTTACACTATACTCATTCAATTGCACAAGCTTACACTTCATGAATTTCATCATAATTGAATAGATAGAACTTAACAAGTATTGGCCAATTCCAATGGCCAATTACAAAATGAAATAAGTAACATTAATAGCCAACACTTTGGCTAACCAATATGACATATCACAAAATGACCAAGTTCCTATACATGCCATATCCAAAATAATCAAACTTCACTATACCAGAAGAATAGCTTGATAGTGTGAACCGAGCTCCGACGTCTTACGATCCCCGAGATAGCTTGGTGATACTACAAGGAAAGGGAAAAGAGAGGGAGTAAGCATAAAGCTTAGTAAGTTTGCATGAAATAAATAGCAACATAAATGCCTATGATAATATCTGTAACAACCCGAACCCGGCCCAAACATTATGACCGAATTTGGTTTGTTACGGAGAAAACTTTTTGAAAACCATTTTAAGACCAATTTAAGTTTTGTTGAAAACTTCTCGTTTTTGGTTATCTTGCCGAAACCATACTTAGATTTAATTTGGAAATTTAATTGAGTCAGGTTATTATACAAATTTCAAATGTGCCCGATGGCACGATAAAACATTTTCGTGTTAATTTAAGAAAAACATGTGATTTTAATTTAATTTTAATAATATAGTTTAAACAAAGTATCCAACATATGAGAAATAACAAAAGTAAAGTATATGGAGGCCTTATTACATCCAAAATAAAAATAAACCAATAATAAACTAAAATAGCTAAGTTTAAAGTTCAATTTATTCAAGTCCACTGCATGGCCACCTCGAGTCCAACCGGCTCCTCAACCGCCATCTACGAGTCACCTGAAAAATGTTAAAGGAGAAGGTGAGTCACCAAGACTCGATATGTAACCCTTCCCCGTATTTAAACAATTTCATACACACAGACATATAATCAATCATCATGTACTAAGTCATGCACCCGACCTAGCCAACCAAACGCCTTTGTCTACCCCATGTGGTACCAAACCACTTTGGTGACCGTAGTCACAATGTGTTACCAAAACACTTTGGTGGTGCCAAACCACTTTGGTGACATATAGTCACGAGATGTGATGCCAAATCACCGGAGGTGCCAAACCTCGGTGTCCGTAGACACAATCAATTGATGGGGCCAACCCATCGTGTGATACCAAATCACCGCGCAGACGATCCCATATCTCAAGTGGGGCCAACCCACGGTGGTGTTAACCACGGGGACAAGTCGCTATGAGGTGCCAAACCTCTGGAGGTACCAAACCTCTGGTGACCGTAGTCACGATGTGTTACCAAAACACTTTGGTGCTCGTCGGCACAAAATATCACGCCCCCTCCACTCATTTAACCCACAATAGTCAAATAATCATGAATAGATCTCATACATTTATCACATGTAACATATGAACCATGCTTCCCAAAAGCATAATAATCTCGTGATAAAGAGAGACTTACCGGGATCCTCGCTTGTACCCTTGAGGTACTAGATCCGTATCTATATCAAGCATATTTACAGGCAACATATATTTAACACAAACATTAACTGCTATAAGTGTGTATGTACACACCTGATATTGATGATAGTCCTAAGTCCCGAAAAGAGGAGTCGGCCTCCCTAGATCTCTCTGCACCTATATTCGGCCAACCTTGGAATTAGCACTATGGCCTATTCGGCCAACCCACATAATTAAAAGGGGTTCCTTATGATCCCGAAATCTCACCTTTGCTTTTGCTACTAACCACGGCACTCAATTCCCGAATCTGCTGTGTCAACTATCATCGGTTAGTACTAATACTCATAACCAAAGCTTTCGGCTTTTGAATACAACATAGGCCTTACCCACACTTACCAACCGGTTGGTCGAGAATGACGGCTTAGATCGAACACCTTAGAATCCCGGCACCTAAACAAAATCGTTCCATCATTGCTTAGCCACCAAACAAATTTCGGCTTTTCTCTTATAACCAAGTCGACATAGGAAAATAATAGTGTGGGAGAGTTTCGGCATACTTACCCCTCACTCTAATATTCGGCCAAGACTTCACGGATTAGGAGGAAGGAATTTTGGCACTTCAAATGGTGTATTCGGCCAATGGTGAGTTTCTTTGGAAAGAAACGTGGTTACTGGCTAGGAGTCTTGAAAAGAGGAAGGGATGAAATTCGGCTAATGTGAAAGAGAAAAATAATGGAAGAGGTGATCGGGATTTCGGCTAAGGGTTTAAGAAAATAAAGAAAAATTAGAAGGAAATAGGGTTAGGTTTTTCTTCTAAGGAGATGGAAAAGAAAAATAAGGTGGTGGATGGTGGTATTTATAAGCATTCGGCACCCCTCCCCCAACACCTTGCCGTCCACACACCCTCCACAAGGAGTTCAAAGCTTGGCCAATTCCTAGTTTTACTCCCAGCCACCCATTTGAAAAATATCCACATTATTTGAATTAATCACCTAATAATCCACTTTTAATCTCTTAATAATCCAAATAATACCAAGTAATATCCTCATTATCTTATCAATTAATCCCATGATAATTCATTTAAAATAAAATAACATCCTTATTATCCTTAGAATTTAACAAATAAAAATCCAATTTAACATGCTCATATTATCCTTTAATATTAAAACTAATTTGAGCCTTTTCTCTCTCTCATTGCCGTCCAAATAAAGAGCAAAAAGAAAGGGGAATTTTGTGACTCGAACCCAGGATCCCCCTTGCTTGATGTGGCGTCACATGCTAGCTCTTAAGTGACCCTCCTATTGCCACTTTTCCAAGTTGATTTTCATGCCATTAAATCCTCTATTTATTCTTGTAACCCCTACCCGCTAAGGCTCCCTACCTTTAAAGCTTCCAAATAAAAAAAATTTCTACTAAACCGAGCCTACTCAAGACCCTTAATTAACCTTTATTATTCCATTGATAATATCACAGTGGTTCAACCTAAGAAAAATAATTTACTTCCAAATAGCCCCATCTTCGGGATGTTACAGTTCTACCCCCCTTAAAATAAATTTCTTCCTCGAAATTACCTAGCTAAAACAGATGGGGGTATTGCTGCCGTATTACATCCTCAGATTCCCACGTAACTTCTTCCACACCATGGTTCCGCCAAAGCACTTTCACTAAGAGGCGACTTTCTTTCGTAGAACCTTCACATCTCGATCTAAGATCTGAACCGGTTCTTCTTCAAAAGATAAATCCGAGTTCACCTCAATCTCTGCTACTGGCACAACGTGCGAAGGATCTGACCGATACCGTCTCAACATCGATACATGAAAGACATCGTGGATTTGATTCAGTTCTGCCGGCAACTCTAGCTGATAAGCTACCGGTCCTACTCGCTTTACCACCGTATATGGCCCGATGAATCTTGGGCTTAGCTTCCCTTTTCGTCCAAATCTCAACACCTTTTTCCAAGGCGACACTTTCAGAAAGACTTTGTCTCCCACAGCATACTCCATTTCCTTGCGTTTGAGATCGGCATAAGACTTCTGCCTATCTGATGCTTCCTTGAGACGAGACCGAATCACCTTGACTTTGTCTTCCGTCTCTGTTACCAATTCTGGACCCAGAACTTGTCGTTCCCCCAACTCCGTCCAACATGTAGGAGTACGGCACTTTCGTCCATATAGGGCCTCGTATGGAGCCATCTGAATACTCGCTTGATAACTATTGTTATAAGCGAATTCCGCTAATGGTAGGTACTCTTCCCAACTACCACTAAAATCCAAGACACAACCTCTTAACATGTCTTCTAAGATCTGTATCACCCTTTCCGACTGTCCGTCAGACTGTGGATGGAAAGCCGTACTGAAATCTAACCGTGTACCCAAAGCTTGATGCAACGCTTTCCAAAACCTTGACGTGAATCTGGGATCCCTATCCGAGATAATCGATACTGGCACACCATGCAACCTCACTATTTCTCCCACATACAACTTCGCTAGCTTCTGGAGTGAGTAATCCATTCTCACCGGCATGAAGTGAGCTGATTTAGTCAGGCGATCCACAATTACCCAAACTGCATCCTTCTTATTGGGCGTAAGGGGTAGCCCACTAACGAAATCCATGGTGATCCCCTCCCATTTCCATTGAGGGATCTTTATCGGTTGAAGTAGTCCCGATGGTAACTGATGTTCAGCCTTAACTTGCTGGCATGTCAGACACTTTCCTACGAACTCAGTTATCTCACGCTTCAACCCCGGCCACCAGAACTGTTTTCGCAAATCTCCATACATCTTGCTTCCTCCCGGATGCATAGCATATGGGCTGCTATGTGCATCATGGAGAATTTTCCGCCTTAACTCTTCGTCCTTCGGCATGCATGCTCGCCCTTGAAAACATAGCACTCCATCCCTAGACAGACCGTACCCTTCCAAACCACCATCCTGAACTTGTACCTTCTTAGCGCTCAAGCCTTCATCCACTGACTGCTTTTCCTTAATCTCCTCAATCCATGTTGGCTTTACTCGGAGTTCCGCCAAAAGACTCCCATCATCATATAGACTCAACCGAGCGAACATTGCTCTTAAGTCCGTCACAACCTTCCGGCTCAACGCGTCAGCTACCACATTAGCCTTACCCGGATGGTACTCGATCGAAAAATCGTAGTCCTTTAGTAGTTCAATCCACCGACGTTGTCTCAGATTCAGTTCCTTCTGAGTCAGAAGATACCTCAAGCTTTTGTGATCCGTGTAGACTATCGATTTCTCCCCATACAGGTAATGTCTCCATATCTTCAGAGCAAAGACGACTATCGCTAACTCCAAGTCGTGCGTTGGGTAGTTAGCCTCATGCGGTCTTAACTGACGGGATGCATAGGCTACTACCTTCCCATCTGCATCAACACACATCCCAAACCGATTGTGTGAGATGCATCACAATAGACTGTGAATAACTTTCACGCTTCCTACTGTACCAAAACCGGAGCTTAGTCAAAATTTTCCCTTAGCTTATCAAAGCTTCCTTGTCGCTTCTCCGTCCATACAAATGGGACACCTTTCCTTAGTAACTTAGTTAATTGGTATTTGCTATTAGAGAGAATCCTTCCACGAATCTCCGATAGTACCTGCTAGACCCGAAAACTTCGTATTTCACCACCGACCTAGGTGGTTTCCAATCCAATCTTGCTTCAATCTTGCGAGGGTCTACTCTAATTCCTTCACCGATACTACATGACCTAAGAAAGCCACCTCCTAAGCCAAAATTCGCACTTCACTCAATTTGGCGTATAACTGCTTTTCCCTCAACACTTGTAGGACTATTCGTAAATGCTTGTCATGCTCCTCCTCCGTCCTCGAGTAAACCAATATGTTGTCGATGAACACCACGACGAATTGGTCCAAGTACTGTTGAAATACCCTATTCATTAAGTCCATAAATGCCGCCGGGTGCATTGGTCAACCCGAATGGCATCACTAAAAACTCGTAATGCCCATACCGAGTTCGGAATGCCGTCTTGTGAACATCAGCCTCCTTCACCCTTAATTGATGATAACCTGACCTAAGGTCAATCTTTGAGAATACCGACGCACCTTTCAGCTTTTCTTCCTCAGTCAGGTCAAGATCATCCATGATCCTTTCAGTTGACTCTAGCCAAGATTCTCACACCTTTGGGTGCCACTCTCGACGACACACCTCGGAATACCTCCGCTCCGTTAGATCGGAGTCGCTCGGGGACAGATTTGCGAGCTCCCACATTTCCACTAGCCCCAGCCACCATCTCCAAGACTCACAAAACAGCTTGCGATACCGCCTCACCACCGGTCTGATCCTGCTCCTCAGCTCTAAAAGTAGGTGGTGGTGGTGGCAGTGGTACCTCATTTTCAGAACCTTGTCCCGACCTGACGGGTTCAGACACCGTCATCCTACCCCTACCGCGTCCACGGCGTCCACGTCCTCTAGAACTCATTCTATCTACCGCGCTTTTAATCTGATTAAGAAAAATTTTATGCGTTAGCATTTGTTCCACTTTCTTATTCACGAAGAAATTTTATGGATAGAGTTTTAATCAGAGATTCTTTCGAGCAAACAAGGTTTCAGTTTCCTACCCTAGTTCGCACAAAGAAGTTCATGCATCCATTCCTTAATACTTTCCATACCTATTCGCTCATCGGACATTTCTGCCCATTTCTATCCCGTATTATTTTCGTAATTTTCCCTCTGAGGTATTTTCGTAATTTTCCAGAACCAAAATATTTTGCTGATGATCTCCAAAGCTAAGTTGTTGAATATTTGTAAAATAGTTGAAATTTTGAACAAAACCATTGAACTGATATTTTATGAATCGAGGGCATTTTAGTAATTTTACCCCCTAAGGGCATTTCTGTAATTTTCCACCATCAAGTTTTTTGAGAAATAACGTTGTAAAAATAATGTTCTCAGATTTTAAAAAAAAAGTTATTGCACAAGTTTTGAAAACATTAGGGTTTGTTGTTTCATTCTTTTTCGAAAACATGGCTAATTCCCTTTTCGGGTTTTAATCATTGTGTTTAGCCTATGACCGAGCCCTCCTAGTCAGGGTGAACCAAAGCTACGCACCAGGCAGAATCCGAGTGAAGAGGAGGTGGGTCACGCGGACCGCTTAAATACCAAGCTCTCACCGAACCTTTCTAGACATGCGCACGAGAGGTTACCACACCACCGAGCCCTCCGAGTTAGGGTGAACCAGAAGCTACGCACTGCAGGATACTGCGAAGAGGAGGTGAGTCACGAGGACTGCTTAAATACCAGGCTCTTCCGGATCCAATCCTAGACATGCGTACAGGGGTTACCACACCCTAGCTCATTGACTAAGTCATAGGTTGGTTTAGTTCTTTAAGTCTTATGTCCTGTTTGTGTGTTTGAGTAGTCTAAACCTAGGGTTCAAGTTCCTACAAGTCTATCTACGTTCCATGCTTCCTACCCCTCTACAGAATATAATTCACCAAGAGGTTTAGATGTACTTACCTGGGCGGATTGGTGCCGGAGACTCGGGCCATGCTGTTCAAAACCAAAAATCATTCCCTAAGGCCTACCAAAACATTTTTGGGCCTTGGGCCCCACAAATGCTTTGAACTGGGCTCGATACCAATTTTGTAACAACCCTAACCCGCCCAAACATTATGACCGAATTTGGTTTGTTACGGAGAAAACTTTTTGAAAACCATTTTAAGACCAATTTAAGTTTTGTTGAAAACTTCTCGCTTTTGGTTATCTTGCAAAACCATACTTAGATTTAATTTGGAAATTTAATTGAGTCGGGTTATTATACAAATTTCAAATGTGCCCGATGGCACGATAAAACATTTTCGTGTTAATTTAAGAAAAACATGTGATTTTAATTTAATTTTAATAATATAGTTTAAACAAAGTATCCAACATATGAGAAATAACAAAAGTAAAGTATATGGAGGCCTTATTACATCCAAAATAAAAATAAACCAATAATAAACTAAAATAGCTAAGTTTAAAGTTCAATTTATTCAAGTCCACCGCATGGCCACCTCGAGTCCAACCTGGCTCCTCAACCGCCATCTACGAGTCACCTGAAAAATGTTAAAGGAGAAGGTGAGTCACCAAGACTCGATATGTAACCCTTCCCCGTATTTAAACAATTTCATACACGACATATAATCAATCATCATGTACTAAGTCATGCACCCGACCTAGCCAACCAAACGCCTTTGTCTACCCCATGTGGTACCAAACCACTGGTGACCGTAGTCACAATGTGTTACCAAAACACTTTGGTGGTGCCAAACCACTTTGGTGACATATAGTCACGATGTGATGCCAAATCACTTTGGAGGTGCCAAACCTCTCGGTGTCCGTAGACACAATCGATTGATGGGGCCAACCCATCGTGTGATACCAAATCACCGCGCATTTATCCCATATCTCAAGTGGGGCCAACCCACGGTGGTGTTAACCACGAGGACAAGTCGCTATGAGGTGCCAAACCTCTGGAGGTACCAAACCTCACGGTGACCGTAGTCACGGTGTGTTACCAAAACACCGGTGCTCGTCGGCACAAAATATCACTTTGCCCCTCCACTCATTTAACCCACAATAGTCAAATAATCATGAATAGATCTACATTTATCACATGTAACATATGAACCATGCTTCCCAAAAGCATAATAATCTCGTATTAACAGAGACTTACCGGGATCCTCGCTTGTACCCTTGAGGTACTAGATCCGTATCTATATCAAGCAGATTTACAGGCAACATATATTTAACACAAACATTAACTGCTATAAGTGTGTATGTACACACCTGATATTGATGATAGTCCTAAGTCCCGAAAAGAGGAGTCGGCCTCCCTAGATCTCTCTGCACCTATATTCGGCCAACCTTGGAATTAGCACTATGGCCTATTCGGCCAACCCACATAATTAAAAGGGGTTCCTTATGATCCCGAAATCTCACCTTTGCTTTTGCTACTAACCACGGCACTCAATTCCCGAATCTGCTGTGTCAACTATCATCGGTTAGTACTAATACTCATAACCAAAGCTTTCGGCTTTTGAATACAACATAGGCCTTACCCACACTTACCAACTTCGGTTGACTGAGAATGACGGCTTAGATCGAACACCTTAGAATCCCGGCACCTAAACAAAATCGTTCCATCATTGCTTAGCCACCAAACAAATTTCGGCTTTTCTCTTATAACCAAGTCGACATAGGAAAATAATAGTGTGGGAGAGTTTCGGCATACTTACCCCTCACTCTAATATTCGGCCAAGACTTCACGGATTAGGGAAGAAGGAATTTTGGCACTTCAAATGGTGTATTCGGCCAATGGTGAGTTTACTGGAAAGAACAGAAGTTACGGCTAGGAGTCTTGAAAAGAGGAAGGGATGAAATTCGGCTAATGTGAAAGAGAAAAATAATGGAAGAGGTGATCAGGATTTCGGCTAAGGGTTTAAGAAAATAAAGAAAAATTAGAAGGAAATAGGGTTAGGTTTTTCGGCTAAGCAGAGATGGAAAAGAAAAATAAGGTGGTGGATGGTGGTATTTATAAGCATTCGGCACCCCTCCCCCAACACCTTGCCGTCCACACACCCTCCACAAGGAGTTCAAAGCTTGGCCAATTCCTAGTTTTACTCCCAAATGACCATTTGAAAAATATCCACATTATTTGAATTAATCACCTAATAATCCACTTTTAATCTCTTAATAATCCAAATAATACCAAGTAATATCCTCATTATCTTATCAATTAATCCCATGATAATTCATTTAAAATAAAATAACATCCTTATTATCCTTAGAATTTAACAAATAAAAATCCAATTTAACATGCTCATATTATCCTTTAATATTAAAACTAATTTGAGCCTTTTCTCTCTCATTGCCAGTCCAAATAAAGAGCAAAAAGAAAGGGAATTTTGTGACTCGAACCAGGATCCCCCTTGCTTGATGTGGCGTCACATGCTAGCTCTTAAGTGACACTCCTATTGCCACTTTTCCAAGTTGATTTTCATGCCATTAAATCCTCTATTTATTCTTGTAACCCCTACCCGCTAAGGCTCCCTACCTTTAAAGCTTCCAAATAAAAAAAATTTCTACTAAACCGAGCCTACTCAAGACCCTTAATTAACCTTTATTATTCCATTGATAATATCACAGTGGTTCAACCTAAGAAAAATAATTTACTTCCAAATAGCCCCATCTTCGGGATGTTACAATATCCATACACTAGATTGATTTATAACACAAGTTCTCAAGCACATTGCCATAACTTACTCATGCTTACTCTTACCGATCACATATCACATATTGAATCCCTTTCTCGTAAGTTACTCATGTGGACCTGTATCACTTCTTCATATAACCTTAGCACTTTTATCATCTCGAATATAAACTTAGCTCTTTATCCCGTTGAACCATTTGGAATATTGAAGGATACTCGAACTCGTCATACACATAATAAGATGCCAATACCATATCCCAGATATGGTCTTACATGGGATCACATATTGATGCCGATGCCATATCCCAGATATGGTCTTATACGGGATCTCTTATCGATGTCTACGCCATATCCCAGATATGGTCTTATACGAGATCGCATATCGATGCCATGTCTCAGACATAGTCTTACACGATTTCATACCAAAGCCAGTTCCCAGGCCTGGTCTTACATGGGATTTCTACTCGATGCCGATGCCATATCCCAGATATGGTCTTATATGGGATCTCCTTTCGGTGCCGAGGCCATGTCCCAGACATGGTCTTATATGGGACCTTCTTAATCTCATGTCATGACAATGGTATCCTTTCTATTCCTAAGGTTCAATCGGGACTTTCACATAATATAATTTCATCATACTTTCATCGATACCTCATTAATCAATTTCATAGAGATAATATAAATTTCTCATGATATCAAGCATATTAAAACATAATATCATTACGTTGATTTATTACACACAAACTTACATCGGTAACAAAATATGTACAGTTGTTCTATTTAGTCCACCACTTTGTTCTTTCCTCGGTTTTGGTTTGGACTTCATGTTTCTTGATCTAGAATGACAATTTCACTTATTTAATGATCATATTGACTAAAATAACCCATGAATCATACTTTGAAAAAATTACAATTTTGCCCCTAAACTTTAAATATTTACAAAACGGTCCCTAGGCTCGTATAATGAAAAGTACTCATTTCCTTGGTTACCCAAGCCTAGCCGAACATTTATTGAGCTTATAACAGCTCACACTTTCCTTCAAAACTGATTTTTACTACTCATTTTATTACTTTTACATCTAGGTCCTTTTTATGAATTTTTCATGAAAATCACTTAGAAAAAACATGTTTATTATACATCAAACTTCCATATTCCTCCATTAAACATAAAAATACATGCATGTCATACATGGGTAAATTTTTTAACATGAACCCTAGCTCAAAATATTGGTGGAAATAGCTAAATCGAGCTACGATGATTTCAAAAATACGAAGAACATAAAAAACGGGGCTAGGAGGTACTTACAATCAAGCTTGAAAGTTGAAGAAACCCTAGCTATGGAGTTCTTGAAATTTTTGGCCAAGCATGGAGAAGATGGACAAGATTTTTGACTTTTTTTATCTTTTAATTAACTTATTAACCAAATGACCAAAATGCCCTTAAGGCCCCTTTCTTGATATTTTTCCTTCCCATGTCTATTTTTGTCCATCATCAAATATAATGGTCTAATTGCTAAATAAGGACCTCTAATAATTTTTCTAATACTATCTCATACTTGAAACTTTTAGAATACCATATTTTTCAATCTTTGTAATTTAGTCCTAATGAATAAATTGATCACTAATTTATAAAATTTCTTCATGAAATTTTCACACAATCATGCAAACATGTCATAGACCTCATAAAAACCATAAAGCACATATTTCTACCTCAGATTTATGGTCTTGCAACCACTATTTTGACTAGGCCCTAAATCGGGCTGTTACAAATATGGTCTTAAAGAATTCCCAAGTCAGACGATTAGGGTGAGCACCCTCCTTAACCGTCAACCACCACTGGTAGGCCTCATCGCGAAGCAATGAGACTGCACCCTTCAATTTCTGCTCGGGGATACAGTCCAAGTCATCTATAATCCTCTTAGTGGCCTCCAACCAATACTCAGCCACATTAGGGGCGACTCCTGTGACACCCCTAAACAACTCAGCTCCATTAGACTGGAGTCGCTTAGTTACCGACCCTCGGCCCCCAGATCCAGAATTGGGTCTAGCGACCCTCTCCAATATCTTCAGCATGGCTTGGGATAATACGTCGTCCCCAATGGACGACTCGAGACCCGGTCTCGATGGCAGTGTGACACGGTGTCGCATGCTCGCCTGAGAGACGAGGACTCAGCTTGAGCCCCCTACGGCCTCTACCTCTACCTCGGCCTCAAGTACCACGTCCACGGACACCTCGTGCTCTCATTATGTTTTCGAAGTTTTATCTACATTAAGAATTTTATGCATCAATTTCAGTATTTATAAACAGATATTTTATGTAATAAGTATCAAATGTTCAATAATATTTTCGGGAGTTTCAGTCTTTACTCGTTTCACTACAGTTTCAGGGAGTACTAGCTATAGTGTTTCAGAACATTTTAACTAAGTACAAAAATACTTACAGGATCGGCGTCGGAGACTCGTTGAACCACATACTTGCTTAGTTTACTCAAATCATTTTAAAACCAAATACTTTTAGAAAATAAGATTTTGGAACCCAAAATTTACAGCCGAGTTTTGCAACCTGGCTCTAATACTACTAAATGTAACACCCCAAACCTGGCCTAGACGTTATGGCCGAATCTGGCGATGTCACATGGAAGGGATTTTGAAAATGGAGCTAACTTAATAAAACCCTTAAGCTTATAAACCTTTGATTGCTTTCCTTCATTTCAAATCATGTACTCCATTAGTCAGCTTACCTTAAAACGTATCATTTTAGTGGAAGCTTAGGAAAATCATTCAAGATTCACCAAAACAAAGGTTTCCTAAATCTTGAACGATTTTCCTAAGCTTTCGCTAAAATGATACGTTTTAAGGTAAGTTGACTAATGGAGTACATGATTTGAAATGAAGGAAAGTAATCAAAGGTTTATAAGCTTAAAGGTTTTATCGAGTTAGCTCCATTTTCAAAATCCCTTCCATGTGACATCGCCAGATTCGGCCATAACATCTAGGCCAGGTTTGGGGTGTTACAAATAGGATCAGATTCCGTATTATAACTATAAGGTATCTTATTGCATATACTTTCACCTTTTCCTTCTACAAGAAACATAATGAAATCTGTTCCAAAATCTTTAACCTATTTAATTCTCTTACTTCTTCTTAATTATTGACATTATTCATTATTATTATCAATTTATTCCAATGGAATCTCATTCTCATTTGAAGAATAAATCAATTGTTATGGCTGTAATTGGCTTGAAATAGAATTAAATCTATTTTCATCAAAAATAGCATCTCTTGATTCAAAAACAGTATTAATTGAAATTGAACCATTTGGTTCAATTACCATGAACCTATATGCCTTGGTATTATGTGCATATCCTATAAATATGCATTCAATTCCTCCTTCACCTAACTTTTTACGTTTAGGTGTTGGAACTTTGGCAATAGCTCTACAGCCCCAAACCTTCAAATAATTAAGTTTTGGTTTCCTTTTCTTCCATTTTTCATAGGGGGTTTTTTAGTTTCCTTTTTAGGAACTCTATTCAATATATGACAAGTTGTTAGAACAGCTTCTCCCCAAAAACCTTGTCCAAGACCTAAATATGATAACATTGAATTTACCATTTCAGTCAAGATTCTATTTTTCCTTTCAGCTACATTGTTTTTTTTTTTGTGGTGTATAAGGGGCTAAAACTTGATAGACAATTCCAGTGGGTTCAAAAACACTTGGATTATAATATTCTCCACCTCTATCCGATCTTAAGCACTTGATAAATGATTCACACTGAAGTTCAACTTCAGATTTATAAACTTTAAATTTATCAAGCGCTTCATCTTTTGAATGCAATAAATATACATAACAATATTTAGAACAATCATCAATAAAAGTAACAAAATATTTCTTTCCACTTAATGTAGGAGTATTATGCATGTCACATAAATCACTATGTATCAAATCAAGCAATTTTGTTTTCCTTTTAACCTTAGGGAAAGGGTTTCTTGTAATTTTAGTCAACATACATGTATTGCATTTTTTAATATTATTATTAAAAATAGGAATTAAATCTAACTTATGCATGTCATTCAATTTTTTATAATTCAAATGACCTAATCTATAATGCCATAAACAAGAAGATTCAACTATATAAGCAGAAATAATATTTTTGTTCTTATTAATAATATTGAGTTTGAACATGCTTTCATACATATATCCCTTCCCTACAAAAATTCCTCCCTTAGACAAAATAAACTTATCTGCCTCAAAAGCAAGTTTGAAACCAAACTTATTCAATATACTTCCAGACACTAAATTCTTCCTAACTTATGGTACAAAAAATACATCATTAAAGGTTAAAACCTTTCCAGAAGTTAATTGTAGTTCAACAGATCCTTTGCCTTTGATTGTTACAGTGGAAGAATTTCCCATGTACAAGACATTGTCATTTTCACATTGTGTGAACTTTATGAACATGCTTTTATCTTTGCACACATGTTTGGTTGCTCCGATATCAATCCACCATGCATTATCATCTTGTGCCATATTAATTTCAGATATCATTGCAACGAACTTTTCGTTATTATCAGCCTTAGAAGATGATTTCTTCTTTAAAAATCGACATTTATTCTTGAAATGTCCCGGCTTGCCACAATGATAGCATGAGCCCTTTTTTTTCTTTTTGAACTTAGAAGCTCTATCTGTAACACCCCTTGCACGTATCTGACGCCGGGATTGTAACACCCCAAACCCGGACTAGACGTTATGGCCAGATCTGGCATGTCACATCAAAAGGTTGTTTAAAACTACACGATCATTAAAACCCTTCCTCAATTTAAAACTATTTACCATTTAAAAACCCCGCATTTCGTTGCTTATCAAAACAAGATTTGCTTAAAGTTACTTTCCTTGCAAACATAAAATTATTTTCAAAAACTCGCTTGTTGTAGAAAATCGACTTTAAAAGTTGCGAAACGTGATATTTTGAAAACGGTAGTTATTGTTTAAAAACTTAGCAGTTCATAACTAAAAGAATTACCAAATGAAAGTTAAAAAGAAAATCCCAATGGCCTTATTACATAAAATATTAACCCAAAAATAATATAAAGTAAGTTAAACTCAAAATTGCTAAGTTCCGTTTAATAACATATCCGACGTATGGCCACCTCCGAGTCCTCCGCAGCTCCAAATCCTCTAACGCTGGGGATTACCTGCACGGTTAAAAGAAAGGGGTGAGTTACGAGAACTCAGTGTGCAATCCCCTATAACAGTCAGTATCTGGGCCTGAACCCATACGGTATCGGTCTAGGCCTAAGCCCTATTCGGTAACAAGCTGGGCCTGAGCCCCAAAATCATGGTAATGCAAACAAAATGTAGCCCAACCCAATCCAACCATCACACCACCCGTACCAACCAATCGCACCATGTGCGGATCAAGTCAACCCACCCCGCCAAACTCACCAATAATGCAACCAAGCTGCTAGTATTTATATGGCTTTAAGCCTTCAATAACGGTCTAATAACTGGCACATAGCCATCGATAACTGTATTATGTTTGGCACATAGCCATCAGCGACGGTAATATATTCGACACACAGCCTCAGGTAAGTATGATCGTCACAGAGTCGTCAATATATATGTTAGGCACATAGCCATGGGTAAATACGATTGGCACAAAGCCATAATCAAGATAGCACCATGTTTAAATTGGCACAGAGCCATTATCAGATTATGTGGCTTTAAGCCGTCTGCCGGTCCACAGTCGTCATGTGACCCGTACGACCTTAACATATCAATACTGGATCCACAGTCGTCATGCGACCCGTGCGACCCTATCAGAACTTCCTCCGTATCCATGTCCCAACCCCATGCAATATGTCATGTATGTAATGCTCAATCATTACACGTGTATGCAAAATGGCCATGCTCAGTAATAGTCATTTACACACATATTGAAAACATATCAGCCATATAATCCCAGTCACATCAGTTAAAACACAGTCATACATTCACAGTTAGATCAATCATAGTCCTAATCAGTCAGTTACCCGCAAGGGCGAAATAGTCATTTTACCCTATAAGGGTATTTCGGTAATCTTACCCTACAAGGGTATTTCGGTAATTCTACCCTACAGGGGTATTTCGGTAATTCTACCCTACAGGGGTATTTTAGTAATTTTACCCTATAGGGTTATTTCGGTAATTCTACCCTACAAGGGTATTTCGATAATTTTACCCTACAGGGGTATTTCACAAACCATGGGTATTTTGGTAAGTTTACAAATCAAGGGTATTTCAAAAATTTTCCAAACTGAGGGTATTTCGGTAATTTTGCAAATTAGGGGTACTTTGGTAATTTTGCAAATCGGGGGTATTTCAATAATTTTACAAACTAGGGGTACTTCGGTAATTTTACAAGTCGAGGGTGTTTCTATAATTTTGTAAACCAAGGGTATTCTAAACAGAGATAACGATGCGAATGGGCCTAGGGCCCATTCTCGGCCCAAATGGGCCCACACGCTCGTGTGGCCCATTTAGCCCAAATCTAGCCACCGATATTAGATTCACATAGTCCAGTCAAATATCTAATACACAGTCATATAATATATTCATATGGGCCCACGGGCCCATTGGGCCCACATGGCCCCTTTCGGCCCATCGTGGCCCAAACAGCCTATACCCACAAGAACACTCATGGTGGCCTCAACTATTGCGTCGAAGCTCCCACACGTGCGCTCACACGCTTGTGTGGCTACCATCGTCGTGTGACCGGTATTTCGGCATTTGCCGCTCTACAGCCAGAGTAGTGCGAAATACACACCTGATAGGAAGCTGAAGTTAACCCGCGCTCTGAACACTATTTTGCGCAGAAGCCATCTATGATCGCACCCTTGACCCCCAGGATCAATGAATGATCCAACACCTAACCCAAACGAGCACGGCACGAAGCGAAGGGATAAGCCAAGAAAGGTGTGCCTACTCTCCTCATAGTTTGCTCTATTTAAAGCCAGCTTCTTGCCTATCCTCATGCTAGCTTTCTGATGTGGGATCCCTCCTTCAGCAGAGTTTAAATCGAACACAAACTCTGGTCGTCCAATCCGCAAAATAAATACTCCCTTGCTTGACATGAGATTCGAACCTTTGCCCTCTCCTATGCTCCAGACGCTACATGCCACCACAACACAAACTCTTTTTCTGACTTAGAACATGCGCAACTAAATATAAGCCTATGGGCCAAAGTCTAAGTTCATTTAAAAGAAAAACAAAAAGAATTGCAAGCGCCAAGACTTGAACCTTGGACCCCTTGCTCCCTCTATGGCGTCACTTCCTTGCTTCCTAAGTGGCGCCACTTTGCCACTTCACCACAACTCCTCTTGTGTCATTTTTTTACCCTAATTTATTCTTAAAGCCTACTTACTTACCCCCAGGGCTTTATTCACCTAAAACCAAAATTTTTCCTAAAGCCCAGGTCTGAACCCGGGACTTCATGGAAGCCCCCTAACCTTCTAAAATCACTCACCTAATAGGTCCAACTTGCATTAGTGCCGTTCTCTTATTCCCAAAAATTTTAAATGCTCCCATTCCCAAGGCCCAATGGCCCAATTCTACTAGGCCCAAATTCGGAGCGTTACAGGGATAGGGTACGAGGCATTACCGGACTTATTCACAAGAAAACATTCAAAACCGATACATGAATTTCCACTCAAATCTAAAAATTTTCAAAAACATTCATATCGTCCCTAGAACGAGCCTACGAGGCCCAAAATATGCATCGGAAGTGGTTCGGGACTAAACCGAGAACTTTGGAAACTTTTGGAGAACTTAGAAAATTTTTCATGAAAAAGGGGTCACATGCCCGTGTGGGTTCGGGACACGCCCGTGTGACCCTATGACACGCCCGTGCTTCAGGCCGTGTTCAAATTAGGGAGCATTCTGTTTATGATGTCATCATCAAATTGAGGTCACACGCCCGTGTGCTTAGGTCGTATGATCAATTATATTTTCATAAATTTTCATAAAATAGGTGCAGACTCCACACGGCCAGGGCACATGCCCGTGTTTGAGGCCGTGCCGTCCACACTGCTGAGACACACGCCTGTGTCTCTGCCCATGTGCTCATTACTGAGCATTCTATTTTGCAACAATTAAGGTGCAGGGGACACACGGCCAAAACACATGCCCGTGGGGTAGACCGTGTGTCACACACGGCCTAGACACATGCACGTGTGTCTACCCGTATGGACAAATATAAGGCTATTTACCAAGCCTTTTTGCCACCCTTCCATGCACCAACCTACACAACAAAACATAACACCAATCCAAGCATTTACTTTCAACCCAATCAGCCACACACAAGGCATCCACATATCATTTACATGCTATCATTTATCACATACAAACATCACATACTTAGCATCTCAAACCATACAATTTCCCACATTTATGAAAACATCATCATATGTAGAAATACTTAACCAATATTAGCCAATATCAAATGGCCATTTACAAAATGAATTATCAACTATTGAAGCCATCACTTATGGCCAAATCAATTATGACACATAACAAAAAAAGACCAAGTCCCTATACATGCCATAACTCAAAATATTGAAATCATATGTACTCAAAATGATAATTTGATAGTGTGAATGAATCTCCGACCATCTTTGATCCCCGAGCTGGCTTGGTGACACTATAAGACAAGAGAAAAAGAAAGGGAGTAAGCTTTAAAGCTTAGTAAGTCCCTATGCAAAAAATAAGCATCCTATACACTTTAACATATATTTAACATAAAGTAAATTAACATAAATGTCATTGTGAATTCATAATCAAGCTTAGCGTAGATGTTATTAAAATCTTAACATCATAACTTACTCAATCGAACCAATCTGAGGTTTCATCACATATCGAGCTCATTAAGCATGAGTTTTATGTACATACCTGTACCAACTTGCAACTTACCATAATCTTTCACATCATACCATAGTCTTTCACAACTTTAACGTTTCCTTTGAACTACCCGTTGAACCACTTGGAATACTAAAGGATACTCGGGACATCTCATACTTACAGTACCATACCAATGCCATATCCCAGATATGGTCTTACATGGGATCTCATATCGATGCCAATAGCCCAGCTATGGTCTTACATGATGTCTTATATTGATTCCATATCCCAGATATGGTCTTACACGAAATCTCAATAACTCTAATGTCATGACATTTGTATCCTAACTATTCCTAAGGTTCAACCGGGATTTTCTAGCTTGTCGAACTTTGTCAATTACGTCCAAAGAGTAAATCACAATTCATACAATATTAACGCAATTAAAGCATAAATAATAATGCATTATTTACATATGAACTTACCTCGGTACAAAAATAGCAGAAATGGACCTAATCGTCAATAACCTTATTTTTCCCCCGATCAAGGTCCGAACCTCGTCTTTCTTGATCTATAATAGCAAATTTAACTTATTTATTATTCACATTATCCAATTCAGTCCAAAAATCACATTATGGCAAAATTACATTTTTCCCTAAACTTTGACATATTTACATTTTTACCCCTAGGCTCGTAAAATGAAACGTGTGCAATCTTTTAATGTAAAAGCCTAGCAGAACCATTTTTATAACTATAATAGCCCACAATTTCCATTAAAACACACTTTTACTACATATTTTATTACTTTTACAAATAGGTCCTTTTGATATTTTCATCAAAAACCACCTAGCAAAAGTTGTTTATCACACATCAAACATGCATAATCTACCATTAGACATCAAAATAAACAAACATCCAACATGGGTCAAACCCTAGACCTTGATCTTTCCTTAAATTAATGGTGGAAATAGATAGATTGGATGATAACGACTTCAAAAACATAAAAAGCATTAAAAACGTGGCTAGGATGCACTTACAATCAAGCTTGGAAGTTGACCAAAACCCTAGCTATTGTGTTCTTCTAATTTTTGGCACTTGAGGGAGAAGATGGACAAGATTTTAGCTTGATTTTCCCTTTTTATTCTTTTATTTACCAAATGACCAAAATGCCCTTCACTTAAAACTTTGAAATTTTATCTCACCATATCCATTTTTTTCCACTATCTTAACAAATGGTCTAATTACCATCTAAGGAGTTTCTATTTAAAATTTCATAGCAATTAGACACCTCTAGCATGTAGAACTCAACTTTTTCACTTTTTACAATTTAGTCTTTTTGACTAAATTGAGTGCCCAAACATCAAAATTTTTGAACGAAATTTTCACGAAATCATTCCGTGGAACTGTAGACCATAAAAATATAATAAAAATGAACTTTGCTGTGTCAATTTTGTGGTCCCAAAACCACTGTTCCGACTAGGCCCAAAATCGGGCTGTTACACTATCAGTCTGTTTGAACTTTCTCTTGAATGGTTTACTAGTCTGTACTTTCTCCGTAACATGCAAGTTGGCATTTTCAAAATTTAGGTTCTGATCTTGCTTTCTATATTCTTCTTCAATACAAAGATGATTTGCCAAAGCCTCAAGAGATATTTCCTCTTTCTTATGTTTTAGACTTCTTTTAAAGTCTTTTCAAGATGGAAGAAGTTTTTCTATTATGAAAGATACAACAAAAGAGTTTTACACTGAATGGTTATATTTTCCCCCACCTATCTCTAATGTGCAAAAGAGTTTCAAGCAAATTAACCTCGAGGATACAATGAAACCAATGACTATTTACGTTTTGCACTGACGAGAATAGTCCGCAAGCACTAAGCAATGTATAACAAGAAACTAAATTTCTATAAAGGATTTTTGTAGTAATACTTTATAGAATAATCTAATAATATTAGAAAATGGAGGAAGGAAAGAAAGAAAGAATTTTAGAATTTGTTGGTGTGTTTTCCAAATGAAATCTCATTCCTATTTATAGGAATTTCCATATCTCTTCATAGATACATCTTTCAATAGGTGTCTTTCTGAATAATAATGTCTTTTAATATTATAATTATTCAAATAATATTGTTTGAATAATTATAATTCTTTTTCAAAAATCAAATAATATAACTTTTGACTAATGACCAAAAGATTAAACTTTTGATTAATTACACCCATTCATTTATAGTTATTGGAACACTATAAATATTTGAAAATGTATAACTATTTAAAAAATATTATTTGAATAGTTATAATATTAAATGAATAATCATGTGTTTATTTTAAAGACATTATTATTCAGAAAGACATCTATTGAAATCTATTGATCTCATTCTGTTTGTTCTTTTTGTTTGTTTCCTGTGTACTTTCGTGAGATAGAAATCCTAAATTTTCTCCTCTGTTTCTGTTTTTTATGATTTATGCAATCCCCCTAACTTTGTTTTTTTTTTATGGGCACATTTCTGTTTTTTAGTTTTTGATACATGCTTTTCACTTGAATTTATTTGAGTTTTTTTTTTCCTTCTCTTTGCCAAATCCGAGTAAGGCCATCAAGCTTGAGTTCAACTTGACAATGACTAAATTGATTTGAGTTTTACTTGTAGCCGAATCCTAGTGACTTATGGGCACATGTATCTGGTTTTTACCCCTATTGATGTTCATTTTCTAGATACGAGAGTTACACATTTTAATTTTAGATTAATTCTAGATGGTTGAGCCATGCATGATTAGTTGATTAAAGACTTTACTTACTTCGATGAATCAAAATAACTTTCTTTTGTGATAAATGTTCTCTCTCTCATTCTGTATGTTGGATTGATCTTCATGTTTAAATTATCCAAATTAAATGCTAATTATACTGGTATGACAGATCTCTGGTTAAACTTATTGTGAAGAGAAACTATTTGATTTTAAATGCTGCTTTTAAAATATTTTTGGATTACCTTGCAGTGGAATTCAAAAGCAGATATCTACAAGCCCCAGTGCTATTAAATTAATAGTATTTTGATTCATAAGGATCAGCTTGGCATACACGGAGTTGAAGAGAAGTTATGAGGTGATGGCAATTTTTGTGAAACTAAAGTTGAATTTTGCAGATTCCTTGTTAATGCTTTATGTTGTTATTGCGGATATTAGCTTTGTGATTATGTACTTGGAAGTAGTTCCGGGTTGTTTGGTTCTTGAATCCGGGACCGGTAGTCGCTCCAGCGGGACATGTGTATACCTTTGGTTTCCATGGTCAGAGGGCTACCTCAGCTAGGTAAGCCTTAATGTTTATCGTTTGCAAAAGTGCATTTTGATGAAATATGATATAGTAACTGCTTAGGTTGAACTTGAATTCTGGGTTATCTTGAGTTGATGTCTTCATAGATCTACATTTTGTTGCTGTGATACTTCATTGTCTCTAATTTTCTCGGTTTACAGATCTTTATCAGTTTCATTAGTGAGTGCATTGTTCTGAAATTTTGGTTTCAAAGATAGTTATGAAATATGATTTTAGAAACTGCTTAGGTTGAGCTTGAATTCTTGGTAGATTTCAGAAGTCTGTTCAGGTAGATGTATTCTTCAATCGACATTCTGTTGCTGTCATGCTTCATAGTCTCAAAATTATCTCGATTTTATGGAGCCTTGCGTAAGACTCATTTATGATGCATATTTTATCCCATTTTATGGTTTCTGTTTGTCTAATTGATAATAGAAAGATCCAAGGATGGTTGTTTTTTTTTCTTTGATTCTTCTGTGTTGGTCTGTGAAAGAAGGAATGTTTTACGATTTTTCACTCCTTCAACAGAGGACTCATTTATTATCTCCTAACGTCTCTTTACCTTCTTTGTCTTTAATTTCCCCCCAAAAAATTAGTAATTTAAATAAGGTATTAATTACCATAAATGTTACCGTTGCCACATGGGGATTTAGTCTATTCTTTTTGGGCAGTGACGGGTAGGAGAAAGCTGCCCGTTTTCTTTAGCCTTTTCATATCCCGCTTCCTTCCCAATATCTCTCTCTCTCGATCTCATTTCAATATTTCCTCTCATTCTTTTTCGTGAGAGGGAGAAACCCAAAGATTTTGTCTGCCGTTTCTTTTTTTTTTTGGTGATATTGAAATCTCCTGTTTTCGCTCTGTGTTTGAAATCTATCGATGTGGGTCTATCTGTTTCTTTTTGGTTGTTTTATTGTCTACTTTCGTGAGGGATAATCCCTAAGCTTTCTGGTGTAGAACTCACTATTTCACTCTTTGTTTGAAATCTATTGTTGTGGGTCTGTCTGTTTCTTTTTGGGTTGCTTTGTCGGAGACTGATTTCAGGTATGAATCTTTACTTGTGTTTGTGTTTTCATTTCTTTCTTTCTTTTTGTCTTTTGCCTTTTCATTTCTTTTTTTAGTTTTAGAACTATGTTTTTTTACTTCTATTTGAGTTGGTTTACTTTATGGCTTTTAGTTTTCAAGTTTAGACATCACTGTTTCTTTATGTGTTTCAAATCTATTGATCTCATTCTGGTTGTTTTATTGATCTCTTCCAGTATATGCATACTGCGATGCAAACCAAGAACGAACGGTCCAATCCGAGCGAGAGTTTCGGGTTTGGTGAGCGTCAAACACGCCGTCGCGTCGACTCCCAAAGTGTGGAAAATCGCCATCAATCGTGTAAGTGTAGAAAACTTTTTCTTGTTTTTGCTTAGCAGAGTAATTTTTGTAATATCCGCTGAGCAGAATACTTTTCCTCTTTATTTTTAGTTGACATATGCTTATTTTCTTGTTTTTGCTTAGCAGAGTAATTTTGAGGTTTGGTTTTTTTGGGCCTAAATCATGCTTAGATTTCGGCTTATCATTTATATTTTTGTCATTATAGTTATTTTTCCAAATAACATGACACTTCCACTGCTCCCAAGACTTGAGAAAATATCTGTATTAGGATTTTTGTAATATCCGCTGAGCAGAATAATTTTCCCCTCTGTTTTTAGTTGATATATGATTCTTTTCTTATTTTTGCTTAGCAGAATGATTTTGGGGTTTGGTCTTTTTGGGCCTAAGTCACGCTTAGATTTCGGCTTATCATTTATATTTTTGTCATTATAGTTCCTTTTCCAAATAACAACATTACACTAGTTTCATTGTTCCCAAGACTCAGTAAAATATCTGTATAATATTTTTGTAATTTTTGCTTAGCAGAATACTATTCCTCTGTGTTTTTAGTTGACATATGCTTCTTTCGGCTAATATGTTCAGTGGTTTTTATTAAGGTTGGTTAATGAATCATTACGGGCCTCGGGGAAGTGTTTCTGGGATTCATTAGTTAAAATTTGTTTAACTTTTTTTAAAAATAGAATTTTTATTTTTAATAAAAATATTAGTTAAAATTTTAGACATTTCAACACACCTCACAATTTAAATGTATTTGATATTTTTTAAAATTTTAATGAATTATATATTTTTTGAATTTTTAAAATAATTTTAATATATTTAACTTGAAAATTTAACACTAATTTAAAATTTAAAATAGATACATTAAACAGCTTCCAACGTCTCTCTAAATTCTTGATGAGAGACGCTTCATTCTCCTGTAAATTGTGTCTACTTTGTTTCCCTTTATTCTTATTTTTACCTTTTTTTATTATTTTTTTTATTTTCCCGTCCTCCCTTTCTATCTGCGTCTCTTTCCATTTTTTTTCCTGACATTTCTTTTTTAACTTTTGTGTAAGCACATGCCAAAATAACATACTTGCTACAACAGGATATTGAAATCCCCTTCTTCATCGGATTGTGATTTCAGGTATGATTTTCACGTCTTTTTAAGTTTCAGACTTATGCTTATTTTTATTTCTACGGGTATTGTGGTCTCTGTTTTAGTTTTCAGATTTATGCTTCTTTTTTGTTTTTTTAGTGTTTTTGTTATACGTTTCGATGTTCAGCCTTATAAAACACTTCTTATATTTGTCTTTTTAAATCTTTCGATGTCGTCATTTTTTTTTATAGTTTATTGTCTTTATGAAGAGATACGAAAATTCCTATAAATAGGAATGGGATTTTATTTGGAAAACACACTAACAAATTCTAAAATTCTTTCTTTCCTTTATCTATTTTCTAATATTATTAGATTATTCTATAAAGTATTACTGCAAAAATCCTTTGTAGAAATTGAGTTTCTTGTTATACATTGCTCAGTGCTTAGTGGACTATTCTTGTAAGTGCAAAATGAAAATAGTCATTCGCTTCATTGTATCGTTGAGGTTAATTTGCTTCAAACTCTTTTGCACACTGAAGATAGGTAGGGGTGAATATAACCTTAAAGATAGCGGCTTAATACACACCTTGGAGCCTTGTCCTATTTTTTCTTTTTCTGTTCGAGTTTCGTTCGTGTGTTCAAGATTTTCCTCACCGGGGATTTGTACTAACATTTTTAAAGTTATACTTCATGATTACTATCACAACACATGAAAGTGGAATACTAAGGGAGTTGGCTTTCAACTGTGTCAAACTTGATTGGTTTGATGGTGGAAATTTCTGACAATGGCAGAAAAAGATGCACTTCTTATTATCAACTTTAAAGATTGCCTATGTTTTGGATACTCCAAGACCTGAAGAGAATGAAAACGAATTTGTTGCTGCAACCCGAGAAAGGAAAAAATGGGACAATGCTGATTACATGTGCATGGGCCACATATTGAATGGTTTATCTGATGGTTTGTTCGATACCTACCAAAACGAGGTTACCGCTAAAGAATTATGGGACAAATTGGAGACAAGATACATAACCGAAGATGCTACAAGTAAGAAATTTCTTGTTAGACATTTATGGTCATTTCGTTATGTAACAATTCCGTGATATTGAAAAAATGCTGAATCAATTTAAGCAATATGATATGAAAATGGATGAAATGATTATTGTATCATCCATAATAGACAAACTTCATCCATCTTGGAAAGATTTTAAAAGAATTCTAAAACATATGAAAGAGGAAATATCTCTTAAGGCTTTGGTAAATATCTTCGTATTGAAGAGGAATATTGAAAACAAGATTAGAACCTAAATTTTAAAAATGCCAAAGTGCATGTTACGGAGGAAGTACAAACTACTAAACCATTCAAGAGAAAGTTTAAACAGACTAATAGGGCACCTAAGTTCAAAAAGAAACAAAAGGGCTCATGCTATCATTGTGGTAAGCCAGGACATTTCAAAAATGAATGTTGTTTTTAAAAGAAGAAATAGTCTTCTAAGGCTGATAACGAAAAATTTGTTGCAATGATATTTAAAATTAATATGACACAAGATGATAATACATGTTGGATTGATACCAGAGCAACCAAACATGTGTGCAAAGATAAAAGCATGTTCGTAAAGTTCACATAATGTGAAAATGAAAATGTTTTGTAAATGAAAAATTCTTCCACCACATCAATCAAAGGCAAAGGGTCTGTTGAACTACAATTCACTTCTGGAAAGATTTTAACCTTAAATGATGTATATTATGTACCAGAAGTTAGGAATAATTTATGTCTGGAAGTTTGTTGAATAAGTTTGGTTTCAAACTTGTTTTTGAGGCAGATAAGTTTATTTTGTCTAAGGGAGGAATTTTCGTAGGGAAATGGTATATGTATGAGAGCATGTTCAAACTTAAAATTATTAATAAGAATAAAAATATTATTTTTGCTTATATGGTTGAATCTTCTTGTTTATGGCATTATAGATTTGGTCATTTGAATTATAAAAAATTGAGTGACATGTATAAGTTAGATTTAATTCCTGTTTTTAATAATAATATTGAAAAATACAATACAAGTATGTTGACTAAAATTACAAGAAACCCTTTCCCTAAGGTTAAAAGGAAAACAAATTTACTTGGTTTGATACATAGTGATTTATGTGACATGCATAATACTCCTACATTAGGTGGAAATAAATATTTTGTTACTTTTATTGATGATTGTTCTAGATATTGTGAATATATTTATTGCATTCAAAAAATGAAGCACTTGATAAATTTAAAGTTTATAAATCTGAAGTTGAACTTCAGTATGAATCATTTATCAAGTGCTAAAGGTCTAATAGAGGTGGAGAATACTATAATCCAAGTTATTCTGAATCTACTGGAATTGTCCATTAAGTTTCAACCCCTTACACACCACAACAAAACGGTGTAGCTGAAAGAAAAAATATAGTCTTGACTGAAATGGTAAATTCAATGTTATCATATTTAGGTCTTAGGCAAGGTTTTTTGGGAGAAGTTGTTCTAACATCTTGTCATATATTGAATAGAGTTCCTAATAAGGAAACTAAAATAACCCCATATGAAAAATGGAAGAAAGAAAACCAAACCTTAATTATTTGAAGGTTTGGGGCTGTAGAGCTATTTTCAAAGTTCCAACACCTAAACGTAAAAAGTTAGGTGAAAGAGGAATTGAATACATATTTATAGGATATGCACATAATAGCAAGGCATATAAGTTCATGGTAATTGACCAAATGATTCAATTTCAGTTAATACTGTTATTGAATCAAGAGATGCTATTTTTGATAAAAATAGATTTAATTATATTTCAAGACAATTACAGCCATAACAATTGATTCATTTTTCAAATGAGAATGAGATTCCATTGGAACAAATTGATAACAATGATGAATATTTTCAAGAATTAAGAAGTATGGGGATTAAAAAGGTTAAAGATTTTGTACCAGATTCATTATGTTTCTTGTAGAAGGAAAATGTGAAAGTATATGCAATAAAGTATATGCAATAAGATAGCTTATAGTTATAATGCAAAATCTAATCCTATTACATTTGAAGAGGCAATGAAATCTTAAGACTCTACTTTTTGGAAAGAAGCAATAAATGATGTGATGGATTCAATAATGGGAAACCAAAATTGGATCTTAATTGATCTTCCACCGGGTTCCAAACCAATAGGTTGTAAATGGATCTTCAAAAAGAAAATGAAGGTCGATGGAAACATTGTTAAGTTTAAAGTAAGGTTGGTAGCCAAAGGTTTTACACAAAAATAAGGTATTGATTACTTTGATACCTATGCTCTAGTAGCAAGAATTTCTACAATTAGACTCTTAATATCAGTTATCTCTTTATATAATTTGGTTTTTCACTAAATGGATGTTAAAAATGCATTTTTAAATGGTGAATTGAAAGAGGAAGTGTACTTGGAACAACCGGAAGGATTTGTTGTTCCAGGACAGGAGCAAAAGGTATGTAAGCTTGTTAAATCTTTATATGGACTTAAACAATCACGAATACAATGGCACCAAAAGATTGACGAGGTTGTTTTAGTTAATGGCTATAAAATAAATGAATCCGATAAGTGCATATATAGAAAATTTGAAAATGGAAAATGTGTCATAATTTGCTTATATGTAGATGACATGCTAACTTTTGGCCCGGGTTTGGAACAAATAGAAAATACAAAGAAATTCTTGTCAAACAACTTTGCTATAAAGGATATGGGTGTAGCAGATGTTATTCTTAGAATTAAAATAACCCAAGATGAAAGTACTATAGCTTTATCACAATCACATTACATTGAAAAGGTGCTTAAAAAGTTTGATCTTTTCAACTGTATACCAGCATCTACACCCATGGATCCTCAAATAAAATTAGTATCTAATGTTGGTAGGAAAATTGATCAATTGAAATATGCAAGTCTAATTGGTTGGCTTATGTACATAATGACTTGTACAAGATCAGATATTGCATATGTTATTGGGAAATTGAATAGGTACACAAGTAATCCAAATAGTTTGCATTGGCAAGCTTTGAATAAAGTACTTAGGTACTTAAAGAAAAATATTAACTATGGATTATGTTATAATGGATATCCTCTAGTTTTAGAAGGGTATTCGGATGCTAGTTGGATTACAAGTTTGGAAGATCATGCATCTACTAGTGGATGGATCTTCATTCTTCGTGGAAGAGCCATTTCTTGGGGTTCCAAGAAAAAAACATGTATTATTGATTCCACCATGACAGCATAATTTATTGCATTAGTCGCTACATCTAAAGAACCAGAATGGTTAAGAAATTTGATTTATGATGTACCTTTATGGCCTAAGCCAATTTCACCTATTTCTATCCGTTGTGATAGTAAGGCTACACTAACAAACGCATATAGCCAAGTATATAATGGAAAGTCTAGACACATTGGATTAATACATAGATATGTCCGATGATTAATCTTTGATGGAGTGATCACTATTAATTATGTGAGGTCAAGTGAAAATTTGGCGGATCCTTTGACAAAAGTCTTGCTAGAGATGCAGTAAAAAGGACCTCAAAAGGGATGAGACTCAAGCCCATTAATTAGAGTCACCCATGATGGAAAATCGACTCAACGTCTGGCATAACGTTAAGTCTTGAGTTCAATGAGACAAAGTACATCATTAGTATGTGACTGTTAGCACTATAAATAAATCCATCCTAAGATTAAAGTGCTAGGTACCCGTAATGATAATGGAAGGATGAGTAATGTACTCTTAATGGACCTATAACATAAATATGTTAGAGTGTTATAATTACGAGAACACTCTTGATGGGATCTACCTATGTGAGTGGAAGTGTGGCCACTTTTAGGAGCTCAAGGACTTGGCTCTGACAGCACTCATGAAAAGAGGACACAAACAAATGGCCATAATAGTTTCCCTAGATACTATGCATTGACCAATGTTAAAATCATTGTGTGAGATGTGTTTGGTTAATAAAATGGAATAGTTGGTTCAAATCTTAGTCTACCATGCAATTTCGATTAACTTTAACATATTTTCACTAAGTGAAGGTTCAATCGTAAGACCCCTTCATTTATGCGAATTGATTTCTAAGAATATCAAAATCTAAAATATTTTGAAAATGGGGGAGATTGTTGGAACATTTTCAAATATTTATAGTGTTCTAATAACTATAAATGAATGGGTGTAATTAATCAAAAGATAAAGCTTTTGGTCATTAGTCAAAACTTATATTATTTGATTTTTGAAAACGAATTATTGTAACAGCCCGTTTTTGGGTCAAATTGAAACAGTAGTTTCGAGACCACAAATCTAAAGTAGAAGTATTTATTTTATTATTTCTTTAAGGTCTACAATATAATTGAATGATTGCGTGAAAATTTCGTTAAGAAATTTTATCGATGGGGTGTCCAATTTGACTAATAAGACTAAATTGCAATAGGTGCAAAATGTGTGTTCTAGAAGCTAGAGGTGTCTAATTGCTATGAAATTTTAAATTGGAATTCCTTAAATAGTAATTAGACCATTATACTTTGAGATGGACAAAAATGGACATGGTTAGGTGAAATTTTAAAGTTATGCATTAAGGGCATTTTGGTCATTTAGTAAATAAAGACAAAATAAAACAAATAAAAGATGTTAATCTTTCTAATTTCATCCCCTATAGCCGAATTTCAAGGGTCACCATAGCTAGGGTTTTGGCCAAGCTTCCAAGCTCGATTGTAAGTCTGTTCTTGTCTCATTTTTAATGATTTTTATATTTTTGAGATCTGTGTAACCTAATCTAGCTATTTCAAGGACTAATTTGAAAGCAAATCAAAGTCTAAAATTTTACCCATGTTAGATATTTGTGTATTTTGATTTTTAATGGTAGAAAATGTATGCTTGGTGTTAGATAAACAACATTTACCAAGTGATTTTTGATGAAAATGTTAAATAGGGACCTATTTGTAAAAGTGGTAAAATGTGTGTAAAAATGTGAATAAATGAAAAATGTGGGCTATTATGAGAAAGGAATAGGTTCGGCTAGGCTTGGGTGTGATGAAATTGAATGAAAATCATTTTACGAGCCTAGGGACTAAAATGTAAAAAGTTGAAAAGTTAGGGGCAAAAATGTTATTTTTGCCATAAGGTGTTTTTGGGATTAAATTGAATAATGTGATGATTGAATAAGTTAAATGTGGTATTATAGATAAGAAAAACGAGATTCTGACCTAGACCAGGGAAAGAACAAGGTTGTGGACTAAATCGAACTATTAGCCATTTTGTACCGAGGTAAGTTCGTATGTTAAAAATAAGCTTTAATATGATTGTATTTTATTGCTTTAATATTGCATGAACTATATGTTTAATTAATGCGGATGAGCTTAATCCTATAAATGAGTCCTAAGACGAATCGACAAGCAAGAAATCCCGTTTGAACCTTAGGAATAGGGTAGGATACAAGTGACATGTCACTAGGGTTAGTACGTGTTATGCGATTACATGATCCGGGTGCTGGTCTTGTACGTCCTACCGGTGGCTGAATATACCAGCATATGTTGCGGATACTTGAAAGCTTGTGTGAGCAGCACCGTGTAGCTACGTCTTCACTGACAGCTTGTGTGAGTAGACCCGTTGATAGCTCGAGAGCGAGCAACTATGTGATATGAGTTTGAGGTAGCATTGGCTACATATGTGGCACTAAGCGTGCAAGAATCCCGAGTATCCGACATTATTATTCCGAGTGGTTCACGGGTATGCCAAAGATGAGAATGTGTGGAAATTTATTTCGAGGTGGTACAGGTATGTACATAAAGCTTATACCTATTAAATGCTTGAAATAATGAATATGAGGTAAGTTTTGTGTTGGAATGAGTTATGATCATGAGACTATGGTAAATTTACATTTAATTATGTTATATTATTGAATGTTATATGTATGATAGAGTTGCTTATTTCTTACATACGAGCTTACTAAGCTATATAGCTTACTCCGTTTATTTTCCATGTTTTATAGTGTCGCCAAGCTAACTCGGATCGGAGATCGTCGGAGATTCGCCTCACACTATCAAAACTGTTATTTGGGTATTGATGATCTTATTATTTTGAAAGTATGGCATGTATAGAGACTTGGTCATTTTGTTATGTGTGTCATTATGATTTTAGCCAATGTATTGGCTTGTAATTGTCAAAGGCTTGTTTTGATATTTGGCCATGTAAATTAGCTTATTTTGGCTAACATGGTTGTAAGCCTAAGTATAATCATATATGTGCTAATGTCTTTGGTGATATGGTCATGGTATGCTTGGTGAATGATGGAATGTGGTTCATAGCATGAATGTGAAATGTTTGGAAAGGTGATCTATTTATGAGATGATAAATTTGTGTACAATTAGGTATGTTGAAAGTAGTAAATTGTGGCTTAGTGAATGTGAAATTTTCATGATTTCTTTAGGGCATAATAAATGTTGTGAGTATGATAGATGTTGATATTGTATTGGCATGTGTTGGTCATAATTGTGGAGGTTTTGGTTGCCTAAGTATATTATGTTTTGTGCTTTTGAATTGGTGTAAGTGTATGTGTGAATAAGGGTGGCAAATGGCTTCGTAAATAGCCTTTATTTTGCCCACACGGGTAGACACATGGGCATGTGTCTAGGCCGTGTGTGACACACGGCCTGTCGCATGGGCATATGTGTTTCGGCCGTGTGTCCCCTGCACCTTAATTGTAACAGCCCAATTTTGGGGCTGTCAGAATAGTGGTTTCGGAACCACTAATCCGAGGCTGGAGAAATTATTTTTAATATTATTTTATGTGTTATAGCATGATTATATGAGTGCATGAAAATTTTGGTGAAATAATTTTAGCGATTTTATGCTTAATTTTGAAAAGGGACTAAATCGCATAAAAGGTGAAATTTGTGTTCTACTAATTAGAAGTGTCATATAGCTAGAGAACCTTAAATTAGAGGTCCTTAATGTGCAAATAGGCCTTTAAGAGAGTGATGGCCGGCCATAGAGACAAGGAAATGAAATTTGTCAAAGGTTAGGTGAGGTTTTGGTGACAAATTTGACTAGAAATAAAATAAAATAAAGAGAAAAAGATATCACCTTTTCATCTTCCTCCTCTCCACCAAAAATATCAGCAAAAATAAGGGTTTTCGAAGCTTGAAATTTCAGCAACTCTTCACCCTTGCAAGTAAGTGATTTTAATGGTCATTCTTGATAATTTTTGTGTTTTTGGAACCCCTATAGCTTAATCTAACTAATGAGGGGACTATTTTGCAAAATGGTTGAGAGTCTAGGGTCTTGCCATGATAGTATTTATATTGTTTGCTGAAATTTTATGAAAGATAATGAATCTTGGTTGTTAAATAAACAACTTTTGTGAAAGGGGTTTTCATGAAAACACCTAAAAGGACCATTTTGTGAAGTTTATAAAATAGGTTGTAAATGTGTGAAATAATTGAAAATTTTGAGTTGCTATAAGAGTAATAAAGGTTCGGCTAGGTTTTTTAAAGGAGGAAATTTGATTAAAATAGATTTACAAGCCTAGGGGTAAAATCATAATTATGTGAAAATCTAGGGGCAAAATAGTAATTTTACCCAGGTATGAAATATAGATTGTATTGATTAATGTAGTGATTAAATAATTGAATTTGTCATTATAGATCAAGAAAAATAGAGTCCGGACCTAGACCGGGGGAAAATCAAGCTATTAGAATAAATCGAACTAGTCGCCCATATTTTGTATACCGAGGTAAGTTGTACGTAAATAATACAACTTTATTGTTATTATTATGTATTGAACAATTAATATGGCATAAAGTGTTTGATTATTGTTGTGAATATGCATGATGAGAATTGGTGTAGTAAAAACTCCCGGTTGAACCTTAGGAATAGATTGGATATCCATGCCATGACATTTGGTTGATATGTGTGTTAGTGTAAGACCATGTCTGGGACATGACATCGGCCACATTATGAGAGCCAGTGTAAGACCATGTCTGGGACATGGCATCGGCGTTGATATGAGAGCCAGTGTAAGACCATGTCTGGGACATGGCATCGGCGTTGATATGTGTGCTAGTGTAAGACCATGTCTGGGACATGGCATCGGCCACATTATGAGAGCTAGTGTAAGACCATGTCTGGGACATGGCATCGGCATTGAGACGAGAGCAAGTGTAAGACCATGTTTGGGACATGGCATCGGCCTAGACATGTGAGCCAGTCTAAGAACATGTCTGGGACATGTCATCGGCATTTTACCCTCTTGTGTGAGGCATATCGGATATCCTTTAGTATTCCAAATGGTTCCACGGGTTATTTAAGCTTATGATAAAGATATGAAAGGATATAATCATGTTGTGAGTGGTACAGGTTCTTACTCGAAACTCATGAGTTATGAGCTTAGTTATGATGTCTTAATGGTAAGGATGAAATTGAGTAAGTTCTATCTATGAGAATGATTTCGGGATGATCTTGTAATCTTTGGCTTATACTTGTGATGTGTAAATATGTAGTAAACCTACCATTGTTAAATCAAGAATGTTGTGCTGGTTTATAATATGCTATGTGTTTAAAGATGCATGGTTGATGTTGTTACTTATTTACATGCAACTTACTAAGCTTTATGTTTACTCCCTTTCCTTTTCATTTTCTTATAGTATCGCCAAGCTAGCTCGGGGATCAAAGGATGTTGGAGGCTCGATCACACTATCAATCTGAACATTTGGTATAGTTAGATTTATCATTTTGAGTATAGCATGTATAGGGACTTGGTCTTTTGTCAAGTGTCATATTGTTTTGGACAAATATGTTGGCTTGTCTTGAAGATTGACTCATTTTGTATAAGGCCATGGATGATGGCTAATACTTGTTATTGATATATGTAGATGATGATGTTTTTCATGAATGTGCAAATTTCATGGTGAAATATATGGTGTGTTAATGCATGAATGAGTAAGTCGCATGATTGGATTGATAAAGTATGTGTTAAGTTTTGCATGTGAATGGAGTGTAGTGGCCTTGATGTGTGTATGCCTTGGTTGTGGCTAATTTGGTCAGATGTTTATGTGTGGATTGGTGTTACTTAATGTGGCTTATGTTGGTGCAAGTAAGGGTGGCAAAAGGGCTTGGTAAATAGCCTTGTTTTTGTCCACAAGGGTAGACACACGGGCGTGTGTCTAGGCCGTGTGTGACACACAGTCTGCCCCGTGGGCGTGTAGTCTGGTCGTGTGTCCCCTGCATCTTAATTTGGTAAAATAGAATGCCCAGTAGTAACCACACAGGCTGAGGCACGGACGTGTGTCTCAACCGTGTGGATGACACGGCCATAATACATGGGCATGTGCCCAGGTCGTGTGAAGTCTGCACCTTAAATGCGAAATTAAATTTGCCACACGGCCTAGCACACGGGCGTGTGCCTTGGCTGTGTGACCCTAAAATGTTGCTGACGTCAAAAACAGAATGTAAAGGTTTTAACACACGGGCTGAGACACGGGCGTGTCATGGCCGCATGAGGGACACAGGCCATGGACACGGGCGTGTGCCAGGCCTTGTGAAAACCCCTATAGGTTCGAATTGAAAAATAAATCCACACGGCTAGGATATGGGCGTGTGTGACCACACGGTCTGCCCACACGGACGTGTCCCTTGCCACACGGGCGTGTGCCCCTATTTTCAGTGAAATTTTCCAAAGTTTTTTTAAAGTACCTTGTTTAGTACCGAACCATTCCCAAAGTATGTTTTGGGCCTCGTAGGCCCATATTAGGGACTTTAAGATGAAGTTTGGAAAGTTTTAAATTTGAACAAAATTTCATAAATCGGAAGTGTTTGAATGCATGTTATTAAGTTAAGTAACGCCTCGTACATTGTTTTGGCATAGGATACGGGTAAAGGGTGTTACATTAATTTTGAGAAATAAAATGCTCAGAATTGAGCACACGAGCAGAGACATGGGTGTGTGTCTCAACCGTGTGCCCGTGTGGACAGCACGGCTTCGAACACGGACGTGTGCCCTGGTCGTGTGAAGTCTGCACCTATTTTATGTAAATTAATTTTCCACACGGCGTAGCACACGATCGTGTGACTTCGCCGTGTGATCTCAATTTGTTCATGAGTTACAAGTCAGAGAGTTATATGGGGTAGGGACACGAGCGTGTGTGACCATACGGACTGCCCACACGGGCGTGTCTTATATCCATACGGGCGTGTGACCCCTGTTTAGTGGAAAATTTTCTAAGTTTTGTAAAAATTTCTAAAGTTATAGGTTTAGTCCTGAACCACTTCCAAAGCATGTTTTGGGCCTCGTAGGTTCGTATTAGGAACTTTATGATTAATTTCAAATGGTTTTAATATGGACGCAAATTTATGACTCGGAATTGTATGATTGCTTGTGGTGTGAGTCTGGTAATGACTCATACCCTATTCTGGCATCGAATATGGGTAAGGGGTGTTACATTTAGTGGTATCAGAGTTATGGTTTAGTCGATTCTCGGACTAACCTAGCGTGTGTAAAAGTCTAGCTATACATGCCATATATAAATTGTGATAGTGTGACGACTCCTGACAATTTAAATTGTGTTTTCATATAGTAAATGGATCCCGACCGAGAAGTGGCTGATGACGTTAAAAGTAATGCGCCGGCTCCCGCCCAAGGGACCGCGCCATCCGAAAGTAGACCTGTGACGATTAGTCAAGGAGGAGAGGCTAGGGAAGCCTTCTTCCAAAGAATGAATGAGTGGTTTGCCGAGTTTGTTCGAACAAATCCGGCTGCCCAACATCCTCCACCCCCACCTAACCCTCAACCGATTCCCGTAGCTTCCCAAGATGTGGAATTGGTAAGGCTGAAAAAGCCTCCAGTCGATAAGATTTGAAAACAAGGGGCTAAAGAATTTAGAGCAAATGTCGATGATGATCCTGATAGAGCAGAATTCCGGCTTGAGAACTTTATCCGGGTATTTGATGAGCTTTCTTGCACACCGGGTGAGTGCTTGAAATGCGCTATTTCACTTCTGAGGGATACGGCATATCAGTGGTGGAACACTCTTATATCTGTGGTACCGAGGGAAAGAGTTACTTGGGATTTCTTCCAAGAGGAATTCAGAAAGAAGTACATCAGTCAGTGGTTTATTGATCAGAAACGTAAAGAGTTCTTAGAATCAAAGCAGTAGTAGGATCAGAATCGAATACGAGCAAGAATTTGTTAGGCTCAGTAACTATCGGGAATGTGTCTCAACAGAGGCTATTATGTGTAAAACATTCAAAGATGGACTGAATGAGGACATCAGACTATTAGTTGGGATTTTAGAGCTGAAAGAATTTGTTGTGCTAGTTGAACGAGCTTGCAAAACCAAAGAGTTGAGCAAAGAAAAGAGAAAAGTTGAGTTTGAGACTAGAGATTCAAGGAAAAGGCCGATGAATAAGCCGTTTCAATCCTCGTCAAATAAATCAAGAGATTTGTATGCTCGCTCCAATGCTTCAACTGGGTGTCCCAACCGAGATCGTGGGAAGCAATATTCGAGTTCTAAGGCTCAAACTACATCCATAGCGAGCGTTGGTAATGCTAGGTCTAATAAGCCTGAATGCCAAAACTTGGTAGACGACATCCTAGTGAATGTAGGATGAATAAACGGGCTTGATTTAAATGTGGCTCCCAAGATCACTTCATTCGAGATTGCCCTGAAATTGCTGAAAAGGATAATTTTCAGAATGCAAGATTGAGTAACACTGCTGTTAGAGGGAGGCCAGTGAGAAATATGGGAAATGGGACCAGTATTAGAGGTGTATCTAAAGATTTAGTTGCGAGATCGGAAGCTAAAGCACCTGCGGGAGCTTATGCCATTCGTGCTCGCGAGGATGCGTCCTCCCCTGATGTGATCACTGGTACATTTTCTCTTTATGATACTAATGTAGCTGCATTAATTGATCCTAGATTGACTCATTCTTATATTTGCATGAATTTGGTATCTAGTAAGAATTTGCCTGTCGAGTCTACTGAGTTTGTGATTAGAGTATCGAACCCCTTAGGCAAATATGTTTTAGTTGATAAAGTTTGCAAGAGTTGTCCTTTAATGATACGGGGTCACTGTTTTCCCGCTAACTTAATGCTTTTTCCATTTGATAAGCTTGATGTGATACTTGGACTGGATTGGTTGACTCTACATGATGTAGTAGTGAATTGCAGACGAAAGGTTATTGAATTGAAATGTCAAAATAATGAAATTCTTCGGGTTAAATCGGATGAGTCAGGAGAATTGCCTATTGTGATTTCATCGATGTCGGCTCAAAGGTATGTAAGAAAGGGTTGTGAAGCATTTCTTGCATATGTATTGAACACGAAAGTGTCTGAATTGAAGATCAAATTAGTACCAGTAGTTTGTGAATATCCGGATGTGTTCCAGAAGAGTTGCCAGGATTACCACCGGTCAGAGAGGTGGAGTTTGCTATTGATTTAATTCCAGAAACTGCACCCATATCGATAGCTCCATATGGAATGGCTCCAACCGAGTTGAAAGAGTTGAAATCTCAGTTGCAAGAATTGACAGATAAGGGTTTTGCGAGACCGAGTTTTTCTCCCTGGGGTGCACCGATGTTATTCGTCAAGAAGAAAGACGGATCCATGAGAATTTGTATTGATTATCGTCAGCTTAACAAGGTTACGATAAAGAACAAGTATCCCTTACCGAGGATCGACAATTTGTTCGACTAGTTAAAAGGGGCAATAGTGTTCTCGAAGATAGATTTGAGATCTGGCTATTATCAGTTGAGAGTTAAAGACTCGGACGTGCTGAAAACCGCGTTCAGAATGAGGTATGGGCATTATGAATTTCTTGTTATGCCTTTTGGATTAACTAATGCTCCTGCTGTTTTTATGGACTTAATGAATCGGATCTTCAGACCGTATTTGGACAAGTTTGTAGTTGTGTTCATTGATGACATTTTGATTTATTCTCGAGATGATTCTGAGCTTGCCGAACACTTAAGAATTGTATTACAGACTTTAAGAGATAATCAATTGTTTGCTAAGTTCAGTAAAAGTGAGTTTTGGCTCCGAGAAGTCAAATTTTTGGGATATGTTGTCTCAGCGGAAGGTATAAGGGTTGATCCGAGTAAGATTTCAGAAATTGTTGATTGGAAACCGCCAAGGAATGTATTCGAGGTTAGAAGCTTTTTGAGCTTAGCCGGGTATTATCGATTATTTTTCAAGGGATTCTCGATGATTGCTACACCCATGACAAGACTGTTACAGAAAGATGTTAAGTTTGAATGGTCTGAGAAATGTCAAAAGAGTTTTGAATAGTTGAAGGCATTGTTGGCTGAGGCACTGATTTTAGTACAACCTAAGTCGAGAAAAGAGTTTGTAATTTTCAGCGACGCGTCTTTGAACAGTCTTGGTTGTGTGTTGATGCAAGAGGGCAAAGTGATAGCTTACCTTGAGACAATTGAAACCGTATGAGAAGAACTATCTGGCGCACGATTTGGAATTGGCTGCCATTGTGTTTACTTTAAAGATTTGGCGACACCATTTATTCGATGAGAAGTGCCACATCTTTACCGACCACAAGAGTTTGAAGTATTTAATGACTCAAAAGGATTTGAATTTGTGACAACGGAGATTACTCGAGTGGTTGAAAGATTATGAGTTGGTAATCGATTATCATCCAGGAAAGGCGAATGTAGTCGTCGATGCTTTAAGTAGAAAATCTTTGTTTGCCTTGAGAGCAATGAATATGCGACTGAGTTTATCCGATGATGGTTCTATTCTAGCTGAGTTAAAAGCTAGACCAGTATTTCTTCAGCAAATTTGCGAAGCTCAGAAAAGTGACAAAGAACTTCAAGCTAAAAGAGTTCAGTGCGAACCGACTAGTGATTCAGACTATCAGATTGGGATTGATGATTGTTTGATGTTCCGAGGTAGGATTTGTGCACCGAGAGATACCGAGCTTATTCAAAAAATTCTTCACGAGACACATAGTGGTTGTCTGTCTGTTCACCTAGGAAGTACGGAGATGTACAATGATTTGAAGAAATTGTATTGGTGGCCAGGTATGAAAAGAGATATTTCTGAATTTGTATCAAGATGTTTGATTTGTCAACAAGTAAAGGCCGGACACCAAGTACCTTCGGGTTTGCTTCAGCCTGTGATGATTCCCAAGTGGAAGTGGGATAGAATTACGATGGATTTTGTAACCGGGTTACCTCTGACTCCAAAAAAGAAAGATGCTGTTTGGGTCGTTGTTGATAGATTGACGAAATCGGCTCATTTTATATCAGTACGTACCGACTATTCACTTGATAAGCTAGCTGAGTTGTAAATTGCTGAGATTGTTAGATTGCACGGAGTGCCTATTTCTATTATTTCAGATAGAGATCCGAGGTTTACGTCTCGATTTTGGAAGAAGTTGCAAGAGGCTTTGGGCACAAAATTGAATTTTAGTACTGCAGTTCATCTACAAACCGATGACCAATCTGAAAGGACGATTCAGGTACTCGAAGATATGATTCGCTGTTGTGCTTTAGAGTTCGAAGGTAGTTGGGAAAAATATCTACCTTTAGTCGAATTTGCTTATAACAACAGTTTTCAGTCGAGTATAAAGATGGCACCGTATGAGGCATTGTATGGCCGCAAGTGTCGAACTCCGTTGTACTGGACCGGGCTCAGTGAGAGACAGATTCACGGGGTTGATTTGGTTAGAGAAACCGAAGAAAAAGTGAAAGTAATTTGTGATTGTTTGAAAGCAGCTTCGGATAGACAGAAGTCGTACGCAGATCTGAAACGAAAGGAAATTGAATTTCAAGTCGGTGATAAGGTATTCTTGAAAGTGTCTTCGTGGAAGAAAATCCTTAGATTCGGTCGCAAAGGTAAACTGAGTCTGCGTTTTATTGGTCCGTATGAGGTCATTGAAAGAATAGGGTCGATGGCATATCGGTTAGCTTTACCAACAGAATTAGAAAGGATCCACAATGTGTTTCATGTGTCGATGATGCGCCATTATCGATCAGATCCTTCGCACATAATTTCACCGACAGAGGTTGAGATTCGACCTGTAACACCCCTTACCCGTATTCGAGCCGGAATAGGGTACAAGGCATTACCGGACTCACATCACAAGCATTCACTCGATTCCAAGTCGTAAAATTTTGTCCAAATTAAAACCATTCGTAACCGATCATAAAGTCCCTAATACGAGCCTACGAGGCCTAAAATATGCTTTGGAGGTGGTTCGGGACTAAACCGAGAACTTTACAACACTTAGCAATTTTTTTCATGTTACAGGGCTCACACGCCAAGCAGTGGTCCAAGTCAAGGACACGCCTGCAGTGACCACAGGACACGCCATGCGACTCGGGACACGCTCGTGCTTGATCGTGTTCAAATTAGGGTGCTCTCGACTTGTGCCACACGGCCGTGCCACACGCCTGCAGTGTGCTAGGCCGTAGCACACACGGCCGAGACACACACCGTGTCTCTCGCCCGTGTGCTCAATTCTCGACATTCTATTTTTTTCAAAATTTAGGTGCAGGGACACACGGCCGAACACATGCCCGTGGGGCAGACCGTGTGTCACACACGGCCTAGACACACGCCCGTGTGTCTACCCGTGTGGACAAAATAAAGGCTATTCACCAAGCCATTTTTCCACCCTCACTAGCACACATCAACACAACATCACATGGCACAAATTCAAGCATATAAGAGTAACCAAACAACAACAACCAAGACAATAGCATGTCATTATTTATCATGCTTAGAACATCAACCTTTCCACACCAAATCATGCAAGATTCCACATTCACAATTGACATTAATATATAAATATACTCATAACCAATATTAGCCAACTCCCATGGCTATATACAAAAATGAACCATAAACCATTATAAGCCAACACATATGGCCAAATTAATAATGACACATATAACTAAGAGACCAAATCCCTATACATGCCATAAACTCAAAATACTTGAATTCATCATTACCCAAAGTGATAGCTTGATAGTGTGATAGGATCTCCGACGATCTCCAACCCGAGCTGGCTCGTTGACACTATAAAACATGGGAAAGGAAGGGGGTAAGCTATATTATATAGCTTAGTAAGTTCGTACGAAAATAATAAGCAACTCTTACCAATCTTTTATCAAGCCCAACAATTTAAACACAAGATAATACAAATTACTATAAATCTCACAGTTATAATTCTTATTCAATCATAATATTTACTTTATCAACTTATAAGCATAATTTAACATATCTTGGAATTATCCTAACAACCATAATCTCTCCATTATAACCAATTACCACAATCAACCAATCATTTCAAACCTCATAATAAACATGCGTATTATTTATGAGTATTCACTTTTCAAGCATATATTTTAACATCTTTTAGTTGTTTAAAGCTCATATCTTTTCATACTTCTATAATTATTTTAATAGGTAATTATGCCAATCTTTCCTTTTTCTCATATCCGATAAATCACAATTTGTGTGAATGAAACATGCTATATCATAACTCAATTTGGCCCAAAAGCCAATTACACGATCGCCAACCGAATTTACCATGTATTTCATACCTCACAAGCATGGACCAATAATCACAAGGCTTTCATAATAACATTCTCGTGGAAACCATGAACTCACAATACCATGAAGTCAATGCTTATAAACTTTATGTACATACCTGTACCAATTCGTAATACTTACATGCTCTTTCTCTTGTTTGACTTACCCATGGAATTTCCCGTTGAACCACTTGGAATACTATCGAATACTCGGGAATCTCGTACACACAGTACCGTACCAATACCATATCCCAGACATGGTCCTACATGTAATCTCGTATCGATACCAATAGCCCCGCTATGGTCTTACACGAAATCTCATATCGATGCCATATCCCAGATATGGTCTTACATGAAATCTCATATCGATGCCATATCCCAGATATGGTCTTATACGAAATCTCATATCGATGCCATATCCCAGATATGGTCTTACATGAAATCTCAGTAGCCCTAATGTCATGACATTTGTATCCTATCTATTCCTAAGGTTCAACCGGGAATTTCACTGTATCGGATCTCTGTCGGTCATTTTCGTAGTATCGTACTCAATAACATTCACATTTCATTTCAATAATATAGAATTTACCACAATTATATCAATTGAGCATTTATACAAATATAATTTAATGCTTATTAAACATACGAACTTACCTCGGCATAAAAATGGTGAAAAGGACTAAATCGTCAAATACTTGTTTTCCCCCCGTTCTAATTCTGAACCTCATTTTTCTCGATCTATAATATCACATTTAACTTATTTAATCATTATACGATTCAAATCAGCCCAAAATCACATTATGGAAAAAATTACATTTTTGCCCCTAAAGTTTGACATTTTTACACTTTAGTCCCTAGGCTCGTAAAATGAATTTCATTCAATTTATTCAAAACCCAAGCCTATACGAACCATTTTCATACTCATAACAGCCCACATTTCTCATTTATTCACATTTTTCTACTCATTTTATAACTTTTACAAATAAGTCCTTTTTGACATTTTTACCGAAAATCACTTAGTAAAAGTTGTTTATCATACACCAAACATACATTTTCTATCATTAGACATCAAAATACACAAATATCCATCATGGGTAAAATTTTAGACCTTGATATTTCTTAAATTAGTGGTAGAAATAGATAGATCATGTTACAAGGATTTCAAAAACATAAAAATCATTAAAAACGGGGCTAGAACGGACTTACTATCAAGCTTGGAAGCTTGAAAAACCCTAGCCATGGTTTCTTCTTGGTACATTCGGCCATGGGGTAGAAGATGAGCAAAAATTGGCTTTTAATTTGGCTTTTTAATTCATTTAATTACCAAATTACTAAAATACCCTTAATGAAAAACTTTAGAAACATAGCTAACCATGTCCATTTTTGTCCACCAACTTAACCAATGGTCTAATTACCATTTAAGGACCTCCAATTTAAAATCTCATAGCAATTGGACACCTTTAACATATAGAATTCAAGTTTTGCACTTTTTGCAATTTAGTCCCTTTAACTAAATTGAGTGCCCAAACGTCAAAATTTTTGAACGAAATTTTCACGAAATCATTCCATAAAACTGTAGACCATAAAAATATAATAAAAATAAATTTTACTGCGTCGGATTTGTGGTCCCGAAACCACTGTTCCGACTAGACCCAAAATTGGGCTGTTACACGACCTGATATGACTTATGGTGAGGAATCGATTAAGATTTTAGCTCGGGAAGTTAAACAGTTGAGAAATAAAAGAACATCCCTAGTGAAAGTGTTGTGGCAAAGACATGGGGTCGAAGAGGCTACGTGGGAACCCGGGGAAGCTATGAGAAAACAATACCCAAACCTCTTTTTCGGTAATATTTTCGGGGACAAAAATCCCTAAAGGGGGAGAGTTGTAATAGCCTGCTTTTGGGTCAAATCGAAACAGTTTCGGGACCACAAATCTGAAGTAGAAGTATTTTTTTTATTATTTCTTTAAGGTCTATAGTATAATTGAATGATTGCATGAAAATTTCGTTAAGAAATTTTATCAATGGGGTGTCCAATTTGACTAATAGGACTAAATTGCAATAGGTGCAAAATGTGTGTTCTAGAAGCTAGAGGTGTCTAATTGCTATGAAATTTTAAACTGGAAGTCCTTAAATGGTAATTAGACCACTATACTTTGAGATGGACAAAAATGGACATGGTTAGGTGAAATTTCAAAGTTATGCATTAAGGGTAAATAAAGACAAAATGAAACAAATAAAAGATGTTCATCTTTCTAATTTCATCCCCCATAGTTGAATTTCAAGGGTCACCATAGCTAGGGTTTTGGCCAAGCTTCCAAGCTCGATTGTAAGTCCGTTCTTGTCCCGTTTTTAATGATTTTTATATTTTTGAGATTGGTGTAACCTAATCTAGCTATTTCAAGGACTAATTTGAAAGAAAATCAAAGCATAAAATTTTACCCATGTTAAATATTTTGTATTTTGATTTTTAATGGTAGAAAATGTATGCTTGGTGTTAGATAAACAACATTTACCAAGTGATTTTTGATGAAAATGTTAAATAGGGACCCATTTGTAAAAGTGGTAAAATGTGTGTAAAAATGTGAATAAATGAAAAATGTGGGCTATTATGAGCAATGAATAGGTTCGACTAGGCTTAGGTGTGATGAAATTGAATGAAAATCATTTTACGAGCCTAGGGACTAAAATATAAAAAGTTAAAAAGTTAGGGGCAAAAATGTAAATTTTGAAATAAGGTGTTTTTGGGATTAAATTGAATAATGTGATGATTGAATAAGTTAAATGTGGTATTATATATCAAGAAAGACGAGGTTCTGACCTAGACCAGGGAAAGAACAAGTTTGTGGACTAAATCGAACTATTAGCCATTTTGTACCGAGGTAAGTTCGTATGTTAAAAATAAGCTTTAATATGATTGTATTTTATTGCTTTAATATTGCATGAACTATATGTTTAATTAATGTGGATGAGCTTAATCCTATGAATGAGTCAGAAGACGAATCGACAAGCAAGAAATCCCGTTTGAACCTTAGGAATAGGGTAGGATACAAGTGACATGTCACTAGGGTTAGTATGTGTTATGCGATTATGTGATCCGAGTGCTGGTCTTGTATGTCCTATCGGTGGCTGAGTATACCGGCATTTGTTGCGGATACTTGACAGCTTGTGTGAGCAGTACCATGTAGCTATGTCTTGACTGGCAGCTTGTGTGAGCAAGCCCGCTGATAGCTCGAGAGCGAGCAACTATGTGATATGAGTTTGAGGTAGCATTGGCTACATATGTGGCACTTAGCGTGCAAGAATCCCGAGTATCCGGCATTATTATTCCGAGTGGTTCACGGGTATGCCAAAGATGAGTGTAACACCCCTAACCCGTATCCGTCGCCGGACTAGGGTTAAAAGGCATTACCGGACATATCGGAACATTTTACGCTCATTTCACAACATCATTCATAAAACATCATTACATAATAATAATACTAATATAGTCCCTTTACAAAGTCTACGAGACCTTAGACATGCTTTAGAGAAGGTTTGGGACTAAACCGATCTCATACGGAAACTTTGTGGAACTTAGAAAATTTTTCTTTCAAAACAGGGCACACGCCCGTGTGGCTAGGCAGTGTGCCTCACACGGCCGTGCCTTGAATCATATCCCAGCCCGTGTGCAACACTGACTTGGATTACACGATCTGGCACACGCCCGAGCTTCTTGCCCGTGTGGCATCCTGACTTGTTTCAAATTGCAACCTTGATAGACACGGTCGAGACACACACCCGTGTGCTCAACCGTATGGGAAAATATAGGCCATTTGCAAGGCCAATTTACCTCCCAAAATTTGGATCATACATACAAACATGAAACATGCAGCAATTCATGCACAATTTGACCTGTAACAAGATCATTCATTTCCATATACAAATCCAACTCAAACATACTAATTTAAAGTACCAACTTCACATCAAAAACATGTGTTTCATTCATCATATTAATCCATTTCAATTCATAGAAATTCTCTTCATATCAATTTCCCAAATCAACTATGAAACTTACCAAAATTAACCATTTCTTTGGCCATTCCTGAGCACATCAAATACATACCAAATTCCCACTACCACATTCATAACTAACCATCTCAAATGACCAAATACATTACCAACCTTAATATCAAATACCACAGCCTATACATATAACTACTTATATATCACATTTTATAACCATTCATTGAATCAACGATTTAACCTTTTTAAAACGAACTACAAGCAAACATTCAATAGGCATATATATTCATATCTCAAATGTCCAACAATTTAAATAAACAACCTTTCGGTTATCAAATTTAACTTACACAAATCATAACATTTCCATCACTCAATCTATAAGCTAAACATATTATCTCATATCTTAACATCAAAACAATATGTCATTTATAGCTATTCAAATGACCCTTTTACCAAACCATATTATACCACTTTTCATGCTTCCAAAATGAGTTAATTAATAAGCCGAATATATACCTTACTTATCACTCCTCATTGCCAAATCATATAACCATCATCACAACATATTTACCATAAAACATACCTCTCAATTAGGCTTATAACATGACCAAATATAATTACCAACATTTGCATCATGAACTAGCCATTTTTGCATGGCTATATACATATACAAATTTCAAAACCAAATAAATCAAAACTAGCCTATACATGCCACATAACCAAATCTCAAAGCATTTATTTACCGAAACGAATACTGGATAGTATGATGAGATCTTTCACGACTTCCAACCCGAGTAAGTCTCCGAAACTCTATAACATAGGAAAAACACACGAAGTAAGCTTTGAAAGCTTAGTAAGCTTGTAATATCCTAAAAGAAATTGAGTATCATCTTGTTACTTGTGTAGCTCGAGTATGATTATTATTATGTGCTTAGTATAGTTTTATGAAGGCTTGGAATTATTAGCTAAGCTAGAATGATTTTTAGTATTGAAAATATAGTGAAGTGGACTAGATAAACTTGACACTTAAGTTAATTTAAGTGTTAAATTCTAACACAAGAGGAGTTAGTGGCATAGTGGATAAGGCGCATGAAAGGTTGCTTGAGGGAAGTGGTTCGAGTAGCATGGAAGGCATATTAAGGATTTTATTTTTATGCATCCTAGCATTAAGTGTCGGTCAACTATTCATATGGATAAGATGGACAATTTTCTTTTTATGGCAAGAAGACTTAAGGTTATGGTAAGCATGAAATAAGGGATAGAATTGCTAGATTTTAGGGATAAAATTTCTTCAACTTTGGGAATGTAGAGGATTTCAAGGCTTGGCTTAAGGGTGTTGTTTTGGAAACTCTCCTATGGCCATTAGGGCATGAATGTGGACGGCATGTGTGGCTAGGGGGTGGCCGAATGTTGATAGGAAGTTTGGGGGAATAGTTGGCCAACTTTAGCATTTTGTGCATCATTTGGCATTTTTCTCTTCCTCTCCAAAAACTCCCTCTTTGGCCGAATGTATCTTAGGCATTTTGGTGCAATTTTGCTTTTGATTTAGCTCTCATTTGTGTTTGAACCAAAATCTAATTTCTTCCTCTCATTTCCCTTTTGAAACCGAAACCACAATTTGCATTTTTGTGCACTTTTCTTTTCGGCAAACTAGGTGTTTGGCCGAACCTCTTTCTCTCATCTCTCTCTTTTCTTTCTTTTGATACTTGCTCAAAAACCACATTTCCTTTTTCACTTCCTCTTGGTCGAATCTTCCTCCTTCCCAAATCCCATCTCTTTCATTTTTTTTTTCAAAGTTAAAAACATCCATTACCATTCTATTTTCTTCTTTCTTCTATTTTCGAATCATCCTTCTCCTATTTCACTTTCACTTTTATTTTTCCTTTCTTTTTACTCCACCATAGCCGAATCTTCTTTCTCTCTTTTGGTGTTATATTGGCCGAATATCATCAAGGGTAGATAATCTTTGGGTTTTCTTCAATCGGTTTTGGAAGATAGGTAAGTGTTCATGGCCGTATTTCTGTTATTTCCTTCTCCTTTCTAAGTCGTTTTCTTGTGGACAAAGGCCGAATCCTTGGGCATTTGTTTGCAAGGTTCTAACCATTATTTAGGAATCGATTTTTCCTTTAGGCTCTTTGGGACGTTGGAAGCAATTGATCTAAGCCATTCCATTAGCAATCGAAGTTGGTAAGTTAAGTGGTAAGATTCATGTCGATTCATTATTCTTTTTGAGGATAAAGACTAAGGCTATTGGGATTAAGATGTGATGTTGGCCGAATGGATTTTTGCTTATAGTTTTGTGGTATGGCCGAATGTAGGACAAGGTGATCTAGTGCGGTAGATCGGATCTTCGGAAGTTAGTATTTGCGTTAGTGAAAGGTGTGTACCTTACACACTTTATAACTCGGTATATATATATATATGTGTGTGTGTTAATAACTATTCACGTTGTTAAAGCCGAAAACTATGAGATCTTGAAATGATACCTTGATGGGTATGAGCAAGGATACGGTAAGTCCGTTTGATATGATGTTGATATATGTTGTTAATATCACGATATACGATATATATTGGTTATATGTTTATATCAAAGTATAATGACATGATTTGTTATCTATTGCATTGGTATGGGCGATATGAGAGGAGGGGGAAGATTGATATCCGTGTCTTTGGGACACCGGAGGTTTGGCACCTCCAAAGTGGTTTGGTACCACATATTTCGTGTCTTTGGGACACCGTGAGGTTTGGCACCTCATAGCGACTCGTCCCAGTGGTTTCACACCACCGTGGGTTGGCCCCACATTTGATGTATTGGGATCGTCGCCATGATTTGGTATCACACGTGGGTTGGCCCCACAACTTGATTATTCGTGACTTTGGGTCACCAAAGATTTGGCATCACATTATTGGATATCGTGACTTTGGGTCACCGGTGGTTTGGCACCACCAAAGGGTTTGGTACCACACGGTATAAAAGGAGTTTTGGATGGCTAGGTTGGGTGCATTATATATATATATATTGCTTGGTTATAATTTGTGTAAGTATGTGGCATTTACCCGGGAGAGGGATTATGCACGGAGTCTTGGTGACTCACCTTCTCCTTATATTTTTTCAGTGATTCGTAAAATCGCGGATGAGGAGCCTGGATGAACTCGAGGAGGCCATGCAATAAAATCTGTTTTACATGAACTTCCATTTGGGTACTTTATTTTAATTGTTTTCATCTTTTTATGGATTTGTAATAAGGCCTCTTTAATTATATTTTTGGATTATTTATATGCTTTGTATTTGTTTTAAATATGGCTTATAAATTACATGGTTGATATAATAATTTGAGCACCAAGTTTTCTAAACTACTAAACGCGATGAGTTTTAAAATGTTACCATCGGGTAACATAAATCAATTGATAGTATTTAACAACTTAAGTATTTTTGATAACTCATACTATTTTCCAAAACTCCAGTTTCCAAATTTCTATTAGATACGGTTTTCAACCTAATCGCTTTAGTTTCTTTTCAATTTATAAAAGGTTTACAAATCTAAGCTGCAACTAAGTTTTAAAGATTTATTTTCGGGATTTCAAAGTAAATTATCAGTTTTTAATTTATTATACACCTGATTTCTACGAACTTAGAACAACAAAGAGTTTTTCACTAAAATTTAATCGGTAACTCGTTTTTTTCCTCAAAACGTTTTCCCCTGTGACATACCAAATTCGGTCGTGGCGTATTGACTGGGTTTGGGGTGTTACAAATTGGTATCAGAGCCAAGTTTAAAAGCTCGGCTGTGGGCCCAATGCCCAAAATGATTTAAAGTATGATCTTAAAATGTTTTTATTTAAAATTATATGATCTGAAAGGCATGGCACCGAGTCTCCTGCACCGATCCGCCTGGTAAGTACTTTAAATCGTTGATCTTGATGATATGATGTCGTTAGTATGACTGATTAGTAGAAGAAACTACTCTAGAGACCCAAACTATAGGTTGAATGTACTCGCGAAACAACTTCTTTTTAAAATTATTCATAAAACTGTGTTTTAAAGAAAGTGGAATAATGACTAATGCATAACACTTTTAAATCGGATAAGTCGAGACTTTAGACATGAGTACTCGAGGTCGGGTCGTATTACTCGTGGACGCCATTGGTCGGGTAGGATGGCCGTGTCCGGAGCCGGTGAGGTCCGGTCAAGGATCCGAAAATGAGGTACCACTACCTCCACCACCAGCGGTTAGAGTTGAGCATCGTGATCAAACGGGGATGACGCAGTTGATGTCTCGAGCGATGCTGCGAGTCCTGGAGAGGGTAGCCGGAATAGGTGGAGGCGCGGGAGCTCGTAAATCATGCACCGGCGACTCCGAGCCAATGGAGCCGAGGTATTTCGAGGTGTTTCGTGTGTGGCTCCCAATGCGGTAGAGTATTGGTTAGAGGCGACGGAACGAATCATGGATGACTTGGATCCGAATGCCGAGGAAAAGTCGAAAGGGATAGTGTCGCTTCTTCGGGATGAGTCATATCGGTGGTGGCTCACGGTGCGGAATAGTGCTTTGCAGCGGAGGATCTCACTTGGGATTATTTTAAGGCAACAGATCGTAAGAAATATGTTGGGTCTAGTTACATTGATGCACAAACGTAAGGCATTTCGAGTATGGTCCAGGAAGTAAGTTCGTATTAGAATATGAGGCAAAATTTTTAAGATTGAGCCGGTATGCTGGAGGTATCGTGGCTTCGGAGCACGAGCGATGTGTCCGGTTCGAGGATGGATTGAGGGACGAACTGAGATTGCTGATTGCTCCACATCAGGAGCGAGAGTTTGCTACGCTAGTTGAAAAGACTAAGATAGTAGAAGGGATAAAGGAATCAGTAAGGCAGAGGCACGACAAGAATAAACATAAGAGAAGTTTTGGATCATCCGGGTCAGCCGGTAATTCTCAGAAGAGGGTTAGGCAGAGTGGGCCGAATCAATCTGGGAGGCCTGTTACTGCTAATCAGGGACCAGCACAGTGTAACCGATGTGGAAAATTTTATTGGGGCGAATGTTGGACCGGAGGGAAAGGATGTTTTGAGTGTGGTTCGCCGGATCATCGTGAGAGACTCGCCCACGTAAGCTAGCCAGAATCGGTCCCGAGGGTCAAGGTCGTGCTCGGCCTCGTAAATGAGGGATCGCCACCGCAGAGAGATCGTGGTAATGGTAGAGGAGGTAATGGTTCTCGTCGAGGCCGCGGAGCATCCGGCGAGGTGCTTTGGCAACACCGAGGCGGACACTGGTTTGGTGTATGCAATGAGACGTCGAGAGGAGGCGACGTCTGGGACGTTATAACCGATGACGTTCTTAATCTTTGGTGAACCATATCTTTGCTTTGATAGATGTGGGTTCGACACATTCGTATGTTACTAGTAACATAGTAGAGACTATGAATCTAGACTCGAGACTACTTCTAGGAAGATGACAAAGATTACAGCCCTCCAGGTCACTCTGTAGAAGTAAATAAGTTGTATAGAGATGTACTCCTAGAACTCCAAGGGGTAATGTTTGTAGTCGATCCGATGGAACCGCTGTTTGAGGAGTTCAATCTGATTCTTGGGATGGACCGGTTGGTCAAGTATCAAGCAAGTTTGGATTGCATTTGCTAAGCGCATGGTTTTGAAGACAATGAGGGCAAAGAGGTGGTTATGATAGGTAATAGAAGAGATTATCTATCCAACATGGTATCTGCGTTGAAAGCTGTGAAGTTGGTCAGGAAGGGCTGTGAGGCATTTGTGGTTCATGTGTGTGCGTTGAAGGCTAAGGAGTCTACTGTGGGGAATGTCCGAACGGTAAAGGAATATGTTGACGTATTTCTAGAAGAACTTCCGGGATTGCCTCCGGATCGTGAAGTTGAATTTGGTATAGATCTGTTACCTGGAACTGCGCCAGTGTCTATTGCTCCGTATAGGATGGCACCGAAGGAATTAGGGGAATTGAAGGCTCAAATTCAGGAATTGTTGGATCGAGGTTTTATCCGACCAAGTGTTTCGCCTTGGGGAGCACCGGTACTTTTTGTCAAGAAGAAGGATGGATCGATGCGGATGTGTATAGACTATCGCCATTGAATAAGTGGCGATCAAAAACAAGTATCCTTTGCCGAGGATAGATGACTTGTTTGATCACCTTAAGGGCGCCGATTTTCTCAAGATTGATTTAAGGTCCGATATCATCACCGAGGTGAAAGAGGCCGATATCCATAAGACGGCATTTCGCACTCGGTATGGGCACTACGAGTTTCGTAATGCCGCTTGGGTTGACTAACGCGCCAACAAAGATTCATGGACATGATGAATCGGGTATTCCAGCAGCTTTTGGACCGCTTTGTTGTGGTATTTATAGACGATATTTTGGTATACTCCAAGTCGAGGAGAAGCATGATGCGCATTTGCGAGTAGTGTTGCAGATTTTGAGGAAAAGCAACTTTATGCAAAATTTAGTAAGTGCGAGTTTTGGCTTAGGAGGTGACTTTCTTGGGTCACGTAGTATCACCGAGGATTAGAGTGGATCCTCGAAAGATTGAGGCGATGTTGGATTGGAAGCCGCTAAGTCGAGTGGGTTTGAGATTCGGAGTTTCCTAGGTCCGCGGGTATTACCAAGATTTGTGGAAGGATTTTCTTTGATAGCAAAGACACCTATGACTAAGTTATTGAGGAAAGGAATTCCATTTATGTGGACCGAGAAGCGACAAGGAAGTTTTGACAAGTTGAAGAAGATTCGATCAAACTCCGGTTTGATTCAACTCGAGGCGTGCAAGGAATTCACGGTTTCATCGTGATGCATCACATAATTGGTTTGGGATGTGTGCTGATGCGAGAAGGGAAGGTAGTGGCTTATGCATCTCGACAGTTGAGACCACATGAAGTTAACTATCCGATGCATGACTTGGAATTAGTCTGCAGTGGTTTTTGCTTTGAAGATATGGAGACACTATTTGTATGGAGAGAAGTCGATAGTCTACACGGATCACAAGAGTTTTAAGTATCTTTTGACTCGTAAGGATTTGAACTTGAGGCGGCGTAGATGGATAGAGTTGTTAAATGACTACGATCGTTCGATTGAGTATCATCCGGGCAAGGCTAACGTGGTGGCGCACGCGTTGAGCCGTAAGGTTGTATCGCACTTAAGATCGATGTTTGCTCGTCTTAGCTTATATGACGATGGGAGTCTTTTGGCGCACTGCAAGTCAAGCCGACTTGGTTAGAGCGAGATCAAGGAGAAACAAAGATTAGAGGATGATGGTTTGAATGATCGGAGGTTACTGTGTTCGAGAATGGTGGTTTAGAGGATTATAGTTTGTCCAAGGATGGAGTATTGTGTTTTAAAGGAAGAGCTTGTATGCCAAAGGATGTTGAGTTGAGGCAAAAGATTCTTCGGGACGCACATAGCAGCCCATACGCTATGCATCCTGGAGGTAGCAAGATGTATCGGGATTTAAGAGAGCAGTTTTGGTGGCAGTCCAAGCGTGAGGTAACTGAGTTTGTGGGTAAATGTCTGACATGTCAGCAGGTCAAGGCGGAGCATCAGTTGCCGTTTGGGTTACTTCAGCCGGTGAAGATTCCACAGTGGAAGTGGGAAAGGATCACTATGGACTTTGTCAGTGGATTACCCCTTACGCCAAGTAAGAAGGACTCAGTTCGGGTGATTGTGGATCGTTTGACTAAGTCAGCTCATTTTATTCCGGTAAGGGTGGATTACTCGCCTGAAGTTAGCTAAGTTGTATGTGGCGAAAATAGTGAGGTTGCACGGTGTACCAGTGTCGATCATCTCAGAAAGAGATCCTAGATTTACGTCGAGGTTTTGGAGAGCGTTACATCAGGCTTTGGGTACGCGGTTGGATTTTAGTACCGCATTTCATCCACACGATCGACGGCAATCGGAAAGAGTTATACTGATTTTAGAGGATATGTTGAGAGGTTGTGTTTTGGATTTCGAGGCGGTGGGAAGAGTTTTTGCCATTAGTGAATTCACATACAACAATAGTTATCGAGCAAGCATTAAGATGGCACCATATGAGGCGTTGTATGGTAGGAGGTGTCGTACACCTACATCTTTGGACAAAGTTGGGTGAGCGTCGATGTTAGGACCAGAGTTGGTTGCGAGACCGAGGATAAGGTTAAGATGATTCAGGCTCGTCTGAAGGAAGCTTCGGATAGGCAGAAGTCATATGCCGATCTCAAGCGGAGGGATATAGAGTTTGCCGTGGGTGACAAGGTTTTTCTGAAGGTCTCACCATGGAAGAAAGTGTTAAGATTTGGGAGAAAAGGCAAGTTAAGTCCAAGGTTTATTGGGCCGTATAAGGTGTTGAGACGAGTGGGACCAGAGCCTATCACTCGAGTTGCCATCGAGTGAGTCGATTCACGATGTGTTCCATGGCTCCATGCTTAGACGCTATCGTTCTGATCCATCGCATGTTGTGGCAGTAGAGGAAATAGAGGTGAGTCCAGATCTGACGGTAGAAGAAGAGCCTGTGCAGATTCTAGACCGAGATGTGAAATTTTTGCGTAGGAAGTCAGTTCCTTTAGTGAAGGTTTTATGGCGGAACCATGGCGTAGAAGAAGCTACGTGGGAACCGGAGGATGTGATGAGGCAGCAGTTTTCTCAACTCTTTTGAGCGGAGTAATTTCGAGGACGAAATTTTCTTAAGGGGGTAGAATTGTAATATCCTAAAAAAATTGAGTATCATCTTGTTACTTGTGTAGCTCTTAGTATGATTATTATTATGTGCTTAGTATAGTTTTATGAAGGCTTGGAATTATTAGCTAAGCTAGAATTATTTTTAGTATTGAAAATATAGTGAAGTGGATTAGATGAACTTGACACTTAAGTTAATTTAAGTGTTAAATTCTAACACAAGAGGAGTTAGTGGCATAGTGGATAAGGCGCATGAAAGGTTGCTTGAGGAAGTGGTTCGAGTAGCATGGAAGGCATATTAAGGATTTTATTTTTATGCATCCTAGCATTAAGTGTTGGTCAACTATTCATATGGATAAGATGGACAATTTTCTTTTATGGCAAGAAGACTTAAGGTTATGGTAAGCATGAAATAAGGGATAGAATTGCTAGATTTTGGGGATAAAATTTCTTCAACTTTGGGAATGTAGAGGATTTCAAGGCTTGGCTTAAGGGTGTTGTTTTGGAAACTCTCCTATGGCCATTAGTACATGAATGTGGACGGCATGTGTGGTCGGGGTGGCTGAATGTTGATAGGAAGTTTGGGGGAATAGTTGGCCAACTTTAGCATTTTGTGCATCATTTGGCATTTTTCTCTTCCTCTCCAAAAACTCCTCTTTGGCCGAATGTATCTTAGGCATTTTGGTGCAATTTTGCTTTTGATTTAGCTCTCATTTGTGTTTGAACCAAAATCTAATTTCTTCCTCTCATTTCCCTTTTGAAACCGAAACCACAATTTGCATTTTTGTGCCCTTTTCTTTTCGGGAAACTAGGTGTTTGGCCGAACCTCTTTCTCCCATCTCTCTCTTTTCTTTCTTTTGATACTTGCTCAAAAACCACATTTCCTTTTTCACTTCCTCTTGGTCGAATCTTCCTCCTTCCCAAATCCCATCTCTTTCATTTTTTTTTCAAAGTTAAAAACATCCATTACCATTCTATTTTCATTTTCTATTTTCTTCTTTCTTCTATTTTCGAATCATCCTTCTCCTATTTCACTTTTATTTTTCCTTTCTTTTTACTCCACCATAGCCGAATCTTCTTTCTCTCTTTTGGGGTTATATTGGCTGAATATCATCAAGGGTAGATAATCTTTGGGTTTTCTTCAATCGGTTTTGGAAGATAGGTAAGTGTTCATGGCCGTATTTCCGTTATTTCCTTCTCCTTTCTAAGTCGTTTTCTTGTGGACAAAGGCCGAATCCTTGGGCATTTGTTTGCAAGGTTCTAACCATTATTTAGGAACCGATTTTTCCTTTAGGCTCTTTGGGACGTTGGAAGCAATCGATCTAAGCCATTCCATTAGCAATCGAAGTTGGTAATTCAAGTGGTAAGATTCATGTCGATTCATTATTCTTTTTTAGGATAAAGACTAAGGCTATTGGGATTAAGATGTGATGTTGGCGAATGGATTTTTGCTTATAGTTTTGTGGTATGGCCGAATGTAGGACAAGGTGATCTAGTGCGGTAGATCGGATCTTCTAGTTAGTATTTGCGTTAGTGAAAGGTGTGTACCTTACACACTTTATAACTCGGTATATATATATATATGTGTGTGTTAATAACTATTCATGTTGTTAAAGCCGAAAACTATGAGATCTTGAAATGATACCTTGATGGGTATGAGCAAGGATACTGGTAAGTCCGTTTCGATATGATGTTGATATATGTTGTTAATATCACGATATACGATATATATTGGTTATATGTTTATATCAAAGTATAATGACATGATTTGTTATCTATTGCATTGGTATGGACGATATGAGAGGAGGGGGAGATTGATATCCGTGTCTTTGGGACACCGTGAGGTTTGGCACCTCCAGGTGGTTTGGTACCACATATTTCGTGTCTTTGGGACACCGGAGGTTTGGCACCTCATAGCGACTCGTCCCATGGTTTCACACCACCGTGGGTTGGCCCCACATTTGATGTATTGGGATCGCCGCCAAGTGATTTGGTATCACACGTGGGTTGGCCCCACAACTTGATTATTCGTGACTTTGGGTCACCAAAGATTTGGCATCACATTATTGGATATCGTGACTTTGGGTCACCAGTTGTTTGGCACCACCAAAGGGTTTGGTACCACACGGGGTAGAAAAGGAGTTTTGGATGGCTAGGTTGGGTGCATTATATATATATATTGCTTGGTTATAATTTGTGTAAGTATGTGGCATTTACCCGAGAGAGGGATTATGCATCGAGTCTTGGTGACTCACCTTCTCCCTTATATTTTTTCAGTGATTCGTAAAATCGCGGATGAGGAGCCGGATGAACTCGAGGAGGCCATGCAATAAAATTTGGTTTTACATGAACTTCCATTTGGGTACTTTATTTTAATTGCGTTTTCATCTTTTTATGGATTTGTAATAAGGCCTCTTTAATTATATTTTTGGATTATTTATATGCTTTGGATTTGTTTTAAATATGGCTTATAAATTACATGGTTGATATAATAATTTGAGCACCAAGTTTTCTAAACTACTAAACGCGATGGTTTTTAAAACGTTACCATCGGGTAACATAAATCAATTGATAGTATTTAACAACTTAAGTATTTTTGATAACTCATACTATTTTCCAAAACTCCGGTTTCAAATTTCTATTAGATACGGTTTTCAACCTAATCGCTTTAGTTTCTTTTCAATTTATAAAAGGTTTACAAATCTAAGCTGCAACTAAGTTTTAAAGATTTATTTTCGGATTTCAAAGTAAATTATCGCTTTTAATTTATTATACACCTGATTTCTACGAACTTAGAACAACAAAGAGTTTTTCACTAAAATTTAATCGGTAACTCGTTTTTTTCCTCAAAACATTTTCCCCTGTGACATACCAAATTCGGTCATGGCGTATTGACCGGGTTTGGGGTGTTACAAAGCTTGTATCTTAATAAACTTAACATAACAAATAATTTCATTACAATGCCATAAGCATGATATGCTATCACACACAACTTTTCTAAATTTATAACAAGTTCTCATTTCAAATTATCATCATTGAATATTATACTACATAACTAGCTAATTGTAGCTTTCACAAGCTTATTCAATTCAATTCTCATATATCATATAATTCCCATTTCATATAGCCAAAAGAGCACATTATAGGAAATAACACATTCAATCATATATCTTCCTCATATAAATCTCATATCATCATTTGTACTCAAATTCACCTTTCATTCATATAATATTTGACAATTTCACATATGTAACTTTATAAATAACAACTTATACATTTGTTCATATTTCCTTTGCACATATTCACATTTCATTTGCATATACATCACATAACAATCTTTGCATATATATACTTACCTTTCATTATCAAATATTATATACATTTCAACGTACTTGAATCAGAATGTTATTCACTTAATCACTTATTTCTCGGAACGCTCGTTGAACCGTTCGGAATCAATAAGGATACTCAGATAGCTCGAAAAGCTCATACAATGCCAACATCCCAGACGTGGTCTTACATGTAATCAAATATCGATGCCACTGTCCCAGACAGAGTCTTACACGAAATCATATATGATGCTGATGTCCCAGACATGGTCTTACACGTAAATCTCAAATCGATGCCAACGTCCCAGACATGGTCTTACACGATAGCACATATCGGAATCCTATGTCATGACATATGTATCCTAACTATTCCTATGGTTCGTACGGGGCTTTCAGATGTCATCACATTGTCGATGCTTTCTCGTATTCATATATTCTGCTTCTCGAACAATTCAATATCATAATAACATATATAAGTTATTCAAAATACATATATATTTACATTACCATTCGGCATTGAATTCAATCACACAAATAATATGCATTTATAACATGATTTCGTAACGTCTATTAAAATACGAACTTACCTCATTCGTAGTAACGACAAATTAAGTCGACTAATCCGATACTTTGATTTTCCCTCGATCTAGATCTGAATTCCGTTTTTTCCAATCTAATTAATATCAAAATTAACTTACTTATTCAACATTTCATTCAATTTCATCCAAGAACACATAATTTGGGCATTTTGCATTTTAGCCCCTAACATTTCACATTTTCACAATTTAGTCCCTATTTCAAAATAACTCAAAATACACAAAATCTCATCAAACCCATGTTAGGTTGAATTTACCTTAGGTCCCTAGCAGCCCATTAATTTCATTTACTTCACATTTTGACCCCTCAATTTACAAATTTCTCAATTTAGTCCTTAATACACATTTTTATCATAAATCACTCAATTAAACATAATAATCTATCAACAAGAAATTATATTTCATCATCAAACCACAAAAAACATCAAGCTATCATCAATGGAAAATCTCAAATTCTTCATTAAATCCGAAAATTAAGGCATGGGTCTACTAGTATTCGAAGCAACGATCTCAAAAACGTAAAAATTATCAAATACCGAACAAAGAACATACCCGAATTAAGCTTCCTATGTGCTGAAACTCAAAGCTTCAAATGTTTTCTTTCTTTCTTCCATTCGGCCAACAAATAAAAATATGCATGCTTTCTTTTAATGTTTTGTTTTTATTTATTAATAATTTAACACATAAATTACTATTTTATCATTATAAAATAATATAAAAACTATATATTAAAAGCCTTATGCCGTCCACTCAATTTATAATGGCCAAATTTCATTTTAAGGACTTCACAATTAATAGACCATAGCAATTTAGTGCTTTAACAATTAGATTACCACTTTTGCATTTTACGCGATTAAGTCCTTTTATAAAATCGAGCACACAAACGATAAAATTTTCACACGAAACTTTCACACATCTTAATTCACATACTGTTAACACCAAAAATAATATTAAAATATTTTTTGAATCAGATTTGTGGTCTCGAAATCGCTGTTTCGACTAGGGTCTAAACCGGGCTGTTACAATGAGAATGTGTGTAAATTCATTTCGAGATGGTACAGGTATGTACATAAAGCTTATACCTATTAAATGCTTGAAATAATGAATATAAGGTAAGTTTTGTGTTGGAATGAGTTATGATCATGAGACTATGGTAAATTTACATTTAATTATGTTATATTATTGAATGTTATATGTATGATAGAGTTGCTTATTTCTTGCATACGAGCTTACTAAGCTATATAGCTTATTCCATTTATTTTCCATGTTTTATAGTGTTGCCAAGCTAACTCGGATCGGAGATCTTCGGAGATTTGCCTCACACTATCAAAACTGTTATTTAAGTATTGATGATCTTAGTATTTTGAAAGTATGGCATGTATAGGGGCTTGGTCATTTTGTTATGTGTGTCATTATGATTTTAGCCAATGTATTGGCTTGTAATTGTCAAAGGCTTGTTTTGATATTTGGCCATGTAAATTGGCTTGTTTTGGCTAACATGGTTGTAAGCCTAAGTATAATCATATATGTGCTAATGTCTTTGGTGATATGGTCATGGTATGCTTGGTGAATGATGGAATGTGATTCATAGCATGAATGTGAAATGTTTGGAAAGGTGATCTATTGATGAGATGATAAATTTGTGTACAATTAGGTATCCTGAAAGTAGTCAATTGTGGCTTAGTGAATGTGAGATTTGCATGATTGCTTTAGGGCATAATAAATGTTGTGAGCATGATAGATGTTGATATTGTATTGGCATGTGTTGGTCATAATTGTGGAGGTTTTGGTTGCCTAAGTATATTATGTTTTGTGCCTTTGAATTGGTGTAAGTGTATGTGTGAATAAGGGTGGCAAATGGCTTGGTAAATTGCCTTTATTTTGCCCACATGGGTAGACACACGGGCGTGTGTCTAGGTCGTGTCACACACGGCCTATCCCATGGGCATGTGTTTTGGCCGTGTGTCCCCTGCACCTTAATTTTGAGAAACAGAATGCTCAAAATTGAGCACACGGGCAGAGACACGGGCGTGTGTCTCAGCCGTGTGGACGGTACGGCTTCGAACATGGACGTGTGCCCTGGCCCTGTGAAGTCTGCACTTATTTTATGAAAATTAATTTTCAACACGGCGTAGCACACGGGCGTGTGACTTAGCCGTGTGATCTCAATTTGTTCATGAGTTACAAGTCAGAGAGTTACATGGGTTCGGGACACGGGCGTGTATGACCACACGGCCTGCCCACACGGGCGTGTCCCATATCCACACGGGCATGTGACCCCTGTTTAGTGGAAAATTTTCTAAGTTTTGTAAAAATTTCTAAAGTTCTAGGTTTAGTCCCGAACCACCTTCAAAGCATGTTTTGGGCCTCGTAGGCTCGTATTAGGGACTTTATGATTAATTTCAAATGGTTTTTATCTGGACGCAAATTTATGACTCGGAATTGTATGATTGCTTGTAGTGTGAGTCCGGTAATGCCTTGTACCCTGTTCCGGCGTCAAATATGGCTAAGGGGTGTTACAATTATAACTATTCAAACAATATTATTTGAATAGTTATAATATTAAATGAATAATTATGTGTTTATTTTAAAGACATTATTATTCAGAAAGACACTTATCGAAAGATGTCTCTATGAAGAGATATGAAAATTCCTGTAAATAAGAATGAGATTTCATTTGGAAAACACACCAACTAAATCTAAAATTCTTTCTTTCCTTCCTCCATTTTCTAATATTATTAGATTATTCTATAAAGTATTACTGCAAAAATCTTTTGTAGAATTTGAGTTTCTTGTTATACATTGCTCAGTGCTTAGTGGACTATTCTCGTCAGTGCAAAACGCAAATAGTCATTGGCTTCATTATATCCTCGAGGTTAATTTGCTTAAAACTCTTTTACACACCGAAGATAGGTGGGGGCGAATATAACCTTAAAGATAGTGGCTTGATACACGCCTTGGAGCCTTGTCCTATTTCTTATTTTTCTGTTCGAGTTTCATTCGTGTATTCGAGATTTTCCTCACAGGAGATTTGTACTAACATATCTTGCTTCCAAGCCCCTAAAAGTTATGTTCCAAAGTTGGTCAAATCATTAAGAATTTTTATGGGGACATAAAGAGAAGGAGTTACAAATTGGAACAATTTTCATCAATAAATCAATGGAGGTTTGGGTTTCAAAAATCCATAAAGCTTGAATAGAGCCATGCTTGTTAAGTAGGCATGAAGAATTGTCAAAAATGACAATTGGCTCATTTCTGACACCTTAGTCAAAGAAATATTGTCATGATGAGAAATTCATGGAAGCAACATGTAAGAAAAGTCACTCAAGGAGTTCAAAGAGTACACTAATTGGTATGGAACTTCTCTTGAAAGGCTTGATTTTGCAAGATGATGTTTCACATCATTAGGACTAGGAAAGGCCATGTACCATCAAATTAAAAGGTTTTCAAAATCTAGATGTTAACTCCATTTGGTTGTAAGAAAATTCCCTCTTTTAAGGATAATTATCAAGTGATCTAGAAACATTCCTTTAATGGTTGTTTTATGATAAAACCAACCTACAACTTTGATGTAAATCTAGAGGACAATAGGCAAAATAATGAGTAAATGGAAATAGGAAATTATGGGATAGATTGTGGACTCTAAAACTACCTTTTAAAATTGTGATCCTTTTCTAAAAAATCTATAACAATTGTCTACCTTGTGAAAGGGGAATTTAGAAAAGAATTAACATTGGCGAGATGGATTTCCCATTGTGCAATGATGTAGAAGAACCAAAGGACCATCTCTTCATTGTTTGCTCTATCGCAAGAGTGGTCTGTGAAGTCACAATTTAAAAATCTCTTCAGTAAAAAAAAAAATGGATATTGAAGTGCATCTGTATAAATAACAATAGAATCAACTTGAATCAATATCTATACATCAAATACATTGCTTGCACCTTGTGGTCAATATCGCTCCAACATAACAAAAATTCTTTAAAAAGATGCAAACCAATGTTATGGCAACAATTCGATAAGCAAAATACATCTATCAACACGTTGTGAGTGCTTTCCAAAATAGTTCAATTGAAAAACAAGTAGAAAGAAGATGTTAGAAAACTTAAATGAGACCTTTGTTAGGGTAGATCACAACCTGATTATTGAATGGAAGCGAGACCAAGAAGTCTTTGGAATTATCTTTCTACTTGAAAATTCCAACAAAGAAATAACATGATAAGAGACAACCTCCTTTTCTTTGAGGAACCTCCTTACAACAAAGCTACAAATAATGAGAATGAAATTGCCAAAATTATTGCACAATGTAATAAATGGATGCACAATTTGGAATGGAGATAAATTGTTCATTCGCATATTAGAGAGGAAACACACCAACGTACATTAGATGCAACTACTAAGTTTCTCAGATATTCAATGGATGAAAATGTCGTTCATCAATCTTACAATAACTAAAGAACATCAAGTAAGACATTGGGTGACAAAATAAGTGAATTAGACAAAGCTCGAAAGTCAACCATGGTTCCAAGCTCTTAAAACTTTTAACTTCGTCTAGATTATTGCATACCAAGATGTGGGTGGAAAAAATTATATAACAAATATCTTTATAAAAAAATTGATTTAAGGATCAAATAGAGCTTTAATTGAAATGGTTAAGACATTAAAAATTATAGTGTTTTAGGTTTGAATTCCATCAAGCACATTTTTTAAATTTTATATGATTTGAAATGACAAATATATCTTCAATAATTTTTATTATTTTATAAAATTAAGAGTTTTCACAATTGCTCAATTGATTTAGGACATGGTTCAAAGGTGATACTAACATAATATATCTCTTAAATATAGTAAAATTACATCAATGCATTTTCTCATATTTGTGTTTCAATTAAAAGAAAAGTTCATAGGAGAGTTCATTTGGTTTCCTATCCTTTGTGCCAATGAAAATATTTTTTGTTGTTCATTTATGCCAATGAAAATATTAAGCAAAGCGTCGATTGAGTATATGTTCGATTGGAATGTATATTATTGTCAATGTAGGTAGATATTAATTTGAGTACACTGAAACGCATTATCCTCTTATTTATGAGTTGGAGATGGAATAAGGATAATTCTAACCATTGTGTCGTGAAAAATAAATATGGCCAGAAAGAACTAAATAAAGTTGGAACAAAAATATATTGCGCGAGCCGGATTTTTATAAACGGATAAACCCGTTTTCTACTCGGATCTTTATAAACTTTAGCTTCGCCTTCTAGCTGCCGATGATCGATTAAATTCCCGAATATTATTAACTCGACGAAAATCCTAAACAATGCCAGTGAGGGTCACGGAGAGCTCTACACCTTCTCAAGTTTCAGGTTTTTCCTTTTTTCTCTAAATCCCCTTTTTAAGGGTTATATATATAGTTTAATCTGATTTCGGCAGTTAAGGTTTCTATCTTTTTGCTTTTCTGTTCGCTATATTTGTTCAATTGTGAAGGTACAAATTCCGGAGATACTTCACCTCCAGCTTGTACACTTTTGAGTGTTGGACAGGTCAATGAAATTTCCCCCTTTATTATTTCTTGGGATTTTTAACTTTTAATTGTATTCCTTAACAGCCTTATGTATCCTTTGATAATTTGTTGTTATAGGTGTTTGATTTTAGTTTCTGAATAGGTTTTTTTAGTTGATTTGGGTTTGTTTACTGCAATTGGGTGAAACTTTCTATATGTTATCCTTTAGTTGATTGTCTAACAACACAGTTTTATTTGCAGACATTTTCTGGCACACAAAATGTCTCTAGTTTACAAAAAGAGGAAGCTTGGAGAGTTAATGTTCGAATACAAGGATGTGATCTCGAACATGGGTATCTTTGTGGGACTATGGAAGCTCTAAATGTTCCTATGGCCGATACACCAGTAAGTTGAATGCTTTAACCATCTGGATAGGTTTTGAAATGCTTGCTGGGAGGCATCCTCTTTAAGTTTCATAGTGTAATGGTCGTTTGATTTTACAATGTTTGATGAATCTTCTACCATCCAAAGCATAAAGATTTTAACTTTGACATGGACACTATCTTATAATTTGGTTGATTATATTCCTTCCAACATCTTCATTTCTATTTCTTCATGGATTTTACCTGCCAAAACTATCCCCTTCTTAACCTCTTGTATTAGATAGTTATCTTTATGATATACATAAGAGACACTAACGCATAGGATTTTACTTATTTAATACAACAAAAAAACAAAATCAAAATTGATAGATGGTAATAAAGAGATATTATGCATTTTTCTTTTCAGATTGTAAGCGGTTGTTATCACTTCTGCAATTGTTTCCTAAATGCGTTCTTGTTGACTCCAACCAACATGGGAAATCTAGTTGAACTGCGGGACTTTTGATCTTACCTCTTGTGTCCTTGCTGTTTTTCTTTTTAATGTTTCTCAGGTGGTAACCTTTTGGGAAGGGGAGATTGTAGATACAAAGAATTATACTTTCTATACTGGCAAGTGGGAAGCATCGTATGTTTCTTTCTGTCGTTCTCTTTTTTTCTTTCTTTTCAACAATGGAGCTGTTTTTCATAAAATTGATGATAAGCAATTCTTTCCATGGAAAGTTGGAAGATTGACGTAATTCATTTCCTCCTTTTTAACAGGCCTGAGGATGATAAAAGGCATTGGACAAAGTTTCCATCTTTTTCACCACTACTGGTAAGGAGTTGGAGCTTGTAACCTATATGCAGAACTGTGCTCACTTAGCTGGCCCTTTTTCTTTTCAGAGTCAAGTAGAGGTTGATGGTGGGAAATCTTTGGACCTGAGTAATTACCCATACATATTTATGGTAATTTAGTCTAATTTATTTTCACTAATTTGAAGAATTACTTATAAATTGACTGATGATTTGTAACTCTTCTGTTGCTTTTATTTTCCTGGTTCAGAGATGGAAAGAGCAATACTTCGTAAATGTTGGGACAGACTGTGGGCTAACCATAGCCGGATTTTACTATGTTTGCTTCTCTTGCAGCGATGGTTCTATCAGCGGCTTCTATTACGATCCTAATAGCAGGTATCTGTATTTCTTCATGGTATTCCATATTTCTGTTAATGATCTAATTTGAGCAAATACTTGAAAAATGCTTGATCTCTTCTGGTGGTAGACCAGAATACTGAATAAACTAGATTATACCATACCTCTTTGCTTCGTAATCCCAATGTTCAATGCTCTTGCCATCTCCCCTTTCTCTTTTGTGCTCAATTGTTTGGCCAAATTCTCCTCTATGAATTTGCAGTCCATTTCAGAAGCTTGAGCTGAAATCCACAAATGAAGGAAGATCAGGATACAGTTTTTCATCATATGAACTGCAGTAAATAAGAATGTAGATGTTGATTCCAATATTATCAGGGAAATCTGATTTCTCACACAGATGTGAAACTTTATGGTTTTACATTTTCATATGCCATCCTTGTGATGTTGGAACAAGAGAGAGACCTTAATGTAGTGATCATCTAGAATGTAAGAATTGATATCTTTTCAATATCTTTTTCAGCTGAATGTAATTTTCCGGATGTTCATTCACTATTATCGAATTGAGCTGTATGTGGTCTCTTTCATGAGTTCTATATCGTTGAATGCTTGCAAGTTGCTGGTAAACAATAGGGTGTGTAATCAAACTTTGTTAATCTCATCTGACTTTTATTATCAAAACCATAGCTTGTAGTCAAATAACGTCAATGAAACATGAGCACTAACCTAATAGTCCTCCGAAATTTTGTTAGCCCAGTAAGAGAAAAAGAACAAAAGAGGGGAATAAATCAGGATGGACAAAAGGGTATATAAATTTTCAGTACGCATGGGCAGATATTTTTGCTGATCCATGGCAAAAAAAGAGTCAGTTTTCTGCCCTGATTAGTTGGCTGCACAGTGAGCAGTTACTGCGGCCTTATGATCCATTGAGTTGAAAACGTGGCCCCACGCACATCTGGCGAACCCAACGTGAAGTGAGCCCCACCTACACCTCTCCTTACAACCTCAAACTACTTTGATTATAATTGAAAAAGGTAAATTTCATAGTTGGTCACCCAACTTTCACAAGTTTTCATTTTAGGCATTTTTGTTAAAAATCATTTTCATTTGACATTTCCATTAAAAACTGTTTACATTTTGGTCACCCACCATTAATTTAATATTATTGTACATTCATTTTAGTCATTCAGTTTTAATAAGTTTTTGTTTTAACCACTTATTTTATCTTTTCTTTTATAATTAATTTTAGTTTTTTTTAGTATAAGAAAAAAATACCTAGGATTTATAAGAAAAAAACATGGGTTTTTACAATGAAAAACCTAATTTTAAATGGAAAATTAATTTTATATTTTTAATTTCCTTTATTCTTTTCTTTTTTTAAAAAAAAAATTAAGGGAAAAACTTGAAATTTTATAGCAATTGCTTAGATTTTTACAGGAAAGATTGGGTATTTTAAGGAAAAACCATTTTCTCAATTTAATTTACTTTATTTTTTTTAGAATTAATTTTAATTTTTTTCAATAAAAGGGAAACTTTTTGGGTTTTACAAGATATTTATAGGGAAAAAATTTTATCTTCTTCATTTTCATTCTAATTTTAGTTTTTGAGTAACAAGGAAAAAATTTGAGTTTCGGTTAATTACCTCGATTTTTAAAGGGGAAAACTTGAGTTTTTACTTGGATTTAAGTTAATGCATCTAAATAACTCAATTCCATGTAAAAATAAAAATCAACGACAGATAATTAAAATAAAAATTATTTTAAATAAAAATACCTAAAATAAATATAATTTTTAACAACAATACTTAAAATAAAAATTTTTATTTTTCAATACCCAAAAAACTTATGAAAGCTAAGTGAATTCCTGGCTAGTTTACCCAAATAAAAATCAAGGGTTTCTTTTCCAACGTTGAGGGGCTGCACATTTATGAAACCAGCTCAACCATCCTCGTGCGTTCACGCAATTGGTTACTGCACAGTCAAAAAACCAAATATCGCAACCGCATTTACCCCACTTCATGAGGGAGGTCTCCCCCCTTTTATGTCTTCTATCTCTCCCCCATTTCCCCATCCAACTACCCCACTACCCCTTGGGAAAAAAAAACATATAATTATAACTGCTCTATACGGCTAAACCCATTACTTATCCCTCTCAGGCTATGTCGTTTGTGTTGCTTTCTCTTTCGTTGTACCAAAGTTGAACGTACAGTACAAGGTGACTATCATGTCAGACCATCTCCTATGTGACATTATCATTGAAAATTTATAAACTTCTACGTACCTTTCTATATGAGTTCTTTCTCGAAACCAGAAAGCAGAATTGCAATGGAGAATTTGCTTTGTGATGAGGTTTGGCTTTCGAGTCCTGGAACTCCAGACCTTAGCCATGAAAGTGAACATTACATTTGGAAGGGCTATGGCTATGCAGATTTATTTTATACGACAAAGGAAGACTCGGAGCAGGCTCTTGGAATATGCCTGAAGAAAGAGTTCAGTTACATGCCTGAAGCTGGATATCTAGATTATCTCCAATCTAAAAATTTGGTGTTTGCTAGGTTTAGAGCGGTTCAGTGGCTTATTAAGGTTCAATTTCTTTCCTCATCAATGTCCTTATATTTTCTCTTAGATGGCTGCTAATACGAAATGGTTTTATAATAAACTTCGGTCTGTTTTCTCTCATTTGATGTTTTTCTTTCAGACTTGTACTCGGTTAAATCTGTCTATTGGAACCGTTTTCAATGCGGTAAATTACCTAGATCGTTTCCTATCAATGAGTCAGTGCCATGTAAGGAACATTTAAATTGTGGATTCTTTTTTTTTTTTTCCTTCTTCTGATAGCTTGCCATTTTATCTTTCAAGTTTCAACTACAATTTGTAGTTTTAAGAATTAAATCATCTACTTTTTTATACGTAACATGCATAATTCAGGGATGGAAGCATTGGATGATGGAGTTGCTATCCGTTGCATGTTTATCCATTGCCGCCAAGTTCAACGAGACTTCCCTCCCTTCCTTGGATGAACTTCAGGTGAATGCAATTAATTTTGTCTGATGACGACAAAAACTACTGAATTATATATGTATCAATGTTTCTAAAAAAAATTGATACTAACCAGTTGGAAGTTAATGTTTTGATTGAAGATGGAAGACTTGGAGCATTGTTTTCAACCGAGCACAATCCAGCAGATGGAACTGATGGTGTTACAGGCTTTAAAATGGCGTCTTGGTTCTACAACATCCTATTCCTATATAGAGCTGATTACATCAAATTATATCTGTGATATCAATTATAACCTTCACAAGGAGTTAATCAACCAAGTTAATAGGACACTTGTCAAAGCTATATTGGGTAATACGCATATATATATATTTTCAAGTAGAGATTGAAATCAAGGTAAATCGAATGAACCTTGGTTGTTGTCATGGTGCAGATTTCGAGTTGGTGCCATATCCACCTAGCGTTGTTGCAGTATCTGCTTTATGGTGCAGTCTAGAAGAGTTAGTTCCATCATCATATAATGCCCATCTCACCAAAATTTTGAAGCTAATAAACCAAGATCACGAGGTAAAAATATTAAAATGCCAGGTTTCCTTATCTTGATATATATATATATATATATATATAAGTTTACTACTGTTCCATTAATATTATAACTAAAACATCCCAAGTGGGGCAGGATGATATTATGGAATGTCGTAGGATAATGAAAGCATGGCTGGTTCATCCATTCTACAACATGAAAGTTTCAGAGCAGTGCTCCCATTACTACCCTCCAAGTCCTGTGACCGTTTTGTTGACGGACAGGATTGACATGATCAATGATTGCCAAGTCGATCTCTCAGTCTTCAAGATGCCATTGGCAGGTTCAAATGTTTTTAAACTTGATCGTGAATGAAGTGGGAATAGAAAAAGGAAGAAAGAAGAAGAATAGATCCTGGGAAATGGTTTTTAGTTTGACTGTCCAAGACGAAGACCCGTAGAATAATAATATTTGTATTCATTTTATCATTTTCCTTCCGATAATCCATTTAATCTTTGTTACAACTCTCAATTTAATAGGTGATTGATTGTTGTGACTGCAAGTATATTTATAATCTACTACTATTTCATCTACATCGTTAATTCAACCACGCAATAATCTATTGATTAATACTAAAAATTCGTTTCAAAATACGTCCAAATTTAACCAACTTGATTTATCTTTTGTCTCTCAACAAATTTAAATCTCTATTAACAACGTTTACAATCCTCTTACCTTCTTTACTTTTTATTTTATTATTTTTAAAATCGTCTCAAGCTGCATATATTTTCAACCTACAAAGCTTAGGTATAAAGCGTTTCTTCATGAACGCGTGATCATAATTTATACGGTACATGCAATTTTCCATGATCTCTCTAGTAGGTGTTGGAAACTTGAAATTAATTAATAGTATCAAAGTTAACCGTTATTGATTATAGCTGTTTGGCTATTGATTTTTGTTTTTTTAGTCCATTTCCGTTAACTGTTTTGGTTCACTGTAATGGAATAGGGTTGTAATGGAATAGAGCTGTAATCAGTAATTCAACTGTTTGGTTGAATGGAATGGAATAGAACTGTAATAGTATTCTTGTATTTGGTTGAATGAAATGATATTGTAATAGCATAAGGAAAAAAAATTAAAATGACCAGAACACCCTTAGAAGAATTTTTTTTGTTTAGGTAGATGATTATTGTTATTATTATTAAATTTTAATAAGATTACTATTGGCAATAATTTAATAAAAATAATAAATAATTTAACCATATTTTAACATAATTATTATTAAATATAATTTAATAAAAAATATAAATTAATAACATTCTTAATATAATTATTATTATATGAATTTAAAAGAATCAAAATATATAATACTATAAAAATATATATAATCTACTTTATTATTTTTAAACTGCAATACATATTTAATGTGCTAAAATATCATTAGTGAAACAAATAATTTAATTATTCTACAATAATAAACAAAATATTAGAAGTAATAAATAACTTGAGAATTATATTTCACATCCAAGCATAATATTCATATATTAACAAAAAGTTACATGATTTCATTAGTTTATATGTCATAATCCATATGTTTTAAAATTTTACAACATCAAAAAGTTAAAACATTGTAATGACATTCTATCATGTCATTATACCATCTAAACATTACAAAGACAAAAAGTTACCAAAATATCATCAACACAACCATGATTTTTAATGGTCAGCAAGAAATCTTCTGACCCATTCCAATCGCACAGCAGAAGGTAAGCTGAAGAAAATGAGCATTTGCATTGGATAATCTAGAATTTTGCTCAATGCTCGAAAGCGCTCATCCTCAGTTAAACCTTCTACTTCACATAATGTTGGATATAATTTCAGAGTACTTTCTTGAATGGCCATTTTTGACTTTTGTTGAATTAGCACTTCGGAGGCAATACTCTTACTGATTTCAAGACCAACGGTCCATATATTTTCTGCCAATAAAGTGGCAGCATCATTAAATGAAGTAGAAGAATCACTTGCATCAGAAATCTTTTTTTTTTCTTCTTTGAAAATGTGGAATCACCTTGTTGCGGTTGCGGTTGTGGTTGTGTAGCTGAAAGATCCATATCATCCAAAGAAACATCAGCTTCGTATCCATGGAAATCGTTTCTTTCTTCATGAGTATTTGTAGTAGCCACATCCTCAACATTTATTTCTTCAATAATATCAGCGGCTGTTTGAGCATCTTTCCCAGTGGCTTGATCTTTTGCGTAAATGGCAGTAAGTTGGTCATAATAAGGGAAACTCCGATGTTTGAATTGAGCGGCTTCTTTATGACTCTATAAAAAATGAGGAATTCATATTAGATATAAGTTTGGTCAAAATAAGATAATAAAGACTTGAAATAATTCTTACTTTTATATATGAGTTCCACACCGCATCTTCAGCAACAACAAGCTGCCTATGCTCATCCCAACCAAAGCCGCTATTGTTTTTTCCACTAAGCATGTCATAAACGATTGACCAATCCCTTTTCAATGTCCTAATCCTCGATTCAAGATTAGGTTTAGCCTTCAACATGGCATGGGTAAAACTTTTTCTAACATTTTTTCCAACTCATTTAAATAACCGGCTTTGAATCCCGTATTTGCATTAAAGGTTCCAACATTGTGCAAGTCGACCATACAAGCAACCAACGCAGCATCTTCTTCTGGAACCCATTTCCTTTTGGTTCCTCGAGAATTTTGGGAAGAAACACTTGATTGTGAAAAACCTGACATAATTATCTTAAGAAAAAAAACGAAAATTAAAATTAAGTTCAATACTATGCATCAAAAGATCAACACTTTATAAAATTATAACACATGATGAATCAAAAGAAAATAAATTATCATTCAACAAGTCTAGTACAATACAAAAAAGGCACCCTTTGTGAATAATAAATTACCCTTGAAAAAGGCACCCTCCATTTTTTCATAGAGTTGGGGTGATGACAAAAAGGCAAAGACAAAATAAAACCCAAAAGACATTAAAACCTTTTACAGCATAAAGCTGTATAATTGTAAACTGTGAAGGGGTACAAATTAGATATAGGTCCAAAAAGGTTGGTCACACACTACAACAAAACAGTCCTATAGCGACACATTTTTTGACATAAGACGACGCAAAAAAGGTTGCCATAGGTTCAGCGACGCTTCGCCCGACGCTTTCAAAATGGTCGTATATAATGGGGTTGGTATATGCATTGCGACGCGTCACTATAAGTCAACATAAGCCGACGCTTATTAATGTGTTGGGAAAAGTTTAGTCAATACCGACTTTTACAAAAGGTTGGGGAAGGCCTAGTCAAGTACAACCTTTGGAGAAAGGTTGCCAAATACCTGTTTAAGACAACATTAAAAAGGTTGGTATAGACTAGTCTAAGATAACCTTTTAAAGAAAGTTGGGATAAAATTTGTCTAAGGCAACATTTAGAAATAGTTGCGATAAACCTTGTCTAAGGCAACCTTTAAAAAAGATTGGGATAGAATAGTCTAAGGCAACTTTAACTACGTTGGTATAGACCATGCCTAAGGCAACCTTTTGAAAAAGTTGGAATAGACCTTCTCTAAGACAATATTTAAAAAAGTTGGGATAGACCTGTCTAAGGCAACCTTTTAAAAATGTTAGGATAGACCTTGTCTAAAACAACTTTTAAAAAAGGTTGGTATAAATTAGTCTAAGGTAACCTTAAAAATGTTGGGAAAGATCTTCTCTAAGGCAACTTTTAGAAAACGTTGGTTTTGGCATGTCCAAGACAACGTTAAAAATATCGGGATAAACCCTTTTACAGCAACCCTAAAAAGGTTAGGATAGACATTTTCCAAGGCAACTGAAAAAAAGTTGAAAAAAACCCGTCTAAAGCATCCTTAAAAAGGTTAGGGCAAACCTATCTAAAATAAACTTAAAAAGGTTGGGATAGATCTTTTTCTCATGTCGATTTTTTACGATATTTTTTCTGATTTTTAAGAGCCTATTTTAGTGAAATATGAGCAAATTTGTATGAATTGAGTTTCGATGAGTCAATATTAATTGAACAATTAATTAACATAAAAATAATCATATAAATACAAAATTATCATTAAATAATGTAGTTAGTAATTTATATACAAAATCCTAATAGAAGTAGTCAACAAGTTGCAAGCATGTTGTCAACCTATTTCACATGACATCAAGAAATTATACAAAATCCTAGTAGAAGCAGTCAACACGTTGCAAACATATTGTCAACTTGATTCCCATAATATCAAAAAATTATACAAAATCCTAACGAAGCGAAATCAATACGTTGCAAACATGTTGTCAACTTGATTCCCATGACACCAAAAAATTATGGGACAACTGCATTCATCAACCACTATTAACATATATATAATACATAATATGCAGTAACCGTCATTCATCATCATCCGAATGAAGGCTTTATCATCAAGTCCGCTACTCAAATTCAACCGCAAAAATAGCAATGTACATTTTCTATTTATACGAGTTAAACGAGTTAAATGAGAAACAACATGAACACATGGGAAGACTATTAATATTAACCAAAGAACCATAAATTGAAGCTAAATAAAGAATTTTCAGCGAAGACATCCAAGAAATATTAGTTGAGCAAGCAATGAGGACATTAAATAAGAACCTAGCATTCAATTACAACGACCAATGTCTATTAAACCATTAACAAAGTTGTTGACAATATAGTTATAAAATAGTGACCTTAATATGTTTACTATGAAAACCTTGGAACTTACTTGACATTCCCTTTGCCATACACTCATCGATGAGAGCCTTATACTTTTATCACGAGCATCCATCATATCCATGAACTTTGCCTCTCGAATTTCGATTAATTTCATAAATCTTTCTTCACGCCTCGGCTCTCAAGCGAGCTTCTCGCTCCGCGTCTTCCGTACGAAAATCGAGATTCTGTTCCTCGAGTAGAGTTTTCTCTCGAATTGCTTGTTCGGCTTGAATTGTTTGTATTTGCTCGACATGTTTAGCGCTCATCTCTTCAATCAATGTACTGATGGCTGATGTAGATTGGCTTCCTCGGGTGACTGACCCATAGCCAAACAACCTAGATTTGGTCATCCCACGTCCATACCCCAACATTATTCCATCCTTTTCAGGGCCAAACAATTGTGTATAAACCTTATTTTCTAATGCAATATTATCTTGAGATGTGAAAGAACTCTCAGGTGTTGGCATAGAGTCTTTAACCATCTTGCATGCTTCATCCTATAGTTCTCTTTAATTAGAAAAATCTATTTTGGAAAAAAAATTGATGTAAAATTAAATATAAATAAATAATACCCATTTGTTTCTTACATAAACTTGTTCTGCTGCCTGACTGCTCAATTTATCACTCCCATCTTTGCGCAAATGTTGAAATCTAAACTGCTCCAAACGCGAGGGTTCACGGCCTTCCTTCTCAGCCTATTATACAACAAAAAAATAATTGTTAACAATATTCAGCAATGAGCGCAGAATAATTAATATAAGTTACATATTGATTAATATGTAATACTTACAAACTGTGCATTTAGGGTCGCATATCCTGTCCTACCAGCAATGTGTGCATAACGCACCTTTGTTCGGGATTCTTTGGCCTTTTCTGATTGTGCCTATTTGTTTAAATTAATGAGAAAAAATATGAGTGTAATAGGAAAACTAAGTTCATTATGCCTCATTCAACAAATCACGCATTTATGCACCCCCTACTTTAATGATATCGTAAGTGGAAGTAGGAAAAATGAGACATTTAGTCTAATAAAAGTGTATACCGCAGCTTGCGGTGTTCCCCATTGCTCCACTAGCCACTTCCATTGATCATCGTGCACACCAGGAGGATTGTTTTCATATATTTCTTCAATCGTTCGACCTTCTTGGACCATCTCTTTGTAGTATCTAGTTTTCAAAGTCAATTTAAACTCCTTTCGGAGTTTTCCAACATGTGAGAGGATGTCAGAGTCCTCCACCTTACCTTGAAGATCAAACTTTTCCTACACATATAACAAAATAATGTAACAATTACTCATTACATACGATTTCAAATAATTCAAAATTATTGCAATATATTAAATTAGAAAATGATTATGTACTACATACATGAACGATTCTCAATATATTTTCCAACACATATTTAGAAAGATGTTTCCAATGTTTTGTATTCAAAGGACAGATAGAACCAGTCCTTGAAATTGTACCGAGAAATTCAGCCAATTTGGACGCTTCCTTCCCAATAGGCTGGCCATATTGGTTGGCATCTACTACTATACGAGTTCCAGGTTCAAGATTCCCTATATCTTTCATGTTTGTAGGCCCTCTCTTTCTCTTAGTACCCTTAGTAGCCTCTGTCAAAAGTGACAATTATATTTTTGATATGAAAATTGAAAAAAATTATGTATCAATTTGAAAAAATAAATATGATGCATGAGCAAATTGTGAATATGGTAAAAAAAAGAACAAAACCAATCTTAATTATACGAAGCATAATAAACGATTTTATTTATCATAAAAATACATAAACAAGTTTCTTTTATGCTATTACACTGTAATGTGGAAGTGCCTCAAATAGGGCTAAAGTCAGAGAAGCATCAAAATTATTTATGTAAGAGAAGGGTTTTTGAACAATAACAAAAATTCTTTCTATTTGTTCAAATAACCAATAATTTCATAGCTAAAAAAAAGTGACAAAAAAAAAAGAAGAGCAGTGAGAAAAAGAAAAAAAAATTGGCTCAACCTACACCTCATAAGAAAATTACACAAATGAAATCAAGAACCACCTACATAAGATACATAAGATACATAAGAGCAGAAGGTTAATTAACAAATAATTAATAAAATATATTAATATATACGATACATGTATATATGCTCAGACCAAATTTGGCTCGACATACACCTATAAATTTCAAAAAACAGTGAGAAAAGAAAAAAAAAGAAGAGCAGTGACAAAAAGAAAACAAAAAGAAAAAAAAAAGCAGTGACAAAATGGTAACAAATAGAAAAAAGATGGTAACAAAATGGTAACAAAGAGGAATCTATGAAGGAAATTAAAAAAAAAAGAACCCGTCTTTAAAACCAGAGAAATAAGGCGTGAGAAAGCAAAGGTACCAAATGAGATACTGTGTATCGTCACGACCGAGTTGGAGTTCCATCTCCCGTGCTTTGACTATCGGTAGCAAGACTTTCGAAGGTGTTCGAACTCAGTCGAAGAACCCTCAAGAGAATCGTACACCTTTTAATGTGCGCCTTTGCGAATCATTTTCCTAGAAACAAAGTGGTCTTTGGTTAAAGATGAAGTAAGCAGCAGAGGGAAGGAAAAAGTCATGGGTTTTGAGGAGGAAAACCGGAAAATATGAATTTTCAACCGGAAAAATTTGGAGCAAGGGTTTCTTCTTTATTTACTTACTGTTTTTTTACCGTGTAGGGCTTGGACGGCAATTCCAAAGTGAAGAGATGGAGAATTGGCTTTTATATTTTTCCAATATATGTACTGCACTTTATTAAAAGCATGGCCAAAATAAATGAGCCAAAAAAACCAAATGAAGCCCAAAAAGAAAACAAAAAAGTAATTTAAATTGTCTCTGCTCTAATTACATATATAGCATGAGAAAAGTGTAGAGACTAAAATTGACTAATTTAAAAGTCTAGGATTAAAATTAAAAATTAAAGTGCAGTCCTAAATTCATACCTTTGACAACACAAAATAGATGAACTAACAGTGAATTTAACTAGAAATAAACTTCATGCGACCCACGTATATGACAGCAAATGCATGATATATGCATGAATTTGATGATGACACACATGAGCATATTTTTTAAACATATACATAATAAATTAACAACAATTTTAATTTATGAAACTGATTATAATGTTTGTTTTTTACAAGGAAAAAGACTGAATGTGCCACGCATGACCTATATTGTAGAGTCATCAACACCATCTCTTCCAGATAAAATCCATTCTCCTTGTGGACCCAAAAGCATCAAATAAACTTGAAAGCAAAAGGCATATTAGTTAAAGGACATGTTGTTTTTCCCTCCCCATATCTAGTGAAAAATCAAGAGTTTAACCAATTCTGACAGATAATGAAATATAATAACAAGGAAAGCTAATTCAAGATGGGAAAAATGGAAGGAGATCTGCATGATAAACTTACAGAATTTTCATCTCTGCAATCTCAGAAAGATTAAGAGAATTTGCCTTAGCAAGATATCTGAAGTGAAGTGAGTATTCTTCTGCAGCAGATAATGGAGGCCCACCTATGTCACCAAAACCAAGCATCTTAGCACAATCCCAACCACCTCGGGCTTGAGCAGTTTTTTCCCATTGTTCCTGGCGTCTCTGGTCTGGATCTTTCATCAGGAACTTGAAAGCAGGATCCAAATATGTATCTAAGTAACTTGAGTTTCTGAAAAATAAACAATTTTTTGACATGGTTAATTAATGACTTGAAATTCAAATAGACCATAATCATTTATCGTAATCAAAAGAACCATGACAATTTAAAGAGAAGACTTGAAAACTAACATAAAACTACATGTCATCTCCTCGGAGCAATGGTATGTTACATTTTATAATTCTAATTCTATAGCAACTTAGACATAATTAAAATAATAACAAGATTTACTTCTTGCTTTAATAATATATTCCTCAAAACCTATTAAATCCACAAATATGGGGAAAAAAACAAATCCCATGTCTTATCACAGAATGTAACAAGTACAAGCATCCATATGTTGCAACAAATAAAATGAACTACTCTGTTTATAAGTTAAATTTGCTATCAAAAGGAACAGCTTTGATGAAATTCAAATTGTTGATATGTTACACTGAAAAACACTTAGTCTCTTAGAGATGTTAATCATTAAAATGTTGGAGAAAGAGCCTCTTAAACCACAAATACATAAGGTTGAAATATGGATACACCTATATTCCAATATTTGCATAGAGACTGACCTTTGTACCAAAGCTACATCACTAGCAGGATAAGGAGATTGATTGATTCCATTTTAATTATGATGTGTCTCAAAATATTCAGCAGAATTTGAGCTGTCATAACCAAAACCTGCAAGAAAGTCGTCAAATGAGCGAAACTTATGGACAAATAGACAAAAGTCATATATGCAAATGGACAGTTACCGAAGACTAAAAAAAAACAACCATTTTGAGGATATCTATACTAGACAGCCTACTAAAGATTGTTCAATTACATACAGATAGACAAGAATTTAGCAGCTCATAATATAGCTTACTGCAGTGTGTTTTAGTGCCGACTAACATTACAATAAGGAAATTACTTGGAACATTAGAAAAGCTCAAATGACAGTAAAGCAGGAATTTTCACAGATGGAAAAAGTCGATATGCATTAGAACTTAAAAACTTATATTCTCTCTTTTCTTAAATAGAAATATAATACTAACAAAATGTCTCCAAATATAAAAATGAACATACATAGATGTTAATATAATATGAATGTCATCTTTAGCTGAGTGCTCTGTTTCTTCAGGGCAATTCATACTGTATTAAATATATCAATTACACAAAATATTTGCACTTCAAACATCGTTCTTGTTCAAACTAAAAATAAAATTATTAAGTTACAATATGATGATCACATTGCGGATATTCATCATCTTCTACGGGGGTTTCAAAGCCTAGATTGAACAAATCTCTTGGCTTTATTCCGATAACATGGAGCCATCCTTCATTCTTGCCATCCTCGACATAAAATACTTGTTTCGCTTGAGAAGCCAATATGTATGGATCGTCTGAATCACGATTCCCTGTATGGATAAGCTCAGAAAATTTTACCATAATAAAACCATTTGCATCCTTCTTCATACTTTTAGGAGATTTAATATTCACCCAATCACATCTAAGCATGATAACCCAAAACCTATCATAATTGTTTAGCTCGATAATTTCAATGCAATTGCCATAATAGTTTCTACCACAAGAAAAACCATCACGCCATTTGTTTTTGAGTCTTACGATGTTGCTCAAGTTTTTAGTGTGGACCCTAAAACCATTAATTATAAGCCCATCATATGTGGAAACCACCTTATGCGGTCCTCGAGCAAGAGCAATTACATCAAATCAACTTGTTCAACTTCCATCTTTGGAATCTAGCCATATAGTAAGAAATCAATTAACTCTTATTCTATGATCAAATTTCTACAATATTCCTCATTACATAAATAACACAATAAATTATTTTCATAGTGACAATTTACCTGTTTCGCAAGCCATATTGGGAACTTTTCAACCAACCATTTATCCTCGATGCGTTTACTAATTTGAGTGCCACCATAAACAGCTCGCTCAGACTCCAAAAATTCTCTATATATCATATATTCAGTATATTGGGAAAAATGTTGTCAAAATATATACAAATTATGTGATAACTTTATTTGTCTATTGGTTAAGAAAAAGAATGTAATGACAAGATTTTCCTCAGGAAACTCACTGACGGTAAGGCGATAACTTATCGCTATGTAATAGAACATAGCGGTTTGCTTGTGCAAGAGATAGCGTATCCAATATCTTCGTGTTCATGTTTCCAATTTGACGTCCTCCAGAAGAGAAAATGTACCGTTTTTGAATATTCCCATCATTCCTCGGAGGACGGGAAAATATAGTCTCAACATCAGAAAAATAACGGGAGCAAAATGTAAGACATTCTGAAACTATATACCCTTCAGCAATGGAACCTTCGGGATAAGCTCTATTTCGCACTGACGCTTTCAATCCCATAAGATACCTACATCACATATATTTTTTTACATACTTATTATATTATATATTAAAATATAAACAAATAATATTGTGAAATATTATTGGTATATTTCATATACCTTTCATTGGGTACATCCACCCGGTATTGAAACGGTCCACCAAGCTTAGCCTCCATCGGCAAATGAATAATCAAATGAATCATGATTGTGAAGAAACTTGGAGGAAATATTTTCTCCATTTCACAAAGTGTTAATACGACTTGGCTTTGAAGTTGATCAAGTTCTTGTGGATCGAGACTTTTTGCACATAATCTCTTGAAGAAATCTGATAGATTTGTAATAACACTTAACACCTTCTTTTCTACAACTCCTCTTACGCATATAGGAAGTAAATCTTGCATGAGAATATGACCGTCATGACTTTTAAGGTTGCTGAACTTGTGCTCTTTCAAATTCACGCATCGAGAAATGTTTGATGCATAACCATTGGGTACCTTCAAGTTCTTCACAATGGAAAGAAATATATCTCTTTCCTTGGATGCAAGAGTGTAACACGCTTGCGGTAGGTACTCTTTCCCGTTTCTCATTTTTGGATGGAGATGACTTCGGATGCCCATATCTTGTAGGTCCTTGCGTGCCTTGATATTATCTTTACCACCACGTGAGAGATTAAGAAGGGTGCCAACGACATTGTCACATACGTTCTTCTCGATGTGCATAACATCCAAGTTATGTCGAAGTAAATTGTAACGCCAATAAGGCAAGTCGAAAAATATGCTCCTCTTTTTCCATAAAGTCTCGTCTTGATTTATGAGATTTTCTTCATCACCTTCTACAACCAATTCTTCAAAGTTGTTAAACAAATCACACCCCTCGTCTACATCAAGTTCTACCGACCTTTCATCTATTTCTTCTCTGTCCCTCTTTCGAGCTTTTCCATAAATAAAATTGACACCTTCAACTTCCCTTAAAATATCTTCCCCAGATCGTGGTATAGGAGCTACCTCATACTCTATAGTGCCATCGAATTCACAACTTTGTTTCCGAAATGGGTGTTCAGCTGATAACCATCGACGATGACCCATATAACAGAACTTCCAACCATACCGTAGCCATCGAGATTTAGTTTTTTCAGCACATACTGGGCAAGCAACCCGACCTTTTGTACTCCACCCTGAAAGATTAGCGTAAGCTGGGAAATCATTGATTGTCCAAAGAAGACAAGCCCGTAAAGTGAAAGATTCAAAATTTGATGAATCAAAAGCATCAACTCCTGTCCACAATTGCTTCAACTCTTTAATTAAAGGCTGTATGTAGACATCAATGTCATTGCCAGGTCCTTTTTCTCCAGGGATAACCATTGAGAGTATCATTGATGATTGTTTCATGCATGCCCAAGGTTCCAAATTATAAGGAATAAGAAGTACGGGCCATGTACTATGACTTGTACTCATTATTTGGAATGGATTAAATCCATCACTAGCCAAACCTAGCCTAACATTGCGAGGATCAGATGCAAAATCAGGAAACCTCTTATCAAACGCATCCCAGGCAGAACCATCGGCTGGATGCCTCAATATACCATCTTTGGTTCGTCCTTCTTTATGCCATCTCATGGATTGTGATGTCTTGGAGGATTGAAATAATCTTTTAAGTCTAGGAATCAAAGGAAAGTACCGTAATACCTTGGCAGGCTTAGGACGGCGACAACTACCATCAACTTGTTCATCTACATGCAACTCATTAGAAGATTGCCACCTTGAGCTTTTACAGACATCACAACTGATCTTTTTACTAGCATCTCCCCAGTATAACATACAATCATTCGGGCATGCATCAATCTTGACATACCCAAGATTTAGTGCAGAAATATTTTTCTTCGCTTCATAGTATGTAGTCGGAATTGTGTTTCCATCTGGAAATGCCTCATTTAAAAACTCCAATAAGCATGTCAAAGATTTTGCTGACCATCAAAAAAGTACTTTGAAGTGGTAAAGACGAAGAAGGAATGAGATGCGTGAGAACTTAACACAACCGGGATAGAGCGGAATCTCACAATCATCTAGAAGAGTAGTTGTTCTCTCCGCAGTCCTTTGGGCCTCATTAACATCATACTCCCGACCATTATTCTCAAACTCGCTTGAAACTCCATCAAAACTCTCATTGAGAGTTGGGATGTTGATACCTAAAGCATCTGTTATGAGATCTCTTAAATCAGCTTCGTTGTCTTGTGACAACGTACAAATTGACGGATAAGTTCTCACTATTTGGTCAGTTTGTGTAACAACCCAAACCCGGCCCAAACATTACGACCGAATTTGATTTGCTACAGAGAAAAAACTTTTTGAGCACCATCTAGAACCAATTTAAGTTTTGTTGAAAACCCCTCGTTTTTGGTTATCTTGCCAAAACTATACTTAGATTTAATTTGAAAGTTTAATTAAGTCCGGTTATTATACAAATTTCAAGTGTGCCCGATGGCACGATAAAACATTTTCGTCTTAATTTAAGAAAACATGTGATTTTAATTCGGTTTTAATAATATAGTTCAAAGTAAATATCCAACATATAAGAAATAACACAAATAAAGTTTATGGAGGCCTTATTACAACCAAAATAAAAACAACCCAATAAAACAAAATAACTAAGTTTAAGTTCAGTTTATGCAAGTCCACTGCATGGCCACCTCGAGTCCAACCGGCTCCTCAACCGCCATCTACGAGTCACCTAAAAAATGTTAAAGGAGAAGGTGAGTCACCAAGACTCAGTATGTAACCCTTCCCTCGTGTTTAAACAATTTCATACACAGCATATAATCAATCATCATGTACTAAGTCATGCACCCGACCTAGCCAACCAAACGCCTTTGTCTACCCCATGTGGTACCAAACCACTTTGGTGACCGTAGTCACAATGTGTTACCAAAACACTGGTGGTGCCAAACCACTTTGGTGACATATAGTCACGATGTGCTACCAAAGCACCGTGTCCGTGGACACAAATCGGGTGATGGGGCCAACCCATCGTGTGATACCAAATCACCGGCGAGCGATCCCATATCTCAAGTGGGGCCAACCCACGGTGGTGTTAACCACGGGGACGAGTCGCTATGAGGTACCAAACCTCCGAGGTACCAAACCTCTGGTGACATATAGTCACGAGTGTGTTACCAAAACACCGGTGCTCGTCAAAGACAAAATATCACGCCCCTCCACTCATCAATCCCACATCAACATTTATATCACATAATTTATGCTACCATGTACTTAATCACATGTACAGGTTTTATCATCAGCAATAAGCAACGTGTACTAGACACACCATGCTTCCCAAAAGCATCTTAAAATATTTCATAGTCAACAAGGACTTACCTGTTTCCTCGCTCATACCATTCATGGTATTAATCCCGAATCTACATTGATCCAAGTTAGCACACACAACAGCTTTAGTACATTTAATTAATTATAAGTGTGTATGTACACACCTGTCACCTTTGGATGCTCTAAATCCGGAAAAGAAACGTTGGCCACCCTAGATCTATTGATCCCTATATTCGGCCAACACTTGGGTTAGTATTATGGCCTATTCGGCCAAACCAAAATATTAGAGAGGGGTTCCTTGTGAACCCGAAATCTCACCTTTGCCTTTGCTACTCACCACGGCACTCAATTCCCGAATCTGGTTCACAAACTATAATCGGTCAATGGACAATGTCAGTAGCCTTCGGCTTAATTGAATACTAATAAAATACTAAGAATAGAACCTTACCACTACTTACCCAAATCCGATTGTTAAGGAATGAAAGATCCGATCTCACTACTTCGAGATCCCGAAGTACCTAAAAGGAATCGATTACCAAAGTGTTTAGGAGCCTTTCTCGCCAAATCAAGACTTACTCTTGTAAAAGTCGTGAGTAATATGAATGAGAAGAACAATAGGCATTCGGCCTAGATACTTACTTTCTTAAATCGCTTTGCCAAGGAAGATTCAAGAGATCTCTCCTACCTTTATTGTTCGGCCAAGGTGTTTCAAGATAGGGAAAAGAAACTTCGGCACCAAGATGAGATGTATATTCGGCTAGAGAGAGTTTAACAGGAGAAAAGGGATTTCGACAAAGGGTAAGGTGTAGGTTCGGCTATGGTTGATTCCAATATCAATCAAGGCTGGACTTGAGAAGAAAAGAAAAGGAAATAGGTTGGAGAGGGTGTAGAGAATTCGGCCAAAAAGAAGGAAAAGTTATATGGAAATGATGTTTTTGCTTGAGGGAGAATGAGAGAAAATCTAAAAGAAGTGAAGGCTAGCCGAATTTTGTGAAGTAACTCACTAGGCAAATTCGGCCTTATCCCCCCAACACCTTGCAGTCCCTTCCTTGGCAACAAGGAGTTCAACTCCTAGCCAACTCCTAGTTTTCTCTTGGCCACTCATTTGATTTAATTCAAACAATTTGAATTAATAAAATAATAATCTCCTAATAATCCATCCATTATCCATGAATATCCCTTTTATTATTACTATAATTAAACAAATAAAACCCTCATATTATCCTTAATAATAATACTTAATAAAAGAGTTTGAAGGGAGAAAAACTCTCCCACTTGTGCCGTCCAAATAAAGAGCAAAAATGGAGGATTTCGTGACTCGAACCAAGGCTCTCCCTTGCTCCTTGGTGGCGTCACATGCTAGCTCTTAAGTGGGCTTGCTTTGCCACTTATTCTAGGCTCATCTTATGTTAAAATACCCACATCTATTCTTATAACACCCTCCTGCTGATGCTCCTTGCCTTTAAAGTTAAAACTGAAATTTGCCTATCAAACCGGGCACACTCAAAGCCTTAAATTAAGCTCTATTATTCCATTAATAATATCACGTGATAGCTTCATAACAAGAAAAAAAATAATTAAGTTCCAAATAACCCCATATTTGGGATGTTACAGATTCTACCCCCTTAAAATAAATTTCGTCCTCGAAATTCCTTGATCAAAAGAGATGGGGGTATTCTTTGCCAAGCATCACCTCCTCGGGCTCCCACGTAGCTTCTTCCACTCCGTGGTTCCGCCATAGCACTTTCACCAAAGGCACTTTGCCTTTCTCGTAGGACTTTCACATCTCGGTCTACAATCGAACGGTTCCTCTTCAAAAGATAAATCCGAATTCACCTCAATCCTCGCTCTCGACACAACGTGCGAAGGATCGGACCGATACCGTCTCAAAGATTGATACATGAAATACGTTATGAATGCAGCTCTAGCTGATAAGCTACTGGTCCTACCCGCTTTACAACTGTGTATGGCCCGATGAACCTTGGGCTTAGCTTCCCTTTCCGTCCAAATCTTAACACCTTCTTCCAAGGCGACACTTTCGAAAGACCTTGTCTCCCACAAAGATACTCCATTTCCTTGCGCGTTGAGATCGGCATAAGACTTACGCCTATCCGATGCTTCTTTGAGACGAGACCGAATCACCTTGACTTTGTCCTCAGTCTCTGTTACCAATTATGGACCCAGAACTTGTCGTTCTCCCAACTCCGTCCAACATGTAGGAGTACGGCACTTTCGTCCATATAGGGCCTCATATGGAGCCATTTGAATACTCGCTTGATAACTATTGTTATAAGCGAATTCCGCTAATGGTAGGTACTCTTCCCAACTACCACTAAAATCCAAGACACAACCTCTTAACATGTCTTCTAAAATCAGTATCACCCTTTTCCGATTGTCCGTCGATTGTGGATGGAAAGCCGTCTTGAAATCTAACCGTGTACCCAAAGCTTGATGCAACGCTTTCCAAAACCTTGACGTGAATCGGGATCCCTATCCGAGATAATCGATCATCGGCACACCATGCAACCTCACTATTTCACCCACATACGACCGCTTAGCTTCACGGAGTGAGTAATCCATTCTCACCGGCATGAAGTGAGCTGATTTAGTCGGCGATCCACAATTACCCAAATCGCATCCTTCTTGCTGGGCGGGCGTAAGGGTAGCCCACTAACGAAAATTCATGGTGATCCTCTCCCATTTCCATTGAGGATCTTTATCGGTTGAAGTAGTCCCGATGGTAACGATGTTCACCTTAACTTTGCTTGGCACGTCGGACACTTCTACTAAACTCCGTTATCTCACGCTTCAACCTGTGCCACGGTAATCAAGCTCGCAAGTCTCCATACATTTTGTTGCCCCGGGATGCATAGCGTATGGGCTGCTATGTGCATCTTGGAGAATTTTACGCCTTAATTCGTATCCCTTGGCATACAAGCTCGTCCTTGAAAACAAAGCACTCCATCACTAGACAGATCTGTACCCTTCCAAACCACCATCTTGAACTTGTACCCTCTTAACGCTCAAGCCTTCATCCACTATCTGCTTTTCCTTAACCTCCTCAATCCAAGTCGGCTTTTACTTGAAGTTACGCCAAAAGACTCCCATCATCATATAGACTTAACCGAGCAAACATTGCTCTTAAGTCCGCTCACCACCTTCCTAGCTCAATGCGTTAGCTACCACATTAGCCTTACCGGATGGTACTCGATTGAACAATCGTAGTCCTTTAGTAGTTCAATCCACCGACGCCGCCTCTCGATTCGATCCTTCGAGTCGTAAGATACCTCAAGCTTTTGTGATCCGTGTAGACTATCGACTTCTCCCCATACGGTAATGTCTCCATATCTTCGAGCGAAGACGATCGCCGCTAACTCCAGTGTCGTCGTTGGGTAGTTAACCTCATGCGGTCTTAATCGACGGGATGCATAGGCTACTACCTTCCCATCTGCATCAACACACATCCCAAACCCGATGTGAGATGCATCACAATAGATCGTGAATAACTTTCCCCTTGGTCAGTACTAAAACCGGAGCTTCAGTCAAAATTTTCCTTAGCTTTTCAAAGCTTCCTTGTCGCTTCTCCGTCCATACAAATGGAACACCTTTCCTTAGTAACTTGGTTAATTGGTCTTTGCTATTAGAGAGAATCCTTCCACGAATCTCCGATAGTACCTGCTAAACCCAGAAAACTCGTGATCTCACCCACCGACCTAGGTGGTTTCCAATCCAATCTTGCTTCAATCTTGCGAGGGTCTACTCTAATTCCTTCAAATGATACTACATGACCTAAGAAAGCCACTTCCCTAAGCCAAAATTCGCACTTCATCGAATTTGGCATATAAGCGCTTCTCCTCAATACTTGCGTAACTATCCGTAAATGCTTGTCATGCTCCTCTTACGTCTTTGAATAAACCAATATGTCGTCTATGAACACCACGACGAATCGGTCCAAGTACCGCTTGAAATACTCTATTCATTAAGTCCATAAATGCCGCCGGTGCATTGGTCACCAAATGGCATCACCAAGAACTCGAAATGCCCATACCGAGTTCTAATGCCGCCTTGTGAACGTCGACCTCCTTCACCTTTAATTGATGATATCCCGACCTAAGGTCTATCTTGAAAACACCGAGGCACCCTTCGAGTTGATCAAACAAGTCATCGATCCGAGGCAACGGATACTTGTTCTTGATCGTTAACTTGTTTAATCGACGCAGAGTCGATGCACATCCGCATAGAACCGCCCTTCTTCTTGACAAACAACACAGTGCTCCCCACGGAGATATACTTGGTCGAATAAACCCTCTATCCAAGAGCTCCCGAATTTGAGCCTTTAGCTCCACCAATTCCTTTGGTGCCATTCGGTATGGTGCTATAGACACAGTGCCGTTCCCAGTAGCAAGTCTATACCGAATTCGACTTCTCGATCCGAGGCAAACCCTAAGTTCTTCCGGGAACACATCCGCAAATTCCCCAACCGTTCGGACCTTTCCAATTACTAACTCCTTAGCTTCCAAAGCATAAATTTGAACCAAATACGCCTCACAACCCTTCTTGACCATCTTTTCAAATTCAAGGCGGTCACCACATTGGATAGGTAATTCCTTCTATCTCCTATCATAACCACTTCATCGCCTTCACTGCCTTAAGAACCATGCGCTGGCGCGCAAATCCAAATTCGCTGATACTTAACCACCCGGTCCATTCCAAGGATCAAATCGAACTCCCCAAACGGTAGTTCCATCGGATCGCCTACAAATACTACCCCTTGAAGTTCTAGGGTACGCCTCTATAAAGTTTGTCTACTATTACAGAGTGACCTAAAGGGCTAACTACGGTCATCTCCTAGAAGCGCTTTGAGTTTAGGTCCATAGTTCCTACCACACTACTAGCAATGTATGCGAGTGCATCGAGCCCACATCAATCAATGCAACATAAGGAAAACCAAAAATTAGAAACGTCACGGTTATGACATCCGGTGCGTCACCTTCCTCGCGACACCTCGCAGCGTAAACTAAGCCAGTGCCTAGCCTCTGTGTGTTGCTGAACCTCGCGCTTTGAGTTCCACGACCTCGGTTAGGACCGTTGTTTCCTCTGCCGCTACCACGACCCTCTCGTGGTCCTACATTTCTATCCTCGAGCACGGCGCCCTCAGGCGCTTCTTAGCTAGTTTCTCGGGGACAATCTCGACACGATGCTCTAAAGACCCACACTCAAAACATCCTTTGTCACCGGTCCAACAACCTCCCCAATGGGTCTTTCCACAGCCGACACATCGAGTCGGCCTCGATTAGCGATCGTGGGCCTTGCCACTGATTTGGCCCACTCGGCCTAGCCTTTTTCTCGAGCACTCCGCTTGATCCAAATGACCCAAATCCTCTCTTCTTCTCGATTCTTACTATAGCTCGCCTCACGGCCTCCTTGATCCCTTCGGCTACCTTAGCCTTCTCCACTAGGGATGAGAACTCACGAACTCGCCGTGGGGCAATCGAGAACTTAAAAATCATCTCGAGTCCGAGTCCTCAAAGCGGACACGGCGCTCATGTTCGATGAACACACGATGCCTCTCGCATACCTACTCACCTTTAAAATTCCGCCTCATATTCCGACACACGGACTTAGTTCCTTGCACTAATCCCGCAAAGCCTTTCTCTGCATCGCATGTAGCCGATGCCCACATACTTTTTCCTGATAGGTGGTTCTCAAATACTCCCAAGTCAAATCATCTGCTGTAGCCCCATCTCGAACCAGTAAGCCACCACCGATCGCTTCATCCTTTAGAAGCGAGCACGCTTCTTTCGACTTTTCTTCCTCGGTCGGTCAAGGTCATCCATGATTCTTTCATTGACTCTAGCCAAGATTCCGCAGACCGGGGTGCCACTCGACACACCTGGAATACCTCCGCTCCGTTGGATCGGAGTCGCTGGGGACGATTTCGAGCTCCCACATTTCCACCAGCCCCACTACCATTTCCAACACTCGCAAACACGCCTTGCGATACCGCCTCGCCACCGGCCGATCCGCTCTCAACTCTAAAAGTAGGAGGTGGTGGTGGCGAGGTACCTCATTTTCGAACCTTGTCTCGACTGACGGGTTCGCACACCGTCATCCTACCCCTACCACGTCCACGGCGTCCACGTCCTCTAGAACTCATTCTATCTATCTGCGCTTTTAATCGATTAAAAAAATTTTATCGTTAGCATTTGTTTCACTTTTATTACTCATGAAGAAATTTTATGGACAAGGTTTAATCAGAGATTCTTTCGAGCAAACAAAGTTTCAGTTTCCTATCCTAGTTCACACAAAGAAGTTCATGCATCCATTCCTTAATACTTTCCATACCTATTCGCTCATCGGACATTTCTGCCTATTTCTAACCCAGGGGTATTTTCGTAATTTTCTAGAACCAAAATATTTTGCTGACGATTTCCAAAGCAAGATTTTTGAATGTCTGTAAAATCATTGAAATTTTTGGGCAAAACCATTGAATTAATATTTTATGGGTCAGAGGCATTTTGGTAATTTCACTCCTAAGGGTATTTCTGTAATTTTCCACAAGTCAAGTTTTTCGAGAAAAACGTTGTAAAAGTATTGTTCTAGGGTTTGAGAGAGTTATTGCACAAGTTTTGAAAACATTAGGGTTTGTTGTTTCATTCTTTTTCGAAACCATGGCTAATTCCCTTTTCGGGTTTTAATCATTGTGTTTAGCCTATGACCGAGCCCTCCTGGTCAGGGTGAACCAAAGCTACGCACCAGGCAGGATTCGAGTGAAGAGGAGGTGGGTCACGCGGACCGCTTAAATACCAAGCTCTCACTGAACCTTTCTAGACATGCGCACAGAGGTTGCCACACCACTGAACCCTCGGAGTTAGGGTGAACTGAAGCTACGCACTGCAGGATACTGCGAAGAGGGAGGTGAGTCACGAGGACCGCTTAAATACCGTGCTCTCTTCCGGATCCAATCCTAGACATGCGTCACAGGGTTACCACACCCTAGCTCATTGACTAAGTCATAGGTTGGTTTAGTTCCTTAAGTCTTATGCTTCGTTTGTGTTTGAGTAATCTATCCTTAGGGTCCAAGTCCTATAAGTCTATCTACGTTCCATGCTTCCTACCCTTCTACAGAATATAATTCACCAAGAGGTTTAGATTTACTTACCTGGGCGGATTGGTGCCGGAGACTCGGGCCATGCTGTTCAAAAACCAAAAATCATTCCATAAGGCCTACCAAAAACATTTTTGGGCCTTGGGCCCCCACAGCCGAGTTTTGAACTGGGCTCTGATACCAATTTTGTAACAACCCAAACCCAGCCCAAACATTACGACCGAATTTGATTTGCTACAGAGAAAAAACTTTTTGAGCACCATCTAGAACCAATTTAAGTTTTGTTGAAAACCCCTCGTTTTTGGTTATCTTGCCAAAACTATACTTAGATTTAATTTGAAAGTTTAATTAAGTCCGGTTATTATACAAATTTCAAGTGTGCCCGATGGCACGATAAAACATTTTCGTGTTAATTTAAGAAAACATGTGATTTTAATTCGGTTTTAATAATATAGTTCAAAGTAAATATCCAACATATAAGAAATAACACAAATAAAGTTTATGGAGGCCTTATTACAACCAAAATAAAAACAACCCAATAAAACAAAATAACTAAGTTTAAGTTCGCTTTATGCAAGTCCACCGCATGGCCACCTCGAGTCCAACCTACTCCTCAACCGCCATCTACGAGTCACCTAAAAATGTTAAAGGAGAAGGTGAGTCACCAAGACTCGATGATGTAACCCTTCCTCGTGTTTAAACAATTTCATACACAACATATAATCAATCATCATGTACTAAGTCATGCACCCGACCTAGCCAACCAAACGCCTTTGTCTACCCCATGTGGTACCAAACCACTGGTGACCGTAGTCACAATGTGTTACCAAAACACTGGTGGTGCCAAACCACTGGTGACATATAGTCACGATGTGCTACCAAAGCACTGGTGTCCGTGGACACAAATCGGGTGATGGGGCCAACCCATCGTGTGATACCAAATCACTGGCAGACGATCCCATATCTCAAGTGGGGCCAACCCACGGTGGTGTTAACCACAGGGACGAGTCGCTATGAGGTACCAAACCTCTGGAGGTACCAAACCTCTGGTGACATATAGTCACAGTGTGTTACCAAAACACTGGTGCTCGTCAGCACGAAATATCACTGCCCCCTCCACTCATCAATCCCACATCAACATTTATATCACATAATTTATGCTACCATGTACTTAATCACATGTACAGGTTTTATCATCAGCAATAAGCAACGTGTACTAGACACACCATGCTTCCCAAAAGCATCTTAAAATATTTCATAGTCAACAAGGACTTACCTGTTTCCTCGCTCATACCATTCATGGTATTAATCCCGAATCTACACAGATCCGGTTAGCACACACAACAGTTTAGTACATTTAATTAATTATAAGTGTGTATGTACACACCTGTCACCTTTGGATGCTCTAAATCCGGAAAAGAAACGTTGGCCACCCTAGATCTATTGATCCCTATATTCGCCAACACTTGTTAGTATTATGGCCTATTCGGCCAAACCAAAATATTAGAGAGGGGTTCCTTGTGAACCCGAAATCTCACCTTTGCCTTTGCTACTCACCACGGCACTCAATTCCCGAATCTGGTTCACAAACTATAATCGGTCAATGGACAATGTCAGTAGCCTTCGGCTTAATTGAATACTAATAAAATACTAAGAATAGAACCTTACCACTACTTACCCAAATCCGATTGTTAAGGAATGAAAGATCCGATCTCACTACTTGAGATCCCGGTACCTAAAAGGAATCGATTACCAAAGTGTTTAGGAGCCTTTCTGCCAAATCAAGACTTACTCTTGTAAAAGTCGATGTAATATGAATGAGAAGAACAATAGGCATTCGGCCTAGATACTTACTTTCTTAAATCGTTTGCCAAGGAAGATTCAAGAGATCTCTCCTACCTTTATTGTTCGGCCAAGGTGTTTCAAGATAGGGAAAAGAAACTTCGGCACCAAGATGAGATGTATATTCGGCTAGAGAGAGTTTAACAGGGAGAAAAGGGATTTTGGCAAAGGGTAAGGTGTAGGTTCGGCTATGGTTGATTCCAATATCAATCAAGGCTGGACTTGAGAAGAAAAGAAAAGGAAATAGGTTGGAGAGGGTGTAGAGAATTCGGCCAAAAAGAAGGAAAAGTTATATGGAAATGATGTTTTTGCTTGAGGGAGAATGAGAGAAAATCTAAAAGAAGTGAAGGCTAGCCGAATTTTGTGAAGTAACTCACTAGGCAAATTCGGCCTTATCCCCCCCAACACCTTGCCGTCCCTTCCTTGGCAACAAGGAGTTCAACTCCTAGCCAACTCCTAGTTTTTCTCTTGGCCACTCATTTGATTTAATTCAAACAATTTGAATTAATAAAATAATAATCTCCTAATAATCCATCCATTATCCATGAATATCCCTTTTATTATTACTATAATTAAACAAATAAAACCCTCATATTATCCTTAATAATAATACTTAATAAAAGAGTTTGAAGGAGAAAACTCTCCCCCACTTGTGCCGTCCCAAATAAAGAGCAAAAAGGAGGATTTCGTGACTCAACCAAGGCTCTCCCTTGCTCCTTGGTGGCGTCACATGCTAGCTCTTAAGTGGGCTTGCTTTGCCACTTATTCTAGGCTCATCTTATGTTAAAATACCCACATCTATTCTTATAACACCCTCCTGCTGATGCTCCTTGCCTTTAAAGTTAAAACTGAAATTTTCCTATCAAACCGGGCACACTCAAAGCCTTAAATTAAGCTCTATTATTCCATTAATAATATCACAGCAGTTCATAACAAGAAAAAAAAAATAATTAAGTTCCAAATAACCCCATATTTGGGATGTTACAGTTTGCACCGATGTTCTTTCAATGGATTCTCCATGAAAAATCCAATGCCTGTATTCTTTTACTATACCATGAAGACGAAGATGCTCACCCACAATATGTGGTTCGTGCAATATCCTATTATTGCAACGATGGCACGGACAATATATTTTTCCGTTAGAAAGTGATTTTCTAATTGCAAATGATAGAAATCTTTCTAGTCCAGCTAGGTGATTGGAGCTAAATCTTGGAGCGTCCATCCAACTTTTATCAACCATCTGTTAAAGTAATTACGATTAAAATAGAGTATCTAATGCCTAATCCTAAGGTTCATGTGTGGAAATAGATGAGCTTTCTAGTGAACTAACAAAGAACCAAAACTACCTAATTTATCCATAAATAAAATAACAAATTTAAATATTAAAATAAATAAAATTTATCTTTATGACGATTAAATAATATTAAAATTTATGATAAATAATATCTAAGTTCCTAAATAAAATAGTACAAAATACAAAGATAGAAAAATTTAAACCTAAATAAAAAGACCAAAAAGAAGGAAAAAAAAGGTTAACTAACCTTACAGTTATATCAAACTGTAAATCCAATGTCACGTATATCTCACTTATAGTAAAATGGTATATGCTTCGGGATCTTTAATTTAGCCTGACAAGTTCACAAAAATGAAACCATCAACAATAGAACCCAAAAAGCTTTATATGAGGCAAGCTCAATGGACATGCATTTTCACTAAATTACAAAGAAAATAGCATAAGATAATAGATGACTACTGGTTTCTTTTTTTTCTTTTTTTTTTTGCTTGCATCAACCATTAATCATTAAAACTAAAACGTCAATTTATTGATATATATATATATACACACATATGACCTTACTAAGGTGTAGCACTGATGAGCCCAGAACGATCAAGATCTGAAATAAAAACCGAGTTTGAGGAGCTTTGTTATCATAAGCACCAGCTGCTGTCAAAATTTCTACAATCAGACAAAAAAAAAAACATTTTGTTATGTCAAAAAGAAAACCAGAGTCCAAAGCCTGAAAATTATAGGTGTTTCTAAAACAATCAAATACAGTGAAACAAAATAGACTAAACAGAGAACATAGTATCAGATCAAACATAGTTCATTGGAAATAGTGACAACATACTGCAATTTCAAGAAGGTTAAAAAAAAGGTCAATAATAATAAGCATATACCAGAACAAAAGGAAGACGATGAAACCAACATCCAAGGCTGATTTGCAATCTTTAGCAAAAAAAAAAACAAATTTGATTTTCAAAGTCAGATGATCTCATGCAAAATGGATAAAATAACCAAAGCATCAACCTTCTGAATTTCCAAAATGACAACAGTTGTAATTTATCCAAAACAAAAATCAATCAAAAGTTGTCATATATTCAAGCTCCAAATTAAACAATATAAAAAGGAAGACTAATTAAGTCAAACTACAAAAACAATTCAATGAACCCAAAATTAAGGCAACAAATATGGAAACGAAGAATCGAAATATTAATACTTCATCATTAAAGCAATCCAAAGAACAAAGATTTGGTTATGATGACCACTAATCCAATCCCAATCATAATGTAAACTTGTTTATTGGGTTTTTTTTCTTTTGTTTTCTCTACCCAGAAAGCAAGGACTTTTTTTCTTCAGAAAATAAAAAATAAAAAGCAAAGAATACGATAAAAATGAGTCCTCGAAAAAGAGAAGGATTGAGAAAGAATGAGAATTAAAAGAGGGGAAATGAATTTGAAGAAAGGTACTTATGAGTGGGATCCACCCTGTGTTTCCTAATTCACAGTCCAAATGTTTTCTTTTCAAGGATTCATCTCATGATACGTCCTCATATTATGTTCAGGAAATGTGGAACATACTGCAAAGGCATTAGTCATAAACCACATCAATTGGAAACTCAAAAAATTAAGTCATCACTAGTTGCAAATTAGTGAGAAGAGAAACAAATTATGGTAATGATCATGGCACAAGCAAATGTGAAATCTAGCCCATCACATAATACCGGACAGATATTAGCAAGTAAGAGAAATACACATCTTGTACGTCTACTATTTTCCCAAAGGATACGAATTAAGAATCTAATGCTATGTGTAGTATTAGCAGTTGAAGTGTTGCTTTTGTAGGCCAAGATGAATTGAAATTATACAGAAACGGATTAAATCAATTATCAGTTGCCATGATTTTTTTTGTTGAAGAAATTGAAGTTTAAACCATTTTCGCAGTCACCTATCAATTACATTTTTATGTTTGGAAGCCACCACCTAGTTGTATTCGATGTATGATTTTATTTCTGAATATGGGGTTACAGTATCACCTGTTTTTTCCTTACTCAACACTACACCATTACTAGCACTAGGATCTCCATTTAAAAGGGGTTCCTCAAGGAGGGTACATTCACCCTCATTTTTTACAAAGAACCCAACAATACATAGAAACAAACCAGTAACAGCAGACAAGACATCAGATACTAAATTCTGGCTTGGGAAAGAAAGATGTTTTTTGAAGAGAACAATGTCTATATCAAGACAATAACATGAAATTGAAAAGTAAAAACCCCATCAAATTCTCAACACAACAGGGAACCTCTTTTGTTCTCCAGGATTGGAAAATTGACAATGCATGTAAACACATATTGCACATGCACACAGCAGTTCCATTTTACATGCCCACGGTAATGGCAAATTAAATAATGTTCTTTGTAACCAAAGGGTTAAGAATGCAGATCACCTGAGATAAGAAAACAACTGCTACCAGTACATATCAGTACTAATGTCCCACAACACACCTCAATGATGGCAACAAAGGACGCAACTATGACCGCGAAAGCATCTCCAGCGTTAAAACGTGGTCTTCCCCTTTGAAATGGATACGAAAACCTTATCCTGTATATGCAGCAAACCAAAGATTTAGATAACCTCTAATCGGACTCAACAGAACCCTGAGGCATGGAGGCGAAATGGCAAGTATCATATATTAGTAATTGAGGGTAAACGATAGAAAAAACCTCCTACCGTCATATATTATATGAAATTTGTTAATGAACAGAGTACTTACTGTATCTTGATTTTGGGTTTTGATTAGGGAAGAGATTAGGGAAGGGGAGGAAAAGGGGGTCTTGATTTGGGTATGGGGTTTTGTATGTTTTTTTTTCAATAACAGGAAAAAAACTCTAAGGGGATTACAAATTGCAGAAGAAGATCATGAAAGACAGAAATGACAAAACAGCAAAAATCCCAAAAAAGTCGAACGCATTTTGAAATTAAAATCCAAATTTTCAATAAAATAATCCCCTTTTCTTCGCATTTTTGAACCAAGAAGCATAGAAGAAAACAAAGAGAAAGCTTCCTGACTTCACCTTACCTTGGGAAATCGAGATATGGTGAGGATGGATCGGAGAGTACAATCAACTCCAAAACGCTTGCGTTTTAGGGGTGGGTTGTTTAATCTGATTTTGGGATTTAGATTTCTTTCAAAGTCCATAATTCAAATCTCTAATGGGATAACTTTTCCTTAGACTGAAATGACTAAAACCAGTAGCCCAATAGTGAATTTAATTTAGAAATCAACATTAGAAAAGCAATTCACTTAATTGTCCACTAAATTAAGGGTGAACTATATAAAGTTAACATCTTATCATTTTGAACATCTAATTTCAAAAACGGTCATTAAATTATTTGAAATTAAATCATTTAATTAATAATAAATTTTATTCAAGTTATTACGTTGTTATATATTTAAAGATCCAAATTAGCAAGTTTCAAGTTGTGATTTAATAATCGATGCGATATAGTAATATTTATCAAATATTCAAGTTAATTTAAAGATAAAAAAGAAAGTCAGTATAGATTTTTGTTTGTAGATTACTGGTGTTCAAAAAGCTTCATGAAAAAACAAGAACTGTAGAGAAGAGAGAGCAATATGAGAGCTTTCAATTGTGCGCAATGAAGTGCAAATAAAAAGGACTATAGTGATTTTAGCAATCACGACTTGAATGAAATTTTTGAAAAATTTAATAACTATTTTGTAACTTTTAAAGTTAAAATTGATATTAGGTGTGGTTTTGACAAACATTACATTAAGTTAAAATATATTTAAAAGAATAAAAAATAAATTAATCTTTTGATGAAAATTTACACACTAAATATTTCATGAGTAAATGTTAAAATTAAAAATCTTTAAGATGTTCTTAAAAAATAAAAATTCAAACTCAAATCGATTAGTGTTTTTCATTGCTTTAGAAAAGATAAGTGGAAGTTAGCATCCTTCCCTAACTGAAAGCTTAACTCCAACGACTAATTCACATGCTTCACTTTTCACTTCCACTACACTACAACTTCCTCTTTCACTTTTGTTCTTTCCTAATGATCTTTGCCAATTCAAATTGCATTTTCTCTTAATATAAACTTAAATACTTAATTTCTTAGCCCCTTCAAACGCTGTGATGTCCCACTGATTAAAATATCTGAGCATATTCTAAAAACATAAGTCTGATGCTTCCATCTTAAACTCTAAACCCTAAATCTATAATCACAAAATCCTAAAATGATAAACCCTAAACTCATAAATCCTAAACCCTAAAATATAACACTTAAAACTTAAATCCCAAACTTTAAACCCTAAATCTTAAAATATAATACCTAACCCCTAAACTTTAAACTCTAAACCCTAAATCCATAATCACGGAATCCTAAAATGATAAACCCCAAACTCATAACCCTTAAACCTTAAAATATAACTCTTAAACCTTACACCCTAAACTTTAAACCTTAAACCTTAAAATATAATCCCTAACCCCTAAACCCTAAACCCTAAACCCTAAACCCTTAAATACATAATCACATACTCCTAAATGATAAACCTTAAACTCATAAACCTTAAACCCTAAAATATAATTCATAAGCATTAAACCCTACACTCTAAACCTTAAACCCTAAACTAAATTTAATTTTTATACATTTTTATTAAAAACCTTATTCACACTCGAACCTATTAAGTTATTTTTAATTTGAATATATATAATTATTAACAAACCGATGATGTAAAATTTTAAGAATATTCATATTTTAAATCCAATTTTTGGTGCTACGCATTCAAAAAAGCCGAGAATTAAGGAAATTTAGGACGTTGCACCTTTATACAAAGAGTTAGCCAGAGCGTATGTTGACAAGTCTATCCCAACACTTAGGAAAGTGTCACCCCAAAACTATCGTCTTAGGACTAGGCAAAAGCCAACTCATATTCAAGCGTTGCCTTAGGCATACATATCCTAACCCTTATACAAAGAGTTGGCCAAAGCATAGTCTATCCCAACACTTAGGAAAGTGTCGCCACAAAAGTGTCATCTTAGGACTACACAAAAGCCGACTCTTATTCAAGCGTTGCCTTAGGTATACATATCCCAACCCTTATACAAAGAGTTAGCCAAAGCGTAGTCTATCCCAACGTCGTCTTATGACTACACAAAAGCCAACTCTTATTCAGGAGTCGCCTTAGGCAGACATATCCCAACCCTTATAAAAAGAGTTGGCCAAAGCGTATGTTGGCATGTCTATCCCAACACTTAGGAAAGTGTTGCCACAAAAGTGTCGTCTTAGGACTATACAAAAGCCAACTCTTATTCAAGCGTTGCCTTAGACATACATATCACAACCCTTATACAAAGAGTTGGCCAAAGCGTATGTTGGAAGTCTATACCAACACTTAGGAAAGTGTCGCCCCAAATGTGTCGTCTTAGGACTAGTTAAAGCCAACTCTTATTTAAGTGTTGCCTTAGGCTTGCATATCCCAACCCTTATAAAAGAGTTGTCTAAAGCGTATGTTGGCCAGTCTATCCCAACACTTACGAAAGTGTCGCCCCGTAATTGTCGCTATAGGACTGTTTTGTTGTAGTGACATCTCAATATATATACAAATTAGATAAAAATAATAGAAGAGATCGTCAAGCCTCAAAGCTAAATTCTCAAAAATCTAAAACCTGTCTTTTCCTTGACAGATTTGAACTACAACTTTTAAAAATGCAAAGTTGAAAATTACTTAGGCGTGTTTGTATGGTCATATGAAGCTTAATTTGAAGTTTTGGGTTAGAGTTCTGTATATAAAAAAAAAGAATGCTAAGTAAATTTTATCTTTCAATTAAGTTACTTTGATTGGAGTATTATTTTTTCCATATTGATTAGTTATAAATTAATTGCAACTGGTAATTTTTTTTTTTTTTGCTATTCTCATTACTTGTTTGTGATAAAGATATAGAAAATTTTCGTTTATTTTAAAGAGATCTTATTTTTTATAAGAGTTTTTATTTATTTTTCTAATTAAATATTTATATTTGTACTAATAATTCTTTATTTTATACATAACGACTTTAAAACATGTGTTAAATAAATAACTTTCTGAGATTATTACACTAATATTAAAAATTCAACTCTAAATTTAATAAAGTAAATGATGGGTTATGAGATAGCCTCATCCAACAACAACCAAGCTAAGCTATGGAAACAAAATGGAAAGTGGAAGAGCCCACTCCCCTCGGCCCCTTTTTATGTTCTATCTACGAGGAGGAATTGAAGATGCATTATTCTATTATTAGAAAATGCAATGCGAGTTTGGAATTGATAATAGGCACCAAAATAAAAGGAGTGGAAGCAACACAATGGTACCAAACTCGGCTACTCTCCTGCTCGATGAGCGTGGTTCTTCCCCTAACTTCAAGTCCCCGAAATACAGATGAACCCCTGAATAATTGAAAAATATAACCAAGACCTACAATTAGATTATTATACAATTAGATTAAACATGGTAAATTAAGTTATATATTATTATATGTAAACAAATAATCTTAATAATTTCAAAATACCAAATAAGATTTTGAAAATATTAGAATTTTAATTCAAGAAAAAGTAATCAAAGATGTCAATCTGCAGCTACCACAAATTACAAACCATTCAAATATTACTTTGCAATTATAGTTTACATTTTAGAGATTAAGATATGAACTGATATCAACTGACAGATTGATGGTTACAAGGAAAACAAATGATCCACAACATGAAGTTCATTTAGTAGGAAGAAAAAATAACATGAAAATTAACAGAACCTAGCACACTAAGAGAGAATGTTTACAAGAGATTACCTATGAGTCTATCTCAAGAAGTACCTAAAGAGGAAATGGTAAAGAATAAACTAATTCTTAAATTACATCCTGCGGTCTTATATAATCTTCCCAGGTGAAAGATTTTTACATCTTTCTGCTTATACACCCTATCCCTCTCCTTATACGCTGGTTTATGAATATATTGAAATGACTCATATCAGTTGAACAAGAAACTAATATTATTTAACTTTTCAGATCCTTCTATCTAGAGATTTAAGATACTTGCGGCTGTTCCTTTGTTCTGAATAAGAATAGTCCCTCATTCACTCTCATGCAATATCAGTTACACACAGGATGGTAACTCAAACTCGAACTCATTACTGTATAAAGAATGTAAATTTTATGCAAATTTTGATGATCGAGTGTAAGGTGCAAGCTTAGCTTTATATTTTGGCATTAAAAGTAACTAAATTTGAAACCACTCAATTCATGAACAATATCACATAGCTTTATAACAATTCATTCAAATGAAGTTCATAATCAAGCAATTAAACTCACGGCATAAACCAAAATGAAAAAAATAAGACCAGTGCTACAAGCCTACAAGTTAACCATAAATTTTCCAACATTTCCATGTATATCATCCATAACAAGCAAAAACAAAGAATGAACACGGCAGAAGTAATATCAGATAGAAAAATGATTAAATTAAAGTATTACCATATAAAATGTGCTCATTATTTAACACTTAGGAATTGGGTAACCTAGATTTATCAACTAAGACCCGATCTTTATCTTATGGGAAAATGATCATGTAATAATACACTAATGTGGAAAGGTCGATAAGGAAAGTTAATCAAAATTTGATCCATTTTGATCAAATAAAAAAGAAAGATAAAGCAATATATCATACTACCACAAATTCACATATCATCAAAGATAATGTGGACCCAAATATAGTTTCATCTCTTTTTGACACATTCTGAAAATAGTTATAGTATATGCCAAAGTCAACTTTTAATCCATTGTATCAAGTAACCAACCGGCTTTTAATCGATCGAACCAGTTTCCTGTGGGTTCGGACTTGGACTTTCTGGTTCATTTTTCTATATAATCCTTTCCATTATATAGCCTTGAGTCTCCACTGCCTTCCTCTTCAAGCTTTTTTCAAGCTTTCCATTATATTTCTCTCATGTTTTACCCATAATTCTATTTCTTAAAGAGGTTTTATAAATAAATAAAAATAATAGTATTTCCATTAGCCATAGTTTCTACAAAGCAAGAACCAAGGTTAATTAAACACCATTCCTTGCTATTGAGATTCCCAAAAATGTGGTCTCTACAATTGCTAGAGAAGCTGAGCAGAGTGTTAATGGAACAGTAGAGTTCACTCCATTGCACAGCAAAAAGTGTTAATTAAACACCATTCATGATTTAAGACTCTCTCACAAACTCTTATCTCTACAATTGAAGAAATAAATTTAATTAAAATTTTGATCTTTTTTTTTTGGTTTGATTTGTCAAACCATGAATTGAAAACAATTTCCTGTTTTATTTATCAGGAAAAAAAACCCAGAAAATTCAACAAGAAAAAAAAAAGAGAGCAGAGTATTTACCTGGTTCACTGAGGAGACGTTGCCTGTTTAGATCAAAGATTAAGAAACAAAAATTAAGCATGAAACATTTACAAAATTCACACAAACAAACTAAGAACACTTAAAATAATTTGCTAAAGCTTTTAATTCATTAAAACCCAAAAATATCCCTAAACCAAATCAAACTTTAGAAACACAGAAAAAAGAACACAAAAATTATGAGGCTTCTAATGAAGAAACTGAGAAGGATCACTACAAGCCCAGATTACTAATAGAAGGAAGAGCTTTTGGCTATCGAGAAAGCCCTGCTTGAAGAAAAGGCTATTGCCCTTAGTCCTACTGCCCTCCCGGCTCTGGAACAGGCTCTTGCTCTAGCTCCGCCCAATGCTCGGAATGGTGAATTGATCAATTTCGAAACTAGCCAACCCTAAAGCTAATCACGAACTACCCACTACTGGAACTGGCTAACAGAAAGAGCGGAAAGAAAGAGGGCATGTATCACTAGCAAGACAAAAAGGGTGAGCGCCTAGCGCGCCCCCTTTATTACTAGGTTGGGCAAGCTTTCACAGAAAGAACACCTATGGCTTTTCACACTAAACTTCTCTAACTAACAAAATTAGAGAAAAAAAAAGAATCAAAGGCCATCACTTACCGTAAATAAGAAGCTTCAACGGGAAGGAAGATGAATGTGGTGAATGAATGCTTGATTTTTCATCGACTAAGGAGCTAATTTCTCTAGGGTTTACTTTGGGATGAAATTGTCTGTGAAAGTGAAAACCAAGAAGATGAGAGACGGGATTTTTTGGTACAAATAGGGAAAAATGTTTTTACCTGGTGGCTTTGAATAGCTAATCAGACCCCAAGCCTCTGAATTGCTATTACGTCTCGTACTGTAATAGAGGCTGATTCCATTCAGCATGTAATAAGCTATACCCTTAAACCAAACAATTGCTTATGTGGCCCTATTGAATAAGGCTAGAATGCATAAGCTATTCCATCAAACCAAACATAGTGTAAGTATGTGATGAAAGGGTGAAGGTCGCTGTCCAAAAATTAGTATAATAATAAATTTAGCTCTCAACCTTTACATATTATATCAGTTTAGTCATAATTTTAAAAAATTAACCCTCAACATTACTTAACTACACATATTTTCAAATATATATATATAAATTACATTATATTTTATTTAAAGTAACATTCACATTCTATTTTTGGCCAACAACTTGATTAACTTCGCCATAGTTTGAGATAGGCAGCTGTAGGAGGTGGCGGTGGCAACGATGTTGAAAGAGCTGGTGACTTTGCCAGAGCAATAATAACCTTGGGTTTATATTCTTTGAATTGATGATCATTTCTCTTGCTCCAATGAAGCTCATGAACTTCATCATTGACTAGGATAAAAATGGAAAGGTCAACTTCAAAGAGTTCCTCTTTGCTTTTATCAACCGGCCCGGGATAGAAAGTGATGAAGAACTACCTAATTCGGGAAGCTAATGACTCTTAGAAGGGCTACATGATAAATCTGGATGAGGTATATTAAGATTTGTTCATATGCCTAAGACATCCCAAGTACTTAGTTGAACTGTTGATGTCATATAGATCTTTGCAATATATATATTATAGAGTAATGTACTCTAGCTTGTAGCTTAGTAGAGTTAGCTTAGCTTAGTTAACTATATTTCTATTAGTTAGTTAAAATGACTTGTGTTTCTGTTAGTTAGTTGCTGAGAAAGTTAGTATGGGTTCTTGTTAGTATTGATTAGTATTTGCAATTATTAACCTTGATGTATAAATACATGGCTTTTCTCATTTTGAGATATTAGAGTCCTATCAATAAAAGAAATAGACCCTATTCTATTTCTATTTTCTCTTCTTGTTTAGGTTCTTTTCTCCAAGTCTGGTAGCTTTTCATAGAAATAATTCGAGACATCGTTGAGTAATTTTCAAGAATTCAAAGATGTTTTTGCACGATTATATCAAGACATGCTTGGGTTACTAAGACGCGGGCTAAACATGAGGATCAGGCACTATTGATCTAGAAGGGGATGGCACCAGCTATGCTGTATTTAAGGAGACAAGATTCATGTGCCTTCTTCATTTCTTCACAAACTTTCCATATGTGGGGCATGGATGTGATGGGGCCAATCTCGTCAAAAGGTTTTTAGTCAATGTCGATTCATCATCGTGGTCGTCGGTTACTTCATTAAGAGGGTGGAAGTAGCTTCATATGCCAATGTTACAAGGTCGAAGTCATTAAATTCTAAAAAAAAGATCAGGCGCTGACAAAGAACGCCATAAAGGATCATGTTTAATAATGCATAACTGTACAAAGTCAAAGTTTACAGTTTGTCCAAAGATCAGGCAGCATATCACAGTATAGCAAAAGTTGTCAAAAAAAAAGAAAAAAAAACTATGAAAGGTGACTAAGACTTGTAAAGATTAGCATAAGAAGCTACCATTTACCCTCTGTCTTATTGAACGTCGGCCAGAACCTTCACTGGGGCAACATCTTACCTATTGATTTATGGAATTGAAGCGTTTTTTCCAATTGAACCTAATTGAAGAAAAGGTTAAAAGCTATCAATCACAGTCAGATGATGCGAGTTTACGACAAAGAGGTTCATCCTAGAGAATTCCACGAAGAAACCTGATGTTGAAAAAGATTTTTCTTCTACAAAACGATTTTAGAGGAAAGCATATGCCAAATTGGGAAGGACTTATGTAGAGCCTGTTCTAGAGGAGCATTGATATTGACCGAGATAGATGGTGAAGACTTGCCCAATTCGGTGAATTCAGGTTTAGTCAAGAGGGATTTTGCCTGAAAGAGGAAAGACTAAGGTGAAAACCCGCAAAGGGCGCCTTGAGTTCAAATTTTCGTCTCAAAAAAAAAAGAGAAAAGAGAAAAAAAAAAGAAAGAAAAAGAAGGAGTGGCCAAGGTGAAAACCTGCAAAGGGCGCTTTGAGACCAAAGGGGCTTTGAGCCGAAAACCCAGAAGGGCGGCTCAAATTTTGATCAAAGATAGGGCATGTGGTAGTCTTGCTATGCCTGAATTAACAATGAGGAAGTATGCTACGACTTGGGGCATCAATAAAGTACTCTGGATCCCCTAAACACATATTGAGTTTAAAATGGTTCTCAAGAAGTTTGAACAAAGAAGCTCAGGCTGCGATATCTGGGGCATCTAGCTTCTATCATACCCATTTTTTGAATTTGTTATCTTTGATTTCTTTTTTCTTTTCAAGATACACCCAGATCAATTTTCTTTTATTGCCTTGGTGATCTTTGATTAACTTATTTGTTTCGAGCCATGCTCCTGATTAATTTCTTTCTTGTCCATTATTGTGATCTTTTTCAAGCATTTTATATTGAAATAAAGATTAATGGACTAATAATACTTTCATAAAAGGAGTTTCACATATTACTCTAGAAGCTTCTAAATAATATGAGGAATCTGAAACATAACTATTGTTCAGAACTCACCAAGCCTAAAGGTTGGAAACACTGAAAAATGATTATCTCTTCAAATTCTTATTGGATAAGACAATTTCGTTGGTGATACCACATCGGCAAATGACGAACAAGGTCAATCCAAGTGAAAAAGGGGATCATTGTCGGGATACCTTGCAGATTTCAGACACATACTTCTGGTCATTACACCCAGGGAATGGTGTAACAGATCAAATTGATGAAAAATGATATAAGTTCTATACCTCTGAGTGGTAACAGATTGGATGGAAAACCAAATGCTATTCCCCTGAAATTGCAATGGGTGGTACATACAGCGGGGCAGGTATGTTGAGTAGAACATGATCGTTTCTTTGGGTTTTCTGTCAGAAGATATCAGCTGAACGAGAAAGCATGGTAGCACATCAGTGATAGAAACTTGATGAACTTTGAGCAATGACAACCCAAACATTAAATAGGGATTATTTTCACACTTCCAATTAGGAGCATTTGATTCATTCCGATCATTGTATCCTAATCGTTGTAAAAAAAAGAGAGAGAAAAAGAAGGAAATTATTCTCATGACATTCTGCATTCATGCAAATTTCGTTCAAAATACATTTAGTTAGAAGCATTAGATTCATTTCGATCATTGCATTCTAATCATTACATAGGATCATTCTTATGACATTCTGCATTCATACAAATGTCATCCCTAATATCATTTAGTTAGGAGCATTAGATTCATTCCGATCATGCATCCTAATCATTTTACATTTTTAAAAAAAATGGGATCATTCTCATGACATTCTGCATTCATGTAAATGTCATCCATAATACATTCGAGTCTACATGACATGTCCCTCAGAGGACGGTGTAGCAAACCAAAAAAAGTTCAGATTTTGTTCCCTAGAGATGATAGTGGAGCAGGCTGAAGATTGAAGTCTTCCTGAAGATAGTAAGGAAGCGATTTAAAAAGTTCAAATTTTGTTCCCTAGAGATGATAGTGGAGCAGGCTGAAGATTGAAGTCTTCCTGAAGATAGTAAGGAAGCGATTTAAAAAGTTCAGATTTTGTTCCCTAGAGATGATAGTGGAGCAGGCTGAAGATTGAAGTCTTCTTGAAGATAGTAAGGAAGCAATTTAAAAAGTTTAGATTTTGTTCCCTAGAGATGATAGTGGAGCAGGCTAAAGATTGAAGTCTTCCTGAAGATAGTAAGGAAGCAATTTAAAAGTTCGATTTTGTTCCTAGAGATGATAGTGGAGCAGATCAAGATTGAAGTCTTCCGAAGATAGTAAGGAAGCAATTTAAAAGTTCGATTCTGCTCCCTAGAGATGATAGTGGAAGCAGGCTGAAGATTGAAGTCTTCCTGAAGATAGTAAGGAAGCAAATTGAAAAGTTCAGATTTTGTTCCCTAGAGATGGTAGTGGAGCAAACTGAAGATTGAAGTCTTCCTGAAGATAGTAAGGAAGCAAGTTAAAAAGTTCAGATTTTGTTCCCTAGAGATGATAGTGGAGCAGGCTGAAGATTGAAGCCTTCCTGAAGATAGTAAGGAAGCAAATTGACAAGTTCAGATTTGTTCCCTAGAGATGATAGTGGAGCAGACTGAAGATTGTAGATTTGGCATTCCTGAAGTTGTAAGAAGCAGATCAAAGACATTTTCAAGCTTTATCTTTCTGAAGTCGCAGTGGAGTTGGAAGCCCTTGAAGAAGTCAAGGCTCGGCAAAGACCGGGAAAAATTGGACTTTCTATTGTCTTTGCTCTATTATTGTTTCACAACAATGAGCAAAGAGGGGCAGCTGTAATAGCCCATTTTGCTCGGGCTTGGAAATAAACCAGAATAAAACAAAAAATAAAATTAACCCAAATGTCCATTTAAATGTCATTTTACAAATAACCTAATCTGGTGGCCCAATACCCAAAACTAAAACTACCCAGTAATCCATTTACAACCTGTGACCCAATAACCCAATAGACTACCCAAATAGAACCCAAATACACACGGCCCAAATGGCTCAGTAACTAAGTAGAACCCTAGGGTTTTCTGAAACCCTAGGCACCGCTTCAGCAGGAGACCGAGCGTCGCGCATTGTAATCACCCTCAAGGCACATCGGGCCGCGTCGCAATCCATGCGATTCGCGCGCGAATCCCCCTATCGCCGCCGTGTCCCGCGCCAATCACCTGCAAAAAGAGGAAAGAAACAACAGTGGAACACTGCAAAAATGGAAAGACAGATTTTTATATTTATTTTTTGATTTGTTTTTGGGCTATAAAAAGCCCCAACAAAAACCTGTATGGGGGATAGCGGGAATACATGCAGAAATAGAGACAAAAAAAAAAGCATCGAAACAGAATAAAGATTTTTTTTACGAGGTGATTTTTAGTGTTATTTTATGTTTTTTTTTTACTTTCGTTTTTTCATTTTATATAAATACTGTTAAAAAAAAAGAAAACGAATAAAAAGAGCGAGTTTACCTTTCGACGGTGAAGTTTCAACCTCCGGCCACCATCCACGGTGGCGCGTGAGGCGCGTGGTAGTGGCCCCAAAGCACTAACGATCGGAACCAGAGGAAGGCTCTGGAGAGATTTTTTTTTTTTTTGAAGAATAAGGCGCAAATGAGTTTTTTGCCTAAAAATTGGTTTATATAGAAATCGAAAAACGACGCCGTTTTTGCTTAATCTGATAAGCACAAAACGACATTGTTTAGGGCAAAGGATCCGCGTGTTGACCCGATTTGACCCGAAGGATCCGCGTGTTTTTTGTCAATGGTCTATTTGCGGATCTGGTCCTTCCGCATTTTTTTAAATTTATAATTACATCCAAATGCATTTTTTCGTATTTACAATTTGGCCCTAAAATTTACATTCTGTTTCATTTTAGTCCTAAGGCTCTTTAAAGGTAAAAATTAGAACGACGCCGTTTTGAAAAAGAGGCATAATTGCCATATTGGTCCTTGAGATTTAACGTGCATTCAAAATTAATCCTTTTTATTTATTTTAATTGCTATTTAACTCCTGTTTTCTTTATTTTAATTTTATTTTTATCCTTTTATTTTATTATTATTTTAAATTATTTTATTAAATAGTTTATATTGTTGTCTTTATTATAATTTATTGAAATTTATATATATATATATATGTAATATCCTTATATATATATTATGATTATTATTTATTATTTTATTTAGTTTAATATTATTTTTATGATTTATATATTAAGTACTATATTATGTTTTTTTTTAATTAGTATATTATATAATAGTACATTATATCATATATTATTTTTGGAACTTTTGTTTTATAACCTATTTTATTACATATGTAATTTTTTATAACTATTGAATTATATATATGTTTTATATAGAAGTATTACATATCGTTTACTAATTATTTTTTTTATATATGTATTAAATTATTAAATTATGTTTATTTATCATAAATACTCTTTTATTATTTTTTTTGTTTATATATGTATATATTAAATCATTTTAAAAATTGTCATATTATTTTTATCTTTTAATGTTTGAACATATTATTCCTTCTTTTATTTGATTTTGTTATTTCATGAAAATTTCAATTATTGCTATTTATTTTAAATTACATGTTTATTTTTATTCTTTAGATCGTGTATTATTTAGCATAGTTCATTATATATTTATTTCTTATTATTCTTTATTAGTAGAAATTGTGAATACAGTTTGTGGTTATGATAAACTGATATTTGGCATATATGTTGTAATGTATGATTCACTCAAACCATTTTTATAAAAATACTTTTCGAATTAAAATATTTTATTCAAATGGTTTTTCAAAATACGGTGATATGTGATATTTGGGGAATTTTGAGAAGAATTTTGCCCTAACTTACTGGGCTTGATTTTTCTCGTGAAACTTTAAGTATTACATATCCCTTTTTTAAAAAAACTGAGATTTACCAATTTCAAATCAAAAAACCTATTCTTGGAAATTCAAAGCGTTGTGTCCTAACTTACTGGGTACGACGTTTTGCGTCTCGAGGTAGGAATTTTCTAAAATAAAGACGTACTTAGTTTTAAGGTCATGAGATTTTATATCCTAACTTACTGGGTATGGTGTTTTATTTCTTTGAAGATAGGTAAGTCTGGGTTTTCTTTTCAACTAAAAGGGACCATTTTCTAAATTTTTCAAAGTTTCAATATTAGGACATGATATTATCGATTGGGTACCAATTTTTGGGCGTTATGAGGGTGCTAACCCTTCCTCATACGTAACCGACTCCCGAACCCATTTTTTTTTCCTTGTTTTTCGTGGGCCAAAATTAGTATTTTAAAATAAACGATTTTCAAGGTGATCCAATCACACCTAAGTAAAAAAGGATTGGTGACGACTCCATTTTCATTTTTGAAAGTCGATCCCCGTTTTTTAAAATCAAATTTTAAAATGGTTTCGACAGTATCGAAGCTAGATATTTTTGTATAAGATCGAGTGTTTTCTGTGGTACAAGTTGTCATAATAGTGGATACTGATGTTGAAGCATCCTTGGATAGTGAGACTAAAACGTGTGACTCTGAAGGTGTTCAAGGAGCAACTATGAATGCAACTTATTGTTGGATCTGGTGCCCTGAGTATAGTATATTCGTTTGTAAACTTGTAATTTTTTTCAAACAAATTGGTTAATAAAAAAATTCATTGATTACGTTAATATACTTTGTATAATTGTCCTCATATGGTTTTTACATGCAAAGCAAAATGGAAGCAAATGTTGTTCATTGGTTGACTAATGTTTAAACTAATACTAAGCGATATAATGTGGTCAGATTGTAATATGGAAAGACAACTTATATTAGTAGACGAACCTAAATATGTCCTTAGTGATCGGAAATGAGCAAACAAATTGAAAGACTAATATGCCATTTATCAAGTCCATTTGTAAAGATGATTTGTCTTAGGCATCGGAGCGGATGACTCCTAGAAGATAGAGATATAAATATGACTGACTGGACTGAAAATACATCGGACAGGACCCAAGAAGAATAGATCCTGAATCCGTTTATAGATTTATTCACTTGTGATGTTCATAGTGTGGCATACCTAAATCCTGAGTGGATGACGAACAATGTATGTGGGACTCGTACACTTTGATGTAAGTAAAAGCCTGAGTTCGAATAGATAAAGAACCAAAAGCTGGTATGTTGGGTGTACGACTTTTGCAATATGTAGTGTCATTCACAACAGTGGAATTCATAGTGCGAGACATGGGTAAATGATATCCTCTCGTTGGCATTACATGGTTGATGAAAAGTAAACATCGCCATGGGTCGTTCGTATTTGTGATGAATGACTTGATTACTATTTGATAGTAATTGACTTTTCATGAAGGAAGATATAATGGTTATCATGAGATAAAATAGAATCATATTGGGAGAATGAATATTATCCCAAAGAGATTAAGGATATCCTATGAGGGTAACACACTTATGACAAGGTCATTGGATGAGCACTAATCGAGTTGTTTTCATTATGGTATGTCGCTGGGGAGAGTTTAGTCACAATACGATAGTAGAATGACTTCATGACTAAATGAGTATATAATTAATAGGCAAAAAGCTGGAACTTAATTATAAATCATTTGAGCCTCAATTGCATATGTCCAGTTGGCCCCTCCACTAGTTCATTGAAACTAGAAATGAATTGCATGTTGAACCAAATGAACATAAATGGTGAAATAGAGAAATAGTAAACATTTGGAAATGAATGTGGTTTTTTCCTAAATGAAAATGGAAATGAAAAATGAAAAATAAAAATAATCTGAAAAATGAATTTATGTTTTTTGAATTAAATGAAGATCGAAAATGAAAATAAACCATTTGGTCATAGTGAACTGTTGAATGCAAAAATATTAAATATATTTTCTCATAAATTATTTTACGTTAAAATCGTCCTGATTTTAACGAAATTAGAATTTTGTTGAGAAAAATATTTAATTGGAATATATTAGTTTATTTTTGGGAAATAGAAAAAAATATAAAGTACTAAGTTAAAAGCCATGAATTACTTGTAATTAGACCCGATATGGAAGAGGCCAAAAAGGCTTTATGTAATAAAGGGGGATGACAAACCCTAGTTGAACTAGGATTTCATTTTTCTAGTTGAAATAAACTTCTAAAATTCAACAAGGGTTATACTTTCTCTCCCTTTAAATAGATGGCACCGGTAGGGCTATACACATAACTTTCAGATATCGTTATTCTGCCTGAAAATAGAGAGACTTCTATTCTCTAGGAATTAAATATATTTTCTGAAATAACAATTCTGCTAGTTTCTATTTGAGAAGAGAAATTTTGTTTTCACCCTAAAGAAAAGAAAACTATTTCTAGTTTTGTGTCTAATTCGAATCGTTTGAGCCCACACTCGAAGCAATTCGTAGTATGAAAATAGCAGAGAAGATCGTTTAGTTAAAAGTCGAGAACAACAAGGATTCATCTATCCGAAAATATAGGTACGACTTTGGTCTAAGGTTTATTGCTATAAATATCACAAATCGGATCGATTTTCAATTTTTTTATTTTTCGTTGCAAGAAAACCATTTTCGAGCCAAATTTTTTCAAAAAATGGTATCAGAGCTACGGTTGTGCTATGTTTATAGTGTAAACTAAGACTAAAATTCTCTTTCTTCTTCATGTATGATTATATTGGATAAGATGTGACATTCTCTTAATTATATGCATGTTTAGGGGAATGTATGCGAATGAATGCATGATATTATTTTATTATATTATTATTATAGCGAAACCTGAAAAACCAAGACGCATCCAAGATGATCGAGACAACATAAACCCGACCCAGCCACACCGACAATGGCCGACAGTGGTTCGACGGTGATGGTCGGTGGTAGTTCGGCGGTGATGGTCGGTGGTGGTTCGGCGGTGGCGGTGACGACACAAAAACGGTGGCGAAAAGATGGAAACAACAGAAACATGAACCAATACCGTAGTAGAAGTCTGTGGTGGAAAAATTGAAGACCCAAAGTATGCTTTATGGTGAATTTTGTAATTTTACAATTTTTATTTTTCTAGGATGGAATCATAGAAACTTTGGCTAGTCAGAGTCATTTAATTTTATGAGATAAGTATGATGATAATTATATGACTGCGAATGTATGTTTATGCATATATGAGATAAACATGCCATATAGATAAGGGAAAATGTCACATGTACTTGTCATGCATATATTGATCATTCCTGATTAAAATCAGACATTAAAAAACCTTGTATGTTTTTTAAAATATTGAGTGAGAGAAGGTCTTTAAACAAGACCTATGACCTCCATCAAAGGTCTCTTGTGATGACATGGCAGTTTCACTACCCTACTGTAGGATTGTCATGTGGATCTCAAAAAAGAGACTTCCTGAAAGTAAGTAGAAATCTCTTGTGATCGTATAATAATTGGACCGACCTTTGTGGTAGGTATTATCACAAGAAGTTCTGTCTTCAAAGAGGACAACTAGTCACAGCATGCTACTCGGTGAGATTTTCCCACAATGACTCATTTGTGGTGCATGGTACGATAGGTGTTGAGTTGATGGTTTGTAACACCCTAAAATTCGAGTATCGATTATTGCATGATTTGATGTTTAGATTATGAAGGAAAATTTTCTTATTATTTTTCGTGTTTATTATAGTCCTGAAAAAGAATTAGAATTATTCGGGGATGGAATAATTTTTTAGTTTTTTTAAAATTTATTGAAGTGGAGCAAGTGGCATTGACACATAAGTTAATTAATGTGTCAAAGTGTAGCATAAGATGAGTATATGCCAAAGTGGTGTTGGCGCATGAGTTAGTGCATGAGGGAGAAGGTTCGAATCCCTTGTTTAGCATCTAGATGAATTTTATTTTTAATTTTTCTGCACATGTATAGCAAGTGTCGGCCAAGTGCATATATGGTAAGTGTTGACCTTGTTATTTTTAGTTAGTATATCAAAGGATTAAGGAAATTGTTAACTTATGGAAGGGAATCAAGAAATTAAGGAAAGATATGAAGATATGGGGCAAGTATCAAGGAAAAGGTTATGGAAATAAAATCATGGCCATTTGACCATGCATAGGGACTGACAATATGGTCTAGGGGAGCCAATTTTTGGTGTTAGTTTGGCTAGGATTTGAAGTCTCTTTTGGTCATTCTTAGTTTTGTGCATAGTTTTGCAAATTCTCTCAACCTCTCTCCCTTGGCCGAATTTGATCCTTGGTAAGCCTTGATTATTTTGACCATTTGGTCATTATCGCACATCATTTGGTATTCTTTTTGTGCCTTTTTCTCATTAGTGCCGAAATCACCTACATCAAAAGACCATTCCTTTCTTTTCTCTCCTTTTCTCCATTGCCGAATGTGCCTTGATCTTAAACTCATCTCTTTCTTTCTCTTTTGTTTTCTTTGAAAACCGAATTATCATCATCCCTATTCTCTTATTTTGATTTCTTTTCAATCAATACTTTCTCCTTTAATCTCTTCATGGCCGAATGTTAGTGTACCTTAACCGAACCATTTTTTTCTTTGATTCTTCATAGCCGAATATCTCTCTATTCATAAGCAACATTCTCAATCGTTTCTTTTCAACCGTGGAAAATAGGTAAGGGTTCTTTTTCGTCTTCGATTAGTTTATAGTATTTGGCGAATATTGATGGTGGTTTGAAGGCTTTCTTAGATCAAAATAAACGCGTCATTCTATTAACGCTTATTTTTGTTATACTTTAGTGCGATAACGGAAGATTGGAAATCAAGAGGTCGTGTGTGACATAGAACGCTTGGATCGATTTCCCTTGTGGAACAAGAATATTTGTGGTAAGGAAATCTCGTTCTCAAAGCCTTTAGTCATAATCGATATATATATATGATTAGGACGTGCTAACGATCTTTGTCTTTGAAGACAATCAAGATAGGGAAGAAACGGGCCGTATATAGTGTTCGGAAGAAGGGTGGTACCATTAATCCCCTTAAGTATAAACAAAGGACTATATCAGCAATCCGAGATTTCCCACCGGGTTGTGGACGTTCATCCGAGGAGAATCAATTGTTTAAAGTAGTTCGTACTCCCGAACCATTATTTGTTCGTGGATTTGATTCGGTTAACGAACCATCAATCGGGGAGAAACCGCAAGTGGAAGTAGTTCAAAAATCCGAGGGTAAATTTTAGATCATTATGTTTAGATCGGTTTTATTATTAGATTATAATGATCATAAGTTATCGTGATATGTATAGGTGTTGTGGAGCGGAAAATCTAGTTCTCACCATAACCGGTGTGTAACTTCACACTTATCTTTCGGGTTAGATACTAAATGAAGAAGTATTATGATAAATCATAAAAATGGCAAAATCGAAATTTATGTGATAATTAACACTTTTGTGTAAATGCATGAAAACGGTTAAAGTCGGAAAAATTACTAGATCGATAAATTGAGCCGAAATATTTCTAGATCGATAAATTGAACCGAAATATTGCTAGATCGATAAATTGAGCCGAAATATTGCTAGATCGATAAATTGAACCGAAATATTGCTAGATCGATAAATTGAGCCGAAATATTGCTAGATCGATAAATTGAACCGAAATATTGCTAGATCGATAAATTGAGCCGAAATATTGCTAGATCGATAAATTGAGTCGAAATACTGCTAGATTGTTAAATTGGGCCAAAAGACTGCTAGATCGATAAATTGGGCCATAAAACTGCTAGATCGATAATATGGGCCAAAGTTTGCTAGATCGCTAATGGGCCAAAAACCCTCTAGTTCGAGATATGGCCAAAGTTTAATACTATATTGTTAATAGGCCCAAGTGAAAGGTTTTATTAAAAACTCATTTGTATTATGGGTTACTTGATAAATCATTTATGATTAAAGTTTGTTATTCATACATAAATGCATAGGATGGGATTTGAGGAAGAGAAGAAAGGCCTGTGGCCACGTATCTAGTTCGGTGGCTCTGCCACAAATTTTGGCTTAATGCCTCTAGTTCGGTGACTATGTCACAATCTAGTTCGATGAGTGCACTACAATATTATTTAAAAGGCTAAATGCCTACGATTGGTGTGTTTGGCGGGGTGGGTTGACTTGATCCCCACAGTGTCTTTGGTTGGTACGGGGGTGTGTAGCGGATGGAAATTTGGCTTGGTTGGGAAATTCATTTTACATGCATTTTAATATATTTTAATTCATTTTATATTGTTAAAGTTTGTAATTGGGCTCAATCCCAAATTAATGCCTTGATGGTCCGCCCAATAATGGTGGTAAGTGAGTTACACACTCGAGTTCTTTGTAACTCACCCCGTTTTATTATCCATCTCAGGTAATGGAAATTGATGTGGACTTGGGCCGGGGATGACATGGTGGAGGCCATACTACGAGCGTGGGTTTTATAGACTATGAACTTTATTTAAGTTACTTATTTTAATTACTATTTTGGGTATGTTGTAATAAGGCCTCTAATTATGTTTTTATGGATTGTTTTTATTTGTGGATGGATTTAACTTTATTTTTATACTGTTAATATGGGCTTATGTTAAATCTATAAAGTTTCTTAAAAATATTGTGTTTTATAACAATTTTGGACACCTAAATTACTTTTCAATTTCTTTCAAATTCTTTTTTAAAAAAAAAACTGCGTTAAGGTTTTGACTAATATATATATAAGATTTCAACCAAGTATTTTTCTTAATTCATAATCATTGTACTTAGTTTTTATTAAACCTTATTTCTAAAGGCTTTACATTCTTGTTTTACTTAAATCATTAGAGAAATTTTGGATGTTCGTTGGTGTGACAAACCAAATCTCGCCTTAACGCATAGACCTGGTTTGGAGTGTTACATTTAATGGTATCGAGCACGCTTTCAAAACTCTACTGTGGTTTGGGTTCAATAATGATGTTTGTTTGAAAAATAATTCAAAATTTTCTAGATTTTGATTTAAAGGTAGTATGGCACCATGAGCATCCCGCCAAGTCAAGTAAGTATCTCAGATATCGATTGTTTATATTGTGATATGATCATAAGAAACACTCTAGAACTTCTAGTTTTAGGTGTTGAAAACCGTAGAGATTGAGACAATAGGATATGGTTGCGAAAACAACTCTATCTCTTTCATATCATAAAACATCGTTAATAAACAACTAAAATAGTATTTTGATTCATAAAACTCTTAATCGGTTAAATCGGTCATTATGAGCTCACTAGAGGACGTGGTCGTGGACGCGGTAGACGTGGCCGTGGTAGAGGACGCAGGTGTTAGAGGCGCAACCAAGCACCGGATCATATGCCGAAATGGATGCACTGCGTCACTCGAAAGTGAGACGGGATCACATAATCATATGGAAGAAGATAATGCGGTGACGCGAGCAATGCTGCGAGTCCTTGAAAGGGTCGCCCGAGCTAGAACCGCCAACAAACGGCTCGTGGGTCGATATCGGAACGCTTTGAAATCAAGTGGTGCCGAGGTATTCGTGAGGTGTCTCAAGTGTAGCTCCAAATGTCGCTGAATATTGGCTTGAGGCGATGGAGCGAATTATGGACGATCTTGAGTGCACTATGGAACAAAAATTAAGGGGAGCGGTGTCCTTGTTAAGGGACGAAGCATACCAATGGTGGCTTCTCGTCCGAGAAGGCAATCAGCCGCATTAGTTAATTGGGAATTCTTTAAAGTTTCCTTCCAAGGGAAATATGTAGGAACGAGTTATGTTGATGCCAGAAGGAAGGAATTTCTGAATCTGGTCCAAGGGAATAAGACAGTGGCAGCATATGAAGCTGAGTTTTTGCGCTTGAGTCGCTATGCTCGAACAATAGTGGCAACAGATCATGAGCGTTGTGTACGCTTTGAGGATGGCTTGAACGATGAATTGCGGGTTTTGATAGCCCCACAACAAGTTAGAACTTTTGCCACGCTTGTGGAAAAGGACAAGATAGCCGAAGAGGTTAAGAACTCGGAACGTCAGAATCGAGAACGAGCTAGAGGCAAGAGAGATATGAAGTATTCAGGTTCTTCAAAAAGGTTTACGAAGAGGCCTCGGAACGAGGAACCAGCTCAAGGAAGAACACATGTAGCTGTGAATCAGAGTCGAGATTGTGCTGATTGTGGGAAAAGGCATTCTGGAGAGTGCTGGAAGAAAACGGGTGCTTGCTATAAATGCGGGTCGATGGATCATCAATATAGGAATTGCCCTTGTCGTATGGATACAACTCAGGAAGCTTGTAATACTGATGCACCACCGGCAAGAGGAATTTAGCAACCACCGAGAGGTCGTGGACCAGGTCGTGGTGGTAATGGGGCTGGACGTGGTCAAGGTGCAGCGGGTCGAAGCAATGGTCCTAGAGGCAACACAGATGCAAGACAGCCAGGATTGGTATATGCAGTTAGACGCCGTGAGGATGGCAATGCACCTGATGTGATAACTGGTACGTTCTTCATTTTTGATGTACCTGTTATTGCTTTGATAGATATTGGTTCTACCCATTCGTATGTTGCTAGCACCATATCTGGAAACTTGAATTTAGACTCTGAAATTTCCGATAATGAGATGAAGGTAATTAGTCCTTTAGGACAATCGGTATTGGTAAATAAACTGTTTAGATATGTGCCCTTAGAAATTCAAGGAGAAATATTTTTGGCAAATTTGATGGAATTGCCTTTTGGCGAGTTCGATATCATTTTGGGCATGGATTGGTTGGTTAAGCACCAGGCGAAATTGGATTGTCTTTGAAAAGCGGATGTCAATAAGGACGGTGGAGGATAAAGAAATAATTATGATAGGCGAGCGAAGGAATTACTTGGCAAATGTGGTATCTGCACTTAAGGCAGAAAAGTTGGTGCGAAAAGGGTATGGAGCATTTTTAGCATTTATTAGTGCTTTAGATGCCAAAGAGTTTTCAGTGGAAGATGTGAGAACAGTGAAGGAATTTCCGGATGTATTTCTGAAGAACTTCCGGTGTACCTCGGATCGAGAAGTGGAATTTGGTATTGAGCTTTTGCGGAACAGCTCCGGTGTCCATTGCTCCTTATAGAATGGCACCGAAGGAGTTGGCGGAGCTTAAAGCTCAAATTCAAGAATTTCTAGATCGAGGCTTTATTCGATCGAGTGTGTCTCCGTGGGAGCACCGGTTTTGTTTGTTAAGAAGAAAGATGGGTCGATGCGTATGTGTATTGACTACGAGCAATTAAATAAATTGACGATCAAGAATAGGTACCCTCTGCCAAGAATTGACGACTGTTTGATCAATTGAAGGAGCTTCATTTTTCTCAAAATTGATTTGAGATCGGGTTATCATCGGCTTAAGGTGAAAGAAGCGGATATTCACAAGACGGCTTTTCGAACTCGTTATGGACATTATGAGTTTTTGGTGATGCCGTTTGGGTTGACCAATGCACCAAACTGCATTTATGGATATGATGAACCGGTCTTTCAACCATATTTAGACCGGTTTGTGGTGGTATTCATAGATGACATTCGGTATATTCAAGGAATGAAGAAGAGCATGATTCGCATTTGCGAATTGTATTGCGATTACTTGAGATAATCAACTATATGCCAAATTCGGTAAATGTGAATTCGTTAAGGAAGTGACTTTCTTGGGTCATGTGGTGTCAACCGAAGGAATAAGGGTGGATCCTCGGAAGATTGAGGTCAGATTGGATTGGAAACCACCAAAGTCGATGAGCGAGATTCGAGTTTCTTGGGTTTGGTTGGTTACTATAGACGCTTTGTTGAGGGGTTTTCGTTGATTGCTTTGCACCCCTAACTAAGCTTTTGCGAAAGGGAGTACCGCTTATATGGACTGAAAAATAGCAAGAAAGTTTCAATGAATTGAAGAAGATTTTGACTAAGCGCCGCGTATTGATTCAACTTTGAGGCTGGAAAGGAGTTTACTGATTTATTGTGATGCGTCGCATACGGGATTAGGTTGCGTATTGATGCAAAGTTGGAAAGTGGTAGCTTATGCTTCTCGTCAGTTGAGACCGCACGAAGTAAACTACCCTACTCATGACTTGGAGTTAGCTGCAGTAGTGTTTGCTCTAAAGATTTGGAGGCATTACCTCTACGGTGAAAAGTCTATCATCTATACGGATCACAAGAGTCTTAAGTATCTTCTTACTCAGAAGGAATTAAACTTGAGATAACGAAGATGGGTGGAGCTGTTAAAGGACTATGATTTCTCAATCGAGTATCATCCTGGGAAAGCTAATGTGGTAGCAGACGCGTTAAGTCATAAGGTGGTATCTGATTTGAGAGCAATGTTTGCCCATTTAAGTTTGTACGAGGATGGTAGTCTGATAGCGGAACTTCAGGTGAAGCCTCTGTGGTTGGAGCAAATTAAGAAAAAGCAAATATTAGATGAAAAGTTGGGACCTTTACTTCAACAAGTTGAAAATGGAGGAATAGAGGATTTTGATATAAACACGGAAGGTGTGTTGTGCTTTCTTGGAAAAGTCTGTATGCCTAAGGACTCAGATCTGAGACAAATGATTCTACGGGAGGCGCATAGTAGCCCTTATGCTATGCACCCTGAGGAAATAAGATGTATCGGGATCTTCGTGAACAATATTGGTGGCCGTGGTTGAAGCGTGAGATTTCGAATTTGTGGGAAAATGTTTAACTTGTCGGCAAGTGAAGGCGGAACATCAATTGCCGTCGAGATTATTACAACCTGTAAAGATTCCTCTTTGGAAATGGGAGCGGATAACAATGGATTTTGTTAGTGGGTTACCTTTAACACCTACTAAGAAAAACTCTATTTGGGTAATTGTTGATCGTTTGTGAAGACCGCTCATTTTCTACCGGTTAAAGACGGATTACTCGTTACGTGAAGTTGGCTAAGTCGCACGTATCCAAAATCGTGAGGTTTCATGGGGTACCTACGTCTATTATATCAGATAGGGATCCTAGGTTTATGTCACGGTTTTGGAAAGCATTGCTTGAAGCTTTGGGAACAAAGCTAAACTTCATCTGGCTTTTCATCCTCGGTCGGATGGTCAATCGAAAAGAGTAATTCAGATTCGGAAGACATGTTAAGGGGTTGTATAATCGACTTCAAAGGTAGTTGGGAGGATTTTCTACCATTGGCGTAATTTGCTTACAACAATAGCTATCGATCTAGCATTCGATGGCACCCTACGAGGCATTATATGGTCGTAGGTGTCGTTCTCCTAGTTGTTGGACCGAATTGAGCGAACGACAGATGTTAGGTCCGCAGAGTGATCTCTCGAAACGGAAGAAAAGTAAAAGCTATTCGAGCACGGTTAAAGGAAGCTTGAGATAGACAAAAGTCGTATGCGGATCCGAGCGTAGAAGTATCGAGTATGCTTTGTGGGGATCAAGTGTTCTTGAAGGTCTCACCTTGGAAGAAGATTTTTAGGTTTGGGAAGAAGGGCAAATTGAGTCCTAGATACATTGGACCATATCGTGTGGTGAAGCGTGTTGGTCCAGTGGCCTATCGAGATCGAATTACCTCCGAGTTGAGTCGATTCATAATGTTTTTCATGTTTCCATCTTTGGCGCTATAGATCGGATCCTTCGCACATAGTACCGGTAGAAGAAGTGGAGTTGAAGTCGACTTGTCTTTTGAGGAGGAACCAGGTGGAAATCTTAGGCCGAGATGTTAAGGCGCTAAGAAAGAAAATCATGCCGTTGATCAAGATTTTATGGCGTAACCACGGAGTGGAGGAAGCCACGTGGGAGCTGAGGATGCAATTCGACAACTATACCCTCACCTTTTTCAACTGGTAAATTTCGAGGACGAAATTTTTTTAGGAGGGTAGAGTTGTAGCACCCTAAAATTCGAGTATCGATTATTGCATGATTTGGTGTTTAGATTATGAAGGAAAATTTTCTTATTATTTTTCGTGTTTATTATAGTCTGAAGAAGAATTAGAATTATTCGGGGATGGAATAATTTTTAGTTTTTAAAATTTATTGAAGTGGAGCAAGTGGCATTGACACATAAGTTAATTAATGTGTCAAAGTGTAGCATAAGATGAGTATATGGCAAAGTGGTGTTGGCGCATGAGTTAGTGCATGAGGAGAAGGTTCGAATCCCTTGTTTAGCATCTAGATGAATTTTATTTTTAATTTTTACTGCAAATGTATAGCAAGTGTCGGCCAAGTGCATATATGGTAAGTGTTGACCTTGTTATTTTTAGTTAGTATATCAAAGGATTAAGGAAATTGTTAACTTATGGAAGGGAATCAAGAAATTAAGGAAAGATATGAAGATATGGGGCAAGTATCAAGGAAAAGGTTATGGAAATAAAATCATGGCCATTTGACCATGCATAGGGACTGCAATATGGTCTAGGGGGCCCGATTTTTGGTGTTAGTTTGGCTAGGATTTGAAGTCTCTTTTGGTCATTCTTAGTTTTGTGCATAGTTTTGCAAATTCTCTCAACCTCTCTCCCTTGGCCGAATTTGATCCTTGGTAAGCCTTGATTATTTTGACCATTTGGTCATTATTGCACATCATTTGGTATTCTTTTTGTGCCTTTTTCTCATTAGTGTCGAAATCACCTACATCAAAAGACCATTCCTTTCTTTTCTCTCCTTTTCTCCATTGCCGAATGTGCCTTGATCTTAAACTCATCTCTTTCTTTCTCTTTTGTTTTCTTTGAAAACTGAATTATCATCATCCCTATTCTCTTATTTTGATTTCTTTTCAATCAATACTTTCTCCTTTAATCTCTTCATGGCCGAATGTTAGTGTACCTTAACCGAACCATTTTCTTTTTTTTCTTTGATTCTTCATAGCCTAATATCTCTCTATTCATAAGCAACATTCTCAATCGTTTCTTTTCAACCGTGGAAAATAGGTAAGGGTTCTTTTTCGTCTTCGATTAGTTTATAGTATTTGGCCGAATATTGATGGTGGTTTGAAGGCTTTCTTAGATCAAAATAAACGTTCATTCTATTAACGTTTATTTTTGTTATACTTTAGTGCGATAACGGAAGATTGGAAATCAAGAGGTCGTGTGTGACATAGAACGCTTGGATCGATTTCCTTGTGGAACAAGAATATTTGTGGTAAGGAAATCTCGTTCTCAAAAGCCTTTAGTCATAATCGATATATATATATGATTAGGGCGTGCTAACGATCTTTGTCTTTGAAGACAATCAAGATAGGGAAGAAACGGGCCGTATATAGTGTTCGGAAGAAGGGGTGGTACCATTAATCCCCTAAGTATAAACAAAGGATGTATCGCAATCCGAGATTTCCCACCGGGTTGTGGACGTTCATCCGAGGAGAATCAATTGTTTGAAGTAGTTCGTACTCCGAACCATTATTTGTTCGTGGATTTGATTCGGTTAACGAACCATCAATCGGGAGAAACCGCAAGTGGAAGTAGTTCAAAAATCCGAGGTAAATTTTAGATCGTTATGTTTAGATCGGTTTTATTATTAGATTATAATGATCATAAGTTATCGTGATATGTATAGGTGTTGACGAATGGGAAAGTCTAGTTCTCACCATAACCAGTGTGTAACTTCACACTTATCTTTCGGGTTAGATACTAAACAGTAAGTATTATGATAAATCGTAAAAATGGCAAAATCGAAATTTATGTGATAATTAACACTTTTGTGTAAATGCATGAAAACGGTTAAAGTCGGAAAAATTACTAGATCGATAAATTGAGCGAAATATTTCTAGATCGATAAATTGAACCGAAATATTGCTAGATCGATAAATTGAGCCGAAATATTGCTAGATCGATAAATTGAACCGAAATATTGCTAGATCGATAAATTGAGCCGAAATATTGCTAGATCGATAAATTGAACCGAAATATTGCTAGATCGATAAATTGAGCCGAAATATTGCTAGATCGATAAATTGAGTCGAAATACTGCTAGATTGTTAAATTGGGCCAAAAGACTGCTAGATCGATAAATTGGGCCATAAAGCGCTAGATCGATAATATGGGCCAAAGTTTGCTAGATCGCTAATGGGCCAAAACCCTCTAGTTCGAGATATGGCCAAAGTTTAATACTATATTGTTAATAGGCCCAAATGAAAGGTTTTATTAAAAACTCATTTGTATTATGGGTTACTTGATAAATCATTTATGATTAAAGTTTGTTATTCATACATAAATGCATGGGATGGGATTTGAGGAAGAGAAGAAAGGCACATGGCCACGTATCTAGTTCGGTGGCTCTGCCACAAATTTTGGCTTAATGCCTCTAGTTCGGTGACTATGTCACAATCTAGTTCGATGAGTGCACTACAATATTATTTAAAAGGCTAAATGCCTACGATTGGTGTGTTTGGCGGGGTGGGTTGACTTGATCCCCACAGGTGTCTTTGGTTGATGCGGGGGTGTGTAGCGGATGGAAATTTGGCTTGGTTGGGAAATTCATTTTACATGCATTTTAATATATTTTAATTCATTTTATATTGTTAAAGTTTGTAATTGGGCTCAATCCCAAATTAATGCCTTGATGGTCCAGCCCAATAATGGTGGTAAGTGAGTTACACACTGAGTTCTTTGTAACTCACCCCGTTTTATTATCCATCTCGGTAATGGAAATTGATGTGGACTTGGGCCGGGGATGACATGGTGGAGGCCATACTACTGAGCGTGGGTTTTATAAACTATGAACTTTATTTAAGTTACTTATTTTAATTACTATTTTGGGTATGTTGTAATAAGGCCTCTAATTATGTTTTTATGGATTGTTTTTATGTGTGGATGGATTTAACTTTATTTTTAGACATTAATATGGGCTTATGTTAAATCTATAAAGTTTCTTAAAAATATTGTGTTTTATAACAATTTTGGACACCTAAATTACTTTTCAATTTCTTTCAATTTCTTTTTTTAAAAAAAAAACTGCGTTAAGGTTTTGACTAATATATATATAAGATTTCAACCAAGTATTTTTCTTAATTCATAATCATTGTACTTAGTTTTTATTAAACCTTATTTCTAAAGGCTTTGCATTACTATTTTACTTAAATCATTAGAGAAATTTTGGATGTTCGTTCGGTGTGACAAACCAAATCTCGTCTTAACGCATAGACCTGGTTTGGGGTGTTACATGGTTATACACTCAAGATCTTCTAGTTAAGTAACTTCATACAAAGCTCTACTTAAGTTAGAAAGATGGCCAAATGTTACACGATTATTAGTACGTGTGAGTGCCTAAGGAATTAGGTTCATGTGCTAATTGGATGGAAATTCATGTTCTTACTAGTGATCATGATCACCCCACGGTGGCTTGATTTAATAAGTGTTGGAATTATCATTACAACGGCTTACAAATGTTTTCAAGGTTTAATGTAAGACGCGTGCATCATCTTAATGCATATCGTAATGTTGTAAAACATTTTCAAGCATTTTCTTACTACAAAGATTAATATATATTAATGTTTTATTTTCAGTTCGAAAATGGCATCAACTCCCTTACTGAACATACTCACTAAAAATAAACTGAACAAACATAACTATAAGGAATGGTAAAAAAACCTGATTATTGTCCTGAGATATGAGAAACTTAAAACAGTTCTTGATAATAAGTGCACTCCGGCCACTCAAGCTGAGGCTAGAAAATGCTGGGAGGAGTATGATGAGATAACTCATTTCTATATACTGGCAATCATGACCAGAACCCTATATAAGCAACTAGAGAGCTGTAAGACTGCCAAAGCGATTCTGGATAAGCTAGAAGAAATGTTCGGAGGCCAAGCTACCTTGGCTTGACAGTTTGTTATAACTACCTTGATGAATGCCCAAAAAAAACCCAGTACTCCAGTCAAAGACCTATGATAACTCTTATGGGATACTTTGCTGAGGTAGCTGACAATGAGGCCAATTTGGACCAGAACACTCAGATCGAGATGGTATTCAAGAGCTTGTCCAAGGACTTTCCTAGCTTTCGAGTCGTATATAACCTTGGCAACAAAAACCTGACACTTACACAACTCATAAAGGAGTTACAATCTTATGAGTTAATGTTGAATGGCGATCAGCCGGTCCAAAGAGCAGAAGAAAATATAGTTGTCGCTTCTTCCTCAAAAGGGAAGGGAAAGTGCGCTAAGAAAGGCAAGGCTAAAGTCTCTTGGCCACTACAAGTGGAAAGGAAGAGAACCAGAAATGAGTCAAGCCACCTTGAGGTGATCATGATCAACTAGTAAGAACATGGATTTCCATCTAATTAGTATATAAATCTAATTCCTTAGGCATTCACACGTACTAATAATCATGTAACGTTTGACCATCATTTTAGCTTAAGCATAGCTCCTTGGGGTGTTACGTAACTAGAAGATCTTGAGTGTATACCATGAACTTAACACCTATCGCATCATGCACCACAAATGAGTCATCTTGGGACAATCTCACCGAGTAGCATGCTGTGACTAGTTGTCTTTTTTGAAAATAGAATTTCTTGATATATTGCATGATAATACATACCACAGAGGTTTGTCCAACTATCGTACGATTATAAGAAAATTTTGCTTACCGTTAGGAAGTCTCCTCAGTGAAATCCACATGACAACTGTTGGATCGCCGGTATGCCTCGTGGTGCAGTGGAAAAATTATTCCAGTGATCAACAACCATGGATCCATGTACAAGGAACAAATTGGGTTGAAAAAAAGGTAAAAAATATACTTTTTCAAAATTGGAAGGGTGACAAACAACATTGTTCATATGATTCCTTTGAACGATGTCGATCCCAAGCCGCAAAAATAATGTATTGGTCTGTGACAGCCCAATTTCGATGAGATTGGAACAGTGGTTTCAGAACCATAAATCCGAGCCAAAAACAAAATTTATTTTAATATTATTTTATGATTTGCATTATTATAGGAAGGTCATATGAAAATTTTAATACGAAAATTTTACCGATTGCATGTTTAATTAGGGAAATGACTAAATTGCATAAAATGCAAAAGTTGTATTCTGGTAGTTATAAGTATCAAATAGCTATAGAATTCAAAATTTAAGGTCCTTATATGGTAATTATACCATTGAAGAAAATTTAGTAGGTAATTTAGTGACTCAACCATTGAAAAATTAGAAATGGGCAAGGACTAAATTGGAAATCACTAAAATTAAAAGATGACAAAAATTAAAAAAGAAATTGTCATCTTTTTATTCATCTTCTTCTCCAAAATTTCTATGGAAACCCTAGGAGATAGGAAGACAACTTTTTAAGCTTAAAAAGGTATGAAATCAAGTCCTGTTTTTAGTAATTTTTATATTTTTGGGATCGGGATAGTCTAATATTTCTATTTAGGGGATTTATTTGAAAGGTTATCAAGGTATGAAATTTGGGTCATGGATGAATATGCTGAAAATTAGAAATTTATGGTAGAAAATGAAGGGTTGTTGGTAGATAAATAACTTTTACAAAGTAATTTTTGATGAAAACTCGGTTTAGGGACTAAAATGAAAAATGGGTAAAACCCATGGAAAATTATAAAATTTGTGAAATGTATGTGCTGTAAATGTAATATATAAATTTTATCTAGGCTTGGAAAGAGGTTTAAATTTCATGAATTTCATTTTCCGAGCCTAGGGACGAAATTGGAATTAATGAAAAGTATAGGGGTAAAATGGTAATTTTGCCTAGGATGTAATTGAATGCAAATGTATATGAAATGTGATAAAGTGATAGTTAAATTTGTTTATATAGACCCGGAAAGACCAACTACCGAACTCGATCGAGGAAAACAAAAGGTTTCGGATTAGTTGAAATTCAAATACGAACAATTGTCAAGGTATGTTCGTATAACCTAAATATGTATGTTAATGTGTTTGCATTGAATTGTATGATTGTGTTGATATGTATGTGAAGATATACCTTATGAAATAATCACAAATCGGAAGAATGATGATAAAATGCCATGTCCCGGTTGGATGTTGAAATTCGATGGAATAAGGTGATTTCTCGAAAAGAGTATAATATTGCATATGTTGCAGATAGGATTTAGCCCAGACGGATAATCCTGAAATAATCCCTCTCTAGCATATGTTATAGATTGGATTTAGCCCGGACGGGTAATCTAAATCAAGCTCTTTAGAGCATATGCTATAGAAAGGATTTAGCCTGGACTGGTAATCCCATTATAAATTATGTGGCTTGAGAGTGTGCTTTATGATCATGTGCCAAATGGATACTTTTGAACATGAATTGACGGATAGTTGATATGTATACTGTGTATACTACCCGAATGTCCATCGAAATTTCAATAGTTCAACGGGAAAGATTCTTGAAATACGGAAAGGTGAAACTAACTAGATGTTTATAATGCGATGAGCTCATCTATGTGTACTTGTTATTCATATGATGTTATGTGACTAACTTGCTTGATTAAGTGTATATGTTTAGGTAAAATTACCCGAAAATTTTGGATGGTATGTCTATGTATGCTTGTATGAATAAATATAACCGGTAAATTTATTTTTCTGTTATACGAACTTACTAAGCATGAAAATGCTTACCCCGTTTAAATTTTCCCTATTTTATAGTGCTCGTAAGCTCGCGAAGGTTGGAGGTCGGTCGGAGCATCAATCACACTATCCACTATCTCAATTTGGTATAAATAGAAATCACATTTTGGTATAATGGCATGTATAGGCTCATTTGGCCAAATGATGGCTTGTAAGTGATGTTTTGTAATCTAGCCATTGGAATGGCTAGTGATGGTTTAAGTTTGGCTATGTATGAAGTTATTTTATGGTAATTACTTAATTTTATTATGGGTTGGTTTGATGGAATTATATCAAGCTTATGTGTTTATGATTAGAGTATATTTAAGCTAAGAGTACATGTGATGCTATAACATATTAGACGATTTAACCTGCATGATTATAATGTTTGGATTGGTTGATATATGTTTGCATGATTTGGTGTAGGGTTGTGGTAAATTGGGTGAGAAAATAAAGCTAGGAAATGGCTTTATTTTGTCCACACGGGTAGACACACGGACGTGTGTCTACGCCGTGTGTCTATCCCATGGGCATGTGATTTGGCCGTGTGTCCCCTGCATCTTAAAAATGAGAAACAAAATGCTCAGAATTGGGCACACGGGCAGAGACACGGGTGTGTGTCTCACCCGTGTGGTTGACACGACCTTGACACGCGGGCGTGTTACACGGCCGCAGTGTGGCCGCACCTAAATTTTGAAAATAAAATTCGCCACACGGCCTAGTACACGGGCGTGTGACTTGGCCGTGTGACTTCAATTTCTTCATGCCTTATAAGTCATAGAGTTACACGAGTTAGGTACACGGGCGTGTGTAGTCACACAGGCGTGTCCTTAGACCACACGGGCGTGTGAGCCCTGCAACTTAGAAAATTTTTGTAATTTCGCGAAAAATTCTTAGAGGTTCCGATTATGTCTCGATTTGTTTCTACTGTTCATATTGGGCCTCGAGGGTCCATTTAAGGGACATTACGAATGATCTCGGTTAATGAATAGTAATTGGCGTGAATTATCTAAAAAATATTTTGAAAGTCTCGGTAATGCTCTGTAACCCTGTTTCAGCGACAGATACGGGTTAGGGGTGTTACATGGTCTCTACGTAATCTACCCAGTCAGAAATGAATAACAAAATGCTCTTGAAATTTCCAGAGAGAGAAAAAAAATTAAAAATGGCTGCTAGACCTTTTGATATTGTTTCTCTTGGTAACCCTAACAAACTAAGGGATTTTATTCCTTTTATTTTCTTTGATATCACATATCATAAATAAAATGAGATTATCCCCTTATTATTAGAGAAACAAATGGAAAACCAGATTACGTAAAGTTTATACGAGCTTACTAAGCACTCGTTGCTTACGTAGTTTCTTTCCTTTGTTTTATAGATCATTGGAAGCTCGATTTGGTTGGAAGCTTGTTGGAGACCTATCACACTATTCAACAGTCAATTTGGTAGTTTTTGAGCATTTATTTGAGCATTTTGGCCAAGGTTTATAATGGCATGTATTGGGTGTTTTGTAATGGTATTTTGATGAATGTGTTAATGTTTTTTTGGTATGTATAAGTTTTGAAAGTTATGTTGGATTGGTACCATTTGATGCATTGTCAAATTATGTCATTTTGGTTACCTTATTATGCATGTTTATAAGGCTCTTTATGGTATGTTTTGAATGGTTTGAAAATGGTTATAAGTGGTATGTTTTGGTAACTAGTTGGGATAGGTTATATTGTATGAAATGGTGCAATATTGACATGTTTTGATAGTTGTTGTTTTGGTATATTGTGGTGCTTTTGAATGATATATTGGTTAGTTGAATTAGGATCTTGAAATGTCATCTTGATGTGTGTTTGGATGATGTTTTGGTCCTTTTAAAGTGTGCACAAATGGATTAAATGTTTATGCATGGTATGGGTTTGAAATGGCTTGATTTTAGGTAAATTTTGGACTCACATGGCTTGGGACACGGGCGTGTGGCACAGCCATGTGAGGCACATAGCCTAGCGACATGGCCGTGTGTCATCTGAAGATTTCATATGGTTCAAGTCAGTGTGTTATACGACCTAGCAAATGGCCTGCACATGGGCGTGTGAGGCTACTCAGAGAGTTACATGGCCTGGCATACGGGCGTGTGACACAGTCGTGTGACCCTACTCAGTGAGTTACAAGGGTGAGGACATGGCCGTATGTCCTTTGTTTTTAAGCTACACGGCCTGGGGAGATTCCACATGGCCGTGTGACCACTATTTCCAATTTTTGCAACGTTTTCCTAAACTTCCTGTTTTGTTTCAAATTAGTCCCGAATTGTTTCTAAGCTATTTTTTGGGCCTCGAAGGCTTGATTTAGGGACAAAATGTATGAAAATGAACGGTATATGATATAACTTAAAATTATTGACTGTTATGATGTTTAAATCTTTCTAGCATATGTTTATGTTAAATTAATTAATTAATTTTCATAAAAAGGCATAAGACTGAGTGAAGTAACGATATATTTATATATTGAAACAAGTTTAATCACAACAATCTTTAGGTTATGCAAGGCAATAATGTTGTTTAATTCTATTACTCATTTAATCTAATTTTATATTTAAGAAGGTTAACATGCACCATTTAGATAGTGTGTCAATCAGTTATAATTTCAATATGATTAAATAATTAATTCAATTGCAATCTTACAATGATAATGCAAGAATAACATAAACATGATTTTTGTGGTTCCCCAAACCTGGTCGGGACGGTCCAACTTGAATTTCGAATGCCACATTAGCCACTGAAGTGACTCTCCGTTAAAACATCACAAACACACCAGCCAACCATGCACACCACATATTTGCAGTATTATTCATAAAAAAAAACATACCTAATAGCAAGCCTTTCTAGTCACACAATAAAAAACAAACATAGAAATTCCAAGTTCAAGCTACCTACGAACCCTCATCGCGTACTACCTTGCGAGTACTAGCTCGTGACCTACTCGCTAGCCTAGCTAGCAACTTGGTCTTGCGAACCACTGGTTTGATTCTATCCTGGGACACCTCTTCACTTGGCGAGCTCTTATCACTGGTGGATGGACACACGCAAACTCCTTGGTTTGACTCGCTCCCTCACATTGGCGAACTCAACTACTCTAGTGAATTGTCCTATTCTGGCGAACACACTAGGTTGGTGAACTCATCACTGGAGAACCCAGCCCTATTTGGCGATCCCTACTGGTGAACTCCTAAGTGGCGTCTCCCACAATTCTGGCAAACCTATCAATTTTAGCAAACTAATCTATTGGTGAACTAAGTTTCGGTGTACACCCTTTATTTGGCAAACCCCTCTAAAAAGAGCGAACTTACCCCTAAGGGCAAACACTATACTATGGCGAGGTCCTATTTCCCCCTTGTGACCCTTGGCTCGCAATATGCTAAGTTAGTTCCCAAATTATTTGTTTTTATTCAACTTGATGTTATTTTTTTATTTCAAGCATACTAAGTCATTAATTTGGTAAAACATATATAAAGTGTAAGTGCATACCTTAGTATTCGACGATCACATTGGCTGCATAAGTATGTTAGTGCAATAGTTTAATGATCAATCAAACATTCATCATACGATGGGCAAAAATTAAGCGATGGTGTTTCCGTCCGCACAACTCATATTTTATGTGATTAAGGCTTGTATCAGACCTAATTAGGGCTGTTAAACTCAGTCTATAAATAATTAAGTTGAGGCAAGGCTTAAGGAGCTTTTTGCCAAGACGTTTTAGGGTTTTAGTTTTTATTTATTTTTAGTTTATTTTCAAAGACAACTTATTTTTTTGTTCTTTGACTTAGATTCGTTTTGAATCCAATTCTTTGTTATTAAGTATTTCATTATTTTTATTTTGTTTTTTGTTTACAATCGACGATATCTCAATCACTGTCAAAGGATTTCGCGATTCCGAGCGCATCAAGTTTATCAAACAAAGCAATTTCTATCATTCTCTCATTTTAATTTATTTCTGTGTTTGTGCATGAGTAAATTGATTTTAGAGAATATGGAAATTGTGTTCATGGGTGGCTAGATCTTTAGGGAGATTAACAAGCGGATGTGGGAGTGATTAACGAAAGAATTAGAGTTTTCCAATAGAATTAGTTGGTATAAATTCATGTGCATTGAAATTCTAGGATTGACGACCCTAGGGAGTATTCTAGGATAAACGAGGTCGATAGATAAGTTTACCAAGTAAATTATGGATTTATCCCAGTCAGGAAACTGAGGTCAAGAGATAAGTGTGTGTTGGTCGATTAGTTAAGTAGTAGATAAAATCCAAATTATGGAGTTAATTGCAACCACAAAAGTGAGTTAATCTTCTGTCTGTTAATTGAGAGATTTTTGGTTGTTAACTTTGTTTTTAGTAGTTAGTTTTTATTTTACAATCTTAATTCTCAATTTTAATTATCGTAATATGATTTTTGGAAATTACTATTTAGACCTGATGGTGTAGATAATATATTTATATTTAATTCAACCTCCCTTGAGTTCGATCCTTGGAATACTTCCCTGTATTCCGTTGTAACACTAAACTATATTACAATTTGACTTGTTCGATTACATATACCACATTGATTTTATATATTTTTATCTGCACGATTTTTACTCTAAATTTTTGCACGTTTGGAGGCGGTCAACGACTTAATTACTATTTTATAATAATTAACTTTTCATGAAGGAAGATGTAATGGTTACCATGAGATAAAATATGATCATATTGGGAGAACGGATATTATTTCAAAGAGATTAAGGATATCCTATGAGGGTAAAGCACTTATGAGAAGGTCATTGGACAAGCACTGACCAAGTTTCTTTCATAATGGTATGCTGTTGGGGAAAGCCCGGTCACGATACTATAGTGGAATGACTTCATGACCGAATGAGCTTATAATTAATAGGTAAAAAAACTAGAACTTAATTATAAATCATATGAGACTTAATTGCATATGTCCAGTCGGTCCCTCCACTAGCTCGTTGAAACTAGAAATGTATTGCATGATGAATCAAATGAACAGAAACTATAAAGTTAGAGAAATAGGTTACATTCGGAAATGAATGTGATTTTCTCACTAAGTATGGAAATGACCTGAGAATTAATTTATGATTTTTCGAATTATTATTTAATTGAATAATTGAAGTTCAAAAATGAATTTAAATTAATTGGTCATTATGAATCCAATTGAATGTAGAAAAATTAAATATATTTTCTTATAGATTCTTTTACGATAAAGTTGTCATGATTTTAACGGAATTAGAATTAGGTTGAGAAAATTATTTAATTGAGAAATTAATTTATTTAAATTAATTGAGCAAATAATATTTAATTTGGAAATAAAAAAACATGTATTGGGTTGGAATAAATTATAAAGTATTGGGTTAAAATTCAGGTCACATATAATTGGACCCAGTACAAGAGAGGCCCAACTCCCCTTAAATGGAATACAATATGAGACGACAAACCCTAGTATTCCTATCTAAGGTTATCGCCCCTCTCCCTAAATAATAGGGAGTTGGAGATTTTTTTCTATCAAAATAATATTATTTATATTCTACCACTTCAACTAGGATTCTACCAACTCTCCCTATAAGTAGATGGCACTGGTAGGTTTCAAATAACACCAACAAAAAGAGAAAAAGGCAGGTTTCTCTGAAGTTTTCAATATTGCTATTCTGGCAAAAAGTAGTATAAATTTATTTTAAGAATAAATTCTATTTTTTGTGAATTGCATTTCTACATGTTTCTATTTACGAGAGATTTACTTTCTCATTGAAAGTAAATAAAATATTTCTAGTTCTGTGTTTGATTCGATTTGCTTGAGCCCACACTTAAAGAAGTTAGTGGTACGAGAATAGCGGAGAAGATCGTTTGGTTGAAAATCGGAAACGACAAGGATTCACCAATCTAAAAATATAGGTATGAATTCGGTCTAGGGTTTATTGCTATAAATATCACAAACTAGATCGATTTTTAAAATTTTAATTTTCCGCTGTACAAGAAAACCGTTTTCGAACAGGATTTTTTCCAAAAAAAAAAAACTACACTTTAACCCCTTTTTTTACCTCTCATTACACTTCCATCGCAACAAACATAACAATTAACATATCCAAACTTCATAAATAAAAAAATATTCTTCCACGTTATTCCAACTTGTGGTGAAAATATCATTTATCCCCTTTCCACAATAAAATGCAAAAATTGCAATTTGATCCCTATCCTTTCCCATCTTTTCAAATTTAGTCTAAAAGTGATTTTCATCGTATTAATTCATATTTTAAATTATTCTCATGAAAAATAATCATCAATACCTCATATTTTCTCAATATGATCAAATTGTATTTTAGTCCTCCAACTTTTCAAAATTTACAATTTGATCATTTTTTTTCCATATTTGCGTATTCACAATTTCTACTTTGATTTCCATCTCCAATATTAATTTAACTCTTTATCTGACTCATTTTTTAATTTGTTATCTAAGAACTGTACAAAGTTTCTTAGTGAAAATTTTAAACCTTACAATTGACACTAATTAGGGAAGCATCAGCAAAAGGATAAAATTATTAGTATCAGTGTGAAGGTAGCTATTGTTGCGGATAAAAAAGTGTTTGGGCCTTAATGGCGAGTGTATAAGCAAAAAAATGAAAAAGAAAATGTAAGTTATATCATCACTCTTTTCCATTTTCTATACCACATAGAGCAATGTACGAAGCTGAGGATGCAATTATAAGTGAGTTTAAGGAGATTCTCTTTGAGTTCAATAATAATTCTTTTCTGGGCAAATCATTACTTCTACTATAAGTTTAATACTTCTTTAGTAAATCCAGATCAATAAGATGCAGATTACTAATTACCAAATAAAAATAATTTTTTTTTAAATTTTATTTTACCAAATTTAAGGCTTTGTTTATGATTGAAGTTGAAAAGCATTTTTCAACTCAAATATTGATTTCAAATCAAAACGTTTGATGAATAAGTAGCTTTTCAAACCAAAATTTGATTATAAACAAAAATTTTAACCCAAGTTAAAAGGTTAAAATTTGTAACTTTTAACTTTTGAGAGTGTTTTTCAATGAAGTTACATTTTTATCCCCTTATTAAATTTTCTCCTTAATAATATCAGGTTTAAATTCGATATTTTATCTTTTAAAAAATATTTTTTTATTAACAATAATAAACACTGTCAAACTATTAAAAAAAAAAAAAACACTCTCTACAAACTTTTTTTCACAGTATTTTTAAAAGCACTTATTAAGCGCAATTATAATCTAAACTTATTAAGCACTTATTAAGACGTACATCAATGAAAGAGATTGCCAACTCCAGAGAATGGCTGCTCCAGCTATCCTATAAGTCATACAACTTGCTCTGTCTCTGCCCCACCTCCTTAAAGTACAGCCTGATACCTTTCCTACCTATCTATCTAAATCAAGCTTTTATCAATCACAAACACTGAAACAAGTTTGGTTATTTGAGTTTAATATGCTATCTTTAGAGACAAAAGTGAAAGGAAAGAAAATCTTAAACTACACGATTAAGAAAGTAACGAGCATAATCATATCATATATCCTGAATCCCCTTACACTTTTTCTTTTTAATTGTAGTTATAATATTATTTCAGGGTATTTTTATTGCAATCTGTAAGTGTTCTTTTTTAGCAGTGTTGGGAATTGGAATAGTCTCAAGACTCAACCTTTCTGTTTTAGTTTCAAATCACATGGTATGATATTCTTGAATGGACACCTTTATGCATGTTCAGGCTAGCACTAGAACAGCTCTGATCTTAAAGAAGTAAATTTATATTTTTGAAAGAGAAAAGAAACCCCTGATATGAAGCAATGGATATATGCCATATATCATCAAAGTAGAAAAGAGAAAGGAGAGTAGAAAAAAGAAAGGAAAGGACGGCTGGTGATTCAACTGTTGAGATTTCCTTTTCTTGGCCATTCAAGTTAAAAGCTGGCGGTTGTCCAATTCTATCCTAGTGGCTATCTGGAACCCTTGATTGAATTCAAGAACTCGACCATGCCAGTATCTTCGATTTTGCTTTCTTTCTTCCTATATTTGTTAGCACTTTCCTCCATTTCAGGTACATGGTGCACTGTTATATGCTTACTCTTGTAAGTAATAACTTCATATTTTATGTCAAGGATTTGGTGGGTTTTTATTTTTATTTTTTTCATTGCAGATGGAGAGCAAGTTATACTTGTGAACAACTGCAAGGAAAGCATTTGGCCTGGGGTACTTGGCAGTGCAGGTCAGTCCACTCCTAAAAATGGTGGATTCCATCTTGGTAGTGGTGAAGAAGTAGTTCTTGACGTTCCACAGAAATGGTCTGGGAGGATATGGGCCAGGCAAGGTTGTAATTTCAACAGTAATGGCAAGGGTTCTTGTGATACTGGTGACTGCTCCGGACGACTTCAGTGCCAAGGAACAGGCGGTACACCACCTGCAACCGTGATAGAAATGACTCTTGGGTCATCTTCTTCACCACTGCATTTCTATGATGTAAGTTTGGTTGATGGCTTTAATTTGCCTGTTTCGATGAAACCGGTTGGAGGCGGAATCGGTTGCGGAGTTGCATCATGTGAAGTTGATTTGAACGTTTGCTGCCCTTCAGCATTGGAAGTGAAGAAAGGAGCCAAGGTGGTGGGATGTAAGAGTGCTTGCTTGGCCATGCAATCAGCTAAATATTGCTGCACTGGGGAGTATGGAAATCCAAAGACGTGCAAGCCAACGCTTTTCGCCCACCTCTTCAAGGCTATTTGCCCAAAGGCCTATAGCTATGCTTTTGATGACTCTAGCAGCCTTAACAAATGCAGGGCTTCCCGTTATGTAATCACTTTCTGCCCTCCTAAATGAGCAATGGCAGAATAAAACAAGCTTGGTGCCATTGCAGTGTTAGAAAGTCAATACCAATGGATTATGTTTATGATCTGTACTAGTAATTATTATTAGTTCAAAAACACATGGATCAGTTAATTTCTCCCCTTCGTCTTAGGAGTATATATGATCTGTCAGTAAAGAGCTGGATGAAAAATCAGTTTTCCCCATGTTTTGAAATGCATCTTTCTCCCTTAATAGATATTGATTTTGATAGTGATGCAGGTTGTATTCTGCTTATGATACGGTGACATTTTTTATAACAATGGTTCTGTTGTTGTCGCAAGACTCGTTAATAAGCGTGGGATGTATATGTGTTTAACCTGGATATACCAAATATTCAATTTTTTTTTCTTGACTTTGAAGAGGAAGATAGAGGGTAAAGCAAAAGAAATGCAACTTGAACATAAACTTAGGTCCCGTGCAGGAATGCTTTTAGCACTCTAAAAGCATTTTTACACCGCATAAGCTTTCCCAAACAGTTAAGGGTTTAGAATAAAAAACACTTTGAGCTAAAATGCGAAGTTGCCATGCCCCTATTGCAGCTTTTAGCTTTTGTGGTTTGGGTGTGAATATTTGTGCCATTTTGTGAGTTTTTTTAAGGGTAAATTACACCAACAGTCACTCAACTTTAGGGTAGTTAACAAAACAGTCACATAGGTTTCATTTCAGTCACTCAACTTTGAAAAAATAACAAAACAGTCACTAACGTTATTGAAAAGTGACAAATCAGTCACTCATTAACATTTTCCGTCACAAGTTTAACGGAATAGCTGACGTGGCGATTAGCTAGCTAGCCGATGTGCGATTAACTTGCCACGTTGGACGAGTTGTCAAAGGTCAAACAAAAAAGAAAAGATGATTGGTCGAATGATTTTCTTCTTTTTCTTCTCATCTTTCTCTTCATCTTCTTCTCCTCAACCTCTTTCTCTTTATGCTTCTTTTATTTTTCTTGTTCTTCTCTCCTTTCTCTTCATCTTCTTTCTCCCACAATGAACAATGGCTACAAATCAGAGCCACAACAACGATTGTTGAACAACCGCTTTGCGACTTTTGAAGAACATAAAACTCACAATAGTATCAACAACAACAAAAACGGAGTACAAATAAGCAATTAAAATCCCTTCTAAAGCCATTGGAAAACCAGTTAAACCACCACGGCACCATGATAAGCTCTCACAACACGATAATGGAACAATGCTTCAATGGTTGCCAAGGCCAAGTTTACAACCACCGCCAACGTTAAACGGTCAAAGTTCTCCTCTCAACAAAACACAAGCTTTTAGAATCGCTAAAAACCACCGTGTGTTCTTCCATTGCAGATGAAACCAAAGCTAAGTTGCAGATTATAAAGGCATTAGCAACGATGAATGAATAAAAAGAAACCACAAAAACTAACACGAAAAGGATCCATTGTGAAGATGATGAGAACCCAAACCCTTCAAAGAGATTAAAAGCAAAGAACAACAACGAAAAAGGTCGTTGAATTTCTTTGAGATAAGGCAAATGAAATTACAGACATGGGTGATAAGAAGAGGCTTGACCACCAAGATGTCCCGATGATGCGCGGAGGGCATTGGCCATGGAGGTGTCGGTCTTAGTGAAAGTGTAGTCGTCTTTGAGTTCCCGGATTTTGACCATTGGGAATCGCTGATACAAAGTTGCTTCCATTTTCTCTTATTCTTCTTCTCCTCTTCTTCTTCTTCTTCTTATTCTCTGTTTCTTCTCTTATTCTTCTTTTTCTCTTCTTCTTCTACTACCCGAGTATTGTTTAGGGTTAAAAGGATCATTACAATGACAAATAACCCACCGTTAAATGCCATGTCATTTTTCCGTTACATCTGTAACGGAAAATGGTTAAAAGGACTGTTTTGTTATTTTTTCAAAGTTGAGTGACTGAAATGAAACCTAGGTGACTGTTTTGTTAGTTACCCTAAAGTTGAGTGACTATTGGTGTAATTTACCCTTTTTTTAATCATCTTCAAGCAAGTTATGATATGTTTTTGTTCTTTATTTGTGCAAGCTTAATATCGTAAGATGTTAAGAATAGATGTATAATGAGGGGAAAGGATTGTATGAAACAGTGACGCCATCATCTGTATCCCTTTCCAATAGTTTTATGCCACATCAGTATTTTCATCCTGAAAAAAATCAAATCCAAATTAAAATCCTGATTTTCATCTTGAAAAAAATCAAATTCAAATGAAAATCCTGAAATTCAGGATGAAAATACTGATGTGGCATAAAACTATTGGAAAGGGATACAGATGACATGGTGTCACTGTTTCATACAATCCTTTCTCGTATAATGAGTTCTGCAAAGTTCAAATGTCTTTCAGTTGCCCTGCAGCCAGGTGTCAATACTTTGCACCTATTAATTTTTGTAATATTTAAATTTCATAGATGCATTAATTTAATAGTAATTTATTATTATATTACTAATATCTAATATATTGTTAATATAATTAAACTAAATTACTTAAAATCATTTAAATTAACTAATTTAATGATAATTGTTATTATCAATCTAATGGTAATTGTTATTATATGAATTTTTAACATGTTTAATATAAATATTTTAACTTTCTTCCATAATATTTTTACATAATTCAATTACAATTCACACAAGCACAAATCTATACTACCATACAAGTTAAACTTGTTGATCGGTTTCACATATTAGGAACATCTTTTGGCAAATAGACCCCATATTGAGGTTCTTTAAATTGTAATTTTTTATAGATATAATGATAAAATTAGCCCCTACGTTTGGGTGATGCGCCACTTTGGCCTTTAAGGTATTTTTTGGAGCACTTTCATACATAACTTTTGTTTTTTTGGTCAAATTGGTCATTTTTTAACGGTCTTCTGACATGGCTGTTAAGGGACTAACGACGCTGACGTGAAATTTTTTTCCACCTAGGCGCCACACGTATGTAGATGCTGACGTGGCATAAAAGACAAAATAATGCCACGTCAACAAATGAATTTAAACTTAAAAAATAATTAAAATTTAAAAAAATTTAAACCCCTAACTAACACAGACGGGCATAATTAAAAGAAAATTAGTAGCTTCTAAATGAAGAACCCTAAATCTCAAATCCTCTCCCTCTCCATTGAAATTCTTTAGAAATTAAAGCTTGAAATTTGGCGGGTTTGTAAAAGAATCGAAAATAGTGTTTGAAAAAAGTGATTGGAAACCATCAATGGAGAAGTTGCCTTATTCAAAGCTGGTTTCATCATCACGAGGGGAGTTCGTTTATGATGAAGAGAAAATAATATGTTTTTGTAATAAGTTAGCTCCAAGAGAGACATCGTGGAGCGATTTAAACCCAAGTAAGAGGTATTATGGTTGCCCAGATTTTCGGGTAAACATATATTTAGCTAATTTGTTTTAGGGTTCATGAGAAATTGGGGATTTTTTATTTTTTTGATTATTGTGTCGGCTAGACTAAATTGGTGCTACAATTCATCGTAGCATTAGATTTAGGATTGGGGTAGTCACTGTATATTTAGCCGATTTGTTTTAGGGTTCATAAGAAATTGTGTGATTTTTTTATTTTTTATTTTTTAATTGGATATTGATGAAACATTTCTTTCCCATGTGTAAAATGTATTTGGATAAGCATATTTAGCCGATTTGTTTTAGGGTTCATAAGAAATTGAGGATTTTTTTTATATTTTTAATTGGATATTGATGAAACATTTCTTTTCCATGCGTGAATATTAGAGTAATCACTGTATATGAACACAGTTGTGGATATTTCATTTTTCTTTAATGGTGTTACCAGATTACGGAGTTGACAAGTATGGCATTGGAACTACATTTGGTCATTTTGGGATAGGTGTTTAGGATGTAAGCTCAAACATTGGCCTTCATGAATTGTGTTAGGTTTTCCATTTTTAACCAAATGATTGTTCTTATATTTTGGAAGTGGTGGGTAAATTTGAATTGGGGATGTAGAAATTGTGTCACCTTATAATTTTGTATGTAGAAAGACGGATGAATTTCTCATGGAATTATGATATGTGTGAAAGAGTAAGTGAGCTTTTCTACATATACACAATTGTATATGGGTAAATTTTATTTTTTTGATTATTGTGTCGGCTGGGCTAAATTGGAGAATTGTAGAGTTTATATAAAAAAAAGTCAATTTTTTGTGTGAAATGTAGGTTGGTGGATGCAGATTTTTTAAGTGGTATGATGATAAGCTGTGTAACAGTGTAACAGTGTAACACCCCAAACCCAGTCTAGACGTTATGGCCGAATCTTGGCGATGTCACATGGTAGTGTTTTGGAAATAAACAAGTTGTCGTAAAAACCTCTTTCTAAATTAGCCTCATTAATAAATCTTATGGTAATTCTAGGATGCGTCGTTCATTTTCAAAACGTAGTTCATTATCACAAAAGTATTCTCTTTCAAAACGATATTAATTTTCAAAACGTCACTTATCGCGGAAGCTTTTTAAATCTGTTTGCGTATTTGAGTGTATTTTGTTAAAACATTTGATTCGTTTTGAAAACTCGATTAACCCTACTACTATCAGTTGTAAATCAAAAGAATAAAAATCCCAAATTAAACGTGAAAATCCAAAAAGGCCATTATTACAGTAAAATACCCCAAAATAAAATCAAAATTATAATTAAGTACTAAAATATAACGAAATGGGTCATGTGGCCACCGCTGAGTCCTCCGCCGCACCGATCCGCTTATGTTTCGGGATTAACTGTATAGTTAAAACAGAAGGGTGAGTTTACGAAAACTCAGTGTGTAATCCCAAATAGCACAAACAAACAGACAGAAGGCAATCACAGTCTGGGCCTAAGCCCTATTCAAATTCAGTGACAATATCAGTTTGGGCTTTAGCCCATCTTAGCACAAAGGTAGTCATGCATTTGGGCCTTGGCCCATTACAGTATCAGTAATCAATACAGTATCACAATATGCAGTATACAAGTCCTACCCAGCCAGCCTCTACACTCCATCTCCGTCCAACCCTACACTCAATGTGGGGATATAATCAACCCACCCATCCCTACACCCCAAGTGATACCGGTTGCGGCACTAGACAGTAGTTTGTAGCTGAGCTGCAAGTAAGTTAGGCTCGAAGCCTTTCAGTACACTTCCTCTGATCCATATAAACCCATCCCCATGCAATGCATCGTACAATCATGTCATGCCAAATCATGGTATCATATATGTATTCAGTATAGTTTTAACAGCATGCTCACAATACAGTCGTACATGTAGATATAAAGTACATGGATATAACAGTCATTCAGTCCATTAGGGATCTAGGTAATCTTACCGACCCTACAGTAGGTCCACAGTCGACTCGGGCGACCCGTGCAACCTTAGTAGTCAAAACAGTGAAAATGGGCTCACAAGCCCATGTAATTTGCCCATGTGGGCCCATACGTCTGTGTGGTCCACAAGGCCCAAAATGGCCTTAGCCGTGTGCATCAAACGGCCTGGTCCAATAATCCCACACGTCCGTGTGGGGCCCACACGCCCGTGGGGCCCACACGTTCGTGTGGGGCCCACACGCCCGTGGGGCCCACACGGCCCAATTCGACCCGGCCCATGAATTGTACATGGCCTACCTCATCGATCACACACCCGTGTCCGATCACACGGCCTACCACACGGGTGGCCACACGCCCTTGTGGTGTCAATAGTCTCACTTTTCAACTTTTCACCGATTTCCATTTGCAGAGTTGTGTTTACACACCTGGGTCGTTCTCGATGCTTAAGCACCTCCTAACCTTCTGGAACCTACAAACAGCGTACCCAATCTCGAATTTAACAACTAAAACACAATTTAATCAACACCAAAACGAGCCAAATGCACTCACTTACCGCAATCACCCCCGACTACTCGCACTAATCAATTCGTTGGGAAGAAAAAACCGCTTCACGATCTTCCCCTATGCACAAACAACAGAATCAAAATCTTCCAAAACCAAAACTAAAAGAACACAACAACACTACTTACCGTCGTCGCACAGAAATAAAAGCCGAGGAGCAAGATAGACCGAAAATGAAAGATAAGGGGAAACACTTGAAATTTCGGCAACAAAAAGAGAGAATTAGAGGGGAAAATGGAAACAATGGGGGATTTCGACTGAAAACAAAAGAAAAAGAAAAGGTGGAGAGGGAAAAATTTGGCAAGTAGAGGGAAAGCACTCGAAATCTCGGCAGCAACACAGGGAGATTGAAGTCAAGAGAAAACGAAAAGGGAGTGGGGGAGAAAGGGACAGAATTCGGCTATGGAGGCAGAGAAAAAATAAAATAAAAAATGAAAGATGGTAGAGGAGAATTTTGCAGAGATTTTCAGAATCAAAGGGTAACTCCCCAAACTCCTTGATTTACTCCACTAAACCACATCCATTCTAACCACTCAGCATCCCAGTCCATCTCAAACGCCTCCACTCCTTACTTTTCTCCCCAAATCTATTATTTCCCTCCCAAGCCGTCCAACACACTCCCACCGCCTTCAAACTCTCAGAATTTTAGTCAAAATAGAACACACACATGGAACAAGTAGCAAAATAAAACACTCCCTTGCGCATACCAGGACTCGAACTCAAGACCACCAGCGCTTTGCCACTCTACTTAACCACCGCACTGCAGAGGCCCCATTCGACATGTTTTTCCAATATTTATTTATAAGCCTCATCAAGCTAAAGATAGGGGTTTACTCAAATAAAAACAAAATTTTGCCCAAGCTAAGGCTTGAACCTAAGACTTCTCAGGCACTCCTAGAACACTTAACCACTAAAGCAGACAGATATCTGTGTCACAAACATACGAGAATAATCATAAAGGATTTTTGGGGCGTTACAACTCTACCCTCTTAAAAAAAATTTCAGCCTCAAAATTTTACCTGATCAGAACAGATGAAGATACTGTTGTCGCATCGCATCCTCAGGTTCCCACGTGGCCTCCTCAGAACTATGATTACACCAAAGAACCTTAACCAGTGGGATGGACTTTCTTTTTATAACCTTTACATCGCGATCCAATATCTGGACTGGCTCCTCCTCAAAGGTCAGATCTGGCCTAACCTCGATCTCCATAACAGGAACAATATGCGTGGGATTAGTGCGGTAGCGCCTCAACATTGAGACGTGGAATACATCGTGAATCTGATCTAACTCTGGAGGTAACTCCAACTGGCAGGAAACCGGTCCTACTCGCTTCAGAATACGATAGGGCCCAATGAATCTAGGGCTCAACTTGCCTTTACGTCCAAACCTCAGTACCTTCTTCCATGACGAGACCTTGAGAAAAATGAAGTCTCTCACAGAATACTCAATCTCCCGTCGCTTCAGGTCTACGTAGGACTTCTGCCTATCAGATGCCGCTTTCAGTCAGTCTCAAATCAGTCTAACTTTATCCTCGGTATCAGAAACCAGTTTAGGGCCCAGAACACGCCGCTCGCCCAACTCAGTCCAACATGAAGGTGTGTGACACCTACGACCATATAATGCCTTGTACGGTGCCATCTGAATGCTAGACTGATAGCTGTTGTTATAAGTAAACTCTGTTAGCGGCAGGTAATCCTCCCAACTGCCTTGAAAGTCAATCACACAACTTCTCAACATATCTTCCAGTATCTGAATCACCCTCTTTGACTGACCGCCAATCTGAGGATGAAACGCAGTACTGAAGTCCAATCTTGTACCCAGAGCTTCATATAGCTTCTTTCAGAACCGAGACTTGAAGCGAGGATCCCTATCAGATATTATCGAAATTGATACCCCATGCAGTCTCACTATCTCAGACATACAGTTTAGCCAATTTCTACAGAGAGTAATCAATACGAACCAGTATGAAGTGGGCGGACTTGTTCAATCGATCCACGATGACCTATACAGAGTCCTTCTTAGTGGGTGTAAGGGGTAACCCACTAACGAAGTCCATAGTTACACGTTCCCACTTTCAAAGTGGAATCTTGACTGGCTACAGCAAACCCGAAGGTAACTGATGCTCAGCCTTAACCTGGTGGCATGTCAGACATTTACCCACAAGGTCTGTAACCTCACGCTTAAGACCTGGCCACCAATATAACTCATGAAGGTCTCGGTACATCTTATTCCCACCAGGATGCATAGCATAAGGGCTACTATGCGCCTCCCGCAGTATAGGCTGTCTCAACTCGGTATCATTCGGTACACAGACTCTCCCACGGAAACAGAGTACCCCTTCGCTATTCAGTCCAAAATCTGATGTGCTACCACTCTCAATCTTCGGAATCGAAGACCCAAAGACTCGTCCTCCAACTATTTACCCTTAATCCACTCTATCCACGTCGGTTTAACTTGAAGTTCGGCCAACAGACTACCATAATCAAATAAACTGAGGCGAGCAAACATTACCCTCAGATCAGACATAGCCCTATGGCTCAGTGCATCGGCCACCACATTGGCCTTACCAGGGTAGTATTCGATAGTACAGTCGTAATCCTTAAGTAGCTCAATCCATCTACGCTGCCTAAGATTCAACTCCTTGTGAGTGAGGAGGTACTTAAGGCTCTTGTGATCAGTGTAAAAGATACACTTCTCACCATATAGATAATGCCTCTAGATTTTCAGGGCAAATACCACAGAGGCCAACTCCAAGTCATGCATCGAATAATTTGCCTCATGCATCTTAAGCTGACGAGACGCATACGCTACCACCTTACCCTCTTGCATCAACACACATCCTAAGCCGACATGTGATGCATCGCTGTAAATAGTAAACTCTTTTCTAGACTCTAGCTGTATCAAGACAGGGTCCTCAGTCAATACAGTTTTGAGCTTCTCAAAGCTCTCTTGCTGCGCGTCAGTCCAGTTAAACGGCACACCCTTACGTAGTAGCTTAGTCAAGGGTGCAGCGATCAGCGAAAACCCCTCTACAAAACGTCGATAATATCCCGCCAGTCCCAGAAAACTACAGATCTCAGTTACAGTCTTAGGCTGCTTTCAATCCAAGATAGCCTCAATTTTTTGGGGATCGACTCTAATCCCCTCAGCAGAAACCACATGTCCCAGAAACGTTACTTCACGTAACCAGAACTCATATTTACTGAACTTGGCGTATAGTTGTTTCTCTCGCAAAGTCTGCAGAACCACTCTGAGGTGTTCATCATGCTCAGCCTCAGTCTTCGAATACACCAGTATGTCATCAATAAATACCACCACGAATCGATCCAAATAAGGCTGGAACACTCGGTTCATCAGATTCATAAAAGTTGCTGGTGCATTTGTCAGTCCAAATGGCATTACTAGAAACTCGTAATGACCATAGCGAATCCTAAACTCTTAACTGGTGATACCCTGATCGGAGATCAATCTTGGAGAAAATCGAAGCCCCTCGGAACTGGTCGAACAAATCATCTATCCTCGGTAGGAGGTACTTATTCTTGATGGTCAGCTTGTTCAGTTGACGGTAGTCAATACACATACGCATGGATCCATCCTTCTTTTTCACAAACAGAATCAGTGCTCCCCATAGAGACACACTAGGGCGGATGAACCCACGATCCAATAGCTCTTCAATCTGGGCCTTAAGCTCCACAAGCTCTTTTGGTGCCATTTTAAAGGAGACGATGAACACCGAAGCTGTACCAGGAAGGAGCTCAATCCCAAACTCTACTTCACGATTCGGGGGTAACCCAGGTAGCTCCTCGGGAAAAAACATTCAGAAATTCCTTAACATTCCTTATATCCTTAACCGAAAAATCCCCAGAATCCGAAAAACTGATGTAGGCCAGATATGTCTCACATCCCTTACGAACCAACTTCTCAGCCCTCAATACATAAATCACATTCGATAAGTAGTTCCAACGCTCCCTAATTACCACTACCTCACTGTCCTCCTCAGTTCTTAGTACAACCTTTTTTGTGGCACAATCTAAGCTCACTCAGTGTTTGACTAACCAGTTCATTTCCAGTATCAGATCAAATTCTCTAAAAGGCAGTTCCATCAGATCAGCCAAAAAGATAGCTCCTTGAACCTCTAGAGGAACATTGATCATTGTTTTATGCGATGTCAAAGTCTTAAAATTTATAAAGAGAATGATCGAGCCTAAAAACTAACTATGACAATGATTGAGGCAAGTGTACCTATCGAACAGTAGTATAGCTTAGTGGTAAGACCGGATTTTTGAACCCAAATAAATCGAAAGTACTAATACTAACTTTCTTTTTATTATTTAGACTTAAAATTGAAGTGAATCGGTTTATTCTAGAAAATTAACTAACTACTAAGCTGAAGACGATGAGACAAAAAAGAATGAAATTAGGAAAATACTTGTAGGAAAAACCAATTGATTAAAACAATACCCAAGGAAGAATCCACCTAGACTTCACTTGTTATCTAACTCTGAACCAGACGATTTATTCATTTGACTTGATCCGTAAGATCCCCTAATGTATATTAAACCCTTTCTCAAAGCGAATAACGTCTAACCCTAGGTTGATTAATTGAAATCTCTTTCTAATTAAAACCCCTAGAATTGCATTAACTCGATCTATAGAATCCCATATTAGGTTCCACCCTAATCCGAAAAAATCTCGTCACCCTATCTCTAGGCATGCGATCAACTCCGCTTAATTATGCTAGATCTACTCTTAGGCAGGGACTTTTGCTCCTCCACCTAAGCACATCAAACTTGAATCAATATCCGCGAAATATCAACAAAAGAATTAAGAACACATAATTAAGAAGAAGTCAAATATTTATCATATAGTTCAGCAAACGATAACAAGATTCATCTTAGGTTTCATCCCCCTCAGGTATTTGAGGGTTTAGTTCATAATGATAATAAAATACATCTCAAAAGAAAATATAAAACAAAACATAAGAAAAACTCTAAAACCCCCTGAAGGAATTGAAGAGAGATCCTCCGTCTTGAGTATAACTCTGGCTTCTTGAGTTGAATCAACTGGCTTTCTTCGAGTAATTTCCATAATTCTGACCTTTTTGGCTAGGCTCCTTGGCCTAGATGGACGCCCCCTTGAAAGTTGGCCTCTAGGGTGTTTATATAGACTTTTGGAATGTGTTTCTTTACCCTTAAGTATCCAAATCTGAGTGAAATTCCTCTTCTCCACGGCAGGGGCACGCCTTTGGCACACGCCCGTGTGAATCGTGGCCAGGCCGTGTTTGGGTCTGGTTAAGGAGGCACGGCCGTGTGAATCGTGGCCAGGCCGTTTTCAGGTCTGATTAGGGAGGCACGGCCGTGTTGCTTGGGCCTAGGCCGTGGCAATTTCGTGATTTGGCCTATTTGGCCCGTTTTAAGCCCGTTTCTCGTTCTCTTCATCCTCCGATGCTTTCCTGAGTATAAAACATGAAAAAAAGGATTAAAAGCACCAAATTACACAATTAAAGGCTTAAATCACCCAAAAGCATGCTAAATATGGGTTTAAAATATGTTACTATTACGGTTTATCAAATACCCCCACACTTAAGCTTTTGCTTGTCCTCAAGCAAAATTCTCAACTCATGATTAAAACGAACTTTCTTGATTCATAATATTCATCAATAATGTTTCATCATAATTCAAAGATGATTCATACATGGATAATTCAACTCAAAGAGTCCCAAAGATTCAAACAATCTAAGTCATACATTTGTATCACAAAAATATAGGTGTTTCCCCTCATCTGAATGATTACCTCTGATTCAAAATCGACAAGGATTGACATCCTCACTACAGATTCACTCAAATCACTCGAGGTGTTTAAGGTTCAAAGATTAAGCACTCATAAGTCAAACATGAAAAGTTAATCCCATAGGCTTGCATGAGAATCAAATCTCCACCACTATAATATGAAATGATGCACAAATCAAAAGGTCTTTAACAGGGTTGTAACGGGGCTTGGGTTAAGGTGTGGATATAGGCTGAATTAAAAGGTTAGAATCGAGATTGACCTAACAAATTACCTAACTAGAAACAATAAACTGAATATAAGTAATTACATCAATTGAAAGCTAATAGTACTAATGATTCGAGCTTCTTCTTCAAAATTTGGAATTCAAACGTATAAGCTCATTTAGTCACAAAACTAATAATGACTATACTTCGATTTTTTTTTTTACAAATACATAATAAAAGATGAATTTAACTACTGAAATAAAGATCATAGTTAGGCAACTGATCAAACCAAATCTCGATATACGGGTAGTCAAAAGGAATGGTGATAACAAAAACAAAGGGTTTTGGGTTAGTATTGGCGGGTAAGTCAATAAATGGTTGTCAGGATTAAACGGGGTTCACTAGGGGTTAATAATGAAGGTAGGCTTTTAGTGGAGTGAGTGGGTTAAAACCTAGGTGCCTTTATCATCTCTGTATATCAAATCAAGGGTGTGGTCTTGACATGTATAATCGATGCAAGTTCTAGAATAACAAATCAATATTGACACACTCATAATCAAAAAGTGAGCAAGAAAAAGAATATATGCTCTATAAGGCTCAAAATCTCACAAAAAATTATGGGTATTCGATGTCAACCTCGTAAATTTCAAATTTCAAGGTAATATTCAAATTCAGGTAGACAACCTAGAAAAAATTTTAATTCTGAAAAATAGACTTATCATGCTTGATTCTATAGTATCTTAAAGTATAAATCATCAATGCACAATTATCAATGACTTAATCCAAGACACATCAACAAAAAATCATAAATCAAAGGAATTTCATTCTAATTATAATATGAGAAACTTACTTAAGAAACAAGACATAATTCAAGATTTGAGAATAATGCAAAAAGTTTGGCACCTAATTTCAGAAATTTGAGAATAATGAAAAAAGTTAGGCACCTTTTTAGGTTGTTCACCCCCCACACTTAATATGTACATTGCCCTCAATATACAAAGATATATATACAAACAATTAAGTAGAAATTCAAAAGATATGGAGAGAAGTGAAACTCCCTGAATTATGGATGAAATCCTTGCGTTGGAGGTGAAAGATAAGTTCGAGGAGGCGTCTCTGGTGGTGGTATGGTGGCCATCCACAGTCTCTGCGCTAGATGAAGAAATTGGGTAGCTCGTGCACTTAGCTGAGAAATAATAATAATAATTCAAACTATACTAATTATATATTTAAAGAAAAGCAAGCTAAAGTGAGGGAAAATAAAAAGTGAAATAAAATTAAAAGAAAAGATTAATGGACCGAAGAGTCCTTATTGTTGGATGGTTTGCGACGTGGGTATGACTTCTAAGGCCGCGGTGATGTTGGCAGAGGTCGTGATGGGGTGATTTCCAAGCAGCCTGAAGAACCTAAAACCAAGAAACTAAAATAGAATAAGCTAAATTAAGCATAAGAGTGTTAAAGAGAAGGAAATTAAAAGAGATGAGAAAAGAAAACTAAAAGCTAAATGGTCTCAAAGACCCTTGGCTTTTCGACTAGACGAAGCGGCCGGCATGAACTTATGTAGATCGGTCTCCCACAGGGAGACTATACTGGGAGCCTTCCGCTTCTTTGACATGGATGTGGTGGAGCTCAAGGGTTTTAGTAATAACCATAGGGGGAAGAGTATGAAAGGGGAGAATTCTGAATAATGGAATGGAAGAAAATGGTATGGATGGGGGGGTGGGTGGTTTAAATAGAAATTTGGGGTTTGGTGCCTTCCCACGCCCGTGTGCCATGGGCGTGCTGGGTCACACGGCCGTATCGCACGGCCGTGTTGTGTTTCGTTCGTTTCTCCCATGCCCGTTTCGTGGTCACCACGCCCATGTCGGGTCAAACAGTGTCGACCATGACCGAATCGCACGGCCGTGGTGTTCAGTCGGGGCCCGTTTGTCTTCCCTTAGTGTCGGCCACGGCCATATCACACGGCTGTGGTGGGGTAGTTGGGTCCGTGACTCTAAGATAAGATCCGTCCTGACTCGTACCATCTTTGCCATATCAGTACGAAGATTCGGTGTATCCACACGGCCACGGCCACGGCCGTGTGCAAGGCCGTGTGGTCTGAAAATCTGCACTTTGGTTAGTTTAAAATTAAATACTGAAAAGGAAAAATAAAAGTAGAAATAAAATAAAAAATGTAAAAGTTAATGGAGTTAGTACTCGGGTTGCCTCCCGAGAAGCGCTCGTTTATAGTCTTAAGCTAGACTTACCTCTCATTCGCATCATCAGGGTGGTTTGAGGAGTTGGAAGTCCTTCCTCATGCTATCAGTTTCATTATCATGATAAAGTTCAAGTCGAGATGCGTTTATATTGAAAGTACCAAAAATAGGATTACTTACCTCGACTGTTCCGTATGGGAAAACACTAATTACCTTAAAAGGGATTTCTTTGTTTGTATTAGGGTCAGGAGGAGATATTCGAGGGTCTGTTTTATCTAACAATACCTGGTCTCCTATTTTAAAGAGCTCGTCTGGTGGTTCCCTCGGTTTCTCTTCGTGTATCCCTAGTGTTTCCTTGAAATGTGTCTTCCACTCGTCTAGTTCATCAACTTGATCCCTTCGATCCTCATTAGTTGTTTCTTTGTTGGCATTGGGTCTAGGATCGGGTTTAGTTGTGTCCTTTTGTGGTGCTTCCTGTAAAGAAGGGTTAACTGAATGGTTATCAATAGAATTTACTTTCTCACCTTGTTTGCTCGATGTTTTAACCGAATCGAGAGCCTGAAGAGTGACTGTCTCATCACCTACACAGTGTATGAGTTCACCTGCGTCGACATCAATTTTAGTCTTGGCAGTTGCTAAAAAGGGCTTTCCTAGAATTAATGGAATACTATTGTCCTCATCCATGTCTAAAACAACAAAGTCTACTGGGAATACGAATTTATCAATCTTTACTGGCACATCTTCGATTATACCCCTAGGAATTCTAACAGTTTTATCAGCTAATTGAATGCTCATCCTAGTTTGTTTGGGTTTCCCTAGATCAAGTTGTTTAAACAATTTATAAGGCATGACATTTATGCTTGCCCCTAAATCAGCTAATACATTATCAATAGATAAACTACCAATTAAGCATGGAATTGTAAAACTCCCTGGATCTTTTAATTTTTGTGGCAATTTATTTTGGAGAATTGCTGAGCACTTTGCGTTGAGTTCTACATGCGATTCCTCGTCTAACTTTCGCTTGTTTGTCAAAAGTTTTTTTAAGAATTTCCTTGAATCTGGAATCTGCGAAAGAGCTTCAAGTAATGGTAAGTTAATATGTAATTTCTTTAAAAGTTTAAGAAACTTACCGAACTGTTCCTCTGTGTCGTCTTTCTTCATTGCCTCGGGGTATGGTATACGAGGTTGGTATTCTTTAATTACCGATTTTGGCTTTTTACTTTCTTCCTCAACCTTACCCTCTTCTACCACATTCTCTTGTCTTAAATGAGGCTCATCTAACCCTACATTATCATTAGTTGATATGGCTTGAATCTGCTCCTTTGGGTTAGTTTTAGTGTTGCTTGGCAATCTACCTTGTGGTCGTTCTGTCAAGATCTTGGTGATTTGCCCAATTTGATCTTTGAGCTCTTGTGTCGATGCTTCTTGTTTTGCAAGTTTTGTTTCTATACTTTGGCAACGCGTTTCTGTTGTTACTATATATTTTATCAGCATCTCCTCAAGGTTTGGTTTCTTTTCCTGTGGGTACTGCTGCTGTTGGAAATTTGTAGGGTTTTGTTGTCTTTGATTTCCTTGACCACCCCATGAAAAATTGGGGTGGTTCTTCCAACCTGGATTGTAAGTATTGCTATAAGGGTTATTTTGATATCTAAAATTGTTACTTATATAGTTCATTTGTTCGCCTTCTATGCCATGTCCGTAGGGTGGGTACTCAGGATTCGCCATACCTCCACTTGTTTCGCACTGCATAGCGGGTTGTACCTGCAAGGAATTACACAAACCATCAAATTTTTTAGTTAACACGTCTACCTGATTTGATAGCATGGTTACTGCGTCGAGGTTGAAAACACTGGCAGCTTTTGTGGGCTTTGTCCTCGTGACTTGTCACTGATAGTTATTCAGTGACATCTCCTCTATAAATTCGTAGGCTGCTTCAGGTGTTTTATTATTCAAAGTTCCACCGCATTCTTTGAATCGATCAACGCCTAGTTGAGGGGTTCACACTTGTTGTAAAAGTTTGGGCTGTAGAGCCACAAGGGGTAATCCATGGTGTGGGCACCTTCTCAAAAGATCCTTGTATCTCTCCCATGCATCGTAAAGTGTTTCTAAATCCATCTGCACAAAAGAAGAGATATCATTCCTTAATTTGGCCATTTTGGCCGGCGAAAAATATTTTAATAAAAAATTTTCGGTCATTTGATCCCATGCGATGAATTGATCCTCGGGAAGAGAATGCAACCAACTGTTTGGCTTTATTTCTCAAAGAAAAGGGAAATAACCGAAGGCGGATGGCATCATCAGTAACGCCATTAATTTTAAAAGTGTCGCAGAATTCCAGAAAATTTGCTAAATGTGCGTTAGGATCCTCATCCTGCAAACCATCAAACTGAACGAACTGTTGTATCATCTATATAGTGTTAGGTTTCAATTCGAAATTATTTGCAGCAATAGCAGGTCTAACAATACTAGATTCAGTACCGACTAAACTAGGCTTAGCATAATCATACATAGTTCGAGGAGCATGATTTTCGGCCATCTCTTGAGGTGGTGGATTGTTCTGGTCCATCTCTTTGGTGGTATTGATGATGTTTTCTTGCTCTTCTTCTGTGTATTGTAGACTTCGCCTAATTTCTCTCCGGTTTTTGTGAGCGGTTGCTTCGATCTCACTATCATATATTAAAGGTCCTATCGGGTTCCTTCTAGTCATAAACTAGAGGTACCTATAAGAAGCAAAAACTAAAATTTAGAAAGATAAAAATAGAAAATAAAATAAGAGAAAAATTGCAGAAAATAAAAATGGCTAAAGTAATAAAAATTGAGTGTTCTTAATATTTCAGTTCCCCGGCAACGGCGCCAAAAACTTTGATCGTTATTTTATGCGATGTCAAAGTCTTAAAATTTATAATGAGAATGATCGAGCCTAAAAACTAACTATGACAACGATTGAGGCAAGTGTACGTATCGAACAATAGTATAGCTTAGTGGCAAGACCGGATTGTCGAACCCAAAGGAACCGAAAGTACTAATACTAACTTTCTTTTTATTATTTAGACTTAAAATTGAAATGAATCGGTTTATTCTAGAAAATTAACTAACTACTAAGCTGAAGACGATGAGACAAAAAAGAATGAAATTAGGAAAATACTTGTAGGAAAAACCAATTGATTAAAACAATACCCAAGGAAGAATCCACCTAGACTTCACTTGTTATCTAACTCTGAACCAGATGATTTATTCATTTGACTTGATCCGTAAGATCACCTAATGTATATTAAACCCTCTCTCGAAGCGAATAACGTCTAACCCTAGGTTGATTAATTAAAATCTCTTTCTAATTAAAACCCCTAGAATTGCATTAACTCGATCTATGGAATCCCATATTAGGTTTCACCCTAATCCAGTAAAATCTCATCACCCTATCTCTAGGCATGCGATCAACTCCACTTAATTATGCTAGATCTACTCTTAGGCAGGGACTTTTGCTCCTCCACCTAAGCACATCAAACTTGAAAATATCCGCGAAATATCAACACAAGAATTAAGAACACATAATCAAGAACAAGTCAAATATTTATCATATAGTTCAGCAAACGATAACAAGATTCATCTTAGGTTTCATCCCCCTCAGGTATTTGAGGGTTTAGTTCATAATGATAATAAAATACATCTCAAAAGAAAATATAAAACAAAACATAAGAAAAACTCTAAAACCCCCTGAAGGAATTGAAGAGAGATCCTCCGTCTTGAGTATAACTCCGGCTTCTTGAGATGAATCAACTGGCTTTCTTCGAGTAATTTCCACAATTCTGACCTTTCTGGCTCAGCTCCTTGGCCTAGATGGACGCCCCCTTGAAAGTTAGCCTCTAGGGTGTTTATATAGGCTTTTGGAATGTGTTTCTTTACCCTTAAGTATCCAAATTCGAGTGAAATTCCTCTTCTCCATGGCAGGGGCACGCCCTTGGCACACGCCCGTGTGAATCGTGGCCAGGCCGTGTTCAGGTCTGATTAGGGAGGCACGGCCGTGTTGCTTGGACCCAGGCCGTGTCGATTTCGTGATTTGGCCTATTTGGTCTGTTTTAAGCTCGTTTCTCATTCTTTTCATCCTCTGGTGCTTTCCTGAGTATAAAACATGAAAACAAAGGAGTAAAAGCACCAAATTACACAATTCAAGGCTTAAATCACCCAAAAGCATGCTAAATGTGGGTTTAAAATATGTTTCTATTACGGTTTATCAAACATCTCTAAACAGTTTGTTAGGCCTTATTGACTGCCCCAACGGACTCAGTACAGTGACCTCACTCGTAGTGCTCTCAACCAGTATACCTAAGTTTTCAGATACGGTACAAGCTATGTAGGAGTTAGTGGATCCTATATCTATCAGTGCAGTATAAGGTACATTATAAATAAAGAACGTACCCGTAGTGACGTTCGGAGCATCTTCATCTTCTCGACGACGAGCAGCACAGACTAGAGCTGGCTGCCTCGCCTCAGTATGACCAGCACCTCTGCCCGGTGCTCTCTGACCATGGCCCAGACCATTCCCACCTCTGGCCTGACCATGGCCTCTCGGTGGCTACTGAACTACCCTCGGTGGTGGTGCAATACCCAGGCCAGAAGCTTGCATCTGATCGGACCTCCGCGGACACTCTCTAATATGGTGCTCTAATGAACCACACCTCAAACAAGCCCCAGTTCTTTTCCAGCACTCGCCCTGATGGCGTCTACCATAATCAGTACACGCGGCTGTCTAGTAGTAGCAATAGGAGCCCCAACTCTGATCGGCCCATCCACTTTGGCCTTTTTCATAGGCATCTGAACGGAACTCGAGGGCTCCGATTCTCTCTTATTCCTACCTCTCTCTCTATTCTGGCGCTCAGCGCGCTACACTTCCTTGGCGATCTTCGCCTTATCAACCAGTGCCGCAAAGTCTCGCTCCCTCTGTGGAGCTATCAGAACCCTCAGATTATCCCTGAGGCCATCCTCAAAGCGAACACATCGCTCGTACTCAGTTGCCACCATTCTTCGCGCGTAGCGGCTCAGTCGCAAAAATTCAGCCTCGTACTCGGCCACTGATCTATCCCCCTGAGTTAGATTCAGGAACTCTCTCCTACGGGCATCCACATAATTGGCACCCATATACTTCCCCTGGAAAACGGTCTTAAAGAGCTCCCAGGTTAGTCGATCGGGCTGAGTGCCCTCTTTAACCTTAAGCCACCACTGGTAAGCCTCATCTCTCAGCAGTGACACTACACCCTTTAGTTTCTGCTCAGAAGTGCAGTCCAGGTCGTCTATAATCCTCTCTGTGGCCTCAATCTAGTATTCAGCCACATTGGGGGCCACCCCAGCAATGCCCCTAAAGAGCTCAGCTCCGTTAGACCGGAGTCGTTCGTAATCGACCCGTGGCCTCCAGCTCCAGTATTGGGCCCAGCGACCCTCTCTAAAATCTTCAAAATGGCCTGGGACAGTATGTCGTCCCCAGCCGCTCGATCATGAGATCCAGTCTCGGTCACAGGTGAAGCCGGCGTCTCACTTGTATCCAAATTTGGCAAGTTGCCAGAAGATGAGGACCCAGCTCAAGCACCTCTACGGCCTCTACCACAGCCTCTTGGGCTCCGTCCGCGAGTACTTCTTGTGCTCATTGTCTATTCGCTTTAATCTGTATTTACAGTTTTATGCATCAGTTTACAGTTCCAGTGTTTATTAACGGATATTTTATGAAAACAATATCAGAACTGTAAAGTTTATTTCGTATATTGCAGTGTCAATCAATGCCTATCAGTTTTTCTACAGTATTAGTATACACTAACTTGAGTGTTTTCAGTACAGTCTATCTATAGTAGTTTCGGTACATACTATCTATAACATTTTTAGTTTTTAAACAGATAACAGTTCAGAGGACTTACAGGACCAGCGCCGGAGACTCGGTGTACCACACATTTAGTGAAAACATTTCACATCATTTCGAAATCAGTTCTTAGAGAATCAAATGTTAAAAACCCAAATCCACAGCCGAGTTTTAAACCTGGCTCTGATACCACTAAATGTAACACCCCAAACCCGGCCTAGACGTTATTGACGAATCTTGGCGATGTCACATGGTAGTGTTTTAGAAATAAACGAGTTGTCGTAAAAACCTCTTTTCGAATTAGCCTCATTACAAAATCTTATGTTAATTCTAGGATGCATCGTTCATTTTCAAAACGTAGTTCATTATCACAAAAGTATTCTCTTTCAAAACGATATTAATTTTCAAAACGTCACTTATCGTAGAAGCTTTTTAAACCTGTTTGTGTATTTGAATGTATTTTGTTAAAACATTTAATTCATTTTGAAAACTCGTTTAACCCTACTACTATCAGTTGTAAATCAAAAGAATAGAAATCCCAAATTAAATGTGAAAATCCAAAAAGGTCATTATTATAGTAAAATACCCCAAAATAAAATCAAAATTATAATTAAGTACTAAAATAGAACGAAATGGGTCATGTGGCCACCGTTGAGTCCTCCGCCACACCGATCTGCCTATGTTTGGGGATTACCTATACAGTTAAAACAGAAGGGTGAGTTTACGAAAACTCAGTGTGTAATCCCAAATAGCACAAATAGACAGACAGAAAGCAATCACAGTCTGGGCCTAAGCCCTATTCAGAATCAGTGACAGTATCAGTTTGGGCTTTAGCCCATCTTAGTACAAAGGCAGTCATGCATTTGGGCCTTGGCCCATTACAAGATGTCGATGTCGCATAATATCACAATATGCGATGATACAAGTCCTACCCACCCGACCTCTACACTCTATCTCCATCCAACCCTACACTCCATGTGGGGATATAATCAACCCACCCATCCCTACACTCCAAGTAGTACCGGTTGCGGCACTAGACAGTAGTTTGTAGCGAGCTACCAGTAAGTTAGGCTCGAAGCCTTTCAGTACACTTTCTCTGATCCATATAAACCCATCCCCATGCAATGCATCATACAATCATGTCATGCCAAATCATGGCATCATATATGTATTCAGTATAATTTTAACAGCATGCTCACAATACAGTCGTACATGTATATATATAAAGTACATGGATATAACAGTCACTCAGTCCATTAGGGATCTAGGTAATCTTACCGACCCTACAGTAGGTCCACAGTCAACTCGAGCGACCCGTGCAACCTTAACAGTCAAAACAGTGAAAATGGGCCCACAAGCCCATATAATTTGCCCATGTGGGCCCACACGCCTGTGTGGCCCATAAGGCCCAAAATGGCCTTAGATCCACACGGCCTGGTCCAATAATCCCACACGCTTGTGGGGCCCACACGGTCCAATTCGGCCTGGCTCATGAATCGCACATGGCCTGCCTCGTCGATCACACGCCCGTGTCCGATCACACGGCCTACCACAAGGGCAGCCACACGCCCGTGTGGTGTCGACAGTCTCACTTTTTGGCTTTTCACCGATTTTCGTTTGCAGAGTTATGTTTACACACCTGGGTCGTTCTTGATGCTTAAGTACTTCCTAACCTTCTGGAACCTACAAACAGCGTACCCAATCTCGAATTTAACAACTAAAACACAATTTAATCAACACCAAAACGAGCCAAATGCACTCACTTACTGCAATCACCTCCGACTACTCGCACTAATCAGTTCGTTGAGAAGAAAAAACCGCTTCACGATCGTCCCCTATACACAAACAACAGAATCAAAATCTTTCGAAACCATAACTAAAAGAACACAACAACACTACTTACCGTTGTTGCACGGAAACAAAAGCCGAGGAGCAAGATAGACCGAAAATGAAAGATAAGGGGAAACACTTGAAATTTTGGCAACAAAAAGAGAGAATTGGAGGGGGAAAACGGCAGTAATGGGGGATTTCGGCTGAAAACAAAAGAAAAAGAAAAGGTGGAGAGGGAAAAATTCGGCAGGTTGAGAGAAAGCACTCGAAATCTCGGCAGCAACACAGGGAGATTGAAGTCAAGAGAAAACGAAAAGGGAGTGGGGAGAAAGTGACAAAATTTGGCTATGGAGGTAGAGAAAAAAATAAAATAAAAAATGAAAGATGGTAGAGGAGAATTCTGCAGAGATTTTCGAAATCAAAGGGTAACTCCCCAAACTCCTTAATTTACTCCACTAAACCACATCCATTCCAACCACTCAACATCCTAGTCCATCTAAAACACCTCCACTCCTTACTTTTCTCCCTAAATCCCTTATTTCCCTCCCAAGTCGTCCAACACACTCCCGCCGCCCTCAAACTCTCAAAATTTTGGTCAAACTAGAACACACACACGGCACAAGTAGCAAAATAAAACACTCCCTTGCGCATACTAGGACTCGAACTCAAGACCACCAGTGCTTTGCCACTCTACTTAACCACCAGACTAGCAGGCCCATTCTAACATGTTTTTTCAATATTTATTTATAAGCCTACTGGCTAAAGATAGGGGTTTACTCAAATAAAAACAAAATTTTGCCCAAGCTAAGGCTTGAACCCAAGACTTCTCAGACACTCCCAGAACACTTAACCACTGAAGCAGACAGATATTTGTGTCACAAACATACGACAATAATCATAAAAGATTTTTGGGGCGTTACAAACAGGGCAAATGAAGTAATACGTGAATTACATGATAGCGAAAGAAAACTTGCAAAAGAGAATACGAGACTTAGGAAGCAAATAATGAAGTGTGGAAGTGGTGAGATGTTTGAGAGTTGCAGTAGAAGCAATAATGTTGAGATGTTTGAGTGGCAGTGTGCAAAACGTGGGTAAGGACAACCAAACAAAAGAGGTGAATCATGATGTTGTGGATAACATTGAATTAAACACAAAAATTAAGAGCTTGAAGCAAAAATGTAAATCATTCAAGAAAGACAAAGAGTTTTATAAGAAAATGTTTATTTGCAGTGTATTGCTTATCTTATTTGTCACATTATTTAGGAATGTTATAATTTGACCCATTTATATATACTAAATGTATGTAAATAGTAAACATTTTTAATTTTTTTTTAGGCTTTGGTAGCCTTAACGGAACCTTTTTAATGTTGTAGATTATTATTGGATCATTAGTTGTCTGATGAACAGTTTATCCATAATATGGATGATAGTATTACATGAAGAAAACCATTAGATTAAAACTTCCTGAAACAAAGTCTTCTAAGATGATTTTGGGCAGTTCCATTTCGATTTTTATTAGATTAAAACCATTAGATTAAAATTGCTCTCTATAATTTAATTTTTATTGGATTTCAGTTTCACGTATTTGAACAACTTAGCTAAAACTAGCAAGTAAGGCTGACATTAGTATAAAAAAATTCCCCCACAAAACAAAAATCTAATACACTTGCCAATTTCATGTTCACTCTTTTCATATGTGGTACTTCACCAATTTCATGTTAAAAAAAGCTACTATAGAATACACTTGCCAATTTCATGTTCACTCTTTTCATATGTAGGGCTTCACCAATTTCATGTTAAAAAAAGCTACTATAGCAATAATGGTATACATCTTTCAACAAATCATTTTAAAAAACAAACAAAATACGTTATACTAACAAAATGATCCTATGGCAGTAAGATGTTAACCAACCATTTCAACAAATCATTTCAAAAAACAAACAAAATATGTTATGCTAACAAAATGATCCTATAGCAGTAAGATATTGACCAAACATTTCAACAAATTATTTCAAAAAACAAACAAAATATGTTAACCATCTCAGTTCATTTCTTCATCTTCTTTGCTACAGTGGATTCTTGTATGCTAATAGGTTTCTGATATGCCATCCTTTTTTGGCTTCTAGTTCTCATACTTGTACCAGACTGAGAACAAAAATTAGAACCCCAAATTAGATTTAAATAATTTGGAATTGACATTAAAAAAAGCATTTACGATATACCTGTGATCCAGTTGTGTTAGGCTGAATGTATGGTTTTTTGTTGTTCTTTTTCTGGCTTCTAGTTCGTGTACTCGTACTAGACTAAGACCAAAAAAATCAGAACCCCAAATTAGATTAAACCAAACATAAAAAAATATTCTTAAACCAAACAAGAAGTAGTAGTCTTTTTTATTAGCTCAACAAAACTGTAGTTATATTGGTAAAGTGAGTATAAATTGACAGCAGCTGTGAAGGCTCAAATACTATTCAATTAATTACCTATCCAAATTTGTAGTAATAATAGGAAAAAATAACACGATATAATATAGTTTCTTAAATTATTAAAATTATTGGAGAACCTTTTACATGGCTAAGCCATTCAATTATATACCATTATAATAACTAAATTTAAGCTCAATTTAAATTTCTAAAATCTTTTCAATTAATAAATAAAATTGTTTTTAGTGATAGTACTTTTACATTCCATGACAATTTCAACTAGCAACACAAAGCAAAATGATGGAATTCAAAATTTGGCAAAGAGGATATATCTATTGCTTTTCCTTCTCCCTTTCTCACTCACTTCAAATATGTTTTATTATTTCATATTAAACATATTAGCTTGAGGGGAATCTTCCTTTAGTCAGTCCTCAATGTACAAAAAGACAAGACACTGACAAGTTTATTGGGGGGAAAGCTTACATAAACTAATTTATCGAGGGGAATCTTCCTTTAGGCAGATTTATTTAACTCCAAATACATGAAAAAGTTGCAGTAAAGTAAAAAAAAAAAAAGGAAATCCCAACAAATACAAAAAGAAACAATCATATAAAACAAAGCATTAAAATGAAGAACAATTTGTTTGTTTGTACCTTTTTTTCTCGGTGATTTGGAGCATGAACCTTCACCAATCTTCACTGCAAAAGAGCCAAGAGAAAACATGTTATAAATGAACCCTAAACTCGAAATTCCCCAAAATCAACAATCCGTTAACCCAAAAATCCCTAAAAATCCCCAAAATTTTGAAACCTAAACCAAAATCCCCAAACCCAAGAACCCTAAACATTAACCGAAATAACATATATAATAGTTTGAAAGTGAAAATTATAAAAACATACCCCAATTTTTTCCTTTCTCGGGTTAGGGTTCTAATATTTTGTTTTGATTAGCCGATTCAAAAGTTAGGGTTCAATTTTTTGTTGTGATTGATTGAGCTTCTCTTTTCTGGTTAGTGTTTAAGTTGTTTTGATTAGCTGATTCAAAAGTTAGGGTTCAATTTTTTGTTGTGATTGATTGAGCTTCTCTTTTCTGGTTAGTGTTTAAGTTGTTTTAATTTTTTAATTGTTTTAATTATGGGTAAACCCCAAAAATTTTCTAAACATTTTTTTTTTAAATTTTAATTATTTTTTAAGTTTAAATTCATTTGTTGATGTGGCATTATTTTATCTTATATGCCACGTTAGCATCTACATACATGTGGCGCCTAGGTGGAAAAGAAATTTTCACGTCAGCATCGTTAGTCCCTTAACGGCCATATCAGTAAAACTGTTAAAAATGACCAATTTGACCAAAAAATCAAAGGTTATATATATGAAAGTGCTCCAAATAAAACCTTAAGGGCCAAAGTGACGCAACACCCAAATGTTAGGAACTAATTTTATCATTATGCATTTTTTATAATAATGCCAAACACTTAAATTTAATAATAAAAAAATATTTTTTCACCACAATTTTTTATATCACTTTTCGGAACCACATTTTCAAAACAATACATTTCAAAAACATTTCTAACTGCATCGACAATACTAAATTAGCTTTTAATTAGTCATGTCATCACGCATGAACATAGACATAATTTTTCAAATCTCTACTATGCATAAAACTAACATCTCTAAAGTTGCAAATAGTAGTCAACAACGTATATGTCCATCATTTTTAAATTTAACTATTCAAACCGTAATTATATTTTTTATAATTTTTATAATTAAATATCTAAATTGTAATTAATTTTATTTTAATTAATTAAAACATTTTTAATTTTGTTGGTGATATTATCTATAATATTAATAAAATCTTTGATTGAGTTTGTGTCACAAGTTAATGAGGCACAAACTCGGTTACAAAAATTACAAAAATAAATTTCCATATTTAAAATAAATTATATTATTTGATGGTACTTTAATTTTTTAATTAGAAAAACAATAAAAATATACATATGATGAGATTTGATCTCACGTTAATTATTACATTAGAAAAACTTTAAATTTACCAATCAATTAAGACATTTTTTTTATACACTTTAATTTTATTTTGCACATTTTATTACCTCCATCAATTGTATATTTATACTATTAATAAAATCTTTGATTGAGTTGGTGTCACGGGTTACCAAATATCATCGATTAGGAAATGACTAATATACCCTTTTATTAAATGACTAACATATCAATAAAAAGGTCATCAAAATAAGAATAATAATCATTTAATAAAAGGGTATATTAGTCATTTCCTAACAGAGTTGGTACCCAGTTAACTCGTGGCACCAACTCAGTCAGGGGTTTTATTAATAATATAGATTCACAAATTTAGTGGGAGAAAACATTTTATGAAAAAAGTTAATTTTTTTAAAGATTACTCAGAAATAATTATTGGTTTATTGTAAAGAATTTGTTTATTAATCCATTAAACATGAGTTTAATCCCTAAGCCTGTTAATTTTAGCTCTTTTATTTAAAAACTATATAAATATATAAAAAGACAAAAATGCCATCAAAATAATAATAGTCATTTAATAAAATGGTATACTAGCCATTTCCTAACCGAGTTGGTACTTGGTTAACCCGGGTCACCAACTCAGTCAGAGTTTTATAGATACTAGAAATCTCATCACACGCATATGCATGTGGAAACTACGTATTTAGAACACATGTGTGTGTTTAAAAATAACATACAATAAATAATGAAACTTAATGTTTGAAACTAATAATAAACACATATGCAATATGTATTAAATTAAAATAAAAAATAATTTAACTTTTGAGTAAAAGAAAATTGAAGTATATGTGCAAACAGTGGCATTATCTATACTAGAAACTCTATCACACGCGTATGCGTGTGAAAACTACAATTGTAGATCACAGATGTGTATTTAAAAATAACATACAATAAATAATAAAACATGTGGGTTAAAACTAATTAATCATAATAACACATGAAATATGTACGATATAAAAAAAGATTAAATTGTGAGTAAAATGAAATTTAAACACATAAATACACCATATTAATAATACTAAAAGCACTACAATTGTTTAATTATTAATATATACAATAGAAGGAGGTAATAAAGTATGCATAACAAAATTAAAATGTAAAAAATAATTAAAATAAAGGTTTGGTTGAGTGATAAATTTAAAGTTTTTCTAATTTAATTGACATGAGTTCAAATCTCACTATATGCATATTTTATTATTATTTTTAAATTAAAAAGATTAAAGTACTCTTGAATAATATAACTTATTTTAAATATTGAAGGTTATTTTTGTAATTCCCCTACCCAAGTTGGTGCCCGGTTGACTCATGACACTAAGTTAGTCAGAGATTTTATTATTAGTAAGTATAGATATACAAATTAGGTAAGAGAAAACATTTTATTTTAAAAGTTTTTTTTTTTTAAGTTTACTTAATAATTATTATTGGTGTAGTGGTAAAAATTTGTTTATAAAATTCATTAAACACGAGTTCAATTTTTAGATATGTTAATTTTATTTATTTTATTTAAAAACTATATAATAGTATGAAAAGACAAAAATGTCATCAAAATAATAGTAGTAGTCATTTAATAAAAAAGGTATTAGTCATTTCCTAACCGGGATGGTGCCTAGTTATCCCGTGATACCAACTTAGTCAAGGATTTTATAGATAAATATAGATACACAAATTTGGTGAGAGAAGAAATTTTATGCTAAAAATTATTTCTTAAAAAGTTTATTCAAGATTTATTATTGGTGTAGTGGTAAAAAATTTGTTTATAAATCTATTATTAAAAAGGGGTTCAATCCCTAGATATGTTAACTTTAGTTCTTTTATTTAAAAACTATATAATAGTATGAAAAAATAAAAAAAAGTCATCAAAATAATAATAGTAGTCAGTATATTAGTCATTTCCTAACTAAGTTGGTATCCAGTTAATCTGTAACACCAATTCAATCAGAAGTTCTAATAATAATATAGATACACAAATTTGATGAGAGAAAATATTTTATATTAAAAGTTAATTTTGATAATAAAAAAATTTACTCAAGAATTATTGGTGTAGTGGTAAAGAATCTGTTTATAAATCCAATAAATACAAGTTCAATCCCTAGCTATGTTTATTTTAGTTCTTTTATTTATTTAAAAACTATATAAAAATATGAAAAAAATGTCATCAAAATAATAATATTACATAAAAGGGTATATTAGTCATATTCTAACCGAGTTGATATTCGGTTAATTCGTGATACCAAGTCAATAGGGGCTTTATTAATAGTATAGATATACAATTGATGAAAATAATAAGATGTGCATAATAAAATTAAAATGTATAAAATATTAAAATAAAACTTTTGTTGAGTGGTAAATTAAATTTTTAGTAATGCAATTAGTTCGGGTTTAAATCCTTCCATATACATTTTTTATTGGTCTTTTTAAATAAAAAAGTGTAAAGTAACATCGAATAATATAATTTATTTTAATTACAAATAGACATTTCCGTAATTTTCCTAACTGCATTGGTGACCCAATTGAGGGTGACACCAACTTAGTCAAGAGCTTAAATAATAGTATGTATAAATATACAATTGATGGAACTAATAAAGTGTACATAATAAAATTAAAATGTATAAAAATATTAGAAAAATATTTTAATTGAGTGGTAAATTAAATGTTTTAATAATGTAATTGATTTGGGTTCAAATCTCATTATGTGCATATTTTTATTGAGTTTTTAAATGAAAATATTAAAATATCCTAAAATAATATTACTTAACTTAATTACGAAACGATATTTTTATAATTTCTTTAATCAAATTAGTGATCCATTTGAGAGTGATTAGTGATCCATTTGAGAGTGAACATAAATAATAGTATATATTTTATCTGTATTTTAAGATATTTTCTTTTAACTCGACGCATAATGTTTTTTTTTTTTTAACTTCAAATCTTTTCGACACTATTTAACATTTCTAAATTATTTTTATATATAATATCTCAATACCTTATTTTATCAATGTTTTAAAATTTAAGATTGAAATTATATGACACATAAAAATTATTAATAATTATATTAATATTAATATTATATAATAAACTATTACAATTTGAATTTAATAAAATATCAGATAATTTTATTACTTTCCTTAATTGATTGAAGTTTTAAGCTTACTTTAATTAATATTTTTATTAAATTAAATATTAAATACTTGTTATAAAATAAATAATAAAAAGAACAAAAATTAAAAGAAGAAGCAAAGGAATTCTGAATTTTATTGATCAATAGAGATATTTACAGCACTTCTCTAAAATTTATATTTATAGGCATAATAAATATAAATGAAATAAAATTCTACTTCTAATGAATATTAGAGCCGTAAAATATATCAAACTTATATTGACGAACATCCACTTAATAATAAAATATTCATAACACTCCTCATTGGGTGTCCATTGGTAGATATTGTGCTTCGTCAAAACCTTACTAAGACAAAAATCATGTGGGAAAAAAATTCCTAGTGAAGGAAAAGAGTACACATATATATAATACACATAATATGTTGCATCGTTAAAAACCTTAAAACCTAGTGGGACAAAACATCAATTAAGGGAAAAAGTTTACAACACATATTTACTCCTCTTCATGACAACATCACGTAATATCTCATATTATATGTATTGAATCTTGAATATTAGCTTTTCAAATAATCACTTCAACAGATTTGCTAAATGTTTATATCATCATTCTTCTGAGAGTCGTGAGTGAGGAAGAATTTTTTTAAGAAATATATTTTGATCTCTTCAGGAGTTCCAACAATAATCATAACAAATTTTGATCATGATCCTTTTATAAAAATACATATAAGTATTTTGGATCATTTTATAATCTTCTTTAAACTACTATTTACTGAGTCTAATTTACCACATATGTTCAAAACATTTCAATTCATATAAATGTTTATGTAAACATATTGAACAATTTCCCGAGAATTTCTATATGCTTCTAGTATTCTAAATCCTTCGAGTATTTTAATATAAACTTCCACTATCTAATGATTCGAATAAAAGTTTATATCAACAAATATTAGATGCAAGTCAAATTTTCATGAACTGCCAGACTAAAAGATATCTAAAGGTTATTTCATCCACCTCAAAACAATATTATATCTATTCATAATCAATGCTAGGCCTCAGTGACAAACTTTATTTTTCTTTTTTCATTTCACAAAACTACACCTTTGTACCCTCATTAGCTTTATACCTTTAGATGTTTGGACGACTAGTCCAAAAACTTCCCAAATTTAATTGTAACACCCTATACCTAACCCGATCGCTAGGTCCAGGTACTAGATGATACAATGACTCAAATAAATTAACGATATTTATGATTCAACCTAAAAAAATAATACATGCCTAAAAACTTAAATTTAAAAATCTAATCATTATAAAAATCATACAGAACCAGTGATAAGTTCTTACAACTTTGGTACCAAAATCTAATTACAAATTTTTAGTTAAGACCAACATCTAATTTCGTGTACATAAAGAAAAATTGGACCAAGACGGGATGAGTGTATACTCAATTTCAATTCAAGGCTTCACAATAAGGTTCAACAAGAAAAGTTGATTTTAGGCTCAATTTCGAGTACTAGGGTACGTAAAATAAGTTTAATTCTTTTCGAAACTAGTTTAACCAAACAATGCCTTAGGTCATACTTAGACATCTCAAAAATCATGGATCCAATCATGAAAATTTACGAGTATACAAAAACTTACAATTCAAAAAAATATATATGCCTCTCTGTATAGAAATTTATCATATGGTATACCTAATCACCACTAACATATTACATGTTGTAATAAAATGAACTAACTAGTTTAACTCTAAACCCTAGAATTATCCTACTATCATACCAAATTTACATGTATAAAGAAATACAATTTCTATCATTATATTACTAACCAATCACTTGCATCAATGGAAACTCAAAAACCATGCAATAAAAATTTAAAAATTTTGACCACACAAAGAAAAATAACAGCAATAACAAATAAAACAGAAACAAGTGAAAAATAATCATAAAAATTCTATTCATACCCCAACACACACTTTAAATTTTACATTGTCCTTAATGTGCCCCAATCTAAAGACAAGAGTTTAGGACTTCCCTTTTCATCTTGTAGTTGCTGTGAGATTTGGTAGAGGTGTCCTCCTCTTGTCATGTAGCTCAAAAATGTTATGCATCGTCATGTGGGTGAACTACATAGAAGAAACAACTTTTTTACATGAAATTATCAAGTTCCACTCTCCTACAGTTTCATTTTCGTGATCTACTACCCTGTCTTCTTCGTTGACTATTACCTTACATTCTAAGTATTGATTTTCACCAAGTTTATCTACAGTTCCCCCAAAGTACTGCTTTACTCTTTTTCCATTAACAAGGAATTCATCTTTGGTTATCAATTCTACTGATCCATTGGTGAGTGCATAGTGGACTATATAAGGACCCGTTCATCTTGATCGCAACTTCCTCGAAAAAAAATTCAACATGGAAATTTTTTTCCTCTTTATCATAGCGTCATGGTGTACCTTACTCTTCTCATTGTATACCTTAGCATTTTCATAAGCTAAGAATCAAAATTCCTCTAAATCATAAAGTTAGAATAGTCTCACTTCTTTAGCCAACGTGGGATCTAAATTCAACTATATTATAGCCCAATACGCCCCATTTTCCAGCTCTATTTGTAGATGGAAAATTTTTCCATAAACTAATCAGTAAGGAGACATACCCAATGGAGTTTTATAAGCTATCCTATACGCCAATAATGCATCATCTAACCTTACTGCCCATTCTTTCTTGGTCAAATTCACAGTCTTTTCCAAGATTTGTTTTACTTCTCAATTAAAGACTTATGCTTGACTGCTAGTGTAACACCCCTCACCCATATTCAATGCCGGAATAGGGTTACGGGGCATTATCAGACTTACAATACATATAAACATACTTTTTATCATACATTTAATCATTTCATACAATCATCATACAAATTCAATCAATTTATCCCTTATACGAGCCTAAGAGGCCCTAAACATGCTTTGGGAACAGTTCGGGACTAAATCGATAACTTATGAAATTTTCACGAAACTTTGAAATTTTTTCTCAAAACAGGGGACACACGCCCGTGTGACCAGGCTGTGTGTCTCACACGGCCACCAGACACGCCCGTGTCACAGGCCGTGTGGACATTTGAAATGGGAGCACATGGTCGTGTCCCAGCCCATGTCCGACCCCGTGTAACTCTCTGACTTGGATCACATAGCCAACACACACGCCCGTGTGACTAGCCCGTGTGCCCTAAAAATGGCCATACACGCCTGTGCACAGGCCATGTACTAGGCCATGTCAAACCTGTAGGGTATACTGACTTATGCCACACGGCCAAGTCACACACCCGTGTGTGAGGCCCTGTGGAGCATACTGACTTGTTTTGAAATTCAACACCAGGGGGCACACGGCCGTGTAACATAACCGTGTGTCACACACGGCTAAGACACACGCCCATGTCTTTGCCCGTATGGATAAAAATAGGCTATTTACCAAGCCATTTTGCCACCCATTTTGCACATACCTAAACAAGCTCAAATGGTACCATTTCAAAATACAAATATGCAACTAAATACCATCAACCAAAGTTCAAATCATACCATTTCCTTTACCATCAATACACATCACTAATACACCACAATTTTCCATCTAATTTCATACCTAATTCACATATACTATTCATTTAACTAAACCATTCCAAACATGCATTATCCATTCAACTTCAATCACTTAATAAAGGTCAATTACCAAACTCAAAATAATACCATTTGCCCATTTATAAACATCATCAAATTCATATATCACGTACATCATTTGTAACATTTCACTCTTAATCATATAAACAATAATTCATTCAATAACAGTAACTCATCTGTATTAACAGTACTTCATCCATATAAACAACAATTCATCCGTATAAACACATAGCTTTTTCACATAACCAATAACAGAATTTATTCCCTTTGAACCTATTAGAATATCGAGGGATACTCGGGTGATATACATTAAGTGTATAAATCAGTAATCCGTCAATTCATTATCATTTCCACTCTTTCGAGATATGATCAGTAAGCTCCTCCTGAGCTGATGGACAGTAAGCTCTATTGAGCTGAAACGGTAAGCTCTGTCGAGCTGAAAACAGTAAGCTCTTATGAGCTAATATATCAGTAAGCTCATATGAGCTATGGTGAGTCCGCAACACATGCAGGATCTCGTCCAAAACGGTAACCCTAGTGACATGTCACTCGTATCCTATGACTTTCTACGGTTCAAACGGGACTCGATATTCAATAATTCTCATCAATTAGGAATTCGAACTCAGTAATACCATTACTCAATTATACTTTCATTTCAAATAATTTACAAGTATTTAAAAATTCGATTCTAATTATACGAACTTACCTCGAGTTACTCGGATGGAAATTATCGACTATTCGTCCACTTTTCCTTTTCCCCTATCTAATCCTGATCTCGGCTTATCTTGATCTATATGTTATCAAATTTAGCACATTCAACATTCGGTCTATTCAATTTAGCCTATAATTTATAATTTGGAAAATTTACACATTTGCCCCTAATGTTTCACATTTTCACAATTTAGTCCTTATCACATAAAATTGCAAATTCATGCAATTTAGTACAAACCCATGCTTAGCCAAATTTAATACATGTTACTAGCAGCCCATATTTTCAATTTATTCACACTTTTAACCACCACATTTCACATTTTCTCAATTTAATCCCTTTTTGACATTTTTGTCAAAAATCACTTTACAAAAGCTATTAATCTAACATTAAACCTTCCAAATCTATCATAAATCATCAAATTACTCAAGCATTAAAAAATGGTAACATGATAAATCTTTAATAGTTTCAAAATTTAGGGTACGGGCTAGCTAGAATACGAAGCAACGATCTCAAAAACATAGAAATCATTAAAAACGGGACAAAAATCATACCTTAATCGAGCATCAAAGTCATAACTGAATGAAACCCTAAAAATTAGCTTTTCTTCTCTTAATATTTGGCCAAGGAGGATGAAGCATAAACTAAATGGCCTTTTTGTTTTATGAATTATCATTTAAATTATTTAATTACAAAATTAACCTTTATTAATTATCACAAAAATCACTTATTACTAGTCCATAATTGTCCACTCATCTTTCAAATGGTTTAATTACCACTTAAGGCCACCATATTTAAAAACCAAAGCTATTTGACACCTTTAGCTAATAGAACAACACTTTTGCATTTTACGCGATTTAGTCATTTTTCTCAAATTGAGCAATTAAACAATAACATTTCTTAAAGAAATTTTCACACCAACATGATATCATACTGTAAAAATTAAAATAATAATAAAATAATTATTTCGAATTCGAATTTGTGGTCCCGAAACTACTGTTCTGATTTGACCAAAAACGGGCTGTTACAGCTAGCTTGTGGGTGATATGCAATGCTAATCCGATATCTAACGCTATACTTTTCCAAAGAATATTCCAATTGTTTACTACAAAAATGGGATCCTTCATCACTTATGAGAGCTCTAGGTGTCCCAAATCTCGAGAAAACTTTCTGCCTTAAAAATCGAACCACATATTTAGTGTCATTTGTTGGTAATGCAACAACTTCCACCCATTTTGACACATAATCAACTGCTAGAAATATGTATTGGTTTCTGAACGAGTTTGAAAATGTCCCCATAAAATATATGCCCCGTACATCAAAACTTGACCTCGAACACTCCTGTCTGCGACATTTTGTCATGTTTTGAGATATCTCCTTTATGTTGACATCGATCACATTTTTGTGTAAACTCGTAAGCATCTCAGATTATAGTTGGCCAGTAAAATCCCGATTGTAGAAACTTCTACATTGTTCTTTTACCCCCAAAATGACCACCACAAGGTGAAGTATGGTATCCGATTAAAATATCATCTAATTTTCCTTTTTTTTTACCGTGCATCACCTAATTAATTGGTCTATACATTTTCGAAAAGCATACAGTTTTTCCAAAATGTAATCTCACGAATCATGCAGAATTTTAATCTTTTGCTGCAACGAAGCATTTGTAGGAAAAGCTCTTTGTACGAGTAATTGATGATATCTGCACACCACGTCATCCGCTGCTTTTTAGGTATTACTTGATGATGCTCATCTATAAATTTCTTGTTAATCACCCTACCTTTTCCTTCTTCAATATCTACTTCCAACTTGGATACGTCATCCGCGACTTGATTTTCAATCCCCTTTTGGTCCAAGATCCAAAGATCGAACTCTTGAAGAAGCAATAGCCATCTCATTAATTTGGCTTTATTTCCTCTCTTATTCATAACATATTTCAATGTTGAATAGTCAATATAAACATACATTCGGTTTGCCATCATATAAGGCCAAAATTTTCCACATACGAATACTACTGCCAACATCTCTTTCTCGATAGTTGTGTAGTTACATTGTCTTGAATTCAACATTTTGCTTGCGTGGTGAATGGCATGAAAAATTATGTCCTTCTCCTGTCCCAATATTTCCCCAACAACATAATCACTAGCATCGCACATGATCACAAAAGATTTCGTCCAATCTTGGCTTGTTATGATCAGAGTTGTCACTAACATATTTTTTAGCACCTTGAAGACTTGAGCACATTCTTCATCAAATACAAATGGTGTGTCTTTCTGCAAGAGTTGATTCAATAGTTTTTAAATTTAGGAAAAGTCCTTAATAAATCGCCTGTAGAATCTTGCATGTCCAAGAAAATTTCTAATCCCATGGGCTAAAGTTGGAGGTGGTAGTTTTTTTATGACATCAAACTTAGCCCTATCCACTTCCAACCCTTTTTTTTGAAATACAATATCCCAAAACAACCCCCTCGTTTAACATGAAGTGGCATTTCTCCTAATTAAGAACAAAATTTTTATCTTCACACCTCTCCAACACCCGTTCTAAATTAGTTAGGCATTCAATAAATGAATCTTCGTACAAAGAAAAATCATCCATGAAGAAGTCCAATCCATCTTCTATCATATTCAAAAAAATTGATGTCATGCAACACATAAAAGTGGCTGGCGCATTGCATAAACCAATTGGCATTCGCCGGAACGCATAAGTCCTGAATGGGTAGGTGAACGTCGTCTTCTCTTGATCATCAGGATGGATTGGGATTTGATGGTCTTGAATAACCATCAAGGAAGAAATCATATTCCTTTCCTGCTAGTCTATCCAACAATTGATCAATGAAGGGTAACAGAACGTGATATTTTCTTGTGGCATCATTGAGTTTTCTATAATCGATACAAACATGCCATCTTGTCACTGTCCGAGTTTGAATTAGTTCATTCTTCTCATTCATAACCACAATAAACCCTCCTTTTTTCTGAACGAACTACGTTGGACTAACCCATTTGTTATCAAAGATCGCATAAACTATCCCAACATCCAACCATTTCAGCAATTCCTTCTTCACCATTTCATTCATCACAGGATTCAACCGCCTTTGAGCATCAACTATCAATTTCTTACCTTCCTCTAGCCAAATTTTATGTTGCAAAAAGGTTGGACTTATTCCCTTGATGTCGAAAATTGTCCACCCAATTGTCTTCTTATGCTTCTTCGAAATGTTTAATAAGGCCAATTCTCGTTCTATAGACAAATGAGCTGCAATAATTACCGGTAATGTATTATTCTCTCCCCAAATATTTATACTTTAAGTTCTCAGGAAGTGGTTTCAATTCCAAAGTTTGGGGTTTTACTATAAACGAAATCATCTTTTCAGATGCATCTTCCAGTGGGCCTCACGGTTCCCTACAGTGTCTCCACCAATTCAATTGATATGCTCGTTCTTGCTCATCTTCAATGTTTTCCTCATCTAGCTTGATGTCCATCCTGTCATCGTCATTAGATGTTACCCTCTTCGTTTCAAGACTTGCAATTGGTTGGCAACAACACAATCCATGAAACTTGCGATTGGTAATCTAAAATAAAACACGAGCAAAAATAAAATAAAAGAACAGAAAGATAAATTAAAAATTGATTACATAGAAAACTGTAGAAAAAGAAAAGAAAAAAGTTGAGAAACCCTAAAAATCTATCTAAAACTATGAACTAAGCATAAATCAAGCTCTCTAATCTGATGTTGAAATGTTATAGTTATAGTCTGAATGTATTTTGACCGATTTAAGTAAACTAAACCCTTAATTACAAGCTAATTTTGATTGTATAGATAGAAACACCCTTGTAGATTTTGGGTTTGTCGAGTGTCGATGTCGCAACTATAACACCCCTAACCTGTCTCTGTCGTTGGATTAGGGTTACAGAGTATTACGACACATATGGAAACCATTAACATCATTAACAATTCATTTATTAAATTAAATAACCAATATTCAAATCTAAATATCATTCATAGCATAAATACATTTACGGGCCTTAAATCGAGCTTATGGGGCCTTAAAAATAGTTTGCAAACAATCAGGGACTAATTTGAAACAAAATAAAAAATTATAGAAAATTTTGAAAATTTTGAAAATAGGAGTCACATGGCCGTGTGAAAGCGACCAACCCGTGTGGCCTCAAACATGGTCGTGTGGCTACCCCACACGCCCGTGTTGCCAGGCCATGTAATAGGTTGATACCGTGTGAAAAATCCTGCACCTAAAATCAATAAGTCACATGGCCGTGTGAAAGTGATCAGCCCGTGTGGCCTCAAATATGGCCGTGTGGCTACCCTACACGCTCGTGTTGCCAGGCCATGTAACAGGTTGATGTCGTGTGAAAAATCCTGCACCTAAAATCAATAAGACACACGGCCGTGTGCGGAAGCCTCGTGTGCACATGATCGTGTGACAGCCCGTGTCCCAAGCCATGTGCACCTAAAATGACATCTAAAACAACCCAAAACATTACCCATTTCTTAAGTGCCAAGCCAAACTAAAACCAAACATTTATATACCTTCAAAACACATTCAAACAAGCTTAAAACATACAAAACATACAATCTAAGTGCCTAACCAATGTGCCCTCATTGACACCACAATTCAATTATCAAACCAAAATCATATTTCTTACCAAACTTATTTGTATTCAAAGTTCACAGGTCCATACATTAAACACATGCCAAGCTTACCATTTCATCTAATCCATTCACATTCAATCTTACCATATTTTAAACACTTCTATGAGACTTATACCAAATGGCCAAAACAAATTTACAATAACATATACATACCAAAGCCAAAGGCACATATACAAGCAAGTTCAAACAACTTTACACCAAGTTAAGATGTAACACGTGGAATAAGTATCCAAACATATACAAACACACATATTACATGCCATATAACCCAAAAGTAAACATATCAAAAACTACCAAACGATATTTAGATAGTGTGATCTTCAAGTTGGTCTGATCGCTCGACTCCACAAAACATTATCTACAAGGAATAGGAAAAATGACACAAGTAAGCTTCAATAGAGCTTAGTAAGTTCAACGGTTGAAACAATAAAACTTACCATATAAACATATTAATCATACAATAACAGTTAATAAACGATAATCCTGTCAAACAAAATCATTCAACAGGAGCCTTTATGTTTATACACATATTGTATAATTTGTTCAATTATATTAGACTATTAAATATCAACTCACATTATACATTCAGAAGATCATGTAAGCATTTATAAAATTTAATACCAAATCATATAATCATTGAAAACCTACCCGATGAATGATATAAATGAATTCGAATATGCAGTTAACCATCTAGAGCACACCAGAACGCTCAAATGAGCCAAGTCACTCAAGAACACACCTGGGCACCAAGTGCCAAGCCCGTAGGCCTTACATCTGCCTCCAGTAACACACCAGAATCACTGCAAATATAACACGATAGTGCAAAATAAATGTTGGACTTCGGTATATCCAGTGGACAGTAACAAGTCAATAATCACCATCTCATCACAAGTCAAACTCGTATCACGCGCAATAAAAACCTATTGGCATGCTAATTGTATCCTATCCTACGTTCATCCAACTCAACATATCATCGAATTAATAACGTTCAAATCAAATACTTTCTCGACTCACATCAATTTATTTCAATTCAATTTTACTTAAAATATTCAAAAACCACAATTCACAATCAATATAACATTTCAATTTATACTAAACTAAATCGTATGAACTGACCAGAGCTAAACTGTAGAGTTAGTCAAAGTTCAAAGACTAATTAGCAACTTTCCCTTTTCCTTGTTTGTCTACTGGTTTTTGATCTATAAAGTAGTTTATTTCAATTATTAGCTTCAATTTCATATAATATTCAATTTAGTACATATTTCTTCCAATTTACCATTTTTTACAATTGCCTCAAACTTTTACACTTTAATCAATTTAGTCACTAATATTAAAATGAACCTATTTTCACAATTACTTCATATACTCGATTTTTGTTGAACTTTTAACCATATATAAGCAACCCTTAAATTATGAAATCTTTCAATAAAATCCTTCCAGTTTTCACATTTTATCTATTTAGTCCATAAATTAAAAACTATTCAAATTTACTTTACAAAATAGTTCAAATTCATCATTAAGATTCAAGCTCAAGCATAAGCATTAAGAAAGCTTCAAAAACAACAATGGTGAATTTTATAAACTTTGACAACTTCACAAGTTAGTCCCTAAACTAGCTAGATATCATTACAACGATTTCAAAAACGTAAAATTCATGAAAACGGACCTAGAAAACACTTACATGCAAGCATGAACTCAAAGCCAAAGCTCCCAAGTCCTAAAATGGTGGTTTGGCCAACACAAAAAGAAAAATGGAGAAGATGAACTCCATTCATTTTGTTATTGTTATTTTATTACTTAATTTTGATTTAATATAACATTTAAAATTATAAATTAAAATATCACTCATATCACCGCCTACTGTCTTCAATTATGGCAAATTTGACATAATAAACCCTCTCATTTTACTAACTACTACAATTTGGCACTTAAGTAGTAATAGAAATTGACTTTTTCATTTTTACGATTAGTCTTTTTTCTTTAATTGACTAAAATATGTCAAAATTTCTAAACCAAATTTTAATAAGGGGCTAATAACTTCATAAATATTAAATAATTAATATCTATGGACTGACACGTCAAAATTGTGGTCTCAAAACCACTGTATCCGACACCATTGGAAAACGGGTTGTTACAGCGACATTCTAGGTCCAATGTCGCAACTTTGCAAGCAGTTTACTGGATCCTCTTAGACTAGGTTGAATGTCGTGACTTTGCTTCTCAATGTTGTGAATTTTCTGTACTTTGGGATCAATTTCCATCTTTAGGTTACTGTCTCAAATGTTGCAACTTTGCGAATTGAATGTCACAGCATTGGTCCTCTAATGTTGCGAATTTGGTACCAATGTGCTTGCCTTGTAGATGTTGGTTAAAAATTTGTCTAAGTATTGGGACAGCTTTAATGTCGTGACTTTCATGTCTAAATGTTGCGACATTCTGTCCAGTCCACTAGCTCCTTAGCTTTAGTTGTTTCTTGCCCACTTAATTAACTTGTCAGAGCAACCTCAGGCTCGAATCGGCCTAATTAGTCACAAAACATCATCAAAAGCTCATTTTATTCAATTGAAAGTAAATACTAAGTAATTATTAAAACTAAAGTAAATAACATAAGAATACTTGAGTATAAGCTCCTTAAGTGATGAAAAGAACCTAATTTGCCATAATAAATTATGGCAAATCAATATTATTTTTTCCCATGGTAACCATTACACCTTCTTTCATGAAAATTCAATTACTAATAAAAGTAATTAAATCATTTACCACTAAGATAAATGATATGTGGTCATGTTACTTTTCATCTATCATGTAATGTCGATGAGAGGATATCATTTACCATTTAATTGGGCTATGAATTCCACTGTTGTGGAATGATGCTACGTACTGCAGAAGTCATATACCCAACGCACCAACTTTTGGTTCCTTATCTATTTGAACTTGGGCTTCCATTTACATCAAAGTATACGAGTACACTGTAACAGCCCGTTTTCAGTGAAATCGGAACAGTGGTTTCGGGACCACAAATTCGAATCAGAAAGAAAATTTATTTTAATATCATTGCATGGTCTGCATCATGTTAGGAAGGACGTATGAAAATTTTGATAAGAAAATTTTACTGATTTTATGTTTAATTAGGAGGAAAGGACCAAATTGTATAAAGTGCAAAGTTTGAATTCTAGTAGCTAGAAGGATTAAATAGCCATGGAATTCAAAATTTGAGGTCATTATATGGTAATTAGACCATTAAGAAAAGTTAGTAGATATTTATGATGATTCATCCATGGAAATTTAAGAAAAGAAAAGGACTAAGTTGGAAAGTTGAAAAATTAAAGATGATAATTAAATTAAAAGACAAAAATATCATATTATTATCATCTTCTTCCCCAAATTTCTATGGAAACCCTAGGAAAGAGAAAGAAAATCAAGCAAGCTGAATGGGCAAGTAATCTTATCTCGTTTTTAGTAATTTTTATATTTTCGAGATCAGAATAACCTAATCTAGCTATTTTGGGGATTAATTTGCAAATTTATTAAAGTATTAAAGTTTTTCCATGAATGAATATGCTGAAATTTTAAAATTTATGGTAGAAAATGAAAGGTTGTTGATAGATAAATAACTTTTGTAAAGTGAATTTTGATGAAATTGTGATTTAGGGACTAAATTGTAAATATGTAAAATTCATGGAAAATTTTTGAATTTTATGAATTTCATGGGCTGTAAATGTTATATGAAAAATTCAGTTAGACTTGAAATAAGGATTAAATTGCACAAATTTCATTTTCCGAGCCTAAGGACGAAATTAGAATTAATTAAAAGTATAAGGGCAAAATGGTATTTTTGCCTAAGATGTGAATTGAGTTGAATTGAATATGAATTGCATTAAATTGAGTTAAATTTACTCGTATAGATCCGAATAAACCTAGTACGGAGTTGGATCGAGGAAAACAAAAAGTATCGGATTAGTAGATTCTCGTATACAAACAAGTGTCAAGGTAAGTTCGTGTAACTAAATTGTGTATATTTATATGCTTGAATTAAATGTTATGTATGTGAATTGTATAAATGCCAAATATATGAAATTGGTTACATATCCGATAATACCCGATAAACGTTAAGTCCCGTTTGAATAAATGAAATTCAATGGATACAGGATTTCCCGATTGGTTGTGGTCTTGCATATGTTGCTCTTATGAGCATCTTGTTATAAGCCCTCTCGAGCTTCCCGTTACATGGTTCCTGCGAGCATCCCGATCGGCATTGATGCTGCATGTGTTGCAGTCATACCGCAGCTCTTTGTGAGTGTCCTGTTATATTAACGGTATGGATCCTGCATATAATACGGACATACCGCAGCTCTTTGTGAGCATCCCGATATAGGCTCTTTGTGAGCTTCCTGATATGGCTCGCTTGAACTTCTTGTTATATGGCTATTCGGAGCTTCCTAATAATAACTCTTCGGAGTTATCCTTGTAACACCCCTAAACCGTAACCATCGCCGGAATAGGGTTAAGAGGCATTACCGGACATATCGGAACTTTTACGATCATTTCTCAAACATAAAATACACCATTATCATATCATAGCATATCATATACATAGAGTCCCTTTAAAAGGTCTACGAGACCTTAAACATGCATAGGAAAGGGGTCGGGACTAAACCGAGCACATATAAAATTTTTCAAAAAAGTAAACATTTTTCAAAGTTACAGAGGTCACACGCCCGTATGGGTAGGCCGTGTGCCTCACACGGAATTAGACATACCCGTGTGTCTAGGCCGTGGCAAAACAGGGCATACATACTGACTTGTCCACACAGCCACAAGACACGCCCATGTGCCAGGCCGTGTGAAATTTAGGGAGGCTACTGACTTGTTCACACGGCCAGTCACATGCTCGTGTGTCCAGCCCGTGTGACATCCTGACTTGCTTCGAATTACAACCTTAAGGGACACGGTCGAGAAACACGCCCGTGTGCTCAACTGTGTGGGCAAATATAGGCCATTTGCAAGGCCAATTTGCCACCCAAACTTTGGGTCAAACCTATAAGCATCCAACAAACCTCAATTCATATTCCAAAGGCAACCAAAACATACCAAAACATGCACAACTTAACTCTTAACAACATCATTCATTTTCATATACCAACCTTATTCAAACATACCAATTCAAAACATAAGTTCTACATCAAATCATATGACTAATACTTCATTTAAAACCATTTCAATTCATAGCAATTTGTCATCATTTAAATATCCAAAATCAACCATGAACTCACCTATATATGTACCATTTCATTTAACCATTTATGAGCACATTATAACATACCAATTTATGCATCAATAAGCATGAACAAAAACTCATTCATAAACACATTCAGTAACAAGCCATATCACATGGCTATTTTTACACATCTCAAAACATATTCTAATACTTCTAGCCTATACATGCCATACTTAAATATGTACACATTCAAAAGGTACCAAAATATAGTTCGATAGTGTGGTGATAATCCTCGACGATCCCCGAGCTTTTCGTAGCCTTTATAATCTATAAAAAAAATGAAAAAATACACACACAAAGTAAGCTTTCATAGCTTAGTAAGTCATAAGCAAATAATGCACAAATAAACATTTGCATTTAATCAATTAGCCAAATCAAACAAACTTAACCAAATGTACATTTAGTATGCTTGCAAACTCAAATATTATCACATTTACAATAGTAATATAACATTAATGTTCAAATGAAGATATACTCATAAGCACATATAAATTTCTCCTATACCATGTCTAATTCATATATTCATCACTAACATATATACTTACTTTTCTTTCATATACATATAACATAGCACATACCTGAATCTTATAGTTCGTTTTCACATTTGATCTCTTCTCGATAATGCCCGATGAACCATTCGGAATTAATAAGGATACTCGAATAATCGAAAATCTCGTACAATGCCAACGTCCCAGACGTGGTCTTACATGTAATCACATACCGATGCCACTGTCCCAGACAGGGTCTTACACGAAACAAATACGATGCCAATGTCCCAGACATGGTCTTACACGTAAACACAAATCGATGCCAATGTCCCAGACGTGGTCTTACACGAAATCACATATCGGAATCCTTTGTCATGACATATGTATCATAACTATTCCTAAGGTTCGTACGGGGCTTTCGGACGTCGTAACTCGATCATTTCAGGCTCATAAATATTGCTCCAATACTCAATTCATTTCAGTAAATTATATACACAAGTAATAATTCAATTCGACACTATCAAAATGAATACAGTAGATTTATTCGACATTTATTTACTTATGAACTTACCTCGGATAACGACAGATGAAATCAACTACTCGACCACTTTCGACTTCCCCCGATCTAATTCCGTTTTATTTTGTTCTTGATCTATATAAATTTAAATTTGGCTATTTAATAACACATTTCATTCAATTCAAACCACAGACACATAATTAGGGCATTTTGCACTTTAGCCCTTAAAATTCATATTTTTGACATTTTAGTCCCTATTTCATAAAATCACAAAATACACAAAATTTCATATTTCCCATGCTTGGCCGAATATTCATATAGTTCATATAAGTCCACACATTTCATTTATTTCACATTTTAGTCCCTCAATTTATTATTTTCACAATTTAGCCCATATTACTCAAATTCATCAAAAATCCAAAGACAAAACATATTAATCCATCACATATCTTTTATTTTCCATCTTCAAACAAAAAAAACCACAAGCTTTCAACAATGGCAAAACACAAAATCATCATCAAATTCAAAAATTAAGACATAGGCTAGCTAGTACTCGAAGCAACAATCACAAAAATGTAGAAATTATCAAAAACCGAGCAAAGAACATACCTTAATCTAGCTATGCAAATGCCGAACTTAATGAAGCTTCAATGGCTATCTCTTTTCTCTAATTTTGGTGATGGATGATGATAATGGAAGATATTTTTATGTTTTATTTTATTTAACATAACTTATTATCAAATTTACATAATTAACCTTGGTTAAAACATTATAAAATCACATATTTTAAGTCCATTACCGTCCACTAACCTTAATAGTGGCCTAATTTCATTTTAAGGACTTTACAATTAATAAATCATAGCAATTAAGCACTTTAACACATAGCATGTTACTTTTGCATTTTATGCAATTTAGTCCTTTCATCAAATTAAACACACAAACGATCAAATTAAATTACAGAAATTTCACACATGTCAATTCACATACTATAAAGACAGAAAATAATATTAAAATATTTTTCTGACTCGAATTTGTGGTCCCGAAACTACTATTTCGACTAGGGTCTAAACCGGACTGTTACAATTCTCCCCCCTTAGGGATTTTTGTCCCCAAAAATCTTACCGGCAAATAGGTTTGAGTACGTTCTCTCATAACATCCTCGGGCTCCCAAGTAGCTTCTTCAACCCCGTCTTGATGCCATAAGACTTTTACTAAAGAAATTTTCTTATTTCTCAATTCTTTTATCTCGCGATCTAAAATCTGGATAGATTCTTCCTCGTATGTCATATCGGATCGAATCTCAATCTCAGACGGAGAAATTACATGCGATGGGTCAGATCGATATCGTCGAAGCATCGAAACATGAAATACATTATGGATATTTTCCAACTCAGGTGGTAACAACAGTCTGTAAGCAACCGGCCCAGTACGTTCAATAATCTCATATGGTCCAATGAATCTCGGACTCAATTTGCCTTTACGACCGAATCGAAGTATTTTCTTCCATGGTGAGACTTTCAAAAACACTTTGTCCCCGATCTGAAACTCAATATCTTTTCGTTTCAAATTTGCATACAATTTCTGACGATCTGACGCGGCTTTTAAACTATCACGAATCACTTTCACTTTTTGTTCAGTTTCTTTGATCAAATCGACCCCGTGTATCTTATTCTCTTTGAGCTCAGTCCAATACAAAGGTGTTCAACATTTACGACCATACAAAGCCTCGTAAGGTGCCATTTTGATACTCGATTGAAAGCTATTATTATACGCAAATTCAATCAGTGGCAAGTATCTTTCCCACGTACCTTCAAACTCAAAAATGCAACATCTCAACATATCCTCGAGTATCTGAATAATTTGTTCAGACTGACCATCTATTTACGGATGAAAAGCAGTGTTAAAGTATAGTTTCGTACCTAATGCATCTTGTAGTTTCTTCCAAAACCGCGATGTGAACCTCGAATCTCTATCCGAAAATATAGAAATTGGTACTCCGTGTAATCTCACAATCTGAGAAATGTACAACTCAACAAGCTTTTCAAGTGAATAATCTGTGCGAACCGGAACAAAATGAGTCGATTTAGTCAATCTATCCACAATAACCCAGATTGCATCTTTCTTACTCGATGATAAAGGCAAACCTGATACAAAATCCATCGTGAATCTGTCTCATTTCAACTTGGGTATCATAATCGGTTGAAGTAATCCAGACGGAACCTAATGCTCAGCTTTAACTTGCTAACATATCAAACATCTCGAAACAAATCAGAAATGTCCTGTTTCATACCATGCCACCAGTAAAGCTATTTTAAATCATTATACATTTTTGTACTACCCGGATGAACAGATAATCAACTATTATGAGCTTCATTCAAGATCATCTGAATCAACTCTGAATTTCTCGGAACACACACTCGATCTTTGAACCTAAAAAAACCTTCGGTATCAACTCGGAACTCTGAATCAGTATTTGCATCACATTGAGCCCGTTTTGCTATCAATTGGTTATCAACTTTCTGAGCCTCACAAATCTGCCGAATAAATAACGTTTTCGCTTTTAACTTAGCTACTAATGAACCATCATCAGATAGGGCCAACTGAGTATTCATCGCGCGTAAGGCAAACAACGATTTCTGACTCAAAGCATCAGCAACAACATTAGCCTTTCCCTGATGGTAGTCAATCAAAAGCTCATAATCTTTTAACAACTCCAACCATCTTCGCTGTCATAGGTTCAAATCTTTCTGAGTCATCAAATATTTTAAGCTTTTATGATCGAAATAAATGTGACATTTCTCACCAAACAGATAGTGGCGCCAAATTTTCAACGCAAACACAATAGCTGCCAATTCTAAATCGTGTGTAGGATAGTTCTTTTCGTGTGGATTTAACTGTCTTGAGGCATAAGCTATAACTTTGCCTTCCTGCATCAAAACACAACCCAAACAATTCAAAGATGCATCACTATAGATAATAAATTCTTTACCCGATTCTGGCTGAACTAACACTGGAGCTTTGGTCAACAAAGCTTTCAACCGATCGAAACTTTTCTAGCACTTTTCTGACCACTCAAACTTAACATCTTTCTGAAGTAGTCGCGTCATCGGGGTTGCAATCATAGAGAAACCTTTTACAAACCATCTATAGTAACCAGCTAGTCTCAGAAAACTTTGAACTTCAGATACATTTCTAGGAGGCTTCCAATCTAATATAGCCGAAATCTTGTTCGGATCAACTCGAATACCCGATGCTGATACAATATGTCCCAGAAAACTGACTTCTCGTAACCAGAACTCACATTTACTGAACTTCGCATATAACTTCTTATCACGCAAAGTCTGTAGCACTAATCTCAAATGTTCAGCATGTAACACCCCAAACCCGGCCTAGAAGTTAGGCCCGAATCTGGTGTGTCACATGGAAAAACTTGTTTGAGAATTACAGCCTCTTTGTTAAAACCCAAAACACAAGCAATTGTTAAGTACTTGAAAACGTAATTATCTTTAAAAACCTTTTTGTGGCGAAAGCATATTTGAAATAAACAATTTACAAAAATGTGATGTTTAGAAATAGAGCTGCAGAAGTATTTTGAAATAGTTGCGAAAACGTAGATAAAATACAAGTATTTTTGAGAGATCGTTTGATGAGTCGAAAATCGAGGTAGTGAGCTTTAAAACCGTGGCTTTTGAAAATATTGTTGATAATTCGAGAGAAAATTTTTGAGTTAAAATATTTGTAAAAGTTTGTTATAAAATCCATTTATTAATCAATTTTGGAAAACTATTATTTATGATTTTAAAAAAATCCCCGTTAAAACAAATTAAGCAATATAATAAGTACGACTAAACATAAAGCAATTTAAAACATATCCCAGAGGCCTTATTACAACTTAAACCAAAATAGCAAAATAATAAAATAAATCGAAATAGAAATTTAAAGTTCAATAACACCATTTATGAAGTATGGCCTCCACCGAGTCATCCATGGGCCCAAGTCCTCATTACGGAGCATTACCTACAAGGGTTAAGAAAAGGGGGTGAGTTACAAGAACTCAAGCAGAAACCCCTTACCGTCATCCACTGGGCCTGAAACCCATTTAGCAATATTTTGGGCCTAAGCCCACTTTCATAATAGAACATATATATATGAAGCAAATGTATGCAACCCAACCCATCCAACCAGTCTCTCCTGTGGGGATCAAGTCAACCCACCCCGCCAGCCTTCTCAATTTGCGTGCACAAGCTGCCATTTATAATAATTTTGTGGCTTAACCACCAGAGTATCATATACGGTAATATAATCGGCACACAGCCTTAATCACGATGGCACAAAGCAATCTTTAAATTGGCACATAGCCATTATCAGAATTTGTGGCAATGCCACCAGAATCATATACGGTAATATAATCGGCACACAGCCTTAATCACGATGGCACAAAGCCATATTTAAATTGGCACATAGCCCATATCAGAATTTGTAGCAATGCCACCGGTCTATACTTCTCTTCATTCAAGTTTCCCATCCCATGCAATATGTGATGATGCAATACACATAACAACATAAAATATCCACATGTATAACAACCATTAGTCTAGTAATTTAGTACGATGAATCGACCCATTATTGAGCTTTTTAATTCAGCCCACTAAGGCATTCTATCAATTCGGCCCATAGGGGCATTTCGGTAAATCGGTCAATAAGGACATTTTCGTAATTTGGCCCATAAGGGCATTTTCGTAATTCGGCCCTTTAGGGGCATTTTCGTAATTCGGTAATTTTACCCCCTAAGGGTAATTCGGTAATCTCGCAACCCAGGGGTATTTCGATAATTTACCCTCCAAGGGTATTTTGGTAATTCGGCAACCTAGACTTAACTACTAATGTGAGGCATAAAAATTGAAATTATCCATCTGCGTCATACTGACTATAACTCGAGTTAGGAAACTCAAAATTTAAATCCGTAAATTTTCCTTGAAACTAGACTCATATATCTTCTTACTACAATATTTCCAGAATTTTTGGCTTATCCGTTTAGTACAATTTATTCCTTAAAGTTTCCCTTGTTTCACTGACCAACGGTTCTGACCTCTCTTACCCGAAATTCAAATATCTCACTGTACGGTTTTCATATGTTGCTCCCACTTGTTTCTATTGAAAATAGGCTCACTAAGGAATCTATACATATAACTTATAACTCTTAATTCACCTTGTACAATTTTGAATGATTTTTCCAAGACAGAATAGGGAACCACGAAGTCAGTCAGAACCAGTCTCACTAAAATTAAAATATCACAGAATATAAAATTTCTCTTCCTCCTATGTTTCTTTCATATAAAAATAGACACAGTAATCTTTAATCCGATATCTTTTTCACTTTCTAACTCCCTTTATCATATTTTTCGTGATTTTTCAAAATAACATCACTGCTGCTGACCAAACTGTTTCATTGCAAAAATATGGTTACCACTACGAATATACGCACGCCCGAGTGGTCACGGATGCCGGTTTTCAGTTTTCTTCGGTATTTCGACCGAATCATAGAACATATCATACAAAAATTCAGAGAGGTATGAGATTACACACCATTTCAAACAGGTATTCGGAAGGGTACGGGATTACACACCTTGATTACGAGTTGTGCTTTCTACCGTTTCAACACCACGAATGTGATCTCCCTCAGTGCACCAAAATCGATCCTACCCTTTGGCTACTGAAATCCCGTCCTAACAATATTTGGTGAGCAAAGAGTCGTTAGCAATTATCCCACCTTTAACCAAAAAAAATCTTATAACAACATTTTTACCCCACTTGCTTGACGAGTCGACGATAACGATTTGGTTAATACAAATCACTTGTGCTCCTTCACCTTGTTGAAAGCCCTAAGTCCAACGATGGCCATATCACAGAAAAGAATGTAACTCAGACCCAACGAGAGAGAAAGAAGAACACTTTATTATTAAGGAAAAACTCGGATGAAACAAAGTTATTGACAAAGAGGGAACTACTTCTTACCGATTGTACTTATGGCTACGGATGAATCAAATGTGATAGATTCGGCCTTCCCACTATTGCGCTACAAAAATAACGATTGAGATATGAAGGGCACTCATTTTGTTAAGGAGAGAAAAAGAATGAAACAATTAAGGATTAGGGAAGAGAGAAAAGGTTAGGCTATGGAGAGGAATGAGTAGGAAGGAAATTGGAGAAGAAAAGAGAGGGCTTAAGAATTCGACAAGAAGAATTGAAAAGGAGATGACCCGAAATGCTCAAGGAAGAAGTACCCAAAACGTCACTCTCAAAAAGAAACCCGAAAGAACACTCAAAAGCAAAGAAATTTTTTGGTTTCCCCCCTCTCCCTAGCAAAACCGTATGTAACTCTTGCCACAAGGATGGATGTTGACCAACAATTTCTTTCCAAAACATTTTCCACACCTTAAGCCAACATGTTCCCTATTCCTTCCTTTTCTTTTGATTCCTTTCCTTACCTTCATCTTTTCCTTATTTCCTTAGCCACATTGCCAAAATTAAAAAGTCCACCTTGCCTTATATACCATCTTGGCTGACACTTAGGGAATAACACAAAAAAATAGTCAAAATTTTGCATCAAGGGGATTCGAACCTCTTCCCTCCATACTCTTCACTTAATGCCATAACCTCTTTGCCATATGCTCACTTATGCTAGCAAATTGAATACTTATTTTCATAAGTATTGATGCCACTTACTATTTCTCCTAAATAGGCTTAAACACCAAATTTTTACTAGGGCCCAATTCAACCCCGAGCCTTCATAGAACCCCGTAACTTTCCAAAATCACCTTCCTAATAAGTCCAACTTGAAATAATGTCGTTCTCAAATTCCCATAAATTTTAAAATGCTTCTACGCTCAAGGTCCAATGGGCCCAATAGGTCCAATTCTACTAGGCCCAATTTTGGGATGTTACAATTCTACCCCCTTAAAGAAATTTCGTCCTCGAAATTTCCAACCAACTACTAAACGCATCGCTCAAATCACACCACTATGCTTTCGCTGCGCACTCTGATCTTAATAACACCAATGTACTTTTAACATAATCTTGAATCCTTTTTCATGCAACCAAACATCTAACCACAAAAGCAAATAGTTATCTACCACTTATACCTAAAATTTTCAACATTCAATCATCATGTCCAACCGAAACATACCTGACTTGATGGTGATGAAAAAATCCCGAGCCTTATGCTCCTTAGACCCGCATCTCAAGCATGCTCCTGACCTCCTCCAGCATTCTCCCGGATGACGCCTTCTGCAATAATCGCAAGCCGAAAAGTTTGGACGTGCCTTAACACGCTTCACAGAACGAGACTGCGGCCCTAGAGAACCGCGATCTAATTTCTTCTTACCGTCCATGCGCCCAACTCGAAGTGTTCGACCAATTTCTCTAACCTCCTCCACAAGCTCCCTAACTAGCTGAGTCAACTCATCAATTCCAGCTCGGTCATAAGACTCCGTCTCAGCCACTGGCAATGCCAACACCTCCCTTTCGGAAACATGCCCCGATGCTGAAGATCTAGCCCTAGCACCTCGACCTTTACCACGTCCACGTCTACCGCGTCCACGTCTTCTAGCGTTCATGTTTGCTAAATCGATTTAATCTTATTACGAGTCTTATGAATCAATATAATTATTCAATGTTTATTAAACAATGTTTTATGGAGTATAGGAAGTAAAGTTGTTTTCGTAGTACGTATCTAAGGTCTCAATTTCTATAGTTTCAGCTCCTAAAGCTAAGAGTTCTAGAGTATTTCTACAGTCATACCACAATAATCATAAATTGAAAACATAAACTTACTTGACTTGGTGCCGGATACCCGTGGTGCCATACTTCCTTTAGAACATACATGTATAATTTAAAATTTTAAACGGCTTTGAAAACGTGTTTGAACCCAAACCACAGCCGAGTTTTGCAACCGGGCTCTGATACCATAAAATGTAACACCCAAAACTCAGCCTAGAAGTTAGGCCCGAATCTGGTGTGTCACATGGAAAAACTTGTTTGAGAATTACAGCCTCTTTGTTAAAACCCAAAACACAAGCAATTGTAACTACTTGAAAACGTAATTATCTTTAAAAACCTTTTTGGTGGCGAAAGCATATTTGAAATAAACAATTTACAAAAATGTGATGTTTAGAAATAGAGCTGCAGAAGTATTTTGAAATCGTTGCAGAAACGTAGATAAAATACAAGTATTTTTGAGAGATCATTTGATGAGTCGAAAATCGAGGTAGTGAGCTTTAAAATCGTGGCTTTTGAAAATTTTGTTGATAATTCGAGAGAAAATTTCCGAGATAAAATATTTGTAAAAGTTTGTTATAAAATCCATTTATTAATTAATTTTGGAAAACCATTATTTATGATTTTAAAAAAATCCCCGTTAAAACAATTCAAGCAATATAACAAGTACGACTAAACATAAAGCAATTTAAAACATATCCCAGAGGCCTTATTACAACTTAAACCAAAATAGCAAAATAATAAAATAAACCGAAATAGAAATTTAAAGTTCAATAACACCATTTCTGAAGTATGGCCTCCACCGAGTCATCCATGGGCCCAAGTCCTCATTGCGGAGCATTACCTACAAGGGTTAAGAAAAAGGGGGGATGAGTTACAAGAACTCAGTGTGAAACCCCTTACCATCATCCACTGGGCCTGAAACCCATTTAGCAATATTTTGGGCCTAAGACCACTTTCATAACAGAACATATATATATATGAAGCAAATGTATGCAACCCAACCCGTCCAACCAGTCTCTCCCCCGTACCACCCAGTCTCTCCTGTGGGGATCAAGTCAACCCACCCCGCCAGTCCCTCCAATTTGCAGACAAGCTGCCATTTATAATAATTTTGTGGCTTAACCACCAGAGTATCATATACGGTAATATAATCGGCACACAGTCTTAATCACGATGGCACAAAGCCATCTTTAAATTGGCACATAACCATTATCAGAATTTGTGGCAATGCCACCAGAATCATATACGGTAATATAATCGGCACACAGCCTTAATCACGATGGCACAAAGCCATCTTTAAATTGGCACATATCCCATATCATAATTTGTGGCAATGCCACCGGTCTATACATCTCTTCATTCAAGTTTCCCATCCCATGCAATATGTGATGATGCAATACACATACCAACATAAAATATCCACATGTATAACAACCATTAGTCTAGTAATTTAATACGATGAATCGGCCCATTATTGAGCTTTGTAATTCAGCCCACTAAGGCATTCTATCAATTCGGCCCATAGGGGCATTTCGGTAAATCGATCCATAAGGACATTTTCGTAATTCGGCCTAGAAGGGCATTTTCGTAATTCGGCCCTTTAGGGGCATTTTCGTAATTCAGTAATTTTACCCCCTAAGGGTAATTCGGTAATCTCGCAACCCAGGGGTATTTTGGTAATTTACCCTCTAAGGGTATTTTGGTAATTCGGCAACCTAGACTTAACTACTAATGTGAGGCATAAAAATTGAAACTGTCCATCTGCGTCATACTGACTAAACTGACTATAACTCGAGTTAGAAAACTCAAAATTTAATTCCGTAAATTTTCCTTGAAACTATACTCATATATCTTCTTACTACAATTTTTACAGAATTTTTGGTTAGCCATTTAGTACAGTTTATTCCTTAAAGTTTCCCTTGTTTCACTGACCAACGATTCTGACCTCTCTTACCCGAAATTCAAATATCTCACTGTACGGTTTTCATATGTTGCTCCCACTTGTTTCTATTGAAAATAGGCTCACTAAGGAATCTATACATATAACTTATAACTCTTAATTCACCTTGTACAATTTTGAATGATTTTGCCAAGACAGAACAAGGAACCACGAAGTCAGTCAGAACCAGTCTCACTAATATTAAAATATCACAGAATATAAAATTCCTCTTCCTCCTATGTTTCTTTCATATAAAAATAGACACAGTAATATTTAATCCGATATCTTTTTCACTTTCTAACTCCCTTTATCCTATTTTTCATGATTTTTCAAAATCACGTCACTGCTGTTGACCATATTGTTTCATTGCAAAAATATGGTTACCACTACGAATATACGCACGCCCGAGTGGTCACGGATGCCGGTTTCTGGTTTTCTTCGGTATTTCGACCGAATCATAGAACATATCATACAAACATTCAGAGAGGTATGAGATTACACACCATTTCAAACAGGTATTTGGAAGGGTATGGGATTACACATCTTGATTACGAGTTATGCTTTCTACCGTTTCAACACCACGAATGTGATCTCCCTCAGTGCACCAAAATCGATTCTACCCTTTGGCTACTGAAATCCCGTCCTAACAATATTTGGTGAGCGAAAGAGTCGTTAGCAATTATCCCACCTTTGACCAAAACAAATCTTATAACAACGTTTTACCCCACTTGCTTGACGAGTCGACGATAACGATTTGGTTAATACAAATCACTTGTGCTCCTTAACCTTGTTGAAAGCCCTAAGTCCAACGATGGCCATACCACGAGAAAAAGAATGTAACTCGGACCCAACGAGAGAGAAGAAGAACACTGATTATTATTAAGGAAAACTCGGATGAAACAAAGTCATTGACAAAGAGAGAACTACTTCTTACCGATTGTACTTATGGCTACGGATGAATCAAATGTGATAGATTCGGCCTTTCCACTATTATGCTACAAAAATAACGATTGAGATATGAGGGGCACTCATTCGGTTAAGGAGAGAAAAAGAATGAAACAATTAAGGATTAGGGAAGAGAGAAAAGGTTAGGCTATGGAGAGGAATGAGTAGGAAGGAAATTGGTGAAGAAAAGAGAGGGCTTAAGAATTTGACAAGAAGAATTGAAAAGGAGATGACCCGAAATGCTCAAGGAAGAAGTACCCAAAACGTCACTCTCAAAAAGAAACCCGAAAGAACACTCAAAAGCAAAGAAAAGTTTCGGTTTCCCCACTCTCCCTCGCAAAACCGTATGTAACTCTTGCCACAAGGATGGATGTTGACCAACAATTTCTTTCCAAAACATTTTCCACACCTTAAGCCAACATGTTCCCTATTCCTTCCTTTTCTTTTGATTCCTTTCCTTACCTTTATCTTTTCCTTATTTCCTTATCCACCTTGCCAAAATTAAAAAGTCCACCTTGCCTTATATACCATCTTGGCTGACACTTAGGGAAAGAACACAAAAAAATAGTCAAAATTTTGCATCAAGGGGATTCAAACCTCTTCCCTCCATACTCTTCACTTAATGCCATAACCTCTTTGCCATATGCTCACTTATGCTAGAAAATTGAATACTTATTTTCATAAGTATTGATGTCACTTACTATTTCTCCTAAATAGGCTTAAACACCAAATTTTTACTAGGACCCAATTCAACCCCGAGCCTTCATAGAACCCCGTAACTTTCCAAAATCACCTTCCTAATAAGTCCAACTTGAAATAATGTCGTTCTCAAATTCCCATAAATTTTAAAACGCTTTTACGCTCAAGGTCCAATGGGCCCAATAGGTCCAATTCTACTAGGCCCAATTTTGGGATGTTACACAGCATGCTCGGATTCATCACGGGAATAGATCAATATGTTATCTATAAACACAACCACGAATCGATCCAAATACTGTCTGAAGATCCGATTCATTAAATCCATAAAAATTGCAGGAGCATTAGTAAGTCCGAAAGGCATAACCAAAAACTCATAGTGTCCGTACCTCGTTCGGAAAGCAATTTTCGGTATCGAAGTCTTTAACTCACAACTGATAGTAACCCGATCTCAGATCTATCTTAGAAAACACAGTAGCCCCTTTCAACTGATCAAATAAGTCGTCAATCCGTGGCAAAGGATATTTATTCTTTATAGTTACCTTATTGAGCTGTCGATAATCGATGCACATTCTCATAGTTCCATCTTTCTTTTTCACAAACAAAATCGGTGCACCCCAGGGAGAAAAACTCGATCGTTCGAAACCTCTATCCGTCAATTCTTGCAACTGAGCTTTCAATTCTTTTAATTCAGTTGGTGCCATTTTGTATGGAGCTATCGAAATCAGAGTCGTCCCCGGTACTAACTCAATACCAAACTCTACCTATCGGATCGGTGGTAAACCCGGTAATTCTCCGGGAAACACATCCGGATACTCACACACAACTTGTACTGATTTAATCTTCTTTTCGGTTGCTTTAGAATCAAGCACATAAGCAATGTAAGCTTCACAACCCTTTCTCACATATTTTTGAGCTAACATCGAAGATATCACTGCCGGTAAACCATTCAAATCATTAGACTCAATTCGAATAATCTCATCATTCTGACATCGCAAATCAATAGTCTTCCGTTTACAGTTCACAATAGCATCGTGCAAGGTTAACCAATCCATACCCAGAATTATATCAAACTCGTCAAATGGCAACAACATCAAATCAGCCAAAAAACATGAATCTCGAATCATCAACGGACAATTCTTGCACACTTTATCAACCAAAACACACCGGCCTAAGGGGTTCGATACTCTAATCACAAACTCAGTAGACTCTACAGGCAAAGTCTTACTGACTAAAATCTCACATACATAAGAATGAGTCGAACTAGGATCAATCAATGCAACAACACTAGTATCATAGAGAGTGAAAGTTCCAATAATCACATCTGGAGACGAAGCTTCTTCGTGAGCACGAATAGCATAAGCTCTGGCAGGTGCATGAGCCTCTGATCTAATAGCTGTGTCTTTAGTTCCTCTCTGACTGCTACTCACATTACCCGTGTTCCTGGGTGGTCTACCTCGAGCTGACATGTTACTCGGTCTCACATTCTGTACTGTGTTTTGTTTAGTCAACTCAGGGCATTCACGGATGAAATGATCTAATGATCCACATTTGAAACAGGCTTGATCATTCAATCTACAACTGCTGGGATGTCTTTTACCACAATATTTGCACTCCGATTGATTTGATCTGACATTACCAACACTAGCTACTGAAGTAGCTTTCGAACTCACGGGTGGTCTATCCCGATCACGTCTAGAATAACCCGCAGTAGCCTTTGAACGGCTAAAGTCATCTCGAAATTTATTTGATTTCTGTTGGAATGACTTACTTGAGGATCTCTTACGTACATCTCTAGCTTCAAAGTTATCTTTTCTTTTCTCTTTCCCGAGCTCTTCAGCTTTTCATGCTCGTTCAACAAGTACAACGAACTCTTTTATTTCAAGAATCCCAACTAACAGCTTGATGTCTTCATTCAATCTGTCTTCAAATCTTTTATACATTATTGCTTCGATCAAAACACATTCTCGGGCATATCTGCTAAGTCTCACAAATTCCCACTCATATTTTGTTACGGTCATTCGACCCTGTTTCAACTCGAGGAATTCTTTGCGCTTTTGGTCGATGAATCTCTAACTGATGTATTTCTTACGGAATTCAGTCTGAAAGAACTACCAGGTAACCTGTTCTCTCAGAACTACCGAAACTAGTGTATTCCACCAATAATATGCAGAATCTCGAAGCAATGATACAGCACATTTAATACACTCGTCAGGGGTACATGATAACTCATCAAACACACGAATAGTATTATCAAGCCAAAATTCAGCTCGCTCCTCATCATCATCAACAGTGGCTCTGAATTCTTCGGCCCCATATTTCTAATTTTATCAACTGGTGGCTTATTCATTAGTACTGGATCAACAACTTGTGGCATAACAGGTATTTGAGAAGGAATCGGTGGGGGAGAAGGTTGTGGAACAGCCAAATTTGTACGAATATACTGTGTAAACCAATCGTTCATCATCTGATAGAAGCCTCACTCTCATGACTACTCAAAATTGGCCTAGAATCAGCCGGCGCTGCCCTTGAGCAGGAGCGGGCACATTACTTTCCACATCATCAGGTACGGCTCGATAAGGATCCATTTACTATATGAAAACACATTTCAGTTGTCAGGAATCATCACACTATTGCAGTATAATAATATGGCATGTATAGTTAGACTCACACACGCTACGTTAGTCCTAGAATCGACTAAACCGTAACTCTGATACCAATAAAATGTAACACCCCTAACCCGTAACCATCGCCAGAATAGGGTTAAGAGGCATTACCGACATATCAAAACTTTTACGATCATTTCTCAAACATAAAATACACCATTATCATATCATAGCATATCATATACATAGAGTCCCTTTAAAAGGTCTACGAGACCTTAAACATGCATAGGAAAGGGGTCGGGACTAAATCGAGCACATACAAAATTTTTCCAAAAAATTAAACATTTTTCAAAGTTACAGAGGTCACAAGCCCGTGTGGGTAGGTCGTGTGCCTCACATGGCATTAGACATACCTGTGTGTCTAGGCCGTGGCAAAACAGGGCATACATACTGACTTGTCCACACGGCCACAAGACACGCCCGTGTGCCAGGCCGTGTTAAATTTAGGGAGGCTACTGACTTGCTCACACGGCCAGTCACACGCCTGTGTGTCCAACCCCTGTGACATCTTGACTTGCTTCGAATTACAATCTTAAGGGACACGGGCTAGACACACGCCCGTGTGCTCAACCGTGTGGGCAAATATAGGCCATTTGCAAGGCCAATTTGCCACCCAAACTTTGGGTCAAACCTACAAGCATCCAACAAACCTCAATTCATATTCCAAAGGCAACCAAAACATACCAAAACATGCACAACTTAACTCTTAACAACATCATTCATTTTCATATACCATCCTTATTCAAACATACCAATTCAAAACATAAGTTCTACATCAAATCATATGACTAATACTTCATTTAAAACCATTTCAATTCATAGCAATTTGTCATCATTTAAATATCCAAAATCAACCATGAACTCACATATATATGTACCATTTCATTTAACCATTTATGAGCACATTATAACATACCAATTTATGCATCAATAAGCATGAACAAAAACTCATTCATAAACACATTCATTAACAAGCCATATCACATGGCTATTTTTACACATCTCAAAACATATTCTAATACTTCTAGCCTATACATGCCATAATTAAATATGTACACATTCAAAAGGTACCAAAATATAGTTCGATAGTGTGGTGATGATCCTCGATGATCCCCGAGCTTTTCGTAGCCTTTATAATCTATAAAATAATGAACAAACACACACACAAAGTAAGCTTTCATAGCTTAGTAAGTTATAAGCAAATAATGCACAAATAAACATTTGTATTTAGTCAATTAGCCAAATCAAACAAACTTAACCAACTGTACATTTAGTATGCTTGCAAACTCAAATATTATCACATTTACAATAGTAATATAACATTAATGTTCAAATACACATATACTCATAAGAACATATAAATTTCTCCTATACCATGTCTAATTCATATATTCATCACTAACACATATACTTACCTTTCTTTCATATACATATAACATAGCACATACCTGAATCTTATAGTTCATTTTCACATTTGATCTCTTCTCGATAATGCCCGTTGAACCATTCGGAATTAATAAGGATACTAGGATAATTAAAAATCTTGTACAATGCCAACATCCCAGACGTGGTCTTACATGTAATCACATATCGATGCCACTGTCCCAGACAAGGTCTTACACGAAACAAATACGATGCCAATGTCCCAGACATGGTCTTACACGAAATCACATATTGGAATCCTATGTCATGACATATGCATCCTAACTATTCCTAAAGTTCGTACAGGGCTTTCGGACGTCATAACTCGATCATTTCAGGCTCATAAATATTGCTCCAATACTCAATTCATTTCAGTAAATTATATACACAAGTAATAATTCAATTCGGTACTATCAAAATGAATACAATAGATTTATTCGACATTTATTTACTTATGAACTTACCTCGGATAACGATGGATGAAATCAACTACTCGACCACTTTCGACTTCTCCCGATCTAATTCCGTTTTCTTTTGTTCTTGATCTATATAAATTCAAATTTGGCTATTTAATAACACATTTCATTCAATTCAAACAATAGACACATAATTAGGGCATTTTACACTTTAGCCCTTAAAATTCACATTTTTTACATTTTAGTCCCTATTTCATAAAATCACAAAATACACAAAATTTCATATTTCCCATGCTTGGATGAATATTCATATAGTTCATATAAGTCCACACAGTTCATTTATTTCACATTTTAGTCCCTCAATTTATTATTTTCACAATTTAGCCCATATTACTCAAATTCATCAAAAATCCAAAGACAAAACAGATTAATCCATCACATATATTTTATTTTCCATCTTCGAAAAACAAAAAACACAAGCTTTTAACAATGAAAATACACAAAATAATCATCAAATTCAAAAATTAAGACATGGGCTAGCTAGTACTCGAAGCAACAATCACAAAAACGTAAAAATTATCAAAACGGAGCAAAGAACATACCTTAATCTAGCTATGCAAATGCCGAACTTAATGAAGCTTCAATGGCTATCTCTTTTCTCTAATTTAGGTGATGGATGATGATAATGGAAGATATTTTTATGTTTTATTTTATTTAACATAACTTGTTATCAAATTCACATTATTAACCTTGGTTAAAACATTATAAAATCATATATTTTAAGTCCATTACTGTCCACTAACCTTAATAGTGGCCTAATTTCATTTTAAGGACTTTACAATTAATAAATCATAGCAATCAAGCACTTTAACACATAGCATGTTACTTTTGCATTTTATGCGATTTAGTCCTTTCATCAAATTAAACACACAAACAATCAAATTAAATTACGAAAATTTCACACATGTCAATTCACATACTATAAAGAGAGAAAATAGTATTAAAATATTTTTTTGACTCGAATTTGTGGTCTCGAAACCACTATTCTGACTAGGGTCTAAACCGGACTGTTACAATCCTGCAAAGCTCACATGAGCTTTTTGTTTTAAACTCTAATGATATTCCTGTTATTAAGCCCGGATAAGCTTCCTGTTACATGGCTCACATGAGCTTCATATTATATGGCTTGAGAGAGTGTTTACTGATTATGTACTCTAATGAGTACCTCTGAATATGAATTGACGAATTACAGTTTTGTACACTTTAAGTGTACTACATGTGTATCCATTGATGCTTCAAATAAATTCAACGGGCAAAGTTTTGACATGGCTAAACTGAACTTGAGATGATTTATCATAGAAATGTATATGTTATATGGAAATATGATAAGAAAAGTATATGTTTATGAAAGTTATTACATGATGAGCTCATTCATGTTTCTTGGCAATTGTGTGAATTATAATGACTAACATGTTTTGATGAAGTTGGGTGTTTAGGCTATTAGCTAAATTTATTTGATGCATTTTGCATGTTTATTTTAATGGAAATGAATGGTAAGTTAAATTTCCAGTTATACAAACTTACTAAGCACTAAATACTTACTCTGTTTATTTTTCTCTATTTTATAGTGCTCGAAAGCTCGTAAAGGTTGGAATTCGTCGGAGCATCATCACACTATCCTTTAGCTCGTTTTGGTATAAATAGCAAACTTATTATAGTATAATGGCATGTATAGGTTAAATTACCCAATGATGGCATATATATGTTTGGTTGTAACTAGCCATTGGAATGGCTAGTGATGGTATATTTGATGTCTGTGTAAGAGATTATATCATGTTTAATATATATGTTCTTGGTATGATAGATTGAATTTTGATAAACTTATATGATTATACAAATAGGTAAGTTTGAATTCTTAAATACATGTGATGATATATCATGTATAAGATTGGTTTTGGCTTGGTTTTAATGTCTTGAATAGATTGGTGAATGTATTTAAGTGTTGTTGTAGGTTGAAGGCAAATTTGGGTGAGAAAAATGGCCTTAAAAATGGCCTATTTTCGTCCACACGGGTAGACACAAGGGCGTGTGTCTCAACCGTGTGTGACACACGGCCATGTGCACGGGCGTGTGGTTTGGCCGTGTGTCCCCTGCATCTTAAAGTTTGAGAAATAGAATGCTTCGAATTACTCACACGGGCAGAGACACGGGCGTGTGTCTCAACCGTGTGTGTCACACGGCCTAACACATGAGCGTGTGACTTAACCGTGTGACCCCTGCACTTAATTATTGAAAATTAAATTTGTTCACACGGCCTAGCACACTGGCGTGTGATTGACCGCGTGACCCAAGTCAGAGAGTTACACGGGTATGGAAACGGGTTGGGACACGACCGTGTACCTCATATCAAATGTCCGCATGGCCTGGGGCACAGGCGTGTCACTTGGCCGTGTGAGCCACACAGCCTACCCACACGGGCATCCGTCTCTTGCATCTAATAAAAATTTTAAAATTTCGTGAAAAATTCTCTGAGTTTCTGATTTAGTCCCGACTTGTTTCTAAGGCATAAATTGGGCCTCAAGGGTCCATTTAAGGGACAATATGATTGAATATGATTGGATTCGAATATGAATAGTAAATGACATGAATTAATTATATTTATTCTGTAAAATTTGGTAATACTCCATAACCCTGTTCCAGCGACGGATATGGGTTAGGGGTGTTACATACACATACATAGCTCATCATCCACTTAGGATTAAGGTATGTGTAACAGCCCAATTTTGGGCCTAGTCGAAATAGTGGTTTCGAGACCATAAATTCGAGGTCAGAGAAATTATTTTAATATTATTTCAAGTGTCATGGCATGATTATATGAGTACATGAAAATTTTGGTGAATTAATTTTAGTGATTACTTGCTTAATTTCAAAAAAGGACTAAATCGCATAAAGTGTGAAAGTTTTGTTCTACAAGCTAAAGGTGTTAAATAGCTATGGAACACTAAATTAGAGGTCCTTATTGAGTAAATAGACCAATGAAATTATGGTGGCTGGACATGAAATTTTTAATTAGAGACAAAATCATAAAATGGTCAAAATTAGGTGACATTAGGTGACTTACTTAATAATAAAATAAAACAAAAAGAAAAGGGCTATCATCTTTTCTTCACCGATTTTTCTCCAAGAAAATAGCCATGGAAGCTTGAAAATTTTCAGCAACTTACAACCCTTGCAAGTAAGTCATTTTGATGGTCCTTTTTGTTGATTTTTGTGTTTTTAGAACCCTTGTAGCTTAATCTAGCTAATGAGGGGACTATTTTGCACTATGGTTGAAAGTCTAGGGTTTTTCCATGAGAGCATTAATGTTTTTTGTTGAACTTTTATTGAATAAAATGAATCTTGGTTGTTAAATAAACAACTTTTGCTAAGTAATTTTCATGAAAACACCTAAAAGGGACCTTTTTGTAAAGGTTGTAAAATAGGTGGTAAATGTGTGAAGTAATTGGAATTGTGAGTTTCTATAAGAGTAATAAAGGTTCTTCTATGCTTTTTAAAGGAGGAAATTTGATTAAAATCGTTTTACGAGCCTAGAGGCAAATTCGTAATTATGTGAAAGTCTAAGGGCAAAACAGTAATTTTGCCAAAGTAGGAATTTTGGATTGTCTTGATTAATGTAGTGATTAAATAAGTTAATTTGTCATTATAGATCAAGAAAAATAGAGTCCGAACCTAGACCGGGGGAAAACCAAGCTATTGGACTAAATTGAACTAGTCGCCCATATTTTGTATACCGAGGTAAGTTGTACGTAAATAATACAACTTTATAGTTATTATCTATTGAACAATTAGTATGGCATAAAGTGTATGATTAGTGTTTTGAATTTGTATGATGAGAATTGATGTAGTAAAAACTCCCGGTTGAACCTTAGGAATAGATTGGATATCCATGCCATGACATTTGGGTGATATGTGTGCTAGTGTAAGACCATGTCTGGGACATGGCATCGGCCACATTATGAGAGCCAGTGTAAGACCATGTCTAGGACATGGCATCGGCATTGATATGTGTGCTAGTGTAAGACCATGTCTCAGACATGGCATCGGCCACATTATGAGAGCCAGTGTAAGACCATGTTTGGGACATGGCATCGACATTGAGATGAGAGCTAGTGTAAGACCATGTCTGGGACATGGCATCGGCCTCGACCGGTGAGCCAGTGTAAGACCATGTCTGGGACATGGCATCAGCATTTTACCCTTTTGTGTGAGGCTTATATGATATCCTTTAGTATTCCAAATGGTTCCACGGATTATTTAAAGCTTAAGATAAAGATATGAAAGGATATGATCATGTTATGAGTGGTACATGTTCTTACTCGAAACTAATGAGATATGAGCTTAGTTATGATGCCTTAATGATAAGGATGAAATTGAGTAAGTTCTATCTATGAGAATGATTTTGGGACTATCTTGTAATCGTTGGCTTATACTTGTGATGTGTAAATATGTAGTAAATCTACCATTGTCAAATCAAGAACGTTGTGCTGGTTTATAATATGCTATGTGTTTAAAGAGGCATGGTTGATGTTGTTACTTATTTACATGCAACTTACAAAGCTTTGTGCTTACTCCCTTTCCTTTCCATTTTCTTATAGTATCGCCAAGCTAGCTCGGGGATCAAAGGACGTCGGAGGCTCGATCACACTATCAATCTGAACACTTGGTATAGTTAGATTTATCATTTTGAGTATGGCATGTATAGGGACTTGGTCTTTTGTTAAGTGTCATATTGTGTAACACCCCAAACCCGGTCAATACGCCACGACCGAATTTGGCATGCTACGAAGAAAAACGTTTCGAAGAAAATTGAGATAGCGATTAAATTTTAGTGAAAAATTCTTTGTAATTCTATATTTGTAGAAATCATATGTTTAATAAGTTAAAAACTGGAAATTTACTTTGAAATTCCATAAATAAAACTTTTAAACTAAGTGGATAAATCATAAGTTAGAAAACATTTGTTAATTATTAAATTAATCAAGTGATATACTTAAACATGTTTAGAATAAATCCCAAAGCATATAAACAATCCAAAACCATAATTAAAGAGGCCTTATTACAAATCTATAAAATATGAAAAACCAAATTAAAATATAATAAGGTACCCAAATGGAAGTTCTTGTAAAATCAAATTTTATTGCATGGCCTCCTCGAGTTCATCCGGCTCCACATCCGCGATCTCACGAATCACCTGAAAAGATATCCCACTGAAGGGTGAGTCAACAGACTCAATGTGTAATAGTACACTAAAAACCCAATCGATCATAGCAATAAAGCCCATTTAAATCACATTTAGCCATAAGCCCATAATATAGCAAATCAGATAATCACATGTACATATAAAATGAAATGCAATCCCGAACCCAACTTAGATATCCATCCGCTACACACCACCCGTACCTACCAATCACACCGTGGGGATTACTAAATCGACCCTCCATCCGCTACACACCATCGAAGGCAGTTGCTGCAGTCAACATGCACACCGCCCTTATAATCGTGGCATAGCCACTAGATAATTGTGACAGAGTCACCGAATTCATAATATCGTGACCGGTCACTTGGGATAATGTGGTAAAACCACCGAACACTTCCCTTTCAATATTACCCATATGCCCATGCAATAACATATTATTTCATTATCATGCCATATGCCCCATTATCATATCAGAATCGGACACATTTCATATTATGCATATAGCATTATTAACGATGTAGATATCATGCCTTGTACATTATATCAAAATCATAATCAAATATCGAATATGTTTCATATTAGAATCATACATAGTACGAAGGAATAACATACCTCAATTCACCGTACCATTGAATGGTACCCGAAGCCATAAACATTTATATTTCTTTATAAACACATTTTTATCAATAAAGCTATTGATCTATTAGAAGTTTAGCATAAGTTACACACCTTGCAAACACGAAAAGCGATATAATACTTAAGATTTCCGACTTTTGCCTACAACGTCGACAAAGACCTACATAACACTTATATGAGAAATCGATTATCACTAAAAGATATGGCCTTTGGCCGAATATCATTATCCCTTACCTTGGATTATTCAAATTTGAATGATCTCTTCCTAACGTTGACTACAAGACAACCCCGAAAATATTCCTTCAAAGGTTTAGCCACGGAGAAATAAGAGGATTAGATTCCTAAAATCGATTAATCCAAAGAAAATAAAGAAAAAACCATTGATAGAAAAGCCTTACCCGAACACGATGATCGATTAACCCTTACTAGAACTATCAAGAAATTCGGCCTTAACAACTTAAAAGAAAAGAAATGGTGATTTCGGCTTTAACAAAAGAGAAGAGAAAAGATGGTGGAAATAGAGAATGGTTTCAAGCTAAGAGAAAGAAGGAGAAAAGAGAAAGAGAAAGAAAAAGAAAAGAGAATATGAGATATGCCCTTGGTGCTAGGATGATTTCGGCACTAGAGAGGAAGAAAAGAAATGAGAAATGTCTTCTAAACTTTTTGGTAATGGTCAAGTAAGAAAGGATGAAAGAAAAAATGCCTTCAAAAGTGGTAATATTTTGGTACCAAAAAGAGAGAAAAACTTGAAAGAAAAACAAAGAAAAAGAGTACCAATTTGGTCAAAATATGATAGCCAAAACAAAACAAAGTTTTCACCTAATGCAAATGACCATTTCTGCTAGGAAGAAAAATTTGGAGAAAAGGGAAATGATGCACAAATTGTTAAGATTTTGGTCAACTAACACCCCCTAATCCCATACAACATTCGGCCAACTCACAAGCCAACACAATCCCCCTTTTTCCTCCTCATTTCTTCCCTATCATCCCCTTAATCACTATCACCATTAAACCAACCCCCCTTAGCCCCTTATGCTGTCTAGGTTCATGGTCAAATGACCATGGAAAAGCTTCCAAAACATCATCCACTCTTCAAGCCTTTTGTCCCCTAAACCTTCCTTAACTTTAAGATTCTTATCCTCTATTTCAAGCTTTCCTTAAACCAATATTCAACTTACCAAAATCTTAAGGTCCAACCTATCATAATTAGAGTTTGACCGTCCATCAATGCTAGGATACAAAAATAAAGTCTTCAAAATGCTTTCCAAGCAACTCGAACCACTTCCCTCAAGTAACCTTTCAAGCTCCTTATCCACTATGCCACTAACTCCTCATGTGTTAGAATTTAACACTTAAATTAACTTAAGTGCTAAGCTCACTTAATCCACTTCATTAAATAAACCATACTAAAAATTATCTAACTTCCTAAATAAAATCAAGCCTTCACAAGACTATGCTAACACACAAAATTCCTACCCGAGCCAACACAAAAATAATACTCAAATTTTTCCTAAAGCTCAAGGCCCAATCCTACTAGGCCCAATTTCGGGATGTTACATATTGTTTTGGCCAAATGTGTTGGCTTGTCTTAAAGATTGATTCATTTTGTATAAGGCCATGGATGATGGCTAATACTTGTTATTGATATATGCAAATAATGATGTTTTTCATGAATGTGCAATTTGCATGGTGAAATATGTGTGCATGTCTTGGTTGTGGCTGGTTTGGTTAGATGTTTATGTGTGGTTTGGTGTTACTTGATGTGGCTTATGTTGGTGTAAGTATAGGTGGCAAAAAGGCTTGGTAAATAGCCTTGTTTTTATCCATACGGGTAGGCACATGGGCATGTGTCTAGGCCGTGTGTGACACACGGTCTGCCCCGTGAGCGTGTAGTCTGGCCGTGTGTCCCCTGCGCCTTAATTTGGTAAAACAGAATGCTCAGTAGTAACCACACGGGCTGAGGCACGACCGTGTATCTCAACCATGTGGAAGACACGGCCATTGTACATGGGCATGTGTCCAGGCCGTGTGAAGTCTGCACCTTAAATACCAAATTAAATTGGCTACACGACCTAGCACATGGGCGTGTGTCTTGGCCGTTTGACCCTAAAATGTTGCTGACGTCAGAAATAGAATGTCAAGGTTTTAACACATAGGCCAAAACACGGGCGTGTCATGGCCGTGTGAGGGACACGAGCCATGGACACGGGAGTGTGCCAGGCCGTGTAAAAACCCCTGTAGGCTCGAATTGAAAAATAAGTCCACACGGCTAGGGATATGGGCGTGTATGACCACACGGTTTGCCCACACGGGCGTGTGCCCCTATTTTTTGTGAAATTTTCCAAAGTTTTCTAAAGTGCCTGGTTTAGTACCGAATCATTCCTAAAGAATGTTTTGGGCCTCGTAGGCCCATATTAGGGATATTAAGACAAAGTTTGAAAAGTTTTAAATTTAAACAAACTTTTACGACTCAGAATTGTATGTTTGTATGCGTTTAAGTGAGTTAAAGCCTCGTACACTGTACTTGCGTCGGATACGGGTAAGGGGTGTTACATTTAGTGGTATCAGAGCTATGGTTTAGTCGATTCTCAGACTAACCTAGCATGTGTACGAGTCTAGCTATACATGCCATATATGAATTATGATAGTGTGACGACTCCTGACAATTTAAAATGTGTTTTTATATAGTAAATGGATCCCGACGTAGCAGTGGCAGATGATGTCGAAAGTAATGCGCCGGCTCCCGCAGAAGGGACTGCGCCAGTCGAAAGTGGGCCTGTGACACTGAATCAGGGCGGAGGGGCTAGAGAAGCCTTCCTCCATATGATGAATGTTTGGTATTCAGATCCACCTCCTCCACCCCCTCCAATCCCTCTGTCTGCTCCTATAGCTCCCCAAGTAGTGGAAATGATTAGAAGGTAAAAACCTCCGGTAGACAGAATTCGAAAGCAAGGGGCTGAGGAATTTAGAGTTAATATAGATGATGACCCAGAGAGGGCAGAGTTCTTGTTAGAAAATACCATTAGGGTATTCGATAAATTGTCTTGCACACCTGAAGAGTGCATGAAGTGTGTTGTGTCACTCTTACGAGACTCAGCCTACCAATGGTGGAACACCCTTGTGTCGGTTGTACCAAGGGAAAGGATTACATGGGAGTTTTTCCAAGAATAATTCCAAAAGAAGTATATTAGTCAGAGGTTTATTGACCAGAAGAAGAAGGAATTTCTAGAATTGAACCAAGGCCGAATGACAGTAACGGAGTATGAGCATGAGTTCGTGAGGCTCAGTAAATACGCTAGGGAGTGCGTATCTACTGAAGCCATCATGTGTAAGAGATTTGAGGACGGATTGAATGAAGACATTCGACTTTTAGTTGGCATTCTAGAGCTTAAGGAATTTGTGGTACTCGTTGAGAGAGCTTGCAAGGCCGAGGAATTGGCCAAAGAGAAAAGGAAGGCTGATATTGAGTCTCACGACTCAAAGAAAAGACAGTTGGGAAAATCATTTTAGTCCTCCTCCAAGAAATCGAGAGAATTCACTACCTGATCAAATGCTTCAGCAGGATTCTCGAGTAGAAATAAGAATAAGTAGTACACGGCGTCTAAAGCTCAAACCACTTCTATTGCGAGTGTTGGTAGTGCTTGACCAAATAAACTGGAGTGTTCACAGTGTGGTAGATGACATTTCGGTGAGTGTCGAGGAAATGATAGAGGCTGTTTCAAGTGCGGCCCACTAGATCACTTCATTCGAAACTGTCCTGAGATGGATGAGAAAGACAGAAAGTAAGATGTGCGAGCGAGTAATGCTCCTTCTAGAGGTAGACCACAGAAGAACCCAGGAAGTGGGGCTAGCAGTAGAGGTGCACCTAGAGATTCCACCGTAAGGTCTGAAGGCCGAGCGCCTGCAAGGACTTATGCCATTCGCGCTCGCGAAGAGGCATCGTCACCGGATGTGATTACTGGTACTTTTTCTCTTCACGATATTTCTGTTGTTGCTTTGATTGATCTGAGGTCTACCCATTTGTATGCTTGTGTGAAATTGGTGTCTAGCATGAATATGCATGTTGAGTCTACAGAATTTGTGGTAAAAGTGTCAAACCCTTTAGGCAAGCATGTGCTAGTTGACCAAGTGTGTAGAAATTGTCCCTTGACAGTTAGAAGTCATTGTTTTCTGGCTAATCTTTTGTTGCTACCGTTTGATGAATTTGACGTGATTCTTGGTATGGACTGGTTAACAGCTCATGATGTGATAGTAAATTGTGGGAGAAAATATATTGAACTGAAATGTGAAAATGGGGATATCCTTCAGGTTGAATCAGGTGAATCGGATAGCTTGCCTGTAGTGATTTCTTCTTTGGCGGCTGAGAAATGTATAAGAAAAGGGTATGAGTCTTATCTCGCATTTGTGTTGAATACTCAAGTGTCGGAAGTAAAGATTGAGTCAGTACCAGTGGTATGTGAGTATTCGGATGTGTTTCCGGATGAGTTACCTGGATTGCCTCCAACTAGGAAAGTCGAGTTTGGTATTGAGTTGGTCCCTGGTACGGCACCTATTTCGATTGCCCCGTATAGGATGGCCCCACTGGAATTAAAAGAGTTGAAAGTTAAGTTACAAGAGTTAACGGATAAAGGTTTTGCGAGACCGAGCTATTCTCCTTGGGGTGCTCCGGTACTTTTTGTGAAAAAGAAAGACGGGTCGATGAGGTTATGTATAGACTACAGAAAGCTCAACAAGGTTACAGTTAAGAACAAGTATCCTTTTCCAAGGATCGACGATTTGTTTGACCAATTGAAGGGAGCCACAGTGTTTTCTAAGATATACCTGAGGTCCGGTTATTACCATTTGAGAGTTAAGGAACAAGATGTACCGAAAACTGCATTTCGGACGAGGTATGGCCATTATGAGTTCCTCGTCATGCCATTTGGCTTAACGAATTCTCCTGCAGTATTTATGGATTTAATGAATCGTATTTTCTGACCATACTTGGATAAGTTCGTTGTTGTTTTTATCGATGATATATTAATTTATTCTCGGGATGAGAGTGAGCATGCGGAGCATTTGAGAACTGTTTTGCAGACTTTAAGAGATAAGCAGTTGTATGCTAAGTTTAGCAAAAGTGAGTTTTGGCTCCGAGAGGTCGGGTTTTTAGGACACATCATGTCGGGTGATGGAATTAGAGTTGACCCGAGTAAGATCTCGGCTATTGTTGAGTGGAAACTGCCAAGGAATGTATCGGAGATTAGAAGCTTTCTAGGCTTAGCGAGTTACTATAGACGATTCGTTAAAGGATTTTCCATGATTGCTACTCCAATGACAAGGTTGCTACAGCAAGATGTCAAGTTCGAATGGATGGAAAAATGCCAACAGAGTTTCGAGAAACTAAAGGCGTTGTTTACTGAAGCTCTAATTTTAGTGCAACCGGAACCAGGAAAGAATTCGTAGTGTATAGCGACGCATCCTTGAAAGGATTGGGATGCGTGCTCATGCAAGAAGGCAAGGTAATAGCTTATGCATGAGAAAAACTATCTAATTCACGATTTAGAGCTGGCCGCCATAGTGTTCGCACTGAAGATTTGGAGACACCATTTGTATGGCGAGAGATGCTGAGTATTCACCGACCATAAAAGTCTAAAGTATTTGATGACTCAAAAGGAACTGAACCTTCGCCAACGGAGATGGCTAGAGCTCATAAAAGATTATGAACTGGTGATCGATTATCACCTGGGGAAGGCGAACGTGGTCACCGATGCTTTAAGTAGGAAGTTATTATTTGCCTTGAGAGCTATGAACACTCAGTTGTTAGTAACCGACGATGGTTCGATTTTAGCCGAGTTGAGAGTGAAACCAATGTTTTTACTAGAGATCTGCTAAGCTCAAAATGTTATAAAGAATTGCAAGCTAAGAACTCAGTACGAGACGGGTATAGAATCAGACTTTTGGATTGGTTCAGATGGCTGTCTAATATTTTGAGACAGAATTTTTGTACCCAAAGACGTTGAGTTGATTCGGAAAATTTTGCATGAGGCATATAGTAGTTGCATGTCTATCCATCCAGGTAGTGTGAAAATGTATAATGACTTGAAGAAAATGTATTGGTGGTCGGGAATGAAGAGAGACATTTCAGAGTTTGTCTCTAAGTGCCTAATTTGTCAGCAAGTGAAAGCCGAACACCAAGTACCTTCGGGTTTACTTCAGCCCGTGATGGTTCCCGAGTGGAAATGGGACCGTATTACCATGGATTTTGTGTCTGGATTTTCGTTGACGCCAAAGAAGAAAGATGCTGTATGGGTTGTGGTTTATAGGCTAACTAAGTCGGCTCATTTTATACCGGTCCGTACCGATTATCCACTTGAGAAATTGGCCAATTTGTATGTTTCTGAAATTGTGAGACTTCACGGGGTACCTTTATCGATCATTTCGGATAGAGATCTGAGGTTCACATCACAGTTTTGTAAAAAGTTGCAAGAAGCTTTGGGGACAAAGTTAAATTTTAGCACGGCTTTCCACCCGTAAACCGATGGTCAGTCGGAAAGAATAATTCAGATTCTTGAAGATATGTTACGGTGTTGTGTTCTTGAGTTTCAAGGCAGTTGGGAAAAGTATTTATCGCTAGTAGAGTTTGCCTACAACAATAGTTATCAGTCGAGTTTGAAAATGGCGCCTTATGAGGCTTTGTATGGGCGTAAGTGCCGAACGCCCTTGTATTGGACTGAACTCAGAGAAAATCAGATTCACGGGGTTGACTTAGTCAAAGAGACCAAAGAGGAAGTAAAGGTAATTCGTGACTGTTTGAAGGCCGCTTCGGATAGACAGAAATCCTACACGAATTTGAAACGAAAAGAAATTGAGTTTCAAGTCGGTGATAGGGTGTTTTTGAAAGTATCCCTGTGGAAGAAAGTCCTCAGATTCGGTAAGAAAGGAAAATTAAGTCAACGTTTTATTGGACCTTATGAGGTGACTGAAAAAATTGGACAGGTAGCATACCGATTAGCTTTACCATTCGAGTTATAGAAGATCCATGATGTTTTCGATGTGTCTATGTTGCGCCGTTATCGTTCTGACCCTTCACATGTTATTTCACCAGCAGAGGTTGAAATTCAACCGGATATGACCTATGGTGAAGAGCCGGTTAAGATTTCAGATCGAGAGGTCAAGCAATTGAGAAATAAAAGTATAAAACTAGTGAAAGTACTATGGTATAGACATGGGGTTGAAGAGGCCACATGGGAGCCCGAGGAGACTATGAGAGATCAATACCCAAACCTTTTTAACGGTAAGATTTTCGGGGACGAAAATCCCTAAGGGGGAGAAATGTAAAAACTCGATTTTAGGCCTAGTCAAAATAGTGGTTTTGAGACCACAAATCCGAGGTCAGAGAAATTATTTTAATATTATTTCAAGTGTCATGGCATGATTATATGAGTACATGAAAATTTTGGTGAATTAACTTTAGTGATTACTTGCTTAATTTTGAAAAATGACTAAATCGCAGGAAGTGCGAAAGTTTTCTTCTATAAGCTAAAGGTGTTAAATAGCTATGGAACACTAAAGTAGAGGTCCTTATTGAGTAAATAGACCAATGAAATTATGGTGGCTGGACATGAAATTTTTAATTGGAGACAAAATCATAAAATGGTCAAAATTAGGTGACATTAGGTGACTTACTTAATAATAAAATAAAACAAAAAGAAAAGGGCTATCATCTTTTCTTTCTCCATCAATTTTTCTCCAAGAAAACAACCATGGAAGCTTGAAAATTTTAAGCAACTTACAACCCTTGCAAGTAAGTCATTTTGATGGTCATTTTTGTTGATTTTTGTGTTTTTAGAACCCTTGTAGCTTAATCTAGCTAATGAGGGGGACTATTTTACACTATGGTTGAAAGTATAGGGTTTTTCCATGAGAGCATTAATGTTGTTTGCTAAAATTTTATGGAATAAAATGAATCTTGGTTGTTAAATAAACAACTTTTGCTAAGTAATTTTCATGAAAACACCTAAAAGGGACCTTTTTGTAAAGGTTGTAAAATAGGTGGTAAATGTGTGAAGTAATTGGAATTGTGAGTTGCTATAAGAGTAATAAAGGTTCTTCTAGGCTTGTTAAAGGAGGAAATTTGATTAAAATCATTTTACGAGCCTAGAGGCAAATTCGTAATTATGTGAAAGTCTAAGGGCAAAACGGTAATTTTGCCAAAGTAGGAATTTTGGATTGTCTTGATTAATTTAGTGATTAAATAAGTTAATTTGTCATTATAGATCAAGAAAAACGGAGTCCGAACCTAGACCAGGGGAAAACCAAGCTATTGGACTAAATCGAACTAGTCGCCCATATTTTGTATACAGAGGTAAGTTGTACGTAAATAATACAACTTTATTGTTATTATGTATTGAACAATTAGTATGGAATAAAGTGTATGATTATTGTTGTGAACTTGTATGATGAGAATTGATGTAGTAAAAACTCCCGGTTGAACCTTAGGAATAGATTGGATATCCATGCCATGACATTTGGGTGATATGTGTGCTAGTGTAAGACCATGTCTGGGACATGGCATCGGCCACATTATGAGAGCCAGTGTAAGACCATGTCTGGGACATGGCATCGGCATTGAGACGAGAGCTAGTGTAAGACGATGTCTGGGACATGGCATCGTCCTCGACCTCTGAGCCAGTGTAAAACCATGGCTGGGACATGGCATCGGCATTTTACCCTCTTGTGTGAGGCTTATAGGATATCCTTTAGTATTCCAAATGGTTCCACGAATTATTTAAAGCTTAAGATAAAGATATGAAAGGATATGATCATGTTGTGAGTGGTACAGGTTCTTACTCGAAACTAATGAGATATGAGCTTAGTTATGATGCCTTAATGGGAAGGATGAAATTGATTAAGTTCTATCTATGAGAATGATTTCGGGATGATCTTGTAATCTTTGGCTTATACTTGTGATGTGTAAAGAAGTAGTAAATCTACCATTGTTAAATCAAGAACATTGTGCTGGTTTATAATATTCTATGTGTTTAAAGAGCCATGGTTGATGTTGTTACTTATTTACATGCAACTTACTAAGTTTTATGCTTACGCCCTTTCCTTTCCATTTTCTTATAGTATCGCCAAGCTAGCTAGAGGATCAAAGGACGTCGAAGGCTCGATCACACTATCAATCTGAACACTTGGTATAGTTAGATTTATCATTTTGAGTATGGCATGTATAGGGACATGGTCTTTTGTTAAGTGTCATATTGTTTTGGCCAAATGTGTTGGCTTGTCTTAAAGATTGATTCATTTTGTATAAGGCCATGGATGATGGCTAATACTTGTTATTTATATATGCAAATGATGATGTTTTTCATGAATGTGCAATTTGCATGGTGAAAAATGTGTGTATGTCTTGGTTGTGGCTGGTTTGGTCAGATGTTTATGTATGGTTTGGTGTTACTTGATGTGGCTTATGTTGGTGCAAGTATGGGTGGCAAAAAGGTTTGGTAAATAGCCTTGTTTTTGTGCACACAGGTAGGCACACGGGCGTGTGTCTAGGCCGTGTGTGACACACGGTCTGCCCCGTGAGCGTGTAGTTTGGCCGTTTGTCCCCTGCGCCTTAATTTGGTAAAACAGAATGCTCAGTAGTAACCACACGGGCTGAGGCACGGCCGTGTATCTCAATCGTGTGGAAGACACGGCCATTGTACATAGGCATGAGTCCAGGCCGTGTGAAGTCTACACCTTAAATACGAAATTAAATTCGCCACACGGCCTAGCACACGGGCGTGTGTCTTGGCCGTGTGACCCTAAAATGTTGCTGACGTCAGAAACAGAATGTCAAGGTTTTAACACACGGGCCGAAACACGGGCGTGTCATGGTCGTGTGAGGGACACGGGCGATGGACACGGGAGTGTGCTAGGCCGTGTGAAAACCCCTGTAGGTTCGAATTGAAAAATAAGTCCACACAGCTGGGGATATGGGCGTGTATGACCACACGGTCTGCCCAGACGGGCGTGTGCCCCTATTTTCTGTGAACTTTTCCAAAGTTTTCTAAAGTTCCTGGTTTAGTACCGAATCATTCCTAAAAAATGTTTTGGGCCTCGTAGGCCCGTATTAGGGATATTAAGACAAAGTTTGACTAGTTTTAAATTTGTACGAACTTTTACGACTTAGAATTGTATGTTGGTATGCGTTTAAGTGAGGTAACGCCTTGTACCCTGTACCTGCGTCAGATACGGGTAAAGGGTGTTACAGTATGTCACATTATAAACATCACAAGTGAATGTATCCTTAAACGAATCTAGGATATATTCTACTTGGGTATTCTCTGATGTACTACTAGTCTAGTTAGTCACATCTAAATCTCTATCTTTTGGGAGTCATCTGCTCCGAAACCTAAGACAAAGTATCTCCCCAATTGAACTTGATAGACGACATATTAGTCTTTCAATAGATTTTATCAACTTCGATTAGACTAAGAATGTATTTAGATTATCTATTAATATAAGTTGTCGTTCCATATTACGATTCGACCATGTAATATTGCTTAGTATTAGTTAAACAATAGATTATCAGTGAGTCAATATTTTCTTTCATTTTGCTTTTCGTGCAAAAATCGTTTGGGACAATATATGAAAATATTAATGAAACTGATGGATTTTTATTAAACCAATTTGTTAGAAAAAAAACCAAGTACATATAGAAAAAGAATATTTCACTAAGGGCACTAGATCCCACAATCTCTCACTTTTCGTAGTGAAGTAGATTAGTCATATTTCGCATTCACATGCCTTCTACATGTTTCAAAAACTCTTAACACTAGAGTCTTGGTAAACGAATACTCACTATTTCATCTAGTATCGCCTTCCTTATGATATGATACTTTTAATCAATGTGTATTGCCCTCTTGTGATTTCTTGCTTATTTGGAGTTAGCTATTGTTGCACTGTCATCATAATACAATGTGATAAATTTTTCTATACCAAGAATGACTTCAAGATCCATAAGGAACTTCCAAATCCATAGCGCTTCTATAAAATATAGTTTCTTGTTTCTTTGGAGTTAGCTTAACATTTCTCCACACTATAGACCCACTGCCTAAGATAAAGACACAGCCCAATGTCAATTTCCTAGAACCCAACACGTTTGGAAATTAGAATCTATATAACCATTAGGAGTAATATCTCCTACGGAATACACAAGCATATAATCCTTCATTATCCGTAAATACTTGAGTATATGCTTAATTGCTTGTCAGTGTCTTGGACCGGGATTCACCTAATATCGACTCATCAACCCTACTGCAAAACAAATATATGAACATGTGCATAAGTTTGCATACATGAGACTTCCTACTTCCGAAGCATAAGGAAGCTTTCTAATATAGTTTATTTCTTCCGTTGTCCTAGAAAAGTATTCCAAAGAAAGATGAAATCCCGATACTAAGGTTTGAGTTCCCTTCTTTCAATCGGTCATAGCAAAATGTTTTAATATATTATCTATGTATGAATCTTGGGATAAAGATGTCACTTTTTTTTCGATCCCTTAGGATTCAAATACCTAAAACATAGTTTCTCTCAAGTCTTTCATGCTAAACTGTTGGGTTAACCACAATTTAACAAATGCCAATGATGTAACACCCCTTACCTATATTCAACTCCGGAACAGGGTACAAGGCGTTACCGGACATAAACTCAAGCACTCATACAAAATCAAGGCTTAAATTTCCATCCAAATTAAAACTTTTCATTCACGTGCACATCATCCCTTATATGGGCCCACAAGGTCCAAAACATACATTGAGGGCGGTTCGGGATTAAACTTAGACCTTAGGAAGATTTTACGAAACTCAGAAACATTTTGAGGCTTTAGGGGCACACGCCCGTGTGGGTCAATGGACACGCCCGTGTGGCATGTCACACGCCTGTGTTCTTAGACCGTGTCGATTTTAGGTTGCATTCTGTTTATGACGTCAGCAACAAATGGTAGCTACACGGCCAAGTCACACGCCTATGTGCTAAGCCGTGTGGTCGATTTTATTTTCATGATTTTTCATAAATCAAGTGTAGACTTCACACAGCCAGGGCACACGCCCATGTCCCAAGGCCGTGTCACTCACACGGCCGAGACACACGGCCGTGTCTCTGCCCGTGTGGCAAATTCTGGACATTCTGTTTTGCTATATTAAGGTGCAGGGGACACACGGCTGGATCACATGCCCATAAGGGCAGACTGTGTGTCACACACGGCTTAGACACATGCCCGTGTGTCTACCTGTGTGGACAAATACAAGGCTATTTTCCAAGCCAATTTGTCACCCTTACTTGCAAACATTCAAACAATATCACATAGCACAAATCATGGCATATAAATACCTTCAAACCAAACCAAACATAATCAAGCAACAACATATCATTTACATATTCACTTCCATCATTTTAATAGTATTATGCTTTACTAATACAACTCATACCAACTTCATATTCATAAAGACATTATCATACGAATGACTCATATCCAACATTAGTCAACTTATCTAATCAACAACAAGACTATTAACCACATCCATCACATATCAAGCATACATAAACCACATCACAATGCATTGGCATATGCATATGAATAATCATATAATCAACATAAGCCATCATTAATGGCTACATACAAATTGGACCATAACCATTATAGGCCAACACATTTATGCTGACATAATTACAAAAGGCAAAGTCCCTATACATGCCATAAACTTAAAATACTTGCATTCACTTATACCCAAAGGATATCTTTATAGTGTGATAGCATCTCCGGCGATCTCCAACCCGAGCTAGCTAACTTAACCTATAAGAGATAGGAAAGGAAGAGGAGTAAGCAATAGAGCTTAGTAAGTTCATATGCAAATAATAAACAACTATTAACATTCATTTACTTTATCCATCCATAAGAGTACTATTATTACAATTTGCATTAAATCTCAAGTTTACCACTTATTCATTCATAGTGCTTACTCTTTTAACTTATAAACACCATTTACATGCCTTGGCATTCACCTAACCACCATAGTCTCCCCATTATAACATATCACACTATTTAACAAGTTATTTCCATCGTCTTAATCACATGCACATTAATTATGAGTAATCATAATTTCAACAAATAGTTTAACCACCTTTCACTTGTCTAAGCTCGTATCTTACTATATTCTCATATTGCCTTTATTCGGAAATTATGCATGTCCTTCCTTTTTCTCATATCCAATGAAACACAATTTAAATAAATACACCGTACTATACCACAATTCGATTAGGCTCATAAACCTATCACATGATCCTTATCAAACCTTATCATGTATCCATTCATCTAAAGTGTAGATCAATAATCATAAGGTTATCGATATTTCTCAAGCATAACTTACTCGAATACATTCTTACCGAATGTTCATCACACACCGAGCTTATTACTCATGAGTTGTTATAGATACTTGTACCATCCCGTAATATAACCACTTGCTTTCTCATCTTTGGCATACCCGTTGAACACTTGGAATACTAATTGGATACACGAAAAGTCTTTGCACATAAGTGCCACATATGTAGCAAAAGCTACCTCATATCTCATATCACATAAATGCTCGCTCTCGAGCTAATCACAGGCATGCTCACACAAGCTGTAAGTCAAGACGTCACTACGCAGCTGAGTCTTCGCTCACACAGTCGCCAGGTATCCGCAACACATGCCGGACTACCCAGCCACTGGTAGACGTACGAGACCAGCACCCGGATCACATAAGCACATATATATCACATGGGTCCCTAGTGACATGTTACTCGTATCCTATTCTATTCCTAAGGTTCAAACGGGATTTTCATACTTACCGAAACTTGTCGATTGTATGCATAGAATTAATCATTCATTCCACACATTTACGAAGCATTTAAAATATTTAAAATACAAACATAATAATGCATTATTCACATACGAACTTACCTCGATACTAAAAAGGCAAAAAGTGACCTAATCGTCAATTTCTCTCTTTTTCCCCCGTTCTAGGTCCAAACCTCGTTTTCTTTGATCTATAACATCACATTTAGTCTATTTATTAGTCACATTATTCAATGTGATCCAAAAATCACATTATGGAAAAATTACATTTTTGCTCCTAAAGTTTCACATATTTACACTTTTGCCCCTAGGCTCGTAAAATGAAATGTGTTCAATTTCTAACCCAAGCCTAGCCGAATCATTTTCATGCTTATAGCAGCCCACATTTTCCATTAAAACACACTTTTATGACATATTTTATAACTTTTACAAATTAGTCCTTTTAGGCATTTTTACCGAAAATCACTTAGTAAAAGTTGTTTCTCTAACCATAAACATGCATAATCTACCATTAAACATAAAAATACACAAATTTCTAACATGGTTCAAACACTATACCTTCATCAAATCTCAAATAAATGGTAGAAGTAGGTAGATCATGTTACAAGGATTTCAAAAACGTGAAAATCATTAAAAATGGGGCAAGAACAGACTTACTATGGAGCTTGGAAGCTTGAAGAAAACCCTAGCCATGGTGTCCATGGTATATTTGGTCAAGGGAGGTAGAAGATGGACAAATTTTTGGCTATTTTGGCTTTTTAATTCTTTTAATTACTAAATGACCAAAATGCCCCTAACTTAAAAATATTCTATTTCACCTATTTCATGTCCATTTTTGTCCAACAATTTATCCAATGGTCTAATTACCAAATAAGGACTTCTAATTTAAAATCTCATAGCAATTAGACACTTCTAGCTTCTAGAACTCAAGTTTTGCACTTTTTACAATTTAGTCCTTTTGACTAAATTGAGTGCCCAAACGTCGAAATTTTCAAACGAAATTTTCACGAAATAATTTCGTGAAATCGTAGACCATAAAAATATAAAAAATAAATTTTCTTACATTGAATTTGTGGTCCCAAAATCACTGTTCCGACTAGGCCCAAAATCAGGCTGTTACAACTCTCCCTCCTTTAGGGATTTTCGTCCCCGAAAATCTTACCAGAAGAAGTTGCCTTCAACTCTCATGAAACGCTTTCACTAACTTTCCAGAAACACAAATCGATTTAACCTCGTATATATCTTTCCAATAACCTTTAAACTTTAGCACACAGTGTCGGAGCACATCGTCAAAATCAATTATTCTCTCCGAATACATATACTCGATGAATCACAAATAAGAACTCTGCACATACTGAAATGATCATACGGATCTTTGCCAAACAATCAACCACAATCCAAATAACATCTTCCTTTTCGGAGATTATGATAATCCCGATACGAAACTTATGGTAACTCTATCTCATTATCACTCCCATACCATCACTGACTGTATTAGTCCTGCATACACTTGATTTTGGCTTACTTGTTAACAAATAGACATCTGAACATAAACTAAAAAATATCGTGATACATATTCAATCACCAGAAAATTTACTCATATAACTGCACATTTTATTATTCTTGGATGAACAGACGTGCTACTACTGAACCTCGTACCAAAAACTTCTGCATAAATTCTGGATTCATCAATACGCAAATTCTATCTCGAAATAACAATAATAACAGGAATCATGTCCGGCCTGAAATTTAACCTCAGAAGTAAACTCACTCTGAACTCATTTAGATTACCATCCACTATCACATTTCTAAGCTTCTCAGTTCCGCAAAGAAAACCTTGCTTTAGCATTTAATATAGCTAGAATTAGACCATCATCAAATAAGATCAATCGAGTAACCAACTCGTACCAATTAAACGAGGATTTTCCATTCAGACATCTGCACTATATCTGCTTTCCGAAAGGTAAATCGATAACTACACATACTCTTGCAATAACTCAAGCCATTAACACTGTCTTAAATTCAGATTTTTCTGCAACATTAGATACTTTAACCCATCAGGATTCAGGAAGCTTATGACATTTTCCGTTGAACACACTATATCATCGAATTCACAACACAGACATAAAAGTGGTCGTCTCTAAATCACCAGTCGAACAGTTCTTTTTTATGTAACTTTAACCGTCTAAAAGTGCAAACTACCTCTTTACATTCTTGTATTAAGACACATTCCAATTCATTCAATAGCGCATCGCTGAAAATCATAAATTCCTTGCTCAATTCAAACTGAACTCAGAACTAGAACTTTCGGTTAATAATACCTTCAATTGTTTTCAACTTTGCTAACATGCAACAGACCATTCAAACTTTCAAAAATGTGATAACTTTTCCAATCAGAATAACTTTAACTTGTAATAACATCATTCGGTTAGAATAATCCAATAAGCATATCTCTGTATTATGCTTTCTAGAATATAATTTCTTCATTCAGACTATCCGTCTTCATACTCGTGAATACACAGAATTTATTCTCTTAGTTGAGGCATGCTTAAATATATATAACTCGAATCATATCTCAACAAATCAGTTCACTCAAATAAAAACAACTGAGTTGATTTCAACTATCGAATAATATCATATCAATATACTCTTTTCTTCATGCTGAGGATACAACTCAAACACACAATCTTTCAATATTCTTTTAGCATGCAAATCAAAGATCTTTTAAATCGTATTAGCTCGAGGAAACAGATATCCTGATTGAACTCATTAACTTTAATCAAACTTACCTGAGGAAGAGATCCATCATACAATTTTAAGCTTGTGCTCTCATCATTTATACCTTTGCCGATGACAATTCCTTACACGAAAGTCAGAGAAATCTAGATACCAGAATCACCACATTCCTATTATCGAATCCAGAAATACAATCATAATAAACATAGCCATCACAGACTAAAGAACTTACTTTAAAGATAAGCCATGTCCAATAATTTACACAATAAGGATGATAAGAAAACCCAAATACGATACCACCCCGGAAATTCGAGAGCATAACTCATAAAGAAATAAGAATGAAGATCTAGATAATTTCTCAGAGAAAAACAGAAGAGAACAATACTTACCAGCTCTAGAATTCCATCTTAGCAAAGATAATACACTTTCTAAATTTGCATATAAGATAAAACATCATCCAGTAGATACAGAAGAATAGTCTCACATAAGTTTTCACCATCAACTTTTATTCCGAACATACTAGAATAGATTCCCGAAGAGAGAGATAAAATAATATTGATCATAAACCAACTAGGCTAACTGTACTTTCGTCTAACATTAGAGTTAGCTAACATTCTCACAACACAAGAACTTTATCAGAAAATGAACAATCACACACATATCTCTGAGAATAAGGAATATATAGAATACCCAGAAGAGGTCATCATAATCTATTCAACCATAACTGTTACACACAGACACCTTTACAACTCAATTATCATTTCTCTTCCAAATTATGTCATCATGAACCCCGTATTATTCTATTCACTAACGAAAAATCAATTCGGGAGAAATTTTGGTAAATACATACTTTAGTCACCATTCCTGAATGACTTGATTAGCCAAAACTAACTTCTTCTTTATCCGTGACATTGCATAATCTGTATAATCTTTAAAACATTCTGATATTTCTTCCAAAACTGTTTTCACTTCCCAAGCTATTCTCATCTCTGTATGCTTTACTAATTATTTCACCACCAAACTCTTTAGTTTCCCACTTATGAACTTATTCAACATAATTATCGTGAATTTTTGTCATAAAGCAATAGTGGTAAGGGGGTGAGGTCGTAAAGCCTCTAACTTGACTCTCATAAATACACAAATATGACTTTGCATTCATCATCAACATAACATCATCACAATCACATAATTCACTCCAGGCAATTTAATATACTTATTCATTTTATGAATTTTTTCTACCATCCACAATTTCAAACAATGAATTTACTTACTTGAGCTCAGTATTAATATCTAATTAAATTCCAACAATTATCAAATTAGAGAACGCCTTACGGGTTTGAGTACGTCGTTTACTTGATGCCATAGTCCAACTATGGTCTTACACAAAGTCTCATATCGATGCCATGTCCCAGACATGGTCTTACACGGAATCTCATATTGATGCCATATCCCAGATATGGTCTTACACGAAATCTCATAACGATGCCATGTCCCAGACATGGTCTTACACGTATCACAATGCCATAGCCCAGCTATGGTCTTACATGTCATTACGATGCCATAGCCCAGCTATGGTCTTACACGTACTCACATGTACTGCCATGGTCCAACCATGGTCTTACGTTCACAATGCCATAACCCAGTTATGGTCCTTTCACTAAAATGCCATAGCCCAGCTATGGTCTTACATTCCATACTTTGCCATGGTCCAACCATGGTCTTATCCGTCAATTCCTCATTGAACGATCATACTCACTTCCTGCGTTCTACTCAATTTGATCTTCCAATTCAATTTTTATACTATTATAATATTCATGGTTCAATAACAAAGACATAAAACAAAACATTATATTATCTCTAATTTAACAATTAAACATAAGATTCAACCATATGAACATACTGATTACACTTATTCAAGCAAGTGTACATAAGCACACATTCTGTCAATTTGTGTAAGTGTACTTAGCATATTCACTTAATCAAATATGTTGGGCACCTAACCTCATATGAATGCCAAACAAACATGGATGGGCTTATCACCATATAACTTTCATTTCATTTCACTTTTCCATATTTCTCAACTTATGGTTATCTCATTCCGTACATTAACACATGCATATCATGAACTTCTATTCATACCTTTCCACATTTCAACACACGTAAGCACATTTCAATCATCTCAATATCATTTTCAGCATTATCGAAAATAGCTCGGTTGGAAGTCATCTCTGTCTTAACAAAAAAATTTTGTTAGAGCCTGGAGATATCACACTATCACGAGTAGTAATATGGCATGTATAGCTATCACATACGCTAGGTCAGTCCGATATGCTAGGTTAGTCCGAGAATCGACTAAACCATAGCACTGATACCACTAAATGTAACACCCCTTACCTGTATTCGATGTCAGAAAAGGGTACAAGGCGTTACCAGACATAAATTCAAGCACTCATACAAAACCGAGGCTTAAATTTCCATCCAAATTAAAACTTTTCATTCACGTGTACATCGTCCCTTATATGGGCCCACAAGGTCCAAAACATACATTGAGGGTGGTTCGGGACTAAACCGAGACCTTAGGAAGATTTTACGAAACTCAAAAAAATTTGAGGCTTTAGGGGCACACGCCCGTGTAGGTCAATGGACACGCCCGTGTGGCATGTCACACGCCAGTGTGCTTAGGCCGTGTCAATTTTAGGTTGCATTCTGTTTATGATGTCAGCAACAAATGGTAGCTACACGGCCAAGTCAAACACCCGTGTGCTAGGCCGTGTGGTCGATTTTATTTTCATGATTTTTAATAAATCAGATGCAGACTTCATACAGCAAGGGCACACGCCCATGTCCCAATGCCGTGTCACTCACACGGTCAAGACACACGGCCGTGTCTCAGCCCGCGTGGCCAATTCTGGACATTCTATTTTGCTATATTAAGGTGCAGGGGACACACGGCCAGATCACACGCCTATGGGGGGAGACCGTGTGTCACACACGACCTAGACACACGCCCGTGTGTCTACCCGTGTGGACAAATACAAGGCTATTTTCCAAGCCAATTTGTCACCCTTACTTGCAAACATTCACACAACATCACATGGCACAAATCATGGCATATAAATGCCTTCAAACCGAACCAAATATAATCAAGCAACAACATATCATTTACATATTCACTTCCATCATTCTAATAGCATTATGCTTTACTAATAAAACTCATACCAACTTCATATTCATAAAGACATTATCATACGAATGACTCATATCCAACATTAGTCAACTTATCTAATCAACAACAAGACTATTAACCACATCCATCACATATCAAGCATACATAAACCCCATCAAAAGGCATTGGCATATGCATATGAATAATCATATAATCAACATAAGCCGTAATTCATGGCTATATACAAATTGGACCATAACCATTATAGGCCAACACATTTATGCTGACATAATTACAAAAGGCAAAGTCCTTATACATGCCATAAACTTAAAATACTTGCATTCACTTATACCCAAAGGATATCTTGATAGTGTGATAGCATCTCCGGCGATCTCCAACCCAAGATAGCTAGCTTAACCTATAACAGATAGGAAAGGAAGGGGAGTAAGCAATAGAGCTTAGTAAGTTCATATGCAAATGATAAACAACTATTAACATTCATTTACTTTATCCATCCATAAGAGTACTATTATTACAATTTGCATCAAATCTCAAGTTTACCACTTATTCATTCATAGTGCTTACTCTTTTAACTTATAAACACCATTTACATGCCTTGGCATTCGCCTAACCACCATAGTCTCCCCATTATAACATATCACACTATTTAACAAGTTATTTCCATCGTCTTAATCACATGCACATTAATTATGAGTAATCATAATTTCAACAAATAGTTTAACCACCTTTCACTTGTCTAAGCTCGTATCTTACTATATTCTCATATTTCCTTTATTCGGAAATTATGCATGTCCTTCCTTTTTCTCATATCCAATGAAACACAATTTAAATAAATACACCGTACTATACCACAATTCGATTAGGCTCATAAACCTATCACATGATCCTTATCAAACCTTATCATGTATCCATTCATCTAAAGTGTAGATCAATAATCATAAGGTTATCGATATTTCTCAAGCATAACTTACTCGAATACATTCTTACCGAATGTTCATCACACACCGAGCTCATTACTCATGAGTTGTTATAGATACTTGTACCATCCCGTAATATAACCACTTGCTTTCTCATCTTTGGCATACCCGTTGAACACTTGGAATACTAATTGGATACACGAAAAGTCTTTGCACATAAGTGCCACATATGTAGCAAAAGCTACCTCATATCTCATATCACATAAATTCTCGCTCTCGAGCTAATCACAGGCATGCTCACACAAGCTGTCAGTCAAGACGTCACTACGCAGTGCTGCTCACACAAGCTGTCAGGTATCCGCAACACATGCCGGACTACCCAGCCACTGGTAGACGTACGAGACCAGCACCCGGATCACATAAGCACATATATATCACATGGGTCCCTAGTGACATGTCACTCGTATCCTATTCTATTCCTAAGGTTCAAACGGGATTTTCATACTTATCGAAACTTGTCGATTGTATCCATAGAATTAATAATTCATTCCACACATTTACGAAGCATTTAAAATATTTAAAATACAAACATAATAATGCATTATTCACGTACGAACTTACCTCGATACCAAAAAGGCAAAAAGTGACCTAATCGTCAATTTCTCTCTTTTTCCCCCGTTTTAGGTCCGAACCTCGTTTTATTTGATCTATAACATCACATTTAGTCTATTTATTAGTCAAATTATTCAATGTGATCCAAAAATCACATTATGGTAAAATTATGTTTTTGCCCCTAAAGTTTCACATATTTACACTTTTGCCTCAAGGCTCGCAAAATGAAATGTGTTCAATTTCTTTGTAACCCAAGCCTAGCCAAATCATTTTCATGCTTATAGAATCCCACATTTTCCATTAAAACACACTTTTATGACATATTTTATAACTTTTACAAATTAGTCCTTTTAGGCATTTTTATCGAAAATCGGTTAGTAAAAGTTGTTTCTCTAACCATAAATATGCATAATCTACCATTAAACATCAAAATACACAAATTTATAACATGGATCAAACCCTATACCTTCTTCAAATCTCAAATAAATGGTAGAAATAGGTAGATCATGTTACAAGGATTCCAAAAACGTGAAAATCATTAAAAAATGACAAGAACAGACTTACTATGGAGCTTGGAAGCTTGAACAAAACCCTAGCCATGGTGTCCATGGTATATTCGGCCAAGGGAGGTAGAAGATGGACAAATTTTTGGCTATTTTGGCTTTTTAATTCTTTTAATTACTAAATGACCAAAATGCCCCTAACATAAAAATATTCTATTTCACCTATTTCATGTCCATTTTTGTCCAAAAATTTATCCAATGGTCTAATTACCAACTAAGGACTTCTAATTTAAAATTTCATAGAAATTAGATACTTCTAGCTTCTAGAACTCAAGTTTTGCACTTTTTACGATTTAGTCCTTTTGACTAAATTGAGTGCCCAAACGTCGAAATTTTCAAACGAAATTTTCACAAAATGAATAGTAGACCATAAAAATATTAAAAAATAAATTTTCTTACGTCAGATTTGTGGTCCCGAAACCACTGTTCCGACTAGGCCCAAAATCTGGCTGTTACAAATGCTCCTTCATCATTTTGAATGAGTTGAATGTCATCGACATATAGAACGAGAAAAACAACATTTCCATCCTTAATATGTTTCTAAACACAAGGTTCATCAATGTTTTTCTCAAACCCAAAGGTTTTGATCATTTGATCAAATCTTTGATTCAATGAGTGGGATGCTTGCTTAAGTCCATATATAGATCTAAGCAGTTTGCAAACTTTATACTCATTTCCTTTAGCTATGTAACATGTGGGTTGCATTATGTAGAATTTTTCTTCAAGGTATCCATTCAAAAATGTTGTTTTGACATCCATTTGTTAGATCTTATAATCGAGAGCCACCGTAATGGATAACAATATATGGATCAACTTGAGCATGGCTATAGGAGAGAAGGTTTCCTCGTAACTGATACCTTCTTTCTGAGTAGACTACTTTGCTACAACTCTAGCCTTATAGGTTTCAACTTTTCCTTTCACATTTTTCTTTTTCTTGTAGATCCACTTACACCCTATGGGTTTTATCCTTATTGGAAAGTCTACAAGTTCTCACCTTAAGTTGGATTTCATAGAACCCATCTCATCATTCATAGCCCAAAGCTTGGAATCGGCACTCCATGTTGCTTCGTTAAATGTGAGACGGTCATCATATTTCTCTTCAAAAGACTAAGTATTAAAAACACATCCACCAGGTTGGAAGAATAGGCCTATGAGAGACCCTCTCACTGCGGCCAAACTCCCTATGCTGATGATCATTTAGAGGTCTATCATTAGGAGTTGGATCTCAAACCGATACTGGAGAGCTCTGTGCATTTCTCGGAACTTCCTCGAGTACCATTTTATTCCAAGGTTTAAATTCATTCATGCAACTTTTCTCAAGAAAGGTAGCATGAGTTGAAACCTTTATTGTTTTATTTTTTGGGTTATGAAACAAACCACCCTTCACTCCTTTAGAATATCCTACACACATGCACAATTCCGTCCGTGAATGAAACTTTCTCGTATCTTTGTCTAATACGTGGGTCGGGCATCCCTAAATTATAAAATTATTTAGACTTGGCTTCCTACCATGCCACAATTCATATAGAGTCTTATGTGCGGTCTTAGTTTGTACATCATTCAGAATATAGAAAATCATTTGTAAGCCTAATCCCCAAAAGGATATCAACAATTACGAATAATTTAACATTAATCAAACCATGTTTAAAAAGGTGTAATTCCTTCCCTCTGCCACATCATTTTGTTGTAGAGTTCACGACTTGGTTAACTAGGATAATATTTCATTCTCTATGAAGTATCCTAAGAAATCATCCAATAAGTATTCCCCATCTTGGTCCAATAGAAGTGTCTTTATGGGTAAACCTAATTGTTTCTCCATTTCCGTGCAAAACTCTTGAAATTTATCAAAGGTTTCACTCTTGCAGTGCATTAGGTATACATACCCATATTTGGAATAATCATCTATAAATATTACGTAATAATCATAACCACTCTAGGCACTGACGCTCATTGGGTCACATACATCAATGTGCACAAGTTCTAAGGGTTGAATGACCCTCTTGCCTTTTACATTAAAAGATATTTTAGTCATATTACCTTTTAAGTAAGATTCACATTGTAAAAGATCAACTTCATTAAGTGAACTTAAGGTGTCATCTTTCATAATTCTAGTGATTCTTTCTTGGTTAATATGACTAAAACTCAATTGCCAAAGGTAAGTCTCATTAAACTGAGAAGTTTTAAGTATCTTATTTGTGATTCTTGTTTCAAATAATGTGTAAATCTTTAATTTGATAAAGTAGAGATTATTTTCCATCCATGCATTATAGATAAGAGAATAATTTTTAAAAATTGCAATATTATTATTAAAAGTCATGGTCAAGTTGTTTTTAAATAAACATGCAACTGAAATTTAATTTCTTTTGAAACTAGGTACATAAAAAAGTCTTTCAAAATAATTTTCCTAAAATTATCAAAATATAGATGTACATCTCCCACTAATTCGCCCCAACACTTATCTCATCTCCAATTTGCAATGAGATATTCTTATTTCTAATATCTTTCATTTCCTTAAAACCCTGTAAAGAAACACACACTTGGTTAACGACTTCAGAATAAATGACCCAGTAGTCTATTAAATCTTCTACCAAGGAAGTTTTAATCATTAAGAGTCCTATACCTTTGCCTTTTATGTCTAGAAAGTCCTTCCACGCTTTTCAGTTGGCCTTGAAGTGCCTTTTCTTATTGCAAAAGAAACACTTAAACATAGATAAGTCTTTAGTCTTCTTAGTTCTTTTTCTTTCCACTTTATGTGACCTAGAGGACTTAGCCTTATTTCTCTTAGCTTATTTTTATTTCCCTTTACAGAAAGAAGTAACAGTTAGGTTAGTTTATACTTTCCAGACAAGTTGACCATCATTCAACATTAATTAATAGGACTATAGTTCCTTCATGAGTTTTGTAAGCGTCAACTGCTTGTTCCTGAGGTTATATGCGGATCTAAAGCTAACAAAATCCTTTGACAATATTTTGAACACAATCTCAATTTGTGTGTTCTGGTCTAGCTCGGCCTCATTATCTTCGGCTTCGGCAAAGTAGCTCATAAAAGAAATCATATATTCTTTTACCAGAATGTCAGATTTCACATGCACATTCATCAAACTAGTTATCATAGGTTATCGAGTCAAAGCAGCTTGGCCTCTGAACATGTGTTCTATTTTGTCTAAAATCACTTTGGCGGAATTGTAATAGCCCGATTTAAGGGCTAGCCGTAATAGTAATCTCGGGATCACTAATCCGAGAATTGAGAAATTTATTTTCAGGTTATATTATGAGTCAAAGCATGATAGTATATGTACACGAGAATTTTGGTGCTTTAATTTTAGCGATTTCATGTATAATCGTGAAAAAGGACTAAATCGCATAAAGTGCGAAAGTTCCATTTTATAAGCTAAAGGTACCAAATAGCCATAGATTGATAATTAGAGGTCTTTAAAAGGAAATTAGACCCCCAATATTTGCTTGGCTGGCCATAGACTAGCATAGGAGACAAATTTGTCAATGATGGTCAAAGTTGGTGATAGTAGGTTGACTAATTTGACTTGTATTAATAAAATAAGGAGAGAAAAGCTATCATCTTTTTCTCTTTCACTCTTCCACCGAAAATTAGCAGCAAATAGAGGGAAGAAAGCGTCAAAAAAATATTTCAGCAGACTCATCTCTTCACAAGTAAGTGTTCTAATGATCTTTTCTTGAAAATAATTGTACTTTTGGAACCCCTAAAGCTTAAGCTTTCAAATGAGGGGACTATTGTGCAATATGGTGAAAAGTTTAGAGATTTACCATGAGAGCTATCATAGTTATTTGTTGCATTTTTATGGAAGAAAATGAGTCTTGGTTGTTAGATGAACAACTCTTGTGAAAGGTGTTGCCATGAAAACACCTAATTGGACCTTGATGAAAAGGTTACAAATTTGTAGTAATTATGTGAAATGTTGGGTTTTGATGTTAGTTATGAGAGTATTAAATGTTCACCTAGGCTTTTTGAAGGTAGAAATGTGATTATAAATTATTTCCGAGCCTAGGGGCAAAATGGTCATTTTGCCGAAGTCTAGGGGCAAAATAGTAATTTTATCTAAGCATGATTATTGAAATACTTTTATTAATGAGATGATTAAAATGAGCTAAATTGCTATTATAGAGCAAGAAGAACCGAGAATCTACCTCGATCGGGGAAAGAACAAAGTCTCGGACTAAACCGTCGAGCTAGCTCATTTTGAAATTGAGGTAAGTTTGTATGTGATTAATGCAACATTTATGTTAGCATAATTGAGAATGCTTGATATCATATTGATGCATGACACTCCATTAAATTGATGTTGAATGAGATGTTGAAGTCCTAATGGACCATGTGAATATGAAAATGCTATCATCGAGATATGAAATAGATAAGGTCCCGTATAAGACCATCTCCGAAACATGGCCTCGGCACTGAGTCGAGATCCCGTATAAGACCATATTCGGGATATGGCTTCGGTAATGAATATGAAAATCGTATAAGACCATATCCGGGATATGGCATCGATACTTGATGTGAAAGTCCATATAAGACCATATCCGGGATATGGCATTGGTGTTTAGAAGTAACTCCATGTAAGACCACCTCGGGGATGTGACATTGGCTTCGTCCCTACATGAACGATGTTGAATATGCGTCTTTGACTATCCCTAGTAATTAAAGGGATAAGTAGATGGGTTTAGAAGTAGAAATGAGATTTGTACTAAAGTCATATGAATGAGTGAATACAAGTACTCGTGAATGAGTCACGAAGAAACGATTACGATATGTGGTACAGTATGTGCTAAATAAGGGCAATTGTGAGTAAGTATGGCAAGAATCCTATGACTTGTGTATGGTTAGTTAATGTCATGGATGGATTATTTTATGAGCTTATTGTTGCTATTCATATCCATGCAAACTTACTAAGCTTTATGCTTACCCCTTTCATTGCTCTTTCTCCTTGTAGTATTGCTAAGATAACTCGAGGAACAGGGACGTAGGAGTTCAAAAATCACACTACCGACACCACTTTGGTATAACAATTTAGACTTATTTTGAGTATGGCATGTATAGGACTCAAGTATTTTGTTAGGTCGTAATTGTTGGCCAAAGTGTTGGCTTTGTAAGGCATCAAAACCTCCTTTTGTAATGGTCTATTAAGTTAGGCCGATACTTGGCAAATTCTTATGCTTAATGAAAGTTATTTTCTTGAAGTGTATGCCCTTGTGTATGGTTGTTGAATTGAGTACTTGGATATGCCTTTGGGTTATGAATTGTGTTGAAATGGATTGGTGTTTGCATGTGTGCAATGTAGGGTGGCAAAAGGCTTGGTAGATAGCCATCTAATTGTCTACATGAGTAGACACACGGGCGTGTGTCTATGTCGTGTGTGACACACGGTCAGCCCTATGGGCGTGTGAATCGACCGTGTGTCCCCTTGCATGCTAGGTTTGCAAGTCAGTACGCTCCACGGGCTAGGGACACGGGCGTGTGCCCAGGCTGTGTGAAGTCTGCACATTAATTGTGGAATTTAAATTGACCACAGGTAGAAGACACGGGCGTGTCTATGCCATGTGAAGCTAGTCAGAATTGACCACGGGTGGAAGACACGGGCTTGTTTAGGCCGTGTGAAGTTGGTCAGGATCGACCACGGGTGAATGACACGGACATGTCTTAAGGGCACACGGGCGTGTCCCTAGACCAACACGGGCGTGTGGCCCCTATTTTGTTGAAAAGTTCTCGAGCTCATAAAAGCTCCCAGAATAGTTCTGATACCTCTCGGAGGTATGTTTGGGGCCTCTTAGGCCGAGTATGTACAAGTGATAGGTTTAAACGAAATTTTATAGCCCGTTTCAAGATGTCAAGTGAGATTAGTTAGGTAATGCCTCAATCCTGGTCCCGGCTTCGGGCACGGGTAAGGGGTGTTACATTTATTGGTATCAGAGCTACGGTTTAGTCGGTTCTAGGACTAACGTAGCTTAAGTACGAGTCTAGCTATGCATGCCATATGTAAGAGTGTCTGAGTAATGATAGTGTGATGGCTCCTGACGTATAAAATTGTGTTTTATGTAGTATATGGATTCTGATCCAGACCAAACTGCAGCCGATGATACTACAAGTAATGCGCCAGCTTCCGCTCAAGGGACCGCGCCAGCTAATAGTAGACCCGAGACCTTGGGTAAGGGGGAAGAGGCTCGAGAAGTTTTTCTCCACATGATGAGCAACTGGTATACTGAGTATACCCGAGCAAATCCTAACGCTCAACCCCCTCCACCCCCACGAATTCCTCAACGCGCTCCAGTAGCTCCTCAAGTGGTTGAGGTGGTGAGAAGAGAAAGGCCTCCGGTGGATAAGATTCGGAAGCAAGGAGCCGAGGAATTCGGGCAAATAAGGATGATAACCCTGAGAGAGCAGAATTCTGGCTCGAGAATACAATCAGGGTATTTGATGAGTTATCCTGCATGCCTGAGGAGTGCTTAAATTGTGCGGTATCTCTCCTGAGAGATTTAGCCTACCGATAGTGGAACACTCTAGTGTCGGTGGTGCCAAGGGAGAGAGTTAGCTGGGAATTCTTCCAAGAGGAATACCGGAAGAAATACATCAGCCAGAGGTTCGTTGACCACAAGAGGAAGGAGTTCTTAGAACTGAAACAAGGTCGTATGTCAGTGACTGATTACAAATGGGAGTTCGTAAGGCTTAGCAGGTATGCACGGGAGTGCGTGTCTATCGAAGCCGTCATGTGCAAGAGATTTGAAGATGGGTTAAATGAAGATATCCGTTTATATGTAGGGTTCCTCGAACTAAAAGAATTTGTAGTGTTGGTAGATAAAGCCTGTAAAGCCGAAGAGTTGGCTAAAGAGAAGAGAAGAGCTGAGAATGAGTCTCGTGACTCGAGGAAGAGACAACTGAATAAGTCTCACCAATTCTCATCTAAGAAATCAAGGGATTTTGCTACTCGATCAGTCGCTTCAGCGGGGTTTTCAACTCGAAGTAAAGGCAAGCAATTTTTGGGGTCGAAAGGGCAGACCACTTCAGTTGCTAGTGTGGGCAACGTTCGACCAAGTAGACCAGAATGTCCTCAGTGTGGCAGGCGCCATTCTGGTGAGTGTCGAGCTAACGAGAAAGCTTGTTTCAGATGTGGGTCCTTAGACCACTTTATCGAGACCGCCCGAGGTGGACGAAAGAAAAGCTTCAGAATGCAAGATCGGGAAGTACTGCTAGGGGAAGACCACTGAAAAACCTGGGAAATGAGATGGGTAGCAAGAATCCATCTAGAGAGCAAGCTACTAGAGTCGAGGGTAGAGCACCGGCGAGGACATATGCCATTCGTGCTCGTGAAGAGGCATCTTCCCCCGACGTAATCACGGGTACCTTTTCTCTCCATAATACTCGTGTTATAGCTTTAATTGATCTGGGATCCACCCACTCATACATATGCATGAAATTAGGCTCTAGCATGAGCATGCTTATAGAGTCTACCGAATTCATCATAAGAGTGTCTAATCCCCTAGGCAAGCATGTGTTAGTAGATAAAGTATGCAAAGGATGCCCTTTGATGAATAAGAATCATTGTTTCCCTGTTGATCTTATGCTATTGCCATTTGATGAGTTTGACGTCATCCTTGGGATGGATTGGTTAGTCACTCATGAGGTAATTGTGAACTGTGGGAAGAAGCTTATAGAGTTGAGAAGTGAAAATGGGGATTTTATTCGTGTTGAATCAGATAAGCCAGATAGATCACCAGTAGTGATATCAACCCTGTCGACTCAAAAGTATTTGAGAAAGGGGTACGAGGCTTACCTTGCCTTTGTGTTGAACACTAAAGAGACTGATTTGAGAATTGAGTCGGTACCCATAGTATGCGAGTACCTAGATGTTTTCCCGGAAGAGTTTCCAGGACTACCCCCGGTTAGAGAGATCGAATTTGGGATTGAGTTAGCTCCGAGTACTACCCCTATTTCTATTGCTCCCTATAGAATGGCTCCAACCGAGCTAAAGGAGCTAAAAGAATAGTTGCAAGAGCTAACGGATAAAGGTTTTGCAAGGCCGAGTTTTTCTCTGTGGGGTGTTCCCTTTTTATTCGTGAAGAAGAAAGATGGTTCTATGAGACTATGCATAGATTATCGGCAACTCAACAAGGTAAATGTGAAGACCAAGTACCCGTTGCCGAGGATCGATGATCTATTCGATCAATTGAAGGGAGCCACGGTGTTTTCCAAGATAGATTTGAGGTCAGGGTACTATCAGCTGAGAGTCAAGGACTCGGATGTGCCGAAAACCGCATTTAGGACTAGGTATGGCCACTATGAATTTTTGGTCATGCCTTTTGGTCTAACGAAATCCCCTGCGATCTTCATGGATTTGATGAATCACGTTTTTCGGCCGTACTTGGATAAATTTTTCGTGGTCTTCATCGATGACATATTGATCTACTCTCGAGATGAGAACGAACACGCTGAGCACTTAAGTATGGTTCTGCAAGTTCTGAGAGAAGAGAAATTGTATGCCAAATTCAGTAAGAGTGAATTTTGGCTCAAGGAAGTGGGATTTTTAGGGCACATTGTCTCGGGAGATGGAATTAGAGTAGACCCGAGTAAGATTTCAGCGATTATTGATTGGAAACCGCCGAGGAGCGTAATTCGGAAGTAAGGAGTTTTCTAGGCCTAATCAAGCTATTATAGGCATTTTGTCAAGGGGTTTCCATGATAGCTACCCCGATGACGAGACTTTTGCAGAAAGATGTGAAGTTTGTTTGGACAGAAGAGTGCCAACAGAGTTTTTAGAAATTGAAGACACTGTTGACTGAGGCTCCTGTTTTGGTGCAACCTGAATCGGGAAGAGAATTTGTGGTTTACAGTGATGCATCCCTAAACAGATTGGGTTGTGTACTTATGCAAGAGGGTAAGGTGATTGCATACGCCTCTAGGCAATTGAAGCCTCACGAGAAGAACTACCCGACTCATGATTTAGAGTTGGCCGCAATTGTGTTTGCGTTAAAAATTTGGATACATCATTTATATGGTTAAAGGTGTCGAATTTTCACCAACCACAAGAGCCTAAAGTACTTGATGACTCAAAAAGAATTGAATTTGAGGCAACGAAGGTGGTTAGAACTGATTAAGGATTATGAATTGGTGATTGACTACCATCCGGGGAAGGCGAACGTAGTCGCCGATGCTCTGAGTAGAAAATCATTTTTTGCACTAAGAGCCATGAACACTCAGATGATCTTGTTGGGTGATGGTTCCATTTTAGCCGAATTGAAGGCTAAACCATTATTTCTCCAAGAGATTTGTGAAGCTCAGAAAAATGATAACAGTTTGCAAACCAAGAGAGTTTTATGTGAGTCGGATGTTGAATCAGACTTTCGAGTAAATCCTGATGGATGTCTGACATTTCGAGATAGGGTCTGTGTACCCAGAAATGACGAGCTTATTTGTAAAATCTTGCATGAAGCGCATAGTAGATGTTTGAATGTGCACCCAGGCAGCACGAAGATGTACAATGATTTGAGAAAATGGTATTGGTGGCTTGGTATGAAGAAAAACATTTTCGAGTTTGTATCGAAGTGCCTGATTTGTCAACAAGTGAAGGCTGAACATCAAGTACCTTCGGGTTTACTTCAGCCCATTATGGTTCCTGAGTGGAAATGGGACCGTATTACTATGGACTTCGTGACAGGCTTACCTTTGACTCCAAAGAAGAAAGACGCGGTGTGGGTTGTGGTTGACAGACTCACGAAGTCAGCCCATTTCGTACCAGTGCGAGTCGATTATTCGCTTGATAAATTAGTGGACTTATACATGTCAGAAATAGTAAGACTCCATGGTGTACCGTTGTCGATCATTTCGGATAGAGATCCGAGATTCACGTCACGGTTTTGGAAAAAGCTAAAAGAAGCCTTGGGCACGAAATTGAGTTTCAGTACAGCCTTCCATCCACAAACTGACGGGCAGTCAAAAAAAGTGATTCAAATACTCGAAGACATGCTTCGATGTTGTGTTTTGGAATTCCAAGGTAATTGGGAGAAATACTTACCATTGGTGGAATTCGCCTACAACAACAATTTTTAGTCAAGTTTGAAAGTGGCGCCTTATGAGGCATTGTATGGGCGTAAATGCCGAACACCCTTGTATTGGTCAGAACTCAGAGAGAAACAGATTCATGGGGTTGATTTGATCAGGGAAACTGAAGAGAAAGTAAAAGTGATTCGCGACTGTCTGAAAGTCGCCTCAGATAGATAGAAGTCCTATTCAGATTTAAAAAGGAAAGAGATAGAATTCAAAGTCGGTGATAAAGTGTTCTTGAGAGTGTCACCTTGGAGGAAAGTCCTCAGATTTGGCCGTAAGGACAAATTGAGTCCACGTTTTATCGGACCTTACGAAGTTACCGAGAGGATAGGACCGGTAGCTTATCGGTTGGCCTTGCCACCTGAACTAGAAAATATTCATGACGTCTTTCACGTATCCATGTTGCGCCGGTACCATTCAGATCCTTCACATGTCATTGTACCAACAGAGGTAGAGATACAACCTGACTTGACTTATGGTGAAGAGCCGGTTAAGGTTTTGGCGCGAGAGGTCAAACAGTTGAGAAAAAAAAGCATAGCCCTGGTGAAATTTTTATGGCAAACGGATGGAATAGAAGAGGCTACATGGGAGCCCGAGGAAGCGATGAGAAACCAATACCCCAACCTTTTCACTGGTAAGATTTTCGGGGACGAAAATCCTTAAGGAGGAGAATTGTAATAGCCCGATTTAGGGGCTAGCCGAAACAATGATCTCGGGATCACTAATCCTAGATTTGATAAATTCATTTTCAGGTTATATTATGAGTCAAAGCATGATAGTATATGTACATGAGAATTTTGGTGCTTTAATTTTAGCGATTTCATGTATAATCGTGAAAAAAGACTAAATCGCATAAAGTGCGAAAGTTCCATTTTATAAGCTAAAGGTACCAAATAGCCATAGATTGATAATTAGAGGTCTTTAAAAGGCAATTAGACCCCCAATATTTGCTTGGTCGGCCATAGACTAGCATAGGAGACAAATTTGTCAATGGTGGTCAAAGTTGGTGATAGTAGGTGGACTAATTTGACTTGTATTAATAAAATAAGGAGAGAAAAGCTATCATCTTTTTCTCTTTCACTCTTCCACCAAAAATTAGCAGCAAATAGAGGGAAGAAAGCTTCAAAAAAAAATTCAGCACACTCATCTCTTCACAAGTAAGTGTTCTAGTGATCTTTTCTTGAAAATAGTTGTACTTTTGGAACCCCTAAAGCTTAAGCTTTCAAATGAGGGGACTATTGTGCAATATGGTGAAAAGTTTAGAGATTTACCATGAGAGCTATCACTGTTATTTGCTGCATTTTTATAGAAGAAAATAAGTCTTGGTTGTTAGATGAACAACTCTTGTGAAAGGTGTTGCCATGAAAACACCTAATTGGACCTTGATGAAAAGGTTACAAATTTGTAGTAATTATGTGAAATGTTCAGTTTTGATGTTAGTTATGAGAGTATTAAATGTTCACCTAGGCTTGTTGAAGGTAGAAATGTGATTAGAAATTATTTCCGAGCCTAGGGGAAAAATGGTCATTTTGCCGAAGTCTATGGGCAAAATAATAATTTTATCTAAGCATGATTATTGAAATGCTTTTACTAATGAGATGATTAAAATGAGCTAAATTGCTATTATAGAGCAAGAAGAACCGAGAATTTGCCTCGATCGGGGAAAGAACAAAGTCTCGGACTAAACCGTCGAGCTAGCTCATTTTGAAATCGAGGTAAGTTTGTGTGTAATTAATGCAACATTTATGTTAGCATAATTGAGAATGCTTGATATCATATTGATGCATGACACTCCATTAAATTGATGTTGAATGAGATGTTGAAGTCCTAGTGGACCATGTGAATATGAAAATGCTATCATCGAGATATGAAATAGATAAGGTCCCGTATAAGACCATCTCCGGGACATGGCCTCGGCACTGAGTCGAGATCCCGTATAAGACCATATTCAGGATATGGCTTCGGTAATGAATATGAAAATCGTATAAGACCATATCCGGGATATGGCATCGATACTTGATGTGAAAGTCCATATAAGACCATATCCGGGATATGGCATTGGCGTTTAGAAGTAACTCCATGTAAGACCACCTCGGGGATGTGGCATTGGCTTCGTCCCTACATGAACGATGTTGAATATGCGCCTTTGACTATCCCCAGTAATTAAAGGGATAAGTAGATGGGTTTAGAAGTAGAAATGAGATTTGTACTAAAGTCATATGAATGAGTGAATACAGGTACTCGTGAATGAGTCACGAAGAAACGATTACGATATGTGGTATTGTATGTGCAAAATAAGGGCAATTATGAGTAAGTATGGCAAGAATCCTATGACTTGTGTATGGTTAGTTAATGTCATGGATGGATTATTTTATGAGCTTATTGTTGCTATTCATATCCATGCAAACTTACTAAGCTTTATGCTTACCCCTTTCATTGCTCTTTCTCCTTGTAGTATTGCCAAGATAACTCGAGGAACGGGGACGTAGGAGTTCGGAAATCACACTATTGACACCACTTTGGTATAACAATTTAGACTTATTTTGAGTATGGCATGAATAGGACTCGAGTATTTTGTTAGGTCGTAATTGGTGGCCAAAGTGTTGGCTTTATAAGGCATCAAAACCTCCTTTTGTAATGGTCTATTAAGTTAGGTCGATACTTGGCAAATTCTTATGCTTAATGAAAGTGATTTTCTTGAAGTGTATGCCCTTGTGTATGGTTGTTGAATTGAGTACTTGGATATGCCTTTGGGTTATGAATTGTGTTGAAATGGATTGGTGTTTGCATGTGTGCAATGTAGGGTGGCAAAAGGCTTAGTAGATAGCCATCTAATTGTCCACATGAATAGACACACGGGCATGTGTCTATGCCGTGTGTGACACACGGTCAGCCCTATGGGTGTGTGAATCGACCGTGTGTCCCCTTGCATGCTAGGTTTGCAAGTCAGTACGCTCCACGGGCTAGGGACACGGGCGTGTGCCCAGGCCGTGTGAAGTCTGCACATTAGTTGTGGAATTTAAATCGACCATGGGTAGAAGACACGGGCGTGTCTATGCTGTGTGAAGTTAGTCAGAATTGACCACGGGTGGAAGACACGAGCGTGTCTAGGCCGTGTGAAGTTGGTCAGGATCGAACACGGGTGAATGACACGGACATGTCTTAGGGGCACACGGGCGTGTCCCTAGACCAACACGGGCGTGTGGCCCCTGTTTTGTTGAAAAGTTCTCCAGCTCGTAAAAGCTCCCAGAATAGTTCCGATACCTCTCGGAGGTATGTTTGGGGCCTCTTAGGCCGAGTATGTGCAAGTGATGGGTTTAAACAAAATTTTATAGCCCGTTTCGAGATGTCAAATGAGATTAGTTAGGTAATGCCTCAATCCCGATCCCAGCTTCGGGCACGGTTAAGGGGTGTTACAGGAATCACACCTCTCTATTTGCTTTATTAAGGTACTAGTCACGTTTTTCAATATGTAGCAATGAGTTATCTCACCATATTCCTTCTAGCGAGTTCTTCCCTAAGCTTGGTTAGCCAAAGGGCATTTTCCCTCAAGGACCGACTTATTTTTCTCATAGCTTAGGAAAAAGATCAGATTCCTCTTCCATTCCTTATAGTTATTTCTATTAATTTTGTTCTTAGTTAGGTTATTAATTAAGAGATTTGTTGTCATTTTCGAACTGAAAAATAAAATGTCCATCCATTAATTATCTTTGTTTTTAAGCAAATATTCTAGAAAAAATTTTCAACATACATATGCATTTAAATGTTGCATGCGTCTTACATTAAACCTTAAAAACATTTGTAAGTCATTACAATGATAATTCCTACACCCATTAAATTAAGTTACTATGGTGTAATGTTAACCAACTAGCAAGATCATGGATTTCCATCCATTTAATATCCGAACCTAATTCCTTAGACATTTACACATATTAATAATCGTTTCATGTTTGGTCATTATTCTAACTTAAGTAGAGCTTCGTAGGAAGTTACTTAAATAGAATAATTTTGAGTGTATAACCATCAACTCAACACCCATCATAAATATGTACTACATATGAGTCATCGTGGGACAATCTCAACTAGTAACATATATAACTAGTTATCCTTTTAAAGGAAATCTCCCCAGTGAAGTTCTACTTGATAATCCTTACCATGGGGTGCGGCCAGGGTAATTTTTTCTCGAAGTATTATCATGTTATCTCGCATAGACCATTGACGTAGGTCGTAGGTCTTTTTTAGGGACCTTCTCCCACACAATATTTTAAAAACATAAAGGTTTTAACTCTAGTTTCACTCATGATTGATTAAATATGCAATGACAAATACATGTGGCATTTTTTTCCTAAATTATATGGCATGCTTATATCATATATGCATGAACATACTTGTCAATTTAATCTCATCATTTTCATATGCAAGCTTTGAATTTTCAAAAATTAAATTGATTCTAACCAGCCAAAGATTTCCATGATTCCATCCTAAAGAAAAATAAAATAATTAAATTACAAAGTTTTTTCTCAAAGCATTCTTTGGGTCTTATTTGTGAAAGCTAAGCATCCTTTGGGTTTTCCAAAAAGAACCCAAACTCTAAAAATAACATGTTTGCCCAAAAAGATTTCAAAACACGAAAACTCGAACACGTGGTTAAAAAGGGGATCAACAGTTGGGCCAATGCCACTGACCACCACCATCGATGTCGCCAACCATCATTGTCAATCACCTTGAATCACGTTTTGGTCTGCCCACCGCTAACCAGCCCACTGTTGGCCACTGATAACTCTTGAAAAGAGTTATATTTCATGCCTTTAGACCTAGCTAATTGCTTGTACTTGGTACATTTAGTTGCATTTTAGGACATTTCATTGGTATTTTTATCATTGCATTAGGAGCTTGGACAGTGTTTAAATGTTAGGTACTTTTAATTGCATGTGGAAGGGTTGTGTTTGATGGTTTGGCATGTGCAGGATGTGGAGAAAGAAATAAAGAAGTGAAGGTTTGTCGGGGAAAAAGGTTGGATAGTTTGCCAACACAAATGCCGTGGCAATTTCAGGAAGATGACCGACTCAACACTCAACACATACCAGTTTCAGCCCAACTCTACTTGTACCAGAAAAATATACCTAAAAAGAGGAGAAGATATCGTAGGCTATTGGAGTTACCCTAGGAAGAAAAGCTTATAAAAAGCCAAAGGAGGAAAACCTAAAGAAGTGTGGAGATCCAAAGGCAACAATAGAGGGTAGAAAATGAGTAGAGACGAAAGGAGGAAACAGAAGGCAGTCCCTCTAAGCCACATATATAACTAGTTCTTCCATTATTTCTTAATATGTTCTCCTATGAATTGATTTGATTGAAACAATGTTGGGTGTTATTTTGAACTTGAATTTTAATTGCCAACCCATGAGCTAAATCCCATAGGGTTGAGATTACATGATGAAACTTTTATTTTCATTAATGGTTGAAGCATATATTTGATTTAATCTCCTATTTCATTCAATTATTTTTATTTCCAAATTGTATGCATACATTCTCTAGACATAGATAAGTGTGCAGTATGCCCATAAATTCAATCTAATTCTGAAAAGGTTACATTAGTTGGACTAGAATTGAATGATACAATTGGGTATTCGACCGAATACTTGCAGCAGACTCTAGACATAGAGTAGCGTTTGTATAGAATGAAGACAAAATAGTGCAGGGTACCGTGCTAAGGCCTATAAGCACATGCTAGGTAAATTGAGATCTAGCTCTCGATAGAAGCTGGTCACATTATGTTTCTTCTGAGCTGTAGATTGAGTACGATTTTGCTGAGGTGTTACTGAAAGTAGGGGCAGATTCTTAGTAATCCCAACCTTTCAAATCAACATCGTAGACCCTTAATCCTTTTTCGTAGTAACTTTGCCATAGCATTCTTAGTTATTTATTTATTCGCTCGTAAATTATTTACGTAATTATTCTCATAATTGCCATTGCATTTTTACTCTTGCTTTGCCTTAGCATTTTTCAGTATTAGTCAATATACATTTTGCACACATCCTTACTACTTTCATTTACCACTGTGTACTTAACTTGGTTTTACCATAACATTAATCATAATTCGTTATAATAACTTGGCCATATTTATACCTAATCCAATCCCTGTGGAGACGATCTCACTTATCACCTTATTACTTTATTCGACGTGTATACTTGTCGGGGATCGATAATTTGGTGAAATTTGGTTTTGTTATTTTACTTAATTCCATCAGTTTTGTTTAACTTAGTTTAATTTAATTTCTACAGGTTTGCCATCAGTGCATGAGAAGAGGCATTCCTGCTAACAAAGAGTATCCTTTTGACCCAGAGATCGAAAGAACTTTATGAAGAAGGCGGAAAGAACTACGAAAAATGGCTAGGAATGAGAATGATCCTGGTATTAATGATAATCTGAATGGTTAAGATATTAATTCTCCTATTCATAGGGTGATACCTGGTTTGAATGATAATATGAATGGTCAGGGCACTAATCCTCATGTTTGTAGGGTGATAGATGATTGAGACAGACCAATCCAAGAGCATGTTGTGCAAATTTTGGATGACCTGAATCTAGGGATAGTCAGACCACAAATACAGGCTCAGCAATTTGAGCTGAAACCAGTAATGTTTCAAATGTTACAAACAGTAGGACAGTTTAGTGGATTACCTACTGAAGATCCAAGACTGTATTTAAGACTTTTTCTAGAGGTCTGTGACTCGTTTAGACAACAGGGTGTTCCTGAAGACGCTTTACGGCTTAAAATGTTCTCTTATTCTTTAAGAGATCGTGCAAGAGCGTGGTTGAATGTTTTGCCGTTAAGAACAGTGACATCATGGATTTCAAGACTTAATTTGAAAATGTCTAATGCACGGATTTCAACACTAGACTCAGATGTGGATATTCTATAATGGGCTGAATGCACATACGGGGATGGTAGTTGATGCTTCTTCCAACATTACTTTGTTGGATAAATCTTATAATGAAGCATATGAAATTCTGGAGAAGATTGCCAACAATGATTATCAATATCCTACCACAAGAGTTGGGACGGACAAGAGAGCTGTTGGTACCATGGAGCTAGATGCAATCACTTAGTTAACAGCCCATATATCTTCTTTGGGTAATATGATCAAAACAATGAAGAAGCCCACTACAGTTCAGCAAATGGAATCAACCAAGTTTTCATGTGTTTATTATGGTGAAGACCATGTGTTTGATGAATGCCCATCAAACCCAGCATCCGTGTGTTACATGGGTAATTTCAACCGGAACAATAACCCCTATTACAACACGTATAATCCAGGGTGGAAGCAACATCCGAACTTTAGTTGGAATAATCAATGTGTGGGGAATTTTAACAATACTACAAGATAGAATGCCAACAGTGTACCGCCTAGTTATAATCATCCTATGCCGAGCCAAAATGTCCAGTAGGGTTAAGCATCGGCTTCATCATCATCATCTATTGAAGCCTTGTTGAAGGAATATATGGCCAAGAATGATGTTGTAATTCAAAGTCAGGTTGCATCTCTCCAGGCTCTTGAGAATCAAGTGGGGCAAATAGAAAATGCTTTGAATTTGAGACCACAAGGAGCAATGCCAAGTGATACTGAGAATTCGAGATCACAAGAGAAGGAACAGTGCAAGGCCATCACTCTTAGAAGCGGAACTCAGCTTGATGACGTTGCTCAAGATGCCACGGCAAGAGAGGATAACTCGAATAACAATAATGTAAAGATCCCAGATTCATCTGAAAAACATACTGAACCTAAAAAGGGTAAGCAGCAAAATATCGTGGCAAAATCAGATCATGTTGTCAACAAGAATGTCAAGGCAAAACAATATCAACAACCTGAAAGACAACCACCTCTACCTTTTCCTTAGCGATTTCACAATTCTAAGAATAAGATTTAGTTCAAAATATTTTTGGATGTATTAAAGCAACTCCACATCAACATACCACTGGTCGAAGCTTTGGAGTAAATGCACAATTACATGAAATTTATAAAAGATATATTGTCAAAAAAGTACAGATTGGGAGAATTTGAGACTGTCACTCTCACTGAAGGGTGCATAATAATGTTGACGAATAAATTACCTCCGAAGCTGAAGGACCCGAGGAGTTTCACTATCACATGTTCAATTGGAAATCATTATGTTGGTAAGGTGTTATGTGATCTAGGAGCAAGTATAAATCTAATGTCTATGTCTATTTTCAGAAATTTGGGAATTGGAAAAGCAATACCTATTACAATTACGTTGCAACTGGATGATCGATCCTACGCGCATCCCAAAGGTAAAAAATGAAAATGTGCTGGTAAGAGTAGATAAATTTATTTTTCCTACAGATTTCCTTATTTTAGAATGTAAAGCTAACCAAGATGTGCCAATTATTCTTGGAAGACATTTTCTTACTACTGGCAGGATGTTAATTAATGTGAAGAAAGGTGAGCTGACCATAAGGGTAAATGATCAACAGGTTACCTTTAATGTATTTAATGCTTTGAAATTTGCTAATGCTAATGATGAATGCCATGCCATTAGGTTGATAAAAACAGCAGTGGATAAGTTCACCAGATTTTGCCACAGTAATTTTGACAGTGATGAAGACCTACTCGAGTAGAGTGATATAATAAGTTTTGGGAAATTTGGTGAGTTTATGAAAGCCAAGCAGATAGTGGATAAAACAGGAAAGAAGTTTGAATCCTTGGGTTTATCAAATCGACCCATCAATCCTCCTAAACCTTCTACAGAGGAACCTCCTACACTGGAGTTAAAACCTTTGCTGTAGCATTTGAAATATGCTTACTTGGGCGACAACAGTACCTTGCTGGTAGTAATTTCTATGGAGCTGACACCCGAGCAAGAGGCAAGGTTGTTAGAAATTATTCGGTGATTTAAGAAGGCATTTGGATGGACCCTGGCTGATATAAAGAGAATTAGCCCTGCATTCTGCATACATAAAATTTTGTTGAAGGATTGCCCTAGAAATTCCATTAAACAGCAGCTAAGACTGAATCTGAGCATAAAAGAAGTTGTCAAGAAAGACATTATTAAGTGGCTTGATGTTGGAATTATTTACCCTATTCAAACAGCTCATGGGTGAGTCCTGTACAATGTGTACCCAAGAAAGGAGGTGTCATGGTGGTAAGTAATGATAACAATGAGCTCATACCAACTCGCATTGTCACAGGATGGAAAGTATGTATGGATTACTGCAAGCTTAACAAGGCAACTAGGAAGGACTATTGTCCCTTACCATTCATTGATCAGATGTTGGATAGATTAGCTGAGAAAGCTTTCTACTATTTTTTGGATGGTTATTCATGATATAATTAGATTGCCATAGCTCCCAATGACCAATAGAAGGCAACTTTCACATGTCCATATGGTACTTTTACGTTCAAATGGATGTCGTTTGGGTTATGTAATACCTCGATAACTTTTCAATATTGTATGATGGCTATATTCTCTGACATGGTGGAAACTTTTCTTGAAGTTTTCATGGATGACTTTTCTGTGTTCGGGAATAATTTTGAGGATTGTTTGAAAAATCTCGAATTGGTTTTGTATCGTTGTGAAGAAACGAATCTTGTTTTAAATTGGGAAAAATGTAGCTTCATGGTTCGTGAAGGAATTGTCCTGGAGTATAGGATATCACAGAGAGAATTGAAGTGGACAGAGCAAAAATTGAAGTGATAGAAAAATTGGCACCTCCCACCAGTGTCAATGGTATTAGAAGTTTTTTATGTCATTCAGGTTTTTATAGAATGTTCATAAGGATTTTTCGAGGATATCTAAACCCTTGTGCACTTTGTTGGAGTAAAATAGACCTTTCAATTTTGATGAACATTGTTTGGTAGCCTTTGAAGAGTTAAAGAAAAAACTTATAGCAGCACCAATTATAGTAGCTCCGGATAGACACTGCCTTTTGAACTCATGTGTGACACCAACGATTATGCTGTGGTAGTCATGTTGGGGAAAAGGAAAGACAAAATACTACATGCAATATATTGTGCTAGCAGAATTTTATCGGAAGCGTAACTTAATACACCACCACGGAAAAGGAGTTATTGGTTGTGGTATTCGCTTTTGATAAATTTCATTCTTATCTAGTTGGTATAAAGGTCATAGTTTACACAGATCATTTTTCTATTAAGTATCTAATGAGCAAGAAAGATGCTAAGCCAAGGTTGATTAGGTGGATACTTTTGCTGCAAGAGTTTGACTTGGAAATCAGAGATCGAAAAGGGACTAAAAATCAAGTGGCTGATCACTTGTCGAGGTTAGAATCAGGAAGTAAAGGTGATCAAGACACGCTTATTAAAGAAGAATTTCCAGACGAACAACTACTAGTTGCCACGGGATTACCTTCGTATGCCAACATAGTGAACTATTTAGTGACTGGTGTGTTGCCACCCAATCTCAACAGTCAAATAAGATGAAAATTTCTTTATGATGTCAAGCACTATTATTGGGATGAACCTTTCTTGTTTAAACATTGTGCTAATAAAATAATTAGGAAATGTGTCCCTGATGACGAAATCCATAACATTCTGCAGCATTGTCATTAAGCTCCATACAGAGGACATTTTGGAGGGATGAGAACAGCTGCCAAAGTACTTCAATCAGGATTTTATTGGCCAAGTCTGTTCAAGGATGCTCATGAATTCTATCAATCATGCGACCGTTGTCAGAGAACAGGAAATCTATCTAGAAGGCACAAAATGCCATTGCAAAGTATACTGAAGATTGAGTTGTTTGATGTATGGGGAATAGACTTTCTGGGTCCATTTCCACCATCAGTGGGCAAATTGTACATACTGTTAACAGTGGACTATGTCTCTAAGTGGGTTGAGGTTGTTGCCCTTTCTACTAATAATGCAAGGTCAGTAATAAAGTTTTTACACAAGAACATTTTTACAAGATTTGGTACACCTAGAGCCATTATTAGTGATGAGGGGTCTCATTTTGACTGCAAGTTGGTAACTAATGATTTGCATCAATATGGTGTGAAACATAAAATTGCCATAGCATATCATCCCCAAACAAATGGACAAGTTGAAATTTCTAACAAAGAAATTAAAAAAAAATAGAAAAAGTGGTGAATCCTACTTGTAGGGATTGGTCTACCATATTGGATGAAGCTTTGTGTGCGTATCGTACAATGTAAAAAACATCGTTGAGGATGTCACCTTTTTAAGTTTGTTTATGGCAAGCCATGTCACCTTCCTGTTGAACTTTAGCATAAAGCATTTTAGGCTATTAAGAAGCTGAACATGGATTGGGTTGCTGCTGGCCATAAAAGGTTGTTAGAATTGAATGAAATGGAGGAGTTCCAAGCACAAGCATATGAGAATGCTAAGTTGTATAAGGAAAAAGACCATGCATTGGCACGATAAAAGAATCATGTGCAGCAATTTGAACCAGGACAACATGTATTTTTATTCAACTCCAGGCTCAAATTGTTCCCTGGTAAATTAAAATCTCGCTGGTCAGGTCCTTTTAAAGTAGCTCGAGTGTATCCTCATGGAGTTGTTAAAATCAAAGACTTGAAAATGGCGGTCACATTTAAGGTTAATAGGCAACGCTTAAAGCACTACTAGGGTGCCCATGTGGATCGAGACAAGCACTACATTGACCTTCGAGATGTTTGAGATAACAATTTCTTTTTTCTCCTTTTTTCCTTACTTGTTTTACTTTAATTTTAATTTTAGTACTCATTTTATATTGTTTCCATTTTTATTTTCTTATTTTTGAATAGTTTTATAAGATTTCCATAGACAAAATAAATAATTTCAACTGAGCAATTGTGATATTAAGAGGAGTTTGCTGTAGCATTGCGCCAAACTGGGTAAATGGATAATGTAAGGATGACCAAGCAGATAAATCCAATGGAGAGATTTGTTTTTTGTTTTTTTTATAGCTGGGTCAATTTTGTTACTTGGCAAGCCCATGGAAGAGAAGTTAAACTTTTTGTTTAAGGATTAGAGAACTTCACATTTTCCCCCCAAAGTCTTCCTTATTCATTTCTGTTCACCTCCATGTCACACAGCTTCCCTAGCACGTTTCATTTTTGCTTAACCGTCATCACTATCTCCCTTATTTTCCTCTTCTCAACTACTCACATCTCTTAAGTTTCTCCTAAATTTTTCATTTTTATTACTATTTCTCTTCAATATCTCTTATCTTTTCTTCCACTACATTCTCCTAGATTTCTTCCAATCTTCTCGAATCGATCGCGTCAAAACTACCTTCAAAACTGCTAAACCGTCAAAAGCTGGTATTCTTCAGCCAAAGACATTCTTTAACAGTATTGTAACCACGAGATACAATAACAACATTGCGAAGCACCCTTTCTGTTTTGAGCAAGGGTTCTTATCTAAAGATGAACCATACATGGGATACGATGATTCTGTGTCCTCCATAGTAGAAAAGCATGGGTGGATTATTTTCTATTTACACCCCAAAGATGTTTTAGGGAAAATTGTTCGAGAATTTTGTGCCCATGTCAATTCTCCAAATTCCCCTTTTATTTACGTAAGGGGCACTTCCGTTCCTTTTGATGAAGATCATATTAATGCATAGTTTGGTCTTACACGTGTCCAAGACAAATACACACCGTTTGCTAACAGTATCACTGCTGAGGGTTTAGCCCGGGTATAGGATGATTTATGTATCGAAAGAACACGATGGACTATTTCCAGTTAAGAGTGTGATACTGTTGAGAGGGCTTTGTTAAAGCCTATTGGGAAAATATGGTATCATTTTCTAATAAGCCGACTTATGCCGCCTACGCACAATACAACTGTTTCAAAAGAGAAAATGTTTTTACTGCACTCCATCATAAAAGGGAGAAGAATTAATGTCGGTAGGATCATTTTTTAGGAAGTACATCGGTGTGCTAAGAAGAATGCTAGTAGCTTAAACTTCCCCTCACTTATTATTGCTCTATGTCGAACCTCCTGAGTCCCTCTCAATGAGGATGAGGATATCACCTCCAACAAAGGTGGACTGTCCAAGACCATCTTTGCCAAGATTCAAGGCACTGATGCTGCCAGGGCAACTCAGCATAGTCAGACCACCACTTCCACTGCTGTGCATTCTCCCACGACAGCACCTTTAATTTCTTGTACTCCCTCGAACAGCAAATATTACACTCCTTAAAGCAGTTGGAGCTAAGGATGTCCCTTTTCGAAATTCAGCAGTTTCACCTAGTTGAATAGATGCTCCAAACCCAGCAATAGCAAGCTCAATATTGGGCCTAAGTGAGGAGTAGGGATTTGGCTCTATCCCTGCAAAAGAATTTTACAGAGACAATGTCAGACTTTCCTATCTTCCTCGCCACTTTGCTCTCATTTTCTGATGCTGCCGAGGAGCCCACTCAAACTGCTGCTGAGGAGCCTACTCAACCTACTGCTAAAAAGCCCGAAAAGATGGCATCCCTAAATATTGAGAAAGATGAAGAAGAAGAAAAAGATGACATTTCCACTACTGCCACCACCAAAGGTAAGGACCCTGTTCCACCTTCGCCACCAGCTTCTGTAACTACACAAGACCATGACATTGATCGTCTAATCGATAAACTCACGAAAACTGATAAGAAGGGGAAAGAAATGAACCCCAAAAAGAGGAAATGGTGGTATAAAGTCAATGCCCAAAAATCCACTCGTCGGCCAGGCTAAAGTATCTACATGCTAGTCCAAGCTAGTTAAGTTTTCTGTTTCTTTCATGCATTTTGCATTTAATTTCTTTTGTTATGGCATTTGTTGTAAAAATTTCCCTTTTGATTGTTCTCTTATATATCTGGTCATGCGTTGACGACAATGCATCCCTTAGGTTTGGGGGTGTGTTGTGCATTTGGGCTGAATTTTATATTTAATATATATGATCATTTTAGTATAGTCATTTTAGTATAGTTAAATCTATTTTGCCACTGCAATGTAACTATTAAGTATTGTTTGCCTATGAAGAGTACAATCTATACTTATAATGTTCAATGATGAGTTTAGATTCCTCAATACACCTAGAACATGTAACAGCCTGATTTTGGGGCTAGTTGAAATAGTGGTTTCGGGACCACTAATCTGAGACCGAGGAAATTATTTTAATATTATTATATGTGTTATATCGTGATTGTATGAGTGCATGGAAATTTTGGTGCATTAATTTTGGTGATTTCATGCTCAATTGCGAAAAAGGACTAAATCGCATAAAGTGTAAAAGTTTTATTTTACAAGCTAGAGCTGTCCAATAGCTATAGAATATTAAATTGGAGGTCCTTAATGTGCAATTAGGCCATTGGGGAAGGGATGGCCGGCCATAGGGACAAGAAAAATCAATTGGTCAATGGTTAGGTGAATTTGGTGACTTAATGAATAAAATAAGAGAAAATAAAGAAAGAAAAGATATCATCTTTTTCTCATTTTCCCTACCACCAAAAATTTCAGCAAGAGAAGGGGTCTAGAAGCTTAAAAATTTTCAGCCATTTCAATCTCTACAAGTAAGTGATCTTGGTGGTTTTTATTGATAATTTTTATACTTTTGGAACCCCTAAAGCTTAAGCTAGCTAAAGAGGGGACTATTTTGCAAAATGGTTGAAAGATTAGGGATTTGCCATGAGAGTGTTTATGTTGTTTGCTGAGTTTTTAGGGAAGAAAATGAATGGTGGTTGTTAAATAAAAAACTTTTGTGAAAGGTGTTTCCATGAAAACACCTAAATGGGACTTATTTGTAAAGGTTGTGATTGAGTAATAAATGCATGAAATGGTTGGTTTTGTGGATTTTTATAAGAGAAATAAATGTTCAGCTAGGTTTGTTTAATGAGAAAATATGATGAAAAATGATTTACGATCCTAGGGGCAAAATCGTAATTTTGCCAAAGTATAAGGGCAAAACGGTCATTTTTGCCAAACTAGAAATTTTGAAGTATCGTGAGTTATGTAGTGATTAAATGAGTAAATTGTATTATTATAGATCAAGAAGAGCACGGAAACAACCTTGACCGGGGAAAAGGCAAGGTTACGGGCTAAACCGCCAATTAACACATTTTGCACCGAGGTAAGTTTATGTGTAAACGATACATCTCAATTACAGATGTTTTAACTATTAATGCATTGTGTGAATGAAATTGCTTATTGGTGAGAGTTATTGAAATAGTAGAAAATGTGAAAACTCCCGGATGAACCTTCGAAAGAGAAGTAATGAGTACGGATGAATATCCGTAAATATGTAAATTTGGTGGGCTGTGTGCGATACCACCTTGTTATTTGTTAACGATGGGCTATGTGCGATACCATCGTATTTATTATTATTTTGGTGGGCTATGTGCGATACCACCGTAACTATCATTGTTGGTGGGTTGTGTGCGATACCACCCTATTATTGCTTAATGGTGGGCTGTGTGCGAAACCACCGAGAATCATGTAGCCTTCCGAAGGGTTCATCGAGAAACTTGTTTAAGTGTAAAATTTCATGTGGCTTTGTGGTGATAAGTGTAGGGCATATGTGCAAGTAATGTGAGTAATATGTACGATATGTGTTTGGGATGTGGTAAGGCATTGAAATGAGTAAGCATGATTATGAGGATATGAATTGCTTTTACATAGCATGTAATATATGATTGGTTATTATGTGGTATGATGCTTATTGTTTACATGTAGACTTACTAAGCTTAAAGCTTACTCCCTTCTCTTTTCCCTTGTTTTATAGTGTCGAAGAGCCAGCTCGGGATACGGAGATAAGCAAAGGATCACCCACACTATCAGCACATCTTGGTATAGTTAGACTTAGCATTTTGAGTATGGCATGTATAGGGTCTAGACTTAGTTAAATGTCATATTGTTTTGGCCAAAAGTGTTGGCTCATTCAAAGATGAACTCTTTTGTATAAGGCCATTGTTGATGGCTCTTTCTTATTAATCTATGAAAAGATGAGGTTATCCATGATTGTGTGAGTAGTATAATGATTTACTTGGTTTAAATATGCATGAATGGGTTGAAGGTTTGTGGTGAATCATGTTTGTATGAGTTAGGGTGATGGAATGAGCTTGGCAAATAGCCTTATTCTTGTCCACGCGGGTAGACACACGGGCATGTGTCGAGGCCATGTGTGACACACAGTCAACCTCATGGGCGTGTGGTTAGGCCATGTATCCCCTTCTATGCTAGGTTTACAAGTCAGTATGCTCAGTAGTAAACACACGGGCAGAGACACGGCCGTGTGGAAGGTACGGCCATGGACATGGACGTGTGCCCAGGTCGTGTAAAGTCTGCACCTGAAATTAGGAATTTAATTCGCCACACGGTCGAAGGACACGGGCATGTGCCTAGGCTGTGTAACCTTTATGGGATGATGACGTCAGAAACAGAATGCCAAGGTTTTGGCACACGGGCGTGTCGAGGCCGTGTGAGGGGCACAGGCCAAGGACACGGGCGTGTGTCCGGCCGTGTGAAAACCCCTGTAGGTTCGAATTGAAAAATAATTCCACATGGGTGTGGAACAAGGGCATGTGATATACCACACGGGCGTGTCCCTTACTCCTCACGGGCGTGTGGCCTGTTTAGTGAAAATTTCCTAAGGTTTTCTAGAGGGCTTCAGAAGGGTTTGATTTGATCCCGACCCATTCCTAAAGGGAGGATTTCGACCATATAGGCTTGTTTAAGAGGTATTATGAAAAGTTTTAAATTGAGTGTAGAAAGTCAGGTCTCTGAGTTGTATGATTGATTACGTGTAAGCCTAGTAATGCCTCGTACCCTGTTCCGACATTGAATACGGGTAAGGGATGTTACATTTAGTGGTATCAGAGCTATGGTTTTATCGGTTCTTGGACTACCGTAGCGTGTGTGAGAGTCTAGCTATACATGCCATAAGTATATTGAAAGTGTGGTGATTCCTGACGATGTTAAACTGTGTTTTCGTATAGTAAATAGATCCCGACCGAGCTGCTGCTGATGACGCTGCTAGTAATGCGCCAGCTCTCGCGCAAGGGACCGCGCCTGTAGAAAGTAGACCCGAGACTTTGGGTCAAGGAGAAGAGGCTCGGGAAGCCTTTCTCCACATGATGAGTAATTGGTACACTGAGTTTGTACGAGCGAACCCTAATGCTCAACCTCCTCCACCCCCACCTATACCTCAGCCAGTCCCAATGGCTCCTCAAGGTATAGATTTGGTGAGAATGACAAAACCCCCGGTCGATAAGATTCGAAAATAAGGGGACAAGGAATTTAAAGCCAATATAGATGACGATTCTGAGAGAGCAGAGTTCTGGCTTGAGAACTCTATGCGGGTATTCGATGAACTCTCTTGCACGTCTGAGGAGAGCTTAAAATGTGTTGTGTCATTGCTGAGGGACTCGGCATACCGCTGGTGGAAAACATTGACATCGGTAGTTTCAAGGGAGAAAGTGACATGGGACTTCTTCTTAGAAGAGTTCCGAAAGAAGTATATAAGTCAGCGATTTGTTGACCAGAAACGGAAGGAGTTCATTGAGTTGAAGCAAGGCAAGATGACTGTGGCAGAGTATGAGCGCGAGTTTGTTAGGCTTAGTAAGTATGCGCAAGAGTGTGTATCTACGGAAGCTATTTTGTGTAAGAGGTTCGAAGATGGGCTGAATGAGGATATCAGATTACTAGCTGGGATCTTGGAATTGAAAGAATTTGTGGTGCTGGTCGATTGAGCTTGCAAGGCTGAGGAGTTGAATAAGGAAAAGAGAAAAGCCATGATGGAGGCCCGAGATGCAAGGAAGAGGCCGATGAGTAACTCGTTCCAAGCTCAATCAAAGAGGTCCAAAGAAATGAACCCTCGGACGACTGCTTCAATTGGGTATTCACACAGCGATCGAGGTAATACGAATACGGGCCCGAGAGTTCAAGCCACCTTAATGGCAAGTGTGGGCAATACAAAGTCAAATAAACCGGAGTGTCCAAATTGTGGTAGACAACACACTGGGGAGTGTTGAGGAAACAACCATAATTGCTACAAATGTGGTTCACCTGACCGTTTCATTTGGAACTGTCCTGAGAAGGATGAGAAAGACAGAAAATAAGAAGTAAGAGCGAGCAATGTACCTTCGAGGGGTAGACCACAAAGGAACCTGGGGAGTGGGACTAGTAATAGAGGTGTGCCTAAATATCCTGCTGTGAGGTCAGAGGGCAGAGCACCTACAAGGACTTATGCCATTCGCGCTCGTGAAGAGGCATCATCTCCAGATTTGATAACGGGTACTTTTTCTCTTCATAATATCTCTGTTGTTTCTTTGATTGATCTGGGGTCTACCCATTCTTATATTTGCATGAAATTGGTATCTAGCATGAGTATGATTGTTGAGTCTACAGAGTTTGTGGTAAAAGTGTCAAACCCGTTTGGCAAATATGTGCTAGTTGACAAGGTGTGTAAAAATTATCCTACGACAATTAGAGGTCATTGTTTTCCGGAAAATCTCATGTTGTTGCCGTTTGATGAATTTGATCTGATACTTGACATGGATTGGTTGACTGCTTATAATGTTTTAGTAAACTGTGGTAGTAAGTTTATTGAATTGAGATATGTAAATGGAGATGTCATTCGGGTTGAATCAGGTAAATCGGATAATATGCCTGTAGTGATTTCGTCTATGGTAGCTGAGAAATACATGAGAAAATGGTGTGAGTCTTATCTCGCCTTTGTGTTGAATACTCAAGAGTCCGAGGTAAAGATTGAATCAGTGCCTGTGGTGTACGAGTATTCGGATGTGTTTCTGGAAGAGTTACCCGGATTGCCTCCAGTTAGAGAGGTCGAATTTGGTATTGAATTAGTTTCGGGTACAGCACCTATTTCGGTTGCCCCGTATAGAATGGCACCATTAGAGTTAAAAGAGTTGAAGGTTCAGTTGCAAGAGTTAACGGATAAAGGTTTTGTAAGACCGAGCTATTCACCGTGGGATGCTCCGGTACTCTTTGTGAAGAAGAAAGACGGGTCGATGAGATTGTGTATAAACTACAGACAACTCAACAAAGTAACAGTGAAGAATAAGTATCATTTGCCAAGGATAGATAATTTGTTCGACCAATTGAAGGGAGCTACGGTGTTCTCTAAGATAGACCTAAGGTCTGGTTATTACCAGTTAAGAGTTAAGGTGCAAGATGTGTCAAAAACTGCATTTTGGACGAGGTATGGCCATTATGAGTTCCTTGTCATGCCATTTGGTTTAACGAATGCTCCTGCGGTCTTTATGGATTTAATGAACCGTATCTTCCAATCGTATTTGGATAAGTTTGTAGTTGTTTTTATCGATGACATACTAATTTATTCTCGGGATGAGAATGAGCATGCAAAGCACCTGAGAACTGTTTTGCAGACTCTAAGGGACAAGTAGTTGTATGCTAAATTTAGCAAGAGTGATTTTTGGCTCCGAGAGGTCAGATTCTTAGGACACATTGTGTCGGGTGATGGCATTAAAGTTGATTTGGGTAAGATCTCGGCTATTGTTGAGTGGAAACCTCCGAGGAATGTGTCAGAGATTAGGAGCTTTTTGGGTTTAACGGGTTACTACAGACGATTCGTTAAAGGGTTCTCCATGATTGCTACAACGATGACGAGATTACTACATAAAGATGTTAAGTTTGAGTGGACAGACAAATGCCGACAGAGTTTTGAGAAACTAAAAGCTTTGTTGACTGAAGCTCCGTTGTTAGTACAACCTGAGTCGGGAAAAGAGTTTGTGGTCTACAGTGATGCGTCATTAAATGGTCTTGGCTATGTGCTGATGCAAGAGGGAAAAGTAGTAGCTTATGCCTCGAGACAGCTAAAACTGCATGAGAAAAATTATCCGACCCACGATTTGGAGTTGGCTGCGGTTGTTTTTGCCTTAAAGATTTGGCGTCATTATTTGTATGGAGAGAAGTGTTGAATCTTCACTGATCACAAGAGTTTGAAATACTTGATGAATCAAAAGGATTTGAATTTGCGACAACGGCGGTGGCTCGAATTACTGAAGGACTATGAGCTAGTAATCGATTACCACATGGGGAAAGCTAATGTGGTTGCGGATGCCTTGAGTAGAAAATCAATGTATGCTTTTAGAGCCATGAGTACGAGCTTAGAATTGTCTGATGATGGTTCTATATTGGCAGAGTTGAGGGCTAGACCATTATTTCTTTAGCAGATACGTGAATCTCAAAAGAATGATAGTGAGATGCAAGTTAAGAGAGCTCAGTGCGAATCGGGGAATAACTCTGATTTTCGGATTGGTACAGATGAATGTTTGATGTTCCATGATAGAATTTGTGTACCTAAAGATGATGAGTTGATCCGGAAAATTTTATGAGAAGCACACAATGGTTGTTTGTCAGTACATCCAGGCAGCACAAAAATGTACAATAATTTAAAGAATTTGTATTGGTGGCCGGGTATGAAAAGAGATATCTCCGAGCTTGTTACCAAGTGTTTGGTCTGTCAACAAGTGAAAGCCGAGCATCAAGTACCTTCGGGATTACTTCAACCAGTGATGGTTCCTGAGTGGAAGTGGGATCGGATCACAATGGATTTCGTAACGGGGTTACCTATGACTTCGAAAAAGAAAGATGTTGTGTGGGTTATTATAGATAGATTAACGAAATCGGCTCACTTTATACCTGTGCGTGTGGATTACTCACTTAACAAGTTGGATTGAGTTGTATATTGCTGAGGTTGTGAGATTACATGGGGTGCCTATATCCATTATTTCGGATAGAGATCCAAGGTTTACTTCGAGGTTTTGGAAAAAGTCGCAAGAAGCCTTGGGTACGAAATTGAATTTTAGTACCGCGTTCCACCCGCAAACCGATGGCCAATTCGAAAGAGTGATTCAAGTTCTTGAGGATATGCTGCGATGCTGTGTTTTAGAGTTCGAAGGTAGTTGGGAAAAATATCTACCTTTGGTTGAGTTTGCCTACAACAACAGTTATCAGTCGAGTATACGGATGGCACCATATGAAGCCTTATATGGGCGCAAGTGTCGGACTCCATTATATTGGACCGAGCTTAGTGAGAAGCAAATTCACGGAGTTGATCTAGTTAAGGAAACTGAGGAGAAAGTGAAAGTGATCCGTGATAGTCTGAAAGCTGCTTCAGATCGACAAAAGTCATACGCGGATTTAAAAAGGAAAAAAATCGAGTTTCAGGTGGGCGATAAAGTATTCCTGAAAGTATCCTCGTGGAAGAAAATATTGAGATTTGGTCGAAAGGGCAAATTGAGTCCACGATTCATAGGGCCGTATGAGGTTATTGAAAGGATTGGGCCAGTAGCTTACCGGTTGGCTTTGCCGGTGGAGTTAGAGAGAATACACAACGTGTTTCATGTGTCGATGTTGCGACGGTATCGTTTTGATCCTTCGCATGTGATCCCTCCGATCGAGATTGAGATAAGACCGGACATGACTTATGAAGAGGAACCAATTAAGATTTTGGCTCGAGAGGTTAAACAGTTGAGGAATAAAAGTATAGCATTAGTGAAAGTGTTATGGCAAAAACACGGTGTAGAAGAGGCTACGTGGGAACCTGAAGAAGCCATGAGAGAGCAGTACCCAAATCTCTTTACCGGTAATATTTTCGGGGACGAAAATCTCTAAAGGGGGGAGAGTTGTAACAGCCCGATTTTGGGGCTAGTCAAAACAGTGGTTTCAAGACCACTAATTTGAGACCCAGGAAATTATTTTAATATTATTATATGTGTTATATTGTGATTGTATGAGTGCATAGAAATTTTGGTGCATTAATTTTGGTGATTTCATGCTCAATTGCGAAAAAGGACTAAATCGCATAAAGTGCAAAAGTTTTATTTTACAAGCTAGAGGTGTCCAATAGCTATAGAATATTAAATTGGAGGTCCTTAATGTGTAATTAGGCCATTGGGGAAGGGATGGCCGGCCATAGGGACAAGAAAAATCAATTGGTCAATGGTTAGGTGAGTTTGGTGACTTAATGAATAAAACAAGAGAAAAATAAAGAAAGAAAAGATATCATCTTTCTCATTTTCCCTACCACCAAAAATTTCAGCAAGAGAAGGGGTTTAGAAGATTGAAAATTTTCAGCCATTTCAATCTTTACAAGTAAGTGATCTTGGTGGTTTTTATTGATAATTTTTATACTTTTGGAACCCCTAAAGCTTAAGCTAACTAAAGAGGGGACTATTTTGCAAAATGATTGAAAGATTAGGAATTTTCCATGAGAGTGTTTATGTTGTTTGCTGAGATTTTAGGGAAGAAAATGAATGGTGGTTGTTAAATAAACAACTTTTGTGAAAGGTGTTTCCATGAAAACACTTAAATGGGACTTATTTGTAAAGGTTGTGATTGAGTAATAAATGCATGAAATGGTTGGTTTTGTGAATTGTTATAAGAGAAATAAATGTTCAGATAGGCTTGTTTAATGAGAAAATATGATGAAAAACGATTTAAGAGCCTAGGGGCAAAATCGTAATTTTGCCAAAGTATAAGGACAAAACGGTCATTTTTGCCAAACTAGAAATTTTGAAGTATCATGAGTTATGTAGTGATTAAATGAGTAAATTGTATTATTATAGATCAAGAAGAGCGCGGAAACAACCTTGACCAGGGAAAAGGCAAGGTTACGGACTAAACCGCCAATTAACACATTTTGCACCGAGGTAAGTTTATGTGTAAACGATACATCTCAATTACAGATGTTTTAACTATTAATGCATTGTGTGAATGAAATTGCTTATTGGTGAGAGTTATTGAAATAGTAAAAAATGTGAAAACTCCCGGATGAACCTTCGGAAGAGAAGTAATGAGTACGGATGAATATCCGTAAATATGTAAATTTGGTGGGCTGTGTGCGATACCACCTTGTTATTTGTTAACGATGGGCTATGTGCGATACCATTATATTTGTTATTATTTTGGTGGGCTATGTACGATACCACCGTAACTATCATTGTTGGTGGGTTGTGTGCGATACCACCCTATTATTGCTTAATGGTGGGCTGTGTGCGAAACCACCGGGTATCATGTAGCCTTCCGAAGGGTTCATCGAGAAACTTGTTTAAGTGTAAAATTTCATGTGGCTTTGTGGTGATAAGTGCAGGGCATATGTGCAAGTAATGTGAGTAATATGTACGATATGTGTTTGGGATGTGGTAAGGCATTGAAATGAGTAAGCATGATTATGAGGATATGAATTGCTTTTACATAGCATGTAATATATGACTGATTATTATGTGGTATGATGCTTATTGTTTACATGTAGACTTACTAAGCTTAAAGCTTACTCCCTTCTCTTTTCCCTTGTTTTATAGTGTCGAAGAGCCAGCTCGGGATACGGAGATAAGCAAAGGATCACCCACACTATCAGCACATCTTGGTATAGTTAGACTTAGCATTTTGAGTATGGCATGTATAGGGTCTAGACTTAGTTAAATTTCATATTGTTTTGGCCAAAAGTTTTGGCTCATTCAAAGATGAACTCTTTTGTATAAGGTCATAGTTGATGGCTCTTTCTTATTAATCTATGAAAAGAAGAGGTTATCCATGATTGTGTAAGTAGTATAATGATTTACTTGGTTTAAATATGCATGAACGGGTTGAAGGTTTGTGGTGAATCATGTTTGTATGAGTTAGGGTGATGGAATGAGCTTGGCAAATAGCCTTGTTCTTGTCCACACGGGTAGACACACGGGTGTGTGTCTAGGCCGTGTGTGACATACGGTCAACCTCATGGGCGTGTGGTTAGGCCGTGTGTCCCCTTGTATGCTAGGTTTACAAGTCAGTATGCTCAGTAGTAAACACACGGGCAGAGACACGACCGTGTGTCTCAGCCGTGTGGAAGGCACGGCCATGGACATGGGCGTGTGCCCAGGCCGTGTGAAGTCTGCACCTGAAATTAGGAATTTAATTTTCCACACGGTCGAAGGACACTGGCGTGTGCCTAGGCCGTGTAACATTTATGGTATGATGACGTCAGAAACAGAATGCCAAGGTTTTGGTACACGGGCTAAGACACGGGCGTGTCGAGGCCGTGTGAGGGACACAGGCCAGGGACACGGGTGTCTGTCCGGCCTTGTGAAAACCCCTGTAGGTTCGAATTGAAAAATAATTCCACACGTGTGTAAAACACGGGCATGTGATATGCCACACGGGCCTGTCGCTTACTCCACACGGGCGTGTGGACTATTTTGTGAAAATTCTCTAAGGTTTTCTAGAGGACTTCAGAAGGGTTCGATTTGATCCCGACCCATTCCTAAAGGGAGGATTTAGGCCATATAGGCTTGTTTAAGAGGTATTATGAAAAGTTTTAAATTGGGAGTAGAAAGTCAGGTCTCGGAGTTGTATGATTGATTGCGTGTAAGCCTAGTAATGCCTCGTACCCTGTTCCGGCGTTGAATACGGGTAAGGGCTATTACAGAACATGTGACAGTGGATTTGATGAATTTAGCTTAGGATTAGTTGCTTGAAAATCAATTTCTAAAAATTAGATGTCTTATACTTAGTTTTTTTCGAATTATATTGAGTATCTTCTAATGAACTTATGGACTTTTGAAGCCAAATTCAGTTATATTACCTTGGCATTATTAAATAAAGGATAGTAGGCACTCCAATGCTTAGAATTTCCGAGTAAGTCAGCACCACTTTGTTTGCTCTATTGTGTTGTTAACTAGAAAGGTGAGTTTAAGTAAGAGTGTGTAATAGAAAGTAAATAAATTAGGGGCACTCTGCTACACTAACGGGTTAAGTAGCTAATGAGGTAGTTGTTTGCTCCATCCATCTTCTAAATCAAAAGCCTTAGCTTCAAAAGTATTTTTTATTTAAATTGTGATATGATTGAGTACTAGGTAATTCAGTGTATGTTCCATTGTGATTATCAAGTCAAAAAATTTTGTGACATGCTAAATCCCCTAATATACTAATATTCTAAAGAAAAAAAAACACAAATATAAATGGTTTATACATTTCAAGCATGCTTAGAGCAAGAGTAACTTGAGTTAGGTAACAAATGAACTGAGTAAATTAGGAGATATTTGCTATGGCCAAAAAACACATGGTATTTAGGAAATTTTGCTTTTCGAGGGCAATTTTCTACACTACCTTTGTTAAACTGAACCTTTGAAACTCAAACAATTTTTTAAGAAGATTACTAAGAACTGATGTATATATTGATCTCCGAATAGATTGACAGTACAAGAGAGGTATATGCACTAGCAATATTTTCGCATTCATGCACTCATGCATATTTTGCTTGAGGATAAGAAATAACTTAGGTTTGGGGGTGTGATAACTCTTGAAAACAGTTATATTTCATGCCTTTAGACCTAGCTAATTGCTTGTACTTGGTACATTTAATTGCATTTTAGGACATTTCATTGGTATTTTTATCATTGCATTAGGACATTGGACGGTGTTTAAATGATAGGTACTTCTAATTGCATGTGGAAGTGTTGTGTTTGGTGGTTTGGCATGTGTAGGATGTGGAGAAAGAAATAAATAACTGAAGGTTTGTCGGGGCAAAAGGTTGGATAGTTTGCCAACACAAATGCCGTGGCAATTTCAGGAAGATGACCGACTCAACACTCAACACATACCAGTTTCAGCCCAACTCTACTTGTACCAGAAAAATATACCTAAAAAGAGGAGAAGATATCGTAGGCTGTTAGAGTTACCCTAGGAAGAAAAGCTTATAAAAAGCCAAAGGATGAAACCCTAAAGGAGTGTGGAGATCCAAAGGCAACAATAGAGGGTAGAAGCTGAGTAGAGACGAAAGGAGGAAACCGAAGGCAATCCTTCTCAGCCACCACAGGACACTGTGCTGTTGGATTGTGGATTGACTTGGCGACAACCATCTTCCTAAGTTCTTCCATTATTTCTTAATATGTTCACCTGTGAATTGATTTGATCGAAACGATGTTGGGTGTTATTTTGAACTTGAATTTTAATTGCCAACCCATGAGCTAAATCTGATAGGTTGGGATTACATGATAAAACTTTGATTTTCGTTAATGGTTGAAGCATATATTTGATTTAATCTACTTTTTAATTTAATTGTTTTTATTTCCCAATTGTATGCTACATTCTCTAGACATAGATAAGTGTGCAGTATGCCCATAAATTGAATCTAATTCTGAAAAGGTTAGATTAGTTGGACTAGAATTGAATGATACAAGTGGGTATTCGACCGAATACTTGTAGTAGACTCTAGACATAGAGCAGCGTTTGTATATAATGAAGACAAAATAGTGCAGGGTAGCGTGCTAAAGCCTATAGACACAGGCCAAGTAACTTGAGATCTAGCTCTTGAAATAAGCTGGTCACTTTAGGTCTCCTCTGAGCAGTAGATTGAGTACGATTTTGCTGAGGCGTTACTAAAAGTAAGGGCAAATTCTTAGTAATCCCAACCTTCCAAATCAACATCATAGACCCTTAATCCTTTGTCATAGTATCTTTGCCATAACATTCGTAGTTATTTATTTATTCGCTTGCAGATTATTTACGTAATTATTCTCGTAATTTCCATTGCATTTTTACTCTTGCTTTGCCTTAGCATTTTTCAATATTAGTCAATATACATTTTGCACACATCCTTACTACTTTAATTTACCACTGCGTACTTAACTTGGTTTTGCCATAACATTAATCATAATTCGTTATAATAACTTGACCACTTTTATACCTAATCCAATCCCTGTGGAGACGATCTCACTTATCACTTTATTACTTGATTCGAAGTGTATACTTGCACAATTTGCATACCATTTCACACGCGACAGCCACCATCAAGAGGTCCTATCGGTTTGTTTCATCTCGTTCGGTTTCGGTCACATTGTCGGTTGCCTTGTTTCTCCAGTTCATCAAAATTTTAGGTTACAAAAGTTCCTAACTTGTACCCAACTCACATGAATTTTCTAATCTTACAACAACAAAAAATTGAAATAAATATGTGTGGAGGTAATAGTCAACGATCTAATTATAAACCCAAAATTTATGAAAAACCTAAATTACAACCGATATAAATTCAATGAATCACAACCTTTGACAAAATTACTGTAGAACATAACATATATAATAATTAATACATTCATTCACATACATAATAATCCAAACATGCATATAATTTAAAGAATATCACATTTTATCTCAATTTAATTAATTAATGAGAGCATGAGAGAAAACCTAGTATTACTTTATACTATAAACATAGCACAACCTGACTTTGATACTCATTGTTGGAAAAATTGATTAAGAAAACAATGTTTTTAGGCACAATGAAAGTTTAAAAATTTTCTTTAAAACAGAGTCATTGTGATATTATATAGCAATAAACTTAATTAATATTATAGTGGTGCTTTGTACAAGGCGGTCTTAAGTCGATCCTAGCTTTCTACAGAACAACCTTCTCCACTATTCTTGAACCATGAATTACCTCGAGTATGGACTCGAGCAAAACGAACCAAATCACAAAATGAAAACTTTTATTTAACTTTTAGTAGGAAAGTTAATTCTCTCTTTAACCGGAAACTATGTGTTTTCCTCAGAAAATGGAATTTATTCTATAAAATAAATTTTCATTATTGTTTTACAGAATAACAACATATGTGAAGTGTGTAAATATTTCAACATATAGGAGAAAAGATTGTATGAACTGTGATTCCACGTCATCCTTATCCCTTTCTAATAAGAGAATGACAAATCAAATTTTTCTTCCTAATTTTTAGCATTTTTAGTTGGATTTAAATTTTTTCAGGAGGAAGAAGCTGAAAATCAAGAGGAAAAATCTGATTTGACATTCTCCTATTGGAAAGGAATAAGGATGACGTGGAATCACAATTTGATACAATCTCTTCTTAAGACATAGTTCCTATTTATAGAGAATTAGTACAAGACTTTTGTTCAAATAATGCCTAATAAAATAATAATAATAATAATTTAATAGAAAATACAACTTCTACTCTAAGTAGAAGCATAGGGAAGTAGCACACCCTTATGGGATACTAAGGTTGCTGCCCCTTACATTTATCAAGCCCAAATAGTGTCTTTCATATATTAGGTCCAATTATATTTGTTATCTAGATTTTTATCCAACACTTATAATTTATCCAACCCAATATTTATTTACTATTTTCCAAAATATTATTTATTTAATCAATTAATTTAATTAATTAAAATAACTAAATTACTTTCTCAACCTAAGTCTAATTTTGTTAAAGTCATGAGAATTATATAATTTATGAGGAAATTATATTTAATTTTCTTATTCAACAAATCCATGATGACTAATTAATTTACTTTCCACTTCGAACTTCAATTCTATAATTACAATTAATTAAATAATTATTCGAAAAACTTAAGTTAATTTCTAAGTCATCTTTTGTACTTAGCAAGAAAATGCATTAACTACATATAGTGATATATGCAATTCATTTCTCATGCTTCATCGTTTTAATTCATTTCTTATTATTGATTCTACATGCAATTTGTTTCTGGTTATATTGAGCTAGTGGAGGGACAGATTAGACACATATAATTAGGACTCAAATAATTTGTAATTAAGTTCCATCTTTTCGCTTATTAATTACACATTATTTAGTCATGAAGTCATTCCACTAAAGTATCATGACTGAGCTCTCCATTATTATATACCATTATGAAATCTACTTATCAAGTGTTCGTCCAATGACCTTGTCATAAATGTATTAAACTCATAGGATATTCTTAATCTCTTTGAAATAACTTTTTGTTTCCCAATATGATCATATTATATCTTATGGTAACCATTACATCTTTCTGTTGGATCTGATGCCCTAAGTGTAGTATATTCATTTGTATATTTGTATTTTTTTTCAATCAGATTGGTTTAATAAAATTATCCATGAATTATATTAATATTTTTTTTCATATTGTCCTTAATGGTTTTTGCATGCAAAGGAAAATGGAAGCAAATATTAGCTCACTGGTTATTTAATGTTTAACTAATACTGAGCAGTACTACGTGATCAGATCGTAATACGGAAAGACAACTTATATTAGTAGATGAACTTAAACATGTCCTTAGTCTAATCATAAATGAGCAAATTGATTGAAAGACAAATATGTCGTCTATAATCCAATTAGGGAGATGATTTATCTTGAGCATCGGAACGGATAACTCCCAGAAGATAGAGACGTAGATGTGACTGACTGGACTGACAGTACATCGGATAGAACCAAGTGTAACAGATTATGAATATGTTTATGGATTTAATCACTTGTGATGTTCATAGTGTGGCATACCTTAATCCTAAGTGGATGGTGGACTATATATGCGTGACTCGTATACTTTGATGTAAGTAGAAGCTTGAGTTCAAATAGATAAGGAACCAAAAGTTGGTGTATTGGGTATACAACTTTTGCAGTATGTAGCATCATTCACAATAGTGGAACTCATAGCCCAATGAATGGGTAAATGATATCCTCTCATTTGTATTACATGATAGATGAAAAGTAAACGTGGTCACGGGTCGTTTGTCTTTGTGATGGATGACTTAATTACTATTTGATAGTAATTACTTTTCATGAAGGAAGATGTAATGATTACCATGAGATAAAATAGGGTCATATTGCGAAAATGTATTTATCCCAAAGAGATTAAGAATATCCTATGAGGGTAACACACTTATGACAAGGTTATTGGACGAGCACTAGTCGAGTAACTTTTGTAATGGTATGTAATTGGGGAGAGCCTAGCCACAATACTATAGTGAAATAACTTCGTGACTGAGCCTGAAATTACCAATTAGATATCTAGTGATTTTCAGTTAAGGATTATTTTAAGAGATTTAAAATAATCATATTCTTTTAGAAAGAATATAATTTTATGGCAATCCTTTAATAATTGTTATGTGTGATTGTGTGCATTCAAAACGTGCTTTTGAATAGAAAGGATATCAATCTTTAATCCTTGCATTCAAGTCGTTTTGAATAGAAACAAAAAGGATATCCTCAATGCCTCCCTTTTACTTGTCAAAATAGAAACACAGCTAACATTGTGTGATTTCAATTTTTGAGCAAAAACTCTTGAAATAGGTTTTTTAGAGGATTTTTCCTGTCGTAGTTGTCGAGTGGATCACGTAGAGGCTAGGACGCTTTCGTTGCAACTAAGGGTTGCGACATCGTGAGAGGAATCAACCCAATACCAATGCAGTTTTAGAGCATTTAAGATATAAATTCAATCTTTCTCAACTCGTATCCGTTCTTGTACATGAATATTCATAAATTATTATCGCCGAAATTATTTTTCCTTTGCGACAAAGGGTGTACCAACGTTCCAACAGTTTCTAAGTAAGGAGCAAATAGATTAACACTTGGAGCTCGAAAGGGGCTTGCCTCTATTGACAATGACACATCGAAAAGTACATAAGTTGTAGTGTTTAACAATGTATAATTCTCCTCGCCGTCCATAAAAGAAGAAAACGGAAAAACCCAAATTCAATATGACAACCGACCTAAACTACTAAAATGGTATAACTATTGTCTAATATCCATAACTCCAGATATGATGAGGTGAAAATTTTCGTTTTATCGAAGGGATCCCAAATGCATAGGGGGAGAAAGCCCTAGTAAACTAATATCCCATCCATGTAAGTTACATTATAATAAGACCAAATTTCGGGTTAATACAATATCTAATTAGGAATCTTTCTTTTAGGGGAAGGGTAATATCCACTACAGCTAACGGTTAAAAAACTAGAAAGGGCCGGCTAACTTAAGCAGTAGACTATAAATAGGAAGAAAATGTTCAAGAGCTGGTGAGGAAGGATCCTTTGCAGGTTCCACAAAGATATGTTAGGGAAGTGGAAGATAGGCCAAAAGATACTGATACGTCATATCTTTCTTCAGTTATTCCTGTCATTGATTTGTCTTTGCTGTTAATGGGAAACAATGAGGAGCTAACCAAACTGGATCTGGCTTGCCTAGAATGGGGTTTCTTTCAGGTATGTATTGTTAGTGAAAGAATATGCAGGGTAGGGTGTAAAGAATGAACAATATTTCAAGTATGACAAAGAAAAGTTGGCCGCCTTTTTAGAGTTACAATTGATGGATTTTTGGCAGGTGGTAAATCATGGAGTTGCAAAACAAGTATCGCAGAAAATGAAGGATGCTGCAGCTGAGTTTTTTGAGCTTTCACTAGAAGAGAAAAACAAGTATGCCATGCCCTCAGACGATATACAAAGGTATGGGCATGCATATGTCGTTTCCGAAGATCAAATACTGGACTGGTCGGATGCACTCATACTTTTGGTTCACCCCTCACATTATAGGAAGCTCAAGTTTTGGCCCAATTCACCAGAAGGGCTCCATTATGTATTCAGATGATATGGCCAAATCATAGCACTTGCATTTTCCAGTCGTATTTGCTCTATGTTAATTCAAATATATTGTCATATAGGGAAATCATAGAAGAATATTCAAATGCAATCCGAAAAGTTGCAACTGAGCTCTTTCAATCATTTTCTCTGATCATAGGAATGGACAAGGAAGCTCTGCTTGGACTGCATAAACAATTGGTGCAAGCTTACCGAGTGAACTACTACCCTCCCTGCTCCAAACCAGACCAAGTACTAGGTGTTAGCCCACATTCAGACACAAGCACTATAACCATACTTATGCAGGAAGATGATGTGTGTGGATTGCAGATTAAGCATAACAATGAGTGGGTTCCGGTTAATCCAATCCCAGATGCACTGGTGGTGAATGTCGGCGATGTCTTTGAGGTAAATAAAACATGTTTTCATTGGTTTGAGCTGACTTTTTTATTATTTTACTTGTGTGTCAGATATGGAGTAATGGCAAGTACAAGAGTGTTGAGCACAGAGCAGTTGCAAATTATAATAAGGCAAGAATTTCTTATGCATCATTCCTGTTTCCGCACGATGAGGTAGAGATTGAGCCCCTAAGTCACATGGTCGACTCAAAAACATAACAGCAGCTTTATAAAAAAGTGAGATATGGGGAGTATTTGAGAAGCTCCATGAATAAAAAAATGGAGGGCAAAGCACATACCCAGATGGCTAAGATCGAAGGTTAAGAAAGTCAAATATGGGGAGTTTTGAGGACCAAGGCACACACCAGATGCATAGATTCAAACTCTCGCTCTAGTTTCTGTTCCTTTTTTATAGAAAAGATCAATAACATTAACCATCAAAGAGCAGTTTCTGTTCATTTCACCAAATGATTCTTCACCGCTATTGTTGCCTCAAGTATCCATATCTTAATTAAAAAGAAAAGGTCCAACTGTTTGATTGTTGTTAACAAAAATATTAGAATTAGAATTTATCCCATACTTGAATGAACAACCAAATAAAATAAGAAAGCCACGAGTATTTACATCTCACTAATAATTTTTCCATTAAGCCAAAGGAGAATATACATACCCAGAGGCATATAACAGCGTGCAATAAGGAAAAACAGAGTGAAAATAAACAAATCTAGTGCTAATTTTATCAGGATATGATAAATAAACTAGCCTACGGCTTCAGCCTATATGTGAAGATTTCCCAGCCCCTTTCAGATTCAGTTTGATTTTTTGTACTGGTACCTTGAATATTGGTTTGTCAGTTTGGAGGGCTTGGTCCTAGTAATAGAGGAGCCTCTTGCTTTTTCACACTGGGCTTTGAATCGCCAGTATGATTTGCAGCCCAACCTCTGAGAGTAGGCTCAAAATGCCTGCTGGCAACATCAGGTGGAGGGTCATCTTCACCAGGAAGTGATAAAAGTCCCTTCTCTCGAAGGGACGAAGGCTCCTTATAACATGTACTCCACAGGGAGTCCACAAGCTGCCTTTCCTCCCTAGCAGCCCCAAGGTCTTCAGGAGACATCAAGCTGATACCTTTAATTCGTTCCTCCAGAATTTGCTTCAGCTTCTCATCTTCTTCACCTAAACCACCATTACTCCCACCTGTCTTGTCCCGGGCAAGCTCAAGGAGACCACGAAGAGCAGCTTCTCTTACTTCTGCATCCTCACTCGAGGCAAGATGCAACATTACACGAGGGAGCCCCAGCTCGTTTACAACATTGCAATCTGAATGATTTTCATGCAATAGATATTGAATCAAGTTCAAGGCTTTCCTGGAAGAAAAAGAGAACTAAATGAGAAAACCATAGTAGGGAAACTAACCAGAGTACACAAGTGATCTTTGAACTATAGGAATTTATTTGAAATCTAAAAATCATTTCCTCATACGTCGGAGACATCCTAGAATGAAACCCAGAAACCTAATAACAGCAAAAAGATGATGCAGACCCGGACTGCAAAGACCTATCCCAAGATTACCTTTGAAATCTTACACTATCAGCTCCCAAAGCATCTCTCAAGGCTGCATAACCATTTGCAAGTCGAAATGCAGCAATACCGGGTTTGTTGTGGCGGATCAAGGCTGAAATCCAATTGCAAAAAGAAAATGTCATGTCATGTTTTTGTATGAGCATGTTCACTGAAATTAAGAATTAAGAAGTATACTATTGAACAACAGTTGTACCCACAAGATATTGCACCAAGTGCTTTGGTTCGAACAGTTACATCAGGGTCAGAGGCAAAATTGGAAAGGAGAGGCTCTAAGCCATTTGCTTCCATAACCAACTGTTGACTCCGGGGATTATTTTGTACGATGGTGGATACGACTTCTGCAGCTTTGGCTCGAATATTAGCATGTGAATTCTTCAGATAACCAAGGAGAGGGACTAAACCACCAATTGAGTGTAGATCTGCCTCAAATGCACAGACTGTGTTAAGTATAGATTTTTTGAAAGTGGGTGAAAACAAACAGGCTAAAGATCCGTTGAAAAGATTAGAGGGCTAAATAAAGGGCGACGTTTTTTCCTACAGCCATTTCACAGACAAAACTTATACTTGCAGGAACGGTATCAAGGCTAAAATAGAAGAAGATATATGATGCAACAAGTCTATGAAATTGAAAATCCCAATTCCATTATTGGTAGCATCCTAAAGAATTACTCATCCCAAAAAAAGAAATTCTAAGCAGCCAATGTAAGGCATCAAATTAAGCATTCATGATAAAGAAATCAGTTAGGAAAGAACAGCTAGGTAATAATCTCAAAACAATAAAACTTACCATTTGCCATGTCAATAGACTCAACGTGCTCTTGCAACTCATCCAACATATCTGCCACCATCAAATCAGTAAGCAAACAAAGCTACTCTTAAAACCTAGAAACAAAAAAGAAAACTTGAAAACACCTTGGGGATTGTGCAATAGTACCTTGGATATCAGCAGCTGTAACTCCTTGAGCTTCCAAAACCTGCTCTGGAGTTTGCATAACCATAGTTATCTCTTTCATTCGCTTAATCACATCAACGGTCTGCGATTGCATTGCTTCCATAAACCATCTTTTATCTTCCTCACTATACAAATAAACGAATAATTGATTACCCGCTAAATATCAATTGACGATCGTAAAAAAAAAAAAAACAAAAAGGTCCTTGAGGAAAAAAGATGGGGTTACCTTAAATTACGAGTAGGTCGAGTTCCATCAGAGTTAGCAATGCTCCACTTCAGCAATCCATCCCAGTTGGGTCCGTCTTTGGCCATAGTTTCTTATTCTAACTAAATCACAACCTTCGTTTCTTGCAAATAAACTGAACAAGGGATTGTGCAGAACTGGTCGGAATTCCTTTAAATAGAGAATTTCAGCGAAAATTCCAGGCGATTCGAGACTTTTCGCTTTAGATTAGAAAGTGGCGGAAAGCGCTGCGGCCTACCGACTTTTCTCGACTGAAAGACCTAAGCTGTGCATTTTGATTGGATCTACCCATGGGCCCAAATTCACTATGTCGGTTTGGGTTTAAAGGCCCAGTATATTTGTATACTTCTAGGCTTTTTATTTCTTTTACAAAGTGTTCTTTTAAGGGTAAATGCCAGTAGATGTCACTCAAATTATGAGGTTCTTTTTTTTTTTTTTTGCTCAAACCGTGAATTCCATAACTGCAAATCCTATGTGGCTATTAATTCCTTAACAGTGATATTAATTTCCACGTAATTTTATCTAACAAAATTTTATAAACCCAATTATAAGTAAAATTCAAAATATCCCATCCCACACTATTGCCATACTCTTTCACCCATTAACCCTCACTCCCAACATTACTAACCAATCCAAAGCAATTGATAAACAACACCCAAACAAAATATTAAAAAAAAAAAAAAAAAAAAAAAACCCATACAAATACACACAAATAAAAGAATTTACATCCATACCAACAACAACAAAATTAAAAACATCCAATCCTATCCACAACTCATACCATTACAATCCTCACCAATCCTTGTATTCATCAAACTTCCTCCCCAAAACCCATACAACCACAAAATTTTACATATATTGACCTAAAATTCATCCACCCAAAACATGATCAAAAGAGGAACAACTCACATTTTGGGGTTGAAGTTACTTAAACTTCAAAAATCATTTTTATTTATTTTTATTAAATTTTTTTATATTTTTTTTACAAATATAATGAAATCCCTATTAAATATTTTTTATATTTTATTTATTTTTAATCTAACTATTCTTCTTTTATACTGATTTTTTTTTTTAATTTGTAATATATCTTTTATACTTATTTTTTAATTTGTAAAATTTTAGTAACCTATTTTTTTTCCTAAATCAGTTTTTTATCTAAACAAATCAATTATAAATACTAGTATTTTGAATTGATGAATTTTAAAATGCTAGCATTTTAAAAATCTCAAAAATTTTAAAATACTTCATCCAAACACACTCTTAAGGTTAAACGGGATTTTAAGTTTGGAAAAGAAAAAAGATGTAACCTTCCCAACCTAGCCTAGATGTTAAGCCCGGATTCGGAAAATTACATTAGCCACCGAAATGGCCTAACAGGGTTACTGGAGTTTATAAACAGTCATATTAAAACATTTGTTTATTTTAGTAGAAAACATAGTCTATTTTTAGAAAAGTTTACGAGTTATAAAAAAACCGATTTAGATTAACTTTCCTATGTAATGGTAACTACTTTTAAGAAAACATAGTTAATTTTTTATTTATTTATTACCACAATTTCAATTACAATCTAGCAGCGGAAAAATGATATTCAACTTAGTTTTAATTTAGTAAAAATCAGAATTTATGCATAAATAATTAAAAATCATATTTTCCACATCCTAAAATTAAATTAAATGTCATGCATGCTATTTAAACTCAAATCCTGAGTCTCGTGCCACAAATCTAAAATAAAAAAGTATAGTCTCTGAGTAACAAAATATCAAATAATAAATCTAAAATATTTTAATAAAAACAAAACAGAGCCAAAACCCTTCAAATGTCGTGCTCTCGTCCTAACCTAGTGGGTGGTTATCTGTAGAGATGGTAATAAAAGGGGAGTGAGCTATGAAGCTCATTGCGAATTCAATCATAAGAAAATCAGTGCAAACAGTCGATGAAACATATATACTAAATACTAACGCATAGAATGATCACAATCAATTATCAATTCAGAGTATCAATTTTTATGAATCAATCATCAATGTAATATCTCAAAATTCACAGTTTATGTATGCACGCATTTATGAATGACAATGCAATTTCATTATATCAAAGAAAAATCCTACCCAACTCTGCTATACACCATAATGGGAGTTCTCCCTAAACTCCAATCAACCTACACACCGGGTTGTGGTTTAACCACTAATAATTTGCAGATAAACTGCCAATGGTTGTGGACACACAACAAAATATTGCAAATGAGATCTGCCACTAGCAGTAGATGCCCAACATAATCTTGCAGATAGAATCTGCCTCTGGGTATGGATACACAGCAAAATCTCACAGATAAAATCTATCTCTGGCTGTGGATACACAGCAAAATCTCGTAGATGGAATCTACCTCTAGTTGTGGATGCACAACAAATTTGCAGATAAACTACCAATGTTTCCTTCATACATATCATCCCACACCATGCAATGTAATATGACATGTTTATACCAGATTAATACGATAGCAATTAGTATGCTTATAGCAGATCAATTCGGTAGCAATTAATATGTTTATAACAGATCAATACGGTAGTAATTAATATGCTTATAACAGATCAATACAGTAAATAATATGTTCATAACAAATCAATTCAGTAGCAAAAGACATGTTTGTCATGTGTTCGGACTATTTAGGGGCTAAATTGAACAAATCATAAAATTCTGGGCAAAAATATAAAGTAGGGGTCATACCATGTAACAGACTGTTGTAGTGTGGAAATTGTAAAATTAACCTATAAGAGAGACACGGTCGTGTGGCAAGCCGTGTGAGATTCAAACTACCCTAGGTTTCCAGGATACATGGTTGTGTAGAGGGTCATGTCCTCCACACACCCATCTAGCAAACCATGTAGCCTTAATCCTAGGGACGATTTGCCCCAATTCACTTGATAAAGAACACACACCTTTCACTGAAAGCCCGATCAACGTCCTTCATGATCAAATCTGATTTGATGCACCTAAAATGGGCCTTTCAAACAGTATTTATGCACAAGTTAACAATGGGTATCAAGATTTAATCAAGATTAATGGAAGATTTCAGAAAGAATCACAAAAGAACGTAATCGAATTGAAAGATCAACGTGGATCGATGCTATTGTGGAATTTACGAGTTCTACTAATCGAAATAAATGTACTTACTAAACCTTGATGAAAAATATCGGATGCTATCAATGGCGAAATCGACAACCGGAAAGGGAACGACTTGAACAGGATTGAATTTTGATTCTGGAAGCAAAAGATTTCAACAATGGAAAGAAAATATGATGCCAAGAAGAGGATGGAAAAGAAAAGGGAGAAGAAATAGGGAAAATAAAGAAAAATTCTATTTGGATTGCAGAAGGAAGCAAAAAGTCAAATGTAATTAGGAAATGAGTTTGGAAAATGCAACGGAAAATAAATTTAGGGAGAAACTAGAGTTTTAAAAATTTTTCCAAAACAAGATCTTGGTTGTGATATCTAAAGTAATAAACACTTAATCAAAATTGTACCTTTTCGATTTGTCTAGGATGAGCGCTTCGACCGAGTAGTCTTCTTCGCTATCCTCAAGCTCATGTTTGTCGAGTGTGGGCTTACTTCGAATCAAAAAAATTTTCACAACAATTACCAGTGGGGCAATTTCGCAAATTTTCTAGACTTTTGGGTCATGTTTGTAAATCAAAAAAATATCTCTAAAAATTTTCTAAAATAATCTCTTCAAAAAAATTTCTCTTTACAATTTTCTCTTGAATTCAAGTGTTTATAAAATAATAACACAAGGCTCTCTTTATATAAGGAGAGTTTAGAGAGTTTAACTATGATTAAACTTAATTGCTTTAATATTAAATCTTATTAAAATAATAAAATGCTTATCTACAAGATAAAAATTAAATTAAATTTAATATTAACATAATCACTTTAATATTAAATTAATAAAATACTATTAAGATAAGTATTAAATTTAATTTAATATTAAACTATTAAAATAATATTATTTTTAAAATAATTAATCTGAAATCAAATTCTCTAGTAGATTCCCAGTAGGAGTGTAACTCTTCCACTGCTCAACCACTGAAGACCAACTATCGTCGTCCACAGGGATGCCGTCGTCGCAGCCGCCGGCACCGCCATGTCTGATGATGCAGGTGCGACACCCTTACGACACCCTGAGCCTTTTCGGCTGCTTCTGGTTCGGTTTGGGTCAGTGACAACCCAACCAGTCCAGTCTACCCATTGGTTCGATCGTCGGCTTGGTTTCACATACCGAGCCCAATTCAACCAGTTTTTTGGTCTTTGTCTCAGTTTTGGGCTCTCGGGCCCAATTTACGATCTCAAGTCCAATTTTCAAATTCAATTACCCATTAGGCCAATTGTCTGACTAAAAAATTAATTTCTAAAATATCATATTAATTTTACTTAATTTGATTAATTTAATTTTACTTGATCAAAATTAATTTTCCCAAAAATCACTTAGATTTTCCAAATTAATTTTTCAAGAAAATTCTTTAATCAAATTCTCTAATTGAACAATTCTTAGGACCACCTAATTTAATTCCACATCGAATAAATTGACTCAATTAAGTTATTTCCAAAGTCGTAGAAGTTTCTTTTTATTCAAATGCAGTCCGATCGAGCTTTTGTTGAACTAGCGGAGGGACCAATCAGACATATACAATTAGACTCTAGTAATTGCAATTATGTCCAGAAGCATCATTTTGATAATTCGCAATTACTTAATCATTGAGTCAATCCACAAGAAGTACCATGATTGAAAATTCCTTATTCTATACTTTTTACGAAAGCAATTAATCCAACTGCTTTGTCCAATGACTCGTCATGTGTGTGTTACCCTCATATGATATCCTTGATTCCTTTAAGTCAAATCCGTTCACTCAATACAATCCTATGTTATCTCATTGTCACCATTGTGTCTTCTTAATGATTAATATGATAACAGTCAACAAATGACTGTGATAAATTGCTCATTCGAGAACAAGTAACCAATGGCCACGTTCCATATTTATCAATCCACACAATGCCAATGAGAGGATATCATTAACTCTTTAATTGAGCTATGAATTCCATTATTGATAGTAAAGTCATACCATACACAAGTCATGTACCCAACATATCGGTTATGGGCTCGATCATCTTTAGAGCATAAGTCTCCACTTATATCAAAGCACATGAGTTGCATACGCATGGTCAGTGATTAACTCAAGATTTAGGTAAATCACACCATGAACGTCACAAGTGAATTTATTCACAAACGGATTTAGAATTAATTCATCTTGGGTCCAGTCCAATGTATCATTCTACCAATGAATACATCTATATCTCTACCCGTGGAGTCAACTTTTCCGATAGCAAAGACTAGCCATCTCCCCAATTGAAATTGTAGACGACATAATAATCCTTCTAAGTATTTGAATCAAATGCTCACTTTGATTCTTTTACGGGATTATGGACTTATTTAGATTATTTACTAAAGTAAGTTGTCTTTCTCACAATGTAAACGTTCTTACAGTGTCACTTATCTTCAGTTTAAACTTAAACTATCAATGAGCTAATATTTGCTTGTCACAATTTCGTTACACATGCAAAATATAAAAGACAGAAATACAAAAGACATAATAGTGAAATGTGAAATTAACTTTATTTATTTATTCATCGTTCAAATAAATAGAAAACAGTTACATATTTACTAGAATATGGGCACATTTCCCATCAACCTCCCACTTGCCCTAATGAAGTAAATGTGTCATGTTTTGCATTCACATATCCTCGACGTGTTTGTTAAAACTCCTAGTTACAAGAGTCTTAGTAAACGGATCCGCAAGGTTACCTTTAAAAGCTACTTTCATCACATCTACAATTCCTTCAGCTACTGCCTCTTGTATCAAATGATACTTCTGATCAATGTGTTTCATCCTGTTTTGACTTCTCATTTCCTTGGTATTAACTATTGCAGCACTGTTATCACAATATAGTGTTATAGCTTTTTCCATACCAGGAATAACTTCAAGATCAATTAAAAACTTTCGAAGCCATACTGCTTCTTTCGTTGCCTCAGAAGCAGCCACATACTCGGCCTCCATAATAGAGTCAGCAATACAAGTTTGTCTCAAACTTCTCCATAATATGACTCCACGACCTAGAATGAATACATTTCCTGATATAGTCTTCACTGCTATCCTCAAGCTCACGTCTGTCGAGTGTGGGCACACTTCAAATCAGAAAATTTTTCACAAAAATAACTAGTGGGGTATTTTTGTAATTTCTCTAAAGTTTTGGGTCAAGTTGTAAATAAAAAAAATATCTATAGAAATTTTCTGACATAATCTCTTCAGAGAATTTTCTCTCTACAACTTTCTCTTGAATTCAAGTATTTGTAAAATACTGACCCAAGGCTCTCTTTATATATGGAGATTTTAGAGAGTTCAACTATGATTAAACTTAATCACTTTAATATTAAATTAATATAATATTTATTAGATTAAATTTAATATTAAATTTTATTAAAATAATAGAATGTTTATCTTGTGATAAACATTAAATAAAATTTAATATTAAGATAATCACTTTAACATTAAATTAATAAAATATTATTAAAATAAGTATTAAATTAAATTTAATATTAAACTATTAAAATAATATCATTTTTGAAATAGTTAATCTGAAATCAAATTCTCTAGTAGATTCCGAATAGGAGTGTAACTCTTCCACTGCCCAACCACTGAAGATCAACCGCCGTCGGCCACCGAGACGCCGCCGGCACCGTTGTGTTTGGTGATGCAGGTGCGACACCCTTACGGCACCCCGAGCCGATTCGGCTTCTGTAGGTTCGATTTGGGTCAATGATAACACGATCGGTCCGGTCTAGCCACAGGTTGGACAGTCGGCCCGGTTTCACATACCAGTCCTGGTTCAACCAATTTTTGGGTCTTGGTCTCGATTTTGGGCTCTCAGGCCCAATTTACGATCTTAGGTCCAATTTTCAAGTTCAATTACCAATTATGCCAATTTTCTGACTTGAAAATTAATTTTCAAAAATATCATATTAATTTTAATTAATTTGATTAATTTAATTGTACTTAATCAAAATTAATTTTTCCAAAAATCACTTAGATTTTCCAAATTAATTTTTCAAGAAAATTCTTTAATCAAATTTTCTAGTTGAACAATTATCACGACCACCTAATTTAATTCAACATTGAATAAATCGATTCAATTAAATTATTTCTAAAATCGTAGAATTTTCTTCTGATTCAAATGCAGTCCGATCGAGCTTTTGTTAAGCTAGCAGAAGGACCAATCAGACATATACAATTAGGCTCTAGTAATTACAATTATGCCCAGAAGCATCGTTCTGATAATTCGCAATTACTTAATCATAGAGTCAGTCCACAAGTGTTGTATACTCTTTACGAATGCAATTCATCCAACTGTTTTGTCCAATAACCTCGTCATGTGTGTGCTACCCTCATATGATATCATTAATTCCTTTGAGTTAAATCCGTTCACTCAATACAATCTTATTTTATCTCATTGTCACGGCCATTGTGTCTTCTTAATGATTAATATGATCACTATCATCAAATGATTGTGATAAATTACTCGTTCGAGAACGAGCAACCCGTGGCCACGTTCCATATTTATCAATCCGCACAATGTCAATGAAAGGATATCATTAACTATTTGATTGAGCTATGAATTCCACTATTGCTACTAAAGCCATGCTATGCACAAGTCATGTACCCAACATACCAGTTATGGGCTCGATCCTCCACTTATAACAAAGCACATGAGTTGCATACGCATGATCAGTGACTAACTCAGGATTTAGGTAAATCACACCATGAATGTCACAAGTGAACCAATTCACAAATGAATTCAAAATTAATTCATCTTGGGTCCAATCCAATGTATCATTCTACCAATGAATACATCTATGTCTCTATCCGTGGAGTCAACTTCTCCAATAGCCAAGACTAGCCATCTCCTCAATTGGAATTGTAGACGACATAATAATTCTTCTAAGTATTTAAATCAAATGCTCACTTCGATTCTTTTACGGGATTACGGACTTATTTAGATTATCTACTGAAGTAAGTTGTCATTCCCGCAATGTAAACGTTTTTACAATGCCACTTATCTTTAGTTTGAACTTAGGCAATCAATGAGCTAATATTTATTTGTCACAATTTCACTATGCATGCAAAATACAAAAGACAGAAATACAAAAGACATAATAGTGAAATGTGAAATTAACTTTATTTATTTATTCATTGTTCAAATAAATAGAAAAGAATTACATGTTTACTACAACATGGGCACATTTCCAACAAATGGGGACTAAATACCTAGCGTTTTCAAACCCTAGGGGTGGCATGGTAATTTTGTTGGGAAATGTGCCCATGTTGTAGTAAACATGTAATTGTTTTATATGTATTTGAACGATTAATAAATAAACTTCACATTTCACTTTTATGTCTTTTGTATTTTTGTCTTTCATATTTTGCATGCATAGCGAAATTGTGACAAACAAATATTAGCTCATTGATTGTCTAAGTTCAAACTAATGATAAGTGGCATTGTGAGAACGTTTACATTGCGAGAAAGACAAATTACTTCAGTAGATAATCTAAATGGGTATATAATCCCATAAAAGAATCCAAGTGGGCATTTGATTCAAATACTGAGAAGGATTATTATCTCGTTTACAATTCCAATTGAGGAGATGGCTAGTCTTGGCTATCGGAGCAGTTGACTCCACAGGTAGATACATAGATGTATTCATTGGTAGAATGATACATTGGACTGGAGCCAAGATGAATTAATTTTGAATTCATTTGTGAATTAATTCACTTGTGACGTTCATGGTGTGATTTACCTAAATCCTGAGTTAGTCACTGACCATGCGTATGCAACTCATGTGCTTTGATATAAGTGGAGGTTTATGCTCTAAAGGTGATAGAGCCCATAACTGGTAAGTTGGGTACATGACTTGTGCATGGCATGGCTTTAGTAGCAACAGTGGAATTCATAGCTCATATTAAATAGTTAATGATATCCTCTCATTGGCATTGTGTGGATTGATAAATATGGAACGTATTCACGGCTTACTCATTCTCGAACGAGCAATTTATCACGGTCATTTGATGACAGTTGTCATATTAATCATTAAGAAGACACAATGGTAACAATGAGATAAAATAGGACTGTATTAAGTGAACGTATTTAACTCAAAGGAATTAATGATATCATATAAGGGTAACACGCACATGACGAGATCATTGGAAAAAGAAGTTGGATGAATTGCTTTCGTAAAGAGTATACAACAAGGAGTTTTCAACCATGGTACTTCTTGTGGACTGACTCTATGATTAAGTAATTGCAAATTATCAGAACGATACTTCTGGACATAATTGTAATTACTAAAGTAACATAAAAAAAAAATTTGAGTTGTTTTCACCACGTAGCATGTTATGATTGTGGCGCGATGAAAATTAAAATCATAAAAAAATTATAAAAATTATAGAAAAACATAAAAAAAACTATAAAAAGACTAAAATATTTAATTAAAAAAAAACTAGTTTTATATCATGTGTTATGCATGTGCCGCTCATGTGTTTTTATAAAATTCGTCATTATTTAAATAATGAAAAAATCTAATAAATAGATAAATTACATAATTTAAAAATACTTCTTTTAAAAATTTGATAATTTTTATTTTTATTTTTATGTTAAAATTAAAATTAAATAGATAATATATAAATAAAAATTTAAGTTAAATCAAATGGATGAATTATCTAATTAATTTTTATTTAATAAAATATTTATTTAAATTTAGTCTAACAATAAAATATATTAAATTATTTTTATTTTTAACAATTTTTATTAATGATGAGAGAAAACAATAAACATATTATTCTATAAAACAAATACTTGAATATAAAACAAATACTTGAATATAAAATAAAATTATAAAATTATATTTGTTATAAATATCTTATCATTAAGTGAATATCCATCAAGCCCAAAATAAATTTGATGTATTTTAGGACTCTAAAATTAATTACAAGTAGAGATTTATTTCATTTATACTTTTTACGTCTATAAATATAGACTTTAGAGAAACATTATAAACATCTCTATTGATCAATAAAATATGTTCTTTTTTGCTCTCCCAATTTCTTTGATATTTATTTCATAATACGTTATCAGCATGATGATTCTTTATCTTTTTTTTTCTTCAAATTTTTTTATAGTCATCTCAACATTAATTTTAGCTATTGGTCTTGGATTTATCGAGTGATTCATGATCTGAGATTTATCAAGTAAATTTTAGATTGGTAAGGAGTTGCAACATTTTTTCTATTGAGGTATAATTGTGATTATTTTCTTATCTTTTAAATCTTATTAAGTTATTGAGTTACTAAATATGGATTTTGTTTGGGTTATCTCAAATGTTATTAATTGTTTAAATATATATTGATTGTCAACTCAAACATAATCATTTGTGATATGAGTCCCCTTTACATAAAGAAAATAAGGGGACATTTTAAAAGTCTGTCCTACTATATTTGTTGCATTCTCCAAAGTGAATGCAAGCAAAAAAGAAAATTTAAAAGATATAATCATGAATATGATAAGTAACATAATAATAACCATTAGAAGTGGAAATATAGTAATAAATAAGAGAATAATGAAAGTTCTCAAAATAACCCTTTAAAGGGTAGATATAACTTATCTTATCAATGTGATATAAAATATCATTGATCACGTACCTGTCGTGTGTCCAAATATTTTGTTTAATTACATTAGTATTCTTTAGGAAAATATTTATGTGCCTTGTTGACAATGTAGCAATGAATACTATCCTTATAGGTAGAAAGTATTTATCTTATTTAATATTGAAATAAACTAATATTAATGTAATATTTTGTAGCATAAAATTAGTTGAAAGCTTTAGAAGAGCTAATATTTCAATATCCGAAAGAACAAAATTTGTGATGGTTAATGCATTGGTTTTAAAATATATTCACTATAATGTATCTCATATTGAGACAATGAATAAGGAAAAGATTATATTGATATGAGAAAGATTCAATTATTGAATTATATCATGCATAATCCAAATGCTTAAAGATTTGATATGCATGTTATAACGATAATTGTGACACTTCTTATATAAGAAATTGAATTCATTGTGATCAACTGGCAATCTTTTTTCGTCATCATCCCCATAAAAAGCTGAAGCAGAATATTTGACCGTGTAATATCCACTTGAAATGTGGAATAACCTTAAGAGAAAGATATGACAATCAGAATATTATAATTTTATCTAATGCTCGTTATGATTGGATGCACCTGAAGTTGCAAAATTTTTAAAACTGTGAGTGAGTATAACTCTACGGTATTTATGATGAGTTCTCAAATTAACATTATTTGGAGAGAATATTATTGATGAGAACTTGTTAGAGAAAACTTTTTCAACTTTTCATGCTTCAAATGAGCTATTAAATGAAAAATCATAAAGCCCGTCATATTAGATTTGCTCCATTTCCTGAAGTGAATGTGGTAATATATAAAGATGTAATCGTTAACATAGATGTAGTAAGTGGCTATATAATAATCGTAAAAGGGATGGTCATAATAATTCTTCTCACCACTAGAAGTGGAAAAATGGAGATAAATAAAAGAACAAGAATACCCAAGAAAACCCTTTAAAGAGTGAAGATAAATTGTATTATCGCTGTAGTATGAAAGGTCATTGGTCGTGTACCTTTCGTACGCTTAAATATTAAGTATGAATTGCATCCTTTTTGTGGATCATGACACTAATTATTTATTTATTTATTTATTTATTTATTGAATTTCTTACTAGTAATAATTCTTCTCACCACTAAAACTGAAGATATAGAGATAAATAACAAAACAACAAGAGTTTTCAATATAACCCTTCAAAGAAGAGAGACAACTTATGAAAATTGTTGGTCTTGTACCTGTCGTACACATAAATATCTTATTATTCAATTAATATTCCTTAAAAAGAAGGAAATATATGTCTCGTAGACAATACAATAGTACATAATATCCTTAGTGTAACGACCCGAAATTTATGGATATCGAAAAGTGTATTTTCGGGTCACCATTTTCGTAAAACGGACTCGTAAATATTTATTAAAAATATTTACGAGGTTAGTTGTGTGGTTAATTAGGTTTTGATTTATAACACCCCAAACCCAGTCTATGCGTTAAGACCAGACTTGGTATGCTACACAAATCGAACCTACATCTAGTCATCTAATGATTTAAAGAAAACAGGTCTTCAAAAACAATTTTGGAGATGGAGTTTATCAAAAACCGAGGTTAATTTAAAATCTATGATTTTAGAACATAGGAGTTTATAATTTGATCTCAGAGAAATAATTGGTTAACTTTTTAAAGAAATTTAAAAGAGTTCAAAAGAAATTTGAAAACGAAATTTATAAAAGAGTTTTCACCAACATTTTTACTGAGATAGTGATATTTAAGAAAACCCCTTTTTATACGTAAATTAAAGAAAACATTTATAAACTTAAAATAGTCCTCTTTAAGTATCTAAAACATATTAAAATCCATCCACGAAATAAAATCCATAAAAACAATACTAGAGGCCTTATTACATCGCCAAAATAGTAATTAAGTAAAAATACTAAAGAGTAGTTTAAAGTTCATAAAAACCATCATTTGAAGTATGGCCTCCACGAAGTCATCCTCGGCCCAAGCCTCCATCAATTATTATTACCTGAGAAGGGTAAGAAAACGGGGTGAGTTACTTAGAACTCAGTGTGTAACCCACTTACCAAATCCACTGGGCCATATCATCAAAGCATTTTATTGGGCTTGAGCCCATTAACGAATTTAACAATATAGTAATTAAAAATGCATGCGTAATGCAATTCCCAACCAAGCCTAAATTTCCATCCGCTACACACCACCCGTACCAACCAGCACACATGTGGGGATCAAGTCAACCCACCCCGCCAACACACCAATCGCAGGCATAAAGCCATTTAAAATGTTTGTGGCTGAGCCACCCGAACTAGAATTTGTGGCAGAGCCACCCGAACTAGATTGTGGTAGAACCACCAGAACTTCTCTTCAATTTAATCCCAACCCATGCAATCATGTATACATAAACAAAGCTTAACAATTTACATATGATAATTTCAACATAAGGCCCATACTACAAGTTGGCCCATTTCTCAATTTGGCCCATATGGTAATTTATCAAATCGGGTCCTTAAGCAATCTAGCAATTCGGCCCATTAAGCAATCTAGCAATTTGGCCCATTAATCAATCTAGCAAATTAGCCCATTAATCAATCTAGCAAATTGGCCCATTAATCAATCTAGAAAATTGGCCCATTGCCCATTAAGCAATCTAGCAATTTGGACCATTAATCACATGAGGCCCAAAAATTACTTTTTAACAAATTAGCCCATTGAGGGCGATTCCGTAATTTCCACGACTTTAATACCGATTTCATGCACTTACACAAAAAGTGTTAATATACCGTATTTTTCCGATTTTACCAACTTTACGAATTTTTATTCTAATGCTTACGGTATAACATCTAACACATGAGATAAGTGTGAAATTACACACCTGATTATGGTGAGAACTATACTTTCCCGCTCGTCGATACCTAAATACGTGTCACGTTTGATTAGAACACTAATACTTATTATAAATCTATACTAAAGATAAGCGATCTAGATCTTTACCCTCGGAATCTCGAACCACAACTATTTGTCGGTTCTCCCCGGTTGATGGTTCACAACCTGATGGAAAATCCTGAACAGCTAATGGCTCCGAACTATGAACAACTTCGAATAATCGATTCTCTTCGGATGAGGGTCGTCCACAACCCGGTGGAAAGTCTCGGATTGCCGAAATAGCCCTTCGCTTGAATCTATAGGGAATAGTAGAACCGCCTCTCTTCTGATCACTATTCACCACTCTTTTCGACCCTATCTTGTTTGCCTTAAAATTTTGAGTGATTTCCTAAGGATCCCTATATAAAAACTTTCGGTTATAACAAACCCAATTGAAAATCATTGATAAAATCGAGAGTGATCATGAAATCCATAAAGAGTTCCTTTTTCTTTTACCTTAATAGATGATCCGAACTTGAATAACTTCAAGATAACTTTGACGAGATAGTGATTCGGCCCTCCACTATATCACTAAAAGAAAAACGAAAGGAAATCGTCTAAGAGAATGAACGATTATCGATTTAAAGGCTCTTCTAAGCCAACCTATAGATTCGGCCAAGGTGACCAAATAGTAAAAGAAAACAAGGAAGACGATTCTTACCGGTTGTCCAAAATTGAATAGAAGAAATGATCGAGAATAAAGTCAATGAGGAAAAGAAGATTTGGCTATGATTTAATGGTAAGGGAAAAATAATTTCGGCTATAGAGGTGGTCTCTAACATTTGGCCATGGAAGAAATAAGAAGGAAAAAAATGTGTTTGAAGGATGAGTAAAATGGAGAAGAATAGAGAATAGAGATGAGATGTTTATGATTCGGTTTTCAAGGGTGAGAAAAGAGAAAAAAGTAAGGTTTGGAACAATGTGCATTCGGCAATGGGGAATAAAAAAGAAAAAGAAATGGTCTTTTGTGTTTGATGATTTCGGCACTAGAAGAGAAACACAAAATGGAGCACTTGAGAGGTTGGCAAAATGACCAAATGGTCAAAAATAAATAACCAAATGAAACAAAACAAAGTTGTTTTCTCCAAGCATATGGCACATTCGGCTAAGAGAGAAAAAGATGAGAGGAAATGGGTGTTTTGGGAGAGCAAAAATGACCAAATGGGATTCTATCTAGCTACCATCCTTACCCAAGCTTACCACCAAAATTTCGGCTCCCCCTTAGTCCAACAAGCCGTCCAAGTTCATTGACAAGTTGGCCATTCCAAGTTCCAAAACATAACCCTTAAAATATGCCTTGTGTCCCCCCTACCTTCCAAACGCTTAGGATTTCTTTCCCCAAGTTCCAAGCTTACCTTAACCATAAAAATAAAAGTCTAACTTACCAAATTTGATGCTTGGCCGACACTTGCTAGGAAAGAGCAAAATAAATGTCACAAAATGCATTCCTAAAGATTCAAACCTCTTCCCTCAAGCAACACTTATGGCGCCAACTCAACTTTACTACTAGCTCATCTTATGCTAGTTTTTGACACTAAATTTCCTTAAACATCAAGGTCACTTGATCCACTTCAATAAAGTACTCATTACTATTTTTTTTTCTAATTCTGAATAAATCTCGAGCCTTCTCAAAACTATATTAAACACACAAATTGAATCATTCACAAGCTAAGCACCAAAAACATGCAACATATCGATACTCAATTTTTAGGATGTTACAATTCTACCCCCCTTAAAGAAAATTTCGTCCTCGAAATTTACCTGGTTAAAAGAGGTGAGGATATTGTTGCCGAATTGCGTCCTCAGGCTCCCACGAAGCTTCCTCTGCTCCGTGATTACGCCATAGAACCTTAACCAACGGCACAGTCTTCTTTCTTAGCACCTTAGCATCACGGTCTAAGATTTTCACTGGTTCTTCCTCGAAAGACAAGTCTGGCCTTAACTCTACTTCTTATACCGGTACTATGTGAAACGGATCCGATCTATAACGCCTCAGCATAGAAACATGGAATACACTATGAATCTGACTTAACTCCGGAGGTAATTCAAGCTGATAGGCCACTGGTCTAACACGCTTCAACACACGGTACGGTCCAATGAACCTAGGGCTCAACTTGCCCTTCCTTCCAAATCTGAAAATCTTCTTCCAAGGTGAGACTTTCAGAAAGACCTGATCTCCCACTGCAAACTCAATATCCTTACGCTTCAGATCTGCATACGACTTTTGTCTATCCGAAGCTTCCTTTAACCGTGCTCGAATCACCTTTACCTTTTCTTCCGTCTCAGATATCAATTCAGGACCCAACCACTGCCGTTCCCCCAACTCAGTCCAACAAGTAGGGGTACGACACCTACGACCGTATAACACTTCATAGGGCACCATTTGGATACTAGATTGGTAACTGTTATTATACGCGAACTCTGCCAACGGTAGGAAATCTTTCCAACTACCTCTGAAGTCAATTACACAACCCCTTAACATGTCTTCCAAAATCTGAATTACTCTTTCTAACTGACCATCTGATTGAGGATGAAAAGCCGTACTGAAGTTTAACTTTGTTCCCAAAGCCTCATGCAAAGCTTTCCAAAACCGTGATGTAAACCTAGGATCCCTGTCTGATATAATAGACACTGGTACCCCATGCAACCTCACGATCTCCGATACATACAACTTAGCCAACTTTTGCAGCGAGTAATCCGTACGAACTGGTAGAAAATGAGCAGTCTTCGTCAATCGATCTACTACCACCCAAACGGAATCCTTTTTAGTAGGTGTTAAGGGTAACCCACTAACAAAGTCTATCGTTATCTGCTCCCATTTCCATAGAGGAATCTTTACCGGTTGCAATAAGCCCGACGATAATTGATGTTCTGCCTTCACTTGTTGACAAGTCAAGCACTTACCCACAAAATCAGTAACCTCCCGCTTTAACCTTGGCCACCAATACTGCTCTCGTAGGTCTCGATGCATCTTATTTCCTCCAGGGTGCATAGCATAAGGGCTACTATGCGCCTCACGCAAAATCATTTGTCTCAAATCCGAATCCATGGGCATACAAACTCTTCCACGAAAACACAACACTCCATCCTTGTTCATTCCAAAGTCCCCTATTACGCCACTTTCAACTTGTTGCATTAACGGACCCAAATTTTCATCTGATAACTATTTTTTCTTGATCTGTTCTAACCACAAAGGCTTCACCTGAAGTTCCGCTAGCAGACTGCCATCCTCATACAAACTAAGATGAGTAAACATTGCTCTTAACTCCGATACTACCCTACGACTCAACGCGTCTGCCACCACGTTAGCCTTTCCAGGATGATACTCGATTGAGAGGTCATAATCCTTTAACAGCTCCACCCATCTCCGTTGTCTCAAGTTCAACTCCTTTTGGGTAAGGAGGTACTTAAGACTCTTACTATCCGTATAAATGATAGACTTCTCACCGTAGAGATAATGCCTCCAAATCTTTAAAGCAAACATTACCGCAGCCAACTCCAAGTCATGAGTAGGATAGTTAACTTCGTGCGGCCTTAACTGACGAGAAATATGAGCCACCACTTTTCCACCTTGCATCAGCACACATCCTAAACCCGTGTGTGACGCATCACAGTAAACGATAAACTCTTTTCCAGCCTCAGGTTGAATCAGTACTGGCGCTTCCGCTAAAATCTTCTTCAGTTTCTCGAAACTTTCTTGTTGTTTATCGGTCCACACATACGGTACTCCCTTTCGCAACAGCTTAGTTAGGGGTGCAGTAATCAATGAAAACCCCTCAACAAAGTGTCTATAATAACCAGCCAAACCTAAGAAACTCCAAATCTCAGCCACTGACTTCGGTGGTTTCCAATCCAATACCGCCTCTACCTTCCGAGGATCAACTCTTATTCCTTCGGCTGACACCACATGACCCAAGAAAGTCACCTCCCTCAACCAAAATTCACATTTACTGAATTTGGCATAAAGTTGCTTGTCTCGCAGTATTTGCAATATTGTGCGCAAATGTGAGTCATGCTCTTCTTCATTCCTCGAATATACCAAGATATCATCTATGAACACCACTACGAACCGGTCTAGATAGGGTTGAAAGACTCGATTCATCATGTCCATAAATGCAGCTGGTGCATTGGTCAAACCAAACGGCATCACCAAAAACTCATAATGTCCATAACGAGTTCGGAATGCCGTCTTATGAATATCTGCCTCTTTAACCTTGAGTTGATGATAACCCGATCTCAAATCAATCTTGGAGAAAATTGAAGCTCCTCTCAATTGATCAAACAGGTCGTCGATTCTCGGCAATGGATACCTATTCTTGATCGTCAATTTATTCAACTGCCTATAATCAATGTACATACGCATCGACCCATCCTTCTTCTTGACGAACAAAACCGGTGCTCCCCACGGAGACACACTCGGTCGAATAAATCCCCGATCCAACAATTCTTGAATTTGAGCTTTAAGCTCCGCTAACTCCTTCGGCGCCATTCTATAAGGAGCAATAGACATTGGAGCCGTTCCGGGTAAAAACTCAATGCCAAATTCTACTTCCCGATCTGGAGGTAGACCCGAAAGTTCTTCAGGAAAGACATCTGGAAATTCTTTCACCGTTCTCACACCTTCCACCGATAATTCCTTGGCATCCAAAGCACTAATAAAGGCTAGGAACGCTCCATACCCTTTCCGCACCAACTTCTCTGCCTTTAAAGTAGATACCACATTTGCCAAAAAGTTCCTTCGTTCCCCTATCATTACTACTTCCTCATCATCCACAGTCCTTATTGACATCCGCTTTTCAGCACAACCCAATTGCGCCCGGTGCTTCACCAACTAATCCATGCCCAAAATAAGATCGAACTCGCCGAAAGGCAATTCCATCAAATCCGCTAAAAATATTTTTCTTTGAATTTCCAAAGGCACGTCTCTATATAATTTATTCACAATTACAGACTGTCCTAAAGGACTAATTACCGTCATCTCTCTATCGGTAATCTCAGATCTAATATTCAAGTTTTTAGATATGTCACTAGCAACATACGAGTGGGTAGACCCGATATCTATCAAAGCGAATGTGTACATCAAAGATGAAGAACGTGCCGATTATCACATCAGTGCATCGCCATCTTCACGACGCCGACCGCATAGACCAACCCCGGCGTCTTGCCTCCTCGCGTTACCTCTAAAGCCATTACCTCGACCCGGTGCACCTTGACCACGTCCAAAGTACCATTACCACCACGACCGATCCACGGCCTCTCGGTGGGCTGCGAGTGCCTCTAGTGGGCCGTGCATCAAAGTTACGAGCTTCACGATTCGGAGCGATGCATCGAGGGCAATTCCTATATTGATGATCCTTGGAACCACATTTATAACAACCACCGCTTTTCTTCCAAGATTCCCGGGTGTCGTTTTCCACGATCGGCCTGATCTCGACTGATTGGTAGTCACAGTGCTCTAGCTTGAGCGGCTCATCATTTCGAGGCCTCTTTTGGAACCTTTTGAAGAACCCGAGTACTTAAAGTCCTCTTGCCTCGACTCTTTCCCGCCTCGACGTTACGAGTTCTTAGCCTCTTCGGCTATCTTGGCTTTCTCCACAAGCGTGGCAAAGTCCTTACTTGTTGCGAGGCTATCGGTACCGCAACTCATCATTCAACCCATCTTCAAAGCGTACACACGCTCATGATCGATTGGCACTATTGTCCGAGCATAACGACTCAAGCGTAGAAATTACGCCTCATAAGTCGCCACCGTCTTATTTCCTTGAACCGCATTCGAGAATTCCTTCCTCCGGGCATCCACATAACTTGTCCCTACATACTACCCTTGGAAAGCAGCTTTGAAGAAATCCCAAGTAACAACTGCAGCCTCAGTGCCTTCTCGAATCGTAAGCCACCATTGATACACCTCGTCCCTTAACAAGGACACCGCTCCTCTCAGTTTCTGCTCGACGGTGCACTCCAGATTATCCATAATCCGCTCTACAGCCTTGAGCCAATATTCCGCAACATTCGGAGCTACACCGGAGACACCTCTAAAAACCTCGGCACCACTTGATTTAAGTCGTTCTGATATTGATCCACGAACTGCTAGACCAGTTCTAGTCCCAGCGACCCTTTCTAGGACTCGCAACATTGCTTGAGTCAAAGCATTGTCCTCTCTCGTATGGTCATGTGATCCAGTCTCACTCCCGGGTGACGCAGGTGCATCCGTTTTCGGCATATGACCCGGCGCTTCAGACGCAACCCTAGCACCTCGTCCTCTACCATGGCCATGTCTACCGCGTCCCCGTCCACGTCTTCTAGTGCTCATACTGACTATTTCGGTTAAATCTGATTACAAGTTTTATGAATCAGAGTACTTTTTCAGTGTTTATTAACGATATTTTATGAGATATAAGAGATAGAGTTGTTTTCGCAATCACATCCTATAGTCTCGATCTCTACCATTTTCAACACCTAAACTAGAAGTTCTAGAGTGTTCCTATGATAATATCACAATAATAAACATTCAATATACAAATACTTACTTAACTTGGTGTCGGATGCTCGTGGTGCCATACTACCTTTAGAACATAGAGTCTAGAAATTTAAACAGTTTTAAACAAAAATTGTTGTTGAACCCAAACCACAGCCGAGTTTTGAATCTAGCTCTGATATCATAAAATACAACACCCCAAACCCGGTCTATGCATTAAGACCAGACTTGGTATGCTACACAAATCGAACCTACATCTAGTCATCTAATGATTTAAAGAAAACAGGTCTTCAAAAATAATTTTGGAGATGAAGTTTATCAAAAATCGAGGTTAATTTAAAATCTATGATTTTAGAACATAGGAGTTTATAATTTGATCTCAGAGAAATAATTGGTTAACTTTTTAAAGAAATTTAAAAGAGTTCAAAAGAAATTTGAAAACAAAATTTATAAAAGAGTTTTCACCAACATTTTTACGAGATAGTGATATTTAAGAAAACCCCTTTTTATACGTAAATTAAAGAAAACATTTATAAACTTAAAATAGTCCTCTTTAAGTATCTAAAACATATTAAAATCCATCCACGAAATAAAATCCATAAAAACAATACTAGAGGCCTTATTACATCGCCAAAATAGTAATTAAGTAAAAATACTAAAGAGTAGTTTAAAGTTCATAAAAACCATCATTTGAAGTATGGCCTCCACGAAGTCATCCTCGGCCCAAGCCTCAATCAATTATTATTACCTGAGAAGGGTAAGAAAACGGGGTGAGTTACTTAGAACTCAGTGTGTAACCCACTTACCAAATCCACTGGGCCATATCATCAAAGCATTTTATTGGGCTTGAGCCCATTAACGAATTTAACAATATAGTAATTAAAAATGCATGCGTAATGCAATTCCCAACCAAGCCTAAATTTCCATCCGCTACACACCACCCGTACCAACCAGCACACATGTGGGGATCAAGTCAACCCACCCCGCCAATACACCAATCGTAGGTGTGAAGCCATTTAAAATGTTTGTGGCTGAGCCACCAGAACTAGAATTTGTGGCAGAGCCACCCGAACTAGATTGTGGTAGAACCACCAGAACTTCTCTTCAATTTAATCCCAACCCATGCAATCATGTATACATAAACAAAGCTTAACAATTTACATATGATAATTTCAACATAAGGCCCATACTACAAGTTGGCCCATTTCTCAATTTGGCCCATATGGTAATTTATCAAATCGGCTCCTTAAGCAATCTAGCAATTCGGCCCATTAAGCAATCTAGCAATTTGGCCCATTAATCAATCTAGCAAATTGGCCCATTAATCAATCTAGCAAATTGGCCCATTAATCAATCTAGAAAATTGGCCCATTGCCCATTAAGCAATCTAGCAATTTGGCCCATTAATCACATGAGGCCCAAAAATTACTTTTTAACAAATTAGCCCATTGAGGGCGATTTTGTAATTTCCACGACTTTAATACCGATTTCATGCACTTACACAAAAAGTGTTAATATACCGTATTTTTCTGATTTTACCAACTTTACGAATTTTTATTCTAATGCTTACGGTATAACATCTAACACATGAGATAAGTGTGAAATTACACACCTGATTATGGTGAGAACTATACTTTTCCGCTCGTCGATACCTAAATACGTGTCACGTTTGATTAGAACACTAATACTTATTATAAATCTATACTAAAGATAAGTGATCTAGATCTTTACCCTCGGAATCTCGAACCACAACTATTTGTCGGTTCTCCCTGGTCGATGGTTCACAACCTGATGGAAAATCCCGAACACGACTAATGGCTCAAACTACGAACAACTTCGAATAATCGATTCTCTTCGGATGAGGGTCGTCCACAACCCGGTGGAAAGTCTCGAATTGCCAAACAAACCCTTCGCTTGAATCTATAGGGAATAGCGAGAACCGCCTCTCTTCCGATCACTATTCATCACCATTCTTTTCGACCCTATCTTGTTTGCCTTAAAATTTCGAGTGATTTCCTAAGGATCCCTATATAAAAACTTTCGCTTATAACAAACCCAATTGAAAATCATTGATAAAATCGAGAGTGATCATGAAATCCATGAAGAGTTCCTTTTTCTTTTACCTTAATAGATGATCCGAACTTGAATAACTTCAAGATAACTTTAACGAGATGGTGATTCGGCCTCCACTATATCACTAAAAGAAAAAGCGAAAAGGAAATCGTCTAAGAGAATGAACGATTATCGATTTAAAGGCTCTTCTAAGCCAACCTATAGATTCGGCCAAGGTGACCAAATAGTAAAAGAAAACAAGGAAGACGATTCTTACCATGAACGATTATCGATTTAAAGGCTCTTCTAAGCCAACCTATAGATTCGGCCAAGGTGACCAAATAGTAAAAGAAAACAAGGAAGACGATTCTTACCGGTTGTCCAAAGTTGAATAGAAGAAATGATCGAGAATAAAGTCTATGAGGAAAAGAAGATTTGGCTATGATTTAATGGTAAGGGAAAAATAATTTCGGCTATGGAGGTGGTCTCTAACATTCGGCCATGGAAGAAATAAGAAGGAAAAAAATGTGTTTGAAGGATGAGTAAAATGGAGAAGAAAAGAGAATAGAGATGAGATGTTTATGATTTGGTTTTCAAGGGTGAGAAAAGAGCAAAAAGTAAGGTTTGGAACAATGTGCATTCGGCAATGGGGAATAAAAAAGAAAAAGAAATGGTCTTTTGTGTTTGATGATTTCGGCACTAGAAGAGAAACACAAAATGAAGCACTTGAGAGGTTGGCAAAATGACCAAATGGTCAAAAAGAAATGACCAAATGAAACAAAGCAAAGTTGTTTTCTCCAAGCATATGGCACATTCGGCTAAGAGAGAAAAAAATGAGAGGACATGGGTATTTTGGGAGAGCAAAAATGACCAAATGGGATTCTATCTAGCTACCATCCTTACCCAAGCTCACCACCAAAATTTCGGCTCCCCCTTAGTCCAACAAGCCGTCCAAGTTCATGGACAAGTTGGCCGTTCCAAGTTCCAAAACATAACCCTTAAAATATGCCTTGTGTCCCCCCTACCTTCCAAATGCTTAGGATTTCTTTCCCCAAGTTCCAAGCTTACCTTAACCATAAAAATAAAAGTCTAACTTACCAAATTTGATGCTTGACCGACACTTTCTAGGAAAGAGCAAAATAAGTGTCACAAAATGCATTCCTAAAGATTCGAACCTCTTCCCTCAAGCAACACTTATGGCGCCAACTCCACTTTACTACTAGCTCATCTTATGCTAGTTTTTGACACTAAATTTCCTTAAACATCAAGGTCACTTGATCCACTTCAATAAAGAACTCATTACTATTTTTTTTTCTAATTCTGAATAAATCCCGAGCCTTCTCAAAACTATATTAAACACAAAAATTGAATCATTCACAAGCTAAGCACCAAAAACATGCAACATATCGATACTCAATTTTTAGGATGTTACATGGTTAGGTGAATTAGCTTGAATTAAGATTAATTAGGTATAAGGACTAAATTGAATAAAGGGTGAAAGTTTAATTACAGATTAAAGAAAAAGTGAAGGGATTAAATTAGTAAATAAACCATATGTAACACTTGTATAGTAAAAAGTAAATACAAGTGTATGGTAATTGTAAAATATATGTGTAATAAATACATACATACATTTGTAATACATATATATATTTACTTATTATTTAAGAAAATAATATTATATTATATTATTATATTATATTACTATTATAATTAAATGAATAAAACAAATAAAATAAAGAAAATAAAGAAAGAATAGAACAAAGAAGTGAAACGAAACAGGGGAAAGAAAAAGGGAAAGAAAAAGAAAAGGGAAATTAGGGGTTTTAAGGTTCTAAGCTTAAGTGGTAAGTCAATTTAGCCCCTTTTCTTGTAGTTTTTGAGTTTTTGGAATCCTAGAACAAAATATTACTTGATTTATGTTGAAATTTTGAAAGTTAGTGAATGTTTAGAAGTTGTTCATGTTGAATAAATTGAAGAATTAGGGATTAAATTGATAAAATTTCAAGTTAGAATAGAAATATGGATTGAATTGTAAATTAAATTATAAGTTTTGAGTAATAGGGACTAAATTGAGAGAATTTTGAAATTAGGGTTTTGTGATGAAATTCGGGAGTTGAAATTAGATTAAAGTGGAAATTGGATTGAGATATGAAATTAATTTTGTAAGAAAAAGGAGTTAGTTTGATTTAAGGATTAAATTGGAATTTAGACAAAAGTTGTGTATAAATTGAAATATTTAATGTTAAATTGTATTGTATTGATGATTTTTAATTATTTTAATTACGTAGTAAATGTTGAGCCGGAGACCTCGGCTAGGAAAGGAAAAGACAAAGTCAATAAGGATTAGCTCGAAAATTTCGGTTTGTATTTCTATATTCCGAATCTAATAATTATTTGTTGAATTTATTATTTAATATGCATGGTAAGTGAAACTAAGGTGAGTATTAGTATTGTTGATATTGAATTGCATATAAGTGGATTTGTGATTAATGTGAATGTGGATATTGGATATTGATTGTATTGAAATATGAAATTTTATTTGAATTGAAATGTGTATTGATTGGAAAACTAAAAAGTGATTTGGAAACCCTATTAACTATATCGGGCTGAGTCGGATATAGTTGGCATGCCATAGGATTGGAAGAGTTCAGGGATACTTTGACTTTGAGTCGATGAGACACTGGGTGTCATATTATTACTTCGGATAAATTCGATGAGATATTGGGTACCAACTTACTTCGGCAAGGCCGATGAGACACTGGGTGTCAACTTATTACTTCGAATTATCCGATGAGGCACTAGGTGCCATACTGGTGTGTTTCGGTTGGATCTGTGTATCCGCCAAAGTTCGAGTCTTGTTAATAGGGGTAAATAAATAAATTGGCAATAAGATTGATATTGAATGACAATGAATGTAAATTTGAAATTGGATATTGATTTGGATTGTACAATAGTGATACATGGACTAAGAGTTCATGAAAAGAGTATTGTTATTGCCAATTGATATTTGAATCAAAGTGAGAAAGCTATTGATGAGAAATGAAAGCAATAATAGATGAATTGATTTATTGATTAGTTAATGTTTATGTATGGTTAAAGTGTATATTTTATACAATGTTATTTATTTAAAGTATTCATATTAAAGAAATACCACTGAGTTTATACTCAGTGTACGGTTTGTTTTCCGTCCGCAGGTTAGGTTAAAGTTCAAACGTTGAATTAGCATCCAAGGCCAATCCCGAACTCATTGTAGTGAAGTACAGTTCTTTTTGGTAAATGGCATGTACCTAGGATGTTATGTTTGTTATTTTGGAAAATGATTAAAAATGATGTTGTATTAAGATAATGGTTGGCTTTATATACATAAATATAAGTTAAGTGTATGTTAAGGTGACAAAATGGCATATTTTGGTTAAAGTATGAATGAATTTGTTATATGCAAATTTAGATTGATTTGGATAAAACATATGAAGTATTTATGAATGAACATTAGTTAACTTAATTAAGTTGATTATTTGGCATGATTTGGAAGTATTTGATTGTGTTTTAGATTGATTGAATAATTGGTTGTTGAATTATTTGTGGTTTAAGTTTGCAGGGTTGGTAAATTTTGATGTTAAAGGCTCATTTTGAGTCCACACGGCTTGGCACACGGGCGTGTGGCCAGACCGTGTGAGACACACGGCTTACACATGGGCGTGTGGATAGGCCATGTATCACCTGTAATTTAATTTTTTTTCAAAACAGAATGCTCAGGTTTTGCCACACGGGCGTGTGTCTCAGCCGTGTGAGGAACACAGCCTAGTACACGGGCATGTGTCCTAGCCGTGTGAAAACTGCACCTAATTTTTTTAAAAAAAATTGACCACACGGCCTAGCACACGGGCGTGTGACTTGGCCATGTGAGGTAAGTCAAGGAGTTACACAGGGTAGGACACGGCCTGAAGCATGGGCATGTCATAAGGTCACACTGGTGTGTCCCTTGACCACACGGGTGTGTGAGCCCTGCATTTAGGTAAAATTTTAAAATTTCGTGAAAAATTCTCTGAGTTTTCGATTGAGTCCTGATTTGATTTTAACACGTATTTTGGGCCTCGAGGACCCCAAAAAGGGACTATATGATTAATTTATGTAATGTATGCTTATTGAATTGTGAAATGTTTGTATTTGTTCTGAAATGTCTGGTAATGCTCCGTAACCCTGTTCCGGCGACGAATAAGGGTTAGGGGGTGTTACAATTAGAGATAAAATGCTTCTTTGGTGATAGAAAATTAATTTGAGGCTCCAAAAGAGCTCATATATCATTACTTTATGTTTAATGTGGTAATTAAACATGTTAATTTTTTATAGTTCAAAATTAATTCAAGGCTCCAAAAGAGCTAGTACATTGTTATCTAGAAAAAAACAAAACGATAATTAATGCATTATATTCTAGTTAGTCTAAAAGAAATTATTATATTTTAAAAGATATTTGATGTAGTGGATATCATATTGAGACTGTGGATGAGGAGAATATTAATTTCTATATATTAAATCTATTAAATTTTGGTAATAATTTTGTATTGAAAAACTGATGGCTTTTTCCTCTAGTTTGTATTATGCATATATTAGTATAGTTAAATCATATGAGATCGTAAACCAGAAGTTTACATTATTATCACTAAATCATGTGCATTGTAAACCAGAAGTTTACTAGTCCAAATATACTAATTAGTTGGCATGATCAATTAGACAATCTCGATCAATAATGATGCAACAAGATAAGAATTTACATAGATATTTATTAAAGAATCTGAAAATTCTTCATTTATCAAGTGTTGCATGTTCTCAATGAAGATTAAACTTCACTAGAAAAAATTGAGATTGAATCTCTTGCATTTTTGAAAGAAATATGAGTCCATTTATCAAACAAGTGGATGTTTTGATATAATTTTGGTAGATGCATCTACAGTTTAATCATATGTGAATTATCAATTTGCAACTTGTAGTTTGCGAGATTACTTGTTTAATTAGTTGTTTATGAACGATACTTTCAGATTATGCATTTAAGACAATTCTTGCTAATGTTGGTGAGTTTATTTCTCGGGCTTTCAGTTATTATTGTATGGTAGATTGTCAATGTGAGTAAGTATCGCAAAACCTATTGTTTATATGTATAAAACGACTTAGCAAAATTATGAATTAAATGTCTTCGGTTAGTGGCTAAATCATATCTTTTGAGAACGAAACTTTTTGTATATATGTATAAGGATATGATATTTTACATGAATCAACACTTGTACCCATCATACCAATAAATTATGATAAATACTCCCTATTACAATTGGCTTTTGGTTAGAAGCCAAATTTAACCGATTTTAGAATTTTTGAATGCGCAACATATGTTCAAGTTGCTCCACCACAATGCACAAAATGAGTATTCAAAGAAGGTTGAGAATATATATATTACGAGTCTCCTTATATTATTAGATGTTTTGAACGAATTGGAGATTCAATTATGACATGATTTGTATTTTAATTTGATATTTTTCCTCATATATAATAGCTGGATGAAATAATTACTTAGATGAATTATCATTATCTATATCTATATCCTCATTGAAAGTAATTTGAACCAGAAGTTCAAAAGATAATTTACTTTATTGTAAGTTAATTGTCAAATGTATTTACTAACCTAATAGGAATAACCAAGTCTTATATACCTACTGATGTGTCAAAGTCTTAATAGGACAACTTGTTAGAATAAATGCAAGTAATGCATGCCCGAAGCATAGTAGATTGATAGGTTCCAAAGATAAAAATTATTGTAAAAGAAAATAAAAAATATAAGTGGTCATATAATGGAGGCTGGTGCTCCTAAATAGACCCAATACATGACTAATTATTAAAACTCCAGAAGAGATTTAGGTACTTGAAATTAAATATGGAAATGGTGAAAATAAAGAGAACTCGATAAGTTATGTCAATACAATAAAATATGGAACTGTGAAAATAAAATTTGTCGACAATGATTTTGCATGCAATAGTATTATTGAAATAATGAAAGAAAATGAGGATCTTGAATTAAATTCATGGAGTTTTTGGACATGTAGCCAAAACATCTAAAGGTATAAAGCTAGTAAGGGTATAAATGTGTAGTTTTGTCAGAACAAAATAAGAAAAATGAAGCTTTTCACTAAGTCTTGACACTGATTATGAAAGGTATAATATTCTTTTGTGGTGGATGCAATAACCTTTAGATATCTTATTAGTCTAGAAATTCATGAAAATTTGATATGCGTCTAATGGTTTATTGTTATAAATTTTGTATGAATCACTATATAGTGAAAGTTTATATTAAAATCCTTGAAAGATTTAGCTGGAAGCATATAAAATTCTTGGGAAATTGTTCAATACAGTTGTGTAAATATTTATATGAATAAATGATAAACCATAATTTATACATATTTTGACCCCATGCTTGGCTTATTTTTGGATGAATTTTCATTAGATTTGATGAATTCGATGCTCCTAATCCCTTAATTTCATGTTTTACATTAAGGAGAGCTTAGGGAGTCGAAAAGAACGAGAAACGGGCCAAAAAGGGACAAAATGGGCCTACCTTAGAAATCAACACGGCCTGGACTATCAAACACGGCCGTGTGTTACGAGCAGAATCAAACACAGCCTGGATCAACGTATACGGATGAATCACACGGCCGTGTGTGATGACCAGAATCGAACACGGCCAAAGGAATCCACTACGGGCGTGTCCCTGCCGAACCCAAGTTTAATTCTATTCGGAAAAGGGTACTTGTGGACCAAGAAAGGTATTCCGAAGCCTATTTAAACACCCTAGGGGGTAACCTAAATGGACACACAGTAGAAAGCGAGAAGGCGTAAAATACTCGAAGACAACCATCGGGAGCAACTCTCGGAAGAAGGGTCTCCATCAAGACCAAGATCTCCCATCAAGTTCTTTAGAAGTTTTGGGTTTTCTTATGTTTTGTTGTTTTCCTTATTTTAAGATGTTTCCCTCTATCATTATGAACTAAATCCCTCAAATACCTGAGGGGATGAAACCTAGATGAATCTTATTATTATTTGATTTATAAGATAAATACTTGTTCTTATTCTTAATTGTGAGTTCTTATTCTTGTTTTGATAATTCAGGTTATTGATTCAAGTCGAATGTGCTTATTCAGAGGAGCAAAAGTCCCTGTTTAAGAGTAGATCAACACAATTAAGCGGATTTAATTGCAACCCTAGAAATAGGGCGACGAAAATCTACCGGATTAGAGTCAAATCTAATAAGGGAATCCATAGATCGAGTTAATGCGACAATAGGGGTTTTAATTAGAAAGAGATTTCAATTAATCAACTCGAGTCGGGTTGTTTTTAGTCTTGAAAGAGATATTAACATAAATCAGGGATTTCTACGGATTAAGTCAAGTGAATAAATCATATGGATCAAAAGTAATAAGTGAAGTCCAGGTGGATTCTTCCTTGGGTATTGCCTTTATCATATAAGTTGTCTAAAAGTATTTTCCTAATTTCATTCTCTGTCGTGCTCTTACTTAGTTTTAGTTTAAAAAGAAATCACTCCAATTCTTAGGCTAGATAATAAAAAGATAGTAACTACTAGTACTCTTGGTCCTTGTGGATACGATATTACCGGTCTTACCATAACTATATTACTGTTCGATAGGTGCGCTTGCCTTTATTGTGATCGTAGTTAATTAGAGACACATCAAGTTTTTGGCGCCGTTGCCGGGGACTAAGATATTAGGAACACTAAATTTTTATTACTTTAGCCATCTTTATTTTATTTATTTATTTTTCTAATTTTTCTTTTTCTTTGCTTCTGGCAGGTGTCTCTAGTTTATGACTAGAAGAAACCTGTCAGGACCTTTGCTTTACGACAGTGAGATTGAGAGTACTGCTCGCAGAAATCGTAGGGAGATAAGGCGAAGCTTACAATACATAGAGGAAGAACAAGAGTACGATACTAATACTACCGAGGAGATGGCTGATAATAATCCGCTACCTCCTGTGGTTGCCGCAAATCTGGTGAATCAAGATCCTGCTCCTCGTACTATGTATGATTATGCTAAACCTAATTTAACAGGAACTGAATCAAGTATTGTTAGACCTGCTGTTGCTGCAAATAATTGTGAACTGAAACCTAACACTATTCTGATGATTCAGCAGTTTGTTCAGTTTGATGGTTTGCAGGATGAGGATCCAAACAATCACTTGGTCAATTTTCTGGAATTTTGCGATACTTTCAAAATTAATGGCGTTTCTGATGATGCCATTCGCCTTCGTTTGTTTCCCTTCTCGTTGAGGAACAAAGCTAAACAGTGGTTGAACTCGTTACCACGAGGATCAATCACTACATGGGAACAGATGACCAAAAAATTTTTGTTAAAATATTTTCCGCCGTCTAAAACGGCTAAGTTGAGGAATGATATCTCTTCTTTTGTGCAGATGGATTTAAAAACGCTTTACGATGCATGAGAGAGATACAAGGATCTACTAAAAAGGTGCCCTCACCATGGGTTACCATTATGGCTACAGGTTCAAACCTTTTACAATGGTGTGAACCCCTCAACTAGGCAGTTGATTGATGCAGCCGCCGGCGATACACTAAACAATAAAACACCTGAGGCTTCTTACGAATTCATTGAAGAGATGTCACTGAATAATTATCAGTGGCAAGTTATGAGGACGAAGCCAACAAAAGCAGCTGATATTTTCAACCTCGACACAGTCACCATGCTATCAACCCAGGTAGAGCTTTTAAATAAAAAGATTGATGGTTTATGTGGTTCTTCGCAGGTACATCCAGTGATGCAGTGCGACACAAATGGAGGAGGAATGAGCAATATAGAATATCCATCCCACAACCCTGGCATAGAAAGCGAACAGATGAACTATATGGGTAATAATTCTAGACCTCAAAACAACCCTTATAGTAACACTTACAATCCAGGTTGGAGGAACAATCCGAATTTTTCATGGGGTGGTCAAGGAAATCAGAGACAACAACCCCCTCCAGGCTTTCAACAACAACCCTACCCACAGGAGAAGAAGCCGAACCTTGAGGAGATGCTAACAAAATTCATCTCGGTGTCAGAAACCCATTTCCAAAACACCGAAACAACACTCAAAAATCAGCAAGCATCAATTCAAGGACTCGAGAACCAAATAGGTCAGCTTGCCAAGTTGATCTCAGAACGACCACAAGGTAGCTTGCCAAGCAACACTGAAACTAACCCAAAAGAGCAACTTCATCCCATTACTACTCACGATAGTGAAGGGTTAGACGAACCAAAACCGAGGCAAGAAAATGTGATAGATAAAGGTAAGGTTGAGGTAAGCCATAATAAACCAAAACTGGTAAGTACAGAGTACAAACCTCGTGTGCCATACCCCAATGCAACGAAGAAAGACCGCACAGATGAACAATTCGGTAAATTTCTTAAACTTCTAAAAAAATTACATATTAACTTACCGTTTATTGAAGCTCTTTCGTAGATGCCCAATTCAGCAAATTTTTTAAAAGAGCTTTTGGCAAACAAACGGAAGTTAGACGATGTGTCGCATGTGGAGCTAAATGCAGTTTGCTCAGCGATTTTACAGAATAAACTACCCCGCAAATTAAAAGATCCAGGGAGTTTTACGATTCCTTGCTTAGTTGGTGGTTTATCTATTAATAATGATTTAGCTGATTTAGGGGAAAATATCAATGTTGTGCCTTATAAAATGTTTAAATAGTTAGATCTTGGGAAACCCAAACAAACTAGGATGAGCATTCAATTGGCTGATAAAACCATTAGAGTCCCTAGGGGTATAATTGAAGATGTACTAGTAAAAATTGATAAATTCATATTCCCAGTAGACTTTGTTGTTTTAGACATGGATGAGGATAGTGACGTTCCTTTAATTTTAGGACGACCCTTTCTAGCAACTGTTAGGACCATTATCGATGTTGATACAGGGGAATTAATACTTCGTGTAGGTGAGACATGATTAAACTCAAAGCACGTGATTCTGACAGAACATCTAGTGATCAAAATGATACAAGTCATGTTAATATAAGTAAACTTAATGTTCAATCTTCTTTGCAGGAAACCCCTCGAGAAAAGATGACAGAGCCATGGCTCAGCTCTCATATTGAGAATAGAACTATTCATGAGGAACGAAGGCTCCAGATCCTCGTGTTGCCGCTTCTGAACCTAATGGAACAACCCCTTTCACGGTACTTAAAATTTTCCCATACGGTACAGTCGAGGTAACTCATTCTAAATTCGGCACCTTCAAGGTAAATAGTACTTGTCTAAAACCTTATTTGAACAAAATTGATAGCAAGAATGAGGAGTTTCAACTCCTCGAACCACCATGAGTATGCGAATGAGAGGTAAGTCTAGCTTAAGACTTTAAACGAGTGCTTCTCGAGAGGCAACCCGAGCACTAACCCCACTAACGTCTATATTTTCAGTTTTTAGCATCTAACTAAAAACTAACCAAATTAATAGGCGCAGGTTTCCCAACCCACACGGCCTTGCACACGGGTGTAGCCGTGGCCGTGTGGACACCACGGGAAAGTACATCGGCGTGGCAGAGACCGTGCGGGCCAAGAACGAAAATTTACCCCAAAACACGGGCTACGATAAAACGACACAGCTGTGTGATACGGCTGTGGTCTACACTGACTAAAGAACACGGCTTGCAAAATTTTTACACGGGCGTGCCTTACAACCGTGGGCGATACTGAGTAAACGACACGGGCGTGTGACACACCCGTGCCCAAGAGCCGTGGTTGAAGCTGAGAAAGTCACATGGGCTTGTGACACGCCCGGGTTTATAGGCCGTGGTCGACACTGATTAAGTAACACGGAGGTGCGAAACCTTTACACGGGCGTGGGAGAAACGAACGAAGCGTCACACGGCCGTGCGACTCGGCCGTGGGACCTAACACGCCCAGGGCACACGGGCGTGGGCCACGACTATGTGTCCCAATTTCTATTTAAACCTCTTTTTCTGTTCACTTTCTTCCCCATATCCCTTCCTCCCCAACCCTAGCCACCACAGCTTTTCTCCCTTTTCACCACCAGCCACCGCCTCCTCACTCCACTTACTCCACTTTCCCACCTCTTCTTCAGCCCCAAAACCCCCTTTTTCCCTTTTCTTTTCCCGTTGTCTTTCTTCCTTCTTTTTCCTATCCCCCTTCTTCCTTATTCCTTCTTTACACCGCCACCACACCAACCACCATCCTTGCTACCGTTGGTCACTCTTTTCCCCTTTAATTTTGAACTCATATCTATTTTTCCTTTATGTATTTTCATTTATTTTTATTTTTATTATTACTTAATCCCTATTCTTCATGCCATTCAGATTTAGCTTAGGATACTATAAGTTCATGCCGGCTGCTTTATTGATTCGATCTCAAAAGGTTCGAGGTGCTGTCGGAGCATCCTCCCCCACGTTCACCTCGGCCCAATTTCATCAGGTTTCTTTTCATTGACTCCATCCAAAATTCAGGAAGTTTCATTTCTCTCCCTATCTTATGATTTTCTCATTATATTTTCGTTATCTATCTTTGTACATTGAGAACAATGTACATCTTAAGTGTGGGGAGGTTATTGATTTCATTACCAGAAAACCCCTGAATTATGCCTCGTTCTTAAGTAAATTTTCTCATATTACTAATTAGAATAAAACTTCTATTGATTTATGATTTTTATTGATATGTTTTGGATGAAGTCATAGGTAATTGTGGATCGATGGTTTAAACTTTAAGATATTAGAGAATCAAGCATGATAAGTATATTTTCATAATCAAAAATATTAATAGGTTGTTTCCCTAAATTTAAATATTACTTTAAAGTTTGAAATTTGCAAGGTTGACATCAAAAACCATAATTTTTGTGAGATTTTAAGCCTTTTAGAGCATATTCTTTTCTTGCTCACTTTATTGATTATGAGTGTGTCAATATTGAATTGTTATTCTAGAACTTGCTTCGATTATGCATGTTGAGACCACACATTTGATTTGATATACTGAGATGATAAAGGCATTTAAGATTTAACCCACTTACTCCATAAAAAGCCTACCTTCATAATTAACCCCTAGTGAACCCCTTTGAATCCTAATAAATCGTTTCTTGATTTACCCTTAATATTAACCCAAAACTCACTCTTTTTGATTCATTAAGAATTTTCCCTATTGAATTAACCCTTTTTTTGTCGAGATTTGATTTAAGCAGTTGCCTAACTATGTTCTTTATTTCGATTGTTAAATTCTCTTTTTATTGTAAATACTTATTCTTAAAAAAAAAAATTTGGAAATCTATTCATTATTAGTTTTATTTTATTTGAGCTTAAGCGATTAATTTCACATTCTGAGAAGAAGCTCGTGTTATTAGTGATAAGTTTTCAATTGATATAATTATTCAGTGTTAGTCCATTTTTCTAGTTAGGTGAATTGTCAATTTGATCTCGATTCTAACCCTCTAATTCAGCCTTTATCCACACCTTTAACCGAAGCCCCGTTACAACCCTTTTTAAGACCTTTTGATTTGTGTATCATCTCATTTTATAGTGGTGGAGATTTGATTTTCATGCAAGCCTATGGGATTAACTTTTCATGTTTGACTTTTGAGTGCTTAATTTGAACCTTAAACACTTTGAGTGATTTGAGTGAATCTTTAGTGAGGATGTTAATTCTTGTCGATTTGGAATTAAAGGTGATTGTTTAGGTAAGGGGAAACACCTATGTTTTCGTGCTATAAAAATTTGTGACTTAGATTGTTTGAATCTTTAGAAATCTTTTAGTTACAATTATCAATGTATGAATTATCTGTGAATTATGATGAGACATTATTGATGAGAATTATGAATTAAGGAAGTTAATTTTAATTAAGAGTTGAGGATTTTGCTTGAGGACAAGCAAAGGCTTAAGTGTGGGGATATTTGATAAACCATAATTTATACATATTTTGACCCCATACTTGGCTTATTTTTGGATGAATTTTCATTATATTTGATGAATTTGATGCTCCTAATCCCTTAATTTCATGTTTTACATTCAGGAGAGCTTAGGGAGTCAAAAAGAACGAGAAACGAGCCAAAAAGGGACAAAATGGGCCTACCTTAGAAATCAACACGGCCTGGACTATCAAACACGGCCGTGTTTTACGAGCAGAATCAAACACGGCCTGGATCAACGTACACGGACGAATCACACGGTCGTGTGTGACGACCAGAATCGAACACGGCCGAAGGAATCCACCACGGGTGTGTCCCTGCCTAACCTAAGTTTAATTCTATTCGGAAAAGGGTACTTGTGGGCCAAGAAAGGTGTTCCAAAGCCTATTTAAACACCCTAGGGGGTAACCTCAATGGACACACAGAGTAGAAGGCAGAAAATACTCGAAGACAGCCATCGGGAGCAACTCGGAAGAAGGGTCTCCATCAAGACTGAAGATCTCCTATCAAGTTTTTTAGAAGTTTTTGGGTTTTCTTATGTTTTGTTGTTTTCCTTATTTTAAGATGTTTCCCTCTATCATTATGAACTAAATCCCTCAAATACCTGAGGGGATGAAACCTAGATGAATCTTATTATTATTTGATTTATAAGATAAATACTTGTTATTATTCTTAATTGTGAGTTCTTATTCTTGTTTTGATAATTCAGGTTATTGATTCAAGTCGAATGTGCTTATTCAGAGGAGTAAAAGTCCTGTTTAAGAGTAGATCAACACAATTAAGCGGAGTTGATTGCAACCCTAGAAATAGAGCTACGGCAAAATGCCGGATTAGAGTCAAATCTAATAAGGAATCCATAGATCAAGTTAATGCGACAATAGGGGTTTTAATTAGAAAGAGATTTCAATTAATCAACCTGGAGTCAGTTGTTTTTAGTCTTGAAAGAGATATTAACATAAATCAGGGATTTCTACGGATTAAGTCAAGTGAATAAATCATATGGATCAAAAGTAATAAGTGAAGTCTAGGTGGATTCTTCCTTGGGTATTGCCTTTATCATATAAGTTGTCTAAAAGTATTTTCCTAATTTCATTCTCTGTCGTGCTCTTACTTAGTTTTAGTTTAAAAAGAAATCACTCCAATTCTTAGGCTAGATAATAAAAAGATAGTAACTACTAGTATTCTTGGTCCTTGTGGATACGATATTACCGATCTTACCATAACTATATTACTGTTCGATAGGTGCGCTTGCCTTTATTGTGATCGTAGTTAGTTAGAGACACATCAATAAATTTGAACATATATGGTAAATTCGAATCAGTGAATAATAGATGAAGGAAGATTGCTAAATGATCTAACATGCACATGTATAGAAGGATATGATTAAAGCTTGTTATGATTATTGTTGAAACTTTTGAAAAGATCAAAATATATTTTTCCCAAAATTCTTCCTGACTTTCAAAATAATGAGACAACATGATTTGCGTATTATATATAAGTATATTCTTTTTCCTTCACTAAGATTTTTCCCCACAAGATTTTTATCTTATTAAGGTTTCAACAAGACGCATTATCTACCAATGAACATTCAAGGATGAGTGTTATGAATGCATTAAGTGGACGACCATCAAAATCAAGATAAGTTTAATGTATTTTAGGACTTTAATATTCATTAGAAGTAGAGATTTTTTTCATTTATATTTCTTATATCTATAAATATATACTTTGGATAAGCATTGTACACATTCCTATTGATCAATAAAATGCGATCTTTTTTACTCTCTCAATTTCTTTATTCATTTACTTTCTTTGATATTTATTTCATAAAAATATTGTTTTATTTTTTTTGAACAAAACAGATTGGGCTTATATATAAGAGGAAAGGAAATAAAACCAACAAAATATTAAATGTCTGGCCCATACACAACCCGAGTCTAATAACTAAAGGCCCTTGACATCATAAACTAATAAAATAAAACAGAAACATAAAAAACGGAAAGGCTGTCAGCAATTAATGCAGCCGACCTATAGCCCAATCAGTAGTCACATCGTCTGGCTCCCCATCAAATCCGTCGCTTCGTTCTTCAATGCCAGATAAAACTGAGGGGTTTCATTTTGAAATTGAAACAGATTCACAATCCCATTTTCCTCCTTCCGTTCCAGTTCTTCCTTCCTTTCTCTCTAACGATCAGTCGGGCTCCCTTAGGCTTTCGTTCTCGCTTGTGTTACAAACAAAGTATGGCACTCCCCAACCAGTAAAATTCCTTTTTCTTCTTCAAAGTTTTTGTCGCTATCATATGTGCTAAAGTGTTAACTGATCTGGAAATGAAAACGAACCTAATTTCTTTGAGATCTGACTTCATCTTTCGAATATCGTTGATATATGGACCAATCTGAGATCTATCTGTCAGATCATTTCTACATTTTTTGATAATTGTAAGTGAATCGCCCTCAACAATGACCTCTTCTTTTTGCATGTCGATCCCTAACTGAACCGCTTCTCGACAAGCCAAGGCTTCGGCTGCGAAAGCTGATGCCACCTGCTTATGGATTCTGGACTTCGAGACGATAACTGACCCTTCGCTGTCTCTGGCCACTATTCCTGATGCTGAAAGATGTTCCTTCGCCGCAAATGCTCCATCAAAATTGATTTTTACGACCTGATGAGGTGGGTGTTTCCATCTGTTAACAGCTTTTGGAGATTTAACAACTCTGCTTTTTACACCATCAAGTTCTTTTACATAGTTCTGCACATAAACTGCAATCTCATAGCCTATTTTACTTATTTTTTCATGAACCCGAGCGTTCCTATCCCCCCAGATGGTCCATAGAGCTCCGCAGAAAAGTCTACACAGGTCTAGAGAAAGAAGATCGAGAGACGAGGTGAGCCACTGTTTAAACTCACTAATATTATCTTGTAACACTTTTATTTCTGATAGCTGTGTCCATACTTCCACTGATATTGGGCATTCTCTGAACAGATGATTCAACGTTTCTGTTCCCAAACCACAGCGAGGACATGAGGCGTCTGTAGTTAACTTTTTATGAAGTAAATTTACCTTTGTGGGTAGATAATTCTAGGAGGCTTTCCAGATATTAATTTTAACCTTCGTAGGAAGATCAATACACCAAAGCTTTTTGTAAAAATCATTGTAGACCGGTTGTATCGCATAAGCGTTAGGATCAAATCTCTGTAATAGTTTATAGGTGCTCTTGACTGAGAAACTCCCTGATGGTTCGCCCCTCCATGCCAGCTGATCAACATGCGGATGCTTTGCTAAAGGGATGCGAAGGATATTTTCCGCCTCGTCAACTCCGAAGGTATAATCAATCACTTCTCTATTCCATTCTCTTGTTTGGCAATTAATAACTTCTACAACTTTATTATCATTTGAACCTGAATAAGAAGATAATAACCTGTAATTATCAAGATCTGGAACCCACACATCATTAACAATAGAGATACTAGTGCCTGTTCCCACTTTCCAAATCAGCCCCTTTTCCAAAATGCCCCTTGCAGCCCAAATGCTGCGCCAAATGTATGAGCTTCTATTTCCCAACTGAGAGTTAAGAAAATCGCTTTTTGGAAAATATTTTTCCTTAAACACTCGCGCGACTAAAGAATTTGGGTTTTCTAAAAAATGCCACCCCTGCTTTGCCAACATTGCTAAATTGAATTGGGCCATATTACGAAAACCCATCCCCCCTTCACTTTTCGGTCTGCATAAATAGCCCCATTGACACCAGTGAATACCATTTCTACCCTTCCTTTACGCCACGAAACTTAGCGAAGATGCTTTCCGCTTTTTTGCATAAAGAATTCGGAAGAAGAAAACACGACATTGCAAAAATTGGAATAGCCTGTAGGACCGATTTTATGAAAACTTCCTTTCCCCCTTGTGATAGCAATCTGTTACTCCACCCCTCAATGCGCATTGAAATTCTGTCGAGGAGATTTTGAAACGATTCTTTTTTTCCTTCTGCCGATCATATTGGGGAGCCCTAAATATTTTTCTGGGTTTGTTGCAACTCTGACTCCTAACATAAAAGATACTGCTACTTTATCTTCTTTAGCGGTATTCGGACTAAAGAAGACTGTTGACTTCAAAAAATTAACACACTGGCCTGAACAAATCTCATAATCCTGCAGAATGTCCTTCATAATTTTAGCTCCTTTATTAGATGCCTCCCCAAATAGTATACAGTCGTCTGCGAATAACAAATGCGATATCGCTGGCCCCAGTCTGCTAGCTTTCGCACCTTTGATTAATCCTCGCCTTTTAGTAGTTCTCATAAGAGATGAAAGACCCTCACTACAAATCAAGAAAAGAAAAGGGCTCAATGGGTCCCCCTGTCTAAGTCCTCTAGATGGATAAAACAAATTCCCCTCATTCCATTAATGTTGACTGCATAAGTGATCAGTAGTAACACATCGTCTTAATATTTCCACCCATTCACAATCAAAACCCATCTTTAACATTACCTCTTTGATAAACCCCCATTCCACTCTATCATATGCCTTACTCATATCCAATTTGACTGCCATAACACCTTTTTTTTCCTGTATGCGTTTTGATTAATCATTTGAAGAATTTCTAAGCTAGAAGCACATTATCTCGTAATGAGACGCCCCGGTACAAAGGCACTCTGAACTTTGTCAATGCATTTATCAATCATCTTCTCGCAATCGATTAGCTATAGTTTTAGCCACAACTTTATACACAATCGTACACAAGCCGATAGGCACAAGTTGACCAGTTGAGTAGGTCTTTGAGTTTTGGGAATGAGGACAATATCTGCTCATTAAACCCTCCAAGATCCTGTTTATTATTCAAAATTCCCAAACAGAAGTCAATGACATCGCGTCCTACAATGTGCCAATACTTTTGGAAGAACAAAGCTGGAAAACCATCTGCTCCCGGAGCCTTTGTGGGTCCTATACCTTCCAAGGCTACTTGAATTTCTTCAGCTCGGAAAGACGTTAATAAGAATTCATTGTCCTCTTGCTTTATCGTTCTTTCAATGCCTTCCAAAACCTTGCAAGGATTCGCCACTCCCTTTGACTTGAATAACTCCTGAAAGAATGAAGAAGCCTCCTCCATAATTTTTGATTCCTCCACAATCTCCATCCCTTCTTCTGTCACCAATTTTGAGATAGTATTTGCTCGCCTCCGGGCCAAAGCGCACTTGTGAAAAAATGCCGAATTTTTATCTCCGAGCTTTAACCAATTTCTCTTGCTCGTTGCTCCCAATACATCTCATCTTTGTCAATTTCCAAATTTAGATTAATTTTAGTGTCAATGATTTTTGCCATAGTGGCATTATTCCTTTCACCTTCTAACAGAACTTCCAACTCCTTTGTTAATTTCCTCTTAAACCCCTCCTTATTTCTGCTGATTTTTCGTGACCATTCTTCCAAACAAAGCTGCAATTTCCCTAACTTCTCCAATAGCGTTCCTTCATTTGCCGTCCAAGAATCTCGAACGACTTTTTCGAAAGATTCTTCCATGGTCCACCATGCTTCAAAGTGAAATTTCCTGCTTCCTGTATAAGCTACATGCTGTTTTGTATTCAAAAGAAGAGGGCAATGGTCTGAAGTAGAATAAGGGAGATGCTGCATAATATTCAGCAGAAAAAGCTTAAACCACTTCTCATTTGTAACCCCCTGTCCAGCCTCTCTCTTATATTTGTTTCCGGCAGATTCCCCCTTTCCCATGTAAACCAGACCCCTGAAAACCCAATATCAACCAGCTGACAATCCTCTAACGTTTCCCTAAAGGCCTCCATTCTCTTATTATCCCTTTGAACTCCTCCACATTTCTTAAAAGAATATAAAATTTCATTGAAATCACCTTCAACAAGCCAAGGGTAATCAATCTCATGAGCCAGTCTTCTAAGCAAATTCCAAACAGTATTTTTGTCTTTTAAGTAGGGAGAACCATACAAACCCGTATATCTCCATACCTCGTCCACATCATCCTCCTTGATTAGAACATCAATATGCCATTTGGAAAAACTTTTCAAGGTAACACTAATTTCCCCCTTCCATGCCAGGCAAAGCCCTCCCTTAGATCCCTCAGCTTCAACTTCGATTCCATTTACAAACCCACATCTTCTCCGTACCTTTTCCATCATACTCTTATTCAGTTTAAATCTCCATTAAGAAGACCAATTGGGGATTGTGCTTTGCTTAACTAAGTAGCATGACCTTGAACCGCCCGTGGACTCCCAACCTACGAACGTTCCAACATAGGCTTTTCATTGTGTTCGGTCGGCTTGCCTAAAGGCAGCCGCCGATTTAAAAGAGTCTGATTCTGCATAATCAGCCTGAATCTCAAAGTTTTCGCTCCTAACCAATTCTTTTACACCATCTACTTTTATCTTTTTCACACTTCCATATCTTAAACTTTCCTCATAACTTCTGTCAACTTCATTATCAACAAATTTCCTCTTTCCCACCACCTGCTCACTCATACTAATTTCACCCTTACTCCTTACGTCCATTCTTTTCCAACTCATTTTTTTGTGTGCTTCTTTGTCTTTTTCAAACGCCTTGATTACCAGCTCTTTTTCCACCATACCCCCAACATCTTCCTTACGCTGTAGACCCTCCTCCTAGCTTGTCAATTGTCGTCCATTAATTAAGCTTTCCGACTTTGCCACATAATCAACCCCTTGAACACACTCAAAATTCCCCTCTTTCAAACCCCCTGTATATGAACATTGGACTCCCTGCTTTTTTGAGAAAGCTGTAAATTTCATACTTTCTTTCCCCATTGCCTTAGAATCTGCCTTAAGAGCAACAGAGAAAGGGGGGTCGTCTTTAATACTGTTTTTCTCTTCCAGGCTCATTAGCACACAATCATGGAGGCCATGACCCATCCGCCCACAGCCGAAATAGAATACTGGTAATTTTTCATATTTAAAAGGAACCCAAGACTTAGCACTACTACTAGTAGTAGCAAAGATACCTCTTCTCAAAGGTTTCTGAACGTCTAACATAACTTTAAGTCGGCAAAAATCATCATAAATTTCCGATCTAATAACCCCACCAAACATACTACCGATTACATGTAAAAGATCTTTTTTTATCAAAATCAGGTAAACAAGGGCCGATTTTAATCCAATATGGCGATGATGTAAGACAAATTAAATCTCTATCAATTGGACTATTTAATCTATCAAATAAGATAAGAGACTTACGGAATAACCAGGGGCGTCCTTCCAGAATCAACTCCATATCATCTTCTAAATCAAAAATAATTGAGAATAAATTTTACCCTTCTATTCTGATCTCAAATTTTTTCTTTGTCTTCCAGATACTCCTCATTTGCGCCTTGAAACTTTCAGAATTAAATGTCTTTTTAGTCCACACCGAGCAGATTAAAGTGGGTTTTTCTGCTGGTACTACTAAAGATCTCTTAATTGACAGTTGGACAAGTTCCTCCGCTAGCAATGTGATCTCTGTGATCTCTCCACCAGGATCCCTCTCTCCGCCACCACTCTCCTCCATCCCCAGCCGCAACAGTAACTGCTCTCTCTAAGACTCTATGGACAGCACTCTTGGTTTCAGAGGGATTCAACCTAAAAATATTATTTTATTAAATATATGGAAAGAAGGAAAAATAAATAAATCATACAAACCCTTCTTCAAATAAATAATTTTTTTAACTTTCTCAATCCATTTGTTATTGAAATCAACAAATTTATCAGCATAATCTTGATAAGCTTTCATTAAATACTAGTAAAAGTCATAGCTCAACATCCCAATCTTAAATATTAAAAAAATAAAAAACATGAAAAAGGAAAATGGATATTTTAAGGGGGAAATTAGATAATTAAATATTTATAAAATTTTATTATTTTAAAAATAATTAAACTAAATAGATTTGTTTAAATTTTTATGTAGTTACAAATTTTTAATTCAAAAAAAAATCTGAATTGAATAATTCATTTAAAATAAATATTTTAAATTTCTTTAACCAAACATTTTTCATACGGAATGATTTTTTTTAAAAAAAAATGAACACTTTATGAAATTAAAGTTTCATCTTAAATTGTTAGATTTTTATTAAACGATAATTTTAATTTAATTAGTTTATAATTGAGTAATAAACCTCAATTAGCCTATAATTCAATACGTAAAATGAAGAATTCATTTATTTATTTAGATAAAAAAAAAGAGAGAGAGATTGCCACTTGTCATAATATGGAGGAGTGTACCTTGTTACAATGATGTACTAGTTGTATGTATAAATTAAAATATATAAAATTATTTTGTAATTTTGTAATTTTATGATTGATATGTAAGTAAATTTAAATCATTTTCTATTTTTTTATATTTTTCTAATTATCTAAATGATATGTATTGCACTTATATTTTATAGAATATAACTCAAATGATACAGAGAGCACGAATATGATATTTTGTTAAATTATCTGTGCTTTATGTATCACAGTTGGTTTTGTATATTAAATTTATAATATATTTACTAAAATTAGTTTTTGTTTAAAATTTTTAATAAATTTCTTCAAAAAATTGATACATAGAGCATAAGTAATTATCTTTAAAATTTATGATACACAAGTTGAATTGATGTAACATGCAATAATATATATTAATTGATATACAGAGCACAAGTCAAAATTTCAATGAATTACTTCAAAAAAAATTTGATACACAGAGCACGGGTAATAAAAATTGTTGCATATTATTTTGTTATGTTACTTGTACTCTATGTATCACAGGTTGCTTGTGTATATTTTTATATTATTTTATATTATTTTATAAAATTTATCAATAATATCGCAAATAAATGCAATTTATCTTGTATTTTTTATAGGTTTTCTAATATATTATTTTATTATTAAATTATTTTTAATAAAATTATAAAACTATATCACTAATTGAAAAAATAATAATTTTGAAGGAAAAATAATATTATTATAAATTGAATATGTTAGATATTAATTACAACTAACCAAAACTATTTTTTTAATATAAGTTGTTAGAGATAAATCTGGTTAAGTAACGAACAAGTAAAATAACGAAGAAATTAAAAAGATCGAACACAAATATTTTACGTGGAAAAACCCCTCCGAAAAGGATAAAAAACTACAGGCAAATGTAATTTCACTAAAATGGAAAAACGAAGAGTACAAAAGATGGAGATAAAACTAAACCCTGAAACCCGAAATAAGAACCCTAAAAACGTAAACACAAAATTCTTTAAAAGCTTGTAAAAGCTAATAACTAAATGTGTAATGAGTTATTTTTCTAAAGTGGGAAAATGGCCAATTTATAGGCTAAATTTGTAGGTCAAATAATATTAAAATAACCTACATTAATCAGAGTTTAAGTGGTAAACTAAAAGCAGAGTTTAAATGGGAGAAGAAAAGCCGAAAAATACGAGGCATAACTCCACAAATCTCCAACTTGACTCGTATTTTCACCCACCTCGAGCTTATCTCAAACTATGCATGATATTAATAGAGTCAAAGTTGTGTTTAGAAGCTGGAAGTCTTCTAGTCTTTGACTTGTGCGCTATCAAATCAAAGCTGACCCAGGTCTGATTTCCATGAACGCAATGCCCTATCTTTTCAAAACCTGCATCTAAAAGTGAACCTCTCTTATACGAAACGGTCATACCTTTTTCCCTCCTATGATCAAGTTGTCTCCGCTTCAAACGAGTCGACTTCGACTCCATAACAGACGAGGGACATCTTGTTTCACCGGTCACTGTTGATCCTTCCAGAACATAAAGACTACCAATATTTTTACCTTTCATCAGAAAGAGAGCCCCACGAGATACATTAATGTTGTTTGACTCGATGTCAATTCTACAACCCTTCGAGCCTAAATTTCCCAAGGAGATGAGATTTTTCTTTAAGTCAAGCACATGTCTGACATCTGACAGTGTCCTAATTATCCCATCGTATATCCTAATCTGAACAGTATCAATACCGGTTACCTTACTGGGTGAACCATTTCTCAAGCCCACAACTCTACCTTCAACTGAACTGTATATGGAGAACCAGCTCTTGTTGGGACACATGTGGAAAGAACACTTCAAATCCAGGATCCACTCGGATGTAAGCTCGGAGTTTTCACTTATTGACACCAACAAGAAATCATCTGTAACACCCCTAACCCAAGACCGTCGTCGGAATAGAGTTAAGAGGCATTACCAGACAATCAGAACGTTTTATTACTATTTCACGACACAAATTCAAACATCAATCAAACATATTCATTCATAAGTATATAGTCCCTTATGGAGGTCTTCGAGACCTTAAACACGTGTTAGAAAGGGGTCGGGACTAAACCGGAACACATACAGAAATTCTCATAAATTTAAAACTTTTCTAAGTTTTAGGGGTTACACGCCCGTGTGGGTAGGACGTGTGCCTCCCACGACTGATGGACACCCCCGTGTGTCTTCCCCGTGTTCGATCCTGACTTTACTCCACGGCCACCAAGCACGCCCGTGTACCTTGGCTGTGGTCAATTCTGACTTGGCTCCACGGCCACCAAACACGCCCTTGTACTTTGGCCGTGGTCGATCCTGTTGAAATCACACGGCTACCAGGCACGTCCGTGTGCCAAGGCTGTGTACTCTTAACCAGCTACTGACTTAGCCCCACGATCACTAGGCACGCCCATGTGCCACAACCGTGTGACAAAATAGGCCATTTACAAGGCTAATTCGCCACCCACACAAGGGTCAATCCTACAAGCACATTTAAGCATAATCCCACACACAATTTAGCAACCAATTTCATGTCAAGTGATCATCATATCATCACATACAACCTCATTACTAAATATGTCAACTTATATACCATCTTGCTCAACTAAATCACATACATTATCAAGCATGACTCATCCACAAAATCATTATATTATTATGACATCAATTCTTCACTAATCTTACCATACTTAAAAACATATCATTATCACCAAGCCATACCAAAATGTACTTCACATATCATAAACATAACTCATTCATAAGTTAACATCATTTCACTTCCAAGCCAACTCACATGGCAAGGATTAAACATTCCCAAAACATACCATAACTTCTAGCCTATACATGCCATATTTCATCTATTTACATCTTTCCAAAAGTACCAAATTAGATTGTCGATAGTGTGATAGATGTGCTGAAGATTCCCGAATCTGAGCTAGCTTTGCTAGCACTGTAAAACAGAGAAACAATCGCACAGTAAGCTTTCAAAGCTTAGTAAGTTCGAAATACAATACCATTATCTCATCAGATCAAACCAATGAATATAATTAAATCATCACATAGTTCAATTCTCTTATATTCATACCATATCATCCATAGCTAAAATACTCATTCATCCATTCATGGCTTTATCTATAAACTCGTCAACCACAAAGGTTCAATACATACCTTAGCTAACACATAGTTATTTAATGTTCGATATTACACGTCGATCATCCTCTGATATTCGTCTAATTTAATCGCACACCCGGTGCCATATACATGATTGAAGCATATTCGTCATCGCACACTTAGTGCCTATTCTTTTAACCGACTTATCTCGGTATCGCACACACAGTGCCAAATCAATAAGCCAAAGCTTTCATAACATCGCACACACAGTGCTATTCATCTCTGTTTCGATTTTGATTTCGCACACTTAGTGCCATCCAATTTAATTTTGCACATAACATCTCAAATCTCATAATCATATACTTATTCATTCCATAATACTAAAACATATCTTAATAACATGTATTATATCCGAACTTACCTCGGATGTCGAACTATCGAGACGGTCGATTAATCGAGCACTTTATCTTTGCCTCGATCTCGATCCGAACCTCTCCTTTCTTGGTCTATACACATTCAAATTCAATCCATTCAATCACCAAATCATTCATTTTAGTCCAAACACACATATTTAGGGCATTTTACAAAATAGCCCTCACATTTTCACATTTCGACACTTTAGTCCTTAATTCATAAAATCATCAAATACACATAATTAGCTTGCACCCATGCCTAGCCGAATTCTCACTATATTCATACAAGCCCACACATTTCATTTATTTCACATTTTAATCCTTCAAAATGCTATTTTCTCAATTTAACCCTAATTAGCTAAATTCATAAAAAATTCAAGAACAAAACATGTTCATTAAACACATATCTTTCATTTAACACCAACACTCATCACAAAGCTCACCATTTCGTCAATGGAACATTTCATAAACATCATCAATTCACAAAATTTAAGCATGGATTTTAAAAAGCACAAAGAAACGATTACAAAAACATAAAAATTATCAAAATCCGAGCTCAAACATACCTTGAATCAAGCTCAACTCTAGCCGAAATTTTAAAGCTTTTCTTCCTTCTTTTCTTTTCTAATTTTCGGTGGGTGAAAGATGAACACTCATAAATTTTTCATGCTTTTGTTTTATTATTAATACCTTATTAAACATTTTACCATTTTATCCATTCTTTAAACATATAAAATAAATTATCATCATGGTTATCTTGTCATTTAACATCCCACTATCTTAAAAATGGACTAATAACAACATAAGACCTCCCCTATAAAAATCCATCAACAATTAGACACTTAACAATCAGCACACAGCTTTTACACCTTATGCAATTAAGTCCTTTCTCTTAATTCGGCATACAGTTAATAAAATTACCACACAAAATTTTCACACAGGCTATAACAGATATTATTCACATAGAAAATATTATTAGATTATTATTCCAACCCCGGATTTGTGGTCTCGAAACCACTATTCCGACTAGGGTCTAATTCGGGCTGTTACAACTCTCTCCCCCTTTAGGGATTTTCGTCCCCGAAAATCTTATCGGTGAATAGCTGTGGATATTGCTCTCTCATAACATTCTCAGGCTCCCACGTAGCCTCTTTAATTCCGTGCTTGGGCCATAATACTTTCACTAAAAAGATTTTCTTATTTCTCAACTCTTTGGTCTTTCGTGCCAAAATTCGGATCGGTTCTTCACTATACGACAAAGTCCGATCGGATCTCAACCTCGGTAGGAGCAATCACATGAGACGGTCCGATCTGCACTGGTCGAAGCATTGACACATGAAACACATTATGAATCTTTTCTAACTCGTGGCAACATTAACTGTAAAGCAACCGCCAACTCGCTCAATAATCTCATACGGTTCAATGAACCTCGGACTCAGCTTGCCTTTCCGGCCAAATCGAATTATCTTCTTCCACGGAGATACTTTCAAAAACACTTTATCACCCACCTCAAATTCAATATCTTTTCGTTTCAAATCTGTATAAGACTTCTGACGATCTGAGGCCGCTTTCAAACTGCCACGAATTACTTTCACTTTCTGCTCAGTCTCTTTTATAAGATCAACCCCGTGAATCGTATTCTCACTCAGCTCAGTCCAATACAATGGAGTTCGACACTTTCGACCGTAAAGAGCCTCATATGGTGCCATTTTAATGCTAGATTGAAAACTATTGTTGTACGCAAACTCAATCAACGGTAAATGCTTTTCCCACGCACTTTTGAATTCAAGAATACAACATCTCAACATATCTTCAAGAACCTGAATGATCCGCTTGGATTGACCATCCGTTTGCGGATGAAACGCAGTACTGAAATGCAATTTTGTGCCTAAAGCCTCTTGCAATTTCTTCCAAAATTGCGAGGTAAATCTCGGATCTCTGTCAGGTACAATAGATAGCGGCACCCCGTGCAATCTCACAATCTCAGCAATATACATTTCAGCCAATCTATCGAGTGAATAATCTGTTCTTACCTGAACAAAATGAGCTGATTTCGTCAATCTGTCAACTATCACCCAAATTGTATCTTTCTTTCCCAGAGATAAAGGCAATCCCGACACAAAGTCCATCGTAATCCTTTCCCATTTTCACTCAGAAATCATAATCGGTTGCAACAATCCAGACGGAACCTGATGTTCAGCTTTAATTTGCTGACAAATTAAACATTTAGACACAAAGTTAGAGATGTCTCGTTTCATACCATGCCACCAATAAAACTATTTCAGATCATTATACATTTTTGTACTCCCAGGATGGACAGTTAATCAACTATTATGAGCCTCTTTCAAAATCGTTTGAATCAACTCTGAATTTCTCGGAATACAAATCCGATCTCTAAATCTCAAACAATCATCACTATCAACTCGAAATTCTGATTCAGCATTCGATTCACATTGAGTTCGTTTAGCCATCATTTCAACATCACTTTTTTGAGCATCACAAATCTAATGTACAAACATCGGCTTTATTTTCAACTCGGCCATAACCGCACTATCATCACACAGATCTTTTTGAGCATTCATTACTCGCAAAGCACATATGGACTTTCGGCTCAAAGCATCAGCTATAACATTAGCTTTACCCGGGTGGTAATCTATCACAAGTTCGTAATCTTTCAACAACTCTAACCATCTTCTCTGTCGCAAATTCAATTCTTTCTGAGTCATCAAGTACTTCAAACTCTTGTGATCTGTAAAGATATGACACTTCTCACCAAATAAATAATGACGCTATATTTTTAATGCGAACACAATGGCGGCCAATTCAAGGTCGTGCGTTGGATAGTTCTTTTCATGCGGCTTTAGTTGCCTCGAAGCATAAGCAATGACTTTACCTTCTTGCATCAGCACACAACCCAAACCATTCAACGAGGCATCACTATAAATTATGAATTCTTTGCCCGATTCAGGTTGAACCAACACTGGTGCTTCTGTCAACAAAACTTTCAATTGTTCAAAACTCTGATGGCATTTTTCTGACCACTCGAATCTAACATCTTTCCGTAGCAACTTCGTCAACGGAGTCGCAATCACCGAGAAGCCTTTCAAAAACCGTCTATAATATCCTGCTAGTCCCAGAAAACTACGAACTTCAGACACATTTCTCGGAGGCTTCCATTCTAATATAGCAGAGATTTTACTAGGATCAACTCGTATCCCGGCAGCTGACACAATATGCCTCAAAAAACCAACTTCACGCAACCAAAATTCACATTTACTAAACTTAGCATACAAATGTTTCTCACGCAGAGTTTGTAGCACGGTTCTCAAATGCTAGGTATGCTGCGTCTCATCACATGAATAGATCAAAATATCATCAATGAACACCACTACAAAGCGATCCAAATACGGTCTGAATATTCGATTCATCATATCCATAAACACTGCAGGAGCATTTGTTAGTCCGAAAGGCATCACTAAGAATTCGTAATGTCCGTACCTCATTCTGAAAGTAGTTTTCGGCACATCGGATTCTTTAACTCTTAACTAATAGTAACCTGATCTCAAATCTATCTTTGAAAACACTGTAGCTCCTCTCAGCTGATCAAACAAATCATCAATATGAGGCAACGGATATTTGTTCTTTATCATTACTTTGTTCAACTGTCTATAATCAATACACATTCTCATAGTACCATCTTTCTTTTTCACAAATAACACATGAGCTCCCCAGGGTGAGAAACTCAGTCGTGCAAATCCTCTGTCAGTCAACTCCTGCAACTAAGACTTTAACTCTTCAATTCTTTTGGTGCCATTCTATACGGAGCTATCGAAATGGAAGTGGTTCCTGGCACTAATTCAATACCAAATTCGACTTCCCGAATCGGAGGTAATCCCGGTAACTCTTCAGGAAACACATCTGGAAACTCACATACCACAGGCACAGACTCAACTTTCTTTTCCGACACTTTTGTGTCAATCACGTACGTCGAATAAACTTCACAACCCTTTCTAACATAGTTCATAGCTTTCATCGCAGATACAACAGCTGGTAATCCTTTCATATCATTGGATTCTATTCGAACTAGCTCACCATTCTGACTTTTCAACTTAATACTCTTTCTTTTACAATTCACGATGGCATTATGTAGAGTAAGTCAATCCAAACCCAGAATTATGTCAAACTCATCGAATGGTAGTAACATCAAATTAACCAGAAAACAAACATCCCGAAACATCAATGAACAATTCTTGCACACCTTATCCACCAAAACATACTTGCCTAAGGGATTCGATACTCTAATCACAAATTCAGTAGACTCAACAGGTAGAGTCTTACTTGATACTAGATTCACATACACATATGAATGAGTAGATCCTGGATCTATCAATGCAATGACATCAGTATCAAATAAAGTGAAAGTACCAGAGATGACGTCTGGAGATGATGCTTCCTCTCGTGCACGTATAGCATAAGCTCGGGCAGGTGCTCTCGCCTCTGACCTCACAGCTGTGTCAGTAGTCCCCATTTGGCTTTCACTCATATTTTTGGTGTTTCTGCTGGTCTACCTCTAGCCGTCATATTACTCGGTCTTTCATTCTAAACATTTTCCTCTTCGACCATCTTTGGGCAATCTCGAATAAAATGATCTCAGGATCTACATTTATAACAAACTCTATTATTGTACTTGCCCCAGCATTCTCCTACATGTCGTCTTCCACACTGTCTGCATTCAGGTTTGTTACTCTTAACGCTGCCAACACTTGATTCAATCGGAGCTTGAGTTCGTGGACCATCACTTTGACTCGAACGATCTCTACTTGGATATCCAAACGAAGCATTTGAACGATTGCTTGCATCTCTAAATCTCTTCGTCGAAGGTTGAGAAAACTTATTCATCGATCTTTTTCTTTCATCACGAGCTTCAGATTCAACTTTCTTCTTTTCTTTACTGAGCTCCTCAACTTTGCATGCTTTTTCAACTAACACAACAAATTTATTTATATCAAGTATTCCAACCAACAATTTAATATCTTCATTCAATCCCTCAATGAAGCGTTTGCACATAGTAGCTTCGGTCGAAACATATTCTCTCACGTATTGACTCAATCTTACGAATTCTCGCTCATATTCAGCAACGGACAAACGACCTTGTTTCAGTTCAAGGAACTCTTTACGTTTCTGATCAATGAAGCGTTGACTGATATACTTCTTTCTAAACTCAACTTGAAAGAAACCCCAAGTGATTCTCTCTCTCGGAACCATGGATGTCAATGTTTTCCACCAATTATATGTTGTATCTCTTAACAAAGAAACTGCACACTTGATACATTCATCAGGGGTTAACGACATCTCATCAAATACCCGAATTGTGTTCTCGAGCCAAAACTCAGCTCGCTCAGCATCGTCATCAGCTGTGGCCCTAAACTCTTCGGCCCCATACTTTCAGATTTTATCCACAGGAGGTTTATTCAATCGAATCGGATCTATCACTTGTGGCACAATAGGTACTTGTGGGGGTGGAGGTTGTGGAGTAGCTGGATTCGTTCGAACGAACTCCGAAAACCACTCACTCATCATACGGAAGAAGGCTTGCTTAGCCTCTCCTCCCTTACTACTTTCATTTGGCCTAGATGTGGCTGGCACTGTCCCTTGAGCGGGAGCAGGCATGTTACTCTCTTCATCGTCAGCAACTGCTCGATCGAGATCCATTACAATACGAAAACACATTTATAACTGTCAGAATTCATCACACTATCGCAATTTCATATATGGCATGTATAGCTAGACTCACACACGCTACGTTAGTCCGAGAATCGACTAAATCGTAGCTCTGATACCAATAAAATGTAACACCCCTAACCCAAGACCATCGTCGGAATAGAGTTAAGAGGCATTACCAGACAATCAGAACGTTTCATTACTATTTCACGACACAAAGTCAAACATCAATAAAACATATTCATTCATAAGTATATAGTCCCTTATGGAGGTCTTCGAGACCTTAAACACGTGTTAGAAAGGGGTCGGGACTAAACCGGAACACATACAGAAATTCTCATAAATTTAAAACTTTTCTAAGTTTTAGGGGTTACACGCCCGTGTGGGTAGGACGTGTGCCTCCCACGGCTGATGGACACCCCCGTGTGTCTTTCCCGTGTTCGATCCTGACTTTACTCCACGGCCACCAAGCACGCCCGTGTACCTTGGCTGTGGCCAATTCTGACTTGGCTCCACGGCCACCAAACACGCCCTTGTACTTTGGCCGTGGTCTATCCTGTTGAAATCACATGGCTACCAGGCACGTCCGTGTCCCAAGGCCGTGTGCTCTTAACCAGCTACTGACTTAGCCCCACGGTCACTAGGCACGCCCGTGTGCCACAACCGTGTGACAAAAAAGGCCATTTACAAGGCCAATTTTCCACCCACACAAGGGTCAATCCTACAAGCACATTTAAGCATAATCCCACACACAATTTAGCAACCAATTTCATGTCAAGTGATCATCATATCATCACATACAACCTCATTACTAAATATGTCAACTTATATACCATCTTGCTCAACCAAATCACATACATTATCAAGCATGACTCATCCACAAAATCATTATATTATTATGACATCAATTCTTCATTAATCTTACCATACTTAAAAACATATCATTATCACCAAGCCATACCGAAATGTACTTCACATATCATAAACATAACTCATTCATAAGTTAACATCATTTCACTTCCAAGCCAACTCACATGGCAAGGATTAAACATTCCCAAAACATACCATAACTTCTAGCCTATACATGCCATATTTCATCTATTTACATCTTTCCAAAAGTACCAAATTAGATTGTCGATAGTGTGATAGATGTGCTGACGATTCCTGAATCCAAGCTAGCTTTGCTGGCACTGTAAAACAGAGAAACAATCGTACAGTAAGCTTTCAAAGCTTAGTAAGTTCGAAATACAATACCATTATCTCATCAGATCAAACCAATGTATATAATTAAATCATCACATAGTTCAACTCTCTTATATTCATACCATATCATCCATAGCTAAAATACTCATTCATCCATTCATGGCTTTATCTATAAACTCATCAACCACAAAGGTTCAATACATACCTTACCTAACACATAGTTATTTAATGCTCGATATTACACGTCGATCATCCTCTGATATTCGTCTAATTTAATCGCACACCCGGTGCCATATACATGATTGAAGCATATTCGTCATCGCACACTTAGTGCCTATTCTTTTATCCGACTTATCTCGGTATCGCACACACAGTGCCAAATCAATAAGCCGAAGCTTTCATAACATCGCACACACAGTGCTATTCATCTCTATTTCAATTTCGATTTTGCACACTTAGTGCCATCCAATTTAATTTTGCACATAACATCTCAAATCTCATAATCATATACTTATTCATTCCATAATACTAAAACATATCTTATGTAACACCCTAAACCCGTATCCGTCTCCGGATTAGGGTCACAAGGTGTTACCGAACACAAGTGCAGAACCAAACGTTCACACCTGTCATATTCATTTATATATAAAGCATATAGCTAATTAAATATTAAATACATATTCTTGCTCATATTATACATATGGATCATACCTCAAAATTCACTTGAAATCATACCATGTATATCATCATAATTCAAACAAATAAACATGCCATAAAGTTATGCAATATATACATACTTTACAAAACACATAACTCGAATCATATGCATATCACCTTAATAATATTCGTATACCTAACATAATTTAAACACTTTACTTCATAATTCTTTACATACTTATACTCGACTTAGTATCCATAAGCAAATACAACATTAATAACTTTGTATTATGATCAAGCATATCTCATTGACACAAAATCTTATGCGCATTTGACTACATCAAAATGAATCATTCAAGCATGATCATGAATACACTTTGCCATTCATTCCATGCTCTATTCAAATACTAATATTATTCATATAAAAACATGCTTATAATGTACTCATGTGATCAAATCAAATCATCTTATTTTATAACCGAATGCATACCTAAACATAGAAAATTTTCACTTATAAATAACCGAATTATAATTCAACACGAACACCTATATGTCTTGACCAAATCTACCAACCCAAACATATTCAACAATCACACATCTCCACTTCCAAAACACAACTTGAGACCTTTAAGATTACCTCATAACAAATCATATTTATGTCTATATATTTATGCTTATAAAGAACTCACATGGCAACCATGCTTATATTCCAAATATGATAAAAACACATGTCATGATTTAGAACATAAAGCATCAAAACAATTGACATTAAGGTTAAGCCATTTTCGCATGGCTATAATATATATACAAGGAAAAAATCTATAGTTCCAACTTAGTCTAGCCTATACATGCCTTTAGTCCGAAGTCCAAACTCAAAGTACCCACAATAAGTTGATAGTGTGGTTGACTTCGTAGACGATCCCCTGAGCTTGTAGCTTGGTCAGAATCTATAAAACAGAATAATGAACACACAGAGTAAGCTAACTAGCTTAGTAAGTCTTAAGCAATTAAAAATAATTCAATTGAACTCTCAAGCATTTTAGATCAAATACTTAATTTCAATTAAGCTTTAACAAAACACACATGGTAACTCATTGCCGAACCCCAATACCTTATTTAACTTAGCATTCTTAATTATCTTACCTTTAACAAATAAATTACTATCTCGGCTCATGATTCAAATAGTAAGTATCAACTTTCAACCATATACTCATTTCATATGCAAATCATTCAATAAAGCCACATACAAGAACATATATATACACTTATCCATTCAACATTTCATATATCTAAATATTCAATATCCATGTAAAGATATTATGATCACATAACCAAAGGCCGGATATGCATATATAGTCATTAGTCACATCCTTGCTCAACAAAACTCACATATATGCTTACTTAATTGGTCGAATATAGAAACTCAATTAAATAACTCATATGCACTTACATGTATGGCCGAATAATAAATAACTCGTATTATCAACTTACTTATCCCATAAACACATCACGATGTACTCTCATAAGCCACAAGTCGATATTTTATCACCGTATAAAACCCGCTAGGCATAAGCCCGAATTTCACACCTAAGACTAAGCTCTGCTAGACCCAAGGTCCGATATTTATTCACCTAAAATAAGCCTGCTAGGCATAAAGCCCGATATAATCACCACCCCAAGGCTTGCTAGGCTCGAAGCCCGAAATAGTAATACTTAAAGATATCTCACATAAATCATTACACATATCAATTATTTTCTCATTGAAATATCATCGCACAAATATTCAAATACTTCTAACATTCGAATAATTCAACCAAATTACATATTTTTTCTTAACCAAATTCGCAATTTCATGTATAGTCATAATGGTTTCAAGTTTCAGCATTTATTAAATTACGTAAATAATTTACGACATATATTTGCTTAGAGACTTACCTCGGATATCGTTTGACAACAAAGACCGGCTATTCAATTATCTTCGTTTTTCCCCGATCCAAACTGCTTTCCTTTGTTCTTGATCTAAACATATTTAAAACAAATACTTAAAACATAAGATTTTACTTAACTTATATATATGGTCTATTAATGCCGAATGCTAATACCCCATTTAACTCAACCATCATTACTAATTTGCTTTTTAACAATCAAATTATTAATTCGGCATATGGTTCATATATAAATTAACATCTCTTCTCCAACTACTCATATTTTCGATACACATAATTCAATAGGATTGCATATATATGTATATACAAATAAGTATATACTTTGCACCTATTAATTTCACATAATATATATATATATATATACACACATGTCCATTTGAAACTTCATACATTCATATATATGGCATCAAAGTAATCCCAATATGGCCACATAAACATAAAACCAAATGTACATGAACCATTAGCATCATTCTCTTTCGATAACTTAACATATATACCTACCTTATAGATTTCAAACATATGCTTATTATTCTTCCACCAACACAACAAAACCGAATTATGCATCCATGGCCGAACCTATGACATGCTCCAAACTCTAAAATTTTCACATGGGTTTGATAATATTTAGACTAACAAACTCAAAAATGTAAAAATCTACCAAAAACCAACTCAATACTAACCTCAAAAATGACATGCAATAGCCGAACTTTGAGAGCTTAAGTCCCCTTTTTCTTTGTTAAATTCGCAATGAAGAACAAGAAAGATGGAAGATGAAATCCCATTATTCTTTTATGTTTATTTCTTATTTTAATCATTTAAACTATTAATATAATCCCACTTACTTAAAGAAAATAATTAAAAATAAAAAGTCATCATCATGCCATCCACTTAATTAAATTTTGGATAATTTGACATGCAAGTCCATGCATGCAAGAAACAAGTCAATTAAATCCTTCCAATTTAAATAAAGGCTACTTTTTCCTCTTAAACAATTTAATCCTTTTTCTTAAATTAATCACACAAACAAGCAAATTTTCTTATGAAATTTTTCACACATACTAATTCACATATAATTAACACAGAAAATACTATTTAATTATTATTTGAACTCGGATGCGTGGTCCCGAAACCACCATTCCTATTAGGGTCAAACTCGGGCTGTTACAACTCTCCCCCCTTTAGGGATTTTCGTCCCCAAAAATCTTACCATTAAACAGAATCGGATATTGTTGCTTCATTGAATCCTCAGGCTCCCACGTAGCCTCTTCTACTCCATGCCGATTCCATAATACATTTACTAACGGAATTTTCTTGTTTCTCAACTCTTTTACTTCACGAGCTAAGATACGGATTGGTTCTTCCTCGTACGTCATATCTGATCGAATTTCAATCTCAGATGGGGCAATCACATGTGACAAATCAGATCGATATCTACGAAGCATCGAAACATGAAATACATTGTGTATCTTTTCTAATTCAGAGGGCAACCTTAATCTATAAGCAACAGCCCGACACGCTCAATAATCTCATACTACCCGATGAACCTCTGGACTTAACTTGCCTTTACGCCTAAATCGAAGCACTTTCTTCCACGGAGAAACTTTCAAAATACCACATCTCCGATCCGAAACTCAATGTCTTTACGCTTCAAATCCGCGTATGACTTTTGTCGATCCGATGCGACTTTTAAACTATCACGGATCACTACCACTTTCTCTTCGCCTCTTTAATCATATCAACCCGTGTATCTTGTTTTCACCGAGCTCGGTCCAAAGATAATGGTGTACGACATTTACGACCGCATAAAGCTTCATAGGGTGCCATTTTGATACTAGATTGAAAACTATTATTGTAATCAAATTCAATCGAGGTAAGTATCGCTCCCAAGTACCTTCAAACTCGAGGACGCAACATCTCAACATATCCTCAAGTATCCGAATGGTTCGCTCAGATCGACCATCCGTCTGCGGATGAAAAGTCATAAAAGTGTAGTTTAATACCTAAAGCATCTTGCAATTTCTTCCGTAACCGCGACGTGAATCTTGGGTCTCTCGCCCAAAATAATAGAAATCGGCACACCATGTAATCTCACAATTTGAGATACATACAACTCAAAGAAGCTTATCAAGCTTAATAGTCCGTCTTTAACCGGAACAAAGTGAGCTGATTTGGTTAGTCTATCCACTATAACCCAAATTGTATCTTTCTTGCTCGGTGTCATAGGCAAGCCGGATACAAAATCCATGGTAATTCTGTCCCATTTCCATTCAGGTATTATGATCGGCTGAAGTAACCCAGAAGGCACCTGATATTCGGCCTTTATTTGTTGACAAACTAAGCATTTCGAGACAAATTCAGATATGTCCCGTTTCATACCATGCCACCAATAGAACTGTTTCAGATCGTTATACATTTTTGTGCTACCCGGATGAACAGATAATCGACCACTATAAGCTTCATTCAATATTGTCTGAATCAAATCTGAATTCTTTGGAACACATATTCGGCCTTTGAACTTCAAGCAGTCATTCTCATCAATTCTAAACTCTGACTCAACATTGCTTTCACACTGAACTCGTCTTGCCAACAAATCTTTGTCAACTTTCTGGGCATCGCTAACTTGTTGAATAAACAACGGTCTTACTTTTAGTTCGGCTACTATTGAACCATCATCAGACATAACCATATGCGCGTTCAACACACGAAGAGTAATTAAAGACTTTCGACTTAAAGCATCCGCAACAATATTAGCTTTTCCCAGATGATAGTCAATCACTAACTCATAATCTTTCAGTAGCTCCAACCACCTGCGTTGTCTCAGGTTCAAATCTCTCTGAGTCATCAAATACTTCAAACTCTTGTGATCTGAATAAACATGACATTTCTCACCGAATGTATAATGACGCCAAATCTTTAATGCGAACACAATGGTCGCAAGCTCTAAATCATGTGTCGGGTAATTTCTTTCGTGTGGCTTCAATTGTCTCGAAGCATAAGCTATTACTTTGCCTTCCTGCATCAAAACGCAACCCAAACCATTCAAAGATGCATCACTATAAACAATAAATTCTTTACCCGATTCAGGTTGGACTAACACTGGAGCTCTGGTCAAAAGAGCTTTCAACTGATCGAAACTTTTCTGACACTTTTCCGACCATTCAAACTTAACATCCTTCTGTAATAGCTTTGTCAACGGGGTAGCTATCATAGAAAAATCTTTCACAAATCGTCTGCAGAGTAACCAAAGAAGTCCTGTAAAGCTTCAATTTCAAAACATTTTTCGGTGGTTTCCAATCGAGTATTATTTTATTCAGATCAACTCGAATACCTTATGCTGAAACAACGTGACCCAGAAAACTGACTTCACTCAGCCAGAACTCGCATTTACTAAACTTTGCATACAACTGTTTATCGCGTAAAGTTTGTAGCACAAGCCTCAGATGCTCGGCATGCTCAGTTTCATTTTTAGAGTAGATCAGAATATCATCTATAAACACTACCACAAACCGATCCAAATACTGACTGAAAATCCGATTCATGATATCCATAAAAACAGCAGGTGCATTAGTGAGTCCGAAAGGCATAACCAAAAACTCGTAGTGTCCGTACCTCATCCAGAAAGCAGTCTTTGACACATCTCAATCTCTGACTCGCAACTGATAATAACCCGACCTCAAATCTATCTTTGAGAACACTGGAGCCCCTTTTAACTGATCAAACAAGTCATCAATCCAAGGCAACGGATATTTATTCTTTATGGTTACCATATTTAGCTATCGGTAATCAATGCACATTCGCATAGTCCCATCTTTCTTTTTCACAAATAAAACTGGTGCACCCCAGTGTAACATCTTAAATTTACGGGCCTATACATTTAGTGTAGGGATAGGTTTACTATGTTAATTTAATTGATAGGGGTCTAAATTTGGGCTTAGAATTAGGCAAAAAGGCCTAGATTAGAGTGGCATCATTAACAGTTAAAAAGGAACAAGTTTTGGGTCGCAAGGAGCCCATGTTTTAGGCCAAATTCGGCACTTTAAATGAAGAGAGGGTGACGCCACACACAAGGAATTAGGGGCCCAAGTATTAAGTTTAATGAGGCCCAAATCTTTTAATTTAAGTGAGTTAAATTTGGCATTAGGGATTAGTAGAGGTGGACGGCTACAAGGCTATAAAATAGGAGATTTTATGTGGGTTTTTAAGTGATAATATCATAGATAAAAAGGAGAAAAGTTAGGAGCTTATCTTCAAGGGAAGTATTGGCTAAAAATCCACCACCTAGAGGAGTGTAAAATTCGACTACTGCATGGCAAGGAGGGTGCCAAATTTCTCCTCTCTTTTAGCTTGAATTTTAAGGGTGTGTTCGGTTTTTAGCAGTAGGTGCCAAAATATCTATAAATAGGGGGGCTAGCTCCTTGATTCTGACACTGAAAACCCTAAATTTCTCTCTCATTGTGCCAAAATTCCCTAGCCTCTCCCTCTCCAATTTCTTTTCTCCAATTTCTTTAAAAGCCGAAACTCTTCTCCACTTTTTCCTTCTTATACCGATTTCTTTAGAAAGCCGAAGCATCCATAGTATTTTCTTCTGTTCATCCTATTTGAGAATTAGTTCTGTACTTCCGGCATTTAAATCTTCCATGGGCATTGTCGAATCCTCTCTCTAGTGCTAGCCGAATCTCCTATGCTAAGGTAAGTGTTGATTTTTGATTAGTTCTCATGATCTATTCCCGGTTTTTGAAAGGCAAAAGCCAAAAGCTAATAGTTTAACGGTTTTATGATGGGCGGCAATTCGAGATTCGAAGGAAGCTTAGTCGACTAGATCTAAAAGCCGAAAATTATAAGTCTCTAATTTCGGGATTTCAAGGTAAGAGGATTTGTTTATTTATATATATAAAATCGGGTAGAATACTAAACATGGCCGAATATAGGAGAGGCCTATTTTCGCAATTGTTCCGGCTTTTAAGCAAGGCTATAGATTGAGGATAATAGATCCGAGATAGCAAGGACATTGACTAAGAATATTGGATTTCACAATATCGTGTGTGTAATTCTCCACACCATCTAGATCTGCTTGATTAATATATGAAAATAAGTATTACATGTTTTGTTAAATGCCAAACCCCAAGATATTGACGGAACCCAAAGAGGGTAAAGCAAATCACCAAAGTTAGTAAATGATCCGATTAAATGTTATAAGTATACTGATTTTATGTGATTGCACGGGTTGGGTTTGATGAAAGGAGGAAGTTATATGTTGTAGCGGTTTTTACCGTGATTCGCTTGTAGCGCTTCCGCCGATTCATTGTAGTGGCTACGCCATGATCTCGATGATGAGCAAGACGATCGCCATCAAGGCGTGTAGCGATGTGGGTTGATTGTAGAAATCCCCAATGGTGTGAATGGTCGGCACGGGGCGTGTAGCGGATGGACACCTAGGATATGGGTTGGGCTTTGCATATTATTTTTGTTACTTATATTTTGATTATTCTGCTTTATGGGGCTAAAGCCCAAATCTAATGGTGCATGAGGGTTGCACACTCGAGTCTCGCGACTCACCCTTTAATTTTAACCATCTCAGTGACACTTAGGGCATCTGACCGGCTAGAGAGGAGAGCAAGGTGGCCATGCGATGAGCTTTGAGAATTCAAAGAAAAGACTTAGTCTAATATTTGATTTTCATTTAATTAATGGGTTCAAATTTCTTTGTAATAAGGCCATGGGCCACTAGACTACCATTTATGTTTTGGGATTTTGTTGGGCTTTTATTACTGGTTTTAAGTTTTATGTTTTCAATTAAGTTAAGACTGCATGAAATTTCGATTTTTTTATTTAAAATCTACCAAGATAATTGGTTACTTAATATTTTATACTTTAATGAATTATTAAGCTTTCAAATAAAGGTGTAAACCTAGTAATTGTTTTCCAAAATGCGACATGTTATGTAAAATCTCTTAAGTGACATACCGATCCGTTGTAAGCGTTTGGGCGGGTTTGGGGTGTTACAAATTAGTATCGAGCCCGGTTCAAAACTCGGCTCTGGGGGTTTTGGGCTCAAAACATTTTCTAAAGTTGGGTTTTCAAACATGCATATTTATACAGTCCATTAGCTCAAAGATGGCACTGCGCTCTCGCCCAAGTCCGCTGTAAGTATTCTCAACCATTGTGTGATATAATATATGTGGGTTTGATGGGCTTTATGGGACGTAGATTAGTTAGATTAGAACTTGATGAACTTTAGGCCTAGTCAAACAACTCTTAAAATCTCAAAAGACTTAACTTCACTAAACAAACCCGTGAACGAGCCGCAAGACTAGGGTGTGGTAACAGCATACGCATGTCTAGGATTGGATCCTAAGAGCACGGTATTTAAGCAAATTCTAGTGACTCACCTCCTCTTCACTGGAATCCTACCGGTGCGTAGTGACTGCTCACCTTAGCCAAGTTAGGGTGTGGCAATGGGCATACGTATGTCTAGGAGTGGATTCAGGAGAGCTTGGTACTTAAGCAGCCCCTAGCGACTCACCTCCTCTTCACTAGAATCCTACCTGTGCGTGGTGACTATTCACCCTAGTTACGAGGACTTGTTGATGGGCTAAACCTTATAATTAAAACCCGAAAGGGACCAAATGCACCCTAGTTTGAAAAAAAAAGAAAGAAAATTTCTCAAGTTTTGCAAAATTTTCAAAATACGTTTGATTTGTGAAAACTACCAACCACCATGAATTTGTAAAATACCTATGTTTTGAAAATTTACCCTAAAATCTCATGTTTATAAGAGTAACCCAACCATGAAACTAGATTTTTCCCAAAGTACCTTGTTTGAAAAGAAAAAATAACAACAATAACAACATCGAAATATCCTCGGTTAGAAAAAATTACCAACCTACACTCGCTTTGTCAAATGACCAAAATACCCCGGTTTGTACAATTACCAAATTACCCCGATTTGCAAAATTACTAAATTGCCCGTGATTGCAAAATTACCAAAATACCCCTGATTTCAAAATTACCAAATACCCCGGATTTCAAAATTACCAAACTACCCCTGATTGTAAAATTACTGAATACCTCACTTCACGAAATCAACAAGGAACTTTATTATGAAAAATTACAAAAATAACCTCAGAGGATGAAATTACGAAAATACCCTGGTAGTGAATCAATAAAAACACCTTTACGTGAAGAATGTAAGTGCTTGGATGATTTTTGTATGATGTATGTGTTTTATTTTAGTTAGAGGTTACAAACTTGAGATCAGATTGTGAATGCGAATTCGAAAGAACCACTTTAAAACTATTATTCATAAGATCATTAGTGGTTAACTAGTGAAAGAAAACTAATAATCCATAAAATTCTTAATCGATAAACGCCAATCGAAGGAATGAGTTCAAGGGTCGAGGCGTCCGCCGCGTGGACGCCGTAGGGGTAGAATGACCACGCCGAGCGATGAGGTCCGCCACGGTCGAAAACGAGATGCCTAACTTTTTACCGTAGAAGGAGAATTTCGGGATGAGGCGCCCGAGATGATGTCAGATCTCGTGGGATGTTGAGGATTTTAGAGAGGGTTGCTGGAGTAAGCATGGGCACAGAGCCCGGAATCAGACTGAGCGCTTAAGGCCAATGGGGCGTAAGTGTTTAGGGAGTTTCTGTGTAGCCCCTAACACACCGAGTATTGGATGGAAGCGATCGAGCGCATAATGGATGACTTAGACTTCACGGTAGAGGAAAAGTTGAAAGGGGTCGTGTCTCTTCTTCGAGACGAGGCCTATCGCTGGTGGCTCACGGTGAAAGAGGGTACTGTCATGAGATCGTATTGGATCGGGATTTCTTTAAGGAATCATTTCAAGGGAAGTATGTTGGGGCCAGCTACGTGGATGCACAGAGGAAGGCATTCCTGAATCTGGTGCAGGGAAGTAAGTTTGTGGCTGAGTACGAGGCAGATTTTCAGGCTTGGCTCAGCTCCACTGCGGGGAATGGTAGCAACGGAGTATGAACGTTGTGTACGGTTTGAGGATGGGCTGCGGAATGAGTTAAGGGTTCTGATAGCACCGCAACGGGAGAGAGTTTTTGTTGTTTTGGTAGATAAGGTTAAAATAGCTGATGAAGTGAAACGGGTCGAGAGACAAGAAAGGGATAAGGATGGGAGTAAGAGTAAGAGAAGTTTTGAGCAGTCAAGAGCATCTGGGAATTATCAGAAAAGGCCTAGGACTGATGGGCCAGCTCGTGCGCCGACGGGTCAGAATCGAGCATGTCCTATATGTGGGAGGACACATTATGGGGAGTGCAGAATGAAAATTGGTGGATACTTTAGGTGTGGATCCACAGGACATCTGATTAAGGACTGTCCTCAGATGGATCGGGTACAGCCTGCGGGACGAGGTTCTGATCAGGCTGGGAGAGGTGATCAACAACCACCAAGAGGCCGCAGACAAGCCAGGGGCGATAATGGTAGTGAACGCGTCATGGAGCACCAGTAGAGAGTGCAAAGAGTTATCTTGAGGCGAGGCAACAAACGTTGGTCTATGCAAAGACATTGCCAAGGGGAAGAAGACGCCCCAGATGCGAACAATGGTGCGTACTCTACCATAGTATACTAAGTGTTTCTTTTGGCTTTAGAACCAGAGTGCGCAGCGAAAGCATAGTGGTGAGACTTGGGTAGTAATGATTAATAGTTAGTTGGAAATTTCGAGGACTAAATTTCTTTAAGGGGGTAGAATCTGTAACATCCTAAATTTACTGCCTATACATTTAGTGTAGGGATAGGTTTACTATGTTAATTTAATTGATAGGGTCTAAATTTGGGCTTAGAATTAGGCAAAAAGGCCCAGATTAGAGTGGCATCATTAACAGTTAAAAAGGAACAAGTTTTGGGTCGCAAGGAGCCTATGTTTTAGGCCAAATTCGGCACTTTAAATGAAGAGAGGGTGACGCCACACACAAGGAATTAGGGGCCCAAGTATTAAGTTTAATGAGGCCCAAATCTTTTAATTTAAGTGAGTTAAATTTGGCATTAGGGATTAGTAGAGGTGGACGGCTACAAGGCTATAAAATAGGAGATTTTATGTGGGTTTTTAAATGATAATATCATAGATAAAAAGGAGAAAATTTAGGAGCTTATCTTAAAGGGAAGTGTTGGCCGAAAATCCACCACCTAGAGGAGTGTAAAATTTGGCTACTGCATGGCAAGGAGGGTGCCGAATTTCTCCTCTCTTTTAGCTTGAATTTTAAGGGTGTTTTCGGTTTTTAGCAAAGAGGTGCCAAAATATCTATAAATAGGGGCTAGCTCCTTGATTCGACACTAAAAACCCTAAATTTCTCTCTCATTGTGCCGAAATTCCCTAGCCTCTCCTCTCCAATTTCTTTTCTCCAATTTCTTTAAAAACCAAACTCTTCTCCACTTTTTCCTTCTTGTGCCAATTTCTCTAGAAAGTCAAGCATCCATAGTCTTTTCTTCCATTCATCCTATTTGAGAATTAGTTCTGTACTTAGGCATTTATTTAAATCTTCCATGGGCATTGCCGAATCCTCTCTCTAGTGCTAGCCGAATCTCCTATGCTAAGGTAAGTGTTGATTTTTGATTAGTTCTCATGATCTATTCCCGCTTTTGAAAGGCAAAAGCCAAAAGCTAATAGTTTAATGGTTTTATGATGGGCGGCAATTCGGGATTCAAGGAAGCTTAGTCGACTAGATCTAAAATCCAAAAATCATAAGTCTCTAATTTCGGATTTCAAGGTAAGAGGATTTGTTTATTTATATATATAAAATCGGGTAGAATACTAACCATGGCCGAATATAGAGAGGCCTATTTTCGCAATTGTTCCGCTTTTTAAGCAAGGCTATAGATTGAGGATAATAGATCCGTAAAGCAAGGACATTGACTAAGAATATTGGATTTCGCAATATCGTGTGTGTAATTCTCCACACCATCTAGATCTGCTTGATTAATATATGAAAATAAGTATTACATGTTTTGTTAAATGTCGAAACCCCAAGATATTGATGGGAACCCAAAGAGGGTAAAGCAAATCACCAGGTTAGTAAATGATCCGATTAAATGTTATAAGTATACTGATTTTATGTGATTGCATGGGTTGGGTTTGATGAAAGGAGGAAGTTATATGTTGTAGCGGTTTTTACCGTGATTCATTGAAGCGCTTCCTGCCGTGATTCATTGTAGTGGCTACGCCATGATCTCGATGATGAGCAAACACGATCGCCATCAAGGCGTGTAGCGATGTGGGTTGATTGTAGAAATCCCCAATGGTGTGAATGCCTGGTATGGGGGCGTGTAGCGGATGGGCACCTAGGATATGTGTTGGGCTTTGCATATTATTTTTGTTACTTATATTTTGATTATTCTGTTTTATGGGGCTAAAGCCCAAATCTAATGGTGCATGAGGGTTGCACACTGAGTCTTGCGACTCACCCTTCAATTTTAACCATCTCAGGTGACACTTAGGGCATCGGACCGGGCTGGAGAGGAGAGCAAGGTGGCCATGCGACAGAGCTTTGAGAATTCAGCAAAAAGACTTAGTCTAATATTTGATTTTCATTTAATTATTGGGTTCAAATTTCTTTGTAATAAGGCCATGGGCCACTAGACTACCATTTATGTTTTGGGATTTTGTTGGGCTTTTATTACTGGGTTTTAAGTTTTATGTTTTCAATTAGGTTAAGACCTGCATGAAATTTCGGTTTTTTTTTATTTAAAATCTACCAAGATAATTGGTTACTTAATATTTTATACTTTAATGAATTATTAAGCTTTCGAAATAAAGGTGTAAACCTAGTAATTGTTTTCCAAAATGCGACATGTTATGTAAAATCTCTTAAGTGACATACCAGATCCGGTTGTAGCGTTTGGGCCGGGTTTGGGGTGTTACACCCAGGGAGAGAAACTAGGTCGTGCAAAGCCCCTATCTGTTAACTCTTGCAACTGTGCTTTCAACTCTTTTAATTCTGTAGGTGCCATCCGATACGGAGCTATCGAAATCGAATTCGTCCCCGGTACTAACTCAATACCAAACTCTATCTCTTGAACAGGTGGCAAACCCGGTAATTCCTTAGGAAACACATCTGGATACTCACACACGACTGGTACGGATTCAATCTTCTTTTCAGTCACTTTACTATCAAGCACATAAGAAAAATAAGCTTCATACCCCTTTTTCATATACTTCTGAGCTAACATCGAAGATATTACTGCTGGTAACCCATTCAAATCATTAGATTCAATCCGAATTCTTTCACCATTCTGACATCTCAAATCAATGGTCTTTCTTTTGCAATTAACAACAGCATCGTGCAAAGTCAACCAGTCCATTCCCAGAATCATATCGAATTCATCAAAAGGCAACAACATCAAATCGGCTGGGAAACATGAATCCCGAATCATCAACGGGCAACTTTTACACACTTTGTTGACCAGAACACATCGGCCCAGAGGGTTTGACACTCGAATTACAAACTCAGTAGACTCAACAGGTAGAGTCTTACTGGATACTAATGTTTCGCACACATAAGAATGAGTCGAACCAGGATCAATCAACGCAATAACACTAGTATCATAAAGAGTGAAAGTACCGGTAATAACATCTGGAAAAGAAGCATCCTCACGGGTGCGTATAGCATATGCTCTAGCAGGTGCACGAGCCTCTGATCGAACCGCTGTATCTTTTGTTCCTCTCTAACTGCCACCTATATTACCCAAATGTCTGGGTGGTCTACCTCGTCTTGACACGCTTTCTGGCCTCGCATTCTCAATGTTGTTTTGTTCTCGCTAACATCGGGCACTCCCGAATAAAATAATCCATCGATCCACATTTAAAACAGGACCGATCATGCAATCTACAACTCCCAGAATGCCATTTCCCACAATACTTGCACTCAGCCCGGTTCTGCTGAACATTACCAACACTAGCCATCGAAGTAGCTCGAGAACCCGCAGGAGGTCGATCTCGGTCTCGTCTAGAAAAGTCTGAAGTAGCTTTATGTCGATCGAATTCATCTTTGAACTTCTTTGATACCGAATGAAAGGTCTTATTCGATGATCTTTTACTTAATATCTCTAGCTTCAAATTCAGCTTTTCTCTTCTCTTTTCCAAGCTCTTCGGCTTTACATGCTCGTTCAACAAGTACCACGAACTCTTTAATCTCAAGTATGCCGACTAGCAACTTAATGTCTTCATTCAAACCGTCTTCGAATCTTTTACACATAATAGCCTCGGTTGCAACACATTCACGAGCATATCGGCTCAATCTCACAAATTTTCGTTCATATTCAGTCACGGTCATACGACCCTGTTTCAATTCTAAAAATTCTTTACGCTTTTGATTGATGAATCTCTGACTGATATATTTCTTACGGAACTCAGTCTGGAAGAATTCCCAGGTAACCTTCTCTTTCAGAACCACCGATACTAGTGTATTCCACTAGTGATATGCAGTGTCCCGTAATAAGGATATAGCACATTTTAAACATTCCTCCGGAGTACATGATAGCTCATCAAACACACGGATAGTATTATCAAGCCATAGCTCAGCTCATTCCGCATCATCATCATCATTAGCTTTAAATTCTTCGGCCCCGTGTTTCCTGATTTTATCCACAGGAGGCCTGCTAAATCTCATCGGATCTACTATCGGAGGTACCATAGGTATCGGAGATGGATTATTCGGGGGTGGAGGTTATTGCACAGCCAGATTAGTCCGGATATATTGAGTAAACCATTCGTTCATCATCTGGTAGAAGGCTTGCTTAGCCTCCCCCTCATGGCTACTCGAAATAGGTCGAGAGTCTACCGGCGCTGACCCATGCGCGGGATCAGGCGCTACGCTCTCAACATCATCAGCTACTGCTCTATCGGGGTCCATTTACTATATAAAAACACAATTCAGATGTCAGAAGTCATCACACTATCGCATTATAATTTAAGGCATGTATAGCTAAACTCACACGTGCTACGGTAGTCCTAGAATCGACTAAATCGTAAGCTCTGATACCAATAAAATGTGACACCCTAAACCCGTATCTGTCGCCGGATTAGGGTCACAAGGTGTTACCGAATACAAGTGCAGAACCAAACGTTCACACGAGTCATATTCATTTATATATAAAGCATATAGCTAATTAAATATTAAATACATATTCTTGCTCATATTATACATATGGATCATACCTCAAAATTCACTTGAAATCATACCATGTATATCATCATAATTCAAACAAATAAACATGCCATAAAGTTATGCAATATATACATACTTTACAAATCACATAACTCGAATCATATGCATATCGCATTAATAATATTCGAATACCTAACATAATTTAAACACTTTACTTCATAATTCTTTACATACTTATACTCGACTTAGTATCCATAAGCAAATACAACATTAATAACTTTGTATTATGATCAAGCATATCTCATTGACACAAAATCTTATGCGCATTTGACTACATCAAAATGAATCATTCAAGCATGATCATGAATACACTTTGCCATTCATTCCATGCTCTATTCAAATACTAATATTATTCATATAAAAACATGCTTATAATGTACTCATGTGATCAAATCAAATCATCTTATTTTATAACCGAATGCATACCTAAACATAGAAAATTTTCACTTATAAATAACCGAATTATAATTCAACACGAACACCTATATGTCTTGACCGAATCTACCAACCCAAACATATTCAACAATTACACATCTCCACTTCCAAAACACAACTTGAGACCTTTAAGATTACCTCATAACAAATCATATTTATGTCTATATATTTATTATTATAAAGAACTCACATGGCAACCATGCTTATATTCCAAATATGATAAACATACATGTCATGATTTAGAACATAAAGCATCAAAACAATTGACATTAAGGTTAAGCCATTTTCGCATGGCTATAATATATATACAAGGAAAAAATCTATAGTTCCAACTTAGTCTAGCCTATACATGCCTTTAGTCCAAAGTCCAAACTCAAAGTACCCACAATAAGTTGATAGTGTGGTTGACTTCGTAGACGATCCCCTGAGCTCGTAGCTTGGTCAAAATCTATAAAACAGAATGATGAACACACAGAGTAAGCTAACTAGCTTAGTAAGTCTTAAGCAATTAAAAATAATTCAATTGAACTCTCAAGCATTTTAGATCAAATACTTAATTTCAATTAAGCTTTAACAAAACACACATGGTAACTCATTGTCAACCCCAATACCTTATTTAACTTAGCATTCTTAATTATCTTACCTTTAACAAATAAATTACTATCTCGGCTCATGATTCAAATAGTAAGTATCAACTTTCAACCATATACTCATTTCATATGCAAATCATTCAATAAAGCCACATACAAGAACATATATATACACTTATCCATTTAACATTTCATATATCTAAATATTCAATATCCATGTAAAGATATTATGATCACATAACCAAAGGCCGAATATGCATATATAGTCATTAGTCACATCCTTGCTCAACAAAACTCACATATATGCTTACTTAATTGGTCGAATATAGAAACTCAATTAAATAACTCATATGCACTTACCTATATGGTGAATAATAAATAACTCTCGTATTATCAACTTACTTGTCCCATAAACACATCACGATGTACTCTCATAAGCCACAAGTCGATATTTTATCACCGTATAAAACATGCTAGGCATAAGCCCAATTTCACACCAAAGACTAAACCTCGCTAGACCCAAGGTCCGATATTTATTCACCGCAATAAGCCCGCTAGGCATAAAGCCCGATATAATCAAGCAGACCCAAGGCTTGCTAGGCTCAAGCCCAATAGTAATGCTTAAAGATATCTCACATAAATTCATTACACATATCAACTATTTTCTCATTGAAATATCATCGTACAAATATTCAAATACTTCTAACATTTGAATAATTCAACCAAATTACATATTTTTTTCTTAACCAAATTCGACAATTTCATGTATAGTCACAATGGTTTCAAGTTTCAGCATTTATTAAATTACGTAAATAATTTACGACATATATTCGCTTAGAGACTTACCTCGGATATCGTTTGACAACAAAGACCGGCTATTCAATTATCTTCGTTTTTCCCTGATCCAAATCCGTTTTCCTTTGTTCTTGATCTAAACATATTTAAAACAAATACTTAAAACATAAGATTTTACTTAACTTATATATATGGTCTATTAATGCCGAATGCTAATACCCCATTTAACTCAACCATCATTACTAATTTGCTTTTTAACAATCAAATTATTAATTCGGCATATGGTTCATATATAAATTAACATCTCTTCTCCAACTACTCATATTTTCGATACACATAATTCAATAGGATTACATATATATGTATATACAAATAAGTATATACTTTGCACCTATTAATTTCACATAAAAAATATATATATACACACATGTCCATTTGACACTTCATACATTCATATACATGGCATCAAAGTAATCCCAATATGGCCACATAAACATAAAACCGAATGTACATGAACCATTAGCATCATTCTCGTTTGATAACTTAACATATATACCTACCTTATAGATTTCAAACATATGCTTATTATTCTTCCACCAACACAACAAAACCGAATTATGCATCCATGGCCGAACCTATGACATGCTCCAAACTCTAAAATTTTCACATGGGTTTGATAATATTTAGACTAACAAACTCAAAAATGTAAAAATCTACCAAAAACCAACTCAATACTAACCTCAAAAATGACATGCAATAGCCGAACTTTGAGAGCTTATGTCCCCCCCTTTTTCTTTGTTAAATTCGACAATGAAGAACAAGAAAGATGGAAGATGAAATCCCATTATTCTTTTATGTTTATTTCCTTATTTTAATCATTTAAACTATTAATATAATCCCACTTACTTAAAGAAAATAATTAAAAATAAAAAGCCATCATCATGCCATCCACTTAATTAAATTTTGGATAATTTGACATGCAAGTCCATGCATGCAAGAAACAAGTCAATTAAATCCTTCCAATTTAAATAAAGGCTACTTTTTCCTCTTAAACAATTTAATCCTTTTTTCTTAAATTAATCACACAAACAAGCAAATTTTCTTATGAAATTTTTCACACATACTAATTCACATATAATTAACACAGAAAATACTATTTATTTATTATTCGAACTCGGATTCGTGGTCCCGAAACCACCGTTTCGATTAGGGTCAAACTCGGGCTGTTACATCTTAATAACATGTATTATATCCGAACTTACCTCGGATGTCGAACTATCGAGACGGTCGATTAATCGAGCACTTTATCTTTGCATCGATCTCGATCCGAACCTCTCCTTTCTTGGTCTATACACATTCAAATTCAATCCATTCAATCACCAAATCATTCATTTTTGTCCAAACACACATATTTAGGGTATTTTACAAAATAGCCCTCACATTTTCACATTTCGACACTTTAGTCCTTAATTCATAAAATCATCAAATACACATAATTAGCTTGCACCCATGCCTAGCCGAATTCTCACTATATTCATACAAGCCCACACATTTCATTTATTTCACATTTTAATCCTTCAAAATGCTATTTTCTCAATTTAACCCTAATTAGCTAAATTCATCAAAAATTCAAGAACAAAACATGTTCATTAAACACATATCTTTCATTTAACACCAACACTCGTCACAAAGCTCACCATTTCATCAATGGCACATTTCATAAACATCATCAATTCACAAAATTTAAGCATGGGTTTTAAAGAGCACAAAGCAACGATCACAAAAACATAGAAATTATCAAAAACCGAGCTCAAACATACCTTGAATCAAGCTCAACTCTAGCCAAATTTCAAAGCTTTTCTTCCTTCTTTTCTTTTCTAATTTTCTATTGGGTGAAAGATGAACACTCATAAATTTTTCATGCTTTTGTTTTATTATTAATACCTTATTAAACATTTTACCATTTTATCCATTCTTTAAACATATAAAATAAATTATCATCATGGTTATCTTGTCATTTAACATCCCACTATCTTAAAAATGGACTAATAACAACATAAGACCTCCCTATAAAAAGCCATCAAAGAATTAGACACTTAACAATCAAACACACAAACTTTTACACCTTATGCAATTAAGTCCTTTCTCTTAATTCAAAGATACTGATTAATAAAATTACCACACAAAATTTTCACACAAGCTATAACACATATTATTCACACAGAAAATATTATTAGATTATTATTCCAACCCTGGATTTGTGGTCTCGAAACCACTATTCCGACTAGGGTCTAATTCGGGCTGTTACATCATCACCCTCTTCATTGGCCAAATTAGCACCAACTAAATCTTCCTTGTTGCTCTCAGCAACCCTTTTATTTCGCAGTTTGTAACAATCTGCCTTGATGTGACCTAACTTCTTACAATAGCAACATCTCTTATCTCGCTTCTTTGATGCTACCAAAATCGAGGCTTGCCTATCTAACTTGCTATTCGAACTAAACTTATTGTTGATTTTGTCTTTTCTCAACATATAACCCTTCACATCCTCGAATGAGAGGTTATCTCTACCATAAATTAGGGTTTCCCTGAAAAATTTGTATGAAGAGGTAAATAGCACAATAATAGTATAGTCTGATATTCATCGTTAATTTAAACCTCAACATTCTTGAAATCATTCAAAAGAGTAATAAATTGACTGATGTGATCTCTAATGTGCTTACCTTCATTCATGCAAAACGTGTACAACTGTTGTTTCAGCACTAATCGATTAGCTAGAGACTTTGTCGTGTAAAGGGTTTCTAACCTTGTCCATAAGGTAAATGTCGTTTTCTCCATCAAAACCTCCTACAACATTTTATTTGTTAGGCCTAATTGAATCATGGATAGAGCCTTTTTATTTAACCTATCCCATTCTGATTTATCCATGTTTGTAGGCCTCTTCTCTATAAAAGCCTTCTTAAGATCGCCCTAAATCAAAATTGTTGTCATCCGAACTTGTCACAGATTGAAATTTGTGATACCATCGAACTTATCAATATCAAACCTTGCTGCTACCATCTCTGAATGGGTTAATTGCAAAAATCAAACTTGCTCTAATATCGGTTTGTTGGGGATAAACCCGATTAAGCAACGAACAAGTAAAATAAAGAAGAAATTGAAAAGATCGAACACAAATATTTTACATGGAAAAACTCCTTCGAAAAGGATAAAAAATCACGGGTAAAGAAAATTTAACTAAAATGGAAAAAACGAAGAGTACGACAGAAAAGAAAACCTTTTTTGCAAGTCTAAAGACCATTTTAAATTTTGATTAATAGTTTAGGGATATTTAGTGAAATAATTCATTTATCTCTCTTTTCCATGTTTCCCTTTCTCTATGTAACACAAAAAAGAAAAGAAAAAGAAAAAATGAAGAGACTGAGGGTGAGTGTTCGATCAAATCGAGTCGAATTGAGTGAAAATTTTTCAAGTTAATCGAGTTAACGAGTCCTATTTTATCATCCTAATTCGATTTGAATTTTTTTCGAATCAAGTCGAGTGAAATGAAATTCGAGTCAAGTCGAATCAAGTAAAATTATTTGAATTAAATTAAAAAATTAAGCATGTCAAATTAAAATCTTGTTACAGTATAACTAATTCTATGTTAGAGCAAATAAATTTAAAACCATATATATTTGAAAACTTTTTCAAAGCAAAATAATAAAAAAATTAGTATGATAAACTTGAATTATTAATTAACTTATTTAGGTTCCCAAAATTATTATCTAGAAAATTTTAAATTTTTAACTTTCTTTATATATTTTTAGATTTTTTTTTTGAAATTTTTAGAATTTTTAAAAAATATATAAATATTGGAATTTTTATAAATATTTTGAAATTTAAAAATTATTTTGAATTTTTGAAATTTATTTTGAATTATTTTGTAATTTTTGTTGAGAGATTGACCAAATTGCTCATTTTCAAACTTGATAGGGACCAAAAGGGTATTTACACTAATCTGTTATTTGAATTATCCGAATTATTCAGATTGTAAAATTCAACTCAATTCGAACTCAAAACTCAAATTATTTATTCGAATTGATTCAAATAATTCGAATAACTTGATTCAGTTGACTCGAAATTCAATTTTTATTTTATTTTATTTTATTTGAGAGAAATTTGTTGCTCGCTAAGCAAGCACATCTACAATTTTTTTATGGATTCTACTTTTATATATGTTTATCGATTTGGTATTGCACCATTTGCTATGGTCAAATTTGTAATTCGGCTCGTATGATCTTTTTCCCCTTCAACTTTAAAGTTTAATATTTAAAATATAAACCACCTGCACGCCTGCCTTATGTTAGTGTGCTTTTTTTACATCGTATAATTTGAACTTTGATTCTTCATGGTTTAATGCATATGCGATTTATAAAATAAGATTATTTTATCTTATTAATAAAATAACATTTTCATATATTTTACACTATATTTATTCACAAAAGTCTACTAAAATCATTTAGTATTTTTTTTTCATTATTTGATTATCAATTAATATGTTTTAAATTTAAAATTATATTGTGTAATTCCATAATATCTATAAAAAATTAATATGAATTTATTAAACATATTTTTATTATTAAATACAATAAATGTGTGTACGAGTGCATCCCACAGGTAGACAATAATTTTAATTATATGTTATCATATCATATTGCGGGGTGTGCCTCGCATTTATCGAACTCTTTGTAGGGACTTAGAAAGACGATCGACGAGTAATCGAAGAAGGCCCAAAATAGGCCCGACGTCAGGACAAGGAGCATCAGGAAGACTCGACAACGTCTGAAACAACGAAGCACAAACAACGTCGCCATGAGGCGATTCTTGATGCCGCGACGTGGCAACGTGTTCCCACAAATATCGAGTTTCTTCTCCCAGTTAAACTCTGCTATCTTTTCCTAATTAAACTCGGGTTAATCTAGGAATATTTTATTCATATTAAGACTTTAATATTAGCCTATTCAAAGAGCCTTTGTAACCTTATTTAGAGAGTTAACTAAATATCTCTTATATGAGATTTGATGAAGAGTTTTGGGGAGAGTTTTTGAGAGAACTTTGTATTCAGGTTTTGGGTTTTGATAATTTAGGTTATTTTCTTCATCTTGTACTCTTTGTTTATTTTCTCATTAAGTGAAGTCTCTTTTGCCTGTGGTTTTTATCATTTTCGAAGGAGTTTTACACGTAAAATTTTTGTTCGATCTTCTCTATTTTTTTATTTATACAGGTTGATCCCCAACAAATTGGTATCAAAGTCAGGTTTAGCTTTCGTAGATCGACTCGTTTAGTTATACAACAATGAATTAGGATATCAAGAAGTTCAACAAGATCACAAATTTCAGTTTCTGGTGGTTTTGGATAATTATGGAGGTAGTTGATGTGGCCGAAGACAAGGGTGATGATTCGTTGTTCTCCACATATAATTCGTTTAAAGGTGGAGTTGTATCAGATGTGATGCTTGTGCCTGATTTAGAGAAAAATCTCATCCCCTTTGGTTTTTACGACTCAAATAGTCCGCAGAATGTTTGAGGCAAGGTTGGTCGTAGAGGGTTACAGTCAGGCGGAGAGAGTTGATGTTTTCTCTCCTGTTCAGGTATTAGTGCCCTTTGTTGCATTATACAATTGTGATTTGAAGATCATGAGTATTTCAGTTTCCGAATTCGAGCATGGTTTAAACTTGGTTAGCATTTTGCAAAATTCGAATTAGGCCTGTGACAGGGCATGGAAAAAGGAGACGTGATAAATACGAGTCAAGGTAGAGATGTTTGGGGTGTGCCTCGAATTTATCGAACACGTTGCAAACACCTTAGACGAGATTCGATGAGCAACCGAATAAGAGCTAAAACAGGCCCGACGCCGAGACGAGGAGGTCTCTGACATTGGGACGACGTGACAGTTTTTGGTAGTGAACATGGAGACAATGTTGTAATAAGGAGAGCCAACACGTTATGATGATTCCTGATGTTACGCAGTCATGTTTTGTACAACTCAATAGGACTTCTTCTCCCAATTGGGCTCTGATTACTTCAGGGTTATTTTAGTTGTTTTAACCCTTAGTATTGAGCTTATTTAAAGGGCTTTTGTAACCCTGATTTAAACATGCCAATCAACAAGGACTTTTCTTTGAGGGTGACAAAATGTAGTCGCATATGAGTTTTGGTAAGAGTTTCGTGGTAACTATGGAGAGAATTTTGTTACCGAGTTAGGGTTTTGTTTTCGAGGTTTGGGTGTGTGTATTTAGTACATTTAGGGTTATTTTTTCCATATTGTACTCTCGTTTGTTTACTCATTTAGTAAAAAGCCAAAGCCTCTTTTGCCTGTGGTTTTTATCCTATTCGGAGGAGTTTTCCACATAAATATTTGTGTATTTAATCTTCTCTATTTTACTTGTTCGTTGCTTATACGGGTTGATCCCTGTAACACCCCTTACCCGTATTCAACGTCGGAACAGGGCTCGAGGCATTATCAAACTTTCATCACAAAAAAATTATACAAATCAAGTCATAAATTTTGCGTCCAAATTAAAACCATTCATATTCAATCATAGAGTCCCTAATACGAGCCTACAAGGCCCAATACATGCTTTGGTAGTGGCCCGGGACCAAACTGAGAACTCAGAGAATTCTTATAAAACTTAGAAGATTTTTGCTAGAAACAGGGGTCACACGCCCGTGTGGTTTGGGACATGCCCGTGTGGGTAGGCCGTGTAGTCACACACGCCCATGTCCCTAACCCGTGTAACTCTCTGACTTGTAACTCATGAACAAATTGGAGTCACACGGCCAAGTCACACGCTCGTGTGCTAGGCCGTGTGGAAAATAATTTTCACAGAAATAAGTGTAGACTTCACACGGCCAAGGCACACGCCCGTGTTCGAGGCTGTGCCGTCCACACGGCTGAGACACACGCCCGTGTCTCCGCCTGTGTGCTCAAATCTGAGCATTCTGCTTCTCAAAATTAAGGTGCAGGGGACACACGGCCAAAGCACATGCCCATGGGACAGGCCGTGTGTCAAGACACATGCCCGTGTGTCTACCCGTGTGGACAAAAATAAGGCTATTTACCAAGTCATTTTGCCACCCTCACTTTCACATACCTACACAACATCACATGACACAAATCCAAGCATATAGATGCAACCAAAACCACCACAACAAGGCAATAACATGACATTCACCTGCCAACATTTAACAAGCTTATAACATCATACTTTACCAAATTAAGTCATGCAACTCACACATTCATAAAGGCACTAACGTACGAATATACTCATAATCAACATTAGCCAACTTTCATGGCTATACTCAAAATGAAGCATTAACAATTACAAGCCAACACATATGGCCAAATCATAATGGCGCATATAACAAAATGACCAAGTCCCTATACATGCCACATACTCAAAATGCTAAATTTCATCAATACCCAAAATGATAGTTTTGATAGTGTGAGGCGAATCTCCGACGATCCTCAATCCGAGCTAGCTTGGCGACACTATAAAAACATGGAAAATAAACAGAGTAAGCTATATAGCTTAGTAAGCTCGTATGCAAGAAATAAGCAAACCTTACCATGTAATCAACATTTAAGAGATATAACATAATATGATATAAATTACCATAAGTTTAGCATTTATAATTTATTCCTTCACAACCTTACCTTAAATTCCTCATTTCTCGAAATTCAATAAACATAAGTTTTATGTACATACTTGTACCATTTCGAAATGAAATTACACATATTCTCATCTTTGACATACCTGTGAACCACTCGGAATAACAATGTTAGATACTCGGGAATTTTGCACACTAAGTGCCACATATGTAGCTCAAGCTACCTAATTCTCATATCACATAATCGCTCGCTCTCGAGATATCGACGGGCCTACTCACACAAGCTGTCAGTCCAAACGTAGCTATACGGTATTGCTCACACAAGCTGTCAAGTAACCGCAACATATGTCAGTATACTCAGCCACCGATAGGACGTACAGGACCAGCACCCGGATCGCATAATCACATAACACATAGTAACCCTAGTGACATGTCACTTGTATCCTAACCTATTCCTAAGGTTCAAACGGGATTTCTTGCTTGTCGAATCGTCGTCGGACTCGTCCATAGAGTTATAATCATCCATATAATCGAACATACAATTTATGCAATATTAAAGCATTTAAATGCAATTATTTTAAAGCTTATTTTTAACATACGAACTTACCTCGGTACAAAATGGTGAAATGGACCTAATCGTTAAATACTTTGTTTTTCCCCCGATCTAGGTCAGAACCCCGTCTTTCTTGATCTATAATATCAATTTCATCTCATTTAATTATCACACTATTCAATTTAGCCCAAAAACACCTTATGGAAAAAATTACATTTTTGCCCCTAAACTTTTAACATTTTACATTTTAGTCCCTAGGGTCGTAAAATGAATTTCATTCAATTTTTTTTTAAAAACCCAAGCCTAGCTGAAACTTATTCATACTCATAACAGCCCAATTTTTTATTTATTCACATTTTAACACACATACAAATAGGTCCATTTTTGACATTTTCATCAAAAATCACTTTGTAAATGTTGTTTAACTAACAACAAACATGCATTTTCTACCATTAAATATCAAAATACATACATATTCTACATGGGTAAAATTTTATACTTTGACATCTTTTCAAATTAGTCATTGAAATAGCTAGATTAGGTTAAGACAACTTCAAAAACATAAAAATCATAAAAAACGGGACAAGAACGGACTTACAATCGAGCTTGAAAGTGGCCAAAACCCTAGCTATGGCTTCCTTCAAATTTTCGGAACAAGGGGGGACTAATTTGAGAAGATGGACACTTTTATTTCACTTAATTTTGTCTTTATTTACTAGTTTACCAAAATGCCCTTAATGCCAAACTTTGGAAATTCACCTAACCATGTCCATTTTTGTCCACTATGAAGTATAATGGTCTAATTACCATTTAAGGACCTCCAATTTAAAATTTCATAGCAATTAAACACCCTTAGCTTCTAGAACACACATTTTGCACCATTTGCAATTTAGTCCTATTAGTCAAATTGGACACTCTATCGATAAAATTTCTTATCGAAATTTTCACACAATTATTCAATCATACTGTAAACCTTAAAGAAATAATAAAATTAATATTTCTACTTCAGATTTATGGTCCCAAAACTACTGTTTTGATTTGACCGAAAAACGAGCTGTTACAATCCCCAACAATTGTACTACTTATTGGAAGGGAAACATATAAAAGACACAAAAAAAAGGATTATTTCACTAAATGTCTAAAATATTAATAAAATTTTCATTTAGTTTGTAAACATTAAAAAATCATTTTCTTAGCTTATTTTAAATAATTTATTTCAAGTTAACACATATGCTGATTTATTTATTTATTTTGTATATAATCTTAAACATATATCATAAATTTAAATTTTATAATTAATAAAATACAATGCATTATTACGATTTAAAGTTTAAATAAATATCACTTAAAATTTAATTTAAAATTAACTTTTTACCAATCTATAAAAGTTTTATTAAAGTTGTTATAAACATATACAAAAGTGAAAAACATAGACTGCAAGTGTGTTAGCTTAAGAAAATGACAAACACAGAAAAATATAGAAAATATTTTTCATAAAACTTTTTTACATATAAACAAACGGATCAAAATAACTTGTCTTTTTCCCTCTTTGTTCAAAGTTGTCTTTAGAATTTTGGATGTTAAACCCAATGATCTTCATTAGCGGGAGATGAACATTTGATTTATTGATTCGAAGTCCTTATTTTCAAAAACAATTTAAAATATTAAACTAGAATAAATATATAATCAATCTATTTATACTTATTTGGTTAAGTCTAATTTTTAAAATAAATTCTAATATATATTTAATTCATTAATGTTGGGTAATGAAGGTAGATAATACATTTTTGTTTTAAATATTAAAATTCAAATTTCAAAAAATATTGTTTTAAATATTTAGGTATTGGATAACAAATATTTATAATAACTCTTGTATTCAATTTTATTGGTTGGATAATATTATTTAAGATAATATAAATATATAATAATTGTTTTCAAAGTGATTTAAAAATAACAATAAAATTAAATAGATAAGTTCTCTAATTATATTTATTCATAATAAATAAATTATCAAAATAAAAATTTAAGTTGTTGTTAAGTTATATCATGTTTATGAAAAGTATTAGAATTGATAGGATAATTAAATTAGAATTTTTTTTTCCTTTTTATAAAACTGGGTTGGGATTCATTTTTCACATGTTTATTTCATGTTATTTGTCAATAATAATATATTAATATTATCTTAAATAATTTTTATTTGAATAAATTAAAAAATAATGATATAGATAAAATTATTTAAGTTAAATCAAATGGAAAAATTATTTAATTAAAGTTTTATTTGTTTAATTAAATAGTTATTTATTTAATGGATAATTAAAAATTAAAAATAAATAGAAAAAATTGAGAAAGTCTCACTTGACGCAAATTTAAGTTATGTAGCTTGTTGTATTATATGACATATATAGAAAGGGTTAGTATTTGATATATTGATAATGTACTTTTTTTTATTTCACTAATAATTTTAATATATTTTCATGTGTCTCTTTTTTCCATAAACCCATACCATCTGCTAACTATCAAAACCCACCACCACCATCCATCATCCTCATTTCAGCCCCTAACACCTTCACCACTACCATGATCTCATTCATGACAAACCCGACAATATCATTCCCTCATAAAATAAACCTACATTCAAATCAATCAAGAATCCAAGTAAAGAAAAAATAATAAGCCCTAAAAAATCACAAAGAACCAAAGATTAGACAATGACCGATGATGGAGGAGCACATATCAGAAAATTGAGATGATCTAATGGTCGGTGACGGATATTCGATCTTGGGTGGTCCAAAAGTTGGGGATTTTTATTTGAAATGGAGAAATAGGAAAATAGAGGGAGAAGCAAAAGAGAAAGAATAAAAAAGAAAAAGAAAATGAAAAGTTTAAAGAACATGAAAGAAAAAAATTAAATTACTCAAAACGAAAAAACATGGGACCAATTGTATAATTTAACCTAAAATTTTTATTTGAAATGATAATTTAATGTGTCACTTTAGCTTACCATTACACCGTTAATGGCAATTAACGGCTCAGTGACTAAAATGTTACAACACGGTAACGTAAGTGATTAAAATGTAACTCGAGATAAACAAAAGTGACCATGGGTGTAGTTTACCTTTATTTTTATAATATAATTTTTATTTATAATTTAGCATAAACATATTTTATATTTATATTTTATTATTTAATTTAAATTTAATTTGTAAAATGTTTTGATGTTTTATTATATATATTTTAATTTAATGTCGCTATTGTATTTGAATCCAAATGCATATTTCACCACTAATTTTAATTTCATCACTACAATAACCAATAACTAATCTTATCAACACTGTTGTTTTTAACCTCACCGGATCAAGCTCACCTCCTATCCAAAGAAAGGCTTAGTTTACATCTCAAAACATTCTCCTATTATCGATGATGGACAAAGGGGTGCAAGTTTTAGAGAGGTCCACGATAGATAAACACAACAGATAACTCAGGATCAAATAAATATTTTATAAATTTTAATAGTTGTTGTATTGTTAACGTGGTGTGTGCAAATGAAAAAACAATATTTTTCATATATTTTTAATTTGTTTTATAATTTTTATGCTATTTATAATATTTTAAAACATATTTTCGTAATTATTTTTTTATAATATTTAATTTTTTTGCATTTTATTTTTTATATTAGGAGTTTTCGCCAAGTAACACTTTCAAAGATTTTATTGACCTTTTAGCCTTACTTTTTTGTACATTACAAATTGGGGCGGAAGAGTTATAGAGGACTTGAACCTGGTGCCAACATAGAGCTTATCCACCACTTGTTCCATTCAATTCTAGGCCGTATTCCTTTTCTTTTTTTTTCTTTTTTTTTTTGAAAATTACAAGTTTAGTCTCTGTCACAATTTGGTTTTCATATTTGGCAAAATTGAAAAGTTAATTCAAAGTTAAATTTTGTCATTGATTTGTGAAATTTATAAATAAAAATTAGTCAAAACTAATAATTCAGTAATTTATATAAAATAATTAACAAATATAAGTAATTTAATTTAGTTTATTTATTAAAAACTAAACTTTGTTTTTATAAAGGTTAAAATATACTATTAGTCCTTACACTTATTTAGAATTTGGATTTAGTCCTTGTATTTTAAAAATCTTATATATTTTTTAAAAAATTTTAGTTGAATTATTATCGTCAAAATTTATTAACTTAACATATTTTTTCCCATCATATGTGTCGAAACCATTTTTATTTTGAGTTTTGAAAAAATGGGAATCGACTTTAAAAATATGGAGTCGCCACCGATCCTTTTTGTTTAGGTGTGATCAGGTCAACGATAAAAATATTTTGGTCTGCGAAATCCAAGAAAACGGGTTCGGGAGTCGGTTACGTGCAAGGAAGGGTTAGCACCCTTGCAACGTCCAAAGTTGGTACCAGATTGATTAATGTTGTCCTAATGTCGAAAACTTGAAAATATTTAGGGTAAAAAAAATCATTAAATCGGAATTGAATCTCAAGATTAACTCGTTTCAAAGGGATAAAAGTATCATACCCAGCACGTTAGGATATAACACATTTATACTCTAACACCGAGATCATCTTTGATTTTCAAAACATGTAAAAAGGGTATTTGGTTATTTAGTTGAACGAAAAATCGACACCGAGCACGTTAGGATGTAATTTTCCGTACTTCTAAACACACAAATATTGCCTTGTTTTGAAACTTTAAGTAAAAATGATTTTAAAGCTCAAGTAGTGTTGAAACATGATATATTATTGCAAAAACATGTTAACGAAGCATGGCATTGGAAAGCATAAATGATCGAATATAGTATAAATGAATCAATACGAAAACAATGAACTCAAATTGCAACATTCAAGACAAATAAATATTCAACCTATATTATTACAACATTCGCATTAACAAATTCTATAAATGGATTAAGCGATGTGCATGACCACAATAAGAAATGAATCCAAATCAAATTAAAATAAATAGACTGTGAACATTTAGCAATAATAATAACCAAATTAAATAAAAACTATGGAAAGTATCTTGGAAAATTAGCCATATGTGTATATATATATATATATATATATTAGTTTAAAACAAATGACATAAAATATTTAAATTTACATATAAAAATGCAAAGTAATATTGAAACATTTTAAAAATAGGTAAGTAAAATCCAAAACAATTTACAACAGTTTAATATATAAAATTTAAAATAAATAAATAGTTTAAAATAAATAAACATGAATAAGGGCTTGATTGTAAGTAAAATGAAATTTTAGGGTCCAAATTCGAATGAAATAAACGTAAGTATATAAAAAAGGATTAAATTGAAATCTAAATAAAATTTAAGGGGAAATTCGGATAAAAAAAGCGGAGGATGGATATGAAACGCTACTTGAAACATGCGAGGGGTTAATCGAGAAAATATCCCACACCCTATTAAGTGCGTCACTTCAACTTCTCGAATAGAGGGACTAAATTGAATGCGAAATAAAATGAAAGGGCCGAATTACAAATAAAAGAAAAAAGGGAATATGTCTTGATCAAACGGTGCGACAAAAGGGAATGACTAATCGTGCAAATATCCCTTTCAGGACAAACATGCGGTTCTCCCTCCCAAAAGTCAAACAAATGCTTTTCTTTATCTCTTAAAACCCTTTTTATTTTGTTTCAACTTAAGACCAGAAAAGAAAAAAAAAAAAAAAAACTCTCAAGCTTCTCCTCTCCCCTCTCATTTCATTTCTCGTCCGACGGTTGGGCTCTCTCCACCGTCCCAGTCATCACACACTGCGCCACCACCGGATCGGTGGCGGCGAACCTTCAACGCTGCACCTACGGGACTCGGGTAAAGTTTTTTCCTCCTCTTTCGCTTTTAGTTTACATAGGTTTTGAAATAAGATAATAAAGTAAAATAAAAACAACATAAATAACAATAAAAATGAGATCCACCTTGAAAGTTTCTGTTCTTTTCTTTTTATTTTTCGAGTTCGTAAAAAGGAAGAAGCCCCTCTACAAATGGTTGATTTCGGTTTATAATAGCCGAAAATTGGAATAAAAATCAAAAATTGAAAAATACAATCGCTTTCCTTTTTGTTTTTATCTCATCGCTATCTATTTTCTTTGTTTGTTGTGCTATTTTTGTTTACTTGCAGTGCTGTACGTAAACGTGGTCATTTGGAGGTCGTGGCGCGCATGGTGACGTGGAGGTGCTACTTGTGGCGCTGCTTAGCCAAGGGGTTCTAGGGTTTCCAAAATCTGAAACCAAAATTTAGGCCAATTGGGCAGAATTTTTGGGTTTGTATTTGGGTTAGGTTTATTGCAATTGGGTAGGCTGGTTTGGGTTTTAAATTTGTAATGGATTTTTATGGACTTTATTATGTGTTTGGTTTTAATGGGTTTCAAATGGGTTAATGGACTGGTTAATGGGCCTCGGGCAAATTTAGGTTTCTACAGCTGCCCCTCTTTGCTCATTATCGTGTAACAGGAATGAAGCAAAGACTTTAAGAAGGCCAAATTTGCCTAGTCTTTTAGAACCATGGCTTCTTTCAGTGCTTTTATTCTTTAAGTGTCTTCGTTCCATCCCACTGCATCTTTAAGAGTCCGAGAACTAGTACTTCGATCCCAAACTTGTAGCTCCAATCTGCTCAACTGTAACCTCATGGAGAAGGGATTTGTAATCTCAACCAACCCCACTAGGACTTCGAGGAGATAGAAATTCAGGGAGAAGAGATTCGTAACTTCAATCTTCTCTGCTGAAACTTCAAAGAAATACTGATTGATCCTCATTGTAAACTCAGGGAGGAGGGATTTGTAGCCTCAACCTACTCAGCTGGAACTTTGAGGAGATAGAAATTCAGAGAGAAGAGATTTGTAGTTTCAATCTTCTCTACTGAAACTTCAAAGAAATACGGACTGATCCTCATTGTAAACTCAAGGAGGAGGGATTTGTAGCCTCAACCTACTCCACTGGAACTTTGAGGAGATAGAAATTCAGAGAGAAGGGATTCATAGTTTCAATCTTCTCTGCTAAAACTTCAAAGAAATACGGAATAATCCTCATTGTAAACTCAGGGAGGAGGGATTTGTAGCCTCAACCTACTCCGCTGGAACTTCGAGGAAATAAGACTTGTATGGCTTCAATCTTCTCTTGTAACTTCAGGATTGCCAGATCTACTATCTTCAATCTGCTTCACTCAAGAAAGCAAGATATTCGAATTCACCGATGTTGCGACAACGTCCCCTAGGGGACCTGTCTTGTAAAATCAGTTTTGTGTTTATGCTTATGCAAAATGGTTAGGATGAAATGATCAGAATGAATCTAATGCTCTTAACTAAATGTATTATGGACGACATTTGTATGAATGCAAAATGTCATGAGAATAGTCTTTTTACAAAGATTAGGATGCAATGATCGGAATGAATCAAATGCCCCTAAATAGATGTGTCTTATGGATGATATTTGTATGAATGCAGAATGTCATGAGAATGATTTCTTACAATGATTAGGATGCAATGATCGGAATGGATCAAATGCTCCTAACTGAATGTGTTTTGCATGAATGCAGAATTTCATGAGAATGATCCTTTTTACAAGTTTAAGGTGTCATCGCTAATTGTTTATTAAGGCTTTATCACTGATGTATCACGCTGCCATCTTGTTAGGCTGGTATTTTCAACAGAAAACTCGAGAAGACGATTATATCTTGCTCAATAGATTTGCCCCACTGTAACTCTAGGGTTCATCTCATTGTGACTTAGGGGTATAAGATCTGAATTGAATCCACTGCAACTCTAAAATGTAGGATTTGTTTCTTCTTCCATCCACCCCATTACTATTCAAGGGTACAGGACTTGTATCATTTCCCATCCATGCCATTGCAACTTAGGGGTAGAGTACTGTAACTTGTTCAGTCAACTGATCGCTTCCCAGGTGACTTAACCATATGTGTATGCATGATATTTACATGGACGCAGAATATCATTTTTCTTACGAATGGCTCCCCTTTTACACTTGGGTTAACATTGCCCAATTTTCGTCAAGATTGTATCACTGACGCAGTATCTTGTCATTTGTTCAACCACCATCTTTGACAAAAATTCGGAGAGAAAATCTCAGTTTAGACTCTTCCTTAAACTTGGTGAGTTTTAAACAATAATCCTGTTTTGGGTTCTTGTATTATTTAGAAGTTCCCAGAGTAATATGCGAAACTTCTTTTGTGAAAGTGTTATTAGTCCACTAATCGTTATTTCAATGCAAAATGCCTGAAAAAGATCGTAACCATGGACAAGAAGGAAATTAATTAGGAGCATAGCTCGAAACAAATAAGTTAAGCAAAGATAGCAATCGCAATCAAGAAGGAAATTTATTAAAGGAGTATCTTGAAAAGAATAAGGTAATCAAAGATAGCAAATTCAAAATGGATAAGAAGGAAAACTAGGTGCCCCAGATATCACAGCCTGAGCTTCTCTGTTCAAACTTCTTGAGGACCATTTTAAGCTCAACATGTATTTAGGGGATCCAGAGTACTTTGTCAATGCCCCAAGACGTAGCATATTTTTTCATTGTAATTCAGGCATAGCAAGACTGCTGTATGCCCCACTTTTGATCAAAATTTGAGCCGCCCTTTTTGGGTTTTCAACTCAAATCCCCTTTGGTCTCAAAGTGCCCTTTGCGGGTTTTCACCTTGGCCTCTCCTTTTTTTCTTTTTCTTTTTCTTTTCCTCTTTTTTTGTTTGTTTTTCTCTTTGGAAAACTTTCTATTGAGTCTGAATTCACCGGATTAGGCAGGTCCTTGCTATCCATCTCGGTCAATGTTCATGCTTCCCCAGAACAGACCTTATTTGCCACCTAAAGTTTTGCCAAATTTGGCATTTACTTCCCTCTGAAGTCCTTTTGTATGAGAAGAATCCTTCTTAATGCTAGGTCCCCATTCTCTTGGGTGAACCTTTTTTCCATAAGCCCGTATCATCTATTTTTGGTACTCTTGATCAAACTTACTAGAAACATTCTGTTTTATCCAATTCAAACAAAGCTTGGAGAAAAGGAATCTTAACCTCCTGCGATTGGTTCCCTATCATAAACTAATGGAAAAGATGTTGCCCTTATGAAGGTCCTGGCCGACGCTCAAGAAACATAGAGGGTAAATGGTAACTTCTCTATGCCAATATTCACAAGTCTCAGTCATTTTTCAAAAATTTGGAATAATTTTTTTTTGCTGCCTTTGCTGCACCGATATAGTGTCTGATCTTTGAACAGACTGTAAATTTTTAATATTGTGCAATTATGTTAAACACGTTTCTTTCTGGCATTCTTTATTGCCACTTTTTTTTGTTTTGTTTTTTGTTTTTTGTTTTTTTTATTTTTTTGTTTTTTTTATTTGGATTTGGATTTGGCTTTGAATTTGATAACTGACTTTGTAATTTTGACATATGAAGCAACCTTCACTCTCTTAGTGAAGTAATTGATAACCACGAAGTCGAATTGGTACCGACTAGATGCTTTTGACGAGATCTGTCCCATAACATCTATGTCTGCATGGAAAAGGCACATAAGTCTTGTCTCCCCCAATTTGGCATTTACTGGTATGGCCGATGCAATTTCCTTTTCTTGGTAAACCAGTAACCCTATCCTCTTGATTAGCCTGACCATTGTAGCACCATTAACAGCATACCCATATTTCAAGCCTGGCGTGCTTCGACATGATTGTGCAAAACATCTTGGAATTCTTGAAAATAGCTTAATGATTTCTCGCCTTATTTCTCGTGGTGAGTTAGGCTTTTTCTAAGCTCATGCTGTCTCGACCCTTTGCAAAGTAGAGTCTATTTTCACTTGCTCTACCATCTTTAACAAATCAAAAGATAGGCTACAATCTCTGTCATATTCAAAGTCCTTAGATCCCCTAGACTCATATCTCATTCAAAAAGGGAGTCTGTAACAACGTCGCCTATGTCATTGATATCTGGGGACCCATTGTGGGTACAAAGGTAAATTCCAAGAATGATTATTTATATAGAATGAAAGAATATTTTAAAATGTACAGAATAAAATGTAAAGAAAAATAATTGCTTAAAAGGATGCATTTTATTGAAATAAAAATTCTGGACACAGGCCTATTTCACAAAAAGATTCTTGTTGCTTCTAGGCTTAAAGCAACAAGCATGTTTTGAATATTGCTCTAGATTAGCTCTAAAAATACAAGGATCTCTTTCACAGTTCCATTTTTCAAAACATCTTAAGTACGTAAAGACAGAAGCTTGGAAAAGTCTGCTCCCTGGTTCACCCTTTAGATACGTCATTAATGTTCCAATTTGCCAGTATCGAGTTTTGCACTAGAGCCCTGGACTTGATGTACTCCTGATCTCATGCCCCCATTCATCATGGTACTCACAATAGTTATCCCTTTAACAGTATGGTTGAGTAACAGATTTTCTGCACCGGGGAGATCATTGAATCTTATAACTCCTATTTTGATGAATCTTTCAACCAGCTTCTTGAAAGCAAGGCAATCTTCTATTGAATGTCCTGTAATCCCGGCATGATACTCACATTGAGCGTTCGAATCATACCATTTGGGGTATGGGGATTGCATTGGTTTCAGGTAATGAGGAGCTACAACATGCATTTCAAATAAGCTCTGGTATAACTCCCTATACGTCGTTGGAATAGGTGTGAACTGGAGTTTCTCTGAGTTCGGTCTTGAATTGGGTTTTTCTCTTGGGGGGACCAGATAACTGGTAACTGCCTTCCTTAGCTGGTTTACTATAAACGGCTTCGAATGACCATTGTTATACCCACTCGTATTATTCACATCCCTGTCCTTCCTCTTCGGGGCCTTTGAAGTCCACTCCTCCCTTTCCTTTATTTCTGTCAGTATAACCGGTTTGGCTCGATCATCCTCTGGGTTAAAACCTGAACCTATCGGGAAGTTGAACAGGGCCGAAGCATCAGTCTGACATTGGGGTTTGATAATGGCTGGTGCCCCTTGCGGGGGCACGTCTGGTTGGGCCGAGACACTCATTGGAAAATAAACAATGTCTTCATCATCATCCTCACTACTGACCACTGGGCAACTCTTTTTTTCAAGCCCCCCCACTAGTAATTGGGTTAACTGGCGCATCATATTCGTCTGATCTCGCATATCCTGTTGAATTTTGGCCAACTGCTCTTATATCAATATTTGCCTTTGCTCTAATCTCTCCAACCTTTGTTCCATGTCTTCTAGGTTAACTGAAAATATTTCACCTAATCAGGGTCATTTTGTAAAAACTAATGCAAATGATGCAATGTAATGAAAATAGCGTAATGCATATGATGTAATGCATGAAATGCAATGCAAATGTATGGAATGAGTGCAAAAAGAAATAGAGACGCTGATTATGAATTCAATTCCATTAGAAGAACTTTTCTAGAAAATAGATTTCTTTACATAAAACGGATTACATATGCAGTTTCGTCCTCATAGTCCAAGTGATGACACCAATCTTTTTCTTCATATCCGGATGCCGCGGTCGAATCCTTCAAATCCTCCCAAAAGATGCCTCTCTTACTTCTACTCGGCTTGATCTGGGTCGTGGTTAGCTACTCACTTATCCCTTGCGATATTGATTAGCTTCTTTAAGAAAGTTGAGGCATGACGACTCTTGCTCCGTTTTTGTCAATTTGAATTCTTCGAGTAATGTTTTGCATTTCTCCGCAGACTATCAACCTTCTTCCACTGTGTTTACTCAAACCATGTCCGAACAACCGTATTATAATCCACTTTATCAAGAAATTCATTCCCTTATGACAAACTCCTCTATTTAGCAATCGAATTACTAATCAACATCTCCTTTCTATGGTAATGTAATGCAATGCAGTGAAATTTAATGCAAACATAAACAACACAAAACACGTTAGCACAAAAATAAACAACCAAAATAAATTACCTAAATAGGTGACCACTAGGGTTCGACACGGCTCTACCTAGGGTTAGCTCTTAGGATTCGCTATATGCGGTTTGGTTCTAACGAGAGGGTACCCGAACCAGCAGATTCCTCGATCCTCACCCATTATAGGCTCATATAGATCGAGTTCAGTTCAGGGGAATACATTTCCCTATAGCCATGTGGAGATGAAAATCTCACGAAGCACATAGGTACAGATGTATCCCGGAAGCAGTCCACTAGCCCATGCGGAAGTGAAAACCTCACGAAGGCTTAGCTTCTCACTCCCACTTAAAGGTGTAACCACAACGGTTATGCAATGTAATGCAAGAGTATTCTACGAAACTGAACATTAGTCATAGCACAAATGCATAAAAAGAAACGTGATTTTTCAAAACAATTTTCCAAATTTTCAATCAAAGGACAAGAATTAATCAATTTATGGCCTGACTCTCAACCAGTCCCCAGTGGAGTCGCCAAGCTGTCGAAACCATTTTTATTTCGAGTTTTGAAAAAATGGGAATCGACTTTAAAAATATGGAGTCGCCACCGATCCTTTTTGTTTAGGTGTGATCAGGTCACCGATAAAAATATTTTGGTCTGCGAAATCCAAGAAAACGGGTTCGGGAGTCGGTTACGTGCAAGGAAGGGTTAGCACCCTTGCAACGCCCAAAGTTGGTACCGCATTGATTAATGTTGTCCTAATGTCGAAAAACTTGAAAATATTTAGGGTAAAAAAAATCATTAAATCGGAATTGAATCTCAAGATTAACTCGTTTAAAAGGGATAAAAGTATCATACCCAGCACGTTAGGATATAACACATTTATACTCTAACACCGAGATCATCTTTGATTTTCAAAACATGTAAAAAGGGTATTTGGTTATTTAGTTGAACGAAAAATCGATACCGAGCATGTTAGGATGTAATTTTTCGTACTTCTAAACACACAAATATTGCCTTGTTTTGAAACTTTAAGTAAAAATGATTTTAAAGCTCAAGTAGTGTTGAAACATGATATATTATTGCAAAAACATGTTAACGAAGCATGGCATTGGAAAGCATAAATGATCGAATATAGTATAAATGAATCAATACGAAAACAATGAACTCAAATTGCAACATTCAAGACAAATAAATATCCAACCTATATTATTACAACATTCGCATTAACAAATTCTATAAATGGATTAAGCGATGTGCATGACCACAATAAAAAATGAATCCAAATCAAATTAAAATAAATAGACTGTGAACATTTAGCAATAATAATAACCAAATTAAATAAAAACTATGGAAAGTATCTTGGAAAATTAGCCATATGTATATATATACATATATATTAGTTTAAAACAAATGACATAAAATATTTAAATTTACATATAAAAATGCAAAGTAATATTGAAACATTTTAAAAATAGGTAAGTAAAATCCAAAACAATTTACAACAGTTTAATATATAAAATTTAAAATAAATAAACATGAATAAGGGCTTGATTGTAAATAAAATGAAATTTTAGGGTCCAAATTCGAATGAAATAAACGTAAGTATATAAAAAAGGATTAAATTGAAATCTAAATAAAATTTAAGGGGAAAATTCAGATAAAAAAAAGCGGAGGATGGATATGAAACGCGCTGAAACATGCGAGGGGTTAACTGAGAAAATATCCCACACCCTATTAAGTGCGGCACTTCAACTTCTGAATAGAGGGACTAAATTGAATGCGAAATAAAATGAAAGGGCCGAATTACAAATAAAAGAAAAAAGGGAATATGGCTTGATCAAACGGTGCGACAAAAGGGAAGCACTAATCGTGCAAATATCCCTTTCAGGACAAACATGCGGTTCTCCCTCCCAAAAGTCAAACGGTGCCGTTTTCTTTATCTCTTAAAATCCTTTTTTGTTTTGTTTCAACTTAAGACCAGAAAGAAAAAAAAAAACTTAAAACTCTCAAGCTTCTCCTCTCCCCTCTCATTTCATTTCTGTCCGACGGTTGGGCTCTCTCCAGCCGTCCGTCGCGCCACCGCGCCACCACCGGATCGGTGGTCAGCGAACCTTCAACGCTGCACCAACGGGACTCAGGTAAAGTTTTTTTCCCTTCTCTTTCGTTTTAGTTTACATAGGTTTTGAAATAAGAAAATAAAGTAAAATAAGAACAACAGTAAATAACAATAAAAATGAGATCCACCTTGAAAGTTTCTGTTCTTTTCTTTTTTATTTTTCAGAGTTCGTAAAAAAGGAAGAAGCCCCCCTCTACAGTGGTTGATTTCGGTTTATAATAGCCGAAAATCGGAATAAAAAATCAAAAATTGAAAAATACAATCGTTTTCCTTTTTTGTTTTTATCTACTGCTATCTGTTTTCTTTGTTTGCTGTGCTATTTTTGTTTACTTGCAGGTACGGAAGCGTGGCTGTACGGAGGCTGCGGCGCATGGTGATGTGGAGGTGCTACTTGCGGCGCTGCTTGGCCAAGGGGTTCTAGGGTTTCCAAAATCTGAAACCAAAATTTGGGCCAATTGGGCTGAATTTTTGGGTTTGTATTTGGGTTAGGTTTATTGCAATTGGGTAGGCTGGTTTGGGTTTTAAATTTGTAATAGATTTTTATGGACTTTATTATGTGTTTGGTTTTAATGGGTTTCAAATGGGTTAATGGGCTGGTTAATGGGCCTCGGGCAAATTTAGGTTTCTACAATATGCAATATCATACAAGGATAATATGTCAAATTAATAAATTTTTACAAAAAAAAAGACTAATAATTGGACTAAAATTTTTAAATAAAAGAGTAAATTTCAAAATTTATCTCAATAGAAGGAATAACTGCATATTTTTAACCTTTAATAAAGTATAAGATCAAAACAATTGCAATTAGAAATTAAGTTTTTAATTTAGAATTAAAATTATTTTTATTTTATTCACCAAAGAGAATATTTTTATTTTGGTACCCTTTTGATTTGCCGCTAGCCTGCTGGGCCCGACATCCAAATTCCAACGCCTTTGTCCTGCGGCTTCTCCTTTAATTTGAGTAACGTCGTTAACGATACAACACATTAAGCAACTAAATTCCGTTAAAGAAGTAATGGAAAGCGTATAAGCCACGCGCTTATGCCGTTGAGTCTTCCACGCTTCCCTTCCCCTTTTATCATTTCTCTCACTCTTCCCCACTTTTCACCTTTAAACACTTTCTCTTTCTCTCCCTTTCCCTCTCCCTCTCTCAAATTCTAGGGTTTTTTTTTTTTTTTAATTTCTCTGATTTCTCAATCTCCACGTTTTAATTTCTTGAAATCTTTTTGGATTTCTTTTCGATGGAATCGATTAGATCGCCCTATTGGTGCTACAGATGCAATCGATTCATCCGGATCCGGGTCCGATCTCCCCATGATTCGCTCAACTGCCCCGACTGTGGCGGAGGATTCATCGAAGAAATTGAAACACCCTCTCGATCTCCCATCCACCACCGTTTCCCTGCCGCTGCCATGTATTCCGACACGCCAAGCCCTGCGCTCAGCCCAAGCCCCACCGCCACTCCTCATTTCCGCCGAACTCGTCGGAACGCTGGCGATCGCTCCCCTTTCAATCCCGTTGTTGTCCTCCGTGGACCCACCTCCGAATCCGAAGGCATAGTTACCGAAAGAGGGAACAGAAATTTCGAGCTTTATTACGATGATGGCTCTGGCTCGGGTCTTCGTCCCTTACCTGCTAGCATGTCGGAGTTTTTAATGGGGTCGGGTTTTGATCGGCTTCTTGATCAGTTATCTCAATTAGAAGCAAACGGAGTTGGCCGTTTTGAGCAACCTCCTGCTTCGAAAGCGGCAATTGAATCAATGCCTGTGATTAAGATCCTAGGGAGCCACGTAAGGTTGGAATCTCACTGTGCAGTTTGTAAGGAGCCTTTCGAGCTCGACTCCGAAGCACGGGAAATGCCTTGTAAGCATATTTACCATTCGGATTGCATTTTACCTTGGCTTTCTATTCGAAACTCTTGTCCTGTTTGTCGCCATGAATTGCCAACAGAAAATAATGGAAATAGCTTAGTGGAAAACGAGGCTGTTAGAGATGAAGAAGCTGTGGGATTAACCATATGGAGGTTACCGGGAGGTGGCTTTGCAGTGGGGAGGTTTACTGGAGGGACGAGAGCAGCGGAGAGGGAGTTTCCACTAGTGTTCACGGAGATGGATGGTGGGTTTAATAATGCGGGTGCTGCTCCTAGAAGAATTTCGTGGGCGCCTAGTGGGAGAAGGTCACAAGAGAGTAGAGGTTTAGGGCGTGTTTTTCGGAGTTTTGTTTCTTTCTTTGGGAGGTTTAGGAGTTCGTCACGTTCAGGTTCAGATTCTGGATTTACAAGGAGAAGTAGATCGAGTTCAGTGTTCGGTAGATCATCGAGAAGGGATAGCGACTGGGATTTCGAGGATTGAGTGATGGTCGAATGTATCTTTTGTTCATTTTGATGTTAGCCTTCCTGTCCCATTTACTCTGATACTACAATATTGCAGTTTTCCTAAGGAAGGGAATGTTTGTAGATTGTATGATTTTAATTGGATGTAAATAACAACACTTTTGGTGAAGGAGTGGAGCATTATTCGAGTTTAGTTTCTGCCGAAAGAGAAGGAGGCTTTGATGAGTCATAATATGCATCAATGTGGCTGAAGAAGAAGAAGAAGAGAAGGAGAAAGTTTTTTGGCTAGTTTGGCCATTTAGTGGTTGCTGAGGTACTAATCCTCGCATATAAATTGATGTTAGGCCGCCTAAAAATGTTCAATTAGTAAGTTTTGTCACGATAAGTTATGCTGTTCTCTCTTGCTTACATGTATTTATTATCAGAAATTTGTTGTTTATTTGTAGTTCTTAAATCAAATTGAGTCCTATATGTTGCGTTTTTGGGTTTACTTGACTGGAAGCCAATCTTCCTGCTACCATTGGGCTACTTGTTTTATATTTTGTTTGAATTACTTAACCATGTGGATTCTTAAATATTTTAAATTTCCATTCAATTATTCATTATTGTACATAAATGTGATGTTGCACCAGTTGGGCCATGATCATTAATGTAGGTGTGGATAGAGACTTGTAGAAGTCCAATGTATTTGTTGGTTGGACAGATTGGATACTATCTTTACCTTGTTAAACTGTTATTATTTACGCTGATAAAATGGGAAGGGGGTCCTATTGGCCTTTGATTCCATTTAATCCCTTATTTCAACATGAAGGCTTTAACTTGTGAAATTAATTGTTATTAAAGAACAGTCTGCTTTAGAAATATGTTTTCTAGATAGACAGGGCTGCTTATGAATCTGATAGTATGCATTGTGTTTACTTGTTTGCTTAAATTCTTTTCCCCTGCTCTTCCGCTTCGTTTTTGGCTGGTGAGAGCACTCCCCACCCGTATCCAAATAAACCCTTCTTCATTGGATGTGAGTCTGAAATGGTAAAAACCATGCATGGTATTTGTAGAGGGTTTTTCTGGTAAGGCACGGAGACATTACAATCTATCAGAATGAGAAATCGTGGAGAGATGGTAGAGAGGAAGATCAGAGTAGATTCTGGAAAACAAGTGCAGTGGTAAACTATTGTGATTGTTGAAAGAAAGTCGCAGAGAATTTTAGAGTGCTAAGTTTTGTCTAAAGATAGAATTATAAGTCTCCTAATGAAACTTTGGATCCTTTGTTTATAGCCTTTCTAAAGAACGACCATGAAACAAGTGGCATATTTTATAAGACATGGGAGAGATGTGGGTTAATTCAGAAGAGTGTGAATCCCATTCATGTTTCTTATGAGTAATGGGAGAGAAATTATGAAGGTAGTGAATATAATGGTAGTTTTGTGGAAGTTACACTCATGTAATTCATTTTGGTAATGAGTATGCTACTTACAAATTTAAGTGCAAGTGTATAATTTTGATCAACGAGGAGAGGGAGGAAAAACATTTGTACTTCGGAGAAATGTTGAAAAGTAGCATTCTTAATAGTATCTGTACTTGAGCTTCAAATCATGCTTTCCAAGACATTCTAACAGTGAAATAAACTTAAGAATCTTGTTAACCTTCTTAAAGCTTAGCTCTACAACCTGGAGTGGTTTTGCAATGGATAATATTTTTTGACACTACTTCTGACAGAAATGTTAACAAAAAATGAGTATCTATATTTTGCTCCCAGCATGATTTTTTTATAATAAAAAGAATTCTCATACATAAAAATAATGAGACATAAGGTGAGAATACATTAAAAGTAAATTGCATGTAATCATATAATGACATACTACAAAATGAATGCAAAACAATGTAACAATCTATTACTACCATGTAAAGCATTTTAGTGGAAACTTAAGCAGTTCTAAGCCAGAGCAAGAGTATCTGAGGAAGTTGTATGCTCTAGCGGCAGGTAAGCAAATGAGATGCAAACTAGTATATATGACACAACTTGTGCATGTAAATACATAGTTAATATTAGAAATGCATTAAAATTGAATTTATGTATGTGTTAATCATTAGCATATATGTAATATAAGCATATTTATTCACAAAAAGCATTAATATATATTAACTAACTTTATTGTTGGATAGAAATTTTATAATATAATATATATGGATATAAAACATTACTATTTAAGATGCATTAAAGAAATGTTAGAGGCTATATTGGGATCGCGAACATTAACAAGCATCATGTCTTCCTCATTATAAAAGGGGATAATTGACAAAGCAACTTAGTAAATGTCTTAATCACTTTTGAGATATTTTATTTAATTATATGATATATGAAAATAAAAAATCGGATAAATATTATAATTGATTTTTTTTTTAAATTCGTGTGTCTAATTGATTCAAGAATAAAATAACATGCAAGGGAAAGGCTATCAAGCTCCTAGAGCAACCAATTATTATGGCAATCATAAAAAAAGTTGATTTTATAAGAATTCCTAAAAAGAAAAGGATTAAACATGCAAATATTGAATTGATGAAAATAACTATTAGTGATTATTAAATGTCCTTCCTAGTAGTGAATTTATTTTCAAAGGAACTCAATTGCCAATTTTCTCATTTAATAAAATCTCACCTCTCAGTCTCAGTTTAATCCAAATAAGAAAATTAATTGATCGACCCTACTTAATTAAATTGAACTAAATTAATTATTGTTCAATAGGTTCTCCTCTTGGTCTCACCTATCTAAAATTTCCCTTAGAGTCGTCAATTCTAAGTTTTACTATTTATTCAGTTTAGTCAAAATTAGCAATTTAGTCCTTAAATATAAAATTCACATTCTAGCATTTCAATCAACCAATCACCCAAGCAATTTATTACCTACCCATTATGCAATTAAACAAATAATTCAATTTCAAGCAATAAGAACAAAGCATAAGGATGGAATTGCAAAAGTTGAGATATCCTTAAAAATTGTGAAGAAACTTCTTGAGTCGATGGAGAGAATGTTTCAATCCATAAAATAATTGAAAGCCCAAATGCAAAATTCTTCAATTGAACAATAAAAAAAAAAGTAATTGCAAAGAAAGTTGTAAAAAATAAACTTAGAAATAATCTCTTTTCTAATCTAGCCCTAAAATTACCAATAACTTAAAATTAAACTAACTTAAAATTAAACTAACAATTCTTAACTTTCTAACCCTTTTACAATAGTTAAATAATGTATTTATAGGCAAAGTTGTTTTAATTCCTCAATTACATAAATATCCTCGATAAAAAAACTCATATAAGACAACTTTAACCCAAAATGTCTTCATGTTGCCCTATTAAAATTGGCTGTGTCAGGCTCGATGTTGTGACATTACAGTATCAATGTCGTGGCATTCAACTCAAGCAACTTTAGGTCGCGACCTTGGTAGGTGGATGCCGTAACTTTGCTCGACTTCCTTGCATCCAGGTTTAGTGCCAATGTCGCGACATTACAAGGTCAATGTAGCGACCCTGATTACAGAAAGCTCCATGTCGTGACTTTGAAGGCTGGAATGTGGCGACTTTGTGTTGGATCGAGGGTGGCTCCTTAGGTGGTGAAAAATAGGGAATGTCGCAACATACATATGTGATGTTGCGACTTTAGGCAAAGAAGACTCTAGGTTGCATCATTGATTTTGTAACACCCCTTACCCGATCTGGTCGTCAGATCGAAGTAACAAGATGCTACAACAACTATTGGAGCTTATACACATGCAAACTACTACAATTAACATTTAAAGATGATTTCATGACTAATTAAACATTTAATCGACAATAGAAATAGATTTATCCATAATAAGGACCATTTTTAAAATTTTCAAAAAAAAAAAAGTATCAATACTAAACAAGCAGGTATCATATTTTGGTCTCAAGTATCGATAATTTTACCCAGAATGCTAAAATTTAATAAAACATTTTTCATGCTCAAAACATATTCCTACTCAACATACAATTAATGTCTAATTTAACTGAACCTACTAACATCTTTTAACCATTTGTCATGCCATATCAATACATTATTATCAACCTCAATCTCAAACATCGAATGTCCATAAGCAAAGTCCAAATGCAACATCAACATTCCATAAGTCCAATCCCAAAATAGTAACAATAAAATAATGATAATAACTAAAACTATAACTCTAACCCACATCGCCTTTATTCAAAGTGTCCAAAAATTATAAAACCACCTACTCGAAAATTATTGCCTTACTTGGATCACTTCCTTAGCCGCCCCACTCACACCGAAAGAGCTACCTATCTGCAAGATTTTAATGTGGAGTGTGTGAGCTTAAACAAGCTCAATGAATGTCAGAACAACCATAAAGCATACACAACATCAAAGATTAAGCAAGAGCATACTAAACACATTCACAACCATATTCTAATTAAGTCAAAATTACGTGTTTAAGCTTCATTAATTCATAAAAATAACATATACTCTCACGTACAATTACACATAACATGTCTCATATATAAGTCATTTAATGATAATTTGACACCTTGAGATTATGAAACATAAAAGTGGACTCTATCACCACCCATTGGATAAGCAAATTTCCATCACACCAATGACTCAAAGAGTCTAACATATCCCATAAGTGTAGCATAAAGCTAAATACTCTTCAACACACCAACATATCCCTTAGCTCTCCAATCTATCTCGGGGCCTCAATGCCCAAATCACAAAACACAAAGGTGAGTACTCACAATCTTATTACATGCCAACTATATCCAATGGTTTCAAGAGATCACAAGGCCACAATATCCACAATTACACATATTTAATTATTGTTTTAATGCACGTAATCTCTGTTCATATTCATCACTTACAACACAAACTTGTACACAATGTATGCTTATCGGATTCACATTTAATTGCACATTAAGTGCCACAACTATGCTCATTGAGCCATCACAAGTCTGAAAAAAATGTGTGCATTAAAATCATCTTATGACATATCACATACAAGTATTCACATTCATTACTTGTCATAATAACATCACAATCCACAACTCGACATACATTAGGCATAATTTCTCAATAAGGCAATAAGTATAAGGAAGGCTTACACTCGGAACTTAAGATAGGGTTTAGGCTACTCCTATGCTCCCGATTAACGCTATGAATCGTGCATACCAGTAGTGACTCCGAACATTCACAAATCACGCTTTCGCTTACAAGCCGAAAGCTCAAACAAGCTTTTCCTTGCCTTTAGACTTGCTTGTAGTGATCCCAATTGATCTGGCACTTTACACACATAACAAACACATTCCAAACTCATCAAAAAAGAAAAAAAAAATCTTGAACACAACCAAACATCAAGGAAAACACAATTCAAACCTCTCCTTTCTCACTACCGAAAACTAGCTAGTTTTGTTGAAATTGAAGTTTTGACATTCTAATCTTTTTTTTAATCCTCAATTTCAATTTCAGACATTCTAAATATCATTTTATTTCATATCTAAACCATTAATTCCACCTAAATCTGTGGTCCTAAAATTTTCGAAAAATTGAAGCTTTCAAGAACATGTAAAAGGGGAAAATGTTTGATTCTTAAAAACTCGGTTATGAACAATCAAATTGAAGTGAAATACCTTCTAATTAGGTTAGAATGAATCAAAAATCACTTTGAAAACACGGGTTTACTCAAGATTACGAGATTTTCCATTTTTGAATCCAAGCTTACTTTAAAAACATCAAATCTAAATATATTCATTTAAAACTCGATTTAATTTAACAACACTCCTTATTTAATCATAGAAAGTCAAAATATTACCTTGATTTGATGAAAACGACAATCTACAACTCTAATTTAGGATTTGAACTCAAGAAGAACAATGACGGATTTGGGGAAGAAAACATGTTTTTCGTTTGAAATTGGGTGTTGTTTTGGTGTTTGGAAGAAAACATATCATATAAACTTACTTTTTCAAAACACAAAACAAGTTGATTCTTCAGGGACAAATCAACAATTTTAACTTTTTCCTAGTTAACTCCGTTTTGATCCGATTCTTGATCTAAACAATTATTTTATACAATCAATTAATAATAAACATTTTCATATTATGCCATGACATGAATGAACTAATATAAACTAATTTTTTGATACTCCTAAAATTTAACATTTTATTCAATTTAGTCCTTGAATTCGAAATAGCCATAACTTCCAATTTTTAACCTCAATTTTAAATCCAACTTCACATACATTCATTAGGGACCCTTATTTTCTATTTCTACTGAAATTTCATAAAAAAATTTCATTTATTCACTTTAGTCCCTATGTACAAAACTAATAATTAAATTTTACAATCTAGTCCTTTTCATAATCTAAGCTTAAAATCTATCAATTTCAAGCCTAATTCTTCAAGAAATCAACAATGAAAACTTTCTAAAACTTAAAAAATTTTACAAATTGATACATGGGCTAGCTAAATCAAGCTCCCATGACTTCAAATCTTTAAAAATTACAAGAAAAAAAGTTTGAATTTGCTTACCAAATAAGAACCGAATGTTTGAAACCCTTGGAAAGTTTTTATCTTTTGTTTTTCGATGAAGAATCGATAAGAAAGATGAAGGAGATGACAATTTCTCTTTCTTTTCACTTATTAGATTATGTATACCTTAATTAAGATGTAATTAACTTAATTAATCTAGTTTAATCTAACTTAATTAATTATTAAAGGTTTCATAATGATCATGTCATCATCCTCCATTGCCACTATATTAAAAATGGTTTAATTATCATTTTGGACCTTTGGGTAATTACCATTTAAGTCCTCAAGCCTTTGGTCAATTAAAAACCTATAGCAATTAGACTTTTACGATTTAGTCCTAGAGCTTTAATTAACTATCTATTTGAAAAAATTGATGGACCAAACATCAATATACTTTTATTTCAAAATATTTACGAACTCAGTTTACGAAAATGGAATTTTGGAACCACCTTTTTCAGTACCAATAAAAATCGAGTTATTACAAATGGTGTTAATGGTCGTTTTGGAACCAGTGGGTCAAATCGCAACGGTGAAATCGAAAGTTTGTGAGGTCACGATGAGATACCCTCGACATCGCTATGCCAACCCAAAAATTCTGAAAATATTGCATTTTAGTCCTTATTCGACCTTGGATTATCAAAACAGTGTCCATAAGCTCGTATAAACCCGGATACAATTGTAGTTCATGTATGAATTGTGGAATTGAATTGTAATTGATTATAGCTGTTCCAGCAACGAATGTGGTATCCCGTAGCTCGAACTCGATGATCTGGTTAGGTATGGGGTGTTATAATATCACTCGATTCGATTCGACTCAACCCAAATTGCATTTCACTCGACTAGATTCGAAAAAATTTCAAATCGAGTTAGGATGATAAAATGGGATTCGTCAACTCGATTAACTTAAAAATTTTCACTCGATTCGATCGAACACTCATCCCTAAACGTGATTTTAATTGTTTTAGGGTTGTATACACCATTTTTTTTTTACTTGATTGTATTTTTATTAGGCCTATTTCACTTGTTACTTTTATTTGTGAATATAGAAATGATGTATATTTTTCATTAATTATTTATTAAATTTGTAATTAGCTATTGAGATGACATAATATAAGCTGAAATTGCATATTTTATAACAATAGAATATGAGAATTACAATTTGTAAGTTATAAATTAAATTTTAATGTTATAAATATTTTTAAAATTATTTTCTAAAAAAATTATACTTAATTTAAGTTTGGATAAGATTGATTTACTTTATTTAAATTATTTTGGATTTAAATAATTTTGAGTCTGAGTCATTTCGAGTTTAGGCTAATTTCAAATTAAAATTAGTCTCAGAAAATGTCAATTTTTGTTCAAACTACATGAGTTTAAGTTGTTAGTATTTTATAATAAAATCGAATTGGATGGGAAGTTGAATTTTGTTGAATAAACGTTAAATGTCAGTTTTTTAGGAGAATGAAAGGTCAAGAGTCTTGTTTTTAGTGAGTTTTAATTTTGGTTTATTACTATTATTAGATTTTAATACTTTCAGTTTTTTTTAAGGGCAGACTATAGCCTATAAATAGTTTGTAAGCAATTGATATAATATAGAGAAGAAAGAAGTAAAAAAAAAGTTTTCTTTCCAAGTTGTTTTTCTCCACAAGCCCTCACTGCATAGCTAATAAATAGTTGTTCGTTTTTGGTTCTGTCTTGAGCGATTTAACAAATCGGTATCCGAGCCATGGAGAGTGTGACCATTAATGTGCCGCTGCCTCAACTAACGAAGGCAAACTACGAGAATTGGAGCATCCAAATGAAAGCTCTTCTCGGGTCTCAAGATGGTTGGGAGATGGTCCAAGAAGGTTTCGTAGAACCGACAACTATCGCGAGATATACGGCGACTCAAAACAAGACGTTGAAAGAGATGCAATCGAAAGATAAGGCGGCATTGTACATGTTGTTCCGAGCTGTTGACGAGTCGGGCTTTGAGAAGATTGCGAGTGCGACAACTTCAAAAGAAGTGTGGGACATTTTGGCGAAGGTGTACAAAGGAGCCGACCGAGTTAAACAAGTCCGCCTTCAAACTCTTCGCGGTGAGTTGGAAGGCATGAAGATGAAGGAATCGGAAGGTGTCTCCGACTACATCACGCGTGTTCAAACCGTGGTGAACCAACTCAACTGAAACGGAGAAGCGTTAACCGATGCACAAGTTGTGGAGAAGATTTTGAGGTCGTTAACTGATAGTTTCGAGAATGTCGTATGTGCCATAGAAGAGTCAAAGGATCTAGCAACGCTCACAGTCGACGAGCTCACCGGTTCTCTCAAGGCACATGAATAACGTAAGAATAAGAAGAAAGAGGAGACACTCGAGCAAGTGCTTCAAACCAAGGCATCAATCAAAGACAAAAAGGTTCTCTATTCTCAAAACTTTCGAGGTAGAGGGCGTGGCCGTGGAGGTCGAGGAAATGGTCGCGGTGGAAGAGGTCGCGGTCAAGAAGGGCATTATAAGGAGAATGAGCAATCAAACCTACAAAATTAGCGTGGAAGAGGACGCGGTCGTGGAAGAGGCAGTCAGTCGAATTATTCCAACATCGAGTGCTACAAGTGTGGCAGATATGGTCACTATGCGAAGGATTGCAACTCTGATAAGTGTTACAATTGTGGCAAGATGGGGCATTTCGCGAAAGAATGTCGTGTCTTGAAAACGGTGGAAGAGACAACCAACCTAACCACGGACGATGAGGAGGCGAAAGAAGGTTTTCTTTTGATGGCACACAACGAAGTCAACACTAACAAAAACATGGTGTGGTACCTTGACACGGGTGCAAGCAACCATATGTGCGGGTACAATCACCTATTCAAAGAGATGCGAAAGGTTGAAACGGGACATGTGTCGTTTGGAGATGCGTCGAAGGTTGAGGTAAAAGGCCAAGGTACTGTTTGTTATTTACAAAAGGATGGGTTAGTTGGGTCAATCCAAGATGTGTATTACGTACCAGACCTCAAGAGCAACATTTTAAGTATGGGGCAACTCATGGAAAAAGGTTATTCGGTACTTATGAAAGACCGGGTGTTACACTTGAAAGATAAGCAAGGGCATTTGGTTGCTTGAGTTGAAATGGGGAGAAATCGTATGTAAAAGTTGAATTTGAGAAGCGTTCGAGAAAAATGTTTGCGAGTCGACGTAGAAGACAAGGCGTGGCTGTGGCATCTCCGTTTTGGTCACCTACATTATGGAGGTCTAAACGAGTTGGAAAAGAAGAATATGGTGCACGAGCTACCGGACATGGACTACGAGGGAAAATTTTGTGAAGAATATGTGCTCGGCAAGCATGCAAGAACTTCGTTTCAAAAGAAGGCAGAATATCGGACTAAGCAACCTCTCGAATTAATTCATACCGTCATATGTGGACCAATCACCCCCGAATCTTTTAGCTGTAAAAGGTATTTCATTTCCTTTATCGATGATTTCTCACGAAAAACTTGGGTTTATTTTCTGAAAGAAAAATCTGAGGTGTTCGAGGTGTTCAAAAAGTTCAAAGTGATGGTGGAAAAGGCAACCGGTAGATACATCAAATCTGTACGATTCGATAGAGGTGGCTAGTATACTTCGACGGCTTTCATGGAGTATTGTGAGGAGCAAGGCATAAAACGATTCCTAACCGCACCGTACTCTCCCCAACAAAACGGTGTGGCCGAGAGGAAGAACCGGACTGTTCTCGACATGGTTCGGTCAATGCTCAAGAGCAAGAAGATGCCGAAGGAATTTTGGGCGGAAGCCGTGCAATGTGCCATCTATGTGCAAAATCGATGTCCACATGCGAAGTTGGATGATCAAACACCACAAGAGGCATGGAGTGGAAAAAAATCGTCAGTTTCTCATCTCAAAGTATTCGGTAGTGAGGCCTATGCACACGTCTTGGGATCAAAGAAGAACGGGTTAGAAGACAAAAGTAAAAGGTTTATTTTTATTAGGTATGATGAGAAAACAAAAGGATACAAGCTACTCGACCTGATAAGCAAGAAGGTTGTGGTGAGTCGTGATGTACGAGTTAATGAAGCAAGCGAGTGGGATTGGAATAACACAACGGAGGTTATCATTGAAGATGGAGGATCATCAACCGCTACACCAACAATCATACCGACAAATTCTGAAACTACCAATGATGAAGATAAACCACAACAACCCAAAATGCGAAGTTTGCAAGATTTGTATGATTCAACAAATGAGGTACACATTGTATGTCTTTTGGCAGATTCTGAGAATATAAGTTTTGAAGAGGCGGTGCAAGACAAGAAGTGGCAAACTGCCATGGACGAGGAGATTAAAGTAATTGACCGCAACAACACATGGGAGTTAACGGAGTTGCCGAAAGGAAGTCAGCCCATTGGTGTGAAGTGGGTGTCCAAGAGAAAGATGAATGCTCAAGGTGAGATAGAGCGGTACAATGCGCGACTTGTTGCAAAGGGATACAAGTAAAATGAGGGAATCGATTATGACGAGGTGTTTGCTCCTGTTGCAAGAATGGAGACAATCCGATTGCTCTTTTCACAAGCGGCTCAATTCAAATGGCCGATATTTCAAATGGATGTCAAGTCGGCATTCTTGAATGGTGTGCTCGAAGAAGAAGTCTACATCGAACAACCACCTGGGTACATGAAAAGTGGAGAAGAGAAGAAGGTACTGAAATTGAAGAAGGCACTTTACGGGTTGAAGCAAGCACCGTGGGCATGGAATACTCGTGTCGATACATACTTCAAGGAGAACGGGTTCGAACAATGTCCCTATGAACATGCCCTTTACGTGAAGAAGAATGGAGGTAATATGCTATTTGTTGCTCTTTATGTTGATGACCTCATTTTTATGGGGAACAATGGTGAGATGATACGAGATTTTAAGAGCACAATGACACAGGAATTCGAGATGACAGATTTGGGTTTGATGAAGTTTTTCCTAGGTTTGGAGGTAAGACAAGAAGAGACAGGTATTTTTGTGTCACAGGAGGCATATGCAAAGGAAATTTTGAAGAAGTACAAGATGGCATATTACAACCCGGTATTGATGGTTGTCGATTCCACCAATATAATCCTACACCTAATTTGCAAATTTAAGCAGTATAAGGAGTAGGGTCGATCCCACAGAGACTGGTTTTACTGAAAATTGTTTCTCTCTTGACCAGATTATGTCCGCGCTTTGTCTCCATGAAGTTTGGGGGGGAATAAAATATGTAACCTGAAATAAACAAAAAAAAAACGTAAAAAGTAAAATATGAAAATAAAAACAATGAAGTAATCTGAAGAAAAATTGATTAAACTTAGCTCAACCTTAAGCACGGGTTTTTCCGTCTTTGACCCGATCCTCGAAATTAGATGAACTCCTTTTTTCCAATAAGCCAGTTATAGCTACCAAGGACGCCTCGGGCACCAACTCTTCCTTGTGTAAATTAGTTATGGAGCGTCCCATAACTAACCCTTACCGGTCGAACAACCTATGAAACGTTCGTGATTTAGAACTCCGGCAGCTTTGCATTCGAGAAGAGCCTAGCTCGAACCAATGCCCTCAAACGTTGGGACATTTAAATCTGGTTACTACTTCTCTTGACGGAATCAAACAGTAATCCCCACTTGGCTTGCCAATGTGTTCACGGAATACCAATTAGACAATTGATCTTTTCGGAATTCCAACTGTACGTCTAGCCACACTAACTCAAACAACGTATTTTTTGACTTAGCATCCACTTGACTTTGTGAGTTGACGAGGTCATACTCTTAATTCAGAGAAATAATAAATATTGGAAAATTGGGGTTAAGTAGCTCGGGTTCGTAACTCACGGATCTTTTGACGGGGTTAACACCGGCTTAAAGCTGAAAGGGGTTTAGTGTGGCATGATTTTAATCATGCTTGAAGGTTGTGGAAAGTGTTTGGGCTTTTGTAAAGGATGATGGAATTTGGGAAAGGAAAGGGGTTTGGAAGGCAATTAAACCAATTTTGGAAAAACAAACAAATGGAATTGAAATAAGCAGAATGTTTGACGCAAACTTGAAAAGAAAAATAGAAATCCTACTCCAAATTGAAGTAGAAAAAGGCAAAGAAAGAGAGCAATTCAACTCCTAATAGAAATAGGAAAAGAAAAATTTGATTGATGATTTCCCAAATACAAATAAACCCTATTTATACACATGGGGTTTACTAAAAATAGGCTTAATTAATTTAATATAAAATCTTAAATAATTAAAAATAAAAATAAATAAAAATAAAATAAACTAAAAATAGGATTTTCTATTTTTGGCTTTTTACAAAGTCAAATTGCTTGATGTGTCCTTGGCTTCCTTCATCTTTTTGATTTGGCCCCATTTCCATAATTTTCTCTCAATTTGGCCCTTTTCAGCTTGCTTTTGATCAATTGCATCCCTGACAAGAATTAAATCATAAAAATACTAATTTAGCAGGGATTAATTTAGAAATAAACCGAATTAAATACAAAAAATCATGCAAAATAATCATGTTATCAAATCCCCCCTACTTATCTCATGCTTGCCCTCAAGCATGTTGTTCTTTCAAACATTAGAATTAATTCTACAATTTATTAAAAATTGAGCTTCTTTTCTGCATCCATACTCAATGTAAACAACATAGGCAAAAATAATTAAATAAATGCTCAGAACATATAGTTTAATCAACAAGACAAGTGTCATAAAATTTGAAATATGCAAACTAGATAATTTTATTAAATTGAGTTTGAATTCAATAAATTGCAAGGCATTATTAATTAACTAAACTTTTAGAAAAATAAATTAGACATGGTCAAACCTTTTTACGCGAACTAGGATGACAGCCCAAGCACCCTATCCCGGTTACTCAGTTCAAATAGTCTTTATTATTGGGCTCTGTTAGCGGAATGTTATTAAGTTATCGACTTGTCACTCGAACCTTTTTACGCGAGATGAGATGACAACCCAAGCACCTCACCTCGGTTACTCAATCCGGTCACGTTTTCGAAACTTTCACTCATAACTTGAGCCTTTATTTATTTATTAATTTTTTTTCATCATTTTTTTCTTTTTTTAAATTTATGCATGCATAAGCAAATATTTTTTTTTCAAACAATCAATTCATGAAAATCTAGCTACATATATCAACATTAAAATACAAGTGTCGATTAACCTATATACTTGAGCATTTAAAAAAAAAATTGCCCAATTGTCCAAGTTGACTAAGTATGAGATTAAAGACTCAATGTCAAATAAACTGTTGAATGAATTCAATGCAAGATTGAACATATGCAAAAGAGAATCATGCAGCAAAAATCAATCAACCATTCATGCATACTTATTATATTCACCCCCTACTTATTCTATGCTTGTCCTCAAGCATGTGTCATATTATAGAAAAGAAAAACAGCAGCTCAAATAAATAAAATGAAAAGTTCAGAGTACTCCCCATGTATGTCTTCAACGATTTTTTTGATGTTGGGGGTAACGGCTTTGCAGGATATCAAGGATTGTGGAGACTTGATTTTCCATCATTCCAAGTCTTGCCTCGATTCGGCCTAAACGTGCCTCCACAGATAGAGGTTGTTCATCTTGCTCTCTCGTATTGATGTGTGGACGTTGGCGAAAAACCCTATTTTCGCGAGTGGCTCGTGTAGCTGGAGGAACAAAATAACACGAAGTAGGGGTACCGGCAAGCAATCCCATAGAATCCAAGCAATATTTATCGAGACTATCCATACTATATGTACATGTCAAGGTTGAGAAATCAATTTTAGATTGAAAAAGTCGAGAGGCTAAATTTGAAATAAATGATCCAAGTATAAGTGGACGGTTGTAACGCAAAACGGCATGAAAATTTCGTGCGAACCAATATCCTAAATTAACTTTAAGACCCGAATGCATACACCACAAAAAGAACAGTTCGGTTTTAGTCAAAGCAGATGATGCGTCATTTCTACCTGAAAAGCTAAATGCCAAAAATCGGTGTATATATCTCAAGGCAGGTTCATGCACCAATAAATCTTTTGTGGTCTTCGATTATAAACATGATCAGAATTAGTTAAAACACGATAAACATGCTGAGCATCAAAGTTGCTCGGAATATCTAACAGAGCAGAATGATAGGAATCGGATTGAATGTCATCGAAATCGATGAAACCCATGGTAATGTTAAATTACAAATTGACATCCGAAAGTCCCTCCCAAGCAAAAGAAAGCATACAATATTTTGTGTTTCAACAGTTCGCAATGCATTTATCTCGAAGCTAAATGTGGCATAGAATTCATATACTAATTCATAATATGCATTACAAGTAATATTAGCAAATAAAGTCCAACCAATAGCATCAAAATAATGAAGCACAGCATCATGAATATTGATCGTGTGTCAGAGTTTTAAAAAATTTAAATAACGAGAATGATCGAACCTGGAAACTAACTATGACAACGATTGAGGCAAGTGCACCTATCGAATAGTAGTATAGCTTAAGCAAGACCGGATTGTCGAACCCAAAGGAACTAAAAGTACTAATACTAACTTTCTTTCTATTATTTAGCCTAAGAATTAAGCGAATGGTTGTTTAATCTAAATTAATTAACTACTAGACTAAAGACTCTAAGACAAAGAAGAATGAATTTGGGAGAATACTTGAGGAAAAACCAATTAATTAAGACGACACCCAAGGAAGAATCCACCTAGACTTCACTTGTTATCTAACTCTGAACTAGACGATTTATTCACTTGACTTGATCCGTAAGATTCCCTAATGTATATTAAACCCTCTCTCGAGGCGAATAACGTCTAACCCTAGGTTGGTTAATTGAAATCTCTTTCTAATTAAAACCCCTAGAATTGTATTAACTTGATCTATGGACTCCCATATTAGGTTTCACCCTAATCCGACAATGCCTCGTCACCCTATCTCTAGGCGCGCGATCAACTCCGCTTAACTATGCTAGATCTACTCTTAGGGAGGGACTTTTGCTCCTCCACCTAAGCACATCAAACTTGAATTAATATCCGCGAAATATCAACACAAGAATTAAGAACACATAATTAAGAACAAATCAAATATTTATCATATAGTTCAAATAAACGATAACAAGATTCATCTAAGTTTCATCCCCTCGTATCTCGAGGGTTTAGTTCATAATGATAAAAGAAAACATCTCAGAAGAAAAGATAAAACAAAACATAAGAAATCCCTAAAACCCCCTGAAGGAATTGAAGAGGAGATCCTCCGTCTTGAGTATAATTCCCGCTTCTTGAGATGGATCAACTGGCTATCCCTGAGCGAATCCCCGCAAATCTGCCCTCTCTGGCCGAGCAAGACGCCCCTAAATGATAGCTTTGGGCTCCCTCGACAGAGGGTTTCTGTCGAACTCCCCGAATAAGTTGCCCTCTAGGGTGTTTATATAAGCTTTGAGATGCCTTACTTGGCCTCAAAGTATCCTAATCTGAATTAAATTCCTATTTGGGTGTTTAAATAGACTTTTGAATGTGTTTCTTTGCCTCCAAGTATCCAAATTCGAGTAAAACTCATCTTGGCCGCGGCAGGGGCACTGTCATGGCACACGCCCGTATGAATTGTGGTCAGGCCGTGTGGACTCCGTTAGTGAGGCACGGCCGTGTGGTCTTTGGTCTAGGCCGTGTTCGATATTATTGAGGAGGCATAGTCGTGTGGTCTTGGGCCCAGGCCGTGTCAATTTCGTGATGTGGCCCAATTGGCCCGTTTTAAGCCCGTTTCTTATTCTTTTCATCCTCCGGTGCTTCCATGAGTATAAAACATGAAAAGAAAGGATTAACAACACCTTTTTACATAAATCAAGTGATAAATCATCCAAAATTATGCTAAATGTGGGATTAAAATATGTTACTTTTACGGTTTATCAAATACCCCCACACTTAAGCTTTTTCTTGTCCTCAAGCAAAATTCTCAACTCATAATTAAAACGAACTTCCTTCAATTCATAATAGTCATTGATAGTGTTTCATCATAATTCGTAGATAATTTATACATGGATAATTCAACTCAAAGAGTCCTAAAGATTCAAGCGGTCTAAGTCATACATTTGCAAAGACAAAACATAGGTGTTTCCCCTCATCTAAATAATTACCTTTGATTCAAAATCGACAAGGATTGACATCCTCACTAAAGATTCACTCAAACCACTCAAAGTGTTTAAGGTTCAAAATTAGGCACTCAAAAGTCGAACATGAAAAGTTAACCCCATAGGCTTGCATGAAAATCAAATCTCCACCACTATAATATGAGATGATACACAAATCAAAAGGTCTTTAACAGAGGTTATAACGGGCTTAGGTTAAAGGTGTGGATAAAGGCTGAATTAGAGGGTTAGAATCGAGATTGACTTGACAAATTACCTAACTAGAAAAATGAATTAATCCTTAATAATCACATAAACTTGTAATACTAATAATACGAGCTTTTTCTTCAAGATGTGGAATTTAAATATGTAAGCTCACTTAATTATAAGACTAATAATGAATATACTTAAATGCGTTTTTTTAAGAACAAATCATTAAATATTTACAATAATAAGAAAGTACTTTAACAATGAAATATAGAACATAGTTAGGTAACAGCTCAAAATCAAATCTCGACAAAAGGGTAGTCAAGAAGAATGGTGATAACAAATACAAAGGGTTTTGGGTTAATATTAGTGGGTGAGTCAATAAAAAGGGTTGTTAGGATCAAAAGGGGTTCACTAGGGGTTAATTATGAAGGTAGGCTTTTATGGAGTAAGTGGGTTAAATCCTAGGCGCCTTTATCATTTCAGTATATCAAATCAAAGATGTGGTCTCAACATGTATAATCGAGGCAAGTTCTAGAATAACAGTTCAATATTGACACACTCATAATCAAAAAGTGAGCATGAAAAAAGGATATATGCTCTTATAAGGCTCAAAATCTCACAAAAATTATGGGTATTTTGATGTCAACCTCGTAAATTTCAAACTTCAAAGTAATATTTAAGTTCAGGTAGACAACCTAAAAAAAATTTAATTCCGAAAAATAGACTTATTATGCTTGATTCTCTAGTATTCTTAGAATTTAATTATCAATGCACAATTATCAATGACTTAATCTAAAACATATCAATAAAGATCATAAATCATGGAAATTTCATTCTAATCATAATATGAGAAACTTACTTTAAGACAATATATAATTCAGGGATTTTCAAATAATACTATAGTTATCCCCCCCACACTTAAGATGTACATTGTCCTCAATGTACAAAGATAGATAATAGCAAAATAATAATAAAATCATAACATAGGGAGAGAAGTGAAACTTCCTGAATTTTGGATGGAGTCAATGAAAAGAAACTGGATAGGAATTGAGCGGAGGTGAATGTGGGGAAGCGTCTCGAACCGTTTGAATTTGAATCTTTAAAGTAACCGGTCTGATTTTATTGTATCCTAATCTAAATCTAAATGGCATGAAGAATAAGAAGATAATAAAGAAAATAAAAAAAATACAAATAAAAATAAAAGTAAATAATGGAAAATGAAAGAAGAAAGACAACTGGAAAAGAAAAAGGAAGAAGGGGGTTAAATAGAAATTATGGATCTGGTGGTTGCCCCCGCCGTTGTACCTTCCAGCGGTGGCCACACGGCCACGGCCACGGCCGTGTGCAAGGCCGTGTGGTATGGAAATCTGCGCTTTGGTTAGTTTATAGTTAGGTGCTAAAAAGGAAAAATAAAAGTAAAAGAAGGATTAAAAATGTAAAAACTGATGGGGTTAGTGCTGGGGTTACCTCCCGAGAAGCGCTCATTTATAGTCTTAAGCTAGACTTTACCTCTCATTCGTATGGTCATGGTGGTTTGAGGAGGTGAAAATCCTTTCTCATGCGATCAATTCGATTGTGGATATAAAGTTTAAGTCGAGTAGTGTTTACCTTAAAAGTGCTGAATTTAGGATTAGTTACCTCGACTGTTCCATCTGGGAAGATTTTGAGTACCTGATCTCCTATCTTAAGCTAGGTTGTCCCATTATTAAGTTCGTCGTGGAGTTGCCTTGTTTTTGCTTCGTGTGTTTTTAGTCTCTCCTTAAAGTGTGTCTTCCATTCGTCTAGTTCATCGATCCAAAGCCTTCGTTCCTCATGAATTTCTTCTTTATCGACACGAGGTCTAGGATTTGGCATCTGCGAAAGAGCTTCTAGAAATGGCAAGTTAATATGAAATTTCTTTGAAAGTTTAAGAGGCTTACCGAGTTGTTCCTCTATGTGGTCTTTCTTTGTCGCATCGGGGTATGGCACACGGGGTTGGTACTCTGTAATCACCGGGTTTGGTAAATCATGGCTTACCTCAACCTTTCCTTCACTTACCACAGGCTCTTGCCTTGGGCCAGATTCCACTAACCTTTCACTGTCATGAGCTGTTACTGCTTGAATTTGCTCTTTTGGGTTAGTTTTAGTGTTGCTTGGCAAGCTTTCTTGTAGTTGTTCTGAGATTATCTTTACAAGTTGTCCAACTGTGTTAGTAAGTTGTCCAACTGTCTTAGTAAGTTCCCCAACTTGGCTCTCGATCCCTTTGATTGATGCCTGTTGATTCTTAAGGGTGGTCTCAGTGTCTTGGAGATGGTTATCTGTAGCTGCCATGAATTTTGTCAGCATCTCCTCAAGGTTCGACTCCTCTTCCTATTGGTGAGGTGGTTGTTGAAAATTTGGAGGAAGTTCCGGTCTTTGGCTACTTTGATCATCCTACGAGAAATTGGGATGGTACCTCCAACCTGCATTATAAGTGTCATCATAAAAATTATTTTGAGGTCTAGCATAGTTACCCATATAGTTGACTTGTTCGCTTTCCATGCCATGTCCGTAGGGTGGGTACTCAGGATTTGCCACGCCTCCGCTTGTTTCACACTGCATAACTGGATGTGCCTGCGAGGAACCGTATAAACCATCAAATTTTTTATGTAACATCTCTAACTGGGTTGATAGCCTGGTTACTAGGTCGAGGTTGTAGATATCGGCTGCTTTTGTTGGCTTTGTCCTCATAACTTGCCACTGGTAGTTATTTAGTGCCATCTCCTCTATAAACTAAAATTTTCCTGACAAAAGCAAATAAAAGAAAATTTAGCAAAGTAAAAAAAAAATAATAATAATGGCTAAAGTAATAAAAAATAGAGTTTTCTTAATATTTTAGTTCCCCGGCAACGGCGCCAAAAACTTGATCGTGTGTCAGAGTTTTAAAAAAATTAAATAACGAGAATGATTGAACCTGAAAACTAACTATGACAACAATTGAGGCAAGTGCACCTATCGAATAGTAGTATAGCTTAGGCAAGACCGGATTGTCAAACCCAAAGGAACTAAAAGTACTAATACTAAATTTCTTTCTATTATTTAGCCTAAGAATTAAGCGAATGGTTGTTTAATCTAAATTAATTAACTACTAGACTAAAGACTCTAAGACAAAGAAGAATGAATTTGGGAGAATACTTGAGGAAAAACCAATTAATTAAGACGACACCCAAGGAAGAATCCACCTAGACTTCACTTGTTATCTAAATCTGAACCAGACGATTTATTCACTTGACTTGATCCGTAAGATTCCCTAATGTATATTAAACCCTCTCTCGAGGTGAATAACGTCTAACCCTAGGTTGATTAATTGAAATCTCTTTCTAATTAAAACCCCTAGAATTGTATTAACTCGATCTATGGACTCCCATATTAGGTTTCACCCTAATCCGACAATGCCTCGTCACCCTATCTCTAGGCGCGCGATCAACTCCGCTTAACTATGCTAGATCTACTCTTAGGCAGGGACTTTTGCTCCTCCACCTAAGCACATCAAACTTGAATTAATATCCGCAAAATATCAACACAAGAATTAAGAACACATAATTAAGAACAAATCAAATATTTATCATATAGTTTAGCAAACGATAACAAGATTCATCTAAGTTTCATCCCCCTCAGGTATCTGAGAGTTTAGTTCATAATGATAAAATAAAACATCTCAGAAGAAAAGATAAAACAAAACATAAGAAATCCCTAAAACCCCCTGAAAGAATTGAAGAGGAGATCCTCCGTCTTGAGTATAATTCCCTCTTCTTGAGATGGATCAACTGGCTATCCCTGAGCGAATCCCCACAAATCTGCCCTCTCTGGCTGAGCAAGACGCCCCTAAATGATAGCTTTGGGCTCCCTCGACAGAGGGTTTCTATCGAACTCCTCGAATAAGTTGCCCCCTAGGGTGTTTATATAAGCTTTGAGATGCCTTACTTGGCCTCCAAATATCCTAATCTGAATTAAATTCCTATTTGGGTGTTTAAATAGACTTTTGAATGTGTTTCTTTGCCTCCAAGTATCCAAATCCGAGTAAAACTCATCTTGGCCGCGGCAGGGGCATGGCCATGGCACACGCCCGTGTGAATCGTGGCCAGGCCGTGTGGACTCCGTTAGTGAGGCACGGCCGTGTGGTCTTTGGTCTAGGCCGTGTTTGAGATTATTGAGGAGGTACGACCGTGTGGTCTTGGGCCCAGGCCGTGTCGATTTCGTGATGTGGCCCAATTGGCCCGTTTTAAGCCCGTTTCTTGTTCTTTTCATCCTCTGGTGCTTTCCTGAGTATAAAACATGAAAAGAAAGGATTAAGAGCACATTTTTACATAAATCAAGGGATAAATCATCCAAAAGTATGCTAAATGTGGGATTAAAATATGTTACTTTTACGGTTTATCAAATATCTAAAAGTTCAAGAGTGGGAAAATCAATTTGCTTACAAATCGGGAGCGAGCATTGTCGGATGGCGTCGTATCGTGTTTGATTCTCCGATGTCGAAAAGTTTAGAAATCCACGTAGATGACTTTCGGTAGGAATTGCATTGGTACGACTACGTCTATTGCGTTGACTGTCTCGGGGTGGTCGAACGCGCTCGTTAGGCGAGTCGGGTGGGTTTTCTCCTTCAGCAGCGTCAGTACTACTGTTCGGGGGTGTCGATGGCTCATGTGTCGATTGTCGATGACTTCGGGTTTGGCGTTGAGAGACTCGTTCATCGACGGTGGGTGTAGCTTTGACATGGTCGTTAGAGGTTCCAACTTCTTCAGGACTACTCAAAGTGTCTGATTCGACCGAGGTCAACCTTTGTTGACGGGGGGTTCTCGATGGGCCGGCCATTTGTCATGGAGAATGCGGAGGAGCATCATCGTCGTCTAAATCGATGAATGGAGGTGTTGAAAAATGGTGCCGATTTCGGTTGAGCGAAACTGAAACATTATCGGCCGTTTGGTTTCGAGTTTAGACCATTGCGTCCGTGGAAATGTCACAAAGATTCGGCTCTATTGCGACAGAGACGGCGGCGGCAAACGACGGCAGGCGACGGTCAGTGGTGGTCGGCGACGGCGAAATGCAATGGTGCGGTTTTGGACAATTTTTTTGAAATGTTGATGGTGAGGGTTTCGATTGTGGTGTTGTTTAAGGTGGTGGAGACGGTGGTTTTGTGGTGGGGAAGAAAGAAAGAAAAATGGAGGAGGTGGTGGTTAGGGTGTGGTTCTCGACCGGTTAACTTGCGGCGGTGGAGATGAAAGAGAGGCGAGGGGGGGAAGCTTCGGCGGTGGAGGAGGTTAAAGGCCTCAACAGAGGGTGGAACGGCAGTGGGGGAGAGAAAATAGAGGGAGGGGTGGAGGAGGGGCTTTCGGCGATGGTGATGGTACCGAATGGAGTGGGTCACAGTCACTTGTCGAGGACGTTGCGACGAACAATGGGCAGGTGAAGATGGTGGCGACGGTGAAGTTGTACAATGGCGATGCGAGGTGATGGGTTTAGGGTTGTGTTTGTTGTAAAGAAGAAAAAGATGAAAAAGTTAGGGGATTTCTGGGTGTTTAATTTGTTTTTCTTTTTTCTTTTTTTTCCTTTGGATTTTTTTTGTTTGGGTCATGGTGTTGGGTTAATTGGGTGTATATTGGGTTTGGTTTAGATGGATGGGTATTGGGTATTAGGTATTGGGTTTTGGTGTGTGTTGGGTTTTGGTTTATTTTTTTATTGGGTGAGTTTAGATGGGTTGAATGGGTGATTGGGTAAAATGGGTTAAATTATTGGGTTATTATTGTTGGGTTGGTATTTGGGTATGTGTCGGTGGGTTAAATAGATGGGTGGGTGTTTTATAAAGGTTGGGGATTTTGCTAAATATTTGTCACCATATTAGCATGTCGTGCCCGCGCCATCATTATTATCCGACTTTCGAAAAAAATTCATGCTCTCCATTATTTTCCTGAAAACATCAAATTAACCAAATTAAAATAAAATAATAATAAAAATTATTTATTTACACCCTAGATTTTACTAAAACTTAAAATTAAATAAATGAAAAGAAATTTGGGGTGCCTCCCAAAAAGCGCATTTGTTTAACGTCGTTAGCTCGACGACCTGTTATTCAAATTTTGGGCTCATCGAGAACAATCTCCTCAACTGTGTGTGTTTGAAAATTCTCAAAAAAGGGTTTTAGTCGTTGACCATTCACCTTAAAGCACTTTCGTATTTCTTCGCTTTGAATTTCCACTGCACCATTCGAAAATAAATTAGTAATAATAAATGGTCCTATCCATTTGGATCGAAGCTTACCAGCGAAGATTTTTAAGGTGGAGTCGTATAGGAGAACTTTTTGTCCTATTGAAAACTGCTTCCTGGTGATTAACTTGTCATGAAACGCCTTCGTCTTTTCTTTATAAACTCGAGCATTTTCATATGCATCGTTTCTGATTTCCTCGAGTTCTTGGATGTCCAATTTTTGAGATTTTCTTGCAGACTCCATTTCCATATTACACTGCTTAACTGCCCAAAATGCCTTGTGCTCTAACTCGATCGGAAGATGGCACGGTTTACCGAAAACGAGTCGGTAAGGTGACATGCCTATTGGTCCCTTGTAAGCTGTCCTATAGGCCCAAAGTGCATCATTAAGTCTCAAACTCCAATCATTCCTGTTAGGTTTAACCGTCTTTTTTAGAATAGACTTTATCTCTCGATTTGACACTTCGGCTTGCCCGTTTGTTTGTGGATGGTAAGCAGTGGCAATTCGTTGAGTCACTCCATATTTCTCCATAAGTGCACTTACGAGCTTATTGTAAAAATGAGTTCCTCTGTCACTGATTAATGCTCGTGAAGTGCCATACCTAGAAAAAATAGAGCTTTTAAGAAAGTCAACTACGGTCTTAGCATTATCATTGCGAGTGGCCTTCGCCTTTATCCACTTAGAGACATAACCAACAGCTAAGAGTATATAAAAATTACCAAAAGAAGAAACGAAGGGACCCATAAAGTCAATGCCCCACACATCGAAAATTTCACAAATATGAATAGGAGTAAGGGGCATCTCATTTCGATGACTAAGGTTGCCAACTCTTTGGCATTTTTCACAAGTTTTGCAGAATAAAAAGGCATCACGAAATATGTTTGGCCAAAATAACCCACATTCGAGAATTTTGTGTGCGGTGCGTTTAGGTCCAAAGTGCCCTCCACATGCATAAGAATGAAAAAAAGTTAAGATAAACTGTACCTCTATTTCTGCTACACACCGTCGTATTACCTGATCTGAGCAATGCTTCCAAAGGTAAGGATCGTCCCAAATGTAATGTCGTGCATCCTTTTTTATCTTATCTTTTTTAGACCTTGGTAATTCTGAATGAACAGTACCTGTAACGAGGTAATTTACTATGTCTGCGTACCAAGGATGAACCGCATTTGCTGAGAACATGTTTTCATCTGGAAAGTTGTCCTTCAATGGTGTGTCGTCTACTGGAATCGGTAATCGACTCAGATGGTCAGCTACTAGGTTTTCGCATCCCTTTTCATCCTGAATTTCAAAATCGAACTCTTGTAGGACTAGAATCCACCTGATCAGTTGGGGTTTTGCCTCCTTCTTCCCTATTAAATATTTCAAAGCTGCATGATCAGAAAAGATAATTATCTTAGTTCCTAATAGGTAAGATCTAAATTTATCTAAAGCAAACACAACAGCTAATAATTCTTTCTTGGTGGTTGTGTAATTGCTTTGGGCATCGTCCAAAGTCTTCGAAGCATAGTAGATAACATGAGGCTCTTTCCCTAATCTTTGGCCAAGAACAGCTCCCACACTTTGGTCACTTGCATCACACATGATTTCGAACGAGAAGTCCCAATTTGGTGGCTGCACTATGGGAGCGGAGACCAATTTCTACTTCAGCACGTCAAATGCGTCTTTACAAGTCTAGTCAAATTCAAATTCTTTATCCTTTCGTAACAGACTGCAAAGTGGTCGCGCGATTTTTGAGAAATCTTTCATGAATCGTCTGTAAAATCCTACATGGCCAAGAAACGAACGAACTTCCCTCACAGATGTGGGGTAATGTAACGAGTTAATAATATTTGTTTTTGCCTTATCGACCATAATTCCTTCTGAGGAAACTATATGACCTGAAATTAATCCTTTGTCAACCATGAAATGACATTTTTCATAATTTAAAACAAGATTAAATTCTAGGCATCTTTGTAATATCTTAGCAAGGTTATCGAGACATTCATTAAAAGAGTTACCGTATACCGTGAAGTCATCCATAAAGACTTCGATGATTTTCTCGACATAATCGGAGAATATGCTCACCATGCATCTTTGGAAAGTGGCCGGAGCATTGCAGAGTCCAAACGGCATTCGTCTATATGTAAACGTTCCGAAGGGGCACGTGAAAGTTGTTTTGTCTTGATCCTCCGGAGCCACTGGAATTTGGAAAAATCCTAAGTACCCATCGAGACAACAATAATGGGTCTTACTGGCTAATCGCTCAAGCATTTGATCGATGAAGGGAAGTGGAAAATGGACTTTTCGGATAGCTGCATTCAACTTCCTATAATCGATGCAAACCCTCCATCCATTCTGGACTCGTGTAGGGACCAGCTCTCCTGACGAATTTTTCACCACTGTCATGCCAGTTTTCTTGGGCACGACATGAACCGGGCTAACCCAATCACTGTCGGAAATCTGGTATATCATTCCGACATTTAGTAGTTTCTGGATCTCCTTCTTTACTACCTCCATCATGGGTGGGTTAAGACGCATTTGAGCATCTCTCTTTGGTTTCGTGTTATCTTCGATGGAGATTTTGTGCATACAAGTTGATGGACTTAGCCCTTTTATGTCGGCTATCGTCCAACCAATAGCTTCCTTATAATCTCTCAGCACTCGGACTAGACTTTCCTCCTTGTCTTTGGTTAGTTTCTTTGACACTATCACCGGTAATGTGTCTTTCTCTCCTAAAAAGACGTACTTAAGGTGGTCCGGTAATTTTTTAAGCTCCAAGGTTGGTGGCTGCAAAACCAAAGGCAACATTTTAGTTTGGGAAGGTAATAGTTCAAATTGGTTACCTTGGTTTGTCAACGATGGTCGCGTTTCCAAGTGTTTGACAATTTCTCGCAATGGATCTTCTATGATTGCTAATTCCTCGAGATGATGCAAAACATCCATGTCAATGCTTCTGTACAGGACAGTTTTCAATTCATCAAAGTCACGATATCCAAAATAAGATTGAGTTAAACAATCTATAATATCGATACTAGAAATATTTAATAGTGAGTTAGGATGACCCATAGCTTCGTAGACATTGAATTTCACGATTTCGCCATCAAACTCCATTGTCAGCGTCCCGCTCCGAACATCAATCTTCGCGCTTGCGGTACTTAGGAACAACCTTCCAAGTAAAATGTCAGACGAATTAGTTGAGTTATCATCTTCCATAATGATAATTTAGAAATTTGCAGGGAAAAGTAATTCGTTAACTTTAACAAGGACGTCTTCAAGCAGCCCTTCGGGATAGACGACTGACCTGTCCGCCAACTGGATTATTACTCCTGTCTCTTTTGAAGGACTCGCGTTAATCAACTTATAAATAGAATAAGGCATAACATTAATGGAAGCCCCTAAATCACACATGGATTTCTTAATACCTACATTACCTATCTCACAAGAAATAGCAAACATACCTTGGTCCTTGTATTTGGGCGGAACTTTCTTTTGCAGTACTGCGGAGACATTTTCTCCTACATTTACTCTTTCGTTACCTATTAACCTTCTCTTGCTAGAACACAATTCCTTGAGGAATTTCGCATAACGAGGGATTTGTTTGATAGCGTCAAGTAAAGGGATATTTACCTCCACCTTCCTGAATGTCTCGAGGATTTCTTTTTCCTCATTCTCTTTCTTATCCTTTGCAAGCCTCCCTGGAAAACAAGGTGGCATCCTAACTGGTTTCCAAATTTCTGATTCCGATCTGGCTGTTGGATCAGATATCTGCTTTTCTCGTTCTTGTCTTGCCCATGACTTTTGGCTGGAACGGTTTTCAGAACCTTTCCGCTACGAAGAGTTATTGCACTTGCATTCTGTCGAGGATTCGACTCTGTTTGGGAAGGTAATTTACCTTGAGATTCCAAACGATTAACTGCCATCGAGAGTTTACTAACTTGATTAGTTAACTCTTGTATTGATGCGTCTGTCCTCTGTTGATATTTTGCAGCATCGACAGCAAGTCTTTCTACAATAGCTTCTAGAGATGTGCTCAGCTTGGGTTGCTGTTGTGGTGGTTGAAGAGGTCTCAGTTGGTACGGTGGATTATATTGGGGATTAGCTCCGTAATTCAGGTTAGGATGATCCTTCTACTCGGGATTGTAGGTGTTGGAGAAAGGATCATAGCGTCTTTGCGGAGGTCCAGGAAAACCTCCGACAGCATCAACATGTGCCGTTGAATTGTCGTTAAGGATTGGGCACAAATCCATCGGATGTTCGGGACGTACAAATTCCACACACAGTTGGGTCGGATTCTTCTTTCTCGTAAGCAAAGACCAACAACATTCGTAAGCTTATCCAATTTATCTTCTAAAGATGAAATGTTTACCCCATTAACCCGGCTTGTGGGTTCCAAATTCGGCTGATACTGTTGAGAATTTGCCGCCATGGTGGATATCAGTTCCATTGCCCTTTGAGGAGTCATATTGACAAGCGCCCCTCCACTTGCAGCGTCGATCATCTTCATTTCCATAGGGGGCAAACCCTCGTAGAAATATTGAAGAAGTGATTGTTTGGTCAACCTGTGTTGAGGACAACTTGCACACAGTTTTTTGTACTGCTCCCAATAGTCGTAGAGCGATTCACTCTCCATTTGGCGAATTCCCACTATGCCCCTTCGAAGTTCAGCTGCTCGCGATGCTGGAAATAATTTGTCAAGAAATACACGAGATAAGTCATCCCACGTTGTGATAGAACCGAAGGGTAAGTAAAATAGCCATTCTTTTGCTGTATCAACTAAAGAAAAGGGAAAGGCCCAAAGTTTGATTTCATCTTCGGTTACTCCCTGAGGCTTCATGCTTGAGCAGACCATGTGAAATTCTCTCAAGTGGGTGTGTGGATTTTCATTCTTCAAGCCTCGAAAAGTAGGCAAAAGGTGAATCAAGCCTGATTTCAACTCGAAAGGGGTTCCTGCGGTTGGATAGTTGATGCATAATGGTGTTTGCTCGTTGGGAGTAGCGGCTAGTTGACGAATGGTTCGGTTCGCCATCCTTTCTAGTTCACTGAGGTTGCCTTTCGCTTCTTTGGTTTCAAAAAGTGGTTCGGTCTCGAGTTCAACCACTACGACTTGTTTCCCACGTCGAATTGCCTCTGCACGAATTACTTCGCTCAACTTTTCAACGTCGGATTCTAGGATCCCTTGTCCTAGCTCAACTCCTGCTTTACTTGCGTGTTTAAGAGCTTCCGTCTCTTTTCATCGCGCTCGTGCCGATTTCTCGATCTCTGGGTCGTATTCGAGATCTCCTGGTGAAGATCTGGTCATGAAGACGATTTAAACAATTGTAAGTGTTGCCAGTCCTCGGCAACGGCGCCAAAACTGATGGTTGTCGATTCCAACAATATAATCCTACACCTAATTTGCAAATTTAAGTAGTATAGGGAGTAGGGTCGATCCCACAGAGACTGGTTTTACTGAAAATTGTTTCTCTCTTGACCAGATTTATGTCTGGGCAGTTGTCGTGCCCGCGAAGTTTGGGGGGAATAAAATATGTAACCTGAAATAAACAGAAAAAAAACGTAAAAAGTAAAAGATGAAAATAAAAACAGTGAAGTAATCTGAAGAAAAATCGATTAAACTTAGCTTAACCTTAAGCGCGGGTTTTTCCGTCTTTGACCCGATCCTCGAAATTAGATGAACTCCTCTTTTCCAATAAGCCAGATATAGCTACCAAGGACGCCTCGGACACCAACTCTTCCTTGTGTAAATTAGTTATGGAACGTCCCATAACTAACCCTTACCGGTCGAACAACCTACGAAATGTTCGTGATTTAGAACTCCGGCAGCTTTGCGTTCTAGAAGAGCCTAGCTCGAACCAATGCCCTCAAACGTTGGGACATTTAAATCCGGTTACTACTTCCCTTGACGGAACCAAACAGCAATCCCCACTTGGCACGCCAATGTGTTCACGGAAGACCAATTAGACAATCGATCCTTTCGGAATTCCAACTGTACGTCTAGCCACACTAACTCAAACGACGTCTTTTTTGACTTAGCATCGACTTGACTTTGTAAGTTGACGAGGTCATACTCTTAATTCGGAGAAATAATAAATATTGGAAAATTGGGGTTAAGTAGCTCGGGTTCGTAACTCACGGATCTTTTGACGGGGTTAACACCGGCTTAAAGCTGAAAGGGGTTTAGTGTGGCATGATTTTAATCATGCTTGAAGGTTGTGAAAAGTGTTTGGGCTTTTGTAAAGGATGATGGAATTTGGGAAAGGAAAGGGGTTTGGAAGGCAATTAAACCAATTTTGGAAAAACAAACAAATGGAATTGAAATAAGCAGAATGTTTGACGCAAACTTGAAAAGAAAAATAGAAATCCCACTCCAAATTGAAGTAGAAAAAGGCAAAGAAAGCGAGCAATTCAACTCCTAATAGAAATAGGAAAAGAAAATTTTGATTAATGATTTTCCAAATACAAATAACCCCTATTTATACACATGGAGTTTACTAAAAATAGGCTTAATTAATTTAATATAAAATCTTAAATAATTAAAAATAAAAATAAATAAAAATAAAATAAACTAAAAATAGGATTTTCTATTTTTGGCTTTTTACAAAGTCAAATTGCTTGATGTGTCCTTGGCTTCCTCCATCTTTTTGATTTGGCCCCATTTCCATAATTTTCTCTCAATTTGGCCCTTTTTAGCTTGCTTTTGATCAATTGCATCCCTGACAAGAATTAAATCATAAAAATACTAATTTAGCAGGGATTAATTCAGAAATAAACCGAATTAAACACAAGAAATCATGCCAAATAATCATGTTATCAGGTATCAACACCAATGGAACCAGGTGTAAAACTCTCAAAATTCGATAGAGGAGAACGAGTCGACGCGAGCAAATACCATAGTTTGGTGGGAAGCCTTTGCTATCTCACTTGCACAAGGCCTGACCTTTCGTTAAGTGTTGGCATTGTAAGTCGGTTCATGGAGGAGCCGATTTATTCACATTGGAAGGCGTTGAAGCGAATCCTACGGTACATCCAAGGAACGGTGTCACTCGGGTTATTCTATTCAAATGTGGAAGATTACAAGTTGATTGGGTACTCCGACAGTGATTGGTGCGGAGACTTAGACGATCGGAAAAGTACATCGGGATATGTGTTCTTTATGGGTGACACGGCGTTTACTTGGCTTTCAAAGAAGCAACCAATCGTGACGCTCTCGACATGTGAAGCTGAATATGTGGCAGCGTCTTGGTGTGTGTGTCATGCTATATGGCTCAGAAATTTATTGGGCGAGTTGGAGCAACCACAACTTTCGGTCACGGCCCGAGATACGAGTTGACAATAAATCGCAATTGAGTTTGCAAAGAACCCGATGAATCATGAGAGAAGCAAACACATTGACATTCGCTTTCACTTCATATGAGATCATGTAAAGGAAGGAAGTGTGAAATTAGTGCACATGGCAAGCCGGGACCAAGTCGCGGATATCTTCACGAAACCACTACCGATGACACTTCTCGACAACTGCAAGAAATTAATCGGCATGAAGGATGGCAGAAGCATTTAAGTTTACGGGGGAGTTTTGTTGAATAAACGTTAAATGTCAGTTTTTTAGGAGAATGAAAGGTCAAGAGTCTTGTTTTTAGTGAGTTTTAATTTTGGTTTATGACTATTATTAGATTTTAATACTTTCAGTTTTTTTTAAGGGCAGGCTCTGGCCTATAAATAGTTTGTAAGCAATTGATATAATATAGAGAAGAAAGAAGTAAAAAAAAAGTTTTTTTTCCAAGTTATTTTTCTCCACAAGCCCTCACTGCATAGCTAATAAATAATTGTTCATTTTTGGTTTTGTCTTGAGCGATTTAACAAATTTAAGATTGTATCAAAATTCAGAGTGAGTAATTTATAGTCATTTCTTATATCGATGTTTAGGAAATAATATTTTGTTAATACAAATATGATGATCTGAATAGTAGTAAGGCATCAGTGTTGTGGTCGAACAAAATACAATATAGATAGGATTTATGTTGAAATGTAATATTTTCTTAATACAGATATGATGATCCGAATAATAAGCAATCAGTGTCTGTTATAACAAAATACAATATAAATAGGATTTTTGTTGATGATTATCAGCAAATCTGATGCTAGAATAATTTAATGAGATTTACATACTCCATTGGCCCCCAAATGAAAGTTGCAACTTGGAAGACCTGGTAAGCAGTGACAAGGCCAGTGACCCAAATAATCAAACTGCCATTGTTGCGCTGATACATGAACCATTAACTGAAGATCCCTCAAAAAATCGTAAGTAATTTTCCTGTCATAAAAAGACTCAGGAACAGGCCTGGTCATGTCTAGCTACAAGCTGATAGAACTGTTAAGTGGTAAAGTCAGTACTATTGATGGGAATTTACTCATGATTTATAGATATAGATATATCCATCATCTAAACAAATGGCAGTAGGCAAAGTATGCAATGCCCCCCCCCCCCCCCCCTTGATCAATCGAGTCGGCCAGCTATTCTTATGATCGAAGAATATGTACCAAGACAAGCGATTACCAGTCCTAGAACAGCAATGCAAATGCAGGCTGTTATCTGAATAGACAACACAAAGCAAAAATGTTCATGTTAAGGCCATTTTGATTGCAATAAAAGCAAGATAGGCTAGGATTCTTACTTGTAACTTGTTTAATCTATCGCCCAGTATGCTGAGATAACAGGCACATGGAAAGATGATAGTCTGTGATAAAAACATGATTAGACATAGAAATTGGGTTTTAAGGAGTAAATATCAGACATATTCAAAGGGGGAACTTACAATCAGCATTGCAAGCAAAGATCCTGCCAATGCCATCACAAAAGCTGCAGTAGTAGAAATAGAGAATGGAGGAGCAAGTCAATATGTATATTGGTTGGAGAGAAAAAAAAAACAGTTAATTGTTTTATTTTACCAAAAAAGGGAACCGTCATTGCAACCACTAAAGTTGAAATCACTAAAGCTGTTCTTATGAGTATAGAAACACCATAAGATCTAAACCATGTGGAGGATACAAGTTCTTCTAGACTCAAAGCAATGGGCGTAAGTGTCAAGGCATATTTTGATACCGTTATGATAACCTGAAACCAATGTATATATATAATCTGGATGAGCCTATTGCTTAAATCATAAGAAACTGCACCGGTCTCATTAACGTACCACAGTGCAGACTGCGATTTTCGAGGCCAAGAATTTCATGGGCATGTTTAGAGTAAATTGAGATTCAACTGAGTCACCAAATATGAGAAAGCCAGAGATAGCTACCCCTGTGCAAACGGTCCAACAAAACATAAAGCTGGAAACACAAGTTAACAAGGCTCTGTTTAGTTTATTATATAGAGTTTGTAAGAATTTGAAGATTTAAGAAGAAGGTGAAATTTCTATGTTACCTGCCTATAAGAACAAAAGGAAAAAGTGAGGGCTCTCGCATGGAAGAATATATATTTGGAAAAACGGAATGGCCGGCATAGCAGAAGCTGTATATACCAACTGAGATGGGAAGGTTTGCAAGGTTAAGAGCAGTTCCACCTCGATGAAACCCGACCTGATCGACTCCAACCCATAACAAGCAAAGCACCATTAAGATTGATGCCCCAACTCCACCAACTGAACATTTAAAAGGTTAACATCATGAGTCATTGCTTAAAACATAAAAGTTAGGGAAGGAGGCAACCTGAAATGTATGAGAGCAAGCTAAGGTCTCGAAGCCAAACAGTTGGGAGAATAATGAGAGTTCCTATGATAGCAAATACTTGAGGAGCATCCAGATATATTTCCGCAAAATGTATGTTGGTGGTCGGGAAAATCATCGACAGGTTATCACTCATCATTATTACGTACTCCACACACGCCGCCTACAGATCAATGGTGCTGCTCAAATTTTAGTGCAGAACATGGGATGGAAATCAGATTAAACACAAAACTGCAACAGAAAAACGACAAAGAAAGTGTTGCACTTACATATAATTCTGCATACAAAATCACCTTCATTTCAGGAATTAAGACCAAGTGTTAGTAAGTATCACAATTTCTAATTACTAATGTGTATTCAACTAGATTGCATTGCAATCATAGAAACAAAATTGTATACAAAGAATGAAGGAAATTGTAGTTATAAAGGATGGTCAACTTACAGATATCATTAAGCGACCGGCTACACCGAAAGCGGCCTGTCCGATATCAGGATAAGTTTGTAGACCAGGAGAGCTTTCTAAACATCTTTTTAATAAAACCCCAGTATAACAAGCAATGATACCAAATATTATGAGTAATGTGAGGCTAAACCACCCTCCTTCTTTCACTGCATAAGGAGTTGTAAGGAGTCCTATGCCGGACAGAACATTGATTCCTACACCAACATAAACAAAGATCTAAAACTAGTGTAGCTGAAAATTGGAAAATAATAATAAAAAAACTAAAGGTAATAAATGAAAAACAGTTACCATTAATAAGTGCTTGGGTAAATGAACACTGCTTCTCTGATGGTATTGATCCATTGACAGAAACACTTTGCTCTGAAGTTAGGAGAATAGGGGTATGCACTTCTTCATCTAAAATGGTATCGAAAATGAGTGGAGTACCCAGGGAAGACTCATCATTGTTACAGCTGGAACTGCCCATTGATCCTGTTGCACCACTTCTCTTTAAGAAACTAAGCGACTGCGGCGTAGTACCTTTAAGCATATCCATTGATTTCCTGCAAGTACCAACATTCTTAACCCCCAGAAATCATAAGATAATTTATCTTACATAACTATTTCACATGGGACAGGCACTAATTAATAACAACAATCTCCACCCATTTTTCAAATATAAAACTTGATGAAAACATAGCATTCAATCTAAAGTAGCTGACAAAATTTAAAGGCAATGAAAAAATAAAAGAAAATTTATTACCTGTAACTTTGAGGCCATTTGGAATTGTTGGCTTCAATGCAATTATTGGACGAATTTCGGGAAGGGAAAGTGAAATCAGATTCTGTGTCATCCTCAACGTGACAACATACCCTTTCAGCTCGATTTTCTTCGTCGTCTGTTTGGAATGCATCTTCTCGATCTAAACCAAGATCCTCATCTATCTTCATATTTCTTCCTCGGCCGTCTTGATCTCTTTGGTTTTTTTGATCCCCAAACACCACAAAATTAGCACATATGCATATATATTGAAGGCACAACAACCAAACACATACACACAAAAAGAAAGAGCTGAGAGATTAAAAAAACAGCTATATATTTATATAAATGTTGGGGATTTAATCTCTCTAAACAGGATGGCTGGCAATGGCAAAGAAAGCAATATATGAAATGACAAAAAGAAAACAAAAATAGAGTCAAAGAGCAAAACAAGGAGAAATGGGTTTCGTTTCATGCAGTTTTTATTACTTTATGAAAGGGAAGGAAAGGGGGGAGAATGGGAGATGATGAGAGGCAGCATGCATGCATGCAATTGCAGGTTTGTTGAATATGCATGGATTTGGTTTCATATGTATGTCGGGGTGAAAACGTGGCAGTTTCTAAGCTGCTTCCAAAGTTAATGACCGACAATTAATAGCAACCATGTGATGTGAGGAGATACGAGGAGATCCGAACTTGTGGGTGTTGCATTTGATATTTGGCATTTATTTGCCTCACCACATTTCTCAACTTCGTTTTCCTTTTCTCCGATTTTGGGCTGTTTTGCTTGCAACTTGGAACTGGGGTAGCTACCATTTATATGCTACACATTATTTTAGCTACAATTTAACTTAATCAGATATATTAATTTTTTTATAATTAATTTTATTTTTTTACAATTACCATATATGGGTTATAAGAAGCCATGATAATGGAATTCTCCTTATCTTAAAATTGGTCCAAATTATGTAAGGTTAAATTCTGTGATTAGGCCTTTTACTTTGCAAAAATGGTGGATTTAGTGTCTATATTTTATTTTAATTAATTTTAGTTAATGTAATTTTTAAATTTTAAAATTTTAGTTCTGATCCAAACAATAATAGTTAAATCCTTTTGACTAAATGCAATTACTAGTCATGTACTATGCATACAATTTTAGATTTAGTTTATATTCTTCAAGTGGATCATTCTATGTCCTTATATTTCTCTAATTTTGAAATTTCAATCTTGATGCAAATGACATTCATTAATCCATTAATTAATTTTTTAGTGAGTAATATGTAGAAATAACAAATTTTTTTTTCTTGGCATGTAGAAATAACAAGTTGACATGACATTACACATGTAATAATATATCTGCCATATCAAAATTTGGAAATAGTAGAACTTAACTTAATGAATTTATTTTTTTTTTGAATAAACTCAGATTGGGCTATAATTAATAAGGAAAAAATACAATAATTTTGTCCAATAAGTCTGGCCCAATATACCTGGCCCGAAAGCACCTCAGCTAAAAAAAATCCAGAAACTTAATAACTAATAAACAAATGAATAAAAACTGAAAATTAAATTAAAAAAAACCAACCGACCTTCTAGCCCAATCAAATCATTTCGCCTTTTCAGAGCATTCATTTCTGTCGTTTCAGCAATAAAGGCGTCTTCCATTTTCGAGAAAGGCTGTAGTGCTTCTTCAATACGCTTCCCTGTGGCCGTTTGAAATCCCTTTCTCTATCTCTTTGCTCTTCTGTTGTTCAATATGGTTCTCTCTCGCTATCCCTCCTGGCCTGGCCTTCTGCGAAGTCTGGGACCCTATGAAGCAGGTAAAACCCCTCTTCTCTTCTCAGTGATTCCACTGCTAATACATGCGCTAAACTATTTGCTGATCTTGGGGTAAATACATATGTCAAACTCCTTTTTCTGGATTTCATGCTCCGAATATCATATATGTAGGTGCTGATCTGCGATTTATCCTGATATGTGTTTTGGCATTTTTTTATAACTGTTAATGAGTCCCCTTCGATAATAATACCCTCTTCTTTCATGTTGAGTGCGATTTGGGTCGCTCGCCTACACGCAAGTGCTTCAGCCGCAAACGCTGTATGAACCCTTTTATGGATGTCTGCACTTGAAAGGAGAATATTTCCCCCGCTATCGCGAACTACCACTCCAGCCGCTGAAACCTTTCTTCTCACATCAAAAGCCCCATCAAAGTTAATCTTGAGTCTGCTACCAGGTGGGTTTCTCCATTTTCTGTTCACACTTGGATTTTTGGAAATATTTGTTCTGATTCCTTCCAGATCTTGAATATAACTATAGATAAATCTGACGATCTCTTTGCTTGATCTGTTTGATTTGTCATCGATACGGGAGTTTTTATCGCCCCAAATACTCCAAAGAGCTATGCAGAAAGTTCTACTTTTCTCTAGTGACAGAGAAGCCACTACCATGGTAAGCCAGTCGCTAAACTCGGTATTTGTAAAACCTGTTAAGTCCACCTTTGGTAACATCCACCATATCTCTGCTGAAATAGGGCATTCACGAAATAGATAGTTCAACGTTTCATCGTCACTACCACACCGAGGGCACAATCTGTTGTTCACCAGTCGTCGATTCTACATGTTCACCTTACTAGCAATGAAATTCCATGAGATTTTCCAGATGAAAATTTTCATTTTTGAGGGTATTTCAGTTTGCCATAATTTCCTGTAGAAGTCCCTATAGATGTTATGTAAAGCATAAGCTGTAGGATCCAAGCTCTGTAATAGTTTATAGAAACTTCTTACTGAGAAAACACCCGTTGGTTTGCCACTCCAAGCCAGAAAGTCCTCATGGGGCTCCATCGACAAAGGTATACGAAGGATCAATTCTGCGACATCTGCTGGAAAGGTATTGACAATCAACTCCTTATTCCATTCTCTTGCATTACTGCTAATGAGTTCTGCTACTTTATCGCATTGCAAATTACCAAAACTGGACAATAATCTGCCATTAACATAATCTGGAATCCAAATATCTTGACTAATTGAAATATTTGTACCCGTGCCCACCTTTCACATCAGTCCTTTCTCTAATGTACCTTTGGTTGCCCAAATACTACGCCATATATACGAACACGAACTCCCCAGCCTTGAATGTAAAAAATTATTATCTGGAAAATATTTTGCTTTGAAAACTCGTGCTACCAGTGAATTCGGGAAATTTAATAATCTCCACCCTTGTTTTGCTAAGAGGGAAATATTAAATTGCACCATCCTTCGAAAGCCTAAACCCCTTTCATCTTTGGATCTGCATAGAAACCTCCATTGACACCATTGTATACCCCTTTTACCCGGTCCCTTCTGCCACCAAAATCTTGCAAGAATACTTTCAATCTTTTCATATAAGACTCTAGGAAAAAGAAAGCAAGACATAACATACGTAGGAATTGCCTAAAGTACGGATTTGATGAAAACTTCTTTCCCCCCTTGAGACAATAGTCTGGAACTCCAGCTTTCTATACGCGAAGCGATTCTGTCAACCGGATTTTGAAAAGCTTCTTTTTTTCGTCTACCTACCATATTAGGCAGGCCCAAATACTTCTTTGGGCTTGACGAGCTTCTAACTCCCAGTAGTCGCCCAACTGTTGCTTTTGATTCCGCAGTTGTATTCGTGCTATAAAAAATTGTGGATTTTCCAAAATTGACACACTGCCTTGAACAGCTTTCATAAGTCTTCAATAAATCTTTCAGAACCCTTGCCCCTTTTTCTGTTGCTTCACCGAACATCATACAATCATAGGCGAATAACGGATGAGAAATTTCTGCCCTTTCCTCGCTTGCCTTCGCCTCTAATCAACCCATTCTTCTTTCTCTTCATCAGCGTTAAGGTGATAACCCCTCACTACATATAAGAAATAGAAAAGGACTCAGAGGGTCACCTTGCCTTAACCCCCTAGATGGATTAAAAGTTCTTCCTCTACTGCCATTAATGAGTACTGTATAAGAAACACTAGTAATGCACTTCATTATCAATTCAATCCAATTCCTTGCAAACCCCATTTTATTCATCACTTCTTTGATAAAGTCCCACTCCACCCTATCATACGCCTTACTCATGTCCAGCTTTACCGCCATATACCCCTTTTTCCCTATTTGCTTTTGTCTGAAAGTGTGCAAAATTTCATAAGCAAGAAGAATATTATCTGATATCAACTCGCTCGCACAAAAAAGCACTTTGAACCTGGTCAATACAAGTATCCATTACGTTCTGCATTCTGTTAGCTATCGTTTTTGCTATGAGCTTGTACAAAACAGAACAAAGACTGATCGGTCTGAAATTAACCAGTGAAGTGGGATTTTGAACTTTAGGGATAAGCACAATGTTAGTCATATTGGCCAAATCAACTTCTTTTCCTTCGTTCAGCACTCCTAAACAAAACCCCAGCACCTTATTTCCCACAATATGCCAATACTTTTGGAAAAAAATAGCTGAAAATCCATCTGGACCTGGCGCCTTTGTGGGCCCCATCCCCTTCAATACTATTTTAACTTCTTCTTCACTAAATGGGGCTTGTAGATCTTCATTCGCCTCAATTGAAATGCTCCCTTCAATCCCTTCCAAGACTTCCCTTGGGTTAGCAACCCCATTCGTAGTAAACAAGTTTTCAAAGTAGAGCTTTGCTTCCTCGTGTATGCTTGATTCATCGTTAATTTCCTTTCTATCTTCCAAAATCAATTTGGAAATGGAATTTACACGTCTTCGGGCAGTAGCACAATTATGAAAATAGGCCGTATTCCTTTCCCCAGATCGGAGCCAATTCACTCTTGCTCTTTGTTCCCAATACACCTCATCTTTTTCAATCTCCATGTTAAGGTGGATCTTCGTATCAATGATCTTTGACAAAGTCTCATCATCTCTATCTTCCTTCATCAAAATTTCAAGCTCTTTTGTAAGCCGCTTTCGTAGTTCTCCATTTTTACCCTTTATTGTGTGTGCCCATTTTGATAAGCCAATCTGTAAATTCCTCAATTTCTCCATCAACGGTTCAGATGATGACTCCCAAATATCTTTAAGGGTCGGCTCAAAAGATTCCTCCATAGTCCACCATACTTCAAAGTGAAAATTTCTATCTCCTGAAAGTCTGCTCACTTTATCAGTATTTATAAGAAGATGACAGTGATCAGATGTTGAATAGGGTAGGTGGTGAATATTATCCAATGGAAATAGATTCAACCATTTATCATTTGCCAACCCTCTATCCAATCTTTCTCTGATATTTGTCTCTTGAAGATCCCCCCTTTCCCATGTATACCAAACTCTCGAATATTCAATGTCCATCAAGTTACATTCTTTTAATGTCTCTCTGAAGGCCTCCATTCTCTTTTGATCCCTCGAAATCCCCCCTTTTTTTCAAATGAATACATAATCTCATTGAAATCGCCAGCTACCAACCACGGATAATTACCTTCTTGGCTTAACCTTCTCAGCAAATTCCACACCAAATTTTGATCTCGCAGATATGGTGAGCCATACAAGCCCGTAAATTGCCATTCCTCCTGAATATTGTTTTCTTTGACCAAAACATCTACATGCCATTTGGAAAAGCTCCTCAAAGTGACCACAATGTCGTCTTTCTAGCCTAAGCATAACCTTCTATGAGTCCTTTCAGCCTCCACCTCAATACCATTGAGCAAACCACAACTCCTCCTAACCATTTCCATTCGCTTTTTATCTAACTTTGTCTCCATTAAGAAGACCATTCGGGGATTTTGTTGCTTAATTAAATACCGCAACCTCCTCACTGCCCGTGGACTCCCCAACCCACGAACATTCCAACTCAAGCTTTTCATTTTTACCGGTCAGCTGACATGTTGTCAGCCGCCGATCCTAGATACTTTGTAGCAAAATTCTAAATTCCATCTACACACATACTTGCTGTACTCTCAACTGGTCTCATGCTTAGATCATCATTTTTCAATTTTTTCGCTCCAGCTGCACTTTCCACTTCCATGTTTTCTTGTCCAGACTCCTCTGCTAAACCTTTCCTCTTAACTCCAGCATTTACAAATTTTCGATGGTCTGAGTGATTCGTTGACAGTATCCTCTTCCAAGTGGACTTCTTTAGTTCTGTCAGACTGCTCTCCCCTTTGTTATTATTCCCCTTCGACGTGTTTAACTCTGCCTCCTCTCTACTATCCACCTGCTCCTTCAATCCCTCTTCCCAACTAGCAAGAATCTTTCCCCCTAATAAAATACCCTTTGCAAAGAATTGAAATATCATCTTCTTTCCCATCCTCGCTCTGTTGAATTCCCAGTATAAGTACGTTGTAGGCTTAACTTCTTAACAAAAGACTTAAACTTGATACTCTCCTTTCCAACTACTTTTGATTTAGCTTTTAAAGCTATTGAATAAGGAGGGTCGTCCCTGACTTTTTCTTTTTCTGCAAGGTTTATCATCAAGCAGTCATTGATGCCGTGATCCAGTCTTCCACATCCAAAACAAAAAATTGGGAGTTTTTCAAATTTAAAAGGAATTCAAGACTTAAAATTATTTTCACTGGAAACAAAAATACCTCTTCTAAGGGGTTTTTGAACATCCAAATTAACCCTAAGTCTGCAGACATCATCAGTAATCTCAGATCTAAGAACACCCCCAAATGTACTTCCAATAGCATACAGCAAATCTTTCTTATCATACTCTGGTGGACATGGTGCAATCTTAATCCAATAAGGCGATGAAATAAGCCTAATCTGATCCCGTTCAACTGGATTCAATAATCTATCAAAAAGAATAAGATACTTACGAAAAAGCCAGGGTCGCCCTTCCATTATTAGCTCCAGATCTTCCTCTAAATCAAAGATGATTAAGAACAAATTCTGCCCTGCAACCTGTATATCAAATTTCTTCTTGGTCTTCCAAATACTTTTTAATTGTGCCCTAAAACTCTCTAAATTAAAGGATTTCTTCGTCCAAACCGTGCATATCAACGTCGGCTTTGTACTCGGCACCACCATTGATCTTTTGATTGATAACTGAATAAGTTCTTCTGCTAACAATGAGATCTTCTCATTGCTCTCCCTCTCCAATCCACCACTCTCCTCCATCCCAAGCCACAGCAGTAACCTGTTTTCTCTAGGACTCTTTTAGAGAGCACTCTTGGTCTTCAAGGGTTCACTTTATTTCTATATGTAACTTAATGAATTTAATAATTATCATTTGGTGGTGATTGAAATTTTAAAATTTAAAAAATATGGGATTGAAAATTACCAAATTAAAGTATAAGAACTAAATCTAAAGCTTTCATGAAATACAAGGATTAATAGCAAAATTTAACCATTATATAATTAGGCCTTGGTCATATAATTATATATACAAATCAAAGAAATGAATTTGTCAATAACCTCTTAACCTAATGACAAAAATATTATATTTGCTTGGAATTTGAGTTTGAGTTCAGTCTCAAATAATCCCATCCCAACAACTAATTATAAAATAATTTTTTTGCAATGCACGAATAAGCAAGAAAAAAAAATCCAATTCTAAAACTACTAAACATCTTTAAACTATTGTAGTTTTCGTGAATCATATTGATGAAATCTCATCTTTAATGCCAATCTTAAGTGTGTATGTGTTACCAACACCCGCTAAAATTTGAAAATTTACATATGTGTCGATAACTTTATCACTTAATAGTAAAATTATTGCATTATGTAATATGAGACTTTAAGCTCAATCTCAAGCATTCTTATCATTGATTTCAATTATCTACAAAATTGTTGGAATATTTTCAAAATAAATAGTGTTCCAGTAGTTGCAAATGAAAAGTTATAAGTTACCAAAAGTTATGTCACTTAATTAATAATAAAGAGTCACAATTATTCAAGTAGATATCTATTGGATAATTATGTTTATGGCTAAAGATATTACTATCCATTTGGGTAGTTATATCCCTATGAAGAGACATGAGACCACCTATAAATAGGAGTGAAATTTCATTTGCTGGACACATCAAAAGTTTCTTTCTATTCTCCTACCATTCTTTATATTTCTAGATTGTTCTATAAAGAATTGCTGCAGAAATTCTTTATAGAAATTGATATCCTTGCTATGCTCCGCTCAGTGCTCAGTGGACTGTTTCCATCAGTGCAAAATGTAGATAGTCATTGGGTTTCATTGTATCCTCGAAGTTCATTTGCGAGTAACTCTTTTGCACACCATAATATAGGTGGGGGTGAATAGAACCTTAAAGAAAGTGGCATTGATACACACCTTGAAGCCTTCGTTAATTTTTCATAAGTTTATTTTTATCCCCACTCACCAACAATTTTAAGGTTTTAATTTTGCAATTTATGATAAATTAAAGAAGGTTTATCTATTCACCGTACATTCACATGCCACTACAAGCATGGTATTATAAGGATGGATATCGACAAATGTGGTTGCATCAAGGCTAGAGATCTTGTCAAATTTTGATTTAAAAGAAATCTTTATCACAAGAAAAGGTTTGTCAAATTTATTAATTTACTCATATTGCATGATTTAGATTTCAATTGTTATGTGTTTATTGAATTACATTATGCAAAATATGTGGGTGTCTCATGTATCAATTACTGGACAAAAAAAATCAAATGCTAGTTCATTTTATGCATGATTTTTTGAGATGCATGATTCTGATTGGTATAAAATTATATAATATATATTATATATCATGCAAGAAAGAAAGAAAGAAATGAGATGGAATGAAAATATACGTGTAACAACTCATTTTCAGTAAAAGATTTGAATCTAAGATAACGAAGATGGCTTGAACTGTTGAAAGATTATGATTTGGTAATTGATTATCATCCGAGAAAAGCAAATGTAGTTGCTGATACTATGAGTAGAAAATCTCTGTTTGCTTTACGAGCAATGAATATCCGATTGTCATTGTCTGATGATGGTTCAATTTTAGTTCAGTTAAAAGCTAAACCGACATTTCTACAGCAGATTTGTGAAGCCCAGAAAAATGATGATGAGTTACAGGCTAAACGAGTACAATGTAAGTGAACTTCCGATTCAGAATTTCAGATTGGACCCGATGATTGTCTGTTATTCCTAGGCAGAGTCTGTGTACCGAAGAATTCGGAGCTTATACAGTGTAACGCCCAGATAAATTTATTTTTGTATCTGTGAATTCTGACACAAATGTGTATCTGCTTCAGTGGTTAAGTGTTCTGGGTGTGTGTGTGAGGTCTTGGGTTCAAGTCTCACCTTTTCCAAATTTTGTTATCTTTCTGATCCTAGCCTTACCCTTGTTGAGTGTGTTTATATTAAACTGTTTGTTAATTCATATCAGAATGAGCCTGCTAGTTTGAGTAGTAAGGGGGTTGTTATGTTGGAGAACCTGTGTTTGAATCCCTGCGTGAGTGAGGGAGTTTATTTTTGCTCGGTTGCCTGTTAGAGTTTCGGTTGAACATAAATTCTGATGAAGTTGAGAGTTAGCGGGTTGGTGGGAGGTTAATGTAGATATTATTAGATTTAATTATATTTTATTTTATTTTTTTCAAATTTTGGCTCTCTTCCTCCTTTCTAAATTTCTGACGTCCTTTTTGCTTCCTTCCCTATTCTCCTCTTCTGTTATTTTCTCTTCAATCTGAATCCTCTTTTTATTCTTTCAAATTGCGGTTTTTCGGTTCATGGTGTTCGTACGTGTTGGTAAGTGGTGGTAGTATTTTTGTTCAAATAGAGAGTTTTTCCTTTTAAGTCGTTTTGAGCGATGTTGTCTTTTTTGTTAGTATTGAATTGGTGGTTTTGGCAGCAAAGAATCGCGGGGTGCGGAGTTCTTCTCTTGCGAAATTGTAAGCGAAATCATTCGGGGTATCGGGTAAGCGCTGAACACTCGAATTTCACCATTGTCAGTTTTATTAGCCCGGTTTAATCGAGAATTTAGACTGATGTTAGGAATTTGTTATATCGATTTTAAGTTCTGGTGGTCTCAGGTATGTTCTCGCATAAAAACCAAACCAGGTGTGTTCCCAAAACGCAAAAAATCCAGCTTCGGCGAAAGTTAAAAAACCAGTTTGTCGAAGCCACATGGGCGTGTGCCTGGCCGTGTGGTTGGTCGTGTGCGAGGCACGACTGTGTGGTTGACGAGGGCATGGCCGTGCGCAAGACACGACCGTGTGGTGGTGTGAGTGTGGCCATGTGGGCTATACGGGCTAGGCGATGTTGGGCGTGTGGGTTTTGGGCCAGGCCGTGTGGGTCACACGGGAAAGGCCAATTCGGGCATTTGGGCCCACACGAGCATGTGGGCCCATATTTCTAAAATTTTCCCTAGGGCTGCACGGGTCGTTTCGATCGACTGTGGGCCTACCGTAAGGTCGGCAAGGGCTAACCAAACCCTATTTTGTATGCTATGATATTCTGATAGACTGATATGAGTAAGATACTAAATGTATGTCTGATTGTACTGTTTGAGCAAGCATGTTAGGCATGTTAAATCTGTTATTACTGTATCTATTTTCTGTATCTGTATTTGGGGTGAGATTTGTATATATGGAGGAAGTGATCTGTATGGTGACATTTCGCCTATATTCTGGCAGCTTGACTGCATATTATTTGTAATGTGTCGCATCGACACTATATGGTGTGTAGGGATGGGTGGGTGTTTTTAGCCCCACATGGTGTGATGGGATGGTCGGAGATGGCGTGTAGAGGATGGGGGTATAACTTACTGTATCTGTTATGTTTATCTGATTCTGTTATCTGTATCTGTAAAGGACTTAGGTCCAAATCTGAATCTGACTGTATATGTGAATTCTGTATATATTGTATGTCTATTTCTGTTGGGTTACACACTGAGTTTACGAAAACTCACATCTGTTTGTTTGTTCTGTTCAGGTAATCCACAGACTTAGGCGGATCGATGCGATGGAGTCTCACGGTGACCACGAGATGTGAACTGATTTAAAAATGGTTTTAATTTTTTTTAAAGTAGTATTTCTCTGAGAGTTATGTAATTTTTGGACTCTCTGGACTGTTGGATTTTTATTCTGGTTTTGGAGGTGTTTTTAACATTTATTACGACATATGACTAAAATTGCGGTTTTACGAAAACTAAAGTGTTTCCAAAAATACGAGCTGGATTTCCAAAATATAACAAGTTTATTAGACTTCCACCTTAAATTAGAAAAATAATTAATTAAATAACATTTTCAATAAAAGTTGTAGAAACGAAAATGGGTTACAAAGTTTCAATAAATTTGCACCATTTTCAAAACTCGTTTATTGCAACATTACCAGATTCAGCCATAACGTCTAGGTCGGGTTTGGGGTGTTACATTTAATGGTATTAGAGCCAGGTTGCAAAACTCGGGCTGTGAATTTTGGGTTCCAAAATTGTGTTTTAAAAAGAATTAATTTTCAAATAATTTGGATAATTTGAGAAAGTATGTGGTACACTGAGTCTCCGGTGCCGATCTTGTAAGTAATTTTGAGCTTAGGTAGAATACTCTGAAAACACTGTAGATAGAACTTTCTGAAACTGTACTGAGTTAGTTAGAGACTAAAACCTTAGAAAACATTTCTGAACTTCTAATAATTTATGCATAAAATATCTGCTAATAAATGCTGGAACTAATACATAAAATTTTATAATGTAGATAAAATTTAAAATCTACGATGAGCGCTCGTGGAATTCGCAGACGTGGTAGAGGCCATAGAGGGGCTCGAGTTGAGTCTTCCTCTCTGGGCAGTATGCTAAATTTAAATACGAGAGAGACACCGGTTTCGCCTGCTATTGAGACTGGGGACGACGCACTGTCCCAAGCCACGTTGAGGGTATTGGAGAGGGTCGCTGGACCCCATTCTAGATATAAGGGCCGTGGGTCGTTAATTGAACGACTCCGGTCCAATGGTACTGAGCTGTTTAGGGGTGTCACTAGAGTCGTCCTTACTGTGGCCGAGTATTGGTTGGAGGCCACCGAGAGGATCATGAACAATATAGACTGTACTCTTGAGCAAAAACTTAAGGGTGCAGTCTCTTTGCTTCGCAACGAGGCATATCAGTGGTGGTTATTGGTTGAGGAGGGTACTCAGGGGGATCATTTGAACTGGGATTTCTTTAAGACTGCCTTCTAAGAGAAGTATGTAGGGGTGAGCTATGTGGATGCTCTTAGGCGTGAGTTCATGAATCTCACGCAAGGTGATAGATCTGTAGCCAAGTATGAGGCCGAGTTTCTAAGGTTGAGACACAATGCTCGAAGCATGGTGGCGTCTGAGTATGAGAAGTGCATCCGTTTTGAGGATGGTCTGAGGGATAATTTGAGGGTACTGATTGCTCCACAGAGGGAGCGAGAGTTTGCGATTCTAGTTGATAAGGCGAAGATCGCCGAAGAGGTTAAGCGCATGGAGTGCCAAAATAGGGACCGAGAGAGAGGCAAGAGTAAGAGGGATTCAGAGCCCTCTAGTTTTGTTCAGAGGCCTAAAAAAGGGGCCAGACCTGATGGGTCAATTAGAGTGGGGGTTTCTGTTGCTCCTACTGGGATTCAACTATGTGGAGATTGTGGTAGGCGCTATCCGGGCTAGTGTTGGAGGAGGTTAGGGGCTTGTTTGAGGTGTGGATCTTTGGAGCACCATATTAGAGAGTGTCAACAGCGGGCTGATCAGATGCAAGCCTCAGGACCGTATTCTGTATAGCCTTAGAGGGCAGTTCAGCAGCCATCTAGGGGCCGTGGACCGACTAAGGGTGGTAATGGTTTGGGTCGAGGACAGGGGGCACCGGGCAGAGGTACTAGTCAGACTGAGGCGAGGCAGCCTGCGTTGGTCTATGTTGCTCGATGTCGAGAGAATAGGGATGCTCTTGATGTTATCACCGGTACCTTCTTTATTTTTTATGTACCTTATACTGCTCTGATAGACATAAGTTCTACACGCTCATATGTAGCTAGCACTGTTTCTGAAAACCTGGGGATTTCTGTTGAGAGCACTTCTAGTGAGATTACTGTACTAAGTCCATTGGAGCAGTCTGTTCGGGTTAGTAAACTTTATAGGGATGTTCCGTTAGAGGTGCAAGGGGAGGTATTTCTGGCAAATCTGATGGAATTACTGTTTGGGGAGTTCAACTTGATTCTGGGTATGGATTGGTTGGTTGAGCACCGAGTCAGTTTGGATTGCCTGACTAAGAGGGTCGTTCAGAGGACTAAGGATGATAAGGAAGTGGTTGTGATCGGTGAGTGTCGAGATTACCTGTCCCATATGATCTCCGCTCTTGTGGATGAGAAACTGGTTCGGAAAGAGTGTGAGGCGTATATGGCTTTTGTCAGTGTTTCAGTTTCTGGGGACTCTTCTATCAGGGATATTAGAACAGTGAGGGATTTTCTGGATGTTTTTCTTGAGGAGTTACCGGGTTTACCTCCGAATCGAAAGGTTGAGTTCGACATTGAGCTTATACAGGGTTCAACTCCGGTGTCTATCGCCCAATACCGTATGGCACCGAAGGAGCTTGTAGAGCTTAAGGCTCAACATCAAGAGCTTCCGGATCGTGGTTTCATCCGTCCTAGTGTGTCTCCGTGGGGGGGCACCAGTTTTGTTTGTTAAGAAAAATGATGGGACCATGATGATATGTATTGATTATCGGTAGCTGAATAAATTGACGGTGAAGAATAAGTATCCACTTACGAGGATCGACGATCTATTTGATCAATTTCGAGGGGCTTCAGTGTTTTCGAAAATAGATATCCGTTCTGGGTACCATCAACTTAGAGTTAAGGAAGCTGATGTTAATAAGACTGCATTTAGGACTCGTTATGGACATTACGAGTTCCTAGTTATGCCTTTTGGTCTGACGAATGCTCCGGTTGCATTCATGGATCTGATGAACCAAGTCTTCCAGCCATATCTAGATCAGTTCATCGTGGCCTTTATCGATGATATTCTGGTCTACTCTAAGACCGAGGATGAGCATGATGAACATCTTAGAGTAGTGCTTCAGATACTCCGAGAGAAACAGCTCTACGCTAAGTTGAGCAAGTTTGAGTTCTAGTTGCGAGAGGTAACTTTTCTAGGGCATGTGGTTTCTGCTGAGGGGATCCATGTTGATCCGATGAAGATTGAGGCTGTGCTGGATTGGAAACAGCCTAAGAATGTATCCGAGATTTGTAGTTTTCTGGGCCTTGCTGGATACTATCGGTAGTTTATCGAGGGGTTCTCTCTAATTGCTGCTCCTTTGACTAAGCTTCTATGCAAGGGTGTTCCCTTCATCTGGTCTGATGCGTAACAATCGAGCTTTGAGAAGCTCAAGTCTATTTTAACTTAGGCTCCTGTTCTGATACAGCCTGAATCTGGTAAATAATTTGTGGTCTATAGCGATGCATCGCATGTCATTTTGGGATATGTACTGATGCAAGATGGTAAGGTTGTGGCTTATACGTCCCGTCAGCTTAAGAAACACGAAGGGAATTATTCGACGCAGGATCTCGAGTTGGCTGCTGTGATTTTTACGTTGAAGATCTAGAGGCATTATCTGTATGGTGAGAGGTGTATCATCTACACTGATCACAAGAGCCTTAAGTACCTCCTTACTCAAAAGGATTTGAATCTTAGACAGTGCCGATAAATTGAGCTGCTCAAAGATTATGACTGCTCGATAGAGTATCATCCTGGTAAGGCCAATATGGTGGCTGATGCTCTCAGTCGTAGAGCGATGACTGATTTGAGGGCGATGTTTGCTCGTCTTAGTCTGTTTGATGATGGGAGTCTGTTAGCCGAGTTGCAAGTTAAGCTTACTTGGTTTGAGCAGATTCGAGATAAGCAGTTAGGGGATGAGTCTCTAGGTTTGCGGTTTCGTTAGGTTGAGACTGACAGTACTTCAGATTTTGGGCTGAATAAGGATGGAGTTCTGTGTTTTCGAGGTCGGATCTGTGTGCCAAATGATTCTGATCTGAGACAGTCGATTCTGAGGGAGGCGCATAGTATCCCTTATGTTATGCATCCCAGTGGTAATAAGATGTATTGGGATCTCCGTGAACTATATTGGTGGCTGGGGTTGAAATGTGAGGTGACAGATTTTGTTGCTCGTTGTCCAACATGCCAGCAAGTTAAGGCTGAGCACCAGTTGCCTTCGGGTTAGTGGAAGTAGGAACGAGTAACGATGGATTTCGTTAGTGGGTTGCCCTTGGCACTCATTAAGAAGGATTCTGTTTGGGTCATCGTAGATCGATTGACCAAGTCTGCTCATTTTATTCTGGTTCGGACGGACTACTCTCTGCAGAAGCTAGCGAATCGCTATATCTCTGAGATCGTAAGACTGCATGGGGTTCCTGTTTCGATAATTTCTGATAGAGATCCTCGTTTCACTTCTCGATTCTAGAAGAAATTACACGATGCTCTGGGATCAAGATTGGACTTCAGTACTGCGTTCCATCCTCAAACCAATGGTCAATTTGAGAGGGTGATTCAGATACTGGAGGATATGCTTCCCAGTTGTGTAATAGATTTTCGAGGTAGTTGGAGGATTATCTGCCGCTAGCTGAGTTTGCCTACAATAATAGTTTACAGTCTAGCATCCAGATGGCACCTTACGAGGCTCTGTATGATCGTAAGTGTCGTACTCCGCTATGTTGGACTGAGTTGGGTGAGCGTCGGGTTTTGGGTCTTGAGTTGGTTTCTAAGACCGAAGATAAGGTTAGACTGATTCAGGATCATTTAAAGGCGGCTTTTGATAGATAGAAGTCTTATGCAGATTTGAAGAGGAGAGATACTGAGTACTCTGTGGGTGACTTCGTTTTTCTTAAGGTTTCTCCATGGAAGAAAGTTCTAAGATTCGGTCGTCAGGGCAAGTTGAACCCTAAGTTCATTGGACCGTATCGAATTCTGAAACGTGTGGGACCAGTCGCTTATCAGTTGGAGCTACCTCCAGAGTTAGACCGTATCCATGATGTGTTTCACGTCTCGATGTTGAGGCGGTATCGGTCTGATCCATCTCATGTTGTTTCTATTGAGGAGATCGAGATTAGACCGGATTTGACTTTTGAGGAGGAGCTGGTTCAAATTTTGGATCGTGATGTCAAGGTTCTGAGAAGGAAGTCTATTTCGTTAGTAAATGTTCTGTGGCGGAATCATGGCACTGAGGAAGCCACGTGGGAACCTGAGGACTCGATCGCGCCGCCAGATATCATATCTGCTTACGATCGGGTAAATTTTAAGGTCCAAATTTTTTTAGGGGGTAGAGTTGTAACACCCTGATAAATTTATTTCTGTATCTGTGAATAATGACACAAATGTGTATCTGCTTCAGTGGTTAAGTGTTCTAGATGTGTGTGAAAGGTCTTGGGTTCAAGTCTCACCTTTGCCAAATTTTGTTATTTTTTTGATCCTAACCTTAACCTTTTTGAGTGGGTTTATATTAAACTGTTTGTTAATTCATATCAGAATGAGCGAGGGAGTGGTAAGGGGGTTGTTATGTTGTAGGTCCTGTGTTCGAATCCCTGCGTGAGTGAGGGAGTTTATTTTTGCTCGGTTGCCTGTTAGAGTTTCGGTTGAACAGAAATTCTGATGAAGTTGAGAGTTAGTGGGTTAGTGGATTTAGTGGTTAGTGGGAGGTTGATGTAGATATTATTAGATTTAATTATATTTTATTTTTTAAAAATTTTGGCTCTCTTCCTCCTTTCTAAATTTTTGACGTCCTTTTTGCTTCCTTCCCTATTCTCCTCTTATGTTATTTTCTCTTCAATTTGAATCCTCTTTTTATTCTTCCAAATTGCAGTTTTCAGTTCATGGTGTTCGTACGTGTTGGTAAGTGGTGGTAGTATTTTTGTTCGAATAGGGAGTTTTTCCTTTTAAGTCATTTTGAGCGATGTTGTCTTTTTTGTTAGTATTGAATTGGTGTTTTTGGCAGCTAGAGAATCGCGGGGTGCAGAGTTCTTCTCTTGCGGAATCGTAAACGAAATCATTCGGGGAATCTGGTAAGGGCTAAACACTCAAATTTCACCGTTGTCAGTTTCGTTAGCCCTGTTTAATCGAGAATTTAGACTGATGTTGGGAATTTGTTATATCGACTTTAGGTTTTGGTGGTCTCGGGTGTGTTCTCGCATAAAAAACGAACTAGGTGTGTTCCCAATATGAGAAAAATTGAGCTTCGACGAAAGCCGAAAAACCAGTCTGTCGACAGCACACGGGGGTGTGCCTGGCCGTGTGGTTGGTCGTGTGGTTGACGAAGACATGGTCGTGCGCAGGATACGACCGTGTGGTGGTGTGTGTGTGGCCATGTTGGCCACACGGGCTAGGCCAAGTTAGGCATATGGGTTTTGGGCCAGGCCGTGTGGGTCACACGGGCAAGCCCAATCTGGGTGTGTGGGCCCACATGGGCATGTGGGCCCATATTTTTGAAATATTCCCTAGGGTTGCACGGGTCGTTCTGATCGACTGTGGGCCTGCCGTAGGGTCGGTAAGGGCTAACCAAACCCTATTTTGTGTGCTATGATATTCTGATAGACTGATATGAGTAAAATATTAAATGTATGTCTGACTGTACTGTTTAAGCAAACATGTTAGGCATGTTAAATCTGTTATTACTGTATCTGTATTTTGTATATGTATTCTGTATCTGTATTTGGGGTAGGATTTGTATAGGTAGAAAAAGTGATCTGTATGGCGACATTTTGCCTATATTCTGGCAGCTTGACTGCATATTATCTGTAATGTGTCGCATCGACACTATATAGTGTGTAGGGATGGGTGGGTGTTTTTAACCCCACATGGTGTGATGGGATGATCGGAGATGGTGTGTAGAGGATGGGGGTAGGACTCACTGTATCTGTTCTGTTTATCTGTTTCTGTTATCTATATCTATAAAGGACTTAGGTCCGAATCTGAATCTGACTGTATATGTGAATTCTGTATGTATTGTATGTCTATTTCTGTTGGGTTACACACTGAGTTTACGAAAACTCACATCTATTTGTCTGTTCTGTTCAGGTAATCTACAGACTTAGGCTAATTGGTGCGATGAAGTCTCACGGTGACCACGAGATGTGAACTGATTTAATAATGGTTTTAATTTTTTTTAAAGTAGTATTTCTCTGAGAGTTATTTAATTTTTGGACTCTCTGGACTGTTGGATTTTTATTCTGGTTTTGGAGTTGTTTTTAACATTTATTACGTCATATGACTAAAATTGCGGTTTTATGAAAACTAAAGTGTTTCCAAAAATACGAGCTGGATTTCCAAAATATAATGAGTTTATTAGACTTCCACTGTAAATTGTGTTTTGGCAAAATAAATTAATTAAATAACATTTTCAATAAAAGTTGTATAAACAAAAATGGGTTACAAAGTTTCAATGAATTTGCATCGTTTTCAAAACCCTTTTATTGTAACATTACCAGATTCGGCCATAACGTCTAGGCTGGGTTTGGGGTGTTACATACAGAAAATTTTGCATGAAGCTCATAATGGTATTATGTTCGTGCATCCGGGGAGTAATAAAATGTACAATGATTTGAAACAAATGTACTGGTGGCCAGGAATGAAACGTGATATTTCTGATTTCGTATCTAAATGTTTGATACCTCAGCAAGTAAAAGCTGAACATCAAGTACCTTCAGGATTATTACAGCCAATGACGATACCAGAATGGAAATGGGATAGAGTTACTATGGATTTCGTATCGAGGTTACCCCTATCTCCGAAAATGAAAGATGCAATGTGGGTAATCGTCTATCATTTGAAAAAGTCTGCACATTTTATTCCGGTACGTATGGATTTCTCACTTGACAGATTGGCCGAATTATATATTTCTAAGATTGTCAGATTACATGGTGTGCCAGTTTCTATTATTTCTGATAGAGATCCGCGATTTACATCCTAATTCTGGGAAAAGCTATAGGAAGCTATGGGTATGCGGTTGCATTTTAGTACCGCATTTCATCCTCAAACTGATAGCCAGTCTAAACGTGTAATACAGATTTTAGAATATATGCTTCGGTGTTGTGTTTTAGAATTCGAAGGCAATTGGGAAAAGTATCTACCGTTAGTCGAATTCGCATAAAATAATAGTTATCAGTCAAGCATAAAGATGGCACCATATGAGGCTCTGTATGGTCGTAAATGTAGAACTCCATTGTATTGGACTAAGCTTTGTGAGAAAGAGATATATGGAGTTGATCTGATTCTTGAAACCGAATAAAAAGATAAAGTGATCTGAAATAGTTTAAAAGTAGCTTCTGATCGTCAAAAATCTTATGCGGATCTTAAACGGAAAGAAATAGAATTTTAAGTTGGAGACAAGGTATTTTTGAAAGTTTCACCTTGGAAGAAAGTTCTTGTAACGACCCATTTTCAGAGAAATCGGAACAGTGGTTTCAAGACCACAAATTCGAGGCCATAAAATTTATTTTCATATTATTTTGTGGTCTATAGCATGTTAGAATTATGGTATAAAAATTTCGTTAAGAAATTTTACCGTTTGTATGCTCAATTTGTGAAATAGGACTAAATCGCATAAAGTGCGAAAGTTGTGTTCTATTAGCTAAAAGTGTCAAATAGATATAGAACTTTAAATTAGAGGTCCTTATTGAGTAATTAGACTACTAATTGAGTTAGTTGATGTACATGGAGTAAAATCATGAAATTGTCAAAGTTAGGTTGGTATTAGGTGATTTAATTGATAAAAAAAAAATAAAACAAAAGCTAGCTATCATGTTTTTCATTTCTTTCTTCACCAACCGTTTCTAGAAACAAGAAATAGCCATGGAAGCTTGAAAATTTCAGCCAAGCTATTATCTTGCATGTAATTTATTTTGGTGGTTGTTTTTGTTGATTTTTATGTTTTTTGAACCCTTGTAGCTTAAGCTAGCTAATTAGGAGGCTAATTTGCAATATGATAGAAAGTCTAGGGTTTTTCCATGAGAGCATTTTGGTTGTTTTTGAAGTTTAATGGAACAAAATGAATCTTGGTTGTTAAATAAACAACTTTTGTTAAAGGATTTTTAATGAAATTGTCAAATAGAGGTTAAATTGTGAAAAATGAAAAGTTGGTGATAAATGTGTGAAAGTATGGGATATATGGACTGAATTGAATAGAATAATTATTAAATTAGTTAAATTTGATATTATATGGATCAAGAAAAGCCACGTTCGGATTTAAATCGGGGAAAAGAAAAAGTAGCGGATTGATCGGTCGATTTGCTCCGTACTAATTTGAGGTAAGTTCGTATAATTGCATTGTGTATTTATATAGTTTATTTGAAATATATGTATGTGAATTTAGTAATTATGGTGTATAAATATTGAGTGTATAACTGATATAGTAACATATTTTGCAGAATTCGTAGGATATTAATGACAATGTCATTAGGGTTACCGATTGTGGTTGAGGTCCTGTATATGTTGCAGGCTCACCACAGCTCGTATGAGCTCACCGATATACAGATCGTATGAGCTTACCAATATTCAGCTCGGAGGAGCTTACTGATATTCAGCTCGGGGGAGCTTACCGATATTCAGCTCGTAAGAGCTTACCGATATTCAGCTCGGATGAGCTTACTGTTTATTGCTCGTATGAGCATACATGTATAAGAATTGATAGTTTACCATTCAGTACACTTCGTGTGTACCACCCGCGTATCCTACGATATTTTAGATGGTTCAATGGGCATAGTGTAACACCCCTAACCCGTATCCATCGCCAGAACAGGGTTACAGAGTGTTACCGATATTTTTTAGAACATTTTCAGATAAACCATGTAAATCACTATTCATTAATCGAGATTGTTCAGGACGTCCCATAAATGGACCCTCGAGGCCCAATATGAACATTAGAATCGAGTCGGGACTTAATCGGAAACTCTAATAATTTTTCGTGACATTTCAAAAATTTTCCAAGGTGCAGGGCTCACAAGCCCGTGTGGTCCAAGGGACACGCCCGTGTGACCCTTAGACACACCCGTGCTTCAGGCCGTGTCCAATTTAGGTTGCTCTCTGACTTGCACCACACGGTCATGCCACACGCCCGTGTGCTAGACCGTGTGGTTAATTAATTTAATTCGAATTAGGTGCAGGTTTTACACGGCCATGACACATGCCCGTGTCAAAGGCTGTGTCACCCACACGGTTGAGACACACGCCCGTGTCTCTGCCCGTGTGCTCAATTTTAAGCATTTTGTTTTTTTAAAAATTAAAGTGCAGGGGTGCAGGGGACACACGGCCAGACAACATACCCATGTACCAGGCTGTGTGTCACACACGGCCTAGACACATGCCTGTGTGTCTACCCGTGTGGACAAAATAAGGCCATTTCCTAGCCTCATTTCTCACCCAAATTTTCCATCTTCCTGCACCAACATTTACAAGTATAATCCAACCAATTACAAGTATAATTCAAGCCAATTTCTATCCTCCAAATTGATACATTTCATCATATATTTGTGTTTAATGACTTACCTTTATGTAACTTACATAATTTGCAAAATTAGATTTTCATACTTATCATTTTAGTTAATGAAATGACTCTACCATAACATATATCAAAACATAAGTATATTAGCCATTCCAATGGCTAAGTTTCATTCATGATTTACATATCATCATTTGATTTATTTAGCCTATACATGCCATTAACAAAATAAGATTTTCATTTATACCAAAATGACAGTTTGATAGTGTGATGATTTGCTCCGACCAATCTCCAATCTTCACGAGCTTTGAGCACTATAAAACAGGGAAAATAAAACCTAATAAGCATATTATGCTTAGTAAACTCGTATAACAGAAATTAAACTTACCCATTACATTCAATATATTAATCATACATTACATGCTTTTCATCAATTTGACAACTTGCCTACTCACATACATTTAACCAACACATTAGTCACAAATATACCAATATGCATAGATGAGCTCATCATGCCATATGTGTATTTTATCTGTTGAATCATTGAGTTTCCGATGGATATTTCATGTAGTACACTCGAGGTGTACAATTCCATTACTCGTCAGTTCATGTCCAGTAATACCTTATAGGTACACTCTCGAGCCACATATTACACAATAGAATTACCAGTCCAGGCTAAATTCTAGCTGTAACATATACTCTAAGGGCTTTGTCGGATTACGATACCAAAGCTAAATCCTTTATATGACAAAGAATTCCATATAGAGTTCATTCTGGATTACCAGTCCAGGCTAAATCTAGTCAATTAGGATTACCAGTCCAGGCTAAATCCTAATTGAAACATATACTTGAGAGGCTCATTTCAAATTACCCGTCCGGGCTAAATCTATTCTGCAACACATGCAGTTTTATCAGGGAATTCACATTTATCCATCGGAATTCAATATTCATTTGGAATTTTACCCTTTATCAATAAATTTTCCATCATAAACCATTCCATCCATTAAAATTTTCATACACTTCATACATACAATTTCATACAACATATTCAATGTAATATAGCATTCAAAACAACACATTATTATGCTCATTTAGGTTATACGAACTTACCTTGATATTTGTTCGTAACCAAAATCTACTAATCCGAAATCTTTTCCTTTCCTCGATCTAGCTCTTTATTTGGTACTTCCGGATCTATATAAATGAATTTAATCATCAATTAAATCCATTTCATATTCTATTGAACTCAATTTACAATCTAGGCAAAAGTACCATTTTACCCCTATACTTTTGATTAATTCCAATTTCGTCCCTAGGCTCGGAAATTAAAATTCATGCAATTTAATCCTTATTCAAAGCCTAATCAAAATTCTAATATAACTTTTACAGCACATGTATTCTAAAAATTTTAGAATTTTCCATGGGTTTTACCATTTTTCAATTTAGTCCCTAAATCAAGTTTCCATCAAATTTCCCTTTGTAAAAGTTGTTTATCTATCAACAACTTTTCATTTTCTACCATAAAATTTTAAATTTCAGTATGTTCATCCATGGAAAATTTTCTATACTTTGATATCTATTCAAATTAACCCCCCAAATAGAGAAATTAAGCTTTCCCGATCTCAAAAATATAAAAATTACTAAAAACGGGACATAGGAACTTACCAATTTATGCCTTGAAAGCTTGTTTTCTCTTTCCTAGGGTTTCCATGGAAATATTTGGGGAAGATGATATGAAAATAAGATGATATTCTATTTAATTAATTATCATCTTTTAATTTTTCTCATTTCCAATTTAGTCCTTAGCCTTTTCAAATTTTTTCCATGGATGATTCACCAAAAATATCTACATATTTTTCATCAATGGTCTAATTACCATTTAAGGACCTCAAGTTTTGAATTCCATAGCTATTTAATCCTTATAGCTACTAGAATTCAAATTTGACATTTTATGCAATTTAGTCCTTTCTACAATTAAGCATCTAATTGATAAAATTTTCTTATCAAAATTCTCATGCAATCTTCCTATCACATTACTAATCATTTCATAATATTAAAATATTTTATCTTTTCGGCTCGGATTTGTGGTTATGAAACCACTATTCCAACTTTACTGAAATTGTGTTGTTACACATAGTGTTATTACGGGATTATACAAGTTCAATATGAACAAGTACAGATATTCACATGGAAATGATTAGTATTTGATATATGGAATCATAGCATAGATGTCACATGTACATGGAATCTAATTAATTGATGAATTCATAAATGATTTTCGGTTTTATGTGAACATATGACTAACATGATTATGGATTGTATGATAGGCTTTGGCCAAATTAAATTGAGTTATACTTTAGTTTATTTACCTAAATTTGTGGTTATATGGTAAGTTTTATTCTATGAATTACGAACTTACTAAGCTTTATTGCTTACTCCATTTATTTGTTCATGTTTTATAGTATTTTGGAAGCTCGCTCGATTTGGAAGTCGTCAGAGATCGCGTCACACTATCAAATACTCATTTTGGTACTTTGGATTTTTTATATTTTGGGTTAAATGGCATGTATAGGTGTTTTGGTTATGTGGCCTATATGTTTGGTCGTGTTTTGGCCATTTGATTTGGTTTGTAATGTGGTCATGTATTTTGGTGTGTATATATGTATAAATGGCCTTATGCTATGTGGTGCATAATTTCTTTATGAATGCCTTGTTTGTGCAATTGTGTTTGGGTACTAAATGGTTGGAATTGGGATGAGCATGCATGATAAGTTCTAGGCATAAAGTCTCATATATGTATTTGACCTTTTAGGTAGACTTTGGAAGTATGTTTGACGTGTGTTAAAGTGGTTAAATGAAGGTGCTTATGGATATCATGTTGTGGTGTAAATGTTCATATTATAAACTTGATATTGGTTGGTTTTGAATACCTATTTATGCCATGGTTGTGTGCCAATTGATAGGTATAGGTTGGTACCAATGTGGGTGAGAAATATTGCTTGGAAAATGGCCTATTTTTGTCCACACGGGCAGAGACACGGGCGTGTGTCTCATCCGTGTATGACACAAGGCCAGCTGACACGGCCGTGTGTCCCCTAATGCTTTTTTTGAAACCAAGTCAGTAGCTTCACACGGCCTAGCACACGAGCGTGTGGCTTGGCCGTGTGGCACAAGTCAGTATACCCTCCAGTTTTCACATGGCCTAGCACACTGCCTGGCACACGGGTGTGTGAGGCCATTTCGAAGAGTACACAGCCTGGCACATAGGCGTGTGGTCTGGCCGTGTAACCCAAGTCAGTGAGTTACACAGGGTCGGACATAGCCCGAAACACGGGCGTGTCCCATAACCACATGGGTGTGTGACCTCCGTATGTTGAAAAATTTTCCATGTTTTCTTAAAAATTTGTAGAGAACTCGGTTTAGTCCCGAACCTCTTCTAATGTCTATTTAGGGCCTCGAGGGCTCGTTTTAGAGACTGTATAAATGTATTTGAATGGTTTTGATATGATTGATAAATACATATGAAATGTTTGATTGTTTGACTTATAAGTCCGGTAATGCTCGTAACCAGCTCCGCGATGGGTGCGGTTAGGGGTGTTCTGATTCTTGATTTGGTCGTAAAGGAAAATTGAGTCCATGATTTATTGGACCATATGAGATCACTAAAAGAATCGGACCTATTGCGTATCGATTGGCACTACCACCAGAACTTGACAGGATTCACAATGTTTTTCATGTGTCTATGTTACGACGGTATCGGTCAGACCCTTCACACATTTTTTCTCCGACAGATGTTGAAATTCAACCTGACATGACTTACAGTGAAGAACCAATCAGAATCCTGGCACGTGAGACAAAAGAATTGAGAAATAAAAAAGTAGCTTTAGTAAAAGTCCTCTGGCAATGACACAATATAGAAGAAGCAACCTGGGAACCTGAAGAAATAATGAAAAAGCAATACTCGAACCTCTTTACTGGTAAGATTTTTGAGGACGAAAATTTTTTAAAGAGGGGAGAGTTGTAACAGCCTGTTTTTAGTAAAAATCGGAACAGTGGTTTCGGGACCACAAATCCAAGTCCGAAAGGAAAATTATTTTAATATTATTTCATGGCCTGCATTATGATAGAAATGTCATATAAAAATTTCGTAAAGAAATCTTATCGGTTACATGTCTAGTTAGATGGAAAGGACCAAATTGCATAAAATGCAAAAGTTGAGTTCTAGTAGCTAAAGAGATCAAATAGCTATGGACTTCAAAATTAGAGGTCCTTATATGGCAAATAGACCATTTAGAAGAGTTAGTAGATAAGTATGATGATTCATCCTTGGAAAATTAAATAAAGAAAATGATGAAATTGGAAAGTAAAAGATAAAAAGATGATAAATAATAAAATAAAGTAAAATATCATCATATTATCATCTTTCCCAAATAAAAATACATGGAAACCCTAGTTTGAAGCTTGAATATAGACAAGCTTATTTTGGCTCAATTAGGTGAGTATTCAAGTCCCGTTTTTAATGATTTTTATGTTTCCGAGATCGTACTAGCTTAATCTAGCTATCTCGGGAATTAATTGTAAATTTATCAAAGTACTAGGGTTTTTCTATGGATGAGTATGCATGAATTATGAAGTTTTATGGTAGAAAATGAAAGGTTGTTGATAGATAAACAACTTTTGTAAAATGATTTTTGATGAAATTGTGATTTAGGGACTAAGTTGAAAAGATGTAAAATTCATGGAAAAATTCTAAATTTTATGAAATACATAAGCTGCTATGGTTATATGCGAAAATTGGCTAGGCTTGGAATAAGGATTAAATTGCATGAATTTCATTTTCCGAGCCTAAGGACGAAATTGTAATTAATCAAAAACATAGGAGCAAAATGGTAATTTTGCCTAAGATGTAAATTAGATTGAATTGAATATGAATTGTATTAAATTGAGATAAATTTACTCGTACAGATCCGGATAGACCAAATACGGAGTTAGATCATGGAAAAGAAAAAGTGTCGGATTAGTAGATTTTGCGTATACGAACACTTGTCGAGGTAAGTTCGTGTAATTAAATTGTATGTTTATATATTTGAATTGAATATTATGTATGTGAAATGTATAAAATTTTCATGTATTAGAATGGATCACATATACGATAATGTCTGATGATCAGTGTGTCACAGTCTTAAAATTTATAATGAGAATGATCGAGCCTAAAAACTAACTATGACAACGATTGAGGCAAGTGTACCTATCGAACAGTAGTATAGCTTAGTGGCAAGACCGGATTGTCGAACCCAAAGGAATCGAAAGTACTAATACTAACTTTCTTTTTATTATTTAGCCTTAAAATTGAAGTGAATTGGTTTAATCTAGAAAATTAACTAACTACTAAGCTAAAGACGATGAGACAAAAAGAATGAAATTAGGGAAATACTTGTGGGAAAAACCAATTGATTAAAACAATACCCAAGGAAGAATCCACCTAGACTTCACTTGTTATCTAACTCTGAACTGCATTTATTTATTCATTTGACTTGATCCGTAAGATTCCCTAATGTATATTAACCCCTCTCTCGAGGCGACTAACATCTAACCCTAGGTTGATTAATTGAAATCTCTTTCTAATTAAAACCCCTAGAATCGCATTAACTCGATCTATGGACTCCCATATTAGGTTTCACCCTAATCTGGCAAAATCTCGTCACTCTATCTCTAGGCGTGTGATCAACTCCGCTTAATTATGCTATATCTACTCTTGGCAGGGACTTTTGCTCCTCCACCTAAGCACATTAAACTTGAATTAATATCCCGGAAATATGAACACAAGAATTAAGAACACATAATTAAGAACAAATCAAATATTTATCATATAGTTCAGAAAACGATAACAAGATTCATCTTAGGTTTCATCCCCCTCAGGTATTTGAGGGTTTAGTTCATAATGATAATAGAATACATCTCAAAAGAAAAGATAAAATAAAACATAAGAAAAAATTTAAAACCCCCTGAAGGAATTGAAGAGATATCCCCCGTCTTGAGTATAACTCCGGCTTCTTGAGATGAATCAACTGGCTTTCTTCAAGTAATTTCCACAATTCTGATCTTTCTGGCTCGGCTCATTGGCCTAGCTGGACCCCCTTGAAAGTTGGCCTCTAGGGTGTTTATATAGGCTTTTGGAATGTGTTTCTTTACCCCTAAGTGCCCAAATCCGAGTGAAATTCCTCTTCTCCACGCCGAGGACACGCCCCTTGGCACACGCCTGCAGTGAATTGTGGCGGTGCCGTGTTCGTGTCCGATTAGGGAGGCACACTGTGTGTTGCTTGGGCCCGTGTAGTGTCGATTTCGTGATTTGGCCTATTTGGTCCGTTTTAAGCCCGTTTCTTGTTCTTTTCATCCTCCGGTGCTTTCCTGAGTATAAAACATGAAAACAAAGGATTAAGAGCACCAAATTACACAATTCAAGGCTTAAATCACCCAAAAGCATGCTAAATGTGAGTTTAAAATATGTTACTATTTCGGTTTATCAAATACCCCCACACTTAAGCTTTTGCTTGTCTTCAAGCAAAATTCTCAACTCATGATTAAAACGAACTTCCTTGATTCATAATATTCATCAATAATGTTTCATCATAATTCAAAGATAATTCATACATGGATAATTCAACTCTAAGAGTCCTAATAGATTCAAACAATCCAAGTCATACATTTTGTAGCATGAAAACATAGGTTTTTCCCCTCATCTAAATAATTACCTCTGATTTAAAATTGACAAGGATTGACATCCTCACTAAAGATTCACTCAAATCACTCGAGGTGTTTAAGGTTCAAAAATTAAGCACTCATAAGTCGAACATGAAAAGTTAATCCCATAGGCTTGCATGAGAATTAAATCTCCACCACTATAATATGAGATAATACACAAATCAAAAGGTCTTTAACAGGTTGTAACAGGGGCTTGGGTTAAGGTGTGGATATAGGTTGAATTAGAAGGTTAGAATCGAGATTGACTCGACAAATTACCTAACTGTAAATAATGAACCGATAATAAACAATTACATCAATTGAGAACTTGTAATAATAATACTATTACTAATACGAGTTTCTTTTTCAACCATTGGGATTTAAACGTATAAGCTCACTTAATCACAGAACTAATAATGAATATACTTCAATTTATTTTTTAGGAACAAATCAGATACATATAATAATTGATGAATTTAATATCGAAATCAATAGGCAATCGATCAAATCAAATCTCGATATAAGGGTAGTCAAAAGGAATGGTGATAACAAAAACAAAGGGTTTTGGGATAATATTAGTGGGTGAGTCAATAAAAATGGTTGTTAGGATCAACGGGGTTCACTAGGGGTTAATAAAATGGGTAGGCTTTTTAGTGGAGTGAGTGGGTTAAAACCTAGGTGCCTTTATCATTTTAGTATATCAAATCAAATGTGTGGTCTCGACATGTATAATCGATGCAAGTTCTAGAATAACAAATCAATGTTGACACACTCATAATCAATAAAGTGAGCAAGAAAAAGAATATATGCTCTATAAGGCTCAACATCTCACAAAAATTATGGCTTTTTGATGTCAACCTAGAATATTTCAAACTTCAAAGTAATATTTAAATTCAGGTAGACAACCTAAAAAAAAATTTATTTTTGAAAAATAGACTTATCCTGCTTGATTCTCTAGTATCTTAAAGTTTAAATTATCAATGCACAATTATCAATGACTTAATCTAAAATATATCAATAAAAATCATAAATCACAGGAAATTTCATTCTAATCATAATATGAGAAACTTACTTAAGAAACAAGACATAATTCAGGATTTGAGAATAATGCAAAAAGTTTGGCACCTAATTTCAGGAATTTGAGAATAATAAAAAAAAGTAAGGCACCTTTAAGGTTCACCCCCCCCCCCCACACTTAAGATGTACATTTCCCTCAATGTGCAAAGATATATAGAAATTTATAAAAGAAAGGGAGAGATGAAACTTCCTGAATTTGGATGGGTTCCTTGAGTTGGAGGTGTGGAAACTTGATTTGAAGGTGAAAGAGAAGTTGGAGGAGGCGTCTCTGGCGGTGGTATGGTAGCCGCCTACAATTTCTGCACTAGATGAAGAAATTGGGAAGCTCGTGAAGAATTAGCCAGGAGATAATAAGAATAATTTGACTTATAATAATTATATGTTTAAAGAAAAGCAAGCTAAATTGAATGAAATAAAATTAAAAGAAAAGATTAATGGACCGAATGGTCCTTATTGTTGGATGGTTCGCGAGGGGGTGTGATTTCTAAGGGCGCGGTGGTGTTGGCAGTGGTCGTGGTGGGGTGATTCCCTAGCAGCCTTTAGAACCTAAAACCAAGAAACTAAGATAAAATAAACTAAATTAAACATGAGAGAAATAAAGAAAAGGAAAATAAAGGAGAAGAGAAAGGAAAAAGAAAAATAGAATGGTCTCAAAGACCCTTGGCTTGTCGAATAATTGAAGCGGCCGGCATGAACTTCTATAGATCGATCTCCCACAGGGAGGTTGTGCTTGGATCCTTCCGTTTCTTCGACATGGATGTGGTGTAGCTCAAGGGCTTTGTAGATGGAGGAATAGAGGAAAGAATGGAGGGGTTGGGAGGGGAGGGTGAATGTGAGTAGGGAAAAGGGGATGGGGAGTGGGTGAGAAAAGGGAGCAAGGGGTGTTTTAAATAGAATTTTCAAAACTGGTACATCCCCACGCCCGTGTACCAAGGGCGTGTTGGGTCATACGGCCGTATCGCACGTCCGTGTTGTGTATCGTTCATTTCTCCCACGCCCGTTTCGTGGTCACCACGCCCAAGTAGGATCAAACAGTGTCGACCACGGCCGCATCGCACGGCCGTGGCTAGTTAGTTGGAGCCCGTGTGTCTTCCCTTAGTGTCGGCCACGACCATATCACACGGTTGTGGCAATTTATAGTCGTCCGTGATCTGGGAATCTTTCGTCATTGGCTCGTACTACCTTCTGCTATGATAGTACGAAAGTTCGTAGTATCCACACGGCCACGGCCACGGCCATGTGCAAGGCCGTGTGGTCTGAAAATCTGTACTTTGGTTAGTTTAAAATTAAATGCTGAAAAGGAAAAATAAAAATAAAAATAAAAAATGTAAAAATTAATGGAGTTAGTGCTCGAGTTGCCTCCCGAGAAGCGCTCGTTTAAAGTCTTAAGCTATACTTTCCTCTCATTCGCATAATCAGGGTGGTTTGAAAAGTTGAACATCTTTCCTCATGCTATCTGTCCTATTATCCATCTATAATTCAAGTCGAGTAGCGTTTATTTTGAAAGTACCAAATATAGGATTACTTATCTCAACTGTTTCGTATGGGAAAACCTTGATTACCTTAAAAGGGATTTCTTTGTTTCTATTAGGGTCAGGAGGAGATATTCGAGGGTCTATTTTATCTAACAATACCTGGTCTCCTATTTTAAAGTGATTTGTCGTTCCTACGAGCTCGTCTGGTGGTTCCCTCAGTTTCTCTTCGTGTATCCCTAGTGTTTTCTTGAAATGTGTCTTCCACTCATCTAGTTCATCAACTTGATCCCTTCGATCCTCATGAGTTGTTTCTTTGTTAGCATTGGGTCTAGGATCGGGTTTAGTTGTGTTCTTTTGTGGTGCTTCCTGCAAAGAAGGGTTAACCGAATGGTTATCAATAGAATTTACTTTCTCACCTTGTTTGCTCGATGTTCTAGCCGAATCGAGAGCCTGAAGGGTGACTATTTCGTTACCTACACAGAGTATGAGTTCACCTGCGTCGACATCAATTTTAGTCCTGGCAGTTGCTAAAAAGGGCCTTCCTAGAATTAGTGGGATACTATTGTCCTCATCCATGTCTGAAACAACAAAGTCTACTGGGAATACAAATTTATCAATCTTTACTAGCACATCTTCGATTATACCCCTAGGAATTCTAACAGTTTTATCAGCTAATTGAATGCTTATCCTAGTTTGTTTGGGTTTCCCTAGACCAAGTTGTTTAAACATTTTATAAGGCATGAAATTTATGCTTGCCCCTAAATCAGCTAACGCATTATCAATAGATAAACTACCAATTAAGCATGGAATTGTAAAACTCCCTGGATCTTTTAATTTTTGTGGTAATTTATTTTGGAGAATTGCTGAGCACTTTGCGTTGAGTTCCACATGCGATTCCTCATCTAGCTTTCGCTTGTTTGTCAAATGCTTTTTTAAGAATTTCCTTAAATCTGGCATCTGCGAAAGAGCTTCAAGTAATGGTAAGTTAATATGTAATTTCTTTAAAAGTTTAAGAAACTTACCGAACTGTTCCTCTATGTCGTCTTTCTTTATCGCCTCGGGGTATGGTATACGAGGTTGGTACTCTTTAATTACCGGTTTTGGCTTTTTACTTCCTTCCTCAACCTTACCTTCTTCCACCACATTTTCTTGCCTTAAATGAGGCTCATCTAACCCTACATTATCATGAGTTGATATGGCTTGAATCTGCTCCCTTGGGTTAGTTTCAGTGTTGCTTGGCAATCTACCTTGTGGTCGTTCCGTCAAGATCTTGGTGATTTGCCCAATTTGATCTTTGAGCTCTTGTGTCGATGCTTCTTGTTTTTCAAGTTTTGTTTCTATACTTTGGAAAAGTGTTTCTGTTGCTACTATATATTTTGTCAGCATCTCCTCAAGGTTCGGCTTCTTTTCCTGTGGGTACTGCTGCTATTGGAAATTTAGAGGGTGTTGCTGTCTTTGATTTCCTTGACCACTCCATGAAAAATTGGGGTGGTTCTTCCAACCTGGATTGTAAGTATTGCTATAAGGGTTATTTTGATATCTGAAATTATTACTTACATAGTTCATTTGTTCGCCTTCTATGCCATGTCCGTAGGATGGGTACTCAGGATTCGCCACACCTCCACTTGTTTCGCACTGCATAACGGGTTCTACATGCAAGGAATTACACAAACCATCAAATTTTTTAGTTAACACATCTACCTGATTCGATAGCATGGTTACTGCGTCGAGGTTGAAAACACTGGCAGCTTTCGTGGGCTTTGTCCTCGTGACTTTCCACAGATAGTTATTTAGGGACATCTCCTTTATAAATTCGTAAGTCGCTTGTGTGTTTTATTATTCGAGTTCCACCGGTCTTTGAATCGATCAACTACCTAGTTGAGGGGTTCACACCTTTGTAAAAAGTTTGGACCTGTAGCCACAAGGGTAATCCATGGTGTGGGCACCTTCTCAATAGATCTTTGTATCTCTTCCATGCATCGTAAAGTGTTTCTAAATCCATCTGCACAAAAGAAGAGATATCATTCCTTAATTTGGCCGTTTTGGCAGGTGGAAAATATTTTAAAAAAAAAAATTCGGTCATTTGTTCCCATGTAGTAATTGATCCTCGGGGAAGAGAATGCAACCACTGTTTAGCTTTATTCCTCAAAGAAAACGGAAATAACCGAATTTGGATGGCATCATCAGAAACGCCATTAATTTTAAAAGTGTCGTAGAATTCCAGAAAATTCGCTAAGTGTGTGTTAGAATCCTCATCCTGTAAACCATCAAACTGAATGAACTGTTGTATCATCTGTATAGTGTTAGGTTTCAATTCGAAATTATTTGCAGCAATAGTAGGTCTAACAATACTAGATTCGAGCATACCAACTAAACTAGGCTTAGCATAATCATACATAGTTCGAGGAGCCTGATTCTCGGCCATCTCTGGAGGTAGCAGATTATTTTCAGCCATCTCTTCGGTGGTATTGATGATGTTTTCTTGCTATTCTTCTATGTATTGTAGACTTCGCCTAATTTCTCTCTGGTGTCTGCAAGCGGTTGCTTCGATCTCACTATCGTAAGTTAAAGGTCCTGTCGGGTTCCTTCTAGTCATAAACTAGAGGTACCTACAAGGAGCAAAGACTAAAATTTAGAAAGATAAAAATAGAAAACAAAATAAGAGTAAAATTGCAGAAAATAAAAATGGCTAAAGTAATAAAAATTGAGTGTTCTTAATATTTCAGTTCCCCGGCAACGGCACCAAAAACTTGATCGGTGTGTCACAGTCTTAAAATTTATAATGAGAATGATCGAGCCTAAAAAATAACTATGACAACGATTGAGGGAAGTGTACCTGTCGAACAGTAGTATAGCTTAGTGGTAAGACCGGATTGTCAAACCCAAAGGAACCGAAAGTACTAATACTAACTTTCTTTTTATTATTTAGCCTTAAAATTGAAGTGAATTGGTTTAATCTAGAAAATTAACTAACTACTAAGCTAAAGACGATGAGACAAAAAGAATGAAATTAGGGAAATACTTGTGGGAAAAACCAATTGATTAAAACAATACCCAAGGAAGAATCTACCTAGACTTCACTTGTTATCTAACTCAACTGCACGATTTATTTATTCATTTGACTTGATCCGTAAGATTCCCTAATGTATATTAACCCCTCTCTCGAGGCGACTAACGTCTAACCCTAGGTTGATTAATTGAAATCTCTTTCTAATTAAAACCCCTAAAATCGCATTAACTCGATCTATGGACTCCCATATTAGGTTTCACCCTAATCCGGTAAAATCTCGTCACCCTATCTCTAGGCGTGCGATCAACTCCGCTTAATTATGCTAGATCTACTCTTAGGCAGGGACTTTTGCTCCTCCACCTAAGCACATCAAACTTGAATTAATATCCCGGAAATATCAACACAAGAATTAAGAACACATAATTAAGAACAAATCAAATATTTATCATATAGTTCAGCAAACGATAACAGGATTCATCTTAGGTTTCATCCCCCTTAGGTATTTGAGGGTTTAGTTCATAATGATAATAGAATACATCTCAAAAGAAAAGATAAAACAAAACATAAGAAAAACTTTAAAACCCCCTGAAGGAATTGAAGAGAGATCCTCCATCTTGAGTATAACTCTGGCTTCTTGAGATGAATCAACTAGCTTTCTTCAAGTAATTTTCACAATTCTGATCTTTCTGGCTCGGCTCCTTGGCCTAGCTGGACCCCCTTGAAAGTTGGCCTCTAGGGTGTTTATATAGGCTTTTGGAATGTGTTTCTTTACCACTAAGTGTCCAAATCTGAGTGAAATTCCTCTTCTCCACGGCAGGGACACGCCCTTGGCACACGCCCGTGTGAATCGTGGCCAGGCCGTGTTCAGGTTTGATTAGTGAGGCACGACCGTGTTGCTTGGGCCCAGCCCGTGTCAATTTTGTAATTTGGCCTATTTGGTCCGTTTTAAGCCCGTTTCTTGTTCTTTTCATCCTCCGGTGCTTTCTTGAGTATAAAACATGAAAATAAAGGATTATGAGCACCAAATTACACAATTCAAGGCTTAAATCACCCAAAAGCATGCTAAATGTGGGTTTAAAATATGTTACTATTTCAATTTATCATCTGACAAGTGCTAAGTCTCGTTTGAACAAATGAAATTCGATGGATACAGGGTTCCCGAATTGGTTGTGGTCTTGCATGTGTTGCGGACACACCACAGCTCGAATGAGCGTCCCGTTATTAGCTATCATGAGCATCTCAATATTCAGCTATCACGAGCTTCCTGTTATATGGTTCTTACGAGCTTCCTGTTAATAGCTCTTCAGAGCATCCCGATTGGTTGTGATCCTGCATGTGTTGTGGACACACTACAGCTCTTCTGAGCGTCCCGTTATATGGCTCTCCAGAGCTTCTCGATTAAAGGCTCTTTCATGAACTTCCTGGTTAACGGCTCTCCGGAGCTTCTCGATATTGGCTCACTTGAACTTCTCGATTATGGCTCTTATGAGCTTCCCGTTATACAGCTCGAATGAGCTTCCTGTTACATAACTCACATGAGCTTCCCATTTTATGGCTTAAAAAAGCTTACCATTTACATGTTTGCATAAGCATTCATGTATATGAATTGACGGATTATAGTTTTGTACACCTTGTGTGTACTACCTGTGTATCCATCGATATTTTCAATGACTCAATTAGCAAAATCCTGACATGAGAAAAATATGAGTTCTAAATGAATCATTTCCCGTATAACCTTGAAATACATGGAATTGATATATGTGAATACAATATGTGGGAAATTTAAGAACATGGAAATTTGATATTTGATGAGCTCATTCATGTTTCTTGAAATTCATACGAAATACATGACTAACTTGTTTGATGAGGATATGTGTTTAGGCTATTGGTTGAATTCCTTTGGATGTATTTTGTATGCTTACCTTAAATGTAAATGAATGGTAAGTAATTTCTCGTTATACGAACTTACTAAGCTTAAAAGCTTACTCTATTTTATTTTCCCCTGTCTTATAGTATTTGGAAGCTCGTTGGGTTGGAAGCTTGGCGGAGATCACTCATACTATCCATCGGCTCATTTCGGTATAAATAGTAAATTAATTTGGTTATAATGGCATGTATAGGTTAATTAGCCAATGTTGGCTTATAAGTATTTTGTTATAACTAGCCATTGGAATGGCTTATAATGGTTATGTTTTGATATATATATAAGTAGATTTATCATGTTAGAAGCATTAATTTGATTATGCATTTATGCATTTGGTACCTAGATAAATATGAGTATTAGGATGACATAATAATAAATTGTCATTTGAGGTGCCTAAGAGCACATTGGTTGTATGTGGTAATATGTCATGTTTAAGACATGATTTTGGCATGTTTTGAGTGCTTTGATTTGATTTGTAAGTGTGAAAATTTGTTTTGATAGGTTGATGCTAAAATTGGGTGAGAAATATGGCTTAGAAATGGCCTTATTTCGTCTACACAAGCAGAGACACGGGCGTGTGTCTCAGCTGTGTGTCTAGCACATGGGCATGTGTTTTGGTCGTCAGTCCCCTGCATCTTTAAAATTTCAAAACAGAATGCTCAAAATTTCTCACACGGCCTGGCACACGGGCGTGTGGCTTAGCCGTGTGACCCCTACATTTATTTAATGCAAGTTATTATGTTCACACGGCCTAGCACATGGGCGTTTGACTTAGCCGTGTGACCTAAATCAGAGAGTTACACGGGTACAGACACGGGCTGGGACACGACCGTGTGTTCTATTTCGAATGCCCACACAGCCTGAGACAGAGGCGTGTCTCTTGGCCGTGTGAGCCACACGGCCTGACCACATGGGCGTGTGTCCCCTGCATCTTGGAAAAATTTTGAAAATTTGCAAAAAAATCTTTGAGTACCCGATTTAGTCCCGACTTGTTTCTAATACATATTTTGGGCCTCAATGGCTCATATAAGGGACAATATGATTGATTATGATTGTTTTCTAATATAAATGTTAAATGATACGAAATGATTGCAACTGATCTGTAAATTTCTGGTAATGCTCTGTATTGTTTTCTGATATGAACGTTAAATGATACGAAATGATTGCATCTGATCTGTAAATTTCAAGTAGTGTTAGAAACACCAAACCCAGGTGCAAATACTATAATAAATTACATTTTGGTGAATGTAGAATGAAGAGTGGAGCATGTTTTAAATGTGGTTTTTTTTACCACTATCTTAGAGATTGCCCTGAGAAAGCTAAAAGAGATATCGTCCAAACTTCAAGGCTGAGCAACCTCGCCATAAGAGGTAGACCACCTCGTAATCCTGGGTATGTAAGTGATAGCCGGGGCATGACAAAAAATTCAATTGTCAGATCTGAAGGACGAGCACCAGCCAGAACATATGCTATTCGAGCACGTGAGGATGCTTTTGCACCCGATGTTATTACTGGTACTTTTTCTCTTCTTGATACTGATATAACTGCTTTGATTGATCCTGGTTCAACACATTCATACATTTGCACGAATTTAGTGTCTAATAAAAATTTGTCTGTCGAGTCCACTGAATTCGTGGTTAAAGTATCGAACCCTCTGGGCCAGTATGTGATGGTGGATAAAATTTGTAAGAATTGTCCGTTAATGATATGGGGGTTTCTGTTTTCCAACTGATTTGATGTTATTACCATTTGATGAATTTGATGTAATTCTGGGTATGGATTGGTTGACTCAGCATGATGCCGTGGTAAATTGTAAGCAAAAACATATTATGTTGAAATGCCAGAATGGTGAAATGATCTGTATTGAATCTGATAAATTAGATGGTTTATCAAATGTGATATCAGCCATGTCAGCACAGAAATATGTCAGGAAAGGGTATAATGCTTATCTTGCCTATGTGTTGGATACTAAGATGTCTGAATCAAAGACTAAATCAGTGCCAGTAGTCCGTGAGTATCCTGATGTGTTCCCAGAAAAGTTACCTGGATTACCGCCGGTTAGAGAGGTTGAATTTACTATAGACCTTGTACCAGGGACAACACCGATATCAATAGTACCATATAAAATGGCTCCTACTGAATTAAAGGAGTTAAAAGCATAGTTACATGAGTTGATTGATAGAGGGTTTACTCGGCCTAGTTTTTCACCCTGGGGTGCACCGGTTTTGTTTGTTAAGAAAAAGGATGGATCCTTGAGATTATACATTGATTATCGACAGCTCAACAAAGCTACCATCAAGAATAAGTATTCACAGCCTCGTATTGATGACTTGTTTGATCAGTTGAAAGGTGCCACCGTGTTTTCAAAGATTGATGTCCGTTATGGTTATTACCAGTTACGAGTGAAAGACTCGGATGTGCCAAAAACAGCATTCAGAACCAGGTACGGACATTATGAATTTCTTGCGATGCCATTTGGCTTAACAAATGCACCTACACTATTTATAAATTTAATGAATAGAATTTTTAGACCGTATCTGGATACATTTGTTGTGGTATCATTGATGATATTCTGGTATATTCCCGAGATGAAACTGAACATGTCGAGCATCTGAGAATTGTTCTGCAAACTTTACGTGAAAAACAACTGTATGCTAAATTTGGCAAATGTGAATTTTGGTTTCGGGAAGTTAGTTTTCTGGGACATATAATATCGACTGAAGGCATCAGAGTTGATCCGAATAAAATATCAGCTATTGTTAATTGGAAACCACTGAAAAATGTATCTGAAGTCAGAAGTTTTCTGGGATTAGCTAGTTATTATTGGAGATTTGTAAAAGGGTTTTCAATGATAACTTCACCGATGACACGGTTACTACAGAAAGATGTGAAATTTGAATGGTCTGATAAATGTCAGCAAAGTTTTGACCAGTTGAAAGCCCTGTTGACTGAAGCACCAATTCTGGTTCAGCCTGAATTGGGTAAAGAATTTGTGATTTACAGTGATGCATCATTGAATGGTTTAGGCTGTGTTTTGATGCAAGTAGGTGAAGTAATAGCTTATGATTCTAGACAACTAAAACCACATGAAAAGAATTACCCGATACATGATTTAGAATTGGCAGCTATTGTCTTTGCGCTGAAAATTTGGCGACATTACTTATTCGGTGAAAAGTGTCATATATTCACCGATCATAAAATTTTAAAATATCTGATGACACAAAAAGATTTGAATCTGAGACAACGGAGATGGCTTGAACTGTTGAAAGATTATGATTTGGTTGTATGTGGTAATATGATTTTGGCATAATAATAAATTGTCATTTGAGGTGCCTAAGAGCACATTGGTTGTATGTGGTAATATGTCATGTTTAAGACATGATTTTGGCATGTTTTGAGTGCTTTGATATGGTTTGTAAGCGTGAAAATTTGTTGTGATAGGTTGATGCCAAAATTGGGTGAGAAATATGACTTAGAAATGGCCTTATTTCGTCTGCACGGGCAGAGACATGGGCGTGTGTTTTAGCCGTGTGTCCCTTGCATCTTTAAAATTTCAAAACAAAATACTCAAAATTTCTCACATGGCCTGGGACACGGGCGTGTGGCTTGGCCATGTGACCTCTGCATTTATTTAATGCAAGTTATTATGTTCACACGGCCTAGCACATAGGCGTGTGACTTGGCCGTGTGACCTAAGTCAGAGAGTTACCTTGTATGCAGCAGGCGTGCTGATTCATTTACATTTCTCCATGCAGAACCTCTTTAAAATCTTTAGTGCAAAACTCTGTTCACTTATGAAAATTCTTTCCTGAACTTGTCATATTTCCATCCCAAGGAAATATCTCATTTCTCCAAGATCAAACATTTCGAACATTTTCTGTATTTGTAACTTAAACTCCTTTACTAAATTATCGCTACTCTTAATCACTAGCAAATCGTCAACATATAATGAAACAATCACTGAAATGACTTCGCCATTCTTCTTTACATACAAGGTAGGTTCGTTAGGACTCTTTTCAAATCTCAAGCTTGTGAAGTGCTCATCTATCCTCGCATACCAAGCTCGCGGAGCCTGTTTCAATCTATATAAGGCCTTCTTAAGCCTATATACCTTTTTTTCTTTTCCTCTAACTACGAACCCAGAAGGTTGCTCCACATAAATATCTTCTTGCAAGTAGCCATTCAAGAAGGCTGATTTGACATCCAGTTGATGAATTTTCCAACCCATCTATGCTGCTAAGACCAATAATAGTCTAATCGTGTCCAGCCTTACTATTGGTGCAAAGGTCTCCCAGTAATAAATTCCATATTACTGACTGAAACCTTTAACAACCAACCTCGTCTTTAGCTTGTTAAGAGAACCATCAACATTTAGTTTGGTTTTGAACACCCACTTGGCACCATTTATCAACAAGCTCCCAAGTTTGCTTCTTATGAATCATACTCATCTCCTAACGCATGGCTTCTTTCCAGCATTCTATAGTTTCAACTTCTTCAAAGCTCGTAGGTTCAAGTAGTTCTACATCTGCTCGCTGATAGATCTCATTTATGGATCGCGTGCCTCTTATTGGAGTGTCGTCAATGTCTGCTTCAGTTAGCTCATCACCAAACTGTGACCCTAGCTCACCATTATGATTTTGCAAACTCAGTTCGCACATCCTTCGCTCAGTTTCAGTAGCATCCCAATTCAAATATCTTCTTTCGTCAAACACAACATCCCTACTTGCCAAAACTTTCTTTGTGGAAGGATCATAAATTCTATAACCCTTCTTATTGCTGATATACCTTAGGAAGATACCTGACTGCGACCTCCTCTCTTGCTCCGTTTCACCTGTGGCATATGAGCAAAACAAACACAGCCTGTAACAGCCCGTTTTTAGTCAAATTGGAATAGTGGTTTTGGAACCACAAATCTGAGGTCAAAATATTTATTTTATTAATTTATTAAAGTTTATAGCATGATAGAATTATTGTGTGAAAGTTTCGTAAAGAAATTTTACTGTTTGAATGCTTAATTAGAGAAAAAGGACTAAATCGCGTAAAATGTAAAATGCATGTTCTATTAGTTAAATGTGTCAAATAGCTTTGAATTTTAATTATGGAGGCCTTAAATGGAAATTAAGCCATTTGAAAGGTTAGTGAACATTTATGTCCATGGTTTATGTGATATATTAATGTTTTATAATAAGGTTAATAGTGTAGTTTAGTTATTTAAGTTAATTATAATAAAACAAATACAATTACATGTTATCATCTTCCTTACTAGCCCAAAATTTGAATAAAGGAAGCCATACTTAGGGCTTAAGCATTCGGTCACTTTGTCCTTGAGCATGTAAGTCCATTTTAGCTCGATTTTTAATGATTTTTACGTTTTTGAGATCGTTGCTTCGTATTTTAGCTAGCCCGTACCTTAGATTTTGAAATTGTTAAATATTTATCATGTTTCTATTGTTGAATGCTTGAGTAAATCGATGGTTGATGATGGATTTTGAATAGTTGTTGATAGTTAAACTAGTTTTGTAAAGTGATTTTTGACAAAAATGTCAAAAAGGGATTAAATTGTGAAATTGTAAAATTATGTGGATAAAAGTGTGATTAAACAAAAGATATGGGCTGCTAGAGACTCCATTGAAATTCAGCTAGCATAGTTAAGGGTCTAATTGCATGAATTTGCATTTTTACGAGCTAAGGACTAAATTGTAAAATGTAAAATAGTAGGGGCAAAAGTGTAATTTTTTCATAAGGTGATTTTTGGGCTAAAATGAATGGAATGAATATTGAATGAGTTAATTTTGATATTATATAGGTCAAGATAAGCTGAGATCGGAATTAGATCGGGGAAAAAGAAAAGTGGACGAATAGCCAATATTTGATATCCGAGCGATACGAGGTAAGTTCGTATAATTAGAATCAAACTTTTAAATACATGTAATTAGTTGAAATAATTGTATGTAATTGAGCACATGATTTACTTGAAATTCAAATGCCTTATTGATATAGTATGATGTTTACCGAGCCCCGTTTGAACTGTAAGAATTTGTAAGATACGAGTGACATGTCACTAGGGTTACTGTTTAGGTTGAGATCCTGCATGTGTTGCGGACTCACCGCAGCTCGTATGAGCTTACCGATGTATCAGCTCGTAAGAGCTTCGCATGCTTTCACTCGTTAGAGCTTATCGCTTCATCTCAATAGAGCTTACTTGTCCATCACCTTAGGAGGAGCTTACTGATCATAGCTCGAAAGAGCGAAAATGATAATGAATTGACGGATTACTGATTTATATGTTATGTATATCACCCGAGTATCCCTCGATATTCTAATAGGTTCAACGGGCATAAATTCTGTTATTGGTTATGTGAAAAAGATATGTTTTATATCGATGAAGTACTGTTATTACGAATGAGTTACTGTTACTGTTATCGAATTAAATATTGTTTATATGAATGAGAATGAAATGTTATAAATGATGTGCATGATATATGTGAATTTGATATGATACAATTTATTGAGTATTAAATTGAGATAATGGATGATTACATGTACTTATATGACTAACTTGTTGATGAATGCTTGTATATAGGCATTTGGCAAGTGAGTTTGATATACTTTGTTTACTTATTTGATTATGTATAATGGTAAGCTTAATTTTGAATTATACGGGCTTACTAAGCTTTAAAGCTTACCCTGTTTCTTTTCCATGCTTTATAGAGGTTCGATAGCTTGCTCGATCCGGATAAAGTCGGAGTTACGCATCACACTATCCAATTGCTGTTGGTACTTTTGAACTCTTGGATATTGTAAATATGGCATGTATAGGCTAGTTATAAAGATGATAGTTATGGTTATTTAAGATAGTGATTTTGGTACATGATGTGGTATAAGTTAAAGCCATGTGATTTGGCTTAACTTGGTGTAATGTTTTGGTTGTGTATAAGTGTTCAAATGTGGTATGTTTTGGCAAGTAGTAGATGGAATGAAAATATGCAAATGTTGTCTTGATAAGTAGTAGACTTATGGATGGAAAATGCATGTTATAAATTAGGTATTTGAATATTATGTTGAATTGGTATAAAATGTGTTTGAAATGTTGTGGATTGGTTGCCTATTGGGTTATGAAATGTTGCGTAATACACTTGAACAGGTATATGAAAAAAGGGTGGCAAAATGGCTTTGCAAATAGCCTATTTTTGTCCACACAGGCAGTGGCACAGGCGTGTGTCTCAGCCGTGTGCGACACACGGTCATGTTACACGGCCGTGTGTCCCTTGGTGTTGATATTAGAACCAAGACAGTATGCTCCACACGGTCTCACACACAGGCGTGTGACTGGCCATGTGGTACAAGTCAGTATACCCCCTAATTGGCACACGGCCTAGCGCACGAGCGTGTGACTTGGCCGTGTTGCATAAGTCAGTATACCCTATAGTTTTGGCACGGCCTAGCACACTGCCTGGCACACGGGCGTGTGTGGCCACTTCGAAGGGCACACGGACTAGACACACGAGTGTGTGGTTGGCCGTGTGACCCAAGTCAGTATGTACCCCCTATTTTCACACGGCTGGAGACACAGGCATGTCTGGTGGCTGTGGGAGACACACGGCCTGGTCACACAGGCGTGTGTCCTCTGTATTAAGAAAAATCTTCAAAGTTTCGTAGAAGTTTTATAAGTTATCGATTTAGTCCCGAACCGCTCCTGAAGCATGTTTAAGGTCTAGTAGGCTATTGTAAGGGACAAATTGAATGATGATTGTATGAAATGGTTGAATGTATGAGAAAAGTACTGTTATATATGTTAAAAGTTCGGTAATGCTCCGTAACCCTATTTCAGCATTGAATATGGGTGAGGGGTGTTACACAGCCAAAAACTTTTAAGTGAGAAATAGAGGGTTTATTACCAAACCATGCTTCGAATGGAGTCTTTTCTTCTATAGCCTTGGTTGGCAGTCTATTCAGCAAATAGATTGATGTGTTCACTACCTCAGCCCAAAACTCCTTTGGCAACTTGCTTTTAAACAACAGACATCTCGTCATGTCCATTACTGTTCTATTCTTCCTTTTGCACACTCCATTCTGTCGTGGAGTGTAAATGTTGGTGAGCTGGTGATGAATCCCAACTACTTCACAATAGTTTTAGAATTTATTTGAGGTGTACTTGGTTCCATTATCAGACCTGACCTTCTTTAGTTGTAATCGGTCTAGTTCTCAACCTGTACTTTAAACTTCCAAAACACTTCGACTACATCTGATTTCCATTTCAAAAAAGTAACCCAGTAATACATGGTAAAGTCATCAATGAACAAGACAAAGTATCTACACCCATTTAATGAGGGTGTTTTCATGGGTCCGCACACATAAGAGTGGACCAACTGTAACCTTTCATGAGCTTGCCAAGCCTTGTTTACTGGGAATGGTAACATCGCATGTTTCCCAAATTGGCATACCTCGCAAATGCCTCTACGCTCCACAATGCTGATTGTTTCTTTGACCAAACCTGCCTCGCACATTCGACTAAGAGACTTATAGTTCACATGTCCCATCCTTTTGTGCCAAAGGTTCACATTATCTACAGAACTGGAATAGGCTTTAGGATTCACCATATTTCAGTCTAACACAAAGCTTCTATTTTTCATCGAGAATGTTATAACTTCCTATCCTAATGAGTCAAATATAATGCAGCCATAATTCTTAAAAACAATGTTGTATTTTTTCTCAAGCAGTTAACCAATGTTAAAGAGACTTTGATCTATCGCAGGTACTAAGAGGACATCTAAGATTACTTTAGTACTTGATGGCAAATTGATCACCACTTTGCCCTTGCCCTTAGCTTCTAGGAGTTCACCATTACCAATCCCCACCTTAAGGTTGCAACTTCTATTAATCTTTTTGAAGATGCTTTCATCTGAGGTCATATGGTTGGTGCATCCACTATCGATCAACCAACCTTTTGCGTCTCTATTTTTCGATGCAGAACACATTGTTGTGAACACCCGCTCCTCCTAAACGTGTTCTCCCCCAACTGCCTGAGCCTACACATACTGTTGAGGGGTTTTCTCCTTGTCCTTACATACTTTCTCTATGTGACCCAACTACTTGCATGATCTGCATTTTATATCTGGTCTAAACCAATAATATTTTTAGGGTAAGTGTTTTTCTTACATTGCGAACATGGTGAATATTTATTCTTTTCACCATCTTGCTTCGCCCTCTCATTCTTCTTCGTCGAATCTTTCTTACCCTTATATTTTTAGGGTTTCACACCATCAATACTCATGGCTCGCAATGCCTCTTCTGTGTACTCCTTTCGTCTTGATGCTCTTCTTTGCTCTTGAACATATAGAGCATTTATCAATTCTGGAATAGAGATCGCCTATAGGTTCCTTAAGTCTTCAAGTGAGGAAATTTTAGATTCATATCTATCAGTAAAAGTTGTTATGACTTTCTCAACGACCCTACTATCTGCGAATTGTTCCCCAAGTAACCTGATGCTATTAACTACCACCATGATCCTGTCTACGTATTGTTTCACTATTTCAGCCTCTTTCATTTTTAAATACCCAAAATCTCTTCGTAAATTAATGAGTTTTTGATGTCTGGTTTTATCTGAACCTTGAAACTCTCCTTTAGCTTATCCCAAGCTTCTTTTCGGGTCACGCAAGTCATAATACGTGTGAATATAACATCTGAGATGCCATTCTGTATACAGGACATCGCCTTATATCTTTTAGCTTGCTCGTCACTATGGTGCTTAATTTGAGTGACTATAGTGTTGTCCCTTAATAGTGCAAGGTCGAAATCTATATTCACAACCTCTTATAAGTCATAAGCTTGCAAGTAGGTCTTTATCTTGACAACCCATATATGATAGTTTTCACCATTGAAAACAACTGGTGAAGGTGGAGAAAAACTTGAGGAAGCTATGTATAACACAGAAAAATAACAACTGCCCTTAAGAAGGTAGCTCTAATACCAATTGTTGAATTTTCGATACTAAGAAAGGATGAATTGTAGGGAAGAAACAAGAACCTAAATATGGAAAGAAATAACAAAGATTTTATGCTAATAAATATCAAATATACTATGCTAATAAATACTAATTCTATTAAAAAATCTAAAAAAAATTACTTGCACGCAAGCTCTTCAAATACAATTGCTTCACAGTTTAGCTTCAGACACTCACATATTTTTCGCAGTCACTGGTTCACCAAAATAATGAGCTCGCCACTTATCGTGAGTTCACCAATCTTAGGAGATTCAAAAAATGTTGGGGGATTCGCTAGATTTGGCGAGTTTGCCAATCTTAGGGGATTCGCCAAACTTGGTGAGTTCATCAAATGTGCATATTGCATGAATGGTCATCTTGCAACGAAAACATCCTTCACCCTCTTTTCCTAAATCTCAACAATTTCAAAGCCACATCATGGTTTCCACCTTTCCCAGGTTTGTTTTGTTTGCATTTTTTGCTCTCTTGTTATTCATAGATATCGCATTTCAAAGAATGCAGCCATACCATGCACTACAAGTTTGATATATGTGTGATCACCTCATTGCAAAAGCTTTTCTTTTAAAATAATACAATACCCCATTTTACATTTTGTTCTTGTTTCTTCTGATTTTTTCATACACCAAGATGAAAAATGTGACAAGATTGTCCCAAACAAAGAGCATTATGACAATCAACAACCTATTTCCAGGGCCTCGGATCATAGCCAGGGAAGGCGATCGTCTCGTTATCAAGGTGGTTAATCATGTTCAATACAATACCACTCTTCACTGGTATGAAACAAACCGGTGCTTTTGTTCCCACATTGCGTTATATTGTTTGTTTCTCTTATTTTGAAAGCTCTATTAATGGTGAAACAAGCATAGAGTAAGGCAACTAAGAAACGGTTAGGCTGATGGACCTGCCTATATTATGCAGTGCCCCATTCAAACAGGACAGTTCTACGTATACAATTTTACAGTCATGGGCTAAAGAGGAACCTTATTTTTGCATGCTCACATTTCTTGGCTCATAACGACTCTTTATGGCCCTATTGTCATCCTCCCCAAGCGACATGTTCCTTACCCATTTCCCTACCCATTCAAAGAAGTTCCCATTATTTTTGGTAAAACGTATAGCTTCTCTCAATTCTCATATTCCGAAACTAACTACTTAAGTTAAAACTAGAGGAAATTAACATTTTAATTACAAGGTAATGGTGGAAAGCAGACACAGAGACAGTTATCATCCAGGCCTTGCAAACTGGAGGTGCACCAAATATCTCTGATGCCTATACCATTAATTGCCTGCCAAGTCCCTCTTATAACTGCTCAGCAAAAGGTCAAATACATGGTGTTGTTTGTTTTTACCATATCCAACACTACTTATGGAACTCTAAATCAAAAGTATACAATATTGTTGAAGCTGTAGATACATTTAAGCTCAATGTGAAGCCTGGCAAAACCTATCTTCTTTTTCTGGTCAACAATGTACTGAATGATGAGTTCTTTTTCAGCGTTGCCAACCACACCCTGATCATGGTAGAAGTTGATGCATTCTATGTCAAACCTTTAAAACACAAATTGTACTCATCAGTCTAGAACAAACCACTAATGTTCTTCTTAAAGCCAAGTCCAAGGTTCCTAGTACCACAATTGCAATGTTTTCTAGGCCTTGTTCCAGTGGCCCCCTCCTTTTGACAACACTACAACAACCAAAATTCTAGAGCATGAGAAACCTTCAGCCCCAAACCCAGCAACAAAAATAAGAAGCTCCCTCTTCTAAAAGCACTACTTCCCAAGTTTAATGACTCGAGTTTTGCCATGAAATTCCACAAGAAAATCCGTACCTTGGCCACTACTAAATTCCTAGCAAATGTTCCTAAACAGGTTGATAGATGCTTCTTTTTCATAGTTGGTCTGGGGACACTTCCATGTTGGAAAATATGGACATCACATATATAATAAGGGTAATTACTTGTTATTATTTACATTCATAAAATATTAGCCCAAATTAAAAGTGATCTAATAGATTAGTCCAAATTAAAAGTGATTTAATTTGGTTAAGGTTTATTAGGCTTTAGTTGTTAAATAAAGTATGGGTCAAATATGTGTAGATTCTTTAGTAACTAATTTCTAATTAATGATGGGCTGATAGGAAATTAGGGGTAATGTTCAAAAGTTATATATTAAGGTTATGGTCTCAAATTACACATAAACAACTTTTCTAATATCCCATATTTAGAAAAGAGAGCAAATTTTCTCTTAATTTCTTGTGTGCTAATTTGGAAGATCGAAACCGTAAGATCTGAAAAAAATTCAAGGAATCGATGGGTTCAGGTACGCCTCCGCATCTAATTTTGTTCACGATTTATTTTTGATGATTTTACATAGCAAATTCTGATTTATTAAGATTTTTACGGTTATTACATTCCATGCCCCCAAAACCAAACATGTCAAGGTCCTAACAACACGAAATTAGTAGCCTCGGTTAATAATGTGTCGTTTGTTCAACCCAACATTGCACTCCTTCAAGCTCACTTCTTTAACAAAGCAAAGGGAGTGTTCGCCACTGATTTTCCAGCCAACCCTTTGATCAAGTTTAACTACACAGGCACACCACCAAGCAACACTATGGTGAACAATGGCACAAAAGCTGGGGTTCTTCCCTTTAACACTAGCGTGGAGTTGGTGATGCGAGACACTAGCATTATAGGAGCAGAAAGCCACCTTTTGCATCTCCATGGCTTTAATTTCTTTGTGCTTGGTCAAGACATTGGAAACTTTAACCCCAGCAAAGACCTTGCCAAGTTTAACCTTGTTGACCTAGCTAAGAGAAACACTGTGGGGGTGCCCTCTGGTGGATGGGTCGCCATTCGTTTCCTTGCAGGTAACCTAGGTATTTTACATACGAAACAAATCATTGCAGCGAGCTTATCCCCAATGATAAAAGAAAAAGAACCAAAAAGAAGTATCTACAAATAAATTCATTCATGGGGCTGATTTGTTTTTCTTTGTGATTGTGGTGTTAAACTATAGGAGTTTGGTTTATGCACTGCCATTTGGAAGTGCACACCAGCTAGGGCTTGAAAATGGCTTGGGTTGTCAACGACGGCAAGGGGCGGAAACAGAAGCTCCCACCTCCACCTCCATCTTTCGATCTTCCTAAATGCTGAAATTTTCAGTAGCCATGCACCCATTTTTTTATTATTCTTTTTCCCTTTGTATATTCTTCTATTGTTTTATCACACCATAAATAATCCATGTTGATACGGCTCCCATGCACCAATCAATGGGCAAATTTTTACTAGATTTTTGGACTTTGTAATAACAATATTTCCTTTTCAAGTCGATTCAATTCAAATGATTCCTTCGTATCTTTTAGATTTCTTAAGAATTAAGATTAATTCCACTTTTTAGCTTCTTTTCTTTAGTTTTTCTAAACACCTCATAGAAAACTAAATATATTTTATTGATTCTATGCATTATTTATATGTTGTTTTCTTTCAAGGGGCTCTATATAGGGCAAAAAACCAGAAAATACCAAAAAATAACAAAAATTACCGGAAAGTATAGGGTTGAAAATTAATGACCGGAAAGGGCAATTTTCCCCAAAATCGCGTCCCCGTCAGAGCGTTTTTGGGGGAGTGCGGCCTAAAGCGCGTCCCGGGAGCGCTTTAGGCCACGCATCATCAAAAACGCCCCGTGGACGCGCTTTCGATGACGTGGCCTAAAGCGCCCCGGGACGCGCGCTTTAGGCTTTTTCCGGGAAATATGGTGGCGACAAGTGGGAAGAAAATGGCTCCAAAATTAGGCACCAAAGTTGATGTGATGTGAAAATTGGTATGGGGTAATTGCAATATTGGTCCCTATTTGAATAGGTACTTTGTAAGTTTGATCCTAAACCTCAACTATAAATAGGCCTAACCATTTCTCATTTTCTTCATCCCACAATTTGCCATTCTCTACTTAAGGCATTGTTCTCTCTCTCCTATTTGTAAATTTTCACTTGTATTTTTGGAGTGAAATATATTTGTTAGTGCCCAAGACGTAGGCAAAATTTTTTCATATCTTGTGAGTGTGATCGTAGTTATTTATTGTGCTATTAAATTACGATTGAGGGATATTCGCTAGGAAAGACTTGGTACTTAAGTGATCCTTGTGATCCACCTCTCTTTCCCGGGAATTGAACTTAGTGTGATTTTTAGTACAATAATTTTACTCTTTTACACCGTCCACTTGCAATGAGTGAACGTATTAATCGCTGTTATTTACTACGATGGTGAAGTGCGTGACACCGAAAATGGTGTTGTTTTCTTATCGGAGAACACAACGCGATTGAGTTTTAATCGAACGTCGATTTGGTAGAACTTCGCAAAAGAATTAGGCGTAAAATATTCGAACAACGCTAATGAAAGTTCATCTATTAAGTATAGATTTTGTGCTTGGTTGATCCGGTGAGATATGACTCATTCGACATCAAAGGTCCTCGGAGCCTTGAGGCAATGGTGGAGACTCATCTTGCCGATGGTTCACCCTATATCGAGGTATATGTGGAATTTTCATCTCCAAGTGATCCGTTGCGACCTCAACATCTAGTATCGTTCGAGGGGAATACACGACCCCAAGTCGACACTCTGTAAGTGGGAGGCAAAACACGAAGTGCCCGTGTGCGGTGGTAGTATGGAAAACATAACCCCGCACGACACTCGGTTGGTGGATGGGACATGCATATTCGCCATTCGGCGTCGGATGACGTAAATACGTGTTGGGGAGGTCATCAACTTCTAGTGGATGGCAATCCACATACGATTGGGATCGTTACGAAAGATGTTTAAGGAGGGATGATGTATTACCGACGACATCCAGCGATGAGGGCCCTCGTTGTTACCGACGACATGCACCGGTGAGGGCCCTCGTTTGTTGCAGATTATAGAGGATGGGATGATGAATCCGATGTGGATCCACCTCGAGCCGGGGCACGATGGTGCGAAGTTGGATTATTTTCTCGACCGGGAGCCCGCTCCAATTGTACTGAAGACGCGTTGAGGGCGGTTCGGGCGAAGAAGAAGAAGATCCGCTATTCGGGGCATACTCACCTCCAGCGCACATGCATAATGTCGATCTATCTCAAGATGATGCATTGGAGTTTCCTGAACTACCACACCGGACGCGTGACCGTACAAATTCTTTGTTGGATTCGGATCAATTAGAAGTTGGTAACCAGTTTTCCAACAAGAATACTTTTCTTGCTGCATTGAAACAATACAGCATCAGGAACAGGGTTAACTACACTATGGTTAAATCAAAGCTCGATAGGTACGAGGCAAAGTGTGCAGTGCAAGACGGCACATGTTCATGGAAAATCATGGCGTCGTTGAGGAAAAGGACGAGTGTGGAGGTGAAAAAGTACAAAGGTCCGCATACATGTCTTACCGGTACAGTACCACTATGTGTTCAATGATTCCGAATAAGACTAATATTATGTAATGTTGCATTATTTAACGTACTTCATTGACAGGTGTAACAGAAGATCATCCAAGGATGGATTCAGACATGTTGGCTGATTTAATAATCCCGACGGTGAAGGCCGATCCCAGAACTACAGTGCCGGCCTTAATTGGCAATATTCGTAGCCAAATGGGGTACACGCCTCTTCTGACGAAAAGGCTTGGATAGCCAAGCGGCGTTGGAAAAATTGCACGCACGTCGGTGGGGCGTTTCATATAATGAAGTGTGGCAGTGGTGTCAGGTGCTGGAGAGGTATGTCCCAGGCAGCACAACAGACCTTGAAACGGAACCGGCGTACTACAACGATCGTCTGCTCCGTGGATGCGCAGTGTTCAAGCGTCTGTTCTGGACATTTAAGCAATGCCGAGATGCTTTTACATATTGCAAGCCATTGGTACAAATTGACGGTACCTTCATGTATGGTAGATATACGCATCGGCTATTGCTAGCCGTGGCACAAGACGGCTGTGGGAGAATCCTTCCGATTGCGTTCGCAATAACACCGGGGGAATCAGCTGATGATTGGGACTTCTTCCTATCCAGGTTAAGGAGGCATGTTTGCCCCCAACCGACGACATATGCGTTATATCGGATCGGGGCCCTGGAATACTTGCGGCAATAGAACGCCAGGGAAGCATGTGGCATCGCACACACCATCGATATTGCCTGAGGCATGTCGCATCCAACTACTATGGGCAACATCGATCTAAAAGAGAGAAACGGCAAGTGATCGATATGGGTATGAAATATCTAATAATAAAATTTATTTTGATATATTCAATTTATTCGCAATTGAAGAGTGGTATGTAATATTCGCTATCAACGTATATTAGCGGTGGTATGAGATCAATAAAGACCGCTTTCACGAGATGCTTTGGCGATTTGCGCTCGAGATAACGCTTGAAAGCGCAAGCTACCTTTGCAATATTCCTTTCAACAAAGTGGACACAAGCATATGGCGGTGGCCTACGATATGGGCATATGACCACAAACCTTGCCGAATGCATAAATTACATTACGAAAGGAACCCGTCATCCGCCGATTCACAAAGGTTGTGCGAGAGACATATTTTCGGTTAGCGGCACTATTTCCGAAGAGAGCAGCGAGTTATAGAGGGCAAATGGAAGGAGGCCATGTATGGAGCCGTAGGTCTTGCAACAAATTAATCGTGGGAAGGCACGTGCGAACACCATGCACACAAGTATGTCATGATCGCGACAACCTTATGGTTTCGTGTCACGGAGTTTGACAGACCCAACCAAGGTATTGTTGGCGGTCATTATCGTGTACACTTGACAAATAGGACATGCGATCGTGGATATTTGATGCACTTCGTTACCCATGTGCTCATGTACTTGCGGCTTGTCGAATCTCCGTATTGATCCCATGAGCTATGTCGGCGAAGTGTACAAATTAGAAAACATGTACAACGTGTGGAGACACGTATTCCCACCATCCCGGATGAACGTAAGTGGCCATCGGTATCGCGTGCACCGTATAAGTCATTGCTTGGGATAGAGAATTGAGGCGCAAACCAAAAGGTCGACCTTCCTCGACTAGAATACGCAACAATATGGATATCCGAGAACCGACCAACCAAAGTAAGCGGTGCGGATGGTGTAGGAACCCGGGCCATACATCTCGCTCGTGTCCAAATCGGAATAGTTGACCGTGTTATTAGCTTGTTTGTCTCTTTGGGGCTATGTAATTTCGCTTTTTTAGTACAACGGTTTATCAAAGAACTCAATTATATTTTAGTGAAGAGGACTAAATTAAAAGAATATAAAATAGGAAATAATTTTTATTTTATCAAAGAACAACGGTTTATCAAAGAACTCAATTATATTTTAGTGAAGAGGACTAAATTAAAAGAATATAAAATAGGAAATAATTTTTTTATTTTATCAAAGAACTCAATTTTCTGCAAAAAACTCAATTTTAATTTAGTGAAGAGGACTAAATTAAAAGAATATAAAATAGGAAATAATTTTTTATTTTATTAAAAATTCAAATTATATTACATACAAAAAAATACACAACTTTTGATATTAAAATTAAATTACAAACACAAATTAAAAAACAACTTTTTTATTCAAAGAATAAAAAATTAAATTACAATTTATAAAATAAAAAGCCTATCCTAATCAATGTTGATGCCGGTGGGAACCAGTGCCACGATCGGGTGGTCGTGGCGATTCTGCTACTGGATTCCTCCTTCTTCTAGCTTCCGTGCGGGTCGTGGAACCTCAAAGCGGGATTCGGAGTTCCTCGGAAGTGGGTCCAGTTCTAGGTGTTGCGATGATGACCGCTCAAGCGCGTTAGGTATTCCAACATGATCGCTCCTCGGATGGTTCCACCTAATTAAATAAACTTTTAGCATGCAATTATACTATAAATATACGACATAATTGTAAAATATAATATTAAATTTACCTCGTTATCGGTGGGAATGAATATGGCTGGTCGAAGTCGAGGACGTAAAAATGGAAATCGAAACCATGCCCATGATTGCAGTAGTGATAGGCAACCTCCGATTTTTGTTTACTCGGCGGCGTCATACTCGCACATCTCCCGGTATAATATAGATAGCACGCGCGACTTCAACTCAATTCACCGGCTGCTCTGAAATCAACAAGTTTCGTGAGCCATCTCGGTGGACGAGGTTTCTAGAGAGGTCCGGCATCGATAGCCTCCAATTATCTCAAGAAGTATGTATGCCCGCAAGATACCGTATTCTTTCTTCTTGATCACGAACCTTCATTCGGCTGCGGGATTGCGTCTCGTAACCAAGCCAAATCGATCCGAGCTCCTTGAATTTTATCCGGAATGGCACCCAGAAGCTCGTAGCATACGGCCATCCAATCGAGAGATGTTACGGACCCGGTGACTCACCGAATTCGGCCCACCGGTAATCCCAATCAGAATCGCACATCTTCCAAGGTGATGGTACACTCTCCGCATGGCAAATGGAAAGTGTGCGTCTCTGGTCTCCACCTCTCTATCAACGCGCTGATCAAAGGCGGCTCCAACTTGAACCCCCGGGCTATCGTGGCCACGTGCCAAAAACCCGCTTCCCGCAGGTAATTCTCGATCAATGGCGATGGGGGACCAGGCATGTTGCGAATATAACATTGCAACACCCGATCTACGATCGCTTAAAAATTATAAAATTATAAAATTCTAAATTAATTAAAATTGCATAATTAAAAAATTTAATAATATTGAAAAATTAACATTCAAACTTACCATTTTCTTTTGCTGGACGGCAATGTGGTCCTCGCCTAGGCGACATAATTCCCCGGCCATTGTACTCCGATAAATAATTTAAAAATTTTCCAAAAATAGGTTTAAAAAAAATTATAAAGGGCTTTTTTATAAATAGTAAAGGACTATTTTGAAATTTAAGCGTAAATTTGAGAGAAATTTGAGAGCAAATTGATAGCAAATTGAGAGAAAAATGAGAAAGGATTGAATTGTGAAAAAATGAAGGGTTGGGGGTATTTATAGGGTTTTTTTCTGACCGTTGGGCCCCCAACGGTCAAAAAAATTTTGACCGTTGCGGCCTAAAGCGCGTCCCCGGGGGAGCGCTTTAGGCCACGTCAAAAAAACGCGTCCACGGGGAAGCGTTTTTGCTGACGTGGCCTAAAGCGCTCCCGGAGACGCCGCTTTAGGTCACACTTCAAAAAACGCTACCGACGGGGCGCGATTTTGGGGGAAATTGCCCTTTCCGGTCATTAATTTTCAACCCTATACTTTCCGGTAATTTTTGTTATTTTTTGGTATTTTCTGGAGTTTTGCCCCTCTATATAACCATTATTAAGGAAGTCAATTATTGAAATTTTAAAATGCACTTAATGGAAGTCACCATGATAATTAGGATTTATCATAAATTATCTATTGTTTAAAATTTATTATACTAGAATAAAAAATTTGATAAGTTTTACCTAATTATATTTTCTGCAATATTTGTTGTGAAATCTGTCAGATTTATAGACATGTTAACGCAATTTACTAAAAAGAGAATGAGGTTACAATGTTATATTTTTGTTTTAATTTGGTGTATTTATATATATTAAATTTTAATTTTGGTTCAATTTTCACATTTCACTAATCTTATTATTTATGTGGCACAATTTTTCGTTAAGTCATACATAAATTGCATACATGAGATTTTACTAGGTTAAAAAATAAACAAATAAATTTAAATTTTTTTCATCGAGATTAAAAATAAGGTAAAACTATAAAAATGATCATTAAACTATTGCTTTTGTTCTATTTGGTCATTGAACTATTAATTTTTCCAGTTTAGTCACTAAATTTTTCGAAATCAAATATTTTAGTCACGCTCCAGTTAGTTGTTGTTAGATTTGTAATTGTGACACTATATGGATTGAAACGTTTAACATGAATTAGTTCATATGATATGTTAGATGAAAATGAAATGGTTAAAACTTAGAATGCATTGATCATATATATTGTGTTTCATTTCGTTTATATGATTTGAATCATAGAAGTACAATTAAGCTTTATCGCTCAATGTATGATTTGTTTATTTTGTGCGCATGTATAGGTGGATCTCAAAGTTCTGAGAAGTATTTTAGCATCCAATCTGCAACCCTCAACTCAGTAATGTTTGTATAGTTTCTTTATGTTTGAATGTATTGCATGTACCTAAGGTTTGAAGTTAGTTTTGTATCGAATTGGTCATTCTGAATCTTGAATTGGCAATGTAGTTTAAGTCTTATGTTCTTAACTTGTTAAATGCATATATAAGATTAGCATAAGTATTTGAAACGGTTTAAATGATAGAAATTTTGAAATAGAGAACATATTGAATTGGTTTTAAGTTGAATTGTTAGTTAGGTGATTTTGGGGGGGGGGAATGTTGATGAAATGGCATTATTTGAGACTTTTGACATCATGTATGTTGGTTAAATGGTAGAATTAGATAATAGTCAATTATGCAGGTGGTTGTAATTTCGGTATTGAATGATGTTTTGAAAACAGTGAGTGACGTCGCGATGTCAAGATCTCAACATTGTGACGAGGATAAGTCAAGTCGCGACCTGGAACCCTCGAAGTCACAATGTCAACCCTATAGTTTGAAACTTTTACATTTTAGTCCTTATTCAACCTGGGGTTATCAAAAGAGCTTTCGTAAGCTTGTATAAGACTCGGATATGATCGTAAAACATATTGTGAATGTGTAATATACTTATTAGGATGTCTAATTGGTTAAAGTGTGTTGTAATCGATCGTAGTTGCTCTAACAACGAATTTGGCATCCCGTAGTTTAGACCCGACTACTAGGTCGGGTATGGGGTGTTACATCTGATGTGGATTGCCACATTAGCACCCATTAGTTGGCTCAGCAATTGTTAACGACCACATTAATGGTTCTGTAAATAACAATCAACATCATTTAAAAGGTTGATTTGATCAATTTTGTAAATTTAGGAACTCAATTAGGTGTAAAAAAGTTGGGAGAAGCTTAAATGATTTTTTTTAAAAATTCTTTAAGGGCCTTTTATACCATTAAGCCAAGATTAAATTATATATTCAACATAAATTTATTTTATTTTATTTAGTTGCATATTTTGTCTATACCACCGACTACACGATTACATGAAATTATGAACTCGAGTTATAAAGAAAATGAAAATAAGGATGATGTTTGCAAACTCCTACAAAAAAGCCTCGCATCCATTATATTTTAAAGATTTTCCCTTTTCAAACATTTATATTTCCTCATCAAAACTTTTACTCTCCAAAAACCCTAAGGGTTGGTCAAAGCCCCATTTTCCTTGGTTTGTTTTTAATGACCAATCACCTACCATTAGTGGTTGGCTATCCCTCTCTCTTTTCATGCTTGTTTTTTTGCCTTCCTCCCGGATTAATAAACCCCTTTGAGGGCCTCGTTTGAGCTTCTATGGCTTGTTTCTATCTACCGAATGAGCTTGTGTTTGAGGAGGGATCGACATGGGTTTTCCGGCGCCAATGATGTCCCCGCTTCAGGTGAAATTATTACTGTAGCTATGAATGGTGGATGGATGGTGGCACTAAAAATCTCTCAAATGCTACTTTCCTGTTTTGGTTTTTGGCAGATCCAAGACTTCCATCATTTCATCCGTCGGTTGGTGACTGTTCCGGGCTTGGTGTCGCTAGTGGTTGTTCATAGTCTTTCTGGGGTGGCTCCAAGGTGTCTCTTGGCTTGTGGTCGATGTTGCTTAGCTATGTTTCGTGCGCCATTGATTTCTTCCTTTCTTGTAAGCAAGGTCTTCAGTGGAAACAGAGGCTGCTCGATAACAAGGATCATACACACTATTGTTTTATGTTAGTGGCTAACACCAAAGTGACTAGTGATTATTTCTCTTCTTTTCTTGCTTTTAGAGGATTTGACCGTTTATGTTTGGAATCTTGATTGTTGGAATCATTGTCTTGGGTTTATTTCCATAATGACATTGTTTTTTGAAATCATCCCTTTATGTAAAATATATATATATATATATATATTAAACATTTATATTTCCTCATTGTCTAATATTTTTCCTAGTAATTACATTGTAGGGAAGAGAAGCAACTTCTGGAAGAATAATTTCATTACTTTTTTAACATTGATAAACAATACCTGAACTACCTTTTTTTTTTTTAACATTTATGAGTTTAATTTTAACAATACTTTATTTGGTTACACTTGAGAAACATATTTCATAATTCGATTTCAATAGGTTTATATCATCTTACCTACGTATTACATGCATCCTTTTAGTTACATTTATCTCACATAACTTTCCAATTATGATGACATAAATAATGAAATTATGATTCTACTTTTTATTAGATTCTCTCACCTAATAAGAAAATATTTCATGATAAAAATAGTTTTTTTTTTAATTTGGGGTTAATATATAGGAAATACTTGAACTTGGCAATTTGTACTTATTTGGTGTTTAAAATTTTCTTTTTTGAATTTAACATGTACCTAAACTTGGAAATCGTAAGTCAACTTAGTACTTTTGTTAGGTACTTGACTAACACCATTAAAATACACTAATGTGACATTGACAACCATTATCATGGTGGCATGTGACAGTATCACATTTTAACATGTGGAAAAATAAAAAAATAAAATTTTTAAATTTTAAAAAAGTTATAATTTTTTATACACATAGGGAATGAAGTTGGACACCCAGTTGTCCAAGTTCATTTGAATCTAGATAACCATTTGTTCAAGTTCATTCTAGACATATTTTTAAATATGTTTATATATTTATAATTTTTATTTAAAATATATAAAATTAAAAAAAATTAAAAATTTATAAAAATATTTTACTAGATTTGTCAAGTAGAAATTTGTCTAATGTCAGAATTTATAAGTTATAATTGTTTTTCACCACATGTTAGAATTTGAAGATGTCATATGTCAGCATGCTATTGATCATTAGAGTCATATCAACGTATGTTAACGATTTTAGTCAAGTACCTAAAAGAAGCACCAAGTTGGTTAGCAATTTTCAAGTTTAGGTACTAGGTAGGTCCAAAAAAAATTTAGATACCAAATAAGTACGAATTATCATGTTCAAATATCTTCGTGCAAAATGCAAATTTTCTTACCCAACTTCCTTGTGGGTTTTCTCAAGTAGATCTACAAATGTGATCATGCTACCTGTGCCAAGGTAGACTTGTTTAATAGAGTGAGAGGGTTTAGGTAAAATTATAGGTTCGAAAAATGGGCTTGGACCGGGCTGCTGCTATTTTTTACTATTTTGCAATTGTTTTGTTGTCATTTCGCTATTATATTCCTACTATTTTGTTATTATTGTTTAGATATTATATAAATCTTGTTTTATTATTAATTTTGCTATTATTTTAGAAGTATTTGCTTGCTAAGTTGCACTTATCTTAGCCTTATCTACTTATACTTTTTTTTAAAATTTTTGTTCATTTATTTAGAAACATTTATTTTAATTAATGTTTTTAGTGAATTTGAGGTATTATATTTTTAAAATTTATTTTTATATAAAAAATATTATTAAAAATTTTAATACGGATGGGTTGGAACAAACTTGGACCTTAAACAAAATTTTAAGCTTATTTTTTGGTATAGCCTAGCAACTCTATGCTAGGGTTCCTGTTTGTCCTGAAATTGTGAAATTGTCAGTGTATGACCGGTTTGTTTTTTTGTTTGTATGGAACACTGTTATTAAGCTGTCTGATCCCACGGCCTGTTTCCCATATAATAACATAATATCTAAAATAACCAGATTACAGAAAGGTTGTGACAATATATGTGTATATATATTATGCATTGACATTTGAACTAAAGATTCGTACTAGCAAATGCTAACATTATTTGGCAGGTTGAGTCTGCCTTGCTGCAAACCCAGGCCCTCGGAGCTGTTGTCGGTGGAAGGCTACCAATTTACTCAAAAACTTCAAATGAGTAAATTACAGCTATTTTCACAAGCGGGAAATAGTGAGATACCCTCCAGGATTCCAGCAATCCACAAAGGGTTCAAAATACTACTATTATCATCTCCAAATAGTCTAGGGTTTTTTCATGAACATTATATAACTTTGGCAAAATGATGTAACTTAGAGATTCCATATGATTTAGAACTTAGAAACTCTGCCATTCATGAGTCATTAACCAAAATTAATTTTAACTTTATTCATTTCATAAAGAGAACTAAAGCACATGGATCGGTGACATAATAAAAACAATAACGAGCACAAATTAATACAATTTGTCAAATTTGAACTACTACTACTACTACTCATTAATCATATATTCACGATTTGAAAAAATTTAAGATTGCCGATCATTTCTTTTAACCACTAAGCGCAAGCTTCGGGCCTGGACTTCATGGTGAAAAGAGAATCAAGATCAGGCGGCTGAAAATATCCATTCTTCGGGGGCTCCCTCTTTGATTCGCCTCGTGATTTCTTCCTCGGCGGCGGTGGACACTGAAACGCCTCCGGCATTAGATGCTTCGGCGTTGTACAGCCTTCTTCTATACTACCACAACTCTCCATTTCTCAAAAAGAGCCTTGGGGACTCGTAGCGGTTTAAATAAAAGAAAAGAAATTTTTGAAAAATCAGTGGGAGAGGAGGTAAATGAGGAATGTTCGCGCGATGGTGAGATGCTGTTTATATAAAGATGAGTGAATTCTGGTCGTGCGGTGGGGACGGGTGACAGCTACGCAGGATTCGGTTCCGTGTACGTGGCGAATGATGAGTGGGTTATGTGGTACACGTGACCCACACTGAGCCGCGTACTTGTGGGGCTTTTATCAAATGGAGCGGAGGGAATTTGAGCGGGAAAATTGGGTTGCTTTGAATCTTGACCGTCGATTTACAATTCGAGTCGGTGGCCATGGAAGTCCCCAAGTTTTTTAAAAGAAGAGGTTGAAATGTCCCTTCGCCTAATAAAGAAAAGAAGACGATGGGCTTCATTCCTTTATTTAAATCTACAACACACGGCCCTTTCTTGTTATTGTCCACAAATATTCCGGCCTCTACCTTTCTCCTTACCCATTTACCCTTTATAAATAACATTAAACATGAATCCATAATCTTGTAAATTAAATCCATTATATTTTATAAATTTACAATTAACATTAATTTTATTAATAATATTATCATAACTTTCATCAAACCAACTCTAAAATCTAATTTAAATACTAAAATGTTAACATTGTTATCTTTGCGTATCAAAATATAAAACTTTTTTGACAAATACAGGTACCAGATTAAAAAAAAAATACATGAATTACTTAAATAAAGTGTCAAACTCGAAATCCAAATGATATAATAAAATCTTTATAATAGTAGGAAAAATATGTTTAAGCACACTCAAATCTGCATTCTCCCGGTTATTGCAATGGTATGGTGCTAACTTAACTAAGACTCAACAATAATTTTATTATATATATAGTTTGTATTCTTGTGCAATGTGCGAATCAATTGTGTATATTAAATTTATAATATTTTTATAATATATGTTGAAGTTTAAAATTTTTAATGAATTTCTTAAAAGATTGAAAAATAATGTAATTACGAAATATCTTTTAAAAATTTTGCCGTAATGTGCCGAATGGGAGTTTAACATGCTACACTATAAATATGGAAGTCGCGACTAATATTTTTTAATTAGCTGTGATTAAAACTACTCCGATTAAAAATTCCTAAGACAAAATTAAAGATTTCTAAAGAAACAAATTTTAGTTTAAGGATTAACACCATAGCCTATCTTAAGACAGTACTATTTTTACTCATATAACACTTCAATTAGGTCCTAATTTATTATCTAATTTATCTAAAACTTTCTTCTTCTTTTTTTTACAACTTCAAAAAGAAAACATACCATAATAGTAAGAGTTGAAACCAATAAGATTAAGGGAGAGTTTGGATGGACGATGGGGTGCAGTGCAGTGCATTTAGCTTACTTTTTATCTCATGCTACAATATCGCTGTTAGGATCGACCCGATTAAGCAACAAAAAAAATAGTGGAATAAATTGAGAAATTGAACACACAAATTTAACGTGGAAAAACCCCTCCAAAGAGAATAAAAAATCCTGGGCAAAGATAATTTTACTATAATGGCAAAAGAACGAAGAGTACAAAATATGGAGATAAAAACTAAACCCCGAAAACCCGAAAACAAAAAACCCTCAAAATGTAAACACAAAATTCTCTAAATGTGTTATGAGTTCTAATCTCTAATGGGTGTATTTTCTAAGGTTGTAAAAGAACCTATTTATAGGCAAAATTAGTAGGTCAAATAAACTATGCTAATAAATACTAAATATATTATACTAATAAATACTAAATCTTCTAGAAAGAAATATATTTTGTTTAACTTGACTTGCAAGCAATCTCTTAGAATTTGGGTCACACAACTCTAACAATCTCCACATTGACACGAATTCTTACAATGCCATTTTTTTCCAAAGCCCACCACGGCCTATCTTGAACTATGGAGGGAATTAACTGAGTCGAATTTGTGCTTAAAAGCTGGAAGACTTCTAGCCTTCGACTTGTGCACTGCCAAATCAAAACTAACCCGGGTCTGATTTTCACAAACACAGTGCCCTAGCTTTTCAAAACCTGTATCTAAAAGAGAACCTCTCTTCAACGAAACGGTCATACATTTTCCCTCCTATAACCAAGTTACCTCCGCTCCAAACGAGTTGACTTCGACTCCGTAAAGGACGAGGGATGTCCGATTTCACTTGTCATTGTAGAACCTTCCAGAATATAAAAACTTCCAGTTCTTTTACCTTTTAACAAAACGAGATCTCCACGAGATACTTTAATGTCGCTCGACTCGATGTTGATTCTGCATCCTTTCAAGTCTAAATACTTAAGGAGATGAGATTCATTCGTAAATCAGGTACATACCTGACATCTGAGAGTGTCCTAATCGTCCCGTCGTGTATCTTAATTTTAACAGTACCAATACCAATCACCTTACTAGATGAATCGTTTCTCATGCGCACAACTCCACCTTCAACCGAACTGTATGTGGAGAACCATTCTCTATTGGGATACATGTAGAAAGAACATCCCAAATCTAGGATCCACTCGGACGTGAGCTTGGATTTTTCGCTCATTGACACTAACAAGAAATCATCATCGCTTTCATCGCCTAAATTAGCACCAGCTACATCTTCCTCGTTACTCTTAGCAGCTCTTTTATTTCGCAGTTTATAACAATCTGCTTTGACGTGACCTAACTTTTTACAATAGCGACACCTTTTGTCTCGTTTCTTTGATGCTACCAAAACGGAAGCTTGCCTGTCTGCCTTGCTATCCAAACCAAACTCATTGTCGAGTTTGTCTCTAATGAACAAATGACCCTTCATATCTTCGAACAAGAGTTTGTCTTTGCCATAAATCAGGGTCTCCTTGAAAGACTTGTATGAATGGGGTAAAGAGAACAATAATAGCATAGCCTGATCTTCATCGTCAATATGAACCTCAATATTTTTTAAATCATTTAAAAGAGTAATGAATTGACTGATGTGATCTCTAAGAAGCTCACCTTCGTTCATGCGAAACGTAAATAAACGTTGTTTTAACACTAAACGGTTAGCCAGAGACTTAGTCGCATAAAGAGTTCCTAACCTTTTCCACAAGGCAGATGAGGTCTTCTCCATCAATACCTCCTGCAATACCGTATTTGTGAGGCCCAACTGGATTGCAGACAAGGCCTTTTCATCAAGCTTTTCCCATTCTCAGGCTTTTTCCTGGTAACAACCTTTTTCAATCCAGTTTGAACTAGAATTGCCATCATCCGAACTTGCCACAGATTGAAATTTGTCTCACCATCGAACTTTTCAATTTCAAACCTTGTTGCTGCCATCTCTGAACGGGCTGATCTATGAAAATTGAACTAGCTCTGATACCACTTGTTAGGATCAACCTGATTAAGCAACAAGAAAAAAAATAGCGGAATAAATAGAGAAATTGAACACACAAATTTAACGTGGAAAAACCCCCCTAAAGAGGATAAAAAACCACGGGCAAAGATAATTTTACTATAATGGTAAAAGAACGAAGAGTACAAAAGATGGAGATAAAAACTAAACCCCAAAAACTCGAAAACAAAAAACCTTCAAAACGTAAACACAAAATTCTCTAAATGTGTTATGAGTTCTAATCTCTAATGGGTGTATTTTCTAAGGTTGTAAAAGAACCTATTTATAGGCTAAATTAGTAGGTCAGATAAACTATGCTAATAAATGTTAAATATATTATACTAATAAATACTAAATCTTCAAGAAAGAAAATATATTTTGTTTAACTTGACTTGCAAGCAATCTCTTAGAATTTGGGTCACACAACTCTAACAATCGCTATAGTATCTAATCTCACCGCCACCGTTGTTTTTACACTAATTGTAGGTAAATGCACCACCCATCCAAATCCACCCTAAATAATAATATGCCAAAATAAAATATAAATCTTACCCATAAAATTAAAATTAAATCAGAATTAAAAAAGACTTATTTAAATTCAAAAAAAATATTTAAAATTTAAAATAAAAATTAATTTAAAAAAATGCCATTATGGCGTGTAGGTCTTAAGTGACCAAACTACCAAAGCCTAAAAGTTTTCAGGTTGTTTCTTCTTATTATTTAAAAAAAAAAAAACTACTGTATTATTTTTTTTATGTATTAATCTTCGAATCCCGAAGCTACCAAAGCCTTATCAATCTCCAAATTCAACTAAATTTTGGTGTTAATTAGTTCTGAAAGATTTTCGTCATCTCTTTCCCCGACTAGCAAATCCCCAAGCTTTTTTGTCAACTCTTTCTTGTTCATTACTTTCTTCCTTCTTACATCCGTTACCCATCTCTCCAAGCCAACCCGAACGCACTCTAACTTAGAGAGAATATCATCATCGTCCCCTTCCCAATGACATTTTACCTTTTTCCTCAAAAGATTCCTCGAACACCCACCATGCCTCGAACCGAAAGCGTTTAGTTCAAAAGTCATAGGCATCTAACTCTAACTGTATAAGAAGAGGACAATGATCAGAAAAAGAGTGCAGGAGATGACGTACCACCGTGTTAGGAAACATAGTCATCCATATTTCATTCGTTATCCCCTATCTAACCTCTCTCTAATATTTGTTTCTGGAAGGTTACCCCATTCCCAAGTAAACCACGACCTCGAGTAGCCTACATCCACTAGATGACAATCACAAAGAATGTAACACCCCTTAACCCGTATCCATCACCAGACTAGGGTTACAAGGTATTACCGGTCGAATCATAACATTTAAAAAATCATTGCTCACACATCAGCATATCATAGATAATCAATAACACAAAGTCCCTTCAGAAGGTCTGCGAGACCTTAAACATGCTTTGTAAGTGGTTCGGAACTGGATCGATCATATTTAAAACTTTTACGAAACTTTGAAAAATTTTCTCTTCGAAACAGGCACACGCCCATGTGGCTAGGTTGTGTGCCTCACACGGTCATGCCTTACACCATGTCTTATCCCGTGTGCAACACTGACTTGGGTCACACGGCCTGTCACACGCCCGTCTGTCTGGCCCGTGTGCAAGTCTGACTAGCTTCGAATTGGGTCATTGAAGGACACGGTCGAGACACACACCTGTGTGCTCACCTGTGTGGGCAATTATAGGCCATTTACAAGGCCAATTTGCCACCCAATCTTGGGTCATCCCTACATGTTTAGTTCCAACATAAAAAAACATACAAATCATTCACCATCTCAAATACCAAATCAAGCACGAAACATACCATTTCTATTTCACCAAAGCATACCATAATGGCCATTCACACAAGACCATATATACACCTCACATACACCATTTTCACATAGCAAAACATATACCAAAATCAATTCAAAGTCTCATCAACTATCAAGCCAAATCACATGGCAAGATTTATACATCTCAAAACATCCCACATCTTCACTAGCCTATACATGCCATATACCATATATATACACAACTTTCAAAAGGTACCAAAAATAGATGTCCGATAGTGTGATTAAGTCGCTGACGATCCCCAGATCTGAGCTAGCTTTAAATACCACTGTAAAACAGAGAAATACTTCACACAGTAAGCTTTAAAGCTTAGTAAGTTCATAATATAACACAATTAACTCAATAATTCAAATTCAATATGCAAAATTAACTAACACTTAGTTCAATTCGCATCACTACATAATCTCATCCATGGCTTTTACTCATTTTCATACCATATCTATAGGTTCATATACAAGCATTTATAATGCTACTCAATCCAACTTTTCTCATCATTCATTCACATAATCTTCCATCTATCTTATACACAATATCATCAACCACTTAGGTTCTGTACATACCTGTACCATCACGTATTTATCTATTACATTTACCACATCAATGCTCGATGCCATAATTCATTCGGTTCTCTTTAATTGTTCGATGAACTCGCACACTTAGTGCCATCACATATAACCGAATTTGTCTCGGTATCGCACACTTAGTGCCCATTATTCAGCCAACGCCGTTTCGATCTTACACACTTAGTGCCATTTTTGTAGCCGTAGCTATCTCATTTTTCGCACACTTAGTGTCTCATATCCTCGAATCCATATTTCATATAATCAAACTTCACAATCACATTTCCATTCATTTCATTACATATAAACATTGTTTAAACAATATGTATCATACACGAACTTACCTCGGACGTAGAAACAACGATACTAGTCGATTAATCGAGCACTTTATTCTTGCCTCGATCTAGGTCTGAATTTCTCTTTTCTTGATCTATATAATACCAAATTCAACTCATTCAATCTCATATTTATCCAAAACAATCCACAAACACATAGTTAGGGCATTTTACATTTTAGCCCTCATAATTCCACATTTTTACAATTTAATCCCTATTTCACAATTACACAAAATACACAGAATTTACTCACACCCAAGCTTGGCCGAATTTCATACTAGTCCCTAGCAGCCCATATTTCAAATTTATTTCACATTTCAACACAAAGTTTTCACATTTCTCAATTAAATCCTAAAAATGCATTTTTACTCAAAATCACTTTAGAAAATATGTATATCAATCATCAAACACTTAGTTTTCATCATCAAACATCACAAAGATCACAAAATCAACAATGGTACTTCACAAAATCTTCAACAAATTCAAAAATTAAGACATGGGCTAGCTAGTACTCAAAGCAACGGCTACAAAAATATAGAAATCATCAAAAACCGAACAAATTTCATACCTCAATCAAGATGAACAATGGCTGATTTTCGACTATGAATGATGATAATATCGCTTATTTTCACTTTGTTTTATTTAATATTTACTTAATAACCTAATTACCATTTTAACCTTAATATAAAACATTTAATAATCCACTAACTAATGTCCAACCATGTCATTTCATGAATTCAATGGCCCATTTACAACATAAAGACCTCACATTTAAAGAGACACATCAAATAAGCACTTTTAACTGCTAGCACACAGCTTTTTCATTTTTCGCGATTAGGTTCTTTTTCACAAATCAGCACACAAACAATAAAATTTTCACACAGAACTTTCACATATACTTTATCACATGCCATAAACATAAAAAATAATATTAAATTATTTCTCTGACCTCAGATTTGTGGTCTCGAAACCACTATTCTGACTATGGTCTAAACCAGGCTGTTACAAAGAACCTCTTTGAAAGCCTTCATTCTCCTTTCCTCCATTGGCACCCCTCTTTCTTCTCAAAAGAGTTCAAATTTTCATTGAAATCTCCCCCCACAAACCAAGGAACATTTTGTGCTTGTTCTAAAGTCCTTAGTAAATTCCATGTCTCCTCTCTACTCCGTGAATCTAGGACCCTATAAAATCCCGTAAACCTTCAAATATTACCCTCTGCACCCTCCCTAATTTTGGTATCAATATGATGTTTCAAAAAACTTTTCAAAGTAAACATAAAATCACCTCTCTAAGCTAGGCTCAAACCCCCCTCTCGATCATTCAATTGCAACATCAAACCCATTCAAAAAACCATATCTTCTGCAAACATTCTCCATTTTTCTTGAACTTAATTTATTCTTTATAAATAAGACAGTTTAGGGATTATACATCTTTAGCATATGCCAAAGTCTCCTTACAGCCCGTGGCCTCCCCAAACTACGGACTTTCCAATAAAATATTTTCATTGCGACCGGTAGGATTGCCCCTTGTCAACTGCCGATATAAAAAGAGTCCTTCTCACCGAACAATCCTTTCTAATTACCAATGAATCTATCACTCTAGAAACCTTGTGATTCTCAGTATCTTTCCTTGGGTGCTTCTTGCCCTCCCCTCCTTAAATTGGATTGTCTTCTCCATCATGATCCATATCTACCTGTCCCCCATTCTTTACAGTATTTCCAACCATATCAAAAGTATCTCTAACATCCTCATCCAAATAAATACCTAAAGCAGGATCCATTTTCAAACTCGATCCCTTCCTCACACTCTCCCCATTCTCTCTTCCCACGCTACCCCCTTATGGCTCATCTTCACCTTCTTCTTTTAACTGAAAGCTACTCATCATTGCCACTCTCCTCGATTGCGCTCGTAGCGACAGATCCCATCCCATTTCCATATTTTCTATTTCTCTTGACATTCTTATTTGGAAAAAAGAATCACTATGCCTTAGCCCACAGTAAAAATAAACAAGGTCAGCCACTCATACTTAAAAGTCACATAAGTACAACTACCTGACATGCACATGATCCTTTTCTTTTGTTTCAAAGGCCTTCTCAAATCTAACAAAACTCTTATTCGCATAAAACTTTGCAAGCCCATACTCAAACTTTTGGAATCATACTCCAAAAATTCACCAAAAAAATCACCTAGATGCTTAGCAATAGACTCTAAGAACAAACCCATCGGTAAGTCATGTACTTGATACGACCCCGCCCCAACGTTTCTCAAACTCGGACTTAGACCCCTTGATGATGCCCCAAGGTCCCATTACGCGAGCTCAGGCTAGGCAATTCAAAGAGGCTTTTTCGGCCTTGTTAGAGCGTGTTTGGGCTGAACCATTAGTCGAGCAATCCAAGGAAGCTCGGAATAGCATGAGGAGTCGACCGTATATCTTCCTACAAGCTGACTTTAGCTCACTTTCAGCTCCTCAAGTTTCTTTCAGCTTGGATCAGCTCAATTGAACTTATTTCAGTTTATTGAGCTGAATTATTTAATTCGCTTAATTCTAATGCTAAATAAATTTGAACTCTTTATTTTTTTATTTATTTTATTACAGCAAGTTATTGTGTCTTGAAGCTTTATTTAGTGCCGAAATTATGGTGTCCAAACTTAATTTAATTTGTTTTGATTTTTACTACAGATTTTTAATATGTCTTGCCTTAGCCGAATAATAAGTGTGTCCTAGATATCATGATTTTAATTTGTCTAAATATTAACTAAGTGTTCATTAATGTGTCTTAGTTGAGTTATTCAGCTGAATTGAATTGATTTAATGTATTTTCGTGTGCATGTAGGTACAGCCGAATCTTCAAGGGAGCATTAAAGGAGATTCATGCACCTAGGTGCAATGTATTTGGCTGGTACATGGATCGGTTGGAACATTGTTTGTGGCTGTTATCGTTTGGTGTTTCAAGACAACTATTCGGTTAACAATGTGTAGCAAATTAAAGGCTTGTGTGCTAGCCAATTGCCTCCCCAATGCACCATCAATAGGCGTTCACACTAGCTGCCATGCTAGAGACTATTCGGCTGGACATGTTCTTACTACAAAGACTATTCAAAACCCATTGTTCACACCACAAGGGGCTGCTCATGTACTCTAATTAATGTTGCTAACTTTTCAGCCAAGAGTGACCATTTAAGAAGCCAATTAAAGGCTTGGCCGAACCTAGCCTTGAAGCATGAACCAAGCAAAGTGCACACATGCATCCAGCCTTCTAGAAGCCGTCCCATGCACTCCCATTTAGCCGAATTTAGCCATGGCATTTTAAGGGATTTTTTCTAGAATTTTCAAGACTATTCTAGCTGAAAGTTTACTTAGTTTTTAAGGTTCATTAGTGACTATTCGGCTAGCTTTGTTTAGACTATAAATATTTGCTAGTTTCCATTGTAAAAGGACTTTTGACTTTTAATGAATTGCTGTCGAATTTGTGAGAAAACTTTTCTCTCAATTTTTGTTCGAGACCCGACCGAATTATCTAGATACTAGTGGCGTCAGTCCGAGTCTTATTTATCCGAACTTATCACTCTTTAAACCCGAGTGTGGCGTTCATTTTATCTTCATCTTTCACCTTAACCGTATAAGAACCGAGGTGACACTTTTTAGTGTTGAATCGCTCTTGGTTAAGTTTTTTATTCCATCATCTCCAAACTATCTTGTTTATCCCTTTTAAAACCGAGCAATCAGTTATCCATCCTTACCTATCTTGATTCATTTCTTTCTCAACCGAACCTATTCTTACCAATCTTCTAACTTGTTTCCATTCTCCTTAACCTCCATTCCTAACTTAAACCAAAATATAAAAGAAATTCACTTAAAAGCTTCTGCAAACTTAACTACTTATCAATTATTTTTCGAAGACGAAACCTCTCATTGTATACGATCGGGCACCTAAAGCGACTCGTGTCATTCGTGAACCCGAGGATGCATCATTTGGTATCAGAGCTTAAAAAAGAGGAGCTTCGACAACGATCGAGAAGTCGAAATTAGGTTCGTAAGTTGAAAAAAAATCGAAATAAAAAAAAAATTCAAAATTGTATCCAAAGGTCCTTTTGTATTTTAATTTCGTGAATTTGAAGTAAAAAAAAAAGAAGAGAAAAAATAAAAAAAAATATACGAAAGTATAAAAAAAAAGTGTGCTCGAAGATTTTGCAAGTACTTGTTTGTTCTTTGTTCTTATTCTCTATTCTGAATTCAAAACCATCATTTATCTTCAATTTATACCCGATTATCCAAGTTCCTATTCACCATCATTTGGTATACCCAACGCCACACATTCCCCAATTTATACCTTTCTTTGTTTCAGCCTACCCGATACCCCAACATTAATCCTTTGTAACCACTTTGAAGCCGACCCACCTAGGCTATGATAACGTCACATTGAGTTTCATACAAAAACACGAGAGAAGAGTCGAGTGGTAAAAGGCACGAGTGTATTCATCAAAGAAAAAGCCTATAAACACGAGCGTAAGTGAAATTTTCTTTGTGAGTGATTTGTGAGATTTTTGGTGAGGAACAAACTTTACATGTCCCGAAGTCCTGAAAGAAACATGGCGAAAAGGTAACCCGTTCAGAATGTTCCCGACTTAAACTTACAAGCCCTGTTACGTGAAGTTGAAAGGTTATTTGATCGAAAGTTAGAATCGATCCAAGAAAGACTCGATCAAGTGGAGGGACGAGCCCAACGACGACGAACTCCCGTAAGCCCCCAAGGAACCAAAGACGACAAGTCGACCAAGAAGATGACTTCTTTGAGCCAAGTGATCACGAAAGTGATCAAGGATCCAATGCAAGCGTTCGAAGGGGAGGGCCCCGTAATCTTGGCCAACATGATCGAGAGAGGTTCGACGACAACTTGAAAAGCATCAAACTATCCATCCCTCCGTTCCAAGGTCGATCGAATCCTGAGGCCTACCTCGAGTGGAAAAAAAAGATCGAACTTGTGTTCGAATTCCACAACTACTCCGAGGCGAAAAAAGTGAAGTTGGTGACGATCGAGTTTTTCGATTATGCAATGATTTAGTGGGACTAGCTTACAACGAGCCGGAGGCGAAACGACGAACGTCCTATCCAAACGTGGGCTGAGATGAAATCTTTCATGCGACGACGTTTCATTCCATCATATTATCACCGGGAGTTGTACCAAAAACTCTAAAACATCACGCAAGGAACAAGAAGCGTGGAAGATTACTTCAAGAAAATGGAAGTGGCTATGATCCGTGCGGACGTGCAAGAGGACCGCGAGGCTACCATGGTGCAGTTTTTGGCAGGATTGAACCGAGACATAGCCAATATTGTCAAGTTGCAACATTATGTCAAGATTGTCGATATGATTCACATGGCGATCAAAGTGGAGAAACAGCTCAAGAAAAAAAGGAGCCGTTCGTAGTTACTCTACTTCAAGCGCACCTAAGTGGAACCAAGGCCCAAACAAAAGCACTTCTATGAATCCAACAAAGGAACCTGCGAATCCTGTGAAGCCCAATAAGTCTATGGCCGAACCAAGTAAAGGCAAGGCCCCCGAAAATGTATAATCGCGATCCCGCGACATCAAATGTTTTAAGTGCCAAGGCCGAGGGCACATCGCGAGCCAATGCCCGAACCGTAATACAATAATCGTGTTACCTAACGGTGACATAGAGTCGGAGGATGAAGTTGACAAAAATGACGACGAAATTGAGCATCTATTCTAGAATGACGTAGAAGTCGAGTTTGTGGTCGAAGGCGAAATGCTTGTGGTCAAACGAAGTCTCAATGTGCAAAGTTTGGTAAGTGAGCCTCAACGAGAAAACTTATTTCATACTTGTTGCCATGTTTTGGGAAAGGTGTGCAGCGTAGTGATTGATGGCGGGAGTTGCACGAATGTTGTGAGCACTCTCATGATTGAGAAATTATCATTGCCAATGCTTAAGCACCCGAGGCCCTACAAATTGCAATGGCTCAACGAAGGCGTCGAACTCAAGGTGACCAAGCAAGCAAAGATTTCCTTTTCAATTGGAAACTGCCATGACGAAGTTTTGTGCGACGTCGTTCCTATGCATGCGGGCTATCTGTTGCTAGGAAGGCCGTGGCAGTTTGACCGCCGAGTCAAACACGATGGGTTCGTAAATCAGTATTCCTTTAAGCATAACGGTAAGAACATCGTGTTAGCGCCATTGTCACCGCAACAAGTAATGGAAGACCAGCAACACTTACGGCGATCCTTGGAAACTTCGAAAGAAAAACTTGTAAACTCAAAAGAAAAGAAAGATGAAAAATCGAGTGGAAACAATTTGCGAATTGAAAAAAGAAAAAGTGAAGAAAAAAGAAAAGAAAATGAAAATGAACAAGGAAGAGAGGAAAATAAACGAGAAAAAGAAAGTGAAAGAAAAAGAGCGAAAAGGAAAAGTGTTTTGCTTAACCATTATTTATTTGTTTCTTATTCTTTTCAGGTTGTTAGTCCTACGGAGCTACAATTGAAATATCTTCCTAAAGAAAGAAGGTTCATCATACGAGAAGAATACGGTTTGAATTCTGTAAACTCTATGCTAAATCTTTCTAACTTAAAAAAAATCGGTAAAGATGATGAAATTGAGGAACAAGTGAACAAACATTGGCCATTGTTACGTTTTAACATGCAAAATTTGAACCGAATTTGTAACTTTGATTATTTTGGCCGAATCAAACTTGTTCTATCTAATTGCTTGAGTAATTCTTTGCTGGATCTTATTTGTTTAATGTTTGACTATTTGGAGACGTGTTTACCAACAAGATTCGCAATATTTGTTTGCCCGAAGTTCTTTGAGTTAGTTCCTATGGTTCGATCTATGGAGAACTTAGCAAATCGATCTGGAAAGGTAAGTTTTCCATCAAATCTAACCATTGTGTTCTTTGCTCCCGATGTTAATTCAACAAAGTTAAGTCCATCAATTCCTTGTCTCGTTGGTAAAATTTTGTTCCTTGATGACATTCGATCGTTCTCTAGTCTTGTGTTGATTTTATCTCGGATTTATGAAAACAAATTTCTTTTGTTCGATCGAATAGGGTTTAACGCGAAGAACTGCTTCCAAAAGAACCAGCAACTCGACTTGAGGACAAGTCGCTTCGAAGAGGGGGGAATGATACGACCCCGCCTAATATTTCTCAAACTCGGACTTAGACCCCTTGATGATGCCCCAAGGTCCCATTACGCGAGCTCGGGCTAGGCAATTCAAAGAGGCTTTTTCGGCCTTGTTGGAGCATGTTTGGGCTGAACCATTAGTCGAGCAATCCAAGGAAGCTCAGAATAGCATGAGGAGTCGGCCGTATATCTTTCTACAAGCTGAATTTAGCTCACTTTCAGCTCCTCAAGTTTCTTTCAGCTCGGATCAGCTCAATTGAACTTATTTCAGCTCATTGAGCTGAATTATTTAATTCGCTTAATACTAATGCTAAATAAATTTGAACTCTTTATTTTTTATTTATTTTATTACAGCAAGTTATTGTGTCTTGAAGCTTTATTTAGTGCCGAAATTATGGTGTCCAAACTTAATTTAATTCGTTTTGATTTTTAATACAGATTTCTAATATGTCTTGCCTTAGCCGAATAATAAGTGTGTCCTAGATAGCATGATTTTAATTTGTCTAAATATTAACTAAGTGTCCATTAATGTGTCTTAGTTGAGTTATTCAGCTGAATTGAATTGATTTAATGTATTTTCTTCTGCATGTAGGTACAGCCAAATCTTCAAGGGAGCATTAAAGGAGATTCATGCACCTAGGTGCAATGTATTTGACTGGTACATGGATCGTTTGGAACATTGTTTGTGGCTGCTAGCTTTTGGTGTTTCAAGACAACTATTCGGTTAACAATGTGCAGCAAATTAAAGGCTTGTGTGTTGGCCGATTGCCTCCCCAATGCACCATCAATAGGCGTTCACACTAGCTGCCATGCTAGAGACTATTCGGCTGGACATGTTCTTACTACAAAGACTATTCAAAACCCATTGCTCACACCACAAAGGGGCTGCTCATGTACTCCAATTAATGTTGCTAACTTTTCAGCCAAGAGTGACCATTTAAGGAGCCAATTAAAGGCTTGGCCGAACCTAGCCTTGAAGTATGAACCAAGCAAAGTGCACACATGCATCCAGCCTTCTAGAAGCCATCCCATGCACTCCCATTCAGCCGAATTTAGCCATGGCATTTTAAGGGATTTGTTCTAGAATTTTCAAGACTATTCTAGCTGAAATTTTACTTAGTTTTTAAGGTTCATTAGTGACTATTCGGCTAGCTTTGTTTAGACTATAAATATTTGCTAGTTTCCATTGTAAAAGGACTTTTGACTTTTAATGAATTGCTGTCGAATTTGTGAGAAAACTTTTCTCTCAATTTTCGTTCGAGACCCGACCGACTTATCTAGATACTAGTGGCGTCAGTCCGAGTCTTATTTATCCAAACTTATCACTCCTTAAACCCGAGTGTGGCGTTCATTCTATCTCCATCTTTCACCTTAACTGTATAAGAACCGGGGTGACACTTTTTAGTGTTGAATCGCTCTTGGTTAAGTTCTTTATTCCATCATCTCCAAACTATCTTGTTTATCCCTTTTAAAACCGAGCCATCGATTATCCATCCTTACCTATCTTGATTCATTTCTTTCTCAACCGAACCTATTCTTACCAATCTTCTAACTTGTTTCCATTCTCCTTAACCTCCATTCCTAACTTAAACCAAAATATAAAAGAAATTCACTTAAAAGCTTCCTCAAACTTAACTACTTATCCATTGTTTTCCGAAGACGAAACCTCTCCTCGTAGACGATCGGGCACCTAAAGCGACTCGTGTCATTCGTGAACCCGAAGACGCATCAGTACTTGTACCCAAAAAGTAAAGAACCTTAATGGTACATTAACTGAATCTTCCCCTACCTGCAGCCTATGGAACACCAAAAAGTGATTATTAAAAGTCCAAGGTTCCCCATTAACGACCCGATCCAGATCCATTTTATGAAAAAACTTAACAAGAATCTCTTTTCCCCTAGATCTGAGATCTAAACTCCTTTCACTGGGTGCCATAAGTTTGCCAATGTATTTTTCATGGCTGGGAATGAATAATACTTGTTGTGAGAAAGCATCCCACCAAACACAAATTCTGCACCACCTGTTAAGGGCCACTGTCGTTTCAAACCAGTAGAAATTCATCTTCATCATCCTCAAGCGACAAGTCCGCCAACTCATTTTCCATCCCCTTACTCTATCCTTAACCCCAACGATCGCCGCTTACGCCTTAAACTGCCGCCAAGAAACCACAACTGACAAAAGGTAAAAAAACAAAACCTAAAACAAAAGAAACCTAAACGTGCCAGCAGACAAAGGCGTGCTAGAGTAGCAGACCCTATATTTCAACTCTAATTTAATTTCAGTGTTTTCCCTTTTTTTCAAATTCTTAAACACAAAGTTTCCACATCTTTTATATTTAATTTTTATTCGAAATTTAAAATAAAATTATATAATAAATACTTAATACACGAAACATATGATATAAAATTTCAGTATAAATATTATATGTAATATATTAATATGTAATAAAAACAAATATAAATATAAATATTCAATATAAATATAAATATATGATAAATACAATATAATATAATCAGATTTCGCAAACTCAAAAGAAAATAGGATAAACTACACCATAAGTCACCTAATTATTACTTCTTTTCTTTTTTGTCATTCAACTATTACTTTTTTTTTTAATTTGATCACTCAACTAATCGAGATTGTTTTTTAAGTCAATATCCGTTAGGTGTCATTAAATTTTTTACTCTGACGAGAGGTGATGTGGTAACTAAAAAGTCAATATAATAACAAATTTAACCTTCAACATTTATATATTATATCAATTTAATCATAAAACGTCACTACCATCGTTGCCTTTCCTTGTCTTCCTTCCTTTTATGCCTTTTTTTTTTAATCTAGGTAAGTTTACTTCTCTACTGATTTGCAAAGAAAGGTGAGAAAATATATAAAGGGAATTGTGTCCCTTTGGCTGCTTGGTGAAGGAAAGCAACTTTGGTTCTGCAAGAGTTCAATTTGATCTGAATTAGGGTTCTCCAAATTTCTCTTTTTTTATCTGTGTATTAGAAAAAGGAAGGGTCTTACTTTTGCATATCTAGATTTGTGAGCAGCATGTACTTAAATGGTGTTGATCTGAATTAGTTTGTTTTCTTAATGCTAATATGCTTAGCTTGCGAATGGATCGAACATAGATTTGAAGTTGGAATCGACAAATCTAAAGTTTCTTCATCTTGTAATTTCTTTGCATGAGTTGTTTGTATTCTTTTGTACTTGTTATTAATAGGTTTGACAATGAGCAATATTCGAAGTGGGCTAAATTAGGCGTAAAAGCTTTTTTTTTAAAAAAAAAATTAGGCCTTTAGGTTGTTTTTTTAATTTGGGAAATAAGTCTTTTTTAGGAGAAAGAAAGCGAGCTGGACGTGCTTTCTACACAGTTAGCAAGAAAGCGCTTCCCTTTTAAGTTGCAACTTTTGACTTTTTTTAATACAATTAGTTTTTTTAGTCAGATGGTTAAAAGCTAGTGGTTTTATCCTTAAATCCCATGTTCAATTCCTCTCCTACTCACATTAGTATTTTTTATTTCATGTTGTTTTAAGCTTTTATTATTATTATTATTTTTAATTAATATTTTTAACATATCAACTTCCTTAGTTAAATGGATAAATAATAATTTTATTCTTGAGATCCAGGTTCAACTCCCCTTTTCTATACACATTTGTAATTTTTATTTCATGTTGTTTCAAGTTTTTTTTTAATTAATAAATATATTGTTTTCAAATTTTTTTATTTTAATTCATCTTTTTAATTAATAACTCTTTTCTTCATAAAATCAAATAATTATTACAAATATGAATATTTTTAGTAAATATAATTTTTATATGTGTGATATTTATTTTTCATTCCATATTACGAGTGTAGTAAATTTTAGTATTATATATTTTTTTATGTGTATTTAAAATATTTCACATTTAAACATAATGATGTTTGAAATAACTAATTGAAATATTTTACTTGTAAAAATATTTGAAATATAATGCCAATAATATAGATAAAAACAATGACATTTTAAATATTTTATATATAAAAGTAATAATTATATTTGAAATAATTGTTTCATTTTATAATATTAGAAATCACCATACCCACAATTTACATGAAGAAAATAAATATTTGACATATAAAAATTATATATAAAAAAATATATAAAAAATATTAGTTGATGTTTATATTATAGATAAAGGAGTTATTAATTTCAAATTTTTTAAACATAATTATATATGTAAAATATATCTTTTTATTACATGATTACATATTTATTTTTTGATTTTATAAATAACAGAGTTATTAATTAAAAAGATTTAAAATATGAATTAAAATAAAAAATTGAAAATAATATATTTAATAATTAAAAATAAAAAAAAAAGCTTGAAACAATATGAAATAAAAATTACAAATATGTTTAAAAAAGGGGAATTGAACTCTGTTAAAAATATTAATTAATAATAATAATAATAATAAAAGGTTACAACATGAAATAAAAAATACTAATGTGAGTGGGAGAGGAATTGAACTCTGGACTTGAGACAAAACCACTAATATTTAACCATTTGACCAAAAAAAAACTAATTATATAAAAAATGTCAAAAATTGCAACTTAAAGGGAAAACATATTCATCTGGGCACGCTTTCCTGCCAACTGTGCAGAAAGCGCCTCCAACTGAGCGCCTCCAACTGAGCGCACTTTCATATTCTTTCTTCAAAATTGACCTATTTCCCTAAAAAAAAAAAGCTAAAGACCTAATTAAAAAGAATTACCTTTTTAAGAATAATTTAGCCCTCGAAGTGGTTACGGTTTGCAGCAATATTCTTGCTTACTGCTGTAAACTATGGATTCAATTTCATTGTAGAGCGACAATTGCATTATGATAATCTAGTTTACTCGTCCAGGTACTGTAATAAGTTGGGTGTAGAAATACTTGCCTACTTGCTAATTTTCTCATATGTAGTCAGTGCTCCCTTGTCTCGAGAAATTGTGAGTCTAATTTAGCATCAAATCTTGTTTGATATTCAGTGGTGGTGGGGGAAGCTAAATTTTGAGGATCAAATTGAGATAATTTGTTAATTTTGAAGGTTATTTTTTTAAAATTACGACTAAATCGATATAATATATAAAATTTGAGAGTCAAATTAAAAAATTTAATAGTTGTGTGACCAAATTAAAAGAAATTGATAGTCGAATGACTAAAAAGAAAATGAGCAATAGTTGAATGACTTGTGGTGTAATGTTCCCAAGAAAATATGAACCATCGTGGGCTCAAACTTGGACTATTGAAACCATTGAAATGGGCTTGACTCAATAATAAACCATTAAAATCATATTGTGGGTTTTAGAATTGAGTTATGAGGAAAAAAAAATTTAATTTTAATTTAAATTAATAAAAAAATAATTTAAAAATAAAACTTAATTTTATTTAAAAATCAAGTACTGATTTTTCATGAATTAAATAAACATTATACTAATTTGACTTAAAATTTAATTGAAATCAAAATAGAAAAAGACCCACTAAAAAAGCAATTAACCTTTTAAAAATTTCCTTTAGTCATAAATTAATTCAAAATCGAAACTCAAACATCTAAATTTTGAATAAAACAATCTGGAAAAATCGGGTGTCTAAAGTTGTCTTTCTTTATGCGTTTCCTATGACACAGGGAACGTGTAAAGACTTGGACACTCTCTTTTATCTTATCTTCTTGAATAGAAGTTTTTTTTCTAAAAACAAAATGATTCTCATCGTAAAAAGACCTTATAAGTAGGGAAGGTTTTGGATGGACGGTGCGTTTACCAGCGGTGGCGGTAAAATTAAATATTGTAACAATATCGTAGCGTGAGACAAAAAGTAAACTAAACGCATCGCCCCACACCCCACCACCTATCAAAACCCACCCTAGGTCTTCTAACAGGAAAATAAAAGGACTTCACTACTAAGTTTCTGAATAGAAAAATAAAGGGAGCTCACAATTAAGCCTTTGAACTGAAAAATAAAAGGACCTCACAACTACGTTTCTAAATTGAAAAATAAAATACCGATATACCTTGTTGTTGGTCAATGAGAGAAAATATTTGTTTTGGGTCAACTAGGATAACTTATTGCTTATCAACAAGAGGAACTCATTCTAGGGTCAAAGATAAAAGAAAATACTTGTTCTTAGCATGCCCCTTCTTGACATTTTTGGGGCATTAAGTGAAATAATAAATTGAGCTCCTTTTAAAAAAAAAATTATAAAATGTAATACAATAAAAGCTGAAAAAATTTTAAGCCCTAGGAGATAAAGCATTTACGATGAAAAATTGAAAACTTTAGATATTTAATTAATTTATATTAGTCTGAATTTTTTTCCCACATAAAAAATTGAAAAAATATTTTTTGGGCTCTTTCAACCTTGGGCCCTGAACGGCTACACTCTCAAACAATCCTAGGGCCGGACTTGATTCTTAATCAATAAGGATAACTTGTTTTTATCAACAAAAGGAACTTGTTGTTACTGAACTAGAGAAAATACTCCTTCTTAAGCGACATGAAAAATTTGTACTTAATCTAAGAAGAGTGTCGTAACCATTTTTTGATAAAACAGTATACGATGCGGTCGACTCGTGGTTTTAAAAAAATGAAAAGGAAGGGAGTCGCCACCGATCTTTATTTGGGTGAGATCGGATCACCTTTGTTTTAATAAATATTTCAATTTACTAAAACAATGTTTTTGGTCTGCGAATTTTGAGAAAATGGGCTCGAGTCGGTTACGTGCGAGGAAGGATTAGCACCCTCGTCACGGCCGAAATTGGTACCAAACCGATTGATTGATGTCCTAATGTTGAAAACTTTGAAATGGTTTGAAAATAGATACTTTTATTTCCAAAACTTGGAGGAATTGGAAGAGACGTTAAGGCTCTCTTATTTTCAAGAGATAAAGTATCATGTCCAAGAAGTTAGGTCGCGACACTTTAGACTCTTGAAACTAAGCTCGCTTTTTAAAACTTGGTTTTATTTTTGGAGAGGATCTCCGTCATTTGTCAAACGAGAAATCGTAACCCGATAGAAGTTAGGGCTCGTTTTCTCGAAGGTCCAAATTAGGAATATTGCCTCCATTTTAGAAGAAAGAAAAGAAACTTATCTCGAAGTGTCTAGATGTCGAGTCCAAAGTTAGTTAGGCGCGACATTTCAATATCCGAGATTAAGTGTTTTGTTTAAAATTTAAATTGCGATTTCAAAAGGGATATCCCGTCGTTTAACTTTAAACGAGAAGAAACCGGAACCCAAAGAAGTTAGGGCTCGATTCACTCGAATTGCTAATACGGAATGTCGATTTAAAACTGAAATTTATGATTTTGGAAAGGATCTTCCGTCGTTTAGCTCGAACGAGAAAAATCGTAACCCAATAAGTTAGGGCTCGATTTCTCCGAACCGCTAATACTACGGATATATTGGTCGTTATAAAGATTGAGATGTCGAAAAATAGTGAGATGACGATGAGAATATAAGTAGTGGTGACAGAAAAGTACCATGATAATGGTGTATATGTATTGACGATGATAGAGAAAAATGACAATAATAGTGGTGATAATATAAAATAGGTAAAATATATGCATATTGAGGAATAATGATGATAGCAAAGAATTATAAATAGTTAATACATATTTAATAAAAACAATATAATACATATAAACATAATGTAGTAACAACAAATAATAGAAGATAAATAAAATAATGATGGAAAATAATAATAATAATAATAATAATAATAATAATAATAATAGTAGTAGTAATAGGAATAATACTAGTAGAAATAAAAATAAAATAAGGGTGATAATAAAACTAACATTTATAATATATAATACATGAATAGTAATGAAAATGAGAAATAATAAAAACCATTGAAAAGAAAGAAAAAATGATAGTAATACTAATTAAGAAATAAATAATAAAATGTATATAAAAGACCAAACAAAGCAAAGAAATATATATATATGTATATATATAACAAAAAATTATGATATAATAATAGTAATGATAATGGTGTTAAATAATAAGAATAAGGTAGTAATATATTAGCAGTAATAATGTAAATATAATATAGTAATAATAATATATATATATGTGTGTATGGAAATAATAATGATAATAACATAGTAATAATGGTAATATAATAATAATAACAATATAGTAATAATAATAATATATATGTATATAAAAATATAGTAATACACAAATAAAGGACTAAACTAAATAAGCAATAAGATTTTCGGGACGAATTTAAAATAAGAGTAAGATTCGGGGACTTATTTGCGCACGCAAACAGACTGGAGGGACCAGAGGGGGAATTTTTCCAAAACAGAAAACGCAGCGTTTTAAAAGAGGGCCGGATTGCAATCGTACCAAAATTCTGGGCCAAAATCGCAATAACGGAAAACCTAATTTAAAAGACTGAAAATGCGGAAGGACTGAACGCGCAATTAGCCCCCTCAACAAAAACACGCGGATCCCCTGGAGCGGGTCGGGTCGGATCGGGTCGGTTAGGGGTGAAACGACGTCGTTTTGGGGCTTAAGGACGCCGCCAAAAAAGCTGTCGCTTTCGATTGGCTATATAAGCGAGATTTTTTTGTAAAAATTTCATTTTTCCTTTGTTCCAAAAAAAAAAACTGATTTCCTTTTTTTTTTTTCCTCTGCAGGGCTCGGGTCTCGTAGCGACTCCGTCTGCCTTCATCACATGATCCGTCGCCAGCGCCGTCGCTCGACCACCGCTTGCGGTGGCGAAAAAGGTAAAATATGTATTTTTTATTATATATACTTTTTATATATATATGTAAAAAGCAAAAAAAGGCTTTCGCAAATAAAATAAAATAATCACCTCCTTTCAACTTCTGTTTTTGATTTTTAGTTTTCTTTCGCGTTTTTTATGCCCACTAGTTTCTGATCTTTGCTCTGTTGTTCGAATCTGTTTTTTTTTATTTTTTTGATAATCCGAGAAAAAAAAAGGTTTATCTTACACGAAATACAAATCGGCTTTTATAGCCATCTTCTTTACCGTTTTGCTATGTTTCTGTCCCTTTCTCGTTTAATGCTTGCGAGTCTTGAGGCGATCTTTGGGGCGGTGGACAAGATGGTGGCGGTGTGGCCGCAGGTCGAGGGTCGGGGGCAAGTGGCTAGGCAAGTGGCCCTAGGCTTGCGGCGCTAGGGTTTTTCGAAACCCTAGCTTATCGAAAAGAAAATGGGCCTGTTGGGCCTTGTCGGTTTGGGCTTGTTTATTTCGGGCGGGCAAATATTGGGCTTATACAAAGAGCATATCAATGCATCAAATTAGGAGAAAGTTCATCATGTATCAATCATAAAACTAGCAATATTTTTTAAATCAATTATGAGTAGGAATTAAAAATAGAATCAGCGAAGATATGTTTTACAGAATCGCTTATAAGTTAACATAATTATCTAAGTTATATGAAGGGTGATCCTAAAATCGAGAAATATTTTTTTTGTAATTATTTTAAAAATTATGGTTTTAACATGCTTAAACAACAACATTTTATTCTAAATTTATTTAGTTCTAATGAATTTATCTAAAAATTATCAAATAAATGAAAATAATTGAAATATATGTTGATATTTCCAAATATATATATTTTTATTTTTTAATTCAACAATTTATCTAATTTGATTTTGGTTTTTTATTTTTGTTTACGACTGTCTTAAAATGAATTTATTAATTATTTGAGTCATAAATAATTTTTAAGGATAAAAAAATAATTTATTTGATTTTCCGTTAACATTTGTACTCTGAAATTAAAAAACCCTGAGAAAACACACAGTTTGAAAAAAACAAAATAAAAAATTGTTTTTTAAATCAGATTAAATAATTGATGAATAATGAAAAGGAAATAAAAATTACTATCTCCCAAACCTTTGATAGATTTGAAGTTCTATTTTCCATTATTTAGTTATTAATTATTTTTAAATGAATTAACTAAATTTGAAACTTTTAGATGTTGATAAGGGTTTAATTAGGTAAATATGTCGATTTTAAAATGAAACGAGGGAAACGGAAAACACGTTTTGAGAAAAATATTTTTTGAAAAATGCTTTCTACAAAACGCATTTTCTTTTAATATTTCAGTTCCTCTAATTAAATGGATAAATAATTGTGATTTCATTCTTAAGTCACAAGTTCGATTCTTTTCTAACCACATTTGTATTTTCTATTTCATGTTATTTTAAAAAAAATAATTAATATTTTTAATTAATAAATATATTATTTTCAGGTATTTTTATTTTTAATTCATCTTTTTAATTAATAACTCTTTTATTTATATTAATAAAATAATAAATATGTAATTATATAATAAAAATATATTTTTTATATATATCATTATGTTAAAAATATTTCTAATTAATACTTTATTTATATAAATAAATTAATAAATATGTAACTATATAATTAAATATATTTTATTTTTAAAAAATATCAACTATTTTTTTGGTATACTTTTTATTATATATAATATTTATAGGTCAAATATTTATTTTCTCCACCTACATTATGGGTATGATGATTTCTAATATTGTAAAATCAAATAATTATTTCAAATATCATTATTTTTAGTAAATAATTTTTATATGTGAAATATTTATTTTTCAATCCATTATATGAGTGGAGTAAATTTTAATATTATATATGTGTATTTGAAATATTTCACATATAAAAATTATATTTACTAAAAATAATGGTATTTGAAAAAATTAATTGATTTTATAATATTAGAATTTACCATACCCACAATGAATGATATTTGAAATAATTATTTGATTTTATAATATTAGAAATCATCATACCCAAAATCTAGGCGGAGAAAATAAATATTTAACATATAAATATTATATATAAAAATATATATAAAAAAATTAGTTGATGTTTTTAAAAAATAAAATATATTTAATATAATGATAAATATAATATATATTTTTATATTTATTACTTTGTTTATATAAATAAAAGATGAATTAATTAAAAAGATGAATTAATTTTTTTTTGGAAAACAATATATTTATTAATTAAAAACATTAATTAAAAATAAAAAAGCTTGAATATGAAATAAAAAATACAAATATGGTTAGAAGAGAAATTGAACTTAGAATTCAATGGTGAAATAACTATTATTTATCCGTTTAACCGGAGGATGTAATATGTAAAAAAAAAAAAAAATGTGTTTTTCCAAAAGTGCTTTTCCTCGAACACATTTTCAGTTTTTTTCTTAAAAACAATCTATTTCCTTAAATTTAGACAAAAACGGAGTAAAACCTTCCTATCATTTTAAAATCAGCATATTTGCTTAATTAAACACAATTATATATATATATATATATATTCAAAAGTAAATTGTGGGATATTATTCGATTGGTGTTTAAAAAAGCACACATTTTAAGACTAACTTTTGGGTTTATTGCTTTCAAATCCTCTTTTGAAATAAAGTATTTAATAAATTAATTTAGTGGGACATGAACATCTATCCAAATTTGTGGAAGTCCATTTAAGAACTTCAACAGTAGATAACAGGCTAAAACTTCCAAATCCAGTACCGAACATAGACTTTTATTCACTTCAACTAATTAATTCACCACTCAAGTTACATTACTAAGAAATGTTGTACCAAATTCCATTACCTCCTGGGCTTTTTCTCTAAATTCCACTTGCTATTAACTCCTATCTACTACCATAATGTAGCAGTTAAACTGCCTTCTTGTATCATCAACAACCTTGCTCTACCACCTTCACCATTACTTGGGCCTAACTTCAAATTTAATTTAATTAAAAAAATAAATTCCATAAACTCGTGTTTAGTACGTAATATGAATAACATACATGATGTTGTTTTCTGCCGGGTTGGAGACGACGGGGACAGGTCAAACTGCTCCATTTTCTTCACTCGTGATTCTATTTTTGAGCATATGGGTTCAAGGGCCCCAATCCCGTTACAGGCGCCGCTAAATTACAACCCCAAAATGATCCCAGCGTTGACTTTTGAGAAAACGTCCACATGGATTTGGTCTCATACCAACACAAGAGACAACCAGCAGCCACCTTTGGCACGCCTCCCCTTTTGGCCTTTGTTGCAGCTAACAGCTAAACCTAAGCCCACTCTGACAATCAAAACAGATTTGTCTCAACTCACCTTTCGTTTTCTAGGATTCACAAAGTCAATGCCCAATACCGATAAAACTTCCGTCACTCTCAAGCAACCTGCCCCTAAATCGTCTCATCTTCTAAGATTACTTTTACCCCTTCCTTACTTTTACATCAGTTTTGCATATTTCACCACGTTGTCGTTAATCATCACTATCGAGCTAATTTTAGTAATATTATGCCAACAATATCTGCTCAATTCAATGATTTGTACAAATGATATAAACTTATGGTTTAAGTAATATTGTGGGGAGGTATACTATATATTATTATTCTTTTGCGGTTGACCCTTGCTTTGGTTGTAACAGGGGTCCAAGTGTCCGATGGGTTTGTCCACGTTAGATGCATTCATCCCATGGAAAAAACGTATAAAGACAAAATCCACTATTAAAAAACACAGAATCCGGCAAGTTTAGAGACAATCAGGGCCATACCTTCTATGGCAGGTATTAACATTGAAAAGGGACTTGAATATTGCCAAATTTTATTGTTCCATTTTACATGCTAATAATGACTGGTTTGCAACTAAATTTGTAGTTTTACATACTACAGATGAAGAGCAAAACAGAGTTGATTCAAATAAAACATAATCCATCAAGTTCGTCAAGATACTTTCAATTATTGTATCAAACCCCCCATCAAGATAAGCACCAATATGGTATATACTTGAGAAAGATTATATTTTTATTTTTAAAATTCCATTTCCATATAGTTAAAAAAAGTATATTTTATTATTATATAGAAATAAATATTGAATAGGAGGAGAGTAAAGACAATATATTCTTTAACAAAGTCAAGTTATAATAAATGTTTAAAGGCCATCAACTTATCTTCATAAATAAAACCCTAACCCTAGCAACTCTTACTTTAAAGTCAAGAGGGCTCACACTCAAAAACCTAAACGTCATAACCTTCCTTGTTCATCTGCTCCACTAGTCTCCTCTTTTCACCCTAAATATTGTACTTGCTAATTATTGCATTATCCTTTTGGGAGTCTTCTCCTAAGTATTTAATTAGATAAAGTTTTTGATGCATGGCTTCTGTAATGGAGGAAGGTGGTGAGAAGGATGATTGGGTTGATGATGACTCCCAAGAGGAACTTCTGAGAGAGCTTCTTGATGAGGAGTCACTTTTCTTTGTCCTATCTCAAGGCACAATTCAGCCCAAAGCGATAACTTCAGAAGAAGAGGTCAGTAAACAACGTGTGTCCAATGTGTATTCAGGGCCGAGGATCGAAGATATTGAGAATGCTTTATCATCAGTGTCAAACTGGAAGGATCAACCCCAGCAGACCACTAGGTTAGTTTGGTCTTCCCTTGGATCTTTCTTTGAGCTAATGATTAATGTTTCATTTGATCTTAATTAAATGAACAATATATTTGTTTTTCGACAGGATTAATTCAATGCTGGAAAGAAATTTGAGTAAAATAGAGAGTAAGTATACTCTAAAGGTCAGAAGCTGTGGCAATGGCATGGCTGATGATGGATATAAATGGAGGAAATATGGCCAAAAATCCATCAAAAGCAGCCCTAATCCAAGGTCACTGTCTTTTTCCTCTCTCTCTCTCTCTCTCTCTCAAGTCTCAACCTAATAGAAATCTGCTTGCTTAGTTATTGTTCTGAAAGTTTCCATATTAAGTAAGTGGGTTTTTCCTGTAAATTGGGATGAAACAGGAGCTATTACAAGTGCACGAACCCAAGATGCAACGCGAAGAAGCAGGTAGAGAAGTCCAGAGATGAGGCAGATACACTCATCATCACCTATGAAGGGCTCCACCTACACTTTGTCGACCCATATTTCCCACCACTCAATGACCAGCCTTTTCAACATGATAATAATGCACCAACCAAGAAGCCCAAGAAGGCCATTTCGGAATCTGATGAGTCACGGGCTTTTGGACTTCCACAAACAATGCAAATCCAAGAAGCTACAACAAATAATATCAACTCAGCTGTCTCGTTGGAAGGCTGCCCTTGCCCTCAAGAGGTAGCTTCGGAAGGGTTGCTTGAAGATGTGGTGCCTTGGATTATAAGGAATCCATTCCATAACAATATTATCTCCTCCAATTCCACCTCTTGTTCATCTTCACAGACTCGCTCCCCTCCTGTTTCACCCTCTTCTCTCTCTTGGTCTCCTAATTATAATCCCTGGCCTGTTTTCATATAATCATCATATATTCTAGCATTAATTAGGTGAACATTTTTCTTTGTGGATCGAAAGTTGAAATCCCAATAAATTATAGGAAGTTTTTGTTAATTCTAATTACTCTGCTCTTATTATTATGATCAAATTAATGGTGTGGTTCCACACAACAAAATAATTGAATGAGTTGTAATTATAGAATTTTAATTCTGGATTGATAAAGTTTAATTATATCGCAATTTTCAATGTTCTATTTGATGGTTTAAATTATAATTATATAATTATATAATTTTAAATTCTAAAAATATATTAATTATTATAAAATTATCAATAGTAAATTTCTAAAAAATTAACAAAACCTAAAATCCAACTATTATATATATAAAAATCTTGTTAGTCTAAAAAAGTAGTCAACAATACAATTAAGAAAAATAAACATTCTAAGCAATTTTATCTAATTCTTCCAACGTTCCATATTTGTTGAGTTATTCTCTCTCTAATATTAAATATATACTCATTATTATCATTGATTAATCCTTGACAGAGTAGATGTTTATAATAAATACTATGTAATTTAGTTAATTATTTAGTAGATTAAAATGTATTGAAAATTATATTTCATCACTAAAAAATTCAAATTATTTAAACAAAATTAGTAAAATAACACTAGATTTTTTCACACCCACGATGAAGATGAAATAAATTATTTTATATTAAAAATGCTTTCTTTTAAAATTTGTTTAATAATGAATTTAGGTGGAATGGTAACAAACTTGTACTTAATTGTAACACCCGCTCACCCGAGTTATAGGATACTACCACAGTTAACCAAGCATATCACAAATAAATTCGGCTTTAACATTCCATTAAATAATAAACATGATATAATCCAAGGAAAATAGGATTATAAACATATTCGAGTTCAAAACTTTTATGAAAAGATAGGTAAAAAAGAAAAAAAGAAAAAAAAAGGTCACATGGCTGTGTGATAGGTTGAGGTCGTGTGTGTCACACCCCATATTTTTATTTATCATTTCGTCAATTTATTAAACAAGCAAGTATGTGGTCAAGTGGTAAGGAGCTTAATTAAATTCATAGAGATTTTAGGATTCTATTCCCTTTACCCACTTATTTTTTTTTTAGAATTTTTAGCATTAAAAATAATGGTCAAACCCACCTTAGCCGTCCACCTCAATTGCCTTATAGGTAAGGATTCCTTTCCCTTTTTTACTAGTCAACTTATCATGAATAACCCCATTTTCACTCCATTGATCCACTTTTTTATGCCTTCGTCCCCCCTATTGTCATTTTTTCCCCTTATCATACCATGGCCAACCAATGCACCTAGACACTTCTAAACCCTCATTTTTATTTTTATTCACTTTTCTCTCATATTTTTCTCTCTTTCTCCTACAACCACTATTGTTTTCACTTTTTGCCACCATACCACCACCGTTGGCCACCATTTCTTCACCAAATCACCACCTCGACACCTCTAAAACCTCCTCTCTCTTCCACAACTCCTCTCTCACCATCGCCGCACCGCTGCGGCCACACATCCACCGCTATTAGTAACCATTTTCACTAATTTCCATTTTCTCTTCACTTCTTTAATGATAATTAATCTACTAATTCTCCTCTGTTAAGTTCATAGATTATTTTTATGTTCTAATATATTCTTTTCTTTTATTTGCATGTTGAACTCCTCCTTAGATAAATCTCCTCCATCGAACAATTATTCCGGTGATTGCTGATCTCTCCAACTTAATCTTAGTAACGTAAGTATCCATGTGAAAACCCATATCAATTTATCCATTACCTTATAATCGTATTTGGGGGATGATTTTTTACGTAATCATTTTTAAAGGGTTGATTGAATTATTTAGATTCTCTACACCCATAAGAAATCAATCGAATTTCTTCATAGTAAGGAATCAAGAGTAAGTTCTCTACTCAAACTCTTATGTGTTGGAGATTGAATTCATGGCCAAGGCTAATAAATTGTATTTATTTAATAAAATCATCTTTAAATTAGATCAAGTGGGAGATCTATCTTTTTGTTCCATCACTGAAGATCGGAGTTAAGATCTAACGGAAAGGCTAATCATTAGGTGTGGATTTAACTCATCAGAAAATTTAATTATGAATTTATCGATAAAAATAATATTTATTAAGATTGAAACTATGATTAAGATCTATATGTTGTGGGGGATACATTAAGTATTCTAAAGAGATGCTAAATCTGAAAAAAATAGGGAAAATACAAGTATTTCAAACTGACTATTGTGGTGATTGTATGTTATAAGAAATGTGGTTAATTGATTAATGTGAAATGATGTGTATATACCAATTCTCATGAAATGTGATTTTATGGAAAAATTGATTATGCATGATATATATATTTTAATCATGCCACTGATTTATTAACTGAGATTTGATTTGCACATTAAGCATGTCAATTATGATAAACTGACATTTGATTTGCATATTAAGCATGTTGATTATGATAAACTGAGATTTGATTTGCATGTTAAGCATGTCGACTATGTTGATCTTAGATTTGATTCGCATGTTAAGCATGCCTGTTGAAAAATATTGTTCATATGTCATATCACATGCATAGGGTTGGGATGATTATGAAAAGAGGAAGACTTGATAGTTTTACTGCAAAAATTGAGTGGCTTGTCCACAACGTTATGAGTGGCTTGTTTACAACGTGCAGCTTGACTGTAATATTGAATGGCTTGGCCACAACACTATGAGTGGCTTGTCCACAACATGTAGCTTGACTGTAACATTTAGTGGCTTGGCCACAATGTGGTGTGTTATTGGATAGACGAGTTCTGGGGAACTTTTTATTGGTGTGTAGCGAAGATGGGGAGGAAAATTTTGTAAAACTTGCACTGATTTCTAAAAAAGTTGCATTGACATTCTCATGCACCTTTCTATATGTGTTATGACTTGATTACTACATTTTTTTTTGTTGAATTCACATTGGGTTTTAAAAGCTCACACCTTCAAATTTCTAACTTTTTAGGTAACCCACAAGGTTAGGACATGGGTTGGGCTTACGGAGAAGAATTCGAATATTTTGCATACAAACTATTAAACTTTATTATTGGTATTTTTGGGACTGTTTTATTTTTATTATTACGGACTATGGTATGGATGTTGATTTTGGACTTTTGAGGATATTTTGCATGATTTGGTTTGAAAATATAAATTAAAATGGTTTAATTTTCGACATTAATAACAGTTCTAGTAGTGGCTAAAAAGGGTCGACCTAAGATCATGGGTACCTCAATATCCTCATCCATGTCCAATATAATGAAATCAATAGAGAATATAAATTTATTGACTTTAACAAGTACATCTTCAATAATGCCCCTAGGATACTTAATTGATCTGTCAGCTAATTGAATACTCATCCTAATGGATTTTGGTTCCCCAAGACCAAGTTGTTTGAATAATTTATAAGGCATCAGATTTATACTAGCACCCAAATCAGCCAAAGCTTTTTCAACATCTAAGCTACCAATAAAACAAGGGATAGTAAAACTCCCTGAATCTTTAAGCTTAGTGGGTAGTTTGTTTTGGTGAACGGTCGAGCACTTATTGAGTTCAACAGTGAACAATTTGTCTAACTTCCTTTTATTTGTTAACAGCTTCTTTAAAAATTTTGTATACTTGGGCATCTGTGAAAGTGCTTCAACAAAAGGTAAGTTAATATGCATTTTTTTTTAAATTTCAAGAAATTTACCATATTGTTTGTTCATGCAGTCTTTCTTCACTTTTGCTAGATATGGAATTGGTGGTTTGTATTCTCTAATCATCGGTTTATGCTCTTTCTTGCATTTCTCAACCCCATAATTTTTCTCAACAGTTTCCAAATTCAGCTTCTTTTCAGGCTTAACTGACACCTTTCCACTTCATATAGTGATTGCGTGGACTTGCTCTTTTGGGTTGGTTTCAGTGTTACTACATAAACTGTCTTGTTGTCTTTCCGAATCCAATTTAGCAAGCTGACTAATCTGATTCTCAAGTCCCTAGATAGATGCCTACTCATTCCTTAAAGTTGTCTCACTGTTTTGGAATCTAGTTTCTGGCATTGAAATAAATTTCATTAACATCTCTTCCAGATTTGGCTTCTTTTCTTGCTGATTAGGTTGTTGAAAACCCGGAGGGGGTTGTAACATTTGATTTCCTTGAGTACCCCAAGAGAAATTTAGATGATTCATCCATCTTGGATTATAATTATTGCTATAGGGGTTATTCTGAGGTCTAGAATTGTTACCCATAAAGTTCATTTGCTTATGCTCCATGTTAGAACTAAAGGGTAAACATTCTGAATTGATCATCCTTGCTCCAGTCACATTACATTGTATTACCGGATTCATCTGCTTAGCCATTCTCAAACCATCAATTTTCTTACTGAGTGCTTCCACCTGACTTACCAATATAGTAACTACATCTATATTAAAAACATCGGCTGCCTTAGTAGACTTTGTTCTCATAACTTGTCACCTATAGTCATTCAGTGTCATTTCCTCAATAAATTTTTGGGCTGCCTCAAGTGTCTTATTATTCAATGTCCCACCAACTGCTGCATCAATTATTTGTCTAGTTGAGGGATTCAAACTATTGTAAAATGTTTGGACTTAAAGCCACAAAGGTAACCCATGATGAGAAAACCTTCTCAGAAGATCCTTAACTCTCTCTCATGCATCATAAAATGTCTCAAGCTCGAGTTGAGCAAAAGAAGAGATGTCATTCCTCAACTTAGTTGTTTTAGCTGGTGGAAAATATTTCAACAAAAACTTCTCAGTCATCTGAGCCCAAGTAGTGTTGGAACCTCGTGGAAGTGAATTCAACCATTATTTTGCTTTGCTCCTCAAAGAGAATGGGAACAATCGTAAACGTATGACATCATCAGTAACACCATTGATCTTGAATGTGCCGCAGATCTCCAGAAAATTAGCCAAATGAGCATTTGGATCTTCATTTTACAACCCATCAAACTAAACATACTGCTGCACCATTTGAATTGTGTTCGGCTTAATCTCAAAATTGTTTGCAGCAATAGTCTATCTGACAATACTCGATTCAGCCCCAATCAGAGTGGGCTTAGCATAGTCATACATAGTACGAGGAGCAAGAGCTATAGCAGGTTGCTGATTACCAAGATTATCATCCATCTCAACAGTAATGTCCTTTTGCTCTTGATCGTTTATTAAACTCTGTCGACCTTGCCTTGTTTCTCTAACTTCTCTCCTATTTTTGCGAGCATGCGAGCAGTCTTTTCGATCTTATTGTAAAAAAAACTAATGGTTCTAATGGGTTGCCTTTATTCATAAATTAAAAAAAACTTGTAAGAATCAAACAAAAAAATTTAAAATGTAAAAATTAAATTAAAAATAAAAATATTAAAATTAAAATAAAAAATGGTTAAATTAATAGAAATAAAGTTTTCCTAGTCCCCAGCAACGTCGCCAAAAACTTGATGCGTCGTGAAACTAACTAATAATTCGACTAAAAGTATAGCTATGATGATCAAAGATATCGTTCCCACGAAGACTAAAAGTACTAGTAATTACTATCTTTCTATTATTTAATTGAATAATTCGAGTAATTGATTAAAAACTAAAATTAACTAAATTAATTAACTAACGAACATGACAAAGAACAAAGCAGGAAAATAACTAAATAACAATCAAGAAGCGAAATAATACCCATGAAAGAATTCACCTAGATTTCATCTTTCACTATCAATCTAAATAATGTAATTTCGTTACTTAGTATCTTGATCCATAGAAATCCCTAAATTATGCAAATATCTCTTTCGAGAATAAGTTAGGTGGCTAAAAAAAGGGGATAGGAACACTCGTTTTTTCATGTTAAGGCCATTAGTAGAATGAAGAAAAATAATATCGAGGAATTGTTAGACTCGAATGTATGCTGGAAGCACAATAAAGCCGATATTTGTAACATTACCAGGGAGTATTTTCACAATCTGTTTAAGACGACTATGCCTTTACATGATAAGCTAAATCTTAATTTTATTGACAATTGCATTTTTGAGGATATGAATTGTAGGTTGACCAAGGAGTTTACGGACAAAGAGATCTTGGAGGCATTTAACCAAATAGACCCTCGCGAAGCGCCCGGGGTTGATGGTCTTTTGGGGTGTTTTTTTAAAGAAAATTGGGAGGTTGTGGGTGCGGATGTAATCAAGATTTGTCATGATGTTCTTAATGGAAATAGAGATGTGGCTAGCCTTAATGACACGATGATTATTCTTATCCCTAAAACTACGGAGCCTAAGGACATGTCTAACTTTCGCCCTATTAGTTTATGCAGAGCCATCTACAAAATCATTTCCAAAGTTCTCGCAAACTGGCTCAATAATACCCTCCTGAAGTGTATAAGTCAGAACCAAAGTGCGTTTGTTCCAGGCCGCATGATCCATGACAATATCTTGATTGCCCACGAGTTGCTACATTACCTTCAAAACTCGAAGAACGGCCCCAACAAAGGCTTTATTATTAAGCTTGATATGAATAAAGCCTACGACCGTGTTGAGTGGAATTTTCTTGAAGAATTCATGAAACGGTTGGGGTATGCGGAGGCTTGGGTTGGAAAAATAATGAGTTGTGTTCGGTCGGTTCATTATGTGGTCAAATGCAATATGGTCCTTTTGGAGATCATCGTGCCGGAGCGGGGTCCTAGACAAAGGGACCCCCTCTTCCCTTACCTTTTTCTATTTTGTATGGAAGCCCTCTCGAGAATGTTGATTCATGCTCAAAGTAATAACATGATTAAGGGCATTCGGGCTAGTATTAATGGCCCTCGTATCAATCTTTTTTTTCACCGATGATGCGCTCCTTTTTGTTCGTAACAAAAGGAAGGATGTTGAATCGGTTTTGAAAATCATTACGGATTTTACCAAAGCTTCAGGCAAAAAAATCAACAATGAAGAATCAATGATTTTATTTAGCCCGAATACTCCCTATGCTCAAAGGCAACTATTTAGTGATTTACTTGGGATACGTGTGGTCAACAACCTCAACAACTATCTTGGCTTACCTTTGCCGATTGGTAAGAAAAATATAGTGTTTTTACTAACATTATTAAGCGTTGCTCTTGTAGGATAAATAGTTGGACGAAGAGACTCCTTTTATATGGTGGTAAAGAGATCTTCATAAAAGCTATCCTTCAATCACTTTCCACCTATGCGTTCTCTGTTTTCCTCGCTCCAAAGGGCATTATCAATGATATACAATCAAAGATGACTCAGATGTGTTGGACAAGTAACGAGAGAAGTAGAGGCTGGTCCATATTGGCTTGGGACAAAGCGTGCCACCCGAAAGGGATGGGAGGGCTTGGCTTTCGTGACTTGCACATTTTCAACTTAGCACTTCTCGGTAGACAAGTGTGGAGACTAACACAATTCAAAGACACTTTACGTTACAAGGTACTGAGCTCTAAGTATTTTCCAAGTGGAGACATTTTTCGGCCCAAAGAGATTGACAAACCCTCGTACACATGGTCAAGTATTGCTAAGGCAGCCAAAGCTCTTGAGAATGGTTTTGCTTGGCTTGTGGGGGATGACAAAAGCATTGATATTTGTAAGGATAAATGGGGATTTGAGGACCTATATGGTGACTCTCTTTGCCATTCGTTGCTGACCGACAATGAAAGAAAGGTTAAAGACTTGTGGAACCACAACCATACAAATTGGAATAGGGAGAGGGTGATAGAGCTCTTTAGAAGTTTGGTGAGGGACTAGATTTGCAATTTGCCCATATCAAATAATGGCATTAATGACAGAAGGGTTTGGATTCATAAACCTCGTGGGTTTTATACGTCTAAATCAACTTACTCTTGACTTTTTCTTAAGAAGATTGGCTTCGGTCCTCATAGAGCTTATTGGAGAACCATTTGGAAGTTAAAGATGCTCCTAAAAATTTGAGTCTTCAGCTAGAGGGTGGGTCATGATATCTTTCCAACTTATGACAACATTTCGCTCATTCGACATAATTTTAAAAAGAAGTGTCCAAGGTGTGAGGATAAGGAGGAAACTCTAATTCACACCCTTAAGGACTACCCCTCAACTCGCGCTATTCTGACTCTTGGGGGCTTCGACAACCGGTTGCTCGATGGTAACTTCTCTCGTTGTATTAACTAGCTGGAGGATGTGTTGCGAGTGGTGTAACACCCCTAACCCGTATCCGTCATCGGAATAAGGTTACGGAGCATTACCAGAAATTTTTAGAACATTTACAGGCATTTCATGTCAATTACTATTCATTCACCGAGATTATACAAAACGTCCCTTAATTGGACCCTCGAGGTCCAATACGAGCATTAGAATCAAGTCGGGACTTAATCGGGAACTCTAAGAATTTTTTGCGACATTTCAAAAATTTTCCAAGGTGTTGGGCTCACACGCCCGTGTGGTCCAAGGGACACGCCCGTGTGACCCTAGGACACGCCCGTGCTACAGGCCGTGTTCGACCCTGTGTAACTCTCTGACTTGTGCCACACAACCATGCCACACGCCCGTGTGTTAGGCCATGTGGTTAATTAAATTCTTTCAAAATTAGATGCAGGTTTCACACGGCCAGGACACATGCCCGTGTTCTAGGCCGTGTAGCACACACGGCTGAGACACACGCCCTTGTCTCTGCCCATGTGCTCGATTCTGAGCATTCTGCTTCTCAAAATTTAGGTGCAGGGTACACACGGCCAAAATACATGCCTATGGGGCAGACCGTGTGTCACACACGACCTAGACACACGCCCGTGTGTCTACCCGTGTGGACAAAATATCAGCTATTTACCAAGCCATTTTGCCACCCTCCTTTGCACACACCTATATAACTTCCAATGATACAAATTATAGCATAATTAGGCAACCAATACAACACAACTAAGGCTAAAACATGTCATTTCAACAACGACATCTAACATGCTTATAACATTATATTTTGCCAAACCAAATCATACCAAATTTCACATCCATAAGCATCAATATTATTTCTTTCAATGTGTATTGCCTTGCCTAGGTTCACTAGCTTATCAATAAGCCTAATCATAACCATTTATCATCTATGCTATTAAGCCACAATAAACCATTTAGCAAACAATTATAAACCACATCACAAAAGACATTAGCACATATATATATACATATCCCAAAACATAACCATCACTAGCCATTCCAATGGCTAGATTACAATAATCATTTACATTTACATGCCAATATGGCCAATATAACCTATACATTCCATTACAACCATAATTGATTTACCATATTGTACCGACATGGGCCGATGGATAGTGTGAGTGATCTCCGCCGAGCTTCCAATCTAACAAGCTTCCAATTTACTCTAAAACAGGGAAATAAAACTAAGTAAGCATAAAATGCTTAGTAAGTTCGTATAACATGGTACTTAACTTGCCATTCATCCTATTTTGAGGTAACTATGTAAGGCATATTCAATCAGTTTAACCAAGCCCTACACACATCCTCATTGCCCTTGTTAGTCATATAATCCATTGATAAACCGAAATAGTAACATATTTTAGACCCATATTTAGCATGCTTTTGGGTGATTTAAGCCTTGAATTGTGTAATTTGGTGCTCTTAATCCTTTGTTTTCATGTTTTATACTCAGGAAAGCACCGGAGGATGAAAAGAACGAGAAACGGGCTTAAAACGGACCAAATAGGCCAAATCAAAAAATCAACATGGCCTGGGCCCATGCAACACGGCCGTGCCTCCCAAATCAGACCTGAACACGGCCTGGCCACGATTCACACGGGCGTGTGCCAAGGGCGTGTCCTTGCCGTGGAGAAGAGGAATTTCACTCGGATTTGGATACTTAAGGGTAAAGAAATACATTCCAAAAGCCTATATAAGCACCCTAGAGGCCAACTTTCAAGGGGGTCCAGCTAGGCCAAGGAGCCGAGCCAGAAAGATCAGAATTGTAGAAGTTACTCGAAGGATAGCCAGTTGATTCATCTTAAGAAGCCGGAGTTTTACTCAAGACGAAGGATCTCTCTTCAATTCCTTCAGGGGGTTTTAGAGTTTTTCTTATGTTTTGTTTTATTTTTTCTTTTGAGATGTATTCTATTATCGTTATGAACTAAACCCTCAAATACCTGAGGGGGATGAAACTTAAGATGAATCTTTTTATCGTTTGCTGAACTATATGATAAATATTTGGTTTGTTCTTAATTATGTGTTCTTAATTCTTGTGTTGATATTTCCGGGATATTAATTCAAGTTTGATGTGCTTAGGTGGAGGAGCAAAAGTCCCTGCCTAAGAGTAGATCTAGCATAATTAAGCGGAGTTGATCGCACGCTTAGACATAGGGTGACGAGATTTTGCCAGATTAGGGTGAAACCTAATATGAGAGTCCATAGATCGAGTTAATGCAATCTTAGGGGTTTTAATTAGAAAGAGATTTTAATTAATCAACCTAGGATTAGACGTTAGTAGCCTCGACGGAGGTATTAATATATCTTAGGGAATCTCACGGATCAAGTCAAATGAATAAATCGTCTGGTTCAGAGTTAGATAACAAGTGAAGTCTAGGTGGATTCTTCCTTGGATATTGTTTTAATCAATTGGTTTTTCCCACAAGTATTTCCCCAATTTCATTCTTTTTGTCTCATCGTCTTTAGCTTAGTAGTTAGTTAATTTTCTAGATTAAACCGATTCACTTCAATTTTAAGACTAAATAATAAAAAGAAGGTTAGTATTAGTACTTTTGGTTCATTTGGGTTCGACAATCCGGTCTTACCACTAAGCTATACTACTGTTCGATAGGTACAGTTTCCTCAATCGTTGTCATAGTTAGTTTTTAGGCTCGATCATTGTCATTATAAATTTTAAGACTGTGACACAACGATCAAGTTTTTGGCGCCGTTGTTGGGGAACTGAAATATTAAGAACACTCAATTTTTATTACTTTAGCCATTTTTATTTTCTGCAATTTTATTCTTATTTTGTTTTTATTTTTATCTTTCTAAATTTTAGTCTTTGCTCCTTGTAGGTACCTCTAGTTTATGACTAGAAGGAACCCTACAGGACCTTTAATTTACGATAGTGAGATCGAAACAACTCGCCGCAAAAACCAGAGAGAAATTAGGCGAAGTTTACAATACACGTAAGAAGAGCAAGAAAACATCATCAATACCACCAAAGAGATGGGCGAAAATAATCTGCTACCTCCGGAGATGGCCCAAAAATCGTGCTCCTCTAACTATGTATGATTATGCTAAGCCTAGTTTAGTTGGTACTTGAATCTAGTATTGTTAGACCTACTATTGCCATAAATAATTTCGAATTGAAACCTAACACTATACGAGATGATACAACAGTCGTTTAGTTTGATGGTTTGCGGGATGAGGATCCTAACACACACTTAGCGAATTTCCGAATTCTCGCGACACTTTTAAAATTAATGGCGTTCGATGATGCCATCCGCCTTCGATTATTTCCTTTTCTTTGAGAAATAAAGCCAAACAGTGGTTGCATTCTCTTCCCGAGGATCAATTACTACATGGGATTAAATGACCAAAATTTTTATTAAAATATTTTCCACCGCCAAAACGGCCAAATTAAGGAATGATATCTCTTCTTTTGTGCGGATGGATTTAGAAACACTTTACGATGCATGTGAGAGATACAAATATCTATTGAGAAGGTGCCCACACCATGGATTACCCTTGTGGCTACTGGTCCAAACTTTTACAACGGTGTAAACCCTCGACTAGGCGCTTAATCGATTCAAGAAATGTGGAACTCGAATAATAAAACACCAAGCGACTTACGAATTTATAGAGAGATGTCCCTAAATAACTATCGCTGGCAAGTCACGAGGACAAAGCCCATGAAAGCCGCCAAGTTTTCAACCTCGACGCATAAACCATTCTATCGAATCGTAGATGTGTTAACTAAAAAATTGATGGTTTGTGTAATTCCTTGCAGTACAACCCGTTATGCGATGTGAAACAAGTAGAGGTGTGGCGAATCCTCGAGTACCCACCCTACGGACATGGCATAGAAGGCGAACAAATGAACTATGTAAGTAATAATTTGGATATCAAAATAACCCTTATAGCAATACTTACAATTCAGTTGGAAGAACCACCCCAATTTTTCATGGGGTGGTCAAGGAAATCAAAGACAACAACACCCTCTAAATTTCCAACAGCAGTAGTATCCACAGGAAAAGAAGCTGAACCTTGAGGAGATGCTGACAAAATATATAGCAGCAACAGAAACATGTTTCCAAAGTATAGAAACAAAACTTGAAAACAAGAAGCATTGACACAAGAGCTCAAAGATCAAATTGGGCAAATCACCAAGATCTTGACGGAACGACCACAAGGTAGATTGCCAAGCAACACTGAAACTAACCCAAGGGAGCAGATTCAAGCCATATCAACTCATGATAATGTAGGGTTAGATGAGCATCATTTAAGGCAAGAAAATATGGTAGAAGAAGGTAAGGTTGAGAAAGGAAGCAAAAAGCTAAAATCGGTAATTAAAGAGTACCTCGTATACCATACCCCGAGGCGATAAAGAAATACGACAAAGAGGAACAGTTCGGTAAGTTTCTTAAACTTTTAAAGAAATTACATATTAACTTATCATTACTTGAAGCTCTTTCGCAGATGCCAGATTCAAGGAAATTCTTAAAAAAGCTTTTGACAAACAAGCGAAAGCTAGACGAGGAATCACATGTGGAACTCAACGCAAAATGCTCAGCAATTCTCCAAAATAAATTACCACAAAAATTAAAAGATTTAGGGAGTTTTACAATTCCATGCTTACTTTGTAGTTTATCTATTGATAATGCATTAGCTGATTTAGGGGCAAGCATAAATGTCATGCCTTATAAAATGTTTAAACAACTAGGTCTAGGGAAACCCAAACAAACTAGGATGAGCATTCAATTAGCTGATAAAACTGTTAGAATTCCTAGGGGTATAATCGAAGATGTGCTAGTAAAGATTATTAAATTCGTATTCCCAGTAGACTTTGTTGTTTTAGACATGGATGAGGACAATAGTATCCCATTAATTCTAGGAAGGCCCTTTTTAGCAACTGCCAGGACTAAAATTGATGTCGACGCAAGTGAACTCATACTTTGTGTAGGTGACGAGACAGTCACTCTTCAGGCTCTCGATTCGGTTAGAACATCGAGTGATCAAGGTGAGAAAATAAATTCTAATGATAACCATTCGGTTAACCCTTCTTTTCAGGAAGCACCACAAAAGAACACAACTAAACCCGATCCTATACCCCGTACCAACAAAGAAATAACTCATAAGGAACGAAGGATTTAGATCGATGATCTAGACGAGTGGAAGACGCATTTCAAGGAAAAATTAGGAGTACACGAAGCAGAACCAGAGCCAATCCACGAAGCAGACAAGCTCAAAATCGGAGATCAAGTATTGATAGATAAAGCAGACCCTCGAATATCTCCTCCTGACCCTAACACAAACAAAGAAATCTCTTTTAGGGTAATCAGTGTTTTCCCATACGGAACAGTCGAGGTAAGTAATCCTATTTTTGGCACTTTCAATATAAGCGCATCTCGACTTGAACTCTGTCATGATAATGAAACTGATAGCATGGTGATGGACTTTCAACTCCTCAAACCACCCTGATTATGCGAACGAGAGGTAAGTCTAGCTTAAGACTTTAAACGAGCGCTTCCCGGGAGGCAACCCGAGCACTAACTCCATTACTCTTCCTATTTTATTTTACTTTATTTTCACTATTAATTTTCCTTTGTAGCAACTAACTATAAACTAACCAAGGCCAATTTTCATACCACACGGCCTTACACACGGCCGTGGCCGTGGCCGTGTGGATACACCAAATCTCTGACTGACATGGCAGAGATGGTACGAGTTAGGACAGATCGTATCTTCGAGTCACGGACACAAATACCCCGCCACGTCCGTGTGATATGGCCGTGGCCGACACTGAAGGAAGACACACGGGCTCCAACTAACTAGCCATGGCCGTGTGATTCGGCCGTGGTCGACACTGTTTGATCCTACATGGGCGTAGTGACCTCGAAACTTACGTGGGAGAAACGAACGAAACACAACACGGCCGTGCGATGCGGCCATGTGACTTAGCATGCCCATGGAACACGGGCGTGGGAAGACACCAAACCCCAAATTTTTATTTAAACCACACACCCCCTCGTGAACCATCCAACAATAAGGACCATTCGGTCCATTAATCTTTTCTTTTAATTTTATTTCACTTTTTATTTTCCTTCACTTTGGCTTGCTTTTCTTTAAATATATAATTAGTATAGTTTGAATTATTATTATTATTTCCTAGCTAATTCTGCACGAGCTACCCAATTTCTTCATCTAGCGCAGAGACTGTGGACGGCCACCATACCACCACCAGAGACGCCTCCTCCAACTTATCTTTCACCTCCAACGCAAGGAATCCATCCAAATTCAGGGAGTTTCACTTCTCTCCATATCTTTTAATCTTCTACTTAATTGTTTATATATATATCTTTGTACATTAAGGGCAATGTACATCTTAAATGTGGGGGGGTGAACAACCTAAAAAGGTGCCTAACTTTTTTCATTATTCTCAAATTCCTGAAATTAGGTGCCAAACTTTTTACATTATTCTCAAATCTTGAATTATGTCTTGTTTCTTAAGTAAGTTTCTCATATTATGATTAGAATGAAATTTCCTGTGATTCATGATTTTTATTGATATATTTTAGATTAAGTCATTGATAATTGTGCATTGATAATTTAAACTTTAAAATACTATAGAGTCAAGCATGATAAGTCTATTTTTCAGAATTAAAAATTTTTCTAGGTTGTCTACCTGAATGTGAATATTACTTTAAAGTTTGAAATTTGCTAGTTTGACATCAAAAAGCCATAATTTTTGTGAGATGTTGAGCCTTACAGAGCATATATTATTTTTCTTGCTCACTTTATTGATTATGAGTGTGTCAACATTGATTTGTTATTCTAGAACTTGCATCGATTATACAGGTCGAGACCACACCTTTGATTTGATATACGAAGATGATAAAGACACTTAGGTTTTAACCCACTCACTCCACTAAAAAGCCTACCCATCTTATTAACCCTTAGTGAACCCCGTTTAATCCTAACAACCCATTTATTGACTTACCTGCTAATACTAACCCAAAACCCTTTGTTTTTGTTATCACCATTCCTTTTGACTACCCTTATATCGAGATTTGATTTGATCAGTTGCCTAACTACGATCTTTATTTTAGTAGTTAAATTCATCTTTTATTATGTATTTGATTTGTTCTTAAAAAAAATCGAAGTATATTCATTATTAGTTTTGTGATTAAATGAGCTTATACGTTTGGATTCCAAATATTGAAGAAGAAGCTCGAATTATTAGTACTATTAGTTTTCAATTGATGTAATTACTTATATTCAGTTTGTTGTTTTTGGTTAGGTAATTTGTCAGGGAAATCTCGATTCTAACCTTCTAATTTAGCCTATATCCACACCTTAACCCAAGCCCCGTTACAACCCTGTTAAAGACCTTTTGATTTATGCATCATTTCATATTATAGTGGTGGAGATTTGATTCTCATGCAAGCCTATGGGATTAACTTCTCATGTTTGACTTATGAGTGCTTTTTCTAGAACCTTAAACACCTCGAGTGATTTGAGTGAATCTTGAGTGAGGATGTTAATCCTTGTTGATTTTGAATCAGAGGTAATCATTCAGATGAGGGGAAACACCTATATTTTGTGATACAAATGTATGACTTAGATTGTTTGAATCTTTAGGACTCTTTGAGTTGAATTATCCATGTATGAATTATCTTTGAATTATGATGAAACATTATTGATGAATATTATGAATCAAGGAAGTTCGTTTTAATCATGAGTTGAGAATTTTGCTTGAGGACAAGCAAAAGCTTAAGTGTGGGGGTATTTGATAAACTGAAATAGTAACATATTTTAGACCCACATTTAGCATGCTTTGGGGTGATTTAAGCCTTGAATTGTGTAATTTGGTGCTCTTAATCCTTTGTTTTCATGTTTTATACTCAGGAAAGCACCGGAGGATGAAAAGAACGAGAAATGGGCTTAAAATGGACCAAATAGGCCAAATCACGAAATCAGCATGGCTTGGGCCCATGCAACACGACCGTGCCTCCCAAATCAGACCTGAACACGGCCTGGCCACGATTTACACGGGCGTGTGCCAAAGGCGTGTCCCTGCAGTGGAGAAGAGGAATTTCACTCGGATTTAGATACTTAGGGGTAAAGAAACACATTCTAAAAACCTATATAAACACCCTAGAGGCCAACTTTCAAGGGTATCCAGCTAGGCCAAGGAGCCGAGCCAGAAAGATCAGAATTGTAAAAATTACTCGAAGGATAGCCAGTTGATTCATCTCAAGAAGCCGGAGTTTTACTCAAGACGGAGGATCTCTCTTCAATTCCTTCAGGGGGTTTTAGAGTTTTTCTTATGTTTTGTTTTATCTTTTCTTTTGAGATGTATTCTATTATCGTTATGAACTAAACCCTCAAATACCTAAGGGGGATGAAACTTAAGATGAATCTTGTTATCGTTTGCTGAACTATATGATAAATATTTGGTTTGTTCTTAATTATGTGTTCTTAATTCTTGTGTTGATATTTCCGGGATATTAATTCAAGTTTGATGTGCTTAGGTGGAGGAGCAAAAGTCCCTGCCTAAGAGTAGATCTAGCATAATTAAGCGGATTTGATCGCACGCCTAGACATAGGGTGACGAGATTTTGCTGGATTAGGGTGAAACCTAATATGGGAGTCCATAGATCGAGTTAATGCAATCTTAGGGGTTTTAATTAGAAAGAGATTTCAATTAATCAACCTAGGATTAGACGTTAGTAGCCTCGACGAAGGTATTAATATAACTTAGGGAATCTCACGGATCAAGTCAAATGAATAAATCGTTTGGTTCAGAGTTAGATAACAAGTGAAGTCTAGGTGGATTCTTCCTTGGGTATTGTTTTAATCAATTGGTTTTTCCCACAAGTATTTCCCCAATTTCATTCTTTTTGTCTCATCGTCTTTAGCTTAGTAGTTAGTTAATTTTCTAGATTAAACCGATTCACTTTAATTTTAAGGCTAAATAATAAAAAGAAGGTTAGTATTAGTACTTTCGGTTCCTTTGGGTTTGACAATCCGGTCTTGCCACTAAGCTATACTACTGTTCGATAGGTACACTTGCCTCAATCGTTGTCATAGTTAGTTTTTAAGCTCGATCATTCTCATTATAAATTTTAAGACTGTGACACAACGATCATCCATAGTAACATCAAGTCATGTATGAGCTCAACAACAATTAAGTTTCCATGCACATATGCTTTGCACAACATGTATTCATTTATCATGTATAAATCATATCTTATTATTACAAGTATAGTTTCATAGTAGTTCGTTTCGAGTTTAGCTTATTTCATGTCAGGACCTTACTCATATTTTTCGAATATTAAGGTCACACAAGTAGTAGTGCACACAAGGTGTACGAGTCTATAATCAAGGATGAACTTATATTCATCAACCAAATTCCAAGTACAATATCATTGTCTCATATTTCCATGTATCAATTATCACATATCATCATTTTCGTGTATTTCAGGTAGATACATGTAATAACTCATTTATTATTCATCTCTTCTCATGTGAAGAGTTTTACCCGTTGAATCTTTCTAGAATAACGATAGATACACCGATAGTACACTCGAGGTGTACAAATCAGAATCCATCAATTCATGTCCATTAATACCCATAAGGTACAATTTTAGAGAGTACACTCTCGAGCCACACATGTATACAACAGGATTACCAGTCCAGGCTAAATCCTTTTTATGACGTATACTGTAAAGAGCTTGATCTGGATTACTCGTCCGAGCTAAATCCTTTTAGCAATGAGGTCAATAGGATTACTCGATCGAGCTAAATTCCACCAGCAACAAATGCAGGGCCTCATTCATTTCGGGAAATCACATATCCATCGAATTTTCCATTTTTTCAAACGAGATTTAACATTTTTCAAGCATTATCAGGCATGTGATCAATCTCATACATTTATACATTCATGCAAATTCAAATTTTCACATTCAACTCAAGCATGAAATTTACATTTTTATCATTTATCATTTATCGGGCATTATTGTTGTTCGGGCACATTTCATCTATCGGGCTTTGACGAATATGTGATCATTTCACATAATTAAGGCATTTATACAATTTACATAAACACAATCAATGCAAGCATGTAAATAAATACAAATTTAGTTACACAAACTTACCTCGACAATGTTCGTGTACGAAAATCTACTAATCCGACATTTTCCTCTTTTCCTCGTTCCAACTCCGAATTTGGTCTATCCAAATCTATACGAGTAAATTTAACGTCAATTTATCACATTTCATATTCATGTGGACTCATTTTACATCCTAGGCAAAATTACCATTTTGCCCCTAACTTTTCTATAAATTCCCATTTTGTCCCTAGGCCCGGAAAATGAAACTTGTGTAATTTACCCCCTATTCCAAGCCTAACCAAAATCCCATTACAAAATTTACAGCACATATTTTCTATAAATTTCAGAATTTTTCATCGACTTTCACTTTGCATTTTAGTCCCTAAATCATGTTTTCATCAAAAATCACTTTGTAAAAGTTGTTTATCTATCAACAACCTTTCATTTTCTACCATAAATTTTCAATTTTCAGTATATTCATCCATGACCCAATTTTCATACTTTGATAACTTTTCAATTTAATCCCCCAAATAGATAGATTAAGCTATCCCGGTTTCAAAAATATAAAAATTACTAAAAACGGGGCTTGAATACTTACCCAATTTGGCCAAGAAAGCTTGCTTTCTCTTTCCTAGGGTTTCCATGGAATATTTTGGGGAAGAAGATGATAAAAAATATTTTTATTTCTATTTAATAATTTATCATCTTTTAATAATTTTGATTTCCAATTTAGTCCTTAGTCTTTTTCTCATTTTCCATGGATGAATCATCCAAAATATCTACTAACTTTTTTATTAATGGTCTAATTACCATATAAGGACATCAATTTTTGAATTCCATAGCTATTTAATCTTTATAGCTATTAGAATTCAACTTTTGCATTTTATGCGATTTAGTTCTTTCCCTAATTGAACACCTAATCGATAATTTTTTTGTATCAAAATTTTCACATGACTTTTCTAACATAATACGGACCATATAATAAAATAAAAATAAATTTTATTTTCTGCTCAGATTTGTAGTCCCGAAACCACTGTTACTTGAAGGCTATTGCGAACTTATTCACGTTACTTTGAAATAGTTGGAACAACAGGAATAATTTTGTCTTTAAAAGAAAAAGAGGACGATGCTAAAGTGGTGTGGGAGAGGGCTAAGACTCTCAGTAATGATTTCAAAATCCACAACTTTGCTAATAAGTCAGTGATCCTGCTACCCCTGTTTGTAAAAATTGGATTTTGCCTTCAAATGATTATGTCAAAATCAATTTTGATGCAGCGGTCTTAAATGGAAAGGTGGGATTTGGTGTTATCGCAAGGGACTCAGATGGTTTTGTAATCGGGGGAAGTGGTGGGTTTAAAGTAAAGACGGTGCAAGCTGAATGGGCATAAATGGAAGCTTTAGAAGAAAGCTTGAAGGTGGCAACTAGATTAAAGGTTTCGAAAGTGATATTTGAGTCTGACTGTGCAAGTTTGGTAAATAAAGTCAACAACAAGGGGAAAGATATTACCATTCTGGGAGCCGCATTAATGATTCTTATAAGCAAATGGATAATTTTGACTTGGTCAAAATTGTGTGGGCAAATCGTAGCAATAACTGTGTGGCTGATTTTATTTGTAACTATACTATTCATAATATGTGTAATTGGAATTTTAACATGGATTATTCATCGGATATTCATGATCTTATTATGAATGATGCAATAAATTGAGTTTGACCTTATGGTCTTTTTTCAAAAAAAAAATCTCTTTTGAGAATAAAAACAACTGACTCTAGGTTGATTAATTGAAATTTCTTTCTAATTAAAACCTCTATTATCGCATTAACTCGTGCTATGGATTCCTCTATTAGATTTGACTCTAATCTAGTAGATTTATGTTGTCTTATTTCTAGGATTGCATGCAACTCCACTTAATTATGCAAGAGCTACTCTTAAACAGGGTCTATTCAACCTCCAATTTAAGCATATCAAACATGGATCAATAATCTAGAAATATTAAACCAAGAATTAAACACACATAATTGAGAACAGGAAACTAAGTATTTATTACATAAAATAAAAATCAAACGACAGAATCCATCATAGGGTTCATCTCCCTAAGTATTTAGAAAATTAGTTCATGCTTGAAATAAAACATCCAAGATACAATATAACAGAAAGAAATAAAGAAACTCATTATAATCTCCTAAGAAATCAACCGGGAATCTTCAATATTGATAGAAATATGCTTCAAGATCGGCTTCAATGGTGTTTTTCAAGTTGTTTTCTTAAATATCCTATGACGGCTCACTCCTATCTTCTTATTTTTGTCATATATACGTCTTAGAATGCCCGAAAAACCTAAAAATCATGATTTTTCACAATTCAGAGTGCAAATCCGTGAAATTGACACGATCTACCACATGATTGTGTGGTAGCCCATATGGATCACACGACTGTGTGTCCAAGCCGTGTGGAATGGGTCAGCTCGTGTGGCTCCTGTAGCTTGCTCCAATTTTCTAGTTTTCGTTCGTTTTTCTCTCATTTTTCTCCCAAGTGCTTTATTAAGCATCGAAATATGAATTTAAAGGATTAGGAGCATAAAATTCACAATTAACAACGAATAATCACCCAAAATGCATTAAGAATAATGTTAAAATATGTTACTTTTAGAACTTATCAAAAACCTAATGTAACAAGCACGTATATCATTTGGTGTCCTGTTACATCCACAAGTACATCACTTAACACATTCAGAGGTTAATACATTATATTACACAGGCTTATAATATAACAATTTATCTTTAATACTAACCAAAACACATTTGGCTAATTATAACTCAAGTAATTTTGATTATTTATCATTCACAACTTAAAATAATATAACTCACATCAATTCACATTTAATTAAATGGACTAACTACTATACAGTTCCTTGTTATCACAATTTAACAACAACAGGTGAGATTATCACACACGAATCAACTAACATTTCTAACGATACCATTTAATCTATACCAAAAAGATTCAGCAAGTACAACATTTATGTTATTCTATTCTCATGTATCCATTTCAAATTCAGTATTCGCATTATTTAAACAATTTCATTTCACATCACGTTTATTTTCATCATCCGGAGAAATATAACGAATATATCTCAGACACACGGGATAATAATGCTCACACGAGTTGTGAATCAAACATTAACCATTACAAGATGCTGCTCACACGAGCTGTGAAGAATCCACAACACATGCAGAATCTTAGCTTCGGTAAAGTATCCAGTAAATCTGGATATTAACCATTACACGATGTTATTCATACAAGTTGTGAAGAATCCGCAATATATGCATAATCTTAGCCATCGATAAGGTATCCACCACTGGTACATAGTACCTGTTGCATAAATACGGCATAAAGCCAGCAGCGGTACAATGTACCTGTTATAAAAAGCCCGAATGACATGTCATTTGTATCCTAACTATTCACTGAGTTCACACGGGTCTTGTATCACGTATTCACACCATGTTTGGTTGGGGGGAATGGAATAGCATTCCTTTGTTTGGTAAACCATTCCTTTGTTTGGTTGAACGTAATACGCATTCAATGAAATGACCATTACTTCCTTATTACTTGTCTTCCCGTCATAGCTATTCTTTGGTATCACCAAAGAATTACTATTTTATGCAATGTTGAATAACAAAAAAAATTATTTATTTTCTAGATTAGTCTTGGACTTTGAAAATATAAAAATAAAATATTTGAAATATTTTAATATAATTTAATATAAAAATAATTATATTAAATTATTATTAAATTATATATTTTTATTGTTATTAAATTATATTTAATAATGATTATATTAAAAAATGATTAAATTATTTATTATTTATTATTAAATTATTTTTAATAATAATCCTATTAAAATTTAATAACAATCATAATAATCATCTACCTAAAAAAAGTTCTGCTAAGGGTACTCTGGTCATTTCAGTTTTTTTCCTTATACTATTACAACATCATTCCATTCAACCAAACACAATAATACTATTACAGTTCTATTCCATTCCGTTCAACCAAATAGTTGAATTACTGATTACAGCTCTATTCCATTACGACGAACCAAATGTTGTGTCAGAGGCAAATCCAAGGGGGCTGGCAAGGGCCCCAGCCCCTCTAAAATAGAAAATTGTTGTTTTGGCCCTTTAGAAAATTTTAAAATTTTAAATTAGTAAAGGTAAAATTGTACTTTGGCCCCCATAAAATTATGAAAATTTAATTTAATCCTTTAAAAATTATAAGGTATAAACTATTAAAATTTAAAATTTCATTTCAGCCCCCACTAAAAAAATTTTCCGGCTTCACCCCTGCGTAGTGTCAATCTTTTCTATTCTTTTGAACATTTTTGTACACATATCAAATAACCATATACTTATTCATTTTCGTTCACATATCAAATAACCATATACTTGTAATTTAAACCAATTATAATTTCATAACTGTTCCATATCATATAACCATTCATATTAGCAACATATATCGTACTTTGCACTATAGTTCTTTCGATGCCAATTATTATTGTATTGCAACAATTAAACTATCAAGGGATTATATAACACAATTATCAACAACTATTAACAAATTAAGTCTCATACGAAACTTACCTATTCAAAATCAGCAATGAATACGACACCAATGACTTTTAGGCAAATTTTCCTTTTTTTCACGTTTATCTTCCGATTGTTTCAGATCCCGATCTATAATATGATTTAATTCAATTAATCAATTTCAAACATCTCAAAACAGCCTATTGTAATTGTAATTTAATTCAATTTCATTTTTCAAATGTTTTATAAAGTTTTACATTTTATTCAATTTAGTCCCTAAAATCGAAACTAACATAACTTTCATATTTGAGCTTCAATTTTTAAACCCATTTAAAATTCATCCTTCTACAGCCCTCTATTATCAATAATTATAAAAATTTCATAACAATTTCAAAATATTTACACTTTAGTCCCTATATTCAAAACTAACAATTTTCACTTTATAGTTTAGTCCTATAACAACACCAAGCTTCAAATTCAACCATTAACATCCAAAAAAAATTAGAAACAACAATGGTAACTTTTTAAAACTTTGAAAAAAATTCAAAATAGCCCATGGGTTAACTAGATTAAGCTACAACGATCTTAAAAATATAAAAATTACGAGAAACGGAATTCAAAAGGACTTACATGCACAAGCTAAAGCTTGGCCGAACCTTTAAACTCAACAATGGTGGTTTTTTTGGTGTTTTTGTTTCGGTTTGAAAAGAAAATGAAGAAGATGATATTTGTTTGTTTATTTTATTAACATATGCTTTAATATTTTAACTTAATATTAACATATAAAACCTTTAAAATTAAAACACCAACCGTCCCACCTATTGAAAAGTGGCTATTTGCCACTTACAACCTCAAGCAATTACTTTTTAAACCCTTTTAACTAATAAAAATTAATAGCAATTAAATTTTATTATTTTACAATTTAGTCATTTTTCCTTAATTATCTATAAAATCATCAAAATTTTCAGACCAAACTTTAATTCACTTATATAATAACTCTGTAAATATTAAAAAAATAATGTTTATGAGCTTGGTTTATGAAAATAAGGTCTCGATACCTCATTTTCCAACACCACTAACTTTTAGTACGCAACACTTGTACCTTGACTAACTGACAAATTAACAAAAATTATCAGATCAAAATTCAATAAAAACACTATAATAAACTCATAAATATTATTAAATAATATTATTGACTCGATCATCGGAATACGGAGTCCTGAAACTGTTGTTTTCATTACCACTATAAAACGGTTTATTACATTAATACTATTGATGTGTTTGATCTTTGGATTTGTAATTTTAAATTGTTTCATTTAAAGATGATATAAAAGTATTGAAAGACAAAAAGGTAATCTCAATAATACTAATTATAATTTAAAAGAAAGGGGATTTTTGTAATTTCATAACTGAGTTGGTGACCCAGGTAATTATGACATCAACTCAGTAAAATGCTTAAATATAAGTATATAAGTGTTATATATAATTATATTTTAAAAATAAAATATTATTATTGTATAAAAAAAATTTAAACTCAAATCATGTATGTAACTTCAATTCTCACCTTCCCTAAGAATTAGAGAGTGTAATTACAGCTCTAACTACACCCAATCCAATGAAACTCACTACTTATAGTAATTACCAAATATACCAAAAATATGTAATTACGAGTAATTAGACCCCAAAATATCATTAGGTAACTTTTTAAATGTCCTAACATTTTTAGTTTAATCAATTAAAGATGGGTTCATGGGAAAGGCTTTAAAAGCCCAAAACTAGATCAAAAAATGAACCCAAATTGATCATATGAAATATGTGGCCCAATTGGTTTGTTTAATCAACTTTTTTTTTTTTTTCTCATCAACCAAGCACACACAAAATGAAGTAAACAACTAACATATTCCGAATCAATTCATGTTAGAAACACACGTCCAAAATATTTCATGGTAATATGAAAACGAAGCACCACATTGGAGTTTGACTATGTAATGCCAAAGAAGCAAGGGGATCCAAACTTTTGTTTTAAAGCTATGCTGATTGAACAAAAACCAGTTTATAAGCAGGGCAATGGAAAGTGTGTGTCTTGACTGTCTTCTTTTGGAGTAATGGCCTCCTTGCTGGAAAGCAAATACTAGCTCACATAATGAATCGTGGCCTCCAGGAGGAGTAATTATTCATCTCCAATCATTTGGGTGGCATCGCAATTGTTTTACCATTTATCCAATAATGTAGGGATTTTTGGATTGAGAAGATCCTATGTACAAATTATTGTATACTAGTGTTAAAAGAGGCCAAAAGTACTTGATGTAAGTGCATAAACAGATGATACCACAAAACAACCAATAATTGGTTCACCACAACCACATTATTAGATGATATTTAGTAAATTCCAATATTCAATTTCTTTTGTATGGAAAGCTGCGAAATTGATGCCAAACAATTATCATGATTACATCTTCACGGAATGAAATATCTCAAATATTGTGCTGTATAGTTGGCCAAATAAATCAATACCTGATTTGATGTAACGTAAAAATTAGAATATAATTGTGAAAAGATATTTTGGATGAATGAGAATTATTGCCACGTTTAGTACAATCATTGTTAAATGTATTATATAATTAATCAAAACATTCAAACTCTTTGAATGAAAGCGAATATGACCTAAAAGCATCCAATAAGCACAAGTTAGAGTATCTAATTGAAGGAAATAAAAATATGGTACCTTTGTCAGTCCACCAACCCTAAAAAATATACCCATCCAATTATAATTCTACATTTTCAGCATGGAAAGAAGGGAAAGTAATATAGTAATTAAGTCATAGTCATGGCCTGGTTGAAATAATTGAGATGATATATATTATATTCAAATACGTAGCTATCTTCCTTATAGTTAATGGATTTTGTGAATGAGAAAGAAGGATTAACTAGATACAATAATTGTAATGGTTTATACCCATTTCCCCCTTTAGAGCTCTTTTCCCATCTATTTCTGTTGTACTTTTCCCATATTCTTTGAGAATCTTGGGTCTCCAATTCACCTTCTTATGTCACTGGCGGCATTAACTCCAATTATATACACATCTGCATGAAAATTTTAGGGTTTTCTTTTGCAACAAACCCAGCTAGGGAACATTTTTAGCCTTGTCATGGATTCCTGGATGATGCATGTATATAAGCACTTGATTATGAAAAAAGAAAGAATGCATGTACCCGAAAGGACAGGTATTTTTAGACATGGAAACCCTAATAATACACCACTTGAAATGCTTGTGAATGAATGATTGGCGGGTAGCTCTCCTAATTCATCATCCCAATTCTCTGGATTGAAACTGGCATCTGGGTTTTACATTTTTAAAAATATAGTAAAACCATATCCTCTTTTATTGGTACAGCATCTCTTTTGAATCTCATCCTATTATTGTGCCAAACTCATTATAAAAATCCAAACTACAATTTTGTTTCTTTTTTAGCAAGGAAATCCCTTCTCTGGAATTTAAATTATTGAATGGCAGCTTTGTAAAAACTTCCAATATGCTGTTTACAGCTCACCTCAGCAACTATACTATTATACTACTAGGATCTGCTACAAAATTCTGGATTTTGCTGCAATAATAAGTAAAGGATCATTCTCTTACATTGCCAAAGGAAAGTGAAAATTTCATAAATATATCACATAGTATAAACGAACGCATAAATGTCATATTTGCAAAATAATCTTAAAGAATTTAGAAACAAACAAAGATGCATCAACTTGATTAAATTGTTAAAAATTACATCACCAGGCCAACTTGACGATGAACTCCAGTCAACCAAAAAACCATCACCAAAAGCCTCAAGATGCACAAAAAGTCAAATCTTTGATGGCCTATGCTCTTTCCCATTATCTTAGATACTAGTTTTACGAACACAATCATTGCACTTTATCATGATAAGATGTTGTTAATATATCTTACAAAACTTTAATTTTAACAAATCTTATATATTTACCATAAATCAGTTAGAAACAATTCATAAATGAAATTAAAATAGTGACATCCATGACCATCTCTTATGATACATTTAATTTTTAAAAAAATAAATAAACGAAATTCATATTTGTGATTTTCTTTTTCTTTTCTGTCTTAGTTTAGCTGCTAATAATTAGATGAATCAAGACAGCTAATTTACAATTTTGTTTTCTTGAAAGACCGTAGCTTTTTGCTTTGGGTTGCTTCCTGTTACTTTCTCCTACCCTTTGAATATAACAAATATATACACTGTTGTTTTCAGCACAGGATTGATTTAACTTGAATAACAAAATTATAGAAGAAAATAAATTTTTAAAATGGAAAAGGAGCCAAGGAATTTTTCCTATAAAAACCCAACTTTGCCTCTGTTCTTCTTCCCCCTTCTCTCATAGTCATTCCTTTGAGAACATTACTAAAATCTTTTCCTTCACTTTCCTCTGTTTCTTGGCCTTCCAAGACTCTTTCTTTCATTAGCTTACTTGGTTTTTGAAACCGGTACGATGATTTTCAAAGCTTTCTACTTTCTGGGTTTTGTTCATGAAATGCTTTTTTCTTTTTTGATCTCCGTGATGAACATATAAAATGTATCATTTCTTTTTGCCTGTCGTTGCTTCCATTTCAAAATAAAAATGGCACAATTATATAAATCCATGTTTGTTTAACCTAAAATATTGCTGATTTTCATTTATGGAAAGTTGGGTCTTTTGGTGGCAATCCACAAATTTTGTGGGGGATTTTTCTTTGTTTAAAGATCAGCACATCAAAATAGTGCTTTCTTTTTTTTTTTTTGGGGGGGGGGGGGGGGGTTAAATTATCATGACTTTTTCAATTCCAACTCTTCAAGTTGCTGTTTATTAATCACATTAGCTTTCTTTTAATCACTTTTAGCCCTTAATCCTAACTTTATGCCTTTTTCGATCATTAACATGGAACTTTCGAGCTTCATAAAGTGTACTTTAACAGTCTAAAAAGAACACTTTGCATACCTCTTCTTTATTTCAATTAGTAGTTGTGGTTGTGGTTTATCCACTCATGAACTCATTGATTAAAGTCTTATCCAACTACTTGGAATCGGCTAAATCTCATCCACTTATTACGATTTCTTCCTATTTCATGGTGGTAATCTGAGTCAATTGTGTGTCCTCTGTTGGATACAAGCCATGAAAACTTTGTAGCTGCAGATATTAAAATCAATACTTGTATTAAGCTTACTTGGACTTCAATCTTAACTTGTTTCCATTGATTATTTAAGGTCCTCTTTGCTGCTTATCCTACCATCAACACAGAAATGGAATTCGAGGACCGTTATAGACAAGCTCAGAGGCCTAAATATGATTGCCTTCTTTTCGGTAAGCTAATCTGCTTTCAGTTAAGTTTTCAACATATCAAGTAATAAAAATGGCTAATAATTTGGTTTGAATTTGCAGATCTTGATGATACCCTTTATCCCCTTAGTTCTGGTATTTCAAAAGAATGTGGAAAGAACATTAAAGGTTGGGATTTGGATTGTCATGATATGATACCGTTTTTACTGTCAAGATTCCATTTTTTTTTCAAATGAATGCCCTTTTTCTTTTTTTGTTCTTGTTCAGACTACATGGTTGAAAAGCTGGGGATAGAAAAGGACAAAATCGTTGAACTGTCCAACCTGTTGTATAAGAATTATGGGACAACAATGGCTGGCCTCAGGGTACTCATTTGTTTTTGCAAACATCTTTTTTTTCATTTAGACAAATATATAAATTTAGTTTGGTTTTGCAGGCAATTGGTTATGACTTTGACTATGATGAATACCACAGTTACGTTCATGGAAGACTCCCTTATGACAACTTAAAACCAGATCCTCAATTGAGGAGTCTATTGCTGACCTTGCCTCTAAGAAAAATTGTAAGTGTGTGAATAAAGAGTAACGAGCCATACTTTTTTATTGAAATGTAAGTTTGAACAATGTGTGTTGTTGGATTAGATCTTCACAAATGCAGACAAGGTCCATGCAGCTAAAGCTCTGATTAAACTCGGACTAGAAGACTGTTTCCAAGGGATAATCTGTTTTGAGACACTCAATCCTACCCATAAGAATACAGTTTCTGATGATGAAGATGACATTGAGTTTCTGGGATCAGCTGTTGCTACAACTGATGTCCCGAGCAGCCCTGAAATTTTTGACATAATTGGCCATTTTGCTGAGCCAAAGGCAGGTCCAAGTGCAACATTATTACCCAAGACACCCATTGTCTGCAAGCCACAAGAATCTGCCATAGAGCTTGCTCTCAAGATTGCCAAAATCAACCCTCAGAGAACTGTAAGATGATGTTCTTTTCAACTTCAATGGTTGGTTGGTTTTACAATCTACTGATGTTGGGGTTTATGCTGTTTCAGTTGTTCTTCGATGATAATGTCCGCAACATCCAAGCAGGAAAATGCGTTGGTCTTCACACTGTGCTGGTATAAAACATTTAATATCTTAATAATTAACAAAAACAACAATCACTTGGAATATAGGAAGATGAATAAGAGTAATAATATCTGCAGGTGGGCACATCCCAGAGACCTAAAGGAGCAGATTATGCATTAGAAAGCATTCACAACATAAAGCAGGCATTACCAGAGCTTTGGGAAACAGACATGAAATCTGAAGTCAGTTACTCTGGCCAGGTTACAGTGGAGACACCAGTGACAGCTTAGATTCCATGTTATTTATTACTTGTTTTAATATTTATGAAGATGAAAGGCCATCATTAGATGGTCCCCATTCCTCTCCTTGTTGAGATGATCCAGATGTCTGGCTCTCATCTTCATTATATTAAATAATATTAATGTATAAAATGAAAAGGGTTCCTCCTGTTGCGGATGGCTTAATCAGTGTTGTCTTAATCTATGAATGACCATGCTAATCACGATATCTATATAATATATGACACTGGATTTAATGTAATCATTTTCAGATCAAGAGGGGGCAGATTTGATGCATGAAAATTAGAAGCAGCAGGCTAACGTACATACTATTTCACTTCTTTATCTTATTTTTCACCTTTCAAAATACGACCAATATTCTTATTTTATATTTGGTAAAAAAAAAAAAATCTAACTACAGTTGTTCAAAGCTAGAATCATTATTTTATTTTATCTAATAAATTATTGTAGGTAAAAGTATCATAATACTCCTTATACTATATCTTAAATTGCATTTTGATTCTTTTACTGCAGTAGATGAATGGGTATAATAGTATTGAAGTTTGTTGTTTTATCCAACCAAATTTCGTATGATACATGAACTTTCAATTCTTTTTTATTTTGGATTAATTTTTTTATACTGTTTATAATATTTTATATTTAATAGTATCATTTATTACGAATATTTCATATTTATAGTTGAGTTTGTTTAAAATTAAGGATAAAAATTTAAAATAAAAATTTTTAAAGTTTAAATTTTATATTTATCAAACAGTCTAATTATATTCAATACTTAATTTTAAGTAACATGTCAATTATATATTATTACTTAAATTCATCAACACTTAATTTTTCAGTATTTATTTTTTAATACTTTAATGTTTTCAATTTCAAAATAATAAAAAAATACATGTATTGATTAAAATATTTTATATGAAATAGTAATTATTCTATTGTTGTAATCTTTTTAAAAGACATTTAAACAAAAAATAAAAATGAAAAAAGAAATAACAGTCCAAGAAATGAAAGCTAAAAGTATCACTATTATTGCCATAACTTTTGAAAGAACAAGCAGCGCCACAAATTGTACATATGTATTCATCACTTCATTTCATTTCCATGATTTTTATTTTCTTTTTTCTTTTGGAAAATTATTATTATTATTATTATTATTATTATTGTTAAAGTTAAAGTTTATTTTTTTAACTTTTACAATAATTTAAAATATATTTATAATTTTACCCAAATCTTCGTACTGCCGTGATTGAATTCAGTTGACTTAACATTGATTTCGTTATACATATGGGCTCAACATAAGGGTAAACTATCAAAATAGTCACTTTTGTTTTTCTTTAGTTACATTTTAGTCACTTATGTTTGAAATGTTACATTTTAGTCACTTATGTTAACATGTTGTAACATTTTAGTCACTGAGCCATAAATTTCCGTTAACAATGTAACGGTAAGCTGATGTGGCACGTTAAATCATTATTTCAAACAAAAATTTCAGGTTAAATTATACAATTGGTCCCCATATTTGGTAATTTTACCCAAATCCTCGTACTGCCGTGATTGAATTCAGTTGACTTAACATCGATTTCGTTGTACATATGGGCTCAACATAATTTACCCCCAAAAAAAATTGAAAAATAGCCACCATGCCCTTATAAGGCCCCTTCATTTTCATTGTAAGATATCACCCACACTTCTGTGTGGATACATCGCCTAAGGGCTAGTTTAACATTACTTTTGAGAAGTGTTTTTGAAAGTGCTTTGGAAAAGTGATTTTGAGAAGTTTGGTTTAAGATTAAATATTTAGTATTACTGTGAAAAAATGTTTTTGAGAAATAAAATATCCATTTTAAACATAGTATTATAAGGTAACAAATAAGCATTTAAATAATGTTTAAATTAGTTAATATTATGATATTTTAATAAGAATATAGAAAATAATTTATTATAATTTGTTGTTAACATTTTAATATATGAAAAATAAATTTTAAATATTTATTAAGCAATTAACCAGAAAATGGAAAGTACCATGCGTTGGAGTAGAGGTGTCCATTGTTCAGGCCGGGCCCAACCAAAATTTTAGGCCCGTTTGCTAGACCCGGGCCAAAAAATGGGCTTAAAATTTTGCCCAAGCCTGGATCGGATAAAAAAGCTAAAATTCGGGTCCGGCCCGCCCGTATTAAATATTAAATTTTTTATATTACTTTTTATATAAATTTTTAATATATATAATATATCAAAAATACTAAAAATATTAAAATAAATGTTTCCCAAAAAATTGAAAATAAATTAAGAAATAATATGTATACTTAAATAACACTAACATAGGTGCAACTTAACAAGTAAATGCATCTAAAATAGTGACAAAATTAACAATAAAACAAGAGTTATATAATATCCAAACAATAACAACAAAATAGTAACAAAATAATAGTAAAAAAACAATAAGAAATAGCAACAAAACTGTGTTTGAAACACCCCACACCCGGCCCACGAGCTTGAACCGGATCTGGTATGTTCCTTAAATAAATCGGTTTTCAATGTTCTAAATGACTTAGAGAAAATTTGTGTAATTTCAAAAAAAAATTGTTTTGGGTTGGGCTTAATTTGAAACCTATTTAATAAATTCTGGAAATCCAACTTAAATAAGGTGACAAAATAATTTTTGGGTTTATTATTTTAAAAGAAATAAATTTACTTATCTTTAATCAAACATAATTTGTATCATATTTAAATAAAAATAAACAGGAATAAAGAAAATCCAACTGGGCCTTATGGCCTTATTACATCATACAAACCCAAAATAAAGTTTAAAGTACTAAAATTTCATAAAGTCCAAATTCCAAATAATTTCTTCAAGCGATGCATGGCCACCTTTAGCTCCTGCCGACCCGGTCCATTACCGCTCATCACCGAAAAATAATTCCCCAACGGGTGAGTCAACAGACTCAATGTGTACATAGTACTAATTTCCAACAAATCGAGCATACAAGTCATATCAATATCATGTTCATACAAAATAAAGGATGATGCAACCCAAATCCAAACCTATTTGTCCATCCGCTCGCACCACCCGTACCAACCTTTGTACACATCGCGGGGACTACTAAGTCGACCCTCCATCCGCTACACACCATCGAAGCGATCATTTGCGATCGACGTGCTCATCGCCCACTTATGTTGTGTCATTAGACATCAGTATTCACCGGATGTAACCGGTTACCACTTTTCACTTTATGTGACCGTAGTCACCACTTTACGTTGGTGAGACCGTAGTCATCACCTTCACTTTCTTCCTCCACAAATATCCCGAATGCCCCAATTATTTCATAACATATTTCACATACTAAATTTTCATTCATGTTACTAATCACATGTTCAAAATATATCACATTCACAATCCTATCAATAGTAGGAAACGTGCACTGGTACTCCTTACCACATTTGTGGTGCTTAGCCACATTCACATACTGTTACATATTTACATATCTAATGATTGCCATGCAATTTATTGAAAGTTAGTAAGAGTACACACCTTTTTCGCTTAATAGTTTCCGTGAATTCCGTGAGAGCGATCTACCGATCTAGATCTTTCACTCCTATATTCGGCCATTAATTAAAACATATAAATAAACCTATTTGGTCTTAAAACCAAATCCTACTAGAAGTAGAATTACTTACCTAGTTGCCGAATTGATTTAATCAAGTCCCAACAGTTGCTAGAATTCCTCTTCCTTGAAATCGGCTAATACTAGGTATGTAACCATGTCGATTTTCGGTTTTTGAAATAATGGAAAACACTTAAACAAATTATGCCTTGGCCGAATATCCCTTACCTTGTGATGGGATTCCAAATCAAGAGGATTCCTTTATAAGCTGTTGAAATCCTATAACTTCGTGTTAGATTAGATCTAACTTTGAAAACGTGAATCATAATCTTTAACCGCATATTTATATTTATAATCCTTACCTTAGATCCTTAGATTTCCCGAAAGATCCCTTTTGATGTTGTGGATGATTGCCCTCTTTCTTAGAATCCACAAAGATTCAGCTTTTTAACAAAGAGAACGGAGAAGAAAATAGAAGAAAAAGAGAGGGATTTTTGCTTAATGAAAATTCGGCAGAGAGGGGTTTTGCCTAGGAGAATTTCTGCAGAGAGAGGAAGAGGGAGCAAATGTTGATGAGTAGCCCTCCTGTCCTCCTTTTATAGCCAAAGTTATCACCCTAGGAGTCCTTTACTTGGCCACCACTCCTCTTTTGATAATATTATCTCTTTTATTTAAAAGATAAAAGCCTTTAATCCATCAATTATCTCCTCAATTATCTCATTAGAAAATAATCCTTTATTTATCTCTTATTATTCACATATTTATGTGAATAAAACTCCTTTATTTATCTCTTATTATTCACATATTTATGTGAATAAAACTCCTTTATTTCTCTCTTATTATTCACATATTTATGTGAATAAAACTCCTTTATTTATCTCATATATCCAAGTTTCCCGAAATGTTCAAGTTTCCATTTTTGGATCATTTCCAAAAATGTTTAGGTTTCCAAAAATGTCTAAGTTTCCAAAAATGTTCATTTCCATCTCCATTTTCATTTCCATTTTCATTTTCATTTCCATTTTCATTCATTTCTAGGTTTCCAAAAGTATCAAAAATTTATTCATAATACTTAAGACTTGTCATTTTATACAATTGATCCGAAAAATGCATAGGCCCTTTCCTAGGATGTTACGATTCTACCCCTTTAAATAAAATTTCGTCCTCGAAATTTCCTAACTAAACAGTTGAGGGTATTGCTGTCGCATTGTCTCTTCTGGCTCCCACGAAGCTTCTTCCGATCCATGATTGCGCCATAACACCTTGACTAAAGGCACCGACTTCTTTCGTAGTGCTTTCACGTCACGTTCCAAGATCTGAATCGGCTCCTCCTCGTAGGATAGATCCGCCTTAACTCCACTTCTTCAACGGGTACCACATGAGACGGATCCGATCGATAGCGACGTAGCATGGACACATGAAATACGTCGTGCATTTGATGCAACTCGGTGGTAACTCCAATTGGTATGCCATCGCCCAACTCGCTTCAGTACTTGATAGGGCCCTATAAACCTTGGGCTTAGCTTCCCTTTGCGACCGAACCGCATAACCTTCTTCCAAGGTGAGACCTTTAGAAACACTTGGTCTCCTACTTCAAACTCAATTTCTTTCCTCTTAAGGTCTGCGTCGACTTACGCCTATCGAAGCTTCTTTCAACCGTGCGAATTAATTCCACCTTCTCCTCGCCCGCCACTAACTCGGACCCAAAACGCGGCGTTCTCCTAACTCGGTACAACAAGTTGGTGTTCTACATTTCCTTCCATACAATGCTTCGTATGGTGCCATCCGAATGCTTGCACGATAGTTGTTGTTGTAGGCGAACTCAGCTAGAGGCAAGTAATCTTCCCAACTTCCTCGGAAATCCATCACACACCTCTTAGCATATCTTCCAACACTTGTATAACCTGTTCGGTCGCCTGTCGATTGTGGATGAAAAGCCGTAGTGAAGTCTAGCTTAGTGCCTAATGCTTGATGAAGTGCTTTCCAAAATCGAGACGTAAACCTTGGGTCTCTATCGGAGATGATCGACATCGGTACCCGTGTAGCCTCACGATCTCCGCCACATATAACTTGGCTAACTTTTGAAGGGAATAGTCGATCCTCACGGGGATAAAATGTGCGGACTTGGTCAAACGGTCCACTATCACCCATACCGAGTCCTTCTTAGTGGGCGTGGGGAAGCCCACTAACTAAGTCCATGGTAATTCTTTCCCACTTCCATTGGGGAATCTCAATTGGTTGAAGCAATCTGATGGGACTTGGTGTTCACCTTTACTTGCCGACATGTCAAACATTTCCCCACAAATTCGAGTCACCTCTCGTTTGTGTCGACCACCAAAATTGTTCCCTTAGATCTCTATACAGCTTTGATGCCTCCGGATGCATAGCATAAGGACTACCATGCGCTTCCCGAAGAATCCTTTGTCTCAACTCCTTATCCCTCGGCATACAAACCTTTTCCTTGTAGCACAAGTACTCCTTCATCATTGACGCCATAATCCTTTAATCCTCCTTGCCGTACTTGCTGTAACTTAGTACTTAAGTCCTTATCCGCCAACCGTCCCTCTTTCACCTCCTTCACCAGGTTGGCTTGACTTGTAACTCGCCAACAAAGCTTCCGTCATCATACAAACTTAAGTGAGCGAACAAAGCCCTTAAATCCGACACAACCTTCCTACTTAGGGCGTCGGCTACCACATTCGCCTTGCCGGATGGTATTCTATCGAACAGTCATAATCTTTTAATAACTCCACCCACCTTCGTTGCCTCAAGTTCAACTCCTTACGAGTCAACAAATACTTAAGGCTTTTGTGGTCCGTGTAAATTCACGACCTTTCTCCATAAAGGTAGTGCCTCCAAACTTTGAGGGCGAAAACCACCGCCGAGTTCCAAGTCATGAGTTGGGTAGTTCACCTCATGCGGCCTTAATCTGTCGAGATGCATAAGCGACTACCTTTCCTTCTTGCATTAGCACACACGCCCTAACCACGTAATGCGAAGCATCACAATATACTACGAAGTCCTTACCGCCTCCATTTGAATTAACACCGAGCTTCACAAGACCTTTTTAAGCTTTTCAAAGCTCTCCTGTTTGCTTATCCGTCCACACAAACGGTACTTCCTTCCTTAGTAACTTTGTCAAAGGTGCGGCTATTGACGAGAATCCTTCCACGAACCTTCTCGTAATAGCTCGCCAAGCCTAAGAAACTTCTTCGATTTCACCACACCGACCTAGGTGATTTCCAATCCAACAACGCTTCGATCTTCCTAGGATCCACTCTTATTCCTTCTGCGGATACCACATGTCCTAGAACGCCACTTCCTTGAGCCAAAATTCGCACTTGTTGAATTTGGCATAAAGCTTCTTTTCCTTAACACTTCTAACACAACTCGGAGATGCTCATCGTGCTCCTCCTCCGTCTTGGAATACACCAAAATGTCGTCGATGAACACCACGACGAATCTATCCAAGTAGGGTTGGAAAACCCTATTCATCATATCCATGAACGCGCCGGTGCGTTCGTCAACCCAAACGGCATCACCACAAATTCAAAATGACCGCATACCTTGTCCTAAAAGCGGTCTTATGAATATCGACCTCCTTCACTTTCAGCTGATGATACCCCGACCTTAAGTCGATCTTTGAGAACACAACGCTTCTTTTCGCTTGGTCGAACAAGTCATCTATCCTTGGCAAAGGATACTTGTTCTTGATGGTCGGTTTGTTCAATCGACGATAATCTATGCACATCCGCATAGTTCCATCCTTCTTCTTCACAAAGAGAACCGGTGCTCCCCACGGAGACACACTCGGGTCGAATGAACCTACGATCCAACAACTCTTGGATTTGAGCCTTGAGCTCCACTAACTCCTTTGGTGCCATTCGGTGGGAGCGATTGACACAGGAGCTGCTTCTGGTAGCAAATCTATTCCAAATTCCACTTCTCTATCTGGGGTATTCCGGGCAACTCCTCCTAAATACATCCTCAAAATCCTCATACGTTCTCTAACTCCCTTAACACCTTCCTCTTCTCCTCTTAACGCACTCACGAAGGCTAAGAATGCCTTACATCCTTTCTTAACCATTTTCTCGGCCTTGGTCACAAAACTACGTTAGACAAGTAGTTCCTCCTTTCTCCGATCATCACTACTACCTCATCTTCCGGGGTTCTTAGTTCCATACGTTTAGCCGCACAATCCAACACGGCTCGATGCTCTACTAGCCAATCCATTCCAAGTATAAGCTCAAACTCTCCGAAGGGTAATTCCATTAAGTCAGCCCGAAAGTTCGCTCCCTGAATCTCTAGGGGTACATTCCGAAAGATCCTATCTATCCTCACCGTTTGGCCTAAAGGGCTTACTACGGTTATCTGCCTATCAGAAAGTTCAGAATCTAGGCCTAGTGTTTCAACCACACTACATGCAACATAGGAATGAGTTGAGCCCACATCAATAAGAGCAAAATAGGGTTTGTCATGAATAAAGAACGTAACGGGTTATAACATCCGGCGCGTCTCCTCTTCCCTCCGGCGAACCGCGTAAACCAAACCCGGTTGCCTTGCTTCGGCGTTAGCTGCACCTCAGGCCCTGAGCTCCACGGCCTCTGCCACTACCTCTGTTGGCCGACCCACGACCTCTTTGAGGCTGCTGTCCGCCTCTACCAGCCTGGTTAGCATTCTGAGCTGCTGGTTGGCTCTCATCTAATAGCTTGGGGCAATCCTTAATCATATGGTCCTTGGACCCACACTTGAGACATCGTCCCGCCTTTTTCCAACACTCTCCCCCGTGCTTCCTTCCACAATGTTCACAAGGGGCGAAATTGCCGGCCGTACCACTGCTGACTTTGTGGCCTGTCAACTCTCTAGGCCTCTTGTGGCCTTTTCCAGATGGCCCAAAACCTCTTTTGGGCTTATTTACATCCTGACACCGCTTGGTGGCGTCCTTAATTCCTCACCACTTTAGCCTTTTCCACCAAGGCGAGAGAATTCCCGCCTCGATGCGGTGCTATCAAAAGTCTCAAATCGTCCCTAAGTCCGTCCTCAAAACGAACACGCTGCGTTCATGCTCGATCGCCACTACTCCTCGGACATATCGGCTCAACCTCAAGAATTCCGCTTCATATTCGGTGATAGACTTACTTCCTTGTACCAACCCCGAGAAAAAGCCTTCCTTTGCTCATCTATATACCGGTTCCCACATACTTCTTCCGAAATGCTTCCTTAGCATATTCCCGTGTCGAGATCTTCCGCCGTGGCACCATCCCGAACGGTTAACCACCATTGATACGCTTCATCGCGTAACAGTGCCGTCATCCCTTTCAACTTCTCCTCGGGGGTCAAGTCGAGCTCATCCATGATGCGCTCAGTTGCTTCCAACCAGTACTCAGCTGTACTGGGTGCCACTCCCGATACTCCTCTAAACATTTCAGCTCCATTAGCACGGAGCCGCTCGAGCACACTTCACTTACGATTTCTGAATTGTTTCTGCACCACCACCAATTCCAAAACTCGCAGCACAGCCTGCGACACTCGGCATCTTCCCCTGTCTGAGCCTGCTGCTCAACATTGACAGCTGGGGGTGATGGTGGTGGTGGTATCTCATTGTCAGAACCTTGTCCCGATCTAACAGTCATCCTTCCTCTACCTCTTCCACGGCGACCACGTCCTCTTGAGCTCATTATCGACGAGATCTGATTAAGGAATTTTATGTATTAGTATTCTTGTTTCACTTATTACCCGCGATGATATCTTATGAAGAAGAGTTTAAGAGTGGTTCTTTCGTATTCATACATGCATACAGTCTTGCATTCATTCATTCATCCATCAACAAATATGAACTTTCGTTCATTCAAAGAAACGTTGTAATTCTTGTTGTCGTTTTCGTTATTTTGCTTTTCCACTACCTGGGGGCATTTTCGTAATTTTATCCTACTGAGGGTATTTTCAGTAAATTTTCAAAAATAAAAAGTTCCTGGTGATTTTGACGAAAGTATTTTGGTACTTCTAAAGTTCCGGAAATTTTGGAAGAATTTTGAAATCCAGGTATTTCTAATTTTTGATCTCGAGGGTATTTTGATAATTTTTCCAAAAATCAGGGTAAATTTGTGAAATTTATTAAGTTAGGGATATTTTCCAAGATTGTAAAACATTGAGGGTTCCTTTGAGAGTTACACTTTTCAAAGCAATGATATTGTAAAAATTTTGGAAATCAGGGTCGTTTTGGTAATTTTGTAAGTTAGGAGCAATTTTGTAATTTTCCAAAATCAAGATAGTTTGATATTTTACAAATTAGGGTTTTTTGAACATTTGATAAAGTAATGAAATTTTGTTAAAACTATGGGTGGTTTGGTCATTTTATAAACCAAGGGTATTTTTTTTTTTTAGAAGAAAATGTTGTAAAATAGTTCTCATAAGTTTCTAAGAGTTTTAAAACTAAATTTTGGTTATACATTTTTTTTTATAAAAGAAAAACGGCTAAGTCCCTTTCGGGTTTTATTCTTTGTGTTTAGCCTATGACCGAGCCCTCTTGGTCAGGGTGAACCAAAGCTACGCACTGAGCAGATTCGAATGAAGAGGAGGTGAGTCACGCGGATCGCTTAAATACCAAGCTCTCACCGACCTTTCTAGACATGCGCATGCAGGTTGCCACACCACCGAGCCTTACGAGTTAGGGGCGAACCGAAGCTACGCACTGGTAGGATACTGCGAAGAGGAGGTGAGTCACTAGGACTGCTTAAATACCGTGCTCTTCCGGATCCAATCCTGAACATGCGCATGTGGGGTTGCCACACCCTAGCTTAATAACTTAGTCATAGGTTTGTTAAGTTCATTAAGTCTTATGAGTTTCAAGTGTTTGAGTAGTCTAATCCTAGGGTTCAAGTTCCTATCACACTATTCTACGCCCATGCCTTTGCTACCCTTTTACAATTCATAATTCACATAATCACACAGGATGGTTAAAGGTACTTACCGTGTGGATCATGGGTCGGAGACTTAGGTGCCATGCCATAAAACTCGCTTATTTCAAAGAAATTCATTTGGGCTCGAATTGAAAACGTTTTGGGCACGAGCCCACAGTAGAGAGTTTTAAAATCTGGCTCGATACCAATCGAAACACCCCACACCCGCCCACGAGCTTGAACCGGATCTGGTATGTTCCTTAAATAAATCGGTTTTCAATGTTCTAAATGACTTAGAGAAAATTTGTGTAATTTCAAAAAAAAATTGTTTTGGGTTGGGCTTAATTTGAAACCTATTTAATAAATTCTGGAAATCCAACTTAAATAAGGTGACAAAATAATTTTTGGGTTTATTATTTTAAAAGAAATAAATTTACTTATCTTTAATCAAACATAATTTGTATCATATTTAAATAAAAATAAACAGGAATAAAGAAAATCCAACTGGGCCTTATGGCCTTATTACATCATACAAACCCAAAATAAAGTTTAAAGTACTAAAATTTCATAAAGTCCAAATTCCAAATAATTTCTTCAAGCGATGCATGGCCACCTTTAGCTCCTGCCGACCCGGTCCATTCTTTGCTCATCACCTGAAAAATAATTCCCCAACGGGGTGAGTCAACAGAACTCAATGTGTACATAGTACTAATTTCCAACAAATCGGGCATACAAGTCATATCAATATCATGTTCATACAAAATAAAGGATGATGCAACCCAAATCCAAACCTATTTGTCCATCCGCTACGCACCACCCGCACCAACCTTTGTACACCGCGGGGACTACTAAGTCGACCCTCCATCCGCTACACACCATCGAAGCGATCATTGCAATCGACGTGCTCATCGCCCACTTATGTTGTGTCATTAGACATCAGTATTCACTGGATGTAACCGAAGTTACCACTTTTCACTTTATGTGACCGTAGTCACCACTTTACGTTGGTGAGACCGTAGTCATCACCTTCACTTTCTTCCTCCACAAATATCCCGAATGCCCCAATTATTTCATAACATATTTCACATACTAAATTTTCATTCATGTTACTAATCACATGTTCAAAATATATCACATTCACAATCCTATCAATAGTAGGAAACGTGCACTGGTACTCCTTACCACATTTGTGGTGCTTAGCCACATTCACATACTCGTTACATATTTACATATCTAATGATTGCCATGCAATTTATTGAAAGTTAGTAAGAGTACACACCTTTTTCGCTTAATAGTTTCCGTGAATTCCCGTAGAAGCGATCTACCGATCTAGATCTTTCACTCCTATATTCGGCCATTAATTAAAACATATAAATAAACCTATTTGGTCTTAAAACCAAATCCTACTAGAAGTAGAATTACTTACCTAGTTGCCGAATTGATTTAATCAAGTCCCAACAGTTGCTAGAATTCCTCTTCCTTGAAATCGGCTAATACTAGGTATGTAACCATGTCGAGTTTTCGGTTTTTGAAATAATGGAAAACACTTAAACAAATTATGCCTTGGCCGAATATCCCTTACCTTGTGATGGGATTCCAAATCAAGAGGATTCCTTTATAAGCTGTTGAAATCCTATAACTTCGTGTTAGATTAGATCTAACTTTGAAAACGTGAATCATAATCTTTAACCGCATATTTATATTTATAATCCTTACCTTAGATCCTTAGATTTCCGAAAGATCCCCTTTTGATGTTGTGGATGATTGCCCTCTTTCTTAGAATCCACAAAGATTCAAATTTAACAATGAACGGAGAAGAAAATAGAAGAAAAAGAGAGGATTTTTGCTTAATGAAAATTCGGCAGAGAGGGTTTTGCCTAGGAGAATTTCGGCGAGAGAGGAAGAGGGAGCAAATGTTGATGAGTAGCCCTCCTGTCCTCCTTTTATAGCCAAAGTTATCAGCCTAGGAGTCCTTTACTTGGCCACCACTCCTCTTTTTGATAATATTATCTCTTTTATTTAAAAGATAAAAGCCTTTAATCCATCAATTATCTCCTCAATTATCTCATTAGAAAATAATCCTTTATTTATCTCTTATTATTCACATATTTATGTGAATAAAACTCCTTTATTTCTCTCTTATTATTCACATATTTATGTGAATAAAACTCCTTTATTTATCTCATATATCCAAGTTTCCCGAAATGTTCAAGTTTCCATTTTTGGATCATTTCCAAAAATGTTTAGGTTTCCAAAAATGTCTAAGTTTCCAAAAATGTTCATTTCCATCTCCATTTTCATTTCCATTTTCATTTTCATTTCCATTTTCATTCATTTCTAGGTTTCCAAAAGTATCAAAAATTTATTCATAATACTTAAGACTTGTCATTTTATACAATTGATCTGAAAAATGCATAGGCCCTTCCTAGGATGTTACAGTGTTGTTGTTGTTGTTTTTTTTTTTTGCATATTTAGGCCGGGCTCAGGCTAAAAAAGTCTTAATCGAGACCCTATAACAGCCCTAACCCTTTCCGTCGCCGAATTAAGGTTACCGAGCATTACCATGCAAATTCGATCAATTAATATCAAAACATTTCAATAATCATTTAAAACTAATCAATACCCTAGCATACAAGTACATTTGGGCCTAAAATCGGGCTTTCGAGGCCCTAAAATCAGATTAGAAACAATTCGAAACTAATTCGAAACAAATTAGAAATTTTAGGAAAAAGTTGCAAAATTTGAAAATAGGGGTCACACGGCCGTGTGGCCAGGCCGTGTAGAATGTCGCAGACCATGTGACTTTCGAAGTTGGGACACATGGCCGTGTCCCAACCCGTGTAACTCTCTGACTTGGGTCACACGACCGTGTCTATAACGCCCTAAAAATCCCGAAACCCTAATTTTTGTGCCTATGTATGTATAGCACTTTGAATAATATTATTAAGATAGTATCAGGATTAATTGAAGCCTTAGAGTTAGGGGCGACCTTAGGGAAAAATTTATTTTTCTCACTTAGTGGACTCTAGTCTCAGGCATGAGGCCTCATAAGCAGATTAAGAGAAGAGATGACACAAATGGGCTTGTAGTCCAATGGAAAGTGGCGTCATTGAGGGGCTATGAGGTGGCATGTTAAGCAGTTAAGGAGGTCCAAGGTTTGAGGCTTAGGAAAGGAAAATTAAGGAGTTTTATTTTTGTGCCTGGACAGAAGGAGTTGGCGTTGGAGGGGACTCTAAAAGGGAGTGTTTAGGAGAGAAATTTAAGGTGAAGATAAGGGAGAAAAGATAGGGATTGGGAGGTGGATATAGTGGTGCCGAATTGGACTCTGAGGGAAGGGAAGTTTCGGCTAGGGGCTATAAATATAAGTGCCGAATTAAGTTCCTAGGTTAATGCCGAATTTTTTCTTTCCTTCTAGCCGAATTTCTTCACTTGTGTGAGGCTCAGACGTTTTTTCTTTCTCTAAGGGTGCCATAGCCGAATTTTTCACACTCCCCCTTCTCAAAATTCCTTTTTGGTTCACCAACTCGGTTCTAGCTGAATCACCTTTCTTTTTCTTATTCTCCCTAGTGTTGCCGAATTACCTCTGTCACCTTTCTAGTCTCAAAAGCCGGACTTAAGCCGCAGGATCAAAGGAAGATTTTGGTAAGAGCTTAGTTGAATTTGTAGTGTGTTTTATTGTAAGCCGAAGTGCTATCTAACCCCTCTTTTCCGTTATCATGTATTAGCAAGGGTGAGACACAGCAATCGCAAGCGCGGTAGGTAAGGATTGTTATTAAGGCAGTAAGCATTCTCGGTTCAGTTAGAGTTTTAATAAGTGGCCGGATTTATTGTGGCTCATAGGGGTGACTTATGATCAATATGGGTCACTTGGTTTTGACGATATAGGTGTTTGGGTGTAGATCTAGAGGATAATCGCCAATAGTAGCAAAGGAAGGGCTACTAGAACGTGGGGTACACGGTAAGGGTATGGTGAGGTTTCGGTTTTAGTCAGTGTATGTTAAAACTTTGGTTAATCGCTAGTAATGTCAATTGTAGGCTCGTGACTAAGGAGTTCACAGCACGCAAGGTTACCAGGTGTGTACAAACACTACACTCACGATATCGGCAATGCCGAAAAGCCGAAAAGCCGAAAGTGGCTAAACGGGCCCGGTGGGCCCTAGGGCTAAGTTTGATAAAATGGTTTGGTTGATTATACGAATTAAGTTAGCCATGCTTGATACATGATCTGGATATGTTTTGGGCCTAATAGGCCATATGATGAGATTTGGGCCTAACGGGCCGTAAGGACATGAAATGGGCTTGATGGGCTTATGGGGGCGTAGACAAGTATGTTAGGGTTAATGGACTTTAGGCCTAGCTTGAACAACTTTGTAATTACATAAGACTTAAGCTAATTAAACATGTCTGTGGACAAGTCGATTAGTTAGAGTGTGGTAACCGACATATGCATGTCTAGGATTGGATCTAGTGAGAGCTTGGTACTTAAGCGGTCCGAGTGACCCACCTCCTCTTATCTGAGATCCTACCTGGTGCAGAGTGTTTGTTCACTTTAACCGCGAGGACTTGTTTATGGGCCAAAGTTTATAACTAAAACCCGAGAGGGACCAAATACCCTTATATTTGTAAAATTACTAAAATACCCTTATGTGTAAATTTACTAAAATACCTCTAGATTTGTAAATTACCAGAATACCCCTATTTGCAAAAGTACCAAAATACCCCTGTTTTGCAAAAGTACCAAAATACCCCTGTTTGCAAAAGTACCAAAATACCCCTGTTTTCAAAATTACCAAAATACCTGTAGGGTAGAATTACTGAAAATACCCACAGGTAGTGAAATGACGAGAATACCCTATGTGACGAATATAAAGCTTATAGATGTTACTTGTGTGTTTGATGCATTCATATGATATTCTCTTATGATGCATATGGGTGGGAATTATGGTACGGAGGAAGATTTGAGGATCGCATGGCCGTATGGTATGGATCCACGAGAAGGCTTTAAGCCCAATATATGATTAGCGACTTTGTCGCAACGTTGATAATCACATGGCCAGGCTACCCATGGTGTGTAGCGGAGGGATGGGTCGAGCTAGAATTCCCCACGAGAGCCATAAGGTTGGAAGGGAAATGGTGTGTGTAGTGGATGGATTTTTGGGGTGGGTTTTGCATTATCTTGTTGTATATGATGCGATATGATGTGATATGAGGTCATGGTGGGCTAAGGCCCAAGACCACCGATTTGTTAGGGCATAGGCCCAATGTGAATATTTGTATGAGAATTGATTGCCAAGGGTTGTACACACTGAGTTTCGAAACTCACACCCTTTAATTTAATGTTTGGTATTCTAAATAGATGGCTCGACGTGGGAGAGGACTCGGAGATGGCCACACTACAAGCTGTTCAAATGTTTTAATTTATTCAAATGATTCTGTTTTAAATTACTTTGTTTTTCATTAGATTGTAATAAGGCCATGTAACTCCTATTTGACTTTGAATTTTGGGTTTATTATTATTATTGTTTCAACTACCCACTTAAGAAATTTCATAAAATTATTAAAGTGTTAATATGGTTTTCGAAATAATCTTTTGTTTTGGGCTTTTGGGCCTTAAATGGATAACTAGTAAATTTTTTTGAAGTGTGCCTTTAATGTGACATTCCAGATTCGGGCCTAACTTCTAGGCCGGGTTTGGGGTGTTACAGTGTCGCAGGCTGTGTGTCAGCCCGTGTGAAAACTACACTTATGTAATTATTCTACACGCTCAGGGCACACGCCTGTGTGTGTTACCCGTGTGTGACACACGACCGTGTGCACCTAAATGTACCTTAAAACTCAAGTTTACCAAGTTGTGATTGCTTGGGCATTAAGCAACCCTTTCACCAGCCATTTAACCTATTCAAAACATGATTAAGCATGCTGAAAACAAGACAAAACAACCATCCTAAGTGCCTAACCAATGTACTTTCATTGGTACCACATTATATATCGTTAAACACCCAAGCAAAGCAATCAACTATTCAAACTTCTATTCATACCATATTTACCATAATTTAACTAACTTTCAACTCCTTAAGTTACCAATTTGAAGCTAAGCACATATCAATATTAGGCTAAGCTATTTTACCAACTTTACTACAACTAGACTCACATATATATACAATTATCCATCATTTCACTAAGAAACCAAAATATCATCACATCATAAACATATCAACAAAGGACCCCCTAGGTACATGCCATTATAAAATATAACATCACCACACTTGAGTCCGGAAATCGTTGTTGGATGCTGAATCTGCGGCAAACCGAAAAGTACCTAACCTGCGCATGGAAAACAAAACCGCATGCTGAGTAAAACTCAGTAATATTTCTATAATCGAACAATAAAACATGTTATAAAAGTTATAATGCATTTTAACATGTCAATATACAAGTCCTATTACATCATCTAATTATTCAATCTCTTTACATATCTTAAACTGAGCTTATAAACTAATATCCATTATCTACCCTTGTTTCAATTTCATTATACTCAATTTCTTAGTTCTACAATATAATTTCATCAACCAATCATTAAATCACATATGTAACATCATGATTCATCACTAATTGAACTCAATTGCACAATTATAACAATATACCATATTTTCAAATCTATTCAATTTAGTCCTTATCACAATAAGTAATTCGAATCAGTTCAATTCAGCTCGTTCTAACATTTCGAGCTTACTGTATGTCATTAACATGCAGCGCAGTTTGTGAATGTAACAACTGAAAAAGATCCGGGTTATAGAAATACAAACTGTATTTTCCAAGCTACTCGACGTCGACCTTGTCTTTCTCCTTCTTACTCGAGGATTCCAGAACAACGTTTGCTACAGAATAAAATAATTACAATTTAATTAATAATACACAACTTAATTACAAAAAATTCAATTTTTATACCATATTTTATTTATTCTTCAATTTAGTCCCTAAACCGAGACAAATTTTAATCTTCATACTTAACCTCAATTTTTATACAAATTTCACTCCAAGCTAAATTTAGCTCCCTATTTCCAATTCTACCCCTTAATTTTGATTTTTTCGCAATTTAGTCCCTATTGCTCAAAATTAACAATTAACTCCACAATTTAGTCATTTTCCACTTCTAACTTAAAAATCTATCTATTTAATCCCTAATACTTAAACTATTCAACAATGGCAACATCTAAAATCTTGAACAATACTAAAAGTTACAATATTGGTCGGGTAGCCCTAAATACCGAGATTCCAAAAACATAAAGATTACCCAAAAATGACTAAATTGCACTGACCAATTTGAATTTAAACCCTTAGGTGGTTAGCCTTGCGCCCCTTCTCTCTTTTCTTTCTTTCTTTTCTATTAGTTTGCATGTCATTCTCTTTCCACTTTCTTTATTCTTTCTTTTATTATATTTTCATTTTATTATTATAACATATATATAGTATATATACATTTCATGTTATTTATTATAACATATATATATATAATAAGTTAATATATATAAATATATATTCATCATTAATGTCGTCCACTTCAACAAAAATAATGGCTATTTACTATTTTAGTCCCTTTAATTTATTTTAATTTATAATTCAACTTTTAACTCATACGCGATTTAGTCATTGTATCTTAATAATTCCTAATTTCATGAAAATTACTTAACCAAAATCTAATTCACTACAAAACTAACCTCGTAAACATTTAATAAAAATATTTACGGGTCCGGTTCACAGAAACGAGGTCCCGATACCTCAATTCCCAAAAACACTAACTTTAGATCTAATACACTCGTACCTTGTCTAACTTTTCACATAACCAAAATTATTAGACCAAACCTCAATATAATACTGTAATACCCTCGTAAATATTAATAAATAATATTCACAATTTCTATCATCGGAAAATAACATTCCGAAACCACAGTTTTCGACTCCACTGACTTTTGGGTCGTTACAGACCTGGTCTATTTTCTAAATGGGCCTTATTTTTTTCCCAAGTCCATTTTTCAGGCTTATATTTTTACCCAAACCCTTCCACTTTTTAGGTGACCCGACCCATGGACAGGTTTATGTTGGAGGGGTGAAAACGTAATTAAGCTGTCAAAAGTGCTTTTGAGAGAGAAAAGCTAAAAATTTTAACTTCTCCATTTCGAGAAAACTGCTTTTGAAAAGCCAAAAATTTCCTTTAAAAGTTGTTTGTTTAGTATTCATTTTACTTCAAAAGTGTTTTTCATGTTAGAAGTTGTGACACCTTATACCCGACCCAGTTGTTGGATTCGAATATAAAATGTCACATTTCGTTGCTGAAGCAACTCACTTTTCTATTTTTTTTAAAGGAAATGTAGTAGTAAATTATTTTATAAAAATTTAGGCAGCATTTCTACCTATTTTACATAAAACCCCCTGCAAAATTTAGATTTTCACAAAATATCCACATTCAAATTATCTCCCAAATCAATACCCAGCACTACGATTTCTCAAAACATATCAATAAATTAGATTTCTATGCTTTACTATTTTATCGAAGCATTAGTTATAAAATACTAGCTAAGAAAACATAATGAAAATATTTAAATTCAGTTTACGACATAATATTATATATTTATAAGCCTAGGTACTTGCCATTTACATAAACTATAAAGTAAACTCTTCACCAACATTGTTTGAGCTGAACTTTGATTCTTCGGATGCTGCTGGAATGATCTAACAAATCTAACTACCTGCGCACGGAAAAATAGACAAACCGTACGCTGAGCAATTTTTATGCTCAGTGGTGCTAATATCATATAAATCATTACATAAGTATTGGACACAAATTAATTGATAGAAATAAACTAAAACATGATTATAAATATCATTAATAACATCACAATAAAAGAAAATTCTAATATTAATAAACTTTAATATTTTGATATTGACAAATTGAATAAAGAAAATAAGCTTTTTAATTAAATTCAAAATCGCGAAATTAATTTAATTTGCATAATACGGAAATTCAAATAAATTCAAGTTTTGTTTTTGCTTTCTTTCAGTTTAGACCCGTACTAAAGTTTAGACTCATAACCAAATACGCGAATCTGCCACCTCGAGTTGTTCGACAACGATGGCTATTAGAGTAGTCCACGACCCTCTGGGAATTGGGACTGCCCACGACCCTCTGGGAATTGGGGCTAACAATAATAACAACTGACCGACTTGGCCTTTTCTCCTTCGACCCTCTGGGAATTGGGGAGACCTAAATTCTCTGACATAAAGACTCTATGGCATGCTAACTATACCTGATTTAGTCTAACTTAGTGAAATGGGGTAAAAACCAAATTTCATGATCCATTTCAATTCTATTTTCATATAATTCTCATTTCAATTCTGTTTCATACTCAAATCACATATCGCCTAATGTAAAATAGGCTTCCAATTTGAAACATATTAAATATTTTCTTGCTCAATCATCTAAAATCATAATACTCAAATCCAAATCATAACCATGAATTCGCTAATTTAGTCTTATGAAAAACATAGTTTTCATCTCGAAATATAATTTTATAAATATTAACTAAATTATTCAAGCTCATCCAAAACTCATAAAAATTTAAAAAAAATATAACTAGTCATATTGAATTAAATATTCTAAAGCTTTATGTAATGAAAATAAGATATTAGCACAAACCGAAGTTTTAATCGCTTTACTCCTTTTCTTCGCCTTTCTCCTTCAAGATATTCGCTTCGTTTTTAGCTGCAATAGGAGCAATTCAATACGAAACAACATCATTTATCCATTCTAAAACTAAAACTAATAAAAACAAATTTAAATATGCATGATTATTCATATTGACAACTTAAGTTTTCTAGTCCGAAATTTACATATCTTTTGACTCGATTATCCGTTTTCAATTCCGTTTTCACCAGAGTACTCACTGCTTTACAAGCTATCATTTAACACCAATATTACACAAAGTGGCCAATGTTCTCTACTTCCCCTTTAACATGGCCAAATATATCGAATAAATTTTTCATCCATTTTTATTTCTTTTTCACACTTCTATCAAGCTAGAACTCATCTTCTAATAATTTCCTATCCAAAAATATATCTATTTCACTTAAGTTTTCTAAGTTTCCATCAATGTCCTTTACTTCCAAAATACTTGATAAAATAAAAAACACTATTGGTATATATATGTAAAGCAAACTTCAAAGATTCAAAATCTATAAAAAAATTTGAAGAAAAACCATACCTTTAAGCTTGAAATTGAAGGAAAACGGTGAAAGGAGTTTTTTTTTTTTCCAATCTTTCGTGAGAAAGATGAGAAAGAACTTATCTTTCTCTCTTTATATATATATATATATATATATTATATAATATTTAATAAATTACTATTATTTTAAATAAAATATTTAAATAATAATTATTTAATGAAAATATCATTTAAAGCCATCATGAAACTTTTGATATTTTTAAGTAATGGGAAAATTGCCATTAATTCCTTTCCATCAATATAAAAATAGGATAATTTCACTTTAGTCTCTATACTTCTCTAACTTATTCAATTTAATCCCTGAACTTGATACTGAATTTTTAACTTAACCATATACTCCTACTAATAGTCCTCTGTGTTTTCATGTCTGATGGTTTTCTCTAAAAACGATCACAATTTCTTATACTATTATTTATTTATAAATCACTTATTCAAGGACTTCTATTATAAATATTCTTCTTCTCTTTTTTCTTTTTCTTTTTTAAATGTGGGGATGTTACAATTCTCCCCTTCTTAAAAAAATTTTGTCCTCGAAATTTACCTGAAGAGTTCCGGATATTGTGATCACATTGTATCCTCAGGTTCCCAAGTAGCTTCTTCTATGTTATGGTTCCTCCACAATACTTTTACCAAAGGAATTTGTTTGTTTCTCAATTCTTTTATGTCTCTTGCTAAAATTTGCACTAGTTCTTCTTCATACGATAAATCGGGTCGTACCTCGATGTTTTTCATTAACACAATATGAGATGGATTTGACCTATTTCTTTGGAGCATCGATACATGAAACACATTATGGATTCGATCTAATTCTGGTGGCAAAGCTAGCCGATAAGTAACAGGTCTAATTTTTTCTATAATCTCATATGGTCCAATGAACCTCAGACTTAATTTTCCTTTTCGACCAAATCTCATAATCTTTTTCCACGGAGAGACTTTTAGAAATACTTTATCTCCCACTTCGTATTCAATTTCTCTTCTCTTCAAATCAGCATATGACTTCGATCCGAAGCTACTTTTAATTTTTCTTTAATTAGTCGGACCTTTTCTTCAGTTTCTTGTATTAATTTTGGGCCAACCATCTTCTTTTCACCAAGTTCAGTCCAACACAAAGGAGTACGACATTTATGTCCATATAGAGCTTTATACGGTGCCATCTGAATACTTGATTCGAAACTATTATTATATGCAAATTTCGTAAGTGGTAGATAACATTCCCAATCACTATCAATATCAAAGTCAATGATACAAGCTCGTAACATATCTTCTAACAATTGAATCACGCATTCTGATTGGTTATCTGTCTTAGGATGAAAAGATGTGCTAAAGTTCAATCTTGTGCCAAGTTATTCATGTAACTTCCTCCAAAATCTTGTTGTAAATCGGGGGTCATGATCAGAAATAATAGGTTTTGGCACACCATGCAATCTCATTATCTCAGCTATGTATAATTCTGCAAGCTTATCTAATGACCAATCCATCCTTATTGGTAGGAAATGAGCTGACTTCGTCAATCGATCCACTATAACCCATATTGCGTTATTCTTCTTTTGAGTGAGAGGTAAACCACTGACAAAATCCATAGTTATTCTGTCCCATTTCCACTTGGGAATCGATATAGACTGAAGTAATGCTGTTGGAACTTGGTGTTCAACTTTCACCCTTTGACAAGTCAGACACTTTGTAGCATATTCTGTAATCTCTCTCTTCATACCTGGCCACCAATACAATTATCGCAAATCTCGATACATCTTGGTACTTCCTGGATGCATAGCATAAAGACTATTATGTGCTTCTTGAAGTATCTCATTCTTCAATTCAACATTGTTTGACACATAAATTCTTCCATGAAATCTTACACAACCATTATCTCCAATATCAAAGTGTCCCGAGCTATTGTGCTCAATTAATCTTTGTTTTTCCACCACCTTATCATCATTTTGCTGAGCCTCTCTAATATGCTCAATTAACTGCGGCTTCACTTTTAATTCAGCTAATAATGCACCATCTTCACAAACACTCAACCGTGCAAACATTGATCTCAAATCAGCAAGAGATTTTCGGCTCAAAGCATCAGCAACAACAATTGCTTTACCTGGATGATAATCAATCACACAATCGTAGTCTTTTAACAGCTCTATCCAACGACGTTGTCTCAAGTTCAATTCTTTCCGAGTGAGAAGATATTTCAAGCTTTTGTGATATGTGTAGATGTAGCACTTTTCACCATATAAATAGTGTTTCCAGATTTTTAATGCAAAAACCACTGCTGCCAGTTCTAAATCATGCGTCGGATAGTTGCGTTCATATGGTCTTAATTATCGTGAAGCATACGCAATCACTTTTCTGTCTTGCATTAAAACGCAACCAAGACCGCTAAGTGAAGCATCACTATATACCACAAACTCTTTTCCCGATTCTGGAAGTGTTAACACTGGAGCCTCTATCAATAATTTCTTAAGCGTATCAAAACTTTCCTGGCACCGCTCATCCCATTTGAATGGTACATTCTTCTAGAGTAGTCGAGTCAGGGGCAAAGCTATCTTTGAAAATCCTTCAACGAATCTCCGATAATATCCCACTAATCCCAAGAAGCTGCAGATTTCAGAAACATTTTTGGGTTGTTTCCATTCCAGAATGACCTCAACTTTCTTTGGATCTACACGGATACCTTCGGCCGAAACTATATGCCCAAGAAACACTACCTAAGATAACCAAAACTCACATTTTCTAAGTTTCCCATAAAGCTATTTTTCTTTAATTTCTGCAGTACAATCCTTAAATGCTGGTCATGCTCTTCCTCAGTCTTTGAATAAATTAAAATATCGTCAATAAACACTACTACAAACCGATCTAAATATGGTTGAAAAATGCGATTCATGAGATCCATGAATGCAGCAGGAGCATTAGTCAGCCCAAAAGGCATCACCAAAAAATCATAATGTCCATATCTGGTTCGAAAAGCAGCCTTCGGTATATCACTTTCTTTCACTTTAAATTGGTAATAACCAGATCTTAGATCAATTTTAGAGAATATTGCTACACCTTTCAATTGATCAAATAAATCATAAATACGAGGCAAGAGATATTTATTCTTTATTGTCACCTTGTTTAGCTGCCGATAATCGTTACACAATCTCAACGAACCATCTTTCTTCTTTACAAACAACATTGGTGTGCCCCAAGGTGATACGCTGGGTATAAAGCCTCGATCTAATAAATCTTGTGTACCACCCCTTACCCGTATTCAACACCGGAACAGGGCTCGAGGCATTACCAGACTTATAACACAAGTAATCACACAATTTCGAGTCATAAAATTTGCGTCCAAATTAACACCATCCATATTCAATCATAAAGTCCCTTATACGAGCCTACGAGCCCCAAAACATACTTTGAAGGTGGTTCGAGACTAAACCGAGAACTTTAGAAATTTTTACAAAACTTAGAAATTTTTTCATGTTACAGGGCTCACACGCTCGTGTGGTCCAAGGGACACGCCCGTGTGACCCTGGGACACGCCCGTGCTACAGGCCATGTTCGATTTAGGGAGCTCTCTGACTTGTACCACACGGCCGTGCCACAAGCCCGTGTGCTAGGCCGTGTAGCACACACGGTTGAGACACACGCCTGTCTCTCTGCCCATGTGCTAAATTTTAGACATTCTGTTTTACAACAATTAAGGTGCAGGGGACACACGGCCGGAACACATGCCCGTGGGGCAGACCGTGTGTCACACACGGCCTAGACACACAACCGTGTGTCTACCCATGTGGACAACAACAAGGCTATTTACCAAGCCATTTTGCCACCCTTACTTGCACACATCAACACAAAATCACATGGCACAAATTCAAGCATATAAGAGCAACTAAACAACCACAACCAAGACAATAACATGTCATCCTCATGCCATTATTTATCATGCTTACAACATTTACTAAGTCACAATTGACTACTTTCAAGATACCTAACTGTAAACCGCTTTATCATTTCCTCAATAGACCACATTTCCAAACATTTCACATTCATGTCATAAATAACATTTCTATCATTCACCAAGCATACCATGACCATATCACCAAAGACATTAGCACACATATATATATACTTAGGCTTACAACCATGATAGCCCAAATAAACCAATCTACATGGCCAATTATCAAAACAAGCCTTTGACAATCACAAGCCAACACATTGGCTACAATCACAATGACACATTTAACAAATGACTAAGTCCCTATACATGCCATAAACTCAAAATACTTGAATTCATCAATACCCAAAGTGATAGCTTGATAGTGTGATAGGATCTCCGGCGATCTCCAACCCGAGCTAGCTCAATAACCCTATAAGACATTGGAAAGGAATGGGGTAAGCTATATAGCTTAGTAAGTCCATACGATATTAATAAGCAACTCTTACCAATCTTTTATCGAGTCCAACAATATAAACATAAGATAATAATAATTGCTTTAAATCTCACAGTTATAAATTTTCATTCAGTCATAATGTTTACTCTATCAACTTATAAGCATAATTTAACATATCTTGGCTTTAGCCTAACAACCATAATTTCTCCTTTGTATCAGATTACAGCAAATAACGAATCATTTCAAACTTCATAGTAACCATGCACATTAATTATGAGTATTTACATTTCAAGCATATACTTTAACATCTTTCAATTGCCTAAACTCTTATCTTCCCTTACTTCCATAACCATTTCAACAAGCCATTATACCAATCTTCCCTTTTTTCTCATATCCAAGAAATCACAATTTGTGTGAATAAAACATGCCACATCATAACTCAATTTGGCCCGAAAGCCAATCATATAATCGTCAATCGAATTTACCATGTATTTCATACATCACAAGTATAGACCAAAAACCACAAGGTTCACAAAAAACATTCTCATGGAAATCATAAACTCACAATTTCATGAAGTCAATGCTCATAAACTTTATGTACATACCTGTACTAATTCGTAATACTTACATACTCTTTCTCTTCTTTGACATACCCGTTGAATTTCCCGTTGAACCATTTGGAATACTAAAGGATACTCGGGGATCTCGTACATACAGTACCGTACCAATGCCATATCCCAGATATGGTCTTACATGAAATCTCGTATCGATGCCAATAGCCCAGCTATGGTCTTACACGAAGTCTCATATCGATGCCATATCCCAGATATGGTCTTACACGAAGTCTCATATCGAAGCCATATCGCAGATATGGTCTTACACGTAATCACAGTAACCCTAATGTCATGACATTTGTATCCTATCTATACCTAATGTTCAACCGAGACTTTCGCTGTATCGAATCTCTGTCAGTAATTTCCGTAATATCGTACTCAATAGCATTCACATTTCATTTCGATATTGTAGCATTTACCACAATTATATCAATCAAGTATTTTTACACATATAATTTAATGCTTATTAAACATACGAACTTACCTCGGCATAGAAACGACAAAAATGACCTAATCTTCAAATACTTGTTTTTCTCCCGTTCTAGGTCCGAACCTCGTTTTTCTTAATTTATAATATCGCATTTAACTTATTTAATCATTATACAATTCAAATCAGCCCAAAATCATATTATGGAAAAAATTACATTTTTGCCCTTAAAGTTTGACATTTTTACAATTTAGTCCCTAGGCTCGTAAAATGATTTCCATTCAATTTCAATACACCCAAGCCTAGCCGAACCTATATCATGCTCATAACAGCCGGCATTTTTCATTTATTCACACTTTTACTACTCATTTTACAACTTTTACAAACAAGTCCTTTTAGGCATTTTCACCGAAAATCACTTAGCAAAAGTCATTTATCATATACCAAACATGCATTTTCTACCATTAGACATCAAAATACACAAACATCCATCATGGGTAAAATTTTAGACCTTGACATCTCTTCAAATTGATGGTAGAAAAAGAAAGATCGAGTTACAACGACTTCAAAAATGTAAAGAGCATTAAAAATGGGGCTAGAATGGACTTACAATCGAGCTTGGAAGCTTGGAAAACCCTAGCCATGGTTTCCCCTTGTGAATTTCGGCCATGGGAGGAAGATGGACAAAAATTGGCTTTTAATTTGGCTTTTTAATTCATTTAATTACCAAATTACCAAAATGCCCTTAATGAAAAACTTTAGAAACATACCAAACCATGTCCATTTTTGTCCATTATGAAATATAATGGTCTAATTACCACTTAAGGACCTCTAACTTAAAATCTCATAGAAATTAGACACCTTTAACATATAGAATTCAAGTTTTACACTTTTTGCAATTTAGTCCTTTTGACTAAATTGAGTGCCCAAACATTAAAATTTTCGAACGAAATTTTCACGAAATCATTCCATAAAACTGTAGACTATAAAATTATAATAAAAATGAATTTTACTGTGTCGAATTTGTGGTCCCGAAACAACTGTTCCGACTAGGCCCAAAATCGGGCTTTTACATCTTGCAATTGTACTTTCAACTCTTTTGGCGACATGCGATAAGGGGCAATAGATACTGGAGTAGTTCCCGGATAAACTTCAATTGCCAACTCCACCTCTTGATCAGGCAAAAGTCATGGTAATTCTTTCGGAAACACATCTGAAAATTCACACACCGTACGAATTTCCTCCAATTTCATAATTTTCGCAGTCGAATTTATGACATAAGCAAGAAAAGCTTCACAATCTTGGTTAATCAACTTATCTTCCTTTATTGCTGAGATTATTCAGGCAAGACCAACTAGTTCCATACCTTTCTCTTCCATCTCTTCACCATTTGAATCATGTATCTTAAACTTTTTCTTCCGGCATGCTCTGATGGCCAACCTATTCCTAAAATCACATCAAAAATTCATCAAATGGCATCAACAGTAAATCGACCAAAAATATTTTACCCTGTATCTCAATAGGGCACTGCCTACATACTTGATTTACTTTCACCGAATGTCCCATCCGATTTGAAACATTAATTCTAACCTTAGATATCTCAATTATTAGTTTCTTTATATTGATCAACCCAGTTCTCATGTATGAATGTGTAGAACCTGGATCTATCAATGCATGAATAGATATAGAAAATAGAGAAAAAAAACCAGAAACAACATCGGTGGCATCACCTTCCCCTCTGGTCCTGACAGTATAGACTCTGGCAGGAATGGTAGTCTCTGCATGACTCGTAGATGAATCAGTGACTCTCCCCTGATTGCCTCTGCCACCAACACCACCTTGGGTACTACCACGACCTCGAGGTGTAGAAGTTGATCTCTGAGATGACACAGAAGTAACATCAACCGACTTCAGACAATCTCGAACATAATGCTCCATCGAACCACATCTAATACATGCTCCAGTCTTACGCCAACACTCTCATTTATGACTCTTCCCATAATAATCACATGTAGATCCAAACAAGACGACCGTGATGATCTCAGATCGCTATTGAGTAGATGATCGCTAGATCGGCTTCTGCCTTCAACACTGATAAACCGAAATAGTAACATATTTTAATCCCACATTTAGTATGCTTTTGGATGAATTATCCCTTGATTTATGTAAAAGGTGCTCTTAATCCTTTCTTTTCATGTTATATACTCAGGAAAGCACCAGGGGATGAAAAGAATGCAAAACGGGCTTAAAACGGGACAAATGGGCCAAAGCATGAAATCGACACGGCCTGGACCAAAGATCACACGGCCGTGTCTCCTTAAAGATCTCGAACACGGCCTGACCACGACTTACACGAGCGTGTGCCATGGGCGTGTCCCTGCCGCGGCCAAGAGAAGTTTTACTCGGATTTGGATACTTGGAGGCAAAGAAACATATTCCAAAGTCTATTCAAACACCCTAGTAGGAACTCTACTTGAATTAGGATACTTTGGGGCCAAGTAAGGCATCTCGAAGTCTATATAAACACCCAAGGGGGCAACTTGTCAAGGGAGTTCGGCAGAAGCCTTCTGCCAGGGCATTTGTCAGGGCGTCGTGCTAGGCTAGAGAAGGCAGATTTGTGGGGATTCACTCAGGGATAGCAAGTTGATCCATCTCAAGAAGTCGGAATTCTACTCAAGATGGAGGATCTCCTCTTTAATTCCTTCAGGGGGTTTTAGGGATTTTTTATGTTTTATTTTATCTTTTCTCTTGAGATGTTTTCTTATTTTGTTATGAACTAAACCCTTCGGATACCCGAAGGGGATGAAACCTATGATGAATCTTGTTATTGTTTTCTGAATTATATGATAAATACTTAGTTTGTTCTTAATTATGTGAGCTTAATCCAAATTTAATATGCTTAGGTGGAGGAGGAATAGACCCTGCCTAATAGTAGATCCAACATAATTAAGCGGAGTTGATCGCACGCCTAGAGATAGGGTGACGAGATTTTGCCGATTAGGTGAAACCTAATATAGGAATCCATAGATCGATTTCTTCGCTATTCTAGGGGTTATTATAAGAGAACGAGTGTTCCACTAATTAACCTAGGGTTAGACGTTATTCGCCTCGAGAGAGGGTTTAATATACGTTAGGAGTCTTACTTGATCAAACTAAGTGAATAAATCGTATGGTTCAGGTGTTAGATAACAAGTGAAGTCTAGGTGGATTTTTCCTGAGGGTATCTCTAAATCAACTGAGTTTTTTCGCAAGTTATTTTCCAAATTCATTCTTCTTTGTCTTAGAGTCTTTAGCTTAGTAGTTAATTAATTTAGTTTAATAAACAACTTCACTTATTTTAGGCTAAATAATAGAAAGAAAGTCAGTATTAGTACTTTTAGTTCCTTTGAGCTCGAGAATCCTGTCTTGCCTAAACTATACTACTGTTCGATAGGTGCACTTGCCTTTAATCGTTGTCAGAGTTAGTTTCCAGGTTCGATCATTCTTTTATAAATTTTAAAACTCGATTCACAATCAAGTTTTTGGCGCCATGTTGTTGCCGGGGAACTAAAATATTAAGAAAGCTCTATTTTTATTACTTTAGCCATTTTTTTATTGCAAGTTATTTTCATTATTATTATTATTATTATTATTATTATTATTATTTTTACTTTGCTAATTTTTCCTCCATTTGCTTTTGGCAGATAATTTTAGTTTTTAGAGAAGATGGCAATCAATAATTATCGCGGTGTGGCGATGAGACAATTCCTACTAAAGCGACCAAAGGCCTTCAACCTCGACGTGGTCACCAAAAGTTATCTAATCAGCTAGAGATGATGAATAAAAAGTTTGATAATTTGTGTTCTTCGCAGATACATCCAGCTTATGCAATGACGAAACAAGCGGAGGAGTGGCGAATCCTGAGTACCCACCCTACGGATATGGCATGGAAAACGAGCAAGCTCATTATATGGGTAAATATTCTAGACCACAAAATAAATTTAATGACACTTATAATGCAGATTGGAGGTACCATCCCAATTTCTCATGGGATGATCAAAATAGCCAAGGACCGGAACTTCCTCCAGATTTTCAACAACCACCTCACCAACAGGAAGATGAGTCGAACATTGAAGAGATGCTGACAGAATTCATGACAGCTACACATAACCGTCTCCAAAAAATTGAGACAACACTTAATGACCAACAAGCATCGATCAAAGGGATCAAGAACCAAGTTGGGGAACTTACTGAGTCAATTGGGGAATTTACTAAGTCAATTATACAACTTGCTAAGCTGATATCAGAACTACCACAAGGAAGCTTGCCAAGCAATACTGAAACTAACCCGAGTGAGCAAAATCAAGCCATTTACAATAGTGAAGGGTTAGACGAACCAAACCCAAGGGAAGAACCCGTGGTAAGTGAAGGTAAGGTTGAGGTGTGCCATGATATACCAAAACCGGCAATTACAGAGTACCAACCTCGTGCGCCATATCCCAATACAATAAAGAAAGACCACACAGAGAAAGAATTCGGTGAACTCACACTTCGTGTAGACAATGAAACAATCACTCTTCAAGCTCTTGACTCAGCTAGGACATCGAGTAATAAAGGTACGAACATTAATTCTATTGATAACCATTTGGTTCAACCTTCTTTACAGGAAACATCACGAAATCACCTAGCTGAGCTAGATCTTAGACCTCGTACCCATAAAGAAATAATTCATGAAGAACTAAGGCTTCAGGTCGATGAATTAGATGAGTGGAAAACACACTTTAAAGAGAAACTAGGAATACACGAAGTGAAACCGAAGGAAACCCCAGACGAGCTGATAGAAACAACAAATCACTTCAAAATAGGGGATCAGGTATTGTTGAATAAGAAAAACCCTCGAATCACCAATTCAGACCTCAAGACAAATGAAGAAATCACTTTTGAGGTACTTGATGTCTTCCTATATGGGCCAGTTGAGGTAAGCAATCCTAAATTCAGTACTTTTGAGGTAAACACTACTCGACTTAAATTTTATATCAAAAATAGAGTTGATCGCATGAGGAAGGATTTTCACCTCCTCAAACCACCTTGACCATACGAATGAGAGGTAAAGTCTAGCTTAAGACTATAAACAAGCGCTTCTCGGGAGGCAACCCGAGCACTAACCCTATTAATTTTTACATTTTTTTACTTTTATTTTTCATTTTAGCACCTAACCATAAACTAACCAAAGTACAGATTTCCATGCTCACACGGCCTTGCACACGGCCGAGGCCGTGGCCGTGTGGAAGCCAGAAGGACAAACCACAGACGTGCTAGTAACCGTGCATGACAAAGAATGATTTCTTTTCCCAACACGGACTGCGATAAAAACCCACGCCTGTGCCGACTTCTCGTGTGAGGTTACTGACTTATTGAGCACGGGCGAGACACGGCTGTACCCTACAACCGTGCGAGGTTACTGACTTGACGAGCACGAGTTAAACATGCCCATTCTAAAGGACCGTGAGAAGAACACACGGGCGTGCTACGAGACCCACGGCCGTGGTAAAACACCTAAACGCGCCCAAAATTCAAAATCACGAAAAACACGGACTGATTAAACTCGAACAAGGGTGTGGACCGTATCACTATTTAAATATTTACTTTTATTTTTATTTTTATTTTTATTTTCATTTTTATTTTTATTTTCATTTTTATTTTTATTTTTATTTCCTTTCTTTTATTTTCTTTATTATTTTCTTCTTGTTATTCATTCCATTTAGATTTAGCTTAGGATACAAAAGAAATTAGGATGGCTACTTTGAGGACTCAACCAGTTCGAGACGCTTCCCCACGCTCACCTCCAATCCTATCCGGTTTCTTTTCATTAGCTTCATCAAAATTCAGGAAGTTTCCCTTCTCTCCCCATCTTACGATTTTATGATTATTTTGATATTATCTACCTTTGTACATTGAGGACAATGTACATCTTAAGTGTGGGGGGTTAACTATAGTATTATTTGAAAATCCATGAATTATGCCTTGTCTTAAAGTAAGTTTCTCATATTATGATTAGAATGAAATTTCTGATGATTTATGATTTTTATTGACATGTTTTAGATTAAGTCATTGATAATTGTGCATTGATAATTAAATTCTAAGAATACTAGAGAATCAGGCATGATAAGTCTATTTTTCAAGAATTAAAATTTTTTTAGGATGTCTACCTGAATTTAAATATTACTTTGAAGTTTGAAATTTACGAGGTTGACATCAAAACACCCATAATTTTTGTGCGATTTTGAGCCTCATAGAGCATAAATTCTTTTTCTTGCTTACTTTATTGATTATGAGTATGTCAACACTGATTTGTTATTCTAGAACTTGCATCGATTATACATGTCGAGACCACACTTTTTGATTTGATATATAGAGATGATAAAGGCACCTAGGATCTAACCCACTTACTCCATTAAAAGCCTACCTTTACAAATTAACCCCTAGTGAACCCCTTTTAATCCTAACAACCCTATTTATTGACTCACCCACTAATATTAACCCAAAACCCTTTGTAATTGTTATCACCATTCCTTTCGACTACCCTTATATCGAGATTTGATCTGATTAGTTGCCTAATTATGAATTTTAGTAATTTATCCCTTATTATGTATTTAGATTGTTCTTAAAAAAAAACGACGAAGTTTATTCATTATTAGTTATGTAATTAAATGAGCTTATACATTTATTCCAAATATCGAAGAAGAAGCTCGTATTATTAGTATCATTAGTTTTCAATTGATGTAATTATTAGTTCATTAGTTCTTAGTTAGGTAATTTGTCAATTTAATCTCGATTCTAACCTTCTAATTCAGCCTATATCCATACCCTTAACCTAAGCCCTGTTACAACCCTGTTAAAGATTTTTTGATTTGTGTTTCATCTCATATTACAGTGGTAGAGATTTGATTTTCATGCAAGCCTATGGGATTAACTTTTCAGGTTTGACATTTGAGTGCTTAATTCTGAACCTTAAACACTCCGAGTGATTTGAGTGAATCTTTTGTGAGGATGTCAACTCTTGTCGGTTTTGAATTAGAGGTAATTATTTAGATGAGGGGAAAACACCTATGTTTTGTGCTACAAATGTATGACTTAGACTGTTTGAATCTTTAGGACTCTTTGAGTTGAATTATCCATGTATGAATTATCTCTGAATTATGATGAAACACTATTAATGACTATTATGAATTGAGGGAAGTTCGTTTTAATTATGAGTTGAGGATAAGAAAAAGCTTAAGTGTGGGGGTATTTGATAAACCGAAATAGTAATATATTTTAATCCCACATTTAGTATGCTTTTGGATGAATTATCCCTTGATTTATGTAAAAAGGTGCTCTTAATCCTTTCTTTTCATGTTATATACTTAGGAAAGCACCAGAGGATGAAAAGAACGCAAAACGGGCTTAAAACGGGACAAATGGGCCAAAGCATGAAATCGAAACGGCCTAGACCAAAGATCACACGGTCGTGTCTCCTTAAGATCTTGAACACGGCCTGACCACGACTTACATGGGCGTGTGCCATGGGCGTGTCCCTGCCGCGGCCAAGAGAAGTTTTACTCGGATTTGGATACTTGGAGGCAAAGAAACATATTCCAAAGCCTATTCAAACACCCTAGTAGGAACTCTACTTGAATTAGGATACTTTGGGGCCAAGTAAGGCATCTCGAAGTCTATATAAACACCCAATGGGGCAACTTGTCAAGGGAGTTCAGCAGAAGCCTTTTGCCAGGGCTTTTGTCAGGGCATCGTGCTAGGCCAGAGAAGGCAGATTTGTGGGGATTCACTCAGGGATAGCCAGTTGATCCATCTCAAGAAGTCGGAATTCTACTCAAGACGGATGATTTCCTCTTCAATTCCTTTAGGGGGTTTTAGGGATTTCTTATGTTTTATTTTATCTTTTCTCTTGAGATGTTTTCTTATTTTGTTATGAACTAAACCCTTCGGATACCCAAAGGGGATGAAACCTATGATGAATCTTGTTATTGTTTTCTGAATTATGTGATAAATACTTAGTTTGTTCTTAATTATGTGAGCTTAATCCAAATTTAATGTGCTTAGGTGGAGGAGGAATAGACTCTGCCTAAGAGTAGATCCAACATAATTAAGCGGAGTTGATCGCACGCCTAGAGATAGGGTGACGAGATTTTGCCGGATTAGGGTGAAACCTAATATGGGAATCCATAGATCGATTTACTGCTATTCTAGGGGGTTATTATAAGAGAACGAGAGTTCCACTAATTAACCTAGGGTTAGACGTTATTCGCCTCGAGAGAGGGTTTAATATACGTTAGGGAGTCTTAGGGATCAAACTAAGTGAATAAATCGTATGGTTCAGTGTTAGATAACAAGTGAAGTCTAGGTGGATTCTTCCTGAGGGTATCGTCTAAATCAACTGAGTTTTTTCCCAAGTTATTTTCCAAATTCATTCTTCTTTGTCTTAGAGTCTTTAGCTTAGTAGTTAATTAATTTAGTTTAATAAACAACTTCACTTATTTTAGGCTAAATAATAGAAAGAAAGTCAGTATTAGTACTTTTAGTTCCTTTGGGTTTGATAATCCGGTCTTGCCTAAACTATACTACTGTTCGATAGGTGCACTTGCCTTTAATCGTTGTCAGAGTTAGTTTCCAGGTTCGATCATTCTTTTATAAATTTTAAAACTCTGATTCACAGCGATCAAACACCAATCTGAAGTGTAGTGGATCTCCCTTGACTTCTGAAATCTTTAGCTCGTTTAGAAGGTGGCTGTGAGCTAGAACCAATCGACCTTTTTCCTTGAGCTTTATCATCCACTTTCTCTTTATCTAACCCCATTGCTTGCTCTACCATTTTGGATCTATCTATCATATCAGCAATCTCTGTAATCCTGTGAGAAGCCACTTGGACTTTAATCTCATCTCTCAATCACCTGCGGAAGCGTTTGCAAGTAGCTTCCTCAGTAAGAACCAATTTTGGAGCATACTTGGAAAGATGAATAAATTCTCGTTCATAATCGATAATATTCATCTTTCCCTGTTTTAGCTCAATAAACTTTTTCTTCTTTTCTTCTAAATACAATTCTCTAACATACCTCTTGTTAAACTCGGTCTGAAACAACTCCCAATTAATCTGATCTGCACAATGGGAACGAACTATTGTTCTCCACCATTGAAAGGCATCTCCTTGCAGTAGAAACACAGCACACTTCAAACACTCAGATGGGGTGCATTCTAATTGTTCGAATATCCTTTCAACTAATTTTAACCATTCTTTAGAAATAGAAGGATCAACACCTCTCACACCTCTAACTCAGTGTCCCCGTTTTTCTTGCTTCTTTAATAAAAGAATCTCTCTGTCTAGCGGGTGGTGCAGGGTGAGGTGCAATACCTGCAACCCTCTGTAACAAATTAGCAACAATACGTAATAATGGATCACCACTTTGAGCCGATTGTCTTTGTCCAGAAGTTCTCGGGGACTGATGAATAGTAGTTCCCTTTTCACCAGGTACATTAGGTCTATTTTTGTCTTCTACTTTTCGTTCCATACTATCTCTCGATTCCTCAGACATATTACTATACAAAATTTCAAACCAAACAATTTCAGCATTCGATTTCAGTTCAAACTTAATATTTAATAATGGTATGTACACTAGACTTCACTATACATATTACATCACATTTTTACACATCCGGTATCAAATTCGGATAGCTCTGATACCACTCAAATATGACACCTTATACTCGACCCAGTTGTTGGATCCAAATATAAAATGTCACATTTCGTTGCCGAAGCAACTAACTTTTCCAACTTTTTTTTGAAAAGGAAATGTAGTGGTAAATTATTTTATAAAAATTTTGGTAGCATTTCTACCTATTTTACATAAAACCCCCTGCAAAATTTAGATTTTCACAAAATATCCACATTCAAATTATCTCCCAAATCAATTCCCAGCACTACGATTTCTCAAAACATATCAATAAACTAGATTTCAATGCTTTACTATTTTATCAAAGCATTAGTTATAAAATACTAGCTAAGAAAACATAATGAAAATATTTAAATTCAGTTTACGACATAATATTATATATTTATAAGCTTAGGTACTTTCCATTTACATCAACTATAAAGTAAACTCTTCACCAACATTGTTTGAGCTGAACTTCAATTCTTCGGATGCTGTTGGAACAATCTAACAAATCTAACTACCTGCGCACGGAGAAATAGACAAACCGTACGCTGAGCAATTTTTATGCTCAGTGGTGCTAATATCATATAAATCATTACAAAAGTATTGAACACAAATTAATTGATAGAAATAAACTAAAACATGATTATAAATATCATTAATAACATCACAATAAAAGAAAATTTTAATATTAATAAACTTTAATATTTTGATATTGACAAATCGAATAAAGAAAACAAGCTTTTTAATTAAATTCAAAATCGCAAAATTAATTTAAATTGTGCAATATGGAAATTCAAATAAATTCAAGTTTTGTTTTTTTGCTTTCTTTCAGTATAGACCCCGTACTAAAGTTTAAACTCATAACCAGATACATGAATCCGCCACCCCAAGTTGTTCGGCAACCAGGGCTATCAGAGTAGTCCACGACCCTCTAGGAATTGGGACTGCCCACGACCCCCTAGGAATTAGGGCTAACAATAATAACAACTGACCGACTTGGCCTTTTCTCCTTCGACCCTCTGGGAATTGGGGAGATCTAAATTCTTTGACATAAAGACTCTATGGCATGCCAACTATATCTGATTTAGTCTAACTTAGTGAAACGGGGTAAAAACCAAATTTCATGATCCATTTCAATTCTATTTTCATATAATTCTCATTTCAATTCTGTTTCATACTCAAATCACATATCACCTAATGTAAAATAGGCTTCCAATTTGAAACATATTAAATATTTTCTTGCTCAATCATATAAAATCATAGTACTCAAATCCAAATCATAACCATGAATTTGCTAATTTAGTCTTATGAAAAACATAGTATTCATCTCGAAACATAATTTTATAAATATTAACTAAATTATTCAAGCTCATCCAAAACTCATAATATATATATATAACTAGTCATATTATATTAAATATTCTGAAGCTTTATGTAATGAAAATAAGATATTAGCACAAACCGAAGTTTTAATCACTTTACTCCTTTTCTTCGCCTTTCTCCTTCAAGATATTTGCTTCGTTTTTAGCTACAATAGGAGCAATTCAATACGACACAACATCATTTATCCATTCTAAAACTAAAACTAATAAAAACAAACTTAAATATGCATGATTATTCATATTGACAGCTTAAGTTTTCTAGTCTGAAATTTTCATATCTTTCGACTCGATTATCTGTTTTCGATTCTGTTTTCACCAGAGTACTCACTGCTTCACAAGCTATCATTTAGCACCAATGTTACACAAAGTGGCCAATGTTCTCTACTTCACCTTTAACATGGCCAAATATACCAAATAAATTTTTCATTCATTTTTGTTTTTTTTCACACTTCTACAAGCTAGAACTCATCTTCTAATAATTTCCTATCCAAAAATATATCTATTTGTAACACCCTTAACCCTTATCCGTCGCCAGAACAGGGTTACAGAGCATTACCGGACTTTTCCAATCAATTACGAACATTTCATATCATTTAACATACATATCAGAAACTAATCATAATCACTCATATTGTCCCTTATCTGAGCCCTAGAGGCCAAAAATTTATGTTAGAAATGAATCGGGACTAAACCAGAAACTCAGAGAATTTTCCCCAAAATTTCAAAATTTTCCTTAGGTGCAGAGGACACACGCCTGTGTGGCCAGGACATGTGGCTCACACGGTCAAGAGACACGCCCGTGTCTCAGGCCGTGTAGACATTCGATGTGAGGCATACGGGCGTGTCCCAGCCCATGTCCATGCCCGTGCAACTCTCTGAATTGGGTCACACGGCCAAGCCACACACCCGTGTGCTAGGCCGTGTGAGCATATTAATTTATGACATTAAGGTGCAGGGCTCACACGGCCAAGCCACATGACCGTGTGCTAGGCTGTGTGCAAAAACCTGAGCATTCTGTTTCTCAATTTTAAAGATACAGGGGACACACGGCCGGACCACACGCCCATGTGCTAGGCCGTGTGTCACACACAGTTGAGACACGCGCCCGTGTCTCTGCCTGTGTGTACGAAAATAGGCCATTTCAAGGACATTTTTCTCACCCTTTTAGGTAGCACTCTAAACACAACATTTTCACACATCAATTAACCCCCAACCAAGCATTCAAAACAAGGCAAAATCATGTTTTCAACAAAACATAACATCATTTATACTCAAATACCTAAATTTACCTATTTAATCCATCCAACTTGTCTACTAAAGTTAACCACAAAATTGAATACAATAAACCTACATTATTCACATCAACATTATCATATGTCTCTCTTCCAACCCAACATATATATATATATAAGCAAAATTATAATTATTAACATTTACACAAGACAAACTTTGATTAAATCCACACAAACCCTATACATGCCATATAAACCATATTGAACGTACAAAAACTACCGAAATAGGCTGGATAGTGTGACTTGATGTGCTGATCCGATCTCCCAACCTCACGATAATCTACAAGGACATTAAATAATACAAGTAAGCTTAATGAAGCTTAGTAAGTTCGATGGGTTAAACGTAAATCTTACCGAATCCTAATAAAACAAATCAAATAAACAAATTATTCATGCAATCTCCCTGTCAATCACAATCTTAATCGATGATCACACTTCCTTCAAATCAATGTCAATAATAAAACAATAAATCTTTCAATTTCAATTACATAAGTCACTTACCAAATCTTACCAAATCGGAGAACGACTTACAGATAAGAGTACATCGTTTTCAGAAGCCCAAAGGCTGAACAGAAGCACATAAGTGCTAAAAAGAAACCCATAAGGGTTGAACGGAAGCTCATAAGAGCTGAACGGACACCCATAAAGGTTAAACAAAAGCTCAATAGAGCTAAATGAAAACTCATATTAGTTAAACAGAAGCCCGTGAGAGCTAAACGGAAAGTAAACACGAAAGTTCGCAAAAAATGCTAAACCTCGGTTTACTTGGGTAAATTGCCACATTTTTCTCCAATGTCGTCAATTCATCACATGCCGAATGTACTCAAATCCCACATTCCATTTAATTCGGATATTCAATTCAAAATTTTAATTTTAACAATATTTCAACTTCAATAATAGAATAAATACATAATACCATTCATCAATTTAGTATATAAATGTTTAAGTTTAACCGTACGAACTTACCTGGATTAATTTGTAGGATTTGCAGAAGTTCATGGATCATTCTGCTAATTTTCCTTTTTCACGAGTGTCTATGGGCTCTTGATCTAAAGTATAAAATTATTTATTCATTAGCATATATTTTAGTCCCAATTCACTTTACAATTAATACCCCTCTATTTTTTGAAATTACACAATTACCCTAATTTTTATAACTTTTGCAATTTAGTCCCTTAACTAATTAGTCTATCAAATGAACTAATTTTTCTCAGTTGATAATTTATCTAAATATTCTAAGCTATCATACAGCCCTTGATAATAAAAATTTAATATCAAACCCTAATATTTAACATTTTCACCATTTGGTCCTAAAATTAATATCTAACAAAATTACTATGTAAAATCATCATACAAAAAAATTAAAACTCTAAATCCATGTTATTTCATCAAAAAAATCCAGTAATCAACAATGGTAACTTTCAAAATTTCCAATAAAATCAAAAACTAATGAAACAGCTAGTTGGACCTAATTGTAAAAGTCTTAAAAACACAAAAATTACAAGAGAAAGGCAAGAATTAAACTCACATGAAGCTAAAATATGAAAGCCAGCTTTAAGAGCTCTTCAATGGTGTTTTTTGGACAGAAAATTGGAGAAGAAATGATCTAGAAACTATTAAAATATCATTTTGGCTATTTAATTTTATTTTATTTCTAATTTTGCCCTTAAATCACCTAATTTCATTATTTTTTCTGCTTTTGCCACCTCAGCCATCCCATGTGTGTCTATTTTCCCTTTTAGTCCTCCCTTATTTATCATTTGGGCTATTTAATCACTATTTCTTTAATTAGCAAGTTTTGCACATTTTTCAATTTAGTCATTTTTAATTGATTAACTATCAAAATGTTAAAATTTTCTAACGAAACTTTAATACTACCTTAATGACACTCCGTAAATATTTATAAAAATATTTACGACTCAGTTTATAGAATCGAGGTCTCGATACCTCATTTTCTAAACCACTTGACCTAATAAATCCTTATAAAACACAAATTACTAATTCAAAAATCTTCCTAAAACCACATTTGACTCGTAAATACTAAACAATAAAATTTACGAGCTTACTCATCGGATTTGGTGGTCCTGAACCACTATTTTTGACACCACTAAAAATTAGGCTGTAACAACTCTCTCCCATTTAGGAAATTTCGTCCTCGAAATTTGTTACCTGGGAATAGGTTCAGATATTGTGATCTCATTGATTCTTCGGTTTCCCAGGTAGTCTTGTAACACCCTGGTTTAGGGGCTGTGCGTATGGGGTATAAATCAAGTGTTAGTAGGTTTTTGGGAGTGCTTGGTTGAGTTTTAGAGGCTCTAAGAATGTTGGGATGAGAAGGGAAGGCTTTGGAAAATTTAGATTTTTAGGGTAAAAAGGAATTGGGCCTAGGAGAATTGAGCCCAATGGGCCTTAGGCGTAGTAGCGTTTAAATTTTTTGGAGAACAAGAGACCGGCTTAAATGCAAGTTGGACCTATTGGATAAGTGATTTTGGAAGGTTAGAAGGCTTCTATGAAGTCCCGGGATCAAATATTAGCTTTGGGGAAATTTTTAGGTGCAAAAAACCCTGGAAGTTGGCAGGTAGGCCTTAAGAATAAAATGTGGGGAAAAATGACACAAAGGAGTGTGTGGTGTAGTGGCAAAGTGACGCCACATAAGAGACAAGGGGGTGACGCCACAAGGGAAGGAAGGAGGTCCAAGGTTCAAGTCTTGGCTTTTGCATTTTGGTTTCTTTTTGCTTGGACCTTAGAATTTGGCTATAGTTTATATTTAGTTGCGCATGGTTTAAGACACAAGAGGAGCTTGTGGCTTGGTGGCAAGTGGTGTGTTGAACTATTGAAGGGAGCCTGGGTTCGAATCTCATGAGAAGCAAGGGAGTATTTATTTTGCGGTCTGGACGGGAAGAGTTTCAGTTGAATTTAAACTCTACTGACGAAGGGATCCCACATCGGAAAGATACAAAGAAGGAAGGTGAAGTGCTAGCTATATAAGGAGCATCCTAGGAGGAGAGTAAACACATCTTGGAGGGCGTTTGGGCACAAGAGTGATCGGAGCGCGGATTAGCCCCAGAGTCCTATCAGGTGTGTAACTCTCTCTACTCTAGTTGTAGAGCGGCAAATGCCAAGTGCTGGCCACGGCAATAGTAGCCACACGAGCGCGGCGCTGCGTGTGGGGCTTCGACGCGATAGTTGAGGCCATAAGTAGTGTTCTTGTGGGTTGGGGCTGCTTGGGCCTCGATGGGCCGAAGTGGGCCCAATGGGCCCGTGGGCCCATATGAGTAAATTGCATGATTGGTTAGTATATGTTGAACTAGACTAGGTGGAAGTTATATACGTGGCTAGATTCGTGTTAGGTGGGCCACACACGAGCGTGTGGGCCTGGATGGGCCGAAATCGGGTTTTAGGCCCAATCGTCCTGCACAACCTAAGTGGTAGCCGAGTCGCTAGTGGCGACATTAGGCCTTCGAAAGGCCATTGCAGTGTGAATTTACGAAAATACCCTTAGTAGGTAAAATTACGATTATACCCTTAAAGGTTGATTAGCATGATTATGTTGTTTAGTTTTGGCCGATTGTAGGGAAGGCTTGATCTCGCATATCTCGGGTTGTGGCTAGTGCTCGAAAAGTGTTAAGGAATGGGGATCTAGTGCGTTAGATCTTGATCTACGGATTTGATAGTCGCATTAGTAATCGTGTGTGTAAACTAACACACTTCTTGCTTTGTATATGTTTGATGAACTCGATTGATTGGTAAAACCGAAATAGTATGGTTGAGTGATATGATACCCTATGGGGTATGTGCACGATTCAGTAAAGTCCGTTTCATTATGAGTACTCGTTATTGATACATGATGTCATGATTTATGATGTATGTGCTATGAGATGCAACGTTAAACATGTTTGCATGATTTTGAATACTATACATGAGTTGGTATGATGATGGGTGATATGAGAGGAGGGGGCAAGTGATATTTTGTCCGACGCGAGCACCGTTGTTTTGGTAACACAACTTTGTGACTTTGGGTCACCAGAGGTTTGGCACCTCCAGAGGTTTGGCACCTCAGCGTCTCTCCCCCCGTGGTTTCGCACCACGCTGGGTTGGCCCCACAAGGCGGTATTGAGGATTGACGCCGGTGATTTGGTATCACACGATGGGTTGGCCCCATCACTCGATTATTGTGACTACGGTCACCAAGTGGTTTGGTACCACATTTGTGTCTTTGGGACACCGAGGTTTGGCACCTCATTGCGACTCGTCCCTGTGGTTAACACCACCGTGGGTTGGCCCCACTTGAGATATGGGATCGCCTCGCTAGTGATTTGGTATCACACGATGGGTTGGCCCCATCATTGGATTTGTGACTTCGGTCACCAGTGCTTTGGTAGCACAAACGTGTCTTTGGGACACCAAAGGTTTGGCACCACATTGACGGATATTGTGTCTTTGGGACACCAAAGGTGTTTTGGTAACACATTGTGACTATATGTCACCGGTGGTTTGGCACCACCAAAGGTGGTTTGGTACCACATGGGGTAGAAAAGGTGAATGGATGGTTAGGAGTGGGTGCATATTAATTGGATGCATGATGATTATGTTATGTTTGCATATGATGTTTTGCTAATCCGGGAAAAAGGGTTGCACATCGAGTCTTGGTGACTCACCTTTTCCTTTAACCATTTCGATTATTGCATAAAGTCGGGCCAGGATCGGAGAGGACAAGGTGGCCCATGCCGAAGATGATGATTTAATATTTTATGCTTGGTTTTGATATAAGTACTTTATTTGAATTATTGGGTTGTAATAAAGGCCATTTTATTATTTTGGTATTACTTTAACCATGGTTTATCTAATTTGGATTTCTATGTGAGAATGGTTTTAATTCCAGCCTATTTATAAAAGTATGTTTAATAAAGTATTTTCAGACAATTTGTAACTTCTAAAGTTTGCATATTGCTTTAAATGAACATGGTTTTCAAAAATTGAATTCTTTCATGCTTTATGCTAAGTTAATAAAGATTTTCATCCGACTTTCCCCAGTGACATAACCAGATTCGGTCGTAGCGAATGGGCCGGGTTTGGGGATGTTACAGTTTGGTATCAGAGCCCGGTTCAAAACTCGGCTTTGAGGGTTTTGGGCCCAAAAACGTTTCAAAATGGGCTTTTCAAAAATACGGGTTTTTTCAAACATTTTCAGTACTCTGGCATGGCACTGTGTACCGACCCGAAGTCCACCGGTAAGTACCCTTACTATTGCTTGTGAGTTATTGATGTGATCGGATGATTGCAATAGTGGATTACTTTAGAATCGAAACTTTGATTGCTCGAAAGAACGACTTCCGAAACTTCTTCATAAAATTTGCTCGTGGATTAAACAAAGGGAACAAAATTTCTAATGCATAAAACTTTTAATCGAGTTAAATCGCGACGCTAGATATGAGTTCTAGGGGCGTGGTCGCATTTCTCGTGGACGTGGTAGAGGCGCTTTGGTGATTGTTTGTTTTGTTGCTCGTAAAGTATGTTAGCTCTTGGAGATCGAGAGCGCAAATGATAGCGTAGTGGAGAGAATTGGACCATTAGTTTAGACAAGTAATTTCGAGGACGAAATTATTTTAAGGAGGGTAGAATTGTAACACCACGGTTTAGGGGTCAGTGCGTATGGGGTATAAATCAAGTGTTAGTAGGTTTTGGGAGTGCTTGGTTGAGTTTTAGAGGCTCTAAGAATGTTGGGATGAGAAGGGAAGGCTTTGGAAAATTTAGATTTTTAGGGTAAAAGGAATTGGGCCTAGGAGAATTGAGCCCAATGGGCCTTAGGCGTAGTAGCGTTTAAATTTTTGGAGAACAAGAGACCGGCTTAAATGCAAGTTGGACCTATTGGATAAGTGATTTTGGAAGGTTAGAAGGCTTCTATGAAGTCCCGGATCAAATATTAGCTTTGGGGAAATTTTTAGGTGCAAAAACCACGGAAGTTGGCGGTGTAGGCCTTAAGAATAAAATGTGGGGAAAAATGACACAAAGGAGTGTGTGGTGTAGTGGCAAAGTGACGCCACATAAGAGACAAGGGGGTGACGCCACAAGGGAAGGAAGGAGGTCCAAGGTTCAAGTCTTGGCTTTTGCATTTTGGTTTCTTTTTGCTTGGACCTTAGAATTTGGCTATAGTTTATATTTAGTTGCGCATGGTTTAAGACACAAGAGGAGCTTGTGGCTTGGTGGCAAGTGGTGTGTTGAACTATTGAAGGGAGCCTGGGTTCGAATCTCATGAGAAGCAAGGGAGTATTTATTTTGCGATCCGAGACGGGAAGAGTTTCAGATTGAATTTAAACTCTCTTGTGAAGGGATCCCACATCGGAAAGATACAAAGAAGGAAGGTGAAGTGCTAGCTATATAAGGAGCATCCTAGGAGGAGAGTAAACACATCTTGGAGGCGTTTGGGCACAAGAGTGATCGGAGCGCGGATTAGCCCCGAGTCCTATCGGTGTGTAACTCTCTACTCTAGTTGTAGAGCGGCAAATGCCGGCGTGCGTCCACGGCAATAGTAGCCACACGAGCGCAAGAGCGCACGTGTGGGGCTTCGACGCGATAGTTGAGGCCATAAGTAGTGTTCTTGTGGGTTGGGGTCGCTTGGGCCTCGATGGGCCGGTGGGCCCAATGGGCCCGTGGGCCCATATGAGTAAATTGCATGATTGGTTAGTATATGTTGAACTAGACTAGGTGGAAGTTATATACGTGGCTAGATTCGTGTTAGGTGGGCCACACGAGCGTGTGGGGCCGGATGGGCCAAATCGGGTTTTAGGCCCAATCGTCCTGTACAACCTAAGTGGTAGCCGAGTCGCTAGTGGCGACATTAGGCCTTCGTAAAGGCCATTGCGGTGTGAATTTACTGAAAATACCCTTAGTAGGTAAAATTACGATTATACCCTTAAAGGTTGATTAGCATGATTATGTTGTTTAGTTTTGGCCGATTGTAGGGAAGGCTTGATCTCGCATATCTCGGGTTGTGGCTAGTGCTCGAAAAGTGTTAAGGAATGGGGATCTAGTGCGTTAGATCTTGATCTACTGGATTTGATAGTCGCATTAGTAATCGTGTGTGTAAACTAACACACTTTTGCTTTGTATATGTTTGATGAACTGATTGATTGGTAAAACCAAATAGTATGGTTGAGTGATATGATACCCTATGGGGTATGTGCACGGATTCGTGTAAGTCCGTTTCATTATGAGTACTGTTATTGATACATGATGTCATGATTTATGATGTATGTGCTATGAGATGCAACGTTAAACATGTTTGCATGATTTTGAATACCATACATGAGTTGGTATGATGATGGGTGATATGAGAGGAGAGGCGGTGATATTTTGTCTTGACGAGCACCGATGTTTTGGTAACACAACTTTGTGACTTTGGGTCACCAGAGGTTTGGCACCTCCGAGGTTTGGCACCTCGCCTCGCCCGTGGTTTCGCACCACGATGGGTTGGCCCCACAAGGCGGTATTGAGGATTGACGCCGGTGATTTGGTATCACACGATGGGTTGGCCCCATCACTCGATTATTGTGACTACGGTCACCAGTGGTTTGGTACCACATTTGTGTCTTTGGGACACCAGAGGTTTGGCACCTCATTGCGACTCGTCCCTGTGGTTAACACCACCGTGGGTTGGCCCCACTTGAGATATGGGATCGTCTGCTAGTGATTTGGTATCACACGATGGGTTGGCCCCATCATTGGATTTGTGACTTCGGTCACCAAAGGCTTTGGTAGCACAAACGTGTCTTTGGGACACCAAAGGGTTTGGCACCACATTGACGGATATTGTGTCTTTGGGACACCAAAGTTTTGGTAACACATTGTGACTATATGTCACCGGTGGTTTGGCACCACCAAAGTGGTTTGGTACCACATGGGGTAGAAAAGGTGAATGGATGGTTAGGAGTGGGTGCATATTAATTGGATGCATGATGATTATGTTATGTTTGCATATGATGTTTTGCTAATCCGGGAAAAAGGGTTGCACACTGAGTCTTGGTGACTCACCTTTTTCCTTTAACCATTTCGATTATTGCATAAAGTCGACCGGGATCGGAGAGGACAAGGTGGCCCATGCCAAGATGATGATTTAATATTTTATGCTTGGTTTTGATATAAGTACTTTATTTGAATTATTGGGTTGTAATAAAGGCCATTTTATTATTTTGGTATTACTTTAACCATGGTTTATCTAATTTGGATTTCTATGTGAGAATGGTTTTAATTCCAAAGATTCTATTTATAAAAGTATGTTTAATAAAGTATTTTCAGACAATTTGTAACTTCTAAAGTTTGCATATTGCTTTAAATGAACATGGTTTTCAAAAATTGAATTCTTTCATGCTTTATGCTAAGTTAATAAAGATTTTCATCCGACTTTCCCCAGTGACATAACCAGATTCGGTCGTAGCGAATGGGCCGGGTTTGGGGATGTTACAAGTCTCCTCCAAACCATGACGATGCCACAATACTTTTACTAACGGTACTCGTTATTCCACAATTCTTTAACCTCTCGAGCTAAAATTCTCATCGGTTCTTCCGAATACGTCATATTTGGCTGTAGCTCAATCTCATTATGAGGAATCACGTGTGAAGGATCAGATCTGTACCGTCTCAGCATCGATATGTGAAACACATTATGAATTTTCTCAAGTTCAGAAAGCAAAGCTAATCGATAAGTGGAAACACAAAAATATACACACTTTTTCATGCCCCCTTTTAACTCAAATTCATGCAGTTTCGGTAAAATACTTGTCGAAAAATAAATACTTATTATAAAAAAATTATTTTACACTCAAATTATGAACATGTTGAATTTTAATTTATTTTATATCAAATTTTGATTATTTTCGATAGATTTGCTCAAAGGGTGAAAAACGGCTCGGTAGACACTGCTAGAAGCACAGAACCGAGAAGCAATTTTGAAGCATTAAGACGAAAGAATTTTTTAGCCTAAGACGGTCCAAATTATGTGTATTAATCCATAATATAATTATTTTTAATTTTAATCCAATCTAATTTGGGTTAAATGAATTATTATTAATTAATTATGAAAAGTGGCCCAGTTGAGCTGAACCGAGAAAACCGAACCAACTGAGCACTGGGCAGCCCAAAACTATCCCCCATGCTGACCCAATCAGCTTGTTTGGCTAATTATTTAACTTGCAAATTTGCCCTTGGAGACTCCTTCAAATTGCATTCAAACCCCTCCACTATTTTTGCATTTCTAGATTTGCCCATACCTTAAAATAGCAAGTTTGAATTCTTCAAACTTGCCACATGTGTGGCCAGCCATGGGGGAACTCTATGGCTGCTGATTTTTTCTAATTTTAGCAGCCATCTCAACCTATAAATACCCCCTTGGCTGCTCACTTCAATCACATCTCAACCCTTCTCATCTCTTCACTTCTCTCTCATTTTTCTCTATTCATTTCCCTTTCATTATTCTTCATTCCCTTGCCGATTTCATCTCTTGAAAAAGAGTCATTCATCCACCATTTGGAGCAGTATTAAAGTGTTCGTAGAAGCCTCGGTTTGACAAGAACAAACGGAGAAGGAGGAGTAGAGCAAACTAGTCAAGCCACGGAGAGAACACCGAATTTGATTCTTGTTCCCTATCCTATTAATTTTGTTGTTGTTATGATGAACATGTCCATGAATATTTATGATGTTGAAATGTTTAATTTAATTAATATGGCTTAAACTTAATTCATGTTAGGTTAATTGCATTTTGTCTACTTAATTTATTAAAATTGTGTTTGTGTTGTTATAGGCCTCGGTAAGATGTTTGATTAAGTAAAACCATGACTAAGTTATTCTTGCATTACAATTGTAAGGTAACTAATGAATTAATTATTTAAACGGATTGAAATTGTAATTAATTGACACAATACTTAATCAGTGCATGTTTAATCATCTAAGGTAGCTGAGGATTAAATTAGCAACGGTATCTAACGATACATTAGCCTTGCATAACTTGCAAGATTGTTGTGATCAAACTATTTCAAGGTAGAAATACATTGTTACCTCAAGTAATCTTTTATGTGCTTATGAGATTGAATTAATTGTTTGAATTGGCATAGAGATATGTACAAGTGGTTATTTTAATTTCATAAGTATGTATGTGCATTAACACATTTTCTTATTAAAATTTGTTTAATCGGTTGAATTGACATAGAGATATAGTCAAAAGATAAATGGATTTTGGTAAGTAAGTATGTTCATAAGTTAGTAAATTACTGAGTTGCCGTGAATTTATTCGTAACAACATGAACATGAGTATAATAATTCTAAGTTAAGAAATGTAATTAATCTAACACAATTATGTCATCTTAATTAAAATCATCTTTTGAAATTGTGCATTGGTACTTTTATTTTCTATTTATTAATTTTACTTAGGTAAAAATCTTAGTTTTTAATCACCTCTTCAAATCAAGTTTTTGGCACCGTTGCCAGGGACTGTTTTAAAAAGTCATTATTTGTGAATTTGTTAGTTTTTCATTTTGGTTTATTTTTCTGTTCAATTTTAACTTAATTAATTTTTCTGTGATTATTTCAGGTGTTTGTGAGTATTGACAGAATTATCGATTTACTCCCTGTAGACCCTAAGATTGAAAGAACTTTTCGACAGCGAAGAAGACAAGCAAGTCAGAGAAGGATCGAAGAGATGAATCTTGAAAATTTGAATCAAGGAAACGGAGCAGACCCTGCTCAAAATCCTATCCTTATTGCTGATAATAGGGATAGAGCTCTAAGACAGTATGCCGTGCCTGTGTTTCATGATCTTAATCCGGGTATTAGGAGACCCGAAATCGAGGCACAACAATTCGAGCTGAAGCTAGTCATGTTCTAGATGCTTCAGACAGTGGGCTAATTCATTGGAATGCCTACCGAAGATCCTCATCTTCACTTAAGCTAGTCAAGTTAGCTGGAGTACCCGAAGATACATTATGATTGAAGCTATTCCCATATTCGCTAAGGGACAGAGCTTAAGCCTGGTTGAACTCATTGCCACCAAATTCAATTTCCACATGGCAAGAGTTAGTAGAAAGATTCCTCATGAAGTATTTCCCGCCTAGCAAGAATGCTAAGTTGAGGAACGAGATCACTGCTTTCCAACAAATGGATGATAAGTCCTTGTATGAGGCATGGGAAATGTACAAAGAACTATTACGAAAGTGCCCTCAGTAGGGAATCCCACATTGCATCCAACTTGAGACGTTTTATAATGGTCTCATTGACCACACGAAGATGGTAGTGGATGCTTCTGCTAATGGTGCTCTCCTTTCAAAGTCCTATAATGAGGCCTATGAAATCAGTGAGAGGATTGCCAGCAACAATTATCAATGGCCAACCAATCGAGCAACGTCAGAAAGACGAGTCATTGGAATGCATGAAGTAGATGCTCTTACTTCACTCGCATCTCAGGTATCCTCAATATCCTCAATGCTTAAAAATTTTACCACTAATGGGTTTAATAGTTTTCCAGCACAGCCACCGAATCAATTTGAAAATTTAGCCTGTGTCTATTGTAGGGAAGGACATTTGTTCGAAGAATGTCCATCGAACTCAGAATCCATGTATTATATGGGTAACTGAAACCAAAATCGAGAAAGGCAAGGACTGCAATCCAATTTCTATAACCCATCTTGGAGAAATCACCCGAATTTTTCCTGGAGTAACCAAAGGTCTGGAACCAGTAATACTTACGCCCAACCTAGACCGACCCAGCCATCTGGTTTCCCCCAACAAGTTTAGAAACCAACCCAAGCTGAACCGTCCAATAGCTTAGAGAACCTATTGAAGGCATACATGGCAAAAAAGGATGCCACTCTAAGGAATTTGGAGAATCAAATGGGACAGCTTGCAACTGAACTCAAAAACTGACTACAAGGTGCTTTACCTAGTGATACGGAGAATCCGAGAAATCTAGGGAAGGAGCATTGTAAAGCGTTGAAATTAAGGAGCGGAAAGACATTAAAGCCCAAAACCGTTGAAGTTGAAAAGGAGCCAGCTGATGCTCAAGGCTCAGAGGAAGTTCAACCGAGTGTTGAAATTCCAGTTTCACCGAAACCTAAATCTGCAAAATCCGATAAGGTAACTTCTGAACCAGCTAATTCTGACAAACTAACAACTTCGTTAGATACAGAATTGCCACAGAAAACGAATAAACCAGTTCCAGTAAAGAAGTCTCCACCACCTTACCCTCAAAGACTTCAGAAGCAGAAGCAGAAAATTCAATTCAAGAAGTTCCTAGACATACTCAAGCAACTTCATATCAACATCCCGTTGGTTAAAGCACTTAAACAAATGCCGAACTACATCAAATTCATGAAGGATATCCTGTCAAAAAAATGAAGACTTGGAGAATTTAAGACGGTGGCCCTGACAAAAGGATGCAGTGCATATCTTCAAGACAAACTACCCCCAAAGTTGAAGGATCCTGGATGTTTTACCATACCTTGCAACATTGCAGCAACATATTGTGGTAAGGCACTATGTGATTTGGGTGCGAGTATCAACTTGATGCCTATGTCAATATTTAGGAAGTTGGGGATAGGTGAAGTTAGACCTATTACGGTTACACTTCAAGTAGCAGATCGATCTTTAGCACATCCAGAAGGAAAAATCGAGGACGTATTGGTACGTGTAGACAAATTTATTTTTCCTGCTGACTTTGTGGTTCTAGACTTTGAAGTAGACAAAGAAGTGCCAATCATCCTAGGAAGGCCTTCCCTAGCAACCAGAATGACCCTTATTGATGTGAAGAATGGCGAGTTTACTATGCGTGTTCAGGACAACCAGGTAACATTTTTATACTCGATTGAAAACTGTTGTTATACGCGAATTCCACTAATGGTAAATATTTTTCCTAGTTTCCTTAAAACTCTAAAATACATCAACGAAGCATATCTTCGAGAATCTGAATCACTCTGTCAGACTGACCGTCGGTTTGAGGGTGAAAGGCAGTACTAAAGTGTAATCGCGTACCCAAAGCTTCTTGCAATTTCTTCCAAAATCGTGAGGTAAACCTCGGATCTCTATCCGAAATAATAAAAACTGGCACTTCGACAATCTCAGAGATGTACAATTCAGTTTATCTATCGAGTGAATAGTCTGTACGTATCGGAATGAAGTGTGCAGATTTCGTCAATCAATCAACAACAACCCAAATAGCATCTTTCTTTTTCGGAGATTGGGGTAACCCCAATACGAAATCCATCGTAACTCTATCCCATTTCCACTCTGGTATCATCACTGGCTGCAGTAGTCCCGAAGGCACTTGATGTTTAGCTTTGACTTGTTGACAAACCAAGCATCTCAACACAAATTCTGAAATGTCTCGTTTCATGCCTGACCACCAATACAACTGTTTCAAGTCATTGTACATCTTAGTACTCCCTGGATGAATAGATAAACAACCACTGTGTGCTTCGTGTAAAATTTTCTGAATAAGCTCGGAATTTCTCGGTACATAAATTCTACCTCGAAATAGCAAACAATCATCAGATCCGATCTGATACTCTGAACTAGTAGTCGACTCGCGCTGTAATCTTTTAGCTTGCAACTCATTATCACATTTCTGAGCTCCACAAATTTGTTGAAGAAATAATGGTTTAGCTTTTAACTCACCTAAAATTGAACCATCATCAAATAAGGTTAACTGTGTGTTCATCGCCCGCAAAGCAAATAAAGATTTTTTACTCAAAGCATCCGCGACTACATTTGCTTTCCCCAGATGATAATCAATCACTAACTCATAGTCTTTCAACAACTCGAGCCATCTTCATTGTCGCAAATTCAAATCTTTTTGAGACATTAGATACTTCAGGCTCTTGTGATTGGTAAAAATATGACACTTCTCACCAAATAAATGATGTCGCCAAATTTTCAATGCGAATACAATAGCAGCCAACTCTAAATCGTGCGTCGGATAATTCTTTTCATGTGGCTTCAACTGTCTGGAAGCATAAGCTATCACTTTGCCTTCTTGCATCAAAACACATCCCAAACCGTTCAATGACGCATCACTGAAAATCACAAACTCTTTACCCGACTCAGGCTAAACTAAAACTGGTGCTTTAGTCAATAGTGCTTTAAACTGTTCAAAACTCTGTTGGCATTTCTCAGACCACTCAAATTTCACATCTTTCTGTAACAATCGAGTCATCGGTGTAGCAATCATCGAGAACCCTCTCACAAAACGCCGATAGTAGCTAGCTAATCCTAGAAAACTTCTGACTTCGGATACATTTCTTGGTGGTTTCTAGTCAACAACCGCAAAAATCTTACTCGGATCAACTCGAATGACTTCTGCTGAAACAATATGTCCCCAAAATCCAACTTCTCGGAGCCAAAACTCGCATTTGCTGAATTTAGTAAACAATTGTTTATCTCGCAAAGTCTGCAATACAATCCTTAAATGCTCGGCATGCTCAAATTCATCTCGGGAATAGATCAGAATGTCATCAATGAATACAACAACAAATCTGTCCAAATATGTTCTGAAAATTCTATTCATCAAATCCATAAAAACTGTAGGAGCGTTAATTAATCCTAAAGGCATAACAAGAAATTCATAATGCCCGTACCTTGTTTTGAACGCAGTTTTTGGCACATTCGAATCTTTAACTCGCAACTGATAATAGCCAGATCGCAAATCAATCTTCGAAAATACTGTTGCTCCTTTCAACTTATCAAACAAATCATCAATTCTCGGAAAAGGATACTTATTCTTAATTGTAACCTTGTTAAGTTGACAATAGTCGATACACAATCTTATCGATCCATATTTCTTCTTTACGAACAAAACTGGTGCACCCCAAGGCGAAAAACTAGGTCGCGCAAAACCTTTATTTGTTAATTCTTGCAACTGAGCTTTCAACTCTTTTAACTCTGTTGGAGCCATTCTATACGGAGCTGTCAATATCGATGATGTTTCCAGTACTAATTCAAAGGCAAACTCAACTTCTCTGATCGGTGGCAACCCAGGTAACTATTCTGGAAACACATCCGAATATTCACAAACCACTGGCTTATGTATTTCTTTCTAAACTCAGTCTGAAAGAATTCCCACGTGACTCTTTCTCTCGGCACTACAGATATCAAAGTGTTCCACCACTGATATGCAATATCTCTCAGAAGTGATACAGCGAATTTGACACATTCTGTTGGAGTACAAGACAATTCATCAAATAACCGGATTGTGTTCTCAAGACATAACTCGGCTCTCTCAGGATCGTCATCAACTGTAGCTCCAAATTCTTCAGCCCCGTACTTTCAAATTTTATCAATAGGGAGCTTACTTAAATGTAAAGGTTCCAAACCCTTGAGGAGCTACGGGAACCGATTGGGGAATAGGTGGGAGTGGAGGTTGCTGAGTAGCCGAATTAGCTCGGACAAACTCAGTGAACCATTCGTTCATCATTTGGAAGAAGGCTTCCTTAGCCTCTCCTCCTTGACTCCCAGATACAGGTCTCGATTCAAACGGCGCTACTCCGTGAACGGAGGCTGGCGCATTACTTTCTACGTCATCAGCAACTGCTCGATTGGGATCCATTACTATATGAAAACACGATTTAAAACTATCAGGAGATATCACACTATCACAGGTTATATATGGCATGTATAGCTAGACTCACACACGCTACGTTAGTCCGAGAATCGACTAAACTGTAGTTCTGATACCAATAAATGTAACACCACTAACACGTATCTGTCGCCAGAATAGGGTTACAAAGAATTACCAAACTAATCTCATCAACAATCATACAATTCGAATTACAATTTTCATATCAATTAAAAACCATAAAATTACAGTCATATAGTCCCTAAGACGAGCTCTTGAGGAAAAAAACAAGCATTAGAAGTGGTTCAGGACTAAACCGAGAACTCAGGAAATTTTTGGAAAACATAGAAAAATTTTTAAAATACAAGGGACACACGCCCTTGTGGCCCGATCGTGTGTCTCACACGGCCAAAGACACGCCCGTGTCGCAGGCCATGTGGACATTCTAAATGGGACCACATAGCCGTGTCTCAGCCCGTGTCTGACCCTGTGTAACTCTCTGACTTGGGTCACACAGCCAACCACACGCCCGTGTAACTAGCCCGTGTACCCTTCAAAATGGCCTCACACGCTCGTGTGCCAGGTCGTGCGCTAGGCCGTGTGAAAACTAGAGGGTATACTGACTTCAGCCACACGGCCAAGTCACACGCCCGTGTGCTTAGCCGTGTGGAGCATACTGACTTGGTTTCTAATTAAACATCAGGGGACACACGGCCGTGCCACCTGACCATGTGTCACACACGAGTGAGACACATGCTGTAACACCCCTTACCCGTATCCAATGCCGGAACAGGGTACGAGGCGTTACCGGACTTAAAATTTCTTGAACATGTAAAATCGGGTCATAAAATTTTGTCAAATTTAAAACTTTTCTAACACATGCATTTTGTCCCTTATATGGGCTTATAAAGCTCAAAACATCCTTTAGGATAGTTCGGGGCTAAACCGAGAACTTTGGAAACTTTTGGAAAAATTTAGAAAATTTTGTCAAAACAGGGGTCACACGCCCGTGTGGTCTGGGACACGCCCGTGTCCCTAACCCGTGTAACTCTCTGTTTATGACATCATCATCAAAATAGGGTCACACGGCCTTGGCACACGCCCGTGCTCTTAGATCGTGATTCTGTCACACATGGCCGAGACACATGGCCGTGTCTCTCGCCTCGTGTGGCCTGAAGTTGGTTATTTTCCAAGCCGCCCCCACTCTAAAACACAAACTCTCTTGTATCCATTTCGTCAACATGTATCATGCTATAATTGGACATCCAAATATCCAATTTTGCATACACATTCCCATACACATCATCATTCATGAAATCATTTGTAAACCACATCCACAACATCTAAATTATGGAATTACCACATACATGAATAACCACATCATAGGCATATAACAACCATCAATATTGGCCATCTCCAAATAGACTTAATCAAAATGAACATTTATTAAATAAGGGCCAACATTTTAGGCCATAAGAAATATGACATATATGACAAAACGACCAAGCCTACTATACATGCCATAACCCAAAAATTAATGTATCTAGATATACCAAGTGTTCCAATTGATAGTGTGAGCGAATCTCCGACGTCCACCGATCCCCGAGCTAACTAGGCGATACTACAAGGCAAGGGAAAAGAGAGGGAAAGTAAGCATAAATGCTTAGTAAGTTCATATGAAAATAATAAGAAATTAATAAACTTGTGTGTATAAATCCTCACAATAATTTCTTAAGATGATATAATCATTATATCACATGCTCACACCTTATTACTCATGTTCACATTAATCTGTCTACTTGAGTCACTGTCACTAAATTATTTATTTCTTGAGCTACAGAGCTCCGAATGAAGAACCGTTAGTTTTCCATAAAACTAGACTCACATAAATTCTTACTATAGAAATTTCAGAATTTTTGGTCTATCCAATTAGTACATTTTATTCATTAAATTTACCCCTATTTCGCTGTCTAACAGTTCTGACACTTCTTCAGTACAAATCAATTTTCTCCTTGTATAAAATTAATATGATGTTTTCGTTTATTTCACTTGAAAATAGACTTATTAAGGATTTCAAGAATATGAATTATACTCCATAATTATTTTTGTACAATTTTTACTGATTTTCCAAAGTTGGAACAGGGGATTCCAAAACTCATTCTGACCCTGTCTCACTAAAATTAAAATATCTCATAATTCACACTTCTTTTTTTACCATGTTTCTTTTATAAAAAAATAGACTCATTAAGCTTTAATTTCATATCTCACCCAGCCTTTTATTCAATTTACACCATTTTTTGTGATTTTTCAAAGTTATACTAATGCTGCTGCCCACAACTGTTTTAATGTCAATTTCATTCATTCATTAATTCTTTGTGTTCACTTTCATTTATACACACTTACACCAAAGCATATTATAACTTGGCACATAAAAATTAAGTGATCATAGACACATCTTACTCGTTTGCATCCTTATCAATAATGCATCATAATCCGAGCACATTATTTATGAGTCTCGTATACATACATGTGCCTAGTCATAATACTCACATATCCTATTCTTACTTATCTTGAGCATACTCCTTGAATTTCCCATTGAACTACTTGTAATATTAGGGATGTTCTGGATATCTCGTACACCTGGTAGGAAGCCAATGCCATATCCCAGATATGGTCTTACATGGGATCACATATCGGTGCCGATGCCATGTCCCAGACATGGTCTTACACTAGCTCATACTCATCTTGGTGTCGATGCCATGTCCCAGACATGGTCTTACATTGACACAACTTGAGGCCAATGCCATGTCCCAGACATGGTCTTACACTGGTACACTCACTACCATGGTCCAACCATGGTCTTTTCCGTCAATTCATCACGAGTCGTAGTACGAATGTACTTGACCCTGCATTTCTCACGATTGATCATTCAATCCAATCTCGTACTTGCATAAAGTCATGATTAGATAACAAACATATATAAAATAATACATCATCTCAATTCAAATTTAATAATCGTTCACGATAGACTAACCATATGAACTTACCTCGACGCGAATCGGTCATTTTGATTAACATTTCCCCATACTTGGTCCAAATCTAGATTTATTTGATCTAAAATGTCACATTTCACTTAATTATCACTCACATTACTCATTTTAATACAAAAATCATACTATGGCAAAGTTATAATTTTGCCCCTAAACTTTCTCATAATTACGATTTTACCCTTAGGCTCGTAATATGATTTTTATTCAATTTCTATAAAATTCAAGGTCAGCCGAACCTTTTTCTCTTCCAAAGCAACCTCAAATTCTTATTATTTCACACTTTTAGGAGCATTTACAACTTTTACTAATTAACTCGTTTTAACCATTTTCAACGAAAATCACTTAGCAAAATCGTTCTCCTAACCTCGTGCACCCTTATTCTACCATTAAACGTCAAAATGCACAAGTATCTAGCATGGGTCAATTTTTAAACTTCATTTTTCATGCAAATAAATGGTAAAAATAGAAAGGTTAAGCTTCTATGATCTCAAAAATACGAAGAACATTAAAAACGGGCTCAAATGCACTTACAATTGAGCTTTGAAAAAGCTTGAAACCCTAGCCATGGCTTCTTGAAAATTTCGGCAGCATGGAGAAGAGAATGAGAAGATTTTTGGGTTTCAATTTTGTCTTTTATGCCTTAAAACACCCAAATTACAAAAATGCCCTTTTTACTAAACCTTCAATTTTCACCCTTCCATGACTAGTTTTGTCCATAACAAAATATGATGGTCTATTTGCCATTTAAAGACCTCTAGTTTAAACCCTCATTTAAAACAAGTACTTATGTTCTAGAACTCATATTTTGTAATTAATGCAATTTAATCCCAATAATAAAATTGGGCACTTTATCGATAAAAATTACTTAACAAAATTTGCACACCATCACCCAAACATATCATAGACTCTAAAGCAATCATAAATTAAATAATTTTACTTTGGATTTGTGGTCTCGAAACCACTGTTCCGACTAGGCCCTATTTTGGGCTGTTACACACGCCCGTGTCTCTGCCTGTGTGGAGAAAAATAGGCTATTTTCCAAGCCATCTTTCTCACCCAAATTTGCATTCACCTACACAAACCAAATTGCATATGACCATATCTTCAATACGCATTCAAACCAATCTAAACCAAGTTCAATTCATGCTATATCAATACCAATAACCACAAGGCACATATGTATCACAATTAGCTATTCAATTTCATACCTATTTCACATTCAAAATCACCTAAATGGTCGCTATCAACTATGCATTATATTGCCTAAAACCACATACATACCATATCTAAAAATTCAACCACTAGGTACTCAAATACCAATTCGCAACAAGTGTTCACACAGCAATTTATACACCACATAACAAAAGGCCATTTACATATATATATCATAAAGTATACCAAAATAATCCAAATCACATGGCTATACACATAAACAAAACATACATCATTTACAAGCCAAATCAATTGGCTAAACTTGTAACACCCCTTACCCGAGTCCGACACCGAGACTGGATACGAGGCATTACCATGCTTAATCTTACTTAACACTTCGAAACGGGCTATAAAATTTTGTTTAAACCCATCACTTGCACATACTCGGCCTAAGAGGCCCCAAACATACCTCCGAGAGGTATCAAAACAATTTTGGGAGCTTTTACGAGCTCGAGAACTTTTCAACAAAACAGGGGCCACACGCCCGTGTTGGTATAGCGACACGCTCGTGTGCCCCTAAGACATGTCCGTGTCATTCACCCGTGGTCGATCCTGACCAACTTCACACGGCCTAGACACGCCCGTGTCTTCCACCCGTGGTCGATCCTGACCAACTTCACACGGCCTAGACACGTCGTGTCTTCCACCCGTGGTCAATTCTGACTAACTTCACACGGTATAGACACGCCTGTGTCTTCTACCCGTGGTCGATTTAAATTCCACAATTAATGTGCAGACTTCACACGGCCTGGGCACAGGCCCGTGTGCCTATTCATGTGGACAATTAGATGGCTATCTACCAAGCCTTTTGCCACCCTACATTGCACACATGCAAACACCAATCCATTTCAACACAATTCATAACCCAAAGGCATATCCAAGTACTCAATATAACTCTTGAATTAAAGACATTTAATTCATACAATGAATTCTTCATCCCAAACACAAGGGAGAACTATTTCCAATACAATTACAAACCACTTAAGCCATCATCTATGGCTATTCACAACCAAAACATAACTCACTTACGCCAACACATTTGGTTATATTAACTATGACTTAATCAACTTTAAAAGAGGTCCCTATACATGCCATGACTCAAAAGAACTTGAAACATCATACCAAGCTTCTACTCGATAGTGTGAAAATATCTCCGGCGGCCTCCAACCTGAGCTAGTTAAATAACCTATAAGAGATGGGAAAAGAAAAGGAGTAAGCAATAATGCTTAGTAAGTTCATCTGCATATAACTGACAAATACCGATATTCATTGAATATATACAACCGCAAGGTATTATAATGAGTTTTTCTCATAAACTCATGGTTACTTACTCAACTATTCTTGAAGCTCACTCATTCTATCTCTTACCACATTCTTACCATGCCTCAAGCCAACTGCTCGTGTTAATTAGCATACATTCCTGCACTGGTCACCACATGATCATGTAGAACAACACATCCAAAGATTTTTAATAGCCACTCATACTACTAAACTCTCGGGTTCGCATGCACTTAGCCCTCCATTGATCTTTAGTAGGGTGGTATCGCACATAGCCCACCAATCATTATACATTCCTTGATAGTTATCCACATGTATTTCTCTATTTCAAATGTTCATCAGAGAACATCCTCACACACTACTATTCTTACTTAACTTTCTACGATACTCGTTCGCATTCACACAATGCATCAATAAATCTATCTCATGCAACTAAGGTGCATTGGTTACACATAACCCACTAGGAGTTCATCATATACTGAATTCATCTAAATTCAATTCTAACACACACTTTTGTTTCTCGTGGTGCAACCACATACTTTCTCATTTTCGACATACCTGTTGAATCACTCAAATTGTTAAATAACATTTTTGAGTTTCATACACCTAATGTCACACTGACATCATACCCCGATAGGGTCTTACATGCATTAACATATCGATGCCATGTCCCCGACATGGTCTTATACGAATTTCTCACACCGAGGCTATATTCCTATATGGTTTACACGGGACCTTAACTATCATCATATCATGCTATATACATTTCCCATTGCTCTTAGATTCAATTCTCTTGACGTCTCATCAAAAGATATTTCATACATTCATAGAGTAAATATACATTCCATACAACATTAGAATATCAAATTAACTCATTCGTAATTACAACATTTGCATATGAACTTACCTCGATGTCGAAAGGGTCGAAAGGGACTTTTTACCCACATTTCTCTTTTCACCCGTTCTAGGTCCGAATCTTGTTTTCTTTGATCTAGATCAATGGAATTTACTCATTTAATCACTTATAAATCATAATACACCGTAATCTACACTTAGGAAAAAATGACTAATTTGCCCTTATTCTTTGGCAAAAGTACGATTTTGCCCCTAGGCTCGTAAATAAATTTTCATCACAATATCTTATTAAACAAGCCTAGCTGAACATTTCATCTTCTTACAACTATCCACAACTCTAACTATTTCATGCCATAATGAACAAATTACAACCTTTGCATTTTAGTCATAAATAGGTGTTTTCACAACATCACCTTTCACAAAAGTTGTTTATCATCATCCTATCATTCATTTTCTTCCATAAAAACCCATCAAACAACATAAAATCTATCATGGTAAGTCCCTAGACTTTCAACCATATTGCAAACTAGTCCTCTCATTAGCTAGCTTAAGCTTTGAGGACTCCAAAAATACAAAAATCATCAAAAATAACCATCAAAATGACTTACTTGTAGAGAAAATGAGCTGCTGAAATTTCAAGCCTTCAAAGCCCTCCCATGGTTGATATTTTTGGTTGGAGAAGAAGACTAAATAAAAAGATGATAACTTTTTCTTATATCATCTTATTTTATTCATTTTCTCCAACTAATATCATCAACTTTTAATCATAATAAATGCACTTGTCCCCTATGCATCCTATGGCCGGCCAACTCACTTAACAATGCCAAATTGAACATTTGGGACCTCCAATTTATAAATCATAGCTATTTGGCACCTTTAGCAAATAAAATAGAACTTTCGCACTTAATGCGATTTAGTCATTTTTCACAATTTAGCTAGAAATCGCTAAAATTAAAGCACCAAAATTTTCATGCATCCTTATAAACATGTTATAACACATAACATAACATGAAAATAATTCCTCTAACCTCGAATTAGTGATTCTGAGATCACTGTTTTGACTAGCCCCTAAATTGGGCTGTTACAAAACTCATCACCAACATATAGACCATATTATCCACAACACCTATACATGCCATTTAACCAAATACACAAGTTCAAAATTACCAAAATGATAGCTGGATAGTGTGATGAGATCTCCGACAACTCCCAATCCGAGCAAGCTTGAAAATCACTATAAAACACGAAAAAGTAAATAGAGTAAGCTATAAAGCTTAGTAAGCTCGTATAATTAATAAATATAACTTACCATTCATTCACAATTTAAGTTATCTATCATAGATTCAATGGTTATACGGTTTACGTACATACCTGCACTGATATGTATCAATCTCTTACTCTTTCATATCTTCAATATACCCGTTGAACCACTTGGAATAATATCGGATATTTAGGAATCTCGCACCCTAAGTGCCAATACATGATCGAAGCCATCTCAATCTTATATCTCATATAATGTTCACTCTCAAGCTATCAACGGGTCTGCTCACACAAGCTGATGGTCAAGACATAGCTACACGGTGCTGCTCATATAAGCTTACGAGAATCCGCAACACATGCTGAATAACTCAGCGACCGGTAGAACGTACGGACCAGCACCAAAACACAGTAACCCCTAATGACATGTCGTTTGTATCCTAATCTATTCCTAAGGTTCAACCGGGATTTCACACGTGGGAAATTCTTCGTCGAACATTTCTGTAAGGTCATATTCATCAATAATACATTTATAAAGCATTTAAATCACAATTACATTAATGCTTATTAACGTACGAACTTACCTCGGATTTATATGGAGAGAAACGAGCTATCAATCCACTATTTTATTTTTCCCCCAATATAATTCTGAATTTCGCTTTTCATGATATGAAAACAAAGAGAGATGGTCGAATCTTGAAGCTTAAAAATGGTGTGTTTTCCTCCTTGAAATTTTGACTAGAAGAAGATGGACAAGAAAATTTGTTTTGTTTTACTTATTTTACTATGTTTAATTATTAATTTACTATATTAACCTTAACTAATAACCTTTAAAACACTTAATAATATGTCCATAAATGTTCACTCACATTATGAATGGTTTAATTACAACATAAGGACCTCCACTTTAAAATTCCATAGCTATTAGACACCTTTAGCTATTAGAACACAACTTTTATACTTTACGCGATTTAGTCCTTTTTATCAAATTAAGCACTCAAACGGTAAAATTTTTTAATGAAATTTTTACACAATCATACTATCATGTTGTAGACATTAAAATAATAATAAAATAAATATTTTGACCTCGTATTTGTGGTCCTGAAACCACTTATCTGATTTGACTAAAAACGGCTATTACAACTCTCCCCCCTTAGGAATTTTCGTCCCCGAAAATCTTACCAAAAAATAGGTTAGGGTACTATTTTCTCATAGCTTCTTCGGGTTCCCAACGTAGCCTCTTCAACACCATGACGTTGCCATAGAACCTTCACTAAAGCTATGCTTTTATTTCTCAACTCTTTAATCTCTCGAGCCAGAATTCTGATCGGTTCTTCACTATACGACATATCAGGTTGAATTTCAACTTCTGTTAGAGAAATTACGTGTGACGGATCTGATCTATATCGACGTAACATCAACACATGAAATACATTATGATTCTTTTCTAATTCTGGGGATAATTCAAGTCGATAAGCTACTGGCCCTATTCTCTCGATAATCTTATACGGCCCGATAAATCGCGGATTTAATTTTTCTTTGCGACCAAATCGAAGAATCTTTCTTCACGGCGATACTTCCAAAAACACTCTGTCGACGATTTTAAATTCAATGTCTTTACGTTTCAAATCCGCATACGATTTCTGTCGATCTGAAGCTACTTTCAAACTGTCGTGAATTACTTTCACTTTATCTTCAGTCTTTCTGATCAAATCAACCCCGTGAATCTTTTTCTCACTAAGCTCGTTCCAATACAACGGATAAATATTTTTATACTCGTGATCAAATCAATACGGTGCAATCTTTATACTCGATTAAAAACTATTGTTATACGCGAATTCAACTAACGGTAAATATTTTTCCCAGTTACCTTCAAACTCTAAAACACAGCAACGAAGCATATCTTCGAGAATCTGAATCACTCTCTCAGACTGATCGTCGGTTTGAGGGTGAAAGGCAATACTAAAGTGCAATCGCGTACCCAAAGCTTCTTGCAATTTCTTCCAAAATCGCGACGTAAGCCTCGGATCTCTATCCGAAATAATAGAAACTGGCACTCCGTGCAATCTGACAATCTCAGAGATATACAATTCAGCTAATCTATCGAGTGAAAAGTCTGTATGTATTGGAATGAAATGTGCAGATTTCGTCAGTCGATCAACAACAACTCAAATAACGTCTTTCTTTTCGGAGATAGGGGTAACCCCAATACAAAATCTATCGTAACTCTATCCCATTTCCACTCTGGTATCATCACTGGCTATAGTAGTCCCGAAGGCACTTGATGTTCGACTTTGACTTGTTGACAAACCAAGCATCTCGACACAAATTCTGAAATGTCTCATTTCATGCCCGACCACCAGTACAACTGTTTCAAGTTATTATACATCTTAGTACTCCCCGGATGAATAGATAAACAACCACTGTGTGCTTCGTGTAAAATTTTCTGATTAAGCTCGAAATTTCTCAGTACACAAACTCTACCTCGGAACAACAAATAGTCATCGGATCCGATCTGATACTCTAAATTAGTAGTCGACTCGCGTTGTAATCTTTTAGCTTGCAACTCATTATCACATTTCTGAGCTTCACAAATTTGCTGAAGAAATAACGGTTTAGCTTTTAACTCAGCTAAAATCAAACCATCATCAAATAAGGTTAACTGTGTGTTCATCGCCCGCAAAGTAAATAAATATTTTCTACTCAGAGCATCCGCGACTACATTCACTTTCCCAGGATGATAATCAATCACTAACTCATAGTCTTTCAACAACTCGAGCCATCTTCGTTGTCACAAATTCAAATCTTTTTGAGACATTAGATACTTTAGGGTTTTGTGATTGGTAAAAATATTTCACTTCTCACCAAATAAATGATGTCTTCAAATTTTCAATGCGAATAAAATAGCAGCCAACTCTAAATCGTACGTCAGATATTTCTTTTCATGTGGCTTCAACTGTCTGGAAGCATAAGCTATCACTTTGCCTTCTTGCATCAAAACACATCCCAAATCGTTCAATAACACATCACTAAAAATCGCAAACTCTTTACCCAACTCAGGCTGAACTAAAACTGGTGTTTCAGTCAATATTGCTCTCAACTGTTCAAAACTCTGTTGGCATTTCTCGGACCACTCAACTTTCACATCTTTCTGTAACAATCGAGTCATCGGTGTAGCAATCATCGAGAACCCTTTTACAAAACGCCGATAGTAGCCAGCTAATTCCAGAAAACTTCTTATTTCAGATACGTTTCTTGGTGGTTTCCAGTCAACAACCGTTAAAATCATATTCGGATCAACTCAAATGCCTTCTGCTGAAACAATATGTCCCCAAAATCCAACTTATCGGAGCCAAAACTCGCATTTACTAAATTTAGCAAATAGTTGTTTATCTCACAAAGTCTGCTATACAATTCTCAAGTGCTCGGCATGCTCAGATTCGTATCGGGAATAGATCAGAATGTCATCAATGAATTCAACAACAAATCTGTCCAAATATGGTCTGAAAATTCTATTCATCAAATCCATAAAAACTGCAGGAGCATTAGTTAAGCTGAAAGGCATAACAAGAAATTCATAATGCCCATACCTTGCTCTGAACATAGTTTTCGACACATCCGAATCTTTAACTCGCAACTATAATAGTCAGATCGCAAATCAATCTTCAAAAATACTATTGCTCCTTTCAACTGATCAAACAAATCATCAATTCTCGGTGAAGGATACTTATTCTTAATTGTAACCTTGTTAAGCTGACGATAGTCGATACACAATCTCATCGATCCATCTTTCTTCTTCATGAATAGAACTGGTTCACCACAGGGCGAAAAACTAGGTCGCGCAAAACCTCTATCTGTTAATTCTTGCAACAGAGCTTTCAACTCTTTTAACTCTGTTAGAGCCAATCTATACGGAGCTCTCGATATCGGTGATGTTCTCGGTACTAATTCAATGGCAAACTCAACTTCTCTGATCGGTGGCAACCCAGGTAACTCTTCTGGAAACACATCCGAATATTCACAAACCACTGGCTTATGTATTTCTTTCTGAACTCGATCTGAAAGAGTTCCCACGTGACTCTTTCTCAAGGCACTACAGATATCAAAGTGTTCCACCACTGATATGCAGTATCTCTCAGAAGTGATACAGTGCATTTGACACATTCTACTAGCGTACAAGATAATTCATTTAATGCTCGGATTGTATTCTCAAGGCAAAAATCGACTCTCTCGGGATCGTCATCAACTGTAGCTCTAAACTCTTCAGCCTCATACTTTCAAATTTTATCAACAGGCGGCTTACTTAAACGTAAAGGTTCCAAACCTTGAGGAGCTACGGGAACCGTTTGGGGAATAGGTAGGGGTAGAGGTTGCTGAGCAGCCGGCTTAGCTCAGACAAACTCAGTGAACCATTAGTTCATCATTTGGAAGAAGGCTTCCTTAGCCTCTCCTCATTGACTCCCGTGATACAGTATCGATTGATTTCGAAGATTTGCTCCTCGAATGGAGGTCATGCATTACTTTCTACGTCATCAACAACTACTCGATTGGGATCCATTACTATATGAAAACACGATTTAAAACTGTCAGGAGATATCACACTATCACAGGTTATATATGGCATATATAGCTAGACTCACACATGCTACGTTAGTCAAAGAATCGACTAAATCTTAGCTCTGATATCAATAAATGTAACACCCCTAACCCGTATCTGTCACCGAAATAGGGTTACGAAGCATTACCGAACTAATCTCATCAACAATCATACAATTCGAATTACAATTTTCATATCAATTAAAAACCATAAAAATACAGTCATATAGTCCCTAACACGAGCCCTAGAGGCAAAAAACAAGCATTAGAAGTGGTTCGGGACTAAACCGAGAACTCAGGAAATTTTTGGAAAACCTAGAAAATCATAGAAAATTTTTCAAAATAGAGGGACACACGCCCGTGTGTCTCACACGGCCAAAGACACGCCCATGTCGTAGGCCGTGTGGACATTCGAAATAGGACCACATGGCCGTGTCCCAACCAGTGTCCGACCCCTTGTAACTCCCTGACTTGGGTCACATGGCCAACCACACACCCGTGTGACTAGCCCGTGCACCCTTCGAAATGGCCTCACACGCCCGTGTGCCAGGCCATGTGCTAAGCCGTGTGAAAACTGGAGGGTATACTAACTTAAGCCACACGGCCAAGTCACACGCCCGTGTGCTGAGCCATGTGGAGCATACTGACTTGGTTTCTAATTAAACATCAGGGGACATACGGCCGTGCCACCTGACCGTGTGTCACACACGGCTGAGACACACGCCCGTGTCTCTGCCCGTGTGGAGAAAAATAGGATATTTTCCAAGCCATCTTTCTCACCCAAATTTGCATTCACCTACACAAACCAAATTGCATATGACCATATCTTCAATAAGCATTCAAACCAATCTAAACCAAGTTCAATTCATGTTATATCAATACCAATAACCACAAAGCACATATGTATCACAATTAGCCATTCAATTTCATACCTATTTCACATTCAAAATCACCTAAATGGTCGCTATCAACTATGCATTATATTGCCTAAAACCACATACATACCATATCTCAAAATTCAACCACTTGGTACTCAAATACCAATTCGCAACAAGCGTTCACATAGCAATTTATACACCACATAACAAAAGGCCATTTACATATATATATCATAAAGTATACCAAAATAAGCCAAATCACAAGGCTATACACATAAACAAAACATACATCATTTACAAGACAAATCAATTAGCTAAACTCATCACCAACATATAGATCATATTATCTACAACACCTATACATGCCATATAACCAAATACACAAGTTCAAAATTACCAAAATGACAGTTGGATAGTGTGATGAGATCTCCGACAACTTCCAATCCGAGCAAGCTTTAAAATCACTATATAACACGGAAAAGTAAATAGAGTAAGTTATAAAGCTTAGTAAGCTCCTATGATTAATAAATATAACTTACCATTCATTCACAATTTAAGTTATCTATCGTAAAACACTACAAGTTAATTTAATCACAAGGCTAATATATGCTCATCCACATAGTAGATCATATAACTCACAAATTTCATAGATTCAATGGTTATACGGTTTACGTACATACCTGCACTGATATGTATCAATCTCTTACTCTTTCATATCTTCAATATACCCATTGAACCATTTGGAATAATATCAGATACTCGAGAATCTCGCACCCTAAGTGTCAATACATGACCGAAGTCATCTCAATCTTTTATCTCATATAATGCTCTCTCTCGAGCTATCAACGGGTATGCTCACACAAGCTGACGGTCAAGACATAGTTACACGGTGCTGCTCACACAAGCTGACGAGAATCCGCAACACATGCCAGATAACTCAGCGACCGATAGAACGTATGGACCAGCACCCAAACATAATAACCCCTAATGACATGTCATTTGTATCCTAATCTATTCCTAAGGTTTAATTGGGATTTCACACGTAGTAAATTCTTCGTCGAACATTTTCGTAAGGTCATATTCATCAATAATACAATTTTAAAACATTTAAATCACAATTACATTAATGCTTATTAACGTATGAACTTACCTCGAATTTATATGGAGAGAAACGAGCTATCAATCCACTATTTTATTTTTCCCCCGATCTAATTCTGAACTTCGCTTTTCTTGATATGCAAGAAAAGGGAGATGGCCGAATGTTGAAGCTTAAAAATGGTGTGTTTTCCTCCTTGAAATTTCGGCTAGAAGAAGATGAACAAGAAAATTTGTTTTGTTTTACTTATTTTACTATGTTTAATTATTAATTTATTATATTAACCTTAACTAATAACCTTTAGAACACTTAATAATATGTCCATAAATGTCCACTCACATTATGAATGGTTTAATTACAACATAAGGACCTCCACTTTAAAATTCCATAGCTATTAGACACCTTTAGCTATTAGAACACAACTTTTACACTTTACGCGATTTAGTCCCTTTTTATCAAATTAAGCACTCAAACGATAAAATTTCTTAATGAAATTTTTACACAATCATACTATCATGCTATAGACATTAAAATAATAATAAAATAAATATTTTGACCTCAAATTTGTGATCTCGAAACTATTATTCTGATTTGACTAAAAACGGTTGGTACAGAAGGAGCAAATTTTTTCATCCCATATACTACGCAAGTCGAACTCTGATAGGAACTTAACTGAATTATACGATAATAGAGAAAGAGTTACTTGCTATTGTTTTTTCTTTTGACAAGTTTCAATCTTACATTGTAGGTACCAAGGTGACTGTCTATACGGACCACTCGGCAATTAAGTACTTACTTGCCAAGAAAGACGCTAAGCCGAGACTGATCCGATGGGTACTTCTACTTCAGGAGTTTGATCTAGAAATCCAAGATTGAAAGGGAGTAGAAAACCAAGTAGCAGGCCACTTGTCAAGATTGGAGCCGTAAGAAGGGAATTCTCCACTTATACCCATCCAGGAGACATTTCCAGATGAACATATAGTGAAGGTAAGTCATGTCCATAATACCCCTTGGTTTGCTGATATTGTTAACTATTTAGCTTGTGGTTTGATGTCGATTGATAAGACGTATCATCAAAAGAAAAAGTTCCTTCACGATATGAAGTACTATTTTTGGAAAGAGCCATACTTTTTTAAAAAGTGTGCAGATCAAATGATCAGGAGATGCGTGGTAGAAGATAAAGTACATAAGATTCTATATCATTGCCACTCAGCTCCGAGTGGGGGACATTTCAAAGGTACACGTACTGCGGCCAAAGTATTGCAAGCTGGATTCTTTTGGCCAACACTATTTAATGACGCGTTTGCTTACGTAAGGATTTGTGATCGATGCCAAAGGGTTGGAAACGTCACCAACAGAAATGAGATGCCTTGAACAAACATCATTGAGGTAGAATTGTTTGATGTTTGGGGTATTGACTTTCTCGGTCCTTTTCCTCCATCTTTTGGTCACAAGTACATATTGGTAGCAGTAGACTATGTGTATAAATGGGTTGAAGCTAAGGCATATCTGACAAATGATGCTAAGGTTGTGATGAAGTTTTTGCAGAAGCAAGTGTTCACAAGGTTTGGAACCCCAAGAGCCATCATCAGTGATGAATGATCCCATTTTTTGAACAAGTGGTTGAAATGGGTACTCGATAAACATGGAGTGAAGCATAAGGTTGCCACAGCTTACCACCCGCAAATGAATGAGCAAGCTGAACTGGCAAACAAAGAGATCAAAGGCATACTCGAGAAGGTAGTTTGCCCGAACCGACGAGATTGGTCCAAAAGACTGGATGATGCTTTATGGGCCTACAGGGCAGCATACAAGACACCTTTAGGGATGTCACCCTATAGGTTGGTCTTTGGGAAAGCCTGTCATCTTCCCTTGGAGTTAGAGCATAAAGCTTACTGGGCTCTTCAACAACTCAACTAAGAACTTAAGCTTTCTAAAGAGAAACGGATGCTCCAACTCAACGAGTTAGAAGAATTCCGAATGTTCTCATACGAAAATGCTAAATTACTCAAGGAAAGACTTAAGAAATGGCATGACAAGCACATTCGAGTTTGAGAATTTGAAGCAGGTCAGCAAGTCTTGCTATTCAATTCTAGATTAAGGTTCTTTCCAGGTAAGTTAAAATCACGTTGGTCCGGTCCATTTACGATTCACTGAGTTTATCCATACGAAGTTGTCGAACTTCAAAGTAAGGGAGGTAATTTTTGAGTTAATGCTCGGCGCTTAAAACATTACTGGGGAGATAAAATTGAACAGGATCAAATCTCGTTCATTTTATCAGATGATTATTTTTTCTTGTTTTCCTTTTGAAATAAATGATTTAGGGTATATTTTCGGGATTAGTATGTTTAAATAAATTCTGTTTAGGAGATTGGAACTTAAGCGGGATCGCTTGTGACCCCTCCAATCTTTCCTGGGAATTGATTTTAACATAATTTTCTGAGAAATTATTCTCTAAATGGAAAAATAAATTTTTAGTTTTTCAAATAAAAGGGTCAATTTTGATCCAATTTTTAAATTGCAACTCAATTTCAAAGTTTCTTTAAGTATAGGTACTTAATTGAATTATTTTCAAATTTTGGTTGCTCTTTTTGTAAATATTAATAATTAGATATCTCTTTTTGTAAATATTTTCAAAAGGCATCTAGAATAAATGTTTTTAATTTAATAAATAAGATGATACTCATTAATATATGATTATATCCATTATAATATATATTAATTATTATCAACTTTGCATAGAATTAGGATTAGTTTAAATTTGATCATATTTTATTTCATAAGTTTTATTTTAATAAATTAATAGCAAATAGTAATTTAATATGCATTATATTAATTATAAAATGTTGTTAACTTTGTGTTGAATTAGAACTTAGAATATTTTAAGTATTAAATTGTTCTAAGAATTCTAATTAAACTCCTACTCCTTTCACTATAAATTTCACCCTCATTTTCCATTTTTTTCACTCATCCCTCAATCAAACCTAGCATCGAAAACCCACCAAATCACCTAGTGCCGTAGCTCCCAGCTCCTTATGTAACACCCCTCACCCGTATTCACCGTTAGAATAGGGTTACAGAGCATTACCAGACTTTCAACACCTTTAAACATACATTTCATATACAATTCAAATACAATCAATCATAGTGTCCCTTAAACGAGCCTATGAGGCCTTAAACATGAATTAGGTGTGATTCGGGACTAAACCGAAAGCTCGGGAAATTTTTCAACACTTAACAATTTTTTTTCTCAAAATAGGGGACACACGCCTATGTGGTCAGGCCGTATGTCTCACACGGCCACCAGACACGCCCGTGTCACAGGCCGTGTGGACATTCGAATTGGGAGCACATGGTCGTGTCCCAGCCCGTGTCCTACCCCGTGTCCAAACAAGTGAGGTTACTGACTTGGGTCACACGGCCAACCAAACGCCTGTGTTTCTAGCCCGTGTGCCCTTCGAAGTGGCCACACACGCCCGTGTGCATGGCCGTGCCAAACCTGTAGGGTATATTGACTTATGCAACATGGCCAAGTCACACGCCCGTGTGCTAGGCCGTGTGCAAATTAGGGGGTATACTGACTTGTGCCACACGGCCGATCACACGCCTGTGTGTGAGACCGTGTGGAGCATACTGACTTTATTTCAATTTTAACACCAGGGGACACACGGTCGTGTACTTAACCGTGTGTCACACACGGCTGAGACACATGCCCGTGTCTCTGCCCGTGTGGACAAAAATAGGCTATTTACCAAGCCATTTTGCCACCCTATTTTGTGCACACTTACACCACTCATATGGCACAAAGCACATAGCATATCTAATCATCTAAACCAGCCAATTCAAACATAAAATATACACATTCTATACTTCCATTTTTACATATATACAAATCACCAAAACATACCATACCAATTGTACCAAACTTTACTTCTTTAAACATCAAAATGACCATTTAAAATTATACATTATTATGCTCAATTCCACAAACATACCAATTCACAAATCATCACCTATTGACATTCAAAATTACATATTATCAATGAGCATTATGAATCCACCTCAATCACACAACATAGGTCAATTACCAACTCAAAACAAAAGCCATTTGCACACTTATAAACACATCCAAATCAACCAAAATATGCCAACTTCCTTGGCTATATACAAACCAAACATAGATGTTTATAAACCAAACCAAATGGCTACATCATTCACCAAAATTGACTCAAAGTCCTTATACATGCCATATGACCCAAAAACATAGTTTCAAAAGTACCAAAGTGTCAGCGGATAGTGTGATGAAGTCTCCGATGATCCCTGAATCCGAGCTAGCTTCGATATCACTATAAAACACGAAAAATAAAAAAAGTAAGCTATAAAGCTTAGTAAGCTCGTATGAAATAAACTTAATACAATCACATAAATACAATTCAAAAATTTGAATACAACAACATGTAGCTTATATTAGCAACAAACCTTTCAAATATTCATTCACAAAATTGTATACTTTCATCATCATTTCTCGATTCAATGCCAAAATAGTTTATACACATACCTGTACCATCTCGTACAATTCTCATACACATTCTTGTCTTTCATTTACCTGTTGAACCGTTTGAAATAGAAGTCAGATACTCAAGGGTCTCACACGATAAGTACCTATACCATGGCCCAAAGCCAAATCAAGGTAACTTATCCGAAATACTGCTATCATGGCCCGAAGCCAAATCAGTTTATCTCGCACACAAAGTGCTATAACAAGGCCCGAAGCCAAATCGATTTGTCTCGCACACAAAGGTCTATATCATGGCCCGAAGCCAACTCACTGTATCACCTAATGACATGTCACTAGTATCCTAAACTATTCCTAAGGTTCAACCGATATTTCGAATGTCGAATCATCGTCGAATCACTATCGTTCATATCCACAGTCTCGTATTTGCAATTCATGCAATATCAAAGCATATAAAATACATTTATATTGAAGTTTATCACATATGAACTTACCTCGAAGGTGGAAACGACGAAATAAGTCGATTAGTCAATAACTTTTATTTTTCCCCGATCTAGATCTGAATTCTGCTTTTCTTGATCTAAATATATTCAAAATTAACTTATTTAATCATCTATTTATTCAATTCAATCCAAAATATACTTTAGGGCACATTTACACTTTTTCCCCTAAACTTTCACATTTTTACAATTTAGTCCTTATTATACAAAATCACAAATTCATTCAATTCAACTCACTTTCATGCTAGCCAAATTTTGCTAATACATATATCAGCCCATATTTATCAATTATTTGACATTTTAACCACTAACTTTACACGTTTCTCAATTTAATCCCTATTTTATAATTTTACTCAAATTCACTTAACAAAACTTGTATATCTCATAATAAATATTCATAATCCATCATCAAACATCAAAACTCATACATATTCATCAATGGAATCATTCAAAATCTTTAACAGTTTTGCAAATTAGTCCATGGGCTAGCTAGATTAAGTTACAACGATGCTGAAAACATAGAAACCATTTAAAACATTCATTTAATGTCCAAATATGTCCACTCATGTGTCAAATGGTCAATACAACATAAGGACCTCTAAATTAAGATTCCATATCTATTGAAAACCTTTAGCTAATGGAACTCCACTTTTACACCTTACGCGAAATCATTAAAAACGGATAAAAAAATACTCACATGCATGGGAAATGAAGATAGCCGAATGCTCAAGCTTCCATGGATATTCTTATTATGAATTTTCGGTGGTGGTATCTTCTTTAGAAAGATGATATCTTTATTTCTTTTGTTTTATTACCTTAATTACTAAATTACAATAATAACCTTAATGAAAAACCATTTAAAACATTCATTTAATGTCCAAATATGTCCACTCATGTGTCAAATGGTCAAATTACAACATAAGGACCTCTAAATTAAGATTCCATGGCTATTGAATACCTTTAGCTAATGGAACTCCACTTTTACACCTTACGCGATTTAGTCCTTTTTATCAAATTGACTAACCAAACGATAAAATTTCTTAACGAAACTTTCACAAACATATTATCATATTGTAGAAATTAAAATAATAATAAAATAATTATTTCAACTTCGGATTTGTGGTCCCGAAACCACTATTTCGATTTGACTAAAAACGGGCTCTTACACCCTAGCCACAACACCGCCCGGCACTTTATTCGGCCGAAGAAATCACGTGCGCACCAAAGACTCACGCCGCTTACTCCCGCTGCGTGCGGACCGACTCTCGCGCTTTTTGTTTGTGCGCGCCAATGCACTAGCCTTGCTGTTCACCCGATAGTGTCGCCTACTGCCTTGCTACTCCCACCATACCATCAAGACACCCTACAAACATCCCTAAACCAACCTCTTTTGTTTTAGATTTATTTTCTTTGAGTTCTTAACTTTTATAAAAAGGTGGTAAGACAAATTTTTCTCCTAAATTTTAATTTTAATTAATTATTTAATTTTTCAACTTATTGAATTATTAATATTTTATACTGATTAAATTTTTGAGAAAATATTTGTTTTCATCTTATGTTCAGGTTAATCATGCCTCGCAAGAGAACTCATGCTTCTGCTCAAATTGACAAATCACAAAATAAATTCCACTGTGAGGAAGCCAAAGCGAGATACGAAAGTATTTTCAAGAATCAACAGATGCATCCAGAGAAGGGCTTTACACTGAAAGAAAGCAACTACATTGATTTCATGGTGCGCATTCGACAAGTTGTTGAAGCTCTCAATTGGGAGTTGTTTTGTGAGAAAAGACCTAGTGTAGATGAAGAGTTAGTTCGTGAATTTTATGCGAATTTGATCTCAAGAAAATTGATGAAAGCTTCTGTTCTCGGAATCAAGATACTAATAAGCTCAAATGCTATTAATTAATTCTTTGAATTACCTGATTTCGAAAACGATGAATATTCTTCCTTGATGAGCAATATTGAGTCTAAAAATTTGCAAAAAATTCTTGAGGAACTTACAGTTCCAGGTTCTAAGTGGAATGTGTCAAAGCAAGGAATTCACACTTGTCGCAGAGAATATTTGACACCACGAGCGAAGGTATGGTTCTATTTCATTCGAATCAGCCTTATGCCTATTTCATATGGGACTACAATTTCATTAGAGCGAATGATCTTATTATACTCGATTATAACTGGAAAGACCATTGATGTGGGAAAAATCATCCTGAGAGAAATGCGAAATTGTGCCGCTAGACGTTCTGGCCCAGCTTACTTCCCCTTTACAATAACAATTTTGTGCTTGAAAGATAAAATTCTTGCAAACGTAAAGAAGACAGGGTATAGTCAGGGTACAATCACAAATTGGGACCTTTACCGGACAGCTAGAGACTCTGTTCTACAACAACGAGTTGAAGAAAGCGAGGATCCCGAAGAAGAAGAAGAGGATCCCACAGAGATCGAACTAATGAAATCAGCTGAAATTCCTGATAAGGCGGAACCAATGGAACCAGTAACCGAACCTGACGTTGCAACTTCAATGTTTAAGACTCAATCGCATCGCTCAGATCTTCAAGATGAGCTGTCAAAGTTGATGGACATAATGCAACATATGCAGTGGCAGCAACAAGCTTACTGGAGATATTAAAAAATACGGGATGACTCAATGAGAAGTGCTCTTACGAAAATATACAATGACTCGTTTATTTTTTTGCCTAAGCTTCCAAATTTCATATTTGAACCATGGAGTCCACAATCGAAGAGGGAGCGAAGCAATTCATTAAAAAATAAAGACGATGGAGCAAAGGATGAGTCGAATTAGGAGGGATTTGCAAATAGATAAAAAGGGGGGATCTTGACTTTATTTTATTTCTGTTCTTAGGTTATTTAATATTTTAGGATTAGGTTTTACTAGGAATTTTTATTTTCGCATAATAAAACAAGATGTGGAATTCATAAATAAAAAATAAACAAGTCGCAAAGTGAAAAGTGTGGCAATAGATATATACATGTCTAGGATTGGATCTAGAGAGAGCTTGGTAGTTAAGCAGTCAAATTGACTCACCTACTCTTTTCTAGAATCCTACCTGGTGCATAGTATTTATTCACTTTTAAACAATGAGGACATTGTTCATCTTAAGTAAGGGGGACCGAATAATTGAAATTATTTCCACTCAGAATAAAATTTTCTTTCAGTTATGTTTAGGTTATATTTTGTTCAAAATTTTGAAATTTTGTTAAGTATGCTAAACTTCAGTATGAATAAAGTTCGATTATTTCAATAATTGTTATGTTAACTGAAATATGACATAAATGTATTTTTAATAAAGCATGCAAATCATACCATAGATTTTTAAGTTCCTTAGGAAAGTTAGGCATGCATGAAAGTTTAAGTCTCTAGAACTGACTTAGTAGTTTCTTGAGGCGAAATCCTAGGAAGCATGGGTAGTTGAAAATGATTTAGGAAACTTTTGTTTGGACCGTTTGAGCCATTCAAGCCAACCATGATGAATTTTTATCCCTTGAAACCCAACTTTGAGACTATATGGCCTAATTTTATTTGAACCCTTGCAATATTTAGCCATCGCTTTTCTCTTAATTATCTTTAAATTATCCCAAACACTAGACTCGGTACTATTCAAAATGTTTTTTGAAAATAAGTTTGGGGGAGTTGAAAAGAAGTATCAAATGCTCAAAAAATTGTACTACATACAGTAAAATGCTCAAGTAAAAAAAAAAAAGAAGAAGAGCATATGTACTTGAAAGAAAATAGATGTACAAAAGAGCATGTGAAAGCAAAGTAAGTTGGTGTATTGAAGATAATTATTCCAAAGGTCCGATTGAAGCTGAGTCTAGGGTTTTTAGCCTAAATTTATCTATTTTTTACCCACTCCTAGCCTAGCCACGTTACAACCTTTTTAAAGACTTATTGATTCAAGTTTCTATGCTACCTACATTAGTGGAGAGAAACTGCTATGTTCAACATATGAAGGCATAAGTTAAACTAAATGATTGCAACTTTCTTGAATAAGGGAATAAAGTCAATTGGTAGGAATTTAGCATGTCTTTATTGAGAAAGCACTTAGTCCATTTTTGCTATCATAATAATAATTGAGATTAATTTGAATGATATGTATACATAAGTAGCATAAGTATCAAATTTCTTGTTTTTGAGCATAAGTATACTTAAATCATGATTTTTGGGAAGAATGTTGTTCTGAAGAAAGTTTTCAAAGGTGTTTTCAAAAAATTCTTTCCAATTTTGTGCATTACTTGGGACGAGCAATAAATTAAGTTTGGGGGTGTGGAAACACGAAAATGTACACACTTTTTCATGCCCTTTTTAACTCAAATTCATGCAATTTCGGTAAAATACTTGTCAAAAAATAAAAAATTGTTATAAAAAAATATTTTACACTCAAATTATTAACATGTTTAATTTTAATTAATTTTATATCAAATTTTTATTATTTTCGAAGATTTGCACAAAGGGCGAAAAACGGCTCGGCAAACACTGCTAGAAGCACAGAACCGAGAAGCAATTTTGAAGCATCAAGATGAAATAATTTTTCAGCCTAAGATGGTCCAAATTATGTGTATTAATTCATAATATAATTAATTTTAATTTTAATCCAATCTAATTTGGGTTAAATGAATTATTAGTAATTAATTATAAAAAGCGGCCTAGTTGAGGTGAACCGAGAAAACCGAACCAACTGAGCACTAGGCAGCCCAAAATCGTCCCACATGCTGACCCAATCAGCTTGTTTGACTTATTATATAACTTTCAAAATGGACCTTGAAGACTCCTTCAAATTGCATTCAAACCCCTCCACTATTTGTGCCTTTCTAGATTTGCCCCTACATTAAAATAGCAAATTTGAATTCTTCAAACTTGCCACATGTGTGGCCAGCCATGGGGGGACTCTATGGCAGCTGATTTTTGCTAATTCTAGCAGCCATCTCAACCTATAAATACCCCTCTTGGCTGTTCACTTCAATCACATCTCAACCCTTCTCATCTCTTCACTTCTCTCTCATTTTTCTCTCTTCATTTCCCTTTCATTATTCTTCATTCCCTTGCCGATTTAATCTCTTGAAAAAGAGTCATTCATCCACCATTTGGAGCAGCATTCAAGTGTTCGTAGAAGCCTCGGTTTGATAAGAACAAGCAGAGAAGGAGGAGTGGAGCAAATTAGTTAAGCCACGGAGAGAACACCGGATTTGATTCTTGTTCCCTATCCTTTTAATTTTGTTGTTGTTATGATGAGGATGTCTATGAATATTTATGATGTTGAAATTTTTAATTTAATTAATATGGCTTAAACTTAATTCGTGTTAGGTTGATTGCATTTTGTCCACTTAATTTATTAAAATTGTGTTTGTGTTGTTATAGGCCTCGGTAAGATGTTTGATTAAGTAAAACCATGACTAAGTTATTCTTGCATTACATTAATTATTTAAACGGATTGAAATTGTAATTAATTGACACAATACTTAATCAGTGCATGTTTAATCATCTAAGGTAGCTGAGGATTAAATTAGTAACGGTATCTAACGATACATTAGCCTTGCATAACTTGCAAGATTATTGTGATTAAACTATTTCAAGGTAGAAATACATTGTTACCTCACGTAATCTTTTATGTGCTTATGAGATTGAATTAATTGTTTGAATTGGCATAGAGATATGTACAAGAGATTATTTTAATTTCATAAGTATGTATGTGCATTAACACATTTGCTTATTAAAATTTGTTTAATTGGTTGAATTGACATAGAGATATAGTCAAGAGATAAATGGATTTTGGTAAGTAAGTATATCCATAAGTTAGAAAATTACCGAGTTACCGTGAATTTATTCGTAACAACATGAACATGAGTTTAATAATTCTAAGTTAAGAAATTTAATTAATCTAACACAATTATGTCATCTTGATTAAAATCATCTTTTGAAACTATGCATTGGAACTTTTATTTTCTATTTATTATTTTACTTAGTTAAAAATCTTAGTTTTTAATCACCTCCTCAAATCAAAATATTTTTTTTCACCAAAGTGTTTTAAATTGCATTCATAAATAATTCTTTTCACAGTCCCTGTGGGTACGATAACTCAACATTTACTTGTCACTTTATTACTTGTTGCGATTATGTACACTTGCACAATTCAATCGTTCCAAAAAGCTACAAGGCTGATTCTTTCGACAATTTCATACGGTCCATAACACTTTCTTAAGTGGAAACTTTTAATAAATTAAAAAGTCTTACCGAACCTTTCCTACCAAACCTTAACACTTTCTTAACACTCTCTGTTGCGATTGTGTTTGTATTGTTATAGGCCTCGGTAAGACTCAGCCTCCCTTTCCTACCGAACCTTAACACTTTCTTCCACAGAGAAAATTTTAAGAATACTTGATCACCAACAGCAAATTCTATATCTCTTCTTTTTAAATTCACTCGGATTCTGCAAATGATTTCTGACGATCAGAAGCAGCTTTCAAACTGTCTCGGATAATCCAAACTTTATCCTCAGTTTCTCAGATCAAGTCAACTCCTACTAGTTTAGGTTCACTCAATTCAAACCAATACAATGGAGTCTTATATTTCCTCCCATAAAGAGCTTCAAACGGTGCAATTTTTATACTGGATTGATAGCTATTATTATATGCAATGTAACAGCCTGTTTTTAATCAAATCGGAACAGTGGGTTCGGGACCACAAATCTGAGGTCAAAATATTTATTTTATTATTATTTTAATGTTTACAGAATGATTGAATGATTGTGTGAAAATTTCGTTAAGAAATTCTATCGTTTAAATGGTCAATTTGAGAAAAAGGACTAAATCGCGTAAAGTGCAAAATTGATGTTCTATTAATGAAAGGTGCCTAATAGTTATGGAACTTAAAAGAGGAGATCCTTATGTTGTAATTAGACCATTTTAATTATGAGTGGACAATTATGTGCATGATTAAGTGATTTTAATGGTTAATATTAAAGGTTAAAAATGTAATACCATAAATAAAGGATAATAAAATATAGAAAAAAAAAATTACCTTGTTTGTTCATCTTTTCCACTGAAATTAAGGGTGGAAAACTCCACTGAAAGAGCTTTAACCTTCGGCTACACTAATCTCTTGCAAGTAAGCCCGTTTTTGCTCGATTTTTAATGATTTCAATGTTTTTGTTTTTGTTGCTTCGTATTCTAGCTAGCCCAGGGACTAATTTTCAAAATTGTTAAAGATTTTGAATGATGCCATTGATGAATACATATGTGTTTTGATGTTTAATGAAAGATTATGAAAGTTTGTTGTGACTTATGCAAGTTTTATAAAGTGATTTTTAGTAAAAATGCAAAATAGGGATTAAATTGAGAAAAGTGTAAAGTTAGTGGTTAAAATGTGAAATAAATGAAAATTTTGGGCTGCTAGGGGCATTATGGTAATTCGGCTAGCATGGGTCTATTGGGAATTTCATTAATTTGTGATTTTATGTAATAAGGACTAAATTGTAAAAATGTGCAATATGTGGGGGAAAAATGTAAATGTGTTTTAAAGTGTATTTTGGATTGAATTGAATAAATAGTTGATTAAATAAGTCAATTTTGAATATATTTAGATCAAGAAAAGCAGAATTCGGATCTAGATTGGGGAAAAACGAAAGTTATCGACTAATCGACTTATTTTGTTGTTTCCACCTTCGAGGTAAGTTTGTATGTTATAAATTCATTTCAAATGTATTTTATATGCCTTGATATAGCATGAATCATGTTTAAGTGATTACGTATGATTTCAAAAATGATTCGATAAAGATTCGACATTCAAAATCCCGGTTGAACCTTAGGAATAGTTTAGGATGCTAGTGACATGTCATTAGGTATACTTGAGTTGGCTTCGGGCCATGATTTAGCACTATGTGTGCGAGATAAACCAATTTGGCTTCGGGCCATGCATATCGACTGATTTGGCTTAGGGCCATGATATCAGAATTTTCGGATAAGTTACCTTGATTTGGCTTCGGGCCATGGTATAGGTACTTATCGAGTGAGACCTTGAGTATCTGAAATCTATTCCGAATGGTTCAACGGGTAAATGAAAGACGAGAATATATATGAGATTGGTACGAGATGGTACAAGTATGTGTATAAATCATTTTAGCTTTGAATGGAAGAAATGATGACGAATGTATATGGTTTTTTGAATGAGCACGTAAAAGGTTTGATAGTTAAGGAAAGTTGCATATTGACATATTGAAATTATTGTATCATGTTTATAGTGATTGCATTAAATTTATCTCATACGAGCTTACTAAGCTTATTAGCTTACTTTGTTTATTTTTCTGTGTTTTATAGTGATATCGAAGCTAGCTCGGATTCGGGGATCGTCAGAGATATTGTCACACTATCCAACCATCAATTTGGTACTTTTGAGCTTATGGTTTGGTCTTATGGCATGTATAGGAATATGGTCATTTTGATAAGTAATTTGGTAGTGACTTTTGCCATTTGAATTGACTTATGAATGCCTATATTTTGGTTTGTATATATATAGCCATGTGAGTTGGCTATATTGATGATTTTGATGATGTATAAGTGTGCAAATGATCTTTGTTTTGAGTTTGGTAATTGTCCTATAAATGCTAATTGTAATAGGTAGATTTTAAAATAGTATTTGGAGTATGAAAGAGCCCATGTTTGATGAATGATACGTTGGTGATATTAGGTAAATTAATGCATGTTTGGATGTGTTCATATTGATGAATTGAGATTGTGAATATTGGTATGTTTTGGAAGACATGTTGGGATATAGTATGTATTGTATTTGTTGGTATTGAAATGGTATGAAAGATGTTTGATTGAGGTTGTTTTAAATGCTTATAAGTGTTACGTTTTGGTGACATTGAAATTGGTATAGGTGTGCATAAGTTTGGGTGGTAAATTGGCTTGGTAAATAGCCTATTTTTGTCCACATGAGAAGAGGCACTAGCGTGTGTCTTAGCCGTGTGTGACACACGGTTAAGTACACGGCCGTGTGTCCCCTGGTGTGGTTTTAGAAATCAAGTCAGTATGCTTCACACGGCCTCACACACAGGCGTGTGACTTGGCCGTGTGGCATAAGTCAGTATACCCTACAGGTTTGACACGGCCTAGCACACGGCCTGGCACACGGACATGTATGGCCATTTTTAGGGCACACGGGCGTGTGTGTTGGCCATGTGACCCAAGTCAGTAAGCTTACTTGTTTGGACACGGGGAAGGACACGGGCTGGGACACGGCCATGTGCTCCCATTTTAAATGTTCACACGGCCTGTAACACGGGCATGTCTAGTGGCCGTGTGAGACACACGGCCTGGCCACACGGGCGTGTGTCCCCTATTTTGAGAAAAGTTTTCTAAGTGCCCCAAATTTTTTAAAAGTTATCGGTTTAGTCCTGAACCACTTCCAATGCATGTTTAGGGCCTCGTAGGCTCGTATTAAGGACATAATGATTGATATTGATTGATGAATGTTGAATTGATTAAAAGTATGTATAAATGTGTTGTAAGTCCTGTAATACTCCGTAACCCTATTCCGGCGTTGAATACGGGTGAGGGGTGTTACATTTATTGGTATCAGAGTTACAGTTTAGTCGATTCTAGGACTAACGTAGCATATGTGAGTCTAGTTATACATGCAATATAGAACCTGTGATTGTGTGATATCTTCCGACTCTGACGAAAATTATTTTAATTAGACAAATATGCTTTCCAACCGAGCTAATTCCGATAGTGCAGAAAGTGGTACTCAAATATTTGAGCAAAAATGTGTTTATAATGAGTTCAAATTCATAAAGGTATGAATAAAAGTTTATAATATTATGTTATTGATAAATTTAATGTTATGTGATGTATATGCGAGAGTTAAATTTGAGGCTTTACGACCCTCACCCCCTTACCAGTATAGTATTATACAATGAAGTTCACAAGATTTAGATTGGATAAGCTCACAAGTGTGGAATTATAGTTTCGTGATTGAAGGATTAATAATGTGGTCAGATAAGAGAATGAGTCAACAGTAAAGATAGTACTAGAAGAGATATCGGATCGATTTGAAGGCTATTTGGATTATGCAAAGTCACTATTAAAGAAGAAGTTGACTTCGATGAAACAAAATATTCAGGTATGATATCTAAAGAATGTATTAACTTGAAGTTCTACTTAATTGATTTCTGTTAGTGATGGGATAAAGAGGAATCAATAATGACAGAATTAGACAGTGGAATAATGTTTGAATTGTAAAGATATTTGAGTACAGCAGCATAGTTGAATAGCTTATAATGATCTCTTCCGGGTATTCTATGTGATCAATTATTCTCAGAAGTATATGTGGCTATTTATTTTCAAATGAAACCCTTATCGTATGAGAACGCTAGCTAAACATACTGATAGATGAAAGCATTGTTGGTCTATTTGGGTTATTATCGGCATTGCTCTATCTTTCCCTGGTATTCTATTCCATTGTGTTGATAGAAAAGTCGACGGTAAAATCCGTATGATGCTAGTATTCTGTTTCTACTGATTATTGTTGTGTTGAATATACATAAAGATTATATTGCTTCTGTCATAGTTGATTTCAGTGCTTAAGAGTGATGTTTTCTTCTGAACTTTCCCTGGGATATCATTCAGATCTTTATCATTCTATATGGGTTGTAATTTCCAGAAATTCTGTATAGTTCCAAGCTTTGAGATTTCGCTACCTCGGTTTTATTATGATTCTATGTGATTATCTGCAAGAGATATTCTTTTGACGGAGATGAATATATCTATTATGATTATAATTTCTGGTTTGATCATGGGAGTAGAGTGGTATTGTCATTAGATCTTTAGAGGTTATGTTTCTGCATTTATTTTTTGTTGAAACCATATTTGGTTTTCTTTTATGTTCAAAATGCATTATTAACAGCTAGGATATTATCTATTTATACGATTGAGATGTCGGGCTTATTATGGCATTATGATTTTTATTTGACAGAGGTGGCTTCAGTATAGTACAACGCTTCGATGATTAATAGTTGAGATAACTTTATTATATAATCCTTTCTAGTTTTCTTGAAAGAGAATTGACATCGGCAAACGCATAGACGATAGAAGATCAAGTTCAGATCTATATAATAGTTATCACTTCCAAGTAAATCTTGATATATGTCAATGAGTAAAGACGGAATGTTATGTCATATTCGAGTTATGCAGTTTTTAAGAATATCTTTAACTAGTATCCTGAAGAAATTGCGATAAATTGTATGTCTGAGTTATGTTGACAATAAGAAGAAAGGTTTTCTTTGAAAAGTTATTGTCTGACAGCCAAGATCGATTCAGTTGTTTAGTTTGATTGGGTTATTTGTTTAAAAGGCTAATTGAGTTATATGTGTTTGGGTTTATCCTTGGGTCCGGAAATAAATTTTGTGCGTTCACGGGTAAATAGATGGATAGTCTGAAGGAAGAATTCATATTTTAGAAGACATGATACATAATTATATCTATCGAAACGGTTCCATTTGAGATATATTATTGTAAATTAAAGCTGTTTCGATTGTTGAAGTTTTCATTTGTGCGAAGTTTATTTTGGTTTAATATATGTTAATAAAGTTATAAACAGTTTAAAACATTGTTAACTGAAGCATCAGTTTTGGTTCAGCCTGAATCGGGTAAAGAGTTTATGATTTTCAGTCATGCGTCATTGAATGGTTTGGAGTGATTTTTAGTACAAGAATGTATAGTGATGGCTTATGCTTCCATACAGTTAAAGTTGCATGAAAAGATTTATTCGACGCGCGAATTAGAGATGGTTGACATTATAATTGCATTGAATAGTTAGCGACATTAATTGTTTGGTGAGTAATGTAACCTATTTGATGACTGCAAGAGTTTAAAATATTTGATGTTACAGAGAGATCTGAATTTGGGACAGTAAAGATAGCTTGAACTGTCGAAAGATTTTGAGTCAGTAATTGGTTATCATCTTGGACAAACGATTATAGTCACGGATATTTTGAACAAGAAATCTTTGTGTGCTTTACAAGCGATGAATACGTGATTGATCTTATCGAATGATGGATAGATATTAGCTGAGTTAAAAGCTAAATTAATGTTTATTCCGCAATTTTGTGAAGCTTAGAAATGTATCAGTGAATTGCAAGTTAAAAGAGTTCAACGTGAATTGAATTCTGATTTGGAGCTTCAGATTGGAACCGATGATTATTTGTTGTTTTGAGACAAAGTTCGTGTACCGAGAGATCCAAAGATTATACAACAATTGTTATATCTAGTTCACAGTGGTAATTATCTGTTCATTCGGGGAATACTAAGATGTAAAATAATCTTAGACAGTTTTACTGGTGAATGAATATGAAACGTGATACTTCTGACTTGTATCCAAATGTCTGATTTATCAACAGGTTAAAACTGATTATCAAGTACCTTCGGGACTGTTACAGTCTGTGTTATTATCTGAGTGGAGATGAAATAGAATTTCGTTGGATTTTGTAAAAGGAAGATGTTATCTGAACTATTGTTGATTGTTGAAGAAGTCTGTACATTTTATCTCAGTACGTATAATTTCTCTCTTGATGGATTAGCTAAGTTATACATTTCTGAAATTGATTTACAGAGTGCCAGTCTCCATTATTTCGGATAGAGATCTGAGGTTTATATTGTGTTTCTAAAGAAAACTACTGTAAACTTTGGGTATGATGTTGCATTGTAACACCGCATTTCATTCTCCAACTGATGGATAATATGAGAAAGTAATTCAGATTCTCGAAGATACGATTTGTTACTATATTTTAGAATGTGAAAGCAATTAAGAAAGACAATTACTGTTGGTTGAGTTTGAGCATATTAATAGTTATCATATGAGTATAAAGATGGCATTGTATGAAGTATTGTATGATTGCAATTACCGAACTCCATTGTTATTGGATCGAGCTTTGTGAGAAAAAGATTCACGGTATTGATTTCAACAGAGAAATTGAAGATACAGTAAAAGTAGTTCGTAACAGTTAGAAAGTAGTTTCAAATTGATAGAAAACATATGCAGACTTGATATATAAAACCATTGAATTTTAGTTAGTGAACTGAGTGTTTGTGAAAGTATTGCTGTGAGAATAGAATTTCTCGAATTAGCTATAAAGAGAAGTTGAGTTCGTGATTTATCGGGTCGTATGAGATTATTGAGAAAATAACGCCAGTGGCTTATTCAACTTATATTATTGTCAGAACTTGAGAAGATCCATAATGTGTTTCTTATATCTATGATGCGATGATTTAGATAAGACCCTTTGTATATAATATCTCTTCCAGAAGTTGAAATTCAGCTTGATATGACGTATAGCGAAGGACTAATCAGAATTCTAACTCGAGAAATCAAAGAATTGAGAAATAAACACATAACTTTAGTAAAAGTCTTGTGGAAACGTCACGGTATTGAAGAGGCTACAAGGGAGCCCGAGGAAACTATGAGAAAAACAGTACCTTAACCTTTTCACTGGTAAGATTTTCAGGGACGAAAATCCTTAAGGGGGAGAATTGTAACAGCCCGTTTTTGGTCAAATCGGAACAGTGGGTTTAGGACCACAAATTCGAGGTCAAAATATTTATTTTATTATTATTTTAATGTTTACAGCATGATTGAATGATTGTGTGAAAATTTTGTTAAGAAATTTTATCGTTTAAATGGTCAATTTGAGAAAAAGGACTAAATCGCATAAAGTGCAAAATTGATGTTCTATTAGTTAAAGGTGCCTAATAGTTATGGAACTTAAAAGAGGAGGTCTTTATGTTGTAATTAGACCATTTTAATTATGAGTGGACAATTATGTGCATGATTAAGTGATTTTAATGGTTAATATTAAAGGTTAAAAATGTAATACCATAAATAAAAGATAATAAAATATAGAAAACAAAAGAATTACCTTGTTTGTTCATCTTTTCCATCAAAATTAAGGGTGGAAAACTTCATGGAAAGAGCTTTAACATTCGGCTACTCTAATCTCTTGCAAGTAAGTCCGTTTTTGCTCGGTTTTTAATGATTTCTATGTTTTTGTGATCGTTGCTACATATTCTAGCTAGCCCAGGGACTAATTTGCAAAATTGTTAAAGATTTTGAATGATGCCATTGATGAATACATATGTGTTTTGATGTTTAATGATAGATTATGAAAGTTTTTTGTGAATTATACAAGTTTTATAAAGTGATTTTTAGTAAAAATGCAAAATAGGGATTAAATTGAGAAAAGTGTAAATTTAGTGGTTAAAATGTGAAATAAATGAAAATTTTGGGCTGCTAGGGGCATTATGGTAATTCGGCTAGCATGGGTCTATTGGGAATTTCATTAATTTGTGATTTTATGTAATAAGGACTAATTGTGAAAATGTGAAATATGTGGGGCAAAAGTGTAAATGTGTTTTAAAGTGTATTTTGGATTGAATTGAATAAATAGTTGATTAAATAAGTCAATTTTGAATATATTTAGATTAAGAAAAGCGGAATTCGGATCTAGATCGGGGAAAAATGAAAGTTATCGACTAATCGACTTATTTCGTTGTTTCCGCCTTCGAGGTAAGTTCGTATGTTATAAATTCATTTTAAATGTATTTTATATGCTTCGATATAGCATGAATCGTGTTTAAGTGATTAAGTATGAGTTCAGAAATGATTCGATGAAGATTCGACATTCAAAATCCCGGTTGAACCTTAGGAATAGTTTAGGATGCTAGTGACATGTCATTAGGTATACTTGAGTTGGTTTCAGGCCATGATTTAGCACTATGTGTGCGAGATAAACCGATTTGGCTTCGGGCCATGCATATCGGCTGATTTGGCTTAGGGCCATGATATCAGAATTTTCGGATAAGTTACCTTGATTTGGCTTCGGGCCATGGTATAGGTACTTATCGAGTGAGACCTTGAGTATCCGACTTCTATTCCGAATGGTTCAACGGGTAAATGAAAGATGAGAATGTATATGATATTGGTACGAGATGGTACAGGTATGTGTATAAATCATTTTAGCTTTGAATGGGAGAAATGATGACGGATGTATATGGTTTTGTGAATGAGCACGTAAAAGGTTTGATAGTTAAGGAAAGTTGCATATTGACATATTGAAATCATTGAATCTAGTTTATAGTGATTGCATTAAATTTATCTCATACGAGCTTACTAAGCTTATTAGCTTACTTTGTTTATTTTTTCGTGTTTTATAGTGATATCGAAGCTAGCTCGGATTCGGGATCGTCGGAGATATCGTCACACTATCTAACCATCAATTTGGTACTTTTGAGCTTATGGTTTGGACTTATGGCATGTATAGGAATATGGTCATTTTGATAAGTAATTTGGTAGTGACTTTTGCCATTTGAATTGACTTATGAATGCCTATATTTTGGTTTGTATATATATAGCCATGTGAATTGGCTATATTGATGATTTTGATGATGTATAAGTGTGCAAATGATCTTTGTTTTGAGTTTGGTAATTGTCCTATAAATGCTAATTGTAATGGGTAGATTTTAAAATAGTATTTGGAGTATGAAAGAGCCCATGTTTGATGAATGATACGTTGGTGATATTAGGTAAATTAATGCATGTTTGGATGTGTTCATATTGATGAATTGAGATTGTGAATATTGGTATGTTTTGGAAGACATGTTGGGATATAGTATGTATTGTATTTGTTGGTATTGAAATGGTATGAAAGTTGTTTGATTGAGGTTGTTTTAAATGCTTATGAGTGTTATGTTTTGGTGACATTGAAATTGGTATAGGTGTACATGAGTTTGGGTGGCAAATTGGCTTGGTAAATAGCCTATTTTTGTCCACACGGGAAGAGACACGGGCGTGTGTCTCAGCCGTGTGTGACACACGATTAAGTACATGGCCGTGTGTCCCCTAGTGTGGTTTTAGAAATCAAGTCAGTATGCTCCACACGGCCTCACACACGGGCGTGTGACTTGGCCGTGCGGCAGAAGTCAGTATACACTACAGGTTTGACACGGCCTAGCACACGGCCTGGCGCACGGACATGTATGGCCATTTTTAGGGCACACGAGCGTATGTGTTGTCCGTGTGACCCAAGTCAGTAAGCTCACTTGTTTGGACACGGGGAAGGACACGGGCTGGGACACGGCCATGTGCTCTCATTTTGAATGTTCACACGGCCTGTAACACGGGAGTGTCTAGTGGCCGTGTGAGACACACGGCCTGGCCACACGGGCGTGTGTCCCCTGTTTTGAGAAAAATTTTCTAAGTGCCCTAAATGTTTTAAAAGTTATTGGTTTAGTCTCGATCCACTTCCAATGCATGTTTAGGGCCTCGTAGGCTCGTATTAGGGACATAATGATTGATATTGATTGATGAATGTTGAATTGATTAAAAGTATGTATAAATGTGTTGTAAGTCCTGTAATACTCCGTAACCCTATTTTGGCGTTGAATACTGGTGAGGGGGTTACATGCAAATTCAGCTAATGGTAAATACCTTTCCCAGCTACCTCCAAACTCGAGTATACAACATCTCAACATATCTTCCAGAATCTGAATCACTCGTTCTAATTGCCCATCAGTCTGAGGATGAAATGTTGTACTGAAATTAAGTTTAGTGCCCAGAGCTTCTTGCAGTTTACTCCAAAATCTCGATGTAAATCTTGGATCTTGATCTGAAATAATGGATGTTGGAACCCCATGTAACCTCACAAATTCAGATATATATAATTTCGCTAATTTCTCAAGTGAAAAGTCCATTCTGACTGGAATAAAATGTGCTGATTTAGTCAATCTGTCAAAAATCACCCAGATCGAATCTTTCTTTCTCGGAGTTACAGGCAAACGGGATACAAAATCCATCGTGACATGCTCCCACTTTCATTCAGGAATCATGACAGGTTGTAATAAACTTGTTAGTACCTGATGTTCTGCTTTCACTTGCTGACAAATCAAACACTTAGCTACAAATTCAAAAATTTCCCGTTTCATACCCGGCCACCAATACATCTGTTTCAAATCACAATACATCTTCATACTACCCGGATGAATGGAGTACATGCTACTGTAAGATTTAGAAAGAATATCATTTTTCAAATCTGAATTATTATGAACACAAATTCTATTATGATTACGTAACATAACACTATCATCAATGCTATACTCTAAACTCAGATTGTCCTAAACCATTTGTCGTTTTAAAACCAATTTCGGGTCATCATCTTGCAACTCCCAATTTTTTTGAAGAAACAGAGGTTTTGTTCTCAACTCTGCTAATACAGAACCATCTTCATTAAAAGATAAATGGGCGTTCAATGCTCGAAGTGCAAATAATGATGACTTTTGACTAAGTGCATCCGCAACCACATTAGCCTTTCCCGGGTGGTAGTCAATAACCAAATCATAATCTTTTAGTAATTCTAGCCACCGTCTCTGTCTCAAATTCAACTCTTTCTGAGTCATCAAATACTTCAAACTTTTGGGATCCGTAAACATATAACATTTCTCACCGTATAAATAATATCTTTAAATCTTCAAAGCGAATACGATTGCAGCCAACTTAAGATCATGTGTAGGATAATTCTTCTCGTGTGGCTTTAATTTTCAGGAAGCATAGGCCACTACCTTTCCTGACTGCATCAGTACACAACCCAAACCATTTAGAGATGGATCACTATAAACAACATACGATACACCAGATTCTAGCTGAGTTAAGACTGGAGCTTCTGTCAACATCTTCTTCAATTGATCAAAACTCTGCTGACACTCATCAGACCAAGCAAATTCAACATTTTTCTGCAGTAATCGAGTCAATGGTGAAGCAATCATCGAAATTTTTTTGACAAAACGTCGGTAGTACCCTGCTAAACCCAAAAAACTTTGTACTTCTGAAACATTCTTCGGAGTTTTCCAATTTACCACTGCAGAAACTTTGCTCGGATCAACCCGAATCCCATCAACTAATACAATGTGACCCAAAAATCCAACCTCGTGAAGCCAAAATTCACATTTGCTAAACTTTATGTACAATTGTTTTTCTCTCAAAGCCTGTAGCACAATCCTTAAATGTTGTGCATGCTCGGATTCTATCTTGGAATAGATTATTATATCATCAATAAACACAACCACAAATCTATCCAAATAAGGTTGAACAATCTGATTCATTAAATCCATAAAAGCAGCAGGAGCATTAGTCAAACCAAATGGCATTACCAGAAACTCATAATGACCGTATCGAGTTCTAAAAGCAGTCTTTGGCACGTCACACTCTTTAACCTTCAACTGATAATACTCGGATCTAAGATCTATCTTCGAAAATACTGCGGCACCTTTCAGTTGATCAAACAGATCGTCAATACGTGGCAAAGGATATTTATTTTTAATTGTAACCTTGTTCAACTATCTGTAGTTTATACACAGTCTCAAAGAACTGTCTTTTTTTTCACAAATAAAACAGGTGCACCCCAAGGAGACATGCTCGGTCTAATAACTCTTGCAACTGTGCTTTTAATTCCTTTAATTCAGCTGGTGCCATTCGGTATGGTGTTACTAATATCGGAGCATTCCCAGGAATCACATCAATTACAAACTCAACTTCACGATTAGGTGGTAAACACGGTAATTCCTTAGGAAATACATCAGCAAACTCATTAACAACTGGTAACTATTCTAGCTTCGATTCTAAATCCTGGGTATCAAGAATGTAGGCTAGAAATGCCTCATTACCTTTTTGCATTAATCTCTGAGCAGAAAAAGCTGAAATGATTCTAACAATATCTTTCGGATTCTCAAACTCAACTAAAATCATCTCTCCTGTCTGACATTTCAAATCAATCTGTTTCTGTTTGCAATTTACCACAGCATCAAGCAAAGATAACCAATCCATTCCCAAGATAACATCAAATTCCCGAAAGGGTGGCAACATCAAATCAGCAGGAAATTCACTGCCTTTCACTTTCAATGGACAATTACGACACATTAAATTAACTATCACACTTTGACCTAGTGGATTTGTAACTTGAATATCATAATCACTAAATTCAATAGGCAATTTCTTTTCTGCTACTAATGCAGTGCAAGTATAAGAATTAGTTGACCCAAGGTCAATCAATACATACATAGTAACATCAAAGAGATAGAATGTACCAGCAATCACATCTGGGGCAATGGCTTCTTCTCTAGCTCGGATAGCATAGGTACGCGCAGGTGCCCTAGCTTCTGATCAAGCAGCAGTATCTTTCATACCCAAACGAGCAGTCCCAGTGGTACTATTTTGGCCCGAACACCTACTTCTCTAAGAAGTAGCCAACTACTTTTCTTTATGTTCTTCCTCTTATTTTTGCAATTAAGGACAGTTTCGGATAAAATGATTAGTTACTCCACATTTGTAACAAGCCCCCACTTTACTTCTACACTCATCATGGTGGTATTTCCCACAGTATCTGCATTTAGGCTTAGGAGTATTTTGCACACTACCCACACTAACAACGGGTCTAGTAGTTCCTCCGACATCTTGTTAATCGTCTTGTTTTTATTCGAACGTTCTGGCATTGAGGTGGCTCGACTGAAATCATCTTTAGACTTTTTCGCAGGTAATGTTGAAAATGATTTAGAAGAACCTCTTTTGTAAGATTCTCGATTCCGCCTATCTCGTTGCACTTTTCTGTTATACACCTTTTCTATCTTTTGTGCACGATCTAACAAAACAATAAATTCTCGTATTTCAGTACCTCCGATCATTATTTAAATTTCATCATTCAACCCTTCTTCAAACTGGATGCACATTTCTTCTTCGGTTGGTACAATTTCTCGAGCATATTTATTGAGGTATACAAATTCCCTTTCATACTCAGCTACTGTTCTGTTTCCTTGACGCAACTCAAGAAATTCCCTCTTTTTCTTGTCTAGATACCTTTCGCCGACATATTTATTTTTAAATTCACTATGGAAGAATTCCCAAGAAATTTTCTCTTTTGGCACTACAGCCACTATTATCGACCACCAATTATATGTTTCCTCTTTCAGTAATGAAACAACACATCTCAGGTAATCATCAGGGGAGCAAGCTATTTCTTCATAAACTCTTACTGTGTTCTGGAGCCAATACTCAGCTTTAACTGGATCATCATCTGACCTACCCCGAAATTCTTCGGCCCCATACTTTCTGAGTTTTTCAATCGGAGTACGTTTACTAGATTCAGTCACTGAAGGAGGTAGAGGTGCAACCGATGGCACTACATGTGGTACAGTAGGGGAAGGAGGTTGTTGAACTATATTTCTTCCCTACATGAACTCACTAAACCATTGGTTCATATATCCAAAGAATATGTTTTTAAGTTCTTGTTCTTGAGCTTGAGGAATCGGGACATTACTACTCGTCCCATGTTCAAAAGTCGGTGCTCTACTGTTGACCTCATCATGGTCAACATGTTCAGATCCATCTGGCATCTTTACAATCTATAAGAAAACAAAGGTTAGATCAGATCATACACTTCACACTATCACAGATTTATGTGGCATGTATTTCTAGACATTTTACACACAATGTTCATTCTGAGAATCGACTAAACTGAAGCTCTGATACCACTAAATGTAACACCCCTAACCCTTATATGTCGTTGGAATAAGGTTACAGAGCATTACCGAATTTTTCTGATCAATTACGAACATTTCATATCATTTAACATACATATCAGAAACTAATCATAATAACTCATATTCACCCTTATATAAGCCCCCGAGGCCCAAAATTTATGTTAGAAATGAATCGGGACTAAACCAGAAACTTAAAGAATTTTCCCCAAAATTTTAATATTTTCCTTAGGTGCAGGGACACACGCCCGTGTGGCCAAGCTGTGTAGCTCACACGGTCAAGAGACACGTTTATGTCTCAGGCTATGTGGACATTCGATGTGAGGCAGACAGTCGTGTCCCAACCTGTATCCATGCCCTTGTAACTCTCTGACTTGGGTCACACGGCCAAGCCACACGCCCGTGTATTAGGCCGTGTGAGCATATTAATTTATGAAATTAAGGTACAGGGGTCACATGGCCAAGCCACACGCCCGTGTGTGAGGCCGTGTGCAAAAACCTGGGCATTCTATTTCTCAATTTTAAAGATACAGGGGACACACGGCCGGACCACACGCCCATGTGCTAGGCCGCGTGTCACACACGGCTGAGACACATGCCCGTGTCTCTGCCTGTGTGGACGAAAATAGGCCATTTCAAGGCTATTTTTCTTACCCTTTTAGGTAGCACTCTAAACACAACATTTTCACACATCAATTAACGCCCAACCAAGCATTCAAAACAAGGCAAAATCATGTTTTCAACAAAACATAACATCATTTATACTCAAATACCTAAATTTACCTATTTAATCCATCCAACTTGTCTACTAAAGTTAACAACAAAATTGAATATAATAAACCTACATCATTCACATCAACATCACCAATATGTCTCTCTTCCAACCCAACATATATATATAAGCAAAATTATAATTATTAACATTTACACAAGACAAACTTTGATTAAATCCACAAAAACCCTATACATGCCATATAAACATATTGAACGTACAAAAACTACTAGAATAGGCTGGATAGTGTGACTTGATGTGCTGATCCGATCTCCCGACCTCACGATAATCTACAAGGACATTAAATAATACAAGTAAGCTTAAAGAAGGTTAGTAAGTTCGATGGGTTAAACATAAATCTTACCGAATCCTAATATAACAAATCAAATAAGCAAATTATTCATGCAATCTCCATGTCAATCACAATCTTAATTGATGATCACACTTCCTTCAAATCAATGTCAATAATAAACAATAAATCTTTCAATTTCAATTACATAAGTCACTTACCAAATCTTACCAAATCGGTGAACGGCTTACGGATAATAGTACATCATTTTCAAAAGCCCAAAGGCTGAACAGAAGCACATAAGTGCTAAACAGAAACCCATAAGGGTTGAATGGAAGCTCATAAGGGTTGAACGGAAACACATAAGGGTTAAACAGAAGCTCAATAGAGCTAAACGAAAATTCATATGAGTTAAACAGAAGCTCGTGAGAGCTAAACGGAAAGTAAACACGAAAGTTCACAACAAATGCTGAACATCAGTTTACTTGGGTAAATTGCCACATTTTTTTCCAATACCGTCAATTCATCGCATGTCGAATGTACTCAAATCTCGCGTTCCATTTAATTTGGATATTCAATTTAAATTTATAATTTTAACAATATTTCAAATTCAATAATAGAATAAATACATAATACCATTCATTAATTCAGTATATAAATGTTTAAGTTTAACCATACAAACTTACCTGGATTAATTTGTAGGATTTGCAGAAATTCAGGGATTATTCCGCTAATTTTCCTTTTTCATGAGTGTCTACGGGCTCTTGATCTAAAATATAAAATTATTTATTCATTAGCATATATTTCAGTCCCAATTCACTTCACAATTAATACCCCTCTATTTTTTGAAATTACACAATTACCCCAATTTTTGCAATTTAGTCCCTTAACTAATTAGTCTATCAAATGAACTAATTTTTCCAATTGATAATTTATCTAAATATTCTAAGCTATCATACAGCCCTTGATAATCAAAAAATTAATATCAAACCCTAATATTTAACATTTTTCACAATTTGGTCCTAAAATTAATATGTAACAAAATTACTATGTAAAATCATCATACAACAAAATTAAAGCCCTAAATCCATGTTATTTCATCAAAAACATCCAGTATTCATCAATGATAACTTTCAAAATTTCCAATAAAATCAATAACTAATGAAATAGCTAGTTGGACCTAATTGTAAAAGTCTTAAAAACACAAAAATTACAAGAGAGAGGCAAGAATTAAACTCACATGAAGCTAAAATATGAAAACCAGCTTTAAGAGCTCTTCAATGGTGTTTTTGGACAGAAAATTGGAGAATAAATGATCTAGAAACTATTAAAATATCATTTTGGCTATTTAATTTTATTTTATTTCCAATTTTGCCCTTAAATCACCTAATTTCATTATTTTTTTCTGCTTATGCCGCCTCAGCCATCCCATGTGTGTCTATTTTCCCTTTTAGTCCTCCCTTATTTATCATTTGGGCTACTTAATCACTATTTCTTTAATTAGCAAGTTTTACACATTTTTTAATTTAGTCCTTTTTAATTGATTAACTATCAAAACGTTAAAATTTTCTAACAAAACTTAAATACTACCTTAATGACACTCCGTAAATATTTATAAAAATATTTACAGCTCGGTTTATAGAATCGAGGTCTCGATACCTCATTTTCTAAACCACTTGACCTAATAAATCCTTATAAAACACAAATTACTATTTCAAAAATCTTCCTAAAACCACATTTGACTCGTAAATACTAAATAATAAAAATTTACAAGCTTACTCGCCAGATTTGGTGGTCCCGAACCACTGTTTCCGACACCACTGAAAATCAGGCTGTTACACTATTTCACTTAAGTTTTCTAAGCTTCCATCAATGTCCTTTAATGGCAACTTCCAAAATACTTGATAAAATAAAAAAACTATTGGTATGTATATGTAAAGCAAGCTTCAAAGATTCAAAATCTATAAAAAAAAAAATTGAAGAAAAATCATACCTTAAGCTTGAAATTGAAGGAAAATGGTGAAATGAGTTTTTTTTTTTTTTTTTCCAATCTTTTATGAGAAAGATGAGAAAGAACTTATCTTTCTCTCTTTATATATATATATATATATATATATATATATATATATTATAATATTTAATAAATTACTATTATTTTAAATAAAATGTGAAATAATAATTATTTGATGAAAATATCATTTAAAGCCACCATGAAACTTTTGATTTTTTTTAAGTAATGGGAAAATTGCCATTAAGTCTATAACAGCCCGATTTTTCAGTAATGTCGGAAACAGTGATTTCGAGGCCACCAAATTCGGAGAGTAAGTTCGTAAATATTATTATTTAATATTTACGAGTCAAATATGATTTTAAAAAAGGTTTTTGAATTGGTAATTCGTGTTTTATAATGATTTATTAGGTCAAGTGGTTTTACAAAGTGAGGTATTGGGACCTCGTTTCTTTAAACCGAGCCGTAAATATTTTTATAAATATTTAAGGAGTGTCATTAAGATAGTATTAAAGTTTCGTTGAAAAATTTTAACGTTTCGATAGTTAATTAATTAAAAAGAACTAAATTGAAAAAGGTGCAAAACTTGATAATTATAATAATTAAGTGATTAAATGGCTTGATTAATAAATGAGGGAGGATTTAAGAAACAAATATACCTAAAATAAAGTGATGAGGCGGCATATGAAAAGAAAATAATAAAATAAAAGGATTCAATGGCAAAATGGTAATTTTAGTGAAATTAAAATAAAACAAATTGGATTTGGATAGTTTTCTAGACATTTCTTCTTCAATTTTCGGCCTAAAAAGCCATAGGAGAGAGAGGTTAAGCTGGTTTTTCATAATTTTTCTTCATGTGAGTTCAATTCTTACCCGTTTCTTGTAATTTTTATGTTTTTGAGATTGTTGCAATTAGGTCCAACTAGATCATATCTTTGTTTTTGATTTTATTAAAAATCTTGGAAGTTTCTATTGATAAATATTAGATTTTTTTTTGTGAATAACATGGATTTAGAGCTTTAATTGTGTTGTATGATGATTTTATAAAGTGATTTTGTTAAATATTGATTTTAGGATTAAATTGTGAAAATGTCAAAATATTAGGGTTTAATAGTGAATTTTTTGTTTATTAGGGGCTATATGATGGCCTAGAATATTTTTGATAGATTATTGAATGAGAAAATTAGTTAATTTGATAGATTAACTAATTAAGGGATTAAATTACAAAAAATTGTAAAAGTTTGGGGTAATTGTGTAAATTCAAAAAATAAAAGGGTATTAATTGTAATATGAATTGGAAATGGAATATATGCTAATAAATGAATAATTTTATATTTTAGATCAAGATCTCGTAGATACTCGTGAAAAAGGAAAATAGCAGAATAATCCCTAAACTTCTACAATTACTACAATTCAATCCAGGTCAGTTCGTACAGTTAAAATTTTAACTTTTGTATAAATTGATGATTGGTATTATGTATATATATTCTATTGTTGGAAATAATTTATTGTTTAAATTATAATATTGAATTGGATATTCGGTCTGAATTGAACGCGGGATTTGAGTACATTCTTGATTTGGTGTATGATGGCATTGAAGGGAGATATCGGCATTATTCCCAAGTAAATCGAGGTTCAGCATTTGTTGCGAACTCTCATGTTTTACTTTCTGTTTGGCACAATTGGGTGTATCAGCTCTTATGAGCTTCTGTTCATCTCTTACGAGCTTCTGTTCAGCTTTCGAGCTTCTGTTGGCATATTCAGATGGACCAGCTCTTATGAGCTTCTGTTGACGATGTACTCTTATCCGTAAGTCGTTCTTCAAATGGAAAAATTTCGGTAAGGTAATTTATTAAATGAATTTGAAAGACATATAATTTATTTTTATATTGATTTGAATACGGATGTATTTATCAATAGAAGTTGTGAATGATAGGAAATTGACAGTGAATGACAGGGAATTGACATGAATGATTTTATTTATTTGACTTGTTATAGTAGGTTCGATAAGATTTTGTTTAACCCGTTAAACTTACTAAGCTTCATTAAGCTTATTTGTATTGTTTAATGTTTTTGTAAATTTTCAGAAGGTTGGACGATTGGATCAGCGCTCAAGTCACACTATCTAGCTTATCTCGGTAGTTCTTGAAACATTAAATACGGTTTATATGGCATGTAAAGGCTTTCGTACGGACTTAGTCAAAGTTTAGCTTATGAAAATATTATAAATAATATTTTGTTTATATAACCAACTTACATATTGGTATAAAATTAAGGTATGATTGTGATGTTAGTATAGGTGATATATGTATGTATGTAATTGAGTTATAGTGAACTTTGGTAACTTGGTTAGATAAACTAATTAGGTAAGGTTGGATACTTGGTTGACATTTTTCTAAGTTGTCATTTAAGGTGCCTAAGGGTTTATTAGTTGTATGTGGTGATAATACATGTTTAAGACTTGATTTTAGCTTGTGTTGAATGCCTTGTTATGGCTTGTTGATGTGCAATTTGTTGAGGCTAGGTTGGTGTCAATTTGGGTGAGAAATGTGGCTTAGAAAATGGCCTATTTTCGTCTACACGGGTAGAGACACGGGCGTGTGTCTTAGCCGTGTGTGACACACGGCCAAGTGACACGGCCGTGTGTCCCCTATATCTTCTTAAGAATGCAAGTCAGTATGCTCACACGGCCTAGTACACGGGCGTGTGACTTGGCCATGTGACCCAAGTCAGAGAGTTACATGGGTATGGACACGGGCTAGACACGGTCATGTGTCCCTATTTCGAATGCCCATACGGCCTGAGACACGGGCATGTGTCCTGACCGTGTGAGTCACACGGCCTGGCCACATGGCCGTGTGACCCCTGCAGCTTGAAAACTTTTCTACTTTTTCAGAAAAATTCTGAGTTTTCGATTTAGTCCCGACTTGTTTTTAATATGTATCTCGGGTCTTGAGGGCTCGTTTAAGGGACAATATATATGATTTTTGATTAGTTTTATTATGAATATTGATATGAAACGAAACGTTTGAAATTTCTGTTTGATTGATCCGTAAACCCGGGAATGCTCGGTAACCCTATTCTGGCGATGGATTCGGGTTAGGGGTGTTACAAAGTTCTTTCCATCAAAATAAAAATAGGATAATTTCACTTTAGTCTCTATACGTTTCTAACTTATTCAATTTAATTCCTGAACTTGATACTGAATTTTTAACTTAACCATATACTCCTACTAATAATCCTCTGTGTTTTCATGTCTGACGGTTTTTTCTAAAAACGATCACAATTTCTTATACTACTATTTATTTATAGATCACTTATTTAAGGATTTCTACCATAAATACTCTTCTTATCTTCTTTTTTTAAAAAAAGGTGGGGATGTTACAGAAGTGCTTCTAAAAGGCACTTCTAAACACAACCTAAAACATGCTCACTTCTTTTAATTTCTAAACATATAAATGGTGTTGTTTTATATTTTTTTTTAACAATATCATTATAGGTTCCAATGTTATTTGCTCTTTTTGACACAATACCAAAAATCACCCATAGCCCCTCTCCAACCCATTAATAGGAGGATAATGTGCTTCAGCGCACTCAAACCTTCTCATCACTTAATTACTTCGATTGATATATGCAATTATTTTACGAATTTCACTCATCAAGTTTTTGATGTTGTTACTAAATTCTAATTACATCCTCCAATTATCGATGTTATTTCAATAAGGTCCTTTCATTACTAAAATCATTAATTTAACTGTTAAATGAGACGTCAGATCTTATGTGACATAATTTAAAATGAAAATTTTAAAGAAAAATGAATATTATAAAAATGGATGTTGTAAAAATCTTGATTTTATGGTTCTCAAAGCTTTTATAGAAACAATAGTTCATACTCTTTTTTCTATTTTACTTTATTTTTTATTTTTTATTTTTAAAATTTATGCCACAATATTTTACTTTTCTTTAAAATTTTATTTTTAATTATGTCGCATAAGATTTTACACGTCTTGAAATGTTTAAAATAACGATTTCAATAATAAAAAGGTCTTATTAATTTAATATTGATAGTTTAAAAATATAATTAAAACGTTTTAAAGTTTGAGAATGAATTTAAAATGAGGGTCATAATTTGAGGATTTTTTTATGTGATTAACTTTTTTTCTTATATTATTTGAGTTAATTAACATTTTTAATAATTAAATTAATATTTGATTATTTTTGAAATTAAACTCAATAAAAAAGTTTAATGTTAGTAGAGATGCGTTGGCCGGCAAGGCCGAAATATAGAAGATATAATTTTTTTTTTTTTCTTTTGAACATGTTCAAAAAAATGAAAAATCATGTTTGTCCGACTTGACCCGATTACCCGACATTTACCCTTGACTTAGCGAAGCCGGTATTGTCAAATGGACTATAGAGCCGAGGGCTATGGGCTCAACGTATTTTACAAAAAAAAAAAAAAAGGCCCTTATAAGGCCCCTTCATTTTCGTTGCAAGATATCACCCACACCTCGCTATGGATACATCGCCCAAAGCTACTTCATTTCTAAACCTATAGATGATGGGTTTTTCTTTCTTTCTTTCTAAACTTAACACGATTATATTGGAACTAAATTAAAGTAAATTTATGATGATATTTAAATTAGAATAAAAATCAACGAGAAATTTACATAAATGATACTCGAATTTAAGAATTTTATACTTTAATCTTGTTATTGAATCTAGGCTATTAGTAAACACATCGATAATGTTTTTTTTTTTTTAATAATTTCATTATAGATTCTGATTATATATGTTTTTTTTGACACAATGTTTAGAATTACTCATAGCCTCTCCCCAACTCATAAATAGGAAGATAATGCGCTTCAGTACACTTAAAGTTACATCTTTATATATTAACAATAATATTTATACCAATTGAATTAAAACTATTAACAAATAATTTCTACATCCTAATCTCACGACGTAAATATGAAACAAACATTAATTAATAGGCCAAACAGAATTCAATAGATTTAATCGTATTTAAATGTGTTGTAATAATTATAATGTTGTTCTTTTCATTAAATGTATAGTGTGTTCGTATTATTTCCAAAATTTGTAGACTAAGATACACTAGATTCTTGCATTAGATACAGACAAACAATAATTATCCATTACGGTTTTAGGTAAACGAGACGAGACACTAACAATTAAGGAACCTCTTCTTTATTAAGCCTAACGCAGCTACTGTTTTAGAAACTGGCTCAGACCTAGGCCTAGGGGCGTAGGCAAGGTCACAGGCCGAGGCCTGGTCTCCCTCCTATTTCACATTGTTTTCAAATTTTCATGCTTAAATGTGGTAAATAATTTTCTTTTAGCTTCAAAAAAAATTATAATTTTCTCTCTTTTTATTTATTTATTTATTCTCACTCTTACAAGCAATTTACTTAAATATACCGATTTTTAAAAAAATTTACGGAAAAAGACCGAAAAAATAATTATTTACCGGAAAAGGCCATTTCCCCCCAAAACGCGTCCACGTCAGCGCGTTTTAGGGGGGTGCAGCAGGAAAGCGCGCCTTCGTGGACGCACTTTTGCCCTCTCCCCCCCCTCCCCGATAGACTTTTCAGTAGTTTTTAGTGTTAGGGCATGACTTTTTAGGGTTTTAGGGCTACGGTTTAGGGATTTTTAGGGTCTTAGGGTTTAGGGTTTCTAGGGAAAAATTAATGGACTATATTTTAGGGTTAATTAATTAGAATAGTTTTAAGTTTACGGTTTCGAGAAAAATATATCAGCAAAATAAAAATTATTTAAATTTTTTTTACAGTAGTATCTGGCAATATAATTTTGAGAAGACGTTTCTGAACAAATAGTGACCAAAACGCTTCAAGCATGATGCACTGTCAGCAAGAGTACTGAAAACCCACATGGACGCTCTTTTGCTACAGTAGTCTCTGGCGAAATAATTTTGAGAAGACGTTTCTGAACAAATAGTGGCCAAAACGCTTCAAGAATGATGCACTGTCAGCAAGAGTACTGAAAAAAGCTCCCACGTGGATGCTCTTTTGCTACAGTAGTATCTGGTAAAATAATTTTGAGAAGACGTTTCTGAACAAATAGTGGCCAAAACGCTTCAAGTAGGATGCACTGTCAGCAGGAGTACTGAAAAAAGCTCCCACGTGGATGCTCTTTTGCTACAGTAGTCTCTGGCAAAATAATTTTGAGAAGACATTTCTGAACAAATAGTGGCCAAAATGCTTCAAGCAGGATGCATGCTTGTCGGCAAGAATCTTGAAAAAAGCTCCCACGTGGGCGCTTTTTTGCTACAATAGTCTGGCAATCCTTAGACTATAAATCAGCCAAATTTCATTCTCGGGTTGCATAACGTAAATTGAGGCAAAAGTAAAATAGAAACTGAAGATGAGTGAACGTATTAATGCTGTTATTTACTACGATGGTGAGGTTTGTGACATCGAAAATGGTGTTGTTTTTTTATCGGAGAACACAGCGCGATTGAGTTTTAACCGGAACATAGATTTGACAGAACTTCGCAAAAAAATTAGGCGTAAAATCTTCGGAACAACGCCAATGAAAGTTCAGTCTATTAAATATAGATTTTGCGCTTCGGTTGATCCCGTGAGATATGACACATTCGACATCAAAGGTCCTTGGAGCTTGGAGGCAATGGTGGAGACTCATCTTGCCAGTGGATCACCCTATCTTGAGGTATACGTACATTTTTCATCGCCATGTGATCTTCCTTCGACTTCAACATCTACTGCTGTTCGAGGGGAATACACGACCCTAAGCCGACACTCTGTTAGTGGGAGGCAGAATACGAAAGCGCCCGTGTTTGGTGGTAGTGTAGAAACACAACCCCTACACGACACTCGGTTGGTGGATAGGACATGCATATCCTTCCTTCGACGTTCTATGCTAGTAATACGTATTGGGGAACGTCATCAACTTCTAGTGGTTGGCAATCCACATATGATTGGGAACGCTACGTAAGTTTTTTAAGAAGGGATAATGTACTCCCCACGACATCCACCGACGAGGGGCCCTCGTTCGTTGCAGATGATGGTGGGTCGGATGACGAGTCCGATGTGGATCCACCTCGAGAGCCCGTCCCCGATGGTGCAAAAGTTGCATATTTTCTGAACCGGAGCCTGTTCCAACCGATGTTGAAGGCGGTTCAGATGAAGAAGAAGAAGATCTGCGATTCAAGGCGTACTCGCCTCCAGCCCACATGCATAATGTCGATCTATCTCAAGACGATGCATTGGAGTTTCCTAAACTACCACACAGAAGGCGTGACCGTACAAGTTCGTCGTTGGATTCAGGCAAATTAAAAGTTGGTAAAGAGTTTTCCAACAAGGATACTTTTCTTGGTGCATTGAAATAATATAGCACCAAGAACGGGGTTAACTACAACGTGGTTAAATCTAAAATTGATAAGTACGAGGCCAAGTGTGCAGTGCAAGACGGTACATGTTCATGGAAAATCATGGCCTCGTTGAGGAAAAGGACAGGCTTGTGGGAGATCAAAAAGTACAAAGGTCCACATACATGTCTTGCCGGTACAGTATCACTAGGTGTTCAAGGTTTTTGAATAATACTAATATTACGTAATGTTGCATTATTTAACGTACTTCGTTGACTGGTGTTTCACAAGATCATCCGAAGATGAATTCAGAGATGTTGGTTGACTTAATAATGTCGACGGTGAAGGCAGATCCGAAGACTACAATGCCGGCCTTAATTGGCAATATCCATAGCCAATTGAGGTACACGCCTCTCTTACCGTAAGACTTGGATAGCCAAGCGGCGTTGGAAAAGTTGCATGGTCGGTGGGGCGCTTAGATAATGAAGTGTGGCGGTGGTGTCAGTCTTTGGAGATATATGTCCCGAGCAAAGATAACGACCTTGAAATGGAACCGGCGTATTACAACGATCGATTGCTCCGTGGATGCCAAGTGTTCAAGCGTCTGTTCTGGACATTTAAGCAATACCGAGACGCATTTATATATCGCAAGTCATTGGTACAAATTGACGGTACCTTTATGTATGGTAGATATACGATCGGCTATTGCTAGTGTGTGGTACGGGATGGCGATGGGAGAATCCTTCCAATTGCGTTTGCAATAACACCGAGGAGTCACCGATGATCGGGATTTCTTTCTATCTAGGTTAAGGAGGCATGTCCGCTGAACCCGATATATGCATTATATCGGATCGGGGCCTGGAATACTAGCCGCAATAGAGCGACAGGGAAGCATGTGGCATCGCACACACCATCGATATTGCCTAAGGCATGTTGCGTCTAACTACCACGGGCAACATCGATCTACAAGTCAACGACGACAAGTGACCAACATGGGTATGTAATATCTATTAATATAATTTTGTTTGTAATATTCAATTTATTCTTAATTGAAGAGTGGTATGTAATATTCGCTATCAACTTATATTGGCAGGGTACGAGATCAATAAGGACCGTTTTCACGAGATGTTGGCGAGTTTGCGCTCAGTTAACGAAGAAGGCGCAAACTACCTACGCAATATACCTTTTGAACAGTGGATACAAGCATACGACGGCGGCCTACGATATGGTCATATGACCTCAAACCTGGCCGAATGCATAAATTCTTTTCTAAAAGGAACGCGTCATTTGCCGATAACATCGGTTGTGCGAGAGACATATTTTTGTTTAGCGGCACTATTTCCGAAGCGAGCAGCGAGTTATAAAGGCCAAATGCAAGGAGGCCATGTATGGTGCGCGAAGGTATTGCGAGAAATTAACAAGGGGAAAGCACGGGCCAACACCATGCACACAGTGTGTCACGATCGCGACAACCTATGGTTTCGTGTGACGGAGTTTGACAGACCGAACTAAGGTATTATTGGCGGGCAATATCGTGTACACTTGAGAAATAGGACCTGCGGCTGTGGGATATTTTATGCACTTCGTTATCCATGCGCTCATGTACTTGCGTCTTGTCAAAATCTCCGTCTGGATCCCATGAGCTATGTCGACGAAGTGTATAAAATAGAAAACATGTACAACGTGTGGAGACACGTATTCCTACCAGTCCCAGATGAACGTAAGTGGTCGCTCAGACGCTTGCTCGTATAAGTCGTTACTGGATAGAGAATCTGCGCAAAACCAAAAGGTCGACCTTGCTCGACTAGAATACGCAACAATATGGATATTCGAGAAACGGCCAACCAACGGAAGTTATGCGGATAGTGTAGGAGCCCAGGCCATACATCTCGCTCGTATCCAAGTCGGAATAGTTCATAGTCTCCTTATCATTTTTGTCTCTTGGAAGAATGAAAAGTTATGTCTCATTTTTGTCTGTATCATTTTTGTTTAGATGTATTTAAAGACATGATAGAAGTAAAGTATGTGTTTTTCATTTCATTAAATATATAAAAATTACATTACAATTAGGATATTCAAAAACAACTTTCATTTTATGGGTTAATAAAAAAATAAATTACAAAAAAAATAAAAAAAAACTTTTATTTTATTAAAGATAAAAAAATTAAATTACAAATAAAAATAAAAAACAATAACTTTTATTTTATTAAAGATATAAAAAATAAATTACAATAAAAAAATAAAAAAACTTTTATTTTATTAAAGATAAAAAAATTAAATTACAAATAAAAATAAAAAATAATAACTTTTATTTTATTAAAGATATAAAAATAAATTACAATAAAAAACAACTTTTATTTTATTAAAGATATAAAAATAAATTACAATAAAAAACTTTTATTTTATTAAAGATATAAAAATAAATTAAAATAAAAATAAAAAAACTTTTATTTTATTAAAGATAAAAAAATTAAATTACAAATAAAAATAAAAAACAATAAATTTTATTTTATTAAAGATATAAAAATAAATTAAAATAAAAAAAAATTTTTATTTTATTAAAGATATAAAAATAAATTACAATAAAAACAACAACTTTTATTTTATTAAAGATATAAAAATAAATTACAATAAAAAATAACTTTTATTTTATTAAAGATAAAAAAATTAAATTACAAATAAAAATAAAAAAACAATAACTTTTATTTTATTAAAGATATAAAAATAAATTACAATAAAAATAAAAATAACTTTTATTTTATTAAAGATTAAAAATTAAATTACAAATAAAAATAATAATAACTTTTATTTTATTAAAGATATAAAAATAAATTACAATAAAAAAATAAAAAAACAACTTTTATTTTATTAAAGATAAAAAAATTAAATTACAATAAAAAAATAACTTTTATTTTATTAAAGATATAAAAAAAATTACAATAAAAAAAAATGGCGGTCGGAATCAATGTTGGTGCTAGGTCGGAATCGATGCCACATGGGGTGGTCGACTGATTCTGCTGAGGATACCTCCTTCTTCTAGCTTCCGGTGGGGTTGTGGAACCTCAGTGGGGATTCTGTTCCTCCGGCATGATGGGTCCAGTTGTGGGTGTTGGGAGGATGACCCACCTTGATAAAATAACGACTGGGGAGGTGTTTGCATAAACCATGGCGGAGGTGTCTCAATCCCGTAAGGCGAATGAGGCGGTAAAAGAAGAGCTCCCGACACAGGCGCCTCGTCGATCCCTCATGCGACGGCGGCCTCAAGATCGGCTGGCGATCCGAGTAGTCGAGAACGGACTCGAGCCGGTCATGCATTCCAACTCGCCGTGGGACTGAGAAAAGAAACATATAAGGGTTAGGATACATATAAGGGCTAGGGTACGCACCTGGCATAATCTAAAAAGGCTGTGATGTGGGTGTCGTCGGCTGAAGTGTTGGGCCCGGTGACTGTGTGGGCGCTGTTGATGGGTCCGGTGACTGTGTCGGCGCTGTTGATGGTCTCGTCTCATCACCCATTCTCCTTAGATTTAAAGGGCCCCGTCGTTCCCTTTGTTCACGAAGTTGCCGTCGCCACTCCTCTTCCGACAATAAAAACGGCTTGCCATGGATCCGAAACCATGGCATGTATTCTGGCACGCACGCTAACTCAGGAATGATGATCGGTTCCCGAGTAGGTATATAATCATACCGGTTCTCCCACAAGTCGATATACGCTGACCAAAATCTTGCCCAATCCGTATGCAACTGCCGTAAGTCAACTTTGTGCTCATCATCGAGCACCTCAGGTGCCACGGGAATCGGTTGTCGGAATCCAAATTGACGCAGAACCCGATCTGACTGGTGCATCTCCACGGTCGCATAGTTGATTAATGGGACCTTCACGGGCCAAATGTTCGAATTTTGAAAGAACTCATCCAGAATTACTGCCCGAATTGAGGGGTCCTCGTATGTGTCCATTCAAACTATATTAACATGATAAAAATATTAGTTATATACTAAATACTAAATACGAAATACTAAATACGAAATACGAAACGACTATTTTATTACAAAATTTAATTAAAATTTAATACTTACTTGTGCTTCTGACCGTTGCTCTAGTAGAAGCCGTATATCTTCAAGCGATGTAGGTATTCCAACATAACTCACTTGAATGGTTCCACCTAATTAAATACTTTTTAGCATACAATTATATTTTAAATCTCACGTAATAATTGTAAAATCTAATATTAAATTTACCTCGTTATGAGTGGGAATGTATATGGGTGGTTGACTCGAGGACGTAAAAATGGAAATCAAACCGTGCCCATGATTGCGAGAGTGATAGACAACATCCGATTTTAGCTTTATTCGTAATTTGCGTCGCCCGCACATCTCCCGATAAAATTTTGCGAGCACGCGGACCCCCAACTCAATTCACCGCTTTGCTCTAAAATCAACGAGTTTCAAAGACCATCTCGTGTGTACGAGGTTTCGTGATGAGTCCCGCATCAGATAGCCTCCAATCATCTCAAGAATGTATGCCCGAGCATACCGTATTCTTTCTATTTCGGTCGAACCATTATTCGGCTCCGGGAATGTGTCTTGTAACCAGCCCATCTCGATCCGACCACCGTAAATGTTATCCGGAATAGCACCCAAAAGCTCGTAGCATACGGTAGCTCAATCGCCAGAAGTTGCGGACCCGGTGACTACGGACCCATCCACCGGCAATCCTAATTGCAAATGCACGTCCTCCAGAGTGATAGTACACTCTCCGCATGGAAGATAGAAAGTGTGCGTCTCGGGTCTCCACCTCTCTATCAACGCACTAATTAACTTCGGGTCCAACTTGCACTCCCGGCCTATCGTGGCCACGTGCCAAAAACCCGCTTCCCGCAGGTAATTCTCGATAAACGTCGATGGCGGACCAGGCATATTGCGAATATAGCATTGCAACACCCGATCTACAGACTGTTTAAAAAATTATAAATTAAAATTTAATTAAAATTGCATAAACCTTAAAAATTTTAAATAGTATTGAAAAATTAAAATTAAAACTTACCATTTGCATTTGATCGACGGAGATGTGTTTATCGTCGAGACGAATTAATTCTCCGGCCATTGCTAATACGATCGAATATTCTAAAATTTATCAAAAAAATATATTTCAAAAAATTTAAAAAAGGGCTTTTTTGTAAATATTAAAGGACTATTGTGAAATTTGAGAGGAAGTTTAAAGGATTTTGAGAGAAATTTGAGAGGAATTTGAGAGAAAGTTGAGAGAAAAATGAGTAAGGACTAATGTGTGAAAAAAATAAAAGGGTTGGGGGTTTTTATAGTTTTTTTACCGTTGGAGGCCCAACGGTCAAAAAAAAATGACCGTGCGAGGGGGCAAAGCGCGCGTCCACGGTGGCGCTTTGTGCCACATCAGCAAAGCGCGCCTCTAGGACGCGCTTTTTGCTGATGTGGCACAAAGCGCGCCCTCGTGGACGCACTTTCCTGCTGCATTCCCCCAAAACGCGCTGACGTGGACGCGTTTTGGGGGGAAATGACCATTTCCGGTAAATAATTATTTTTTCAGCCCTTTTCCGTAAATTTTTTTAAAAATCGGTATATTTAAGTAAATTGCCCCACTCTTACAATATAAAATTTCTGGCTTCTAGGACTGCAAAAGAGAGAATAATGTTTGAACCATGGAAACATGTGAGAGCACCAACATTTGCTGATAACAGAAATAAGGTAGGGTTAACTCTATGCCATGTATCCAACTTGCAACGGGGGAGGGGACCATGTAAGCTCCATTGAGAGCACCATTAATTATTTTATAATGGTTAAAGATGGAGGATTCTAGTATCTTAGCTAAAAAAGAGAGGCTGCAGATAACATTTGCAGATGGAAATTAAACAATTTTATATTACTTGTGCCTTTGATGACATGTTATGAGGTTACTGAGCATATGGCCACAGAAACATAGTAATAATAATAAAATGAAATAGTGGATTGATTGACCAAATGGTGAGTGAGGACATCCGATTCTTGACTTGTAGCATGAATCAAGCCAATGCAAAATCAAACTGAAAGCACCTCAAAATCAACATGAAAGGCCAAGAAAAGTCTTCAACATATCCAATGAGCAGTCTAGTTGGCTAATAAATTCTGGGTTTGTTGCGATTAGAACATTAAATATGTCTGCAGTTGAATTGATGGAAATGATCCTAAAAAGAAGCAGACAATATAGTTTCAATGATAAATGTGAACTAAATAGGGTAATTGAGTGTGGGTTTACATGATTTGGAGGAGTGAAGGGAGGGGTGGATAAGTGGGGTTAAAACAAGTGTAATATGGTCTCATAGTAAAGGATGCATCTCTCCAGACCTCCATCTTACTCTCAATCGTCTAGGGGCGAAGCCAGAACAAATTTTTAGGGATCGAATGAAATTTTAATTTTTTATAGTTTATATCTTTATAATTTTTAAAAGATTAAATTAATTTTTTATAATTTTAGAGGGACCAAAATATAATTTTACTTTTACTAATTTAAAATTTTAAAAAAAATTCAAGGGCCTAAATAAAAATTTTCCATTTAAGGGGGGCTAGGGCCCTTGCCAGCCCCCTGTATCCGCCTCTGTTATCATCCTCTTTAATCTCGTCCAAATCAATTTCACTATCTGCCCCTTCCATATTACGAATCGAAGAAGGGGAATGATAAAATATTGATATTTGAGATGTTAACAAACAGATTAAATATTAAACCCTTATGCATGGATACATTAAATATCAAATTTAAAATTAGGGAGCTGTTATATATTTTTTTAAAAATTATAAAATTACATGGAAACCCTTTTGATGGAATTTTTTATTTTCTCTCCGTATTTCTCTCTCATCATGTAATAAATCATGAGATTATTAATATAAACACACTTTCTCATAATGTAATTAATGTAAAAATATTTTCTCATAATATAATAAATATAAACATGCTTTTTCTTAATATAAAAATGCTTTTCAATAAAAAAATATAATTTATTTGATACACCGTCAGTAGAGTTTTTTAGACTCTACAAGCGGGTTGAGAATGTGACAAGTATTACATTTATCTATATAATTTTTATTTATTTATTGCTAAACCTTAAATACATTTGCCAAACCCTTAACTCACTTGTAAAATTTAAAATACTCCATTAACGATATATTAAATAATTTTCCTTTAATTATTTTATAAAATAAATTGATTTTATCTGGTACTCTTAAACTAACTGCCTACAAAGTCATTTTCTCAATTATACTTATCCATTTGTTTTTGTCAAAAAACAAACTACCCATTAATATTCATGTAACTTCTAATTATTAAGAAAAAAAGCTACCCACCTTTTTTAAATATTATTATTTCTTAAAATGTATAATTTATATATAAATTATTATTTTTAAAATATAAACCTATATATAATGAATTATCTTTTCATATGTGTGACAAACTCTAGTCATTAATTATGTGTTTTTCATAAATAAAAAATTTGGGATAGACCTATTCAAAGGTCATACTACTAGCCCTAACCCGAAGGCACGATTGAAATATAAGAGAATTTAGAAAAAAATATATAAGACTCGAAAATGGGCTTGTAAAAAAATTAGACCCGCTTAAAATATGAGTTAGGCTTGGGCTCCAACGTTCAAAGACTAAACCCAACTTATTTTCTACTTTGTAGTATATATTTTTATTTTTATTTTATTTTTATATAGTATGTAATTTATATAAAATTAAATTAAATATATAATGTTAAAAATGTAAGCCTTAAAAGATATGCTTAAGTTATCTATGTTTAAAATTTAATAAAAAAACTAATAAAAAAATAAAAGAAAATTATTAAATGAGTAATTAATATATTAAAAAAAGAATTAAAAAATAATATGGATGAGCCTAAAATAAATTTAGGTTAACTATTTTTAAATATTAGTGGACTTGGGCAAAACTTGAGGCCCATATTCAAACTCAAGTCGAGTTTGGATAAGTATAAAGTGTACTAATTTCATTACATAGGCCTGACCCATAAACATCTCTATTTGGAGATAAGAGTTTAGTTAATCTGTATGCATATTATCACTAATTTATATATAAATGTGCATGTATATGTAATAACCTTAAATTTTAAAATAATAACTAAAAAATGTTTAAAATTTTGTTGTAAATTTATTTTTGTCATTTCCAACTGAGTTTGTATTTGATTAATTTAGTCATATGTTTTATATAAGTATAAAGCATATATTATTTTTCTAATTTAATTTCCTTTTTAACTTAATTTTGACAAGTTCTTTTGAGCTTTTTTTGAACTTATCGAATTTAAATTTTCAAATAAGTATGCATATTATCGCTAGTTCATAATTGTCAAAACTAGACTAGACTACGAATTGATCTAGGAACCTGTGGTCCAAGTAATGCATTCTGATGAGTCATCATCATATGATTATTTTGAACTATATCTTACTTACATTTGCTTGGTTTCCTGAGCATTTTTATATGTTTTAAATTCATTTTAGTGATTTGACCTTTTTTTTTGTTTGTATTGTAAATATTGTGCATTTTTAATGTTTTTCATGCATTTAGTTTCAATAAAATATTCCATGTGGAATTTGCAGGTAAAACAGGTTTGGGAAGAAAATGCCAATACATGGAACCATGATTAAATGCACTAAGCCTAAAGTTGATCCAAGATGATGAGTGAAAGTTTAAAGCTCAAAAGATTAAAAATTTGTAATTTGAACACATCCAGAACTTTCAGTCGGAACACTTCTTAGTGTTACGATCATGTCTCGAGCTTCAGGACTCTATTTTGGGTGTACCTTATATTGTCGAAAAGGGGATTTGAAGATCTACTCAAATATTGGAACACCAACACCAAAATGCATCAGGAAGAGATCCAAAAGTAAAGATAAAGTTACAAGTTTCACATTGATGGACAATTTTGACGCATTTTCGTGTTGGCTCATATCTCCTAACAAAATTGGAGTTTGGAGCTGAAATTTTTACAGCATATAAACAAGATGCAAACCATCAATTAACTCTCTTGGACTTTTCCCATTGAGAGCCATTATCTTGGACAAAAGGAGTCATCTTTTAACATGTGAAAAATGCCTCAAAAGATGACTAAGAAGTAGGCTGAGAAATTTATTATTAGCAAGCCTTTTGTATTGTCATTTTTCTCTTCACAAATATCTATAAATAGACTTTGGTTTCAGCATAAGAGGCATATTGAAGTGGAGTTCAAGATCATTCGCTTGTTAAGTTTTTGTTTGTTTCATTATTCGTGTAAAATTTTAAGTTTCTTATTTCTAATATTTCTATTTCATCTAAGTTTGAGTTGTTTATTTTTGCTATGTTATTTTAAGTGTTCAATGCTGAGGGGAAAGGGTGAAACTCTTGGAAAATAATAAGGTACATTCCATACTCATCATTTGAGCTAAAATTAATTATCAATCACATGTCATAATCATACTTGTAAAGTAAGATATTTTATTTGTTATAGACAATATATGACACAATGAATGCTTGGATAAATTAACCTTTATTTGTTGTAGACATAAAAACTAGCATAATAAATATTTGAAATCTTTTTATAAGTCTTGAAGTTATCAGGTGATTATAATACTGTAACACCCTATACTTGGCCTAAACGTTAAGACCAAGTCTAGATAGCTAAATCAAATCATTTCAGAAAAGTCCAACCTTTAACCATTTAAAGTTTAACAGTCGGAAATCATTTAAATAGTTAAACCAAACGTGGAAATCCAAACTTATAAACCGTAATCCGAAATAAAACACGCAATAGTATAAGTCAAGATAAAACAGTAAAATAACTAAAAGCGAGATGACCGAGCTCCTGCCACGCCGACCCGCCTAAGTCTGTGGGTTACCTAATCCAAACAAACAGACTAAATGAATTTACAACTCAATGTGTACCCTACATTTTCAATCAATCAGTAACATAACATATATGATTTCGATTTTTCATCAATCAGTCAATTCTCAGTAACATATACAGAAACAGAGTATATCAGGTAAAGTTGTAGGACATTTTAGATACAGATGCATGTTTCTACCCCCCAACCACTACACACCATCTCCGTCATCCCTACACATCATATAGGGTATCAAATATCCATCCATCCCTACACATCGTGTAGTGACTGTGTGTCACGTTTTAAAATAATTGTAGTCTAGCTGTCAGATCAAAATGTGATAAATTGCCAGAGTCAGATATATGTTTGTGGCTTAACCACCAAATTTGGCAGATTGTTATACTGCCCACACTTCCTCCTTTTCACAATCCCAACCTAATGCATATGACGATATAACAAATATCAGATATGTGTATACGGTAATACAAGTTCAGATCATGCTAATGTAATGCTACCACACTAATCAGATTTCATATCAAATATATATAAATAACAAATTATTCAGTAACAGATCGTCAGATAACGATTTCATTGTTTAATTCAGATCATATGGACCTTACGATAGGCCTACGTTCGATTCGAACAACGATTACGGTCTTAAGGAAAAATCCTGATTTTTTGCCCACACGCCTGTGTGGATTAACACGGTCTGGGTGGCTGGCCCGTGTGGTCCCATGGTCTAGCACACACCAATGTAACTCAAGACCCAAAATATATCTCACACGGCCTGGGCCCATGCCCGTGTCTCTAGTGTAACACCCCTAACCCTCTTCGTCGCAGGGTTAGCGTTATAGAGTATTATAGTACAATTAGAAACAATTAAATTTAAACGGAAACAATTAACCAATTATAAATACAATAATAAAAAACACATTATACCTATAGTAAAAAAAATGCACTTACAGGCTGAGCTTATGGGGCCCTAAAAATAGTTTGAGAATAGTCTAGGCTCAAATGAAAACAATTAAGAAAATTTCAGAAAAACTTGAAAATTTGGAAAACAAGGGTCACATGGTCGTGTGGCCAGGCCGTGTGACATAACCTAAACCGTGACAAACTGTTTTGGAACACACGGCCGTGTTGTAGACCATGTGTCAGACCATGTGAAATCTGCACCTAAAATTAATAAGACACACAGCTGTGTGGTGTAACCGTGTGTCACGCCCGTGTCCCAGGCCGTGTATACCTAAAATTTACTTTCAAAACAAGGCATTTCAACCCCAATTCCTTAGGTGCCAAGCCAAATAATAATCAGCTATAAATATGCTTTTAAACACCTAAAATTGAGTCTAAAACATACATATTTCCTACAATTTATGTGCATAACCAATGTCCCCTTATTGACACCACAAAGTATATTCATATACACTAAACATTCATCTAAAAAATCATTAATATATCTTCTTGTTCCATCCACAATAATGCTTCTAAAGTACTAAACACTAAATCACCAACACTAGGCAATCAAATATGTCCACATTACGAGTTAACTATCTGATAAACACTTCATACATTTTCTAACCGTAAAATTTACCAAAACCAAAATTATGTCTATCAACCAAAAGCAAAACATTGCCAAACCACAAAAGACCATCAAGATACAAAAATGACCAAAACTATCACATTATAACCTAGGTACATGCCAAAACTCTTGGAAAATAATAAGGTACATTCCATACTCATCATTTGAGCTAAAATTAATTATCAATCACTTGTCATAATCATACTTGTAAAGTAAGATATTTATTTGTTGTAGACAATATATGACACAATGAATGCTTGGATAAATTAACCTTTATTTGTTGTAGACATAAAAACTAGCATAATAAATATTTGAAATCTTTTTATAAGTCTTGAAGTTATCAGGTGATTATAATACTGTAACACCCTATACTTGGCCTAAACGTTAAGACCAAGTCTAGATAGCTAAATCAAATCATTTCAGAAAAGCCCAACCTTTAACCATTTAAAGTTTAACAGTCGAAAATCATTTAAATAGTCAAACCAAAAGTGGAAATCCAAACTTATAAACCGTAATCCGAAATAAAACACGCAATAGTATAAGTCAAGATAAAACAGTAAAATAACTAAAAGCGAGATGACCGAGCTCCTGCCACGCCGACCCGCCTAAGTCTGTGGGTTACCTAATCCAAACAAACAGACTAAATGAGTTTACAACTCAATGTGTAACCTACATTTTCAACCAATCAGTAACATAACATATATGATTTCGATTTTTCATCAATCAATCAATTCTCAGTAACATATACAGAAACATAGTATATCAGGTAGAGTTGTAGGACATTTTAGATACAGATGCATGTTTCTACCCCCAACCATTACACACCATCTCCGTCATCCCTACACATCATATAGGGTATCAAATATCCATCCATCCTTACACATCGGGTAGTGACTGTATCACGTTTTAAAATAATTGCGATCTAGTTGTCGATCAAAATGTGATAAATTGCCGTCGTCGATATATGTTTGTGGCTTAACCACCAAATTTGGCGATTGTTATCTTCGCCCACACTTCCTCCTTTTCACAATCCCAACCTAATGCATATGACGATATAACAAATATCAGATATGCGTATACGGTAATACAAGTTCAGGTCATGCTAATGTAATGCTACCACACTTATCAGATTTCATATCAAATATATATAAATAACAAATTATTCAGTAACAGATTGTCAGATAACGATTTCATTGTTTAATTCGGATCATATGGACCTTACGGTGAGCCTACGTTCGATTCGAACAACGATTACGGTCTTAAAGAAAAATCCTGATTTTTGGCCCACACGCCTGTGTGGATTCACACGGCCTGGGTGGCTGGCCCGTGTGGTCCACAAGGTCTAGCACAGACCAATGTGACTCAAGACCCAAAATATATCTCTCACGGTCTGGGCACACGCCCGTGTCTCTAGTGTAACACCCCTAACCCTCTCCGTCGTAGGGTTAGGGTTATAGAGTATTATACTACAATTAGAAACAATTAAATTTAAACGGAAACAATTAACCAATTATAAATACAATAACAAAAAATACATTATACCTATAGTAAAAAAAAAAATGCACTTACAGGCTGAGCTTATGGGGCCCTAAAAATAGTTTAAGAACAGTCTAGGATAAAATGAAAACAATTCAGAAAATTTCAGAAAAACTTGAAAATTTGGAAAACAAGGGTCACATGGTCGTGTGGCCAGGCCGTGTGACATAACCTAAACCGTGACAAACTGTTTTGGAACACACGGACGTGTTGTAGACCATGTGTCAGGCCATGTGAAATCTGCACCTAAAATTAATAAGACACACGGCTGTGTGGTGTAACCGTGTGTCACGCCAGTGTCCCAGGCCGTGTATACCTAAAATTTACTTTCAAAACAAGGTATTTCAACCCCAATTCCTTAGGTGCCAAGCCAAATAATAATCAGCTATAAATATGCTTTTAAACACCTAAAATTGAGTCTAAAACATACATATTTCCTACAATTTATGTGCATAACCAATGTCCCCTTATTGACACCACAAAGTATATTCATATACACTAAACATTCATCTAAAACATCATTAATATATCTTCTTGTTCCATCCACAATAATGCTTCTAAAGTACTAAACACTAAATCACCAACACTAGGCAATCAAATATGTCCACATTACGAGTTAACTATCTGATAAACACTTCATACATTTTATAACCGTAAAATTTACCAAAACCAAATTTATGTCTATCAACCAAAAGCAAAACATTGCCAAACCACAAAAGACCATCAAGATACAAAAATGACCAAAACTATCACATTATAACCTAGGTACATGCCAAAACTCTTGGAAAATAATAAGGTACATTCCATACTTATCGTTTGAGCTAAAATTAATTATCAATCACTTGTCATAATCATACTTGTAAAGTAAGATATTTTATTTGTTGTAGACAATATAGGACACAATGAATGCTTGGATAAATTAACCTTTATTTGTTGTAGACATAAAAACTAGCATAATAAATATTTGAAATCTTTTTATAAGTCTTGAAGTTATCAGGTGATTATAATACTGTAACACCCTATACTTGGCCTAAACGTTAAGACCAAGTCTAGATAGCTAAATCAAATCATTTCAGAAAAGTCCAACCTTTAACCATTTAAAGTTTAACAGTCGGAAATCATTTAAATAGTTAAACCAAACGTGGAAATCCAAACTTATAAACCGTAATCCGAAATAAAACATGCAATAGTATAAGTCAAGATAAAACAGTAAAATAACTAAAAGCGAGATGACCGAGCTCCTGCCACGCCGACCCGCCTAAGTCTGTGGGTTACCTAATCCAAACAAACAGACTAAATGAGTTTACAACTCAATGTGTAACCTACATTTTCAACCAATCAGTAACATAACATATATGATTTCGATTTTTCATCAATCAATCAATTCTCAGTAACATATACAGAAACATAGTATATCAGGTAGAGTTGTAGGACATTTTAGATACAGATGCATGTTTCTACCCCCAACCATTACACACCATCTCCGTCATCCCTACACATCATATAGGGTATCAAATATCCATCCATCCTTACACATCGCGTAGTGACTGTGTATCACGTTTTAAAATAATTGTAGTCTAGCTGTCAGATCAAAATGTGATAAATTGCCAGAGTCAGATATATGTTTGTGGCTTAACCACCAAATTTGGCAGATTGTTATACTGCCCACACTTCCTCCTTTTCACAATCCCAACCTAATGCATATGACGATATAACAAATATCAGATATGCGTATACGGTAATACAAGTTCAGGTCATGCTAATGTAATGCTACCACACTTATCAGATTTCATATCAAATATATATAAATAACAAATTATTCAGTAACAGATTGTCAGATAACGATTTCATTGTTTAATTCAGATCATATGGACCTTACGGTAGGCCTACGTTCGATTCGAACAACGATTACGGTCTTAAAGAAAAATCCTGATTTTTGGCCCACACGCCTGTGTGGATTCACACGGCCTGGGTGGCTGGCCCGTGTGGTCCACAAGGTCTAGCATAGACCAATGTGACTCAAGACCCAAAATATATCTCTCACGGTCTGGGCACACGCCCGTGTCTCTAGTGTAACACCCCTAACCCTCTCCGTCGTAGGGTTAGGGTTATAGAGTATTATACTACAATTAGAAACAATCAAATTTAAACGGAAACAATTAACCAATTATAAATACAATAATAAAAAATACATTATACCTATAGTAAAAAAAATGCACTTACAGGCTGAGCTTATGGGGCCCTAAAAATAGTTTGAGAACAGTCTAGGATCAAATGAAAACAATTCAGAAAATTTCAGAAAAACTTTAAAATTTGGAAAACAAGGGTCACATGGTCGTGTGGCCAGGCCGTGTGACATAACCTAAACCGTGACAAACTGTTTTGGAACACACGGACGTGTTGTAGACCATGTGTCAGACCATGTGAAATCTGCACCTAAAATTAATAAGACACACGGCTGTGTGGTGTAACCGTGTGTCACGCCCGTGTCCCAGGCCTTGTATACCTAAAATTTACTTTCAAAACAAGGTATTTCAACCCCAATTCCTTAGGTGCCAAGCCAAATAATAATCAGCTATAAATATGCTTTTAAACACCTAAAATTGAGTCTAAAACATACATATTTCCTACAATTTATGTGCATAACCAATGTCCCCTTATTGACACCACAAAGTATATTCATATACACTAAACATTCATCTAAAACATCATTAATATATCTTCTTGTTCCATCCACAATAATGCTTCTAAAGTACTAAACACTAAATCACCAACACTAGGCAATCAAATATGTCCACATTACGAGTTAACTATCTGATAAACACTTCATACATTTTATAACCGTAAAATTTACCAAAACCAAATTTATGTCTATCAACCAAAAGCAAAACATTGCCAAACCATAAAAGACCATCAAGATACAAAAATGACCAAAACTATCACATTATAACCTAGGTACATGCCAAAACTCTTGGAAAATAATAAGGTACATTCCATACTCATCGTTTGAGCTAAAATTAATTATCAATCACATGTCATAATCATACTTGTAAAGTAAGATATTTTATTTGTTGTAGACAATATATGACACAATGAATGCTTGGATAAATTAACCTTTATTTGTTGTAGACATAAAAACTAGCATAATAAATATTTGAAATCTTTTTATAAGTCTTGAAGTTATCAGGTGATTATAATACTGTAACACCCTATACTTGGCCTAAACGTTAAGACCAAGTCTAGATTGCTAAATCAAATCATTTCAGAAAAGTCCAACCTTTAACCATTTAAAGTTTAACAGTCGGAAATCATTTAAATAGTTAAACCAAACGTGGAAATCCAAACTTATAAACCGTAATCCGAAATAAAACACGCAATAGTATAAGTCAAGATAAAACAGTAAAATAACTAAAAGCGAGATGACCGAGCTCCTGCCACGCCGACCCGCCTAAGTCTATGGGTTACCTAATCCAAACAAACAGACTAAATGAGTTTACAACTCAATATGTAACCTACATTTTCAATCAATCAGTAACATAACATATATGATTTTGATTTTTCATCAATCAGTCAATTCTCAGTAACATATACAGAAACAGAGTATATCAGGTAGAGTTGTAGGACATTTTAGATACAGATGCATGTTTCTACCCCCAACCACTACACACCATCTCCGTCATTCCTACACATCATATAGGGTATCAAATATCCATCCATCCCTACACATCGCGTAGTGACTTTGTGTCACGTTTAAAATAATTGCGATCTCTAGTCATCCGGATCAAAATGTGATAAATTGCCGAGTCGATATATGTTTGTGGCTTAACCACCAAATTTGGCGATTGTTATACCGCCCACACTTCCTCCTTTTCACAATCCCAACCTAATGCATATGACGATATAACAAATATCGATATATGATATACACGATAATACAAGTTCAGATCATGCTAATGTAATGCTACCACACTTATCAGATTTCATATCAAATATATATAAATAACAAATTATTCAGTAACAGATCATCAGATAAGGATTTCTTGTTTAATTCAGATCATATGGACCTTACGGTAGGCCTACGTTCGATTTGAACAACGATTACGGTCTTAAGCAAAAATCCTATTTTTTGGCCCACACGCCTGTGTGGATTCACACGGCCTGGGTGGCTGGCCCGTGTGGTCCACATGGTCTAGCACACACCAATGTGACTCAAGACCCAAAATATATCTCACACAGCCTGGGCACACGCCCGTGTCTCTAGTGTAACACCCCTAACCCTCTCTGTCGCAGGGTTAGGGTTATAGAGTATTATAGTACAATTAGAAACAATTAAATTTAAACGGAAACAATTAACCAATTATAAATACAATAATAAAAAACACATTATACCTATAGTAAAAAAAAAATGCACTTATAGGCTGAGCTTATGGGGCCCTAAAAATAGTTTGAGAACAGTCTAGGATCAAATGAAAACAATTCAGAAAATTTCAGAAAAACTTGAAAATTTGGAAAACAAGGGTCACATAGTCGTGTGGCCAGGCCGTGTGACATAACCTAAACCGTGACAAACTGTTTTGGAACACACGGCCGTGTTGTAGACCATGTGTCAGACCATGTGAAATCTGCACCTAAAATTAATAAGACACACGGCTGTGTGGTGTAACCGTGTGTCACGCCCGTGTCCCAGGCCGTGTATACCTAAAATTTACTTTCAAAACAAGGCATTTCAACCCCAATTCCTTAGGTACCAAGCCAAATAATAATCAGCTATAAATATGCTTTTAAACACCTAAAATTGAGTCTAAAACATACATATTTCCTACAATTTATGTGCATAACCAATGTCCCCTTATTGACACCACAAAGTATATTCATATACACTAAACATTCATCTAAAACATCATTAATATATCTTCTTGTTCCATCCACAATAATGCTTCTAAAGTACTAAACACTAAATCACCAACACTAGGCAATCAAATATGTCCATATTACGAGTTAACTATCTGATAAACACTTCATACATTTTATAACCGTAATATTTACCAAAACCAAAATTATGTCTATCAACCAAAAGCAAAACATTGCCAAACCACGAAAGACCATCAAGATACAAAAATGACCAAAACTATCACATTATAACCTAGGTACATGCCAAAACCAACATAAAGACCATTCACCAACATTTGAAGTCGTGGTCGTCACTGAATGCTGAGTCGATGTTAGATCTACTAGGTACCTAGCCTATACACAAGAAAACAACGTTCACTGAGTATAACTCAGTGGTGCTTCCATAATCAAAGTATTAAAACATGGTACAAGATATTCAATTACTTAACTAAAATGCAACTCAAGTAATGCAAAGAAACATATATTACTTCAATTTAAGTATATGAAATTTCATGAATCATCACATTTCCATTAATACATTCATTATAAAATAGAAAAAAATTATTTCCATCTTTATTTCTACTTTCATTTCCAATTTCATCACTTTATATTTATTTTCCCCTATTAACATGACTCGGAATCGGATACATGGATACAAGCAACACACCAAATTTGGCACCCAATGCCTGACGAAATAATCCGTAAAATTAAATTGTGCCCTGCGTTGGCCGATAAAACTAACAAATGGAGTGCCCAACACTCTCTGACACGTAGTCGTAAACCCTGAACTCTTCCTATCCTATGGCATGCCAATTATACCTGACCTTACCCAAACGGTTAATAGGGTAACGAAATTCTCAATTTAATTCATAAATCAACTTCCCAATTTCACAATACAATTTCATCAATCCAAATAATTCAAACATTTGAATATATGCTCATAGCAACATCTTTTCTTTCCATAACATAATCAATTTCAATTTCAATAATACTCAATACAATCCTAATCACAAGTAACTAATTCAACCATTTCAAACATATCACATTAAATCAATTTTGTAACTTACCTTAACTCACTATTTAATGCAAATGCTCAATACAACAATTTAAATAGTTTAGATTATAGAAACACACACCGTAATTTTTGAACTACTCGCCGACAACCTTGCTTTTTTCCTTTCTTACTCGAGGATTCTAGTTCAACGTTAGCTACGAATTAAACAAATATAATAAATTAACATTTTATATACCAATTAATATTTAATTACAAAATTTATACTAATTTAACATAAATTTCAATTTAATCATCGAAACCGATACTAACATATTTTATCATAAATCCTCCCAACATTAGACCAAAATTTTCTAGAGTCCCTATAAGACTTCCTACTTCTTAATTAAACCCTTAAATTTGAATTTTGCACAACTTAGTCCTTATTGTACAAAATTATCAATTAACTTTACAAAATAATCTTATTTCACTTTTACCCTTAAAATCTATCAAATAACATCAAGAACTTCAATTTCTCAATAATAGCAACTTCTATAAACCTCAAAAATTCTAAAAATTTTAACATGGGTAAGCTAACTCATGATCTTAGGTTCCAAAACATAAAATTTATGCAATAAGGACCAAAATATACTAACCAATTTGAAGCCCTAAAGCCGTTCTCCCTTAATCTTTGCTCCTTTTTCGGTTTTGCATGAAAGAAAATATAAAATGTCTTTTGTTTTTTTCCCACTTTATTTTATTAATTAATTAAGTTTTATTTATTATATAACTATTTTAACCACAATTTTAACTTAAATTTTAACTTCGACGCAAAACTCAACTCAAAAATTAGGCACTCACCCTCATACGAAATAGCAACACATGGGACTAACACGTTGAAGGGACGCTACCGTCAAGATCCTCGCCTAAAAGAAAGCCAATCGAAACTTAAAACAAGAAAAATCGAACGAACAAGCAAGAACCAATTTTTTTGGCAAAAACCTACAAGACCGAACATTAACAAAATTCAACGACAACTTACACGATTAACCTTTTAGTTGAAACAATGAGATGCGTACTTCCCCTAATAGAACGGTAGCAAGAATTAACAAAAAGAAATAAGGAAAAAGAAAAAAAATATAACTGGAGAAGAAAAAGAACGACAGGAACGAACAAAAAGGGAAAAATGTAAAAAGAAAAGAAGAGAGAGAAAGAAACCATTCAAATAAATTTTAAAATAACATAATTTTTACAGAGTAGTATAAAAACATATATCCTTATTGCATACGCAAAGACTCAAACATAAGACCAGAAGATATACAGAAGCTTAACCATTGAACCAGCAAACTCATTATTGTCATAGAATCACACATAATTAAACTTAAGTCGAGAGTTCAAGGATAGGGGTTAAACCAAAATAAACAGTAAAATTCAAGAAGGAATGCTCGAACCCCTAATCTCAAACACAAAAATAGAACATTTAACCACAAATATAGAGGCTTAATTATTGAAAGAATTTATCAAACAAATGTTCAAAATTTGAGGCGTTACAAATACCATATGGTTGGACTGAACTTAAACAGTTGAACTGTCATATTGCACCATCTTTTGCTTATGGATTCATTTGCTAAACTCTTGAACTTATTGGACAGTCATTTTGGACACTCCATTGATGGACATACCTTAGCTCATGGATTCATATGCTTAATTAGCGGACGTACATTACCAGATCATCTGTTTGGGACCTCCATTTATGTGTGGATTCTAATTGAGTAATAACATTGAGTATTAAAATTCAATCTTAATATGACACCAAGAGTTGATCCTTTAACCTCAACATATTTTCTTCCAGGTATTTGCTTTTTATTATTTTTAGTTAATTTCTTTCATTGACTTTTTATTTCTAGTGTTTCTAGCTACTACTTTCATCACCAATGCTTATTCCAAAATTAAGTGTTAAATTTTTGTTCTAGCATAATACTTGTAATCTTGTAATTAGCTCTAATCAACTTCTCTATGAATCAACCTCAGACTCCCAAGATTTTATTACTTGAATATAACATGCACTTGGGTTGTAGACCTAGAAAGTCACCGTTACATTCCATACCATAAAATCAATAAAAATCGGTTGAACTGCTAAAATCGATCTAATCGATTAAAAACCCGTTGAATTGGCTTAAAGCTAGCTTAAATATTTAATTTTGTTGTTATAGTTTATAAAATGAATGTTTATTGTTCTAGAATTATTTATTTGTGTTTTTTTTTTCTAATTTTCTTTGTGGATTTTTAAGATTTTTTTTATTTTTTTTATGATTGAATTGGTGGTGAATCAATTGAACCGAAAATCGGTGGTCTAATTAGTTTAACTAATGGTTGGATTTTTACAATATTGCATATTATTCACTATTTATTCACATGATCACAGAATAAAAAGATGACAAGAACAACACTCTCCTAATTCTGAATTTCAAATATAAAACATAACCCTTAATTACCATAATTTTTGCATATTGTCTTGATATTAAGTTTATTTGATTCGTTGCATAATTTGTTTGTATTTTAATTGTTATTGTTATGTAATGAATTACATTTAATTTTAGGTTACATCAGTTTCAATGGGTTTTTTTTTTTAATTATAATTATCATCCCTTTATTTTACAAAAATTCAAAAAATAATATTTTAACTTTAATTTGTTAGAATTTGATCATTGTATTTTAGGATAATCGGGAAGTTAATTTAATTTTTGGTAAACACATAAACTTTAATGGTTGATTTTGCTAGTTTATTGTATATAAATTGTTGAAATATTGATTTTGGTTAATTCATTGCATATAAATTGATGATGTGTTATTTCCTAGATCAACAATCACTACAGCAAAACAAACTTTTAGCGGCGTTTTTTTTGGCCTTTAGCGGCGTTTATAAGCGCCACAAAAAACGCCGCTATTGCTACCGCCGCAAATTTTAGCGGCGTTTATGCGCAAAAAACGCCGCTAAAAGTCATGGTCTTTAGCGGCGCTTTCCCGAAAAACGCCGCTAAAAGTCATGGTCTTTAGCGGCGCTTTCCCTACAAACGCCGCTAAAAGTCATGGTCTTTAGCGGCGCTTTCCGACAAACGCCGCTAAAAGTCATGGTCTTTAGCGGCGCTTTTCCGACAAACGCCGCTAAAAGTCATGGTCTTTAGCGGCGCTTTCTCGAAAAACGCCACTACAAGTCATGGTCTTTAGCGCGCTTTCCCGACAAACGCCGCTAAAAGTCATGTTCTTTAGCGCGCTTTTACACCAAACGCCGCTAAAAGTCATTGTCTTTAGCGGCGCTTTTCAACAAACGCCGCTAAAAGCGATGGCTTTTAAGCGCGCTTTGTTACAACGCCGCTAATTTGTACTGATTTCCGGGTACGCTTTTTCAATATAATACCCTCCCGCACTAAAACCAACCAATAACATAAATATAGCATATAATTCCAACGCAAAAGCAAGAAATTTAGCATAAAAATCACTCCAAATACATTAATTCTAAATAATACTTGAAATTTAATAAATTAAATGAATGATGATCAAAAATATTGTAACAATAATGTTAAATGTAATAATGTCAAAACATTCTTACAACGAAAACTAAATGTGTCTAAGATGGCGGTTTTTGCATCGTTGAAACATCTCGCATCATATCTTTGAAGGTGGTCTTTGGAGCTCTTCGTACTTTCTCTGCTCGCTCTGCTAGCATCGATCTCGCCTCTGCCTCCTCGCACCGCCACGCTCTCTTCTTCTGCTACCTCCTCCTTTCGCCGCTCGCGCATCCGCTCTAAGCCGTTCTTTGGAGTTCTTCATATTTTCTTTGAACATCGCAATTTGTTGCCTCTGCTCAACCGTGCTCTCTTGCATATGAGCTATCTCGGTCTTGTAGCCTCTGAACTTCAAAGACGAGATTGACTCCGGAAGGCATGTGCTGCTGGGGCCGGATCCAAATATTGGGTCGGGTAACACGGATCCTTTAGATCGAACCCGACCATACCTTTCAAGACCAAAAACATCGGTGATAATTCTATTAAAAATATACTAAATATTAATGAAATTATCAATCGAATCGATCGTACCTTTCAGGACCCAAAACATCTGTAATAATTCTCATTGTCAATCTCCTCAAGATTAGCGAACTATCGATCCAAGCGGCCTTCATACTCCGCCTTTTCTCCTTTAGTTTATCCTAAAAATCAATGAAAGAATTAGAAACGAAAATATATAAATAAGAAAGAATGCAACATAATTTAACATTATAAATTTAAAACTATAAACGATGAATTAAACTATTATAATTAAACATTATAAATATTTATAAAAATAAAATTTTATTAAGTAAATATACCAAAATTTCTGCAGCTTTCTGATGTCATCTGAGATCCATCCTTCTTTCTATGCGTGATGTCAAAAAGTCAACACGTCCAACTTTTTGACCAATCGAAGTTTCCTACATTTTAGCGTAAAAATATAATTTAATAGTATAAAGTAATTAATATTTGATGAATTAATAAATTATAATACCTCGGCTTCAACTACACAGCAAAACTTCTAGAACTCCGCCGTGTGCGTGAATTTCTGCTTTCATCACTGATTCCAACTCGCTCACTCACAGTCCTACATAATGCAATTTGAATTATATATATAGTATATACTATAAACCAAATAATTTATAAGATTTTAGAAGTACGTAATACCTCTCCTTTTTTTGAATTCCAAAATCTAACTTGATCTTCCCATTGGTACCTCAACATTCCCGGTGGAACATTTCTTAATTTTTCGTCGAGGCTTATGTCTTTCTTAAAATATTGTTTTTGAGCGTACTTTTATTGTCTCTCCATTTTTACCTAATGTCTTCTTAACATAGTCATCGAGACCTCTAAAGTAAATCTAGCTGAAGAAAAAAGTATAAAAGTTAATATAAATGGAAATTAAATTAAAGTATTATAAATTACATTCACGTTTTGTTACCTTAATATTATCGAGAGCCCGATTTTTGTTGGCATCAGGCATGTGATGCCATGATTCGTAGTTAATGGGCAACATATTGGAGTTTCGTGCAATAATGCCCAAATAGCTTCCTAACAGTCGAGCTTCAGATCCAACCGGTGGCCATGATTGTTTCTCCTTACTTTAACACGATCGGTAGGCTCTAAGTCGTATAAATCTTTAAGTAGTGTACGTCCCGAGCTCACAAGGCCCCACCACCTTCAAATGAAAAATGATATATTATTATATTAAAATTGAAAAATGAATCAATAATAAAATTCAACATGCATGTAAAATAAACTTAACATTACTTTCAAATTCTCCAGTGCTCATCATCTATGTCCTAAGTGAGAGTAGAAGATCCAACAACCAAGCTTTCCCGCTCACTATTTGCTTCTTACGGATTTGGAGTATCGTGAACAATATTGAAATCTCGTAATCGTCTTCTAGGCATTTTTCCCGCAATACACGTAAATTAGTTCAAAATTTTAGTAACAAATAACAACAATAATAGGACATTTAAAATAGTTAAGTTATATAACATGCCCAACATTAAAATTATAATATTACATATAAATAATAAATCGTAAAATCTCACTAAATCATATTTCGTAAAATATCTTCGTCCCACATCTTGACGAACCCATTGAAATTGTTGACTAGTACTAGGGATATTTTCATTTAAGTTTTGTTCGAAAAGGCAATGTTTCGATCTTTCGACTATGTCATCTCTACTTCCACTTGCCAATGTCGAAGAAGTCTCTAGGGGTGTTTCAAGTACAACGTACCAACCCTCATCAATTGGATCTTTCGAGTAAAAACTTGTTTAACTTGAGAAGAAAACACATACGGCTCGCCCATCGGTTGTTCTCCTGTGAATCAATCGAGAGAAATTCACCATTGTAAAGCCATATTGATCGTTTTTAATTCCGCGAGTCGTATTCACATCACCCCAATCACCTCGAAATAAGACAACTTTGCATTTGCCGTAATAATCCAACTCAATGATGTCGCAATAAGTCCGTAATACTCCAGTTCCCCTCGACCGGATTCTCGTCCCTAGCACTAGCATAACTTGTAATCGAAGAATTAACAACAATTCCGCAATTTTGGGTTCTCCTCAATCTCTCGCGATACTTTGTATGAAATCAGTATCCGCTTGATAAGGAAGCCACCATATCTTTTAACTAATCTGTTTGGACCTTGTGAAAGCCATTTAACTTCGCTATTTACTTCATTGCGACTCCAAACCTATCGAGTCGAAAAGTAAATCGAGTAATTATTATGAGAAAACCTTATTACTTGTTAATGAAAACTTAAATTGCATACCATTTGGCTTAACCATTCATGGAATGATTCTGCGAACAACTTATTAATTTCTCGTCGATTTAATCTTCGAGATCGTGAACGAGCTCTCAATATTTGCTTGTACTCACTACGGTAAAAAAGGTTTTACTTTGTTAGAAGACAAACAAATCATAATTGATGAGTGTTTACCAATTTGTAGAACTTACTTCGAAATGGTTCCATTGAATCATGATGAAAAAGAACGTATCGATGCGCTTGGACCCACGATCTATCGTCTAATTCTGTAATTTCGACTTTGCCAATTGGTTCTCCGAAACTTTGAAATAAATAAGTTTCAGCCAAATTATGATCTGTGAGCCCAGCATTTCTACTCGGTCTGTTCATTCTTGTTTCAACATCTTCCAAATACCTCGAACAGAAAGTCATACATTCCTCTGCCAAGTAGCCCTCGGCAATTGATCCTTCCGGATAACGCTTATTGCGGCAGTATGACTTCAATTTGGAAAGGAACCTAAACACGATATACAACATTATCAAAAGTTGCAACTAAAGGCATTGAGCTGAATGAAGGAATATTTTGCAAATAAAGTAAGACCTTTCAATGGGATACATCCATCGATAGAAAACGGGTCCACCAAGAAGTGCTTCACGCGGAGATGAATTAACAAGTGCACCATAATAGTGAAGAAGGAAGGCGGGAATATCTTCTCCAAATTGCATAAAGTCAATGCGGCTCGTTCTTGTAGTCTCTCAAGTTCTTGAACATTCAAAACTTTACCACAAATGCCTTTCATTATATTTGATGGTTCAATTACAGAGAGCCGTCACCTTTTTCGACATACAACACCGCATAGCAACTGGAAGTAAGTCTTGCATCAAAATATGATAGTCATGCGATTTTAAGCCATATAATCTTCGATCCTTAAGACTCACACATCGCGATATATTTGATGCATACACATCCGACCTTTATATCCTTCAACACCGTGATGAAACACTTCTTTCTCCGTCTTCGACATTGAAAAATAGCAGCGCAACAACCGATATTTCATATTCGGAAGTGCCCGGGATGAAGCTCACGCCGAATTCCCATGTGGACTAAATCAAGTCGACTCAAGATTATCTTTCGATTTTCCATCGACATTCAAAATAGTCCCAATGATGTTCTCGCAGACATTTTTCTCTATGTGCATGACATCAAGATTGTGGCGTAAAATCGATGCTCCCAATAAGGCAACTCGAAAAAATACTTCTTTTTTCCACAAGTCCGCCTCATTTGGATCATCCTCTTCATCGATTCATCATCGATTCATCCCTAGATCTTCTATTTCTATGCGGGTTTGTCGGTTGATTCATCTTGCCATAAATGAAATTCATATCTTTCAACATTAAGAATATTTCTGATCCACCGGTCTGCAAAGGAGCTGGTCGAACTCTTCAAGACCATCAAACCGAGCACTCAAATCTAAATGTGTGATTTTCCCAGTAACCACCGACGATGCCCCATGTAAGAGAACTTCTTCCCATTATATAACCATTGCGAACATGTCTCACAAAGACAACACGGACAAGCATAACGTCCCTCGGTACTCCAACCTGATAAATTAGCATAAGCCGGAAGTCGTTAATAGTCCACATTAAAGCCGCACGTAAATTAAAGTTCTCTTTTCTCATTGCATCGTATGTCTGAACACCAGCCCATAGTTGTTTTAACTCGTCAACAAGTGGCTGCAAATAGACGTCAATATCATTCCCCGAACCTTTCTCTCCAGGTATAATCATGGACAAGATAAAAGAAGATTGTTTCATGCAAACCCATGGAGGCAAATTGTAAGGAACAAGTACCACAGGCCAAGTACTGTACGTTGTGCTCATGAGTTTGTAAGGGTTTAATCCATCGGATGCTAGCCCAAGCCTCACACTCCGAGGATTGCTTGCAAAGCTTGGAAATTTGGAGTCAAAAGATTTCCAAGCTAAAGAATCTGCAGGATGTCTTAACAACCCATCATCTGTTCGTCCATCACGGTGCCACGTCATTGATTCGGCCGTCTTCGACAACATGAAAAGCTGTTGAAGCCTTGGTATTAGCGGAAAATACCGCAAAATCTTAATCGGCCGCTTCTTTGATCGTGCATCGTGTTCATCCTCGTTACCATCCTCTCAGTATTTCTATTAATCCAACGGGATTGACCGCATACATGACAAAGATCGTTGGTTTATCCGGTCGCCCCAAAGATAACGTGCGATCATTTGGGCAACTATGGATTTTGTTGTAGCCAAGGCCCAAATCCTTTATCGCTTTCTTCATGTCTTTCAAGATTGAGGATTTTCGCAAACGGAAACATTTCTTGCAAAAACTCTAACAAATTGTCAACGAGTTTCCGGTTCATCCGCCCAAACATTTCAAGTGAAAAAGACGAATACGTAAAGACAATTTGGAAAATTTTGACCCCTCATACGCTTCTTCATTCATTTCACCAAGTAACGTGTAGAACCTCGCCGCTTCTTCGCTTGGTCGTTCATCAAGTACACTTCTTCCCCTTCGGTGAAAGTATTTCTACCAAAACTATAAGCATCAGTTGCACCCAAGTCAGGTGGAAACGACCCGAAACCATCATTGTGCATATTAAAAGCATCCTACAACATGCCTTCCATATTATCATCTCTAACATTCTGATTGTAAGCGGTATGAGGATAACCCATATTCATCGATGAAGATGCTCCACTAGATGTACACTCTCCATGGAAAATCCATTTTTGTACCCCTTGACAAAACCATCAACAACTAGATGTTCAGAGACAACTTCACGACAATGCCAATTGATATTGCAACACTTCTTACACGGCAAAGAATCATATTCTCTTGGCTTGCATTTTGAAATTCAAATTCGTAAAAGTTTCTACTCCATTTCGATAGTCGTTGCTTACCCTTGACAATTTCATCCAACTCCTATCCATTTCGTAGTTGTTGAAGTCTAAAGTTGGCAATAAATTACACTACTAAATTGTTAATTTATAATTTACGTAAACCTTGATATGATCACATATATTATCGAGTTATGTATTCTTTAAGATTCATCATACGTGGCATTGTTACACCTAGGGAGGATCCATTATATCTAATGATGAGATATAAGGCAACCCGTCGTCGGGTTTCCAACCTATATACTTTGAATCTTTTTTTTTTTAATCTATACAAGTAAGTTATGTAAGTTATGAATTATGTAAGTTAAACAATTTGACGAAAGCTATGTAAGTTATGTATTAGGTAAGTTAAATAATTTTATGTAAGTTATGTATTATGTATTATGTCAGTTAAATTAAAATTTCAAATCGAGAATCAGTTGAATTATGTATTCTTTAAGATTCATCATACGTGGCATTGTTACACCTAGGGAGGATCCATTATATCTAATAATGAGATATAAGGCAACCCACAAAGTTTCCAGCCTATATACTTTGAATCTTTTTTTTTTAATCTATACAAGTAAGTTATGTAAGTTATGAATTATGTAAGTTAAACAAGTAAGTTAAACAGCCATTCTTGGAACATCCTTATTTCTGGGTATTCACAAAAATGGGCACTTTGATAGTGCTTGTAAGTTGTTTGATCAAATGCCAAGGAGAAATCTTGTTAGTTATAATTCACTGATTTCTGGGTTTTCCCAGCATGGGTTTTATAAGGAATCTATACTCGTATTCAAAAAAATGCTAAAGGAAAGTATGCTTAGACATTCAGACTTCTTTTAAAATTTAAACAGTTTTAAAATTACTTCTTTTAAAACAAATTTAAAAATTTCTTTAATATAATATATAATATATGTAGTGACAGGTTTGTATTAAAATATGTTAATCCCTTCTTAACTTGCAAATTTTTATTAAAATATGACATTTATGTTAAAAAATTATAACATATTTTAACAATTTACTTTTATATTTTGTTTATGTTATTTTTTATATCGCATCTGCACTCTAAATTTTAAAAAATATACACGAGAGCTTGTAAAAATCTAAGCGGCATGAGTAGCTAGATAGCAATTTGGAGGTTGTTCAAACATTATTAATAATAAACAAAGAATAATAAATAGCAATTTAGACAGAAATTCTTTAAGATTCATCATACGTGGCATTGTTACACCTAGGAGGATCCGATATAAGGCAACCTGTTAGGTTTCCAAATTATATACTTTGAATCTTTTTTTTTTTGACAGAATAGAACAAACAGCATATATACCAACCAAGCAAGATAATAAACGCAATTTGGACAACAATTTAGCAAATTAAATATACATGCTTACAAATTGTAAATTGGATGGCAGAGTCGATTCCAGCAAGTACTGTTGTGTTGAGCAAAGGACGCCCGAAACTTTTGAGAAGCTACAAGAAGAATAAAAAGAAACTCCATAAAATAAAAAATAATAAAATACATGAAAAATAATAAAATAATTTGTATTCAATTTAGTGATTGATTCAACAGTTCGTAATACTTTATTCAAATAATTTGATCATAATCTTATTTTATAAAAAATAAATAGTAAATATTCCATAGCTGCAAGTTTCTATACACTGCTTAGGAGGGAAAAAAAGAATGGACAACATGTGCTCTTTGCGATAAGAATTTTGACAAAGCATTTGACTTTTATGAGTACGAAAAAATGTCGTAGAATATAGTATCTTCCAAAGTTACTTAGCAAAATGTTAGTGTAACATTTGCCAACAACCATTTCCCAGTATTCCATTGAGGTTAAACTCCCACCCATTGACAACGGTTTTCTATGAAGACCAATGATATGTATGATGATATTTAATATTTAAAGGATGAAATTTAGCCAGAAACACTTTACACCTTTTTCATGACAAAAGATCAATCGGTGAACTCTCTCTCTGTGTACATAATTATGTCTCGTGTGTACACACACACAACATATATACATATAAAAGAACACAAAGAAGAAGACATACAAAATCCTAAAGTGTTGGTTTAATACATACAAGGGCACCAACAAAAGGGAGCATAAAATGAGTATAACAGACCACCATGAGAAACTATGAGAGTTTAGGCTAATTTTATTATAATTTAATCTGCAAAAACATGTGATGATATATGTCCTAATGAGCCACATTACAGAAAAAGATTTCTACTGGCTTCACTTATTTGTTACTTTTATTACTTGGTTTTTTGCTTCCTAAAAATTTAGCTAGAAAACAAAAGCAAATAGAAAATAAAAAGTCATGATTTACTAAACAATATTGTAGTAGGGTATTAGAATATTCGAATTTGGGGTAAACAAAAAACTACTGTCGAATGTAGACCTAATTCGAAACCGAACAGAGGACTAAAATTACTAAACAATAAAACAAAAGGAAAATTAGTGAGAACTGCAATTTCATTCGAATGCAATTGGGATTATGAAGCAAATCAATTCCAATACAAACAGAAATCAAATCAGAGATAAGGGATTCAATTGACTTATTGGGGCTAACTTATTACCAAAATTGAATGCCTAGATCCAAGAATAAGATAAAAAGAGTGTGCTTACCTTTTCTGCAACTTAACCCAAATTGAAACAGAGGCCTCCTTGCTTTGCGATTTCAATCGAAACAGAGAAACCTATTTCACAAAGAAAATAAAAAGAAAAATTAAGAAAGGTAGAACTGCTTTTGTTTTCTACCTAAATCATACTCCTATCACAAAAATAAAGAAGTTCAACAAAAAGAAAGTCATAAAAAATCCCTATACGAAAAAAGTTTCCATACCGTCGTTGTTTGTTCAATGTTGGTATACTGGGAAATTTCATCAAACAAAGGACGATAGAAAATATTGAAAAGTTTGAGCAGAAAATTTTAGGGAGGAGGGAATTTCGGGGGGGAGGGATTTTGAGCAGAAAAATTGAAGAAAAATTGAGGAGGGAACGACGGGATTTCGGGGAGAAAGTTTTAGGAGAAACACTTAGGGATTTCGGAGATGAAAGGGGGATAAAACCGAGCACAGCAGAACGACGACGTTTTGCTCAAACTCAGATTATGCTTTGCGGCGTTTTTAAAAAGCGCCACTACTTGTTTGTAAAATGATGTCGTCCACCTTAATGCACATTATACGCTTGATAAAACGACGACGTCCTGCATTCAACTGATATTTTTTTGTGGCGTTTCACTCAAAAAACGCCACTAAATCATACAACAATGTCACAAACGACGCCGCGTCTTGATATATTCTCGATGATTTTGTATGCTTTTTATTAAACGCCGTAATTTTTATTTTCATTTAAAATATATATTTCTATACTATTATGAATTACTCCAATTACTTAATATTATTAACCCTAACTAATCTAAACAATCAACCTTAAACCATTAAAAAACAAATTTTAAAATTATTTTAAATATATAAATTTAAAATATATCTGTCATATACCCATAAATCTTTAAAATTATTTTAAATCATAGTATTTTATTTTTTTCCTAATTATAACATATTTTCTATGTTATAATTTGTTTCAAATTTTTTCTATGTCTTATTAATGTTTTATAAATAATTTAAATATAAAATTTAAAAAATTACATTTTAGTTAATGCAAAGTTAATCTTGACTTTTATTACAATTTTATATTTAATTATTACATAATTCACCTAAATTATAAATAAATAATTTTGGAAACTTTGAGTAATATTTAAAACAAATAATTACATGACATAATTTTCATATAAATTTTCTATGTAAGAAAATAAAAGCAGAAAATTTCCAAATATGAAATAAAAGAAGGTTTAAAAAACTACATATATAATGATATTTTTATATAAAAATTTCATAATATCACTTTTACGATTATATAATAAATTATATATTGAATATATAAATTTAAATACTTAACCACAAACCCAGTACACATAACCCCAACCCTAATAAAGTACTTTAAACCCTAATCTCTACCACATAACCCCAAACTCCAAACTATGTAAACATAAAATTTTAATATTAAAAATCATATTATCTATTATACAATTACATTATAAATTATTTAATATATAAATTCAGGTTAAAAACTTGAATCTATTTTAAAGGAATAAACATTCGGATAATGGATATATATATACCATTCGGGTTATAGAAAGACAGTTTTCACAATAAAAGGAAGGATCGGTAAACGATGGTTCGATCCAACAACTTCTGGTCAAGTTATACGATTCTAGGTATTTTGTGGGTTTGAATTAGTGAAAACTGATTTGAGGGATTTGGTTTTCGAATTTTGGGTCATATACCATAGACCTTAAACCCTAAAACCCTAAACCCTAAACCCTAAACCCTAAACTCTAAATATTGACCCCTAATCCTAACCCACGAGCACTTAACCCTTAACCCCTAAACCTTAACATTAACCCCATAAACCATAAATCATAAACGCCACTACAAACGCCGTTAAAGCCCTGTTTTCCCGTAGTGCCGACCCATAAATTATAAACCCTAAACCCCTAACCCTAAACCATTAACCATTTCCCCCTAAACCCTTAACCCTAAACCATAACCCCTAACCACTAACACCTAAACCTTAATACTGATAAACACTATACAATAAACCCAAACAACAAACTTTAAAACACTAAACCCATACATCAAAATAACAAACCCTAAACCATAAAATTAACCATACTAAACATTAAACCCTAAATCAATTTTAATAGCTTAATTTGTAACTTAAATGAAAACTTCTAAATTGTTTAGTTAACAATTTGTAACTTTTCATTGCTTAAAAGTGAATGCATCAAAATAAAATATAATTCAAAGCAAGAAGAAGAAAAAAATCTGAAAAAATTTTAGCGGCGTTTGTAAAAAAAGCGCCGCTAAAGACTCCGATCAGAAGCGGCGTTTTTAAGAAAGCGCGCGAATGCCCTGATCAGTGCGGCGTTTTTAAGGAAGCGCCGCGAATGCCCGTCTCAGTAGCGGCGTTTTTAAGAAAGCGCCGCTAATGCCCCCGATCTTTAGCGGCGTTTTTAAGGAAGCGCCGCGAATGCCCGATCTCAGTAGTGGCGTTTTTAAGGAAGCGCCGCTAATGCCCTTGTCTTTAGCGGCGTTTTATGAGAAGCGCCGCTAATGCCATGGTTTTTAGCGGCGGTTTTGAAAAAAACGCCGCTATATCTCCTTTTAGCGGCGTTTGGGAATAAACGCCGCTATTGCTCAACTTTTTGGCGTTTTGGCTCAAACGCGCGCTCATCGATAATATTCGCGGCGTTTTTCGTTGAAACGCCACTAAAAACGCCGCTAAAAGTCTGTTTTGGTGTGGTGAATTTAACAGTAAGGTTCAATAGCGTTACTAATTGGATTAACTTATCAGTTTTTGAAAAATACGATGATTAAAATTTGAAAGATTAAAAAGGAGTTAAGAATTATATCTATTTTTTTTATCAAATATATAACAAAATTATATGGAGAGGGATGTATGTTTAAGTTTTAATGCATTGGAAAGGGAAATATAATATAACTACCCAAGTAAGATACATAGTTTAGAAAATTATTAGGAATCAAGAGATAAAAATGCATGTTGCTACTTTTTCAATCAATATTGTGTTTTATTTACATTGTTTATTGTTTAGAATAATATTGGAGTTTAATTTAATAGGCTATAAGTATGTATTAATGACTGATGAGAAGACTTTGCTATCATGTTCAACAAAAAATAGAGACAATTATGAAATCTCATGTGGTAATTGTTTCCAAAGACTCGTTTATTCATCTTAATCATATGCAAAAGGTCAAACCCCCTCCATATAACTTAAATTTCACTTCTATCATGCATTTTGTAGCCACTAAAAAAGTGATTAAGCTTGTGTAATCCCTAAGCATTTACTTTCATCATAAAAACTTTATATTCCTCAGCTATATAAATTTTATCACGGTAGTCACGAATTTAGAATACATAATAAATAATAAAATTTATGGTTTGCAACTAATTAATCATAATAACAAATAAAATATGCATGATATTAAAATAAATAAATAAAAAGTAGATTAAATTATGAGTAAATAAAATTTAAACGCATAAATATATCAGATTGACAATATTAAATACACCGTAATTATTTATCATGATGTTGTCATCAATCATAAATTAGTGTCAAGTTAATTTGTGACAATAATTCAATTAATAACATTATTAATATAGGGATGAATGATAAATGGAATGTTTTAAATTCCTATATATGAGAAGATACGGGCTATGCATGCATGCATGAGCAGCGAAGCCGGATTGGTAGTGTGTTGGTGAGGGAGATGAAGAAGCACTTGGAAACCTTCAATACGATGCTGATGTGGCAGATTTACTTAGATGTGGTTGGTCGGTGAGTAGGAGGCCCACCCCCCTCAACCTCCTCCCCCTTTTTAATTAATGAAAATCACACCCATTTCAAATTCCCATATATATTGCCAACCGAATCATACAAGTGTTGGTATAATGGATCATCATAAAACTTATTTTATTGAAAGGGTGTAAGTTACTTTTGGTCTTTCATTATTCAACATTCACATTATAGTAAATGTCTCTTCACATCACCTTGTGAGTGACATTTTTGTTGTTTTTCTTTTTCCTTTTTTAGTTTTGCCATAGATGAATGAAAACTTTGTGAAATTAAATCCAGAAGAGAATATAATATTATTTGAAAACAAGACAAGATAATATTTTTTTTAGGAAAGAAAAATATATACAAATTATGACCCCAGTTTTCAAGGTGTTGTATAAAAGAATAATAAAATATTTTTTAAAAATAAGACACTGTTTGTGAAATAAATATTAATCCTATTAAAATTTTTTATAAAAAATACATCATGATAATACAAATAAAAATAAATCGGAAAACTGAAGAAAATATATTAAAATCGAAAAAGATGTATTATGTATATAAAGCAATAAGTGAGGGCACATGGGGGTGGGTTATAAATATTGTGGTCTAAGAGATATGAGATGGGAAAAGTTTGGAGAGAAAAAGAAGCAACCAAAACGATAATTTGATTCACATGTGAGAGGGTTGGAGATTGGATTTTTTTTTTTTTTTTTTTTTTCAAGATTTTCTTCAATGATGAAAATGGGGTTTTGGGACACAGCTTTTAGAACAGGGGAAAGGGCACATGGTATTTTTTAAACTTTATTTGTTTATTTTATGTCAATCATTTTATCATCATGTATACACATACAATTTGATACAAGGTCAGTAAGATTTTTTATTCATATTTTATTTTTTAATTACTATACTTAAAAAAAAGGTATATGTCATCTTTTAAATTAGTGTTGTTTCAATCACATATTATGGACCAATCAATTCTTTTTTTTTCACACCAATAAAAATTTTGGTCACTATCAATTGCACTAACTCATTTCGTCTAATTCTAATTGTACATGTTAAAACATTGTACACCAACTGATACATGAATATGTTTAAAAATATATAAAATTACTATTTTCTTACCATATATAGTAATAAATAATAAAAATTTTAATTTTTCAAATTACTCAACTTTAAACTTTAACTAATGCAAAGTTAGCAACTTTAAGATTTAAGTACAAGAATTAATAAATAACAAAAAGTAACAAAATTATATAACAAACAAATGAAAGAAGAAGAAAAAAAAAAGGCATAATGACATTTTTCACCCTCAATCTTTCTCTAAAAAACTAAATTAGCCCTTTACTTTTTTTTTTTTATTTCTTTTAGCCTTTAAACAATAATGTTTTGTCAATTTAATATATTTTCGATAGAAATAGTACGGAGCTGTTAAAAATATGATGTGGCATCTATGTGGGTATTTTTTAACACAATAAATCCATGTGGCTTTTATGTTTTTAAATCTTTTTTTTATTTTCTTTATTTTCCCTTTTATCTTTTTTATTTTCCTTATTTTCTTTTCTTTTATCTTTTTTTCTCTTTTTCTTCTCCATAGACACCCTGGCCACATGTACTATCATCGTGGCTTCTCCAATGTTACGGTCGCCACTTCTCTCGTGTCGTCACCGATCATTTTCTTAACAACAGGTGCACTCTTCTCTTCTCACTATTGTTTCTCCTTTTCCTCATCTTTTTCCCTTCAACCTTAGCCCTAGCTTCTTGTTGTGTTATCGTCGCTTCACTCTGATGATGAAGCATTGTCCAAATGCACCCAAAGCAAAGTGTAACACCCCTTACCCAAGTCCGACACCGAGACCGGATACGAGGCATTACCATGCTTAATCTTACTTAACACTTCGAAACGGGCTATAAAATTTCATTTAAGCCTATCACTTACTCAACCTCGGCTTACGAGACCTTAAACATACCTCCGAGAGGTTTTGGAACTAATCCCGAAGCTTTTACAAACTCTCGAAACTTTTCATCAAAACAGGGGCCACACGCCCGTGTTGGTCTAGGGACACGCCCGTGTGCCCCTAAGACATGCCCATGTCTTCCACCCGTGGTCGACACTAACTAATTCACACGGCCTTTACACGCCCGTGGCACTGACCCGTGTGCCAAACCTTGGTATTCTGACTTATCCACACGGCTTGGGCACACGCCCATGTGCTAACCGTGCCTCCCACACGGTCTAGACACATGGCCGTGTGTCTACTCATGTGGGAGATTAGCAGACTATCTACCAAGCCCTTTTTCCACTCTCATTTGCATACATTCATACATCATCACATAGCTCCACAATATAACTCTTGAATTAAAGACATTTAATTCATACAATGAATTATTCATCCCAAGCACAAGGGAGAACTATTTCCAATACAATTACAATCTACTTAAGCCATCATCTATGGCTATTCACAACCAAAACATAACTCACTTATGCCAACACATTTGGCTATATTAACTATGTCTTAGTCAACTTTAAAAGAGGTCCCTATACATGCCATGACTCAAAAGAACTTGAAATATCATACCAAGCTTCTACTCGATAGTGTGAAAACATCTCCGGCAGCCTCCAACCCGAGCTAGTTAAAATAACCTATAAGAGATGGGAAAAGAAAAGGAGTAAACAATAATGCTTAGTAAGGTCATCTCAGATATAATCAAAAATACCGATATTCATAGAATATATACAACCATGAAGGTATTATAATGAGTTTTTCTCATAAACTCATGGTTACTTACTCAACTATTCTTGAAGCTCACTCATTCTATCTCTTACCACATTCTTACCATGCCTAAAGCCAACTGCTCGTGTTAATTAGCATACATTCCTGCACTGGTCACCATATGATCATGTAGAACAACACATCCAGCATTTTCAATAAGCCACTCATACTACTAAACTCTCAGTGGTTTCGCACTTAGCCCTCCATTGATCTCTAGTAGGGTGGTATCGCACATAGCCCACCAATCATTTATAAGTGGTGGTATCGCACACAGCCCATCAATTACTAATTAATCAGGTGGTAACGCACACAGCCCACCGATAATAATATGGTTGATGGTATCGCACACAACCCATCACTAACCATTAATAAGGTGATATCGCACATAGCTCACCATTATTATACATTCATGGATAGTTATCCATATGTATTTCTCTATTTCAAATGTTCATCAGAGAATATCCTCACACACTACTATTCTTACTTAACTTTCTACGATACTCGTTCACATTCACACAATGCATCAATAAATCTATCTCATGTAACTAAGGTGCATTGATTACACATAACCCACTAGGAGTTCATCATATACTGAATTCATCTCAATTCAATTCTAACACACACTTGTGTTTCTCGTGGTGCAACCACATACTTTCTCATTTTTTACATACCCGTTGAATCACTCAAATTGTTAAATAACATTTTTGAGTTTCATACACCTAATGTCACACTGACATCATACCCCGATAGGGTCTTACATGCATTAACATATCGATGCCATGTCCCCGACATGGTCTTATATGAATTCTCACACCGAGGCCATATTCCAATATGGTCTTACACGGGACCTTAACTATCATCATATCATGCTATATACATTTCCCATTGCTCTTAGATTCAATTCTCTTGATGTCTCATCAAAAGATATTTCATACATTCATAGAGTAAATATACATTCCATACAACATTGGAATATCAAATTAACTCATACGTAATTACAACATTTGCATATGAACTCACCTCGATGTCGAAAGGGTCGAAAGGGACTTTTTGTCCACATTTCTCTTTTCACCCGTTCTAGGTCTGAATCTCGTTTTCTTTGATCTAGATCAATGGAATTTACTCATTTAATCACTTATAAATCATAATACACCGTAATCTACACTTAGGCAAAAATGACTAATTTGCCCTTATACTTTGGCAAATGTACAATTTTGCCCCTAGGCTCGTAAATAAATTTTCATCACAATATCTTATTAAACAAGCCTAGCTGAACATTTCATCCTCTTACAACTATCCACAATTCCAACTATTTCATGCCATAATGAACAAATTACAACCTTTGCATTTTAGTCCCAAATAGGTGTTTTCACAACATCACTTTTCACAAAAGTTGTTTATCATCATCCTATCATTCATTTTCTTCCATAAAAACTCATCAAACAACATAAACTCTATCATGGTAAGTCTCTAGACTTTCAACCATATTGCAAACTAGTCCTCTCATTAGCTAGCTTAAGCTTTGAGGACTCCAAAAATACAAAAATCATCAAAAATAACCATCAAAATGACTTACTTGTAGAGAAAATGAGCTGCTGAAATTTCAAGCCTTCAAAGCCCTCCCATGGTTGATATTTTCGGTTGGAGAAGAAGACCCAATAAAAAGATGATAACTTTTGCTTATATCATCTTATTTTATTCATTTTCTCCAACTAATATCACCAACTTTTAATCATAATAAATGCACTTGTCCCCTATGCATCCTATGGCCGGCCAACTCACTTAACAAGGCCAAATTGCACATTTGGGACCTCCAATTTATAATTCATAGCGATTTGGCACCTTTAGCAAATAAAATAGAACTTTCGCACTTAATGCGATTTAGTCCTTTTTCACAATTTAGCTAGAAATCGCTAAAATTAAAGCACCAAAATTTTCATGCATCCTTATAAACATGTTATAACACATAACATAACATGAAAATAATTTCTCTAACCTCGAATTAGTGATTCTGAGATCACTGTTCCGACTAGCCCCTAAATCGGGCTGTTACACAAAGTGTGAAACCTCCTCTCTTATTTTCTCTAAATGCTTTTCTTGAAAAATCACTAGAAAATTTTCAAATATTCCAAGAGACTTCCAAGCTTCTCAAACCTGAATCTTTCTCATCGACTGTTAGATCAGTCTAATTTTGAGTTATGTTACTTTTCTCAATGGTGGCTATTTCTTCACCATTGGGATTTGCAAAGTGATGGTCGAAGCTCTATAAACCACTAATGACCCAAGATAAGTTCTCTTCTTCCTTTTATGTTTTCCTTCTGATTTTGATTAATTTTTTAAATGATTTGATTTCTTTCACCCTATTTTTATACAATTACATTAATTGTACATGATTTTATAACATTTTTTTACTAGAAAAAGTTGAATAAGACGATTCAACTGTAACGCCCTATATCCCACCCCGAAATACCGAATCTGGATATTAGATGTTACAAAACTTAAACACTTAGCAAAATTTTTACGACAAGCGCAAAATCATTCTAAAACATACTTTTTATTCATTTATTTATTATCTAAAAATAGAAGATTAATAAAAGAGAATGTTTAATAATTACACCAAATTTTCAAAAGCAACATACGATGTTACAACTTAAAACTTTGTTGTAGAGAACTAAGCTCCATATTACTATGGTGCCCTCTGTATGCATAACATCACAACTCGAATTGTCACATTGGCGCATTCCTGACTTGGTCCCTCCTGGAATACTAACTCATTAAACCGAACTTGCATCAAACAGATGCTTGTAAGTTCAAACAAACTTAGTGAATTTTAACCCAAGTTACCTTGGAGCGTTTGTTGTTGAACTCCTCAACTCGAAGATTTTGGATTTCTTTTTAGTCTTTGGCGGGTATTTTTCTAATATCGGCGCATATACTTACGCCAATTTTCATACTTGACCAACCTACACACAATTCACTCATTAGGCAAATTTTAGATCTCACCACTGATAGATGCGAAAAGTAACATGTTTTAGTTTCATTCTTAATGTGTTTTTGGGTGATTATTCGATGTTAATGATGAATTTTATGCTCCCAATCCTTTAAATTCATTTTTATACTTAGGAGAGCTTTTGGGAGAAAAAAAGAGCAAAAAAAGAGTGAAAACCAGCAAATTTGAGCAAGGTACAAGGGCCACATAGGCTAACCCCTTCCACACGGCCGTGTGAGCTACACAGCCTGCCACACAACCATGTGGTAGGTCGTGTCAATTTCAAAAATTTGGACTCTAAATTGCAGGGAAACGCAATTTTTAGGTTTTTTGAGCATTCTAATACTTATATAGGACAAAAATGAGAAGATGAGAGTGAGCCGTAATAGAATATTCAAGAAAACAACTCAAAAAACACCATTGAAGTGGATTCTTAAGCAGATTTCCATCAAGATTGAAGATTCCCTTTTTGTTTCTTCAGAGATTATTATGATTTTCTTTGTTTCTTGTGGTTATACTGTATTTTGGATGTTTATATTTGCAAGAATGAACTAATTTTCTAAATACCTAGGAGAAACCCTATGATGAATTTTGTCTTTTGATTTTTATTTTACGCAATAAAGATTTAGATCTTATTCTCAATTATGTGTGCTTAATTCTTGGTTTAGTATTTTTAGACTATTGATCCATGTTTGATGTGCTTAAATCAGAGGAGGAATAGACCTTGTTTAAGAGTAGATCTAGCGTAATTGAGTGGAGTTGCATGCAATCCTAAAAATAGGACGACATAAATCTACCTGATTAGAGTCAAATCTAATAGGGGAATCCATAGATTGAGTTAATGTGATAATATGGTTTTAAATTTGAAATAAATTTCAATTAATCAACTTATAGTCAGTTGCTCTTATTCTTTAAGAGAGATATTAGCATAATTTAGGGATTTCTACAGATCAAGATGCTAAGTGAAGAAATTGCGTAATTTAGATTGATAATGACAGATGAAATCTAGGTGAATTTTTTCATGTGCATTGTTTCGCTTCTTGGTTATTTACTCGATTATTTTCCTAATTTGTTCTTTGTCGTGTTCGTTAGTTAATTAAATTAGTTGATTTTATTTTTAATTAATCACTCGAATTTATCGGTTAAATAATAGAAAGACGGTAATTACTAGTACTATTAGTCTTCGTGGGAACAATATCTTTGCTCATCGTAGCTATACTATTAATTGATAGGTGCACTTACCTTAGTCAGATTTTTAGTTGGTTTCGTGGGCATCAAGTTTTTGGCACCGTTTTCGGGGACTAAAATATTAGGAAAACTTTATTTCTATTAATTTTTTTTATTTTTATTTTAATATTTTTTGTTTTAAATTTAATTGTTACATTTTAATTTTTCTTTTGTTTTATTCTTACAGGTTCTTTTGGTTTATGACTAAAGGCAACTCGTTGGAACCATTAATTTTTTACAGTGAGATTGAAAAAACCGCTCGCAAAAATCGTAGAGAAGTTAGAGAAGCAAGGCAAGGTCAACAAAGTTTAATAGACGACTAAGAGCAAAATGACATTACTATGGAGATGAATGATAATCAAAATAATCAGTAGCCTCCTACATGTCTTGCTCCTTGTACTATGTTTGACTATGCTAAGCCCACTCTATGTAACATCCTAGATTAGGGGTTATGCGTTTGGAGCATAACCCAAGTGCTAGTGGGTTTTAAGGGTATTTGGGGATGTTTTAAGAGTTTTTAAAATTCTAGGATGAAAGGGAAAGCTTTGGAAAATAATTGGATTTTTGGGTTTAAAAGAGGAATTGGGCCAGGGAAGCCTTAAGAAAAAAATTGTGGGCGTTCTTGGCATAAAGCAGGCCTTGGTAAAGTGGCTACAAGGCGCTACTTAAGGCCTGGAAATAACGCCATAACAGGTCTGGAGTTCGAGTCTTGGGCGCGGCATAAGCGTGTTTTATTTTTGCAAGTTGGCGTTAAGGGAGAAGGAGGTTTTAAAAGAAAATATGGGGAGTTGATGACACAAAAGAACCAGCAGCAAAGTGGCTGGGGCGCTATGCAAAGGAGGTGCAGGAGAGTTCAAGTTCGAGTCCTGTTGACAGCATAAGGAGTGCTGTTATTTTCGCTTTTTGCGTCAAGAAGAGGGAGCTTGACTAGGTAGGTCTTAAAAGAAGTTTTTGGTGATTCATATCACAAACAGCGCCTTGGCAAAGTGGCTGGGGCGTTACCTGCAATCAAGGGCTCCAACAGGTCTTGGGTTCGAGGCTGTGGAGCAGCAAGGAGTGGGATTTTATTTTTTTGGCTTTTGACGTCAACAGCAGGGTAAGTAGTGGGACGGCTTTGGACTTCTAAATTAGATAAGGATAATGCTTGGTTTTATTTTTTTTATTATTGGCTAAGAATAGAAGATAAATGGTTGTTTATTTTATTTGGTTTAAATAGGTAGATAAGGGATGAGATAAGGCTTACCTTATTTTTTTTATTCGGCTGAAGGGTAGGATAAAAGGTGGATTTTATTTTATTTATTTTAAATGATAGGATAAGAGATAAAGATTGGCTTAATTCAAATTATTTTCGAATGAGTTTGGGAGAGGAAAAATAGGTGTCGAATTGTGTAGTATAATTAGAGAGTGGCCATCTTTTGTTAGTTCCTTTTTCTTTTTAATTTTTATTTCATTGTGCCGAAATTCCAAGAAGCAAAAAGGCTATTCGTGTTTCTTCTTCTCCTCTATTTTTTTAGCATTAGCCGAACCTTGTAAGTGCTTTTCTTCTATTTGTATTTTACTTTTATTAATAGCCATAGCCGAATCTCAATAAGGCCTTATTCTTTTCTTCTATCGCAAGCCGAAACCTTGATCCAGCTTCTCTCTGTGGTCGAATATCTCAGTGATCAAAGGGGAGGTGTTGTCGAATTCTTTTGATGCAAGTTATCCAATCGGTTCATTATAGAGGTAAGGTGATATGTGCAATACGCCATAAAGTCCTATTGGTTATTAAAGTTAGCCGTCTCTAACAAGTGATTAATAGGAATTTCAACTACTCAAGGATCAAGTCGATGTATAGAGCAAGTATTCGGGATTTGGATAAGCATAGGGAAGTTCCAGGATCGTGTTAAATTCAAGTAGCTCGCTAAATAGTGAGGTGTGTGATTAACCCACCGTTTTCCGGGTTTTGCTATATTTGCATGTGTGATTTATGTGCTAACCAGTGCAATGACAGTTATGTGGTGATTACCCTGAAAAGGGGTATAACGATAATCAGGTTAGTATTATCTGTTGATAAGAATGTGAAAGTGCCGATGTGAATGTGATAATGCCTATAAAAATGTGATTGTCTGCCTTAATAACATGTGCATGCATTTATTATTATTATGCCACTATTACATGCTGCATGTGCATGGGTGGGATATGGATATGAAGGAAGGAAAGGGTGTACATTATGTACGTGGTCTAATGTTAGCCTTGTGCTACATTGGCGCTTGATGTTAGCTATGTGCTTCATCAAGGGAGGTGTTGGCTAGGTGCCCATCTCATTGTTGATAGTCGTGTGTGCATCACCGTGGATCGAAAGATATGTGGATCACTATGTGATCGGTGGATTAGCCACGGCCTTGAGCGACAAAGTCCGCCAAGGTAAGATATGTGGATCACTATGTGATCGGTGGATTAGCCACGGCCTTGAGCAAAGCAAGTCCGCCAAGGTAAGATATGTGGTTCACTATGTGAACGGTGGATTAGCCACGGCCTTGGGCAGGGAGTCTACTAAGGTAGGAGTAACGGATGGACCCTAGGTTGGGTTGGGCTTCATAATTGCATAACTTTGCATATTATTTTGATTTGTGGATTAATGTGAAAATGGGCTAGGCCCAGTTGATATGTGGATTATTAAGAAAAGGGCCAAACCCAGATATGAATGTGGATCGGTGTGGAAATGGGCTAAGCCCGGTATGTGGAAATTTTGTGGTTAACTACCCTATTATATGAACGTGATATGAATATGGGCCAAGCCCGTAATGTGGTAGTATGTGAATATGATACTTGATATCCGATATATGGGTTAATATGTGGTTAACATGTGGGTGGAATTCGGTGGTTTAATTACACACTTTGAGTCCGTGTGACTCACCCAAATATTTTATCAAACATCGCAGTGAGATGATGATCGGACCGGGTTGGAGTGGATACGAGGTGGCCCATGCGAGAAGATAATTTAATTAATTAAGTATTTATAGTTTCATATTTTGATTAAGTCTTTATTGTATTAAGGCCCATTAAAGTGTTAAAGGTTGTTTAAGTATTTTTCATTAAGTTTAATTATTATATTTATTATGGATTGACAATTTAAATATTAATTGCAAATGATTTTATTTTCTTAAGTGGGTATAATAAAGTTTTGAATCCGGTGTTTCATAATAATTTAATTTTTACCTGGAATATTTTAAGTCACGAAAAGGTTTTATTAAAGGAAACAAATTTTTAACGATTTTTACTCTTAAGTAAGAATATTTTCGAACGTATTCCGCAGTGGCATTTCAAATTCGGTCGTAGTGAATGGGCCGGGTTTGGGGTGTTACACTCTAATTGGGGTTGAATTGAGTATCGTCATACCGACTATTGCTGGAAACAATTTTGAGCTGAAGTCGAACACAATTTAGATGGTACGACAATATGTTTAGTTTGATGGGTTGTAAGATAAAGATTCGAATGCTCATTTGGCTAACTTTTTAGAGATTTGTGACACATTCAAGATTAATGGAGTTACTGATGATGCCATAAGCTTACGAATGTTCCCATTCTCTTTGAGGAGCAAGGAAAAACAGTGGTTGAATTCACTTCCACGGGGTTCTATCACGACTTGGGATCAGATGACTGAGAAGTTTCTGTTGAAGTATTTCCCACCAGTTAAAATAGCTAAGTTGAGGAACGACATCTCTTCTTTTGCTCAAATTGAGTTGGAGACATTATATGATACATGGAAGAGATTTAAAGATCTTCTGAGAAGATGTCCTCATCATGGGTTACCTTTGTGGTTACAAGTTCAAACCTTTTACAACGGTTTGAACCCCTCGACTAAGCAACTAGTTGATGCAGCAACTAGCAAAACATTGAATAATAAGACACCTAAGGCAGCTCAATAGTGTATTGAGGAGATTACACTGAATAATATTAGTGGCAAGTCATGAGAACAAAACTAATTAAAGCAGTTGGTGTTTTGAACATGGATACAGTTGCTATGTTGGCAAGTCGGGTGGAAGCACTGAATAAAAATATTGATGATTTGAGTTGCAATAACACGATGAATCTGGTAATGCAATGTGATGCAATTGGAGCGGGAATAATCAATCCGAAATGTTTACCCTTCGGTTCTAATGAGCAATTCAACTTTATGGGTAACAATTCTAGACCTCAAAATAATGTTTATAGTAATAACTATAATCCAGGATTGAGGAATCATCCAAATTTCTCTTGTGGTGGTCAAGGAAATCAAAGGTCACAACCCCTTCTAGTTTTCAGCAACCTTATTAGCAAGAAAAAAAAAACCAAACCTTGAAGAGATGTTAGCTAATTTTATTTCAGTGCCCGAAACTCGATATCAAAACACTAAGACAGCTCTGAAAAATCAACAAGCATCAAGTTAAGGGCTTGAAAATCAGATTGAACAGCTTGTTCAATTGGTTTCGGAAAGACAACAAGGCACTTTACCTAGTAACACTGAAACTAACCCAAAAGAGCAAGTCCACGCAGTCACTGTTTGAAACATGGAAGGGTTAGTTGAGCTTGAAAAGAAACTGAATCTAGAAGTTGTTGAAAAAAATGATGGGATTGAGGAAAGTAAGAAAGAGCATAAGCCGATGGTTAGAGAATACAAACCACGAATTCCATATCTGGTAGCATTGAAGCAAGACATCATAAATGAACAATATGGTAAATTTCTGTAGCTTTTAAAAAAACTGCATATTAACTTACCTTTTATTGAAACTCTTTTGCAGATGCCCAAATATGCAGAATTTTCAAAAGAGTTGTTAACAAATAAAAGGAAGTTAGACGACTTGTCAACTGTGGAACTCAATGAGGATTGTTCGGTCATTCTCCAAAATAAACTACTCAACAAGCTTAAAGATCCAATGAGTTACTATTCCTTGTCTTATTAGTAGTTTAAATGTTAAAAAAGCTTTGGCTGATTTGAGGGCTAGTATAAATGTCATGCCTTATAAAATGTTCAAACAACTTGGTCTCGAGAAACCAAAACCCACTAGGATGAATATTCAATTAGCTTATAGATCAATTAGGAATCCCAGGGGTATAATTGAAAATGTACTTGTTAAAGTCGATAAATTTATATTCTCTTTTGATTTTGTTATATTGGACATAAATGAGGACATTGAGGTACCCATGATCTTAAGGTCAGCCATTTTTAGCCACTGCTAAAACTGTTATTGATGTGGGTAGTGGTGAACTTGTGCTGAGTGTAGGTGATGAAAATGTTACTCTTCAAGCACGTGATTTTGTTAGAGTTCCTAGTGAGCAAGATGATACTCATTATTTTGTTAATGTTAGTAATCATGTGGCTCAACATTCTTTTCAGGAATTTACTAATGAATACGTGTTCGAACAGTATCCGTCTTAAGGTGATAAAAATCAAGGGACGAGTGAGGAGCGAATGGTTCAACTCAATGAATTAGATGAATGGAAAACAAAGGCTAATGAGAACCCAAGAACAGTCAAAGAAATAACTAAGCAATGTCATAGTGTGCATGTAAACAGGACGAACCAATTCAAAGTTGGGGACAAAGTGCTGCTAGACAAATCAGATCCACGAATGTTCCCTTCAGAGCTTAAGTCAAGAGGGTCGAACCCATTTGTGGTACAAAATGTATTTCCATACGGAACCATTAAGGTAACACACCCTGATTACGACACATTCAAGGTAAAGAATATTCGTCTCAAATTTTATTTTGGTGGTAATATTGGCAATGAGAGAGAGGAGCTTCGGCTCCAAGATCCACCTTAATCGTTAGCTAAAAAGGGAAGTCGAGCTTAGACTCTAAATAAGTGCTTCTCTGGAGGCAACCCGAGTATTTTAATTTATTTATTTTACTTTCATGTTATTTAAAAAAAGCATTAGTAAATTTATTTTTATTATTTTTAAAAAATAATATATATATAGTACATTTATTTTTATTTTTATTACTTTAAAAAAATTTGAAAAAAAAAATCAAAAAAAAAGTCCACATAGTTTGGGGTGATCCACACGGCCTAGAGACACGGTCGTGTGGGACACACAGCCTGAACACACGGGCATGTCCCAGGCCGTGTGCATACTGGAGATAATTTTTTTCAATTTTATTTTAACCAACACAGGTACAGAGAGTTAAACGGTCTGTAGACATGGCCGTGTAAAACACACGGCCTGGTACACGGCCTGGCACACGGGGGTGTGCTAGATCGTGTGACCCTCACACCCTCGCACACGAGCATGGGAGAAGCGAACAATCATCGCACGCGGGCGTGTGGATACTAGGCTTATTTTTACCTATTTTTTTAATCACACGGTCTGGGTGATTCCACATGGCTTGCCCATACGGCAGTGTGGCTCACACGGCCATGTACTTTTTTTCCTCTTTAAATCTAGTCTTTTCTTTTTTCTTTTTTTTTGTTCCTTTGTTCCTCCTTACACCAAGCCCTATTTTTTTTTTATTTTCTAGATTTGTATCTTTTATTTTATTTATGTTATTATGCATTTTTTTTTGTTATGCTTTTTCAATTGTTTTTTTAGTTTGCAATATCTTTATCTTATTTATTTTTGTCTATTTTCTTATTAGTTTGCTTGGAAACATGTACTTCATTTAGAATCTCCTACAATTCTGTATTTCATTATTCCGACGAATTCATCCAAATTTAGAGCAGTTTCAGTTCTCTCCCTCCCTTGTGATATTTTGCTTATTCTATTTATATATGTTTTTACATTGAGGGCAATGTACATCTTAAGTGTGGGGAGGTTGTTTATATGCTTATGCAATAAAATATTTAAATTATTGTTTGTTTTTAAGTAATTTTCTCATAGCTACCATTGAGTAAATTCTTTTAATTTGGAGTTTTTATTGATTTTGTTTTGGAATAATTTGTGGATTTTTATGCATTATTTGATTTATGCTTTAAGACACAAGAGAGTCAAGAATGATAAGTTATTTTTCAAAAATTATTGTTTTAGGTTGTCTTCCTGAATTGAAGCATTATCTTGAAATTTTAAATTTGCAAGTTTGACATCAAAACCATAATTTTTTATGAGCTTTTGAGCTTATAGAGCATATATTATTCGTGCTCATTTTATTTTTGGTTGAGAGTATGTCAGTTTAATTTGTTATTCTAGAACTTGTTTCGGTTATACATGTCGAGACCACATTATTGATTTGGTATACTGAGATGATAGAGTCACTTAGAATTTAACCCACCTAACCTTTAATCAGCTTACCTGTTGTATTGACCCTTAGTAAACTCCCTTGATCCTAACAACATTTTTTTCTATCACCCGTTAATGTTAACCCGTAATCCATATTGATGTTGTAAAATTATCCTTCTTATTGACTCCTTTTTTGTCAAGAATTGATTTGGTTAGTTGCTTAACTATGTTTCATCATTTGCATTGTTGAATTTTACTTTGCTCTTAAAAAAAACAGAAAATAAGGAGAAAATAAATTAAAAATGAAAAAAAATTGATTGAGCTTGAATAGTTAGTTTCATATTATGTTGCAAAGCTCATTTTTATTCTTTATTTCTTGTTGATGTAAATTCTTTTAATTCAGCATTTGATTTTTTTTTTTCTAATTTGGTAACTTATCAACTTGACTCTCGATTTTAACCAACTTTTTTGACATTTTCCATACCCTTAATCTAAGCTCCATTACAATCTTGTAAAGACCTTTTGATTGGTATGCCATCTCATATATAGTGGTGGAGATTTAATTTTCAAGTAAGCCTATGGTAATAATGTAACGCCCCAAAATTCTTATTTTTGTTTCTGTTAAAATGTGACACAAATGTGTATCTACTTCAGTGGTTAAGTGTTCTGGGTGTGTGTAAGGGGTCCCAAGTTCAAGTCTTGCATTTGGAAAATTTTGATATTTTTCGGACTTAAGCCCTATTCTTGCTCAGTGGACTTATATTAAATTATTTATAAAACCATAGCAGAATGAGCCTGCTGGTTCGAGTGGTAAGGGAGTTTGTGTGTTGGTGTGTTGGAAGTCCTGTGTTCGAATCCCTGCGTGAGCGTGGGTGCTATGTTTTTGCTCTCGATTTTTTGAAAGAGTTTGGATTGAATTAAAATGCTGAAGTGGTTGGGATTGTATAGTAGTGGGAAGTTGGGGAAAATCCAATCAGTTTTTATTTTTATTTTTATTCTTCTCTCTGGTTCTTTCTGAAAAGTTTTCTCTGCATTTTCTTACGTTTCTCCTCAATATTTCTTTCCTTTTCAAACTTTCTCTGCTGATCGTTGCTTCTTGTAATTCTTGTTCGCTTTTCTACCTTGCGAATCATCGCGGTTGGGTTCGGTAGGTAAGTCCTCTTGAAATTTTGGAGTTATGAGAATCGATATCGGGTTTAGTAATATGTTGTTTTCGTGTTTAGGTGCTTCTCAAGGGACTAGAGGCTGCTAATCGGCACTCTTGTTGTGCAGAGGCTTCGTTTCTCGTTTGAAAGTAAGGGTTTGTTAGTTTTGGGAGTTACCTAAATTCGATATAGTTTGGCGTAATGTCGTTCATACTGCCTAATGTGGTGTTATTTTGGACGATATTTAGGTTTTAGGAGGCTCAGGACTGCTTTTGCATCAAATCGATATCAGGTGTGTACCCAAACCGTAGAAATTAAACTTTCGACAAAAGCCGAAAATGGCCACTGTCGATGCCACAAGGCCATGTGGTAAGCCGTGTGGTAGGTCGTGTGCGGCAACACGGCCGTGTTATCGACGAAGGCCAGGCCGTGCGCAGGACATGGTCGTGTGATGGCTGGGGTGTGGCCGTGTGGGCCACACGGGCTAAACTGAGCTGGGCGTGTGAGTCACAGGGGCGTGTGGTCCCACACGGATACGCCACACGGGCATGTGATATTTGGGCTAGGCCGTGTGATCCACACGGGCCAAGGCCAATCTAGACGTGTGGGCCACACGGGCAAACCACATGGGCGTGTGGGCCCATTTAGCTAAAATGTTTCCTAGGGTTGCACGGGTCGCCCAAGACGACTGTGAACTTACTGTAGGGTCAGTAAGCGCTACTTAGACCCTAAATCAAGTGACCTGACTATATACTGTATGTATTGAGCATGTTAAATTTTTGCATGTTTACTGATCCGTATGTATGACTGATAACTGAATTGTAACATGTAAGCATGTAACTCTGTGTGTCTGCATTGAGCATGTTTAGTTGCATCTGCATTGGGGTGGGATGATTGATTATTGGAGGAAGTGTACTGAAAGACTTTCATGCCTATTATCTGGCAACTCAGCTGCAATATTACTGATATGTGCCGCATTCGGTATGACTTGGTGTGTAGGGCAGGGTGGGTGTTTTAAACCCCACATGGTGTGTAGGGATGGTCGGAGATGGTGTGTAGAGGCTGTGGGTAGGATATCGATTTACATTCTTGTATGCATATCAGATCTCGAGATGGGCTAAGGCCCTAATTTATATCTAAAACTATATCCGAATGGGCTAAGGCCTAAATCAGAATCGAATCAGAATGGGCTTAGGCCCTAGACTGCATTTGACTGATAACTGTTGTTTGACTGTGTGCATGTCTTCTGTGGGGATTACACATTGAGTTTACGAAAACTCTCCCCTTTCTGTTTTAACTGTACAGGTAATCCCCAGACTTAGACGGATCGGTGCGGCAGAGGACTCAACGGTGACCACATATTTATTAATCAGCTTTAATAATCATTAAGGTTTTTATCTCTTATTTTGTTTGAGGTATTTTTGTTGTAATTTGGGACTTTTGGACTGTTTGCCTTTATTTTGGGATTTTAACCGATTTCATGGATTTTTAAACTACAAAACTCAACAAAAAATCGGTTTAATTAAAAACAACGTTTTCCCTAAACGCGAACGGTTTTCTTAAAATATCACGGTTTTAAAAGCTTCTGCTACATAATATGTTTTTAAACGAATCAGATTAACGAGAAAATACTTTTGAAATTGACGAGGGATAAATAGAAGGTAATAAACGAAAACAGACTTAACTTGATAAACTCGATTTCAAATTCTATTCCAGGTGGCATCGCCAGATTTGACCATAACGTCTAGGCCGGGTTTGGGGTGTTACAAATAACATTTCTCGTTTGATTGTTGAGTGCACATTATTTGAACTTTAAACACTTTGAGTGCTTTGAGTGAATCTTTAATGAGAATGTTATTTCTTGTTAAGTTTGAATTTCAAGTATTTTTTTAGATAGGGGAGATGCCTAATATTTTTAAAGCTTTAAATTCTCTGCTTGGGTTGCTTGTACTGTTTAGTGTCATTTTAGTGTGAATTTCTAATGCATGATTATCTGTAAATTATCCTAAGACATTATCGGTGAAAACAATAAATTGATGAAAGTTAACTTGAATGTGGGTTGAGGATTTTGCTTGAGGATAAACAAACGCTTAAGTGTAAGAATATTTGATAGGTGCTAAAAGTAACATGTTTTAGTTTTGTTCTTAATGCTATTTTGGGTGATTATTCGATGTTAATAGTGAATTTTGTGCTCCTAATCCTTTAAATTCATGTTTTTATACTTAGGAGAGCATTTGGGAGCAAAAAAGGTGAGAAACAAGCGAAAACCAGAAAATTTGAGCAAGGTATAGGGGTCACACGGGTTGCCATACGGCCATGTGGCAAGTTGTGCCAATTTTACAAATTTGGACTCTGAACTACGGGGAAACAGAATTTTTAGGTTTTTTGAGCATTCTAAGACCTATATATGACAAACATAAGAAGATGTAAGTGAGCCGTCATAGAATATTCGAGAAAACAACTCGAAAAACACCATTGAAGCGGATTCTGAAGCAGATTTCCATCAAATTTAAATATTCCCTTTGAATTTCTTTGGAGATTATTATGAGTTTCTTTTTTTCTTATGGTTATACTGTATTTTGGATGTTTTTATTTGCAAGCATGAACTAATTTTCTAAATACCTAGGGGAGATGAACCCTGTGATGAATTTTGTCTTTTAATTTTTATTTTACGCAATAAAGACTTAGATCTTGTTCTCAATTATGTGTGCTTAATTCTTGGTTTAATATTTCTAGACTATTGATCCATGTTTGACCTGCTTAAATCAGAGGAGGAATAGACTCTGTTTAAGAGTAGATCTAGTGTAATTGAGTGGAGTTGCATGCAATCCTAGACATAGGACGACATAAATCTACCAGATTAGAGTCAAATCTAATAGGGGAATGTCAAATCTAATAGGGGAATCTATAGATCTAGTTAATGCGATAATAAGGGTTTTAATTAGAGAGAAATTTCAATTAATCAACCTAGAGTCAGTTGCTCTTATTCTTGAATAGAGATATTATCATAATTTAGGGATTTCTACGGATCAAGATACTAAGTGAAGAAATTGCGTAATTTAGATTGATAATGATAGATGAAATATAGATGAATTCTTTCCTGGGTATTGTTTCACTTCTTGGTTGTTTACTCGATTATTTTCTTGATTTGTTCTTTGTCGTGTTGGTTAGTTAATTAAATTAGTTAATTTTAGTTTTAATTAATCACTCGAATTTATCGGTTAAATAATAGAAAGACGGTAATTACTAGTACTTTTAGTCTTCGTGGGAACGATATATTTGCTCACTGTAGCTATACTATTAATTGAAAGATGCACTTGTCTTAGTCAAATGTTGGTTTACAACTGCATCAACCATTCAATGCGGATCTTATTTCCTTTTTAGAAAACAATGCATTTCTCAAAAAGATATTCATACATAATCTACTTTCGATGGATTTTTCACACAGACAGATGTTGAACATTTCACTCAGGATGGTGTACTTTTCGATATTATTCTTGATGGGTACTTATACTAATTGATCTTTTAAGGTGAACTTCATACAGATCAACCTTTTGACTGATTCACATACTCAATTTAGCAGCTCTCAGGATACTAGTCAGATCATATCTAAAATCATACCAGACCACAACTCATTCTGATGAATGAAACATTCCCAATCATGCTAGGGAATCCCAAACAACCATGCTACATATCATGAGGAAGCCCAAGTTTGGCGAACAATTTAGACTCCAGATAACCTCTATACATAGCGTGTTAGTATTCAGATTTGACGAATACAATAAAATTTAAATAACTTCTATACATAATGTAATACCTCGCCTGGCGTAGCCCTAGATTGGTGAATTGTTTGGACAATTAGTTGATTAAAATTAAACTAAGAAAAGACTGAGCTGTGTTTTATTCACCAATGTTGTATTTTGTATTGTTTGATATGCGAGAACAATTACAAACAATAAGTTTTAGAAGCTCAACAACCAAAATATAAGAATAAATAAAGATGAGGAGATTTGGTTTACTTTTCAAATCAATCAGCAGTTTGTTTTTATTTCTCAAATTGATTGGAATTAGCAATTTTTCTTTGAAATCAGGAGAGGGATGTTGAAGGTTTTTTGCGTTTAGTTATTAGCTTATACAATTTTTAATCCACATCATTTCAGCCACGTCAATTAAATATTTCCACATAATCATGCATCGTTACAAGTAATTTCATTTGAGTTTGAAAATTACTAAAAAGAAAGAATAATGGCTAATTTTCTCAAAAGTAAACGTAGGGGTTGTTTTATCATTATGCCTTTGTAAAAGAAGACGGAGAAAATATTATTATCGTTTTTGTTTGGATAGTACAAAGTAATTGGATGAAAACGTGTTTGATTGATAGAGTATAATTATATCAAATTTCCTATGACATATTTAGTAGTACAAATTATAATTACATAATTTATATATTTTTTAAATATTACTTACTATAAAAATTCTAAATGATTAACAAAAATTAAAATCAAATCATAATATGCATATGTTAGTCCATAATATGATTACTAATAAAAATAACAAGAAAAATAAATATTATAATCTAATTGCACAAGTGTTCTATATTTGTTAGGTTATTTCTTGTTTAACATTTAACATTTGGTCCTTATTATCATTTAAGTTCTTCATCATCTGAATTTGTATAATTAATATTATTAAGATCGGCTTTTCTCATTTACTTTTCAAAGTATGAATTATCCCAACTACACCTATAAATGAAGTTATGAACTATGCAACATAGTAGTACGATCCAACCTTGTTTTTTTTATCCTATATTGAAGTAATGTTAATATAGTAAATCTTTTTTTAGAACAACAAATATCCTCTGAATCACATTTCACAACTTTAAATGTCTCGAATTAAAGAGTTCATGAGTTGTTTTTCTTGCTTTTGTTTGTCACCATTATCTCAAATGATATCATACCCATTATATGATACAAAACCTTTTTGTATTTACATAACTACCATCTACCGCATAATATTTGGATTCATTGTGCAAATTGTTTGTAGTTTTGTTTATAAAAACTTATATAAATTTATTTTGGAAAAAAACTTAGGTTATAACCCTTTTTGTAAGACATAAATTATGTAAAACATTATATAAAATTTATAATATATAAAAAGTTTTATAAAATGTCCAATAACTTTCACAACACTTGTATAAACATTATGACGAAAAATTATAGCATTTTTTTATAAATAACTATTTTTTATCATATATGGCATAGACATGTAAATAAGTTGCATCCATACTTTTTAGTCATAAATTTTTATAAATAAGTATATTATAACATTTTTTGTAACACTTTTATAACATGTAAATTATTTTTTATAATAAACATTTTGGTCAGAACTTTAGAATTTTTTTAGGATTTAAATAATATAATTCTTTTGGTTATAACTTTATAAAATACACAGAAATTATTTTATAATATAACTTTAGAAATTTTTTTGCCACAACCATTCCAAACACTCATACATGTTCATGCTTATAATATAATTCTAATAATTTCAATTGGTATAAAATGTAATTTTTTTTAAAGTTAAATATTGTATAAGTGTTTGGAAAGTCATAGGGTAATTATATTTGAGTGCAAATACCTACATAATTACTCCAATTCTCACCCTCCCTTTAAGAATTCGAATGTGTAATTAGGTGCTCTAATTACACCCAATTCAGTGAAATCCACCAATTATAATGGTTACCCAAACATATCACTCTTATGTAATTACAACTAAATTTAGTTACTAACACTACTTTAATAAAGTTTATTATAAATATACAAAAATGAATCCATAAATAGAATCATATGTAATTCATTAGTCCATTTTCATTGGGAGTTGAAGGGGTTGAAAGATTAAAATCCATAGAATTCATGGAATGAGTAGATTTGGTTGAGAATTCATGGAATTTGTTATTTTGAATAATGCATCTGTATAAATTATAATATATCATATTTAATTCTAAGATTTGTAATGTTGAAAAAGTAAAAATATAATAATTTAAATATTTATTTTTCTGAATTTTTATAATTTGAAATTATCGAAAATATAAGTTAAAAATAAAAATGAAATATTTAAAATAAATTTGAATTAACTACTATTTAGGATAATTTATTCAAAGTCATATTATTTTCAATTTTTAAAAGAGAAAGCAAAAGTTCATTATTTAATAATATTATATATTAATTTAAAATTAATAAACTTTCATAGTAAAATTTTTAAATAGGCATTAACAAATGGTAAATATTGTTGATTTATGGATTATAAAATGTTTTATAATAATATTTAATTTATTTTTGTGTTATTATAAATGCACAATTTTGAATAAGGCTATGTAAGTATTTAATTTTGATAGAATAATGTTAAAATAATATTAACATTTAGTTGACCGTATTTTACATTGCGACCCATAATGTTACATTTTGGAATGAGATTGTAATGTTTGGATCATTCTGTCCATCCCGTAATCTCACATTTTGGTGTTTCATGTTAAACTAATAACTTGAATTTATTTCTTTTACGAAATTATTAGATTAACTAGATTTTTTTATATGGTCTTATTTTTTGAAAATAAAATCCTCTATCTTTTCTTATCTTACAAAAAAAATCTAAAAATAAAGACTAATAACTTATATTATCAAACAAAATCTAAATTGCCACAAACATTAACCATTTCTTAAGTTATTATAATTTTATAAAAAAATTTAAGGCTAAAAAATGTGAAGCTTATAAAAATAAAAATTCTATAATAGGGACAAATTAGTAAATTTTATTTTTAGGTAATTTTATATTTTATCAACCAAACACATGGATATTACATTTCAATCAAATAAACTAAACAAGGTAATCTTATATTGCACATGTAATCTTACATTCTTGTAATTCTATTATTAAACGTAATCTAGGATTCGACGAACGAAACTCACCCTTATTATTTATTCTAATTAGGTTTATTGAACATTATGTTTATTTATTTAAAATTAAAAAATACAATTTTTAATATTTATTAGTTAAATATTTAAATATAATTAAAAAAATTCAATTAATTAATCAGTCATAAAATTAACCTTTTATAAATAACAAAGGAAAAACAACACAATTTTGTTTCATAAGTAAGTGAAAATATATACTGATTAATGTAAATAATATTATTAAGTTATTTTTGAATTAAGAATAACTATAAAATTGTAAGGACTAGATTAGTAAATAAAAGAAAGTAGAAAGCCTTATAAAAATAAATAATATGAAGGGGTTTAAGCTGCAAATAACCCCTCTATTTATCTTCTAGTGCCATTTGTCAATACTTTAATATATATATATTAGTTTGCATATATTTCAAATAATTCAGTAATTTCTTATAAATTTTGTGAATGTTGATGAATCAATTAAATATTTTATAATACTGTGTTAAAAATATAATGTCGGTAATGACAATATATCGCAAAGAAAAGAGAAATAAAAATTAAAGAACACACAGATTTTACGTGGAAACCCTTTCGAGAAAAAAACCACGAGCAGAGGAGAAGAAAATTCACTATGTCGAATTCAAAAAATTACAAGAGGAATAGACTAGGCTTGTAAAACCATATTCTAATAAGAGTGTAGTAAGATTGAAACACCTTATTCTAATCAATATCAAATAGATGGAGTTTAATAAGGTTTAAAAAACCTTGTTTAAAATAAAATAAAAGAAGTGTAGTTCTATAGGGATTCTTCTTTTATTTTATTTTACCATTGTATTTTATTTTAAATAAGGATTCGGGTCACTTAATTCTAACAATCTCCACCTTGACACGAATTCTCAATGAACAAGTTCTTCATCGCGAACTCTCAACGAACAAGTTCCCCACCTCTTCCATAAAACCCCTTAAGGGTTTAACTTCAACAATAAATACCAACCAAGTCTAAGCAATGCTCAAACTTGGTTATAGGAAGTGACTTAGTCATCATATCTGCAGGATTTTCATGAGTACTAATTTTGCTCACAACAATATCACCACGAGCAATAATATCACGAACAAAATGATTCTGAACATCAATGTGTTTTGTTCTCTCATGAAACATTTGATCTTTTGTAAGGAAGATAGCACTCTGACTGTCACAAAATACTGTGTTGATTTGAAGGTTTTCATTGAGCTCACTAAAGAGCCCCTTCAACCAAATAGCTTCTTTAAAAGCCTCAGTAATCGCCATGTACTCAGCTTCAGTGGTAGACAAAGTGACTGTAGTTTGTAAAGTAGCTTTCCAACTGATTGCACAACCTTTGATTGTAAAGACATAACCAGTGAGAGATCTTCTTCTATCAAGGTCTCCAGCAAAATCAGCATCAACATACCCAATGACACCATCTCTAGTTTTTCCAAACTGTAAGCAAACATCAGTAGTACCTCGTAAGTATCTTAAAATCCACTGAATTGCTTTCCAATGTTCTTTACCGGATTCGCCATGTATCTCGCTAATCAGACCGATCGCATATGATAAATCGGGCGTGAACAAACCATAGCATACATGAGATATCCCATTTGCACTAGAGTATGAAACATGTGACATGTACTCAATCTCATCATCTGATTGTGGAGACAAAGCCGATGAAAGTCTGAAATGGGCTGCTAAAGGAGTACTAACAGGCTTAACACTCTGCATATTGAACCTGCAAAGAACTTTCTCAATGTACCCCTTCTGACTTAGGTACAATTTACTTGTTTTTCTATCTCTGAGAATCTCCATACCAAGTATCTTCTTTGCTAGTCCCAAATCTTTCATCTCAAATTCTTTACTTAGTTGGGCTTTGACCTTTCTTATCTCTCATTTATCTTTTGTTGCTATCAACATGTCATCAACATAAAGAAGTAGATACACAAAAGAACCATCACAGTTTTTCTTAAAGTAAACACAGCTGTCAAAACTACTTCTTTTAAAATCACGAGAAGTCATAAAAGAATCAAACCTCTTGTACCACTATCTTGGTGACTATTTCAAACCGTAAAGGGAATTTTTCAGCAAGCAAACATAGTCTTTTTTTTCTGAGACTGTAAAACCCTCTGGTTGTTACACGTAAATATCTTCCTCAAGTTCTCCATGCAAAAATGTAGTTTTTACATCTAACTGCTCAAGCTCCAAATCATGCATGGCCACAATACCAAACAAAGCTCGAATTGAACTATGCTTCACAACTGGGGAGAACATATCTGTGAAGTCCACTCCTGGAATTTGACTGTAACCCTTTGCAACAAGCCTTGCTTTATATCTGGGTTCTTCAACTCCTAGAGTCCCTTTTTTTTCTTTTTAAACACCTATTAACAGCGAACAGTCTTTTTACCTTTAGGAAGTTTCACAAGATCCCATGTTCTGTTTTTGTGGAGTGATTCCATCTCCTCTTGCATAGCAAACATCCACTTTTCTGAGTCTTCACAGCTAACCGCCTCAGAATAATTAGACGGCTCTTGGTTTGCATCTGTATCTTCGGCCACATTTAAAGCATAAGCAACTAGATCAGCCTCGGCATACTTCTTTGGAGGTTTAATTTCTCTTCTAGTTCTGTTTTTGGCGATAGAGTATTGTGGTGAAGAAGCAACTCTATTCTCAATTTTTGTACTGGCTTGAGGAGTCGACTCTGTATTAATCTGATGCTCCACCTGCTTTTGATTTTCTTTATTAGAAGAGTCTTTAAGAGATAAGTTAGGTAGCATAACAGTTTCATCAAAAACAGCATCTCTGTTAATCACAACTTTTCTATTTTCAGGACACCATAACTTATACCCTTTTACACCAGCTTTATAACCAAGAAAAATACATTTAATGGATCTCGGTTCCAATTTTCCATTATCAACATGAGCATACGCAGGACATCCAAAGATCTTTAAATCAGAATAATTAGCAGGATTACCAGACCATACCTCTTGTGGAGTCTTTTTCTCAATGGCAACGAATGGAGATCGGTTGATCAAAAACATGCGATGAGAATCGCTTTTACCCAAACGCGACTTTGGTAAGTTGGCATTTGACAAAATACATCGAACCTTCTCCATGATCGTTCTGTTCATTCGTTCTGCAACACCGTTTTGCTGTGGAGTATGATGAACTGTCAAGTGTCTCACGATCCTTTTTGACTTGCACAGTTTATTAAACTCATCAGAACAAAACTCTAAGCTATTATCTGTGCGGAGGTATTTTATTTGTTTTCCCGTTTGTTTTTCAATCATAGTTTTCTAAGACTTAAATGCGAAAAACACATCGCTTTTCTACTTCAAGAAGAATGCCCAAACTTTTCTGGAAAAATCATCAATAAAAGTTAGCATATAATTAGCTCCACCTCTCGAAGGCACTCTTGATGGCCCCCACAGATCAGAATGAATATACTCTAACATTCCCTTCGTGTTATGGATTCCTCTAGTGAATCGAACTCTCTTTTGCTTCCCAAAAACGTAGTGCTCAAAGAACTTCAGTTTGCAAATTCCTTGCCCATCAAGAAGTCCTCTTTTGCTCAATTCTGCCATACCATTCTCACTCATATGCCCTAGGCGCATATGCCAAAGTTTAGTAATATCATCATCTGACAAGGAAGAGGAAGCGACAGCTGCATCACCAATAACAGTAGAACTCTGCAAAACATATAACTTGACAGTCTTTCTCTGCCTTTCATCACAACGTGAGAACCTTTGGAAATCTTCAAAATCCCACTTTCAGCTGTGTAGTTGTACCCTTTTGAATCAAGAGTACTTAACGAAATTAAATTTCTCTTCAATTCTAGAACATGTCGTACGTCACTAAGTATTCTGACAACTCCATCAAACATCTTAACTTTAATTGTTCCAACACCTGCGATTTTACACGAAGCATTATTTCCTATCAAAACAACACCTTCAGACACTGTTTCGTAAGTTGTAAACCAATCCCGATTGGGACTCATGTGGAAGGTGCAGCCTGAATCAAGTATCCACTCCTCGCTCACTTTAGAATTGTTGTGAAGTGACTAGAAGTTCACCATCATTTGTAGTCTTCTACAACATCGCCTTCACCAAATTTTTCGGTTGTTTTCCCTTTTGATTCGCAGACCTCCCTTTTAATCTTGTTCTGTAGCTTATAGCACTCAGATTTAATGTGCCCTTTCTTCTTGCAGAAGTTACAAGTTTTACCTTTGTTTGAAGACTTCGATCTAGCCTTAGATTTACCGTGAGAATTTCGTTCCTGTGTCCTTCCACGATCATCATCAGCATTCCGATCTTGTCCCCACGAACAATGAGACCCTCTCCCTGAAAGTCGGGTTTAACCACAAGATGCTTCATCTTATCATACGAGGTCAAAGAATCATAAACCTCATCAACTGTGAGAGACTCGCGGCTATATAAAATAATGTCTCTGAAGGTTGAATAAGACGGGGGCAACGAACAAAGTAGAATCAACCCTAGATCTTCCTTATTATACTGAACCTCCATGGCCTCCAAGTTTGAGAGAATTTCTTTAAACATCATTGTTCGTGTTAGGTGCCTGACGCACCTTCCTCCAAACGATGAGCATAAAGACGTTGCTTCATATGCAACTTGCTGGTTAGAATTTTTGACATACATATTTGTTCTAGCCTCTTCCATAATGCAGCGGCGGTCTTCTCCTTCATCACATCCTGCAAAATTTCGTTAGACAAATGCAGATGTAACTGTGTTAACGCCTTTCGATCCTTGCGCTTCTTCTCTTCCTCCGTCAATGTCGAAGGTATATTATATACCCCTAACAGGGGTTCCTCTAAATCCATCTGTGCAAGAACTGGCTGCATCTTTATCTTCCACAACGCGAATCTGGTGTTGCGATCCAACAGCGGAATTTCATACTTCAAAGACACCATTACCGTGATCGAGATGAAAAACCCGGAAGCTCGGATACCAATTTGTTAAAAATATAGTGTCGGTAATGACAATATATCGCAAAGAAAAGAGAAATAAAAATTAAAGAACACACAGATTTTACGTGGAAACCCTTTCGGGAAAAAAATCACGGGCAGAGGAGAAGAAAATTCACTATGTCGAATTCAAAAAATTATAAGAGGAATAGACTAGGCTTGTAAAACCATATTCTAATAGAAGTGTAGTAAGATTGAAACACCTTATTCTAATCAATATCAAATAGATGGAGTTTAATAAGGTTTAAAAAACCTTATTTAAAATAAAATAAAAGAAGTGTAGTTCTATAGGGATTCTTCTTTTATTTTATTTTACCATTGTATTTTATTTTAAATAAAGATTCGGGTAACTTAATTCTAACATATTGGAAATTGAAAGTTCAGAATTCAATTGGTAGCACCTTTAAAGTCCGACCTACTTGATTTATGAAATTGTATTATCAATATAGTAATAGAAAATGTTTAATTATGTGGTTCATTACTTACTTTCGAATGCATATTTGTTGTGAAAATATGGGAGGAATTACTTTCCTTCCATAAAATGAAGTAAATGGATAGGAATAGCCACCGGAGTAGGGCGACGACGGCTAAGTCAAGTGAAGACGAAACAATAAACTACTTTACTTACCCACGTAGAAATCTAAAAATTATTAGATTTTCATTACCCATTTAACAGTAGACTAAAAAATCAAATTTCAAAAAAAAAAAAAAGGATTAAATTGAGAATTTTTATAGTTGTGTGATAAAAAAAATCATCTACATGATTAGGTGACTACTCCTGTAGTTTAACTTTTTTTTGTTTAATTTATGATTTCACTCTTCAACTATATCCATTCTCCTAATATGTATCTAAACTTGTTAGGACTGGTTTACTTTTTGTTCAAACACCTATTTAAACATCTCTTCAAACAACACCTTTGAGACACCTATCCGAGATATTGACTTTTTTACTTGAGCCTTCACGACTATTTTCTCCATAAGCAAATGAGTGTTGCATTTCAATGTTTCAATCTGAATAATTAAATCTTATTTTAAAGAGTCTTCTAAAAAAAACTGATTTATGTGTGAAATCAAAAGGCTTAAACTTTCTAGTAGCATCTTATGTAAAGGATGCATGTGCAAGCATTCCAATTATGGTAATTAGGTCTTCAATTTTTGCACCACTCTTTGACTAAAACAAAATGAAGAACTGCCCATGTGTGAGCCACATGGCCTTCAAATTTCGGAGTCTTAGGAACAAAACCAAACATGTCTTAAATAATAATAATGAAAGTTGTGAGGTTTGAATTTTAATTGCAGGAAAATGGGGTTAATGAGAAATGGACTGCATTCATTTATTGTGGGCCCCCACTCTTTACTCTTCCGGTTCCTCAATAAGTACCCCCCCACCTTCTTCCCGCTTTCCATTCGCCCCAAAGTTAACGAATCACCCTTTCTTTCTTTTATCTCTTAATTTCCTCTTTAAATAAAACAATGGCTATTGACGCTTCTTCTTCTTCCTTGACACTGCTATGCTTTGCTTCATTGATGTGCCTTTTTGGCATGGTGAATGCAAGAATCCCTGGAGTTTACACTGGTGGCTCTTGGGAATCTGCCCATGCTACTTTTTATGGTGGCAGTGATGCTTCTGGAACTATGGGTATTTCTTTCTTTCTATTAATCTTATAATATTTAATATTTTGTTTTACTTCTAGTGCAAAGCAGTAAAAAAATAACCCATTTTGTTAACATGCATTTTCCAACAAAATCTCTGTTTCGTCTTCTTTTTTTTTTTTTTTTTTATTTTTTTTGCATTGCATTCTTCATGTCCATTAAAATGTCTTCAATTATTTCCCCTTTTTTGTTTGTTAAGGCGGTGCTTGTGGGTATGGGAATCTGTACAGCCAAGGGTATGGCGTGAACACTGCAGCATTAAGCACAGCCCTTTTCAACAATGGGCTAAGCTGCGGAGCTTGCTTTGAGATCAAGTGCACGGATGACCCAAGATGGTGCCACCCAGGCAACCCTTCCATTTTTATTACTGCTACTAACTTTTGCCCTCCTAACTATGCTCTCCCAAGTGATAATGGCGGCTGGTGTAACCCTCCTCGCCCTCACTTTGACCTTGCCATGCCTATGTTCCTTAAGATCGCCGAGTACCGTGCTGGTATTGTCCCCGTTTCCTTCCGCAGGTCAGTCTCCCTCATTACTAGGGTGGTGAAATGTGTATACATTTAGGAACCAAACACAGTATTGTCTTTAATTAAAATAACTTTTTACGTACTTCCTTGGGAAAGGCAAAAGGAGGGCCTCAAAAGAATCGCCCTTTATGACCTCATTATCTCGGGGTCCGTTGAGATTTTGAGATTCAATCCAGAATTTAATGTCCTTTACCCACACTTAGATCCAACGGTTTTCCTGTGACGCCTGGAATGACCCAAACACCCCTCCTCTCTCGATTTCCCATTATTACCAGGGCAGTACTGTAAATCTGGGGATCACCAAGATTTTCCGCCCATTCAGACATCCTCCTTAAACGACAAAATTGACGACATCCCATCATTAATGCAGGAAAAAAGGGCTTTCAATTTATGTAATTTCCACAAACACCCTTCTTATTAAATTATTGATTGATTGACAGAGTGCCATGCCGAAAGCAAGGTGGAATTAGATTCACTATCAACGGATTCCGTTATTTCAACTTGGTTTTGGTCACCAACGTGGCGGGTGCGGGGGATATTGTGAAGGTAAGCGTGAAAGGAACCAACACCGGTTGGTTGAGCATGAGCCGTAACTGGGGTCAGAACTGGCAGTCCAACGCCGTTTTGGTAGGCCAACAACTCTCGTTTAGAGTGACGGGCAGTGATAGAAGAACCTCCACCTCCTGGAACGTGGCACCAGCTAATTGGCAGTTCGGACAAACCTTCACCGGAAAGAATTTCCGTGTTTGATTTTAAACACACTTCTTTTCCCTTTTAATTTTTATTACCACTTCTTCAATTTAACTTTCTGTTTCCTGCCCTTCAATTTTCCTTTATTTTCTCGGGAAAATGTGAAGTGGCGGGTGGGTAAAAATGGGCTTTTGGGTAGGATTTTACGGAAAAGAAAAATAGATAGCAAAGTCACCAAGTGACCATTGTGTGTGTTGTTGGATTTGAGTCATGAGTGTTGCATTTTGTATTTCTTTTGTTTGTGAATTGCAAGTAAGCTGGTGGGTAACAGTAAAAAAAATTCCAGCTGATGGCAAAAAAAGTTGTAAGGTGGGGGTGCTGAAGCGGCTGCAAAGCAAAAGAAAACACGCAGCCCGCAGCACTCGAGTCATATAGTAATTTCATTTTTACTGCTATGAGAATAAGAGAGATTTAGATAAACCAAAACAATATTTTCTTGATCTGCAATGTCTTTCTCGTGTCTCTACGTTAAACAATTGAAAAGGCAATTGCTTCTTTGTCTTTGTTGCAATGGCAATTATATTGAAGATTGTGATAAAAAGGAAGTGGGCCATTTCTGATTCTGATGGACATCACATTCCAAATTTAGATAAAAAAAGAAAACAAAAAGGGCCATTTGGGTTATTTCCCTCTCTTCCATTAATGATAATGATGGACCTTAGACATCCATTTATCAATATGTAAAGCTTGCTTTACAAGTAAAAATATAAAAAAATTGGCCTCCATTCTGTTATTTTTCATTCTACTGACTGAATATGCTCTTTCATACATTTATTTTTGCAGACAAATGGTTTTTCTTTTTTCTTAATTTACGGATTAAGGGTTGGGTTGGATGGGCAGTGTGTTTACTTGCGGTTAGTATAAAAACAGCGGTGGCGGTGAGATTAGGGATGGGTTTGGATGGGCGATTGAATGCGGTGCGGTGCGGTGCGTTTAGCTTACTTATTGTCTCACACTACAGTATCTAATCTCACTGTCACCGCTGTTTTTACACTAACCGCAGGTAAATGCACTGCCCATCTAAACCCACTCTAGATACTGTAGCGATACTGTAGCGTGAGACAAAAAGTAAACTAATCGCATCGCACCGCACCGTACCGCACTCAATCGCCCATCCAAACCCACCCTAAGAATCAAACTTATCTAATTTTATTTTTATTTTTTGGAAAAGAAATACCATATTGTATCGTTTGTCTTTTTAGGTAAAAAAACATAGGCCGGTGGAGTAGGCCATGTTAAACAGAGTTCAATCCTGCCCCTCCACAAAACCAAAATTGCAGAAGCCTGTTTTATAAAATAATAGCAATTTTATAATAAGCTTATTTAATTTTATTTAAAAAAAATTCTATATTGAATATTAATAACAATAAATTGCTTGAATGATTTCATCTTGTCAGAAAAATAATAAAACTTACCTTTTAGAGGAAAAAAATAGTGGGTGAGATTGATCTGGGCTTTTAAACTAAAAGTGGTAACGTGCGTGTTCCTTTTCGCTAAAACTTATATTTTCAAGTGAATTAGACGCCGTCTGTGGGAATCGAACCCACGACCACGTGGTTAAAAGCCACGCGCTCTACCGGCTGAGCTAAGACGGCTGCCGGTTAAAGTGATGAATATAATTATTAATATCGCTATGTTTTAGCCCACTGCAGTGAAGAAAAGATCGAACGGAGACGACCCATTTATTATTCCATCCGAGATGTGTAGTAAAGGTAAGGATGGAGAATGTCATATATTTGAGGAGCTAGATTAGTTGCGGATGAACAAACAATTGATGGCAGTTGAAACAGAAAACACAACCTAAGATTCATTTCTATTTCTTGTAATAAATTTAACTCAGGTGTCATGCTGTTAGGACCTTGCGATGCCTGACCAAAAACATTTCTACAATTTCAATGGAAAGAAAGATTTCCATTCCAAGTAAATGCTACAGGAGGGAGAATTGCATTCAATCACGCTGATAGTTACTGCAACTGAAGTGAAGTTTCCCCTCTCAAATGCTTCAACATGGATGTCAAGTAAATAACTGTTTCCGTCCTTTCAATGTGGTCCATGCACCATCCAATTCCATTTGTTTTAACCCTTCCTTCACTCCATTACTGATTTCTGATTTTCATTTGATTTTGACAAGAATGGGCTGTTCCAGAAACTACACGGACACACAATTGACTAGGTCTTACAATGTTGTTTAAATTACTCAGTAAAATGCAGGAAAAATGGTTACCGGCACTCCGAGCTGCCCTCATTCTGAATATGTAACAAATGACTTGGAACTTTCTAAATCCATTTTTTATTTGACAAGAGAGAGCTTTATTGGAAATTGGAACCTTTGCACCACACCCACTGGGTCACCTAAATCAAGTAAATGCCTCGAAGTTCTCTTTACAACCCAAATCCCACTCTTCTTTTTCCATGTCCAATAAACAGTACAGATAAAGAAAGTTAATGTGAAGTTTAAAATAATTGAGAAAGCACGTCACATCTCAAAATATCAACAAATAAGAGAAAGAAATAAAGATTCTTGCATTTCCCAAATGAGCTTAAAAACACTGGCATACAATACAAGATCATATACTAGGGATCAGGGAAGAGCCAAAAAAATCCTGAGACAAGCTTCCATATCTTTTCTATCATACTGGTATGATATGATATGATATTTATCTAAACTTAGATCATGTTCCTACTTGCTCCCATATACGACGTTGATCAATTTCAGAGCTGATTTAAATGGTTTACGCAAACAAACTGTACACTGCTCAACCATGGTTTGGTTTGCTGCTGCATCAAAAAAGTTTTCATCTAAACACTAAGTCGTGAAGCAGAAGGCTTTTGATAAGCGGTTGGTTTATCATTGGATGGGTTGCGAGCATTTACATGGCGTTCTTTCTGTGTGCTTTTCCGCATGTCACCTGGCTCCTGAAGCTGCTCAAGTGCTTTTACCACCTCATTCATGCTTGGTCTCAACTTGGGTTCAGCAGCTAAGCACTGAAGTGCTAGGTTAGCTGCCTTTTGGGCACGGTTCAATGAATACTGACCTTGGAGACGGGTGTCTAATACACGGAATATCCTTCGTTTGTTGGTCAGGTAAGGTTTTGCCCAATCCACTAGATTGTGTTCTCCGGATGGCCTGTTCTTGTCTATAGCTCGTCGGCCGGATAACATTTCAAGAAGAACAACTCCAAAGCTGTATATGTCACTCTTGGCAGTCAAGTGACCTTTCAAATAGAAATTTTAAATTCATATAAACACTACTTTATCAACTTCAATTCAAATGATCCAATAACAAATAGCTAAATGCATGAGAAACCGGTAGGATATATAACAGCATAGATCAAGTTAGAGAAGAAAATAAAGCTGAGAGCGATACCTGTGGCTAGATATTCAGGAGCAGCATAACCGTAGGTTCCCATGACCCTAGTGGAAACATGGCTCCTATCACCAGTTGGTCCATCCCTAGCTAACCCAAAATCAGAGAGTTTTGTATTGTAATTCTGCAAATATCAAATGAAAGAACAGTATATAGCTCATCCGTGGAATGACCAATGTTCCAATATATTCGCCATGGAACAGCAATGCAAAGGGAAACATTAGCTCGTTTATGTACCGAATCAAGCAAGATATTAGAAGTTTTAAAGTCGCGATATATGACTTGTGTTTTGGCATTGTGAAGAAAGGCAAGTCCTTTTGCAGCACCAAGTGCAACCTTCATCCGGATGCCCCAGGGAAGAGGTGGGAAGTATGACCCTCCTGTTTCAAAGTAAAATTGGGTATGGTGGAATGAGACATATGCTTTATGTCATAGTTATGAATGTTTCATCAATACAAGGAACTCACTCCTGAACAAATGATTCTCCATGCTACCCCGAGCCATGAACTCGTATACCAAAAGCCGGTGCTCATCCTCTAAGCAATAACCAATCAACTTTACAAGATTAGGGTGATGTAGTTGTCCAAGATAGTTGATTTCAGCCTGTATGCCAAATTATAAAATAAAATCAAGTTACCCTCTTGTCAGAGAAAAGTCCTGAATAACACGGCCCGCACCGAAAAAGCAGTTATAACATCATAATTTCACCATCCATCACTAACCAGCCATTCCTTGTGACCCTGGAAACCTTCTTGGTTGAGCCTCTTAACAGCAATAACAATGCCAGTACCAGGCTTGCTGGCTGTAAGTGAATGCTCATCAATCCATCCTTTGAAGACAGAATCAAATCCACCTGCTCCTAGCACAGTGTCTGGTGAGAAGTTTCTGGTGGCTGTCTTGAGCTCACTGAAGGTGAACGTCTTTAAATTTGAAGACTGCAAAATCTCACCCTCACTCCGAGGTGTTTGTGGTATAGAAGCTGAAGACACCCTGCTGCTTGAGAAATTGTTTCCATTTCTGCTCCTACTCCTTGAATCAACTCCTGTACAACAACAGATAAAGTTTCATACTTTGTAAGTTCATTTAAGATTGTCTCTCCAAAAACTCACTTTTAAAGCTCCAGACAGGGTCCTTATTCCAATTTAGGATTGTGATCATCAAAGCTCTATAACAAATAAAGTGACACGATCAAAGCAAAATAAAAACCAACTCCTCTGATTGATGTCAAAACAGGAAACAAGACATGCAAGTTCATTTCTCATAAACAAATATGAAAAAGTTGAAAGCTCTAAGCAAAATCAGAACCAAAGAACATTTAAGTTACCTGTACCAGAAGAACTGACAGATTTGATGCGGTTGCTCCAGCAAGCTCCCATCACAACTAGAATAATAATAATAAAAAAAACCCAGCTCCTTTCAATCTTTTACCTTTTCCTTTTGCTGTCATAGAAGGCCGCCCAACTTCCCACAAAGAAACACAACTTGCCTATTCAGAAAGATGAAAGCAAATGGTAGATGCTAATAGGGCTGCAAGATTTTTTGGATTATGATCCCTTTTTTGTGCTCCATTTTTTACTTTTCAAAGATGGGGAGAATCGAGAAAAGATCAGCAAAACCAAAAAGGAAGGTATAAAAAAGGCTTCTTTGTTATTGGATTTGCTTGTTTTTTTCTTTCTTCCTTTCCTTACGCATATCTCCTTTTAGGCCTCTCAGCCAACCCAAGTATAATTTTTGTAGACAGTTGACTCGCCTTTTTAGCTTCTTTTGTCTGTTTTTCCCCCAACAAACCACCATGGGAACAAGACAATATTATTACTACTTACCATTAAGTCACTAACTTATTATATGCTCATTGAAAGAAAAAAACAACTTATTATATGCTCATTTTCCATTAATCCATAAGCAAAAAAAAAAAAAAAATTAAAAATGAAATGAAAAACTTCAATTTTATAATCTAGCTTAGATGTTGTATTTAAGAATCATCGGATTTGGATGCCATTGATTGAATTTTTTTTTCAAAGATTAATAGTAAAACTCAACCTTTGTCCAAACTCCACTTCAGAAAGAGCCTTGTCTGTCTTCACCGCATGTGATTCTATTTTTTTGAGTGCTTATTTGTTGAATGCAACCCTCAGAGAGATTTGTCACCGTTGGATTTTGAGCAGTGTTTTCTTTGACTTGTTAAGGTTACTTCAACAAGCCTCTACATGTGACATTCCTACCTTAATTAAAGTCAAAGTAAGCGAGTCAAGTTCTTTTTTTTTAAAAGAAAAATTCAGACTTTTATGGAAGTCATTTACTTTAAGACATAAGAATGTAAGATACAAATATTTGTATAATGTTTTAACAAGACGTATTAGTATTTTATCAATAACTCTTGAACTCTGACTTCATAAAATAGAAATCTCATGCATAAAATGTATGATGAGAAAACTTTAATGTAAAGACTATTGAAGATTAAAAACCAAGACTTTATTAAAAAAATGTGAAGGGTTTTGTATAGATTTGATTCCAATTATTATTCACTGGAATTTTTGTTATACCGATATCTTCACACTAAAAAAAATTTATTATGACATCATTAAAGATAACTGTTCACACTAAATTTAATATTGTTATTACTTTTTAAGCTCATCAATTTCGCATGGTAATACACCTAGATCATACCCTAACTTAAGTTTAAATTGGACTCCTTTAAAGAGACAAGAATGATACGAAGGATTACTCCCTTCTCTTATAAATACCTCTTCTAAGATCAAAAAAAATGAAAGAAAAGAGAACAAGACAAATATGATATAAAATCAACTATTAGTCATCATTTTATTAAAATATCATCCTAAACTTCCATACTTAGTGACTCTCCACACTACATACAATATAAACAACCACCGTAATCTATTCTAAATTTTTTGTATAACTTAATTATTATAGCAATTGGCACATTTTCTGGAAAATTGGATGAAAAGCTATGGTTGAATTCGTCCCGAACATCTTAGAACTACAAGCATATATATATTTAATCTTTTTCTTTACTTATGAGAATGCACATTGAATTACTTTTAGCATGATTAGATTATGGTGTTGCTATTCAATATTTTACTACTTTGATCATTATCTAATTATTGTTGAGAATTAATTCAAAGTAGTAGGTTGTTTAGTTGACCAAGCATCTCGGTAGAATCTTTATTAGTTCCAGATTATCAGTTTAATTGAATAAGTTGTTAGCTATTTTTGTGTTAAGGTAGTTTCTTTGTAAGCATATAAATATAGGTATTTATGCTTTGTTTTATCAATTTCAGTGTTCATCAATAATAGAATAACTTTGATGCATATTGTAATTGTCTCTTTCACATTTCCTTCTTCAACAAATTTGGCATCGGAGCCAGGTTCGATATTTTAGGCAATTGAGTGAAAGTTTGGTTTGGGTCCACTGGGTATTTGAGAGAAACACCTTTTTGGGTCTTTGGGAAACACAAGAGAAGAGAGTGTGTGTTCTTGGAATGGCATCAGCTGATTTTTCTTCCTTTCAACCACTCATACCCATTTTCAATGGTGAGAAATATGAGTGGTGGAGCATCAAGGTGAAGACATTGCTCAGATCACAAAAGCTATGGGACTTGGTCGAGTATGGGTTCGCTGACATACTTGAACCTGATGAAGAAGAAGAAAAGAGATTGAAAGAAACCAAGAAAAACGATGCTAAGGCATTGTTCATTATCCAGCAAGCGGTTCATGACTCTATTTTCTCACGAATTGCTGCAACAACCACATCGAATGAAACATGGTCAATTTTGCTGAAAGAGTATCAAGGTGATTCAAAGGTTATAGTGGTGAAATTGCAATCACTACGACGTGATTTTGAAACCTTGATGATATAGAATGGTGAATCAATTGCTAATTTTTTTGTCACAAACAAGGACAATAGTTGGCCAATTGCGCTCTTACGGCGAACAAATTTTAGACGAGATAATTGTAGCAAAAGTTTTGTGAAGCTTGACAAAAAAATTTGATCATGTTGTGGCTGCTATAGAAGAATCCAAAGATCTGTCAATTCTCTCCATTAATGAACTGATGGGGTCTCTTTAATCTCATGAGGCGAGAATCAACAGATCAACAGAAAAGAGCGAAGGGCAGGCATTTCAAGTGAATGAGACATTCACAAATCAAGGCGACAATGACCGTTCAACAAACAAATAATCGAGAAAGATGAAGATTTCGTGGTGGTCGTGGCCGTGGTTATGGTAAAGGTAGAGGCAGAGAAAGGAATGATGGACAGAGGCAATACAATGAGCAAGGTAACATAAAATATGGCACACAATGTTATAATTGCAACAGATATAGGCATATAAAAGCTGATTGCTGGTATAAGGATCAAAAAATTAACTTTGTAGCAGAAAGTGATGAGGAAAACAAGCTTTTTATGGCTTGTATTGATGCTAACCATAATCCAAGTGATTTGTGGTTTGTGGACAGCGACTGTTGGAATCATATGACAGGCACCAAATCCTTGTTCAAGGTGCTTGATGAGTTACAAAAGATAAAGGTGCAACTTGGGAACAAAAGGGATATGCAAGTTGAAGGAAAAGGCACGGTGAACTTTTTTACTAGCCATGGAGAAGGAAAAGTTTTGGACAATGTTCAATTTGTTCCTGATTTAGGATACAATTTATTGAGTGTTGGACAACTAATGGCTGGTGGATATTCTGTCATATCTGATGATGATGCATGTATCATCAAAAACAAAAAGTCAGGCAAACAAGTCCATGTCCACATGACTCCAAATAAGATGTTTCCATTGGATGTTTCAAACATAGAGAACTTTGTTCTTGCTGCAAGTACAAAGGATGACTCGAAGCTATGGCATTTGAGGTATGGACATCTCAATATTGAATGCCTGAAATTGCTAAGTGATAAAGATATGGTTCTTGGACTACCAAAAATTGGCTCTCTTGATTTATGTGAGGGGGGCATTTATGGAAAGAAAACTAGAAAGCCATTTTCTGTTGGGAAAGCATGGAAAGCTACTGAATGTTTAGAATTAATTCATGCTGATCTATGTGGTCCTATGCAAATCGAGTCATTGGGTGGGAGCCGTTACTTCTTGTTGTTCACTGATGATTATAGCCGCATGAGTTGGGTGTATTTTCTGGAAAACAAGTCATAAACTTATGAAAAGTTCCAGAAATTCAAGGCTATGGTGGAGAACCAAAGCGGCTGTCATATCAAAGTTTTTTACACGGATCGAGGAGGAGAGTTCGTGTCTAAAGAGTTCAATTTATTTTGTGAAGATAATGGCATCCATAGGGAGTTAACAATTCCTTACACTCTAGAGTAGAACGGTGTTGTTGAGCAGAAGAACTGAACTGTTGTGGAGATGGCGAGAAGCATGTTACAAGCAAGGGGATTCTCAAATTAGTTTTGGGCAGAAGCTGTGGCAACACTAGTCTATCTATTGAATCTCACGCCAACAAGGGCTGTCATGAACAAAACTCCATATGAAGCTTGGTGTGGTAGGAAACCCAATGTAAGTCATTTAAGAATTTTTGGGTGTGTTGCTTATGCTTTGGTAAATTCTCATGCTCGTAAAAAAACTTGATGAAAAATCTAAAAAATGTATTTTTATTGGTTATTGTACTCAATCCAAAGCATATAGATTGTATAACCTTCATAGTGGTAAATTTTCAAGTAGAAGAGATGTAGTGTTTGAAGAAAATGTAAGCTGAGATATGACTGTAGAGCAGGTACAACAGGATATTTCTTTTCCTATTGAAGATTCTCCAGATGAAAAACAAGAGTCGGCACCAACAACATCTACAACACTTGAAGAGTCTTCTGAAGAACCAATTCCACTAAGGAGATTAACAAGGGTCAGAAAGCCAAATCCAAAATATACTAATGACACTTATGCATCCTGTCAATTTGCTTTAGCTGTTTCAGATCCTCTGTATTATGAAGAAGCTGCTGATAAGGAAGAATGGAAAAAGGCGATGATGGAGGAGATGAAATCCATTGAAAAAAATGGAACTTGGGAGTTGGTCGACTTGCCGGAAGACAAAAATGCAATTGGTTTGAAGTGGGTGTTCAAGACAAAATTTGGTGTAGATGGAAGCATCCAAAAGCATAAAGCTCGTCTTGTGGTGAAAGGTTATGCACAGTAATATGGTGTTGATTTTGAAGAAACCTTCTTTTCGGTAGCTCGGTTCAAAACGGTAAGGCTTGTTCTAGCATTGGTTGCACAATTGCAATGGCCTGTTTATCAATTTGATGTCAAATCAGCATTCCTCAATGGAGATCTACAAGAGGAGGTTTATGTAGCACAACCAGAAGGTTTCATAGAGAAGGGCAAAGAAATAAAGGTGTACAAGTTGAAAAGGCGTTGTACGGATTGAAGCATGCCCCTCGAGCATGGTACAACAAGATCAATGGGTATATTCAGAAGAAAGGGTACATGAGAAGTGAGAATGACCCCACCTTGTATGTGATTATTTGTCTTTACGTTGATGATATCATTTATACTAGTTCCTCTAACTTTCTTATTGATGAGTTTTTGATGAGTTTAAGTCTCAAATGATGAATGAATTCGAGATGTCGGATATGGGTTTATTGCATTATTTCTTTGGTCTTGAAGTTCATCAAGCTAAAGATGGAATTTTTATCTCACAAAGAAAATATGCCAAGGATCTTTTCAGTAATTTTGGCATGCTTAATTGCAAGCCTGCAGCTACACCCATGAATATCAATGAGAAATTGCAGCTAGAAGATGGAGAAGAAATGGCAGATGCAAGGAGGTTCAGAAGCTTGGTTGGAAGTTTAATTTATTTGACTCACACTAGGCCCGATATTGCATTTCCTATTGGTGTTATTTCTAGGTTTATGCAGCAATCTTCAAAGGTTCATTATGGAGAAGCAAAATGGGTCTTGTGGTACATTGCTGAAACTTTGGAGTATGGCATTTGGTACTTAAAAACTCCAAATTTCAAATTGTGTGGGTTCACAGATAGTGATTGGGAAAGTTCTTTAGATGATAGAAGAAGTGTATCAGCAAATGTTTTCACTCTAGGTTCAGGGGTGATCACTTGGAGTTATAAAAACCAAGCTACAACAGCATTGTCAACCTCAGAGGTTGAGTATATAGCAGCAACTGCAGCAGCTTGTCAAGCTATTTGGCTAAGGAGAGTGTTAGTCGATCTTCAACAAGAGTAGAAATATGCAACAGAGATATTTTGTGACAACAAATCAACTATCTCCATGACAAAGAATCCAACATTTCATAGTAGAACAAAGCACATCGATATTCGTTATCATTTCATTCATGATTTGGTAGCAAAAGAGGAGATATCTTTGGAGTATTGCAACACCCAAGAGCAGCTAGCAGATGTGTTAACAAAGGCTTTATCAAAAGAGAAGTTCAGCTATTTTAGAAGTCTACTTGGTATCTGCAACTTTGAATTAAGGGAGAGTGTTGAGAATTAATTCAAAGTAGTAGGTTGTTTAGTTGACCAAGTATCTCGGTAGAATCTTTGTTAGTTCCAGATTTTCAGTTTAATTGAATAAGTTATAGCTATTTTTGTGTTAAGGTAGTTTCTTTGTAAGCCTATAAATATAGGCATTTATGCTTTGTTTTATAAATTTCAGTGTTCATCAATAATAGAATAACTTTGATGCATATTGTAGTTGTCTCTTTCACGTTTCCTTCTTCAACAATTATACTTTAAATTTTTTTATAATTTTTATATATCTTCAGGGTGAAGTTAGAATTTTTTTAGGGTCAAAATTGAATTATAAAATTTTAAGAGATTTAAATGTAATTTTATCATGTACTAATTTATAATTCCATTATTTTTGAAGAAATTAAATAGAATTTTTCTTATTTAGGGGGTCAAAATATAATTTTACTATAGATTAATTTACAATTTTATTATTTTTAAAGAGAGTAAACTACAAGTTTCCATTTTAGGGCATCTTCTTTGGTATATTGCTTTAATCACTTTTTGATATATTGTGTATATTTAACAACAACAACAAAAATACCATTTATATTTAACAAAAATCATTAAAAATTTAGCATTGATGAATCTAAAATATTAGTAAATGATGTTGCGGTCAGTCCCTCTTTTAAAGGATTCAAAATAAGCTTGAGCCACGTCTTTATTTTAATATCTATTTTTTTATTTCATAAGCAACTTTAAAAAATTGGCATGTGTCTCTCTCTTTTTAATATATATTTTAATATTTACCTTATAGGACTCTCAATCTCCTAATCTTGCTTGTGGAGCTTAAAAACTCCTTTGTCAGTGTATCAAATATTTTTTCTATATGAGTGAGTATTTGATACACTGACAGTGTACTTTTTTTATTATTTCATAAGCAGTCTTAAAAAGTTGGCATGTGTCTTTTTTTAATATCTATTTTTTTAATATTTTACTACTATAAGGCACTTGTTAACACCCTAGCCTTACTTATGAAGTCTAAAACCTCCATTGACATTATACCGAATATTTTTCTTTATATGGGTGAGTATTTGGTATATTGGTAGTATACTTTTTTTTATTCCACAAGCAGCTTTAAAAATATGACATGTGTCTTTTTTTTTTTAATATTTTACTATACACCTATAGGACACTTGTTAATCCCTTAACTGCTTGTAGAGTCTAAAAACTCAACTAGCACTATATTTTTTTTATTAAGCAGCCTTAAAAAATTGACATATATATATATATATATTTAAATATGTATATTAATATTTTACTATACCCATATGGGACACTTGTCAACTCTTAATCCTGCTTGGAGTCTAAAAATTTCACTGACAGTGTACCAAATATTTTCCCTATATGGGTGAGTATTTGGTACATTGGCAAAATATTTTTTCATTTCACAAGCAACATTAAAAAAATGACATTTGTCTCTGTTTTTTTTTTAAATATCCATTTTCAATAGTTTATCATACCCCTATAGGACACTTGTCAAACCCCTAACCTTGCTTAAATATCTACGTTTTATAAATATTTTACTATACCCTTATAGGACACTTGTCAACCCCCTAACCCTATTTAAATATCTATTTTTCAATATGATATGGACACTTGTCAATCATTAACTCTACTTTTGGAGTCTAAAAATTTCACTGACAGTGTACCAAATATTTTCCCTATATGAGTGAGTATTTGCAATATATTTTTTCATTTCATAAGCAGCATTAAAAAAAAAAAGACATTTGTCTCTGCTTTTTTAAATATCTATTTTTCAATAGTTTATCAAACCCCTATAGAACACTTATCAACCCCCTAACCCTACTTAAATGTCTATTTTTTAATATTTTACTACACCATTATAGGACAATTGTCAACTCCGTGCTTATAGATTCTAAAAAACTCCACTGGCAGTGTACTTTTTATTCAACAAGCAGTCTTAAAAATTGACATGTCTTTTTTTATTAATATTTTATTATATTTTATAGGACACTTGTCAACTTCCTAATCCTATTTGTGGAGTCCAAAAACTCCAATGGCAGTATACCAAATATTTTTCATATATATATATATATATTATATTTTATATTAAAAATATAAATATAATTTTAATTAGCTATTTAAATAAAAATTATATTTATAAAATAATTTTTAATTAATTAGTAAGTTATATAATTTTTTATGATTAATGTAATTATAAAAATGACACATGAGTGCGTTGAAACTCACATCCCTTGCACCGACAATAATAGTAATGCTAATTGAGTTTAAACTCAATTAAATAATAAAATATTATAATATTCACATTTGAAATATTAAAAATTAAAATAGAGAAGTATTATATTTATTGTTTATTGAAATTAAGCATCAAATTTTTTGTTGTATTTATTTATATTTTAATTAAATTAATTTATCATATTATAATGTCATTAATACTAGTATATATCCAATATTGGAATAAGAGGAATTTGGGTGTAGGTAGGCAGATGCATCTAACATATATATTATATTCCATTCTCTAATAATTGCACACCTAGAATTTGAATTTTTATAGCTGCTAATGTTTTATTACTTGAGTAAGCACAAAAATGCCCATGTTTAGGTCCCCACGTCAGGCAAATATGTGATTTGCATGAGCGTAGTGCAGGGATCAATTATTTGTTTTAGGCCAACCAAAGTGGAGGTTCACTTGTATCTATAAAACATTGGGCTCAATATCTTCATCTTGTCTAATATGAAGCCCACTATTCTATTTAAGTCAAATTCTCGTTTCATTCAAATACTGAACTAAATTTTAGGAATCTACTTCATGCAATCACCCAATCTCAAGTTTGAAATTGGGATGTAGGTTTAGGCTTTGAGAAGACATATCTGTAAATATAAACAGTGGGATCATTAGGTAGAGGGAGAGTTGGTGGCTGAAAAGGTAAAAGGAAGGAAAGGTGTAGGGACGTTTCCCTTTCATGGAACCATGTTGGGGGTGGGGGGGGGGGGGGGGTTAAAGATGATGATGGCTCAGACAGGGTCAGGTCAGCTCAGATACCACTCCCCACCGATCCCCATACAAAATTTGCAGCCTTTCCTTGTACTGCTTTGGCTTTAGTATTAAATTAGAAATAATATATTCATAGTTTGTTGCTGCCCACATGGCTGCTATGTGCAATCCTCAATCAGGACCATTGAAACTGTTTCTCATCATGGCTTTGCTTCAATCACAACCTTTGATGAGGAAGCAATAAGTCTCAACTCCCCCCGCCCCTTCATCCCCTCACACACCCCCATTAAGATCACATCAATATATTGAGTTAAAAAATAATATAATATTAAACAACATACTGTAAATAAATATTGACAAATTAGGAGAATCTCCCTCAATTTTACAATATGTTTTGACAAGTCAAATCAGCTTTTATCATGCCAAAGATACCACTCTTCATATCTTGATTTTCTTTCCCGTTTTAGCCCAGCAAATTCCCTTTGTAATTCCGTAACTTTTAATTCTGGCAAAGATTAAGAAAAATAAAGTAATGAACTTGTACTTTTTCCTTTTTCTTTTCACATTTCGTAAATTGTAAAGTAGGCGTTTTTTTTATTTGAAATAAGAAAAATATTTAACAGAATAGGCGGAAAAACAATAATTTGCAAAATAGTTGAAGTCGGATTTCATATATATTTTTTGGTCTGCTCAACTCAAGAATGAAAAAGTATCATGAATAGTCCCCATATTTTATCAAACTTTTATGATAACAAATTTTAGTTATTTTCAATTTTTTTTTCTTCTGTTTTCAATACATACAAGTAAATATGACATTGATTTTATTAATTTCTTCATTTCAATAATTTATCTTGAAATTTTGATAAAATTATGAGGGACCATTTATGATATTATTCCATTTTTAAGTCCAAAGCATAGAAACAAGCCAGTCTTTGGAGGATACGCTCAACTAAAGTTGAATAATATCATAAATGGTTCCTCATAATTTTATCAAAATTTCAAGATAAATTCTTGAAAGAAAAAAGAAATTAACAAAATCAATGCCAAAAAAGAAATTAACAAAATCAATGCCGTATTCACTTGTAGTTCCAACCAAAGTCTTATAGAAGTTCAACACCTCATGAGTGTAACACCCCTTACTCAACCTGATCATTGGATCCGAGCTATAGAAATGTCACATTCGTTGCTGGAACAACTATCGTCAAATACACTGTAAATAAATATTTCAAACATTCAATCGTATGTTAAACACATCTACATTATGTTAAGCAATCAAATCCGAGCCTTAATCGAGCTTACGAAAGATCTTTTGTTGACTTGAGCTTGAAATATGACCAAATTATAAAGTTTTGAAATTTCAGAGTCGATGTCGTGATGTCGCCAAACAGTTTGTCACATTGTGACCTCAGGCTACACAACGTCGCGACGTGACTCACTGTCGACTGATGTTGCGACGAGGAATGTAACACCCCTCACCTGTATTCAACGCCGAAATAGGGTTACGGAGCATTACCGAACATATAATACAATTACACATATATTTCACATACATTTTCAAATTTCATATAATCATCAATCAACAACATTCATATCGTCCCTTATACGAGCCTACGAGGCCCAAATACATTCGGGGTGGTTCGGGACTAAACTGATAACTTTGAAAACTTTAAGAACACTTAGAATTTTTTTTTGCCAAAAACAGGGGACACACGCCCGTGTGGCCCGGCCGTGTGTCTCACATGGCCAAAGACACGCCTGTGTCACAGGCCGTGTGGACACTTGAAATGGAAGCACATGGCCGTGTCCCAACCCGTGTAACTCTCTGACTTTGGTCACACGGCCAACACACACACCCGTGTGACCAACCCGTGTGCCCTAAAAATGGCCATACACGCCCGTGTACCAGGCGTGTGCTAGGCCGTGCCAAACCTATAGGGTATACTGACTTATGCCACATGGCCAAGTCACACGCCGGTGTGGGGCATACTGACTTGGTTTCTATTTCAACACCAGGGGACACACGGCCGTGTAACATAACCGTGTGTCACACACGACTGAGACACACGCCCGTGTGGACAAAAATAGGCTATTTACCAAGCCATTTTGCCACCCAAATTGCACAAACCTACACCAAACCAAATTGCATAATTCATAGCATAAAAATAGGCATACAAACCAACTAAATCAAGCCTAAATCATGCCAACTCAATTCCATTATCCATAATATACACAAGTCAAAAAATAGGCCAATCCATTTATACCAAATTCACATATACATTTCAACTAATTAGACAATTTCAAACATGCATCATTATGCTCAAACTCACAAGCATATATCTTCTCATATATCAAACATTTGACATCCACCACACCTATAATCGACAAGCATTATATAACCATTAATAGAACTCACAACATAAACCATACACACATACATATATACACAACCAAACCAACAATTTAAGCCAACATTCATGGCTATATACAAGAACAAACTTTAAACATTTACAAGCCAATTCTAATGGCTAAATTCATCATCAACATATATACCCAAAATGACCAAAGTTCCTATACATGCCATATATTCCAAAAACATAGATTCAAAAGTACCAAAACTATAGCTTGATAGTGTGATTAAGTCTCCGAAAATTCCCGAATCTGAGCTAGCTTTGAAATCACTATAAAACACGGAAAAATAAACAGAGTAAGCTTTAAAGCTTAGTAAGTTCATATGATTAATAAGTATAATTTTCCAATTCATTTACAATTTAAAGAACACAAGTAAATGTATGTAATACATTCAACTCAACAATTTGCACATTTCCAAAATTCTATGTATCATGTATAAATTCATCAACTCTTACTTACTTTTCATATGAACTTCCCGTTGAACCATTCGGAATAATATCAGATACTCAGGAATGTCGCACCAAAGTGCCACATACATAGCCAATGCTATCTCAATCTCATATCACATATATGCTCACTCTCGAGCTATCAATGGGCCTGCTCACACAAGCTTTCAGTCAAGACGTAGCTACACGGTGCTGCTCACACAAGCTGTCAAGTAACCGCAACACATGCCGGTATACTCAGCCACCGGTAGGACGTATAGGACCAGCACCCGGATCACATAATCACAATAACCCCTAATGACTTGTCACTAGTATCCTATCTATTCCTAAGGTTCAACTGGGATTCTCACTATGTCAATGCTTTGTCGATAGATTCCGCAGTGTCGTAATATCACAATTATAATATTTAAAACATATAAACACATATAACATTAAGCTTATTAATCATACAAACTTACCTCGGTTCACAAAAATGATGAAATAGGTCGATTAGTCGAGTACTTTGTTTTTCCCCCGATCTAGATCCGAATTTTGCTTTTCTTGATCTATATGTAATCAAATTTAGCTTATTTAATAATCTTTCTATTCAATTTAATCCAAAACACTCATTAAAGTACATTTACACTTTTGCCCCAAGTATTTCACAACTTTTACAAATTAGTCCTTATTTCATAAAAACACAAATTAATGCAATTTGATACCAACCCATGCTAGCCAAATTTTCCTAGTACACATATCAGCCCATATTTTTCATTTATTTCATAATTTACCCACAAAGTTTCCACATTTCACAATTTAATCCCTAATTTGCATTTTCACTAAAAATCACTTAACAAAACTTGTATAACTATCATCAAACATTCATAATCTATCATCAATCATTAAAATACATGTTTATTCATCAATGGAAACATCCTAAATCTTTAAAATTTTTGCAAATAGTCCCTGGGCTAGCTAAACCTAGTTGCAACGATCTCAAAAACATAGAGATCATTAAAATCCGGGTCAAAAATCATACCATGCATTCAAAACTCCATGGCTGAATGTTTGAAGCTTTGTTAATGGCTTTCTTAGGTCTATTTCGGTTGAAGAATGAAGAAAGAAAGATGATAGTTGGCTTTGTTTTAATTAATTTATCATTTATTAACCATTTTACTAATATAACCTTAGTTATATAACATAAAAATCACTTAATGCATGTCCATAATTGTCCACTTATATTTCAATTGGTCTAATTACAAAATAAGGACCTCCACTATTTAATTTAATAGTCATTTAGTATTTTTAACTAATAGAACAATACTTTTGCACTTTATGCGATTTAGTCCTTTTTATCGAATTGAACACTTAAACAATAAAATTTCTTAACGAAAATTTCACACAAACATATTATCATGCTGTAGACATTAATTTAATAATAAAATAAATATTTTTACTTCGGATTTGTGGTCCCAAAACCACTGTTCCGATTTGACTAAAAACGGGCTGTTACAAAGAAGGTGGCTTGTCGGGACGTGGACTCTGTTTTTGGTAAATTTTAAGCCATTTGGTACCTATTTCTAAGCTTCCACACAAACTTAACATTTTGTGCTCATTTGGCTAACTTGTACAAAAAATATCCCAAACACATACCAAAGCATTGCATTTAACCATTTCAATTTAATCAATCCAAAATATTTTCAAATTGGCATCAAAACATATCATCAACTTGTTCAATTTCGACCTATTCATCTAATCACTTAGCCATTCAATAGCATACATATTTCAAACTTATTAAGCAAAATAAACCATCTCAACTAAAAATAAACCATGGCTAAAACATACTTTTCAATACCATGCACCAAAACAACCTTTAACTCATCAAGTCCTTAATACATTCAAATTGTACCAAAACCTATATATATATATATACATGCCACAAAATCGAACTTTTTAACGATTGAAAAACTACCAAATCAATAACGGGATATTGTGAGCTTCTCGACAATCCAATTGACACATTCCGCAAGATGGCAATCTATAAGGAAAAATGGGGGCAACAGAGTAGGCATATTGAATGCTTAGTAAGACCATATGAAATTTACTTAACTTACCTTGACATTTCGACAAACTAACATTTAAAAACACATTGGTATTTAACATGACATCCTTTGACATATTTTGTAGCATCATATTCAAATCATCATATACAACCAATGGTTAGTCAATTTACATATCAAGAACTTATAACAAAATTCATATATAACCATTCAATTTGGTAACATGTACCAACCAATTAATAATCCATTAGAAAACATATATAGCTCAATTTATATTCAATCCATTTCAATAATTCCATTTCCATTAAGTTACATTTTCACTTGAAAGAACCTTAGTAAATCGAACTCGAATACACGAGACTATATTGCTCACACAAGCTGAAAGTGATCAGAGTTGCTCACACAAGCTGACATTTTTGAATTTGCTCACACAAGCTGATATCGTATCGAGGTTACCAGTCCAGGCTAAACCAATGATACATATAAGCCAAGAATCCACAAAAAATGTTGGATATCATATAACCATGAAAATCCCTTATCATTTTCATATTTGACCCTAATTGCATGCCATACGTATCCTAATCTTTTACTAAGTTCACACGAGCGTTATTACTGTAATCATATCATTTCAATCCCCGTAACAACATTTACATGTCATACCAATCTTATAAACATCCCATTTCCATTTTGGTACCTTGTTCCTATTCATAAATACCATAGATTTCATACTTTGCAATTTAGCGCAATTGATGCCAAAAATCACCAAATCACATTTATACAAACTAATAAGCAATATAAATACAATTTAATCATAGCATGAAACAAAACAGTAAGTTTCTTATGAACTTAACTGACAAAACAACAAACAAACAAGTTTTTAAGGATTAATTAGCAATTTTACCTTTCCCTGATTATCCTCAATTTGGTTTAATTCTCGATCTATACAATAATTCAATTCAATTTATTAATACCAATCATTTTATAAAAGTCCCTAACATGCATGTCCCAATTAAATTTAATTTTTGAATTCCCTTAAAGTTTTGCACTTTATTCAATTTAGTCCTTAAAATCAAAATTGCCATAAATTTCAATTTTGAGCTTCGATTTTGAAACTGATATCAATTACATCCTTTTAGAACCCTATACTATCTAAAATTACAGAAATTTCGCACAAAAAATAAATATTTACACTTTGGTTCTTATGAACAAAACTAACAATTTACACTTTACAATCTAGTCTTTTTTCACATCTAAGCTTAAAATCTATAAATTTAACACCAATTTCATCAAGAAATCATCAATGTAAACTTTAAAATTTTTTAACAGTTTTACAAATTGGTATATGGGCTAGCTAAATTAGGCTCCCATGACCTCAAAAACATAGAAATCACAAAAAAGAGACTTAATTGAACAATACCAAATCAAGGTTGAAAGTTTGAAAGCTTCCAAACTCTATTTCTCCTTTATGCTACGGTGAAGAAGAAGAAGAAGGGCAAAATGCCTTTTTTTTTTCTTTTATACTTAGTTTAACTTTTAATTAATCTTAATTAAACTTAATTAAACTAACCTTAAGCATAATTAACAAGTTTGGTGGATTCTTACACCAAGTTTGGTTGGCATGAATGGCTATTCCATTCATACCTTATTCAGCGCAACCGTCTTATTCCATTGTTTGGTTTAATTGAATGAGTGAAACGGCCTGGTAGTATTACTGTAACACCCCAAACCCGGCCCATTTGTTACGACCGAATTTGAGATGCCACTGCGGAAAAATGTTTGAAGACTGATTTCACTTTTGGGAAAAACATTAAAAATTTTGTCATTTGAAAACCATGTCCAATTAAAAATTCTAAATAATATAAGCTTGATAAAAATATCCAAATTAAAACTTTATTATAAGCTTTTAAAATATAAGTTGCCAAAATTAAAAGCACTTCCCAATAATAATTTAATGGTCGTCTAGCTTAAACATAATAAAAATGTTCAATCACTTTAATGGGCCTTATTACAATAAACACTTAATCAAAATACTGAACATATAACTACTTAATTAATTAAAATATCTTTCTGCATGGAAATCGCTTCGCATGGCCACCTTTGTATCCACTCCAACCCGGTCCAAAAATCACGATCACTGCGATGTTTAATAAAAATTGGGTGAGTCATACGGACTCGATGTGTAATTAATCCACTGAATTCCACCCACATGTTAACCACATATTAACTCATATATTAGATATCAATTATCAAATTCACATATTATCACATTACGGCTTGGCCCATATTCATATCACATTCATCTAATAGGGTAGTTAACCACATAATTTCCACATACTGGGCTTAGCCCATTTCCACACCGATCCACATTCATATCTTGGGCTTTGCCCATTTTTACATTAATCCACATATCATATTGAGCTTGGCCCATTTCCACTTATGTTCACATACGAAATCATGCAATTATGAAGCCCAACCCAAACCTAGGGTCCATCCGCTACACACCCCTTATCCACCTACCACACACGGGGATTATCAAATCACCCTCTCCTTTTCACTCCAAAGGCAATCACTTTGCCGTCCACGTGCAATTAAGCACAATAGTCCACAACGCGACCTCGATCAGCGCCAATCCACGATGTAGCCGTAGCTAACACCAAAACCACGATGGGACACATAGTCACTCATCAACCACGATATGGCACATAGTCGATATCAACCACGATGAGGCACATAGCCACTCATCAAGCCACGCGAACTAAATCGCAATTAATCCACAACGTGACCTCGATCCAACGTCAATCCACGATGTAGCTCAAGGCTAACATCAAACCACGTACTCGAAGTACACCCGCACCTTCTTTCATATCCCAACCCATGCACATGCCACATAAAATAATGATACAATGTAATGATGCATGAGCATGTTCATCAAGCATATTATCACATATTCATATTAATAATCACATATCATCGGTTTTGGTACTTACCGGATTATCGACATACCCCTTGAGGGTATCCTTATCACAATTTCCACTTTGCACTAGTTAGCACATTCATAACACATACACATTTCACATACATATCATATACCCGTAAAACGGTGGGTTAATCACAAACCCGATCACTTGGAGAACTATGCTTTCGATCACGATGCTATCACTAGGCGATACTACGACTATTTGCCTACTTTCTTGTTACGTGACGCTGGTCCACACCCGGTGGCCAATCCCTAACTATGAAACAGATCTCTTCTTAAACTTGGGGACGAGAGACCTTCCCTTTCCTTCTTCTTGGATGGTATTCGCCTCCATCAACACACTTAATCGTAACAATCGATTTAATCATCAATATACGAATTCTTAACCAAATATCCACAACTTATCATACTTACCGAAAGGGTCTTGAAATCCCGAAAAGCTTGATCTAATGCTTGGATCCTTAATCCCTACATTTGATTAATCACCTACTACTTTAATAAAAAGCCATTCGACCATAAATCCAAATCCTAGTAGGATTAGTATACTTAAACTTACCTTGTTACCGTTTGACTTAAGAATCAAGTCTTGAAATCTACTATACTCTTCTTGCATTCGGCCAAGCATTGAATCAATTAACTTGGTTAGTTTTCGGCTTTGAATAATTAATGAACACATATGTTTACCAAACATGGCCTTGGCCGAATACTATAGACACTTACCTTGTGGATTTTAAATCCAGAAACTCACCGAATAACTAGGGAACACGTGGCCTATGGTGTACCTTCGGAAAAGAACTTCTCCTTCCTTGTAGTCGACACTTAGTAAATCCCGAAAGATCTCCTTACTTGAAGAAATCGATTGCACCTTCACTTCAACCTTCAGAGATTCGGCTATGGCTAGATGATGATCTCACAACTTTAGGCTTTTGGAGGATTAGAAAGAAAAGAAAAGGAAGAATAAAGATGGAGGATTCGGCTAGATCACAAGGTATTTCGGCTTGGCAAAAATAAAAGAAGAAGAAGATTTGGTGAAGAGAATTCGTGAGAGGCTTTCAAAGAACAGATAATAATGCAGAATGGCCTCTCTTTTCCTTTTATAGCCGAAATTATCATCTAAGGAGTCCCTTACTTGGCCATCACTCTAATATTTTAATAGCTTTATCTCTTTAATTATCACTTAAAATAAAAGATAATTCAGCAACTATCCTTACTTAGCCGAAATTATTAAACTCAAAGTCCCTTACTTGGCCATCACTTCTCCTTTATTTTCCTCTTTATCTCTTTATTCAAATTAAAAGAATTTAATCCAACAATTATCTATTGAAAATAATGATAAATAAATCCCTTATTTATCCACTATTTATAAAATAATAAAAGCTCCTAATTTATAGCCATGTGCCGTCCACCTCTCTGCTCCTTGTAGCAAAATAAAATTTCTTTTATTTGCTTCCCATGTGACTCGAACTTAGGCCCATTCCTCTTGCATATGGTGCCATTTCCATAGGCCCTAAGTGGCATCTTCAGACCACTTTTCCAAGCCTGTTTTGTGTGTCAAATTTCACAAACTTTTTCTTTTAAGGCCACCTTGCCTTAATTTCCCCTTTTAAACCTTAAAACTCGTCATTTCTAGGTCATTTCTAAGTTTCCAAAAATTTTCGATCGGCTCTGTAAACTTGACATTTCCTTACATTTCCATGACATTTCCTTACAAGACATTTCCTTACATTTCCAAGACATTTCCTTACAAGACATTTCCTTACATTTCCAAGGTTCTAAAAATGTTCACTTTCCTCTTTTAAACTTAACATTTCCATACATTTCCAGGTTTCCAAAAGTGTTCAAAATATATTCATAACACATAAGATATGTCATTTCGTACAATTAAACCAAAAATGCATAGGCCCTTTTCAGGATGTTATAATTACAACCTCATTTCGGCCTCTCACGGAATACCCATTCTATGCTACAACCAAAGAATAGCCATTCCAGCCTTTCACCGAATAGCCATAAATTTTTTTCCCAAAAAGACCCCAAACCAAAAACATCATCTTAACCATATTTTTAGTTTATGAATTATATCTATGGAAGAAAAATCAAGAAGCAACAAATATTAAAACCCAATCGTTACGATTCAATGCTTTCCCAACTTCGATTTCATCCAACAATGCTATTTTCACAGCATTAACACAAGGTCTCCTCCACTCTGACATGTTCCAAACCCAATAATGAAATTTAGAAAACAAAACAAAACAACCCAAATCGGAAGAAAAAAACTGTAATGGGCGGTGGGAAATTAACAGAAGGGAGATTTGCATGTATGGATTTATAAGTTTTGTTAGGCTTTTAGGACAAACTAAACAAAAAAATTGAAAGAGTAGGTGGAGAAAAAACTTTGGAGAGGAAGATACCTGAGAAAAAGAGAGGGCCAAAGAAAAAAAAAAGGGGGAGAACTAGATAGAACTCCAGAGAAAAGAAAAAGATAAAGTTGATCGACGATGGGTAGAGGCTCCGGATTAAAGAAGTAAGGTTGAGAATGTGGGAAGCAGAGAGGAACGATTTGGCGTATGTCTTGGCAATGGAGGGTTTAAAGCGGAGGGAGTAAAGTCACCTGATGGGGGATTTGCCAGTGTTCGCGAAAGGAAAATGGTATAGGAAAGGAGAGCGGTTGGTTGGTGAAACAAATCGACCAATGACTAAGAGGGTCTCCTCCAAGGAAACGCGACAGTTAAGGGAGCAAAGAGGAAATGGAAGGGGAAACCTAAAGGCTCTCGTTTTCAAGATCAACTGGATTGTGAATACTGGGGGCAATTAGGGTCCCTAGAAAGTTAATGGTTTTATTTATTATTGCATTTATTTTTCTTTATTAGTCTTTATTTTTATTTTTATTTTTGGTTAGGTTGTTCTTTTGCTGTTATGTTTTGTTTGACTGTATTTTTTCCCACTTTATATTAAATGAATCCAGCTAGTTATATTCAAAAGAAAAATATATAATAAAATAATTTTAAATATGATTTTTAGATTTATTTTTAAATTTAGAAAATTAAATTTATTGTTAAATAATGTTTTTATTATTAAATATAAAATGTTAAATTATTTATTTTCAAATATTTTTTGACATAATATTTATAAAGTTATTAAGAAATAAATCATATTTTTATAAATAATATATTAATTATAATATTAGATATATTTATAATATATGTTACTAAATTATTAGCATTTAATTATAATATTAAAAATTTATAGATATATATATTTTTATGAATTATATTAATTAAATTAAATTTATATGAACATTTACTGAGTCTGTAAATATAAAATAAGAATATTTTCAGAGTTAATATGAGAATATAGTAAAGATTCATTAAGTAATTTAACCGAAAAGATAGTTAATTAAAACTTTAGAACTAAATTGTAAAAGTCTAATCGCTATTGAGTTTAATTAAGAAAAAACTTGAGGATCTAGGTTGTAATTAACCAAAGGGCCAAAATGGTTATTAAACCATTTACCATCATGAGATAGCGGACATTGATGATGTTTGCCACTTAGATTATTTAATAATAAAATCAATATGATTAAAGCTTAATTAAGTTAATTAAATTAGGTTAATTAAGTTTAAATATAGTATAAATATTAAAAAAAATTGGAAAAAGATGAAAACGATCATTGTCTTTCTCATTTCACCATCCATTGAAGAAGAAAAACCAAGAAAACATTCATGGTTGAACTTTAACATTCAGCCATCATTTTGGTAAGAAAACCAAGCCTTATTCTTGTAATTTTTATAGATTTATGATCATTAGAGCTTGATTTAGCTAGCCCATTTATCAATTTGTTCAATTGTTGAGTTTTTAGTAAGTTGTCATTGTTGATAAATTTATGGATTAGGCTTGAATTTGGTAGTTATTAAGCTTAGATCATGATAATGACTAAATTGTAAAGTTAAATAAACTTGTTTATTAGCTTTGTGATATTAGGGACTAAATTGAATAAATGGAAAATTTGTCATGAAATTATGCTATGAACAGAATGTACAGGGTCCCTAATGAAAGAATGTGAAATCGAATTTTGATCCAAAGCTAGGAATCGAAAAATATGCTTATTTCGAGTTCATGGACTAAATTGAATAAAATGAAAAATATGAGTGTACTAAAAAAGGGGATTAATTAAGATCATGAATCTCATGACATCATTGTTGGTGATCCATTGAATGGCTATTATGTGTTAATATATGATATTGATTTTGTATGTATATATATATATTTGTATAGAGTAAGAATTTGATAAAAGTGGAACATGTAGAGGAAAAGCTAAAGTTGTGGAATAATTGTGAGAAACATACTGATTTTGTGTTTTGAAATGTAAGTTCTTATGGAACTTACTACCCTTCCTTGTTTGATGGCTATGCTTTTATTTAATTTCATTTTATCTATACTTGAAATTATGTTAAAGGTTTGGTAGAAATTAACATACTTGGCTAGGAAATGTAAATGAATTGAGATGAGTTGTGATATGTGAACGATGCTAAATCTATTGATTAGTAACTAGAAAAATGAAAAAATATCACTAAATGCATCATTAATTATATGTGTGATCCATATTCAAATTCAATCGATGAATTTCATAAATTGATATGTAATAGTCACAGTTTATGTTTGTGCAAATATGAATGATTGATGCCTATGTGAACTTAGTAAAAGACTAGGATACAGTTGACATACCAATAAGGTCATATGTGTGCTTATGTACCAGTTTGTTGATGATGTGGAGATTATGATATGTCATTTCAGGATCCATCATTTTTTGTGGATCATCGATTATTTATTGTCTCTGTAACACCCTAAAACCCGGCCTAGAAGTTTAGATCGAATCCTGGAGGTTACATTGATCACCAAAAGTGGCAGAAACAAAAACTTTAATTCAAACTTAGAAAAACCTTTTCGTTCGTTATATTTGAAACAATATTAAACTGGCGTCAAACATTTTGAAATAAAATCAACAGTTTCTAAAGTTCAGTCCAAATAACACCTTACGAAAGTCTAGCATAAAAACTTGTACCACAGTTTATATAATCGTTTTACAAACCGACTTAAAATGAACCGTATAAAACTTATGAGATTTTACTTAAACCGAATCAAACCATATCTTTCTGAGACCTCCAGTATGCCGAGTCCAGCTCCAAAACACAGAAAGTACCTGGAAGGAAATACACTACAGAGATGAGCTACGCGAGCTCAGTGTGAGTCCGAAACATGAACAGACGGCAAAAGAGTGAGTGACAAAATAAATACTTCAGACAAGCATGTGCATAAAAATATCACTTACGAAAGTATCAATCGGTATGTCAAATACAATATCAAACCACAGAAATGATTTTCCAGTCATACGCAATAATCAGATCATATTACATGAGATTAACTATATTGTTAATAACCAGAAGTTCACACAAATAGACAAAATGTTTTGACAAACAGACGTATATTCATATGCGAATAGATGCACAAGTCAAAATCCCACCCCACCAACCAAACACCACTTCGTCCATCCAGCACACCACATAAGGGATATGGTAGGCCCGTCCACCATGCACACCACATAGAACCATAATAGGTTCATCCACCCAACACACCACAACGTGGAACTATGCCACTTGAGTAACTGTATACAGTTGAGCTAATATAAGTATAGGATATTGCGGTAAACCGCTGTACAAAAGTATCGCAGTTAAAACTGCTAAGTCTGTCTTCCTTCTCTTCATAACCAGATCCCAAAATTTTCATGCTATGCAACAATGTACACATTCCACTGACAATATACAAAAACAGACATTAACATTTCCAGTTGAACAGATTCAGATTTGATTACACTTGTATTCTAATATTCAGTTACGACAACAATAATAAACTTATACTTATTCATCACATAAATGAGCAATAAAATTAAAGCCTATAAACGCATATATATACACGAACCAACCTAAATCGAGTCCCAAACACACTTATCGAGGTTTGAAGGAGGGTCGAATTACACAGAAACATAAAACAGACAGTTTATGACTCAAAACAAAAATTCTGCAAAATAGAGCCACATAGCCGTGTGCCCCGGCCGTGTGGGGGTCGACACGCCCATGTGAAGGTCACCACGCTCGTATAGAGGGGACACACGCCCGTGTGAGCAGCCCGTGTAACTCACTGTCCAAAAATGCCAAAAATAAAGAGCAGAGGCGACATGGCTGTGGAGATCTCACACGCCCGTGTGGCCAGGCTGTGTGGAACCAAAAACCACCGAAAACCCTAAATTCCTAATCGCACACGGCCATGTGGACAGCCCGTGTGCGGCACACGCCCGTGTGGCCACCCGTGTGGTCATGAAACCACACCGAAATAGCCTAAAATTTGTGTCTTTGACACCGAAACGATCCCCATCCTTTGGAAATCCAGAAATATACTGAAATATGCAGAATATCATGCAATCCATCAATAACTCAACACTTAAAATCAACAGTTTTGGAAACACACCTTAAACCAGAATTGCAACAACAAGGATTAACCCTTTCGCCTCCACAAGACTATTCTGACTCACATCCGATAACACGAAACACACAAGAGCAATCTCCTTTGACAAAACGATAAATAAAAATTGCGTAAAACAAAAGAAGCAAGAAACAAAGAAAAATTAGAATTGGAAAGAACAGAAAAAGGAATAATGTGGAAGAAAAATAAAAAGTAAAAAAAATGAAGAACGTAAACTTATTTTCTATTTTAAAGTTAACATCCCCTTTTAAAAATAAAATAAAACAACATAAAAACAAATTAATATTAAAAACACTCACAGGGATTCGAACACGAGACCTAGAGATACACTAACACACAACTAACCACCAGACCAGCAGGCCCATTCTGACATTAAAACGTAAAACTGAACCCAAACATTCAACCCACTCACTGACCTTAACCACAAACCTTAAAACTTCTAACCCCAGATTCCGGGATGTTACAGTCCCTTTGGAGACCTTGGTGTGGTGGAGAGATGTATTTGTATATGTATATACATTTGATGCCTATGGGCATTGCACGTGTTTGAGTTTGTGTGGTGTGGTGTATGTATATGTATATACATTTGTTGCAGATAATCGAGTATTCATTCTCCAGTGCTTTGGTGTGGTGTAGTTCACTCACGTGTTTGAGTTCGTGTTACTAAGGTTCTATCAGGCGAAATGTTAAAATTGAATCTTGAAATAGGAAAATGAAAATGAACCAGATTTAATAAACTATGAAGGTATGTGGCTAAAATGGTAATGGCATAGACTAGTAGTTTGATAAAAGTATATGAAATTGTGATGAACTTATGTGAATTGGTACAATTTGGTAATGTTTTGGGTTATGATATAATGTTTGATACAAATGGATACCTATGGTTCCTATGCTCACTTTAGTGTGACATTATGTGCCATGTTTTAGCTAGATGTACGCCTAATCTTTTGGTAGTTAACATGCTCACCTATGGTCAAGGTAAGTGTTGTAAATTCCATTTGAACTTACTAAGCATTAAATGCTTACCTATCATTGTTTTCCTTACGTATATATCCCTAGTCTTCATAACTCTCAAAGTTGGATCAGTGCGGATATCACACTATCATCAAGACAGAAAACGTATGTTCATTTTGGTACCTATTATTGTGGCATGTATATAGGGTCTCTTTCTATGTAAATGGTCATCATAAAGTGAATGTTAAGGTTGGTAAATGGCCTAATTTATGCCTAGTTTTTGATAATGTGTTTAATACCATTTGAACACTTGATTTCAAAGGTTTCTTAAGCTTTATTTTTATAAGTTGGCCTAATATGATGACTTGATGAAATTGGGGTGAACCTATATATGTTAAAATGATTTTGGTAGGAAACATTGAATGTGTTCCAAAGTGATTTTGCCAAAATAAGGGGTGACGTTGTGACGACGAGTTCCCAATGTCGTGACTTAAATTGACAGAGAGTGGCATCACATCCTTGAGTTTTCTGAAGTCGCAACATCACTCACTTATTGATGAGGTCGCGACGTGATAGCCATAGTGTCGTGATGTCAACCCGTGAGTTTTGAAAACTTTTCAATTAGGTTCTTAACCGACCTCAAGTTAGCACAAGAGCTTTTGTAAGCTCTTATTAGACTTGGAAATGATTATACAACATATCATGAATGTGTTTTATACTTGTTAGCATGATGGAATGGTTAAATCGTATTGAAATTAGCTATAGTTGCTCAGGTAACGAATTTGACATCTTGTAGCTTGGACCCGACGATCAGGTGACTATGGGGTATTACACAATGATAAACTATAGATATTGAGGATGATCGTCCAATTTTCGGATGTTGAAGGAAGAACATGGAAGCCTAAACCCAACATACTCCTAAAGGCCAACTTTTCAAAAATATGCCATAAGCCCTTGAACTTTTTGAAAATTTAGAATTTAGTTATTGTACTTTTATTTTCAAGAATTAGCCCCTCTACTTTTCATATTTCAAAAATTCATCCCAATTTTTAATACTGTTAGTTTATTTTATTAATTTTTTTCTATGACATTTTGAAGAAAAAAACTTACTTAATAGCCATGTAATTAAAAAAGTGATGTTGTAATTAACCTGAATCTAACAAAAAAAGATTTAACAATATCAACAATATTAATAATTGAACCTAAATTTTGAAATCTGAAAAAGTTGAGGGACTAAATTCCCATAAATAAAAGTACAAGGGTTGAATTCTTGGAGAGTAAAAAGACTTGTGACATATTTTAACCTTATGCAAAATAAGAAATAGTTATAGGTGGAGGAGTTCACAATGCAACAAGTGGTAGGCTTTATTGATCAACATGCCAACAATGTTTTTTGGAACTGGACCATGGAATCAATTCTATTAGGGTAGTATTTGAAAAGCCATCTAGTAATTGAATTTGGGTGTAATTACTTGTAATTACACAAGGGTGGCATGTTTGGGTGACCATAATAATTGGTGGTTCTCACTGAATTCGATGTAATTGAAGTACCCCAATTACACTTTCCAATTCTTAGGGAGAGGGTGAGAATTGGAGTAATTACACGGGTAATTACACACAAACCCAATTTTAAAAAAATTATTTTTATACAAGTCAGAAAATTATATTATAAGCATGACATTTATGAGTGTTTAGGATGGTTATGGAAAAAAATATTATATTATAAATCTTAAAAAATATTTTATAAAAATAATGTGTATATTTTAAAGTTATAAAAAAAAATTATTTAAATCTTAAAAGATGTCTACAGTTATGTTCAAAAAGTTTATTATAAAAATAATTTACATATTATAAAAAATTATAATATATTTATTTATAAAAATTTATGACCATGTATGGATATAACTTATTTATTTGTCCACGCTATATATTATAAAAATAATATCTCATTCATAAAAAATGTTATAGTATTTTTGTCATAATTTATTTATAAAAACAATGTTTAAAACAAATGGCAAAATATGTGAAAGTATGCCTTACATTTCGACCAAAATAGTGAGTGACGTCGCAACATGGGAAGACTCCTCATCCCGACGAGCAGCCGACATCATGACGAGAAGAAAAATTTCATCTCGATGACATAATCATTCTTCGTTTCGACGACCAAATGCAACGTCACAACGTGACGACATGTTCCTCAAGTTTCTCGATTTTCTTCTCTCAGCTAAACTCTGATTTAGTTTCCCACTTAAAATTTGATTTACTTAGGGATATTCTAGTCATAAATGCTACGAATTTTAGCCTATAAATAGGCCTTAGTGACTCTAGGTTTATAACAATATATAAAATATACAGATTGAAAGAATTCCGCGTTTTGAGTTTGAAGGGTTTTTCTTTAGAGGTTTCGGGTTTTTTTTATTCTCTCTATCTTTGTGCTCGTTTTATATATATTAGTGAAATCTCCTTTTGCCCGTGGTTTTTTATCCTCTTTTGAGGAGCTTTTCCACGTAAAATTTGTGTTCTATCTTTTCAATTTCTCTGTTTATTTTACTTGTTCGTTGCTTACACGAGTTTATCCCCAACAAACTGGTATCAGAGCCTGGTTCAATTTCTGCATTCAACCTAATCAGAGATAGTAACGAAAAAGTTCGATATTGAGAAGTTCGATGAAATTAAAAATTTCGGTCTGTGGCAAGTTCGGATGACAACAATACTGGTTTAGAACGGTTTGAAAAAGGTCATTACAGGGAAGAAGCCCACGAGTATGATCAATCAAAATGGGAAGAGCTTGATGAAAAGGCTCTATCTACTATTTAGTTATGCCTCACGAATAATGTGTTACAAGAGGTTCTGATAGAGAAAACAATGTCTGTGTTATGGAAGAAATTGGAAGCCTTATATATGATGAAATCCCTAACCAACAGGTTAATTCCAAAACATCTCTACATGTTCAAAATGGTTGAAGGTGAGTCCATTAGAACTCACATTAGTGAGTTTGTTACCCTTCTAAATGACCTAAAGAATCTCAAAGCAGATATCAACGACGAGGATCAAGGTATGTTGTTGTTATGTTCTTTGCCCTCTTCTTACAATTTAGGGAAACTCTGATTTATGTGAGAGATAATCTCTCGTTCAAGGACTTGAAGGGAAATCTGTTGAGAAAAGACAAACTTGATAATGAGTTAGGCCCAAATAAAAAGTCAGATGGGCAAGCCTCAATTCTAGTTGCAAGGGGCAGACAACAATCCAAGAAGTCAGATCGAAACAAGTCTAGGGCAAGATCAAAATTAAGGAACTGAGACAAATAATATGGCTATTATAAGAATATGGGCCACATTAAAGCAGAATGTTACAAACTTTAGAATAATAATAAAAGAGATGCCGAAAATGACGAAAAAGGTAAACAGAAAATAGAAGTGGCTGATGCTAGTGTAGTCGAAGAAAGAGATGATGATTTCTTGTTGGTGTCGACAAGCAAAAGCTCCAAACTTACTTCCGAATGGATCTTAGATTTAGGGTGCTCCTATCACATGTGTCCCAACAGAGACTGGTTGTCCACGTATAGTTCAGTTGAAGGTGGAGTTGCGCTAATGGGAAATAATTCTCCATGTTAGATAACTGAAATAGGAACATTAAAAATAAAGATGCACGACAAAATTATTCAAACACTGTTAGATGTCAGGTATTTACTTGACCTAAAGAAAAATCTCATCTCATTGGGAATTTTGGACTCTAATGGTTGCAAGATTATTAATGAGTCAAATGACTTAAAATTTTCTCGTGGAGCTCTCGTTGTAATGAGATGACATAAAAAGATAGCCTGTACGTTCTGCAAGGGTTAATGGTAACTGGTGTGGTTGCAATCACCGAAGAAGAGCCAAAATCATTATCATGTCGCGACGAGGACCACTATGACGTCGCGACAATGCGACATGATTCTTTCTCCACAGATTCTAAATTAACCAAATTGTGACACATGCAACTTGGTCATATAAGTGAGAAAGGTGTGACAACATTGTGTAAAAGAGGTCTTCTTAAAAACACTAGAGTTGGAAAGTTAGGTTTCTACGAGCACTACACTTACTAGAAGCAGACATGGGTAAGATTTGATTCAGCAGTGCATAGAACAAAAGGGACTCTCGACTATATTCATTCTGATTTATGGGTTCCGACTCCTGGCATCACAGCAGGAGATAATAAATATTTTCTAACTTTTATTGATGACCATTCCAGGAAAGTTTGGGTTTATTTTTTGGAACAGAAAAATGAAGTCTTCAAAATCTTCAAGCAGTGGAAAACATAGCTAGAAAAATTGATCGGGAGGTCCATGAAGCGTGTAACACCCCATACCCGAGTTCGAGGCTTAGACTGGATACGAGAAGTTACTATGCTTGAACTTGCTTAATCAAGTACTTACAGGCTATAAAATTTTGTTCCGAATTAAGAACTTATCTTTCTTAATCGACTTGTACTTTTCATGGGCCTACGAGGCCTTAAACTCATGTCTGTAAACTTTCGGAACTCAATCGAAAACTTTTCATTGAAACAGGGGTCACACGCCCATGTGAGTTGGGACACGCCCGTGTAAACCTGAGACACGCCCATGTCTCTTAACCGTGCTTAAAACTCTAGCTTACTGCCAAACTTCACACGGCCATGGCACGCCCGTGGTCCTGGCCCGTGTGAAAAACCTTAGCATTCTGACTTATAACACACGGCCATGGCACGCCCGTGGACTTAGACCGTGTACTACAACTTGATATTCTGACTTAAGGTGCAATGGTGCAGGGTACACACGGCTTAGACACACGCCCGTGTGTCCGACCGTGTGGGCACTTATAGGCTATTTACCAAGCCAATTGCCACCCTGAAATCAAGAGCATATTTATACTATCTCAACAACTCAAATCAATACAACTTTAATGAACAATATAACGTGTTCCATTGATATCAATAACATACATACTTAGTCAATCTTGGCCAATCATTTAGCCATTTACAAAAGAATAATAATAAACTTGATAGCCCATGCTTTTCCCCTTTCTAAGACATATACTCAAAATGAAATGTTTCCTATACATGCCATACTTAAATAAACAACTTGGCTATACCAAAATAGCGGTTGATAGTGTGATTCGAGCTCGACTTCAACGATCCACAAGTTAGCTTATGGGACTACATAGAAAGAAGTAATAAAAGACGTAAGCATTTAGCTTAGTAAGTTTGCATAATGCACATAGCAACATACTTGCTTAATATAAACCATTTGACATAAACAATTGCATCATAAATTTCAGCTATAAAGCTTACTTACTCATACTTGATTCTTACATAAGTCATGAAACTTACTAGTCTCATACTTGATAGGCAAACAAAGTACCTGTATCACTAGATCACATTAATCAGCATACATGAACATAATACTCATAATTTCTAATTCATCATTCATAACATGAATAATATTCTTTATCACTTGATAATAACCTTACTTGCTTAGCTTTCTTGTTATCTCTTTGGAGCTTAACTCGTTTGCCCGATGAATTTATATGGATAATCGAGGATACTAAATCTCATCTAAATTTCGAGGCCATGACTTAACATGAACTTATACGAAGTCTTTCTTGTTCTCACCAATGCCATAACTTGGACTTGTATGGGATCTCTTTCTCTTGATAACTTTTCAATGCCAAGCTTGCCTTGGTCATACATGATAACTTGTTCAATGCCAAGCTTGCCTTGGACTTACATGATAACTTACTCAATGCCAAGCTTGCCTTGGACTTACATGATATCTTATTCAATGCCAAGCTTGCCTTAGACTTACATGATATCTTATTCAATGCCAAGCTTGCCTTGGACTTACATGATATCTTATTCAATGCCAAGCTTTCCTTGGACTTACATGATATCTTATTCAATGCCAAGCCTGCCTTGGACTTACATGACATCTTATTCAATGCCAAGCCTGCCTTGGACTTACATGATATCTTATTCAATGCCAAGCTTGCCTTGGACTTACATGATATCTTATTCAATGCCAAGCTTGCCTTGGACTTACATGATATCTTATTCAATGCCAAGCTTGCCTTGGACTTACATGATATCTTATTCAATGCCAAGCTTTCCTTGGACTTACATGATAACTTACTCAATGCCAAGCTTGCCTTGGACTTACATGATATCTTATTCAATGCCAAGCTTGCCTTGGACTTACATGATATCTTACTCAATGCCAAGCTTGCCTTAGTCTTGCATGATATCTTGCTTGCTTGCCGATGCCATGCCTCGGCTTGGTCTTATACGGACTTTCTTGTTTCATGTGGTAGATCGAGTATCCTAAGTTATTCAACTTCAATCGGGGCTTTCTCATGCTTGATCTCATTAATTCCTTTGTTTAACATAACATTAAACGTTTTTCATAATAACATTGTACATTACACTAAGCAATTCAATGATATAAATCATAAAGCTTAGAAATCATACAAACTTACCTCAATATACAAAATGTAGCTAGGTATGCAATTTAGTCCTCGACCTTGTTCTTGCCTCGATTTCGATTCGGGCTTCATTTTTCTTGATCTATAGTCATAAATAGATCATTTAATATTCACATTGACTAAATTGACCCTTTACTCATACTTGGGAAAAATTACTATTTTACCCCTATACTTTCTCATATTTGCACTTTTGCCCCAAGGCTCGTAAAATAATTTTCATTCAACTTTCTTAGACTACATGCTTATCTGATTCATTTTCTCTACTATAGCAATCATCAATTCTCATTATTTCTAGTAGGTATGACTAATTTCATAACTATTACAAACTTAGTCCATACTATCATATTTCATGAAATTCATTAAGGAAAAGATGTTTATCTAACATCAAACTCTCATAATCTTCCATAAAACATCATTTAACAAGCATGTCATTCATAGATGAAATTTTTGAACATGCATCTTAGCTTATTTTATAGCTAAAAATAGCTAATTCATAATACGAGGACTTCAAAAACACGAAGAATATTAAAAACGGGGCTAAGACGAACTTACTAGCAAGCTTGAAAAAAATGAAGAACCCTAGCTATGGAGTCTTCAAATTTTCGGCAATGGAAGGAAGAAGATGAATGAAATTTTATCATCTTTTTCCTATTTTAATCACTTATTAGACAAATGACCAAAATGCCCTCCTCTTTAAAAATTTCTATTTTACTAACTCAAGTCCATTTTTGTCCAAAATTTATAATTTGGGCAAATTGCTATTTAAGGACTCATAATTAATATTCTAAAGCTATTTCATACAAAATGCTTCTAGAAACTCACATTTTACAACTTTTGCAATTTGGTCCTTTTTGACCATTCAACTTCATTTTTGCAAAATTGCTTCACGAAACTTTTACACTAACATGCAAACATGGCATGAACCTTAAAAACTCATAAATTCACCTCGGATTCGTGGTCTCACACCACTATTCTGACTAGGCCCTAAATCGGGCTGTTACAATTCTCCCCCCTTAGGGATTTTTGTCCTCGAAAATCTTACCAGTGAAAAGGTTTGGGTACTGGTTTCTCATACTCTCTTTTGGTTCCCATGTGGCTTCTTCTATTCCATGTCTTTGCCACAATACTTTCACTAAGGCAATACTTTTCTTTCCGAGCTAATATCTTGACTGGTTCTTCACCATAAGTCATGTCGGGATGAATCTCTACCTCTGACTGGGGAATTACATGCGAAGGGTCGGATCGATAGCGTCTTAACATTGACACGTGAAACACATCATGTATCTTTTTTAACTCTGATGGCAAAGCCAATCTGTAAGCTACAGGCCCAACTTTCTCAGTAATCTCATACGGTCCAATAAAACGTGGACTCAACTTGCCTTTTCGGCCAAATCTGAGAACTTTTCTCCAAGGTGACACTTTCAAGAAAACTTTATCTCCAACTTGATACTCTATCTCTTTTCTTTTTAAATCCGAGTAGGATTTCTGTCTTTCTGAAGCAACTTTTAAGCACTCTCGTATCACTCTTACTTTCTCTTCAGCCTCTCTAACCAAATCAACCCCGTGAGTTTGGTTTTCTTTGAGTTCAGTCCAAAATAAAGGCGTTCTGCATTTACGCCCATATAAAGCCTCATAAGGCGCCATCCTCAAGCTCATTGAAAACTATTATTGTAGGCAAATTCTACCAATGGGAGAAACCTTTCCCAATTGCCTTGGAACTCTAGAATACAACATCCGAGCATATCCTCGAGCACTTGAATTAACCTCTCGATTGACCGTCGGTTTGAGGATGAAAAGCGGTACTAAAGTTCAACTTTGTACCCAAGGCCTCTTGTAACTTCTTCCAAAACCGGATGTGAATCTCGGATCTCTATCGATATGATTGACAAGGGAACTCCATAAAGTCTTACTATTTCTGACACATACAAGTTTGCCAACTTGTCTAGTGAGTAATCAACTCAGTCTGAGATATAAAATGGGCTGACTTCGTAAGTCTATCAACCACAACCCATACAACATCTTTCTTTCTCGGAGACAACGGTAAACCCGTTACAAAATCCATAATAATCTGGCCCCATTTCCACTCCTAACTAAAATGGGTTGAAGCAAGCTGAAGGTACTTGGTGTTCACTTTTACTTGGTGACAAATCATACATTTGGAAACAAATTTCAAATGTCTCTCTTCATTTTTGGCCACCAATCTTTGTTGCTTCAAATCATTATACATTTTAGTACTACCCGATGTGCAGACAAACACCCGTTATGTGCCTCATGCAAAATTCTCCGAATAAGCTCCTCTTTTCTCAGTACACAAATTCTACCTTTAAACATCAAATATCATTCAGAACTAATCCGAAATTCGGATTTAACATCTGACTCGCACTGAGCTCTTTTGACTTGTAATTCGCAATCTTCTTTCTGAGCCTCAGAAATCTCTTGGAGGAATACTGGTCTAGCTCTCAACTCAGCTATAATGGAACCATCATCAGATAAAATCATTCGTGAATTCATTGCTCTTAATGCAAATAAGGACTTTCTGCTTAAAGCATCGGTGGCAACATTCGCCTTTCCTGGATGTTAGTCAATGACTAACTCATAGTCTTTTATCAACTCTAACCATCTCCTTTGCCTTAAATTCAACTCTTTTTGCGTCATCAAGTACTTCGGACTTTTGTGATCGGTGAAGATCGACATCTCTCACCATATAGATGATGTCTCCATATCTTCAATCGAAGACTATGGCAAACGACTAACTCTAGGTCGTCGCGTCGGATAATTCTTCTCATGAGGCTTTAATCTGTCTTGAGGCATAAGCAATCACTTTGCCTTCTTGCTTAAGTACACAGCCTAATCCATTTAAGGATGCATCAGTAAACTATGAACTCTTTCCCGTCTCGGTTGTACTAAACCGAGCTTCACAATAACGCTTTCAATTTTTCAAACTTTGTTGGCATATTTCATCCCACTCGAACTTCACATTTTTCTGTAACAACCGTCATCGGGGTTGCAATCATGGAAAACCCTTTGACAAATCGTCTATAATAGCCGGCTAGGCCTAGGAAACTTCTAACCTCGAGAGATATTCCTCGGTGGTTTCCAATCTGTAATAGCCGAGATCTTACTTGGATCTACTCGAACCCCTTCTCCCGAGACAATGTGCCCCCAGAAATCCTACTTCATTGAGCCAAAACTCACTTTTATTGAACTTGGCATACAACCGATTTTCTCGAAGAATCAGAAAACTATCCGTAGGTGCTTCAAAGATGCTTATTCTCATCTCGAGAATAAATTAGTATGTCGTCAATAAAAACGACTACAAACTTGTCGAGGTATGGTCTGAAGATGCGGTTCATTAAGTCCATGAATACCGCAGGAGCATTGGTCAAACCAAAAGGCATGACTAAAAATTCTTGTTCGAAAAGCAGTCTTGGATACATCTGACTCCTTTACTCTTAACTGGTAATACCCCGATCTCAAGTCTATCTTAGAGAACACGGTGGCTCCTTTCAATTGATCGAACAAATCATCGATCCTTGGAAATGGGTACTTGTTCTTTACTGTCGCTTTATTAAGCTGACGGTAATCTATGCACAATCTCATAGTGCCATCATTCTTTTTCACAAATAAAACTGGAGCAATCCAGGGAGAACAACTTGACCTTGCAAAGCCTTTGTCTGTTAACTCTTGCAACTGTATCTTCAACTCTTTTAACTCCGTTGGAGCCATTCTGTAAGGAGTAATAGATATTGGTACGATCACGGAGCTAGCTCAATGCTGAACTCAACTTCTCTGATTGGAGGTAATCCCGGTAATTCTTCGGGAAAAACATCCATGTGCTCACATACTATCGGTACGGACTCAATCTTTAACTCTGTTTCTTTATCATTCATCACAAAGGCTAAATATGCCTCATACCCCTTTCTTATAAATCTGCATGGCCATCATGAGAAATCAATACCGGCAATCCACTTTGTTCTTCTGATTCTATATGGAGGATATCCCCATCCTCACATCTCATTTCAATGTATTTCTTCCCACAATTAACTATCACATTATGGGCAGTTAACCAGTCCATACCGAGAATGAGATCAAACTCGTCAAATGGTAACAACATAAGGTTTGCTTTAAAACAATGATCTCTAATCATTAATGGACATTCTCTACATACTTCATTCACTATCACACTCTTGCCTAAAGGATTAGACACTCTAATCACAAATTCTCAGAAACTCTATAGGCATACTCAAATCGGATACCAATTTCATGCAAATGTAAGAGTGTGTAGATCCGGATCTATTAAAGCAATAACTTTAACATCATGAAGAGAAAAGGTACCCATGATAACATCATGGGAAGATGCCTCTTCGCAAGCGCGAATGGCATAAGTCCGTGCAGGTGCCCTACCCTCGGGTCTCGCGGCCTGCTCTCTAGGGTTACCTCTTCCTCTTACCCCACTTCCTGGGTTTCTCTGCGGTCTTCCTCTGACCATACTCCCGGATCTCGGGTTCTGAGCTCTCTCTTCTTTCATTGTCTCTAGACAATCCTTTATGTAGTGGTCTTGGGAACCACATCTAAAACATGCATTTTCGTGCGCTCGGTATTCTCCAAGATGACGTTTGCCACACTATGGACATTCGGGTCTTTTAGATTGAAAGTTCCCCACACTAGCGACTGAAGTAGTCTGTGCTTTATTTCCCGAATACTGTTTACTCTTGTCTTTCTTTGAAAACCCAATGGAAGTAGCCGATCGGGTGGGTAAATCTCTTGACTTTTTGGATGAGGATTGGGATGACTTATTCCACTGTCTCTTTCTAGAGTCACGAGACTCAATTTCAGACTTTCTCTTCTCTTTTATTAGCTCTTTGGCTTTACAAGCTCTCTCCACTAGCACAACAAATTCTTTCAATTCTAGTACAGCAACAAATAGTTTGATGTCCTCATTTAGCCCATCTTCAAATCTTTTGCTCATGATGGCCTCGGTGGACACGCATTCTCGAGCGTATTTGCTGAGTCACACAAACTCACGCTCATAACCGATCACCGACATCTTGCCTTGCTTTAACTCTAAAAATTCTTTTCTTTTCTGATCTACAAATCTTTGACTGATATACTTTTTCTTGAACTCTTCTTGGAAGAATTCCCATGTGATCTTCTCCTTGGTACCATCGATACAAGGGTGTTCCACCATTGATAGGCGTAATCTCTTAAAAGGGAGACTACACACTTCACGCTTTCCTCGTGTGTGCATGATAGCTCATTAAATACCACGATGGTATTTTCTAATCGAAACTTCGGCTTTTCCGGATCATCTTCTCTTTTAGCCTGAATTCTTACGCCCCATGTTTCCCGATCCTATCAATCTGGAGGTTTGTCTCCTCTTACCACCTCTACTACTTGAGGGGCTACTGGAGTAGGTTGTGGAAATTGGTGGGGTGGAGGGGTTGTACATTTGGGTTTATACGAGCAGAACTCTGAATACCACGTATTCATCATGTGGAGGAAGGCTTCTCTAGCCCATTCTCCTCCTTCTTGACTCACCGTAGTGGGTCTATTCTCATTCTCGTTCGGCACCGTCCCTTCAGCGGGAGCCGGCGCATTACTTTCTATGTCATCCGCCATATCTCTTTCAGGATCCATTTACTATATATATAAACATAATTTAAGTCGTCGGGAGTCGTCACACTATCATTATAAAACATTCTTACGTATGGCATGTATAGCTAGACTCCGTGCTCATGCTACGTTAGTCCTAGAACCGACTAAACCGTAGCTCTGATACCACTAAATGTAACACCCTATACCCGAGTCCGAGGCTTAGACCGGATACGAGAAGTTACTATGCTTGAACTTGCTTAATCAAGTACTTACGGGCTATAAAATTTCGTTCCGAATTAAGAACTTATCTTTCTTAATCGACTTGTACTTTCATGGGCCTACGAGGCCTTAAACTCATGTCCGTAAACTTTCGAACTCAATCGAAAACTTTTCATTGAAACAGGGTCACACGCCCATGTGAGTTGGGACACGCTGTGTAAACTGAGAGACATGCCCATGTCTCCTAACCGTGCTTAAAACTCGAGCTTCTTCGCCAAACTTCACACGGCCATGGCACGCCCATGGTCCTGGCCCGTGTGAAAAACCTTAGCATTCTGACTTATAACACACGGCCATGGCACGCCCGTGGGCTTAGACCGTGTACTACAACTTGATATTCGACTTAAGGTGCAATGGTGCGAGGTACACGGCTTAGACACACGCGCGTGTGTGTCCGACCGTGTGGGCACTTATAGGCTATTTACCAAGCCAATTGCCACCCTGAAATCAAGAGCATATTCATACTATCTCAACAACTCAAATCACTACAACTTTAATGAACAATATAACGTGCTCCATTGATATCAATAACATACATACTTAGTCAATCTTGGCCAATCATTTAGCCATTTACAAAAGAATAATAATAAACTTGATAGCCCATGCTTTTCCCTTTCTAAGACATATACTCAAAATGAAATGTTTCCTATACATGCCATACTTAAATAAACAACTTGGCTATACCAAAATAGCGGTTGATAGTGTGATTCGAGCTCCGACTTCAACGATCCACAAGTTAGCTTGGCGGGACTACATAGAAAGAAGTAATAAAAGACGTAAGCATTTAGCTTAGTAAGTTTGCATAATGCACATAGCAACATACTTGCTTAATATAAACCATTTGACATAAACAATTGCATCATAAATTTCAGCTATAAAGCTTACTTACTCATACTTGATTCTTACATAACTCATGAAACTTACTAGTCTCATACTTGATAGGCAAACAAAGTACCTGTATCACTAGATCACATTAATCAGCATACTTGAACATAATACTCATAATTTCTAATTCATCATTCATAACATGAATAATATTCTTTATCACTTGATAATAACCTTACTTGCTTAGCTTTCTTGTTATCTTTTTGGAGCTTAACTCGTTTGCCCGATGACTTTATATGAATAACCGAGGATACTAAATCTCATCTAAATTTTGAGGCCATGACTTAACATGGACTTATACGAAGTCTTTCTTGTTCTCACCAATGCCATGCCTTAACTTGGACTTGTATGGGATCTCTTTCTCTTGATAACTTTTCAATGCCAAGCTTGCCTTGGTCTTACATGATAACTTGTTCAATGCCAAGCTTGCCTTGGACTTACATGATAACTTACTCAATGCCAAGCTTGCCTAGGACGTACATGATATCTTATTCAATGCCAAGCTTGCCTTGGACTTACATGATATCTTATTCAATGCCAAGCCTGCCTTGGACTTACATGACATCTTATTCAATGCCAAGCCTGCCTTGGACTTACATGATATCTTATTCAATGCCAAGCTTGCCTTGGACTTACATGATATCTTATTCAATGCCAAGCTTGCCTTGGACTTACATGATATCTTATTCAATGCCAAGCTTGCCTTGGACTTACATGATATCTTATTCAATGCCAAGCTTTCCTTGGACTTACATGATAACTTACTCAATGCCAAGCTTGCCTTGGACTTACATGATATCTTATTCAATGCCAAGCTTGCCTTGGACTTACATGATATCTTACTCAATGCCAAGCTTGCCTTAGTCTTGCATGATATCTTGCTTGCTTGCCGATGCCATGCCTCGGCTTGGTCTTATACTGGACTTTCTTGTTTCATGTGGTAGATCGAGTATCCTAAGTTATTCAACTTCAATCGGGGCTTTCTCATGCTTGATCTCATTAATTCCTTTGTTTAACATAACATTAAACGTTTTTCATAATAACATTGTACATTATACTAAGCAATTCAATGATATAAATCATAAAGCTTAGAAATCATACAAACTTACCTCAATATACAAAATGTGGCTAGGTATGCAATTTAGTCCTCGACCTTGTTCTTGCCTCGATTTCGATCCGGGCTTCATTTTTCTTGACCTATAGTCATAAATAGATCATTTAATATTCACATTGACTAAATTGACTCTTTACTCATACTTGGGAAAAATTACTATTTTACCCCTATACTTTCTCATATTTGCACTTTTGCCCCAAGGCTCGTAAAATAATTTTCATTCAACTTTCTTAGACTACATGCTTATCTGATTCATTTTCTCTACTATAGCAATCATCAATTCTCATTATTTCTAGTAGGTATGACTAATTTCATAACTATTACAAACTTAGTCCATACTATCATATTTCATGAAATTCATCAAGGAAAAGATGTTTATCTAACATCAAACTCTCATAATCTTCCATAAAACATCATTTAGCAAGCATGTCATTCATAGATGAAATTTTTGAACATGCATCTTAGCTTATTTTATAGCTAAAAATAGCTAATTCATAATACGAGGACTTCAAAAACACGAAGAATATTAAAAAGCGGGGCTAAGACAGAACTTACTAGCAAGCTTGAAAAAAATGAAGAACCCTAGCTATGGAGTCTTCAAATTTTCGGCAATGGAAGGAAGAAGATGAATGAAATTTTATCATCTTTTTCCTATTTTAATCACTTATTAGACAAATGACCAAAATGCCCTCCTCTTTAAAAATTTCTATTTTACTAACTCAAGTCCATTTTTGTCCAAAATTTATAATTTGGGCAAATTGCTATTTAAGGACTCATAATTAATATTCTAAAGCTATTTCATACAAAATGCTTCTAGAAACTCACATTTTACAACTTTTGCAATTTGGTCCTTTTTGACCATTCAACTTCATTTTTGCAAAATTGCTTCACGAAACTTTCACACTAACATGCAAACATGGCATGAACCTTAAAAACTCATAAATTCACCTCGGATTCGTGGTCTCACACCACTATTCTGACTAGGCCCTAAATCGGGCTGTTACAATTCTCCCCCCTTAGGGATTTTTGTCCTCGAAAATCTTACCGGTGAAAAGGTTTGGGTACTGGTTTCTCATACTCTCTTTTGGTTCCCATGTGGCTTCTTCTATTCCATGTCTTTGCCACAATACTTTCACTAAGGCAATACTTTTCTTTCCGAGCTAATATCTTGACTGGTTCTTCACCATAAGTCATGTCGGGATGAATCTCTACCTCTGATTTGGGAATTACATGCGAAGGTCGGATCGATAGCGTCTTAACATTGACACGTGAAACACATCATGTATCTTTTTAACTCTGATGGCAAAGCCAATCTGTAAGCTACAGGCCCAACTTTCTCAGTAATCTCATACGGTCCAATAAAACGTGGACTCAACTTGCCTTTTCGGCCAAATCTGAGAACTTTTCTCCAAGGTGACACTTTCAAGAAAACTTTATCTCCAACTTGATACTCTATCTCTTTTCTTTTTAAATCCGAGTAGGATTTCTGTCTTTCTGAAGCAACTTTTAAGCACTCTCGTATCACTCTTACTTTCTCTTCAGCCTCTCTAACCAAATCAACCCCGTGAATTTGGTTTTCTTTGAGTTCAGTCCAAAATAAAGGCGTTCTGCATTTACGCCCATATAAAGCCTCATAAGGCGCCATCCTCAAGCTCGACTGAAAACTATTATTGTAGGCAAATTCTACCAATGGGAGAAACCTTTCCCAATTGCCTTGGAACTCTAGAATACAACATCTGAGCATATCCTCGAGCACTTGAATTAACCTCTCTGATTGACCGTCAGTTTGAGGATGAAAAGCGGTACTAAAGTTCAACTTTGTACCCAAGGCCTCTTGTAACTTCTTCCAAAACCTGGATGTGAATCTCGGATCTCTATCAGATATGATTGACAAGGGAACTCCATAAAGTCTTACTATTTCTGACACATACAAGTTTTCCAACTTGTCTAGTGAGTAATCAACTCGTACAGATATAAAATGGGCTGACTTCGTAAGTCTATCAACCACAACCCATACAACATCTTTCTTTCTCGGAGACAACGGTAAACCCGTTACAAAATCTATAGTAATACGGTCCCATTTCCACTCCGGAACTAAAATGGGTTGAAGCAAGCTGAAGGTACTTGGTGTTCACTTTTTACTTAGCGACAAATCATACATTTGGAAACAAATTTCGAAATGTCTCTCTTCATTTTCGGCCACCAATACTGTTGCTTCAAATCATTATACATTTTAGTACTACCCGGATGTACAGACAAACACCCGTTATGTGCCTCATGCAAAATTCTCCGAATAAGCTCCTCTTTTCCCGGTACACAAATTCTACCTTTAAACATCAAATATCATTCAGAACTAATCCGAAATTCGGATTTAACATCTGACTCGCACTGAGCTCTTTTGACTTGTAATTCGCAATCTTCTTTCTGAGCCTCAGAAATCTCTTGGAAGAATACTGGTCTAGCTCTCAACTCAGCTATAATGGAACCATCATCAGATAAAATCATTCGTGAATTCATTGCTCTTAATGCAAATAAGGACTTTCTGCTTAAAGCATCGGTGACAACATTCGCCCTTCCTGGATGGTAGTCAATGACTAACTCATAGTCTTTTATCAACTCTAACCATCTCCTTTGCCTTAAATTCAACTCTTTTTGCGTCATCAAGTACTTCAGACTTTTGTGATCGGTGAAGATCTGACATCTCTCACCATATAGATGATGTCTCCATATCTTCAATGCGAAGACTATGGCAGCTAACTCTAGGTCGTGCGTCGGATAATTCTTCTCATGAGGCTTTAAATGTCTTGAGGCATAAGCAATCACTTTGCCTTCTTGCTTAAGTACACAGCCTAATCCATTTAAGGATGCATCGCTGTAAACTATGAACTCTTTCCCCATCTCAGGTTGTACTAAAACTGGAGCTTCTGTCAATAACGCTTTCAATTTTTCGAAACTTTGTTGGCATATTTACATCACTCGAACTTCACATTTTTCTGTAACAACTTCGTCATCGGGGTTGCAATCATGGAAAACCCCTTGACAAATCGTCTATAATAGCCGGCTAGGCCTAGGAAACTTCTAACCTCAGAGATATTCCTCGGTGGTTTCCAATCTGTAATAGCCGAGATCTTACTTGGATCTACTCGAACCCCTTCTCCTGAGACAATGTGCCCCAGAAATCCTACTTCATTGAGCCAAAACTCACTTTTATTGAACTTGGCATACAACTGATTTTCTCGAAGAATCTGTAAAACTATCCGTAGGTGCTCAGCATGCTCATTCTCATCTCGAGAATAAATTAGTATGTCGTCAATAAAAACGACTACAAACTTGTCGAGGTATGAGTGCAAGATGCGGTTCATTAAGTCCATGAATACCGCAGAGCATTGGTCAAACCAAAAGGCATGACTAAAAATTCTTGTTCGCGCTCTTGGATACATCGGCTCCTTTACTCTTAACTGTAATACCCCGATCTCAAGTCTATCTTAGAGAACACGGTGGCTCCTTTCAATTGATCGAACAAATCATCGATCCTTGGAAATGGGTACTTGTTCTTTACTGTCGCTTTATTAAGCTGACGGTAATCTATGCACAATCTCATAGTGCCATCATTCTTTTTCACAAATAAAACTGGAGCAATCCAGGGAGAACAACTTGACCTTGCAAAGCCTTTGTCTGTTAACTCTTGCAATGTATCTTCAACTCTTTCAACTCCGTTGGAGCCATTCAGTAGGAGTAATAGATATTGGTACAATCACGGAGCTAGCTCAATGCTGAACTCAACTTCTCTGATTGGAGGTAATCCCGGTAATTCTTTGGGAAAAACATCCATGTGCTCACATACTATCGGTACGGACTCAATCTTTAACTCTGTTTCTTTATCATTCATCACAAAGGCTAAATATGCCTCATACCCCTTTCTTATAAATCTCTGTACCGTCATATGAGAAATCAATACCGGCAATCCACTTTGTTCTTCTGATTCTATATGGAGGATATCCCCATCCTCACATCTCATTTCAATGTATTTCTTCCCACAATTAACTATCACATTATGGGTAGTTAACCAGTCCATACCGAGAATGAGATCAAACTCGTCAAATGGTAACAACATAAGGTTTGCTTTAAAACAATGATCTCTAATCATTAATGGACATTCTCTACATACTTCATTCACTATCACACTCTTGCCTAAAGGATTAGACACTCTAATCACAAATTCTGTAAACTCTATAGGCATACTCAAATCGGATACCAATTTCATGCAAATGTAAGAGTGTGTAGATCCGGGATCTATTAAAGCAATAACTTTAACATCATGAAGAGAAAAGGTACCCGTGATAACATCATGGGAAGATGCCTCTTCGCAAGCGCGAATGGCATAAGTCCGTGCAGGTGCCCTACCCTCGGGTCTCGCGGCCCGCTCTCTAGGGTTACCTCTTCCTCTTACCCCACTTCACCGGGTTTCTCTGCGGTCTTCCTCTGACCATACTCCCGGATCTCGGGTTCTGAGCTCTCTCTTCTTTCATTGTCTCTAGACAATCCTTTATGTAGTGGTCTTGGGAACCACATCTAAAACATGCATTTTCGTGCGCTCGGTATTCTCCAAGATGACGTTTGCCACACTATGGACATTCGGGTCTTTTAGATTGAAAGTTCCCCACACTAGCGACTGAAGTAGTCTGTGCTTTATTTCCCGAATACTGTTTACTCTTGTCTTTCTTTGAAAACCCAATGGAAGTAGCCGATCGGGTGGGTAAATCTCTTGACTTCTTGGATGAGGATTGGGATGACTTATTCCACTGTCTCTTTCTAGAGTCACGAGACTCAATTTCAGACTTTCTCTTCTCTTTTATTAGCTCTTTGGCTTTACAAGCTCTCTCCACTAGCACAACAAATTCTTTCAATTCTAGTACAGCAACAAATAGTTTGATGTCCTCATTTAGCCCATCTTCAAATCTTTTGCTAATGATGGCCTCGGTGGACACGCATTCTCGAGCGTATTTGCTGAGTCACACAAACTCACGCTCATAACCGATCACCGACATCTTGCCTTGCTTTAACTCTAAAAATTCTTTTCTTTTCTGATCTACAAATCTTTGACTGATATACTTTTTCTTGAACTCTTCTTGGAAGAATTCCCATGTGATCTTCTCCCTTGGTACCACTGATACAAGGGTGTTCCACCATTGATAGGCAGAATCTCTTAAAAGGGAGACTACACACTTCATGCTTTCCTCAGGTGTGCATGATAGCTCATTAAATACCCTGATGGTATTTTCTAATCGAAACTCGGCTTTTTCCAGATCATCTTCTCTTTTCGCCCGGAATTCTTCTGCCCCATGTTTCCTGATCCTATCAACTGGAGGTTTGTCTCTTCTTACCACCTCTACTACTTGAGGGGCTACTGGAGTAGGTTGTGGAACAGGTGGGGGTGGAGGGGGTTGTACATTTGGGTTTATACGAACGAACTCTGAATACAACGTATTCATCATGTGGAGGAAGGCTTCTCTAGCCCATTCTCCTCCTTCTTGACTCACCGTAGTGGGTCTATTCTCATTCTCGTTCGGCACCGTCCCTTTAGCGGGAGCCGGCGCATTACTTTCTACGTCATCCGCCATATCTCTTTCAGGATCCATTTACTATATATATAAACATAATTTAAGTCGTCAGGAGTCGTCACACTATCATTATAAAAACATTCTTACGTATGGCATGTATAGCTAGACTCGTGCTCATGCTACGTTAGTCCTAGAACCAACTAAACTGTAGCTCTGATACCACTAAATGTAACACCCTATACCCGAGTCCGAGGCTTAGACCGGATACGAGAAGTTACTATGCTTGAACTTGCTTAATCAAGTACTTACGGGCTATAAAATTTCGTTCCGAATTAAGAACTTATCTTTCTTAATCGACTTGTACTTTTCATGGGCCTACGAGGCCTTAAACTCATGTCCGTAAACTTTCGGAACTCAATCGAAAACTTTTCATTGAAACAGGGGTCACACGCCCATGTGAGTTGGGACACGCCCGTGTAAACCTGAGACATGCCCATGTCTCCTAACCGTGCTTAAAACTCGAGCTTACTGCCAAACTTCACACGGCCATGGCACGCCCATGGTCCTGGCCCGTGTGAAAAACCTTAGCATTCTGACTTATAACACACGGCCATGGCACGCCCGTGGGCTTAGACCGTACTACAACTTGATATTCGACTTAAGGTGCAATGGTGCGTATACACACACGGCTTAGACACACGCCTGTGTGTCCGACCGACCAATGGGCACTTATAGGCTATTTACCAAGCCAATTGCCACCACTGAAATCAAGAGCATATTCATACTATCTCAACAACTCAAATCACTACAACTTTAATGAACAATATAACGTGCTCCATTGATATCAATAACATACATACTTAGTCAATCTTGGCCAATCATTTAGCCATTTACAAAAGAATAATAATAAACTTGATAGCCCATGCTTTTCCCTTTCTAAGACATATACTCAAAATGAAATGTTTCCTATACATGCCATACTTAAATAAACAACTTGGCTATACCAAAATAGCGATTGATAGTGTGATTCGAGCTCCGACTTCAACGATCCACAAGTTAGCTTAGGCGGGACTACATAGAAAGAAGTAATAAAAGACGTAAGCATTTAGCTTAGTAAGTTTGCATAATGCACATAGCAACATACTTGCTTAATATAAACCATTTGACATAAACAATTGCATCATAAATTTCAGCTATAAAGCTTACTTACTCATACTTGATTCTTACATAACTCATGAAACTTACTAGTCTCATACTTGATAGGCAAACAAAGTACTGTATCACTAGATCACATTAATCAAAGATACTTGAACATAATACTCATAATTTCTAATTCATCATTCATAACATGAATAATATTCTTTATCACTTGATAATAACCTTACTTGCTTAGCTTTCTTGTTATCTTTTTGGAGCTTAACTCGTTTGCCCGATGAATTTATATGAATAATCGAGGATACTAAATCTCATCTAAATTTTGAGGCCATGACTTAACATGGACTTATACGAAGTCTTTCTTGTTCTCACCAATGCCATGCCTTAACTTGGACTTGTATGGGATCTCTTTCTCTTGATAGCTTTTCAATGCCAAGCTTGCCTTGGTCTTACATGATAACTTGTTCAATGCCAAGCTTGCCTTGGACTTACATGATAACTTACTCAATGCTAAGCTTGCCTTGGACGTACATGATATCTTATTCAATGCCAAGCTTGCCTTGGACTTACATGATATCTTATTCAATGCCAAGCCTGCCTTGGACTTACATGACATCTTATTCAATGCCAAGCCTGCCTTGGACTTACATGATATCTTATTCAATGCCAAGCTTGCCTTGGACTTACATGATATCTTATTCAATGCCAAGCTTGCCTTGGACTTACATGATATCTTATTCAATGCCAAGCTTGCCTTGGACTTACATGATATCTTATTCAATGCCAAGCTTTCCTTGGACTTACATGATAACTTACTCAATGCCAAGCTTGCCTTGGACTTACATGATATCTTATTCAATGCCAAGCTTGCCTTGGACTTACATGATATCTTACTCAATGCCAAGCTTGCCTTAGTCTTGCATGATATCTTGCTTGCTTGCCGATGCCATGCCTCGGCTTGGTCTTATACGGACTTTCTTGTTTCATGTGGTAGATCGAGTATCCTAAGTTATTCAACTTCAATCGGGGCTTTCTCATGCTTGATCTCATTAATTCCTTTGTTTAACATAACATTAAACGTTTTTCATAATAACATTGTACATTATACTAAGCAATTCAATGATATAAATCATAAAGCTTAGAAATCATACAAACTTACCTCAATATACAAAATGTAGCTAGGTATGCAATTTAGTCCTCGACCTTGTTCTTGCCTCGATTTCGATCCGGCTTCATTTTTCTTGATCTATAGTCATAAATAGATCATTTAATATTCACATTGACTAAATTGACCCTTTACTCATACTTGGGAAAAATTACTATTTTACCCCTATACTTTCTCATATTTGCACTTTTGCCCCAAGGCTCGTAAAATAATTTTCATTCAACTTTCTTAGACTACATGCTTATCTGATTCATTTTCTCTACTATAGCAATCATCAATTCTCATTATTTCTAGTAGGTATGACTAATTTCATAACTATTACAAACTTAGTCCATACTATCATATTTCATGAAATTAATTAAGGAAAAGATGTTTATCTAACATCAAACTCTCATAATCTTCCATAAAACATCATTTAACAAGCATGTCATTCATAGATGAAATTTTTGAACATGCATCTTAGCTTATTTTATAGCTAAAAATAGCTAATTCATAATACGAGGACTTCAAAACACGAAGAATATTAAAAACAGGGCTAAGACAGAACTTACTAGCAAGCTTGAAAAAAATGAAGAACCCTAGCTATGGAGTCTTCAAATTTTCTAAGAATGGAAGGAAGAAGATGAATGAAATTTTATCATCTTTTTCCTATTTTAATCACTTATTAGACAAATGACCAAAATGCCCTCCTCTTTAAAAATTTCTATTTTACTAACTCAAGTCCATTTTTGTCCAAAATTTATAATTTGGGCAAATTGCTATTTAAGGACTCATAATTAATATTCTAAAGCTATTTCATACAAAATGCTTCTAGAAACTCACATTTTACAACTTTTGCAATTTGGTCCTTTTTGACCATTCAACTTCATTTTTGCAAAATTGCTTCACGAAACTTTCACACTAACATGCAAACATGGCATGAACCTTAAAAACTCATAAATTCACCTCGGATTCATGGTCTCGCACCACTATTCTGACTAGGCCCTAAATCGGGCTGTTACAAAGCGGTTGAAAATGAATACTGGTATTGAGTTCTGTTCATCAAAGTTTAACAATTACTGCAAATGGGAAGGGATAGAAAGACATCGAACCGTTGCTGGTGCTCCACAACAGAATGAAGTTGCTGAAAGGATGAACAAAACCTTGCTCGAAAAGGCTCGATGTATGCTTTCTAATGCAGGTTTAGGGAAGGAGTTTTGGGCTGAAGCCGTCAGTTTGACAAGCCATTTGGTGAACTGATCTCCCCATCAAGCATTGAACGAAAAAGTTTCAGAGGAGATATGGTCAGGTAATCTTCCCAATTATTCTAACGTTAGAATTTTCGATTGTCCTGCTTATACAAAAGTTAGCCAGGGAAAGCTTGAATCAAGGGCCGAGAAGTGCATATTTCTGAGATTATCTAGTGTTATGAGAGGTTTTAAATTGTAGTGTTTGGAAACCAACAAAGTAATTTTTAGTAGAGAAGTTACGTTTGATGAAACTGCTATGATTTGTTTAGAAAAGGGGTCACCTATATTTAGAGATACAACAAATCAGAGTGTCTCAAGTAATATGAAGTCAAAGAAAGAAACAGTGGGTGACATCGTGACGAAAGGAAGCACGACGTTGCAATGTCACGATGAACTGGGACGACTTCTCGACGAGGAAACACGGGATCTCGCAATGTCATAAGAAAATTCGGGTGTTCATCATCAGAATACTATTTTGGATCAGTTTAGGATGTCATCCGACTCACAGGTACCCTTGCCATCTTAATTAAAGAATTATAAGTTGACTTCTGATAGGAAAAGGTGAGAATTTTGACCACCATGACCCGACGTCAAATGAATTAGTAATTTCGGCGTATTTCACACTTAAAGAGCTTGTTTTCTAGCCAAATTAATATTTTATATTATGTTTTTGGTATTTAGTAGTTAGTAGTAAAAGTTTATAAAAATAAGTGTTTTAAACATATATTATGAGTGTTGTGACCTATTAGGCCGACACGAGTCTTAGGTAGTTCTAATTTGTGTAATTGAGTGTGTAGGATGATGAGTTATAAGCACAATTGACGTAGGATCAAAGGACGAGTGATGCACAACTTCTTGAGCCGTCAAAGCATGAAATGAACTAAGGAAGGCACAAATTGGTTGTTGTGTCATGCCATGCAAGGCCTATGGCGTGAAATAGGTCGATGTGATGCCCAAGTCTCTTGGGATCATTTTTGTCTGTACAATCAACTTTATACGAAGACCTAGGACGTGCCGAAGACCTAATTCGGGCTGCTAACACTTCTATAAATAAGACCTTAGGGCTTTGATGTAACTAATTCGTCTTAGATGTATTCAAAAGCCATACTAGTTTAGGAGTATGATTAGATTTAGATTTCATTTATTTTTCTTAAACTCTTTGTTTTTCCTCTTGGAATCGATTTTGATCAAAGAGTCCTTTTATAATATTAAAGTATTTCAGTTATTTTTTCTTCGCAAGCAACGATATTTGATTATTCAAATCGAAAGATTCGTTACTCTGTGCTCTACTTAATACCAATCCCATGATTATTCTAATCTTTTTTCTCTTTTAATTCAATTGTGTTCTTTACATGTATAATTCAATTGATATTAAGATTATGAATTAAATGAGTGGCTAAATCCCTTAAGGGAGATTAACGAGTGGATTAGAACATGATTAATAGAGGATTTAGGGTTTCTCGAGAGGATTAGTTGGCATAGATTATGTATTCCTATAGCCTAGGAAGTTACAATAGGTTAAACAAGATCGAGAGATAAGTTTCACCGAGTCAATCATAGTTTATCTTGGTTGAGAAAGTGAGGTCGGGAGATAAGTGAGTATCAATTAATCGATTAATTAGCTAGAGGCAGGGAGCTAATAATTGGTTAATTTATCGCTAATCCCCCCTAAAACCTAATCCAAAGTTAGTTACAACCCCTGAAATAAGTTAATCTTCCTGATTGGTTTTATCTATTTAGTCATTTGTTAATATTATTGTTCATTTATTTTAGTTATTTAATTTCTATTATTAATCTATTTTATGGTGTATCATGATATAAGATTTAATATTATTATTTAGACTTATTATTGTAAAGAGATTTTTATTAGATTTATTCCATCCTCCCTTGGGTACTTCCTGTGTTCGGTTGTACATATATACTATATTACAATTTGATTCGTATACTTGCAGACACTGCCAATTTAGTTTCTTATATTTTTGGTGTAATATTTTTACTATAAATGATAACATGTTTATAGGTGATCACACCACAGAGATAGTGTGAAGGGAACCTAGTGGAATATGCTCTAAGTGTAGCAGAAAGCATTGATTCAACCAATCATTCATGTTATTCCAAGGCAGTTCAAACCTCAAATTCTAGCAAATGACTCGTTGCTATGAAATAAAAGATGGAATCACTTCAAAATAACGAGACTTGGCGGCTAGTTAAACCACTCATCGGTAAGAAAATAGTTGGTTGCAAATGGGTGTTTAAGAAGAGGGAAGGTTCGGGTTCAAATTACACTAGGTACAAGGCAAGATTGGTTGCAAAGGGCTATAGTCAAGTGGAGGGAGTTGATTTTCATGATGTTTTCTCTCCCATTGTGAAACATACGTCTATTCGTTCTCTTTTGGCTCTTGTTGTATCAAACAATCTTGAGTTAGAGTAATTAGATGTAAGGACTGCTTTCCTTCGCAGTGACCTTGAGGAAGACATATACATGCAATAACTAGAAGACTTCAGAATTAAAGATAAGGAAAATCATGTTTGCCTTCTACGAAAATCTTTATATGGTTTGAAGTAGTCTCCTCGACAGTGGTATAGAAATTTTGACTCCATGTTGAGTATTGGTTTCGCACAAAGTAAGTATGATAGTTGTGTATATTTACAACATTTAGATGATGATTCGTTTATATATTTGCTACTTTGTGTTGATGATATATTGATAGAAGCTAAGGATTCGTTAGAAATTCAACAACTTAAAACCATGCTTAACTCTAAATTTGAGATGAAGGATTTAGGTGCATAAAAGAAAATTTCGAGGATGGAAATTTCAAGGGACAAACATTTCGGGAAATTATTTTTGTCACAAAAAGGTACACCAAGAAGATCCTTAAGTGATTTGAGATGCAAGACTCAAAACTAGTAAGTACTCTCTTAGATGCACATTTTAAACTCTTAATTTCAGATTCTCCTTAGAACGAAGAAGAAGAAAGGTACATGTCAAAAGTACCTTACTCGAGCGCAGTCAGAAGTTTAATGTATGCAATGGTATGTACTCGCCTCGATTTTTCACATGTTGTTAGTGTTGTTAGTAGATACATGGAAAAATAGGGTAAGTTACATTGGCTTGCAATCAAGTGGATTTTCAGATATTTGTAGGGTACTTCAAATATGTGCTTAGAGTTCGAAAGAAGCCAAAAGGGTTTAGTTGGATATGTTGATTCAGATTATGCAAGAGACATAGATTGAATGAGGTTTCTTATAGGTTATCTATTTGCTCTCAGAAATTGTTCCATTAGTTGGAAAGCTACACTTCAAGCTACAGTGGCCTTATTGACTACTGAAGCAAAATACATGGCAACCATTGAAGCTGTAAAGGAAGCAATTTGGTTAATTGGCCTATTTAGTGAAATGGTTAATGAAAAAGAGGCAACTGTTGTATATTGTGATTGTCAAAGTGCCATGCATCTCACCGAAGATCAGATGCATCACGAAAGGACAAAGAACATAAACATTCGTTATAACTTTGTTTGAGAGGTGATCGTTCAATGGGATGTTCAGATTCATAAAATTGGCACAAAACACAATTCGATTGAAATGTTGAAAAAAAGTCTTCCAGTTTCAAAGTTCGAGTATTGCTTGAACTTGGTGAGTATCCAATGAAGATCCAATTAGGCCTGTAATAGGGCTTTGGAAGAGAGTTAAGTGAAATACGGGTCAAGATGGAGATTTGTTGAAATATGCCTCGCATTTCAACCAAAACATTGAGTGACGTCGCAATGATGGAAGGCTCTTTGTCCTGACGAGCAACCTACACCACGACGAGAAGAAGACTTTCGTCTCGACGATGCAATCATTCTTCATCCCGATGATCAAATGCCACATCACGACATGGCAACATGTTCCTCAAGGTTCTTGATTTTCTTCTCTCATTTAAACTCTGATTAACCTAGGGATATTATAGTCATAAATGCTAAAAATTTTAGCCTATAAATAGGCCTTAGTTACTCTAAGTTTATAACAATATAGAAAATATTCAGATTGAGAGAATTTTGTGTTTTGAGTTTGAAGGGTTTTTCTTTTGGGGTTTCGAGTTTTTCTTTTGATTCTCTCCATCTTTGTACTCGTTTTATATATTAGTGAAATCTCCTTTTGCCCGTGGTTTTTATCCTCTTTTGAGGAGTTTTTCCACGTAAAATTTGTGTGTTCTATCTTTTCAATTTCTCTGTTTATTTTACTTGTTCGTTGCTTACATGAGTTTATCCCCAGGAAAATATTATATTATTTATAATAAGTGTTATGAAAGTTTTAGGCAATTTATAAACTTTTTTAATAAAATATGTAACTGTGTAATTACAATTTGTACTACCAAATATGACATAAGGAATTACGATATAATTATACAATGTTAGCCAATCATGTCTAAAGAATTGCAATTTTATGAAATTACAAAAGAATGTAATAACACTTTTATTCAATTACTCTATGCCATCCAAACAGACCTTAGATATATTTTTTCTTTTATATTTTTATAAATGGATCTACCTTTTTAGTGATTATTTCTATAATTTTTTGGTTTTTGATATTTGTTGTATCATTTTTTTCATATGTATTTTGTTAGTTCTATAAAAATTTAAATTCTAATAGAATCAAACTCATTCTTATATCAACTATCATTTCTTTTCTAAAATTGAACATATATATTATTGTGCACAATAATTGTGAAATGTTATAAATTAGTTTTAAAATATTAAGAAATAATTAAAATATTTTAATTAATATATACAATTAACAGTATCAAATAAGTAAAAAAACTAATAAATATATCTATAATACTATATATAAAAGTATAACCTTCCTTTTATATCACACGTCCGTAACTATTTTCTTTTGACATTTTTAACAAATGGTTAAATTCCAATTATGATGTTTTTGGACTAGAGGTGTTTATGGGCCGGGCCGGGCCGGGTTTGGACCGGGCTCAACTAAAAAATTAGGCCCATTCATCGGGCTCAGGTCGGGCCGGGCCCAAAAAATGGGCCTAAATTTTTTTCCAAGCCTGACCCATATAAAAATGCTAAAACCCGGGCCCGGCCCAGCCCGCCCGTATTAAATTTTTATATTATTTTATATAATTTTTAAATATATAATACATCAAAAATACTAAAAAAATTAAAATAAATATTTCCCAACAAATTGAAAATAAATTTTAAAAAAATATGTAGACTTAAATAACAAGATGTAACTTAACAATCAAATACCTCTAAAATAATAATAAAATTAACAAAATTAACAATAAAATATGTTTTATACAATATTCAATCAATAACAACAAAATAGTAGCAACATAATAGTAATATGGTAGCAAAATAGGGAGAAAACAACAAGAAAATAACATTCAAAAATAAAAAAAAAAATAGTAGATTTTTTTGTCATTTACTAAATTCGGTAGGGCAGTAGGGCAGGCCCGCCAAAAATACCTTACTGAGGCCCGACCCATTTTTAAACGGGCCTTATTTTTTCCAAGCCCATTTTTCGGGCTTATATTTTTGCTTAAACCCTCCCAAATTTGGTCGGGCCTTGGTGGCGGGCAGCCGAGCATGACGCCCATGAACACCTCTATTTTGGACTACATAAAAATAATTAAATTTTAATTTTAATCCTTATTCTACGCTCAAATTTAAAATTTAATTTTTACACTAGGCATTTCTTACATGACACATGTTCAAGGGTATTTTCCCTTTTTACATTATTAACATAATTGTTAAATTTCAATTTTAAGCCCTCTATTTTTTAGATTATATATAAATAGTCAACTTTCAATTTCTGTATGATACTATTTTCATTTTAGTCTTTTGTATAATTTGACAACTCAAGGTTAGTCTAAATATTTTAGTCTGATTAAAAAGTTGAAGTGAAGTTTAAGAATTATTAACATAATTAAAATTCTCTGTTAAATTCAAGTTCAGTATGATACTATTTTTTTGGTCACATCAAGTTGGTTATTTTTTTTTATAATTTTAGAATGTCAAATCGATAAATTTAACAAAAAAAATTAGCTGTATTAAAAATTGAACTTGGATTTTTAAATTTAAAAATAAAAAAACTAAATTCTTAAAAATAAAAGTATGAATATTAAATTTGAAATATACAAAGAGTGCAGAACTTTAGAGCATATTGTAACTTTTAAAATTTAATTTTATAATTTAGTCTAAAAATAAATTGCAGAATTCTTGAAAATTATATCCTAAAAAGAAAAAGTAGTAGTATTTATTACTAGGAAAAAGGAAAATGTAAAAACGTTTTGAGCGCTAGAATCGAGCGTACACTAGTTGTATCTTTGGGTAGTTTTAATGAAGCCATTTTTACTTGGCTAAAGTAATGATATGTCTTGTTTTTTTTAATTGGCCTTTTAAGTCGTTTTTTTTAAATTTAGGGAAATAGGCCGATTTTGGAGAGAGAAGGGGAAAACGCGTCCATTTGGGTGTGCTTTCCCCCTTTCTCTTATAAGGTTAGGGTTTTTTAAGTTTTCTAGGGTTAGGGTTTTTTAAAGGTTTAAGTTTAGGGTTTAAAGGTAAATCGTAAAAGTTTATAGGTAGATTTGAAGGGTCGGGGATGTGATAACACGCCTCAGAACACATACATTTCATATGTCATGGCGAGATAGGACCATTACCTTCGAAACCCATCCTAGGGAAGTCATGTTTTGGGGTGACAGTGCTTGATACGGTCATGGGTTGAAGTCTAGGTGGAGGTCCTAGTTGGCGGCCGTGATGCGGTCACGAGTTCGAGTATAACTGGGGCCAAGTTGACGTCGTTATGCGATCACGAGTTCAAGCTTTTTGGATACTCGCAAATGATGCCTTATATATACCATACATAAGATTGAGGCCGTAACCATAAGAAAAAATAGAGGAATTTCTGATGTAATCAATGTAACTTTTTTCTCTATTTCCAGGCAGCCAATATCTTTAACATTTCATTGTTATCCGAAGGCTGACATCGAGGTGGACATAAGAGGACTCTTAGGTGGAGAGCTCGGCACAGTAGAGGTTAAACTTGGGTCAGCACAGCAGTGATTGTTGTTATTAATGGGTTGTTCAATAATGACAACAGTTGTCACCCTGAAAGTAGCATCACATTTACTGCACCACAATAGCCGCTCCCTACTTGAGAGTCTTCCTGCGTCTATGGTGGTGCCAACCTTCAGATAAGAAGGAAGGTTAAAGATACTGGTTGCATGGAAATGAAGAAAAAAATTACGCTAATTATAGTGGGAAGCCCCATAGTTTTTCCCTATGATTATGCCCTCAAACTTTTGTATGGTCTTATAAGGCAACATTTTCGGGTATTCGAAAAGTTTGAGCTCGTGGCTACGAAATGACCTACAACTGGCTCCCCTGTTATACTTCGATCTATGACCGCATAATGATTGTCGATTGAGATCTCTACGTAGACTTCCACTCGTGACCGTACAAAGCAAAATTACCCTGAAGCTCGACTTTCACGGGATAGGTTTTGAAGGTAATGGTCCCATCTTGGTAGGATATATGAAATGTGTGCTTCTCGAAGTGATATTGCATCACCGATGACTCAAGAATACATTGAATGGGAAATTTTATTGGCAACCAAAATTTGTAACAATAAAGTTGAGAAGAAAACAGATAAAGAGAAATATTGTATAATGGAGGGATAGAGGCCGAGAAAGATGATGTTTGACGGATGATGGAGTATGGACCAGGAGCCCCATTTTATAGGTGCGGGGGAAGGGTGAGTTTGCAAAGTAGAAAATTCTTGTGGTTGAAAACACGTTGTAAGACCAGCTTCTTCATCGAATATCTTCAAAACATGCTTCAAATCTACAGAAAGATTATCGAGGTCAAGTACAGTTTTTTCCAGGCTTTGAAAATGTTAGTGAAGGCTCGTTCAGCTGGGCAAGCTTCCCTATTAACATGGCAGGAAATTGCGCCTAGCTGGATGTGCTTTCCACTGTACACAATTTAGGGCATATGAACCTCTACCCTACATGACCAACATCGACCTCTCGACCGAAGGTGGTTTAGAGTTTTGGGAGTACTGCACAAAACATCTGGTCATGCAAGCTCATTTTTAGATGTCTGGGTAGTGGAAGTTGGCATGGAATACCCAAACAAAGATGCTTTCCTTGTTGCACTGAAGCAGAATAGCTTCAAGAACGACATGAACTACCACGTCACGAAGTCCCGTTTGGAGAAATTTGAATGTAAGTGTGTAATGCACAGTAGGAGGTGCAAATGGAAAATCATGGCATCTTTGAGAAATAAGATCAGTTTATGGATGATAAAGAAGTATTCTAGTCCACATGTGTTGCAGTAGGTGCGTGGTGCAATCACTCTACTTTCTGACATAATGTGACCTAGCTAGGGTATTCTTTCTTTATCGATTACTTAACTTTAACTCATAATTTTCAGGTGTAAGTTAGGATCATCCCAGGCTAGACTTGAACATGATTTCTGACTCTATTTTACCGATGGTGAAGGTGAGTCTCAGGATCCTCATCCCGGTGTTGATTGCCAGCATCCATAGCCAGCATGGTTACACACCGTCATACTACAAAGCGTGGGTCATAAAACAGAAGGCTATGGATAAGTTGCATCATGACTGAGACAGTTTGTACAACTATTTATGGCAATGGCATCAGGTATTGGATCGGTATGTACGAGGTTTCATAACCGATCTAGAAACGTACCCAGTGCACTTCGACGATCGTCTGGTCCCTGTTAAAAGAGTATTCCACTGATTCTTTTGGACATTTGATCAATGCTGAGAAGCTTTCCGGCATTGCAAACCTTTGGTGCAAATTGAAGGCACCTGGTTGTACAGGAGGTATCAACATCGGTTGTTGATTGCGGTTGCCCAGGATGGTAATTAGAGGATTCTACCAATTGCGTTTGCAATAACTCCCTCTATAAAGGTAGATGATTGAGATTTCTTCCTTAGTCGATTGCGCCACTGAGTTTGCTTGCAGCCCTGCATATGTGTCATATTGGACAGGGGAACCAGAATCTTGCCCGCTATTAAGCGGCAGGGTAGCCTTTCGAACCACACCAACTATAGGTACTGCATACGACATGTAGGCTCCAACTACCACACGAATGACACTCAGAAAGTTAGTGAGATCAATATGTTGACATGGGTATGTAGTTTCCACTTTATCCCAAATCATGCTTGAGTTTATATCATCGTATATCGTTTGCATTATTGGGTATACTTTTCTAGACAGGGTACGAGCTCGGCCAACATCGTTTCCATGAGATCTTGGATAACTTGCGTGCGATCAACAGTGTCGGTGTAGACTACCTTGCGAATATACCCTTAGAATAGTGGACGCAATCATATGACGGGGGTCTATGGTAAGGGCACATGACGACGAACTTGGCCGAATGCATCAATTTCGCACTAAAGGGGATACGTCATTTGCCGATAACCTTGGTTGTCAATGAAACATACTTTCGCCTGGTTGCCTTATTTCCAAAGTGGGTGGTGGCGTATGCTAGATAGATAGCAGGCGATCATGTTTGGTGCGAGGATGTCATGAAAGAAATTAGATGAAATACAATGAGAGCGAACACTATGTTTGTAGTTTGCCACTCATATTGAAACCTGGAATTTCGGGTCACAGAGTATGCTAGGGTCGACCAGGACATGTTAGGAGCATTATATCGTGTTGACCTAATAAGAGGGACTTACGATTGTGGGAGGTTTGAAGCACTTCGTTTCCTAAGTGCACATGTAATTGTCGTATGTGCGAACCTACGAATTGAGTAAATGCATTATATCAACGATGTGTACAGGCTATAACGTATTCATAGTGTATGGAGTCCTGAATTCCCACCCATCCCAAATAAGTGTATGTGGCCGCTAGTGTCTAACACATCGTAGGAGTTTGCGCCAAACATGAACCTGCATCGCGTCCCGAAAGGTCGCTCAAATTCCACTCGGATACGCGCCAATATTGATATTTGGGAGAGGGACAATCAACAGAGGTTATGCGGGCACTATAGAAACCCAATGTATACTTGTAAACAGAAAAATATATAGGATTTTTCCTATGTAATTTATCACCTTTTTACTTAAATCTGTTGCTAAAACTAAGTAATTGTTTAATAAATTAATTAAATATGTGAAAATATGAAATTAGGACATAGAAATTATTAAAATGTGATTATAGGCTTTATTATATAGTTTTCATGCAATAAATGGCTTATTTTATATTAATTTGAATATATTATATTTTTTAAGACATAAAGTGGGCCATGCATGATTAAATTAAATAATAAAATATAAAATTATATTTAATATTTCATTTTAAAATATTTCATTAATAATCTGGGTTTTAATTAATTAATTAAATTGGATAAATTTTATTCTTTGGTTCTTTAACTTGTTGATTTATTCTGGACAGGTCTGATAGCTTTGCTGGATTACAAAATCGTCCAAATTAGAGATCAAGTCAACCCAATATTCGGCTACACATGGCTGTCCATTTAAACCATTATTTGGTTTAATTACACAAGGTCCTTGCAGTGTTGAAGAAATTAGAGATTTGCCCGAAGATTTACGATTGATCGAGTCTCAGTCCTGAGTTGTGTGGCATCCAAAATTGCTTAAAAATCAAGCAAAAATCAAGTCAAAAGCCACTAAGCATGGCCGGCCACAATTTGAGGAGATTTGAAGAGGTTAACATCCACTATTTTTAGCAAACTATCCCCTTCTCCTCAACTATAAATCAGACCCTCTCATTCCCTCATTCATCATCCCTCAATCATTCCTCATTCATTCTCATTATTCATCATTCTCTCTTCTCTCTAAATTCTCTTAGCATTTTCCATTCCCACACCTAGCATCATCTCTTCATAGAGATTTTAGCAATTAAGCCTCTTAAAGAACCCTTGGTCGGCCACCTTGGAGAGCCATCAGCAAAGGACCAAAGCAAAGGAACGAAGGAGCCTCGTCAGTCAGAGTCTTGGGTGACAGCCACTCTGAATTGGGTTTAATCTTTCTTTTCTTTAATTTAATCTAAAGATGTTTGCTATGTGTTCTTTGTTCTTGTTTACAACAATGTTAGCTTAATTTTATTTAAGCTAGGATGATTGCTTTGATTAAATAATATTTATTTGATTCATGCTTATAATGTTTGTGCCTCAATCGATCATGTTTTCAATTAAAATCAAGTCGTATTTCGTTCATACGTGATTGAAATGCACCTAAATTAGCTGAGCGATCCTAACTGAACGACGGCTAATGGACACATAATTGAAATGTGCATGCTCAATTTAGATCCCGACCGATTAAATTGTAGGTTGTATAACAACTCGACCAAGCTCATTATCTGCATAGTTTTTAGATTTGTGTGATTAAACTGCTTCAAACTCGACACGTCTCTATTACCTCACACGAATGCTAAGAAACCCTTAGTAAATAAGGATCAGTAAAATGCGTATTTACTAAGTAAAGGATTCCGAAAGGACCTAATGTGGTTTCCAAACTCATGAAAGATTGAGTTGCCATGGAATGTTTTTCCGAATGTTATTAAGCATGTTGATAATAAATTGAGTTTAATTAAAGTAATTGTCCTAGTTTATTTATGTTATAATTGTTGAAAATTGTGTTTAATTTTACTAAAATCTATTTCATTCATATAGTTTGCATACTTAGGATAATTTGCATTAGGGATCATTGCATTTAGTTTAATATATTTTAATCACCACTTCTCAACCATATTGTGTTTTTATTTACCAAATTGTTAATATAATTTTACAAAATAAGTGACTTAGCACAAATCCAGTCCCTGTGGAGACGATAAATCGATACTTACTTATTACTTAATAACGACTGTGTACATTTGCATAAACCTACGCGTTACAAGTTATTGGCGCCGTTGCCGGGGATTATCAACTGTTGCCATAGTCATTTTTTTCGTGAAATTATTTATTTTCAATTTGATTCATTCCTAACATTACTAACTTATTATTTTTAATTTTTTTTATTTTCTTTTCAGGTGTTTATGAGCATAGATCAAATTATCAATTTATTCCCTGTAGACCCTAAAGTTGAGCGAACTTTCAGACAAAGAAGACGTGAATGAACAGCTCAAAGACAAGTCGAGATAGACCTTGGAAATTAGAATCAAGACCAAGGTAATGAAGCTGATCATGTACGAAATCCCATCCTTATTGCCGATGATAGGGATCGATGCATCAGACAATATGTTGTGCCACTTTTTAGTGAGTTAAACCTAGGAATTAGATGGCCAGATATTGAGGCAACCCAATTTGAATTGAAACCAGTGATGTTTCAAATGCTACAAATGGTGGGCCAATTTAGTGGTATGCCCAAGGAAGATCCACATCTCCACCTTTGATTGTTTATGGAGGTGAGTGATTCATTCAAGATAGCCGGTGTGACTGAAGACACACTGAGGTTGAAGTTGTTTCCGTACTCGTTGCGAGATCGAGCACGAGCATGGCTTAATTCGTTGCCACCAAGTTCCATATCTACATGGCAAGAATTAGCAGAGAGATTTTTGGTTAAGTATTTCCCACCTAGAAAAAACGCTAAGTTGAGGAACGAGATCACAACTTTCCAACAATTGGATGACGAATCTTTGTATAAGGCTTGGGAGTGATTCAATGAGTTACTTCGTAAGTGTCCTCATCATGGGATTCCTTATTGTATCCAGTTGGAGACATTCTATAATGGTCTCAATGCACATACAAGATTGATGGTAGATGCTTCCGTGAATGGTGCAATTTTGTCTAAGTCTTATAATGAGGCTTATGAGATCATCGAGAGGATTGTGAGTAATAACTATCAATGGCTAACAAATTGAATAGCTTCAAGAAGACGTGTAGCCGGAGTTCATGAAGTTGACGCCCTCACTTCGTTATCAGCTCAGGTATCATCTATTTCCTCTATGTTAAAACAATTTACCGCTAATAGTGGTAATAATTTTGTAGCTCAGCCACCAAGTCCGTTTGAAGTAGTTTTCTGTGTGTACTGTGGGGAAGGTCATTCTTTTGAGAATTGTCCATCAAGTCCTGAGTTAGTGTACTATGTGGGGAACCAACATCAAAATAGGAGTGGACAAGGACCCCAGTCCAACTTCTACAATCTTTCATGGCGTAATCATCCTAACTTTTCTTGGAGCAACCAAGGAAATGGACCGAACAACAACTTATTGCAGCAAAGACCCAACCAATCTCAAGGGTTTAATCAACAGGCTCCAAAACCACCTCAAGCTGAGGCATCAGACAGTTTGGAGAACTTGTTGAAAGCATACATGGCAAAGAATGACGCTTTGATCCAAAGCCAAGTAGCAACACTGAAAAATATGGAAAACCAAATGGGTCAATTAGCTACGGAGCTTCATAATAGACCGCAAGGAAAGCGATACTGAGAATCCAAGAAATTTGGGTAAAGAACATATCAAGGCAGTGGCATTGCGAAGTGGTAAAATTCCTGAACCCTGATTGATTGATGTTGAAGATAAGCCCGTTGAGAAGAATCAACTAGCTATTGAAATTCCTACACCAAAGGAATCAGAATCTGCAAAGTCTGACAAGGTAAACCCTGACTTAGTGAATTCAGATATTTAACATCTTCTTTGGATGCATATTTACCTACTCAGAAAAGTTGTCCGGTTCAACCAAAAGTTCCATCACCTCCATATTCGCAAAGATTGCAGCAACACAAGCAGAAACAAGAGGTGCAATTCAAGAAGTTTTTGGATCTTCTCTAGCAGTTACACATCAATATTCAGTTGGTGGAGGCTTTAGAACAAATGCCGAATTATGTGAAGTTTATGAAGGATATCTTGTCAGAAGAAACAAGCGAGTGAGTATGAGGCTGTTGCCTTGACAAAGGAGTGCGATGCGTTCTGCAGAACAAGCGCCACCGAAATTGAAAGACCCGGAAGCTTTACTATACCACGTAACATTGGTGAATCTTCTTTGGGTAAAGCTTTGTGTGACTTAGGAGCGAGTATCAACTTGATGCGTAAGTCTATTTTCAAGATGTTAGGGATAGGTGAAGTAAGACCTACAAGCGTGATGCTTGACTAAGCGGATCGATCTTTAGCATATCCAGAAGGAAAGATCGAGGATGTTTTGGTAAGAGTCGATAAATTTATTTTTCTGCTTGATTTCATTGTCTTAGATTTTGAAGCGGACAAGGAAGTGCCGATCATCCTTGGGAGACCTTTCTTAGCCACGAGAAGAACGTTAATTGATGTGCAGAAAGGTGAACTCACCATGCGAGTTCAAGACGATCAGGTAACCTTTAACATTCTTAAAGCTATGAAATTTCTCGATCCGGCAGAAGAGTGTTCAATTATGGAAGAGATAGAAACCTTGGTTTCTATGGAAAGCAATTTTAGAAAAGATCCATTGGAGAAAGCCTTAGATCTTGACCTTTTGGAGGATGAAGAAGGTGAAGAAAACATGGCTTTGATGGAAGCCAATCCGAAAAATTTTATTCAATCCACACGGTTTGAACAGTTGGAGTTGGAAGTCAGAGAATTTGTGCAACCTAAGTTGTCAATTGAAGAAACACCTAAACTCGAACTAAAGGTACTTCCTTCCCATTTGAAATACATTTATTTAGGTTCTTAAAGCTATGAAATTTCTCGATCCGGCAGAAGAGTGTTCAATTATGGAAGAGATAGAAACCTTGGTTTCTATGGAAAGCAATTTTGAAGAAGATCCATTGGAGAAAGCCTTAGATCTTGACCTTTTGGAGGATGAAGAAGGTGAAGAAAACATGGCTTTGATGGAAGCCAATCCGAAAAATTTTATTCAATCCACACGGTTTGAACAGTTGGAGTTGGAAGTCAGAGAATTTGTGTAACCTAAGTTGTCAATTGAAGAACCACCTAAACTCGAACTAAAGGTACTTCCTTCCCATTTGAAATACGTTTATTTAGGTGACTGTTCTACTTTGCCTTTGATTATTTCAGCGGAACTGATGAAAGATCAAGAGGAGTAACTAATTGCTGTTCTAAAGAAATTTAAGAAAGCAATTGGTTGGACCATAGCTGATATTCGAGGTATAAGCCCTTCTTTTTGCATGCATAAAATCATTTTAGAAGAAGGTGAAAGAGCTCAAATTGATGGGCAAAGGAGGCTCAATCCTATTATGAAAGAAGTTGTGAGAAAAGAAGTGATCAAATGGTTAGATGCAGGAATCATCTATCCTATTTTAGATAGTTCGTGGATAAGTCCGGTGCAGTGTGTACCGAAGAAAGGTGGAATCATGATTGTTAAAAATGAGCGTAATGAGTTAATTCCAACGAGAAATGTTACCTGTTGGAGAATCTGTATTGATTACAGAAAGTTGAACAAAGCCACTCAGAAGGACCATTTTCCGTTGCCTTTTATGGATCAGATGTTAAATCGACTGGCAGGTAATGAATTCTATTGTTTTTTAGATGGCTATTCGAGATATAACCAAATAGTTGTAGCCCCAGAGGACCAACATAAAACAACCTTTACTTGTCCATACGATACGTTTGCTTTTAGACGAATGCCTTTTGGTCTATGCAATGCACCTGCAACTTTTCAACGATGCATGATGGCAATATTTACTGATATGGTTGAAAATTTTGTTGAGGTTTTCATGGATGATTTTTCTGTTTTTGGTAACACTTATGATATCTGTTTGAGTAATTTGGCTAAGGTACGGAAGAGATGCGAAGAGACGAATCATGTCCTTAATTGGGAAAAATGCCATTTTATGGTCAAAGAAGGGATTGTCTTAGGTCATAGGATCTCAAAGAAAGGAATTGAAGTCGATAAAGCAAAGGTGGACGTAATTGAAAGATTACCGGCCCCAATGAACGTGAAAGGAGTCAGAAGTTTCTTAGGCCATGCCGGTTTTTACCGAAGGTTTATCAAAGATTTCTTGAAAATTTCTAAACCATTGTGTTTGTTGTTAGAGAAAGATACAGTGTTTGATTTCAACAAAGTATGCTTGGAAGCTTTTGAATATTTAAAGAAGCGATTAATCTCAGCCCCAATAATTGTTACACCTGATTGGAACTCATCTTTTTAGTTGATGTGCGATGCAAGTGACTATGCCGTTGGAGCTGTGATGGGTCAAAGAATAAACAAAATGTTTCACCCTATTTACTATGTAAGTAGAACTTTGACGGGAGCCCAACTCAATTATACGGTAACCAAAAAGGAAATCTTCGCTATAGTTTTTGCTTTTGACAAATTCTGCTCATATCTTATAGGTACCAAAGTTACAGTATTTACTGACCATGCAGCCATTAAATACTTGCTAACGAAGAAAGATGCAAAACCAAGGCTAATTCGTTGGATACTTTTACTCCAAGAATTTGACCTTGAGATCCAAGATAGAAAAGGTGTCGAAAATCAAATAGCTGATCATCTGTCGAGGTTGGAGAAAGATGAGGTAACTCGATCATGTGTGCCTATCAACAAGAATTTCCCAGATGAACACTTATTTGAGGTAAATCGAATTCATGAAATACCTTGGTTTGTTGATTTTTCCAATTATCTTGCATGTGGAATAATTCCTCGAGAAATGACATACCAACAAAGAAAAAAATTCCTTCATGATAGTCGGTATTATCTTTGGAAGGATCCGTTTTTGTTTAAACAATGTGTAGATAATATAATCCGAAAGTGTGTAGCTGAAAGCAAGATTGCTGAGATCTTGTATCATTGCCATTCATCTCCAAGTGGAAGACACTTTGGTGGTTCACGTACTGCAGCAAAGATTTTGCAAGCAGGTTTCTTTTGGCCTACACTATTTAAAGATGCTTATGCTCATGCGAAGAACTGTGATAAATGCCAAAGGACTGGACATATATCAAGGAGGAATGAGATGCACTTGACAAACATTTTGGAGATTGAATTGTTCGACGTATGGGGCATTGACTTCTTAGGCCCGTTTCCTTCTTCGTATGGGAATAAATACATCTTAGTTGCTATGGACTATGTATCCAAGTGGGTTGAAGCTGAAGCATAACCTACAAATGATGCTAAGGTAGTCATGCGATTCCTACATAAGCATGTGTTTACACGATTTGGGACGCCAAGAGTTATTATTAGTGATGAAGGTTCTCACTTTGTGAACAAATGGCTTAAGTGGTTGCTTGACAAATATGATGTGAATCACAAGATTGCTATTGCCTATCACCCCCAGTCTAATGGGCAAGTTGAAAGAGTGAATCGCGAAACCAAAGGTATCCTTGAAAAGGTAGTACGCCCTAGCAGAAAAGATTGGTCTCGAAGGCTCGATGATGCATTATGGGCCTATCGAACAACATTTAAGACACCGTTAGGAATGACTCCTTATCGGTTAGTCTTTGGAAAGGCATGTCATTTTCCAGTAGGAATAAAGCTCACTGGGCTTTGAAGCAATTGAACTTTGATCTTAAGTAAGCCGGTGAGAGAAGGATGTTACAACTTGATGAGTTGGAAGAGCTGAGGTTGTTTTCCTATGAGAATGCCAAAATGTGTAAAGAAAGATCAAAGAGATGGCATGATAGTCATTGATCGTGTGTCGAGAGTCTTAATATTTATATAATGAATGATCTAGCCTAAAAACTAACTATCACCACGATTGAGGCAAGTGCACCTATCGAACAGTAGTATAGCTTAGTGGCAAGACTGGATTGTCGAACCCAAGGGAACCAAAAGTACTAATACTAACTTTCTTTTTATTATTTAGCCTAAGGATTAAGGGATTTGTTGTTTATTCTAAAATTAACTAACTACTAAGCTAAAGACACTAAGACACAGAGAATGAATTGGGGAAAATACTTGTGGGAAAAACCAATTGATTAAGACGATACCCAAGGAAGAATCCACCTAGACTTCACTTGTTATATAACTCTGAACCAGACGATTTATTCACTTGACTTGATCCATAGGATTCCCTAATTTATATTAATACCTCTCTCGAGGCTACTAACGTCTAACCCTAGGTTGATTAATTGAAACCTCTTTCTAATTAAAACCCCTAGGATTGCATTAACTCGATCTATGGACTCCCATATTAGGTTTGACCCTAATCCGGTAGATTTTCATCATCCTATCTCTAGGGTTGCGATCAACTCCGCTTAACTATGCTAGATCTACTCTTAAACAGGGAATATTCCTCCACTACCTAAGCACATCAATACTTGAATCAATATCCTGAAATATCAAAACAAGAATTAAGAACACATAATTAAGAACAAATCAAGTATTTATCATATAGTTCAGAAAACAATAACAAGATTCGTGTTAGGTTTCATCCCCCTCAGGTATCTGAGGGGTTTAGTTCATAATCATAAAAGAATAAATCTCAAAAGAAAATATAAAACAAAACATAAGAAAACCCTAAAACCCCCTGAAGGAATTGAAGGAGAGATCCTCCGTCTTGAGTATGATTTCGGCTTCTTGAGATGAATCAACTGGCTTTCTTCGAGTAAATCCCACAATTCTGACCTCTCTGGCTTGGCTCCTTGGCCTAGCTGGACGCCCCCTCAAGGTTGGCCTTTAGAGTGTTTATATAGGTTTTTGGAATGTCTTTCTTTGCCTCTAAGTACCCTATTCCGAGTGAAATTCCTCTTTGTCACGGCAGGGACACGCCTGTGTGAATCAAATCCAGGCCATGCTCGAGCCTGCTAAAGGGGAACGGCCGTGTGGCTTGGGTCCAGGCCGTGTTGATTTCTTACTTTGGCCCATTTGGTCTATTTTTAGCCCGTTTCTCGTTCTTTTCATCCTCCTATGCTTTCCTAAGTATAAAACATGAAATTAAAGGATTAGGAGCATCAAATTCCACAACTCAAAGGATAAATCATCCAAAAATATGCTAAATGTGGGATTAAAATATGTATATATTACGGTTTATCAAATACCCCCACACTTAAGCTTTTGCTTGTCCTCAAGCAAAATTCTCAACTTACCATTAAGAAAGAATTTCCTCAATTCATAACCTTCATCAATAATGTTTTATCATAATTCATAGGTGATTCATACATTGATAATTTAACCAGAAGGTTCTTAAAGATTCAAACAATCAAAGTCATAGTTTTTATAGTACAAAAAATAGGTGTTTCCCCTCATCTAAATAATTACCTCTAATTCAAAATCGACAAAAATTGACATTCTCACTAAAGGTTCACTCAAATCACTCAAAGTGTTTAAGGTTCAAAAATAAGCACTCAGAAGTCGAACATGAAAAGTTAATCCCATAGGCTTGCATGAAAATCAAATCTCCACCACTGTAAAATGAGATGATACACAGATCAAAAGGTCTTTGAAAGGGTTGTAATGGGGCTTGGGTTAAAGGTGTGGATAAAGGCTGAATTAGAGGGTTAGTATCGAGATTGAATTGAAAAATTACCTAACTAGAAAGTTGGACTAATACTAAATAATTACATCAATTGAAAACCTAATACTAATAACATGAGCTTCTTCTCAAATTATGAAATTAACTGCTTAAGCTCCAATAACAAAGAAGTAATAATGAATAGATTCCTACTAAATAATTTTTTTAAGAACAAATTATTTAAGTACAATAATATAGAATTTCATAACTGAAATAAAGGAAATAGTTAAGTAACCGATCAAATCAAATCTCGATATAAGGGTAGTCAAGAGAGATGGCGATAACAAATACAAAGTGGGTTTTGGGTTAATATTAATGGGTGAGTCAAGAATTGGGTTGTTAGTCTCAAAAGGGGTTCGCTATAGGTTAATTATGAAAGTAGGCTTTTTATGGAGTAAGTGGGTTAAAACCTAAGTGCCTTCATCATCTTAGTATATCAAATCAAAGGTGTGGTCTCGACATGTATAATCGAAGCAAGTTCTAGAATAACAAATCAATGTTGACACACTCATAATCAATAAAGTGAGCACGAAAAGAATGTATACTCTAAAAGGCTCAAGATCTCACAAAAATTATGGGCTTTTGATATCAACCTTGTAAATTTCAAATTTCAAGGTAATCATTAGATTCAGGTAAACAACCTAACAACTTTTTTAATTCTGAAAATAAACTCATCATGCTTGATTCTCTAGTTTCCTAAAGTTTAAATCATCACTGCATAATTAACTATGAATTAATCCAAAACATATCAATGAAAATCATAAATCAAAGGAAATTTCATTCTAATAGTAACACGAGGAAATTACTTAAAAATAAGACATAATTCAGGGATTTGAGAATAATGCAAAAAGTAAGGCACTTTTAAGATTCACCCCCACACTTAAGATGTACATTGCCCTCAATGTACAAAGATAGATATAGATACAAAAAATCAAAAAGATAGGGAGAGAAGTGAAACTTCTTGAATTTTGGATGGGTTCCTTGAGTTGGAAGTGTGGAAACTTGATTCGGAGGTGAAAGATAAGTTGGAGGAGGCGTCTGTAGCAGTGGTATGGTGGCCGCCAACAATCACTGCGCTAGATGAAGAAATTGGGTAACTTGTGAAGAAATAGCCATGAAATGAGAAGAATAATTCAAAGTATACTAAATATGTATTTAAGGACAAAGAAGATAAAGAGAAGGAAAGTAAAGGAGAAGAGAAAAGACATAGGTAAAATAAATGGACTCAAATGTCCTTGGCTTGGCGAGTAAATGAAGCGGCCGGTATGAACTTATGTGGCTCTGTCTCGCACGGGGAGACTGTGCTAGGGTCCTTTCACTTTTTCGGCATGGGGATGATGGTGAGGATGCTGAAAGAAAAGGAATGAGGGGAAGGGAAAGGGGAAAATGAAGGGAGAGGATAGCGAGAAGGGAAAAAGGTTGGTGGCTGGGAGTTGGTGGAAGAAGGATTTGGGGAGAAGGTGAGAGGAAAAAGGGGGAGGGCCTTAAATAAGAAACAAGGACCTGGTGCTGCCCATGCCCGTGTGCTATGGGCGTGTTCGGTCACACTGCCGTATCGCACGGCCGTGTGGTGGCTTGTTCGTTTCTCCCATGCCTATGTAGAGGTCTCCACGTGCATGTTTCTTTCTCAGTGTCGGCCACGGCCTCAAAGCACGGGCGTGTCTCATACCCGTGTGACTTCCTTAGTGTCAGCCACGGCCATATCGCACGGCCATGGAAATTTATAGCCTTCCGTGATCTGGGGATTTTTCGTCCTTGGCTCGTACGACCTCTGCCATGCCAGTGTGTAAATCTATGATGCCCACACGGCCACGGCCACGCCCGTGTGCAAGGCCGTGTGGCACGGAAACCTATGCTTTATTTAATTTGGTTAGTCTTTAGTTAGGTACTAAAAAAAATCAAAGATATGAAAATAAAGGGGGTTAGTGCTCAGGTTGCCTCCCGAGAAGCGCTTGTTTAAAGTCCTAAGCTAGACTTACCTCTCATTCGCATAATCATGGTGGCTTGAGGAGTTGAAACTTCTCTTCCCTGCTATCAATTCTAACAATATATGGTTTGAGTCGAGTGGTGTTTACCTTAAAAGTTCCGAATTCAGGATTAGTTACCTCGACTGTTCTGTATGGGAAGACATTCAGTTCCGTAAAAGGGATTTCTTTGTTTGTATTACGGTCTGAGATAGCGACTCGAGGGTCTTTCTCATCCAACAATACCTGATCTCCTATTTTGAAGTGATTCGCTATTCCTTTAAGCTCATTTGGGGTTCCCCGCTTTTGCTTCGTGTGTTCCCGCTTCTCCTTGAAATGTGTTTTCCACTCGTCTAGTTCATCAATATGAAGCCTTGATCCTCATGAATTACTTCTTTGTTGTCATGATGTCTAGGATCCGCCTCGATTGTGTGGTTACGTGGTGCTTCTGAAAAGAAGGTTTAACTGAATGGTCATTAATAAAATTAATTTTCTCACCTTGATTACTTGATGTCCTAGCCGAGTCAAGAGCACAAGACCGATTGATTTGTTACCTACACAGTATGAGTTCACCTGTACCAACATCAATTTTAGTTCTAGCGATTTGCTAAAAGGGACTTCCTAAAATTAAAGGGATCGTGTTGTCCTCATCCATGTCTAAAACGACAAAGTCTACTGGGAATACGAATTTATCAAGTTTCACGAGTAGATCTTCAATTATACCCTAGGAATTCTAATAGTTTTATCATTAATTGAATGCTCATCCTAGTTTGTTTGGGTTTCCCTAGACCTAGTTTGTTTAAACATTTTATAAGGCATAACATTTATACTTGCCCCTAAATCAGCTAAAGCATTATCAACAGATAAACTACCAATTAAGCATGGAATTGTAAAACTCCTGGATCTTTTAATTTTCATGGTAGTCTATTTTGCAACATTTGTGAGCACAACTGCGTTTAGTTCCACATGCGACTCTTCGTCTAACTTTCGTTTGTTTGTCAAAAGCTCTTTTAAAAATTTCCTTGAATCTGGCATCTGCGAAAGAGCTTCGAGAAACGGTAAGTTAATATGTAATTTCTTTAAAAGTTTAAGAAATTTACCAAATTGTTCGTCTGTGTTGTCTTTCTTCATCGCATCGGGGTATGGTATACAAGGTTGGTACTCTTTAATTACCGATTTTAGTTTGTCATGGTTCACCTCAACCTTACCTTCCTATACCACATTCTCTTGCCTTAAATTGGGCTCATCTAACCCTACACTATCATGAGCTGTTATGGCTTGAATTTTCTCCTTTGGGTTAGTCTCAGTGTTGCTTGGTAGGCTTCCTTGTGGTCGTTCGGAGATCAGCTTAGCAAGTTGCTCTAACTGGTTCTCGATCCCTTGAATCGATGCTTGTTGATTTTTAAGTGTTGTTTCGGTGTTTTGGAAACGTGTTTCTGACACCGCTATGAATTTTGTCAGCATCTCCTTAAGGTTCAGCTTCTTTTCCTGTGGGTAGGGCTGTTGTTGGAAGTTTGGAGGGGGTTGTTGTCTCTGATTTCCTTGACCACCCCATGAGAAATTGGGGTGGTTCCTCCAACCTGGATTATAAGTATTACTATAAGGGTTATTTTGGGGTCTAGAATTGTTACCCATATAGTTCATCTGTTTGTTTTCCATGCCATGTCCGTAGGGTGGGTACTCAGGATTCGCCTCACCTCCACTTGTTTCGCACTGCATTACCGGATGTACCTGTGAAGAACACAAACCATCAATATTTTTGTTTAACATCTCTACCTGATTTGATAGCATGGTTACTGGGTCAAGGTTGAAAACTCTGGCTGCTTTTGTTGGCCTTGTCCTTGTAATTTGCCACTGATAATTATTCAGTGACATCTCCTCTATAAACTCGTAGGCCGCTTCAGGAGTTTTGTTATTCAAGGTTTCGCCGGCGGCTGAATCGATCGATTGCCTCGTTGAGGGGTTCACACCGTTGTAGAAATTTTGAACCTGAAGCCATAAAGGTAGCCCATGGTGAGGGCACCTTCTCAACAAATCCTTGTATCTCTCCCATGCATCATATAGTGTTTCTAGATCCATCTGCACAAAAAAAGAGATATCATTCCTCAACTTGGCCGTTTTGGCCGGTGGAAAATATTTTAACAAGAATTTTTCGGTCATTTGATCCCATGTAGTGATTGACCCTCGTGGAAGAGAATTCAACCACTGTTTGGCTTTATTCCTCAAAGAAAAGGGAAACAACCGAAGACGGATGGCATCATAAAAAACGCCATTTATTTTGAAGGTATCACAGAATTCTAGAAAATTCGCTAAGTGTGTGTTAGGATCCTCATCCTGCAAACCATTCAACTGAACAAACTGTTGTATCATCTGTATAGTGTTAGGTTTCAATTCAAAATTATTTGCAGCAATAGCAGGTCTAACAATACTTGACTCAGTTCCAGTTAAATTAGGTTTAGCATAATCATACATAGTTCGAAAAGCATGATTTTCGGCCACCTCTGGAGGTAGCGAATATTCTCAGCCATCTCTTCAGTAGTATTGGTTTCGTCTTCTTGCTCTTCTTCTATGAAATTTAAGCTTCGCCTTATTTCTCTACGATTTCTGCAAACGGTACCATCAATATCACTGTCGTAAATTAAGGATCCTGTCGGGTTCCTTCTAGTCATAAACTAGGGGTACCTACAAGGAACAAATAAAAGAAGAAAAATTAGCAAAGTTAAAAACAAAATAAAAGTAAATCGCAAAAATAAAAATGGCTAAAGTAATAAAAATTAAGTTTTCTTAATATTTTAGTTCCTCGGCAACGGCGCCAAAAACTTGATCGTGTGTCGAGAGTCTTAATATTTATATAATGAATGATCTAGCCTAGAAACTAACTATCACCACGATTGAGGCAAGTGCACCTATCGAATAGTAGTATAGCTTAGTGGCAAGACCGGATTGTCGAACCCAAAGGAACCAAAAGTATTAATACTAACTTTCTTTTTATTATTGAGCCTAAGGATTAAGGGATTTGTTGTTTATTCTAAAATTAACTAACTACTAAGCTAAAGACGCTAAGACACAGAGAATGAATTGGGGAAAATACTTGTGGGAAAAACCAATTGATTAAGAAGATACCCAAGGAAGAATCCACCTAGACTTCACTTGTTATTTAACTCTGAACCAGACGATTTATTCACTTGACTTGATCCATAGGATTCCCTAATTTATATTAATACCTCTCTCGAGGCTACTAACGTCTAACCCTAGGTTGATTAATTGAAATCTCTTTCTAATTAAAACCCCTAGGATTCCATTAACTCGATCTATGGACTCCCATATTAGGTTTAACCCTAACCCGACAGATTTTCATCATCCTATCTCTAGGATTGCGATCAACTTCGCTTAACTATGCTAGATCTACTCTTAAACATGGAATATTCCTCCACTACCTAAGCACATCAATACTTGAATCAATATCCTGAAATATCAAAACAAGAATTAAGAACACATAGCTAAGAACAAATCAAGTATTTATCATATAGTTCAGAAAACAATAACAAGATCCGTCTTAGGTTTCATCCCCCTCAGGTATCTGAGGGGTTTAGTTCATAATCATAAAAGGATACATCTCAGAAGAAAATATAAAACAAAACATAAGAAAACCCTAAAACCCCCCTGAAGGAATTGAAGGAGAGATCCTCCGTCTTGAGTATGATTTCGGCTTCTTGAGATGAATCAACCGGCTTTCTTCGAGTAAATTCCACATTCCGACCTCTCTCGCTTGGCTCTTTGGCCTAGCCGACGCCTTACAAGGTTGGCCTTTAGGGTGTTTATATAGGCTTTTGGAATGTCTTTCTTTGCCTCTAAGTACCCTATTCCGAGTGAAATTCCTCTTTGTCAAGGCGAGGACACGCCCGTGCAACACGCCCGTGTGAATCGAATCCAGTAGTGCTCGAGCTCAAGTAAGGGCACACAGTAGTGTGGCTTGGGTCCGTAGTGTTGATTTCCTACTTTGGCACATTTGGTCCGTTTTTAGCCCGTTTCTCGTTCTTTTCATCCTCATATGCTTCCCTAAGTATAAAACATGAAATTAAAGGATTAGGAGCATCAAATTCCACAACTCAAAGGATAAATCATCCAAAAATACGCTAAATGTGAGATTAAAATATGTATATATTATGGTTTATCAGTCATATACAACCTCGCGAGTTTAAAGAAGTTCAGAAGGTTTTGTTGTTTAATTCAAGGTTGAAGTTATTTCCTGGGTAGTTTAAATCCCGATGGAAAGGACTTTATACCATCTACCGAGTTTATCCTTATGAAGCTATTGAATTATACAACAATTACGGAGGTACATTTAAAGTTAATGGTCAACGTCTCAAACACTACTGAGATGGTGAAGTTGAGCGAGTTGAATCCTCATTCAAATTAACAGGCCCTTAATTTTCATGAACTCATTTTGTAAATAAATAAATAATTAGAACTTATTTTCTTAACTTATTACATTTAATTAATTCTGTCAAAGGAGATTGGAACTTAAGCGGGACCGCTGTGACCCCTCCAACCTTTCCTGGGAATTAATTTAATGTAATTTCTTAAGAAGAAATTTTCTAATTAAGATTTAAAATTTTTAAGTTTCATTTGTTCTGCTTAAATTTTAAATTTTTATGTTAATAAAGGGGGTCAAATTTGGCCCAAGTACTGATCAATTTTTTTAGTAAGATACAGTCTGAGTTTGAGGCCCAAGACAGCAAAAAAGAGAGAAAAATCCATGCCTTGCCGTCACACCCATTGCTTGCCGCCCAAGTAACCCTAATGTAGCTAAACTTTTGCTACATGTTGCCCTAATTTTTCCCTATATAAACCCCTCTCCATTCTACTAATTTTCATATCCCTCAAAGCAATTTGCTTACATCTTAAAAACCCCTAAATCTCCCTTTTGTGCCGTCAACCTCAAATCCTGAAAGAAACCCTAGTTCTCTTCCCTTTCTGCCAAAATTCCCTATTACCGCCGCAAAGAGATTGCTGAAGCACCACCGTTGCTATCGCACGTCGTCGTTGCCACCGCACCATCTTTGCCGTCGCAAGAGTTTTGCCATAGCGAGTTCTACCCACTTTGCCGATTTCTCTTTTCTCTCTTGTGCAGAAATTTTTTTAAATTTTCGGGAAAATATACCATGTCTCGCAAAAGAACCAGATCTTCAAAGACTACTCCTGAAAACCCGATTTTGATCGATGAAGAAGTGAAAGGGAGATTTGATTCAATCTTCAAGCATCAACCTATGATGCCGGAAAAAAGGTTTTGACTTGAAGAATAATGATTTGATGGTTGTTCCTATACCGATTAGAAAGAAAATCAATGCTTTCAAGTGGGAACAATTTTGTAATGCTCGTTCACTTCCCGATGATGAAATAGCTTGAGAATTCTATGCTAGTTTGACTATGCAAGATGCTACTAAAGTCATCGTTCGAAAGAAAAAGCTACCTCTTACTTCTAAGTCCATCAATGATTTGTTTAATTTACCTAATGTTGAAGAAGATGAGTACTACCCTATGATGAACAATATCAATTGGGATTTTCCTTAACAAGTGCTTGATGTTGTGACAAATCCGGGATCCCAATGGATTATAAGAAAGTATGGGAGCCATTCTTGTCGAAGATAATACTTAAAACCAGTAGCAAAGGTATGGTTTTATATCATTCGCTACAGTTTTATGCCTATCTCACATAGTTCCACCATCTCGATGGAACGGATGCTTTTGTTATATGTAATTTTGACAGAAAAGTCCATTAATGTTGGGAAAATTATCCTCAAGGAGATTCACAATTGTGCTAAAAAGAAGGCAGAAAGTGCTTATTTCCCATCATTAATCACTTCAATTTGCTTAAAGGCCCGTGTTAAAACACAAGCAAATTTGAAGGGGCGATATGTTCAAGGATGCATTACAAATTATGATCTTGAAAGATTAGTAGAGAGGGTGCATGAGCTGAATAAAGGCGAGCAAGAAGAGCCAACCGAGTCGGATCTGAGGAGTCAGCAGATGGAATTGAAATGAAGCTAATTCGATTCTGAGACACTAAGAAGAGGAAGAATCGATAAGAACCAGGACATTTCACAACCAGGGTTAAGCCGGAAGAAGAACCAGTCAAGATAAGTGTTGAACTCCGAATATACAACTCCCATGCCGACTTACGGAAGTACTTCAAGGAAATCGAGTTGTCAATTTTGATGGATATGTGCAAGTTCATGCACAATCAACAACAAACTTACTGAAAATATGCAAAAATTAGAGATGACTCAATTTGAAATACTTTTAAGAATATCTCTAATACTTTTGTTGTAACACCCCTTACCCGGGTTCTACACCGAGAACCGGGCCCGAGGTGTTACTGAACTCAAACCACTTGATCGCCACATAGGCTCAACGTAATTACTCTCTACACCCTCAGTCTCGACTTACGAGACCTCACTCATACATACGAAAGCTCTCGAGACTAATCTGGAACTTTTTCCAACCTTAAAATTTTTTCTCTTCCACACAGGTCTTCCACGCCCGTACAAGATTAGACACGCCCGTGCATAGGCACACACGCCCATGTCCCCCGACCGTGCCTAAAAACCCATGATTCTCGCCGATTTGCCTGGTTAAGGCACACGCCCATGCATTTTGGGAGCACGCCTGTGTACCCTATCACACGTCCGTGCCTTTCACCCGTGGTCGACACTGACTAATCTCACACAGTTTTGACATGCCCGTGGGCTTAAACCGTGTGCCATACCTTAGTATTCTGACTTATTCAACACAGCCTTGGCACGCCCGTATGCTTTAACCGTGTGACCATTCCAATTCTAATTTTAAAGTGCAGACTTCACACGGCCTAGACACACGCCCGTGTGCCTACCCATGTGAACCAGAACAAGGCTATTTGCCAAGCTCTTTGCATCCCTATATCTTACACAACTTATACTCATCCATCACATTCATAATCACACAAATTGAATTGCCATCCCATATAGATGAATACATCTTTTCATGTAACATAATAGCCAACAACTATGGCATTATACAATTATCCCATAACTCATTTAGGCCAACACATTTGGCACAATAACAATGACTTAATCAACCTCATGTACTAGCCCTATACATGCCATGACTCATAATGACTTGATACCTCATACCAAGTGCCTCCTCGATAGTGTGAAAATATCTCCGGCAGTCTCCAACCCGAGCTAGCTAAATTAACCTATAAGAGATGAGAAAGAAAGAAGGGTAAGCAATAATGCTTAGTAAGTTTATATGCAAATAAGAATCGACTATTAATATTCATATGCTTATACTCAATCACAAGATATTAGAATGAGTTTTACTCTTGAACTCACAGTTACCTATTCAATCATTCATAATGCTTACTCATTTCGTCTCTTACCACATTCTAACCATATCTCGGGCTTAATGCTCGCATTCATTAACTTACCATGCCACAAGCCAATTCGCTCGTTTGATTAGCATACACCCTGCACTGATCATCACAAGATCCTATAAAACAACACATCATGCATTCTCAATAAACCATTCATACTACCAATCTCTCGGTGGCTACGCACTTAGCCCACCATTGAGTCTCTTATAGGGTGGTATCGCACTCAGCCCACCAATCAGTTATACTAATGGTGATTTCGCACTTAGCTCACCAATCATTTATAAGCGATGGTATTGCACACAGCCCATCGATTACTAATTAATCAGGTGGTAACGCACACAACCCACCGATAATAATATAGTTGATGGTATCGCACACAGCCCATCAATTACTAATTAATCAGGCGGTAACGCACACAGCCCACCGATAATAATATAGTTGATGGTATTGCACACAACCCATCAATTAATAATATATCGTGTGGTAACGCATACCATGACCACCGATAATATACATTCGCAAATACTTATCCACACTCATTTTCTCTAATTAAAATGTTCACCTGTAAACATCTTCACTCATTACCATTCTCACTTATCTTTCTACGATTCTCATTAGCATCCACACAATACATCAACAAATCTATCTCATGCAAATAAGGTGCAATAATAACACATATCCCACTAGGGTTCATTAGATATTGAATACATCTCAATTTAGTTCTAACATTTACTTGTACTTCTCGTGGTACAACCACCTACCTTCAAATTGTTAACTAACTCTCTCGAGTCTCATACACATAGTTCCCATTGACATCATACCCTAATAGGGTCTCACACATAATAACATATCGATGCCATGTTCTTGACATGGTCTTATATGAACTCTTACACCGAGGCCATAATCAAATATGGTCTTACTCGAGACTTTAACCATCTTCCTATCGTGCTATATACTTTTTCCCCTTATTTTAAATTCAATTTCATTGATATCTCATCAAGAGACATTTCATACATTCATATAGTAACCTACATTCCATAAAACATTGGAATACTAAATAAACTCATATATAACCGCAACATTCACACATGAACTTACCTCGATACCGAAAAGGGTAGAAGAAAATCCATTTGTCCACATTTCTCTTTTCTCCCGTTCTAGGTCCGTATCTCTTCTCTTCGATCTAGAACAATAGAATTTCACTCATTTAATCACTTACAATCATAATACATCATAATCTACACTTAGGCAAAAATGACTATTTTGCCCCTACACTTTGGAAAAATTACGATTTTGCCCCTAGGCTCGTAAATAAATTTTCATCACATTTTCTCGATAAATAAGCCTAGCTAAACATTTAATCCTCTTGCAACTAATTACAACTCCATCAATTTCATGCCTTAATGAACAAATTATAACTTTTGCATTTTAGTTCCGAATAGGTGTTTTCATCACAACACCTTTCACAAAAGTTGTTTATCATCATCCTATCATTCTTTTTCTTTCATAAAAACTCAGAAACTAGCATAACTCTCTCATGGAAAGTCCCTATACTTTCAACCATAATGCATAATAGCCCCCTCTTTAGAAAGCTTAAGCTTTAGGGGTCTCAAAAATACAAAAAATTTCAACTAAAACCATCAAAATCACTTACTTGAGTGAAGAGAAGCTTGCTGAAATTTTCAGCTTCAAGAACCCCATTCTTGCTTGTGTTTTTCGGTGGAAGAAGAGGAGAAAATAAAAAGATGATAGCTTTTTGCTTATTCATCTTATTTTATTCATTTTTCCACCTAATTTCCACCAATTTTGACCAAAATTAAATGCTCTTGTCCCCTAAGTCACATGGCCGGCCAACTCACTTAAAAAATGGCCAAATTGCACATTTGGGGCCTCTAATTAATGATCCATAGCTATTTGACACCTCTAGGAAATAAAATATAACTTTCACACTTTATGCGATTTAGTCCTTTTTCACAATTTACCTAGAAATCGCTAAAATTAAGGCACCAAAATTTTCATGCATCCTTATAAACATGTTATAACACATAACATAACATGAAAATAATTTTTTCTAACCTCGATTTAGTGATTCTGAGATCACTGTTCCGTCTAGCCCCTAAATCGGGCTATTACATTTGTTCCTGAGTTCCCAGATGCTATCTTTGAGACATAGACGGAAGATACTGACGATGCAAGCGGAGATGGAGCTAAAGAAGACAAGGGGAATGAGTCAGAAAAATAAAAGGGGGGATTCTTGTCTTGTTATTTATTTAATTATTTTTAGGTCCTTAGGAATTTATTTCTTTCGTAATTAGGATTTAATATCTTCAGAATAAAACATAGCAAGCATGAACAAACTTAACACTTCTTTAGAAACAATAAGACTAAGTGATGTGGTAATAGCAATGAACATGTCTAGGATTGGGTTATTAGGGAAGACTTGGTATTTAAGTAGTCTTAATGACTCACCTCTCTTTCTTTACAACCCTACCTGGTGTTCAGTTTTCATTCATTACTTTGTTCTTGCAATGAGGACATTGCTTCCATTTAAAAGGGGTAAGACAAATAAATTTCTCAAACTTTTAAATTTTTCAAGTATGTTTCAATCATTTCTTTCATAAGTATGTTTTAATAAATGAATGTTTAGAGACATTTTTTGTTACTGAGATAGTTTGTATGCAAGTATGAATGATGATTTTATCTAAGTGAAAGTATGTTACCACGCACCAGGTAGGATTCCAGCGAAGAGGAGGTGAGTCGCTAGGACTGCTTAAATACCAAGCTCTCCTGAATCCACTCCTAGGCATGCGTGCGCCTATTGCCATACCCTAACTCGACTAAGGTGAGCAGTCACTACGCACTGGTAGGATTCCAGTGAAGAGGAGGTGAGTCACTAGGGATCGCTTAAATACCAAGCTCTTCCGGATCCAATCCTAGACATGCGTATGACGGTTACCACACCCTAGTCTTGTGGCTCGTTAACGGGTTTGTTTAGTGAAATTAAGTCTTATGAAAGTTTAAGAAGTGGTTCAAACTAAGCCTATAGTCCATCAGAGTCTATTTAAACTAGTCTACGTCCCATAAAGCCCATAAAGCCCACATGTATATCACACAATGGTTTAGGGTACTTACCTGGCGGACTTGGGTCGGAGACGCAGGTGCCATGCTGAGCTAACAGACCTGTTATCCTTTAAAAAGCCCATTTTTAGAAAACGTTTTGGAGCCCAAAAACCCCAGAGCCGAGTTTTGAACCTGGCTCTGATACCAAACTGAAACACCCCAAACTCGGCCCACGAGCCCCCGACTGGATCTCGTATGTTCCTCAAGAAAACATTTGAAAATCCGTTTGTTACTTAGGAAAAATTCGTGTGGTTTTGAAGAAGGATTTGCTTGTGTTGGGTTCAATTGAAACCTTGTATATTTTTGTTTTACTTTAAATTGGGAATTTATTTGTGATTAGGTGGTCAAAAACACTTAATATTTATTTTTAAGAAAAACCATTTAACCTTGATTTAAACTTAATCGTATAGTAATAAAATCCAATAAAAAGCATGCATAAAACAGTTCATATTAACGGCCTTATTACATCAAAATTTACCCAAATTAAATCCAAAATACTTAAAATGAAACAAGTCCAAAATAAAGTCCCGAACTGAGCATGGCCACCACCAAGTTCCTGCCGACCCGGTCCATCACTGAGCGTCACCTGAAAAAAATATTCCCACAACGGGGTGAGTCAAACAGACTCAGTGTATAGCAACCACACTAAGCCCTAATGATTTTGGCATATCAAATCATACATATACATATTACAATTTACAAATAATGATGCATTCCCGAACCCAAACCTAGATGCCATCCGCTACACATCACCCCGTACCAATCGTCACACCGTGGGGACTACTAAGTCAACCCTCCATCCACTACACATCATCGAAGCGATCAACTGCGAATGACGTGCTCATCGCCCTTATAAATTGCGTGGCGAGCCACCACATAATATATTTTGTGACATAAGTCACCACATTCAAATTATGTGACCGAAGTCACCACATTCATATATTGTGACCGAAGTCACCACATTCATATTTTGGGGTATAAAACCACCAATCACTTCCCCTTTCAATATCACCGTTATGCCCATGCACATTACAACACATACAAAATCATCCTTGTAGCTTATTTCACATTCTTATCAATAGTCACATATGTGCCATATTCCAAATTGCATATATTTTATTAACATAGAGTTAAAGTTACGTACCTGAGTACTTTGTACCATAACATGGTACCTTTTGGCCACATTCATACTATTATAACACATACATTAACTTAAAGCCGTAATCTACTAAGATTTAGTGTGGAGTACACACCTGATATACTTATCGAGTTTACTCAAATCCCAAACCCAATCTATCGCTTTAGATTTTTAATTCCTATATCCAAATTAACACTTGTATTTTAGCAAAAGCCTATTCGGCTATTCAATCAGATCCCGAAGGATTATTACAACCAAAACCTTACCTTGCTGCCGATTTGTTACTACACAAATCCCGAAAACTTCGTGATGACTCTCCTTGAACTCGGCTAGACACTGAATCCTTTAACTAGTTAGTTTCGGCTTTTGAATAAAATAAAGAATAGATCTAATCATTGAATAGGCCATGGCGAATGTACCTTTGTACTTTACCTTGTGTTTTGAAATCCCAAAATTGCTATTAACCCTTGGTATCTGTCGAAATCACCTTGACACATGTTAGATCAACTTCTAACATTTGAATACTAATCAATGGCCCTTGGCCGAATACTTGTGGCTTACCTTAGATCTCTGAGATCCCGAAGTATCCTTCCTAGAAGTCGACAATGGCGTAAATCTGGAGAACCCTTCAAGTTTCGGCCTAAGATCACTAATAGGATTAATACCTTGATTTCGACAAGTCTAAAGGTAAAAGAATGGAAACCGAATTTTGATCTTACCTTTACTTGAAGAAATCGTCAACTGCTTTGTCCGACACCACGGAATATTCGGCTTTGGGATTCAATTGACAAACGGCTAGAGTCTAACAAGTATTTAGTTTCGGCTTCAACAAAAATTGAAAAGAGAAAGGCTTGAGTTTTTCTTTTTGACAAAAGTGGAAGAGAAGAGAAAGTATGGCTAGAGGATTCGGCAATGATGAAAATAGGGGAAGGAAATTTCTGCTAGAAACAGATAAAAGAAAAGGAAGAAGAAGATGATGGTGTAACACCCCAAACCCGGCCTAAACGTTACGGCCAGAATCGGCATGTCACATGAAAGGAATGTCTAAAAAGCGTGCATTCGTTAAAAGCTCATATTCTTTATAGTTGTGGTGAGAAATCGAGTTTAAGTAATTTTGAATAAGAAATGGTTTATTATCATTTTAGGAAAATCCCATATTGATCATTTAATAATAAGCAATAAACAAATTGAAAGTCTGAAACCAAATAAAATACCCAAGGCCTTATTACGTAACAAAAACTCAAATAAAAATAAGTCCAAATACAAGAAACGAATTTACGAGTAAACATATGTATAGCCTCCACGAGTCCACCTCGGCTCCCAAATCCGCGATCTAATGATTACCGCAAAATTTAACTAAGGGGTGAGTCATCGAGACTCGGTGTGTAAATCCCCATCCAACGTGCCCTTACACAATTTCACATGAAAATATGCATATCATGCACCCAAACCTAGCCATCCAATGCTCCTTTCTCTACCCGTGTGGTACCAAACCACCGGTGGTGCCAAATCACCGGTGACCCAAAGTCACGATATCCATAATTGTGGTGCCAAACCACTGTGACCCCAAAGTCACGAATAATCCAATGATGGGGCCAACCCATCGTGTGATACCAAATTATCGGCGTCAATCCCGTATAATCACCGTGGGGCCAACCCAGCTGTGGTGCTAAGCCACCGGGGCGAGACGCTATGAGGTGCCAAACCTCTGGTGTCCCAAAGACACGAATGTGATACCAAATCACCGGTGACCAAAGTCACGAATCCAATGATGGGGCCAACCCATCGTGTGATACCAAATCACCGGCGTCAATCCCAGTATAATCAATCGTGGGGCCAACCCATCAGGGTGCTAAGCCACCGGGGCGAGGCGTTGAGGTGCCAAACCTCTGTGACCCAAAGTCAAAATAATCAATCTGTGGTACCAAACCACTGGTGTCCCAAAGACACGGATATCATATTCCCCCTCCTCTCATCATACCCATGCAATATGACATAATAATTCGTGTATGCAGTATGTCATGTATGCTAGACATATATCAAATATAAGTATAACATGAATTACCATCATAATCAGATAGACATAAAACAACATAATCACCCTAATCAACCTCTAAGGGTATAACCGTAATTTTACCTACCAAGGGCATTTTCGTAATTTACCCACCAAGGGCATATCGGTAATTTACCCTTCAGGGATACTTTGGTAATTTACCCACTAAGGGTATTTCAGTAATTTCGTACCTGGAATGGCCTTTCCAAAGGCCCAGTGTTGCCCCGAGTGACCCAACTACCATTTCTGGTCGAAATGGACTATTGGGCCTAAAGCCCAATTTCGGCCCATTTGGGCCCACACACTCGTGTGGCCCACCTAACACAAATCTAGCCACGTTTATGAGATTCACCTAGTCTAGTTCACTATATATTACACCATCATACAATTTACTATATTGGGCCCACGGGCCCATTGGGCCCTTCGCCCATCGCGCCCAAGCGACCCAACCCACAAGAATACTACATGATGGCCTCAACTATCGCGTCGAAGCCCCACACGTGCGCGCCGCGCGCTCGTGTGGCTACTATTGTCGTGGCCGCACTTCGCATTTGCCGCTCTACAACTAGAGTAGAGAGTTACACACACGATAGGACTCGGTGTTAATCCGCGCTCGACCACTCTTGTGCCCAAACGCCTTCCAAGGTGTGTCAACCTCCTCCCTGGAATGCTCTTTATATAGCTAGCTCTTCACCTTCCTTCTTTGTATCTTTCCGATGTAGGATCCCTTCACAATGAGAGTTTAAATTCAATCAAACTCTTCCCGTCTGCATCACAGCAAAATAAATACTCCCTTGCTTCTCATGAGATTCGAACCCAAGCTCCCTTGCAACATAATCCACGCCGTTAGCTACTTGGCCACAAGCTACTCTTGTGTCTTAAACCATGCACAACTAAATATAAATCTATAGCCAAATTCTGAGGTCCAAGTAAAAGAAAACCAAAATGCAAAAGCCAAGACTTGAACCTTGGACCTCCTTCCTTCCTTGTGGCGTCACTCCCTTGCCTCTTAAGTGGCGTCACTTTGCCACTACACCACACACTCCACTTGTGTCATTTTTCCCACATTTTATTCTTAAGGCCTACTCCGCCAACTTCCAGGTTTTTTTCACCTAAAACCAAAATTTCCCCAAAGCTAATATTTGATCCCTGGACTTCATAGAAGCCCTCTAACCTTCCAAAATAACTTACCTAATAAGTCTAACTTGCATTAATGCCGTTCTCAAAAATTTTAAATCAAGGCCCATTGGGCCCAATCCTACTAGGCCCAATTTCGGGATGTTACAATGGCTTGGAGAGAAAAGAGTGTTTGAGAGAGAGGCAAAAAGTATAGAATGATATTCGGCTATCCCCCTTTACTAGCTTAGCCGAAATTACTAAGCTTTAGAGTCCCTTACTTGGCCACCACTTCTCCCTTATCATAGCCCACATTTTCCTCCTTATCACCTTATTTAAAATTAAAGAATAATCCACCATTTATCTCTTGAAATTAAAAGGATAAAAACTCCTAAAACTTAGCCTTATCTGTCCACTACTCCTCCCTTTGACGCCACTAAGCAAAAATGAACCTTAAAATTTTGCTTCCCATGCGACTCGAACACAAGCTCTCCCCAAAGATATGGCGTCATTTTCAGAGCCCTAAGTGGCACCTCCAAGCCACTTTTCCAAGCCCAATTTCATGTCACATTTCCTCTATAAATTTTCTTAAGACCACCTTGCCTTAGTTCCCCCCTTTTTAAACTTTAAAACTTAATATTTCTAAGGCATTTCTTTACACACTAAGGTTCACAAAATTCACAAAATTCATAGAACACATTCACCGTTCACATAGACATGCTATTCCATATAATTAAACAAAATGCATAGGCCACAATTCCCGGGATATTACAATTCTACCCCCCTTAAAATAATTTCGTCCTCGAAATTACCTGGCTAAAACAAGTAAGGGTATTGCTGTCGCATTGCTTCCTCCGGCTCCCATGAAGCTTCTTCTGATCCATGATTACGCCATAACACTTTGACCAAAGGAACTGACTTCCTTCGTAACACTTTCACATCTCGTTCCAAGATCTGAATCGGCTCTTCCTCGTAGGACAAATCTGGCCTCAGCTCCACCTCTTCAATCGGAACTACATGAGATGGATCCGATCGATAACGATGTAGCATAGAAACATGGAATACGTCGTGCATTTGCTTCAATTCCGAAGGCAACTCTAACTGGTATGCCACTGGTCCAACTCGCTTCAATACCTGATATGGTCCTATAAACCTTGGACTTAGCTTCCCTTTGCGACCAAATCTCATTACCTTCTTCCAAGGCGATACCTTCAGAAACACTTGATCCCCCACATCAAATTCTATCTCCTTCCGTTTAAGATCTGCATACGACTTCTACCTATCAGATGCTTCCTTCAACCGTGCTCGAATTACCTCAACCTTCTCCTCGGATTCTGCCACAATCTTTGGTCCCAAAACTCGACGTTCCCCTAATTCCGTCCAACACGTCGGTGTGCGACACTTCCGTCCATACAGTGCTTCATACGGTGCCATTTGAATACTAGCTTGATAGCTGTTGTTGTATGCAAATTCCGCTAACGGTAAATATTCTTCCCAACTTCCTCTCAAGTCTATCACCTGACGACCTCTCGGCATATCTTCCAACACTTGGATTACTCGTTCGCATCGCCCGTCCGATGTGGATGAAAAGCCGTAGTGAAATCCAATTTAGTGCCCAAAGCTTTGATGTAGAGCCTTCCAAAACCGGGACGTAAACCTTGGATCCCTATCTCGAGATAATTGACACCGCACTCCATGCAACCTCACAATTTCCGCCACATATAACTTTGCCAACTTCGCAAAGAATAATCAACTCTTCTTCGGGATGAAGTGCGCGGACTTGGTCAATCGGTCCACTATCACCCATACCGAGTCCTTCTTAGTAGGCGTAAGGGGAAGCCCACTAACGAAGTCCATGGTGATTCTCTCCCACTTCCATCAAGGAATCTTTATCGGTTTGAACCAATCCTCGACGGAACTTGGTGTTCACCTTAACTAACTTGACACGTTAAGCACTTGCCGACAAATTCTGTAACTTCCTTCTTGGACCGTGCCACCAAAACTGTTCCTTAGATCCTCAGTACAATTTAGTACCTCCGGATGCATAGCAGAGGGCTACCATGCGATTCTGAAGAATCCTCCGCCTTAACTCCTTGTTCTTGGCATACAAACCTTACCCTTGAAACACAATACTCCCTCGTCATTAATACTATAATCTTCCAACTCTCCATTCTGCACTTGCCATAGCTTAGCACTTAGATCATCATCCATTAACTGACTTTCCTTCACCTCATTCAACCATGTCGGTTTAACTTGCAACTCTGCCAATAAACTTCCATCATCATACAAGCTAAGATGTGCAAACATTGCCCTCAGATCCGACACTACTTTCCGACTTAGGGCATCTGCCACTACATTTGCCTTGCCCGGATGATACTCTATGGAACAATCATAATCCTTCAGTAACTCCACCCACCTTCGCTGCCTTAAATTCAACTCCTTCTGAGTCAGCAGATACTTAAGGCTCTTGTGGTCCGTGTAGATCACTGACTTTTCTCCATAAAGGTAGTGCCTCCACACCTTAAGAGCAAAAACCACTGCCGCCAGTTCCAAGTCATGCGCCAGGTAGTTAACCTCGTGAGGCCTTAGTTGTCGAGACGCATAAGCTACAACTTTCCCATCTTGCATTAGTACGCAACCCAAGCCTGTATGGGAGGTGTCGCAATACACCACGAAATCCTTTCCTGCCTCAGGCTGAGTCAACACTGGAGCTTCCGTCAACACCCTCTTAAGCTTCTCAAAGCTCTCCTGTTGCTTATCCGTCCAAACGAAAGGTACTTCCTTTCTCAACAACTTCAAAAGGTACAACTATTGAAGAAAATCCTTCCACAAACCTTCTGCTAGTAGCTTTGCCAATCCCAAGAAACTTGAATCTCACCACACGACTTAGGTGGTTTCCAATCTAATCTTGCCTCAATCTTCTTAGGGTCCACCCTTATTCCTTTTGCAGACACCACATGCCCTAAGAATGCAACCTCCTTAAGCCAAAACTCGCACTTGCTTTGAATTTGGCATATAGCTTCTTCTCCTTAACACTTGCAACACTTTCCGGAGAGATGCTCGTCATGTTCTTCCTCAGTTGGGAGTATACTAGGATATCGTCGATGAACACAACGATGAACCGATCCAAGTAGGGTTGAAAAACCGGTTCATCATATCCATGAACGCGGGTTTTGGGCGTTCACAACCCAAACGGCATTACTACAAACTCATAGTGTCCGTATCTTGTTCGAAGGGTCGTCTTATGAATATCCGCTTCCCTCACCTTAAGTGATGATATCCAAACCTTAAATCTATCTTCGAGAATACGCACGCCCTTTAAGTCGATCGAACAAGTCATCTATCCTTGGCAAAGGGTACTTGTTCTTGATGGTCACTTATTCAAATGTGATAATCTATACACATACGCATAGTCCCATCTTTCTTCTTCACAAACAAGACCGGTGCTCCCCATGGAGACACACTGGGTCGAATGAACCCACGATCAAGCAACTCTTGGATTTGAGCCTTGAGCTCAACCAACTCCTTCGGTGCCATTCTATACGGAGCGATAGATCTTTGGCGCCCGCCTCGAGCAACAAATCAATTCCAAACTCCACCTCCTCGTCCGGGGTATTCTGTAACTCCTCTGGAAAGACATCCACAAACTCCCTTACTGTTCTAACTCCACTAACACCCTCTTCATTTGCATCCAACGCACTGACAAAAGTTAAAAATGCCTTGCACCCTTTTCGAACCATCTTATCAGCTTTCAGTACTGAAACTACGTTAGACAAGTAGTTTCTTCTTGCTCCTATCATAATTATCGCCTCATCCTCCGGCGTCTTTAACTCCATTCATTTAGCTGCACAATCCAATATAGCTCGGTGTTCTACAAGCCAGTCCATGCCAAGTATGAGGTCAAATTCTCCGAAGGGTAGTTCCATTAAGTCGGCAGGAAAAATCACTCCTTGAATCTCTAGAGGTACACTCAAAAGATCTTATTCACCACTACGCTTGACCTAGTGGGCTCACTACTGATCATCTCCTTACTAGAAAGTTCGAGTCTATGCCTAGTGTTTCAACCGCACTACTAGCAACATAAGAATGGGTCGAGCCCACATCAATCAAAGCAAAATAAAGCTTGCGGATATAAGAACGCGTACGGTTATGACGTCCGGTGCGTCTCCGTCTTCCCTTCGATGAACCGCATACACTAGACCTGGCTATCTTGCCTCTGCATTACCAACACCTCTGCCAGGTGTTCCACGTCCTCTTCCAACACCGTTACCCCTACCATTCGGACCACGACCTCGGCGAGGTCATTTTGTCCCCTCTTCCACTGATTAGAACCTTGACTGTTGGTCGACTCCGCCTATCATTATTGGGCGATCCTTAATCATATGATCCTTAGATCCACACTTGAAACATCCTCCTGTCTTTTTCCAACACTCTCCTAGGTGCCTCTTCCCACACCGATCACAAGTACGATACTGCCTTCCAGTAGCAACATGCTGACCTCGTGGCCCATCAACTCTAGGCCTCTTTTGAGCATTTCCAGACGACCCAGACGATCTGAATCCTCTCTTTTGCCTGTTCCAATCAGAGTTCTGCCTTACAGAGTCCTTAACTCCTTCGGCCACTTTAGCCTTCTCCACCAACATAGCAAATTCCCGCTCTTGCTGCGGAGCTATCAATAACCTCAGATCATCTCTCAATCCGTCCTCAAACCGGACACACCGTTCATGTTCCGTAGCCACTACTCATCGAGCATATCGGCTCAGCCTTAAGAATTCAGCCTCGTACTCCGCTACGGACTTATTCCCTTGAACCAGCCCCAAAAATGCTTTCCTCTGCGCATCAACATAATGAGTACCAACATACTTCCTCTGATACGCCGTCTTGACATACTCCCAAGTAAGATCCTCCGCTATGGCACCATCCCGAACTGTGAGCCACCATTGATAGGCTTCGTCGCGGAGTAATGCCACCATCCCTTTCAGTTTCTCCTCAGTGGTCGATCCAACTCATCCATAATTCGTTCGGTTGCCTCCAACCAATACTTAGTGTCTTTGGGTGCCACACCAGATACACCACGGAACACCTCACCCCATTGGCTCGAGTCGCCGAGTCTGATTTCGAGCTCCCATATTTCCTCTGCTCCACCACCATTTCAAGAACTCACACGGCATTGCTGCGATCGCATCATCCCCGTTTGATCTTGCTTGCTCAACGCCAAATGGCGGTGGTGGTAGTGTCTGGTACCTCATTTTCGGACCCTTGTCCGGACCTAACGGGTTCCGATCACGCCATTCTGCCCTACCACGTCCTCGGACATTACGACCACGCCCCTAGAACTCATGTCTACGATCGCGCTTTAATCTGATTAAGAAATTTTTATGCATTAGTATTTTGTTCCACTGATTATCCGCGAAGAAATTTTATGAAAGAAGTTTAGAAGTAGTTCTTTCGATCGATCAAAGTTTCAAGTCTTCTATCCTAATTTAAAGGAGCACATTCATTCAACACACATTCATCATTTAAACATTTTCGTCCTATTCCTATCCAGGGGTATTTTCGTCATTTCACCTATAGGGGTATTTCGGTAATAAATCAGGGGTAATTTCGTAAATTTTCCAATTCAAGGTTCCTTGGTGATTTCATGATATAAGGGTATTTCGGTAATTTTGAAATCCGGGGGTATTTCGGTAAAATTTTTTATTCAAACTAGGGTGGCTGGTCCCTTTCGGATTTTAATTATAGGGTTTAGCCCATCAACGAGTCCTCATAAACAGGGTGAATAGTCACCACGCACCAGGTAGGATTCCAGCGAAGAGGAGGTGAGTCGCTAGGACCGCTTAAATACCAAGCTCTCCTGAATCCACTCCTAGGCATGCGTGCGCCTATTGCCACACCCTAACTCGACTAAGGTGAATAGTCACTACGCACTGGTAGGATTCCAAACAAGAGGAGGTGAGTCATTAGGATTGCTTAAATACCAAGCTCTTACGGATCCAATCCTAGACATGCGTGCATGACTGTTACCACACCCTAGTCTTGTGGCTCGTTAACGGGTTTGTTTAGTGAAATTAAGTCTTATGAAAGTTTAAGAAGTGGTTCAAACTAAGCCTATAGTCCATCAGAGTCTATTTAAACTAGTCTCGTCCCATAAAACCCATAAAGCCCACATGTATATCACACAATGGTTTAGGGTACTTACAGCGGACTTGGGTCTGAGACGCAAGTGCCATCTTTGAGCTAACGCACCGGTTATCCTTTAAAAAGCCCATTTTTAGAAAACGTTTTGGAGCCCAAAAACCCCAGAGCCGAGTTTTGAACCTGGCTCTGATACCAAACTGAAACACCCCAAACTCGGCCCACGAGCCCTGACCGGATCTGGTATGTTCCTCAAGAAAACATTTGAAAATCCGTTTGTTACTTAGGAAAAATTCGTGTGGTTTTGAAGAAGGATTTGCTTGTGTTGGGTTCAATTGAAACCTTGTATATTTTTGTTTTACTTTAAATTGGGAATTTATTTGTGATTAGGTGGTCAAAAACACTAAATATTTATTTTTAAGAAAAACCATTTAACCTTGATTTAAACTTAATCGTATAGTAATAAAATCCAATAAAAAGCATGCATAAAACAGTTCATATTAACGGCCTTATTACATCAAAATTTACCCAAATTAAATCCAAAATACTCAAAATGAAACAAGTCCAAAATAAAGTCCCGAATCGAGCATGGCCACCACCAAGTTCCTGCCGACCTTGGTCCATCACCGAAGCGTCACTGAAAAAATATTCCCACAACGGGTGAGTCAAACAGACTCGGTGTATAGCAACCACACTAAGCCCTAATGATTTTGGCATATCAAATCATACATATACATATTACAATTTACAAATAATGATGCATTCCCGAACCCAAACCTAGATGCCATCCGCTACACATCACCCCGTACTCAACCGTCACACCGTGGGACTACTAAGTCAACCCTCCATCCGCTACACATCATCGAAGGCGATCATTGCGATCGACGTGCTCATCGCCTCTTATAAATTGCGTGGCGAGCCACCACATAATATATTTTGTGACATAAGTCACCAAATTCAAATTATGTGACCGAAGTCACCACATTCATATATTGTGACCGAAGTCACCACATTCATATTTTGGGGTATAAAACCACCAATCACTTCCCCTTTCAATATCACCGTTATGCCCATGCACATTACAACACATACAAAATCATCCCTTGTAGCTTATTTCACATTCTTATCAATAGTCACATATGTGCCATATTCCAAATTGCATATATTTTATTAACATAGAGTTAAAGTTACATACCTGAGTACTTTGTACCATAACATGGTACCTTTTGGCCACATTCATACTATTATAACACATACATTAACTTAAAGCCGTAATCTACTAAGATTTAGTGTGGAGTACACACGATATACTTATCGAGTTTCTTCGAATCCCAAACCCGATCTATCGCTTTAGATCTTTAATTCCTATATCCAAATAACACTTGTATTTTAGCAAAAGCCTATTCGGCTATTCAATCAGATCCCGAAGGATTATTACAACCAAAACCTTACCTTGCTGCCGATTTGTTACTACACAAATCCCGGAAACTTCGTGATGACTCTCCTTGAACTCGACTAGACACTGAATCTTTTAACTAGTTAGTTTCGGCTTTTGAATAAAAGAAAGAATAGATCTAATCATTGAATAGGGCCATGGCCGAATGTACCTTTGTACTTTACCTTGTGTTTTGAAATCCCAAAATTGCTATTAACCCTTGGTATCTGTCGAAATCACCTTGGCACATGTTAGATCAACTTCTAACATTTGAATACTAATCAATGGCCCTTGGCCGAATACTTGTGGCTTACCTTAGATCTCTGAGATCCCGAAGTATCCTTCCTAGAAGTTGACAATGGCGTAAATCCCTGAGAACCCTTCAAGTTTCGGCTAAGATCACTAATAGGATTAATACCTTGATTTCGACAAGTCTAAAGGTAAAAGAATGAAACCGAATTTTGATCTTACCCTTACTTGAAGAAATCACAAGACACCCTTGTCCGACACCACGGAATATTCGGCTTTGGGATTCAATGGACAAACGGCTAGAGTCTAACAAGTATTTAGTTTCGGCTTCAACAAAAATTGAAAAGAGAAAGGCTTGAGTTTTTGGCTTTTGACAAAAGTGGAAGAGAAGAGAAAATATGGCTAGAGGATTCGGCAATGATGAAAATAGGGGAAGGAAATTTTGGCTAGAAAGATAAAAAGAAAAGGAAGAAGAAGATGATGGCTTGGAGAGAAAAGAGTGTTTGAGAGAGAGGCAAAAGTATAGAATGATATTCGGCTATCCCCTTTACTAGCTTAGCTGAAATTACTAAGCTTTAGAGTCCCTTACTTGGCCACCACTTCTCCCTTATCATAGCCCACATTTTCCTCCTTATCACCTTATTTAAAATTAAAGAATAATCCACCATTTATCTCTTGAAATTAAAAAGATAAAAACTCCTAAAACTTAGCCTTATGCCGTCCACTACTCCCCTCCCTTTGACGCCACTAAGCAAAAATGAACCTTAAAATTTTGCTTCCCATGCGACTCGAACACAAGCTCTCCCCCCCAGCATATGGCATCATTTTCAGAGCCCTAAGTGGCACCTCCAAGCCACTTTTCCAAGCCCAATTTCATGTCACATTTCCTCTATAAATTTTCTTAAGACCACCTTGCCTTAGTTCCCCCCTTTTTAAACTTTAAAACTTAATATTTCTAAGGCATTTCTTTACACACTAAGGTTCACAAAATTCACAAAATTCATAGAACACATTCACCGTTCACATAGACATGCTATTCCATATAATTAAACAGAATGCATAGGCCACAATTCCCGGGATATTACATTAAAGGCCTTTTTTTTTTGCAATGAACCTACATTATAAGCCAATTGCCATCTTTTAAAAGTTATCCTAATTTTGTGCACCTATCTTAACTAAAGTTGTCTTGGGAATCAACATTTGAGGAAATTTTCATAAAGATGTATGTGCTCATGCTTAAAAAAAAAAGCGAAGAAAAGTTTGCTCAGTCTTCAAAAAAAAGGAAAAATGTATGAGCTTGAGTTCAAAATAAGTTTGGGGGTGTTCCAAAGGTTCACTTAAAGAAAAAGGTTGTATTACAAGAAAACCAAGACAAAGTTAAAGGTTAAGGTTTTTAAAATCGAAATGTCCCATCTCTTAAAATCCCTACCTTTAACCGAGCCCCATTACAACCTTATAAAAGACCTATTGATTTGATGATTATGTCACCTACATTAGTGCATAGGAAGTCCTGAGTTCAACATATGAAGATCATAAATAAGCCTTGTGATTGTTTGCTTGATTGATAGGAAATTATGTTGAATGAAGAATGTTATCTATGGCTGTGACATACATGCAAACTATGATTCATGTTGGCATATTTTGAAGCTTAGTATAATCTTAAGGAATGTTTGCATATGAATTACTTGTTAATAAAGAAGATCGATAAGCATGAAGTTATTAATGCATGATTATGGGACAAAGATTGATGCTGCTTACACAATTAGCAATTTTGCCTTAGCAAGACCTTTTGCTGTGCATAAACATTACTCAGGACGAGCAATGATTTAAGTTTGGGGGTGTGTAAACGGAAAAATATATAGGATTTTTCCTATGTAATTTATCACCTTTTTACTTAAATTCGTTGTTAAAACTAAATAATTGTTTAATAAATTAATGAAATATGTGAAATTATGAAATTAGGACATAGAAATTATTAAAATGTGATTTTAGGCTTTATTATATAGTTTTCATGCAATAAATGGCTTATTTTATATTAATTTGAATATATTATATTTTTAAGACATAAAGTGGGCCATGCATGATTAAATTAAATAATAAAATATAAAATTATATTTAATAATTCATTTTAAAATATTTCATTAATAATTTGGGTTGTAATTAATTAATTAAATTGGATAAATTTTATTCTTTGGTCCTCTAACTTGTTGATTTATTCTGGACAGGTCTGATAGCTTTGCTGGATTACAAAACCGTCCAAATTAGAGACCAAGTCAACCCAGTATTCAGCAACACATGGCTGTCCATTTAAACCATTATTTGGTTTAATTACACAAGGTCCTTGCAGTGTTGAAGAAATTAGAGATTTACCTGAAGATTTACGATTGACCGAGTCTTAGTCCTGAGTTGTTTGGCATCCAAAAATTGCTTAAAAATAAAGCAAAAATCAAGTCAAAAGCCACTAAGCATGGCCGACCACAATTTGAGGAGATTTGAAGAGGTTAACATCCACTATTTTTAGCAAACTATCCCCCTCTCCTCACCTATAAATAAGACGCTCTCATTCCCTCATTCATCATTCCTCAATCATTCCTCATTCATTCTCATCATTCATCATTCTCTCTTCTCTCCAAATTCTCTTAGCCATTTCCATTCCCGCGACTAGCATCATCTCTTCATAGAGATTTTAGCAATTAAGCCTCCTAAAGAACCCTTGGTCGGCCACCTTCGAGAGCCATCAACAAAGGACCAAAGCAAAGGAACGAAGGAGCCTCGTCAGTCAGAGTCTTGGGTGACAACCACTCTAAATTGGGTTTAATCTTTCTTTTCTTTAATTTAATCTAAAGATGTTTGCTATGTGTTCTTTGTTCTTGTTTACAAAAATGTTAGCTTAATTTTATTTAAGCTAGGATGATTGCTTTGATTAAATAATATTTATTTGATTCATGCTTATAATGTTTGTGCCTCAATCGATCATGTTTTCAATGAAAATCAAGTCTTTATTTCGTTCATACATGATTGAAATGCACCTGAATTAGCTGAGCGATCCTGACCAGACAACGACTAATGAACACATAATTGAAATGTGCATGCTCAATTTAGATCCTGACCCGATTAAATTGTAGGTTGCATAACAACTCTGACCAAGCTCTGTTATCTTCATAGTTTTTAGACTTGTGTGATTAAACTGTTTCAAACCTGACACGTCCCTGTTACCTCACACGAATGCTAAGAAACCCTTAGTAAATAAGGATCAGTAAAATGCGTATTTACTAAGTAAAGGATTCCGAAAGGACCTAATGTGGTTTCCAAACTCATGAAAGCTCGAGTTGCCATGGAATGTTTTTCCGAATGTTATTAAGCATGTTGATAATAAATTGAGTTTAATTAAAGTAATTATCCTAGTTTATTTATGTTATAATTGTTGCAAATTGTGTTTAATTTAACTAAAATCTATTTCATTCATATAGTTTGCATACTTAGGATAATTTGCATTAGGGATTATTGCATTTAGTTTAATATATTTTAATCACCACTTCTCAACTATATTGTGTTTTTATTTACCAAATTGTTAATATAATTTTACAAAATAAGTGACTTAGCACAAATACAATCCCTGTGGAGACGATAACTCGATACTTACTTATTACTTGATAACGACTGTGTACACTTGCACAAACCTACGCGTTACAATACAAAGACAACATGTTCTACATTGAGGGGTACATTAGGGCCTCAAAAATGGTAGAATTAATTGTTTTCGACAATATAAAATTTATTATAATGCTTCATTTTTTGTGTAGGAAATTTTTTCTTTCTTTTTAACTTGCATGTCAACTATATTTGCTACTGTCTACTAACAATTATGAAGTGTAGAAATTGCCACTTTAAAACGCGACTTCAAGCACTGCTGACAATTTCTCGGGTAGTGTAACATTTTCATTTTTTTATGAGTTAGTTCTTCTACCTCTATTAATCAATAGTTCAATAAAGGTGCCTATCAAAAGTTACATATTTCATATAAAATATTAAATAGATGTTGAAATTTATATATAATTTACGTTAAAACTTAACAAAGACAAATATGAGTTGGAATATATATATACAAAAAAATGTCATCGTTTCATTATTCATGTGATCTATATTTACATCGCAATACGTAAAGAAATAATACATCATCGGCGTCGTCAGGTCGAATGTGTGCCACGAGCGGCGATGGTTGACCAAAAGCGGCAGGATTTTACGTGCATAGCTAGTAGTCTCGACTCCTTGACTTGATTGTCACCATCTTCTTTTTCACCTCCACCCTTGTCCTTATCTTTGTCTTCACCGTCGTCTTAATCTTCACCCTCATGCTCATCTTCGTTTCCACCTTCGTCTTCATCTCTACCTTTGACTTCGTCTTCTTCTTCATCTCTACCTTCGACTTCGTCTTTGTTTCCATTGCCTTCCTCCGTGCTTGAGTGCGGTGCCATCCTAGCCTCCCATCGTATGTTCGCCACTCCATGATAAAGTGGTTACGCTGATGACTCACCTCGATAAAACAATGACGGGGTGTGAGTTTGTGACACCATCGGTGAATATCCGTATGATATCGCAAAACTAGATACGTTGGCATTGCCTTGATCATCAATAATGACATCGATGATGGCATCGGTGTTGGCATCAGTAACAATACATGCGCCGGCATCTAGCTCGACACTTGCATCGACATTGACATCGACATGGGGGCGTAGAATGCTGTGGACAGATGTGCCCCGAAATATGTAGTTGCGAAAGGGTTAGAAGCAAGGTGTTGCGGTGGTGTGTAGTATGGTGCTTGTGAAAAATAACACGGGGTTAGTGAAATGAACAAGAATACGTGGAGTGAACTGACATGGATGTGGCATTGACATCGGTGAAGCTTATTAATTTGGAGCCCGGGTAGAACTCATTGTAGTACCTCCTTCGAACCTACGCTTCTGTGGCTATCGTCATCGCCTCTGTTGAGGAAGTTCCCTACTTCTTGCCTCCATCGATAGTAGATAAGGCTTGGTGGCAACCCTGAACTAGGGCATGTTCTCAAAACAGGCCGTCGTGTCAAATGAGAAGAAGGGTTCAGGGATGGGTAAGAATTCCATCCTACGATCCCAAATTTTAATGTACTCCTTGTGGTAGTCTTGCCAATTCTCGTCGTTCTTCCTTCGCAAGTCCAGCTTGTGTAGTGCTTCCATGTCTTATGGTGGTGGCAGAATTTATTGCCTCCACCTGAACTACCACATCACTCGATCCAATTCGTGCATTTCCACCGTCGCATACATTATTAGCAATACCTTCACATCCCACATACTCCGATTTGGTCAAAAATTCTGAAGGGATGCATTCTATGATATCTGGCTCGACGTACGACATCCATTTAAACTGCATTGTACAAATTTAAATTTAGTTATGTACAAAATTTTATTTTACTAATCATTATGTAATTATTATAGGTTTGAAGAAATAAGTAACTAACCTCATCTTCCAAACGTTGATCTAACAGCAGCCGGATATCTTCGAGCTGCTAGGGTAGTCCCATGTAACTCGGGCCATTGTTCCACCTATACAAGCGATATGTTAATTCAAACATATAATAAATAAACAATCTTTACTATACAAACTTTATATTTATTAATAAATGATTTTTACCTTGTCACCAATGGGAACATTTATGAGTCTTTCACTCAGGTATGTAGAAATGGTAGTCGCTACCAGGCCCATGATTGCAGTAGGAGCAGACAACCACAGATTAACATCTTATCCAGTTTTGTCACCGAACACAACTCTAGATACAATGTGGCCAACATGGCTTATCCCCAACTCATTCGTCCTCTTTATTTGAAGTCGACTAGGTGTAGTAGCCACCTTATGTGTACCAAATTTCAAGATTTATAGGGCATTAGAATGCCCCCAATTAACCTCAGGATGAATGCTCGGGCATATTGTTCTTTGATGACATTAGGCACGTTCAGAGGAAGTTATTTGAAATTGGTTAAAAGCACTTCATATCTAGCTGGCTACCGTAAAACTTATTCGACACCTTCCCCAAAAATGCTGTGCAAAGATCCTCTTTACTGGGAACGACCACTGACCCCATGGCGACTGATCTATACACTGGTAAATCGAGTTTTAAAGTTACGTCCTCGAGTGTGATTGTACACTCGCCGTATAGAAGATGGAAAGTGTGTGTCTTGGGCCTCCATCTTTCCACCAACACGCTGATGAGTGTAGGATCGAGTTTGCAGCACCGAGAATACGAGACGTATGCAAGGATCTCGCATTTTTCAAGCAGACACGAATTTCTGTAGCTAGGCTCTTTGACAAGTTATGTATGAATCGCTCCAAAACACGATCATCCGCCTATTTATATCAACAACAAAAATATTTCAAATGTTTTAAAAAATAAAATACTTTAAATTTAACTTAATTATAAAGAACGAAATTTAAAATTTTGTCTTGCCATTATCGCTTGAGCGGCGGAAATGTGCTTGTCGTCGAAACGAATTATAGAGTTTGTCATTTGTGATAATTTAATTGAGAAGAATAATATACGAAGTAATTAAATAAAACTATAACAAAAATATTATTTTTAAACAAGTGTATCAAAAAATTTAGACCAAAACTTGAGAGGGTTGAGAATTTAGAAAGAATTGAGAGGGCTGGAGTTGAGTGGAAAAAAATGAAAAATGGCCGGTTATTTGTAGGAAAAAAAACTTACCGTTGGGCCCTTCAAAAATTTTACCGTTGCCAACGTTCGAAAAAATTATCATTGGGTGAAAGCGCACCTAGTTGGATGCACTTTCCCCCCCCTCTCTCTCTCTCTCTCTCTCCATAGAACGACCTATTTCTGTAAATTCCAAAAAAAAAATGGCCTAAAAAACCAAATTAAAAAACGGCTTATATCATTAATTTATCCCAATTATTTATTTCAAAATTTTTGTGTCCGTCTATTGGGAACGCAGTGTAGGGTGGGGAGCCACTAGGGGAAAGGCTTTGCAGGATATGTTGACATTACCACATTACTCAAGACACCATTCCCTCCTATTTTCTTTCTTTTTTCCTCTTCTAATTTTTTTTTTGCATTTTAACAATAATTTTATTATATAAAACACTTATGTATTTTAATAATTATATATTTAAATTAAATAGCTTGAATTACAATTTTATGAAGAACTAAAACTGATTGAAATTCCCCCAGAAGCAGTCTCAACACTCATCAAAGCTGAGAAGGAGAAGAATCTTTGTATTTCATTTTCCAATTCTGTAACTTAGTTCTGTAAGTTTCTTTTTTTTTACAAAAAAAAAAATCTCTTTAATTTCGAATTCAATACTTGATTTTGACTCTGTAATATTGTAACATCCCAAAAATTATGGGTTTGTCATATTTGTGTAATTGCATGTTATGCTGGTTCTGTGTGATGTTTAAGGGTATTTAGGGGCCCTAGGGAGGCCTGGGGTCGAGTTGGAGCCTTGGTAAAATTTTGGTTTTTGGGCACTTTAGTGGGGTGAGCTAGTGGAAGCATGATTTAAGTTTAATTGTTGGTGTTGTGATAACAAAAAAGAGCAAGGTGGCCTAGTGCTGTTGGCGTCACTTGTGAAGCAAGGGAAGTGGGGTTCGAATCCCACAAGTAGCACATGGGGAGTTTTATTTTTATGCTCAGTAAAGGAGGAAGCTAAGTGGAGTTCAAACTCTGCAGGAGAGAGAGAGGACTTGGTCAAGCATTTCAAATGGGTGATGGAGAGTGGATTGTGGAGCAAATGGGGGAGAGAATCGTGGGAATGGAGGGAGAGGAGGTAGTGGCCTAATTTGGGGAAGTGCATGGGGGGTTTCGGTCAAGGGAAGGGTCTTTTGTAAAGGGTGCATTCGGTTTTGGGGAGTGTTGTGCCATTTCTCTAAGTGCCTTTTGAGGGAAATTCTTTATTTTTTTGGCATATGTGGCTATTACCGAATTTTGTTTTCAGCTTCACCTTTTTCTCTTTCGCTTGGTCCTCATCTGTTTTGCTTTTCTTTGATTGTCACCTGTTCACTTCTTGGCCGAAACTCACCCTCCATTGTCCCTATTTGTTCCTTGCTACACATAGCCGAAATCCCTATTCTTCTTCTTCTTCAATCTTCTACCCCTTCCATTTGCTCTTGTCAAGTACCGATTACTTCTTGCTCCATCGTTTCTTTCTCTGGCTAGTGATCGAATAGGTAAGTCTTCAACGCCATTGTGTTTTCTCTTTTCTTATCTGGCCACATTATTTCCTCCTCCTTTGGCCGAATGCATTATACCTTTCTTTCTAATTGTTTTCCTTCTCTATTCAAAGCATAAGCCGAACTTAACCACCCATTTTATTCTAAACTCCTTTTTGTTCTCTTTTGGTAAGGGCCGAATCAAGTCATCCTTTGCTACCACTTATCATTCTCTTAGCCTTGGTTTTCGGAAGTTGATTGGTAAGTGGGTGTTAGGCCGAATATTGGTGGTAAGATTTTACTCTTTGGTTGATTTTTATTCAAGCCGAAAGGCTCCCATGTTTTTAAGTTGGATGAGAGTTGTTATGGTCAACACTTCTTTTCTGTTTCAACATTTCAAGGGACTCAGCGGGTGTGAATCAAAGGAGCATTTATACAATCCTCCCTTGCAGTGGAATTTTCAGATTTTTGGGTAAGGAATGTAGAGTGCTTTAGCAATCACAATGTTGGAAGATATTGTATTAAGACTAACCGATTAAGCAACGTTGATCTCAGGTGTTTGGGAAAAAGTGCCGAGTACCGCTAAGCGCAAACAGGTGTGTCATCCCACACCCCTTCGATTGATTACAAGTGATGTTTCGCGAATCGGCCAAAAGCCGAAAAGCCAAAAAACTGGTATCTGTGCCACACGAGTGTGCGAGCGCTCGTAGTGGTACATCAAAATATGAGTAATGACGATAAGTCGCGGAGAGTGTCACGAGCACTCTCGTGAAACGGAGGCTGTAACGGGCCTAACCAAGCCGAACGGGCTTAACGGGCCCAATGGGCTTTTCGGCCCATTTGGGCGATATTGTTGGGAAACTACCCAAGGGTAAGTGCGGTTGTGAAATCGGGAATTCTGAGACCGAAACCATGAGAAATGGGTCACACGAGCGTGTGGGCCCGTTTGGGCCTGAAATGGATTTCATGCCCATTAGTCCCGCAGAGATCCAATAAGGGTCCCGTGTCGTTCGAGGCGACAGTAAGCTATTGAAAACCCGTAAATTGATAAATTACTGAAATACCCTCGGTGGGTAAATTACTGAAATACCCTCGGTGGGTAAATTACTGAGATACCCTTATAGGGTAAAATTACATTGTACCGCCAGGCGATTCGATATGATTGAGTATAATCGGATTAATTGCCATGATGATACATTTTGCATACACTGGATTATTATGCCATGACATGTTGCATTGGGATGGGTTATAATGTTGGAGGAAGTGCTATACTGGTGGCTATGCCACAATATACTGATACTGGTGGCTATGCCACAATATATTGATTTCAGTGGCTCAGCCACATTTATCGATCATCGCGCTTTTGGTTGTGTTTATCTTGCACTCATTGTAATTTTGGAGTGTAGCGGATGGGTGGGTCGATTTAGAAATCCCCACATGGAGTGTAGGGCTAGTACGGGTGGAGTGTAGCGGATGGACTATTAGGTTGGGGGTTGCATTTTCTGTTTGCATTACCATGATTTTGGGGCCGTGGGCCCAAATTGATACTGTATGGGGCTTAGGCCCATCGAGACTATGATTGTGGATCGAATCGGGATTACACACTGAGTTCTTGTGACTCACCCCGTTGTTTCACCTTTTGCAGTGATCCCAGCGTTAGTGGATTTGGAGTCGTGGAGGACTCTGTGGTGGCCATACACCGGGAATTATTCTCGTGAACTTAGTAAATTTACGTTTTGCTTTATTTTAGTTTAATTATTGATTTGGGTTAATATTTCTGTAATAAGGCCATTGGTTTATTTTCTTTTAAGTTTTCCTTGATAACTGCTAAATTTATAAATACGTAGTTTTCCCAAAACGACACCTCTCTGCTTTCAAATATATCACGCTTTGTAATTCACCAAATTGATTTCTGTTTTAAACGAGCTTTTGGGTTTAATAACAATGATAACAACAATAATGTTTTTACAAGAAAACCACAAAAACAAATTTGATTTTTCTCAAACAACAAAGGTCAAGTTTTCAAAAAGGAATACGAACTTTTTAACAAACGCACAAGCTTTTAAACAACCCTTCCATGTGACATACCAGATCCAGTCATAACGTCTAGGCCGGGTTTGGGGTGTTACAAATATCTCCAACTTTCTTCGCATGCATATAATACAAGCATAAACTAAACTGGTGAATAGGTTGATTATCAAACTTTTTGAGTTTGAATACATTAAAGGCCAATACAAGCTGTTCTTCCCAAATTTAATTGTAAGTTTCAAATAAAAAAGATTACTTCAAAGTATGGCTGAAGTCTATAGATGTTAACGCAATCAACAACACATTACAACTTGGGTGCTTTGTTCTTATGGTAGATCGCAGAATCATCAAAACAATTAGCCCCTGAATCCTTGATTGCTTCTGGAGCAACTTCTTCACCAACAATGGTGGTCCATTGATTATTTTTAGAATTAGAAAGAGGCCATATTACTATCTTTGCAGTGTCTGCAAAGTGAAAACTCAATATCTGAAGTTGGCTTCCTCTTTCTCCAAAGTTTGTTCCTTAGATTCCCATCAAACCTCTCCTTTGGAGCCTATACAAACACACACACACACACACACACACACACACATATATATATAAATGTACACTATCATACAACAACCAAGATGCCAAAGTTAAGTTAGAGTACTATCCCTTACTCACCTCAGGTTGCTGTTCATGTTGTACTACAATTTTTGTTTTCGTATGATTTTTCCTTGATGCTTGCTCTTCATTATTTTCAGGTCGTGGTTCTACTCGAAAGTGCTTCCGAACTTCCTTCAATGATCGAAATTGTATATTTGTCCCTTTTTCATTCTCATTTTACAATTGATGATATAAGCGTTACCAATCCATAGTTTTGATCAATTAACATGGGGAATTATACTCACATAATTGAAAGTAATTTACTATTAGGGAGTGACACATATAAACAATGAAATAGAAAAGGTATAGAAAATTGAACACAAATCTTACGTGGAAAAATCTTCTGAAGAGGATAAAAACCACAGGCAAAGGAGGCGTCGACTTTTTACTAAATGAGTAAACAAACGAGAGTACAATATGGTTATCATAGACTAAACTTATAAACCCAAACCCCAAAAACAAAGCCCTAATTATCATAGAGTAAACCCGAAAACAAAACCTTAACTCTCATAAAGTTCTCTCAAAAGGGTTACAAAATTCTCTCCATAGTTACCACAAAAACTCTCACAAAAATTCATCTACAACTACATCTTGTTGCCCCCAAAAGAAAAGCCTTGTAGTACTACATCTTTAATTGCCTTATCGAAATAGAGATACAAGGTCCCTTTAAATATGCTAAGTTTAAAGGGCTAAAATGACTAAAATTTGCTTGGCTGTCAAAATGTGACTGTATTACTTGAGGAATACGTTGCATCGTCATGACGTCCCATGCATGCTCATCACAACGTCACCCTCTCTGTCAAGTGGAGAACTCGTCGTATTGCCACGACGTCCCGACATCATGACGTCGCCCCTTGTCGTGATGTTGGTGTCCTCCATGTCGTGATGTCGTGCCTATTTTGCCTCTGTTTTTGTTAAGTGCCTGCAAACTGTCCGATAAATGTAAGACACACCCCACAAATCTCCAACTTGACTCGTACTTACCATGCTTCCTTTTCCATGCCTCGTCATGGGCCTAACTCGATTTTGCAGAATGTCAAGCAAGCCTAAGTAGTGCTCAAAATTTGTAAACTAAAAGACTTCTAGTCTTCAAATCAAGGTTGTGTGAAACAAGGGCCAATAATGCTCGAATGAAAGTATACTTCTCAACATGAAAGAAAACATTGTGAAAACAAATCCTTTCACTTGATTGTAACCCTTTGCGACCAACCTTACCTTAAACACTTTGTGAACCATTCGAGTCTAAAATTCCCAAGGAGATGAGATTCTGCTTCAAACCAGACACATGCTTGACATTTGACAATGTCCTAATCATCTCATCTTGCATCCTGATCTGAATGTTTACTCCCAATAAACACAATTCCACCTTCAACTCGATTATATGTGGAGAATCAGTCCCTGTTGGGAAACATATGGAAATGCACCCTGAATCCAGGATTCACTTAGATGTAATATTTGACCCTTCAGTCAATAATGAATCATCACCCTTATCCTCGACCACATCGGCTACCTCTGTATTCATCCGAAACTGCCACAATTTGAAATCTGTGAGCCCATTGAACTTTTCGATATCGAATTTCATTACTGCAATCCCTGAATGAGTCAATTGCGGAATCCAAACCAAGCTCTGATACTAGTTCTCTAGGGATCGACTCGTATAAACAATGAAATAGAAAAGGTAGAGAAGATCGAACATAAATTTTACATGGAAAACTCCTCCGAAGAGGATAAAAACCATTGGCAAAGGAGACTTCGACTTTTCACTAAATGAGTAAACAAACAAGAGTACAATAAGGAGAAAATAAACCTAAATCTACTAAATGTACAAACCCAAACCCTAAAAACAAAGCCCTAACTCTCATAGAGCAACCCAAAAACAAAACCCTAACTCTTTATATTTACCACGAAAACTCTCACCAAAACTCATTTGCGACTACATCTTATCACCCCAAAAGAAAGCCCTGTAGTACTACATCTTTAATTGCCTTATCGAAATAGGGATATAAGGCCCCTTTAAATTGGCTAAGTTTAAATGGCTAAAACGACTCCCTGAAGTATTCATAGTTCGACTAGGAGAAGAAGTCCTGCTTGGTTTCTAAAATGCGGCTGTATTACTTGAGGAATATGTTGTGTCGTCGTGACGTCTCTCGTCATGACATCGCCCCTCGTTACGACGTCGGTGTCCTCCACGTCATGACGTCGTGCCTATTTCGCCTCTGTTTTTGTTAAGTGCCTACAAACTATCTAATAGATATAAGGTACACCCGACATTTACTAATCTAGTGATGATCATTTTATTTGGGGCTGATGATCTCACTATCATGCAGTGTATGGTAAACACATGCATCATGAATTACACGTTCCATATTTAGATGTTTGCATACATGTGTGTGTGTATACATGCACGTATTAATACATATATTTATTATTAAAGATAGTATACATAATGGAAAATGTATATTAATGACTATGCAACAACAAATAATTATATATGAGTATAGAAAAATAAATATGATAAATTTACGACGATCATACGTAACTTCCATAAATGTTATACAAACATTTCGCAATTGATTTAAAGTCTTTCATGGAAATAAAATGATTTTAGGATTATTATGATAAATGCGTTTACATATTTGTGGAGAAACTCAAAAGGCCTACCAGAGCTCTCATATGAAACCTATATATATATATATAGTGATGTACATTTGTTGTTATTCTATAGCAATATTTGTCATTATATTATAATGATATTGTTAGCTAATCATGATAATGTCATTACATATTCCATTATTGATAATAAATATACTTGTCGTTAATGTACATCGATCACTTATTGAGATCTAAATTGATTTTCATAGATTTGGTGAGATATTTTCTTACAAAGTTTATTTGTAGCATTTATAGTTATCTCAAGTTTAGGAGACAACCCAACAAATAACATATATAGGAATTAACTTATCTACCATTGAATAGTACTATAACTATCAGTATTGAACATCCCTCCTGTAATTTTACACGCACCCATAGCAATAATAAGTTCATGCATTTTTTTTCATATAATCTCACACCATTTTCTTTGTTAATATTCCAACTATTAAAATTAGGTTTGCCTGTTTAGGACAGGATCTTCGTTTGTATTCACAATTCACACATGTGCACATGCATATATATATATATGGAAGTTCTAATTCTTTAATATTCATGTTTTTAACATCCATTGCATGATAATGAGATCATTAAACCCCAAATAAAATTATCATCATGATATTGTAGTGCGATACTCATAATTATTTGATCTTTGTTCCCTATGCAATTTAATCAGGTTTATGGGTTGAACTTGATTTCTGTTGCATGTTTATATAAAGACAACTTAACCATGACTTTTAATAATAGTATTGCAATATTTAGAAATCACAAACTTATCTGTAATGGATGGATGTCAAATGATCTCTTTTTTATCAAACCAAAGATGTACACAATACTTGAGATTGAAAATTTGAATAAAAGACTTAAAAGTTCTCACTCTAATGAGGCGTACCTTTGGCATTTGAGACTTGCTCATATTAACTAAGAAATGATCATTAGAATTGTGACAGATGAAACTTTAAGTTCGCTTAAAAAAATTGATCTTCCACAATGTGAATCTTGCTTGGAAGGTAAGATGACTAAATAATCTTTTAATGCAAAAGGAGCGACGGTCGTGAAACCCTTAGAACTTGTGCACACTGACGTATGCGGCCTTATGAGAGTAAATGCAAGAGGTGGTTACGAGTAATCCTCCACTCCGTTGAAGCTCAAATATGTAGTGTAATCCTCGAAGGGGTGACCTATATATAAAAAAACAAACCACACAAAGCAGAACTAGTTAAGATATTGATTTGCCACAATTTGTTGTGGCAAACTAGAGTTTTTTCGACACTTCATGAGCTTGTTTTCGGACCATTTCATTAGAATTTCAATTAGTTTTCCAATTTTTTTGTAACACCCCTTAGATTGTCAGGAAAACATGTTGTATAACATTTAGTGAGACAGATTGCCCAACGGACTAGGTTGTTACTGGCGGATTCAAACCTTTTGACTTAACTTATATTTTTAGAAACACTTTGCCAACTTAGATATAACACACACAGTACCCATGTGCACACATTCTGCCAACTTACAAATAATACACAATACATGAGCGCTTACTATCCATCAACTTATACATATCTCTAACAATCATGCATGTTTACAAATGACCCCTCTTTGTGCCAACCTCGGACTCATAATTCAGAATTCAAAATCATACATCAGTCATATTCATATTCATATTCCACCATAACTCCTCATATCATCCTTGTTAAGTTGAACACATGTTCTCCCGCAAGTCCGGACAGTGATATGCCAGTCCGGTTTGCAATATAGCTGCCCTACTAGAGGCATCACAAACAATTCTACTTTCCACATTTTCATATATCATAGATTGTGAGGTACTGGGCTTGTGAAATAAGAAGTGTGTTTTTACATCAAAAATGACCATACTTATGCATACGACACTGGTTTATTACACACACATCCAGAAACAACACGTTGAATAATTAACAATAGAGACACTTACCATACACAATCTACATAACATGGAGGTTTCATAACTCAGAGGAAGTAAGAAGGAACTCACACGAAATTCCAGAATAGAAATCTACTCTGCCAGTCTTTTGCCTTGATTTCTCGGACCTTCACTATCTTATTAAGCTAAGTAAGAAACAATTATAACCATCAAATCATTGAACTACTAAAATTTAACATGCACGCATGAATTGGTTGCATGCAACCCATAATCAGGAAGTCTCATTCCTTACAAACCAGTTTTAAAAATCTATGCATACACCGCTGCAAAAACGTAAGTACCCTCGATAACAACCTAAGGGTTTTCCAGAAATTATCAGTAAGTTGGTACTTAATAATGACATCTTGACTAGCTACTAGAAACCTTCCACGTCTTCTTTAACGAGGATACCTTAAAAATTTCTCAGAGACTTAGAGAAGAATGTAGGGAAAATATAAGGTGGATTATGCCAGTGTTGGCGTTTTTGTCTAAGGAAGAACAGAGAACTTAAGAGCTTGCTCACAAACATGCTAGAAAGGAATGAAAAAAAAATCTGATTTTCATTCCCATTATCATAGCTATACATGAATTTTGTAGATATTTTTTTCTACCAAACACAACTACTACCACTAATCAGCCTTGTAAGCCGTGAAATATTGCTTGTATACTAAAACAAGCCAACTAAAAAAGTCATTCAACTACCTAAACACATCAAGCTATCATCCACAATACTCAATTTCAATTCCAAATTGGTCTCAACTAAACTCTAACGATACTCACTGAGATGACGTTTTCACGCTAAAACACAAAAAATAGGTCTATCAATCTACGAACTAACAAGTTTTCCCAAAGTATCTGGGGTTGGCGGATTGTCTTCACATAAGAGTCTGCCAAACCTTAGAGTCTACTAATTGGCGAATTCCAATAAGGTGTTTCGCATTTGAGTGTACTGTTATATTCATGCAATACACCACCCATCTTTTAACTGTTAATTCACTAATATATCCCCCTTTTCTACCCTTAGCTTAATCGACTATACACCAAATAGCATATCAATATGGTCTACACCGAGCGGGCTATTAAAAATCTCCCCTACATAGAAAATTTCATCCACGAAAATCTTACCTACGAATAATTGAGGATATTGGTCATTCATCAAACTCTCTCTCTCCCAGGTGGCTTCCTCCGTATTGTGGTTCTTCAACAATACTTTTACTAGTGGAATTCTTTTATTTCTCAATTCTTTCACTTCTCTTGCCATAATACGAACAAGCTCTTCTTCATAAGATAAGTTGGGTTCCACCTCCAGTGTTTCTGCTTGCACCACATGGTCTTGATTGGATTGATATTTGTTCAGCATGGATACGTGAAACCCGTTATGAATCTTTGACAGTGCGAGAGGTAGTGCCAATCTATACGCCACTGACCCACTCGCTCCAGAGCTTCGTACGGTCCTATGAATCGCGGGCTGAACTTTTCTTTTAATCCAAATCTTCTAACCTTTTTCCAAGAAAAAACTTTCAAAAATACATCGTCTCCTACTTCAAACGAAATATCCTTCATTTTTATATCAATGTAATCCTTCTGTCAATCTTGTGCAAACTTTAAATGGATTTGAATGATCAAAACTTTCTCTTCCGTTTCCCGTACTAAGTTAAGACAACTATTTTTCTCACATTGAGTTTGATCAAACAGGTGGGTTAGCTACACCTTCTTCCATATAGTGCTTCGAAAGGTGACATTCCTAAACTGGCATGATGACTGTTATTATATGTAAACTCTGCCAAATGAAGATATTTTTCCCAGTTCAATCCAAATTCTATTACACAACTTCTGAGCAAGTCTTTAAGAACTGAAATTACTCTTTCAGGTTGTCCATCTGAGTGAGTATGGGAGCCAATACTGAACCGTAACTTGGTTCCTAAGGATTTTGGCAATTGTTTCCAAAACATCAATATGAACCTTAGATCTCGATTTGATACTATAGATGTTGGTATACCATGGTATAACTTTTGATACGTAGAGTTTAACCAATTTTTTCATGGAAAAGTTTGTACGCACTGGCAGGAAATGGGCTGACTTAGTAAGCCGATCTACAATCATCCGTGCTGAGTTTTTTTAGCAGGACTGAGAGGAAGACCCAAAATGAAATCTGTAACACCCCAAACCCGGCCCATAAGTTTTGACCAGATCTGGTATGCTACGGGTTGTACGTTGAAAACTTTTGCTAAGTTGGTTTTAGTAAATCATAAGTTATTAGGCAAAATTCGAATAAACAAGTGACTTTTGAAAAGAAAACCTTGTATTATTATTTTGAATAATAAAACCTTTGACAAAGTTCCATAAGTTGCAAATATTAAAAACTAAGTAGTGAGTATAAACTATGGGGCCTTATTACATAAATGTTTCCAAAATTAAAAACTTAAGGAAAAACCAAAAAAATCTATAGGAATAAAAACTTGATGGCCCCTCGAGTCCGCCTTTGCTCCCATGTCCACGATCTATCGCTCATTTGCAAAGTTAGGGAAAAATAATAGGGTGAGTCACCAAGACTCATTGTGTAAATCCCGAAAACACATCAAAGGCTTGGCCCACAAACACATTATGGCCTTGGCCCGTATACAAGGGTAACTATATATGCATCATGGCCCATCCCGACCTAGAAATCCATCCTCTACACACCAACCCGTACCAACCATCACACCTTGGGGATTTCTACAATCAACCCTTCAACCGCTACACACCATATCGATAAACTGTGTCCTATCTTAAAAAGACCGATCATCATGTGACCTATGTGGCAAAGCCACCGATCGCCATGCGACCTTAATAATACATCGTAGCATTTCGACAAATTGAGCCGTCATGTCATAAAGACCGATCACTATGTGACCTATGTGGCGAGAGCCACCGATCGCTATGCGACCTTCTTCCCCTTCATCATATCAATCCCATCCCATGCATACATACATGTAGAATCAAAACAATATACTACCTAAAAGTTCACAGTCTATCACATACATCGATACACATAGAGAAGTTTCTATGATTACGTACCTGACATCCCTTGCCTACCCTTTTTGGGTAATCCGACTGTCTATACAACCTTTTTTCGGCTTTTAGCCCATAACATATATTTAGTACAGATTACTATACATCCTTTTTCCGGCTTTTAGCCCATAACATATATTTAATACAGATTAATTAATGTTTTAGAGATCTACACACCCTATTACCGTTAAAACGACACTCTCTATGTCAACACTATCAGAAGTCGATACAACTGCTACTTGCCTAAGGTGTTGTTCAGAAGTCGGTCCACAACCTGGTGGCCAATCCCGTACTACTGACACAGCTCGTTTCTTAAACTTAGGGATTCTCTCCTTTGCCTGATCTATATTTAATTCCATCACAAGTCCTTGTCAGAACTACTATCACAACATATGATCGTTAATCCACATCATAAAGTTAAGATCTCGCATGTGATGAACGAATCTAGTGAAAATCTAGGGAAAATCACCTTATCTTAAAATCCCGAAATTAGAGACTAGTGATTTCCGGATTTTAAATCTAGATGATCAGGTTTCCTTCAAATCCCGGAATGCCGCCCAAACGCAAAAGAGAGGAAATATTAGCTTCATTCGGCAGCCTTAACAACCAAGTGGCCATTCGGCCTTGTTTCTTAAAAACCGAAAGAGAGATTGAAGAGATAGGAAAATTGGCACTCACCTTAACGCAGAGAATTCGACTACCCCTTAGAGATTCCGGCTTTTTGAGAAGATCAGAAGAGAAGATGATAAGAAGAAATCTAAGTAGTTTCGACTTTTAGTTGAAGAAATCAGCAAAGAATAGGGAGTATTCGGCTATGGAGATGAGAAGAGAGTTCAGGGTTTCGTCTTTTGAAAGAAAAGATGTTGAGAAGATTGGGAGATTTCGGCTTTTGAAGGAATCAAAAGAAAAGAAATTGTAGAGGGAGACTGAGAATTTCGGCACAAAGAATGGAGAAAAGATTAGGGTTCAAATGCCGGAATTGATGAGCTATCCCCCCTATTTATAGAAATTTCGGTACTTACCTATCAAAAACCGAAAGTGCCCTTCCTGATAACTAAAAATTAATCAAATAAAAAGGGAAAATTTGGCACCCCCTTTGCCATAAAGAAACCGATTTCTTCACTTCTCTAGGTGATGGAATTTCGGCCAACTCCTAGCCTTGTAGATAGCTCCTATCTTTTCTCCTTTTTTTTTTCTTCCATATTATCAACTATATTATCTACATTATCTCATTCACATAAATCCTCCTATTTTTGAGCCTTGTTGCCGTCCACTCTACCTAACCCTAATGCTGAAATTTAGCAAACTTAAATTAAAAGAGTTGGGCTCTATGTAACTTAAATTTGGGCCCCTTACTCCCTTGTGTGGCGTCACCTCCTTGCTTCCTAAGTGGCACCACTGACCACTGGGCCACAAGCCCATTTTGATATTTTAAACTCATATACCACCTTTTAAACCCTATAGTGCCCAAACAAAAATTTAGCTAAGGCTTCAGCCCAATCTTGAGCCCAATTTGGACCCCTAATGCTCAAATTAACTCATTACACATATTCACCCATTAAATGCATAGGCCCAAAAATTCGGGATGTTACGCTTCTACCCCCTTAGAGAAATTTCGTCCTCGAAATTTCCAACTAACTACTAATCGTACTACCCAAGTCTCACCACTATGCTTTACACAAGCGCACTCTAATTTAATAATATATAACCATTGCACGATACAGTTTCTATACCCAAAAATATAGCATCCACACAAAACATACCCGACTTAATGGTGATTGAACAATCCCGAGCCTTATGCTCCTCAGACTTGCATCTTAAACACGTTCCTGACTTCCTCCAACATTCACCCGGATGACGCCTTCTGCAATATTCGCAAACCCGAAAGTTTGGATGTACCTTAACATACTTCACAGAACGAGACTGCAACCCTAGAAAACTACTATCTCTTTTTTTCTTACAGTCCACGCACCCAACCCGAAATGTTTCACCGATTTCTTTAACCTCCTTCAGTACCTCCCTAACTAGCTGAGTCAGCACATCAGTCCTAATACTTCCACGACCTCGGCCGTGGCCTCTTCTTCCTCTCTTAGCGCTCATCGTCGATTCTCATAGTATGTGAATTAGAAATTTTATGAACTATTAATTTCTTTCACTGATTAACCACGAACAATCTTATGGAAAGTAGTTTTAAGAGTGGTTCTTTTGAATTCGAACCTATCTACAGTTTCAGTCTCAAGTTTATCTCCTAATTCTAGAAACCACATACATCAACCCGCATACATCAATCACACAAGTAGCATCCATGCACACACATTCATCGCATAAGGTTTTTTTTTCCGTCATTCCTCTACCTAGGGGTATTTCCGTAGTTTTGCCCTACAGGGTATTTTCCAAAATAAAGTGTCTTGGTGATTTTCTCAAAATAGGGTATCTTGGTGTTGTTGTTGTTTTCATTTTTTTTAGCAGGGGTATTTTGGAAAATTTAATTTTTCAAACCGGGTCACATTTGTAAATCTAGGGGTTTTCGGGTAGATTTGCAAAACATGGGTATTTTATAAAATCACGGTTGTTTGGAAATTTTCACAAATCAAGTGTATTTTGGAAATTTTACAAAACTTGGGGGTATTTTGGTTGCGAAATAGGGTGGCTGGTCCCTTTCGGGTTTTAATTATAGATTTTGGCCCGTAAACAAATCCTCGTGGCTAGGGTGAACAGTCACTGCGCACCAGGTAGGATTCCAACGAAGAGGAGGTGAGTCACTAGGACTGCTTAAGTACCAAGCTCTCCCTAAATCCAATCCTAGACATGCGTATGCCTATTGCCACACCCTAACCCATCGACTCGTTCACGGGTTTGTTTGGATAGATTAAGTCTTATGAATTTAAAGAGTTGTTTTAACTAAGCCTATAGTCCATCAATGCCTAACATACTAGTCTACGTCCATCAAGCCCATCAAGCCCCACATACATATCACATCCAAAAGTTTAGAATACTTACCTGCGTGGATCGGGTGCCGGTAGACTCGAAGGCCATTTCTCAACCCAAACTTTTCCAAATTCTTATCAACTTTAAAATAGTACTAGACCCATTTCACAGCCCAAGTTTTGAACTGGGCTCTGATACCAAAATGTAACACCCCAAACCCGACCCATAAGTTTCGACCAGATCTGGTATACTACGGGTTGTACGTTGAAAACTTTTGCTAAGTTGGTTTTAGTAAATCATAAGTTATTAGGCAAAATTCGAATAAACAAGTGACTTTTGAAAAGAAAACCTTGTATTATTATTATTTTGAATAATAAAACCTTTGACAAAGTTCCATAAGTTGCAAATATTAAAAACTAAGTAGTGAGTATAAACTATGGGGCCTTATTACATAAATGTTTCCAAAATTAAAAACTTAAGGAAAAATCAAAATAATCTATAGGAATAAAAACTTGATGGCCCCTCGAGTCCGCTTTGCTCCCATGTCCACGATCTATCGCTCATCCGCAGTTAGGGAAAAATAATAGGGTGAGTCACCAAGACTCAAAGTGTGTAAATCCTGAAAATACATCAAAGGCTTGGCCCATTAGCACATTATGGCCTTGGCCCGTATACAAGGGTAACTATATATGCATCATGGCCCATCCCACCTAGAAATCCATCCTCTACACACCAACCCGTACCAACCATCACACCTTGGGGATTTCTACAATCAACCCTCCAACCGCTACACACCATATCGACACCGTTTGTCTTTGCTGTCTTAAAGACCGATCATCAGTGACCTATGTGGCAAAGCCACCAATCGCCATGCGACCTTAATAATACATCGTAGCATTTCGACAAAAGTCTGTCATCATAAAGACCGATCACTATGTGACCTATGTGGCGAGCCACCGATCGCTATGCGACCTTTTTCCCCTTCATCATATCAATCCCATCCCATGCATACATACATGCAGAATCAAAACAATATACTACCTAAAAGTTCACGAGTCTATCACATACATCGATACACATAGAGAAGTTTCTATGATTACGTACCTGACATCCCTTGCCTACCCTTTTTGGGTAATCCGACTATCTATACAGCCTTTTTCTGGCTTTTAGCCCATAACATATATTTAGTACAGATTACTATATAACCTTTTTTCAGCTTTTAGCCCATAACATATATTTAGTACAGATTACTATACAGCCTTTTTCCGGCTTTTAGCCCATAACATATATTTAGTACAGATTAATTAGTGTGTTAGAGATCTACACACCTAATTACCGTTAAAATGACATTCTCTATGTCGACACTATCAGAAGTCGATACAACTGCTACTTGCCTAAGGTGTTGTTCAGAAGCCGGTCCACAACCTGGTGGCCAATCCCGTACTGCTGACACAGCTCGTTTCTTAAACTTAGGGATTCTCTCCTTTGCCTGATCCATATTTAATTCCATCACAAGTCTTTGTCAGAACCACTATCACAACATATGATCGTTAATCCACATCATAAAGTTAAGATCTCGCATGCGATGAACGGATCTAGTGAAAATCTAGGGAAAATCACCTTACCTTAAAATCCCGAAATTGGAGACTAGCGATTTTCAGCTTTTAAATCTAGATGATCAGGTTTCCTTCAAATCCCGAAATGCCGCCCAAATGCAAAAGAGAGGAAATATTAGCTTTATTCGACAGCCTTAACAACCAAGTAGCCATTCGGCCTTGTCTCTTAAAAACCGAAAGAGAGATTGAAGAGATAGGAAAATCGGCACTCACCTTAACACAGAGAATCCGACTACCCCTTAGAGATTCCAGCTTTTTGAGAAGATCAGAAGAGAAGATGATAGGAAGAAATCTAAGTAGTTTTGGCTTTTAGTTGAAGAAATCGACAAAGAATAGGGAGTATTCGGCTATGGAGATGAGAAGAGAGTTCAGGGTTTCGTCTTTTGAAAGAAAAGATGTTGAGAAGATTGGGAGATTTCGGCTTTTGAAGGAATCAAAAGAAAAGAAATTGCAGAGGAGACTGAGAATTTTGGCACAAAGAATGGAGAAAAGATTAGGTTCAAATGCCTAATTGATGAGCTATCCCCTATTTATAGAAATTTCTGCACTTACCTATCAAAAACCGAAAGTTCCTTCCCGATAACTAAAAATTAATCAAATAAAAGGGGAAAATTTGGCACCCCTTTGCCATAAAGAAACCGATTTCTTCACTTCTCTAGGTGATGGAATTTCGGCCAACTCTAGCCTTGTAGATAGCTCCTATCTTTTCTCCTTTTTTCTTCCATATTATCAACTATATTATCTACATTATCCCATTCACATAAATCCTCCTATTTTTAGCCTTGTTGCCGCCCACTCTACCTAACCCTAATTCCAAAATTTAGCTAACTTAAATTAAAAGAGTTGGGCTCCATGTAACTTAAATTTGGGCCCCTTACTCCCTTGTGTGGTGTCACCTCCTTGCTCCCTAAGTGGCACCACTGACCACTGGGCCACAAGCCCATCTTGATATTTTAAACTCAGATACCACCTTTTAAACCCTATAGTGCCCAAACAAAAATTTAACTAAGGCTTCAGCCCAATCTTGAGCCCAATTTGGACCCCTAATGCTCAAATTAACTCATTACACATATTCACCCATTAAATGCATAGGCCCAAAAATTCAGGATGTTACAAAATCCATGGTGATCTTGTCCCACTTTTAGTCAGGAATCTATAGAGGATACAACTTCCCTAAAGGAACTTGATGTTCTGCCTTTACATGCTGACATGCCATACAACTTGAGACATACTCTAATATCTCCTTATTCATTCCAGGCCACCATTACAAACTTATTAAATAATGATACATCTTAATGCTTCCTAGATGAAGTGAGAAGGGTCCTTGGTGAGCCTTATTTAACAGTTCTTGTCTCAATTCACTTACTGCTGGAACATACATTCTTCCTTTAAATCGAAGTTCACCATCTTTTCCCAAATTTAAGTTCGTTGCTTTGTTAGATGCCATCCGCCTCTTGTACTCATCACATTTTGCTTCCTTTAATCGTTCTTCTAGACTTTGAGAAAGAAAGAGAGGTCGAACAGTCAATTCTGCAAGAAGTAATTCATCATCTTCCAGGCAAACATTCGCTCGAAGAGATACTAAAGCTACCACAGTTTTCCTGCTTAAAACAGCCATAGCGTGAGCAAAACGCAGTTTATGAAACATCATCTCCTTTAATCTCTACCTAGTAATGTCCAAACCGCAATTTGATTTCGGGGAAAATTGTAGCTCCACTTAACTGGTCAAAAAAGTCTTCTATTCAAGGTAGCAGGTACTTGTTCTTCATAGTCGCCTTGTTTAGTTGGTGGTAATCTATTCATAAGCGGAGAGTCCCATCCTTTTTTTTATGAGCAAGATTGGCGCTCCTTAAGGTGAATCACTTGGTCGTATAAACCCTTTCTCCAAAGATCTTGTAACTGGTTCTTTAGCTCTTTCAGCTTTAATGGCACCATCCTGTATGGGGCACAATATATGGGCATTGTACCAGATGCTACCTCAATTGAAAACTATACCTCTCTGTCTAGTGGCATGCTTGGGAGTTCTTTTGGAAACACATCGAAAAACTCCTTCACAATCGAAACTTGGCTAATATCCTTCCTCAACTCAGTCAAATCCCTAATATACACCAAGTAGGCGTCTGCACCTTAACTATTAGCTTTCTGGCGAATACTGCAGAAATTATTCTACCAGCCACACTAGTCTATATGTCAGGCAGTAGCACTTCTCTACCTTTTATAGTTAATAGTCGTATACCTTCGGCTCGGCACTCTACCACGACATTATGTCTCGTTAACCAATCCAACATAAGAATAGCATTGAATTCATGAAAACTTAGCAATAATATATTCATCAAAAAGATATGTACACCAAAAGTCAACGGAAAATTTTTAATTACTTTGTTAACCACCGTACTTTGACCAAATGGGTTGGTCACCATCACATTTATCTCAGAAGAAACAACTTTTAGACTCTTACCTTCCACGACCTTTGTGCAGATGCATAAATATATTGACCCAATGTAACACCCCAAACCCGGCCCAAACACCACGACCGGATCTGGTATGTCACTAAGAAAATTTTGGAAGAACATGTCGTATTTTCAAAAAAATATTTTTCTAAAGTTTATCTTCTTATTCAAAAGAAATTTAATAGTTGATAGTTTAAATAAAATATGCCTTTATAAATTAAAAACCCAAATTTAAATAGATACATTAGTTCAATAAGAATTTAAATAACTAAAAGTAATTAAAGCCCAAAATAAAACAAAACATAAACTAGTGGCTCATAGCCTTATTACAACGAGATTTAAAATCCATTAATTAAAAATATAAAGTATTAACTTGAGACTTTTTGCTGGATCCAGCTTGGTCTTTTGCACGCCACCTTGCGCGTCCTCTCCACCCTGGCCAAGCACTAGGTATCACCTGAAAGGTTAATTAATAGGGTGAGTCGCGAGACTCAGGTGTGCAACCGCATGCACCACTAGATTTTGGCCTTAGGCCCATAAAACAGATTAATAATTCCATTTTAAAAAAATAACAAATAATATGCAAGGCCCAACCCATTTGCCTAGGCCCAACCCATTTGCCTAGGGATTTTGGCTTTTAGGAAAATCCTGGAAAAAGTATGAACAAGAGAAGGTGATGTGTCTTTGGCTTTTAAAATACTTGAGTGAGGAGTTTCTGGTTTCTCGACAGAAAAGAGAAGAAGAAAAGAAAACAAGGAAGAGACATGAAGATTTCGGCTAGGAAGAAAAAGAATGGAAAGAGTTTCGGCTTTTGAATCAAAGTGAAGATGAGGGAATAGGCTTAGAGATTTCGGCTTTTACAGAGAATGAAGAAGAAGATGGAACTTTAGGAGTTTTCGGCTTTTACTCGAGAAGAAGAGAAAAGAATGAGAGAAAAACCCAAATGACGAAATTGAAGAGATATTCCCCTATTTATAGAAATTTGGCACTTACCTAACCTTGCAGATAAATCCTATCTTTTCTCCTTTATCTTAATCTACTAGCTCATCTAAAAGAGACTTAATTATCTCTAACTCCTCCCTCCTTTATCAAAGATATTATCCACATATTTTAATCATTAAAATCCCTAAATTTTAGCCTTTATCTGCATATTATCTACATAAAATAAATTCCTAAATAATAGCATTTATCTGCTTATTATCCACATATTTTAAACATAGATACTACCTTTTAAACCCTATAATGCCCAAACAGATAATTTTAATCAAGGCCTCTACCTAAGCCTGAGCCCAATTTGGACCCCTAACACTTAAATTAACACATTAAACATATCCACCCATTAAACGCATAGGCCCAAAAATTCAGGATGTTACAATTCTACCCCCTTAAAGAAATTCCGTCCTCGAAATTTCCAACTAACTATTAATCGTACTACCCAAGTCTCACCACTATGCTTTCGCTGCGCACTCTAATTCTAAAGTCAAAATAAACACTTAGTATACTATGGTAGGGTACGCACCGGTATTCGCATCTAAAGCATCCTCGTCCCCTTGTACTCATGCTATTGGTTCGCGTTTATCTGATTAAAATTTTTATGAATTATTGGTTTTCTTCCACTGATTATCCACGAACAGTCTTATGATTAGTAGTTTTAAGAGTAGTTCTTTCGAATTCGCAATTCAGTCTCAAGTTCACCTTTCCTAGTTCTAAGAACTACATACATTCAACCATCAACATACATACAACATCCACGCACCCATATTCAACACATAGGGGTATTTTCGTTATTCCACTACCCATGGGTATTTTTCGTAATTTTATCCTACAGGGGTATTTTCGTAATTTTCCGAAATAGGGTTCCTTGGTGATTTTGTGAAAGAAGGGTATTTTGGTAATTTTGCAATCAAGGGTACTTTGGTCATTTTACACATTAGGGGAAATTTAGTAATTTTACAAATCGTGAATATTTTCAAAATAATTTTTTTTTATTTTTAAAACAAACAGGGGTATCTTGAAGGATTTGATTTCAAAAGAAAATAGTAGTGTTCAGGTGGTTGTGGATTTTTGGTTGTTGTCATGTGTTGTGTTGTTTTTTTTTTTTGAAAAATTTCGTTGACTATGTAAATCGGGTATATTTGCAAATCATGGGTATCTTGGGTTTTTTTTTCAAAACAAGGGTTTCTAGCAATTTTGTAAAGATAAGGTAGCTGGTCCCTTTCGGGTTTTAATTATAGATTTTGGCCCGTCAACAAGTCCTCGTGGCTAGGGTGAACAGTCACTACGTACTAGGTAGGATTCCTGCAAAGAGGAGGTGAGTCACTAGGACTGCTTAAATACCAAACTCTTCCGGATCCAATCCTAGACATGCGCATGCCTGTTGCCACACCCTAGTCTTGCGACTGGTTCACGGGTTTGTTTAGTGAAATTAAGTCTTATGAGATTTAAGGAGTTGTTCCAGCTAAGCCTAGAGTCCATCAAGTTCTAATCTAGATAGTCTACGTCCCATAAAGCCCATCAAGCCCACATATATTATATCACACAATGGTTCAGAATACTTACCTGGCGGACTTGGGCCGGAGACGCAGGTGCCATGCTGAGCTAACAGACCTGATATCACTTAAAAACATTCATGTTTTAAAAACCCTTTTTTTTCGAAAACGTTTTGAACCCAAAACCCAAAGCCAAGTTTTGAACTTGGCTCTGATACCAATTTGTAACACCCCAAACCCGGCCCAAATACCACGACTGGATCTGGTATGTCACTAAGAATATTTTGGAAGAACATGTCGTATTTTCAGAAAAATATTTTTCTAAAGTTTATCTTCTTATTCGAGAGAAATTTAATAGTTGATAGTTTAAATAAAATATGCCTTTATAAATTAAAAACCCAAATTTAAATAGATACATTAGTTCAATAAGAATTTAAATAACTAAAAGTAATTAAAGCCCAAAATAAAACAAAACATAAACTAGTGGCCCATAGCCTTATTACAACGAGATTTAAAATCCATTAATTAAAAATATAAAGTACTAATTTTGGACTTTTTATTTCTAAGTATTTTGGATTTATTCGGGTTTTGTTTTAATGTAATAAGGCCATAGCTATAAACTGATTATGCATGCATTTTTATTTATTTTATTATGATACAATTTTTATCAATTTAAAGTTTAAGCAACTTTTCTTAAAAATAAATCTTTAAATGTTTTAACACCTAACACAAATGATTTTCAATTTAAATAGTAAACTCTAAAAACTCGACTTTTTTCCTTTAACTTATGGTTTTGAAATATAACAATAAAGTCTTAATAAAGCCTAATGTTCGAGAATAACGATGTTTTCAATTTGAACCCAATCCAATTTTTTCTCCTAAATCACCCAAAGTTTTCCAAGAAACAAACAAGTTTTGAACTGTTTTACTCCAGGAACATACCAGATTCGGTCAGGGTTCGTGGGCCGGGTTTGGGGGTGTTTCATCCAAGGTCTATTAATGCATGAATGCTAATTCCCAGAAAAGAAAATTTACCCATAATAACCTCTAGTAGTCTGCATCTTCTTTGGCCTTCATTTCATATGTTCTAGTAGACACTCTTGTGTTGGGCTCGGTGCAGTTGTTTTTCGGAGCCCTTTAGACTGATCCCAATTTTACAACTATATCGGATCTCGCCTCCTGCTGTGTGTTTTGAGCCCCACTTATAGGTTGTTCCGAGTTTGCTTCAAATTTTGAGGGACAGTCTCTAAGTTGATGATCCAATGACCCTTATGCATAACAAGATCCAGCATGTCTCCAACATTTTCCCTTGTGATTCTTTCCACAGTTGTAGCATACGTTGTTCCTTATCATCCTGGATCCAAATGTATTCACTATTGAGGTAGCTTTTCATCCACCTCCTTCTCGTCGGAAACTCATGGGCCAAAAATGTCTCATTGGTGTAGAGAAGCTTCTATCTTTTGACTTCTAAAAATTTGTTGAGGATGGTGGATAAGAGATCCCACACTTCATTCTTTCCCTATTTTTCCCTCTACTTCTTTCTTGAACAATCGTTTCTATCTTCTAAGCATCGGCTATCATGACTACAAGACTCTGAACTTCTGGTGCTACTATTAGGGCGCAGATTTTGTAATGACCTGAAAGTCAGGGGTGTCGAAAAACATACTTCCGGGATTCCGTTTTGGTGAATCGGGATTATAATTTTATTATCATTATTAAATATTTTAGAGTTGCCTTAGAAGTGAATTGAATGATAGGTATATGATTTAAATTAGCTAGTGTTCAATTAAAATACATGGACCAAATGAAGTATGTGATAAAATTTGTAATTTATATTAAATTGCATGGTGAAACTAGGGTAAAGGACTCATTAAATAAACAAACCAGTATTGATAAATTATTGATAGTGGAAAAGTATGATTATCATCATTTATAAGATGATAGTTATATTATATTTATTATTTTAATAGTAAAACATGTTAGGATAAAAGTAAAAGTAATAGAAAACAAAGTAGTGGAGAAAAACCACTATCATATTCTTTTTTCTTGGGTTTTGACCGAAAGTAAGAAGAAAAAAAATTCCAGCTTTGGAGAGTTTATCATTCGGTCAGTTAAAGGGCTGCATGTAAGGAAATTCAACCACCATTTTCAGTAATTTTTGTGTTTTCATGATTTTAGAAGCTTAATCTATGCAAACCATATGTAAATTTTTGTGGCATTGTTAAGAGTTTTGGATGTACTATGAATGATGCTTGAATGCTTTTGTTGTTAGAAGAGTTTATAAGTTGAATGATGTGCTTTAGATTGGATGGCAACGTAATTTGGTTGGTTTTGTGGCTAGAGATTGAATTGTGGTAATTATGAAATTTTATGGGTTGTTAGTGAATATTTGGTTATTTAAGGACAGCTTAAAACTAGTAGGAAATTAGCACAAGCCCTTTTAGCTCAAATTGTATAAATTGAGAAGGTTAAGGATTTTGGATTAAATTGTATAAATGCAATAGCTTAGGTTAGTTTTGCAAAATTCCATTGAATGGTGAATTATATGATTTTATTTCTAATGTTATATCATTATATCTAGAGCAAGAAACGAGGGGTTCAGTTGTTAAACGTGGGAAGGGAAAAGTGGTTGAGTAGACGTCGTTGAATACCGATTGTCACTGCACAGGTAAGTTTGTAGTTTTGAACTCAAACTTCATAAATTGTCTTATTTAAATTAGCTAATACTTGATATCTTATTATATCTTTAATGTAATTATTAATCAAATTGAATGGAAGTTTATGGAATGTGACATGATGAAATAATTTAATGTATGATTAGTAGATAATTGGAGTAGAAGTAATATTATGGACTTGCAATTGAGTAATTTATATCGTCCGTTTGTTCGACTAGCGCTGGGCGCAACTTTCGTCAGTTCATCTGACTAGTGCTGGGCACACATTCGTTGGTTTATCCAACTAACGCTGGGTGCAAACATCGTTGGTTTATCCAATTAGAGCTGGGATCATAATTGATTTTGTAGGTATATCCGACTAGCGCTGGGCGCAACTTTTGTCAGCTTGTCTGACTAGTGCTGGGCACACATTTGTCGGTTTATCCGACTAACGCTGGGCGCAAAAATCGTTGGTTTGTCCAACTAGAGTTGGGCTCACATCTAATATCGTTGGTTAATTCGATTAGCGCTGGGTGCAAACTATTATGTGGTTTATCTGCTAGGCACCGGGTGCCATGTAACTAATGGACCATATGGCAAGGTATTATGATTCATTGAAAAGAGTTGGTTATAGGGATTATAAAAGAAGAATTGTATTTTTTCTTTGGTTGAGGAATAAACTCATTTGGTTATTCTTGTGGTTAATTATATAAATGAATTCTATTAAATGTGAATTGATTTCCATGTTTGCAGGTTAGATAAATAGTAGACTCGGACTCGGCAACCTACAAGAATCCCGTACTCAATGTTGGTGATGTTTTCTTTTGTAAATTTTGGCATGTACCTAGGGTGTGATTATGTCCTTGAAGTTGAATTGTTTGAATATGTGATTATAAGTTTGTATATATAGATATATATTATATAACATGTTTTGGTAATGGTTGGATTTGCCTATATGTTTATTTCATGTGATAATGTACAATGAAAGTAGTTATTTTGAGAAAGATGAGCATAGGTTATGTTTTTACCATATTCAATTATTTGATTTCTTAAACTTTATTTGAGATACCTATGAATGGTATATTGGATGTGTATGGATAATTTAAATGTGGTGTCAATGACGGCACATTGGTTAGGAACTTAAGATGTGTGTTTTGATATGTTTTGAGCTCATTTTAGTGTGTTTTGATGTTGCTTAAGTCATTTTTAAAGTGTACTTTGTTAGGATAAATGGTTAGTCTTGTAATGGTTTTGGAAGAGCTTGTTTCTAAGTGAATTTTTGTCCACACAGCCTGAGACACGGGCGTGTGTCTCAGCCGTGTGTGATACAGGGCCTGGCGACACGGCCGTATGACCCCTGTAGTTAAAATTTTTTGCAACTTTTTCTTGAACTTTCTAAATGATTTCAAATTGGTCCCAAATTGTTTCTAAGGTATTTTTAGGACCACGAAGGCTCGATTTAGGGACGCTATGCATGTAAATGATTGAATTATAATATTTTTAGGATTATAAATAAAATGTTTGTTAAATGTTCCAATTGTACAGTAATAATTCGTAACTCTAATCGGGCGACGAATACGGGTTAGGAGTGTTACAGATTTCATCCATTAAGCCCCACTTAAACTTCTCACACAAGGTTTTTCAGGTTCGAACATGTCTCTCATGTAACGACTAAGTTTGATGAATTCTCGTTTGTATTCCATTACTGACATTCGTCCTTGTCTGAGATATAGAAACTCTTTCTTCATTTGTTTGACATACATCTAATTAACATAATTCTCTCTAAATTTTTTTAAGAAGAACTCTCAATATATCTGCTCTTCAGGGGTCACACTTAACAACGTTTCCCACCATTGATACGCTTCCCCTTCTAGGAAAGAAACAACGCATAAAAGGCTATCCACTGGTGTGCATTTTAGCTTTGTAATTACTCTACATACACGAGATAACAATTGTTCTGCTATCGCAAGGTCATCACTGTTATCCCCCAGAATCTCCTTAGTGCCACGTTTACGTATCTCCCTCACAAAATCTCCTTTAAATTGGGTTACAGCCAGTACCAGAGGTGTAGTAGGTACTGGCTGTACCACTTCAGAATGAGGTTGATGTGGTGGTTGATGTACTTGGGCTCTTCCCATGAACTGGTCAAACCATTGACCCATCATTGTGACGAAAACATTGTGAAAAGCATTTCCGGCCATGGCTTCAAGACAGTATCCTTGCGCCAGAGGTACGTAACTCTCAATTTCTTCTCCCGTCGTTTCTCTTGAACTTTTAGACATTATTCTTAACTATAACGCAACTTAATCAAAACTACAAGGACTAAGCTAGAGATATATCATGCATGGCGGGGCGTGACTTAACCTTCAATTTTTTGAGAATCGGATCAACCTAGGCTTTTATACCAAACTTGTAACACCCCTTATCCCGTCAAGAAAACATGGCGTATAACATTCAACCAGACAGACCGCCCAATAGACTGGGGCGTTAAAGGTGAATTCAAACCTTTCGCCTTAACTTAGATTTTTAAAAAAATAGTTATGAAGATTTCCCTTTTAGTTAAAAACTAATATTTTTATTTCATTTTTGTAACACATTCTTTAAAGAAAATTATTAGGAATTATAAAAAGAAAAATCTATTATCCATCCACTATCCAACTGTGGCGTATACATATGAATGAGGAACTCAAAAACAACAAATCACTAGAGTTGGGCACATACTTTCAGAGTAAAGGGTAGTTCTTTTTTTAAAAAAAAAGTGCAAAAGACATAGATAATTACATCAGTTGATTACAAACACTACCTAAATGCCACCTGCCAATATAGTCATGCATGATACAAAAATAAATAAGTGGCTCACTCACAACTGCAAGTCTCACGTAGTCCCCTTCAAAATAAGCCTAAGAAGGAAAAGTAACAGACCCAAATAATTTACAAGAATATTGTTAATCAATAGGCATCAATACCGTAAAAAAACAGACTTTTCATGAGTCTCTAACGTACAGACACAATATGCCAAAATGTCATCCATAGTTCTCTGGCGAAAACACTTTGCCAACTTAGATCTAAAACACACAATACCGATGCAGACACATTCCATCAACTTATACATATCTATCACAACCATGCATGTTTAAAAATGACCCTTCCTTGTCCCAGCCTCGGACCCATAATTCAAAATTCAGAATCACACATCAGTCATATTCATATTCATATTCCACCATAACTCTTCATATCATCCTTGTTAAGTTGAACACGTGTTCTCCCGCAAGGCCAGGTCGTGATCTGCCAGCCCGATTTGCAATATGAGGCATCACAAACAAATCTCCTTTCCACATTTTCACATATCACATATTGTCAGGTACTGGGCCCGTGCAACAAGGAGGGTGTTTTTACATCGAAAATAACCATACTCACGAATACAACACTGGTATATTAAACACATGTCCAGACACAACACATCAACTCATTCATAGGAAAGACACTTACTATACACAATATACATAGCATTGAAGTTTCATAACTCAAAGGAAGTAAGAAGGGCTTGATCTTCCGCAATTTTCTGTAGCAAATTAAACTAGTTTTCGTACTTAAGGAGTATGAATATAAGAAATTTTATTACGTTCTATTTAGTTTTTCAAGTTTAGCTCTTAATTAAAAAAAGTGTGATTTGAGCCGTTTATATGACCTTAGGGGCTGAAATAGGCTTAAGGGAAGGCTAACATGTTTGGTGAGTCCATTTGGAGGCACGAGAGCACGAGGCTGGTCGCCATGTTGTAACATGGAGGTTCGACGTCAAACATAGTGAGCAGAATACCAAAATAACAAGACTGCCTTTGATGTCGAGACATAGCTAGAGGACGTCGTGACACAACCCTGAATTTGAGCTTGAACCAAACAACCTACAATCAGTGTCCTGACACAGAGTAGAGGATGTCGCGACACCGACCTTGTACGTGAAGAATTAATGAGTTGAGGGTGTTTTGGTCCGCATAATGAAATTTAATGTAAAAATGTCAATCGAACTAGGGTTAGAGATGAAGGAAAACCCTAATATTATAAATAGGCTTTATTAAACACTTCAAAATAATCTTTTTTTATCTTAGAAATTTTCTTTCAATTGAGTTTATAGTTTTAGTTTCTTTTTTCCATTGGATTTCTTTTCAGTTTATTTTCATTAGTGTTCTTCGGAGAACCTGACTTGTGGATTCATCAAACTCTTTGTGGATTTTGACACTTCTATTATTCAATACAAATTAGGATTTCTCTTAACTTTTACTCTTGATTTATTCTTCATGTTTATTTTATTCATCAAGTTTAGATTGTTTATGAGATCCATGATGAACTAATCTTCTTCTGGAGGATTAGCGAGTGGACCTTGGATTAGTTAATTTGTATGTAGGGTTTCTTAATGGATCAACTATTTGGGATAGGAAGAACTTAAATCCTAGTCTTGACAATCATAGAAAGTCATCTAGGTGAGAATTAACCCAAAATTGGTATTATTTATGCGTGAACCCCTTACCCCAACCCGATTTGGACTGTGAGGTCAAGAGATAAGTAGTTCTTGCCGACTCGTTAGTTTATTGGAAGATCGAGAGATTCTGCTAGGTTAGTGACTAGTTGATTGAATAGAAGCCAATATAGGAATTACTTGTGACAACCGAAGCGAGTTAGTCTCCCATGCTTAGATTTTATTGAATCAACAAATTAGTTTTTTGATTTTTATTTTGTTATGTAATTTAATTATTTTCTTAGAAATAAAATTCTTTTCACTTTATGTTTCATCGTACTATTATTTATTTAAATTACTAATTAGATCTATTAACGTTTAGGTTATTATTAAATTAGTACTCGCCTCCTTTGGGTACGATCCTCGAAGTACTCACCTACTTCGTTGTAAAAACTATATTACTACCTAATCTGTATACTTGCAACAATCGCCTAACATTCATATTTGGTTACAAGAAATTACTCTAGACGTTAGTACGTCTAGAAGCGGTCTAGTTGTCGGCGTCGTTGTCAGGGAGGCAACATTACTGAATTTGTATTAATTTTTACGTTCAGTAGAATAATTTTGAAATTCTTAGATTATAGATACGATCTTCAATTTATTTTAGTCATTCACTTATTTCCTCTAATTTGCTTACATTTTATTCTCTTTTCTTTGGAAATCCCAGTATATACCCTTACATAGAGGAAAATCCCTGCAAAGTTAGTTATAGAGATCAACTTGTTGGTATCATCCAATCAGGGACAAATTAGATTATATCTGGTCTAGTGATGAAGCAAATTACAGTGATGAAATTTATGAAGAGGGAGTATATAAAGAATGGGAAATTAAAGTAAATCAAAGATTGCTAATGCTAGAATTGAGCTAGTGAATAGACAATGTCTCAACAAATCAGTCGAATAGCAATCAGGGTTCTAACATAGATAAATACTCTTAGGGGTTCAACGACATTCAAGGAAATATTAAGTATAAATTTTGGACAAATGAGGAGGAGAACCCAACTGCAACAGCATTTTGCGAAGTTGAAATCTTGAGTAGCCTGGTAGCCCTGACTTGGGAAGATTATCAAGAAAATGCTAGTGAATTCATAGAAGAGATTACTCCACAAAAGGATGTGAAAGCCCGGTTGGAACCATTAGTCGAATTAGTATTTGAATGTAAAAGTGGGCTAAGCACCGAATTCTCTCTTAAAGCAACATCAACCCCACCACCACGGTAGAACGAACAACATCAAAATGTGACAGAAGGTGTATGTCTTGCAAACTTATTCCAATCAGTTTATGATACTTTGCCCATTATTGGATCAACAGAGAAACTTCCAATGCATATAAAGTCTGTAAAAGAAATAATGGAGGAGCATACGAAATTTGAAAAGGAAAATATGTTCAACATTGACACATTCTGCAGATTTATAATCCTTAATCAGGCACCCCCAAAATTTAAAGACCCAAGGAGTTTCACGATGCTAAATTTAGGGAATATATACCTTGATGGGGCTTCAAGTGACTTAAAACTTGGTAAACTAACACTATTAACACACAAGGAATTCGGGTTGAGGGAACTAAAAAGCATTCGCTTCATACTAGAACCAACCAACAAAATTATAGCGAAACTAAAAGGGTACCTGAAGATGTGTTGATCAAAAAGTGTATCTTTCTATAACCCTATATTTTGAGGCAAACTTTGAAATATCCAATTTGCTAGGGAAAACTTTCTTAGATCCTTCTAGGTTCACTACTTGTAACACCCCAAACCCGGCCCATTTGTTACGAATAGAATTTGAGATGCCATCATGAAAAAACGTTTGAAGACTGGTTTCACTTTTGGGAAAAACATTAAAAATTTTGTAGTAGGAAAACCATGTCCAATTAAAAATTATAAATAATATAAGCTTGACAAAAATATCCAAATTAAAAGCACTTCCAAATAATAATTTAATGGTCGTCTAGTTTAAACATAATAAAAAGCTCAAATAGAAATACTTAAATACTTTAATCGGCCTTATTACAATAAATAATTAAACAAAAGTTCTTAGTAATAAATCTGAATAAAATAAAGAAGATGTCTTCAGATGGGCCACCTCGTATCCACTCCAACCCGGTCCAATCACCACGAATCATCTGCGATGTTTAATAAAAATTGGGTGAGTCATACGGACTCGATGTGTAATTAATCCATTTGAATTCCACCCATATGTTAACCACATATTAACCCATATATCGGATAACAAATATCATATTCACATGTTAACACATTCGGGCTTGGCCCATATTCATATCACATTCATCTAATAGGGTAGTTAACCACAAAATTTCCACATACTGGGCTTAGCCCATTTCCATATATGTTCACATACAAAATCATGCAATTATGAAGCCCAACCCAAACCTAGGGTCCATCCGCTACACACCCCCTTATCCAACCTACCACACACCAAGGGATTATCAAATCACCCTCTCCTTTTCACTCCAAAGGCAATCACTGCCGTCCACGTGCAATTAAGCACAATAGTCCACAACGCGACCTCAGTCAGCGCCAATCCACGATGTAGCCGTAGCTAACACCAAAACCACGATGGGACACATAGTCACTCATCAACCACGATATGGCACATAGCCGATATCAACCACGATGAGGCACATAGCCACTCATCAAGCCACGCGAACTAAATCACAATTAATCCAAAACGTGACCTCAGTCAACGTCAATCCACGATGTAGCTCAAGGCTAACATCAAAAACCATGATGGGACACATAGTCACTCATCAACCACGATATGGCACATAGCCGATATCAACCACGATGAGGCACATAGCCACTCATCAAGCCACGCGAACTAAATCGCAATTAATCCACAACGTGACTTGATCAACGTCAATCCACGATGTAGCTCAAGGCTAACATCAAACCACGTACTCGAAGTACACCCGTACCTTCTTTCATATCCCAACCCATGCACATGCCACATAAAATAATGATACAATGTAATGATGCATGAGCATGTTCATCAAGCATATTATCACATATTCATATTAATAATCACATATCATCGGGTTTGGTACTTACCGGATTATCGACATACCCCTTGAGGGTATCCTTATCACAATTTCCACTTTGCACTAGTTAGCACATTCATAACACATACACATTTCACATACATATCATATACCCAAAAACGGTGGGTTAATCACACACCGATCACTTGAGAACTATGCTTTCGATCATGATGCTATCACTAGGCGATACTACGGCTATTTTCCTACTTTCTTGTTCGACGACTTGGTCCACACCCCGTGGCCAATCCCTAACTGCCGAGACAGATCTCTTCTTAAACTTCGGGATAGGGACCTTCCCTTTCCCTTCTTGAATGGTATTCGCCTCCATCAACACACTTAATCCCGAACAATCGATTTAATCATCAATATACGAATTCTTAACCAAATATCCACAACTTATCATACTTACCTAAGGGTCTTAAAATCTGAAAAGCTTGATCTAATGCTTAGATCCTTAATCCCTACATTTGATTAATCACCTACTACTTTAATAAAAAGCCATTCGCCATAAATCCAAATCCTAGTAGGATTAGTATACTTAAACTTACCTTGTTGCCGTTTGACTTAAGAATCAAGTCTTGAAATCTCTGCTATACTCTTCTTGCATTCGCCAAGCATTGAATCAATTAACTTGGTTAGTTTTCGACTTTTGAATAATTAATGAACACATATATTTACCAAACATGGCCTTGGTCGAATGCTATAGACACTTACCTTGTGGATTTTAAATCCCGAAACTCACCGAATAACTAGGGAACACGTGGCCTATGGTGTACCTTCGGGAAAAGAACTTCTCCTTCCTTGTAGTCGACACTTAGTAAATCCCGAAAGATCTCTTCAAAGTTTCGGCAACAAGATATTAATGGGGTTAGTCCTAGATTTGGCAAATCTTAAGAAAAAGGATGAAACCGAATGAGATCTTACCCTTACTTGAAGAAATCGATTGCACCTTCACTTCAACCTTCAGAGATTCGGCTATGGCTAGATGATGATCTCACAACTTTTAGATTTTGGAGGGATTAGAAAGAAAAGAAAAGGAAGAATAAAGATGGAGGATTCGGCTAGAACACAAGGTATTTCGGCTTGGCAAAAATAAAAGAAGAAGAAAATTTGGTGAAGAGAATTCGGCAGAGGCTTTCAAAGAACAGAAAATAATACAGAAAGGCCTCTCTTTTCCTTTTATAGCTGATATTACTAACCTAGAATCCCTTACTTGGCCATCACTCTTCTATTTTAATAGCTTTATTTTTTTAATTATCACTTAAAATAAAAGATAATTCAGCAACTATCCTTACTTAGCCAAAATTATTAAACTCAAAGTCCCTTACTTGGCCATCACTTCCCCCTTATTTTCCTCTTTATCTCTTTATTAAAATTAAAAGAATTTAATCCAACAATTATCTCTTGAAAATAATGATAAATAAATCCCTTATTTATACACTATTTATAAAATAATAAAAGCTCCTAATTTATAGCCATGTGCCGTCCACCTCTCTGCTCCTTGTAGCAAAATAAAATTTCTTTTATTTGCTTCTCATGTGACTCGAACTTAGGCCCATTCCTCTTGCATATGGCGCCATTTCCATAGGCCCTAAGTGGCATCTTCAGACCACTTTTCCAAGCCTGTTTGTGTGTCAAATTTCACAAACTTTTTCTTTTAAGGCCACCTTGCCTTAATTTCCCCTTTTAAACCTTAAAACTCGTCTTTTCTAGGTCATTTCTAAGTTTCCAAAAATTTTCGATCGGCTCTGTAAACTTGACATTTCCTTACATTTCCAAGACATTTCCTTACATTTCCAAGACATTTCCTTACATTTCCTTACAAGACATTTCCTTACATTTCCAAGGTTCTAAAAATGTTCACTTTCCTCTTTTAAACTTAACATTTCCATACATTTCCAGGTTTCCAAAAGTGTTCAAAATATATTCATAACACATAAGATATGTCATTTCGTACAATTAAACCAAAAATGCATAGGCCCTTTTCAGGATGTTACACTACTAACTTAGAAAAAAAATGAAGTAAAACTTGAGGGAAAAGTTAAAATATCAAAAGGTGGGTAGCCTACATGTAACACCCCAAACCCGGTCAATACACCACGACCGAATCTAGCATGTTACGGGGAAAAATCGCATTTGAAGGGTTAGGTTTCTGGTTAAAGATTCGATGAGAAACTCCTTGTCATATTTTATACTTTTCGAAATCTTGGCATGATTGCTTTGTCATATTTTAATGTTTTAGAGTGATACCCGATGGTAAAGTTTAAAACACATTGCGTTATAGTTTTGAAACCGTTGTTCTTCCAAGTTTTTAGCAAATTTTAACTCAATTAATTTGTTAAGGCATATTAGAAAGCTACTTTAAGCATAAACATAGTAAAACCTAATTTAAAGGCCATTTACAACCCAACACAAAACCGAATAGTAATAAATAAGCTAAAGTACCGAATTTTATAAAGTCTGAGCAAATCTTTATTAAAGCATGGCATGAGCACCTCGAGTCCATCCCGGCTCCATGTCCGCGTCTAAGTGTCACTGAAATGTCAAAGGAGAGGGTGAGTCGCAAGACTCGAGTGCATAAATCCTCTCGATAAAACAACATGCTAACACACATCATATCATAGCAACATAATCAATGCACCCCGATCCTAACCATCCATATCACCTTTCTACCCGTGTGGTACCAAACCACTTTGGTGCCAAACCACCGGTGACCCAAAGTCACGATATCCATAAGTGTGGTGCCAAACCACTTTGTGACCCAAAGTCACGAATAATCCAATGATGGGGCCAACCCATCGTGTGATACCAAATCACTAGCGAGCACGATCCCATATCTCAAAGTGGGGCCAACCCACGGTGGTGTTAACCACGAGGGACGAGTCGCAATGAGGTGCCAAACCTCCGGTGTCCCAAAGACACAAATGTGGTACCAAACCACTGGTGACCGCGATCACAAATCCGATGATGGGGCCAACCCATCGTGTGATACCAAATCACTAGCGAGACGATCCCATATCTCAAAGTGGGGCCAACCCACGGTGGTGTTAACCACAGGGACGAGTCGCAATGAGGTACCAAACCTCTGGTGTCCCAAAGACACAAATGTGGTACCAAACCACTGGTGACCGAAGTCACAAATCAGATGATGGGGCCAACCCATCGTGTGATACCAAATCACCGGGCGTCAATCCTCAATACCGCCTTGTGGGCCAACCCACCGTGGTGCGAAACCACGGGGGCGAGGCGAGGTGCCAAACCTCTGGAGGTGCCAAACCTCTGGTGACCCAAAGTCACAAAGTTGTGTTACCAAAACACTGGTGCTCGTCAGCACAAAATATCACTGCCCCCTCTACTCGTACAACCCATATCAACCACTAATATGCATTTAACAGAAATATACATCATGCTTGTCAAGCAACATACATATCATTTATCACAATCCAGTATCATAGCACACATATTGGATATACTATGCTTACCAAAAGCATCAACATGACAACTCATAGCAGATCTGACATGCTTACCAAAAGCATCACAACAGGGACTTACCTGACCCTTTTGCCTCATACCTTAATGGCACTTAATCCACCCTTTTCATGGAATCAAACAACACACAATATATATAAATAATAACGAAGTAGTGTGCAAATGTACACACCTGCAAGCCTTAACCGAAGAACCAACTAAGACCCTTGATCCTCTTGCTCCTAAAACAATCGGCCAACCATGCATTAGCACTCATACCATTCGGCTATAACCATTTTAAACCAAAGGGGTTATCGATTAACCCTTACCTCACGATTGATTTGGTTTCTTACCAAATCCCGAACCAACCAATGGTTCCACTTGACAAACGACCACCCCTAAAACATAAACAATTAGCCTCACAAGCCGAAACTAAAAGAATAAGCCAACATCCAACCTCTTACCACCATCTACCAATTGCTTACCCAAAGATAATTGCTTTGCTTGCCTGCTTCGAAATCCAGGATACCCTATGACAAAACGATTCCAACCAACGATCAATATGCCATCAAACAAACACCAAAACCAACACTTACCCCTTTGAAGATGACGACAGAGAACAGAAGAAAGACCATAAGCATTCGGCCTTACCTAAATACCTTCTCCAAAGCTTGAACCAACCGCCAAAAGCAGCCTACACTCCACCTAACAATCGGCCAAGAACAGAACTAGGAGAGAAGAGAGATTCGGCCAATTAACAAAATGAAACAAAGAGAAAGAAAGATACTTTCGGTTTGACAAGAGAAGGAACAATGGAGGAAGGTGTTTTGGAGAATAGTGTTTCGGCTAAGGAGATTTCAAAAACAAGAAAAGAGAGTATGAGAGGAAGAGAGAACTATTTTTCGGTTTACACAAATGAAGAAGAAAGGTAGGAGGAAAGAATATTCGGCTACCAAGAAGATTGAGAGAAAGCAAGCAAATTCGGCAAGGGTTCATTTGGACTTTCGGTTTCAAGAGAAAAGATGGAGAAATACCTATGAAATTTCGGATAGTTTTGACAAAAAGGAGAATTGGCTTACCCATAAAATTTTGGCCGAAAAGCACAAAAATGCCACAAGAATTTCGGCATTCCCACTCCCTACAAACCAAGCCGTCCATTCCCCCAAACTCTCCTAAAATTCGCCACCATACCAACATACACTCCAAGCCATCCATTCAAACTAGTTTGAACTAGTCTTCCTCTAAATTCACTCTCCACCTTTCTTTTGAATACTTTGACTTGGTCCATGGTAGAGTTTGAACTACCAACAACTCCTCCTCCTTGAGCCGCCAAAATGGAAGCCAAAATGGGAATTTCGCAGCTTGAACTCAAGACCTCTGCCTCCTGCAATTGACGCCAACACCAGCTCCAAGTGGCGCATGCTTTGCCACTCCACCAGCTCCTCTTTTGTACTCTAAAACACCAAATAAAATATAAAAACCCCAGCTCCCTCAGTTCCTCTCACCTAAGGCTTAAAACTAAAATTTTCCTACACCGCTTCGGGCATAGTCCTAGCCTACAATTAAGCCCCTAAGACACCAAAACAGCAACATAGCACACCAACACATGCAATATCATGCAACAACAAAATAGCCCCCCAACCCGGGATATTACACTACAGGAGTAGGGGTATAAGGAACATCTAGGACAAATAGGATATAGAATTTTTATAAGTGTTGCCAATAACTTTGATTTGCGAAAGGTGTTCTCTATGATGAATTCAGGACCAAAGAATAAAATTCGAGAGTGGGACAAACGGAGAATGGTAGAATGGCATGATGGATGTTGGACTAATACGAACAGAAAAATGAATAAAAGCGCATCCATGTGTACAGTGACGAAGTTAACGGATGAATCCGGTAGCAATACTTGACATTTTTAAAATGAAATAAACTTTTGTATATTATTGTATTTTAATATATTTATGAGTATTTTTGGAATTAATTTTATGTAAACTATTTAAAAATACATTCTGAACATTTTAAAACTCAAGAAGAAGAGCCCAAACAAAGTCGCTATTGCAACACGGAACGTCCATGTCGCACCACCGACAACAGGTTCAAAGAAGCGAGCAATTCAGCTCAATGTCGTGACACAACACTCAGTAGTCCATGATTCTAAAGGTTTCAATGTGTCATGACATCGAACCTCGATGTCACGATGTCAAAATCCTGCCAAAGGTGTCGCGACATGGAACCCCTATAGTGCAAAATTGCTACAATATTTTCAGGGTCGACCCGACCCACCACGCAATCCATCAGTTTTAACCTTTATTTCACCCTATGTTTAACCTAAAACTAAAAATATTTTTAAACTAATCCCAAACCCTTTCTAAACTTGAAAACATCATATCCTCCTCAAACTCCGAAACCCCTCTTTTCTTTTTCCTTCTATTTTGCTGCAAATCCTCTCTCTTTTTTTTCTTATTTTTTATTTGGTGCAAGACCAACACTCCACATTAACAAGAAATTTGCAACTAGTTTTCGCAAGGAACCACAAACTTTCAATCCGAGGTTAAGGGTTCTTAGCTTTACTGTTACATCTCATTGTTCTTTGTTTATGTCGAAATATATTGCTTGATTTTGATTAGTTTTTCTAGTTAAAAATTATTGAAAATGCCTCCTACAAAGTCTAGAAGAAGTATTGAACAAGAAGCACTGTTGGTTTTGGATCCCTTGAAATTTTGAAATGCTAATGTCGAAAAATATTTTCTCGAGCTGTAAGGAAAACCTTTTATTCAAGAAAGGGGTTTGAACCATCTATGATTCTTCGTAAAGAAATTTCGGCGTTAATTCAGTATCATAAATGGGAGCGTTTTTGTGTAACTCCCACAGAAAACGATGTTATCCCCGTAGTCCAAAAGTTCTATGCATCCTTTAAGGATCAGGTGATGAGGAGGCCGTATAGTGTCATTTGGGAAATCGTAATGGTAAGAAGTAAATAAGTACGTGTTACTCCTTGGGAAATTTGTGAGTTTTATAATGTTCCATACAATGAAATCGATTTTCTTGATAATATAGATTTAGACACTTTTAAGGACATAGATATGGATGACATTGTAAACTACTTAACTAAAGAAAGGGTGCATGGAACCACCGACAGAATACCGAATTACCAACCAAATTTAATTAAGAAATCATGTTTCCTATAGCTAAGATGTGGATGAAATTTCATTGCACTAGAATTAAACCTGCAATGAATGTTTCTAACGTAAATACTTTTCAAGCTATTTTGTTGTATGAAATTTTGCAGAAAAAATAGATATGTGCCGATAGATGGATTTATCGTAGTATGAAGCAATGTATAAACGACTAGAAGGTTGGAGTTTTCTTTTCATACCTTATGATGGTGCTATGCAAAAAGTCTAAACTTCTAATGGAAGCAAATGAGCAATTTATGAGGCTGATGAAAAGCTTGATAGGTGATTCTCTGTACATTCAATACATCGAGCTCAATCAAAAACAAATTAAGGATTGTAACAAGTAATGAAAGTAAAAAAAATGACGTACAAGCATGTTTAAAAATAATATCAAAAGCTCGAAGAGGGATTACGGGGAGTGAAATTTTGGATTCTGAATAGATGATTAGATGGATGCATCGACTGAGCCCAGTGATTTATGAGTTTGCATGACAAAAAATATTAGAATACCAAATTATTCACCAACCAAACATAGGTCCAAGCCATCTTGTACTAGATCCGAGGAGCAGAGGAGAGAAGGAGAGGAAGGAATCGAGGGAGTAGAAGAAGAGGAGGAGGATGTTTCGGGGCGATATTTTCAAGAGGAGGAGAATGATGACTTTGAGGCAAAATTTTAGCCGCAACGATCAATGTAGAGAGGGCCTATCATCTGTAGCCCAACCTAACATGCACATTCGTAGGGTGGAGGCTCCTTTCGAGGTTATATCTCGAACCTAGGAAAAAACACTGATGTGGGGCTATCGCCCTATTTTGACGATTTTGACGATTGAACTTTTAATTTTACCTTTGGAATTGTAAAAAAATTAATTAGGATAGTTTTTATTTTAGTGATTTAGGAGTAGGAGTAATAGTAATTTTATATATATATTTGCTATTTTGTTTTTGAATTTTCTATGTAGGAACCTCCCATGAAGGAAGCACTACATATATGATCTTTCAACCAACAAGAAAGGAAACACCCATAATAAGAATATGACAATGTCACGATCAATTGGGTAACTTCTTTCTTTTTTTACTTAAGGGTTACACATTAGGGACAATGTGCTGTCTAAAGTGTGGGGAGGTAACGTAGGAACTTTTGTTTTTATTTTATTTTTCTTGTCAAAAGTGTGCTTAAGCTTGTACAAATACAAGTGATTGGTTAGGAGCATGTATATATTTTGGTTGTATATATTATAAATTTGGCATGATAGTGAATGATTTTAAATTTTCAATTATTAGATTAATAAGTTCTATCTATTACATTGTAAATAGGCATTAAGTACTTGAATATACCAAATGAAATAGATAATATAGGGAAACGAGCATGCTATTATGTATGATGAATGGTTAAAATTGTGATTGCTTGATTGATTAATTTTTTCAATATAGAGATACCTAGGGGTGATCTAAGGCATTGTTTGCTATAACCTAGAGCAAAAGCTAAGCTTATTCATTAATCTTTAGTACCCAATTTTGAGCGAGAAAACGCTTCTTGATGAACCTTTACGCAAAACTTGAGCCAAAATGTAAGTTTGTACTTACCCTTTTCCATTGGTCTTTGAAATGCATGAATTTAGATGCCTAGCCATACATATTGAGGGATAGGTAAATACATCATGGTGGTTTTGTAAAAATAAGAGTGAAATAGGAAGAATCAGTGTGATAGAGTAATTATAGGTCCAGCCAAAAATGTGTGAAACAAAAGAAAAATCCAGTAAAAGTCAAAACAAGTAGAAAAAGTACTTGAACAATGAAAAGGAAAAGCATTGTGAGTGAGGAAGGTCGAAAAAAGTCAAAAGTGACACAAAAACAAAGTCACAAAAATTAGAAACCTTAATCATTAGTGCACAAAATCTTGTGAGCTAATCGTAGTTACTTTATTATGTTGTGACTTCCTACATGGAGAAATAAAGAAGGTGAGAGAATGAGAAATAAGGCGGTGAGCGTGCAAGGGTTATTAAGGGTGAGAATAGGGGACAATATGATGTGCTAAGCTACTTTCATGCTTGAAACTGTTTTGATGTGCCTTTTCTTCAATTCCATACCAACTTTAAGCCTTAGAACGTAACAAGTCAAAAATTCTTATGCGACCTTGGTAAATCTATTCATGAATGGACATTATATCGAGTAATTTCAATGATGACTATTTGTATTCTTCTAGGATAATCAAATTACCTATATGATTTATCGATGGATCAATATATTTGAGAACCTTGTTGCTTATATACTTTGTAATATACTGAACTTAGGTGTTTGAAACTGAGAATAGTAAGTCGTTTATATATCATGCCAGAATTACATGTATGTATGATTAGTCCTAGTTATGTGTTCCAAAACTCGTCTTTGCATCATATTTGCTCAAGAGTAATCTTTTATTTTAGTTTTTAAGTTTTCTTTCTTGAGGACAAGTAATTGTTTAAGTGTGGGGTAGTTTGATCTGCCGCAATTCTTTGTAGCAGATTAAACAAGTGTTTGTACTTAAGGAGCTTGAATATAAGCAATTTTCTTATTTTTTATTTACTTTTCCAAGTTTAGATATTCATTAATGAAAAGTGTGACTTGAGTTGTCCATATGATCTTAGGGGCCTAGCTAGGCCTAAGGGAAGGCTAACGTGGTTGGTAAGTGTATAGGACACCATTTGAAGGCACGAAAACACGAGACTGGTCACCATGTTGCAACTTGGAGGTTCGATGTCGAACATAGTGAGCAGAACACCAAAATAGCAAGACTCCCTTCGGTGTCGCGACATAGCTAGAGGATGTCGTGACACAACCTTGAGTCTGAGCCTAACCAAGTAACGTGCCATTAGTGTCGCGACATAAAGCAGATGATGTCGCAACAACGGCCCTTTACATGAAGAATTAATGAGCTGAAGGCATTTTCATCTGCATAATGAAATATAATTTAAAAACGTCAGCCGAACTAGGTCTAGGGATGAAGGTCAACCCTAATATTATAAATAGGCTTCATTAAACACTTCAGAATCATCTTTTCTTTATATTAGGACTTTTCTTTCAATTTAGTTTTTAGTTTTTAGTTTTAGTTTCTGTTGTTCTTGGGGTTTCTTTTCCGTTTATTTTCATTAGTGTTCTTCAAAGAATCTGACTTGTGGATTCAACAAACTCTTTGTGGAATTCGGCACTTCAATTATTCAATACAAATTAGGATTTCTCCTAACTTTTACTCTTGATCTATTCTTTATGTTTATTTTATTCATCCAGTTTATATTGTTTATGAGATCCATGAGGAATTAATCTTCTTCTGGAGGATTCGCGAGTGGACCTGGGAGTAATTAATTTGTATGCAGGGTTTCTTAGCAGATTAGATATTTGGGATAAGAAGAACTTAAATCTTAGGACTAACAACCCTAGGAAGTCATCTAGGTGGGAATTAACCCTAAATTGGTATTACCTATTCGTAAACCCATTACCCTAATTTGATTTAGACTTTAAGGTTGAGAGATAAGTAGTTCTTGCTACTCGTTAGTTTAGTGGAAGATCGAGACATCCTATGTAACACCCCAAACCCGGCCTACACGTTACGACCGGATCTGGTATGTCACAAGGAAAGGTAGTTAAAAAAAATTCGCGATCGTTTAAAAATTTCAAGTTTTGATTATCAGTAGTTTGTGAACCGTTCATTAATATTTTGGAAAACAGTTATTTTTGTTTTTAGGAAAACTCCGTATTGATCATTTCATCATAGATAATAACCGCATTAAAACAAAAACCAAATTAAAATCCCAGTGGCCTTATTACAGAACATAATCCCAAATTAAAATGAAATTTAAAAGGAAATAACACTTAATTTACTAAAGTGACGACGTATGGCCACCACAGAGTCCACCTCAGCTCCAAATCCTCAAGCTAGGGATTACCTGCAAAAGATAAAGCAGAGGGGTGAGTCATCGAGACTCAGTGTGTAAATACCCATTAAACGAAATCTGGGCCTTAAGCCCAGAGATGCACATTGGGCCTTAGCCCATTCAATATAGCGTATATCACATGTATGCAATGCAGCCCAACCCAACCTAATTTTCCATCCTCTACACGCCACCCGTACCAGCCCAACACACCGTGGGGATTTCTATAATCAACCCTCCATCCGCTACACGCCTCATACGTGGCACCAAGCCACTCGTGGTTCCAGACCACAGTGATACTAGATCACCGTGACAAAGTCACTATTATCATGCGTGGGGCCAACCCACCGTGGTATCAAACCACCGTGACAATCCCTGAAGAATATATGTGGGGCCAACCCACTGTGGTACCAAACCACTGGGACGAGTCACTAAATCATCATATATATTTGTGGTATTAAACCACTGTGGCACCAAGCCACCGAGACATGGTCACCGAATCGCTTATATGTGGGCGAACCCACTCGTGGTACCAAACCACCGTGATGATCTCAAATACTTCCCACTTTCGCATCATATCCCAAAGCCCATGCAATATGACATAATAATTCGTGTATGCAGTATGTCATGTATGCAAAATATATATCAAATATAACGTATAACATGGATTACCATCATAATCATATAAACGGAATACAACGTAATCAAGCTAATCAACCACTAAGGGTATAACAGTAATTTTACCTACCAAGGGTATTCTCGTAATTTACCTATCGAGGGTATTTTAGTAATTTCACACCTACAATGATCTTTTCGATGGCCTAATGTCGCCCCGAGCGACTCGGCTACCACTTTCGGTCATTACCGGACTATTGGGCCTAAAACTCGATTTCGGCCCATTCGGGCCCACACGCTCGTGTGGCCCAACTAGCACAAATTTAGCCACAAATATGAGATTCACCTAGTCCAGTCTAATATATACTACACAATCATAAAATCTACTCATATGGGCCCACAGGCCCATTGGGCCCACTTGGCCCCTATCGACCCATCGTGGCCCAAACAACATCAACCCACAAAAATACTAACGATGGCCTCAACTATCGCGTCGAAGCCCCCACACATGCACTCGCACGCTCGTGTGGCTACTATCGCCGTGTGACCGGCATTCGACATTTGCCGCTCTACAACTAGAGTAGAGAGAATACACACCTGATAGGAGTCTGAAGCTAATCCGCGCTCCGAATGCTCCTATGCCCAACGCCAACCAGGTATGCCTCCTCTCCCATCATAGATAGCTCTATATATAGCCAGCTTCTCACCTTCCTTCTTTGTATCTTTCCCAAGTGGGATCCCTCCGCTTCATGCGAGTTTAAATCCAACTCAAACTCGTAGTCCAATCCACAAAATAAATACTCCCTTGCTGATCCCGAGACTTGAACCTCAGACCTCTTGCCAGCTATAACGCCACCTTGCCACTAGGCCACAAGCTCCTCTTTTGTCTATAACCATGCGCAACTAAAGATAAGTCTATGGCCAAGGTCAAAATCCATTTAATAAAATAATCTAAAAGAAATGCAAGTTCCACGCCTTGAACCTTGGACCTCCTTCCTTCCTTGTGGCGTCACTCCCTTGCCTCTAAGTGGCGTCAATTTTCCACTACACCACACACTCCACTTGTGTCATTTTCCTCCACATTTTATTCTTAAAGCCTACCTACTAACTCCCAGGGTTTTTTCCACCTAAAACTAAAATTTCTCCTAAGCCCAAGTTTGATCCCGGGACATCATAGAAGCCCCCTAACCTTCTAAAATCACTCACCTAATAAGTCCAACTTGCACTAATGCCGATCTCTTGATCTCAAAAATTTTAAACGCTACTATGCTCAAGGCCTATTGGGCCCAATCCTACTAGGCCCAATTTCAGGATGTTACATCCTACTAGGTTAGTGACTAGTTGATTGAATAGAAGCCAAGGTAGGAATTAGTTGTGACCACAGAAGTGAGTTAGTCTCCCATGCTTAGATTTGATTGAATCAACATATTAGTTCTTCCATTTTTATTCTTTTATGCAATTTACTTATTTTCTTAGAAAACAAATTCTTTCCACTTTATGTTTTATTGTACTGTAGTTTATTTAAATTACTAATTAGATCTATTAACGTTTATGTTATGATTAATTTAGTACTAGCCTCCCTTGGGTACGATCCTTGGAGTACTCACCTATATTACAACCTGATCCGTATAATTGCAGAAATTGCCTAACATTCATATTTGGTTACAGGAAATTCCTTTAGATGTTAGTACGTTCGGAGGCGGTTAGGAACTCACCTGAAACTTTGGAACAAAAATATACTCTGCCGATACTTTGCCTCGACTGCTCGGACCTTCACTAGTTTCTTGAGCTAAGTAAGAAAAAATTATAACCATCAAATCATTGATCTACTAATATTTAATATGCATGCATGAATCGGTTGCATACAACCCATAACCAGGAAGTCTCCTTCCTTACAAACTAGTTCTAAAAACTATGCATGTGTAACAGCCTATTTTTAGTCAAATCGGAATAGTGGTATCGGGACCACAAATTCGGGGTCAAAATATTTATTTTATTATTATTTTAATATCTACAGCATGATAATATATTGTGTGAAAATTTTGTTAAGAAATTTTATCGTTTGAGTGCTTAATTCGATAAAAAGGACTAAATCGCGTAAAGTGTAAAACTTGTGTTCTATTAACTGAAGGTGTTTAACAGCTATAGAAATTTAAAGTAAAGGTCATAAAGTGGTAATTAGACCATTAATATTATTAGTGAACAAAGATGGACATCATTTAAGTGAATTTTAATGTTTTAATTAAAGGTTATTTAAGTAATTTAATAATTAAAGTAAATTAAAATAAACAAAAAAAACAATGTATCATCTTCCTAATTGTCATCTTCCACTGAAAATTCATATTGGAGGAGCCATAGCTAGAGTTTGAAGCTTCAGTCACTGGCTTAGCTTGCATGTAAGTGAAATTTCATCCGTTTTTAATGATTTCTATGTTTTCGAAGTCGTTGTAACTTAATCTAGCTAGCCTAGGGACTAAATTGCAAAACTGTTAAATGTATGTGTATTTTGATGTTTGATGATAGAAAATGTATGGTTGTTTTTAGATAAACAACATTTGTAAAGTGATTTTTGGTAAAATTGTCAATTAGGGATTAAATTGAGAAATGTGAAAATTTTGTGGTAGAAATGTGAAATAAATGAAAAATATGGGCTTCTATGGTCATAAGGGAAATTCGGCTAGCATGGGTAGGGACCTAATTGCATGAATTTGTATTTTTATGAGCTAAGGACTAAATTGTAAAAATGTTGAAATATTAGGGGAAAAAGTGTAATTTTGCCATAGTATGCTTTTTGGCCTAAATTGAATAGATTTCTAATTGAATAAGCTAAGTTCGATATTATGTAGATCAAGAAAAATGAAGTTCGGATCTAGATCGGGGAAAAAACAAAGTATTGGACTATTCGATCCATTTCCTCGTTTTTGCGATCGAGGTAAGTTCGTATGTTAATAAGCATTAATTTAATTGTGTTTTAAATTCTTTATTATTGAATTAATTGTGAATATGACCTTACGGATATGTTTGACGAAGATTCAACAATGTGAAATCCCGGTTGAACCTTAAGAATAGATTAGGATACAAATGACATGTCATTAGGGGTTATGTGTTTGGGTGCTGATCCGTACGTCCTACCGGTGACTGAGTTATCCGGTATGTGTTGCAAATTCTCATCAGCTTGTGTGAGCAGCACCATGTAGCTACGTCTTGACCGTCAGCTTGTGTAAGCAGACCCGTTGATAGATCGAGAGTGAGCATTATATGAGATATTAGATTGATATAGCTTCGACTATGTATTGGCACTTAGGGTGCGAGATTCCCGAGTATCCGATATTATTCCAAATGGTTCAACTGGTATATCAAGGATATGAATGAGTATGAGATTAATTTGTACAGGTATGTACATGCATTATACAAGCAATGAATCGAAGAAACTTGTGAATTTCATATCTAACCTTGTGAATGAATATGTAATAGGATTGTGGATCAATATAAGTTATGTTATGATATGTTAATTACTTATTAACTATACGAACCTACTAAGCTTTATAGCTTACTCTGTTTACTTTTTCGTGATTTATAGTGATTATCGAAGCTTGCTTGGAATTGGGAGTCGTCGGAGATCTCATCACACTATCAAGCTATCACTTTGGTACTTTTGAACTTATGTATTTGGTTATAGGAGTTATGGTCATTTTGGTATATATGCTGGTAATGGATTTAGCCATTTGATTTGGCTTGTACTTGATGAATGGTTAATTATGTGTATAGCCATGTCATTTGGCTTATTTTGGTATATTTGGTGATGTATATATATGTGCAAATGGTCTTTTGATATGTTGTGTATAATTGCTATATAGATGCTTGATGTGAATTGGTGTTTGGAGTTCCAAATGGTTGAAAATTGAGATTGGTATGCTTGTGATTTCGCATGTTGTGTGGATTGCCTATTGTGATTTCGTCTATGTCAGCTCAGAGATATGTGAGAAAAGGTTGTGAAGCTTATCTTGCATATATACTGGATACAAAAGTGTCTGAATCGAAGATTGAATCAGTACCGATAGTATGTGAGTTTTCAGATGTGTTTCCAGAAGAGTTACTTGGATTGCCACCGATCAGAGAGGTTGAATTTGCTATTGAATTAGTATCGGGAACTTCACCAATATCGATAGCTCCATACAGAATGGCTCCGACAGAATTGAAAGAGTTGAAATCTCAGTTGCAAGAGTTAACAGATAGAGGTTTTGCATGACCTAGTTTTTCACCCTGGGGTGCGCCATATTGCTTGTAAAGAAGAAAGACGGGTCAATGAGAATGTGTATTGACTATCGACAGCTCAATAAGGTTATGATAAAGAACAAGTATCCGTTGCCAAGAATAGATGATTTGTTTGATCAGTTGAAAGGGGCAACAGTGTTTTCAAAGATTGATTTGAGATCTGGTTATTATCAGTTGAGAGTTAAAGACTCAGATGTGCCAAAAATTGCATTCAGAATGAGGTACGGACATTATGAAATTCTTGTTATGCCATTCAGATTAACTAATGCTCTTGCAGTCTTTGTGGATTTGATGAACCGAATATTTAGACCGTATTTAGACAGATTTGTTGTTGTGTTCGTTGACGACATTCTGATCTATTCACGAGATGAGTCTGACCATGCCGAGCATTTGAGGATTGTGTTACAAACCTTGAGAGATAAGCAATTGTATGCTAAATTCAGTAAATGTGAGTTTTGGCTCAGAGTAGTCGGATTTTTGGGGCACATTGTTTCAGCAGAAGGTATACGGGTTGATCCGAGCAAGATTTCAGCAGTTGTTGATTAGAAACCACCGAGAAATGTATCTGAAGTCAGAAGTTTTTTTGGGTTAGCTGGTTATTATCGATGATTTTTCAAAGGATTCTCGATGATTGCTACACCGATGACCAGATTGCTACAGAAAGATGTGAAGTTCGAGTGGTCAGAGAAATGTCAACAGAGTTTTAATCAGTTGAAAGCCATGTTAATTGAGGTACCAGTTTTGGTTCAACCTAAGTCGGGTAAATAATTTGTGATTTATAGTGACACGTCATTGAATGGTTTTGGGTTGCGTGTTGATGCAAAAGGGAAAAGTTGTAGCTTATGCCTTCAGACAGTTGAAACCGCATGAAAAGAACTATCCGACGCATGATTTAGAGTTGGCCACTATTGTTTTCGCATTGAAAATTTGACGACATCACTTGTACGGTGAAAAATGCCACATCTTTACTGATCACAAAATTTTAAATTATGTAATGACTCAGAAATATTTGAATTTACGACAACGAAGATGGCTCGAGCTATTGAAAGATTATGAGTTCGTAATTGACTATCATCCGGGGAAAGCGAATGTAGTTGCAGATGCTTTGAGTAGAAAATTTCTGTTTGCTTTGAGAGCGATGAATACTCAGCTAAGCTTGTCTGATGATGGTTTGATATTAGCAGAGTTGAAAGCTAAACCAGTTTTTCTTCAGCAAATTTACGAAGCTCAAAAGTGTGATACCGAGTTACAAGCCAAAAGAGTGCAATGTGAGTCTACTGGTGATTCTGACTTTCAGATCGGATCCGATGATTGCTTAATGTTCCGAGGTAGAATCTGCATACCAAAGAATCCAGAGTTGATTGAGATAATTTTACACAAGGCACACAGTGGTTGCTTATCAGTTCATCCGGGGAGTACTAAAATGTATAACGATTTGAAACGGTTATATTGGTGGTCGGGCATGAAACGAGACATTTCAGAGTTTGTGTCGAGATGTTTGATTTGTCAGCAGGTTAAAGCCGAACTGTCGAGACTACTTCAACCAGTAATGATACCTGAGTAGAAATGGGAGAGAATTACGATGGATTTCGTATCGAGATTACCTATGACTCCGAAAAAGAAAGATATTGTTTGGGTTGTAGTTGATAGGTTGACGAAATCGGCGCATTTTATACCAGTACGTACAGACTATTCACTCGATAGATTAGCTGAATTGTACATTGCTGAGATCGTTAGATTACACGGGGTGCCAGTTTCGATTATTTCGGATAGAGATCCGAGGTTTACGTCACCATTTTGGAAGAAATTACAAGAAGCTCTAGGTACGAAGTTGAACTTTAGTACTGCATTTCATCTGCAAACCGACGGTCAGTTTGAAAAAGTAATTCTAATTCCCGAAGATATGCTTCGTTGTTGTGTTCTAGAGTTCGAAGGCAACTGGGAGAAATATTTGCCATTGGTTGAATTCGCGTATAATAACAGCTTTCAATCAAGCATAAAGATGGCACCGTATGAAGCATTGTATAGTCGTAAATGCCGAACACCATTGTACTGGACTGAGCTTAGCGAGAAACAAATTCACGGGGTTGATTTGGTTAGAGAAACCGAAGAGAAAGTGAATGTAATTCGCAACTGTTTGAAAGTAGCTTCAGATTGACAGAAATCATACGCGGATTTAAAACGAAAAGACATTGAATTCCAGATCGGTGATAAATTATTTCTGAAAGTATCTCTGTGGAAGAAAATCCTTCGATTTGGTCGAAAAGGTAAACTAAGTCCGCTTTTCATCGGGCTGTATGAGATCATCAAAAGAATAGGGCCTGTGGCTTATCGGCTTACTTTACCGTCGGAATTAGGAAAGATTCATAATGTGTTTCATGTGTCAATGTTACGCCAATATAGATCAGATCCATCACATGTAATTTCTCCGGCAGAGATTGAGATTCAATCTGATATGACGTATAACAAAGAACCGATCAGAATTCTAGCTCGAGAGATTAAAGAATTGAGAAATAAGAAAATAGCTTTAGTGAAGTATTATGGCAACGTCATGGGGTCGAAGAGGCTACGTGGGAACCTGAAGAAGCTATGAGAAAACAGTACCCTAACCTATTCACTGGTAAGATTTTCGGGGACGAAAATCCCTAAGGGGGGAGAGTTGTAACAACCCGTTTTTAGTCAAATCGGAACAGTGGTTTTGAGACCACAAATTTGAAGTCAAAATATTTATTTTATTATTTTAATGTCTACGACATGAAAATATGATTGTGTGAAAGTTTTGTTTAGAAATTTTATCATTTGAATGCTTAATTCGGTAAAAATGACTAAATCGCGTAAAATGAAAAATGCATATTCTATTAGTTAAAAGGGTTTATTAGCTATGAAATTAAATATTTGATGGATTTATGTTGCAATTATCCCATTATATTAATAAGTGGACTTTCATGGACATGGTTTATGTGTTTTTAATGGTTTTATATTAAGGTCAATTTGGTAATTAGTATATATAAGTTAATTAAACAGAACAAATAAAATTTTATGCTACCATCTTCATCACTTGCCGAAAATTTGAAGAAAAGAAGCCATAGTTGGGGCTTAGCATTCGGTCACTTTTCCTTGAGCATGTAAGTCCATTTTTGTCCCTTTTTAATGATTTATGTGTTTTTGAGATCGTTGCAAATAGGTCTAGCTAGCCCAACGACTATTTTGCAAAACAGTTAAAGATTTTAGTTGTTTCCATTGATTAATTCATGATTATTTTGATGTTTAATGATAGATTATGGATGTTTGATGATAGTTATAAAAGTTTTGTTGAGTGATTTTTGAGAAAAATGCAAAATAGGGATTAAATTGATAAATGTTTAAATTGTGTGATTAAAACGTGAAATAAATGAAAAATATGAGCTGCTAAGGTGTAATAGTAATTCGGCTAGGCTTGGGTTGTGATGAAATTGAATGAATTTTGTTCTACGAGCCTAGGGACTAAATTGTAAAAGTTGTGAAATTCTTAGGGTAAAAGTGTAAATGTGCTTAAATGTGTGTTTTGGATTAAATTGAATAGAGAGATTATTAAATAAGTTAATTTTGAATATATTTAGATCAAGAAAAGTGGAATTCGGATCTAGATCGGGGGAAAACTAAAGTTATCGACTAATCGACTTATTTCATTGTTTTCACATCCGAGGTAAGTTCGTATGTGATAAATTTCATTATAAATGTATTTTAAATGCTTTGATATTGTATAAGTTGTGAATATGAGACTTTGGGTAAGTTCGACAATGACTCGATGGTAATTCGGTATTTGAAATCCCGGTTGAACCTTAGGAATAGTTTAGGATACTAGTGACATGTCATTAGGGGATACATTGAGTTGGCTTCGAGCCATGATATTGGCACTTTGGGTGCAAGTTATACCGATTGGCTTCGGGCCATGAATATCGGCTGATTTGGCTTCGGACCATGATATCAGTAATTCAGATATAAGTTACCTTGATTTGGCTTCGGGCAATGGTATAGGTACTTATTGTATGAGACTCTTGAGTATCCGACTTCTATTTTGAATGGTTCAACGGGTAAAAGAATGATGTGGTTGAGAATGAGATTTGTACGAGATCGTACAGGTATGTGCATAAACTATATTAGCTTTGAATCGAAGAAATGGTGAAGAAAGTATATAGTTTTGTGAATGAGTAATTGAAAGGTTTGTTAGTTGATGTGAATTCATGTATTTATAATCAATTGTTGAATTATGTGTTTATGATTATATCAAGTTTATTTCATACGAGCTTACTAAGCTTTATAGCTTACATCGTTTATTTTTCTATGTTTTATAGTGAATTCAAAGCTAGCTCGGATTCGGGGATCGTCGGAGACATCGTCACACTATCCATCTATTAATTTGGTACTTTTAAGCTTATGTTTTGAGTATATGGCATGTATAGGGACTTTGGTCATGCGGATTATGTTTTGGTAATGATTTTGGCCATTTGAATTGGCTTGTGAAAGTATATATTTTAGTTTGTATTTATAGCCATGAGTGATGGTTCATTATAGGTTATTTTGGTATGGTTGAATCATATATCATTGTGTTTATGCTTGTGAAATGTGTTAGATGATTAAGATTGGATTCATGATGCTTGTTGATAATAGGTAATTTGAATGTCAAATGGGTGATTATTTGTGAATTAGTATGTTTGTGGAATTAAGCATATTATTACATATTTGAAGGTGTATAATTAGTTGAATAGTATATGAAATTTTTGGTATAAATGAATTGGTCTATTTTGTAACTTGTGTGTATTGAGAAGAAGTGGTATAGAATATGTATGAATGGTGTTTGAATTGGTTGGTTTAATTGATTAGATATGCTATGGGTTGGTGCCAAATGATGTGGTGTAGGTACATGCAAGTTTGGGTGGCAAACTGGCTTGGTAAATAGCCTATTTTTGTCTACACGGGCGTGTGTCTTAGCCGTGTGCGACAAACGGTCATGTTACACGGCTGTGTGTCCCTTGGTGTTGAATTGAAACCAAGTCAGTATGCTCCACACGGCCTCACACATGGGCGTGTGACTTGGCCGTGTGGCATAAGTCAGTATACCCTACAGGTTTACCATGGCCTAGCACACGGCCTGGCACACGAGCGTGTATGGCCATTTTTAGGGCACACGGGCATGTGTGTTGGCTGTGTGACCCAAGTCAGAGAGTTACACGGGGTCGGATACGGGCTGGGACACGGCCATGTGATCCCATTTCGAATGTCTACACAGCTTGAGACACGAGCGTGTCTCTTGGCCGTGTGAGTGACGCGGCCGGGGCACACAGGCGTGTGACCCCTGCAGTATGAAAAATTTTATAAGTTTCGTAAAAAGTTCCTATGTTATCGGTTTAGTCCCGAACCACTTCCAAAGCATGTATTGAGCCTCGTAAGCTCGTATTAGCGACATCATGATTGATGATGAATGATGATTGCATGAAATGTGAAAATGTTTGAGAAATGTATGTGTAATTGTATGATAAGTCCGGTAATACTCCGTAACCCTATTCCGGTGTTGAATACGGGTGAAGGGTGTTACATTTCAAACTCATATATTCAATACACTCACAATATATATACCAAATCACTCCATTTCAATAAACTCTAATATCAATTCAATCTCAAAGTACTAAAGTACTCACCTCAACTACTTACCATATGCAATAATTCAATATACAATAATTAACACAAACCATGGATTCCGAGCTATTCGACGTCGATTTTATCCTTCCCCTTTTTAGTCGAGGATTTCGGTACGACGTTAGCTATGAAATTAAAACAATTAAAATACATTAATACTACACAATTCAATTCCACATTAAATATTTCAATTTTTACACAATATTTGCTTAAATTTCAATTTAGTCCCTAAACCGAGACTAATTTTTAATCTTCACAATTAACTCTATATTTTCATAGTCATTTCACTTTGAACTAAATTCAACTCCCTATTTTAAATTACACCCTTAAGTTTCAAAATTTTCACAATTTAGCCCCTATTACTCAAAATCAAGAACTAACATCACTATTTAGTCCTTTTTCACTTTTAACTTAAAAATCTATCAATTTAATCCCTAATACTTAAACTATTCAACAATAGTAACATCTAAAATTCTAACCAATACCGAAAATTACAACATGGGTCGGCTAGCCCTAAGTACCGAGATTCAAAAAACGTAAAATTTACAAGAAAATAGACTAAATTAACTAACCAATTGAAGTTTGAATGCTAAAAGCCCTTAGGTCGTGCGTTGTATCTTGTTTTCTTTCTTTCTTTTCTTTCTTCTTTTTCTTTTAATTCGCATGCAACACGTTCTTTTTATTATAATTTCATTTACTAATTATTGTATATTCCATATATATACATACCTTTAACTTTTAACAATTAATTACTATAATATATATATTTCATTAATATCATCCACTAAACAAGGTATATGTATATTTACCATTTCAGTCCTTTTAATTTATTTAAACTATAATTCAACTTTTAACTCATATGTGATTTAGTCCTAATACTTTAACAACGCCTAATTTCACAAAATTCACTTAACCAAAATCTAATTCACTACTAAACTAACCTCGTAAATATTAAATAAAAATATTTACGATTTCATTTTACGAAAATGGAGTCCCAAACTTCAGTTTCCAACACCATAGCTATCGGGTCGTTACAAAATTATATCTCATTTATGCCATTTCAATTTGCCACAACATATCTCAACATAATACCAAAACTTACATATACAATTATTCATTAACCTTACTAAAATCAAACATTAGTAAGGTTTCAAACTAAAACTATCATTTTAAGTTAACATATACAAAAACCTATGTACATGTCACAGAACTGGACTTTAAAACAATTGAAAAACTATTGAATCAATAATACGATAGTGTGAGCTTCTCATTGATCCGCTTGACACGTTCCGCAAGTTGGCAATCTACAAGAGAGGCAACAGAGTAAGCATATTTAATGTTTAGTAAATCTATATGAAATTTACTTAACTTACCTTGACATTTCCACAAACTAAAATTTAAAACACATTGGTATATAGAATGGCGTTCCTTGGCATATTCTGTAGCACTGTATGCAAATCATCATATACAACTAATGGTTAGTCAATTTACATATCAAGAACTTATAACATAAATCATATACAACCATTCAATTTGGTAATATGTACCAACCAATTCATAACCAATTAGAAAGCATATATAATCCAATTCAAAATCAAACCATTTCAATAATTTCATTTCCATTAGGTTACATTTTCTCCCAAAAGAACCTTAGTAAAACAAACTCAGATACATGGGACTATATTGCTCACATAAGCTAACAGTGATCAAGGTTGTTCACAAAATGTAACACCACAAACCCGGCCTAGAGGTTAGGCCCGAATCTGGAATGTCACATTAAAGGCACACTTCAAAACAATTTACTAATTAACCATTTAAGGCGCAAAAGCCCAAAACATAAGATTATTTCGAAAACCATATTAACACTTTAAAAATTTTATGAAATTTCTTAAGTGGGTAGTTGAAACACTAATAATAATAAACCCAAAATTCAAAGTCAAATAGGAGTTACATGGCCTTATTACAATCCAATGAAAAAAACAAAGTATTTAAAACAGAATCATTTGAATAATTTAAAACATTTGAACAGCTTGTAGTGTGGCCATCTCCGAGTCCTCTCCCACGTCGAGCTGTCTATTTAGGATCACCTGAAACATTAAATAAAAGGGTGTGAGTTTCGAAACTCAGTGTGTACAACCCTTGGCAATCAAATCACATAAAAATATTCACATTGGGCCTAAGCCCTAACAAAATCGGTGGTCTTGGGCCTTAGCCCACAATGACCTCATATCATATCATATCGCATCATATACAAACAAGATAATGCAAAACCCACCCCAAAAATCAATCCACTACACACACCATTTCCCTTCCAACCTTATGGCTCCTGTGGGGAATTCTAGCTCGACCCACCCTCCGCTACACACCATGGGTAGCCCTGCCATGTGATTATCGAACGTTGCGAAAAGAAAGTCGCTAATCATATATTGGGCTTAAAGCCTCCGGTGGATCCATACCATACGGCCATGCGATCCTCAAATATTGACACTGAGTCATCAATATATATATGTTAGACACATAGCCACGGTAAACATGATTGGCACAAAGCCATAATAACAGCATAAAGCCTTCGGTATTGGCACAAAGCCCATAATTACTGCACAAAGCCTTCGGTATTGGCACAAAGCCCATGATTATGGCACGAAGCCCATATTAATGGTACACAGCCCTCGGTAACATTATCGATGCAGCATGGCTGCTCGGTGGCTAAAAAGCCTGTGGTGGATCCATGGTCGTCAAGCGACTATGCGATCCTCGATTCTTCCTTCGTACCATAATTCCCACCCATATGCATCCTAAGCAGAATATCATATGAATGCATCAAACACACAAGTAACATCCATAAACTCGTATCCGTCACATAGGGGTATTTTCGTCATTTCACTACCCAGAGGTATTTTCATAACTCTGCCCTACAGGGTGTTTTGGTAATTTGGAAAAATAGGGGTATCTTGGTAATTTTGAAAATAGGGGTATTTTGGTACTTTTGCAAAACAGGGGTATTCTGGTAATTTACAAATCTAGGGGTATTTTAGTAATTTTACACATAAGGGTATTCTAGTAATTTTACAATATAAGGGTATTTTAGTAATTTTACAATATAAGGGTATTTTAGTAATTTTACAAATATAAGGGTATTTTAGTAATTTTACAAATATAAGGGTATTTGGTCCCTCTTGAGTTTTAGTTATGAGCTTTGGCCCATAAAAAAGTCCTCGCGGTTAAAGTGAACAAACACTATGCACCAGGTACGATCTCAGAAAAGAGGAGGTGGGTCACTCGGACCGCTTAAGTACCAAGCTCTCACTAGATCCAATCCTAGACATGCATAAGTCGGTTACCACACTCTAACTAATCGACTTGCCCACAGACATGTTTAATTAGCTTAAGTCTTATGAAATTACAAAGTTGTTCAAGCTAGGCCTAAAGTCTATTAACCCTAACATACTTGTCTACGCCCCCATAAGCCCATCTCATGTCCTTACGGCCCGTTAGGCCTAAATCTCATCATATGGCCTATTAGGCCCAAAACATATCCAGATCATGTATCAAGCATAGCTAACTTAATTCGTATAATAAACTAAACCATTTTATCAAACTTAGCATCAGGGCCCACCGGGCCCATTTAGCCACTTTCGGCTTTTCGACTTTTCGGTATTGCTGATATCGTGTGTGTAGTGTTTGTACACACCTGGTAACCTCGCGTGCTGCAAACCCCTTAGTCACGAACCTACAATTGACATTACTAGCGATTAACCAAAGCGTTAACACATACTAACCAAAAACCGAAACCTCACCGTACCCTTACCGTGTGCCTCACATTCTAGTAGCCCTTCCTTTGCTACTATTGGCGATTAACCTCTAGATCTGCACCCAAACACCTATATCGTCAAAACCAAGTGACCCATATTGATCATAAGTCACCCCTATGAGCCACAGTAGATTAGGTCATTTACTAAACCCTAACTGAGTCGAGAATACTTACTGCCTTGATAGCAATCCTTACCTACCGCACTTGCGATTGCTGAACCTCACCCTTGTTAATACATGGTAATGGCAAAGAGGGGTTAGATAGCCCTTCGGCTTTCAACAAAACGTACTAAGGGGAGTTAACAGAATACTTACCGAATCCAACCTTATATCCTGCGGCCTACCAAACGAGATTCGGCTTTTAACCTTGACTGAGAGTAGATACCAACTGATTTGTGATAGAGAAAAACAACAAAGATTCGGCACTAATGGGGGATTTCGGCAAGAGAAGATGATGGTAATTCGACAATAGAAAAGTTTGGCTAAGAGAGAATTCTGCAAAAAGGAATGATGGTTTTTCGGCAATGGAAGAATTCGGCAACAGAAGAATAGAATGAGGGGGAGAAAAGAAAAGATCAAATGTGCTTGTGTGAGGGTAACTACAGGATATTCGGTAAAGAAAAGAAAGACTAACTTATTTGCAAAACTCTCCAAATGCCGAAAGCCACAATGAAAATTCGTAATACCCCCTAAAAGACCCAAAAATGACACTCATTTACCCTCCTAAGCCGAATTTATACACTTCCCACTTCCCACAACGGCACCAACTCTTCACACTTCTCAGCTCCTAACTTTTCTCCCTGATAACTCCTCAATCTCATCCTAAATTTTCTCTAAGATAAGCTCCTTTATCCCTTTCTTAATTTTCTCACATGAACACTTCTTTCAGAGTTCACATCCAACGCATCTACTAACCATCTAGAAGGTAAAAATTAAATCCCCAACAAAATACCATGCCACTACTCGAACCTTGGATTCCTTGCACGCTAATGACGCCACCTCCTCGCTCCCTAAGTGGCGCCACTTTGCCACTACACCACAAGCTCTTTTGTGTCATTTTTCTTCTTCATTTATTTAAAAGGCCTACTAATCAAGTCACAGTTCCTTGGGCTAAAACAAAATTTTTCCTATACCCTTACTTGATCCCAAACATCTCTAACACCCCTAGACACTCCAAATTCATTAACCTCAAAGCCCACATGCCAATTGTCATTTTCTCGCTCACTTAAAAATTTCTCGAGACCCAAAGCCCAAAGCCCAATTCTTCTAGTCCCAAATTCGGGGCGTTACAATTCTTCCCCCTTAAAGAAATTTCGTCCTCGAAATGTCCAACTAACAGGGTGGTCGTGTATCAACTACCCCACCACGCTACTCACACACACTCTCGACCCTAATAATTTTATTACATACCCAAAACATCCACCTATCGCAACCATTCTCAAACATACGCAGAATAAGTACCAAATTTCGATTCAAATGTTTACAAAGCCCTAACACTTCCACGGCCTCAGCTGTGGCCTCTTCCTCCTCTTCTAGCGCTCATCGTTGATTCTCGTATTATCCGAATTAGGAATTTTATGAAGTTAGTACATAGTTCCACTTGTTTAGGGCACATGTCTTATGCGAGTAAAAAAATTTTTAAAGCTATTACGCGGTCTAGAATCCACTACAGGCTTAAGTTTCCTACGGGCTTTAGTCTCTAGAAGCCTATTCTTAAGTAGCCCATTATCTATACAGATCAGTAATTTAAACAAATGTAGTACAGAAAACTTACTTGGCTCCACGTCGAGAGCTCGGTGAACCACACTTCAAGAATCCTGCAAAAACTTCTTAATCTACTTGTTTTAAAAACCCAAAGCATAAGGCCCATTTCACAGCCCGAGCTTTGCAACTGGGCTCTGATACCACTAAATGTAACACCTCAAACCCAGCCTAGAGGTTAGGCCCAAATCTAGAATGTCACATTAAAGGCGCACTTCAAAATAATTTACTAGTTAACATTTAAGGCCCAAAAGCCCAAAACATAAGATTATTTTGAAAACCATATTAACACTTTAAAAATATTATGAAATTTCTTAAGTGGGTAGTTGAAACAATAATAATAATAAACCCAAAATTCAAAGTCAAGTAGGAGTTACATGGCCTTATTACAATCCAATGAAAAAACAAAGTATTTAAAATAGAATCATTTGAATAAATTAAAATATTTGAACAGCTTGTAGTGTGGCCATCTCCGAGTCCTCTCCCACGTCGAGCCGTCTATTCAGGATCACCTGAAACATTAAATAAAAGGGTGTGAGTTTTGAAACTCAGTGTGTACAACCCTTGGCAATCAAATCACATACAAATATTCACATTGGGCCTAAGCCCTAACAAAATCGGTGGTCTTGGGCCTTAGCCCACAATGACCTCATATCATATCATATCGCATCATATACAAACAAGATAATGCAAAACCCACCCCAAAAATCCATCCACTACACACACCATTTCCCTTCCAACCTTATGGCTCCTGTGGGGAATTCTAGCTCGACCCACCCCACCGCTACACACCATGGGTAGCCCGATTGTGGTACTACCGAACGTTGCAGCAAAGCTGCTACTCATATATTGGGCTTAAAGCCTCCGATGGATCCATACCTTACGGCCATGCGATCCTCAAATATTGACACTGAGTCATCAATATATATATGTTAGGCACATAGCCACGGTAAATGTGATTGACACAAAGCCATAATAACAGATCAAAGCCTTCGGTATTGGCACAAAGCCCATAATTACGGCACGAAGCCCATATTAATGGCACACAGCCCTCGGTAACATTATCGGTGCAGCATGGCTACTCGGTGGCTAAAAAGCCTGTGGTGGATCCATGGTCGTCAAGCGACTATGCGATCCTCGATTCTTCCTCCGTACCATAATTCCCACCCATATGCATCCTAAGCAGAATATCATATGAATGCATCAAACACACAAGTAACATCCATAAACTCATATCCGTCACATAGGGGTATTTTCGTCATTTCACTACCCAGGGGTATTTTCGTAACTCTGCCCTATAGGGGTATTTTGGTAATTTGGCAAAATAGGGGTATCTTGGTAATTTTGAAAATAGGGGTATTTTGGTACTTTTGCAAAATAGGGGTATTCTGGTAATTTACAAATCTAGGGGTATTTTAGTAATTTTACACATAAGGGTATTCTAGTAATTTTACAATATAAGGGTATTTTAGTAATTTTACAATATAAGGGTATTTTAGTAATTTTACACTATAAGGGTATTTTAGTAATTTTACAAATATAAGGGTATTTTAGTAATTTTACAAATATAAGGGTATTTGGTCCCTCTCGGGTTTTAGTTATGAGCTTTGGCCCATAAACAAGTCCTCGCGGTTAAAGTGAACAAACACTATACACCAGGTAGGATCTCAGAAAAGAGGAGGTGGGTCACTCGGACCGCTTAAGGACCAAGCTCTCACTAGATCCAATCCTAGACATGCATAAGTCGGTTACCACACTCTAACTAATCGACTTGCCCACAGACATGTTTAATTAGCTTAAGTCTTATGAAATTACAAAGTTGTTCAAGCTAGGCCTCAAGTCCATTAACCCTAACATACTTGTCTACGCCCGCATAAGCCCATCTCATGTCCTTACGGCCCGTTAGGCCTAAATTTCATCATATGGCCTATTAGGCCCAAAACATATCCAGATCATGTATCAAGCATAGCTAACTTAATTCGTATAATCAACCAAACCATTTTATCAAACTTAGCCTCAAGGCCCACCGGTCCCATTTAGCCACTTTCGGCTTTTTGGCTTTTCGGCATTGCCGATATCGTGTGTGTAGTGTTTGTACACACCTGGTAACCTCGCGTGCTGCAAACCCCTTATTCATGAACCTACAATTGACATTACTAGCGATTAACCAAAGCGTTAACACATACTAACCAAAAACCGAAACCTCACCGTACCCTTACCGTGTGCCTCACATTCTAGTAGCCCTTCCTTTGCTACTATTGGCGATTAACCTCTAGATCTGCACCCAAACACCTATATCGTCAAAACCAAGTGACCCATAGTGATCATAAGTCACCCCTATGAGCCACAATAGATTAGGTCATTTACTAAACCCTAACTGAGTCGAGAATACTTACTGCCTTGATAGCAATCCTTACCTACCGCACTTGCGATTGCTGAACCTCACCCTTGTTAATACATGGTAACGACAAAGAGGGGTTAGATAGCCCTTCGGCTTTCAACAAAACATACTAAGGGGAGTTAATAGAATACTTACCGAATCCAACCTTAGATCCTGCGGCCTACCAAACGAGATTCAGCTTTTAACCTTGACTGAGAGCAGATACCAACTGATTTGTGATAAAGAAAAACAACAAAGATTCGGCACTAATGGGGGATTTTGGCAAGAGAAGATGATGGTAATTCAGCAATAGAAAAGTTTGGCTAAGAGAGAATTCTGTAAAAAAGAATGATGGTTTTTCGGCAATGGAAGAATTCGGCAACAGAAGAATAGAATGAGGGGGAGAAAAGAAAAGATCAAATGTGCTTGTGTGAGGGTAACTACAGGATATTCGGTAAAGAAAAGAAAGACTAACTTATTTGCAAAACTCTCCAAATGCTGAAAGCCACATTGAAAATTCGTAATACCCCTAAAAGACCCAAAAACGACACTCATTTACCCTCCTAAGCCGAATTTATACACTTCCCACTTCCCACAACGGTACCAACTCTTCACACTTCTCAGCTCCTAACTTTTCTCCCTGATAACTCCTCAATCTCATCCTAAATTTTCTCTAAGATAAGCTCCTTTATCCCTTCCTTAATTTTCTCACATGAACACTTCCTTCAGAGTTCACATCCAACGCAACTACTAACCATCTAGAAGGAAAAAATTAAATCCCCAACAAAATACCATGCCACTACTCGAACCTTGGATTCCCTTGCCTGCTAATGACGCCACCTCCCTGCTCCCTAAGTGGCGCCACTTTGCCACTACACCACAAGCTCTTTTGTGTCATTTTTCTTCTTCATTTATTTAAAAGGCCTACTAACTGAAGTCACAGTTCCCTTGGGCTAAAACTAAAATTTTTCCTATACCCTTACTTGATCCCAGAACATCTCTAACACCCCTAGACACTCCAAATTCATTAACCCTCAAAGCCCACATGCCAATTGTCATTTTCTCGCTCACTTAAAAATTTTCTGAGACCCAAAGCCCAATTCTTCTAGGCCCAAATTCGGGGCGTTACACACAAGCTAACATTTATGAATTTGCTCATGCAAGCTGACATCATATCGAGGTTACCAGTCCAGGCTAAACCAATGATACATTTAAACAGAGAATCTACAACAAATTTTGGATCTCATATAACCATGTAAATCCCTGATTATTTCTATATTTGACCCTAATGACATGTTATATGTATCCTAATATTTTACTAAGTTCACATGAGCACTATTACTGTAACCGTATCATTTCAAACCCTGTAATAGTATATGCATGTCCTAAAAATCTTATAAACGTTCCATTTCCATTTTGGTACCATGTACCTGTTCATAAATAGCATATATTTATTACTTTGCAATTTAGTCCAATTGATGCCAAAAATCACCAAATTCACATTTATATAAACTAATAAGCAAAATAAACACAACTCAGTCATAACATGAAATAAAATAGAAGTTCCATATGAACTTACCTGGCTAAACAACAAACGAACAAGTCTTTAAGGATTACTCAGCAATTTTGCCTTTTCCCAGATTATCTTTGGTTTGGTTCAATTCTCAATCTATACAATTATTCAATTAAATTTATCAATACCAAGAACTTTTATAACATCCCTTAATATGCATAAACCACATCAATTTCATTTTTTGAATGCCCCTAAAGTTTTACACTTTATTCAATTTAGTTCCTAAAATTGAAATTGCCATAACTTACAATTTTGAGCTTCAGTTTCAGAAATGATCTCAATTAAATCCTTTTAGGACACTCTATTATCTATAATTATAGAATTTTCTCATCAATTATTTAGTTTATACACTTTAGTCCTTTTTTACAAAAACTATTGAAAACACTTTACAATATATTCTTTTTCCACATCTAAGTTTAAAATCTATCAATTTAACATCAATTTATTCAAGAAATCAACAATGGAAACTTTCAAAAACTTTAAAATTTTTACAAATTGGCACATGGGCTAGCAAAACAAGCTCCCATGACCTTAAAAACATAGAAATTACAAGAAAAGGACTTAATGGGAATAACTAATTAGGGACCGAAAGTTTGAGCTTCAAATACGGTTTCTTCTTTAGTTCCCATGGAATGAAAAAGAAGATGGATGAAAAAGATGTTATATTTTTTTTGTCTTTTATACTTTCATTAAAAGTTAATTAACCTTAATTAATTAATTAAACTTTAATTAACTATCCATAATCATGTTTAGCTAAAATTAGTGGATGAAAACATGATTTTCTACTATATAATAATGAGAAATGGTTCAATTTCCATTTCAGTCCTTTAGCTAATTAAAAATATATAGCGATTGGATTTTTATAATTTAGTCCTTATACATTAATTAAATATCAATTCGACAAAATTAAAGGACCAAACTTTAATATATTTCTATATTAACCTCGTAAATATTAAATATTAATATTTACGGACTCGAACTATAGAAATGGGGTTTTAAAATCGTCATTTTTTACTCCACTGAAAATCGGGTTATTACATTTACTTATGCAATTGGATTCATAATGACTGATTAATTAATTTTATTTCTGAACTTAAATTATTTACCTAAAATTAATTAAATAATAATTCAAAAACATTAGTTAATTCTCAAATCATTTCTATAATCAGTGAGAAAACATATTCATATGTGAATGTGACATGTTTCTTTAACTTCATCATTTTCATTCATTTATGTTCATTTAGTTCTACATGCAATTCATTTCTGCTTTCAACGAGTTAGAAGAGGGACTGAATGGACATATATAATAATGGATCAAATAGTTTATAATTAAGTTTCATCTTTCCACCTATTAATTATAAACTTATTTAGTCACTAAGTCATTCCACTATAGTATCATGACTAAGTACTCCCTAATTACATACCATTACGAAAGCTACTTAATCAGTGTGTAACACCCCATATCCGACTCCGAGGCTAAAACCGGATACGAGACATTACTATGCTTGAACTTCCTTAAACATGTACTTACGAGTTATAAAATTATGTTCCAAATTAAAACTTCTCTTTCTTAGTCATCATTAGTATCGTGGGCCTACGAGGCCTTAAACTTGCGTTCGGAAACATTTACGAGGTAAAAGAAACTTTTCTTTTAAAACAGAGGCCACACGCCCGTGTAGAAATAGATACGCCCATGTGTAGACACACACGCCCATGTTCAACAACCATGCTTAAAAACCCAAGCATTCTACCAAATGCCCCACGGTTAAGGCACTCGCCCATGCAGTTTGGGAACACGCCCGTGTGACCTTAAGACATGCCCGTGCTTCCCACCCGTGGTCGACACTGACTAAATCCACACGGCCTTGACACGCCCATGGACTTAGACCGTGTACTATACCTTAACATACTGACTTATTTCGCACGACCGGGCACACGCCCATGTTCCAACCGTGTGTCATGCACGGCCTCAACACACGGCCGTGGGATTAGCCCGTGGCCTATCCTGACTTATAAAACTAAGGTGCAGATTACGCACGGCCTATACACACACCCGTGTGTCTATCCGTGTGGGCACTTAGTGGCTATCTTACCAAGCTTCTTACTACTCTTGTTTGCATACATTCATATACTACTTCAAAACATTCTCAAATCGTCAATTAGAACACATGAATTAACACATTTAATTCATAAAAATGAAGTCTTTCTCCTATACATGGGGTAGAACTATTTCTAATACAATTTTAACCGACTTTTTTCATTATCTATGTCTATATACAAACGTCCCATAACTCATTTAGGCCAACAAATTTGGCACATTAACAATGACTTAATCGACCTTAAGTACTAGCCCTATACATGCCATGACTTCTAAGGACTTGATACCTCAAATTGTATGTTTGCTCGATAGTGTGAAAACATCTCCGGCGGCCTCCAACCCGAGCTAAGTAATGAAACCTATTTGAGATGAGAAAAGTAAAGGAGTAAGCAATAATGCTTAGTAAGTTCATCTGCATAATCCGACAAATATTAATATTCATTGAATATACATAACCCCAAGGTAATATGTCATCAATTCATGGTTACTTACTCAATCATTCTTGAATCTTACTCATTCTATCTCTTACCACATTTCTACCATGCCACAAGCCAATTCGCTCGTTTAATTAGCATACATTCCTGCACTGATCACCACAAGATCATACAAAACAACACATCAAGCATTTTCAATAAGTCGCTCATACTACAAATCTCTCGGTGGTTACGCACATAGCCCACAATTGAATCTCTTATAGGGTGGTATTGCACACAGCCCACCAATCATTTATACCTATGGTGATTTCGCACTTAGCTCACCAATCATTTATAAGCGATGGTATCGCACACAGCCCATCGATTACTAATCAATAAGGTGGTAACGTACACAGCCCACCAATCACTTATAAGCGATGGTATCGCACACAGCCCATCGATTAGTAATCAATCAGGTGGTAACGCACACAGCCCACCGATAATAATATGGTAGATGGTATCGCACACAGCACATCATTACCATCAATAAGGTGATATCGCACATAGCTCACCATTATTTACATTCATGGATGGTAATCCACAAGTATATCTCTAATTCAAATGTTCGTTTGAGAACATCCTCACATACTTCTATTCTTACTTAACTTTCTACGATACTCGCTTGCATTCACACAGTGCATCAATAAATCTATCTTATGCAACTAAGGTGCATTAACTACACGTATCCCACTAGGTGTTCATCATATATTGAATTCATCTCAATTCAGTTCTAACACATACTTGTGTTTCTCGTAGTACAACCACATACATTCATCATATACGTTAAATCATTCAAATTATCAAATAGCTCTCTTGAGTCTCATACACATAGTTCACATTGACATCTTACCCTAATAGGGTCTTACATACATTAACATGTCGATGCCATGTCCCTGACATGGTCTTATACGAATTCTTACACCGAGGCCATAGTCCAATATGGTCTTACTCGAGACTTTTACCATCATCATATCATGCTATACACTTTTCCCATTACTCTAGATTCAATTCCCTTGACATTTATCAAAAGATATTTCATACATTCATATAGTAAACATACATTCCATTCAACATTGGAATACTAAATTAATTCATACGTAATTGCAACATTCGCACATGAACTTACCTCGATGTCGAAAGAGCCGAAAGGGCTATTTGCCCACATTTCTCTTTTCATCCGTTCTAGGTCCAAAACTCATTTTATTTGATCTAGAACAATGAAATTTACTGATTTAATCACTTATAAATCATAATATATCATAATCTACTCTCTAGGCAAAAATGACTATTTTGCCCCTACACTTTGGCAAAAATATGATTTTGCCCCTAGGCTCGTAAATAAATTTTCATCACATTTTCTTGTTAAACAAGCCTAACTGAACATTTAATCCTCTTACAACTATCCACAATTCCAACTATTTCATGACTTAATAACAAAGTACAACTTTTGCATTTTAGTCCCAATTAGGTGTTTTCATAACAACACCTTTCACAAAAGTTGTATATCACCATCCTAACATTCATTTTCTTCCATAAAAACTCAGCTAACAACTTAAAATCTCACATGGCAAATCTCTAAACTTTTTACCATAATGCAAAATAGTCCCCTCTTTAGAAAGCTTAAGCTTTAGGGATCTCAAAAGTACAATTTTCTTCAAGAAATACCATCAAAATCACTTACTTGAAGAGGAAATGAGTTGCTAAAATTTTGAGCTTCAAACACCCCTTGTTTGCTGCAACTTTTGGTGGAGAAGAAGAGAGAAAAAGATGATATCTTTTTCCTTTCTTTATTTTATTATAAAACATCCATTTAACCCACCAACTTTGACCAACATTAAAAGCTCTTGTCCCCTCTTGTCTACATGGCCGGCCATCATATTCAAGATGGTCTAATTGCCCTTTAAATACCTCCAATTAATAATTCATGGCTATTTGGTACCTTTAGCCTATAGAGTGGAACTTTTGCACTTTATGCGATTTAGTCCTTTTTTTTCACAATTTAGCTAGAAATTGTTAAAATTAAGGCACCAAAATTTTCATGCATCCTTAAAAACATGTTATAACACATAACATAACATGAGAATAATTTTCTGTAACCTTGAATTAGTGATTCTGAGATCACTATTCCGATTAGCCCCTAAATCGGGCTGTTACAATTCTCCCCCTTAGGGATTTTTGTCCCCGAAAATCTTATCAGAGGAGTCACTACTAACATCCTTAAAATGTTTTTTATCAATTCTTCAAAATCACAAATCCACTTATCCTCGTGTCTCTCTTATCAAAAACTCTTAAGCTATAATACATAAGGTCGAAACGTAACTTGAGACCTAGGTTATTCTTCCACTGGGCATTTACTATATATAGTAATGCACTAATTTAGAACTCTGTATATGTTCAAATAATCGTTCGGATCTTTACTGGTTGATTCACCACAATTCGAATGACATCCCCCTCCTTGGGAATTTGTCAAACCAAATTTGAAATCTATAAGGTTTTATCACACTTTCTCATTAAAGCATTCACCAACTATAATAATCTTGACTTGTACACTTTGATAACTCAGCTTTTAGTGGTCAACTACTTCTGACCATAGACTCAATCATATCGTGAAATGTACTCTATTGTCAAAACATTTATGTATATAGCTGCACTTTCTTATTCTTGCATTAGTAGATATGCTACTACTAAATCTCATACCAAACTTCTGTATAAGTTTTGGATTCATCATTATTCAAATTCTATCTCGAGGAAACTTCAACAACGGTAATCTTATCCAACCTAGATTTATCAACTAAGGTCAATCGAGTAACCAACTCGCATTGCTTAACATGGGTCCTTCATCCAAACATCTGTACTATGTCTACTATCTGAGAAGTATTATCATAAGTATACTTGCCATTATAATAGTTCTAGCCGTTCCCACTTCCTTATTTCATAACGTGTAACTCACAACAAAGACACAAGAGTAATCGTCTCTGGATCATCAATCTGTCAACTCTTTTTCTCGACTCAGACTGAACTCAGTACTAGAACTTTCAATTAATAGTTTCTTCTTTAGCTTTCAACTCAACCATCATGGTCAGGACATTTCAATGAGCATATCTTTGTATCATGCTCGCTACTCACGTACACACAAAATTTTATTCTCTTTATTGATTCATGCGTGAATATACACAAAACTTGAATCATAATTCAAGCACACTCTCATCTGAGTTTCTCTTGCTATGCTAATTTAAAACCTTTACCACCGTCACCTCCCACGATAATAGGGACATCTTGATCGAATTCATTAACTCTATTCAGCTTACTCGAAAGCTCATCATACAACATGAAACTTGTGATTTCACTTCTTATACTACAATCATCACGAACTTCCTCCTCAAAGCACCCGTACAGGGTTACAAGGATATAAAGGAATGTCGATTTCAATTGACTAAATCGACAACTGCTCACATCGATTTTCTATCTATCGCTTACCATTCTCACACAATCACAGGTTATGAAAAGAACAACTGCATCAGCCCTGAAAGGCAACAGATATTTACACAAAATACTCAAGGAGATTATTATAATACCTTCATGGCATCAACTAACCATGCACAACTACAGGCTTCGAGCCAACTTACTCAAACTTGCCATTTATTTATCACATATCGTGCTACACATCGCACTTGCTTCTTCGTGATTCATTCACGAATATCTGCATTCACTCCTTCTCATGACTTTAGTACTAACCTCATTTATACCTCTAGACTCATCTATTTGTCCCATTGATCACTAGGGATAATCAAAGGTGCAAATTCATTGTCATTCTTGTAGGCACGAAACCAATGCCACACCCCCGAGGTGGTCTTATATGGAGTCATCTCTAAATGCCAATGCCATATCCCGGATAAGGTCTTATATGGACTTCCACATCAGGTACCGATGCCATATTTTGAATATGGTCTTACACGATTCTCATATTCATTACTGATGCCATATTCTAGATATGGTCTTATACGGAATCATAGCTTGGTGCCGATGCCATGCCTCAAACATGGTCTTATACGGGACCTTATCTATTTCATATCTCAATGATAGTCTTTTCATTATAGTCCCCTAGGACTTCAACCTCATGTTCAACAATAATTACTCTATATAGTAGAGTATCATGTATCGATGTGATACAAAGCATTCTCAAAATGCTAACATAAGTACTGCATTAACCACATGTAAACTTACTCAATTTGACTCTCATAACATCTCATCATAATTCAACAGTGATAAGGAGGGTGAGGTCACAGAGCCCCTTAACTTGACTCTCGTGACTACATACATATGATTCACTATTCATTATTAATGAAACATCATCATAGTCACCTAACTCGTCTCAAGTGAGTTTTCACGTTTATCACGTTACAATTATCTCTATCACTCATACTTCGAACAGTGACTTTACTTACTCAAGTCCACATTAATATCTACTTGAGTATTCAACCTTTGATTCTACTTCCTCTTACTATTGCTTATCAATTTAGAGAATGTCTTACGGGTTTTGAGTACGTCATTTACTTGATCGCCATAGTCCAACTATTATTTTACATGTCGTCACGATGCCATAGCCTCGTTATGGTCTTACACAAAATCTTATATCGATATCGACGCCAGATCCCAGATATGGTCTTACGATCTCATCTCATACCGGGTCCCGGGACGTGGTCTCACACGGGATTACTATTTGATGCCGATGCCATATCCCAGATATGGTCTTATATGGGATCTCACAACAAATATCGATGCCATATCCCAGATATTGTCTTATACGAGATCATACTTAGATGTCGATGCCATGTCCCGAACATGGTCTTATACGAGATCTTTCTTTGGTACTGAAGCCATGTCCCAGACATGGTCTTACACTAGCACACGTATCATCACCAATGCCATGTCCCAGACATGGTCTTATATGGGATTTCCTCTAGGTGCCAATGCCATATCCCAGATACGGTCTTACATGGGATGACATGTACCGCCATGGTCTTATTCATCATTTTATCATTGGACGACCGTACTCATATCCTGCATTTTACTCTTACTACTTTTCACATACATCATGGCACTTACTAGTCTCATGCTTGTAAGGTAAACAAGGTACCTGTAACACTTGATCACATAGATCTGTATACCTTACTATAATAAACATAATCTCAGCATCATTATTCATAACATGTATTATACTCGTTAGTCAGCCTTAACTAGCATGGCATAATATCAACTTTGCTACTAACTTTCTTGCTATCTCATTTAAGCTTTACTCTTTTGCCCGATGAATTACTATGAATGACCGAGGATACTAAATCTCATTTCACATGTATCTTGATGCCAATGCTATATCCTTGATATAGTCTTACATGGGATCTCTATCTCATAATAGCTTTGCAATGCCAAGACTTGTCTTGGACTTACATGATATCTTGCTTGATTGCCGATGCCATGCCCTGGGCTTGGCCTTATACGGACTTTCTTGTCTCATAAGATAGGGCGAGTATCCTAAGTAATTCACTTCAAACAGGACTTTCTCATGCTTGATCTCATTGGTTTCTTTATTTAACAAATCATTAAACATTTTCATAAAAATAATGTGCACATAGCAACATCACAAGCAATTCAATAAAATATTCATGAAACTTGAAAATCATACAAACTTACTGAAATTAGCTCGGTTGAGAATCATCAACAAAACAATTTCGTTAGAGCCGAGAGACATTACACTATTACGGTCCACATATGGCATGTATAGCTAGACTCTTACTCACGCTAGGTTAGTCCTAGAACCGACTAAACCATAGCTCTGATACCACTAAATGTAACACCCCATATCCGACTCCAAGGCTAAAACCGGATACGAGACATTACTATGCTTGAACTTCCTTAAACATGTACTTACGGGCTATAAAATTTTGTTCCAAATTAAAACTTCTCTTTCTTAGCCATCATTAGTATCGTGGGCCTACGAGGCCTTAAACTTGCGTTCGAAAACTTTTACGAGCTAAAAGAAACTTTTCTTTTAAAACAGAGGCCACACGCCCATGTAGAATTACACACGCCCGTGTGTAGAAACACACGCCCATGTTCAACAACCATGCTTAAAAACCCAAGCATTCTGCCAAATGCCCCACGGTTAAGGCACACGCCCATGCAGTCTGGGAACACGCCCGTGTGACCTTAAGACATGCCCGTGCTTCCCACCCATGGTCGACATTGACTAAATCCACACGACCTTGACACGCCCGTGGACTTAGACCGTGTACTATACCTTAACATACTAACTTATTTTGCACGACCGGGCACACGCCTATGTTCCAACCGTGTGTCATGCATGGCCTCAAAGACACGCCGTGGATTAGCCCGTGGCCTATCCCGACTTATAAAACTAAGGTGCAGTTACGACGCGGCCTAGACACACGCCTTGCAGTGTCTATCCGTGTGGGCACTTAGTGGCTATGTTACCAAGCTTCTTACTACTCTTGTCTCAGATACATTCATATACTACTTCAAAACATTCTCAAATCACAATTAGAACACATGAATTAACACATTTAATTCATAAAATGAAGTCTTTCTCCTATACATGGGGTAGAACTATTTCTAATACAATTTTAATCAAATTTTGTCATTATCTATGTCTATATACAAACATCCCATAACTCATTTAGGCCAACAAATTTGGCACATTAACAATGACTTAATCGACCTTAAGTACTAGCCCTATACATGCCATGACTTCTAAGGACTTGATACCTCAAACTGTATGTCTGCTCGATAGTGTGAAAACATCTCTGGCGGCCTCAAACCTGAGCTAAGTAATGAAACCTATAAGAGATGAGAAAAGTAAAGGAGTAAGCAATAATGCTTAGTAAGTTCATCTGCATAATCCGACAAATATTAATATTCACTGAATATACATAACCCCAAGATAATATGTCGAGTTTTTCTCATCAATTCATGGTTACTTACTCAATCATTCTTGAATCTTACTCATTCTATCTCTTACCGCATTTCTACCATGCCACAAGCCAATTCGCTCGTTTAATTAGCATACATTCCTGCACTGATCATCACAAGATCATACAAAACAACACATCAAGCATTTTCAATAAGTCGCTCATACTACAAATCTCTCGGTGGTTACGCACTTAGCCCACCATTGAATCTCTTATAGGGTGGTATTGCACACAGCCCACCAATCATTTATACCTATGGTGATTTCGCACTTAGCTCACCAATCATTTCTAAGCGATGGTATCGCACACAACCCATCGATTACTAATCAATAAGGTGGTAACGCACACAGCCCACCAATCACTTATAAGCGATGGTATCGCACACAGCCCATCGATTACTAATCAATCAGGTGGTAACGCACACAACCCACCGATAATAATATGGTAGATGGTATCGCACACAGCCCATCATTACCATCAATAAGGTGATATCGCACATAGCTCACCATTATTTACATTCATGGATGGTAATCCACAAGTATATCTCTAATTCAAATGTTCGTTCGAGAACATCCTCACATACTTCTATTCTTACTTAACTTTCTACGATACTCGCTTGCATTCACACAGTGCATCAATAAATCTATCTTATGCAACTAAGGTGCATTAACTACACGTATCCCACTAGAGGTTCATCATTTATAGAATTCATCTCAATTCAGTTCTAACACATACTTGTGTTTCTCGTAGTACAACCACATACATTCATCATATCCGTTAAATCATTCAAATTATCAAATAGCTCTCTTGAGTCTCATACACATAGTTCACATTGACATCTTACCCTAATAGGGTCTTACATACATTAACATGTCGATGCCATGTCCCTGACATGGTCTTATACGAATTCTTACACCGAGGCCATAGTCCAATATGGTCTTACTCGAGACTTTTACCATCATCATATCATGCTATACACTTTTCCCATTACTCTAGATTCAATTCCCTTGACATTTCATCAAAAGATATTTCATACATTCATATAGTAAACATACATTCCATTCAACATTGGAATACTAAATTAATTCATACGTAATTGCAACATTCGCACATGAACTTACCTCGATGTCGAAAGAGCCGAAAGGGCTATTTGCCCACATTTCTCTTTTCATCTGTTCTAGGTCCAAAACTCATTTTATTTGATCTAGAACAATGAAATTTACTGATTTAATCACTTATAAATCATAATATATCATAATCTACTCTCTAGGCAAAAATGACTATTTGCCCCTACACTTTGGCAAAATTACGATTTTCCCCTAGGCTTGTAAATAAATTTTCATCACATTTTCTTGTTAAACAAGCCTAACTGAACATTTAATCCTCTTACAACTATCCATAATTCCAACTATTTCATGACTTAATGAACAAAGTACAACTTTTGCATTTTAGTCCCAATTAGGTGTTTTCATAACAACACCTTTCACAAAAGTTGTATATCACCATCCTAACATTCATTTTCTTCCATAAAAACTCAGCTAACAACTTGAAATCTCACATGGAAAATCTCTAAACTTTTTACCATAATGCAAAATAGTCCCCTCTTTAGAAAGCTTGAGCTTTAGGGATCTCAAAAGTACAATTTTCTTCAAGAAATACCATCAAAATCACTTACTTGAAGAGGAAATGAGTTGCTGAAATTTTGAGCTTCAAAAACCCCTTGTTTGCTGCAAATTTTGGTGGAGAAGAAGAGAGAAAAAGATGATATATTTTTCCTTTCTTTATTTTATTATAAAACATCCATTTAACCCACCAACTTTGACCAACATTAAAAGCTCTTGTCCCCTCTTGTCTACATGGCCGGCCATCATATTCAAGATGGTCTAATTTCCCTTTAAAGACCTCCAATTAATAATTCATGGCTATTTGGTACCTTTAGCCTATAGAATGGAACTTTTGCACTTTATGCGATTTAGTCTTTTTTTCACAATTTAGCTAGAAATTGCTAAAATTAAGGCACCAAAATTTTCATGCATCCTTAAAAACATGTTATAACACATAACATAACATGAGAATAATTTTCTCTAAACTCGAATTAGTGATTTCGAGATCACTATTCTGACTAGCCCCTAAATCGGGCTGTTACACAGTGCCCATCCAATGACCTTGTCATAAGTGTGTTACCCTCATAGGATATCCTTAATCTCTTTAGGATGAATTCATTCTCCAAATATGATTATATTTTATCTCATGGTAACCATTACATCTTCCTTAATGAAAAGTCAATTACTATCAAATAGTAATCAATTTATTTATCACAAAGACAAATGACTTATGGGCACGTTTACTTTTGATCTATCATGTAATGCCGATGAGAGGATATCATTTACCCTTTAGTCGGGCTATAAACTCCACTATGGTGAATGATGCTATATATTGCAGAAATTGTATACTTAACGCACCGGGTTTTGGTTCCTTATCTTTTTGCACGCAAGCTTTTACTTACATCAAAGTACATGAGTCATGCATACATATTCCATCATCCACTTGGGATTTAGGTATGTCACACTCTAAACGTCACAAGTGAATAAATCCATAAACGAATCTAGGATTTATTCTACTTGGATCTTGTCTGATGTACTGTCAATCCAATAAATCACATCTATATCTTTATCTTCTGGGAGTCATCCGCTCTAATGCTCAAGACAAAGCATTTCCCCAATTGGACTTGATAAACGAAATATTAGTCTTTCAATCAACTTGCTCATTTCCAATTAGACTAAAGACGTGTTTAGATTATCTACTAATATAAGTTGTTTTTTTGTATTAAGATCCGACCACGTAATATCGCTTAGCATTAGTTAAACGTTAAATAATCAGCGAGTCAATATTTTCTTCCATTTTTCGTTGCTTGAAAAAACCGTTGAGGACATTACACAAAGAATTTTAATGTAAAAAATGGATTATTTTAGTAACCAATTTGTTCGAAAAATAAAAGTATGCAAAACAAATTTACTACACTTAGAGCACTAGATCTAACAATCTCCCACTTATCCTAGTGAACTAGATGAGTCATAATTCGCATTCACATACCCTTTACATGTTTCTCAAAACTCCTAGTTATTAGAGCCTTGGTAAACGGGTCCGCAAGGTTGTCTTCTAATGTGACTTCAACTATATCTATTATTTCATCTTCTATTGTCTTCCTTATAATGTGATACTTTCTATCAATGTTCTTCGTCCTCTTGTAGTTTTTGGTTTCCTTGATGTTAGCTATTGCTGCATTGTTATCACAATACAGTATGATAGATTTTTCCATACAAGAAACGAATTCAAGATCCATAAGGAAATTTTGAAGCCATACTACTTCTTTTGTTGCCTCAGAAGCAACCACATACTCAGCTTCCATAATGGAGTTAGTAGTACAGCTTTGCTTGACACTTCTCTATACTATAGACCCATTGCCTAGGACAGAGACATAGCCTGATGTTGATTTTCTTGAATCCCGACACGTTGGAAGGCAGAATTGGTATAGTTAATAGAAGGAAGATCTCATCCAGAATACTCAAGCATATAGTCTATTGTTCACTGTAAATACTTGAGTATATGTTTAACTACTTGCCAATGTCTTGGACTGAGACTCGTCTGATATCGACACACCAACCCTACTGTGAAATAGATATTTGGACGTGTGCATAACATAGAATACATGAGGCTTCCTATTACCGAAGCATAAGGAACATTTCTCATGTACTTTCTTTCTTCCACTTTCGTATGACAAAATTCCAAAAAAATGATGAAAGCCCGATACAAAGGGTTGAGTTCCCTTTTTTGAATCGGTTATTACATAATGTTCCAATATCTTGCCTATGTATGAAGCTTGTGATAATGTTATCACTTTGTTCTTTCGATCTCTTAGGATTCGAATACCTAGAATAAAGTTAGCTCTCCTAAGTCCTTCATGCTAAACTATTGAGTTAACCATAATTTAACCGATAATAATGTCCCTACATTATTTCCAATGAGTAGAATGTCATTGAAATATAGAACGAGAAAGACTACCTTTCCGTCCCCAATACATTTGTAAACACGAGGTTTATCTATGTTTTGCTCAAATCTAAAAGTTTTGACCGCTTGAACAAATCTTTGATTCTATGAGTAGGATGCTTGCTTAAGTTCATCTATAGATCTAAGCAGTTTGCAAACTCTATGCTCATCTCCATTAGCTATATATCCAGTGGATTGCATCATATAAATGTTTTCTTCTAAGTAGTCATTCAAGAATGTTGTCTTGACAACCATTTCCCAGATCTCATAATTGAGAGTTGTCAGAATGGATAACAATATGCGGATTAACTTGAGCATGCCTACCGGAGATAAGGTTCTTCATAATTGATACCTTCTTTCTGAGTATACCCTTTTGCTACAAGTTTAGCCTTCTAAGATTCCACTTTTCCATCCGTATTTCTTTTCTTCTTATAGATCTACTTATGCCCTATAGGTGTTATCCCTTCTGATAAGTTTACAAGTTCCCATACTGAGTTGGATTTCATGGAATCCATCTCAGCTTTCAAAGCTATTATCCAAAGCTTGGAATCAACACCCTACATTGCTTTGTCAAATATTAGTGGTTCATTATCTTCTTGTTCGACAGAATCAATGTTTAAAGCAATTCTTCCAGACTTGAAGAACTCGGGCTAACAAGAGGCCTTCCCACTATGATGAAGCTCCCTAGGAAACTAATTTTTTATAGGTCTACTATTAGGAGTTGGTTCCAGAATCATTACCGTAGGGTTTTGTGTATCCTCTGAAAGTTCTTCAAGTACTTCTTTACTTCAAGGTTTAAAATAATTCATATAACTCTCCTTAAGGAAGGTAGCATGAGTCAATACTATAATTGTTTACTCTTTCGGGTTATGAAACAAACCACCGTTCATTCCTTTAGGATATCCCTCAAACATGCATAATTTTGTCTGTAAATCAAACTTCCTCACATCTTTTTCCAATACGTGGGTTGGGTATCCCTAAATTCTAAAATGCTTTAGGCTTGGCTTCTTGTCGTGTCAAAATTTGTATAGAAGTTTAGGTGCAACCTTAGTTGGTACATCATTCAAAATATAACAAGTCATTTGTAAAGTGTATCCCCAAAAGGAAATTGGCAATTGCGAATAACTTAACATCGATTGAACCATGTCTAAAAAAGTTTAAATCATTCTCTCTACCATGCCATTCTATTATTGAGTGTCCAACATGGTTTGAGTCCTATGAACTCATATAATAATATCCAATACATTTGCCCTTATTGGTAGGTAATCCTTCCACTCTTTGAAGTTTTCCTTAATGTGCCTTTTCTTATTGCAGAAGAAACACTTAGAATTAGATAAGTATTTAGGCTTCTTAGTTCTCTTCCCTTCCACTTTAAGTGGCCTAAAAGACTTAGTCATGTTCCTCTTAGCATGATTTCCCTTCCCTTTAGAGGAAAAAGCAACCACTAAGTTTACTTCTGCTTTTTGGATTGGTTGACCACCATTCAACATCAACTCATATGATTGTAACTCTTTCATGAGTTGTGTAAGTATCAGTTTCTTATTTCCAAGGTTATATGCGGCCCTAAAGCTTGAAAAGTCATTGGACAAGCTTTTGAACACCATTTCAAGTTTTTTTTATTCTGGTCCAAATTCGCCTCATTATCTGCGGCCTCGGCAAAGTATCCCATAAGATTAATCATATGGTCTTTTATCGGAGTACCAGGTTTTTGTTGGGCCTTCATCAAACTAGTTATAGTTAACTGTCGAACCAAGGTAGCTTGGCCTCTAAACATGTCTTCTAGTTTGTCCAATATCACTTTGGTGGAATCACAACTCTCTAGTTGTTTATAAAGAGTATTGGTTATGTTTTCCAGCATATAACAATGAGTTATCTCATCAAATTCTTTCTAGCGATTTCTACGCTCAAGTTGGTTTGCTGGAGGGCATTTATTATCAAGAATTGTCTTGAGTTTCTCACATCTTAAGATAATCATGAGGTTCTTTTTCCATACCATTACGAAAGCTATTTAATCAATGCTTGTCCAATGACCTTATCATAAGTGTGTTACCATCATAGATACCTTTAATATCTTTGGGGTAAATTCATCCTCCCAATATGATCCTATTTTATCTCATGGTAACCATTATATCTTCCTCCATAAAAAATTTAATTACTATCAAATAGTAATCAAGTTGTTTACCACAATGAAAAACGACACATGACCACATTTACTTTTCATCTACCATGTAATGTCGATGAGAGGATATCATTTACCCATTAGTTGGGCTATGAATTCCACTATTTTGCTACATACTACAGAAGTCGTATACCCAACGCACCAACTTTCGGTTCCTTATCTATTTGAACTCAGTCTTTTACTTAGATCAAAGTATACGAGTTACATATTCATAGTCTGATAAACCGAAATAGTAACACATTTTAGGCCCACATTTAGTATGCTTTTGGATGAAGTATCCTTTATTTTATGTAATTTGGTGCTCTTAATCCTTTCTTTTCATGTTATATACTCAGGAAAGCACCAGGGGATGAAAAGAACGCAAAACGGGCTTAAAACGGGACAAATGGGCCAAAGCATGAAATCGACACGGCCGGACCAAAGATCACACTACCGTGCCTCCTTAAAAGATCTCGAACACGGCCGACCACGATTTACACTACCGCCTCATCAACGAAGTCCACACGCCGACCACGATTCACACGCAAGCGTGTGCCATGGTCGTGTCCCCGCCATTTGGAAAGAGCAATTTCACTCGAATTTGGATGCTTGGAGGCAAAGAAACACACTCCAAAGTCTAATTAAACCCCAATTAGGAATTTCACTCAAATTAGGATACTTGGAGGCCAAGTAACACATCTCAAAGCCTATATAAACACCCTAGGGGGCAACTTAATGGGGAGTTCGACAAAACCCTCTGTCGAGGAGCCCAAAGCCATCATCTAGGGCGTCGTGCTAGGCCGCAGAAGGCGATTTGTGGGGATTCACTCAGGGATAGCCAGTTGATCCATCTCAAGAAGCCGGAATTCTACTCAAGACGGAGGATCTCCTCTACAATTCCTTCAGGGGGTTTTAGGTATTTCTTATTTTTTGTTTTATCTTTTCTCTTGAGATGTTTTCCTTTATTGTTATGAACTAAACCTTCGATATACAGAAGGATGAAACTTATGATGAATCTTGTTATTGTTTTCTCAATTATATGATAAATACTTAGTTTGTTCTTAATTATGTGAGCTTAATCCAAATTTAATGTGCTTAGGTGGAGGAGGAATAGACCCTACCTAAGAGTAGATCCAACATAATTAAGCGGAGTTGATCGCACGCCTAGAGATAGGGTGACGAGATTTTGTCGGATTAGGGTGAAACCTAATATGGGAATCCATAGATCGATTTACTGGTATTCTAGGGGGTTATTATAAGAGAACGAGAGTTCCACTAGTTAACCTAGGGTTAGACGTTATTCACCTCGAGAGAGGGTTTAATATACGTTAGGGAGTCTTACGGATCAAACTAAATGAATAAATCGTATGGTTCAGTGTTAGATAACAACTAAAGTCTAGGTGGATTCTTCCTAGGGTATCGTCTAAATCAACTGAGTTTTTCCCAAGTTATTTTCCAAATTCATTCTTCTTTGTCTTAGAGTCTTTAGTTTAGTAGTCAATTAATTTAGATTAGATAAACAACTTCACTTATTTTAGGCTAAATAATAAAAAGAAAGTTAGTATTAGTACTTTTAGTTCCTTTGGGTTCGATAATCCGGTCTTGCCTAAGCTATACTACTGTTCGATAGGTGCACTTGCCTCAATCGTTGTCAGAGTTAGTTTCCAGGTTCGATCATTCTTTTTATAAATTTTAAAGCTCTGATTTACAGCGATCATAGTCCATCATCCACTCGGGATTTAGATATGTCACACTACAAATGTCACAAGTGAATAAATCCATAAATGAATCTCAAATCTATTCTACTTAGGTTATGTTCGATGCATTGTCAGTCTAGTTAGTCACATCTATGTCTCTATCTTCTGGGAGTCATCCACTCTAATATTCATGACAAAGCATCTCCCCAATTGGACTTGATATATGTCATATTGTCTTTCAATCAACTTGTTCATTTCAGATTAGACTAAGGACATGTTTAGATTATCTACTAATTTAAGTTGTATTTCTGTATTACGATTCGACCACGTAATATAGCTTAGCATTAGTTAAACGTTAGATAATTAGTAAGCCAATATTTGCTTCCATTTACTTTGCATGCGAAAATTGCTAAGGACATCATACAAAGAAGTTTAATGTAAACATGGATTATTAACCAATTTGTTCAAAAAATACAAGTATCCAAAATAAATATACAACACTTAGGGCACAAATCCAACAATTACATATCTAGTTGCCATCATTTTTGCAATTTCCTTCCAAAGAATGCACCAAAGTGTATTCAACTGATAGCAAATCACTTCAACTGCTTCCATAATGGGCAAATGACATGTAGAATTTATAACCCCATTTATACACTCCACAAGGTTGGTTGTTATATGTTTGTAGCATTGAGCTTTAATAAAAAACTCACCCTTTTTCATCCATTACTTTAATAAAGTTCACATTTTCATAGAAACTTGGATGAATCAACTTATACCATGCTAAACATAATGCATTTACAATCCCGTAATAACAAAAAATATCACTCAACATATTATAATTTATGAAACTAGTGGTACATACTTGCATTTACATATTGTCGCTACAATTTTTTATTCTTGGTCTCCCTATAAAAGTTTTGGGCAATATTTTAAATACAGAAGACATGATAAACCCATGGTTTAGTCCAATCTTTGCATCACAACCACAATTCCCAAGGCATGGTTAGATATCAAACATAATCCATCAATGTCTCGAGTCACATATATTGGAAACGCTATAGAAAGAATCCCCATGCCTCTTTTGTCTTTTCCTCTACTACGGTGAAAGCAAGCAAAACAAATTTTAGTTTCTCATCTTAAGAAATAGTCACAAAAAGTTTCTCCTTATACTTCGTATACAAGAATGTGTTATCTATCTAGGCACTAAATTTGCAGTGCAAGAACCCTTCAATAAGTGGCCTGAATGTCTAGAATAGATGATGGAACAACTCTAAACTAAATTATTATCGATATATGTGAGAATTGTTTCCATTTTGAGAATCATATTAGGAGTGTATTCTTGAGCCATAACTCACTAACTATGTAGTTGGTTGTACGATTACTCATAATATTTATATAATCACTTTATTACCTCTTACTTTGCCTACCATGCTTTCTTTTATGGCAAATAATGATATTCATTTCGAATCTCCCCATCAAAACTGAAAGTATGGTCGAATTTGTTTTTACCAATGCAATGATGGAAACACAGATTAAATCGAAATCCAACTTTGGATGATCATGTGATACCCTTGCCACAATGCATGTATGTAGGTTGTTATGTAACAGCCCATTTTTAGTGGTGTCGAAAATAGTGGTTTCGAGACCACGACTCTTGTAACACCCCTCACCCGTATTCAATGTCAGAATAGGGTTACGGAGCATTACCAAACTTATTTCACAAATAACCATACATTTCATATACATTTTCGAATTTTAAATAAACATCATTCAAAATTATTCACATTGTCCCTACTACGAGCCTACGAGTCCCAAAACATGCATTCGGGGTGGTTCGGGACTAAACCGATAACTTATAAAATTTCTGGAAAACTTAGAAAAGTTTACAAAATACAGGGGACACACGCCCGTGTGGCCCGGTCGTGTGTCTCACATGGCCAAAGACAAACCCGTGTCACAGGTCGTGTGGACATTTGAATTGGGATCACATGGCCATGCCCCAGCCCGTGTCCGACCCCATGTAACTCTCTGACTTGGGTCACACGGCCAACCACACGCCTATGTGACCAGCCCGTGTGCCCTTCGAAATAGCCTCACACATCCGTGTGCCAGACCGTGTGTTAGGCCGTGCCAATCCTGTAGCGTATACTGACTTATGCCACACGACCAAGTCACACGCCCGTGTGCTAGGCCTTGTGGAGCATACTGACTTGATTTCTAATTCAACTCTAGGGGACACACGGCCGTGTAACCTGACTGTGTGTCATACACGGCTGAGACAGACGCCCGTGTCTCTGCCTGTGTGGACAAAAATAGGCTATTTATGAAGCCATCTTGCCACCCAAATTTGCATACACCTACACCAAACCAAATGGCACACAATATGGCATAAATAGGCATTCAAACAACCTCAACCAAGCATAAATCATACCATTTCAATACCAACTAATGCAAAACACACCAACACCATAATATACTATTCAAATTCTTACCAAACCTCACCTTCACAAATCATCAATATAACCACTTTCAAATATGCATTATTTGCCTAGATTAACTATCATACCAATATTCAAAACTCAACCGTTTGATATCCATAATACCTATTATCAACAAGCATCACATATCCACCATCAAACACATAACACAAGCCATATGCACATATATATACATCACCAAAAATATACCAGAATAAGCCAACTCTCATGGCTATACATAAAACCAAACACTTAACATTTAAAAGGCAACTCAAATGGCTAAATCCATTACTAGCATAAACCAAAATGACCAAAGCTCCTATACATTCCTTATACCAAATACATATATTCAAAAGTACCAAAGTGATAGCTTGATAGTGTGATGATATCTCCGACGATTCCCAAATCCGAGCTAGCTTTGATTTCACTATAAAACACGGAAAAATAAACAATGTAAGCTATAAAGCTTAGTAAGCTCGTATGAAAATAAATTTTCAAAACTCACCATTCAATTACCATTCAAAATATGAACATAACATACTACAAAACATTTAACCACAATGTTAACATATAATCAATCACACAATTAACCATGAACTCATAATTTCCATAAATTCGATGCTTATATAGTTTCTGTACATACTTGTACTGATACATATCTATTTCTCACCATTTCATATCTTTGATATACCTATTGAACCATTCGGAATACTATCGAATACTCGGGAATCTCACACCCTAAGTGCCACATACATAGCCGAAGCTATCTCAATCTCGTATCACATATAATGCTCACTCTTGAGCTATCAATGGTCCTGCTTCACACAAGTCGACGGTCATGACGGTTACACGGTCTTTGCTCACACAAGTGATGAGAATCCGCAACACATGCCGATAACTCAGCCACGGGTAGGACGTATGGACCATCATCCAAATCACATAACCCCTAATGACATGTCATTCGTATCCTAATATATTCCTAAGGTTCAACTAGGATTTCTCGTTGCCGAATCGTCGTCGAATATATTCGCAATGTCGTATACACAATATATTCAATATTAAAGCATTTAAAACACAATTATAATAATGCTTATTAACATAGGAACATACCTCGATTGCTAAAACGACAGAACGGATCGACTAATCCAAAATCTTGTTTTTCCCCCGATCTAAATCCGAATTTCACTTTTCTTGATCTAAATGTAATCAAAATTAACTTATTTAATTATCACTCTATTCAATTTAGTCCAAAATGCACATTAAGGCAACTTTACATTTTTGCCCCTAATACTACAACATTTTTGCCCCTAAAACACAAATTCATGCAATTCAACCTATACCCATGCTAGCCGAATTTCAATTAAGTCCCTAGCATCCCATATTTTTCATTTATTTCACAATTTAACCATAAAATTTATACATTTCACAATTTAATCCCTAATTGACAATTTTGTTAAAAATCACTTTACAAGTGTTGTTTATCTAACAAAAAGTATGCATTTTCTATCATCAAACATCAAAATACACCAACATTCATCAATGGAAAACCCCTAAACCTTTAATTTTTTTACAAATTAGTCCCTGGGCTAGCTAGATTAAGCTGCAACGATCTCAAAAACATAGAAATCATTAAAAACAGGACAAAATACATACCTATTTAGAGAGAATAGGGTTGTCAAATGCTTCAATCTATTTTAATGGCTTCTCAACCTTCAATTTCAGTGGTTTTATGGCTTTTAGAAGATGATACCTTATTTTACTTATTTTAATTTTAAGTTATTTGGTTATTTACTAAATTAACCTTAACATATAACCACTAATAACATCCATTTATGTCTATAAGTGTCCACTAATTAAATTTATGGGATATTTACCACATAAGGACCTCCAATTTAAGGTTCTATAGCTATTAGACACCTTTAGCTAATAGAACTCAAGTTTTACACTTTACGCGATTTAGTCCTTTTTATCAAATTGAGCTTTCAAACGATAAAATTTCTTAACAAAATTTTCACAAAATTATACTTTCACATTGTAGACATTAAAATAATAATAAAATAATTATTTTTACCTCGAATTTGTGGTCCCAAAACTACTGTTCTAATTTGACTAAAAATGGGTTGTTATAACTCTAACAAGTGAGTTAATATTTTATTATTAATTTAATGTTTATATGGTTAAATTAAGCTAGTATTAAATTTTCATTAAGAAATTTTGAAGTTTCAATGGTTAATTAGGTAAAAAGGACTAAATCGTAAAAGTTACAAAAGTAGGTTTCTATTAGTAAAAAGGGTTAAATGGCTATGGAAAGGTAAATTAATGGACTTAATTGGAAATTATACCATGTTATAGGTTAATGGATGTGCATGGATAGGTTTTATTGTAATTATGTGTTTTAAAAGGGGTAAAATAGTAAAATAATAATTAAAACTAAATTAAACTAAGTAAATGATGGTCATCTTCTTCATTTGATCACCCAAAACTGATTAGCCATTAGAAAAAGGGGGACAAGCTTTCGGTCATGGTATTTATCTTGCATGGCATGTATTCAAGTCTCGTTTTTATTGATTTTTATGTTTTTGAGTTCGTATTAACCTAATCTAGCTAGCCCAAGGTTAATTTGAAAATTTGTTAAAGTTTGAGGGACTTTCCATGGTTGAGTTTGAATGTGTTTTGATTTTTTTTGATATATTATTAATCTTATTTGTTAAACAAACTTGTTTTGTTAAGTGGTTTTTGATGAATTTTGAGATTAGAGATTAAATTGTTGAAAGTGTAAATCCATGGGTTTTAATGTGAAATGTTGGTAATTATGGGCTATTCCACGGTCCCTTGTAGAATTGGTTAACAAGGATTTAGGTTTAAATGGTTAAAATTCAAGTTATGAGCTTAATGACTAAATTGTGAAAAGTTAAAATAGGAGGGGTAAATTCATAATTTTATGATAATGTGAATTATGGATTGAATTGAATGCATTAAATTAATCGATGTACTTAATTGAATGTAATTATCTATTTAGATCAAGATAAACCAAAACCGAATTTTAACCGAGGAAAGATGAAAGCTTTGGATTAGTCTCCCATTCTACTTCTACGACTATAATTATTGAGGTAAGTTTGTATGGATTATAATTGTATTTATGATAGTTAAATTGATTATTTGCTACATCATATTTGTTACAAATGGACTTGAATATACATGTATCGATGCTTTCAGTAATTGATGGATAAATAGTCCCGTTTAAACCTTAAGAATTCTTAGGATACGAATGACATGTCATTAGGGATTTCATGTTTCGGTTGCTGGTCTTGAATGTCCTACCGATGGCTGAGGTCTTGCATTTGTTGCAGATTCTCCACAACTCATGTGAGCAGCATCGTGTAGCTAACATTCCAACCTACAACTCGTGTGAGCAGGCCCATTTCACAGCTTGTGTGAGCACTATTGAAATGGAAAGGTTACAGTTATATGGAAAGGCACACTATGTGTGAGTATTCCCGAGTATCCAATGTAATTCTAGATGGACACGGCCGTGTGTCCCTTTGTTCGACTGTTACGTGGCCTGGGTTATGTCACACGGCCGTGTGACCCCTGTTTTCAAATTTTGTAACTATTTCCTAAATTTTTTGATTTGTTCTGAATTAGTCCTGAATTATTTTTAAATTGATTTTAGGGCTTCGAAAGCCCGATTTAAGGCCCAAATGTATATGTATGCTAAGGTTGTAATGAGTTTCAAGTAATTATTGTTAAATGACATTATTAATATGTTTTGATATTAAAGTAATTGGATTTGTATGGTAATGCTCCCTAACCCTAATCCAGCAATGGAGACGGGTTAGGGGTGTTACATTTAGTGGTATCAGAGTTACAGTTTAGTCTGTTCTCGGACTGAACGTAGCTTGTATGAAGCCTAGAAATACATGTCACTGTATAACCTGTGATAGTGTGATACCTCTTGACTCAAAGTGAATTATGTTTTCATATAGATAAAAGATGTAGTCCAACCGAGCCAATTTCGATGAAGTTGAAAGTAATGCGCAAGCCTTTGTTCAAGGAACAGCTAGTACTGGACCCGTAGCTAAGGGCCGGGGAAGTGAGGCGAATGAATCCTTCTTCTAGATGATGTCTGAATGGTTTTCTGAGTTCGTTAGAATGAACCCTATGGCTAAACGACCTCCACCCACTCTCGTACCACAACTTGTCCCCTATATTTCTCAAGGTTCAGAACAAGTACGTGTAAGCAAGCTTTCGATTGATAAAATATGTAAGTATAGGGCGGAAGAATTTTATGGAATAGCTAAAGACGACTCTGAAAAAGCTAAGTTTTGGTTAGAAAACACTTTGTGGGTTTTTGATGAACTGTCTTGTTCTTCAACTGATTGTTTAAAATGTGTGGTATCTCTATTAAAAGACTCAATGTATTAGTGGTGGAATACTTTAATTGCTGTGGTACCAAGGGATCATGTGAATTGGGATTTCTTTCAGACAGAATTTAGAAAGAAATATGTTAAAGGAAATAGTTTTTGGAACTGAAGCAAGGTCGCAGATCTGTAGCGGAATATGAAATAGAATTTGTGCAACTCAGCAAGTATGCCTAGGAATGTATACCAACAGAGGTTGTTATATGCACTCAGTCTGAAAATGGGTTAAACGAATATATCAAATTGTTAGTGGGGATTTTGGAATTGAAATAATTTGTAGTATTGGTGGATCAAGTGCATAAGGCAGAAGAACTTAGTAAAGCTAAAAGAAAGGCAGATTTTGAGGCTCGTGACACTGGTAAACGACCTATGGGAAAATCAATTTCATCTCCATCAAAGAAATCAGAAGAATTTCATAGTCGTACGTCAGCTTCGATTGGACATTCGGGAAGAGATAAAGGGAAGCAACATTCAAGTTCGAGACCTCAAGCTACTTTTGTAGCGAGTGTAGAGAGTGTTCGTAATAATAAACCTGAATGTCAACAGTGCAATAGACGACATTTTGGTAAGTGCAGATTGAGAGATGGATCGTGCTTTAAACGTAGTTCTTATGATCATTTTCTTCGAGACTGCCCTGAAAGGTCTGATAGAGAGAAAGCTCAGAACACTCAGTCGAGTAACACGGCTGCGAGAGGGAGGCCACCCAGAAACAGTTGTAATGCGAGAAATAGTCATAGTGGAACTAAAGATTCTGCAGTTAGATCTGAGGCTCGAGCACCAGCTAGGGCTTATGCAATTTGAGCTCGTGAGGAATCTTCGTCACCTAATGTGATTACCGATACATTTTCTATCTTTGATACTAATGTTAATGTTTTGATTGACCTAGGGTCAACTCACTCATATATATGCACAACTTTCATGCCGGATAAGAAAATACCTTATGAGTCAACTGAATTTGTGATCAAAGTAACGAATCCTATAGGTCAGTATGTGTTGGTTGATAAAGTTTGTAGAAACTATCCCATGATGATTTAGGATTGTAACTTTCCTGTTGATTTGATGCTATTACCATTTGATGAGTTTGATGTGATTCTCAAAATGGATTAGTTGACTTTAAATGATGCTGTTGTGAATTGTAGATGAAAGCAAATTTTACTAAAATGTCAGGATAGTGAGATAGTCAGAGTTGAATCAAATAGTTATAATAGTTCAACTAATATCATTTCAACTATGTTAGCTCTTAAAAATGTCAGGAAAGGTTGTGAAGCGTATTTAGCTTTGATTCATGGGCTTCATAATTGAAATTAGAATCAGTTCCGATTGTTTTTGAGTTCTCAGATGTATTTCCATAAGAGTTACCAGGGTTACTGCCAGTCAGAGAGGTTGAATTTGCTATAGAGTTACTACCGGGAACTTCTCCAATATCAATAGCTCCGTATAGAATGGTTTGTTCGGACTAGTTTTTCTCTCTAGGGTGCTCTTGTACTATTTGTTAAGAAAAAGGACGGATCAATGCGATTATGTATCGACTATCGATAGCTTAATAAAGTCACGATAAAAAAATATATCATTTTCCACATATCCATGATTTGTTTGATCAACTGAAAGGTGCGACGGTGTTTTCAAAGATTGATCTCCATTCTGGATATTATTAGTTACGGGTTAAAGATTCAGATGTGCCAAAGATTGTTTTTAGAACCATGTATGGACATTATGAACTTTTAGTTATGCCATTTGGTTTAACCAATACACCTATTGCATTTATGGATTTGATGAGGAGAATATTTCGGCCGTATTTAGACAGATTTGTAGTGGTATTCATTGATGATATTTTTATCTATTCCCATGATGAAATCGAGCATGCGCAGCATTTGAGAGTAATATTGCAAACATTGCGAGCAAGTGTGAGTTCTGGCTTCGAGAAGTTAGATTTTTGGGACATATTGTATTGACAGAGGGTATTAGAGTGAATTCGAGTAAAATATCAACTATTGTAGACTAGAAGCCTTCAAGAAATGTTTCAGTTATCATAAGTTTCTTCGATTTAGCCGGATATTATCGGAGATTTTTAAAAAGGTTTTTGATTATTTCTACACCGTAAACAAAGCTACTTCAGAAAGATATTAAGTTTGAATGGTCTGAAAAGTGTCAGCAGAGTTTTGATCAGTTGAAAGTATTATTTACCAAAGCCCCTGTATTGATTCAGCCGGAGTCCGGTAAGGAATTTATGATTTATAGTGATGCTTCACTGAATGGTTTAGGCTACTTTTTGATGCAATAAGGCAAAGTGGTAGCTTATGTTGTCCATCAATTGAAACCGCACGAGAAAAATTACCTGGCTCATGATTTAGAACTTGTAGCTATTGTGTTTGCATTAAAAATCTGGCGACACTATTTGTACAGAGAAAAATGTCACATCTTCACGGATCATAAAACCCTAAAGTATTTGATGTCATAAAGAAAATTAAATTTGAGACAACGTAGATGGTTGGAGCTGCTGAAAGATTATGATTTGATCGTCGATTATCATCTAGGAAAAGCTAATGTTGTCGCTGATGCTTTAAGTAGAAAATCTTTATTTGCTTTACGAACTTTGAATACTCAATTGATGTTGATTGATGATGGTTCTATTGTAGCGAAATTAAAAGTTAGACCGACATTTCTACAAAAAATTTGTGAAGCTCGGAAAAGAGATTCTAAGTTGATTGCTAAAAGAGAGAAGATTAAAAAGACACCTGATTTAGCATTTCATGTTAGTCCTGATGGTAGTTTATACTTCCAAAACAGAATTTATGTTCCGAGAAATTCTGATATCATACAGAAGATTTTACAGGAAACTCACAGTAGTAATTATTTGATACACCCTGGTAGTGACAAATTTACTGGTGGCCAAGTATGAAACGAATAATTTCAGATTTTGAATCAAAATGTTTGATTTGTCAGGAAGTCAAAGCCCAGCATCGAGTACCTTCTGGACTGCTACATCCTGTTATAGTTCCACAGTGGAAATGAGAACAAGTTACGATGGATTTTGCATCAAGGTTACCTTTATCTCCACGGAAGAAAGATGCTAAATGGGTTATTGTTGATTGTTTGACTAAATCCGCGCATTTAATTCCAGTACGTACAAATTATTCACCTGAGAAGTTGGCAGAACTATACGTTTCTGAGATTGTTAGACTACATGGTGTGCCAATGTCTAATATTTCTGACAGAGATCCACGGTTTACTTCTCGATTTTAGAGTAAACTACATGAAGCTTTAGGCACTCGACTACATTTTAGTACAACATTCCATCCACAGACCGATGGTCAGTCTGAACGAGTGATTCAGGTACTCGAGGATATGCTTCGTTATTGCATTTTAGAGTTTGAGGGTAGCTGGGAGAAATTTCTTCTATTGATTGAGTTTGCCTATAATAATAGTTATCAGGTTGTAATAGCCCGATTTTGGGGCTAGTCGGAACAGTGGTTTCGAGACCACCAATTCGAGTTGGAGAAAATTATTTTTTTATGTGTTATAGCATGATTATATGAGTGCATGAAAATTTTGGTGAATTAATTTTAGTGATTTCATGCTTAATTTTGAAAAAAGACTAAATCGCATAAAGTGCAAAGTTTTGTTATACAAGCTAAGGGTGTCAAATAGCTATAGAATCTTAAATTGGGGGTCCTTAATGTGCAATTAGGCCCTTTAGGGAGTGTTGGCCGGCCATAGGGACAAAGAAATGACATGGTCAAAGGTTAGGTGAATTGTTTGGTGACTCAAGAAAGGGCCATGGAAGCTTGAAAATTTCAGAAACTTACAACCCTTGCAAGTAAGTGATTTTGATGGTCATTTTTTATAATTTTTGTACTTTTGGAACCCCTAAAGCTTAATCTAGCTAATGAGAGGACTATTTTGCAAAATGGTTGAAAGTCTAGGGTTTTTCCATGAGAGCATTAGTGTTGTTTGCTGAATTTTTATGGAAGAAAATGAGTCTTGGTTGTTAAATAAACAACTTTTGTTAAGTGATTTTCATGAAAACACCTAAAAAGGGGGCCTTTTTGTAAAGGTTGTTAAATAGGTGGTAAATGTATGAAATAATTGGATTTGTGAGTTGCTATAAGCTTAAAATAGATTCGGCTAGGCTTGGTTAATGAGGAAATTTGATGAAAATCGATTTACGAGCCTAGGGGCAAAATTGTAATTTTTTGAAAGTCTAGGGGCAAAATGGTAATTTTGCCAAAGTACGAATTTTGAAATGTCTTGATTAATGTGGTGATTAAATGAGTGAATTTTATCATTATAGATCAAGAAAAATGGAGTCTGAACTTAGACCGGGGGAAAGCCAAGCTAATAGACTAATTCAATTTAGTCGCTCGCTTTTTGTATACCGAGGTAAGTTGTATGCAAATAGTACAACGTTATTGTAATGATGCATTAAACTATTGATGTTGCATAAAATGTATGATTATTGTTATGAATATATATATGATGAGAATCGATGTAGTAAAAACTCCTGGTTAAACCTTAGGAATAGATTGGATATCCATGCCATGACATTTGAGTTGATATGAGAGCCAGTGTAAGACCATGTCTGGGACATGGCATCGGCCACATTAAGAGAGCCAGTGTAAGACCATTGATAAACCGTAATATATACATATTGTAACACCCCCAAACCCGGCCCACAAGTCTCGTCCGGATCTGGTTATGTCACTGCGGAATGACGGTTAAAAATCTTTATCTTTAGAGTAAAACTTGAAAACTTTGTTAACTTTCGGGAAGTAAGTCCATTAAAAATTATTAAATAATATAAGCTTGGTTTGAATTAAAACTTTATTATAATTTATTATAATATAACTCCTTTGTAAAAATATTACTAAATACGATATAACCTTTATCAACTATAAATAGAGTACTTTAATCAAAAGTGGCCCTTATTACAACAAATAAATTCCCAAAATACGGATAATATAAAAATCACTATTAATTAACTAAACAAGTAAAACATCTACTTCATGAAAATCTGCATACGCATGGCCACCTTTGTATCTACTCCAACCCGGTCCATTACTCACGACTCACTGCGATGTTGGATAAATAATTGGGTGAGTCATACGACTCGATGTGTAATTAAACCACCGATATCCACCCACATGTTAGCCACAAATCAACCCAATTATAAAATGCATAAATATAATCATTTAAACATTACCACAATCTGGCTTGGCCCACAATCAAATCATATCAAATCTTCAATAGGCCTTTTCTCATCAATCCACTGATTACTAGGCTTGGCCCATTTCCACGTATGTTCTCAAAACATACAAATCCACAAGTCATATTGGGCTTGGCCCATTTCCATATCAATTCATAACGAAACCATGCAATCATGATACCCAACCCAATCCTAAGGTCCATCCGCTACACACCCCCTTATCCAAATTTACCACACACCAGGGGGACTATCGAGTCACCCTCTCCTTTTCCCTCCATAAAGGCAACCAATGCCATCCACGATGTAGCGTATAGCTAACATCAAACCACGATGGAGCACACAAGAATCCATCAAGCCACGATATGGCATAGAGCCGATATCAATCAAGGTAACCACGCCGAACTAAATCGCAAAGATCCACAACGCGACCTCGATCAGCGCCAATCCACGATGTAGCACAAAGTCGACATCAACCACGTACTCAAGTACACCCGTACCTTCTTTCATAAACCCACCCATGCACATGTAACATAATATGATGCTGAGATGATGCATGTACCTGATATTCACAATCATAGGCATGCTCACATAGTTAAAATCAATTATCACATATTAGCCAATTTGCTACTAACCTGGTCGTCATCAAACCCCTTTAGGGTATCCATTACACATATGGCACTGCATTCATTAGTAAACATATACACAACAGAGATCATACAAATCCCGGAAACAATGGTCTAACCACACACCTTATTGGAGTTCTAGACTCTCGATCCTCGACGCTATCGTTTAGTGAGACTACGGCTATTTGCCTAACGTTTCCTGTTGTTGGCCCACACCCTGGTGGCCAATCTCGTACAGCAGAAACGGATCTCTTCTTGAACTTTGGGATGGGAGCTTTCCCTTGCCCACTTTGACTGGCACTCGCATCCATCGACGATACTTAATCAGAACCACACGATTAATCACAGCAATCAAAACCTACAAATATCGAATCTAGATCACCTATTAACATCCTTACCGAAATACTGAGATCCCGAAGGCTTTCCTTTGCTTCTGTCGATTTGCCCTATAACCAAAGTCAGAGTGGGTCAACACCTAAGTACTCAAAATAAGGCCCATATCCGAATATTAATGAATCACTTACCCCTTACCTTACAACCGACTTGGTTTCCTACCAAATCCCGAGTCAAGCGATGGTTCACCTCTGATAATAACATGTTTCCAAACAAACCGAAATCAGTTCTTACCTTGTAGAAGTCGACAGAGAACAGAGAGGGAAAGAAATAGGCATTCGGCTAAGCCTACTTACCTCTTCCAACGATTGAAAAAGGGCCCAAAGTGATCCACACCACACCTACTATTCGGCCAAGGTGACAACTAAATAGGGGAAGGGAATTTCGGCACACCAAGAGGGAGAGGGAGAGATTCGGCAAAAGACTTGAAGAATAATTCGACCTCTACCCCCTATTTATAGCATTGACCCTCCCCCCCTGAAGACTCCAAGTTCCGGCCATCTCCTATGGCCACTAATTCAAATTAATTTGAATTAGTCCACTTCCCTATTTTAATCCATTCAAACTAGTTTGAATGGTTTCAACCATTATCTTCACTTAATCCCATTAATAAATTAAACCCCCAGCCATTATCTCTTATTCTAATTTAATACTAACCAAAATGATCCTTTATTAATCTAAAATAATAAAATAACCAAATACTTATCCCCTACCTATTTAAATAAAATAATAATTATCCTACACTAAAAAAACAAATACAAGATAATTAAAACACACTACCCCACCTACCGTCTAACACTTACCACCTTTGCGCGTAAGAAATAAAAATAAAACTTCAATGTGCACCCACTTCCACTTCCACTGACAAAGAAGAAAAAGAATGAGGAAAACCATGCAAATTTCCCAAGATTCGAACACAGGACTGGGGAAGCCAGCACCAAAGTAGCGCCTGGGCCATTCGGCCACTTTGATTTTTATGCAATAAAGCCCCAACATTTATTTTTAAACCCTTCTTATCTCAAATTTATAACCGCATACAAAAATAAAAACGCTAAATGCTTCTCCGGCCCCTCAACCGCGACCTCCCTCCCCTCCAGCGCCTAAGTAGCGCCCAAGAGCCACTTTGCCAATTGGACTTTCATGTCCATCAACTTGGACAAAAATATTTTAAGGCCTTCCTGCCCCATTTCCCCTTTTTACACTAAAAATAAAAATTTTCCAAAGCCCTTCCTTTTTCATCCAAGCATTCTTAAACCTCTAAAACACATCCAAAAACACCCAAAACCCTTCCAACACTTGAATTATACCAGAATTACCTAGCCCCTAAACCAGGGTGTTACACATATTTTAATCCCACATTTAGCATACTTTTGGATGATTTATTCCCTGAATTGTGGAATTTGGTGCTTCTAATCCTTTGATTTTATGTTTTATACTTAGGAAAGCACCGGAGGATGAAAAGAACGAGAAACGGGCCAAAAATAGACCAAATGAGCCAAAGTAAGAGATCAACACGACCTGGGCCCAATCCACACGACCGTGCCTCCCTAGCAGACCCAACCATTGTCTAAAATTTGATTCACACGGGCGTGTCCCTGCCGTGAAAAAGAGGAATTTCACTTGGATTAGGATACTTAGAGGCGAAGAAACACATTCTGAAGCCTTTATAAACACCCTAAGTATAACCTAAAAGGGAGCTTTTGGTCAGAGGGCGTCCAGCTAGGCCAAGGAGCCAAGCCAGAGAGGTCAGGATCGTGGGATTTACTCGAAGAAAGCCAGTTGATTCATCTCAAGAAGCCGAAATCATACTCAAGACGACGGATCTCTCCTTCAATTCCTTCAGGGGGTTTTAGGGTTTTCTTATGTTTTGTTTTATCTTTTCTTCTGAGATGTATTCTTTTATGATTATGAACTAAACCCCTCAAATACCTGAGGGGGATGAAACCTAAGACGAATCTTGTTATTGTTTTCTAAACTATATGATAAATACTTGATTTGTTCTTAATTATGTGTTCTTAATCCTTGTTTTGATATTTCAGGATATTGATTCAAGTATTGATGTGCTTAGGCAGAGGAGGAATAGACCCTGCCTAAGAGTAGATCTAGCATAATTAAGTGGAGTTGATCGCAACCCTAGAGATAGGATGACGAAAATCTATCGGATTAGGGTCAAACCTAATATGGGAGTCCATAGATCGAGTTAATGCAATTCTAGGGGTTTTAATTAGAAAGAGATTTCAATTAATCAACCTAGGGTTAGACGTTAGTAGCCTCGAGAGAGGTATTGACATAAATTAGAGAATCCTACGGATCAAGTCAAGTGAATAAATCGTCTGGTTCAGAGTTAGATAACAAGTGAAGTCTAGGTGGATTCCTCCTTGGGTATTGTCTTAATCAATTGGTTTTTTTCCCACAAGTATTTTCCCCAATTCATTCTCTTTGTCTTAGCGTCTTTAGCTTAGTAGTTAGTTAATTTTAAATTAAACAATAATTCACTTTAATTCTTAGGCTAAATAATAGAAAGAAAGTTAGTATTAGTACTTTTGGTTCCTTTGGGCTCGACATTCCGGTCTTGCCACTAAACTATACTACTGTCCGATAGGTGCACTTGCCTCAATCGTTGTCACAGTTAGTTTCTAGGCTAGATCATTCATTATATAAATTTTTAAGACTCTGACACACGATCAAGTTTTTAGCGCCGTTGCCGGGGAACCAAAATATTAAGAACGCTCAATTTTTATTACTTTAGCCATTTTTTTTATTTTTGCGATTTACTTTTATTGTGTTTTTAACTTTGCTAATTTTTCTTCTTTTATTTTGTTCCTAGCAGGTACCCCTAGTTTATGACTAGAAGGAACCCGACGGGACCCTTAATTTACGACAGTGATATTGAAGGTACTGCTAGCAGAAATCGTAGAGAAATAAGGTGAAGCTTAAATTACATAGCAGAAGAGCAAGAAGACGAAACCAATACCACTGAAGAGATGGCTGAGAATAATCCACTCCCTCCTGTGGTTGCCGAAAATCCTCCTCCCCGAACTATGTATGATTATGCTAAACCTAATTTAACAGGAACTGAGTCAAGTATTGTTAGACCTGCTATTGGTGCAAATAATTTTGAATTGAAACCTAACACTATACAGATGATACAACAGTTTGTTCAGTTTGATGGTTTGCAGGATGAGGATCCTAACACACACTTAGCAAATTTTCTTGAATTCTGTGATACCTTCAAAATAAATGGTGTTTTTGATGATTCCATTTGTCTTCGGTTATTTCCCTTTTCTTTGAGGAATAAAGCCAAACAGTGGTTGAATTCTCTTCCACGAGGGTCAATCACTACATGGGATCAAATGACCGAGAAATTTTTATTAAAATATTTTCCGCCGGCTAAAACGGCTAAGTTAAGATATGATATCTCTTCTTTTGTGTAGATGGATTTAGAGACACTTTATGATGCATGGGAGAGATACAAAGATCTATTGAGAAGGTGCCCACACCATGGATTACCCTTGTGGCTACAAGTCCAAACCTTTTATAATGGTGTAAACCCTTCAACCAGGCAGTTGATTGATTCAAATTACGCATGAACCTTGAATAACAAAACACCTGAGGCGGCCTACGAGTTTATAGAAGAGATGTCACTGAATAACTATCAGTGGCAAGTTACAAGGACAAAGCCAACAAAAGCAGCCGGAGTTTTCAACCTTGACGCAGTAACCATGCTATCAAATCAGGTAGAACTTTTAAATAAAAAGATTGATGGTTTATGTCATTCTTTGCAGATACATCTAGTTATGCAGTGCGATATGAATGGAGGAGGGATGAACAACACAGAATACCCACCTTATAACTCGAGCGCTGAAAACGAGCAAGTTCACTATATGGGTAATAATTCCAGACCTCAAAATAACCCTTATAGTTATACTTATAATCCAGGTTGGAGGAACCACCCCAATTTCTCGTGGGGTAGTCAAAAAAACCAAAGACAACAATTCTACCCACAAGAAAAGAAGCCAAACCTTGAAGAGATGCTGACAAAATTCATAGAAGTGTCAGAAACTCGTTTCCAAAATACCAAAACGATATTGAACAATCAGCAAGTATCGATTCAAGAGCTTAAGGATCAAATTGGACAACTAACTAAGTTAATTTCTGAAAGGCGACCAGAAAGTTTACCGAAGGAAAAAGAGCAAGTGCAGGCAATTACACTAAGAAGTGGAAAGGAGTTAGTTGAAACAAAGAAAAAGATACCAAAAAAAACTGATAAGGCAAAAGATGAGGAAGTTGGGAATGCAACACCGGCTCGTGAAGAATGTAAACCACCAATCCCATATCCGACAAAGTTGAAGAAAGACCAATTAGATGCACAATACGGTAAATTTCATGAACTTTTTAAACAATTACATATTAACTTGCCTTTTGTTGAAGCTATTTCGCAGATGCCGACATACGCAAAATTCCTAAAAGAGCTCCTAACAAATAAAAGGAAGTTTGAAGAGATATCAACAGTGGAACTCAATGAAGAATGTTCAGCTATCCTCCAAAACAAGCTACCAACCAAATTAAAAGATCTAGGAAGTTTCACTATTCCCTGTTTAATTGGTAGTTTAAATATTAAGAAAGCATTAGCTGATCTAGGTGCCAGTATTAATTTAATGCCTTATAAAATGTTTAAGCAACTTGGTCTTGGGGAACCAAAACCCACTAGGATGAATATTCAATTAGCTGACAGATCTATTAAATATCCTAGGGGAATTATTGAAGATATTCTGGTAAAAGTGGATAAATTTATATTTCCTGTTGATTTTGTTGTTCTTGACATGGATGAAGACATTGAAGTACCTTTAATTTTGGGACGCTCCTTTTTAGCTACTGGTAGGGCTGTTATTGATGTAGGTGATGGTAAACTTGCACTAAGGGTAGGCGACGAGGAAATTATTTTTCAAATTTACGATGCTATGCGGTATTCCAAAGAACAAGATGATTCCTATTATTTTATTGATGCCATTGATCATTTTATTAAAGATTCCTTGCAGGAAATCATCCATGACGACACGATGGAACTGTGTCTTACCCAAAGTGAGGGGGAAGATGATGATATCGGTGAGTTGAATTAATCTACCTCTAGACAAAAGAAAGAATAGGGCATTGAAATCAACGACGAACTAAAACAAAAACCCTCTATTGATGAGCCACTGAAATTAAAATTAAAATAGTTGACAGATCACTTAGAATATGAATTTCTCGGGGATAATTCTACTCTATCAGTAATTATCTCTTCAGAACTGGAACCCAAAGAGAAAAATGAGTTGCTACAGGTACTAAAGGAACATAAAAGAGCCATAGCTTGGAAAATTTCTGACATTAAATGAATAAGCCCATCGTTTTGCACCCACAAAATTTTAATGGAGGATGAGTATAAACCATGTGTGCAACCTCAAAGACGATTGAATCCCAACATGAAAAAAGTTGTTAAAGCTGAGGTAATTAAACTTCTAGATGCTGGAATAATTTATCCTATTTCTGACAGTACTTGGGTAAGTCCTGTGCAGGTTGTTCCAAAGAAAGGAGGCATGATTGTTGTAGCTAACGAAAAGAATGAATTAATTCCTACAAGAACAGTCACAGTTTAGAGAGTCTGTATTGACTATAGAAAGTTGAACGATGCCACTAGAAAAGACCACTTTCCTTTGCCCTTTATTGATCAAATGTTAGAAAGATTATCTGGCATATGTACTATTGCTTCCTAGATGGACTCTCCGGCTACTTCCAAATTCCAATAGCCCCTGAGGATCAAGAAAAGACAACATTTACATGTCCATACGGTACGTTTGCTTATCGTAGAATGCCTTTTGGATTATGTAATACTCTTGCTACTTTTCAGCGCTGCATGCTGGCCATCTTCGACGAACTTGTGGAAGACATTATGGAGGTATTTATGGATGACTTTTCAGTATTCGGTAATTCTTTCTATCTTTTCCTTAAAAACTTAAAACGGGTTCTAATGAGATGTGAGGAAACGAACCTTGTTTTAAATTGGGAAAAATGTCACTTTATGGTTCGAGAAGGGATTGTGTTAGGACATAAAATTTCTAGTAAAGGAATTGAGGTAGACAAAGCAAAGGTCAAAACCATAGAAAAATTACCTCCTCCTAGTTCAGTTAAGGCTATTAGAAGCTTTTTGGGACATGTTGGATTTTATAGAAGATTTATTAAGGATTTTTCTAAAATAGCTAAGTCTTTAACAAAATTGCTAGAAAAAGACGTACCTTTCAATTTTGATCAGGAATGTTTAGATGCATTTAAAATCCTCAAAGATAAATTAATAAATGCTCCAATTATAATTGCACCTGATTGGAATTTACCCTTTGAACTAATGTGTGATGCGAGTGATTTTGCAGAGAGGTGCGGCTTTAGGACAAATGAAGAGACAAGCACTTTCAAATTATCTATTACGCTAGCAAGACATTAACTACAATGCACAAGAAAATTACACCACCACAGAAAAAGAATTGCTAGCTGTGGTTTTTGCATTTGATAAATTTAGACAATATTTGATACTATCTAAAGTTATCGTTTACACTGACCATTCAGCTCTTCGTTATCTTTTGACTAAATCCGATGCAAAACCTCGACTAATAAGATGGATTTTACTCTTACAGGAATTTGATTTGGAAATCAGGATAAGAAAGGAGCTGAAAATCTTGCAGCAGATCATCTTTCTAGGCTTGAAAATCCACATATCAAAGAACTCAACGAGAGTGAGATAAACAACTCGTTTCCTAAAGAACAACTCTTTTCTATAACCAACTCCGAGGTACCTTGGTTTGCAAATATTGTGAATGATTTAGCTGCTAACATCCTACCAAAAAGGTTAACACATCATCATAAGAAGCGATTCTTTGCCGATGTGAAAATTTATTTTTGGGAGGACCCCTTTCTTTTCCGTATATGTGCAGATCAAGTAATTCAAAGATGTGTTACAAAGGCAAAAGCAAGTAAAATCCTAGAACATTGTCACTCAGGACCTTCGGGAGGACATTACAGCAGGATTAAGACAGCACATAAAACGCTCGAATCAGGTTTTTATTGGCCAACTCTGTTTAAAGATGCCAACAGGTATGTTGCTTCATGTGATAAATGCCAAAGAACAGGTAATATCTCTAAACGCGATGAGATGCCTCAAACGTATATGCTAGCATGCGAAATATTCGATGTATGGTGTATTGATTTTATGGGTCCATTTCCTAGTTCATTTGGAAATAAATACATCTTAGTAGCAGTAGATTACATGTCAAAATGGGTGGAAGCTCAAGCTTTACCTACTAACGATGCTAGGGTAGTAGTGAGGTTTCTTAAGAAACTCTTCTCTCGATTCGGAACACCCAGAGCAATTATTAGTGATAGGGGTACTCACTTTCGTAATACTCAATTTAATAAAGTCTTAAAAAAAATATGGAGTACATCACAGGACAGCTACCCCTTATCATCCTCAAACCAGTGGACAAGTGGAAGTAGCAAATCGAGAACTTAAGTGTATTCTAGAGAAAACAGTAGAATCAAACAGGAAAGATTGGGCATTAAAAGTCGACGATGCTTTATGGGCCTATAGAACAGCGTTTAAAACCCCCCATAGGAACATCCCCATACAAACTTGTCTACCGAAAAAGTTGTCATCTACCATTTGAGTTAGAGCACAAAGCTTTTTGGGCTATAAAATTCTTAAACTATGATTTTAAAACCGCAGGGGAGAAGAGGATGATGCAGTTGAACGAGCTAGATGAATGGCGAGCTAATGCCTATGAGAACTCATGACTATATAAGGAGGCAACAAAGTGACGCCATGATGCTCGTTTAAATCAATCAAAGCAATTTGAAGTAGGAGACTTAGTCCTGCTATACAATTCAAGGCTCAAATTGTTTCCTGGAAAGCTGAAATCAAGACGGTCAGGTCCATTCGTGATCAAAACTATTTTTCCCTACGGCACAATCGAGGTAACTCATCCAACTCGTGGCACATTCAAGGTAAATGGTCAGCGACTAAAATTTTATAATGGTGAAGATTTTAGGGATATAAGAGAGGAGCTTCGGCTCCGTGAACCTTCATTTAGAAATGAAAACAGGGTAAGTCTAGCTTAAGACTTTAAACGAGTGCTTATCGGGAGGCAACCCGAGCACTAACTTCACTAATGTTATATTTTCAATTTTTAGCACCCAACTACAAACTAACCAAATCAGCAAAGCGCAGGTTTCCCTACCACACGGCCTTGAACACGGGCGTGGCCGTGGCTGTGTGGACACCAAAAATAGGTACATGGGCGTGGCAAAGATGGTGTAGACATAGGACAATTTTTTTCCCAAGCCACGGGCTCCAACTAGACGACACGGCCATGCGACGCGACCGTGGTCGAAACTGACTATGGAACACGGGCGTGTGACACGCCCGTGCATCTAACTCGTGGCCAACACTGAGTAAAGGACACGATCGTAAAACACGCCCGTGCTCTAAGGCCGTGGACGAAACTGACTTAAGAACACAGGCGTAGGACAACTTACACGGGCGTGGGAGAAGCAAACGAGACAGTACACGGGCGTGCAAAATGGCCGTGTGGCCCAACACGCCCACGTAACACGGGCGTGTGACACAATTCAGACGCGCCTAAATTCAAAATTCTCGATTCACACGGCCCAAACAAATAGAACACGGGCGTGGCCTCTGCCCGTGTGGCCGATTTTCTATTTAAACCCCCTCCTATTCATCTTCTTCCCCAATCCCCAACCCTAGCAGTTTCCTCCAAGCATCCCCAAATCCTCCTTCCCTTCTAAGTCCAGCCACCATCCTCCCTCCTCCCTCCTCCCTTCTTCCTTCTTCCTTCTCTATTTTCCTTTACTATTCCTCATCCACACGTAGCCCACGCCCGTGCACAGACGCCATAGCCACACCCACCCACGCTCGCGCGCCGCCATCAAGCCCGTGCTCCGTCCACCACGTCAACCGCGCCGTTTATCTCCGAAAACTCCACCGGTCACCTCTCCTTTTCACATTTTACATTTTACATTTTACTTCATTGAAATATATTATCACAAGAATTTTGTTTAGTTTCTAGTTAGTTTATCTCTATTACTTAATATTAGTTATACTCACTATTAGATTGTTAATTCATTTAGTCCTTGTTTAAGTAATAGCGATTAGTATTTATGCTGATAAAAGTTATACAATATGTCTTGGCTGGAAATATTACTTGAATCGTTGAATATATGTTATTTTCAGGACTATAATGTCATCTTCCCGAGGCAAGAAAACCGTCGTCCCCACATCCAAAAAATGAAAGGGACCCGGCGCGACCTCCTCGAGCACCTCCGCCGAAATACGACACCCATTCCTACGGTTTCCTCCGGGAACTCAGGAGGATCTTTATCAGATACTACGCGCAAGACCTCTCGGCGTAGGAAGGTGTATCGATTGGACCGCCCTGGAGCAAGTCCAGCTAGCAGATGAGGTTCGGGCCTTATTATTCACAGACCCGTGAGGGTAATTTTTCGACATCATCAAGCCCACATACTTAGAGCTCACTCTGGAACTCTGCTCTACTTTCAACCTCCAGACGGTGATGACTAACTTCGACGACTCTGGCACTATCCAATTCCACCTCGGAGGTCTAGTCCGTGAGATGAGTGTCCCACAGTTCGGAGCTGCTTTGGGACTTTACACTGATGAATTTATGGAAGATGACGAGTTCGAACATCTTCACTGCCACATCCATAAATCTCCAGTTGACTGTTGGAAAGACCTAGTCTCTGTCTCGGCCACATATGACCCTAGTCGCTCCAAAGCGACAGCTCTCGCCCCACCCCTATGGTACATACACGCTATCCTAGCTCATACACTGACAGGGAGAAGAGAGAGCACCGGCATCATAAACACTCATGACGCCTACTTCCTTTGGTGCATGGCGAACGGGCATGTGTTTGACCTCGCCTATTTCATAGCTCGCGCCATCCAACATCAGACGGAGCAACATAAGAGAGGGTTCATCTCTATGGGTCCATACATCACGCGCCTCACTCCACACTTCGGACTCCTTAACACAGCCGCTCAGACTTCCTCACTTACCCTGATAAGACAGATGCCGCCGCAGGGCATCCAGACGATGTTACACATGAGGATGATCAAGTGTCACCGTGGGACGCATCCTCCCCAGTACCGTCTAGCTCACACCACCGAGGAGGAAGGTCCTGAGAACATTACTGATGATGTTCCCCCACCACACGAGGCACCACCACCGAGCCATCGCCCAGTTCATGCGGTAGCTTCTCTGGTAGACATATCTGAGCGCCTAACATGATTTGAGCAGCAATGTTTCTAGCGCTTCGACCATCTCGACACCACCCTTTACCAGATATGTCAACACCTGCACATTTCATCGCCGCCCCCACCTCGCGACCCAGCCAATGACGAGGACCTTTGAGTCCTTTTATTTTCTTTATTTTTCATTTTTAAAATTTATTTTTCATTTTTATTTTTAGTCTATTTTCATTCTTAATTAAAACTTCTTGCCTTTCTTGTTTAAAACTTTTATTAGTACAGTTTAATTTCTTTTATCACTGGCTATCTAAATCTCGAGTATCTCTAACAACATCTATTAAATAGTACTCCCTGAACATTTAACTGATGACTTCGCAGTTTAAATAGGTTCAATTTGCCACTCCAACAACGAACACATCACCGGAGTATTCACTACCACATTCACCTATACCTAAGTCATCATCATTAATCATCCTCCAAGGATTCCATCCAAAATTTAGGAAGTTTCACTTCTCTCCCTCTCTTTTGATTTTCTTACTATATGATTATTATCTATCTTTGTACATTGAGGGCAATGTACATCTTAAGTGTGGGGGGTGAATCTTAAAAGTGCCTAATTTTTTGCATTATTCCCAAATCCCTGAATTAGGCCTTGTTCTTAAATTATTTTCTCATATTACGATTAAAATGAAATTTCCTTTGATTTATGATTTTCATTGATATGTTTTGGATTAAGTCATTGATAATTGTGCAGTGATGATTTAAACTTTAGGAGACTAGAGAATCAAGCATGATGAGTTTATTTTCAAAGTTAAAAAATTTTTAGGTTGTCTACCTGAATCTAATTATTACTTTGAAGTTTGAAATTTACAAGGTTGATATCAAAAAGCCCATAATTGTTGTGAGATCTTGAGCCTTTTAGAGCATACATTCCTTTTCGTGCTCACTTTTTTTATTATGAGTGTGTCAACATTGATTTGTTATTCTAGAACTTGCTTCGATTATACATGTCGAGACCACACCTTTGATTTGATATACAGAGATGATAAAGGCACTTAGGTTTTAACCCACTTACTCCACTAAAAGCCTACCCTCACAATTAACTCCTAGTGAACCCCTTTGATCCTAACAACCCTTTTACTGACTCACCCACTAATATTAACTCAAAACCCATCTTGTATTTGTTATCACCATTTTTCTTGACCACCCTTATATCGAGTTTTGATTTGATCGGTTGCCTAATTATTTTATCCATTTCAGTTGTTAATTTCTCTATTATTGTATGATTTGTTCTTAAAAAAATGAAGTATATTCATTATTAGTTCTATGTTATTTGAGCTCAAACTGTTAATTTCATTATCTTTAGAAGAAAATCATGTTATTAGTATTAAGTTTCCGTGATGTAATTATTTAGTATTAGTACAACTTTTTAGTTAGGTAATTTGTCAATTCAATCTCGATTCTAACCCTCTAATTCAGCCTTTATCCACACCTTTAACACAAGCCCCGTTACAACCCTTTTTAAAAACCTTTTGATTTGTGTATCATATCATATTATAGTGGTGGAGATTTGATTTTCATGCAAGCCTATGGGATTAACTTTTCATGTTTGACTTTTGAGTGCTTAATTTTTGAACCTTAAACACTTCGAGTAAGTTGAGTGAATCTTTAGTGAGGATGTCAATTTTTATCGATTTTGAATTAAAGGTAATTATTTAGGTAAGGGGAAACACCTATTTTTCGTACTATAAAAACTATGACTTTGATTGTTTGAATCTTTAGGAACCTTCCGGTTAAATTATCAATGTATAAATTACCTATGAATTATGATGAAACATTGTTGATGAAGGTTATGAATTGAGGAAGTTCGTTTTAATTGTGAGTTGAGAATTTTGCTTGAGGACAAGCAAAAGCTTAAGTGTGGGGGTATTTGATAAACCATAATATATACATATTTTAATCCCACATTTAGCATACTTTTGGATGATTTACTCCCTGAATTGTGGAATTTGGTGCTTCTAATCCTTTAATTTTATGTTTTATACTTAGGAAAGCACCGGAGGATGAAAAGAACGAGAAACGGGCAAAAAACAGACCAAATGGGCCAAAGTAAGAGATCAACACGGCCTGGGCCCAATCCACACGGTCGTGCCTCCCTAGCAGACCCAACCACGGTCTATAATTCGATTCATACGGGCGTGCCATGCGGGTGTGCCACACGGGCGTGTCCCTGCCGTGACAAAGAGGAATTTCACTCGGATTAGGATATTTAGAGGCGAAGAAACACATTCCGAAGCCTATATAAACACCCTAAGTATAACCTAAAAGGGAGCTTTTGGTCAGGGGGCATCCAGCTAGGCCAAGGAGCCAAGCCAGAGAGGTCAGAATCGTGGGATTTACTCAAAGAAAGCCAGTTGATTCATCTCAAGAAGCCGAAATCATACTCAAGACGGCGGATCTCTCCTTCAATTCCTTCAGGGGGTTTTAGGGTTTTCTTATGTTTTGTTTTATCTTTTCTTCTGAGATGTATTCTTTTATGATTATGAACTAAACCCCTCAAATACCTGAGGGGGATGAAACCTAAGACGAATCTTGTTATTGTTTTCTGAACTATATGATAAATACTTGATTTGTTCTTAATTATGTGTTCTTAATCCTTGTTTTGATATTTCAGGATATTGATTCAAGTACTGATGTGCTTAGGAAGAGAAGGAATAGACCCTACCTAAGAGTAGATCTAGCATAATTAAGCGGAGTTGATCGCAACCCTAGAGATAGGATGACGAAAATCTGTCGGATTAGGGTCAAACCTAATATGGGAGTCCATAGATCGAGTTAATACAATTCTAGGGGTTTTAATTAGAAAGAGATTTTAATTAATCAACCTAGGGTTAGACGTTAGTAGCCTCGAGAGAGGTATTGACATAAATTAGGGAATCCTACGGATCAAGTCAAGTGAATAAATCATCTAGTTCAGAGTTAGATAACAAGTGAAGTCTAGGTGGATTCCTCCTTGGGTATTGTCTTAATCAATTGGTTTTTTCCCACAAGTATTTTCCCCAATTCATTCCCTTTGTCTTAGCGTCTTTAGCTTAGTAGTTAGTTAATTTTAAATTAAACAATAATTCACTTTAATTCTTAGGCTAAATAATAGAAAGAAAGTTAGTATTAGTACTTTTGGTTCCTTTGGGTTCGACATTCCGATCTTGCCACTAAACTATACTACTGTTCGATAGGTGCGCTTGCCTCAATCGTTGTCACAGTTAGTTTCTAGGCTAGATCATTCATTATATAAATTTTTAAGACTCTGACGCACAATCAACCATGTCTGGGACATGGCATCGGCATCGAGATGAGAGCTAGTGTAAAACCATGTCTTGGACATGGCATCGGCCTCGAAATGTAAGCTAGTGTAAGACTATGTCTGGGACATGGCTTCGGCATTGTACCCTCTTGTGTGAGGCTTATCGGATATCCTTTGGTATTCCAATGGGTTCAACGGGTAAATAAAAGATGATGTCAAAAGTGAGAAAAGTTACAGCTATGTTGTAAGTGATACAGGTACCTACATGAGATTCATGATAAATGAGCTTGAATTATGTTGTATAATTAGTAAGGGTGGAAATGAGTAAGTTATGCCTTTAATCATCCAAGAATCATGTGCAAGTTTATATTTTGTTATGAGTATGATAATGCATAGTAATTGTTGTTAATTATTTACATGCGACTTACTAAGCTTTATGCTTACTCCCTTTCCTTTCCATTTTCTTATAGTGTCGTCAAGTTAGGTCAGGGATCATTAGACGTCGAAGGCATCGATCACACTATCTATCTGAACATTTGGTATAGTTAGATTTATCTTTTTGAGTATGGAATGTATAGGGACTTGGTATTTTGTTATGTGTCATAATGTTTCGGCCAAATGTGTTGGCTTGTCATGAAGAGGAATTCATTTTGTATAAGATCATAGTTGATGGTTAATACTTGTTGTTGATAAATGCAAATGTTGTTGTTTTCATGAATGAGGTTATTACATGGGTTGGTTGATAATAAGAAATGTTGTAGGTGATAGAAAATAGCTTGGATTTCAGGCGTGGATGCCTTGGTTGTGACTGATTTAGTCATGTGTTTGTGCTTTTGATGGTACCATGTGATGTGTGTAAACGTGTGCTTGAAAGGGGTGACAAAGAGGCTTGGAAAATAGCCTAACAGCTGTCCACACGGGCAGACATATGGCCGTGTGTGACACACGATTGCTCCATGGGCATGTGTTGAAGCTGTGTGTCCCCTGCACCTGAATTGTAAAAACTCAGATTTGTACACGGACCGGGTACACGGGCGTGTGCCAGGCCGTGTGATATCCTGAATTTCCATAAAGCTCCATCCAGGCTCTCACACGGGCTAAAGACATGGCCGTGCCAGCCACACGGTCGTGCCATGTGTCCACATGGGCGTGTGCCCTTATTTTTAGAGAAGTTTTCCTAAATTTTCTAAAGTGTCTGTGTAACAGCCCGATTTAGGGCCTAGTCAGAATAGTGGTGCGAAACCACAAATCTGAGGTGAATTTATGAGTTTTTAAGGTTCATGCCATGTTTGCATGTTAGTGTGAAAGTTTCATGAAGCAATTTTGCTAAAATGAAGTTGAATGGTCAAAAAGGACCAAATTGCAAAAGTTGTAAAATGTGAGTTTCTAGAAGCATTTTGTATGAAATAGCTTTAGAATATTAATTATGATTCCTTAAATAGCAATTTTCCCAAATTATAAATTTTGGACAAAAATGGACATGAGTTAGTAAAATAGAAATTTTTAAAGAGAATGGCATTTTGGTCATTTGTCTAATAAGTGATTAAAATAGGAAAAAGATGATAAAATTTCATTCATCTTCTTCCTTCCATTGCCGAAAAATTGAAGACTCCATAGCTAGGGTTCTTCATTTTTTTCAAGCTTGCTAGTAAGTTTATCTTAGCCCCGTTTTTAATATTCTTCGTGTTTTTGAAGTCCTCGTATTATGAATTAGCTATTTTTAGCTATAAAATAAGCTAAGATGCATGTTCAAAAATTTCATCTATGAATGACATGCTTGTTAAATGATGTTTTAAGGAAGATTATGAGCGTTTGATGTTAGATAAACGTCTTTTCCTTAATGAATTTCATGAAATATGATAGTATGGACTAGTTTGTAATAGTTATGAAATTAGTCATACCTACTAGAAATAATGAGAATTGATGATTGCTATAGTAGAGAAAATGAATCAGCTAAGCATGTAGTCTAAGAAAGTTGAATGAAAATTATTTTACGAGCCTTGGGGCAAAAGTGCAAATATGAGAAAGTATAGGGGCAAAATAGTAATTTTGCCCAAGTATGAGTAAAGGGTCAATTTAGTCAATGTGAATATTAAATGATCTATTTATGACTATAGATCAAGAAAAAGCGGCCCGGATCGAAACCGAGGCAAGAATAAGGTCGAGGACTAAATTGCATACCTAGCTACATTTTGTATATTGAGGTAAGTTTGTATGATTTCTAAGCTTTATGATTTATATCATTGAATTGCTTAGTATAATGTACAATGTTATTATGAAAAACGTTTAATGTTATGTTAAACAAAGAAATTAATGAGATCGAGCATGAGAAAGCCCCGATTGAAGTTGAATAACTTAGGATACTCGATCTACCACATGAAACAAGAAAGTCCGTATAAGACCAAGCCGAGGCATGGCATCGGCAAGCAAGCAAGATATCATGTAAGTCCAAGGCAAGCTTGGCATTGAGTAAGTTATCATGTAAGTCCAAGGCAAGCTTGGCATTGAGTAAGTTATCATGTAAGTCCAAGGCAAGCTCAGCATTGAACAATATATCATGTAAGTCCAAGGCAAGCTTGGCATTGAGTAAGTTATCATGTAAGTCCAAGGCAAGCTTGGCATTGAACAAGTTATCATGTAAGACCAAGGCAAGCTTGGCATTGAACAAGTTATCAAGAGAAAGAGATCCCATATAAGTCCAAGTTAAGGCATGGCATTGGTGAGAACAAGAAAGACTTCGTATAAGTCCATGTTAAGTCATGGCCTCGAAATTTAGATGAGATTTAGTATCCTCGGTTATTCATATAAATTCATCGGGCAACGAGTTAAGCTCCAAAGAGATAATAAGAAAGCTAAGTAAGTAAGGTTATTATCAAGTGATAAAGAATATTATTCATGTTATGAATGATGAATTAGAAATTATGAGTATTATGTTCAAGTATGCTGATCAATGTGATCTAGTGATACAGGTACTTTGTTTGCCTATCAAGTATGAGACTAGTAAGTTTCATGAGTTATGTAAGAATCAAGTATGAGTAAGTAAGCTTTATAGCTGAAATTTACGATGCCATTGTTTATGTCAAATGGTTTATATTAAGCAAGTACGTTGCTATGTGCATTATGCAAACTTACTAAGCTAAATGCTTACGTCTTTTATTATTTCTTTCTATGTAGTCCCGCCAAGCTAACTTGTGGATTGTTGAAGTCGGAGCTCGAATCACACTATCAACCGCTATTTTGGTATAGCCAAGTTGTTTATTTAAGTATGGCATGTATAGGAAACATTTCATTTTGAGTATATGTCTTAGAAAAGGGAAAAGCATGGGCTATCAAGTTTATTATTATTCTTTTGTAAATGGCTAAATGATTGGCCAAGATTGACTAAGTATGTATGTTATTGATATCAATGGAGCATGTTATATTGTTCGTTAAAGTTGTAGTGATTTGAGTTGTTGAGATAGTATGAATTTGCTCTTGATTTCGTGGTGGCAATTGGCTTGGTAAATAGCCTCTAAGTGCCCACACGGTCGGACACACGCAGGCGTGTGTCTAAGCCGTGTACCCTGCACCATTGCACCTTAAGTCGAATATCAAGTTGTAGTACACGGTCCTAAGTCCACGGGCGTGCCATGGCCGTGTGTTATAAGTCGAATGCTAAGGTTTTTCACACGGGCGGGACCATGGGCGTGCCATGGCCGTGTGAAGTTTGGCAGTAAGCTTGAGTTTTAAGCACGGTTAGGAGACATGGGCGTGTCTCAGGGTTACACGGGCGTGTCCCAACTCACATGGGCGTGTGATCCCTATTTCAATGAAAAGTTTTCGATTGAGTTCCGAAAGTTTACGGACATGAGTTTAAGGCCTCGTAGGCCCATGAAAAGTACAAGTTGATTAAGAAAGATAAGTTCTTAATTCGGAACAAAATTTTATAGCCCCGTAAGTACTTGATTAAGCAAGTTCAAGCATAGTAACTTCTCGTATCTGGTCTAAGCCTCGGACTCGGGTATGGGGTGTTACAGCCTGGATTAGTATCGAACCATTTCTAAAGTATGTTTTGGGCCTCATAGGCCCATATTAAGGTTTTTAAGATGTAGTTTGAAAAGTTTTAAATTTGAACGAAATTTTATATTCCGGAAATGTTTGAATGTACGTTATTAAGTCAAGTAATGCCTCGTACCCTGTGTCGGTGTCGGTTATGGGTAAGGGGTGTTACACAGGTAAGTATTAAAACGGCACCGTATAAAGCTCTATATGGTAGAAAATGTAGAACTCCATTTTAATGGACTGAATTGAGTGAGAAAAAGCTATTCGGTGTTGCTTTGATTCGAGAAACTGAAGAAAAAGTCAAAGTAATTCGTGATTATTTGAAAGCTGCTTCTGATCATTAGAAATCATATGCGGATTTGAAAAGAAAAGACATTGAATTTCAAGTTGGTGACAGAGTGTTCTTAAAAGTATCGCCTTGGAGAAAAGTTCTCCGTTTTGGCCAAAAAGGAAAGCTTAGTCCACGATTTATCGGGTCATATGAGATTATCGAGAGAATTGGGCCAGTAGCTTATCGTTTAGCTTTACCATCTGAGTTGGAGAAAATACATGATGTATTTCATGTGTCGATGTTATGGAGGTATCAATCTAACCCTTCACATGTGATTTCGCCTATTAATGTTGAAATCCAGCCAGATATGTAATACAGTGAAAAACCGATTAGAATTTTAGCTCAAGAAGTTAAAGAATTAAGGAATAAACGTATAGCTTTAGTTAAAGTTCTCTGGCAACGTCTTGGAGTCGAGGAAGCTACCTGGGAATTGGAAGAAGCTATGAAAGTGCAATACCCGAACCTATTTTCTCGTAAGATTTTCGGGGATGAAAATTCCTTTCGGTGGGAAATTGTAACAACCCATTTTTAGCGATGTCGAAATAGTGGTTTCAAGACCACAACTCCGATAAGTGAGTTAATATTTTATTATTAATTTAATGTTTATATGGTTAAATTTAGGTAGTATTATATTTTCGTTAAGAAATTTTGAAGTTTAAATGGTTAATTAGGTAAAAAGGACTAAATTGTAAAAGTTAAAAAAGTAGGTTTCTATTAGTAAAAATGGTTAAATGGCTATGGAAAGGTAAATTAATGGACTTAATTGGCGATTATACCATGTTATAGGTTAATGGATGTGCATGGATAGGTTTTATTATAATTATGTGTTTTAAAAAAGGGTAAAATAGTAAAATAATAATTAAAACTAAATTAAACTAAGCAAATGGTGGCCATTTTCTTCATTTGATCACCCAAAACCAATTAGCCATTAGAAAAAGGGGGAGAAGCTTTCATGGTATTTTACCTTGCATGGTATGTATTCAAGTCTCGTTTTTATTGATTTTTTTTTGTTTTTGAGCTCGTTTTAGCTTAATCTAGCTAGCCCGGGGGTTAATTTGCAAATCTGTTAAAGGTTGAAGGACTTGCCATGGTTGAGTTTGAATGTGTTTTGATGTTAGTTGATAGATTATCAATCTTAGTTGTTAAATAAATGATAAGCTATAAAAGTAACATGTTTTAATCCCATTCTTGATGCGTTTTTGGATGATTTATTATATAAATTAGTGAATTTGATGCTCCTAATCCTTTAAATTTATGTTTCTATACTTAGGTGAGCATATGGAGGAGAAAGGAGCAAAAAAAGGGCCAAAATCAGACAAAAAGAACTGTTTTCAGGAACCACACGGCCTGGGCATTTCCACACGGGCTGGCCACAAGCCCATGTGCCAGCCCATGTCGATTTCGAACCCTGTTTCTCTTTTACGCGGAAAAAGCCAATTTTTAGGGATTTTGAGCATCCTAAAGTTTATAAATACATAGTAGAAGAGGACCTGAGGGGAGCACACAGAGAAGAACGAAGAAAAGACTCGAAGATCGCCATCGGATTCATTCCAGAAGCGAATCTCCTTCAAGATTGAAGATCTCCATTTAATTTCTTTAGAAGTTTTATTGGGTTTCTTTATGTCTTTTTGTTTTCCTAACTTTGAGATGATGTTATTCCAGATTATGAACTAAATTCCCTAGATACCTAGGGAAGATGAAACCTATATGAATCTTATTAATTGATTTCTGAATTACATGATAAATACTTAATTCTTGTTCTCAATTATGTATGTTTATTTCGTGTTTTAATATTTTTAGGATATTAATTCATGCTTAATGTGCTTATTTCAGTGGAGCAAAAGTCCCTGTTTGAGAGTAGATCTAGCATAATTGAGTGGAGTTGCATGCAATCCTAGAAATAGGACGACATAAATCTACCAGATTAGAGTCAAATCTAATAGGGGAATCCATAGATCGAGTTAATGCGACAATAGGGGTTTTAATTAGAAAGAGATTTCAATTAATCAACCTAGAGTTAGTTGTTCTTATTCTTGAAAGAGATATTAACAAATTTTAGGGATTTCTACGGATCAAGGCACAAGTGAATAAATTGTTTAATTCAGATTCAAAATAATAAGTGAAATTTAGGTGGATTCTTTCCTGGGTATTGTCTATCTCATTGGTTTTCTTCAAATATTTTCCTAATTCATTCTCTGTTGCATTCTTAGTAATTAGTTTAGTTAATTTTAGATTAAAAACAATTCCTTCAATTTATCGGCTAAATAATAGAAAAACAGTCATTACTAGTACTTTTAGTCCTCGTGGATACGATATTCCCGACTCACCATAGCTATACTATTATTCGATAGGTGCGCCTGCCTTTGTCGTAATTTTAGTTAGTTTAGTGACCATCAAGTTTTTGGCGCCGTTGTCGGGGACTAAAATATTAGGAACACTCAATTTTTATTAATTTAGCCATTTTTTATTTTTATTGCATTTTATTTTTGTTTTTAGTTAAATTTTTGTTTTCTAATTTTTCTTTTGTTTGCTTCTAGCAGGTTCCTTTAGTTTATGACTAGAAGAAACCCGTCGGGACCTTTAGTATTTGACAGTGAGGTTGAAAGCACAGCTCGCAGAAACCGTAGAGAAGCAAGGCAAAGTCGACAGAATATAGTGGAAGAGCAAGAGGACGTTATTATCATTACTGAGAAGATGGCTGATAACCAGAATAATCTGTTACCTCCTGTAGTTGCTGCGAATCCTGCAAATCTGAATCCTACTCCTCGTACTATATACAATCATGCCAAGCCCACTCTAACTAGGGCTAAATCGAGTATTGTAAGACCTGCCATTGCTGCGAATAATTTTGAACTGAAGCCGAACACTATTCAGATGATCCAAAAGTTTGTTCAGTTCGATGGTTTGCAAGATGAAGATCCAAATACTGATTTGGCTAACTTTCTGGAATTCTGCGACACTTTCAAGATTAATGGCATTTCTGACGACACCATTCGCTTACGATTGTTTCCCTTCTCGTTGAGGAACAAAGCTAAATAGTGGTTGAACTCCCTACCACGAGGTTCTATCACTACATGGGATCAAATGACTGAGAAATTTCTAGTGAAATACTTCCCACCGACTAAGACAGCTAAGTTGAGGAATGGTATCTCTTCCTTCGTACAGATGGACTTAGAGACCCTTTATAATGCATGGGAGAGGTATAAGGATTTATTGAGGTGCCTTCGCCATGGGTTACCTCTATGGTTACAAGTTCAAACTTTCTACAACGGTTTGAACCCCTCAACTAGGCAATTGATAGATGCAGCCGCCGGTGGTACTCTGAACAATAAAATAGCTGAAGCGGCTTATGAGTTTATAGAGGTAATGTCACTGAATAATTATCAGTGGCAAGCCATAAGGATGAAGCCGATGAAAGTAGCCAGTGTTTTCAACCTAGATGCAGTCACCATGTTATCAAACCAGGTATAACAATTAAATAAGAAAATTGATGGTTTATCTGTTTCTACACAGGTACATCCGGTGATGTAGTGTGATACGAATGGAGGAGGGATGAACAATCCAAAATGTCTACCCTACGGTCCTAGCAACGAGAATGAACAAATAAATTATATGGGTAACAACTTTAGACCTCAGAATAATCCATACAGTTACACTTATAATGTAGGTTAGAGGAACCATCCCAATTTCTCTTGGGGTGGTCAAGGAAACCAGATACCACAACCCCCTCCAGGCTTTCAACAACCTTACCCGCAAGAGAAAAAGCCGAACCTTGAGGAGATGTTGACGAAGTTTATTTCGGTGTCAGAAACCCATTTCCAAAACACCGAAACAACACTTAAAAATCAACAAGCAACGATTCAAGGGCTTGAGAACCAAATAGGTCAACTTGCCAAGCTAATTTCAGAAAGACCACAAGGTAGCTTGCCTAGCAATACCGAAACTAAGACCACAAGGTAGCTTGCCTAGCAACACCGAAACTAACCTAAGAGAGCAGCTTCATGTAATTACTGTTAGAGATAAAGAAGGGTTAGCTGAATCTGAACCAGAACTGAGGCAAGAAAGTGCGGTAAGTAAAGGTAAGGTGGAGGTAAACCAAAACGAGCAACAACCGGTTGATAAGGAATATAAACCTCGAGTTCCATATCTAAATGCAACGAAAAAAGACCACACAAATGAACAATTTGGTAAATTTCTTAAACTTTTAAAAAAGTTACATATTAACTTACCGTTTATTGAAGCTCTTTCGCATATGCCCAGTTTAGTTAAATTTTTAAAGGAGCTTTTGGCAAACAAACGGAAGTTAGATAATTCGTTGCACATTGAGCTAAATGCAGTTTGCTTAGCTATCTTGCAGAATAAACTACCCAACAAATTAAAAGATCCAGGGAGTTTTACTATTCCTTGCTTAATTGGCAGTTTAAATGTTGATAATGCTTTGGTTGATTTAGGGGCTAGTATCAATGTCATACCCTATAAAATGTTTAAGCAACTAGGTCTTGGGAAACCCAAACAAACTAGGATGAGTATTCAATTAGCAGATGGAATCATTAGATTTCCTAGGGGTATTGTTGAAGACGTACTTGTAAAAATTGATAAATTCATATTCCTAGTTGATTTTTTTTGTTTTAGACATGGATGAGGATAGTGACGTACCCTTAATCTTTAGACAACCCTTTTTAGCAACTGCTAAAACCATTATTGATGTTGGTATAGGTGAACTAATACTTCGTGTAGGTGATGACACGATTACACTCCAAGCTCGTGATTCTGTTAAGACGTCTAGTGATCGAGATGATTATACGAGTTCTGTTAATAAGAATAACATTGTGGCTCAAACTTCTTTGCAGGAAACCCCTCGGAAGAACGTGATGGAGCCATGTTTTAGTTCATGTGACGGAAACAGAACGAATCATAACAAACAAATGTTACAGATCGATGAACTAGACGAATGGTGGACACATGTCAAGGAGAAACCAAGAATACACGATGCAGAAACAAAACGACACCATGACGAGCATAAGGATGGGACGAACCAATTTAAGGTTGGAGACCAGGTATTGTTATATAAAATGGACCCTCGAATTGCCACTTCAGAGATTAATGCAAACAGAGCAACTACTTTTACGGTACTGAATGTCTTTCCATACGGTACAATCGAGGTAACTCATTCTGAATTCGGCACTTTTAAGGTAAATATTACACGACTCAAACCTTATTTTGATAATAGAATTGACAGCGAGAAAGAGGAGTTTCGACTCCGCGAACCACCGTGACCGTACGAATACGAGGTAAGTCAAGATTAGACTTTAAATAAGCGCTTCTCGGGAGGCAACCCGAGCGTTAACACTGCTAATTTATTTATTTTATATCATGATAGTTTTTAAAAATTAATTAATTTTCAAAATTTAAAAAATGAGTTTTTTTAAAACCCACACGGCCTGGACACACAGGCGTATCCTTGGCCGTGTGGATCCTATGACATAGTTTTAAAATTTGAAGAAAATCGACAGTGAGTTACACGGCCTGGACACACGGGAGTGTCCTTGGCCGTGTGGATCCTGGGACTTAATTTTTCAAAAATCGATAGAGACACGGGCTAAAATAGTCCACAAGGGCGTGTGGCACGGCCGTGTGGACCACACGGCCTGGGCACACGGGCATGTCGTAGGCCGTGTGAAAACTAGAGCTAAAATTTTCAATTTTAAAACAAGTCAGAGAGTTATACGGGCAAGGCACACGGCCGTGTGCGAGACACGACCGAGCCACACGGGCGTGTGGGAGGTCACACGGGCGTGGGAGAAGCGAAGGAAGTTGCACACGGCCATGCGACACAGCCGTGTGTGACACACAGGCGTGTCCAAGGTCGTTTGAACACTAGGCCTATGTTTTTAAAACGCACACGGGCTGAAAGAGAGACACACGGGCCCTTACACGACCGTGTCCCCCTTTTTAGCCAAAAACCCTAAATTTATTTTCCACTTTTGTCTTCTTCCTCCTAACTTCCCAAGCATCAAAACCCTAGCTGTTGTAGCCCTCTAACCGCCTTTTTTCGGCCGTTGTTCCTCGGCCTCTCTCCTCTCCTCTCCCTCGCACCCTGTAACACCCCTTACCCGTGTTCAACGCCGGAACAGGTTACTAGGCGTTACCGGACAATAACACTTGCAACTGAACAAATTCAAGGCATAAATTTTCGTTTAAAATTTAAAACTTTTATCTTATATCATCAAGTCCCTAAAACGGGCCTACGAGGCCCAAAACATGATTTGGGAGCGATTCGGGACTAAACAGAGAACTTTTAAAACTATCGAAACATTTAGAAAATTTCCTTGTTTTGGAGAGTCACACGCCAACGTAGGCAGGCCGTGTCCTCCACACGGCTGAGACACACGGCCGTGCCTCTGCCTGTGTGACCAAGAAGTTGGCTATTTTCCAAGCCAATTTCTACCCTATCATACCCATACTTGAGTATAACTTGAATGACACATTTCATGACATATTAAAGCTACCAAGACATCCACCACACCCACGTAACAAGTCATAGCATACAATTTACTCAACCATGGAATGCATCATCATGAGTTTATAGCATAACCAATTTATTGGCCACATTAAATGGCCTTATACAACAATGAACTCCGAATATCATGGGTCATTATTCTAGGAAAACTAATAGTAACATATACACATGACCAATTTCCCTATACATGCTATAACCTTAAGTATAAAATCATCGATACCTAAATTGTAAGCTTGATAGTGTGATAGGTTCTCCGGCGACTTCCAACTCGAGCTAACCTGAGTACATTATAAACACGGAAAACAATGGAGTAAGCTATAAAGCTTAGTAAGTACGTATGTAAATAATAAACAATTGATTACCATGCTTTTAACAATCCTCATTATAAGCTCTCAAGATAATACCATCATTATTGCATAAAATTTCACAATTCATTTATGTTCATCTTGAGCTGTTTACTCAAGTTACAGTCACTAAATTATTTTTATCCGGAGTTACGGAACTCCAAATTAAGATCCACTAATTTTTCCTAAAACTAGACTCACATATCTTCTTACCATAAAATTTCCAGAATTTTTGGTTCAACCAATCAGTACAGTTTATTCTTTAAATTCTCCCCTGTTTCGCTGTCCAATAGTTCCGACCCCTCTTCACTAAAAATTAATTATCTCGTTGTAAAGAACTTGAATAATGTTTCCATTTGTTTATCTTGTAAATAGACTTATCAATAAATTCAAGCATATAAATTTTATCCCATGATTATTTTTGTACAATTTTTAATGAATTCCCCAAGTCAGAACAGGGGATTCCGAAATCATTCTGACCCTGTCTCACAAAAATCCAAATATCTCACCATATGAAATTCTTTTGCTTATTCTGTTTCTTTTATGTAGAAATAGACTCAATAAGCTTTAATTTCATATCTCATTCAACCTCTAATTCAATTTCCACCATTTTTTGGTGATTTTTCAAAGTCATACAACTGCTGCTGTCCAAACTGTTTTATTGCTAACTTTACTCTTTCATGTTTCCTTTATATTAATTTTCATTTACACACATATAACACCAAAGTATATCCATGGTTAGCCATTCCAATAACTAGTCATTATCAAATATTTACAAGCCATTCATTGGCCAATTTAACCTATACATCAACAACAAAGACTTGAATATATCATTTCTCAATTTAATTTGGCCTAAAAGCCTCACACATGATCATCAACCACATTTACCACATATTCATACATCATAAGTGTCGAAACCATTTTTTTCGTTGAAAAACGGGGTCGACTTTAAAAACAAAAATGGAGTCGCCACCAATCTTTTTTTTCTGAGGTGTGATCGGGTTACCTTGAGTTTGATCATTAAAACATTTTGATTTATTAAAACGATGATTTTGGCCTACAAAATTCGAGAAAACGGGTTCGGGAGTCAGTTACACACGAGGAAGGATTAGCACCCTCGTAACGCCCAAAATTGGTACCGGATTGATTGATTAACGTCTTAATGTCGAAAACTTGAAAAGATTTTACAATACGATCCTCTTTGTTTAGAAGAAACTTGAATAAATTAAATTGGATGCTGAGACCCGCTTATTTCGAAGAAGTAAAATGTCATGCCCAGTGAGTTAGGATACGACACTTCGAATCCTCGAAACTAAGCTTGTCTTTTGACTCTTAAAACTCGTGCATTTAAATTCAAGAAGGATATTCGGTTATTTGGGTCAAATGAAAAATCGGAACCTAGTAAGTTAGGGCACAATTTCTCAAAATTCTAAATACAGAATATTGCTTTTGTTTTTAGAAATCCTTACCTCGGGATAACAAAATGTCACATCCAGTGAAATAGGACACAACATTTTTGAATTCCCGAGAATAAGTTTTTTATTTAACATATATGCTTTGATTTTTTTTAAAAAAAAAGATAATCGGTTCTTTAGGCTCGACGAGAAAAATCGAAACCCAGTAAGTTAGGGTACGATTTCTCAAGTCTCGAATTACAAAAAAAAATTGTACCGGACGAAGATTAATGTAACACGATTTTATAGAAAATGAACTACGGTGCTAATATGCATAACAGGCTAATAATAAATGCATTAATGTAAATGACAATAATAAGGGCAAACATAAAAATAAAAATAAGATAAATAAAAATAAAAACGACACAAACTAATTATATATAAAAATAGTGAGTAAATAATAAATAAATGAAAACTAAAAAGAAATAAATAAAAACTTAATAGTGAACAAATAAATAAATAAACGAATGAATATTAGGTAAAACAGTTTAAAAATAATAATAATAATAATAATAAATAACGAATAATAATAGTAATAAATAAATAATAGTAATAATAATAATAATAATAATAATGATAACAATAATAAAAATAAAAATAATAATACTAGTAAAAATAATAGTGATAGTGATAGTAATAATAATAATAGTAATAATAATATTAATATTAATAATATTAATAAAAATAATAATAATAATAATAATAATACTAGTAAAAGTAATAGTAATAGTGATAGTAATAATAATTACAGTAATAATAATAATAATAATAATAATATTAATATTAATATTAATAATATTAATAAAAATAATAATAATAATAGTAGTAAAAATAATAGTAATAGTGATAGTAATAATAATAATAGTAATAATAATATTATTATTATTATTATTATTATTATTATTATTAAAATTGCAAAAAAATAACTAAAAAAAACTAAATTAAACTTAAAACAAAAGTCTGGGGAAAAATCGGAAATAAAAAGAAAGGAAAAGGACCTATAGGAACACGCGAATAACAAGGAGGGGTCAAAAGGGCAATTTTCCCTTATCTTCCAAAACGACGTCGTTCCATTGAGGGGTTAAAACGAAATAATAGCAAAATTATCGAGCAAAATTAAAGGAAATAAAACAAAAAAGGACTAAATTGAAAGTGGTCGAAAAAGCGGAAGGGCCAAAAGCGCAAATAATCCTTCCGCTAAAAAAACACGCATATCCCAGGCGAGTCGGGTCGGGCGGATCGGGTCATGGCCTAAATGACGTCGTTTTGGGGCCCTTCTGACCTCTCCAAAACGGCGCCGTTTTGGTACCTTATAAAAGCCAAAAAACTCTATAAAAAAAATCATTCCTTCTCTATTTTAAAAAAAAAAACCTTGAAAAACACTCTCCCTCTCTCTCTCTCTCAGCCCCTAGGCCGGCCTAACTCTGGTCAAGGTCCGGTCGCCGGACCACCGTGGTAGCCGCCGGTCGCAGGCGAGGGCGCTGCCGTCCACAATGGCTGGAAAAATAAAAACCCCTTTTTAGGCTTTTTTGACCTCCCGAGTCCAGATCCGGCCTCAAAATGTCCGAAAAACAAATCGATAAGCTTTTTTTCTTTGCTTTATATCGAAAAAAATAAAATAAAATAAAATGAAATGAAAAAAAAAGAGAATCGAAAACGCATGTGAAAAAAAAAATCACCTTGAATAGTTTCTGTTTTTTTCTCTGTATTTGATTGTCTATGTAAAAAATGAACCCCGAAATACACAGGATTTTCGTTCGGTTTTATAGCCGAATTTTTGAATAATAATAAAAAATACAATATTTCGTTTTTTTGTTGTGCTGTTTGTTTATCCTTTTTGCAGGTACGGAGGCCGTACGTGGTGCTGGCGCGCGAAGGTACGGAGGAAGCGGACATAGAGGTAGAGGCGGCGACTGAAGGCTTGCGGCTAGGTCTTTTTGTTTTTCTGATTTGTTTAGGTTATGGGCTTGAATTTGGGCTTTAGGGTTTTTGTTATTGGGTTTGGGTCTTTGGTTGTAAAAAGGACTTGTTAATTTTGGACTCTATTTGGTTTTTATTTGCTATTGGGCCTCGGGCATAAATTGGGCCCTACAGCTGCCCCTCTTTGCTTATTGTCATATAACGAAAATGGAGCAAAGACTTAAAAATGATCAATTTTGCCCGGCCTCACTGAGTCTCTACTTGTTTTGGTGTCTTTCTTCTTCAAGTAGCTTCATTCCATCTCACTGCATCTTTAGAGGTATAGGAATTGGTGCTTTGATCCGCTCCACTGCAACTTCAGGGAGCTAAGATTCACTATAATGGATTTGATCCGACCTACTGCAACTTCAGAGGTATAGGACTTGTAACTCTTAGCTTTAATCTGTTCCGCTGCAACTTCAGGGGAATAAGATTTGTGGCTTCAATCTGCTCCACTACAACTTCAGGAAGATAAGATCCGCCAATTTGTAGCTTCAATCTGTTCCACTTCATCTTCAGGGAAATGAGATTTGTTGCCTTCACCGCTTCCATCAGAATTTCACCAGGAGATAAGGCTGGTGGCTTCAATCTGCTCCACTGCAACTTCAGGAAGATAAGATCTGCCATAATTTGTAGCTTTAATCTGTTTCATTGCAACGTCAGGGAAATGAGATTCACTATCTTCAGTCTACTCCGCTCAACTTCAGGGAGATAAGGCTGGTGGCTTCAATCTGCTCCACTGCAACTTCAGGAAGATAAGATCCGCCAATTTGTAGCTTTAATCTGTTCCACTACAACGCCAGAGAAATGAGATCCGCTGTCTTCAGTCTGCTCCGCTGCAACTTCAGGGAGATAAGGCTGGTGGCTTCAATCTGCTCCACTGCAACTTCAGAAAGATAAGATCCGACAATTTGTAGCTTCAATCTGTTCCACTGCAACGCCAGGGAAATAAGATCCACTGTCTTCAGTCTGCTCCACTGCAACTTTAGGGAGATAAGGCTGGTGGCTTCAATCTGCTCCACTGCAACTTCAGGAAGATAAGATTCGCCAATTTGTAGCTTCAATCTGTTCCACTGCAACGCCAGGGAAATAAGATCCGCTGTCTTCAGTCTGCTCCACTGCAACTTCAGGGAGATAAGATTGGTGGCTTCAATTTGCTCCGCTGCAACTTTAGGAAGATAAGATTTGCCATCTTTGATCTACTCCATTGTAAATTCAAGGAGGTAAGATCTACAACTTCAATCTGTTCCACTGCTACTTCAGGGAGATAAGATTCGCCATCTTCAATCTACTCCACTGCAACTTCAAGTAGGTAAGATCTACAACTTCAATCTGCTCCACTGCTACTTCAGGGAGATAAGATTTGCCATCTTCGATCTACTCCACTGCAACTTCAAGGAGGTAAGATCTACAACTTCAATCTGCTCCACTGCTACTTCAGGGAGATGAGATTTGTGGATTCACCAATCTTGGTACACCGTCCTCTGGGGGACATGACGTGTAGAATCGATTTCATGGGCCTATGCTTATGCCAAATGATTAGGACGTCATGATCAGAATGAATCAAATGCTCCTAATTGGCTATGTATGAATAATATTTGGATGAATGCAGAATATCATTTTGCGAGAAGGATCCCTTTCTAATGCTTAGGTTGTCATTGCTTGCTGTTCATCAAGGTTGTATCACTGACGCAATATCCTATCTTCTTGTTCAGCCGATATTTTTGGCAGAAAGTCCGAAGAAATGGTCACTGTTTAGAGTTTCCTTCTCAAATTTTTCCAACCCTTAGGCTTGGTGAGTTCTAAATAATAGTCCTGTTTCAGGTTCTCGTACTATTTAGAAGTTTCTAGAGTAATATGCAAAACTCCTTTTGTGAAAGTATTATTAGTCCATTAATCATTACTTCAATACAAAATGCTTGAAAATGATCATAATGATAGACAAAACTGAAATTTATCAGGAACATAATCTGAAAAGAATAGGTTAATCAAAGAAAGTAAACATTGCTAGAATACAAAATTGTGAGGGAAAAAATAGGTGCCCTAGATATCGCAGTCTGAGCTTCTCTGTACGAACTTTCTGAAGACCATTTTAAGCTCAATATGTGTTTAGGAGATCAAGAGTACTCTGTTGATGCTCCAAGGCGTAACATCTCTCCTTCTTCTTAATTCAGGTATAGCAAAATCACCGCATGCCCCATCTTTGATCACAATTTGAGCCGCCCTTTTCGGGTTTTCGACTCAAAACCTCTTTGGTCTCAAGGCTCCCTTTGCGGGTTTTCACCTTGGCCTCTCTATTTTTTTTTAAGAAGGTCTCAAAGTGCCCTTTGCGGGTTTTCACTTTGGCCTCTTTTCCTCTTTAAGTATAGTACTTCTTGACTGAATCTAAATTTACAGGATTGGGCAAGTTTTTTCCATCCATTTCGGTCAAAATCAGTGCTCCTCTGGAGAAAGCCTTTTTTACCACATAAAGTTCTTCCCAATTTGACATCCATTTCCCTCTGAAATCCTTTTGTATGGGGAGGATCTTTTTCAATACCAAGTCCCCCTCATGAAATTCTCTTGCACGAACCTTTTTTGTTGTAAGCTCGCATTATCCTTTTCTGGTACATTTGACCATGACGGATAGCTTTCAGCCTTTTATCTTCAACCATGTTCAATTGGTCATATCGAGATTGGATCTATTCTGCTTCATCCAACTTCAGCTCTGACAAGACTCGAAGGGAAGGAATTTTAACTTCGATGGGTAACACTGCCTCCATTCCATAGACTAATGAGAAAGGAGTTGCCCCGGTAGAAGTCCTGACTGACGTTCGATAAGCATAAAGAGCAAATGGTAACTTCTCATGCCAATCTTTATAAGTTTCTGCCATTTTCCCCACGATCTTCTTAATGTTTTTATTGGCTGCTTCCACTGCACCATTCATTTTTGGACGATACGGTGATGATTTGTGGTGTCTGATTTTGAATTGACTGTAGACCTCCGCTATCGTGTTGTTGTTCAAGTTTAGTGCATTGCCATATATGATCCATTTTTTGGCATTCCATACAGACATATGATTTCTTTTTTTCTCAATAATTTACTGGCTGTCAACTTTGTGACATCGGTATATGAAGCAACTTTCATCCACTTAGTGAAGTAATCGATGACCACAAAGATGAATGGACGCCTGTTAGAAGCTTTTGACGATATCGGCCCAATAACATTCATGCCCCACATAGAGAAAGTCTATGGAGAATTCATAACATGAAGAGACGAAGGAAGTACATGAATCTTGTCTCCATAAATTTGGCACTTATGGCATTTCTTGATATAACTGATGCAATCCCCTTCCATGGTGGACCAGCAGTACCCGAACCTCATGATTTGCCTGGCCATTGTAAAACCATTAGCATGTGTTCCTCTTCTAAGATTTTCGTAGCCTTAGCAGCATCCACACGTCTTAGTAGCAGGGCATATCCAGATACGATCATGCGAAAACATCTTTGAATTTTTGAAATAACTCAATTACGTCTCCCTTTGTCTCTGTGGTGATACAGGCTCTGATCTTCACCTCTTTCCATTCTCCTAGGCTCACAATGTCCACTGACCCTTTGTAAGGTAGGATCTGTTTTTCATCTTTTTCTACCATCCTTAACAAATCAGGAGATAATGTACAGTCTCTGTCATCTTCAAAGTCCTGAGATCCCTCTAGACACATATCTTGCTCAAAAGCAGATTCTGAGTCAGTAGCAGCGTCACTAATGTCGTTGATATCTAGGGACCTGTTGTAGGTATGAAGGAATATTCAAAGAACAAATGAATCTAAGAATAATCATTTATGTGGTATGAACATGAATGAAATAAAGGAATAAAAGAATATTTTCTCAAAGTGAGACACAAAAATGCATTTTTTTATTGAAATGAAGATGCTGGACATGAGCCTATTTCACAAAAGGATTCTTATTGCTTCTAGGCTTAAAGCAACAAGCGTGTTTTAAATATTACTCTAGATTAGCTCTAAAGAATACAGGGATCCCTTCCACAGTCCCATTGTTCAAAACACTCCCAAGTATGTAAGGGCAGACGCTTGGAAAATTCTATTCCCCGGTTCCCTCTTCAGATACGGCGTTAATGTTCAAATTCCCCGATATTCCTTTTGGTCTTTTGACTTCTTCAATGAATTCTAGTTCCTTATTATCTATCAGGCCTTGCACCAAGGCCTTGAATTCACTGCACTTTTGAATCTCGTGACCTTCTTCATTGTGGAACTCACAGTAGTTCCTTGCTTCTCCAGGTTCCTTCCCCGAGTCATGTGTGATTAATCCACTTTCTACCATTTTCTTCCAAACCTCTCTTAGTGGGGCTTTCACTTCTGCTATATTAATCTTGATTCTCTTCCCCGTATTCTCGATTATCGCATTTACCCCTTTTTCAGAATGGTTGGGTAACAGATTTTCTGCATCAAATTTCACAATACCCATGTTGATGAGTCTTTCGATTATCTTTCTGAAAGCGGTGCAGTTCTAAATCGAGTGTCCTGTGATTCCTGTGTGGTACTCGCATTGGGCGTTCGCGTCATACCATTTGGGAAAGGAAGGCTGTATAGGTTTTAGGTAGAAAGGGGATACTATATGTGCATCAAACAGACTTTGGTACAACTCCCCGTACGTGATCGGGATGGGCGTGAACTGGAGTTTTTCTGAGTTCGATCTTGGATTAGAATCTTGCCTTGGAGGGACCTGACGGCTAGTAGTTACCGTCCTTGGCTGGCTTACGATAATCGGCTTTGAATAGCCCTTGTTATACATACGAGCATTATTCACTTCATTTTTCCTCTTCCTCGGGGCCTTTAAAGTATTGATTTGGGAGCTCCTCTCTTGTCTTTTCCGTTTGTAACGATCTTCAAATTGTTTTGGGAGCTCCACTCTCGCCTTTTTTGTTTCCGCTAGACCATCCAGATCAAGGACAACAGGGTTGATTGGGTTATCCCTTGGACTAGAACTTGAACCTGTCGGGAAGTTCACCGGTGTCGAGGTACCAGTCTGGTATTGGGGTCTGATGTTAATAGACACCCTTTGTGTATACGCGTTTGGTTGTGCTTGGGTGTTTGTTGGGGTAAAGCCTGAATGATAAGCGGAGTCCTCGTTAACGTCCCCGGAATCAACCATAGGGCTTTTACCTTTTTCTAACCCTCCAGCTAGCATCTGGGTTAACTGGCTCATCATGTTTCTTTGAAATTCTAGCATCTGATTCTTTATATCTTGTTGAAGTTTGGCTAATTGCTCTAGCATCTGTATTTGCATTTGCTCTAATCTCTCCAACCTTTGGTTCATTTCTTTAGTCTTTGCTCGGGTACCGTAATGATGTTTGGTTGATAAGTTTTGTTGGTTTCCAGATTAACTCTGAAATAATTTTAACCAATTAGGGTCTTTCCATGAAATTTAATGCACATGATGTGATGTAATGCGAATACATGAAATGAATGCAAAAAAGCGTCGATTCTGATTCAATTTCATTTAGAAAACTTTACTAGAAAACAAAATTCTTTACATAAAACGGATTACAAATATGGCTTTGCCCTAATGCTCAAAGTTTTAACCTTCCTAAGCAATGAAGCCAACTCTTGACCCCAATCTGATTTTAGCTTGTACTTCATGCTTAGCATGTCGGCTTGAATCGCCAAAGTCTGTAAATGATTGGCTACCTCCCGAATCTGAGCCACGGCCTCGCCCATAATGTAATCTCTGTTTCTAACTTGATTCTGAGAATGATGAAGCTGTTCCTTCCAACGTTCCTCACTTACCTCGAGAAGCTCTACCCGGAGCTCACAGTTTTGTAATGCAGACTCTAGTTCTTCTATCTTTCTTTTCATTTCTTCAATCTTGCTCAAACTTGCCCTCAATTCAACCACAGAATTACGATTTCTATGCTGATGAAGTGATTTTTCAAGTTCTACTACTTTCGCCTTTAATTCCCTTTTGTCATTTTGGGCTTCTAACAAACTCCTTTCTAGGGCCTCTTTCTGTGCTTGGGCCTCTTGGAATTTTCTCTCCCACCAATCGGCTTTGGTTCTTTCTTCTTGGATCTCTTGTCGCCATTGCTCCGATGTTTTTCCCAATCCGGCGGTTCTCATTGATAGACGCAATTTCTTGTAATCCGTCTTCAAACTATCCAAGTCTTCCTCGGCTTTATTCTTTCCTTTCCTTAATTTCTCGGCCTCTAGCTTTTGAACATCAGCATCTAACCTTAAATGCATCTTTTCTTCCTCCAACTGTTCTATCTTCTTTTCAAGTTCTGAATTCCTCCTCTCGAAGTCTTGCTTTATGATTTCTAGTTCTGACGGGATCACTTGTAAGTACCCTTCCATCGGTCGAACACCTTCTAAATTCGATCCGAGGATATTATCGTTAATTCTTTTACTCCACCATCCATTATACTCGGGAGTTGTCATTGAACCAACAGCCAGCCTTTTCATTCGACGAGTCTGATTACAAGCGTTAGAAATCTCCTTTACCCTTTTCTTGTAGTTATCTCCCCGGTACGAAAACTCACATTGAGCTAGCCCGTGCGTTGCTGGTATGAACTGTCCTGATCTATACTGCCTCAATACGAGCAAAGGAGCATACCCAGTGACTCCCCAAATCCCAAGCAAAGGGACCCAGTCAAAACTCCCACATCGGTAAAGAATTTCGTCGGGAATCAACCAATGAGCTCTCCACTCGACGTCTTCTTCCTGAAGATTTTGGAGGAGCGCTATCCAATTTTCCTCCGATATGTCATCCCTTCTTGGCGTGGCCACTATCTCCTTTAATGGAGAATAATTATCGAAGAAAACCCGATAAGAAACCTTATCAACCTTCCAGAAATGACTGTGGAACCAAGCTAACAACAATGGTGCGCAACCTATAAATCTGCCCTCACCGGACCTCCTACATGCATTCAAAGATCTAAATGTCTCGGCCAAGATTGCAGGAACAGGTGTGACCCATTTATCAAGTCGATCAAAGAGATCTGAGACCGCCTCATCCACATACCCTAATGCCCTAGGGAAGATCATCAGTCCGTAGATGCTCAAAGCAAACACATCGACTCTCTTTTTCGTATCAGGATGCGCTAAAATCAAATCTCTCAAATTCTTCCATGGAATGCACTTACACTCACCTTTCTTCTTGATTCTAGCTATGATCCACTGTTCGCTCATTCCGGTAATATTCATCAATTTCTTCCAAAAGGTCGGGACATAAGTGGCTCTGGAATAAGCTTTATCAACTTGAACCTTTGGGCAACGCAGTAGGGCTGTATATTCTTCTACAGTGGGCACTAAATCGACCTTTCCAAAGGTAAAGCAATTGTATGCAGGGTTCCAATACTGAGCGATGGCCCGGAATAAATGCTCATCTACCTTGATGTCGAGTAGATACGGTAAGTCCCCATAATTATAGTAGAACAACTGCTTGGTCTCGTCGCTCCACTGATCCCATATTTTTAATTCCTGAAGGCTATTTTGCGTCACACTGATACGGGTATAATCCCATAATTCTGACGTATACCCCTCGGCTAGACTATCTCCTTTCTCTAATTGAGTTTTCTCTGACCAAATATGGACAGCCGCGTTATCTTCCACTTTATCAAGAAATTCGTTCTCCATGACAAGCTCTCTAATTTAGTAATCGAACTTGAATCGACACTCTTTTGAATATGAAATGACATGCAAACATAGAAAGAACACAATAAGTCAGTACAACGTACAAAAACAAAACTCAAAGCAAATAAAAGAGAATCAAACACCTATCTGGGTAACCGCTAGGGTTTCTCGCAGTACTATCTAGGGTGGGCTCCTAGGGTTTTCTACATGCGGTTTGGTTCTAAAGTCGAGGTACCCAAACCAGCAGATTCCTCAATCCTCACCCATTATAGGCTCATACGAATCGAGTTCAGTTTAGGGGAATACATTTCCCTATGGCTGCACGGAGATGAAAATCTCACGAAGACATAGGTACGGATGTATCTCGAAAGCGGTCCACTATCCTGCACGGAGGTGAAAACCTCACGAAGGAGTAGCTTCTCACTCCCACTTAAAAAGGTAAGACCAAACGGTCCTTCTGCAGTATGATGCGAAAACATTCTACGAGAATCAAACCCCAATAATCATATGAAATAACACAAACCAAAGCAATAAAAGGATCGTAATTTTTCAAATCAGATTTTTAATTTTCGACAACAAGATAGAAGATAATCAATTTTACGGCTTGACTCTCTCATGTCCCCAGCGGAGTCGCCAAGCTGTCGAAACTATTTTTTTCGTTGAAAAACGGGGTCGACTTTAAAAACAAAAATGGAGTCGCCACCAATCTTTTTTTTTCTGAGGTGTGATCGGGTCACTTTGAGTTTGATCATTAAAACATTTTGATTTATTAAAACGATGATTTTGGCCTACAAGATTCGAGAAAATGGGTTCGGGAGTCAGTTACGCACGAGGAAGGATTAGCTCCCTCGTAACGCCCAAAATTGGTACCGGATTGATTGATTAACGTCTTAATGTCGAAAACTTGAAAAGATTTTACAATACAATCCTCTTTGTTTAGAAGAAACTTGAATAAATTAAATTGGATGCTGAGACCCGCTTATTTCGAAGAAGTAAAATGTCATGCCCAGTGAGTTAGGATACGACACTTCGAATCCCTGAAACTTAGCTTGTCTTTTGACTCTTAAAACTCGCGCATTTAAATTCAAGAAGGATATTCGGTTATTTGGGTCAAATGAAAAATCGGAACCCAGTAAGTTAGGGCACAATTTCTCAAAATTCCAAATACAGAATATTGCCTTTGTTTTTAGAAATCCTTACCTCGGGATAACAAAATGTCACATCCAGTGAGTTAGGACACAACATTTTTGAATTCCCGAGAATAAGTTTTTTATTTAACTCATATGCTTTGATTTTTTTTTTAAAAAAAAGGATAATCGGTTCTTTAGGCTCAACGAGAAAAATCAAAACCCAGTAAGTTAGGGTACGATTTCTCGAGTCTCGAATTACAAAAAAAAAAATTGTACTGGACGAAGATTAATGTAACATGATTTTATAGAAAATGAACTACGGTACTAATATGCATAACAGGCTAATAATAAATGCATTAATGTAAATGACAATAATAAGGGAAAACATAAAAATAAAAATAAGATAAATAAAATAAATGAATAAATAAAAATAAAAACGACACAAACTAATTATATATAAAAAAATAGTGAGTAAATAATAAATAAATGAAAACTAAAAAGAAATAATTAAAAACTTAATAGTGAACAAATAAATAAATAAACGAATGAATATTAGGTAAAACAGTTTAAAAATAATAATGATAATAATAATAATAAATAACGAATAATAATAGTAAAAGTAAATAAATAATAGTAATAATAATAATAATAATGACAACAATAATAAAAATAAAAATAATAATACTAGTAAAAATAATAGTAATAGTGATAGTAATAATAATAATAGTAATAATAATATTATTATTATTATTAATAAAAATAATAATACTAGTAAAAATAATAGTAATAGTGATAGTAATAATAATTATAGTAATAATAATAATATTAATATTAATAATAATAATAATAATACTAGTAAAAATAATAGTAATAGTGATAGTAATAATAATAATAGTAATAATAATAATAATAATAAAATTGCAAAAAATAACTAAAAAAAAGACTAAATTAAACTTAAAACAAAAGTCTGGGGAAAAATCAGAAATAAAAAGAAAGGAAAAGGACCTATCCGAACACGCGAATAATAAGGAGGGGTCAAAAGGGCAAATTTCCCTTATCCTCTAAAACGACGTCGTTCCATTGAGGGGTTAAAACGAAATAATAGCAAAATTATCGGGCAAAATTAAAGGAAATAAAACAAAAAGGACTAAACTGACGTTTTGGTACCTTATAAAAGCCAAAAAAACTCTTAAAAAAATCAGTCCTTCTCCATTTAAAAAAAAAAAAACTTGAAAAACACCCTCCCTCTCTCTCTCTCAGCCCCTAGGCCGGCCTAACTCTGGTCAAGGTCCGGTCGTTAGTCGCCGGCGCCGCCGTCCACAGTGGCCGAAAAAATAAAAAACCCCTTTTTAGGCTTTTTTGACCTCCCGAGTCCAGATCCGGCCTCAAAACGTCCGAAAAACAAACCGGCAAGCTTTTTTATTTGCTTTATATCGAAAAATAATAATAAAATAAAAAATGAAAAAAAGGAATCGAAAACGCAAGTGAAAAAAAATCACCTCGAATAGTTTCTGTTTTTTTTCTCAGTATTTGATTGTCTATGTAAAAAACGAACCCCGAAATACACAGGATTTTTGTTCGGTTTTATAGCCTAATTTTTGAATAATAAAAAAAATACAATATTTCATTTTTTTGTTATGCTGTTTGTTTATCCTTTTTGTAGGTACGGAGGCCATACGTGGTGCTGGGGCGTGGAGGTATGGAGGGTGCGGACGTGGAGGTGGAGGCGGCGGCTGAAGGCTTGCGGCTAGGTCTTTTTGTTTTTCTGATTTGTTTAGGTTATGGGCTTGAATTTGGGCTTTAGGGTTTTTGTTATTGGGTTTGGGTCTTTGGTTGTAAAAAGGACTTGTTAATTTTGGACTCTATTTGTTTTTTATTTGCTATTGGGCCCCGGGCATAAATTGGGCCCTACAATAAGCATGGACTTATAATCACAAGGTCATTCTCATAGGTATAACTTACTCGTTTACATTCTTACCAAAATTCGATCACATACCGAGCACATTGCTCATGAGTGTATACATACATATACCTGCACTTGATCGTCACATATTCACATTCATTTACACTTTAGTCATTTTCCCGTTGAACACATCGGAATATTAACGGATACTCAGAACGCTTGCACATACGTGCCACATATATGTAGCCGAAGCTACCTCTTATCACATTTCACATATATGCTCGTTCTCGATCCATTCACATTTATATTCTCGGTTCTGCTCACACAAGCTGCCGGTCATACGTAACTACTCAGTGCTGCTCACACAAGCTGTCAGGTATCCGCAACACATGCCGATTACCCAGCCACTGGTAGAACTTATAAGACCAAAGACCAATCACTTAACATTCACGGTCCGCTCACACAAGTTGTCGATCGAGCGTAGCTACACAGATCTTCGCTCACACAAGTCGCCAGTATCCGCAACATATGCGGGACTACCTAGCCACCGTAGACGTACAAGACCGAAGACCCGGACATCACACACACATAACACACTTAGGCTCGTTCTCTAGATATTCACATTTACATTCTCGGGTCTGCTCACACAAGCTGTCGGTCATACGTAACTACTCAGTGTTGCTCACGCAAGCTGTCAGGTATCCGCAATATACCAGAATACCCAGCCACTGGTAGGACGTACTAGACCAGCACCCGAATTCACTTAGTCACAATTTCACATAGTTTTCACATTGTCACACTATGCCATGGTTCGTCCATGGTCTTTTCCGTCAAATTATCATTTAGCACTGAACAGAATAGTTTAACCCTGCGTTTACTTATTCGAACATTAGTTTCTAATACTCAACAAATAATACGAGTAATTTCATAAATTATTCGTCAATCTAACAAATAAACATTAATGTTTACCATACAAACTTACCTCGACTTAAAATGGCGAAAGGGACCGAGTCGTCCAATATTCGTCTTTCCCCCGTTCTAAGTCCGAAACTCATTTTTCTTTATCTAAAATATCACATTTGACTTATTAAGTTATTATACTATTCAATTCAGTCCAAAAATCATATTATGACAAAATTACATTTTTGCCCCTAAACTTTGTCATATTTACACTTTTGCCCCTAGGCTCGTAAAATGATTTTTATTCAATTTACTTGTATTTTAGGCCTAGCCAAACCATTTTCATAACTATAGCAGTCCACAATTTGCATTCATTCACACATTTTCATACATTTTTCAACTTTTTACAAACAAGTCCTTTTATGCGATTTCATCGAAAATCACTTAGTAAAAGTCATTTATTACACACCGAGCATTCATATTCTACCATTAGACATCAAAACACATGCATGTCATCCATGGGTAAATTTTTAAACTCAAACCCTAGCTCAAAATAATGGTAGAAATAGCTAAACCGAGTTACGGGGATCTAAAAAATGTAAAGAACATTAAAAACGGGGCTTGGATACACTTACTATTGAGCTTGAAAGCTTGAAAACCCTAGCCATGGTGTCCATAGCAACATTCGGCCAAGACATGAAGAAGATGAACATGTTTTTGGCCTATTTTCCCTTTTTATTTCTTTTAATTACCAAATGACCAAAATGCCCTTCATTAAAACCTTTAGTATTTTATCCATCCTTGTCCATTTTTGTCATATAATGGTCTAATTTTCATTTAAGGACCTCCACTTTAAAAACCCATTTCAAATAAGTACCTTAGCTTCTAGAACTCACATTTTTCACATATTGCAATTTAGTCCTAATTATCAAATTGGACACCCAATCGATAAAATTTCTTAACGAAAATTTCACACAATCATTCTATCACACTATAAACTTTAAAACTTAATCGCAATAAATTTTTCTACTTCAGATTTTTGGTTTTCAAAACCACTGTTCCGTTTAGGCCCTAAATGGGTTGTTACACACCCTCTTCGGCCCGCGTCACCCTTCCATTTTCCCTCTCAACCCCAACCCCGTCGCACACCCAACCAAACCACCCAAGCCCCGTCCTTCTTCCTTTCTTCCCCTCAAATCGCCAACAACCACCTTCCCTCGCCTCCCCGCACCACGACCGCCACAACCCTCACCCTGCCGCACATCAACCTCCCTTCGACCCACACACGAGTCACCCCTCGCAACTCCCATCTCCCCATCCACCTTCCCCTAACCGTACCCCCCACACCACAAACCTCGGTTCACCCCCGTACACCCACGTGCGCGACCACCCTAAACCACCGTTCGGCCAACCGTTTCTCCGTCAACCGCCGCACCTCTGTAGCCACCGTAGAATCTCCACCGCCGGTTCCCCTTTTACCCGTCCCTTTTCTTTATTTAATTATTTATTTATTTAATCCTTATCTATTATAATTATTATTAGTTATATTATTTTATTTCTTTATTATTATTATTTTTATTAGTTATTTTATTTTCTTTATTCATTTTTTATTTTCTATTAGTTTTTATTCTTTGTTTTATTATTTTTCTGGTTCTATTTGTTTCTTGACATTATTACTATTTTTCATTCATTTTCTTGTCATCCATGCTACTGTGTTAGTTTATTAGTATATCTATGATTTATCTCTAGTTTATTATTTTGGATTTCTTTTTTATTGTTTCTATTATTCTTGATTTATTTATTTATTGATTTATGCTTTTTATTATTATGTGTTCTTATTTCATTACTGTTTCTCTTAATATTGATTCACTGTTTTTAATATCCAATTATCCGACTTAGTTTATGTTTTGGTGATGCGTATTTTATTTTCTGATAGTGCATTACGTTTTCACCCACACCATGACGAACACACGAGGCAAGTCTAAGTTCACCGTCCCCACTTTGAAAAAGCGGAAGACCCCTGGCGCGACCTCCTCATCCAGTGCCTCCGCCGAGGCCCACCACCCTTATCTCCGATTTTTTGCGGGCCCCCAGGAGGATCTATTTCAGTTACTTAGACAGCGCCCACTCTGTTTAAGCCACTGTATCGATTGGGCTACGTTGGAGCAGGTCCGACTAGCTGATGATGTCCGCGCCTTCATTACCACATCTCCGTGTGACAGATTCTTCTCCATCATCGAGCCCATCTATTTGGAGCTTACCTTGGAGCTTTGTTCCACATGAACCTTAGACACCATCAACCAAATAATCAGTCAGCACAAAGCCATGGATAACTTTGATTATATGTGGTCTGATTCTATAGCAGGTCATGACGACTCATGACGAGCCAGGCACCACCACTTTCCGAATTGGTGGTTTAGTGCGCCAGATGAGTGTCCCCGAGTTTGGTGCTGCTATGGGACTCTACACTGAGGAGTTCATGAGTGCCGAGAACTTTCTACGTCTACATTGGCACATCTATTACACCCCATCATGTTGTTGGATAGAGCTTACAGCGAGCCAGACACTTTAGGATACGACTCGCTCGAAAGCGACCTCTCTTCCTCCGGCCTTACGGTACCTTCATGCACTGTTAGCTCACACTTTGACCGGTAGAAGAAAGAGTACTGGAGCCGTTATCACTCATGATGCATACTTTTTTATGGAGCATGGCCACCGGGCATATATTTGACTTAGCGTACTTCATTGCCTTAGCCTTCCGCCATCAGACTGATCGCCACAGGAAGGGCCCTATCTGTTTAGGCCCTTATGTGACTCGCCTTGCTTGACACTTCAGTCCTCTCGACACGCCGGAGCAGTCCTTTACACTTACCCTAGTCGGCCAAATATCCCCACAGGGAATCTCGAGCGTGATTCATATGAGGATAATCGAGCGTCGTCGTGGAGTGGATCTTCTCTAGTATCGATTGTTTCATTATGATGCTCAGAATGAACCTGAGGACTTCACTGATGATGTTCCTCTCCATTACGAGGTCCCACCACAGCCTCCATCTTCGAGTCACCGCCCTATTCCTTCTGCTCCTACTTTAGCGGACCTCCCCAAGCGGTTCGTTCACTTCGATCAATACTGCGTTCAGTGGTTCGACAGTCTTGAGGCGACATTGCAGCAGATATGTCAGCATCTCCATATCTCCTCTTCAGCATCGACGGCTCACGACACAAATGCATCTAATGATGAGGGCCATTGAGTCCATTTATATTATTTTCTTTTATTTTTATTTTTATTTTTATGTTTGTTGTTATTTTCTTAGACATCTTTCGCTTTTATATTTTGAACTATATTTTTATTTATTATGGTTGTTTCTAATCTAGTTAGTAACCCTTTAATCTTCTTCACCATTTGTGTTTATTTTCTTATTAGTTGCTCAGAATCATGCACTACATTTAGATTGTATACAATTCCACTTTTCACTATTCTGGAGATTTCATCCAATATTCAGGGTAGTTTCAGTTCTCTCCCTCTCTTATGATATTCTGTTTCTATTGTGATTATATATGTTTGTACATTGAGGACAAGTACATCTTAAGTGTGGGGAGGTTATTTATATGATTATTAGAAAATCCCTGAATTATGCATTGTGTTTAAGTAATTTTCTCATTTTACTATTAGAATGAACTTTTATTAATTTATGATGTTTATTGATGTGTTTTAGATTTAATTCATAGGTATTTGTGCATTGATTGTTTAAAATTTAAGACATGAGAGAATCAAGCATGATAAGTCTATTTTTAGAATTAAAACTTTTTAGGTTGTTTCCTTGAATTGAGGTATTACCTTGAAGTTTGAGATTTGCAAGATTGACATCAAAAACAATAATTTTTTGTGAGATCTTAAGCCTTTAGAGCATACACTTTTCTTGCTCATTTTATTATTGGTTATGAGTGTGCCAATATTGATTTGTTATTCTAGAACTTGCTTCAATTATGCATGTCGAGACCACACCTTTGATTTGATATACTGAGATGATAAAGGCACTTAGGTTTTAACCCACTTATCCCATAAAAAACCTACCTACATAATTAACCCTTAGTGAACCCCGTTGAGCCTAAAACACCGTTTCTTGATTTACCCATTAATGTTAACCCATAACTCATTTTTTTTATTCATTGAGAATTTTTCGCGTTTTATTGACGCCATTTTTATCGAGATTTGATTTGGTTAATATCATGATTAAGCCTTTTGTTTAAGTTGGTGAATTATTTCTTATTATTTGATCAGATAAAAAAAACATATATAGTTATTATTTAGTTCTTTGTTAATTGAGCTTGAACAGTTAAATTCATATTTTGAGGAGAAGCTCGTGTTATTCTTAATAAGTTTTCGATTGATGTAATTATTCAGCATTAGTTTATTTTTCCAGTTTGGTAATTTATCAATTCGATCTCGATTTTAACCAACTTTTTCAGCCTTTCTCCACATCCTTAACCTAAGCCCCATTACAACCTCTTAAAGACCTTTTGATTTGTGTATCATCTCATTTTATAGTGGTGGAAATTTTATTTTCATGCAAGCCTATGGTAATGACTTTTCATGTTTGACTATTGAGTGTTTATTTTTGAACCTTAAACACTTTAAGTGATTTGAGTGAATCTTTAGTGAGGATGTCAATTCTTGTCGGCTTTGAATTAAAGGTAATTACTTAGATAAGGGGAAATACCTATGTTTTCATGTGTTAAAAAAATTGTTCGACTTGGATTGTTTGAATTTTTAATGCTCTTTTAGTTGAATTATCAATGTATGATTATTTGTGAATTATTTCAAAACATTATTTATGAGAATTATAAGTTGAGAAAGATTAATTTTAATTGTGAGTTGAGGATTTTGCTTGAGGACAAGCAAACGCTTAAGTGTGGGGATATTTGATAAGCTATAAAAGTAGCATGTTTTAATCCCATTCTTGATGCGTTTTTGGATGATTTATTATATAAATTAGTGAATTTGATGCTCCTAATCCTTTAATTTTATGTTTCTATACTTAGGTGAGCATAGGGAGGAGAAAGGAGCAAAAAACGGGCTAAAATCGGACAAAAAAAGCTATTTTTAGGAACCACACGGCCTGCGCATTTCCACACGGGCTAGGCACACACCCGTGTGAGCCACATGGGCTGGCCACACGCCCATGTGCCAGCTCGTGTCGATTTTGAACCCTGTTTCTCTTTTACACGGAAAAAGCCATTTTTTAGGGATTTTGAGCATTCTAAAGTTTATAAATACATAGTAGAAGAAGACCTGAGGGGAGCACGCAGAGAAGAACGAAGAAAAGACTCGAAGATCGCCATCGGATTCATTCCAGAAGCGGATCTCCTTCAAGATTGAAGATCTCCATTTAATTTCTTTAGAAGTTTTATTGGATTTCTTTATGTCTTGTTGTTTTCCTAACTTTGAGATGATGTTATTCCAGATTATGAACTAAATTCCCTAGTTACCTAGGGAAGATGAAACCTATATGAATTTTTTTATTTGATTTCTGAATTACATGATAAATACTTAATTCTTGTTCTCAATTATGTATGCTTATTTCGTGTTTTAATATTTTTAGGATATTAATTCATGCTTAATATGCTTATTTCAGTGGAGCAAAAGTCCCTGTTTAAGAGTAGATCTAGCATAATTGAGTGGAGTTGTATGCAATCCTAGAAATAGGACGACATAAATCTATCGGATTAGAGTCAAATCTAATAGGGGAATCCATAGGTCGAGTTAATGCGACAATAGGGGTTTTAATTAAAAAGAGATTTCAATTAATCAACCTAGAGTTAGTTGTTCTTATTCTCGAAAGAGATATTAACATAATTTAGGGATTTTTACAGATCAGGGCACAAGTGAATAAATCGTTTAATTCAGATTCAGAATAATAAGTGAAGTTTAGGTGGATTCTTTCCTGGGTATTGTCTATCTCATTGGTTTTCTTCAAATATTTTCCTAATTCATTCTCTGTTGCGTTCTTAGTAATTAGTTTAGTTAATTTTAGATTAAAAATAATTCCTTCAATTTATCGGCTAAATGATAAAAAAAATAGTCATTACTAGTACTTTTAGTCCTTGTGGATACGATATTCCCGACTCACCATAGCTATACTATTATTCGATAGGTGTGCTTGCCTTTGTCGTAATTTTAGTTAGTTTAGTGACCATCAATAAACTTGTTTTGTTAAGTGGTTTTTGATGAATTTTGAGATTAGGGATTAAATTGTTGAAGGTGTAAATCCATGGGTTTTAATATGAAATGTTGGTAATTATGGGTTGTTACAAGGTCCTTTGTAGAATTGGTTAGCATGGATTTAGGTTAAAATGGTTAAAATTCAAGTTATGAGCTTAAGGACTAAATTGTGAAAAGTTAAAATAGGAGGGGTAAATTCATAATTTTATGATCATGTGAATTATGGATTGAATTGAATGCTTGAAGTTAATTGATGTACTTAATTGAATGTAATTATCTATTTAGATCAAGATAAACCACAACCGGATTTAAACCGAGGAAATGTGAAAGTTTTAGATCAGTCTCCTATTCTACTTCTACGACTATAATTATCGAGGTAAGTTCGTATGGATTATAATCGTATTTATGATAGTTAAACTGATTATTTGCTATATCATATTTGTTACAAATGGACTTGAATATACATGTATCAATGCTTTGAGCAATTGACGGATAAATAGTCTTGTTTGAACCTTAAAAATTCTTAGGATACGAATGACATGTCATTAGGGATTTCATGTTTCGAGTGCTAGTCTTGAATGACCTACCGATGGCTAAGGTCCTACATTTGTTGCGAATGCTCCACAGCTCGTCTGAACAGCATCATGTAGCTAACATTCCGACCTATAGCTCGTGTGAGTAGGCCCATTTCACAGCTCGTTTGAGTAGGCCCATTTCATAGCTCATATGAGCATTATTGAAAAGGAAAGGTTACGGTTATATGGAAAGGCACACTATGTATGAGTATTCCCAAGTATCCAATGTAATTCTAGATGGTTCAACGGGTAAGCAAAGGTTAATGGCAAGTTATGTATACATTTAGATATTTATTCATGATCTTATGAAAAGGTTAATGTGATAAGTGATGTGTACGTGAAAATGTACTTATGGTATGGTTGATTATATATGTATCATTTATGAACTTACTAACTTGTGAGTTTGATGGTGCTTATATAGGATTTTACTAAGCATATGGTCTTAGTAATGATGTTATGCTTATTATATAACTTGTGCTTAAGAAATGGTAAGTTATGTTTGAGTTTATACGAACTTACTAAGCACTAGCTGCTTACATAGTTATTTCCTTTATTTTGTAGATTATCAGAAGCTCAACCGGTTGGAAGCTTGTCGAAGATTTATCAGACTATCCAATAAACCTTTCGATAGTTTCTATGTTATTTTGGCCAAGGTTATAAATGGCATGTATAGGATCTTTTATAATGATAATTCTTGAAGGTGCTAATGGTTAATTTGGTATGTATATGCTTTTGAAGTTTATGTTTTGTTTGATGGACTTTAATGCCTTGACAAGTTAGGTCATTTTGTCCACTTTTAGATACTTGTAATGAATGATCCTTTTTGGTATGTTGGGATGATATGTAAATGGCTATATGTGATGTTATTTGGTAGTTAAAGGAATTAGGTTTTGTGCTTGGAATATGGCTATATTGATTTGTTTTGGTTAATGATGTTTTTGGTATAATTGTGGTGCCTTTGAATGGCATATTGGTTAGATGAAATAGGATGTTTGAAATGGTATGTTTATAAGTGGTTGAAAGGTGTTTAGGTCTTTTGAATGCATGCACAAATGGAATGGTTGATTAGGTGTGTTTTGGCCTTGAAATGGCTTGTTTTTAGGGCCAAATTATGGAGCACACGGCCTGGGACACAGGCTGTCACACGACCGTGTGTCACTTGTTAAGTTTAGTGTATCAAGTCAGTGTGTTACACGGCCTAGCACACGGCCTGCGACACGGCCGTATGTCACAAGTCAGAGAGTTACACAACCTGCGACACGACTATGTGACCTTACTCAGTGAGTTACATGGTTTGAGACATGGGCTAGGACACGACCGTGTATCCCTTTTTTCGATTCTTACACGGCCTGGGTTATGTCACACGGCCGTGTGACCCCTGTTTTCAAATTTTGCAACTTTTTCCCAAATTTTCTAATTTGTTCTGAATTAGTCCCAAATTGTTTCTAAACTGATTTTAGGTCTTCGAAAGCCCGATTTAAGGCTTAAATGTATATGTATGTTAGGGTTGTAATGAGTTTCAAGTAATTATTGTTAAATGACATTATTAATATGTTTTGATATTAAAGTGATCAGATTTTTATGGTAATGCTCTGTAACCCTAATCCGGTGACGGAGACGGGTTAGGGGTGTTATATGTTATATTTGTGAATTTTCCACATAGTTTTCCTCTATATATAGGCCACTCGAATCACCCACATGAATCCTAGCTATACTTAATGTATTTACATATGTAAATGTTGGCACATGACTTCGAGACCTTGAAATCCTCGACTTATTGATGTTGTAGTTCTTGATTCTTTATTTAAAAAAAATCTTTCAATGAAAAAGTTGGTTGAGTGCATGCTCACCATTATCGTAAAATGAAAGGTAATTCAAATCGAACACTTTATAGGCATATTTGAGAAATTCATGCTAATGAGTGTTGAAATGGAACATTTGGTAACAACTTGATGGCTTGTATGTATGATTACTACGACTTGTTTGGACATAAACTATTGGTTTATCTATCAAGTCGAGATCATTAGAACCAACGAATTCAACATCTACTTCTTCCTAAGCTTGGGCTTTGGCTTTGATGAAGTCACCAACGTCATCATCATGATGTTTTGAGAATGTGTTGAATGGGGTATGTTGGGGTTTTCTTGGACTATATTTATCAGAGATTTGTTCATATTATAACTTATAGGCAACTTCAAATAATACGTTTGACCACTAGAGGTTGTTTGAACAGTGACATAGCCAGTATCCTATAATGCAACTCATGAATATCCAACATCATAGGCTCCTAAGTATAGTACTTGAGATAGGCACTAAGTTTATTCAGCATTGAAAGATTCTTTTTCATCGTGGATCCCTAAATATAGTAATTGAGAAAGAGATTTGAACTATCCAGCATTGATGGAAACTTCGGACAATATGTAGGCACTAGGATAGCCAATGCGCTTTATAATTCAAAATCTCGTACCCAACATCAACATATCTTCGTCCTCCACTAACAAATCCACTACAACATCCATGCTTTCTTACTGCCCAAACACTATCATCTCAAAATCTTTATTATCGTTGAAGTCAACTATAATGTATTTAAACCCTTTTCTGCTAGACCATAGGAATATATACTTCATACTAGATATCCACTTAGTACTTCTAGCTTGCATTTTCCTTAGGAACATCATTTTCATGTTCTCAAAGGAAGCATCACTGATACGGGATAGCAGACCACAATGGTATTCAAGTTGTTCGACTAAAAAAATCGAATCTAACTTGAAAGAAAAAAAACAAACAAATTTAGAAACAAAGAAAACAAAAAAAACTAAAAGAAGAAATTTAGGAATAAAAAATAAATATTCAAATCATAGATAAATAAAGAAAACAAAAATTAAAAGGTGGAAGATGGATCGAATAAACTGATAGATATGGATAGAAGATAGTTGTCCAACTGAACCTTTTTGAGATATAAACCCCAACAAATTCAATTAATGACTCTAATCAACCCTCCGAGAAATAATCCTTGGCAAATTGAATGATGGAGAATGGATTCCCATGAATCCTTGAATAAAATTGAGAAGAAAAATCGCTTCTAAAGGTAACAAGAAAGCAATCTTGCACGAAAGAAATTAACTCCCAAAGTTGAAAATTATATTAAGAAATGAATCAATCTTATTTTTTCCCCTTTAATGAACAATGAAGAGGCCTTTATATAGGCTAACTAATTACATCTAAATAAAACTCTCAATTATAATGAAACTTTAATTAATCTAAATAAGTAGTCTAAGTATAACTAAATTTTCTTGTTAACTAAGAAACATAAAACTTCTAAACAACTCTACCATATAATATTCATCTCGACTTGGGGATAAATACTTAAAATATCCTAAAACTTAGAATAAATAAATAATAAAATAACAAAACCTAATAGATACAATATCGGGCTCATATATAATAAAAATTTGGCCTTAAACTCAAACTCAATATGATTTAAACTCGAATTAAAGCCTGAAACTCACAATTTCCCGTAATATTCCCATCCAAAAATTTTGATCGTGCAGCCTTCACTAAAATGGTCATAACTTAAGCTCCCAAACTTAAAATCGAGTTATTCAAAATGCGTTTCGAAGCTAAGAGATGGTTATTCAAATACTATGCAGACATCTCAACTCATGAATGTCTGGATCAAAAAATCATTGCAAGTTGACTAATCATTTAAGTTTGAAAATGTATAGCTTGGTTAATAAATTTCACTCTATCCATGCATGTATCAATCACTCTAAATGGTCATGTTAAAAGTCATATCAAATTAGAATAAGACTTCATCATTAGATGAAATCAAAATTCCCTTTAGATGGATTTATTTCATAAATCGATATGCCATCTTTGCAAATAAAGACTACCAAATATTAACTTTTGAAAATAATTCTAATGATTTTAACAATTTTTAATAACAAAGAATCTAATAAAATTAACACTAATTTACTTCAATGGAAACCAAAAACAATAGCATAACTTCTTTATACCATATGTAAAATATATTCAACAAATATAACAACAATAATAATATAACAATTCTAATGATTTCAATAATTCTTAATAGCAAATAATCCAACAAAATTCTTATTAACTTACTATAATCGCAACCATATACTATAATATAATTTTCTTATATCATACGGTGAACATATTTAATAATTTGTAAGAACATAATATTCACTCCAAAAACACTTAAACATTTATTGTTCGCATTTGGTAAATAAAATAATATAATATTGGTTAAAAAACTAATGATAACTTTTTTATACAACTAATTCATGAAAAGAAAAAAGCACTTAGGGTCCGTTTGTTTGCCAGGAAAATATTTTCCGGAAAATGTTTTCCTGGTTTTCCGGTGTTTGTTTGCTTGAAAATAAATTCCATTGGTAAAACATTTTCTAAAATACGGTAAATGAGATGGGTTTTTAGGGAAAATGTCTTACCGATTTTATTTCTGTAAGACATTTTCCATCTTCCTCCACTCTCACCAATTTGGTTCCTCCTTCTTCCGTTCCTCATCTGTCCCTTGCTGAATCTCAATCAAGGTAAGTTTTTTATGCTTTTTATTTTCTATATTTCATGTGTCAGTTGAAGAATCTTCTTCTTCTTCCTTTTTTATGCTTTTTTTTAATGTTTTATTTAAAATCTATTTGTTTCTAGGTTTTGCATCATTAGCTTCTTATTTTTTGTTTTTATTTCTGTGAAAAAAAACGTCGGTAATGACAAATATATCGCAAAGAAAAGATAAACAAAAATAAAGAACACACAGATTTTACGTGGAAACCCTTTCGGAAAAACCACGGGGCGGAGGAGAAGAAAATTCACTATGTCGAATTCGAATCAATTTACAAGAGGAATAGACTATGTCTATTTATAGGCTTGTAAAGCCATATTCTAATAGGAGTGTAGTAAGATTGAAACTCCTTATTCTAATCAATATCCAATAGATGGAGTTTAATAAGGTTTAAAAAACCTTATTTAAAATAAAATAAAAGAAGTGTAGTTCTATAGGGATTCTTCTTTTTATTTTATTTTACCATTGTATTTTATTTAAATAAGGATTCGGTCACTTAATTCTAACAATCTCCACCTTGACACGAATTCTAAATAAATAAGTTCTTCATCGCGAACTCTCAACGAACAAGTTCTCCACCTCTTCCATAAAACCCCTTAAGGGTTTAACTTCAACAATGAACACCAACCAAGTCTAAGCAATGCTCAAACTTGGTTATAGGAAGTGACTTAGTCATCATATCTGCGGGATTTTCATGAGTACTAATTTTGCTCACAATAATATCACCATCGAAGAATAATATCACGAACAAAATGATACCGAACATCAATGTGTTTTGTTCTCTCATGAAGCATTTGATCTTTTGTAAGGAAGACGGCACTCTGACTGTCGCAAAATACTGTGCTGATTTGAAGGTCTTCATTGAGCTCACTAAAGAGTCTCTTCAACCAAATAGCTTCTTTACAAGCCTCGATGTCGCCATGTACTCGGCTTGATGGTAGACAAAGCGATCGTAGTTTGCAAAGTAGCTTTCAACCGATTGCACAACCTCCGATTGTAAAGACATAACCAGTGAGAGATCTTCTTCTATCAAGGTCTCCAAAGAAAATCAACATCAACATACCCAATGACTCCATCTCTAGTTCTTCCAAACGGGATTCGCCATGTATCTGCTAACTGCACTGACTGCATATGATAAATCTAGACGTGAACAAACCATAGCATACATGAGAGATCCCACTCGCACTAGAGTATGGAACATGTGACATGTACTCAATCTCATCATCCGATTGTGAGACAAAGCCGATGAAAGTCCGAAATGGTCGCTAAAAGGGAGTACTAACAGCTTAGCACTCTGCATATTGAACCAAGTATCTTCTTTGCTGGTCCCAAATCTTTCATCTCAAATTCTTCACTTAGTTGGGCTTTGACCTTTCTTATCTCTCCTTTATCTTTTGCTCTTGTACCACTTGTCTTGGTGATTGTTTCAAACCGTAAAGGTACTTTTTCAAAAAGCAAACATAGTCCTCTTTTTCTCGAGATCAGAAAACCCTCTCGTTTGTTGCATGTAAATATCTTCCTCAAGTTCTCCATGCAAAAATACAGTTTTACATCTAACTGCTCAAGCTCCAAATCATGCATGGCCATAATACCAAGCAAAGCTCGAATCGAACTATGTTTCACAACTGGGGAGAACACATCTGTGAAGTCCACTCTTGGAATTTGATCAGTAACCTTTTGCAACAAGCCTTGCTTTATATCCGGGTTCTTCAACTCCTGAGTCCCTTCTTTCTTTTAAACACCCATTTACAAATAACAACCTTTTTACCTTTAGGAAGTTTCACAAGATCCCATGTTCTATTTTTATGGAGTGATTCCATCTCCTCTTGCATAGCAAACATCCACTTTTCTTGAGTCTTCATAGCTAACCGCCTCAGAATAATTAGACGGCTCTTAGTTTGCATCTATATCTTTGGCCACATTTAAAGCATAAGCAACTAGATCAGCCTTGGCATACTTCTTTGGAGGTTTAATTTCTCTTCTAGTTTTGTTTTTGGCGATAGAGTATTGTGGTGAAGAAGCAACTCTATTCTCAATTTTTGTACCGGCTTGAGGAGTCGACTACGTATTAACTGATGCTCCACCGCTTTTGATTTTCTTTATTGGAAGAGTCTTTAAGAGATAAGTTAGGTAGCATAGCGGTTTCATCAAAAACAACATCTCTGCTAATCACAACTTTTCTATTTTCAGACACCATAACTTATACCCTTTTACACCACTTTATAACCAAGAAAAACACATTTAATGGATCTCGGTTCCAATTTTCTATTATCAACATGAGCATACGCAGACACACCCAAAGATCTTTAAATCGTAATAATTAGCGGGATTACGGACCATACCTCTTGTGGAGTCTTTTTCTCTCAATGGCAATGGATGGAGATCGGTTGATCAAAAACATGCGATGAAGGCCGCTTCGGCCCAAAACGACTTTGGTAAGTTGGCATTTGACAACATACATCGAACTTTCTCCATGATCGTTACGTTCATTCGTTCGCAACACCGTTTTGTTGTGGAGTATGACGAATCGTCAAGTGTCTCACGATCCCTTCGACTTGCACGGTTTATTAAACTCATCGAACAAAACTCTAAGCCATTATGTCGTGCGCAGAGGTGTTTTATTTGTTTTCCCGTCTATTTTTTAATCATAGTTTTCCAAGACTTAAATGCGGAAAACACATCACTTTTCTGCTTCAGGAAGAATGCCCAAACTTTTCTGGAAAAATCATCAATAAAAGTTAGCATATAATTAGCTCCACCTCTTGAAGGCACTCTTGATGGCCCCCACAGATCAGAATGAATATACTCCAACGTTTCCTTCGTGTTATGGATTCCTCTAGTGAATCGAACTCTCTTTTGCTTCCCAAAAACGTAGTGCTCACAGAACTTCAGTTTGCAAATTCCTTGCCCATCAAGAAGTCCTCTTTTGCTCAATTCTACCATGCCATTCTCACTCATATGCCCTAGGCGCATATGCCAAATTTTAGTAATATCATCATCTGACAAGGAAGAGGAAGTGACAGCTGCATCACCAATAACAGTAGAACCCTGCAAAACATATAACTTGGCAATCTTTCTCTGCCCTTTCATCACAACTAGGGAACCTTTGGAAATCTTCAAAATCCCACTTTCAGCTGTGTATTTGTATCCTCTTGAATCAAGAGTACTCAACGAAATTAAGTTTCTCTTCAATTCTGGAACATGCCGTACGTCACTAAGTGTTCTGACAACTCCATCAAACATCTTAACTTTAATTGCTCCAACACCTGCGATTTTACACGAAGCATTATTTCCCATCAAAACAACACCTTCGCATACAACTTTTTTACGTAATTTGTAAACCAATCCCGATTGGGACACATGTGGAAGGTGCAACCCGAATCAAGTATCCACTCTCGCTCACTTTAGAATTGTTGTGAAGTGACTAGAAGTTCACCATCACCGTAGTCTTCTACAACATCGACTTCACCTAATTTTCTCGGTTGTTTTCCTTTTGATTCGCAGCCTCCCTTTTAATCTTGTTCTGTAGCTTATAGCACTCAGTTTTAATGTGCCCTTTCTTCTTGCAGAAGTTACAAGTTTTACCTCTGTTTGAAGACTTTGATCTACCCTTAGATTTACCGCGAGGATTCCTTTCTTGTGTCCTTCCACGATCATCATCAGCATTCCGATCTTATCTCCCACGAACAATGAGACCCTCTCCCTGAGAGTCGAGATTAAACACAAGATGTTTCATCTTATCATACGAGGTCAAAGAATCATAAACCTCATCAACTGTGAGAGACTCGCGGCTATATAAAATCGTGTCTCTGAAGGTTGAATAAGACGGGGGCAACGAACAAAGTAGAATCAACCCTAGGTCTTCCTTATCATACTGAACCTCCATGACCTCCAATTTTGAGAGAATTTCTTTAAACACTGTTAAGTGTTTGTGCACAGACGCACCTTCCTCCAAACGATTAGCATAAAGAAGTTGCTTCATATGCAACTTGTTGGCTAGAGTTTTGGACATACATATTTGTTCTAGCCTCTTCCATAATGCCGCGGCGGTCTTCTCCTTCATCACATCTTGCAAAATTTCGTTAGACAAATGCAGATGTAACTGTGTTAACGCCTTTCGATCCTTGCGTTTTTTCTCTTCCTCCGTTAATGTCGAAGGCATCTTATCTACCCCTAGCAGGGCTTCCTCTAAATCCATCTCATGCAAGAAGCTGCTGCATCTTTATTTGCCACAACGCAAATCGGTGTTGCGATCCAACAGCGGAATTTCATACTTTAAAGATGCCATTACCGTGATCGAGATGAAAAAACCCGGAAGCTCTGATACCAATTTGTGAAAAAAAAGTCGGTAATAACAAATATATCGCAAAAAAAAGAGAAACAAAAATAAAGAACACACAGATTTTACGTAGAAACCCTTTCGGGAAAAAACCACGGGCAGAGGAGAAGAAAATTCACTATGTCGAATTCGAATCAATTTACAAGAGGAATAGACTATGTCCATTTATAGGCTTGTAAAGCCATATTCTAACAGGAGTGTAGTAAGATTGAAACTCCTTATTCTAATCAATATCCAATAGATGGAGTTTAATAAGGTTTAAAAAACCTTATTTAAAATAAAATAAAAGAAGTGTAGTTCTATAGGGATTCTTCTTTTATTTTATTTTACCATTGTATTTTATTTAAATAAGGATTCGGGTCACTTAATTCTAACAATTTCGAAATTTTGGAATTCTTTTAACTGTTGCAAATAATTTCGTAATCATTTTTCTTGCTTATTTTTCGAATCTCGTTTTGTTGATCTGCCGAGGGGAGAGAGAGGGGATTCTTTGTGGAAGCTTTTTCGCTGAACTTGAGAATTAATTTATATGAGTAACTACTTTCAAGAACCCGGGTCAAAAGAAGATGATGGCTATTCAAAGGTTTCTACAGTTTTAAATCTTATTTCTTCTGAAAATTTTGTTAGTAAAATATCTCCACAGAATTCACTGCAAAGCAAGGCCAGTGAAGGCAGCATTTTGAATATTCATATTGAATATGCTTGTTTTATAAATTATATGACCAAATTTCTTTCCATTTATCTATATTTTCAGCATTTTGTTTTACTGAGGAACTGACACAGCATAGCATGTTCTGTGGCTTAATTGCAAACTGCTCAATCTACCTCTCGAAGCTGATTGTTGCTAATGAGAACATCTTGGAGAAGAAGCATGATTTTTACTCTACCAAACAGAATGAGAATTTTGCTGCTTTGGAGTAGGTAGGCACATTTTCTATTCTTGGGGTGCCACTATGTCCAGGTTTCTAATAATTATTGTGTTTTATGGTTCATCCCTTGGGCAAGTTATACTGCTTGTAATAACAATTTCCTTACTAACACAAATAAACATTTTTTGAAGTGTACTTTTTGATGTCTTAGAAATATGCCATTATAAGTATCCATGGTTATATTTAACTCATCTGATGCAATTTGACATTCTATAATTTATGCAATTTATTACTAGTCTATGTTGTTCTTGTAACATCCCCAAACCCGGCCCATTCACTACGACCGAATCTGGTTATGTCACTGGGAAAAGACGGTTGAAAATCTTCTTAATTTAAAATAAAACATCGTAGTTTGCTGAATTTTGGGAAAACATATCTTTGGAATAAAACTTTGCTATTAAACTCATTCATTTTTAAAACTTTAGTTTATAATATCCAATTTGAATAAATAGGTTGCAAACCATAAATCATTTTCACGTAGCAATTTAATTTAAATAAACCATAGTTAAAGTAATACCAAAAACATAAAATGGCCTTTATTACAACCCAACAATTCAAATAAAGTACTTATATCAAAATTAAGCATGGAATAATTGAACATCATCCTCGGCATGGGCCACCTTGTCCTCTCCGATCCCGGTCCACTTTATGCACTACACCAAATGGTTAATGAAAAGAGTGAGTCCACCGACTCGGTGCATAACCACAACACATATTTCCATCCGTATGGGCTTGGCCCATACCCACACAACCATCGAAACAAATCATGCAAGAATGCATCTCACCAACCTACTATCCAACCGCGACACCAACCTTAGCGGACTCCCGCCTAAGGCCGTGGCTAATCTACCGATCACAACCGAGTGATCCCACATATGTTACCTCGGCAGACCTGCTGCACAAGGCCGTGGCTGAGCCACCGATCACATCGTGATCCATAAATCTTACCTCGGCATTCTCGCTGCTCGAGGCCGTGGCTGAGCCACCGATCAACCAAAGTGATCCAAATATCGTAATCTGTCTACGGTGATGCACATAGCAATCAACCGCCGAGATGGGCACCTAGCCAACACCTCCTTGAGGTAGCACAAAGCTAACCTCAAGCGCTAATGTAACTTTGAGCTATCATTAGACCACGTACATCCTGTGTACACTTCTTCCTTCTTCAATCCAACCCCATGCCCATGTGTCAATAAATCATGCAAGAATATCATATAGAATGAGTATTTATCACTTATCACTACCACATTGTACATATATAAATGTATATCAAGATTAACTTACCATCACCGCTACTCATCACTTATGCCATTATAAACGGCTATTACACATAATACACATATAAACATGTTAGCAAACCAAACCACGAAAATAGTGCGATGATTACGCACCTAAATGATACCAAAACCCAAACGCTACTTCCTTTACGCACACTTGGCACTAACGGACTTACAAAAGGTTCCCAATGATGTGCTCTTCTTCCCTACAATCGGCCTTGGCATAAAAACAATGAACACTTAGGCCATTCGGCCAAGACAAAACTATAGCACAAAGAAAACTAACACGCCCTTACCTTGCTAATCAACCTTTAAGGGTAAAATCGTAATTTTACCTACTAAGGGCATTTTCGTAATTTACCCACCAAGGGTATATCGGTAATTTCGTACCTGGAATGGCCTTTCCAAAGGCCCAGTGTCGCCCCGAGCGACCCAACTACCATTTCTGGTCGAAATGGACTATTGGGCCTAAAGCCCAATTTCGGCCCATTCGGGCCCACACGCTCGTGTGGCCCACCTAACACAAATCTAGCCACGTTTATGAGATTCACCTAGTCTAGTTCACTATATACTACACAATCGCACAATTTACTCATAAGGGCCCACGGGCCCATTGGGCCCACTTCGGCCCAAGCAGCCCCAACCCACAAGAATACTACTGATGGCCTCAACTATCGCATCGAAGCCCCACACGTACGCTCGCACGCTCGTGTGGCTACCATTGCCGTGACCGGCACTTCGGCATTTGCCGCTCTACAACTAGAGTAGAGAGAGTTACACACCTGATAGGACTCTGGTGCTAATCCGCGCTCCGACCACTCCTGTGCCCAAACGCCCTCCAAGGTGTGTTTACTCTCCTCCTAGGATGCTCCTTATATAGCTAGCACTTCACCTTCCTTCTTTGTATCTTTCCGATGTGGGATCCCTTCGTCAGTAGAGTTTAAATTCAACTGAAACTCTTGCCGTCCAATCCTCAAAATAAATACTCCATTGCTTGTCATGAGATTCGAACCCAGGCTCCCTTGCAACATAATCCACGCTGTTAACCACTTGGCCACAAGCTCCTCTTGTGTCCTAAACCATGCGCAACTAAATATAAACTATAGCCAAATTCTGAGGTCCAAGTAAAAAGAAAACCAAAATGCAAAAGCCAAGACTTGAACCTTGGACCTCCTTCCTTCCCTTGTGGCGTCACCCTTGCTCCTTAAGTGGCGTCACTTTGCCACTACACCACACATTCCACTTGTGTCATTTTTCCCCACATTTTATTCTTAAGGCCTACTCCGCCAACTTCCAGGGGAGTTTTTTTTTTTCACCTAAAACCAAAATTTCCCCAAAGCTAATATTTGATCCCTGACTTCATAGAAGCCCTCTAACCTTCCAAAATAACTTACCTAATAAGTCTAACTTGCATTTAAGCCGGTCTCTTGTTCTCCAAAAATTTAAACGCTACTACGCCTAAGGCCCATTGGGCTCAATTCTCCTAGGCCCAATTCCTTTTTACCCTAAAAATCTAAATTTTCCAAAGCCTTCCCTTCTCATCCCAACATTCTTAGAGCCTCTAAAACTCAACCAAGCACTCCCAAAAACCTACTAACACTTGATTTATACCCCATACGCACAGCCCCTAAACCAGGGTGTTACAGTTCTATCCATAAGAACCATGATATAATGGATGAGTATATTTGTATCCTTAGATCTGTGTCTTGTGTTTACCATCTTGTCTTTTGGTGTGCATGAGCTAGATCCAGGCTTTGTTTGGTTTGGATATAAGAGGCAAGGATAAGGAGACTCTTGAGCATTTAAGTGATAATGCACTGTTTTGTATTTCAAGCCTAATGTCATGTTGGTTTCTTAAGATAAGCTAATACTAATGGTTAGTCAAAAAACTCGAAGAAGCTGTTGAAATGAAAACATTGTTGTATGTTTTGAAGCTCCTAATACGCTCACACAGATAATTTGATGTAGAAAACTATAATTTTAAGTATATATATGTTAAATATAATTTTGCTTTAAAAATTTTCTCAAGGTTGAAGATATTGATACTTTAATGTGGTGTAATATTAGTTATGTACTTGGACAATGTTGTTGTTATCATGTGGTGTACTACTAATTATGCATTTGGATAATATTATTAATTTCTAGTATTAATTGTGGTTTGGAAGCTAATTTATAATTATTCAATCCTTGTTTTTTATTTTTTTTATAACACAATTAGAAATAATTTATTTGACTTTGGTTATTTTCAATTTATGACGGTTAATATTCTAACTTAATAATTGAGTATTATTATATATTTAATATAAATCATTGCAATATATGTAAAAACAATTTAAAATATAAATTTATTAATATATATATATATATATATAATAAACTCAATTAAATAATGAAACGGACCCTAAATTCTTAAATATATATTTGTTTAATTTAAAATAGCTTTTATAAAATATTTTCAGAAAATCTGTCAAACAACAAAAAATATTTTACACAGATTCATGTAAATACCAAAAAAATAAATCATTTCTAAAAAATAAATTATTTTTTAAAAATTATTTTCCTAAAAATATTTTACTTATAAACAAACATAGCTTTAAAATAATTAACTAAGTTGTAGAAATTTTGCAAGTAGTTGGAATGATTTTTTTATAAGGTGTCTAGTTCTTAATCCATCAAGTCAAATAACTATTCATAACAGTAAAATCCAATAAAGTAGTCGTCTCGACACCCATATCAAATCAAATACTTATTTGTAACAACAAAATATAAGATTCTTAAGGAAAATATTGAAAAGTATTGAGTTCCTACTAATGTTTTTTCAGAGTTATGAAATAATTAGACAATAAATTTTAAATGTAGTATTCAACACCTTTAAAAAAAGTTACACCCATGAATATACTCATAAAAAAATATTTTGAATAATAATTTTTTTTAAAAGTGTAATTAGATAATAAATTAGTTTTTTGAAATATCAAAATAAAAAAAATAAAAAACAAAAAAGTAATTTGTTGAGTAAACTAAAAAAATAGTCATTAAACTTTTGTTATTTTTTATCACTAAATTATAAAAAGTTACATTTTGATCATTCGTCTATCAATCGTCGTTTCAGTATTAACGGAAGAGTGATATGACATGTTAACTAATTTAATCTTGAACTATAGTTAAAATATCTGATTTGGTTCTTTTACAATTTTTTTAATAATAATTTTTTAAAAATTATAAAAATATCAAAAAATTCTTAAAAATTCATAAAATTAATTAATTTTTTTTGAAATTATAAAAATATTTTTAAATTTATAATTATGTAAAAGTTAAAAAGTCATAAAATCCTTTAAAAAATTAACCTGTTAATTTAAATTTCAAAAATTATAAAAACATCAAAAATTCTTCAAATAGAATTCTGAATTTTTGTTATTTTAATTTTTGAAATTTATTTTTTTAAAACTATAATTAGATAAATAAAATAAAATTTCATAAAATTCTAAAAAAAAAAAACAAGAAAAGCAATTATTTTAAGGTATTGAATTAAATAAAGGAGAAATTATAATAGAGTTAAAAGTAATAAATAAATATAAAAATAAAGAGAAAAAGGGACGTAACGTATCACTGACATCTGAGAGGTGCTTCTGAGCGGAGCAGAAGGTCGAGTCTACATCATACTCGTCTCCTTGTGCCGCGAAACGCGGACTATAGTCCCCCCCCCCCCTCCCCCTTCTTTCTTTTCTTTTTTTTTCTTTCTCATTTTATCATCTTTCTCCCCCCATCCATCCCCTTTGTTTGAGAGAGAGAGTTTGTGTGTTTTGGTTGTTTGGACTGTCGGCTTTGATTTTATGTTCTCCTTAATCCTTTGCTGTTCTTGTCGGAGATTGTAAGCTTGAAGATGCAACCAACACAAAGTTTAAATTTGGGCACCTGAACTCGAAGAAAATATGGTGAGCTCTTTTATCCTATTTTTTCCATTAGTTTTTAAGTATTTATTTCACATTTTCTCTTTCTGTTTAATCCTTGTTCTGGAATTCTCTTTGTGCTTCCAAGAAGCTATTTTTAAGGCTCTGTTTTGCTTCAATATTATTAAAAAAATTATCTTTCTTTTTTTATCTTTCTTAGTTTTCGCGGCAGCCAAACGTTTACTCAGTTGAAGATTTTGGTGGCAGCTCCCACACATAATTTCTAATTATTCCCAGCAATACTTGTTTGATGATAATCTTAAACATAATAAACTGTTTTCTCCCCAGTTCTTGAAACTGGGTTTTTCAGTAATGTCCCGGGCCTTATCCTGGGAATATTTACATTCTACCAAATCAGTTGATGAACCCTATTATTTTGCCCTGAAGCTGTAATTTTCTGAAGATTTTGTGTCATAAATATGGGAGATGAGTTGAATAAATATAGTGGGGATTTGTACAGGTCATAACATCCCTGTTTGATTGATTATCGATATACCATCTCTACTAGACTCTTATTTGGTTTGCTTGTCTATATCTTTAACACATTTTTATGGGATATTTTAGTAGATTAGTTTTAACTAATAACTTAAATAGTTTGGTTTATAGATGTGTAAAGATGAAAGTCTCTGTATTGCCAGCTGTTGCAGTACAATTAGGTTGTAATCCGGTGTCAGGGGCCGCTAGCAAGTTTTATACGACACAAACTTGGGCATTTTATCAATTATTGTATATATATATATATATAGATAAATATTATCTTTTTCCGCATTGTTTTGCTGACTCCACTACAGATTGTTGTCACTGGCTGTATGATAGCTTTTGCTATGGCAGAATTGAGTTTTGCATTCAGTCATTGTTTAAGATCACTCCTCTTGTGATACTTGATCTTGTTTTTGGTATTGTAGTACATCTTGTCTTGTTTCTTCCCCCGGGTTCCCCTTGTCTTTCTGTGCAGTGATTGGTAGTATTATGTTACTTGTACTTTGTACTTGACTTTATAATCAATGCCTAGTTGTACCAACAGTTATCAGCATTTATCCACACATCTTATTTAACAGCATGATTGTGCATCCTCATTTTGATGATTGGCTAGCCATCTCTTTTCTTGGCCTACCCGAAATTTTGTCAACTCTTAGTTGAAACTAGTGGAGTTTTAGGTGTTATTATATTTAGCTTTGCCTTTATATTTTATTTTTATGCAAGGAACAAATTCTGACATTGTTATTCAATTGGTTTCTGCATGCATATTTGCTGTCAGACTTCATAGGTTGTAAACTGTTAACTATCTGAGTGAGGCTAATTTGGAAGGTGTTTAGAGTTCTTGATTCCCGCTTTTAAATCTGGAATTTTATTCTTCAATCACTTCTGATCTCAGTGTGTGTTGTGTGCAAGGCATGGTGTTCTCTTAACTTCCATTTCTTACACCCTTGGTGTCGTGATACTTGTTTAAGGTCTAGAAAGTGCAGTGGAGGAATTGTTGTATAGCATTGTTATAAGTTCATCTTTGATTACTCATGTCATTCAGTCTATCTTATTTGTGAGTTTGTTGCTGTTGGATCCAGTTGTTATCAGTTGGCTATAAGCAAAGCGATGGCTAAACTTACTGATCATCTTTCAGATACATTATGAGGATCACAGAGCAATGGGTAGTGGTGTTTTCCCCTGGAAATGAAGGAGAGACAGCGGTGGAGAGCTGAAGAAGACGCTTTGTTGTGTGCATACGTAAAACAATATGGTCCGAGGGAGTGGAACCTTGTGTCACACCGCATGAACACACCCCTGAACAGGGATGCCAAATCTTGCTTAGAAAGGTGGAATAACTATCTCAAACCTGGTATCAAGAAGGGATCCCTTACGGAAGAAGAGCAACGTCTTGTAATCCGTCTTCAAGCTAAACACGGCAACAAATGGAAGAAAATTGCAGCTGAAGTCCCTGGTAGAACAGCTAAAAGACTGGGCAAGTGGTGGGAGGTATTCAAGGAGAAGCAACAAAGGGAACATAAAGAGAAGCATAAGACGGTTGAGCCAGTTGAGGAGGGCAAGTACGATAGGATATTAGAAACTTTTGCCGAAAAACTAGTAAAACAGGGCCATAGCTCAGCCTTTCCCATGGCTGCTTCTAACGGGGGTTTTCTTCATACTGACCCACCTTCACCTGCACCACCAACTTTACTTCCACCTTGGCTTTCTAATTCCAGCAATGCGTCCGTTGTCACACCACCTTCCCCTTCTGTGACTTTAAGCTTATCTCCCTCAACGGTGGCAGCTACTCCCCCAATCCCATGGCTGCAACCTGAGAGGATGTCCGAAACTAGCCCTGTTTTGGGAAACATGGTGCCCCATGGATCATTTCCTCGTAGTGAGAACCTGCTGATATCCGAACTGATGGACTGCTGCAGGCAGCTGGAAGATGGGCACCGCGCTTGGGTTGCACATAGAAAGGAAGCGGCCTGGAGGTTAAGAAGGGTAGAGTTACAACTCGAATCAGAAAAGGCTTCCCGTAAAAGGAAGAAGATGGAAGAAATAGAGTCAAAGATCGAGGCTCTAAGGGAAGAGCAGAAGAGTACACTTGATAGAATCGAAGCTGAATATAGGGAACAACTGGAGGGGCTAAGAAGAGATGCGGAAGCGAAGGAGCAAAAATTAGCGGAGCAATGGGCTGCAAAGCATTTGCATCTGACCAAGTTTCTTGAACAAACGGGGTGCAGACCCAGGGTTGTGGAGCCTAATGGGCAGTGAGCAAAGATCATTTATCAAGCATCTGCATTGTTTTTGATGATATTCTCTACTATAGAAGTCTATTTATAGTTGGTTTTTCTAGGATGGGACACTCTGAATGGGAAAGGTAGCATTAGCTCTTATCTTTTGTGTTCACCTAATAAAAAGTATATTAAATTTAGATTCCAATTTCTGGATATTAAGGAGTCTGATTTGGCATGTGAAAGCAGATGCCTGATTTGGTATGTGAATTTGAAGTTGTTGGTGAATTGATTTCTCCATATCTATATAACCATAAAACTAAACTGATCAATAGGTTGATTTGAGTGCTAGATTTATATGTTCATCATTTGTTTTATATACATTTTTTATCTTTCCACTCATCTTTCCTCCTCTTTTATCTCGATCTTGCTTTGGTCATTCAATAAATTTAACCCTTCACATTTACAGTTTCTATCAATTTTATTCTAAAGTTTACAGTTTCTATCAATTTTATTCTAAAGTTATAAAACAAAAGCATTCCATTTTATCTAAAGTTCTAAAACAAAAGCATTCCATTTTATTTATGGTTGAAATTATTTAATTCCGTAACACTTTTTGTTTATATTTTTAAGAAACGCCATTAAAAATCATAAAAAGATATAATATATATAATAACATTATATAAATAATTTAATATTTGTAAAAAAAAATAATTTTTTGTTCTAACTAGCATAATTTTAGTTTTTAATTAATTTGGTAAATGATTTGACACTAAATCAAATTGTTAGTGATAAATATTGCTTATTGTGGATTTAAAAATAAAACATAAAAATTAAAAATAAATAAAACACATAATAATCTCTTAATCAATTTATAAATTTAAAAAAAAATTATTATCAATGTAACAAAAGGAAACTCAATTAATTCTTTCACTTTTTTTTTTTGTGTGAATTACAAAAACAGGGCAAAGCCTGAACGACCAACATGACTAACGCAACTCAAACTTAGGCCACACCTAGGGCGGTGAACAACTTTGACCATCAAGCCATCACACGAGGTTCTAATTCTTTCACATTTTTTTCTTATGAAAAATTAAATGTTCATAATTTTTTCTTATATAATTATTGATTGAACAATTGGATTTTTCAAAGCCATATTTTTAAATCTTGATTTAATTTCCAATTTTAAGGACCAACTTCAAGGACTATTTTTATGTAACTTAAAGGAAATATCATCCCATCAGCAACAAGAGTAAATCTAAAGTGTTTTTCTTTAAGGTTTTTCCATTTTCTTTAGCCAAAATTTTATCAATCAAAAGGTTATAAAATATTATATTTAGAAGAAAACTAATGAAAAAAAAAGAAATAAAGTTTCAAGATAAACTCATTAGTATTAAGAATTTGCTGGGAAAGCAACTTGTTAATTGAGAGAAGGTTTTTTTTTTTTTTTTTATTTTTTGGGTTTTACAAATTTTTAGATGCGGGATGTCTTTGTTTTAAAAGCTGAAAGTTTTAGTTAGGAAGCTTGAGAATCAAATTGATAGAATTTATAAATATGAAGGGTTAACTCTATTGAATTATTTAGAATTAGGGTCAAATTGATATAATAGATAAGTATTCAGGATAAAATATGTTATTATACCAGTTAGAAAAAGACTTCTCATTATCAATTTAACGATGCATGACCAAAATAGGAACATAAGCATAGTTGGGTGACCATTTGTAGAGTTTACCTTTAAGTTAATGCTTATGATATATGCTAATATCTATAACAATAAATAAAAGTCATACCATAGCTCACTTTAACATTGTGAATGATTAATTTTGAGCCACATGTGATGTATCGTTAAAATTGTTTTGAGGGATATATACTATTATATTCCTCCCCAACTTGGACACGTGTTAGAATAGATAGCTTTGACTTCCATTTTGACTTACTTGAAAATACAACCTATCCGGCCACTTGTTCTAGCTAAAAAAGTACAAATGTCCTATTCTTGTAGCCACCCGCTTGGCAAGCCCTCTTAACAAACTCTCTCGCTTCAGGAAATGGAGCAAACACTTATTTTTTAGGTGTGAACATTCCTCAAGCATAAATACACTTTTTAGGTCATTGGGATCCACTTGAGCATAGCAATCTTGTGAAGATTGAATGCATAACAGATGGACCCCACGATGCACGTCCTTCACGTATTGTATGATGATAGCCTCCTTCATAACGACTTGTCATGTCAAGCTAACGAACAAGGGGATCTTTCTAGATACCTTTCTAATGACGAAGAAGGGATCATACTCTGAAGCCTTGAGGATACTTTAAGCAAATGTTCTCTCTTTCATTAATCAGCTTGTCCTATTGTCCATTTCTGGTTCTATGCATTTCTAGATGAATTAGTCTCTTTATTACTATTGCATATTCTTCCTTATCTCCTTCCTTGTTGTATATTGTATCAACATGTACTTGTAATTTTTTTTATCATTTTATTGGATCATGATGAAATTAAAAAAAGAAAAAAGAAAAGGAAAAGCACATTTCTTTTAGACATGTGATATGTTTATATATATATATATATATATATAATATTTGAGTGTTTTGCTGTGTATTGAAATATTTTATAAAATGTTTTTATACATTAAATTTCTATATTTAAAGGATTATAAATTTATATATACATTTATATTATGCTTTATATAAATTGTGACACATTTGTATATGTGAGTTATGTTTATGTTATTTTTCTAATGTTTGTATAATTTATTATTATGAATTTATTTAGAAAATAATTTATTTGATCATGTTATGTCTAAACTCAAAATATTTTTTGCATGATTTTATAAAAAAAAACATTTTGTATAAATTGTTACGATGATTCAATTTAAAGAAAAAATTGGGTGTTGATATTGTGTTGTCATGTATTCTTTACATGTTAATAATCTATTTTACATAAATTTTGATATGTTGATATATTTGTTTTATTTTTCTCACCTCATTAATTATATTTATTTTTGGTTACATTTCAACTTTGATAGTTTAGTTTGCATAATTAAATATTTTAATTTTAATTTTATTTATTTAATAATTAAATTATCATATAACATATTTAAAAAATGAATCCGACTTTGCGAAACATAGTCAGCTGTCACATATGCTATTAGCACTATTATTGTAGCCACTTTTTAATCAACTTTTCACTCTTAACATATGTTAATAGTTTTATTATTTTTATTTATGATTATTGATTATGGATTATTTAATAAAATTTACTTTCAGGTCATCTAAATAAGGGGACATTTGATTTAATGAATATAAAATCATATACCGTAATAGTATTACTGAAATATAAGATTACTTAGCACGTTATCATATATATTATTTATCAAGTTTGATTCATATAAGATTTTATTGTTTGATAGATAAAAATTATTATTCTCTAAAAATTCATAGAGTTCTTCCATTAGACTTTAAAACTCTCATTTTCTTACAAAAATTAAAATCTTACATTTAACATAGTATTATCATAATTAATATATTAATTTCCTTAAAAACCTTATCTCATTATTTGAATGCAACAATCTAGATATCTTTTATTTTATTACTATATATTAATTCTTTTTTATTAAAAAAATATTTTAAATAATTTTTAAATTTGGTAATTGTTAAGTTTTAAAATACCAATAGGGAAGTGAATTGTTATTTTAAAAATCTTTGCAAAATTATCTAAACGAGAAAGAAAGGGAAGAAAAGTTTAGACAATTCAATTTATAGTGGTTCGGCCCCAATTACTTACCTCTACTACCTTAGCTTTTCATCACTAAGGACTTTTCAATTCACTACTAGAATTGATATCTTTCAAGGAGAAGATATAACATTTACAATCCCTATCTTTTTCACAATGCTAAGATAAAACAATTCTCCTGAGCTTTTATGGTTAAACTAGAACCCTTCTTAATTTTTATAGCTCAACTAAAACCCTTCCAATTTACAATTGGTGGTATGAAAAAGTGTAACACCCAAACCCGGCCTAGATGTTATGGCCGAATCTGGTGATGTCACAAGGAAGGGGTTTTGAAAATAGCGTTGACTTGATAAACCATTCAAGTTTAATACCACAAGTTCGTTCACGAATAAATTGATGACGTTATTTAATTAATTAATTTGTCAAAACACTTATTAAAGCGAAAGTTTAATAATTTCGCCATATTTTAGAAACCCGGTTTATTATTTTTAGGAAACCTCTTTTAGCGTAAAAACCGTCAATTTCATAAAACAATTTACCAAGCATGCAGAAAATCAGCAAACCAGAATCACGGTTTAAAACCCAAGACAAAAGTCCAGAGAGTCCCAAAAATTACAAACTCTCAAAATGATTACCAAAAACATAAATGAAACCATAAATTGCAAATTTTTAACCATTTACAGTCGAGTGGTCACTGTTGAGTCTTTGCCGCACCGATCCACCTAAGTCTGTGGATTACCTGACGGAACAGACAACAGATGTGAGTTTACGAAAACTCAGTGTGTAATCCAACAGAATTAAGCATGCAAACATACAGAATTATATGCACGATCATGATCTGATCTCGTCTGATTGATTGATTGATTGATTCAGATAACAGATTTAGTTCAGATATGCAGGATCCTATCTCCATCCTCTACACACCAACTCCGACCATCCCATCACACCATATGGGGTTAAAAACACCCACTCATCCCTACACACCACACTGTGCCATTAAGACACATATCAGATAATATACAGCCAAGCTGCCAGAATAAAGGCGATTATCGCTGTAAAGAATACTTCCTCCTCATATACAAATCCCACCCCAATAATAGATACAGATATTTAGATACAGATATGACAAATTAAACATGCTCAACATGCTTTATACAAATAACGGATATACATACATCAGTATAGTCAGGCATACATTTAGTATATGGCTCAAATCAGTCTATCAGAACATCACATCATACAAATAGGGGATTAATAGCCCTTACCGACCCTACAGTAGGCCCACAGTCGACCGGAGTGACCCTAGGGAAAATTTCAGAATTATAGGCCCACATGCCCGTGTGGGCCCACACACCTAATTTGGCCTTTGCCAGTGTGGCCCACACGGCCTGCCCAAAATCCACACGCCCGTGTGACATGCCCGTGTGGCCCACACGGCCACACTCAAGCCACCACACAGCCGTGTGCTGCGCACGGCTATACCTTCGTCGACTACACGGTCGTGTCTCGCACACAGCCATCTACACGGGCGACCACACGCCCGTGTGGCGTCGACAGATTCTTTTTTGGCTTTTGCCGAGGCCTCATTTTCTGCGTTTTGGGTACACACCTGGTATCTTTTTGATGCAAAAACTATCCCGAACCCTCCAGAACCTAAAAGTCGACATATCAACACTCAAAATCAGTCTTAAAACACGATTAAACTGAAAACTCGAAACCAACCATTGCTCAAATCAAGCGCTTATCGCTTACCCCAACACTTCGAACGATTGACTACGATTCAGCAAGAGTAGAATCACGATCTTCCTGATTCGCTGCTGCCAAAACAACCGTATAACCTCAATCACCATTGAAAAAACACAAGTTATAGAATAGCAAAGCCCCCACTTACTAGAACGTGTGATGAAAGCCGAAATAGCGAGAATGAAGGTGTCACGGTCGATAAAAAAGAAACAAAATCGAAAGGGGAATAAGAAGAAGAAAATAGCAGAGAAGCAGAAAACTAAAGTCAGTTTTTTTCTTTAAGAGAAGGGAGAGAATTTTTAGCAAAAAGAAAAGAAAAACAATGCTGATAACCCCCATATCCCATATTTTTCTCCCACTAACCCACTCTATCAGACTTTCAATACGACCAAAACTCTATCAGTCAGCAGAGTAAAAATTAATACCCACGCTCGCGCAGGGATTCGAACACAGGACCTCCAAGACACCAACACCCTTACCACTCGAACCAGCAGGCTCATTCTAATATGAACTAACAGACAATTTTATAAAAGCCCACTGAACAAGGGTAAGGCTTGGATAAAAAATAACCAAAATTGCCAAAGGTGAGACTTGAACCCAAGACCTTACACACACACCGAGAACACTTAACCACTGAAGTAGATAGATATTTGTGTCAAATACTTATAAAACAAAAATAAGAAAGTCAAGGCGTTACAACTCTACCCCCTAAAAGAAATTTTGACCTCGAAATTTACCTGATCAGAACAGATGAGGATACTGCTGACACATCGAGTCCTCAGATTCCCACGTAGCCTCCTCAGTACCATGATTCCACCACAGAACCTTCACTAAGAGAATAGACTTCTTCTTCAGAACCTTAACATCTCGATCCAGAATCTGAACCGGCTCCTCTTCAAAAGTCAAGTTTGGTCTAACCTCGATTTCATCAACATAGACAACATGAGATGAATTCGATCGATACCGCCTCAATTTCGAAACATGAAAGACATCATGGATACGGTCTAACTCCGGAGGTAACTCTAACTGATAAGCGATCGATCTCACACGCTTCAGTATCTGATACGGCCCAATGAACCTAGGGCTCAACTTGCCCTTACGACCGAATCTCAGAACTTTCTTCCATGGAGAAACCTTAAGAAACACAAAGTCCCCCATCGAGTACTCAATATCTCTCCTCTTCAGATCCGCATAAGACTTCTGCCTTCAGAAGCCGCCTTCAGACGATTCTGAATCAGTCTAACCTTGTCTTTGGTCTCAAAAACCAACTCAGAACCCAAAACCCAACGTTCACCCAACTCAATTCAACATAGCGGAGTACGACACTTACGACAATATAAAGCCTCGTAAGGTGCCATCTGAATGCTAGCTTGGAAACTGTTATTGTAGGCGAACTCAGCTAGCGGTAGATATTCCTCCCAACTACCTAAAAAATCTATTATGCAACACCGAAACATATCCTCTAGTATCTAAATCACCCTCTCAAATTGACCATCAATCTGAGGATGAAACGTAGTACTGAAGTCCAATCTCAAACCCAGAGCCTCATGCAACTTCTTCCAAAAACGAGAAGTGAAGTGAGGATTTCTATCATAAATAATTGAAACAAAAACACCATGCAGTCTTACAATCTTAGAAATGTAGATTTTCGCTAACTTCTTAGCGAATAGTCTGTCCGAACCGGAATAAAGTGAGCAGACTTGGCCAATCGATCCACGATGACCCAAACAAAATCCTTCTTAGTGGGTGTCAAGGGCAACCCACTAACAAAGTCCATCGTCACTCGTTTCCAATTCCATAAGAGAATCTTAACTGGCTGCAACAAACCCGAAGGCAACTGGTGCTCAGTTTTAAGCTGCTGGCACGTCAGATATCGAGCAATAAAATTTGTAACCTCACGCTTCAAACCCGGCCACCAGTATAACTCACGAAGATCGCGATACATCTTATTACCACCGGTATGCATAGCATAAGGGCTACTATGCGCCTCCTCCAAAATTGTCTGCCTTAAACCAGAATCATTTGGTATACAGATCCGTCCTCGAAAACATAGCACACCATCATTATTCAACCCAAAATTTGGAGTACTGCCACTCTCAACCTGACGAAACTGCAGACCCAAAGTCTCATCCACTAACTACATATATCGAATCTGATCAATCTAAGTTGGCTTAACTTGCAACTCGGCTACCAGACTCCCATCATCAAACAGACTAAGGCGAGCGAACATCGCCCTTAGATCAGTCATCACTCTACGACTTAGGGCATCAGCCACCATATTGGCCTTACCAGGATGATACTCTATCGTGCAGTTATAATCCTTGAGCAATTCAATCCATCGGTACTGTCTAAGATTCAACTCCTTCTGAGTAAGGAGGTATTTGAGACTCTTGTGATCAGTGTAGATAATACACCTCTCACCATACAGATAATGCCTCCAGATTTTTAACGCAAAGACCACAGTAGCCAACTCGAGATCATGTGTCGGATAGTTTCCCTCATGTGTCTTAAGCTGCCAGGATGCATAAGCCACAACCTTACCATCCTGCATTAGAACACATCTCAAACCAACATGCGATGCATCACTGTAGACCACAAACTCCTTACCAGATTCAGGCTGTATCAGAATAGGAGCCTGAGTTAGAACAGACTTGAGCTTCTCGAAGCTCGATTGTTGCGCATCAGTCCAGAAAAATGAAACACCCTTACGCAGAAGCTTAGTCAAAGCAGCTGCAATTAGAGAGAACCCCTCGACAAAGCGCAGATAATATCCCACCAAACCCAGAAAGCTACAGATCTCAGATACGTTATTAGGTTGTTTCCAATCCAGCACAGCCTCTATCTTTCTCGGATCAACACGGATCCCCTCAGTAGAAATCACATGCCCCAGAAAAGTCACTTCACGCAACCAGAACTCACACTTGCTCAACTTAGTGTAAAGTTATTTCTCACGTAGAATTTGAAGTACTATCTTAATACGCTCATCATGCTCATCCTCAGTCTTAGAGTACACCAGAATATCATCGATGAAGACCACGACGAACTGATCTAGGTACGGCTGAAAGACCCGGTTCATCATATCCATGAATGCAGCCGGAGCATTCATAAGACTTAAAGGCATCACTAGGAACTCGTAATGTCCATGACGAGTCCTAAATGCAGTCTTATGAAAATTCACCTCCTAACTCTCAACTGATGGTAGCCAGAACGAAGATATATCTTAGAGAACACTAAAGCCCCTCGAAACTGATCAAACAAGTTATCGATCCTCAAAAGTGGATACTTATTCCTCACAGTCAACTTATTCAACTGTCGATAATAGATGCACATCCTCATGGCCCCATCCTTCTTCTTAACAAACAGAACTGGTGCCCCCCACGGAGACACACTAGAACGGATGAAACCACGATCCAAAAGTTCTTGAAGTTGAGCCTTAAGCTTAGTAAGCTCCTTCGGTGCCATACAGTATGGAGCGATAAACACCGGAGTTGTACCCGGTAGAAGCTCAATTCTAAAATCAACTTCTCGATTCGGAGATAAACCTGGTAACTCCTCAAGAAAGACATCCGAAAAATCTCTCACCGTTCTGATATCTCTGATAGAAGAGTCCCTAGAATCAGAAACACTGACGTAAGCCAAGTACGCCTCACACCCTTTCTAACCAGTTTTTCAGCCACAAGAGCGGAGATCACACTGGACAAATAATCTCGACGCTCACCAACCACAACTACCTCCATATCACCCTTGGTCCTCAAAACGACCCTCTTAGATGTGCAGTCCAAACTGACTCGGTGCTCAACCAACCAGTCCATACCCATAATTAAATTGAACTCTCTAAACTGAAGCTCCATCAGATTTGTCGGAAAGACAGCCCCTTGTACCACTAACGGAACATCCCTATAGAGTTTACTAACCCGAACAGACTGCACCAACAGACTGCCCCAACGGACTTAGTACAGTAATCTCACTAGCAGTGCTCTCAATAGAGATCCCTAAGTTTTCAGATACAGTGCTAGCTACATAGGAGTGAGTAGAACCTATGTCTATCAAAGCAGTATAAGGTACATCAAATATAAGGAATGTACCGGTGATGACATCAGGAGCATCTCTATCCTCTCGGCATCGTGCAGCATATACCAGTGCAGGCTGTCTCGCCTCAGTCTGACCAGCACCTCTGCCCGGTGCTCTCTGCCCACGACCCATACCATTACCGCTCCTAGCCTGTCCACAGCCTTTAGGTGGCTGCTGAACTGCCCTCTGAGGCTGCGCAGAACCTAGTCCCGAAGCTTGCATCTGATCAGCCCTCTGTGGACACTCTCGAATACGGTGCTCCAAAAACCCACACATCAGACAAGCCCCTATCCTCCTCCAACACTCGTCCGGATGGTGCCTACCACAATCACTGCACAGCTGAATCCTAGTAGGAGCAACAGGAGCCCCTACTCTAACTGGCCCATCAGATCTAGCCTTTTTCTTAGGCTTTTGAATAGAACTTGAGGGCTCCGAATCCCTCTTATTCTTTCTTCTTTCCCGGTCCTTATTCTGGCACTCCACGCGCTTAACATCCTCGGTGATCTTCACTTTCTCAACCAGAACCGCGAACTTCTGCTCCCTCTGTGGAGCAATCAATACCCTCAAGTTATCCCTTAAGTTATCCTCAAACTAGACGCATCTCTCATACTCAGATGCCACTATGCCTCGAGCGTAGCTACTCAATCTCAAAAACTCGGCCTCATACTCGACCACAGATCTATCACCCTGCGTGAGATTCATGAACTCACGCCTGCGAGCATCCACATAGCTCGTCCCTACGTACTTATTCTGAAAGGTGTTCTTAAAGAAGTCCCAATTCAAACGATCAAGCTGAGTGCCCTCCTCAACCGTCAACCACCATTGATAAGCCTCATCGCGAAGCAAAGAGACTGCACCCTTCAGTTTCTGCTCAGGAGTACAGTCTAGATCATTTATGATCCCCTCGGTGGCCTCCAACCAATACTCGACCACATTAGGGGCGACTCCAGTGACACCCCTAAACAACTCAGCACCATTGGACCGAAGTCGTTCAGTTACCGACCTTCAGCCTCCAGCTCTAGAATAGGGTCCAGCGACCCTCTCCAAAATTCTCAACATGGCTTGGGACGGTCGTTGTCCCGGTAGAGTGACTTTGAGACCAGTCTCGATGGCAGTGGCCCGGTGTCTCACTAGTATCTAAGTTCGGCATACTGCCCAGAGAGGAAGACTCAGCTCGAGCCCTCCTACGACCTCTACCACGGCCTCGAATACTACGTCCATGAGTTCCACAAGCGCTCATCGTAAATTTAGAGTTTTAATCTACATTATAAAATTTTATGCATCAGTTCCAGTATTTATTAGCAGATATTTTATGCATAAATTATCAGAAGTTCAGGATTGTTTCCAAAGGTTTCAGTCTCTAACTACTCAGTACAGTTTCAGAAGGTACTATCTACGGTGTTTCAGAGCAGTTCTAACTAAGTTTCAAAAATACTTACAAGATCGACGCCAGAGACTCGGTGTACCCCATACTTTCTCAAATTATTCAAATTATTTAAATTATTTAAAAATCAATTCTTTTTGAAGCACAATTTTGGAGCCCAAAATTCAAAGTCGAGTTTTGTAACCTGGCTCTGATACTACTAAATGTAACACCCAAACCCGGCCTAAACGTCATGGCCGAATTTGGTGATGTCACAAGGAAGGGTTTTTGAAAACAGCGTTGACCTGATAAGCCATTCAAGTTTAATACCACAAGTTTGTTCAATAAATTGATGACGTTATTTAATTAATTAATTTGTCAAAACACTTATTAAAGCGAAAGTTTAATAATTTCGCCATATTTTAGAAACCCGATTTATTGTTTTTAGGAAACCTCTTTTAGCGTAAAAATCGTCAATTTCATAAAACAATTTACCAAGCATGCAGAAAATCAGCAAACCAGTATCACAGTTTAAAACCTAAGACAAAAGTCTAGAGAGTCCCAAAAATTACAAACTCTCAAAATAATTACCAAAAACATAAATGAAACCATAAATTGCAAATTTTAACCATTTACAGTCGAGTGGTCACCGTTGAGTCTCTGCCGCACCGATCCGCCTAAGTCTATGGATTACCTGACAGAACAGACAAAAGATGTGAGTTTACGAAAACTCAGTGTGTAACCTAACAGAATTAAGCATGAAAACATACAGAATTATATGCACAATCGACATCTGAATCTGATTGATTTTAGATTCAGATTCGGATAATGTGATTCATTTCGGATATGCGAGATCCTACCCCATCCTCTACACACCAACTCCGACCATCCCATCACACTATGTGGGGTTAAAAACACCCACCCACCCATCCCTACACACCACACTATGTCATTAAGACCATATCAGATAATATGCAGCCAAGTTTGCCGCGAATAAAGCGATTATCGCGCATCACAATACTTCCTCCTCATATACAAATCCCATCCCAATAATAGATCTGAGATATTCGAGATCTGAGATATGACAAATTAAACATGCTCAACATGCTTTATACAAATAACGGATATACATACATCAGTATAGTCAGGCATACATTTAGTATCCGGCTCAAATCAGTCTATCAGAACATTACAGCATACAAATAGGGGTTTAATAGCCCTTACCAACCCTACAGTAGGCCCACAGTCGATCGGAGCAACCAGTACAACCTTAGGGAAAATTTCAGAATTGGCCCACATGCCCGTGTGGGCCCATACGGCCGTGTGGCCTATACGCCCAATTTGGCCTTTTCCCGTGTGGCCAACACGCCCTGGCCCAAAATCTACACGCCCAACTTGGCTTAGCCCGTGTGGCCCATACAGCCACACTCAAGCCACCACACGACCACACTCAAGCCACCACACGGTCGTGTGCTGCGCAGCTATACCTTCGTTGACCACACGATCGTGTCTCACACACGGCCATCCACACGGGCGACCACACGCTCGTGTGGCGTCGACAGATTTGTTTTTTGGGTTTTGTCGAAACCTCGTTCTCTACGTTTTGGGTATACACCTGGTATCGTTTTGATGCAAAAACTATCCCGAACCCTCCAGAACTGATGGGCGTCGAAACCACCAAAAATAATTCTTACTAAATTAACTCTAAATATTAGTAAAGAGTGGTAGTAGGGTCAAGTCCACATGGATTAGATATCGTAATCAATTTTCGTGTTCACTTATGAACAGAATATTCGTCGTGTCAAGGGTCGTGGCAAGATTCGTGCCCCCGACTCCAAACGTACCTGCAACAAAAATAAACAAGTAAATCGGGGGGTTCGAGAATGTTTAAGAAAGTAAATAATCTAATCAGCTTAAATAAAAAATTGATTAATATTGAAAATAAATGTAAATTGGAAATAAATTCAGACTTGTGTAAACAGATAAAATAGGCCTTAGCCTTAGACTCGGTAAATTTCGTATCAAGAATCGATCCTTGAAAATTAATCTTCTCCTCCAAACGATAAGCTGGTTATAGCAGTTAAGAACGTCCTAACCACCAATTCCTCCTCTCGCAGCTGGTTCCGGTACGACCTACAAACCAACCCTTACCGATTATCTAACCGAGATACACGTATTCCCGATTTAAGATTCCGACAGCCTTACATTCTGAAGAACCCAGCTCGAATCAACAGCCTCAACCGCGTGGGTTGTTTAAACCCGATCACTTCTTCCTTGAGTTGTTCTCATAAATCTGAATACAGCACGGCCGACTCAAATCTCCAACTGTCAGCAAACACGACTCCAACCCAACGTGCACTTTAACTTGAAATCGAATTTAACTTTAAGGGATGATTGGTCTATCTCGATACTTAGGAAAAAAATGAATATCGATTGGAAGGATTTTTAGCACAACTTCGTATCTCACGATTCCTGACCGAAAAGAACACCGGCCTAAAGCTAAGATGAAATTTAGTTAAGCATGAAATTAATCATGCTTTGTATATTTTGAAAGATAGGTTGATGAAAATGGAGAAAATTTGGGAACGAAAAGACTTGAAAGGCAATTAGCCCAATTTTATAAAAGTAAGCAAAATGCCAATGAAAATAGCAGTAGCTCGCGTCAATTCCAAAGAAAAAGAAAGAACAATTCTATTCCAAATTGGAGTAGGAAAGCAGAATTCATTGATGATTTTCCAAAGAACACTAAGGCCCTATTTATATACATAAAATATACTATTTTTGGCCTTAGCTAATTTAACATAAAATCAAAATAAAATCAAAAATAAAATAAATAAAATAAAATAAAAACTAAAATAAGACTTTTCTATTTTTGGCTTTTTACAAAGTCAAAATATCTGGTGAGCCCTTGGCTTTCTCCATATTTTTTATTCGGCCCCATTCCATTAATTTTGTTTCAATTTGGTCCTTTTCTGCTCGTTTTTGTCTCTTAGCGTCCTAATTGCATCCCTGACAAGATTAAAACATAAAAGTACTAATTAGCAGGGATCAATTCAGAAATAAACCGAATTTAAATACAAAATAACATGCAAATTAATATGTTATCAAGAACCTAAAAGTCGACATATCAACACTCAAAATCAGTCTTAAAACACGATTAAATCGAAAACTCGAAACCAACCATAGCTCAAATCAAGCGCTTATCGCTTACCCCAACACTTCGAACGATTGACTATGATTTCGCAAGAGTAGAATCACGATCTTCCTGATTCACTACTGCCAAAACAACTGTATAACCCCAATAAACGTTGGAAAAACACAAGTTACATAATAGCTAAGCCCCCACTTACCAGAACGTGTGATGAAAGCCAAAATAGTGAGAACGAAGGTGTGACGGCCGAAAAAAAGGAAACGAAACTGAAAGGGGAATATGAAGAAAAAAATAGCAGAGAAGTAGAAAACTAACGTCATTTTTTTTTCCTTAGGAGAAGGGAGAGAATTTTTAGCAAAAAGAAAAGAAAAACAATACTGATAAACCGCAAAAATTAATACCACGCTCGCGCAGGGATTTGAATATAGGACCTCTAAGACACCAACACCCTTACCACTCGAACCAGCAGGCTCATTTTGATATGAATTGTAACACCCCTTACCCGTCTTCAAGCCGGGACAGGGTTCGAGGCATTACCTAACTAATCTTGCTTAAACATCTCGAATAGGGTTACAAAGTCTCGTTTAAACCCATCACTTACTTATACTTGGCCTAAGAGGCCCTAAACATACTTCTGAGAGGTATCGAGACTATTCCGGGGACATTTACGAGTTCGAGAAACTTTTCAACAAAACAGGGGTCACACGCCCGTGTGAGTCTAGGGACACGCCCGTGTGCCCCTAAGACATGCCCGTGTCTACCACCCGTTGTCGAAACTGACTAATTTCACACGGCCTTGACACGCCCGTGACCTTGGCCCGTGTGCCAAACCTTGGCATTCTGACTAATCCACACGGCTCACACACACGCCCGTGTGTTTCAACCGTGTGGCGATTTAAATTTCAAGTGCATGATGCAAACTTCACACGGCCTGGGCACATGCCCATGTGCTAGCCGTGCCGCTCATACGGTCTAGACACACGCCCGTGTGTCTACCCATGTGGAAAATTAGAAGGCTATCTACCAAGCCCTTTGCCACCCTACATTGCAAACATACATACTCCAATTCCATTCAACGTAATTCATGACCCAAAGACACATCTAAATACTCAATTCAACATTCATACACAAGGGCATACACTTCAAGAAAATCACTTTCATTAAGAAAAAGAATTTGCCAAGTATTTGCCTAACTTAAGGCCATTTACAAAATGACTTTAGTAACATACATAGACAACACTTTGGCTAACAATTACAACTTAACAAAATACTCGAGTCCTATACATGCCATACTCAAAATAAGTCTAAATTGTTATACCAAAGTTATGTCGATAGTGTGATTTCTGAACTCCTACGTCCACGATCCTCGAGTTATCTTGGCAATACTACAAGGAAGAAAGGCAATGAAAAGGGTAAGCATAAAGCTTAGTAAGTTTGCATGAATATAAATAGCAACAATAAGCTCATAAAATAATCCATCCATGACATTAACTAACCATACACAAGTCATAGGCATCTTGCCATACTTACTCACAATTGCCCTTATTTAGCACATACCGTGCCACATGTCGTAAACGTTTCTTCATGACTCATTCACGAGTACCTGTATTCACTCATTCATATGACTTTAGTGCAAATCTCATTTCTACTTCTAAACTCATCTACTTATCCCTTTAATCACTAGGGATAGTCAAAGACGCATATTCAACATCGTTCATGTAGAGATGAAGCCAATGCCACATCCCCGATGTGGTCTTATATGGAGTTACTTCTAAATGCCAATGCCATATCCCGGATATGGTCTTATACGGACTTTCACATCAATTATCGATGCCACATCCCGGATGTGGTCTTAACGAGTTTCTTATTCTTTTTCGAAGCCATATACCGGATATGGTCTTATACGGGATCTTAACTCGGTGCCGAGGCCATGTCCCGGACATGGTCTTATACGAGACCTTATCTAATTCACATCTCGATGATAGCAATCTCATATTCATTATAGTCCACTAGGACTTCAACATCATATTCAACATCAATTTCTCATTTCAATGAAGTATCATACATCAATGTGATACCAAGCATTTTCAATTATGCTAACATAAATATTTCATTAATCACATACAAAATTACCTCATTTTCAAAATGAGCTAGCTCAACGATTTAGTCTGAGACTTTGTTCTTTCCCCGGTCGAGGCGAATTCTCAGTTCTTCTTGCTCTATAATAGCAATTTAGCTCATTTTAATCATCTCATTAATAAAAGCATTTCAATAATCATGCTTAGCCAAAATTACTATTTTGCCCCTAGACTTTGGCAAAATGACCATTTTGCCCCTAGGCTCGGAAATAAATTCTAATCACATTTCTACCTTCAACAAGCCTAGGTGAACATTTAATACTCTTATAGCTATCATCAAAACTCAACATTTCACATGGTAACTACAAATTTGTAACCTTTTCATCAAGGTCCAATTAGGTGTTTTCAAGACAACACCTTTCACAAAAGTTGTTCATCTAACAACTAAAACTCAGTTTCTTCCATAAAAGTGCAGCAAATAACTATGATAGCTCTCATGGAAAAACTCTTAACTTTTCACTATATTGCACAATAGTCCCCTCATTTGAAAGCTTAAGCTTTAGGGATCTCAAAAGTACAATTATTTTCAAGAAAAGTTCACTAGAACACTTACTTGTGAAGGGATGAGTGTGCTAAAATTTTTGGAAGCTTTCTACCCCTTATATGCTGAAATTTTCGGTGGAAGAGATGAAGGAGAAAGATGATATATTTTCTCTCCTTATTCTAGTATTAAACTATCAATTAAGTCCACCTACTCACCAACTTTGACCAACATGGTCAATCCTTGTCCCCTATGGTCGGCCAAGCACATATTGGGGGTCTAATTGCCTTTTAAAGACCTCCAATTTGCATTCTAAGGCTATTTGGTACCTTTAGCTTATAGAATGGAACTTTCGTACTTTATGTGATTTAGTCCTTTTTTCGCGATTAAGCATGAAATCGCTAAAATTAAAGCACCAAAATTCTCATGCACATATACTATCATGCTCTGACTCATAATATAACATGAAAATAAAGTTCTCCAGTCTCAGATTAGTGACCCTGAGATCACTATTCCGACTAGCCCCTAAATTGAGCTGTTACAATTCTCCCCCCTTAAGGATTTTCGTCCCCGAAAATCTTACCGATAAAAAGGTTGAGATATTAGTTTCTCATCATTTCCTCGGGCTCCCAAGTAGCCTCTTCTATTTCGTGCCTTTGCCATAGAACTTTCACTAGAGTTATGCTTTTGTTTCTTAACTGCTTGACCTCTCGCGCCAAGATTCTAATCGGCTCTTCGCCATAAGTCAAGTCTAGTTGTATCTCTACTTCTGTCAGCACTATGATATGTGAAGGGTTTGAACGGTATCTGCGTAACATGGATACGTGAAAGACGTCACGAATCTTTTCTAACTCAGGTGGCAAGGCCAACCGATAAGCTACCGGTCCTATCCTCTCGGTAACCTCATAAGGTCTGATAAAACGCGGACTCAATTTGCCCTTCTGGCCAAATCTGAGGACTTTCCTCCAAGGTGACACTTTGAAGAACACTTCATCACCGACTTTGAACTCGATCTCTTTCCTTTTCAAATTCGAATAGGATTTTTGTCTGTCTGAGGCGACTTCCAGATAGTCACGTATCACTTTTACTTTCTCTTCAGTTTCCCTAACCAAGTCGACCCCGTGTATCTGTTTCTCTTTGAGTTCTGACCAATACAAGGGCGTTCGGCACTTACGCCCATACAATACCTCATAAGGTGCCATCTTCAAACTTGACTGAAAACTGTTGTTGTAGGCAAATTCCACCAGTGGTAAGTATTTCTCCCAACTACCTTGGAAATCTAAAATACAACATCGAAGCATGTCTTCAAGTATCTGAATTACCCTCTCCGACTGTCCGTCGGTTTGTGGATGGAAAGCTGTACTGAAACTTAATTTCGTGCCCATGGCCTCTTGCAACTTTTTCCAAAACCATGACATGAATCTCGGATCTCTATCCGATATGATCGATAACGATACACCATGGAGTCTTACTATCTCTGACATGTATAAGTCCGCTAATTTATCAAGCGAATAGTCGACTCGCACTGGTATAAAATGGGCTGACTTTGTGAGTCTATCAACCACAACCCATACTGCATCTTTCTTCTTTGGAGTCAACGGTAAGCCCGTCACGAAGTCCATGGTAATACGGTCCCATTTCCACTCAGGAACCATAATGGGCTGAAGTAAACCCGAAGGTACTTGATGTTCAGCCTTTACTTGCTGACAGATCAAGCATTTCGATACAAACTTGGAAATTTCTTTCTTCATACCAAGCCACCAATACCATTTCTTCAAATCATTGTACATCTTCGTGCTGTCTGGGTGTACATTCAAACATCCGCTATGCGCTTGATGCAAGATTTTATGAATAAGCTCGTCAATTCTGGGTACACAGACCCTATCTCGAAATGTCAGACATCCATCAGGATTTACCCGAAAGTTTGACTCCACGTTCGACTCACATAAAACTCTCTTGGCTTGCAAACTGTTATCATCTTTCTGAGCTTCACAAATTTCTTGGAGAAATAAAGGTTTAGCCCTCAATTCGGCTAAAACGGAACCATCATCCAACAAGGTCATCTGAGTACTCATGGCTCTTAGTGCAAACAATGATTTTCTGCTCAAAGCATCGGCGAATATGTTCGCCTTTCCCGGATGGTAGTCAATTACTAACTCATAATCCTTAATCAGCTCTAACCACCTTCGTTGCCTCAAATTCAATTCCTTTTGAGTCATCAAATATTTTAGGCTTTTATGGTCGGTGAAAATCAGACACCTTTCACCATATAAATGATGCCTCCAAATTTTTAACGCAAACACAATTACGGCCAACTCTAAATCATGAGTCGGGTAATTCTTCTCGTGCGGCTTCAATTGCCTAGAGGCGTAAGCAATCACCTTACCCTCTTGCATGAGTACACAACCTAATCCGTTTAAGGACGCGTCACTATAAACCAAAAATTCTCTTCCCGGCTCAGGTTGCACTAAAAGGGGGCCTCGATCCAACGATGTCTTGATTTCTCAAAACTCGATGACACTTTTTCATCCAAACGAACTTCACATATTTTTGCAAAACTTTCGTCATCGGGGTAGCTATCATGGAAAACCCCTTGACAAAACGCCTATAATAGCCGGCTAGGCCTAGAAAACTCCTTACTTCAGTTACGCTTCTCGGTGGCTTCCATTCAACAATTGCTGAAATCTTACTCGGGTCGACTCTAATCCCGTCTCCCGAGACAATGTGTCCCAAAAATCCCACTTCATTGAGCCAAAATTCACTCTTACTGAATTTGGCATACAATTGTTTTTCTCTCAAAACTCGCAGAACCATATTCAAATGCTCGGCATGTTCGTTCTCATCTCGAGAGTAGATTAGTATGTCGTCGATGAAAACCACAACAAATTTATCCAAGTATGGCCAAAAAATACGATTCATCAAATCCATGAAGATCGCCGGGGCATTCGTTAGACCAAAAGGCATGACCAAAAATTCATAGTGGCCATATCTAGTCTTAAACGCGATTTTCGACACATCCGAGTCCTTGACTCTCAGCTGATAGTACCCTGACCTCAAATCTATCTTGGAAAATACCGTGGCTCCCTTCAATTGATCGAATAGATCGTCAATCCTCGGTAACGGGTACTTGTTCTTCACAGTTACCTTATTGAGTTGCCGATAATCTATACATAGTCTCATAAAACCATATTTCTTCTTTACGAATAAAACGGGAGCACCCTACGGAGAAAAACTCAGCCTTGCAAAACCTTTATCCGTTAGCTCTTGCAATTATTCTTTTAGCTCCTTTAGCTCGGTTGGAGCCATTCTATAGGGAGTAATAGAAATAGGGGCACTATCCGGAGCTAACTCAATCCCAAATTCGATCTCTCTAACTGGAGGTAGCCCTGGCAACTCTTCCGGGAAAACATTTGGGTACTCGCATACTATGGGTACCGACTCCATTTTCAATTCAGTCTCTTTAGTGTTCAACACAAAGGCAAGATAGGCCTCGTATCCCTTCTTTAAATACTTCTGAGTCGACAAGGTTGACATCACTACTGGTAGCCTATCTGGCTTATCTGATTTAACACGAATAAGATTACCATTTTTATCTCTCAACTCAATATGCTTCTTCCCAAAATTCACAATTACTCTATGGGTAACTAACCAATCCATCCCAAAGATGACATCAAACTCATCAAACGGTAATAACATAAGATCGACAGGGAAACAATGACCCTTAATCATCAAAGGGCAACATTTGCAAACTCTATCAACCAACACACACTTGCCTAGGGGATTAGACACTCTTATTATGAATTCGATAGACTCTATAGGCATGCTCATGCTAGAGACTAATTTCATACATATGTATGAGTGGGTAGATCCTGGATCAATTAAAGCTACAACACGAGTATCATGGAGAGAAAAGGTACCCGTGATTACGTCGGGGAAGATGCCTCTTCACGAGCACGAATGGCATATGTCCTCGCCTGTGATTTACCCTCCACTCTAGTAGCTTGCTCTCTAGATGGATTCTTTCTACCCATCTCAATTCCCGGGTTTCTCAGTGGTCTTCCCCTAGCAGTACTTCCCGATCTTACATTCTGAGGCTTTTCTTTCTCGCCCACCTCGGGGCAGTCTCTGATAAAGTGGTCTAATGACCCACATCTGAAGCAAGCTTTCTCATTAGCTCGACACTCACCAGAATGGCGCCTGCCACACTGAGGGCATTCCGATTTACTTGGTCAGACGTTGCCCACACTAGCAACTGATGTGGTCTGCCCTTTCAACCCCGAAAATTGCTTGCCTTTACTTCGAATTGAAAACCCTGTTGAAGTGACTGATCGAGTAGCGAAATCCCTCGATTTCTTAGATGAGGATTGGTGAGACTTATTCAGTTGTCTCTTCCTCGAGTCACGAGACTCATTCTCAGCTCTTCTCTTCTCTTTAGCCAACTCTTCAGCTTTACAGGCTCTATCTACCAACACTACAAATTCCTTTAGTTCGAGGACCCCCACGTATAAACGGATATCTTCATTTAATCCGTCCTCGAATCTCTTGCACATGACGGCTTCAGTAGACATGCACTCCCGTGCATACTTGCTAAGCCTTACGAACTCCCGTTCATAGTCGGTTACTGACATACGGCCTTGCTTCAGTTCCAAGAACTCCTTCTTATGGTTGATGAACCGCTGACTGATGTACTTTTTCCGGTATTCCTCTTGGAAAAATTCCCAGCTAACTCTCTCCCTTGGCACCACTGACACCAGGGTGTTCCACCATCGATAGGCTAAATCTCTCAGGAGAGATATCGCACTCTTTAAGCACTCCTCAGGGGTGCAGGATAACTCATCGAACACCTTGATGGTATTCTCGAGCCAGAATTCCGCTTTCTCTGGGTCATCGTCCTTATTTGCCCGGAATTCCTCGACTTCTTACTTCCGAATCTTATCCACCGGAGGTCTTTCTCTTCTCACCACCTCAACTACTTGAGGAGCTATTGGAGCAGGTTGAGGGATTGGTGGGGGTGGAGGGGGTTGAGCGTTTAGATTTGCTCGGGTATACTCAGTATACTAGTTGCTCATCATGTGGAGAAAGGCTTCTCGAGCCTCTTCCCCCTAACCCAAGGTCTCGGGTCTACTATTAGCTGGTGCGGTCCCTTGAGCAAGAGCCGGCGCGTTACTCGCAAAGATCATCTCGCCGCAGATTCGATGCTGGATCGATCGAATCCATATACTACATAAAACACAATTTCATACGTCAGGAACCATCACACTATCATTACTCAGACACTCTTACATATGACATGTATAGCTAGACTCGTACTTACGCAACGTTAGTCCTAGAACCGACTAAACCGTAGCTCTGATACAATTAAATGTAACACCCCTTACCCGTCTTCAAGCCGGGACAGGGTTCGAGGCATTACCTAACTAATCTTGCTTAAACATATCGAATAGGGTTACAAAGTCTCGTTTAAACCCATCACTTACTTATACTTGACCTAAGAGGCCCTAAACATACTTTCGAGAGGTATCGGGACTATTCCGGGGACATTTACGAGTTCGAGAAACTTTTCAACAAAATAGGGGTCACACGCCCGTGTGAGTCTAGGGACACGCCCGTGTGCCCCTGAGATATGCCCGTGTCTACCACCCGTGGTCGAAACTGACTAATTTCACACGGCCTTGACACGCCCGTGGCCTTGGCCAGTGTGCCAAACCTTGGCATTCTGACTAATCCACACGGCCCACACACACGCCCGTGTGTTTCAACTGTGTGGCGATTTAAATTCCAAGTGCATGATGCAGAATTCACACGGCCTAAGCACACGCCCATGTGCTAGCCGTACCGCTCACACGGTCTAGACACACGCCCGTGTGTTTACCCATGTGGAAAATTAGAAGGCTATCTACCAAGCCCTTTGCCACCCTACATTGCAAACATACATACTCCAATTCCATTCAACGTAATTCATGACCCAAAGACACATCTAAATACTCAATTCAACATTCATACACAAGGGCATACACTTCAAGAAAATCACTTTCATTAAGCAAAAGAATTTTCCAAGTATTTGCCTAACTTAAGGCCATTTACAAAATGACTTTAGTAACATACATAGCCAACACTTTGGCTAACAATTACAACTTAACAAAATACTCGAGTCCTATACATGCCATACTCAAAATAAGTCTAAATTGTTATACCAAAGTTATGTCGATAGTGTGATTTCCGAACTCCTACGTCCACGATCCTCGAGTTATCTTGGCAATACTACAAGGAAGAAGGGCAATGAAAAGGGGTAAGCATAAAGCTTAGTAAGTTTGTATGAATATAAATAGCAACAATAAGCTCATAAAATAATCCATCCATGACATTAACTAACCATACACAAGTCATAGGCATCTTGCCATACTTACTCACAATTGCCCTTATTTAGCACATACCGTGCCACATGTAGTAAACATTTTTTCATGACTCATTCACGAGTACCTGTATTCACTCATTCATATGACTTTAGTGAAAATCTTATTTCTACTTCTAAACTCATCTACTTATCCCTTTAATCACTAGGGATAGTCAAAGACGCATATTCGACGTCGTTCATGTAGAGACGAAGCCAATGCCACATCCCCGAGTTGGTCTTACATGGAGTTACTTTTAAATGCCAATGCCATATCCCGGATATGGTCTTATATGGACTTTTACATCAATTATCGATGCCACTTCCTGGATGTGGTCTTAACGAGTTTCTTATTATTTTTCGAAGTCATATCCCGGATATGGTCTTATACGGGATCTTAACTCGGTACTGAGGCCATGTCCCAGACATGGCCTTATACGGGACCTTATCTAATTCACATCTCGATGATAGCAATCCCATATTCATTATAGTCCACTAGGACTTCAACATCATATTCAACATCAATTTCTCATTTCAATGAAGTATCATACATCAATGTGATACCAAGCATTTTCAATTATGCTAACATAAATATTTCAGTAATCACATACAAACTTACCTCGTTTTCAAAATGAGCTAGCTCAACGATTTAGTCTGAGACTTTGTTCTTTCCCCGATCGAGGCAGATTCTCGGTTCTTCTTGCTCTATAATAGCAATTTAGCTCATTTTAATCATCTCATTAATAAAAGCATTTTAATAATCATGCTTAGGAAAAATTACTATTTTGCCCCTAGACTTTGGGAAAATGACCATTTTGTCCCTAGACTCGAAAATAAATTCTAATCACATTTCTACCTTCAACAAGCCTAGGTGAACATTTAATACTCTTATAGCTATCATCAAAACTCAACATTTCACATGGTAACTACAAATTTGTAACCTTTTCATCAAGGTCCAATTAGGTGTTTTCAAGGCAACACCTTTCACAAAAGTTGTTCATCTAACAACTAAAACTCAATTTCGTCCATAAAAGTGCAGAAAATAACTATGATAGCTCTCATGGCAAAACTCTTAACTTTTCACTATATTGCACAATAGTCCCCTCATTTGAAAGCTTAAGCTTTATGGATCTCAAAAGTATAATTATTTTCAAGAAAAGTTCACTAGAACACTTACTTGTGAAGGGATGAGTGTGCTGAAATTTTTGGAAGCTTTCTACCCCTTATTTGCTAAAATTTTCGGTGGAAGAGATGAAGGAGAAAGATGATATCTTTTCTCTCCTTATTCTAATATTAAACTATCAATTAAGTCCACCTACTCACCAACTTTGACCAACATGGTCAATCCTTGTCCCCTATGGCCGGCCAAGCATATATTGGGGGTCTAATTGCCTTTTAAAAACCTCCAATTTGCATTCTAAGGCTGTTTGGTACCTTTAGCTTATAGAATGGAACTTTCGCACTTTATGCGATTTAGTCCTTTTTTAGCAATTAAGCATGAAATCGCTAAAATTAAAGCACCAAAATTCTCATGCACATATACTATCATGCTCTGAATCATAATATAATATGAAAATAAATTTCTCAAGTCTCAGATTAGTGACCCCGAGATCACTATTCCGACTAGCCCCTAAATCGGGCTGTTACATGAATTAACAGACAATTTTATAAAAGCCCACTGAACAAGGGTAAGGCTTGGATAAAAAATAACCAAAATTGCCAAAGGTGAGAATTGAACCCGAGACCTCACACACACACTTAGAATACTTAACCACTGAAACTGACAGATATTTGTGTTAAATACTCGCAAAATAGAAATAAGAAAGTCAGGGCGTTACAAAAAGAGTAAACAAAGAGACCTCTACAAGGTATGTATGTGTTTACAAAAATTAAGTTTTCAAAGAAATTAAATAAGAGTGTTAAAAGATCAAACAATAAACTCCTAGATAATATTAACAAGAGAAATGAAAGAATAAAGATTTAAACAATTTTCTATTGATCTTAATGCTTGGATATCTCTCTTTGTTTTCTTTTTGTCTTGAAGTGTATTTATATCAAGCAACAAGTTTGTGGACGTTTATGGCCATTGAGGATGATGGATTCTAGTCGTTACGAGCATTTGTTTTGTGCATTTAATGCATCCTCCAGTAGTATGTCTCAAGACATAAACCCTTTGTCTCAACCAGGAAGAAAAATATGATCATTATATACTCATTAGCAGGTTGTGTCTTGAGACATGGCTCCCTTGAAGCAACCCTTATCTTCAATGTTTGTCTGTCTCGAGACCAAAGTCTCTGAAATAGAATTTTTCATTCAAACTTTCATGTCTCGAGACTTGCATACCAAAGTCCCTTAAAAAAATTTTAAACACCTTAAAACACTTTGGTATTGATCCAAGAACATTTAGATAAATTAAAACACATTTAAAACATGATTTTGAGTATATTGCAAGTCTTTGAAAATGTTTGATAAAATTTTCAACTATATTTTCACCGAATGATTTAGGAAATATAATACATATAAAATTTATCTTAAATGTTGTTATATCAAAAGCTTTAAATAACAAAGCTAACAATATTCACTATGTTTGGATTTTAAACATTCCCACAAGACGACAATCTTACATTCCTAATAGTGTTAAGATTTTAAAATATAAAGGTTAACCTCAATAACACCTCTTCGTTAAGTAATCTTACATTCCGACTAGGACCTAAATTTTAGATAATTTTACTATTTGCTTTTATTATTTTAATCAATTTTATCCGTCTAATTAAAAATATTGTTTTTAACTTTGAAACACTTTTTATCAACTTGTTTATTATTAATTATTATATTATTTAAGACAATTATTTTAATTTTCCAATAACTTTAAGAGTTAATTGATTGGAGATGCAATCAATTTTCTTAAATTATTATAATTATGATTTATAAATTTATTTCAACATTATATTTATTTATTAATATATTGTAATAAAAGCAAGAATTATCATAATTTCTCATTATATGAAAATTGAGACTAGAAAAAAATTAAACTAAACTTGTTAAAAATTAAAAATAAAGTAGATCTAATCATAAATCAAGTCAGGCCTGGAGGCCCGTCTGATAAATGAGTTTGGACGAAAATTAAGTCTGTTTTCTAAATAGATCAAGTCTTAGGTAAGCATTTTTCAGCCCGACCCGGCTTGACTCAAATAAATTAAATATTTTTTAATAATAATTTTATATTCACCAAAGCCCTACCCTAGCCCTTATGAGTGTTTTACAATACATCCCTATCCCTTTACCTTTACCCTTATTCTCAAATCTCCCAAATCAATTCCTATTTTCATAAAAAATCCCTAAGTGTCTTCGTGCCGCTCACTACCTGGTGAAATTGCTGCTTCCTCTATCACCGACATTCACCACTGTCATCGCCTTCTCCGCTCCAGTTTTCAGTCTTCATCGCCCCCCTGTGCCACCATTTAATCTCATCCAAAATAAGGTATAGGTTACTTCTAAACCTCCATTATGTGGGATAATTTTGAACTAAAGTTTTGATTTCTTGCATTTACAAACCCTAACTCATGCATCCGTACTTGTTTCTCATTTGTGCTGAAGGATTTTCGCGGTTAATTCAAATGGCCAAAAATGAAGGAAAACTGGAAGGAACGAAGGTGGGTAGAGGGAAGATTGCGGTATCACACTTATTTTTTGCAGATGACAGTATGCTATATGGGGAGTCGTCAATCGAAGGAGCCAATAATCTGAAAGCAGTAATTAAGGAATACGAGCAGGTTTTTGGCCAGTTGGTGAATTTCGAGAAATCACTAATTTATTTTAGCAAAAATGTGGAAACAGAAACAAAGGAACAAGTGGGGGTATCTTGGGAGTTAGAATTTCTAATAATCCCGAGAGATATCTGGGGTTGCCGAGTATGATTGGTAGAAGGAAGAAGCATGCGTTCGTGGAGATAAAAGAAAGGTTTGAAAAAGCTTTACAAAGTTAGAGACTGAGGCTACTATCGACAGGGGGCAAAGAGGTATTTTTAAAAGCCATTTTACAAGCAATACCAATTTATGCAATGCAGTGTTTTAAATTCCCAATTACCGTTTGTAGAGAGTTAGAGAATTTAATGAATAAATTTTGGTGGCGTAACTCTAAGTCAAACAGAGGTATTCATTGGTGTAAATGGCGTGAAATGTGTGTCCCCAAAGCGAAAGGTGGATTAGGTTTTAAAGATCTTGAAAGTTTTAATATGGCCCTTTTAGCAAAACAAGGGTGGAAAATACTAATGCAACCTAACTGCTTATTTGCCCGAGTCATGAAATCGAAGTACTTTCCAAAATGGGATTTTATGCACGCTGAGTTAGGAGCTTACCCTTCATTTACCTGGCGGAGCATTTGGGGAGCTAGACGTATTCTGGAGGAGGGGATCGGATGGAGAGTGGGGAACGGGGAGGAGATTAATATATGGAATGATGCATGGATACTGGGGCCTGGAGACGGAAGAGTCCAATGTCAGTCCATTGATACCAGATTTACAGTAGTTGCAGATTTAATAGACAAAGATACAAGTACCTGGAAACATGATATCATCAGATCCCTATTTTGTGAAGATCAACTGAAGTGTATACTAGCAATCCCACTGGTGCACAGTAGACCAAAAGATGCTTTCATTTGGAGGGGTGACAACTCAGGGAATTATACAGTCAAGAACGGTTACAAATGGATCATTACAGACGGGAATGCTAGATTACAGACTGATGAAAGTACTACCTTCTTTACAAAATTATGGGGCCTTAAAATTCCTAGTAAAATTCGTATTTTCATATGGAAAATAGTGAATAACTATCTACCTACGCTACACAATCTAAGCACGCGCAAGCTAATAGGAAACACAATATGTCCAGTCTGCCAAGAAGAGGGGGAAACAGCCGAACACCTCTTTCGAGATTGTAAGTTCACACAGCAGGTATTGCAAGGTATGGAAGCGCCAGACTCAACATGCAACAGAGAAACAACATGGAAAGCTTGGTTAATAAAGGAGTTCAATAGTCAGACTAAAACAAAATGTGAGATTAAAGCCATTAGTTACTGGGCCATATGGTACAATCGTAATAAGGTATATCGTGAAGGATCAAGGGGTCAAGTTAATGACCTGTTAGCATTCATCAAAGCATATTATGCTGAAATTACAGAGTTGGGGGTGTCATCGCAACAAACAAATGGTACTCAAGGAAGGAGATGGAAACCTCCAGAGGGAAACATTATAAAATTAAATTCCGATGCTTCTTTCAACCAAAATATGCAACAATCAGTCTCAGGAGTGCTAGCAAGAAATAATGAAGGCCTAGTGATGGCTGCATGTACTTACCCTTGGGATAATACTCCAGATCCGGTAACAGCAGAAGCAAGAGCCTGTCTTCAAGCGATCATCATGGCCGAGGAAATGGGGTTTCAGGAAATCTACGTGGAAGGGGACTCATTAACCACAATAAAAAAAGTTAACTCGCTGGAGGATGATAGATCAAACATCAGCAATTTAATCAAGGAAATAAGGGGAAAATTACCCCAATTTCGAGCAACGAGTTTCAAACACATACCTAGAGAAGCAAACAGAGCAGCGCATGAAATGGCTAGAGAAGGAAACAAATACGATGAACCCAGATATTGGGTTGAGGAAGCTCCGGCGCCGGTGGAAAGACTGGTAATCCAAGATATAAGATGAAGAGGAGGTAAGGAATTGGGAGTCCAGACGAGAAAGGAAGAACTAGGTCCGAAGAACTCACTGTTTCAAGAGACGGAGATAACAAGAAGAAACAACAGAAAAATCGGTCTCTTGATTGACTGATAGGAATTTGCTACAGATGGAAAAAAGGAAGAAATGATAACCCAGATAAGCAGTAGTGTCGTTTTGTTTTCTTTTAGATAGTTGTTTTCTTTAAAATCAATGTTTAATTAATTGTTTTTTTAATTTAATGTTTACTTTATTTTTCAGTTATTATGGCACCGTATGAGGTGGCCAATAGGATTAGGAATCTATTTTCAAAATTCATTTCCAAGAATGTAATCGTGGCTATTATCCTTTTAATAATAATATCAGTCAGTAGTTTCAAAAAAAAAGAATGAGGTTATAGGCTGTTTGATTAGGGATGATGTTTGTACTATTTATATTTATACACTATACATAAAAATAGTGTCAAACCCAATGTTATTTGAATCGAATTGATTAGTCAAATTGGAAATCGATTGAGATATCGATTTGGAGAGTGGCTTTGAGCCGATTAGATCGGGAATCAGTACGAATTGATTGAATCATCTAGAAAAACCTATTGAACTGACGGTTGAATTAATTGAATTGAGACTTTTTAAATTTTTAATAATTTTTTAATCGAACCAGCGAACTAGTAACTTAATCGATTTCACCACCGATCTAATTTAAAAAAACATTCATCCAAACCATTTTTCACACCTGTCTAAATGAATAAATAAAGCCTTTTCTTTTTGAGATTTTTAAACTATGGTATAATGTTAGTTTTAGTCCTTAGAATATTCTCGAAATTAAATCTATATACATATATATATAAAAGGGGAAATTATTTTATGAACCCTCCTTACTACATCATCCATGATCCCTACCAATTAAAAATAAATACATCATCTTTTTTTTATTCACATCATATATATAGTTGGGGTAACAAAAGATTGATGTGTTTATTTTCAATTGGTAGAGACCATGGATGATATGATAAGAAACGTTCATAAAATAATTTCTCATATAAAAGGGATGTCCAACACATCCTCTAGTTTATACGTGTCCTCAACTTTGCACAAAATTTTTATATGAATAAACTACACTTGTAGTCACTCAATTATTAGGAAGTTTTTTTATTTTGGTCATCAAATTACAAAATGGTCATTAATTATTCAATTTTTTTTCTTTTTGTGGTTACCAACTACTAAATGGCTAACGGAAGGAAAGCGATAACTTTTAAAATTGGCATAATAGCAACTTTAACCCTGAACATCAGTGGCAAATCCAAGAGGGGTTGGTAGGGCCCTGGCCCCCCTAAAATGAAAAATTTTCTATTTAGACCCCTTTTGTAGTTTATAAAATTTTAAAATAGTAATAGTAAAATTGCACTTTGGCCCCAAAAATGATAAAAATTTGATTTAATCCTTTAAAATTATAAAGATATAGGCTATTAAAATGGTAAGATTATATTTTTTTTCTATCATAAAAATATACAATTTAATTCTGCCCCCCCCCCCAAATTTTTATTTTTTTTGCTTCGCCCCTGCTCAACATTATAAATTGTGTCAATTTAGTCTTGATTTTAAAAAATTCAACCCTCAACATTTACACATTGTGTACTTTGGTCTCTTTTTTCAAATTTTCTTTTCTTTGTGACCCTCAACTAAAAATCTTTTTAAAAAATCTATCAACTAAATTTGATTGGAAATATACAAAAAATGAAACACCCAAAAATCCAAGACAATAATTTTCATCTTTTCTCGTTATTTTAAAATTAACCCTCAATGTCACCCAAAAAAAAGTGAAATTGTAAAAAGAGATCAAATTACATGATGGGTAAATATTGAGGGTTAATTTTTTTAGAGTCAAGACTAAATTGACACAATTTATAAATGTTGAGAGTTAAAGTTATCATTTTTCCAATTCTAAAATCTACTAAGTTATCTTTCCGTTAATTAATTTAACGGTTGGTGACTAAAAAGAAAAATTTGGAATAGTTGAGTGACCAAAAAAGAAAAAGTCGAATAGTTAGGTGACCATTTTGTAACTTTTCTTAGTTGGGTGACAAAAAAAAAATCCTAATAGTTAGGTGTCTATTAGTTTAGTTTACTCTTTTTATATTACATGAAAATGGTCAATTTATGATTTTGGTCCCTATACTATGCTCAATATAACTATGCATAAAAAGAAGGCTACACCATTGGTGCTTTTTTATTTTTACTTTATACAAAAAATAGATAAACTTCAATTTTGGTCTTTTTATTATGCCTAAATTTAATATTTAGTCATTATATATTTTTATAATGTTAGTTACTAGTCCAAATAGTTAATATCATTAAATTTTCAACTAAAACGTTAGCTGGTCATATATAATTTGAATGCCTTTAGGGTTTTGGAGAGTGACATGTGGCTCCATTTCTTTTGGGTTTGCCTTGTATATTTTTTACCTTATAAGACAATAGTCAAATTTTAATATTGGACCCTATAGTGTGTTGAAACTTGAGATTTAATCTATATACTTTAATTTTTGGTATAATTTGGTCTATTTACTTTTATAATGTTAGTAGTTAGTCTAAAGAGTTAATATTGCAAACTATTTCAATCAAAGTATTGACACCAATTATTCTTAAGAACAATATTCCAACAAAAAAAAAAACTTTATCACGAGTTCGAATGAGTATTTTAGGAAAAAAAAATCACATCAATAATTTCAATGTTATTTTTATTGTTACATGACTTAATATTTTTTTAATTTTAAAATATCACAACAGTAGACTTAATAGAAGCATTTTAACGGTGATAAAAACTAAACCTGAATTTTTAAATCTGAAAACTAGATAGACTAAATTCCTAAAAATAAAAGTTGGGACACTAAATTCCAAATGTACGAATTGTATAGAAACTTAGGGCATATTTTACCCGTCTAATTTTAACCTGTTTTCTTTATTCTTTACCTTATAGAAAAATGATTAGATTCCAGTTTTGGTCCATCTATTATGTTTACATTTGAAATTTAATCCTTATACTTTAATTTCTAACATAATTTGGTCTTTATATTTTTATAATGTTATTAATTAATCGAAATAGTTAATATCATTAACTTTTCAATTAATATGTTTCGTGGATATATATATATATATATATAAATAATTTGAAAGTAGATTTTAGATCCAAAAAGTAGAAAGTTAAATTCTTGAAAATAAAAATAAGAGATTAAATTTTAAATATAAGAAGTGTATAAGACTTAGAGTATATTTTAATATTTAAATAAGTATATTTTAATATTTAAATTTCAGTTAATGATTTGACACAATCACAAAATGAATCATGCTAATAACTCTATAAAAAAGAAGGTTAAAAGGGCGTTCCTTCATTACAGTTGGATGCACCACGATGGTGTTTTTTTTTTTTTCACTATAAAAATGGTTAATTTTAATTTTTGTGCCTTTTATACTTAAATTTGAATTTGAATTATTATATTTAAATTTTTAATATAAATTAGCTTTTATATTTTTATAATGTTATTAATTAGTCCAAATCATTAATATCATTAATTTTTCAATTAAAATGTTATGTGATTATATATAATTTAAAATTAAATTTTTAAATGAAGGGTTGAATTCTTAGGGTGCGTTTTGTTCGCTGAATTTTAGATTATATTTTGTAATAGGATTATAAGAATGTAAGATTATAGGTGGAATGTAATATTACCTTATTTGGTTCATTTGGTTGAAATGTAATATTCAGATGTTTGGTTGGCATAATGTAATATTACCTCCAAGCAATTTTTACGTTATTGTCCTTATTATAGAATTTTTGTCTTTACAAATTCACTTCCTTTACATTATTTAGTCTCAAACTTTTGGTAAAATTATAATAACTTAAGGGTAAACTACACAGATAGTCACCCAACTATCAAAAATTTTCATTGTAAGCACTCAAAATAAAAAGTTTGCAATTTAAACACCCATGTTATGTAGTTCGGCCATTTTGTCCACTCCCGTTAAAATCACAAATGATAAGTTGACTTTCAGTTAAAAAATTTAACCCTCGACTTTTACATATTATATCGATTTGGTCATAATTTTAAAAAATAACTCTCAAAATTTACAAATATTCTCAATTTGATCCTAATTCTAAAAAAATTTAAAGAAATATATAAAAATACATAAACATCTTTAAAAATATAATAATAAATTTAAATTTTATATTAATATAATTATAATTATAATTATATTAAATAGTTCCACCGTGCCCATCCTCATCCCCCACCCCGTCCCTCTCCCTCTCCGCTGCTGTAAAATTAGCAAAGAGAAAAATCCGTTGAGGAAGAAAAATCTTATACATAAATTATTGATTTGGTCTGGAAGGATAGGGAAGGGGAGGGGAAGACTTTTATTTTATTTAAGATTAATATAAAATTTAAATTATAAAATATTCATGTATTTTGATATGTTTCTTTGAAATTTTTAGAATTAGGACCAAATTGAGAATATTTTTAATTTTTAAAGGTTAATTTTTTAAAATCATGGTCAAATTGCTATAATATATAAAAGTTGAGGGTTAAATTTGTTATTATACAAATTTTTTAACTGTTACGTTAGCTTGTCATTTATGATTTTAACAGGAGTGACTAAAATGACCGAATTATATAACGTGAGTGCTTAAATTGTGAACTTTTTATTTAGTACCTAAATAAATTTTATTTTATTTTTATAATTGAGTGAAAATTAAACAATCACATATTGATTTTATTATATGAAATCAATTCAACAGTCACCTATCCTAATTAACAACACTGAACCCAAAATTCTCATGTAAAATTCTAACATTTAATGGAGTACACAAAATTGCAACAAATTATGTGATGTAAGAATCCTAACCATGTTAATAGGAAAAATATTCCAGTAAATATATTCTTGGAATGATAAATTAATTTCAAAATTCAATTTATTCACTAACTTTTACGTCTAAAAATTTCTTCATTTAATGTAATTCTTGAAAATATGAATGGTATTTTCTTTTTAATTTGTTTAATTGTTTTTTTAATTATAAAAAAAATGGTATTGGAAAAACAGAGAAAACACCTTTGAAAATTTTGGGCAGGAAAATGTAATCTTATAAACAAACGAAAATAATAAAATACATAAGCCATTGCTATTTTAACTATTAAAATTATATTGGTTAATATTATAAAATAAAAGACTATTTTTGCGTTAAATGTGCAATCTTAGATAATTTAAGGGGTTGTGATAAAATCACACCCTATATTATGACATTTTAACACTATTCTGTATTGTAAGATTACGGAATAATTGGAATGTTGATAATCCAAACACTATAATCTCATTTAGGAATATGACATTACGAACCGTAATGTTACATTCGACCAACCAAACGCTCAGGGGCTGAAACACCCCACACCCGGCCCACGAGCTTGAACCGGATCTGGTATGTTCCTTAAATAAATCGGTTTTCAATGTTCTAAATGACTTAGAGAAAATTTGTGAAATTTTAAAAAATTGTTTTGGGTTGGGCTTAATTTGAAACCTATTTAATAAATTCAAAATCCAACTTAAATAAGGTGACAAAATAATTTTTGGGTTTATTATTTTAAAAGAAATAAATTTACTTATCTTTAATCAAACATAATTTGTATCATATTTAAATAAAAATAAACAGAATAAAGAAAATCCAACTGGGCCTTGTGGCCTTATTACATCATTCAAACCCAAAATAAAGTACTAAAATTTCATAAAGTCCAAATTCCGGATAATTTCTTCAAGCGATGCATGGCCACCTTTAGCTCCTGCCGACCCGGTCCATTATCGCTCATCACCTGAAAAATAATTCCCCAACGGGTGAGTCAACAGACTCAATGTGTACATAGTACTAATTTCCAACAAATCGGGCATACAAGTCATATCAATATCATGTTCATACAAAATAAAGGATGATGCAACCCAAATCCAAACCTATTTGTCCATCCGCTACACACCACCCGTACCAACCTTGCACACACGGGGACTACTAAGTCGACCCTCCATCCGCTACACACCATCGAAGGCGATCGGCTGCGATCGACGTGCTCATCGCCCACTTATGTTGTGTCATTAGACATTTGTATTCACTAGATGTAACCGAAGTTACCACTTTTCACTTTATGTGACCGTAGTCACCACTTTACGTTGGTGAGACCGTAGTCATCACCTTCACTTTCTTCCTCCACAAATATCCCGAATGCCCCAATTATTTCATAACATATTTCACATACTTAATTTTCATTCATGTTACTAATCACATGTTCAAACTATATCACATTCACAATCCTATCAAAAGTAGGAAACGTGCACAGGTACTCCTTACCACATTTGTGGTGCTTAGCCACATTCACATCTTTGTTACATATTTACGTATCTAATGATTGCCATGCAATTTATTGAAAGTTAGTAAGAGTACACACCTTTTTCGCTTAATAGTTTCCGTGAATTCCCGTAGAGCGATCTACCGATCTAGATCTTTCACTCCTATATTCGGCCATTAATTAAAACATATAAATAAACCTATTTGGTCTTAAAACCAAATCCTACTAGAAGTAGAATTACTTACCTAGTTGCCGAATTGATTTAATCAAGTCCCAACAGTTGCTAGAATTCCTCTTCCTTGAAATCGCTAATACTAGGTATGTAACCATGTCGCTTTTCGGTTTTGAAATAATGGAAAACACTTAAACAAATTATGCCTTGGCCGAATATCCCTTACCTTATGATGGGATTCCAAATCAAGAGGATTCCTTTATAAGCCTGTTTGAAATCCTATAACTTCGTGTTAGATTAGATCTAACTTTGAAAACGTGAATCATAATCTTTAACCACATATTTATATTTATAATCCTTACCTTAGATCCTTAGATTTCCGAAAGATCCCCTTTTGATGTTGTGGATGATTGCCCTCTTTCTTAGAATCCACAAAGATTCAAACTTTAACAAAGAGAACGGAGAAGAAAATAGAAGAAAAAGAGAGGGATTTTTGCTTAATGAAAATTCGCAGAGAGGGGTTTTGCCTAGGAGAATTTCGGCAGAGAGGAAGAGGGAGCGAATGTTGATGAGTAGCCCTCCTGTCCTCCTTTTATAGCCAAAGTTATCAGCCTAGGAGTCCTTTACTTGGCCACCACTCCTCTTTTGATAATATTATCTCTTTTATTTAAAAGATAAAAGCCTTTAATCCATCAATTATCTCCTCAATTATCTCATTAGAAAATAATCCTTTATTTATCTCTTATTATTCACATATTTATGTGAATAAAACTCCTTTATTTATCTCTTATTATTCACATATTTATGTGAATAAAACTCCTTTATTTATCTCTTATTATTCACATATTTATGTGAATAAAACTCCTTTATTTCTCTCATATATCCAAGTTTCCCGAAATGTTCAAGTTTCCATTTTTGGATCATTTCCAAAAATGTTTAGGTTTCAAAAATGTCTAAGTTTCCAAAATATCCATTTCCATTTCCATTTTCATTTCCATCTCCATTTTCATTTCCATTTTCATTTTCATTTTCATTTTCATTCATTTCTAGGTTTCCAAAAGTATCAAAAATTTATTCATAATACTCAAGACTTGTCATTTCATACAATTGATCTCAAAAAATGCATAGGCCCTTCCTAGGATGTTACAGATTCTACCCCTTTAAATAAAATTTCGTCCTCGAAATTTCCTAACTAAACAGCTTGAGGGTATTGCTGTCGCATTGTCTCTTCCGGCTCCCACGAAGCTTCTTCCGATCCATGATTGCGCCATAACACCTTGACTAAAGGCACCGACTTCTTTTCGTAGTGCTTTCACGTCCACGTTCCAAGATCCGAATCGGCTCCTCCTCGCGGGATAGATCCGCCTTAACTCCACTTCTTCAACAAAAACCACATGAGACGGATCCGATCGATAGCGGCGTAGCATGGACACATGAAATCGTCGTGCATTTGATGCAACTCGGTGGCAACTCCAATTGGTATGCCACGGCCCAACTCGCTTCAAGATTGATAGGGCCCTATAAACCTTGGGCTTAGCTTCCTTTTGCGATCGAACCGCATAACCTTCTTCCAAGGTGAGACCTTTAGAAACACTTAGTCTCCTACTTCAAACTCAATTTCTTTCCTCTTAAGGTCTGCGTCACGACTTACTCTGTCGAAGCTTCTTTCAACCGTGCCCGAATTAATTCCACCTTCTCCTCGGTTCGCCACTAACTCTGGACCCAAAACGGCGTTCTCTAACTCGGTCCAACAAGTTGGTGTTCTACATTTCCTTCCATACAATGCTTCGTATGGTGCCATCCGAATGCTTGCCTGATAGTTGTTGTTGTAGGCGAACTTCGGCTAGAGGCAAGTAATCTTCCCAACTTCCTCGAAATCCATCACCTGACCTCTTAGCATATCTTCCAACACTTGTATAACCTGTTCGGTCGCCTCGATTGTTGGATGAAAAGCCGTAGTGAAGTCTAGCTTAGTGCCTAATGCTTGATGAAGTGCTTTCCAAAATCGAGACGTAAACCTTGGGTCTCTATCGGAGATGATCGACATCGGTACCCCGTGTAGCCTCACGATCTCCGCCACATATAACTTGGCCAACTTTTGAAGGGAATAGTCGATCCTCACGGGGATAAAATGTGCGGACTTGGTCAAACGGTCCACTATCACCCATACCGAGTCCTTCTTAGTGGGCGTAAGGGAAGCCCACTAACTAAGTCCATGGTAATTCTTTCCCACTTCCATTGGGGAATCTCAATTGGTTGAAGCAATCTGATGGGACTTGGTGTTCAACCTTTACTTACTTTGACATGTCAAACATTTCCCCACAAATTCAGTCACCTCTCGCTTTGGTCGACCACCAAAATTGTTCCCTTAGATCTCTATCTGACTTGATGCCTCCGGATGCATAGCATAAGGACTACCATGCGCTTCCCAAGAATCCTTTGTCTCAACTCCTTATCCTCGGCATACAAACCTTTTCCTTGTAGCACAAGTACTCCTTCATCATTGACGCCATAATCCTTTAATCCTCCTTGCCGTGTACTTGCGTGAACTTAGTACTTAAGTCCTTATCCGCCAACTGTCCCTCTTTCACCTCCTTCACCAAAGTTGGCTTGACTTGTAACTCGCCAACAGGCTTCCGTCTTCATACACACTTAAGTGAGCGAACAAAGCCCTTAAATCCGACACAACCTTCCTACTTAGGGCGTCGGCTACCACACATTCGCCTTGCCGGATGGTATTCTATCGAGCAGTCATAATCTTTTAATAACTCCACCCACCTTCGTTGCCTCAAGTTCAACTCCTTCGAGTCAACAAATACTTAAGGCTTTTGTGGTCCGTGTAAATTCACCGACCTTTCTCCATAAAGGTAGTGCCTCCAAACTTTGAGGGCGAAAACCACCGCCATGAGTTCCAAGTCATGAGTTGGGTAGTTCACCTCATGCGGCCTTAATCGTCGAGATGCATAAGCGACTACCTTTCCTTCTTGCATTAGCACACACACTTCTAACCACAGTGTGCGAAGCATCACAATATACTACGGTCCTTACTCGCCTCGGTGAATTAACACCGAGCTTCACAAGCACCTTTTTAAGCTTTTCAAAGCTCTCCTGTTGCTTATCCGTCCACACAAACGGTACTTCCTTCCTTAGTAACTTTGTCAAAGGTGCGCGCTATCGACGAGAATCCTTCCACGAACCTTCTCGTAATAGCACGCCAAGCCTAAGAAACTTCGATTTCAGCCACCGACCTAGGTGGTTTCCAATCCAATATCGCTTCGATCTTCCTAGGATCCTTATTTATTCCTTCTGCGGATACCACATGTCCTAGGAACGCCACTTCCTTGAGCCAAAATTCGCACTTGCTGAATTTGGCATAAAGCTTCTTTTCCTTAACACTTCTAACACATCTCGGAGATGCTCATCGTGCTCCTCCTCCGTCTTGGAATACACCAAAATGTCGTCGATGAACACCACGACGAATCTATCCAAGTAGGGTTGGAAAACCCTATTCATCATATCCATGAACGCGGCGGTGGTGCGTTCACAAACCCAAACGGCATCACCACAAATTCAAAATGACCGTACCTTGTCCTAAAAGCGGTCTTATGAATATCGACCTCCTTCACTTTCGATTGATGATACCCCGACCTTAAGTCAATCTTTGAGAACACAAATGCCCTTTTCAGTTGGTCGAACAAGTCATCTATCCTTGGCAAAGGATACTTGTTCTTGATGGTCATTTGTTCAATCGACGATAATCTATGCACATCCGCATAGTTCCATCCTTCTTCTTCACAAAGAGAACCGGTGCTCCCCACGGAGACACACGGGTCGAATGAACCCACGATCCAACAACTCTTGGATTCGAGCCTTGAGCTCCACTAACTCCTTTGGTGCCATTCGGTGGGAGCGATTGACACGGGTCGTTCTGGTAGCAAATCTATTCCAAATTCCACTTCTCTATCCGGGGTATTCCGGGCAACTCCTCCTAAATACATCCTCAAAATCCCTTACTGTTCTAACTCCTTGACACCTTCCTCTTCTCCTCTTAACGCACTCACGAAGGCTAAGAATGCCTTACATCCTTTCTTAACCATTTTCTCGGCCTTCAAAGGTCGCAGAAACTACGTTAGACAAGTAGTTCCTCCTTTCTCCGATCATCACTACTACCTCATCTTCCGGGTTCTTAGTTCCATACGTTTAGCCGCACAATCCAACACGGCTCGATGCTCTACTAGCCAATCCATTCCAAGTATAAGCTCAAACTCTCCGAAGGGTAATTCCATTAAGTCACCCAAAGTTCGCTCCCCGAATCTCTAGGGGTACATTCCGAAAGATCCTATCTATCCTCACCGTTTGGCCTAAAGGGCTTACTACGATTATCCGCCTATCGAAAGTTCGAGTCTAGGCCTAGTGTTTCAACCACACTACATGCAACATAGGAATGAGTTGAGCCCACATCAATAAGAGTAAAATAGGGTTTGTCATGAATAAAGAACGTCTTCGTTATAACATCCGGTCGCGTCTCTCTTCCTCCCTCCGAACCGCGTAAACCAAACCCGGTTGCCTTGCTTGGCGTTAGCCGCACCTCGGCCCCGAGCTCCACGGCCTCGCCACTACCTCTGTTGGCGACCCATGACCTCTTTGAGGTCTTTGTCCGCCTCTACCACCGGTTAGCATTACGAGTGCTGGTTGGCTCTCATCTAATAGCTTGGGGCAATCCTTAATCATATGGTCCTTGGACCCACACTTGAGACATCGTCCCGCCTTTTTCCAACACTCTCCCCGTGCTTCCTTCCACAATGTTCACAAGGGCGAAATTGCCCGGCCGTACCCAACTGTTGACTTTGTGGCTGTCAACTCTAGGCCTCTTGTGGCCTTTTCGGAGATGGCCCAAAACCTCTTTTGGGCTTATTTACTGTCCCACACCGCTTGGTGGCGTCCTTAATTCCTCACCCACTTTAGCCTTTTCCACCAAGGCGGAAGAATTCCCGCTCACGATGCGGTGCTATCAAAAGTCTCAAATCGTCCCTAAGTCCGTCCTCAAAACGAACACAGCGTTCATGCTCGGGCCGCCACTACTCCTCGGGCATATCGGCTCAACCTCAAGAATTCCGCTTCATATTCGGTGACAGACTTACTTCCTTGTACCAACCCCAGAAAAGCCTTCCTTTGCTTATCTATATACTGGTTCCCACATACTTCTTCCGAAATGCTTCCTTAGCATATTCCCAGGTCCAGATCTTCCGCCGTGGCACCGTCCCGAACGGTTAACCACCATTGATACGCTTCATCGCGTAACAGTTCCGTCATCCCTTTCAACTTCTCCTCGGGGTCAAGTCGAGCTCATCCATGATGCGCTCGATTGCTTCCAACCAATGCTTCACCAGACTGGGTGCCACTCCGATACTCCTCTAAACATTTCACTCCATTAGCACGGAGCCGCTCGAGCCTGGACTTACGATTTCCTGAATTGTTTCCTGCACCAGCCACCAATTCCAAAACTCGCAGCACAGCCTGCGACACGGCATCTTCCCCTGTCTGAGCCTGCTGCTCAACATTGACAGCTGGGGGTGATGGTGGTGGTGGTATCTCATTGTCAGAACCTTGTCCCGATCTAATGTCATCCTTCCTCTACCTCTTCCACGGCGACCACGTCCTCTTGAGCTCATTATCGACGAGGTCCGATTAAGGAATTTTATGTATTAGTATTCTTGTTTCACTTATTACCCGCGATGATATCTTATGAAGAAGAGTTTAAGAGTGGTTCTTTCGTATTCATACATGCATACAGTCTTGCATTCATTCATTCATCCATCAACAAATATGAACTTTCGTTCATTCAAAGAAACGTTGTAATTCTTGTTGTTGTTTTCGTTATTTTGCTTTTCCACTACCCAGGGGCATTTTCGTAATTTTATCTTACAGGGGTATTTTCGTAAATTTTCAAAAATAAAAAGTTCCCTGGTGATTTTGAAGAAAGTATTTTGGTACTTCTAAAGTTTCGGGGAAATTTTGAAAGAATTTTGAAATCCAGGGTCGTTTTGGTAATTTTGTAAGTTAGGAGCAATTTTGTAATTTTCCAAAATCAAGATAGTTTGATATTTTACAAATTAGGGTTTTTTGAACATTTGATAAAGTAATGAAATTTTGTTAAAACTATGGGTGGTTTGGTCATTTAATAAACCAAGGATATTTTTTTATATATAGAAAAAGCAGCTAAGTCCCTTTCGGGTTTTATTCTTTGTGTTTAGCCTATGACCGAGCCCTCTTGGTCGAGGTGAACCAAAGCTACGCACCGAGCAGGATTCGAATGAAGAGGAGGTGAGTCACGCGGATCGCTTAAATACCAAGCTCTCACCGACCTTTCTAGACATGCGCCGCAGAGGTTGCCACACCACCGAGCCTTCGAGTTAGGGTGAACCAGAAGCTACGCACCGGTAGGATACTGCGAAGAGGAGGTGAGTCACTAGGATCGCTTAAATACCGTGCTCTTCCGGATCCAATCCTAGACATGCGTGCGGGGTTGCCACACCTAGCTTAATAACTTAGTCATAGGTTTGTTAAGTTCATTAAGTCTTATGAGTTTCAAGTGTTTGAGTAGTCTAATCCTAGGGTTCAAGTTCCTATCACACTATTCTACGTTCCATGCCTTTGCTACCCTTTTACAATTCATAATTCACATAATCACACGGATGGTTTAAAGGTACTTACCGTGGATCATGGTCGGAGACTTAGGTGCCATGCCATAAAACCTACTTATTTCAAAGAAATTCATTTGGGCTCGAATTGAAAACGTTTTGGGCCTGAGCCCACAGGCCGAGAGTTTTAAAACCTGGCTCTGATACCAACTGAAACACCCCACACCCGGCCCACGAGCTTGAACCGGATCTGGTATGTTCCTTAAATAAATCGGTTTTCAATGTTCTAAATGACTTAGAGAAAATTTGTGAAATTTTAAAAAAATTGTTTTGGGTTGGGCTTAATTTGAAACCTATTTAATAAATTCTGGAAATCCAACTTAAATAAGGTGACAAAATAATTTTTGGGTTTATTATTTTAAAAGAAATAAATTTACTTATCTTTAATCAAACATAATTTGTATCATATTTAAATAAAAATAAACAGGAATAAAGAAAATCCAACTGGGCCTTGTGGCCTTATTACATCATTCAAACCCAAAATAAAGTACTAAAATTTCATAAAGTCCAAATTCGGATAATTTCTTCAAGCGATGCATGGCCACCTTTAGCTCCTGCCGACCCGGTCCATTACTGCTCATCACCTGAAAAATAATTCCCCAACGGGGTGAGTCAACAGACTCAATGTGTACATAGTACTAATTTCCAACAAATCAGGCATACAAGTCATATCAATATCATGTTCATACAAAATAAAGGATGATGCAACCCAAATCCAAACCTATTTGTCCATCCGCTACACACCACCGTACCAACTTTGTACACCGCGGGGACTACTAAGTCGACCCTCCATCCGCTACACACCATCGAAGCGATCATTTGCGATCGACGTGCTCATCGCCCACTTATGTTGTGTCATTAGACATCGTATTCACTAGATGTAACCGAAGTTACCACTTTTCACTTTATGTGACCGTAGTCACCACTTTACGTTGGTGAGACCGTAGTCATCACCTTCACTTTCTTCCTCCACAAATATCCCGAATGCCCCAATTATTTCATAACATATTTCACATACTTAATTTTCATTCATGTTACTAATCACATGTTCAAACTATATCACATTCACAATCCTATCAAAAGTAGGAAACGTGCACTGGTACTCCTTACCACATTTGTGGTGCTTAGCCACATTCACATACTTGTTACATATTTACATATCTAATGATTGCCATGCAATTTATTGAAAGTTAGTAAGAGTACACACCTTTTTCGCTTAATAGTTTCCGTGAATTCCGTGAGAGCGATCTACCGATCTAGATCTTTCACTCCTATATTCGGCCATTAATTAAAACATATAAATAAACCTATTTGGTCTTAAAACCAAATCCTACTAGAAGTAGAATTACTTACCTAGTTGCCGAATTGATTTAATCAAGTCCCAACAGATTGCTAGAATTCCTCTTCCTTGAAATCGGCTAATACTAGGTATGTAACCATGTCGGTTTCGGTTTTTGAAATAATGGAAAACACTTAAACAAATTATGCCTTGGCCGAATATCCCTTACCTTATGATGGGATTCCAAATCAAGAGGATTCCTTTATAAGCCTGTTGAAATCCTATAACTTCGTGTTAGATTAGATCTAACTTTGAAAACGTGAATCATAATCTTTAACCACATATTTATATTTATAATCCTTACCTTAGATCCTTAGATTTCCCGAAAGATCCCCTTTTGATGTTGTGGATGATTGCCTCTTTCTTAGAATCCACAAAGATTCAAACTTAACAATGAGAACGGAGAAGAAAATAGAAGAAAAAGAGAGGATTTTTGCTTAATGAAAATTCGGCAGAGAGGGGTTTTGCCTAGGAGAATTTCGGCAGAGAGGAAGAGGGAGCGAATGTTGATGAGTAGCCCTCCTGTCCTCCTTTTATAGCCAAAGTTATCAGCCTAGGAGTCCTTTACTTGGCCACCACTCCTCTTTTTGATAATATTATCTCTTTTATTTAAAAGATAAAAGCCTTTAATCCATCAATTATCTCCTCAATTATCTCATTAGAAAATAATCCTTTATTTATCTCTTATTATTCACATATTTATGTGAATAAAACTCCTTTATTTATCTCTTATTATTCACATATTTATGTGAATAAAACTCCTTTATTTATCTCTTATTATTCACATATTTATGTGAATAAAACTCCTTTATTTCTCTCATATATCCAAGTTTCCCGAAATGTTCAAGTTTCCATTTTTGGATCATTTCCAAAAATGTTTAGGTTTCCAAAAATGTCTAAGTTTCCAAAAATATCCATTTCCATTTCCATTTTCATTTCCATCTCCATTTTCATTTCCATTTTCATTTTCATTTTCATTTTCATTCATTTCTAGGTTTCCAAAAGTATCAAAAATTTATTCATAATACTCAAGACTTGTCATTTCATACAATTGATCTGAAAAATGCATAGGCCCTTCCTAGGATGTTACAGGGGCGAAGCCAAAACAATTTTTTAGGGGGCGGATGAAATTTTAATTTTTTATAGTTTATATCTTTATAATTTGTAAAGGATTAAATCGAATTTTTATAATTTTAGGGGGCCAAAGTATAATTTTACCTTTTACTAATTTAAAATTTTTAAAAAAAATTTAAGGGCTTAAATAGCAATTTTACATTTTAGGGACCGGACCCATGCCCAGGATTAAATTTTAAAAATACAAAATATATAAAATATTTTTTAATCATCAAATTTTTACTCTATAATTTAATAATAATAATAAAAAAACCTAATATCAAACATGGTGAACCACACTTGTTATTTTACTCTACTTAACTAATGCTGTATACTTTTCTTGGAAAAATAAACTTCACTAGTATTTTCTTTTTATTTGTAAAATACTAAAATTCCCAAATGTCCTGAATTTTACCTCAAAAGAATAGCCTGCAATAGAAAAATAAAGTTAATGATCCTTTTAGTTATAGGCAATTTGAAAAACAAACTGTATAGGTTTCGATCTTTGCATTCAAGCCCTCTCATTTTCCTCCAATTTGATCGTAAGGTGAATAAAACTTGATTCGACTCAAAAAAATAATTTTTTTTTGAATTTCAAGTTAATCGAATCGAATTATTCAATTTTTTTTAGTCAACTCGAATAAGCTTATTCGGTTGTTTTCCTCCAACTTTTTTGAATCAATTCGAGTTCGAGTCAAGTTGAATTTTACAATTAGAATAACTCAAATAACAGATTAGTGTAATTACTCCTTTGGTCCCTAAAAATTTTGAAATGAGCAAATTAGTCTCTCAACAAAAATTAAAAGAAAATTCAAAATAATTTTTAAAATTCAAAATATTTATATTTTAATATATATAAATTAAAAAATAAAAATTATAAAAAAATTATAAAGAATATATAAAAAAGTTTAAAAAGTTTAAAAAAAAATTCTACATCAATAATTTTGGAACCTAAATAAATAAATTAACGATTCAAGTTTATCATACTAAAGTATTTTTTTTTCTCTTATTTTTTTGAAAGAGTTTTTAAATATACATGGTTTCAAATTTATGTGCAAACATGGAATTAGTTATATTATATTATAATAAGATTTTAATTTGACATGTTTAATTTTTTTAATTTAACTCGAATACTTTCACTTGAATCGATTCGAAAAAATTTTAATTTTAAAACGAGACTGATCAATTTGATTAACTTAAAATTTTTTCAGATTTATCAAACACTCACCCTGCCTAAGCAATTTTATATTTTTAAACTTAGTGGGTCCCGCAAAACCCAACGGACGAGACAAATTCAAATGGCCTGACCCTCACTTGCATTTCCCAACGGTCTCATAGTTTAAAATCCAGAATCCCCGTATCTAAACAACGTTGTTTTTTCCCTCTATCAACTGCTTCTATCCACTTTCTTTCTCTTTAACATTTTCTCAGCGAATTTTCCCAAACTTTTCTGTTTTAATGGAAACCCAAAGCGTTAAATTAGGTACTCCCTCGAAACAAGCCACCGTTTCAAAGGTGAGGGTGGTGGTCAGAGTCCGTCCGTTTCTACCTCAAGAGATTACCGCAAGGAATGGCAACTCGAAGTCGTGCATTTTTCTTCTTGATCATCAAGATAATGATTCTTCTGATGAAGTTTCTGTTCATCTTAAAGATCCTAACACCAGGTAAGATATTGATTCTTTGGGTGGGGGGAGGGTTGATGATTGAGCAAACAAAATACGTTTGGTTTTTTTTAATTATGGTTTTTCTTGTTGGTTCGTAGCCGAAATGAAAGCTACAGATTGGACTCTTTCTTTGACCAAGAAGATGATAATGTCAGAAGGATATTCTACAGAGAAGTTAATTCTTTAATTCCAGGAATCTTTCATGGCTTCAACGCTACTGTATTTGCTTATGGGGCTACTGGTAGTGGAAAAACTTACACCATGCAGGTACGGACCTCTTATGTCTATCATTAACTACTGCTGTGGCGGATTCTGAGACTAAGATTTAGAGGCACGATAAAATTTTAAAAGTTGAATGAGAATCATTTAAAAAATATTTAAATTTTTTTTGAAATTAATAAGATTTTCAAAAAATTGAAGTGAGATTTAAAATTTTCAAAAAATTTGAGAGGGCATAATTTAAAATTTTCTGAACAGTTCAAGGAATAAATCAAAATTTTAGAAGCACCATAACCGTTCGCCTCTAGGCCTTGACTTGTTGGTTAAGAGACCCTAGGTCTTTGAGTACCCAACATGTGTCGAATGCCATCTGTGGATGACATATATTTGTAATTGAACTAGTGGAAGTTTCGAGAAACTACAGCTTTAGGTATTTCAATACAAGCCATGATTTTTCCAAATTAAATTTCAACACAAAGTCCAATCTTTTGAAACCCCTTAATCCATGCAATTAAAATTGCATTTAAGGTGATAATATGTTAACTGTGAAGAGATGAAGCACATGTTTTGTTGTTCCTTTTAATTACTTGCATTTAAGGAGATATTATGTTAGCTGTGAAGAGATGAAGCACATATTTGATGTTGCAAATGCAGGGTACGGAAGAGCATCCTGGTCTAATGCCTTTGGCCATGTATACAATTTTGTCAATATGCCAAAGCACAGGGTGCATAGCAGAGATTTCATACTATGAGGTCTACATGGATAGGTGCTATGATCTTTTAGAAGTCAAAACCAAAGAAATTTCAATTTTGGATGACAAAGATGGGCAGATTCATCTAAGGGGCCTGTCTCGGGTGCCTATTAATACCATGTCTGAATTCCATCAAGTCTTCTCTTGTGGAATTCAGAGAAGGAAAGTTGCACATACTGGTCTCAATGATGTTTCCAGTAGAAGCCATGGTGTCCTAGTGATTGCTGTTTCCACTCCTTGTGATGATGGTTCTAGTCCTGTTTTGATGGGGAAGCTGAACCTCATAGACTTAGCAGGCAATGAGGATAATAGGAGGACCTGCAATGAAGGCATTCGCCTCCAAGAGAGTGCTAAGATCAACCAGTCCTTATTTGCTTTGTCAAATGTGATTTATGCATTGAACAACAAGCTGCCCCGAGTTCCCTATCGAGAAAGCAAATTGACTAGAATATTGCAGGACTCTCTTGGTGGGACTAGCCGTGCCTTGATGGTTGCTTGCCTGGTACAGATTTCTCAGTTTTTAGCAATTTGACTGCTTGTTTTATTCACAATTTTTCTAAAATTTGATCAATCTTCTCCTTGTTTCATCAACAGAATCCTGGAGAGTATCAAGAATCTCTTCACACCGTTAGCTTGGCTGCTAGGTCTCGTCATATTTCAAATGTCGTTTCTTCAGCTCAAAAGCTACAGACACCAAAGGAAAAAGTTGATATGGAAGCAAAACTGCAAGCTTGGCTTGAATCAAAAGGCAAGATAAAAAGTGCACAAAGAATGGGACCATTGGCTTCTCGATTAGTAGGCAAAACACCCAGTTCCATACGCTCTATGAAGAAGCTTGATTACAACAGCTCTTGCAAAGTAAAAAATTCTACCAAAGATGATCCTTCTAATACCAAAGACAGGTATAGAGTAACTTGACTACTACTTGAATACCCCATCAGAACAGCCTGAGTTCATACACTCACTGCTTGATTTGTTAAACATATACATGCAGGGGCTTATCCGTGACTTCCAGAAATTTATTCAACAATGAAGATGTTGTTGATATTAAGCAGATCATGTTGAAACCAACTATGAACTTAGCTGGTATGTTATTTAAGTACGAAATCTGTTGACAACTTAGCCTAGTGCTGTATGAGGACTGAGAAGTAAAGACGTTCTTATTATTTAATGTATCGGATTTGTAGAAGAATCATCCGGCAAGGAAGAGACTACAACAGTCGAAAACTCTGTCGATACCATCGGATTATCTCCAAGTAATGAGAGGAAAACTGCAATGCAAAGCCCTTTAAGAAAGGTCCTCTCCCCCATCAGTTCCAATATAATTCCAGAAGCCATCAAGGCTCAATTTTCCTTATCATATGAGCCAAAAACTCCCCAAAATGTTGGCACTCCACTGGATAAATTTAATGCGTGGAGTTCTATCGTGAAGGTATATATGTTTCATGCTACTAAAGTTTTTATTGACCTAATCTCATTCTGACTTGATAAATCTTTTCTGTAGAGCTCTCTCGTTCAAGAATATATTGAGTTCTTAAATACGGCTAGCAGGTCAGTTATATCATGTCAGAATCTCTTCATTTCTTAATATATTCTCTCTTTTTTTAAAAAAATAAACTAATTTTCTTCATGGGTTATATTGTATTTGCAGAGAAGAGTTACTAGGCCTAAAGGTACTGTTTATCTGAGTAATACAATATAGTTCTTTCTCAAATCTTCTTATCTATATATCTTCAAGTATTGTGTGTATATGTTATAGGGTATTGGATCGAAGATGACAGAATACATAATTGAACTTAGAGAAACAAGCCCTTTAAAATCGGTAAGGAAAGCTTTTCTATGCTAATTTAAACAAGTTTTTTGATTATGAGTGAAGGTAGCTAAGCTGTCTGTTTTTTGCAGCTAAGTGACTTGGAAAAGATTGGTCTTTCATCCAAGCAGGTTTACAACTTGTTCAGCAGGGCTGCAAAAGGAATTATTGAGTGAGCAGAAATTGCAATTTAACCAAGATCCATGCTGTTTTTCAACTAGTACATTAATTATTGTACTGCTAAGTTAGTTTTCTTCCTAGTATCGTGCTAGTACATTAATTATTGTATAGTTGAATTTTTAGAAAGAGTGAAGTAGAATGTCTCAATTTTCAACAAAAGTTAGCTGATCAAATCGGTCCAAAATTTTCAGTAAAAAGTTTCTTCTAATGTTGAGCAAAGGATGACGGTCAGAAATGAACTCTGAATTTCTTTAAATGGAGTAAAATAATATTTTTGTTATGTTAAAATTATGCTTATTTTGGTTACACATTTGATAATTATAATGAAAATGGGAATTGAGAAGATATGTCCTATTATACAATCTACAAGAAATAAAATCTATATACCACTAAATAGTCGAATTTGTTATAAATATAATGAATTTGTTAACTCCAGTTCTAATAATAAAAAAAAGCGAAAAATTAGGATTTTTTTTTTTTGAAATGAATCGGATTGAACTTTATAATAAAATAAATTAAAGTACAAGCTAAACCATTGAAGATGGGCGTAGGAGAACAAACAAACAAACAGAATTAAAAAGAAAACAAATTAAAAACCAACCTAAATTTAGCTCTCTTTTTTATCTAAACTTTCATTCTATTAACATTGGCTCCAATTTAAAAAGACTCAAAACTAATAATATTATGACACATGTATTTATTTTCTAATTTATTTTTCCTTTTTCTTTTTCTAAAGATTTAATAAAATACTTTACGCTTTCAAACGATAATAACATTGTTGCCCTAAACATAACATTTCTTTACATCCATAAAAAAGACTTGCGAAATTCAACTCCAAACAATTACAACCTTAATATTGAAGCTGTTCGCTTCAACGAAGTAAAAGAAATCCTAAGTTAGAAGTTTTAAAACATGTCATACTTAAATCCCAAGAATAAAATTAAAAAAATTGAATTCAGTTTGAACAATAATTTCCCAAATTTGTTGCATATCATTTATAATATTTTCTAAAATTAGTAGAAGAAAAGGACGAAAGAGAAACAGAGAGTTTAGGGCAAGAGGGTGTGTTGCGTGGGAATGAAAGACAACTTGGATGAAAGATACGGTAATGAACGAGAGAGATAAGAGGTGAACAAAGATGAAAGGGGAGGGAGAGAGAGGAATATTTTATATTAAATTTATTTTTAATTTAATTAAAAATATCACGTGTCACAATTTAATTGGCTTAGAGAGTTTTTAATGACACTTAATAGTTAGACCAAAAGTGATAACAAAATCAAAATTTAAGTAACACTTCTCACAAAAAAAAATAAAATTGTTTAAATACTAGAATGAGAAAAGTACTATAATTTAAAGGTCAATTTTTCATTTAAACCTAAATAAAATTTATACGGAATAATATCTAAATATATCTCTAACTAATATCCTATTTACAACATTCCCGCTCAAATTGAAGCATAGATATAAATAATTTTAACTTGATACGAATATAATCAACTTGAGTTTCATTCAAGTTTTTGTGAAGATATCTCCTAATTGATTTCCATTTTTAACATAGCTTATAGAGATGAATTTTGTAAAAAAATTTCATGAACAAAATGAAACTTGACCTCAATATGTTTAGTTTGTTCGTGAAATACTAGATTGGAGGATATATAGAGAGCAGTCAAAGTGTTGAATTGTGACCATTTTTTTTTACTCATCATAACTTCAACACAAAGAAAATAATAATAAATTCAAATTGTCCTAAATCTTTTGACTGAATTTGATTGTTAAGAAATGACTTCAAAGCCAAAATACATACACTATCACCATTAGTAATAACAATATCAACAACATAAACCACTGATAAAATAATAGCTCCCTTAGAGTGTTTATAAAACATCGTGCGATCACAATTACTTTTCTTCAACTTGAATTCTTATACTATCACAAAATCTATCAAATCAAGTATGAGGATTTTGTTTCAATCCATATAAAGATTTTCGAAATTGACCTATCTTCTCACACTCCTTTTTAGCAATAAACTTAGGTGGTTGCTCCATATTGATTCCTCCTCTTGAATATCACAATGTAAGAAATAATTTTTAATATCAAGTTAATGCAAAAATCACTTGTAGGTGCATTCCATATATATGAATAATCGAACATAAGCTACTAGAGAGAAGGTGTCTGAACAGTCAACTCCATACATTTGAGCATACCTTTACCAACAAGTCGGGCGCTAAGGCAAGCTACTAATTCATCAAGTTTTACCTTAACTGTAAATATCCACTCACATTCAATAACCATTTTTCCTGTAAACAAATTCACCAAATCTCAAGTACCATTTTCATTTAAAACCACCTTCTCTTTCATCATTGCATCAGCTACTAAAATGAGACAAAATTGTTGGAAAATTGGGTTTGAAAAATGTAACACCCTGTACCTGACCTGATCGCTAGGTCCAGGTACCGATGGTACAATAAACCATATAACTTAACGGTATTTCTGATTTTGCTTTAATTACATGCTTAAACAACTTAAATTTCAAAATCTAACTATTATTAAAACTCGTTCAGAACCAGGGATAAGTTCTTACAACTTCGATTCCAACAACTGATTACAAAATTTAAATTAAAAGTCAAATATAGACATAATCAACTAAAACCCTGAGGCGTGGTCTCCAGGGATGCCCCTCTATATACATGAACAACTACCTCGCCCATCACTAGTCTCTGGCGATGTCTGGCTTGATCCCTTCACTCGATTCTCGAGTCAACTTCTACCTTGCATACAAGCAGTAAAATTTTGTAAGTTTAAGAGAACTTAGTGACATCCTTACCCATGGTATTCATAGAAAATATTTTAAATTTAAGAGGAGTGGTATTCTATGTTTAAAATTAAAACCCATTGAATTCTATAGGAAAAAATTTCAAAGATCTCACTGGTGTAACCCATGCCTTGCATACTTGAGCCAACCTTTTGCAGACATGACCATCGAACTGATCATAACCAAGATCCATCTAGAATTAATATCTTATGGGTCTTGACCTGGTTTACCATTGTTCCAAACCTTCCTTATACTCTTCGTGATATGCCTCAACACAGATACTCATTTTCTCCATTTCGGACTGGCGACAACTTTGGGCAAATACCCAAGTAGCCGCTATAACTGCGGATCCCTTACTTGATTCTTTTAAACCACACTGAACTCCATAGATAGTTGTTATACTAATTCAACGATAACCTGCTTTTTGTCTTAATCTATGTTAGAGCTTATTCTTGAATAAGGTCTCTTTCTATTATCCTTATTCGCGGACTTGAACATGATACTTAGCTGGCTGAATTATCACTCCCTTTTTCCTAGACAGACTCGTACCAATAATGTAACCCAGTGTGCTTACTCACTTGAACCCAATCCTTTTAAGATACTCCAATTAATGGATAGTTTCCAACGGACTATCCCATGCTAACAAGTCTTAACCGAACATCCTTTTTCTCTGAAGATCTCTAACAGACTTACCGATTAGACTATTTAGCTTAGATTTTACCTTGATAACTCACTTATTATACCTAATGTTATATTACTCGTCAACCACTGACGTACTAATAATGATGGATACTCTAAGCCTCGAAGAAGGTATCCCTTCTATTACCTCTTCCTTGCTAAGATCACATATACCTATTTCCTCCTCCGGTCACAACTTAATGGTTTCCCTTTTTTGCGGCTTAATTGCATCTCGGCCACTTCTAACAGCTTTTCTCCTTTACTTAGTTTGGAGGATGCTCCTACTAGCCTGTTTATCCATGTCCTCAATACATCCTATCCATCCTGTTATACTACCCACTGCACAAGTAATCCAACGATGTCCCCTTTTTTTATGCCCTGTCAGCTTACTGGTTCACCATCTCGATGGACTTCACATGCTACCATAATCGAGCTATGGTCTTACACAATATGAAGCCATGTTGTAACACCCCTCACCCGTGTTCATCGCCGGAACCGGGTATGAGGCATTACCGGACATACCTCACTTAAACATACAACTTTAAGCTATAGAATTTCATTCCAATTTAAAACTTCCCAGTTCACATTCATATCATCCTTATTATGGGCCTACGAGGCCTTAAACATGCAAATGGTGGGTCTCAGAATCAAACCAGAACTTTGATAAACTTAGAAGAATTTTGCCTCAACAGGGCCACACACCCGTGTGAAATGGGACACGCCCGTGTGGGCAGGCCGTGTGGTCACACACACCCATGTCCTTAGCCCGTGTGGGATTTATTTTTCATTTCGAACCTACAGGGGTTTTCACACGGCCGGACACACGCCCGTGTCAATGGCCCGTATCCCTCACACGGCCTAGACATGCCCGTGTTCTCACCCGTGTGTGAAAAACCTGGGTATTCTGTTTGTGACATCAGCAACCTCATAAGGGGCATACAGCCTATGCACACGCCCGTGTGTCTAACCTGTGGTCGACACTAACTTGCAACACTAACATGCAGGGGACACACGGCCTGGTCACACACCCATGGGACTGACCGTGTGTCATACACGGTCTAGACACACGCCCGTGTGCCTACCCATGTGGACAAGAACAAGGCTATTTGCCAAGCTCTTTTTATCACCCTAATTCATGCAACATCGATCACATTCAGCCATTTATCAAGCAACTCAATCATGCATCATACTCATTCATGAATAACCTCATCTTTTCATATATTAATAACAATAAGCCATCAACTATGGCTATTTACAAAAGTTCATCTTTAAAGGAGCCAATACACTTGGCCAAAATAACAAGACATAACACTAAGCCTAGCCCCTATACATGCCATACAAAAAATGCTACGACTAAATATACTGAGATGAGCTGATAGTGCGGGTGATCTTCCGATTATCTACGTATCCCGAACTGGCTCTTTGACACTATAAAACAAGAGAAAAGAAAGAGAGTAAGCTTTAAGCTTAGTAAGTTTACATGTAAACAATGAGCATCATAACATATGCTAAACAACCAATAACATCATATACTAAGCAAGAACAATTCATATTTCCACAATCATGCTTACTCATTTCATTTCTTACCACATTCCAACCATATAACTATTATATTGCTCACATTCACTTGTACACATTCCCTGCACTTATCACCATAAAGCAACATGAAACATTTACTTATACAAATTCTCAATGAACCCCTCGGACTAATACTAAGTACCCGGTGGTTTCGCACATAGCCCACCTTTAATCAATAATAGGGTGGTATCGCACATAGCCCACCAACAAGAATATTTACGGTGGTTTCGCACGTAGCCCACCAAATGATAATATAAATGATGGTATCGCACACAACCCATCGTGAGTAAATAATAAGGTGGTATCGCACACAGCCCACCAAAAGAATAATTACGGATATTTTTCCGCAGTTACATATCTATTCCGAGGTTCATACGGGAATTACTCACTATCTATCAATTTCAATCATAAATGGTCTCATTCATACAATGCACCAATAAGTAACAACATATGTATTAAAGGCATATTGTTTACACATAAACTTACCTCGGTGCAAAATGTTTTAAAACGATGGCTTAATCCGTAACCTTTCCCTTTCCCCGGTCAAGGTTGCTTCCGCGCTCTTCTTGATCTATAATAATGAAATTTACTCATTTAATCATTTTATAATGCATGATACACCAAAACTTCTACTTAGGCAAAAATGACCATTTTGCCCTTACATTTTGGTAAAATTACGATTTTGCCCCTAGGCTCGTAAATTATTTTTCATCACATTTTCTCATTAAAAAAGCGTAGTTGAACATTTATTCCTCTTAATAAAACTCACAAAATCAATTATTTCATGCATTTATTACACAATTACTACCTTTACAAATAAGTCCTATTTAGGTGTTTTCATGATAACACCCTTCACAAAAGTTGTTTCTTAACTCACTAACATTCATTTTCTTCCATAAAAACTCAGCAAACAACATGAGCACTCTCATAGAAAGTCCCCAAACTTTCAACCATATTGCAAAATAGTCCTCTCATTAGCTAGGTTAAGCTTTGGGGATTCCAAAAGTACAAAAATTATCAAGAAAGACCCCTAGAATCACTTACTTGCAAGATATTTGTTTTGCTGAAAATTTGAACTCCAAGAACCCTTATTTCCTCTTCAATTTTCGGTGGTAGAAGAAGAATGAATAGTAAAAGATGATATCTTTCTCCTTTGTCTTATTTTATTCATTTTTTTTGTCACCTAATTCCACCAAATTTGACCAAAATTTAATGCTCTTGTCTCCTTAGTCTATATGGCCGGCCAACACATCCTCAATGGCCTAATTGCACTTTAAGGACCTCCAATTTAATATTCTATGGCTATTAGACACCTCTACCTTGCAAAATAAAACTTTCGCACTTTATGCGATTTAGTCTTTTTTCACAATTAAGTATGCAATTGCTAAAATTAATGCACCAAAATTTTCATACATCTATACAAATGTGCCATAATACATAAAATAATATAAAAATAGTTTTCTTCAACTTCGGATTAGCGGTCCCAAAACCACTGTTCCGACGAGCCCCAAAATCGGGCTGTTACAACTCTCCTCCCCTTTAGAGATTTTCGTCCTCGAAAATCTTACCGGTAAAAAGGTTTGGGTATTGTTCCCTCATGGCTTCTTCCAGTTCCCATGTAGCCTCTTCCACACCGTGTTTTTGCCATAACACCTTTACTAAGGCTATGTTCTTATTCCTCAACTGTTTAACCTCTCGAGCCAATATCTTAATTAGTTTTTCTTCATAAGTCATGTCCGGTCGTATTTCAAATTCTGTTGGAGGAATCACATGGGAAGGATCGGAAAGATATCACCGTAACACCGAGACATGAAACACGTTGTGTATTCTCTCTAATTCTGCCGGCAAAGCCAACCGATATGCTACTGGCCCAATCCTTTCAATAACCTCATACGGTCCTATGAACCGTGGACTCAATTTGCCCTTTCGACCAAATCTCAATATTTTCTTCCACGGGGATACTTTCAGAAATACTTTGTCACCCACTTGAAACTCGATTTCTTTCCTTTTTAAATTCGCGTATGACTTTTGTCAATCCGGAGCAGCTTTCAGACTATCATGGATCACTTTCACTTTCTCCTCGGTCTCTTTAACTAGATCAACCCTGTGAATTTGCTTCTCACTAAGCTCAGTCTAATACAAGGGAGTCCGACAATTGCGACCATATAAAGCTTCGTATGACGCCATCCGTATACTCGACTGATAACTGTTGTTATAGGCAAACTCGACCAAAGGTAGATATTTTTCCCAACTACCTTCGAACTCTAACACACAGCATCGGAGCATATCCTCCAGAACTTGAATCACTCTTTCGGATTGGCCATCGGTTTGAGGGTGGAACGCAGTACTAAAATTTAACTTTGTACCCAAAGCTTCCTGTAACTTCTTCCAAAACCTCGAAGTAAACCTTGGATCTCTATCCGAGATAATAGACGTAGGCACCCCATGCAATCTCACCACCTCGGCAACATACAGCTCGGCCAACTTGTCAAGTGAGTAATCCACACGCACCGGTATAAAGTGAGCTGACTTCGTTAATCTATCAACAATAACCCACACAACATCTTTCTTTTTTAGAGTCATAGGTAACCCTATTACGAAATCCATCGTGACTCGATCCCACTTCCACTCGGGAACCATCATCGGCTGAAGTAATCCCGAGGGCACTTGATGCTTGGCTTTCACTTGTTGACAAACTAGACATTTCATAACAAACTCGGAGATGTCTTTTTTCATACCTGGCCACCAATACAATTTCTTCAAATTATTGTACATTTTCATACTACCTGGATGTATTGACAAGCAACCACTGTGCGCTTCATGGAAAATTTTATGGATCAACTCATCATCCTTGGGTACACAAGCCCTGTCATGAAACATCAAACAACCATCTGAACTAACCCAAAAATCATAGTCATCTCTCGATTCGCACTGAGCTCTCTTAGCTTGCATCTCACTATCATTCTTTTGGGCTTCATATATCTACTGAATAAATAATGGTGTAGCCCTCAACTCAGCCAATATAGCACCATCATCTGACAACGCTAAACTCGCACTCATAGCTCTCAAAGCATACAGGGATTTTCTGCTCAAGGCATCCGCAACCACATTCGCTTTCCCCGGATGGTAATTGATTACTAACTCATAATCCTTCAATAATTCGAGCCACCGCCGTTGTCATAAACTCAAATCCTTTTGGTCCATCAAGTACTTCAAACTCTTGTGATCGGTGAAGATTCAGCACTTCTCTCCATATAAATAATGACGCCAAATCTTCAAAGCGAAGACGATCGCAGCCAATTCTAAATCATGAGTCGGATAATTCTTCTCGTGTGATTTTAGCTGTCTCGAGGCGTAAGCTACTACCTTACCCTCTTGCATCAACACACAGCCGAGACCATTTAATGACGCATCACTATAGACCACAAACTCTTTCCCCGACTCAGGTTGTACTAAAACTGGCGCCTCTGTCAATAATGCCTTCAATCTCTTGAAGCTCTGTTGGCATTTCTCAGTCCATTCAAACTTAACATCCTTGTGCAATAGTTTCGTCATCGGGGTAGCAATCATGGAGAACCCCTTTACGAAACGTCTGTAGTACCCTGCTAAACCCTAAAAGCTCCTAATCTTAGACACATTCCTCAGTGGTTTCCACTCCACAATAGCCGAGATCTTACTCGGATCAACTCTAATGCCATCACCCGACACAATGTGTCCTAAAAATCTGACCTCTCGGAGCCAAAACTCACTCTTGCTGAATTTAGCATACAACTGCTTGTCTCTTAAAGTCTGTAAAACAATTCTCAAGTGCTCTGCATGCTCGCTCTTATCCCGGGAATAAATTAATATGTCGTCGATAAAAACAACCAAAAACTTATCCAAATACAGTCGGAAGATGCGGTTCATTAGATCCATTAAAATCGCAGGAGCATTCATTAAGCCAAATGGCATGACAAGAAACTCATAATGGCCATACCTTATCCGAAATGCAGTTTTCGGCACATCTTGCTCCTTAACCTCAATCGTAATAATAGCTGGACCTTAGGTCTATCTTAGAGAACACCGTAGCTCCCTTCAATTGGTCAAACAAGTCATCTATCCTTGGCAAAGGATACTTATTCTTCACTGTCACCTTGTTGAGCTGTCTGTAGTCTATGCACAATCTCATCGACCCATCTTTCTTCTTCACAAAAAGCACCGGAGCACCCCACGGTGAATAGCTCGGTCTTGTAAAACCCTTGTCCGTTAACTCTTGCAATTGAAATTTCAATTCTTTCAACTCCAATGGTGCCATCCTATACGGGGCAACCGAAATAGGTGCTGTACCCAGAACTAACTTAATCCCAAACTCGACCTCTCTAACTGGAGGCAATCCGGGTAACTCTTTCGAGAACACATCTAGATACTCGCATACCACTGGCACTAATTCAATCTTTATTTCTGACTCTTGAGTATTCAGCACAAAGGCGAGGTAGGACTCATACCCCTTTCTCAAGTATTTCTCAGCTACCATAGATGAAATCATTACAAGCAAATTATCCGATTTACTTGATTCAACCCGAATGAAATCTCCATTTACACATCTCAATTCAATAAACTTACTACCACAGTTTACTAAAACATTATGAGCAGTCAACCAATCCATACCAAGAATCAGGTCAAATTCATCAAACGGCAATAACATGAGATTTGCCGAAAAACAATGACCTCTAATTGTCAAAGGACAATTCCTACACACCTTGTCAACTAGCACATGTTTGCCTAACGGGTTTGACACTTTTATTACGAATTCCATAGACTCAACAATCATACTCATGCTAGATGCCAATTTCATGCAAATGTAAGAATGGGTAGACCCTGGGTCAATCAAAGCAACAACAGAGATATCATGGAGAGAGAAAGTACCTGTTATCACATCTAGAGATGATGCCTCTTTGTGAGCACGAATGACATAAGTCCTTGCAGGTGCTCGTCCCTCCGACCTCACAGCAGAGTCTCTAGGCGCACCTTTACTACTAGTCCCACCTCTCAGGTTCTTTTGTGATCTACCCTTCGAAGATTTATTGCTTGATCTTATTTCTTACTTTCTTTCATTCTCATCCCTCTCTAGACAATTTTAGATGAAATGGTCGGATGAACCACACTTGTAACAATTACGGTTGTTCGCCCAACATTTCCCAGTGTGTTGCCTACCACAATTTGGGCATTCCAGTTTATTTGACTTTGGATGGCCCACACTTGCCATTGAGGTGGCTTGGACTCTTGAGCCTGAGTAGGTATTACCTCGATCTCGATGTGAATATCCAACTGATGCAATCATCTGAGGGTTCATCTCCTTGGACCTCTTTGATTGAGTTTGGTACGATTTACTCATTGGCCATTTTCTTGCATCTCGTGCCTCACTATTGGCTTTCCTCTTTTCCTTATTCAACTCCTCGACCTTACATGCCCTATCGACCAACACCACAAATTATTTCAATTCCAAGATCCCAACTAAAAGCCTGATATCCTTATTCAGCCTATCTTCAAACCTCTTGAACAAGATAGCTTCTGTGGACACACGCTCTTGTGCATACTTGCTAAGCCTAACAAACTCGCGCTCATATTCTGCCACAGACATTTTACCTTGCTTTAATTCAAGGGATTCTTTCCGTTTCTGATCCACAAATCTCTAGCTTATATACTTATTTCAAAACTCTTCCAAAAAGAAGTCCCACGTCACTCTCTCCCTTGGAACTACCGACGTTAACGTTTTCCACCAACGATATGCCGAGTCCTTCAAAAATGACACGGCACATTTCAAGCTCTCCTTAGGTGTGCAGGAGAGTTCATCAAATACCCTCATTGAGTTTTCAAGCCAAAACTTTGCCCTCTCGGGGTCATCATCTATGTTAGCTCTAAATTCCTCGGCCCCTTGCTTCCAAATCTTATCTACCGGGGGTTTGGTCATCCTCACCAATTCTATACCTTGCGGAGCCACGGAGACTGGCTAAGGTATAGGAGGGATGGAGGAGGTTGAGCATTAGGATTTGCTCGTACATACTCCGTGTACCAATTACTCATCCTGTGGAGAAAGGCTTCCTGAGCCTCTTCTCCTTGACCCATAGTCTTGGGTCTACTCTCTACAGGCGCGGTCCCTTACGTGGGAGCGGGTGCGTTACTAGCAGCGTCATCAGTAGCAGTTCGGTCGGGATCCATTTACTATATGGAAACAAAGTTTAAAATTGTCAGAAGTCACCACACCATCAATGTACGTTTATTGCATGTATAGCTAGACTCTTACACACGCTACGGTAGTCCTAGAACTGACTAAACCATAGCTCTGATACCACTAAATGTAACACTCCTCACCCGTGTTCATCGTCGGAACTGGGTATGAGGCATTACCGGACATAACTCACTTAAAATACAACTTTAAGCTATAGAATTTCATTCCAATTTAAAACTTCTCAATTCACATTTCTATCATCCTTATTATGGGCCTACGAGGCCTTAAACATGCAAATGGTGGGTCTTGGAATCAAACTGGGAACATTGATAAACTTAGAAGAATTTTGCCTCAACAGGGCCACACGCCCGTGTGAAATGGGACACGCCCGTGTGGGCAGGCCGTGTGGTCACACACACCCATGTTCCTAGCCCGTGTGGGATTTATTTTTCATTTCGAACCTACAGGGGTTTTCACACGGCCGGACACATGCCCGTGTCAATGGCTCGTGTCCCTCACACGGCCTAGACACGCCCGTGTTCTCACCTGTGTGTGAAAAACCTGGGTATTCTGTTTGTGACATCAGCAACATCATAAGGGGCACACGGCCTAGGCACACGCCCGTGTGTCTGGCCCGTGGTCGACATTGACTTGCAACACTAATATGCAGGGGACACACGGCCTGGTCACACACCCATGGGACTGACTGTGTGTCGCACACGGTCTAGACACACACTCGTGTGCCTACCCATGTGGACAAGAACAAGGCTATTTTCCAAGCTCTTTTTATCACCCTAATTCATACAACATTGATCACATTCAGCCATTTATCAAGCAACTCAATCATGCATCATACTCATTCATGAATAACCTCATCTTTTCATATAGTAATAACAATAAGCCATCAACTATGGCTATTTACAAAAGTTCATCTTTAAAGGAGCCAATACACTTGGCCAAAATAACAAGACATAACACTAAGCCTAGCCCCTATACATGCCATACAAAAAATGCTATGACTAAATATACCGAGATGAGCTGATAGTGTGGGTGATCTTCCGATTATCTACGTATCTCGAACTGGCTCTTTGACACTATAAAACAAGGGAAAAGAAAGAGAGTAAGCTTTAAGCTTAGTAAGTTTACATGTAAACAATAAGCATCATAACATATGCTAAACAACCAATAACATCATATACTAAGCAAGAACAATTTATATTTCCACAATCATGCTTACTCATTTCATTTCTTACCACATTCCAACCATATAACTATTATATTGCTCACATTCACTTGTACACATTCCCCGCACTTATCACCATAAAGCAACATGAAACATTTACTTATACAAATTCTCAATGAACCCCTCAGAGTAATACTAAGTACCCGGTGGTTTCGCACATAGCCCACCTTTAATCAATAATAGGGTGGTATCGCACATAGCCCACCAACAAGAATATTTACGGTGGTTTCACACATAGCCCACCAAATGATAATATAAACGATGGTATCGCACACAGCCCATCGTGAGTAAGTAATAAGGTGGTATCACACACAGCCCACCAAAAGAATAATTACGAATATTTTTTCGCACTTACATATCTATTCCGAGGTTTATATGGGAATTACTCACTATCTATCAATTTTAATCATAAATGGTCTCATTCATAAAATGCACCAATAAGTAACAACATATGTATTAAAGGCATATCGTTTACACATAAACTTACCTCGGTGCAAAATGTTTTAAAACAACGGCTTAATCCGTAACCTTTCCCTTTCCCCGGTCAAGGTTGTTTTCGCGCTCTTCTTGATCTATAATAATGAAATTCACTCATTTAATCACTTTATAATGCATGATACACCAAAACTTCTACTTAGGCTAAAATGACCATTTTGCCCTTATATTTTGGCAAAATTACGATTTTGCCCCTAGGCTCGTAAATCATTTTTCATCACATTTTCTCATTAAACAAGCCTAGTTGAACATTTATTCCTATTAAAAAAACTCACAAAATCAATTATTTCATGCATTTATTACACAATTACTACCTTTACAAATAAGTCCTATTTAGGTGTTTTCATGATAACACCCTTCACAAAAGTTGTTTCTTAACTCACTAACATTCATTTTCTTCCATAAAAACTCAGCAAACAACATGAACACTCTCATGTAAAGTCCCAAAACTTTCAACCATATTGCAAGATAGTCCCCTCATTAGCTAGCTTAAGCTTTGGGGATTCCAAAAGTACAAAAATTATCAAGAAAGACCCCTAGAATCACTTACTTGCAAGAGATTTGTTTTGCTGAAAATTTGAACTCCAAGAACCCTTATTTCCTCTTCAATTTTTGGTGGTAGAAGAAGAATGAATAGTAAAAAATGATATCTTTCTCCTTTGTCTTATTTTATTCTTTTTTTTTTGTCACCTAATTCCACCAAATTTGACTAAAATTTAATGCTCTTGTCTCCTTAGTCAATATGGCCGACCAACACATCCTCAATGGCCTAATTTCATTTTAAGGACCTCCAATTTAATATTCTATGGCTATTAGACACCTCTACCTTGCAAAATAGAACTTTCTTACTTTATGCGATTTAGTCTTTTTTCACAATTAAGCATGCAATTGCTAAAATTAGTGCACCAAATTTTTCATGCATCTATATAAATGTGCCATAATACATAAAATAATATCAAAATAGTTTTCTTCAACTTCAGATTAGTGATCTCAAAACCACTGTTTCGACTAGCCCCAAAATCGGGCTGTTACACATGTTCAATGTCCTGGCGGACTCCATATGTTTCCATAGCCGAGCTATGGTCTTTCATATTAAGAACCCATGTTCAATGTCCTGGCGGACTCCATATGTTTCCATAGCCGAGCTATGGTCTTTCATATTAAGAACCCATGTTTAATGTCCTGACGGACTCTATATGTTGCAATAGTCGAGATATTGTCTTACACATTATGAATTCATATTTATGTCCTGGTAGCCTTTCGATTCTGAGGAATTAATAAACCTATTTCGAGGTGTCGCCCCGTAGAACCTATTAATGGCTGTCGTGGTATTGCTCCACAAAGTTGATAGACCGTCATCATGGTGTCACTCTTGCGAGCCAGTCGATAACCTTCCACGACGCAACCAAAATCCCTTGTATTCTCTTAACAATCCGCCCATTCCTCCATGCTACCGCTTTTTCCTAACTTTATCTACCCCATCAAGGTACAATACCTCTGTACTCTGCATACAATATTAACACGTATTTTCATACATTTCATTTCACTAGTTATTATCACATACAGTACGCGATTCATCTATTTGTCAAGTCACAACCAAAAATCATTTAGCAACTAAACTTCCAAGAAAACACACTCACAATATTATGGTCCTAGCCATGACTCAGAATAGACATGAATGTAGTTCAAGAAAAATGGCACATCATCAATCACCCAAAAGTAGAGTACATAAACTCACCTTACTTCTTTCATCCCTATTAGCTTAGTTGGTCCAAACGCCAGAGCCTTACCCGTCTTGGAAGCTAAGCATTACAACCACTTATCTCAGTTAAATTAAAGTCATTTAAACCTTTAAACCCCAAAACCCACTATATAGAAACTTATTAGGAGTTTTTACCCTCCTTATTTCTTTAATTCTCGAGCACAAAAAGTTAATAAGCTTACCCAGTTTCTCAATTTCTTTACTTCTAGACTTCAATTGTCACTACTTCTACTCTATGCAGAGTTCTCATAAGTTCTCCTTTTCTTTGGAACAACCGAATAAGACAATGCAAGTAAGAAGAAATTTTGTAGGCAGAATTAAGGAAAACTTTTCCTTTCCTGGAACGTCCATTTTCACATATATATAACTCATATACTCGGTCGTCCAATCTCTTTTAGCCAATAACCAGTAAGTATTATGTCTCCCACTTTCGAACCAGCCAATTCCATCCTGACCAAACCAGAATTGAAATCTAATTATTTGTCTGACAGTCATAAAACTTTCCAAAATTCCTAGTAGAGTCCGCTAGCTCTCTAATTTGCTCAATTAACTCCCCAAGCTCCTTTAAATTCGAGTTCTTAAAGAAATCTAGGTGTGACTTCGAACAATTTTATCATTGAAATTTCCTCTTATGCCTAATCTTGGAGGCGGACTTCGAACAATTTTTCTCTGCATAACATAGAGGTAGGAACCTCTACTTCTCCCAATTGCCTTGGCATTGACCTATCACTTTCAAATTTACTTTGAACCTATTCCGCTTAAACGGTGGATCTATCTTTACTCCATATAAGGTGGATAGTTGCACAAGGATAATCCCATAGCTATTCTGGTGGATTCTTAGCTTGTACCTGTTAGATCTGGTTCCCTAATTGTAATTTTTTTATCAATATACACTTGTAATTTTTTCGAACAAATTGGTTAATAAAAAAAATTCATTGATTACATTAATATACTTTGTATAATTGTCCTCACATGGTTTTTGTGCACAAAGCAAAATAGAAGCAAATGTTACTCATTGGTTGTCTAAATGTTTAAGTAATACTAAGTGGTATTACGTGTTCAGATCATAGTATAGAAAGATAACTTGTATTAGTAGACAACCTAAACATGTCCTTAGTCTAATCGAAAATGAGCAAACTGATTGAAAGACTAATATGTCGTTTATCAAGTCCAATTGGGGAGATTTCTTGCCTTGGGCATCGGAGCGGATGACTCCCAAAAGATAGAGACATAGATGTGACTGACTGGACTAACAATACATTGGACATGACCCAAGCAGAATAGATCATGAATTCGTTTATGGATTTATTCACTTGTGACGTTCATAGTGTGACATACCTAAATTCTGAGTGGATGGTGGGCTATGTATGTGTGACTTATACACTTTAATGTAAGTAAAAGCCTGAGTTCAAATAGATTAGGAACTGAAAGCTAGTGCATTGGGTGGACTTCTGTAGTATGTAGCGGCATTCACAATAGTAGAATTCATAGCCCAAAACATGGGTAAATGATATCCTCTGGTTGATGAAAAGTAAACGTGACCACAGGTCATCCGTCTTTGTGATGGATGACTTGATCACTATTTGATAGTGATTGACTTTTAATGAAAAAAGATGTAATCATTACCATAAGATAAACTAATATCATATTGAGAGAACTGATATTATCCCAAAAAGATCAAGGATATCCTATAAGGGTAACACATTTAAGACAAGGTCATTGGATGAGTACTGAGTAGTTGCTTTTGTAATGGTATGTCGTTGGGGAAAGCTTAGTCACGATGCTATAGTGGAATGACTTCGTGACTAAATGAGTTTATAATTAATATGTGAAAAGTCTGAACTTAATTATAAATCATTTGATCATCATCTACATATGTTTAATCAGTCCCCCCGCTAGTTTGTTGAAACCAGAAATGAATTGTGTGTTTGAATAAAAATGAACGGAATAATAGAAAAAAGAGAAATTGGAATCATTCAGGAATGATTATGGTTTTCTCCGAAATGGAGAAATGGAATCATTTGGAAATGAATGTAGGTTTCTAAAAATGGAAATGAAAATGGAAATTTGCAATCCTATATAGGATTGTTTTAAAAATGATGGAAGAATGAGTTTATGTTTTTTGACTGTTTTGAAGTTCGAAAATGAAAATAAACCATTTGGTCATAGTGAACATGTTGAGTTGTGACATATTGAACAAATTTTTTCGAAATTTTACCGAGGGTAAGATCGTCAAAATTTTACTAGAGAAAAATTGGGATGAGAAAATTATTTAATATGTAAATATTAATACTTATTTTGGGAAATAGAAAAATGAATCGGGTTGGATCATATTACAAAGTACTCGGTCAAAAAGGCCCAGGAAGTACTCGTAATTGGACCCAATGTGAGAGAGGCCCAAAACTCCTTATATAACATGAAGGGGATAGAAACCCTATTAGAAATACAAGGGTGAGTCGTTCACCCCTCTCCTACTCTAAGTAAGATGTTGTTTTTCTATTTGCAGTAAACCTTTACAACTCTACAAGGGTTCTACCTTCTCTTCCTATAAATAGATGGCACCGGTAGAGTTATTTACACAACTTTTGAGAGATTTTTATTCCGTCGAAAAATAGAGAGAATTTATTCTCAATTTATAAACATATTTTTTCATAATAACAATTTTATCGATTTCTATTAAATAAGAGAGAATATTCGTAATCACCTAAAAAAGGAAACCGTTTTCTAGTTTTGTGATTTGTTTCAATTTGTTCGAGCCCACACTCGAAGCGGTACGAGAATAACGGAGAATATTATTTGGTTGAAAAATGGAACACATCAATAATCCGATTATCCAAAAACATAGGTACGAATTCGGTTAACGTTTATTGCTATAAATATCACAAATCGGGTCGATTTCAAAATTTTATTTTTCTGCTATATAAGAACCGTTTTCAAACCGGGTTTCTTCTAATAGTACCCTGGGCCAAAAATTTGCTCATCATGAAGCTAGTGTGCGACTTTTGAATTGACGTATACCACCTGGCGACAACCAATAATCTACTATCTCTGGCGAGCATTCCTGCTTTTCTGATTATCGAAGGGTTTAAGAAAACCCTCCCTATGACTAACGTGTGTCAAATGTTGGTTGGGAGACTTGAACCGTTTCTGGAAACTTGAAACTTAACTCCTCATGGACGTTAGGCTATTTAATATAGAAAAGAGGAATTCCTTTCACTAGATATCATATTTCTTTTAAAAGAAATGTAACACCCCAAACTCGGTCAAAACGTTACGACCAGATCCGGCATGTCACATAAAAGGGTTGTTTAAAAATTACGCGTTTGTTAAAAATTTCGAGTTTAATTATGTATTCGCTTGTTATCCTTTTGTTAACATTTTGGAAAACGGTTATTAAGGGTTTAGGAAAATCTCGTATTAAACATTTAAGAATAATAGGCAGTATCATATTAAAAGCTAAACCAAATAAAATACCAAATTTAAAGTTAAAGCGGCCTTATTACAAAATATTAACCCAAGTTAAAAATAAGTAAAATACTAAAGTCCAAAACTGCTCGTAGTGTGGCCACCACCGAGTCCTCCAGTACGTCGAACCGCCTACTGAGGATTACCTAAGAAAAATTAAAAAGAGGGGGTGAGTTTACGAAAACTCAGTGTGTAATTCCCCTTACGAACAAAATCTATAAGAACATGCATCAAAAAAATTCGGGCCCAAGCCTATTAAAGTAACGGTGGCAATTGGGCATTAGCCCAAAATAGCCTCGGTTGGGCCTTAACCCATATCAAATGTCACATGTCATACATATAAATCGAGGCCTAAGCCCATCTTAGTAATATAATCCAGATATGCAATGCGTTAATGCCCATACCAACCCTGCACTCCGTCTCCTGTCCAACCCTACACTCCTGTGGGGATTTAATCGACCCACCCATCCCTACACTCCTTATGTAGCACCAGTTGCGGCACTAACTTATCGGTGCAGCATAGCTGCTCGGTGGCTAAAAAGCCTTCAGTAGCGGTATTACAATTGGCACAAAGCCATCGGTGATCAGATTATATTTGGCACATAGCCATCAGCGACGGTAATATAATCGGCACACAGCCTTGGGTAAATATGATCGACACAGAGTCATCGATATATAAGTTAGGCACATAGCCACGATAAATACGATTGGCACAAATCCATAATATCGGCACAGAGCCTTCGGTATTGGCACAAAGCCCATAATTACGGCACAAAGCCCATATTAATGGCACACAGCCCTCGGTAACATTATCGGTGCAGCATGGCTGCTCGGTGGCTAAAAAGCCTGCGGTGGCTATAAAGCCTTCGGTGGATCCACAGTCGTCAAGCGACCATGCGATCCTATTAGCACTTCCTCCGTATTAATAATCACAACCCCATGCAATATGTCGTGTATGTCATGCTCAATCATTACACGTGTATGCAAAATGGTCATGCTCATTAACAATTATTTAAACATGTAATAAAAGCATATCACCATACAACCACACCCAAATTAGTCCACTCATTGCACAAGTCGATCATTTACCTACAAGGGCAAATCAGTCATTTTACCCTATAAGGGTATTTCGGTAATTCTACCCTACAGGAGTAGTTCCGTAATTCTACTCATAACCAATCCATGTATGCAACGCATCTCAAACATAACCAATCATACAATTAACACATACATCGCTAGTACTACCACGAGGGTACAACGTCCATTTTGTCGTTTAGGGGTAAAACGGTAATTTTGCAAACTGAGGGTATTTAAGTAATTTTGCAAATCGGGGGTATTTCGCTAATTTCACAAATCGGGGGTATTTCGGTAATTTCACAAACTGGGGGTATTTCGATAATTTCGCTAACCAGGGGTATTTTGGTAATTTTGCAAATTAGGGTATTTCAGTAATTTCACAAATCGGGGTATTTCAGTAATTTCACAAATCGAGGGTATTTCCGTAATTTTGCAAATTGGGGGTATTTCGGTAGTTTTGCAAACCGAGGGTATTTTAGTAATTTTACACATGCAATGGCCTTTCCAAAGGCCTAATGTCGCCTTGAGCGACTCAACTACCATTTCCGATCGTACCGGACTATTGGGCCTAAAACCTGATTTCGGCCATTCGCCCACACTGCGCTCGTGTGGCCCACCTAACACAAATCTAGCCACGTATATGAGATTCACCTAGTCTAGTTCACTATATACTACACCATCATACATTTTATTCAATTGGGCCCACGGGCCCATTGGGCCCACTTTGGCCCATCGTGGCCCAAGCGACCTCAACCCACAAGAATACTACCGATGGCCTCAACTATCGCGTCGAAGCCCCACACACGCGTTCGCACGCTCGTGTAACTACTATTGCCGTGGACCGCACTTCGGCATTTGCCGCTCTACAACTAGAGTAGGGAGAGTTACACACCGATAGGAATCGGTGCTAATCCGCGCCCGACCACTCTTGTGCCCAAACGCCTCCAAGGTATCCTTCCTCCTATCATAGAATGCTCTATATATAGCTAGCTTGTCACCTTCCTTCTTTGTATCTTTCCGATGTGGGATCCCTTCACAAGAGAGTTTAAATCTAACTCAAACTCTTGCCAGTCAATTCGCAAAATAAATACTCCTTGCTTTTCATGAGATTCGAACCTGTGCTCCTTCAATAGTTCAACACGCCACTTGCCACCAAGCCACAAGCTCCTATTGTGTCTTAAACCATGCACAACTAAATATAAATCTATAGCCAAATTCTAAAGTCCATTTAAAAAGAAAACCAAAATGCAAGAGCCAAGACTTGAACCTTGGACCTCCTTCCTTCCCTGTGGCGTCACTCCCTTGCCTCTTAAGTGGCGTCACTTTGCCACTACACCACACACTCCACTTGTGTCATTTTTCTCCACTTTTTATTCTTAAAGCCTACCTACCAACTCCCAGGGTTTTATTCACCTAAAACCAAAATTTTCCTAAAGCTCAAGTTCAATCTCGGGACTTCATAGAAGCCCCCTAACCTTCCAAAATCACTCACCTAATAGGTCCAACAAGCCGTTCTCTTGTTCCCAAAAATTTTAAACGCTCCTACGCCTAAGGCCCATTGGGCCCAATTCTCCTAGGCCCAATTTCGGGATGTTACAAATCTACCCTCCTTAAAGAAATTTCGTCCCTGAAATTTCCAGCTAACAGGGTAGTCGTGTAACAACTACCCCACTACGCTACCACTGCGTACTCTGATTCAAATATCCCTATCACATTTTAACTAGAATTTGGAACTCCCTACACATACTCAAAACACCTAACCATTAAAGCAGACAGATATCTTATACGCAACCAATTTCTATATCCAAACATCACATCCAAACAAAACACATACAAAATAAATACCAAAAATATAGTCATTACAACACATAACAGAGTATAAGGTCAGGAAACTTACGGATTCAGCGCCAGAGACTCGGTGTACTACACTTTCAAAAATCGGTCAATACAATTTCAGAACTTTAAATATTTTCAAGCCTTTTTGAAACAATACTTTCAGAAATTCAATTTTGAAAACCCAATCCACAGCCGAGTTTTGCAACCTGGCTCTGATACCATAATTGTAACACCCCAAACCCGGTCAAAACGTTACGACCAGATCCGGCATGTCACATAAAAGGGTTGTTTAAAAATTACGCGTTTGTTAAAAATTTCGAGTTTAATTATGTATTCGCTTGTTATCCTTTTGTTAACATTTTGGAAAATGGTTATTAAGGGTTTAGGAAAATCTCGTATTAAACATTTAAGAATAATAGGCAGTATCATATTAAAAGCTAAACCAAACAAAATACCAAATTTAAAGTTAAAGCGGCCTTATTACAAAATATTAACCCAAGTTAAAAATAAATAAAATACTAAAGTCCAAAACTGCTCATAGTGTGGCCACCTCCGAGTCCTCCAGTACGTCAAACCGCCTACTAAGGATTACCTAAGAAAAATTAAAAAGAGGGGGTGAGTTTACGAAAACTCAGTGTGTAATTCCCCTTACGAACAAAATCTGTAAGAACATGCATCAAAACAATTCGGGTCCAAGCCCATTAAAGTAACGGTGGCAATTGGGCATTAGCCCAAAATAGCCTCGGTTGGGCCTTAACCCATATCAAATGTCACATGTCATACATATAAATCGGGGCCTAAGCCCATCTTAGTAATATAATCCAGATATGCAATGCTTTAATGCCCATACCAACCCTGCACTCCGTCTCCTGTCCAACCCTACACTCCTGTGGGGATTTAATCGACCCACCCATCCCTACACTTCTTATGTAGCACCTGCGCACTAACTTATCGGTGCAAAGATAGCTACTCGGTGGCTAAAAAGCCTTCGAGAGCGATATTACAATTGGCACAAAGCCATCAGTGACTGTGTTATATTTGGCACATAGCCATCAGCGACGGTAATATAATTGGCACACAGCCTTGTGTAAATATGATCGACACAGAGTCATCGATATATAAGTTAGGCACATAGCCACGGTAAATACGATTGGCACAAAGCCATAATATCGGCACAGAGCCTTCGGTATTGGTACAAAGCCCATAATTACGGCACGAAGCCCATATTAATGGTACACAACCCTCGGTAACATTATCGGTGCAAAGATGGTCGCTTCGGTGGCTAAAAAGCACCATGGTGGCTATAAAGCCTTCTGGTGGATCCACGATCGTCAAGCGACCATGCGATCCTATTAGCACTTCCTCCATATTAATAATCCCAACCCCATGCAATATGTCGTGTATGTCATGCTCAATCATTACACGTGTATGCAAAATGGCCATGCTCGGTAACAATTATTTAAACATGTAATAAAAGCATATCACCATACAACCACAGCCAAATTAGTCCACTCATTGCACAAGTCGATCATTTACCTACAAGGGCAAATCGGTCATTTTACCCTATAAGGGTATTTCAGTAATTCTACCCTACAGGGGTAGTTCGGTAATTCTACTCATAACCAATCCATGTATGCAACGCATCTCAAACATAATCAATCATACAATTAACACATACAACGCTAGTACTACCACGAGGGTACAACGGTCATTTTGTCGTTTAGGGGTAAAACGGTAATTTCATAAACCGAGGGTATTTCAGTAATTTTGCAAATCGGGGGTATTTCGCTAATTTCGCAAATCGGGGGTATTTCGGTAATTTCACAAACTGGGGCATTTCGGTAATTTTGCTAATCATGGGTATTTTGGTAATTTCGCAAATCGGGGTATTTTAGTAATTTTACAAACTGGGGTATTTCAGTAATTTCACAAATCGAGGGTATTTCCGTAATTTTGCAAATCGGGGTATTTCGATAGTTTTGCAAACCGAGGGTATTTTAGTAATTTTGCACCTGCAATGGCCTTTCCAAAGGCCTAATGTCGTCTTGAGCGACTCAACTATCATTTTCGGTCGTACCGGACTATTGGGCCTAAAACCTGATTTCGGCCCATTCAGGCCCACACGCTCGTGTGGCCCACCTAACACAAATCTAGCCACGTATATGAGATTCACCTAGTCTAGTTCACTAAATACTACACCACCATCATACATTTTATTCAATTCGGCCCACGGGCCCATTGGGCCCACTTCGGCCCATCGTGGCCCAAGCAAATCAACCCACAAGAATACTATTGATGGCCTCAACTATCGCGTCCGAAGCCCCACGTGCATTCGCACGCGCTCGTGTAACTACTATTGCCGTGGACCGCACTTCGGCATTTGCCGCTCTACAACTAGAGTAGAGAGAGTTACACACCGATAGGAATCGGTGCTAATCCGCGCCCGACCACTCTTGTGCCCAAACGCCTCCAAGGTATCCTTCCTCCTATCATAGATTGCTCTATATATAGCTAGCTTCTCACCTTCCTTCTTTGTATCTTTCCGATGTGGGATCCTTCACAAGAGAGTTTAAATCTAACTCAAACTCTTGCCAGTCCAATTCAGTAAAATAAATACTCCTTGCTTTTCATGAGATTCAAACCCAGGCTCCCATCAATAGTTCAACACGCCACTTGCCACCAAGCCACAAGCTCCTATTGTGTCTTAAACCATGCGCAACTAAATATAAATCTATAGCCAAATTCTAAAGTCCATTTAAAAAGAAAACCAAAATGTAAGAGCCAAGACTTGAACCTTGGACCTCCTTTCTTCCCTGTGGCGTCACTCCCTTGCCTCTTAAGTGGCGTCACTTTGCCACTACACCACACACTCCACTTGTGTCATTTTCTCCACTTTTTATTCTTAAAGCCTACCTACCAACTCTTAGGGTTTTATTCACCTAAAACCAAAATTTTCCTAAAGCTCAAGTTCAATCCCGGGACTTCATAGAAGCCCCGCCCCCTAACCTTCCAAAATCACTCACCTAATAGGTCCAACAAGCCGTTCTCTTGTTCCCAAAAATTTTAAACGCTACTACGCCTAAGGCCCATTGGGCCCAATTCTCCTAGGCCCAATTTCGGGATGTTACAAGAAATTTTCTTGTCAATTAAGTTTTTTTCAAAGTCTTTAACTGTCTTTCCCCCTTCTTCTTCCTCTTCTCCTTTAGTTTCCCTCTCTGAAGTTTATTCCTCGAATTAGGCCAATGTTAGGAGGTAGAAGAATGAACTACAATGGTTGGGATCAGAGGGGTCAGGGTAGCAATAGGCCCTCTTCAGTAAGCGGGCATAGGCTATTCAACCATAGAGTTAGAACACCAATAAAGTCAAAATTTTACAACTGTATGACTACCCATGAGGAAATGTTCAAACATTTATTAACCAGGGAAATCAAATTCCTCAATTTTGCCTACGATTTCAAAATCGTGGAAGGAGAATGTTGGTTGAGTGACTCTTGCGATGGGTTTTTTCTCTTGCTTTACTTATTATAGGTAGGCTTCCATCTCCCTTTACATCCCTTATTTTGTAAGGTGTCAAATGACTATGAGATTTCACTCGGGTAGCTTACTGGTCCTTCTTGGTGGATATCGGTGGCTTACTTCCTTGACTGCAGCAAACATTGTGAGCCACCATTTCTTGGCATATTTCAACATTTTTACCAGTTGGAGGTCATCACTCAAGGGGTTTCAATTGGGATGGTCCACTTTTGCACTCGTGAGGGCCACACGTCTATTATTTAAAGTTCTTATCCAATTTTCCACTTGGACCGCCAAAATTTCATACAATTGAGAAAGAAACTTGATAGCGGGTTTGGCTTTCCTACTAGGTGGTCCATCCCTCATGAGACCGTTTTTGTCCAGTGATAAGCAACCATTTTCAACCACTATAGGGAACAACACGACTGCTTAAGGATAGGGCATCCCTTAAAGCTGGAAAAACTCTTAATAGTAAAGAACGTTTCTCATTACTGTTTAGAAGAGCAAAGCCTTAATGGCTTTAGATTGGTAAATTTAACGTTGGGCGCATATTCCAAAGAGTAAATCTTGCTAGTGAAGCATGGCCTTATGAAGTCACCAATAAACTGGCCCAGTCTAGTGAAGAGAAGAAGGAAGCCTTCCAACCTCTCTTGTGCAGACCAAGGTATACCTCCTAAATGTTTATCTCCCTCAACACTTGAGTGAGGAGGGGTGTCATATCCTATACAACCCCTGTTGGTACTATTACTAACCCTTTTTATTGTTACTGTAGGTTCCTTCACTTTCCTTAACTCTTTCCGAAATCCATCGAACACAGATGTGAATGCTCTTGTGAAGAGTGAGCAAGAGGCTTTGGCGGTAGCTGATATGTAACAGCTCGATTTTGGGGCTAGATGGAACAGTGGTTTCGAGACCACTAATCCAAGGCTAAAGGAAATTATTTTTATAATTTTATATGTGTTATATCATGAATATATGAGTGCATGAAAATTTTGGTGCATTAATTTTGGTGATTTCATGCTTAATTGCGAAAAAGGACTAAATCACATAAAGTGCGAAAGTTTTATTTTACAAGCTAGAGGTATCTAAAGGCTATAAATATTAAATTAGAGGTCCTTAAAGTGCAATTAGGCCTTCCTAAAGGTGATGGCCGGCCAAGGGAGACAAGAGCATTAAATTGGTTAAAAATTTGGTGATGTTAGGTGACTAAATGAATAAAATAAGACTAAATAAAGAAGATATCATCTTTTACTATTCTCATTTCTTCTTCCACCAAAAATTGAAGAGAAAATAGAGGTTTTTGGAGCTCAAACTTTCAGTCAAGCTATCCCCTTGCAAGTAAGTGACTTTAGAGGTCTTTCTTGATAATTTTTGTACTTTTGGAACCCCCAAAGCTTAAGATAGCTAATGAGGGGACTATTTTGCAAAATGGTTGAAAGTTTAGGGATTTTCCATGAGAGTGTTTATGTTGTCTGCTGAGTTTTTATGGAAGAAAATGATTGTTAGTGGGTTAGGGAATAACTTTTGTGAAAGGTTTTTCCATGAAAACACCTAAATGAGACTTATTTGTAAAGGTTGTAATTGAGTAGTAAATGCATGAAATGATTGGTGTTGTGAAATGTTGTAAGAGTAATAAATGTTTAGCTAGGCTTGTTTAATGAGAAAATATGATGAAAAACGATTTACGAGCCTAGGAGAAAAATCATAATTTTGCCAAAGAACAAGGGCAAAACGGTCATTTTTGCCAAAATAGAGATTTTAAAGTGTTTTGATGTATGTAGTGATTAAATGAGTAAATTTTAATATTATAGATCACGAAGAACACGGAATCAACCTTGACCGGGGAAAAGGCAAGGTCTCGGACTAAACCGCAAATTATCATATTTTGCACCGAGGTAAGTTTATGTGTAAACGATACATCCTTATTACATATGTTGTTACCTATTGATGCATTGTATGGATGTAAATACTTATTGATGAGATTTATTAAAAATGATAGAAAATGAGTAATTCTCGAATGAACCTCGAAATAGAAACGTGGGCACGAATAAATATTCGTAAATATGTAATTGTCGATGGGCTGTGTGCGAAACCATCGTTTATATTATCATTTGGTGGGCTGTGTGTGATACCACCTTGTTATCTATTCACGATGGGCTGTGTGCGATACCATCGTTTATATTATCATTTGGTGGGCTATGTGCGATACCACCATAATTATCATTGTTGGTGGGCTGTGTGCGAAACCACCGAGTATATTGTATTATTCCGAAGGGTTCATCGAGAAACTTGTTTAAGTAAACATTTCATGTGGTTTTGTGGTGATAAGTGCAGGGCATAAGTACAAATAAATGTGAGCAATATGTATGATTTATGGTTGGGATGTGGTAAGAGTTGAGATGAGTAAGCAAGATTATGAAAATGTGAATTGTTCTTATATAGTATGTAATGCTTTTGGTTGATGAGTATATGTTATGATGCTTATCATTTACATGTAGACTTACTAAGCTTAAAGCTTACTCCCTTTCTTTTCCCTTGTTTTATAGTGTCAAAGAGCCAGCTCGGGATACGAAGATAATCAGAAGATCACCCACACTATCAGCACATCTTGGTACATTTAGACTTAGCATTTTAAGTATGGCATGTATAGGGTCTAGACTTAGTTGAATGTCATATTTTTTTTGGCCAAATATGATGGCTCATTCAAAAATGAACTCTTTTGTATAAGGCCATAGTTGATGGCTCTTTCTTATTAATCTATGAAAAGATGAGCTTATTCATGATTGTCCAAGTAGTATAATGATATACTTGGTTTAAATATGCATGAATGGGTTGAAGGTTTGAGGTGAATCATGTTTGTATGAGTTAGGTAATGGAATGAGATTGGCAAAAAGCCTTGTTCTTGTCCACACGGGTGGTAACACCCCTTACTCGTATTCAACATCTGAACCGGGTAACGAGGCATTACCGTACTTAGCTTGCTCAAATATACCACATCGGTTCATAAAATTTCATTTCAAATTTAAAACTTTTCATTAAAGACCATAATATCCTTATTAAAGGTCTACAAGACCCTAAACTTGTACCCGAAATGATTCGGGACCAAATCGGAAACTTTTGAACACTATACAAATTTGACATAAAACAGAGCCACACGCCCGTGTGGAAGAAGGGACACGCCCGTGTGGCACATCACATGCCCGTGTTCCACACCCGTGTGGAATTATTTTCTAATTCGAACCTACAGGGGTTTTCACACGGCCTGACACACGCCCGTGTCCATGGCCCGTGTCCCTCACATGGCCCGTGTGTGAAAACCCTGTCATTCTATTTATGACATCAGCATCTCAATAAGGGCACACGGCCAAGGCACACACCCGTGTCTTAGGCCGTGCCTCCCACACGGCCGAGACACACGGCCGTGTCTCTGCCCGTGTGTTTACTACTGAGCATACTGACTTTCCAACCTAACATGCATGGAGACACACGGCCAATCAACACGCCCATGGGGCTTACTGTGTGTCACACACGGCCTAGACACACACCCGTGTGTCTACCCGTGTAGACATTTGAAAGGTTATCTACCAAGCCAAATGCCACCCTACACAGCAACCAAACTTATACCAATTCAATCTAACATATATTATGACATAAGGCTCTTTTAAGAACTCAAAATCAAAACAACCATACAAGCAAGCACTTTATGAATTTCATCATCTTTGAATATATAAACTTGTCAAGTTTTGGCCAATTTCCAATGGCCTTTTACAAAATGAATTTTACAACATTAATAACCAACCCTTTGGCTAACAAATATGACATAACAAAATGACCAAGTCCTATACATGCCATACTCAAAATGAAACTAACTTGGTTATACCAAAAGTAGTCGATAGTGTGATTTCCGAACTCTACGTTCCATGAATTCTCGAGCTAACTTGGAAATGCTACAAGGAAAAGGGAAATGAGAGGGGTAAGCATAAAGCTTTGTAAGTTTGCATGAAATAAATAGCTACATAAAGCTCGTAATGTCATCCATCCATTGCATTGAAATAAAACACAAGTCTCAAGCTCACTTCCATAACTTACTCATACTTATTCTTACCGATTACATATCATGCCACATATCATAAACCATTCTCGTGAATTACTCACATATACCTGTATCACTTCATCACATAGTCTTAGCATTAATCTCATCTCTATCATAAGCTTAACTATTTACCCCATTGAATCACTTGGGATATTCGGAGATACATGATCCTTCCCATTCACATAATTACGACACCAATGCGACATCCCAGATGTGGTCTTACATGGGGTCACTTCTAGATGCCGATGCCATATCCCAGATATGGTCTTATACGGGATCTTATATCGATTGTCGATGCCATATCCCGGATATGGTCTTATACGATTTTCATATTCAATGCCGATGCCATATACCAGATATGGTCTTATACGGAATTTCAATTTGGTGCAGAGGCCATGTCCCGGACATGGTCTTATACGGGACCTTACTCATCTCAAATCTTGATGATATTATTCTCTCATTTATTTAAGTCCAACAGGGACTTCAACATAATAATTCTCATCATTTTCTCATTCAACATCATTACTCAAATTCATAGAAATAATGTTCGTCATCACTAATATCAAACATTTTAAAACTAAATAACATGATGTTGAATTTATTACGCACAAACTTACCTCGATTTCAAAATAGGCCAATTTTCTGATCTAATCCGATACCTTGCCCTTTCCTCGATCAAGGTTAATTCCTCGTTCTTATTGATCTATATTAGAAAATTAGCTCATTTAATTATAACATTAATTAATACATTTCAATAATCATACTTGGGCAAAATGGTAATTTTGCCCTTAGACTTTCACAAAATGACCATTTTACCCCCTAAGCTCGTAATTCGATTCTAATCGAATTTCCTCCTCTTACAAGCCTAGAGGAACATTTATTTATCTTATGGCAACCATCAAAACTCAATATTACACACATTTACCCCTTATTTTACAACCTTTATAAAAAGGTCCTTTTAGGTGTTTTCATGCAAACATCTTTCACTAAAGTTGTCTATCTAACTATTATGATTCATTTTCTTCCATAAAAATGCAGCAAAAAACATACATGCTCGCATGGAAAACCCTAAACCTTGAACCATTTTGCAAAATAGTCCCCTCTTTAGCTAGCTTAAGCTTTAGGGGTTTCAAAAGTACAAATATCATAAAAAAAAACCATTAAAATCACTTACTAGAAAGGTGAAGAGCTTGCTGAAATTTTTGGGTTTTCAAACCCCTATTTGCTGCTAATTTTCGGTGGAAGGATATGAGTGAATAGAAGGATATCATCTTTTCTTTATTTTATTCTATTTCATCAATTTAATCCACCTACTACACCATCTTTGACTAATTTTGACTTCTTTGTCCCCCTATGGCCGGCCACCCTATATCTAAGGGCAATTTGCACATTAAAGGCCTCCAATTAATATTCTATGGCTATTAGGCACCTTTAACTTGTAAAATAGAACTTTCGCACTTTATGCGATTTAGTCATTTTTCGCGATTAAGCATGAAATCGCTAAAATTAAAGCACCAAAATTTTCATGCACCCATATAATCATGCTATAACTCATAATGTAATATTAAAATAATTTTCTTCAATTTCGGATTAGTGGTTCTGAAACCACTATTCTGACTAGCCTCTAAATCGGGCTGTTACAATTCTCCCCTTAAGGATTTTCGTCCCCGAAAATCTTACTGATGAAAAGGTTGGGGTATTGGTTTCTCATAGCCTCCTCGGGCTCCCAAGTAGCCTCTTCTACCCCGTGCCTTTGCCATAGGACTTTCACAAGAGCTATACTTTTGTTTCTCAACTGTTTGACTCCACGCGCCAAAATCTTAACCAGCTCTTTGCCATAAGTCATGTCCGGTTGAATTTCTACCTCTGTTGGTACAATCACATGTGAAGGGTCTGATCGGTAGCGACACAACATAGACACGTGAAAGACATCATGAATCTTTTCCAACTCTGGTGTCAAAGCCAAACGATAAGCTACCGGTCCTATCCTCTCGGTAATCTCATAGGGTCCGATAAAGTGCGGGCTCAACTTGCCTTTTCGGCCAAATCTAAGGACCCTTTTCCAAGGTGATACTTTCAGAAACACTTTATCACCGACTTTAAACTCAATCTCTTTTCGCTTCAAATCTGAATAGGACTTTTGTCTATCTGAGGTAGCTTTTAGACACTCACGTATCACCTTTACTTTCTCTTCAGTTTCTATGACCAAATCGACCCCGTGAATCTGGTTTTCTCTGAGTTCTGACCAATACAAGGGCGTTCGGCACTTACGCCCATACAATGCCTCATAAGGTGCCATCTTCAAACTTGACTGAAAGCTGTTATTATAGGCTAATTCCACCAACGATAAGTATTTCTCCCAATTATCTTAGAATTCCAAAACACAACATCGAAGCATGTCTTCAAGTATCTGTATTACTCTTTTCGACTGCCTATCGATTTGCGGATGGAAAGCTGTACTAAAGGTCAATTTTGTGCCTAAGGCCTCTTGTAACTTTTTCCAGAATCGTGATGTAAATCTCGGATCTCTATCCGGAATAATCGACAACGGTACTCCATAAAGTCTTACTATTTCTGACACATACAAATCCTCCAACTTTTCAAGCGAGTAGTCGACCTGTACTGGTATGAAATGGGCTGACTTCGTGAGTCTATCCACTACGACCCATACTGCATCTTTCTTTTTCGACGTCAACGGTAAACCCGTCACGAAGTCCATACTAATACGGTCCCATATCCACTCGGGAACCATAATAGGCTGAAGTAGACCCGAAGGTACTTGATGTTCAGCCTTCACTTGTTGACAAATTAAACATCTTGATACAAACTCGAAAATGTCTTTCTTCATGCTCGGCCACCAATATCATTTCCTCAAGTCATTATACATCTTCATGCTGCCTGGATGTACAGACAAACATCCACTATGTGCTTCATGCAGAATCTTCCAGATAAGTTCACCATTTCTGGGTACACAGACCCTATCTCGGAACATCAAACATCCATCTGGACTTATCCAAAAGTCCGACTTGACATTTGGCTCACATTGAGTTCTTTTAGCTTGTAAATCATTGTTGCCTCTTTGGGCTTCACAAATCTCTTGAAGAAATATTGGTCTAGCCCTCAAATCGGCTAGAATAGAACCATCATCTGACAAAATCATCCGTGTGTTCATGGCTCTCAGCGCAAACAAGGATTTCCTGCTCAATGCATCGACGACCACGTTCGCTTTTCCTGGATGGTAGTCAATTACTAACTCGTAATACTTTATCAACTCTAACCATCTCCGTTACCTAAGGTTCAACTCCTTTTGAGTCATCAAGTACTTTAGACTCTTATGATCAGTGAACACCCGACATCTCTCACCAAACAAATGGTGTCTCCAAATCTTTAGTGCAAAAATAATTGCGGCTAACTCAAAATCGTGAGTCAGGTAATTCTTCTCGTGCGGTTTTAATTGTCTAGATGCATATGCTATCACCTTGCCCTCTTGCATGAGTACACAACCTAACCTATTCAGGGATGCATCACTCTAAACCAAAAATTCTCTTCCCGGTTTAGGTTGCACCAAAACAGGAACCTCAGTCAACAACGCCTTTAGTTTCTCAAAACCCTGTTGGCACTTTTCTGTCCATTCAAACCTTACACCTTTTTGTAACAACCTTGTCATCGGAGTAGCTATCATGGAAAACCCCTTAACAAAACGTCTATAGTAGCCAGCTAGGCCCAGAAAACTCTTAACTTTGGTTACATTCTTTGGTGGCTTCCAATCTACAATTGCTGAGATCTTACTCGGATCGACTCTGATTCCATCTTCCGGGACAATGTGCCCCAAAAACCCAACTTCCTTAAGCCAAAATTCACTTTTACTAAACTTGGCATACAATTGTTTATCTCTCAAAATTTTCGTAACTGCTCAAGTGTTCAAAGATGCTCGTTCTCATCCCGACAGTAGATCAATATATCATCGATAAAAACTACTACAAATTTATCCAAATACAGTCGAAAGACACGATTCATCAAATCCATGAAAACTGCAGGAGCATTTGTTAAACCAAAAGGCATGACCAAAATTTCATAGTGGCCATACCTTGTCCGAAATGCAGTTTTCGGCACATCCAAGTCCTTGACTCTCAACTGATAATATCTGGACCTCAAGTCTATCTTGGAAAATACCGTGGCTCCCTTCAATTGGTCAAACAAATTATCGATTCTTGGCAACGGGTACTTGTTCTTTACAGTTAACTTATTGAGTTGTCGATAATCTATACATAACCTTATGGAACCATCTTTCTTCTTCACAAATAATACGGGAGCACCCCACGGAGAATAACTTGGTCTTGCTAACTCTTATAACTGCACTTTCAGTTCTTTTTACTCGGTTGGGGCCATTCTGTATGGAGCAATAGTAATGGGGGCAGTACCAGGAGCAAACTCAATCCCAAATTCAATCTCTCTAACCGGAGGTAGCCCTGGCAATTCCTCTGGGAAAACATCTGGATACTCACATACTATGGGCACTAATTCAATTCTTAACTCAGTCTCTCTAGTATTCATTACAAAGGCAAGGTAAGCTTCGTACCCCTTTCTTAGATACTTCTGAGTCAACAAGGAAGATATCACTATTGGCAATCTGTCTTGCTCATCTGATTCAACACGAATAAGATCCCCACTTTCACACTTCAACTCAATAAACTTCCTTCCACAATTTACTATCACATCATGAGTAGTTAACCAATCCATCCCAAGGATGACATCAAATTCATAAAACGACAATAACATAAGATTAGCCGGAAAATAATGACCCCTAATCATCAAAGGCCAACCTTTGCATACTCTATCGACCAATACACATTTGCCTAGGGGATTTGACACTCTTATCACAAATTCAGTAGACTCTACAGGCAAGTTCATGCTAGAGACTAATTTTATGCAAATATACGAGTGGGTAGATCCCGGATCAATTAAAGCTACAACATGAGTATCATAGAGAGAAAATGTACCCGTGATCACGTCGGGGGAAGAAGCCTCTTCGCGAGCACGAATGGCATATGTTCTAGCTGGTGCTCTACCCTTAGCTCTTGTCGTCTGCTCTCTAGATGTATTCTTGCTACTCATTTCATTTCCCAGGTTTCTCTGTGGCCTTCTTCTAGTAATACTTCCCGGTCTTGCATTCTGAGGTTTCTCTTTCTCACCCGCCTCGGGGCAATCTCTGATAAAATGGTCTAGAGATCCACACTTGAAACAAGCTTTCTCATTTGCTCGACACTCTCCAGAATGACGTCTGCCACACTGCGGGCACTCTGATCTGCTCGGTTGAGTGTTGCTAACACTAGCAACCGAAGTGGTCTGAGCTTTAGACCCCGGGTACTGTCTACCCTTACTTCTACTTGAAAATCCAGCTGAGGTGGCTGATCGAATAGCGAAATCTCTCAACTTCTTGGATGAGAATTGGAATGATCTACCTAACTATCTCTTCTTTGAGTTACGAGACTCAATTTCAGCTTTCTTTTTCTCTTTGACTAGTTCCTCAGCCTTACAGGCTCGACCTACCAATACCACAAACTCTTTTAGTTCGAGGACACCAACAAACAAACAGACATCCTCATTTAACCCATCCTCGAATCTTTTGCTCATGATAGCTTCTGTCGATACGCACTCTCGAGCGTATTTGCTGAGCCTTACGAACTCACGCTCATATTCAGCCACCGTCATTCGACCTTGCTTTAGCTCCAAGAACTCCTTTCTTTTCTAGTCGAAGAACCTTTGACTAATGTACTTCTTTCGGAATTCCTCTTGGAAGAATTCCCAGTTAACTCTCTCCCTTGGTACCACCGACACAAGGGTGTTCCACCACTGATAGGCCGAATCTCTCAAGAGAGATACCACACACTTTATGCACTCCTCAGGCGTGCACGACAACTCATCGAATACCCTGATGGTATTCTAAAGCCAGAATTCCGCCCTCTCAAGAACATCATCCTTGCTAGCCCGAAATTCCTCGGCTCCTTGTTTCCGGATCTTATCGACTGGAGGCCTTTTTCTTCTTACTACCTCTACCACTTGAGGAGCTACAGGAGCTGGTTGAGGAATAGGTGAGGGTGGAGGGGGTCGAGCATTCAGATTTGCTCGAATATAATCAGTGTACCAGTTGCTCATCATATGGAGAAAGTCTTCTCGAGCCTCTTCTCCTTGACCCAAAGTCTCGGGTCTACTTTCTACTGGCTCGGTCCCTTGCGTGGGAGCCAGCGTATTACTCGCAGCATCATCAGCTGTAGTTTGATCGGGATCCATTTACTATATAAAAGCACAATTCAAATCGTTAGGAGTCGTCACACTATCATTATAGAAATACTCATAGATATGGCATGTATAGCTAGACTCGTACTTACGCTACGTTAGTCCAAGAAGTGACTAAATCGTAGCTCTGATACCACTAAATGTAACACCCATTACCTGTATTCAACATCTGAACCGGGTAACGAGGCATTACCGTACTTAGCTTGCTCAAATATACCACATTGGTTCATAAAATTTCATTTCAAATTTAAAACTTTTCATTAAAGACCATAATGTCCTTATTAAAGGTCTACAAGACCCTAAACTTGTACCCGAAATGATTCGGGACCAAACCGGAAACTTTTGAACACTTATACAATTTTGACATAAAACAGAGCCACACGCCCGTGTGGAGGAAGGGACACGCAGGTGTGGCACATCATATGCCCGTGTTCTACACCCGTGTGGATTTATTTTCTAATTCGAACCTACAGGGGTTTTCACACGGCCTGACACGCCCCCGTGTCCATAGCCCGTGTCCTTCACACGGCCATGACACGCCCGTGTCTCCGCCCGTGTGTGAAAACCCTGGAATTCTATTTATGACGTCAGCATCTCAATAGGGGCACACGGCCAAGGCACACGCCCGTGTCTTAGGCCGTGCCTCCCACACGGCCGAGACACACGGCCGTGTCTCTGCCCATGTGTTTACTACTGAGCATACTGACTTGCCAACCTAACATGCATGGAGTCACACGGCTAATCAACACACCCATGGGGCTGACCGTGTGTCACAAACGGCCTAGACACACGCCCGTGTGTCTACCCGTGTAGACATTTGAAAGGTTATCTACCAAGCCAAATGCCACCCTACACAGCAACCAAACTTATACCAATTCAATCTAACATATATTATGACATAAGGCACTTATAAGAACTCAAAATCAAAACAACCATACAAGCAAGCACTTTATGAATTTCATCATCTTTGAATATATAAACTTGTCAAGTTTTTGGCAAATTTCCAATGGCCACAAAATGAATTTAACAACATTAATAGCCAACACTTTGGCTAACAAATATGACATAACAAAATGACCAAGTCCTATACATGCCATACTCAAAATGAAACTACCTTGGTTATAACAAAAATAGTCGATAGTGTGATTTTTGAACTCCGACGTTCCACGAATTCTTGAGCTAACTTGGCAATGCTACAAGGAAAAGGGAAATGAGAGGGGTAAGCATAAAGCTTAGTAAGTTTGCATGAAATAAATAGCTACATAAAGCTCGTAATGTCATCCATCCATTGCATTGAAATAAAACACAAGTCTCAAGCTCATTTCCATAACTTACTCATACTTATTCTTACCGATTACATATCATGCCACATATCGTAAACCATTCTCGTGAATTACTCACATATACCTGTATCACTTCATCACATAGTCTTAGCGTTAATCTCATCTCTATCATAAGCTTAACTATTTACCCCATTGAATCACTTGGGATATTCGGAGATACATGATCCTTCCCATTCACATAATTACGACACCAATGCCACATCCCAGATGTGGTCTTACATGGGGTCAGTTCTAGATGCCGATGCCATATCCCATATATGGTCTTATACAGGATCTTATATCGATTGTCGATGCCATATCCTGGATATGGTCTTATACGATTTTCATATTCAATGCCGTTTCCATATCCCAGATATGGTCTTATATGGAATTTCAATTTGGTGCCGAGGCCATGTCGCAGACATGGTCTTATACGGGACCTTACTCATATCAAATCTTGATGATATTATTCTCTTATTTATTTAAGTCCAACCGAGACTTCAACATAACAATTCTCATCATTTTCTCATTCAACATCAATACTCAAATTCATAGAATTAATGTTCGTCATCACTAATATCAAACATTTTAAAACTAAATAACATGATGTTGAATTTATTACACACAAACTTACCTTGATTTCAAAATAGGCCAATTTGCCGATCTAGTCCGATACCTTGCCTTTTCCTCGGTCAAGGTTAATTCCTCGTTCTTCTTGATCTATATTAGCAAATTAACTCATTCAATTATCACATTAATTAATACATTTCAATAATCATACTTGGGTAAAATTACCATTTTGCCCTTAAACTTTCACAAAATGACCATTTTACCCCTAAGCTCGTAATTCTTTTCTAATCAAATTTCCTCCTCTTACAAGGTTAGAAGAACATTTATTTATCTTATGGAAACCATAAAAACTCAATATTTCACACATTTACCTCTTATTTTACAACCTTTACAAAAAGGTCATTTTAGATGTTTTCATGGAAACATCTTTCACCAAAGTTGTCTATCTAACTACTATGATTCATTTTCTTCCATAAAAATGCAGCAAAAAACATACATGCTCACATGGAAAAACCCTCAAATTTTAACCATTTTGCAAAATAGTCCCCTCTTTAGCTAGCTTAAGCTTTAAGGGTTTCAAAAGTACAAATATCATCAAGAAAAACCATTAAAATCACTTACTAGAAAGGTAAAGAGCTTGCTGAAATTTTTGGGTTTTCAAACCCTTATTTGATGCTAATTTTTGGTGGAAGAAGATGAGTGAATAGAAGGATATAATCTTTTCTTTATTTTATTCTATTTCATCAATTTAATCCACCTACTACACCAACTTTGACTAATTTTGACTTCTTTGTCCCCCTATGGCCGGCCACCCTATATCTAAGGGTCAATTTGCACATTAAAGGCCTCCAATTAATATTCTATGGCTATTAGGCACCTTTAACTTGTAAAATAAAACTTTCGTACTTTATGCGATTTAGTCCTTTTTCGCGATTAAGCATGAAATCGCTAAAATTAAAGCACCAAAAATTTCATGCACCCACATAATCATGCTATAACTCATAATGTAATATCAAAATAATTTTCTTCAACTTCAGATTAGTGGTTCTGAAACCACTATTCCGACTAGCCCCTAAATCAGGCTGTTACACGGGTAGACACACGGGCGTGTGTCTAGGCTGTGTGTGACACACGGCCAACTTCATGGGCATGTGGTTAGGCCGTGTGTCCCCTTGGATCCTAGGTTTACAATTCAGTATGCTCAGTAGTAAACACATGGGCAGAGACACGATCGTGTGTCTCAGCCGTGTGGAAGGCACGGCCATGGACACGGGCGTGTGCCTTGGCCGTGTGACATTTTTGGAGTGATGACGTCATAAACAGAATGCCAATGTTTTTGGAACACGGTCTAAGACACGGGCATGTCGAGGCCGTGTGAGGGACACGGGCTAGGGGCTCGGGTGTGTGTCCGGTCGTGTGAAAACCCCTGTAGGTTCGGATTGAGAAATAAATCCACACGGGTGTAGAACACGGGCATGTGTTATACCACACGGGCGTGTCCCTTTCTCCACACGGGCGTGGGGACTGTTTAGTGAGAAATTTTCTAAGGTTTTTGGGAGAGGTTCAAAGGAACTCAGTTTTACCCCGAACCATTCTTAAAGTGTGATTCAAGCTTCGTAGGCTTGTTTAAGAGGCATTATGAAAAGTTTTAATTTGGAGCGGAAAGTTACGTCTCAGTATTGCATAATTGTTGGTGTATAAGTCTAGTAATGCCTCGTACCCTGTTCCGGTGTCGAATACGGGTAAGGGGTGTTACATTTAGTGGTATCAGAGCTATGATTTAGTCGATTTTCAGGCTACCGTAGCGTTTGTGAGAGTCTAGCTATACATGCCATAAAAACATATTGATAGTGTGGTGACTCCTGACAATGTTAAACTGTGTTTTTGTATAGAAAATGGATCCCGACCGAGCTGCTGCTGACGATGCTGCTAGTAATGCGTCGGCCCCCACACAAGGGACCGAGCCTGTAGAAAGTAGACCCGAGACTTTGGGTCAAGGAGAAGAGGCTCGAGAGGCCTTTCTCCACATAGTGAGTAATTGGTACATGAGTATGTACGAGCAAACCCTAATGCTCAACCTCCTCCACCCCCACCTCTACCTCAGCCAGTCCCCGTGGCTCTTCAAGGTATAGATTTGGTAAGAATGACTAAACCCCCGGTCGATAAGCTTTGAAAGCAAGGGGCTGAGGAATTTAGAGGCAACATAGATGACAACCCTGAGAGAGTGGAGTTCTGGCTTGAGAACTCTATGCGAGTGTTCGATGAACTCTCTTGCACACCTGAGGAGAGCTTAAAATGTGCCGTGTCATTGCTGAGGGACTCGGCATATCGTTGGTGGAAAACATTGACACCAATAATTCTAAGGGAAAGAGTGACATGGGACTTCTTCCTAGAAGAGTTCCGAAAGAAGTACATAAGTCAGCGATTTGTTGACCAGAAACGGAAAGAGTTTCTTGAATTGAAGCAAGGAAAAATGACTGTGGCAGAGTATGAGTGTGAGTTTGTTAGGCTCAGAAAGTATGCTCAAGAGTGTGTATCTACGGAAGCTATTATGTGCAAGAGGTTCGAAGATGGACTGAATGAGGATATCAGATTATTAGTTGGAATCTTGGAATTGAGAGAATTTGTGGTGTTGGTCGACAGAGCTTGCAAGGCTGAAGAGTTGAATAAGAAAAAGAGAAAAGCTATGATTGAGGCCCGAGATGCAAGGAAGAGGCCGATGAGTAAGTCATTCCAAACTCAATCAAAAAGGTCCAAGGAAACAAACCCTCGGACGTCTGCTTCAGCTGGGTATTCACACAGGGATCGAGGTAATACATATTCGGGCTCGAGAGTTAAAGCCACCTCGATGGCAAGCGTGGGCAATGCAAAGTCAAATAAACTGGAGTGTCCAAATTGTGGTAGAAAACACACTGGGAGTGTTGGAGAAACAACCGTAATTGCTACAAGTGTGGCTCACCTGACCATTTCATTCGGAACTGTCCAGAGATGGATGAGAAAGACAGAAAACAAGAAGTAAGAGCGAGCAATGTACCTTCGAGAGGTAGACCACAAAGGAACCCAGGGAGTGGGACTAGTAGTAAAGGTGCGCCTAGAGACTCTGCGCTGAGATCAGAGGGTTGAGTACCTGCAAGGACTTATGCCATTCGCGCTCGCGAAGAGGCATCATCTCCCGATATGATAACGGGTACTTTTTCTCTTCATGAAATTTTTGTTGTTGCTTTGATTGATCTGGGGTCTACCCATTCTTATGTTTTCATGAAATTGGCATCTAGCATGAGTATGATTGTTGAGTCTACGAAATTTTTTATAAAAGTGTCAAACCCGTTAGCCAAACATGTACTAGTTGACAAAGTGTGTAGGAATTGTCCCTTGACAATTAGAGGTCAATGTTTTTCGAAAAATCTCATGTTGTTGCCATTTGATGAATTTGATCTGATTCTTGGCATGGATTGGTTGACTACTCATAATGTTTTAATAAACTGTGGTAGTAAGTTTACTGAATTGAGATGTGTAAATGGAGATGTCATTTGGGTTGAATCAGGTAAATCGGATAATATGCCTATAGTGATTTCGTCTATGGTAGTTGAAAAATACATGAGAAAAGGGTATGAGTCCTATCTCGCCTTTGTGTTGAATACTCAAGAGTCAGAGGAGAAGATTGAATCAGTGCCTGTGGTGTGCGAGTATCCGGATGTGTTTTCAGAGGAGTTACCCGGATTGCTTCTAGTTAGAGAGGTTGAATTTCGTATTGAGTTAGTTCTGGGTACATCACCTATTTCGGTTGCCCCATATAGAATGACACCGTTAGAATTAAAAGAGTTAAAGGTTCTGTAGCACCCCATACCCGAGTCCGAGACTAAGACTGGATACGAGACATTACCATGCTCGATCTCATTTAAACATGTACTTACGGGCCATAAAATTTTGTTCCGAATTAAAAACTTCTCTTTCTTAGTCAAATCAGACATTTCATGGGCCTACGAGGCCTTATACACGTATCTAAAAACTTTCGGAACTTAATCAGAAACTTTTCTTTAGAACAGAGGTCACACGCCCATGTGGTTTGGGACACGCCCGTGCACCCCTTTACACACCCATGTCTTCCGACCGTGGTCGACACTGACTAATTACACACGGCCTTGACACGCCCGTGGACTTAGACCGTGTACTATACCTTGATATACTGACTTATTTCACACGGCCGGGGCACACGCCCATGTTCCAACCGTGTGTCATGCACGACTTCAACACACGACCGTGGGATTATCCCGTGGCCTATTCTGACTTATGAGACTAAGGTGCAGGTTACGCACGGCCTAGACACACACCCGTGTGTCTAACCGTGTGGGCACTTAGAGGCTATTTACCAAGCCAGTGGCCACCCTGAAATCAAGGATCAAATCCAATATTCAATTCAACAACTCAATTACTACATCTATCATGAACTAGAATGCATACTTCATTGATAAATAAAAACATACATACTTAATCATTCAAGGCCAATCTCTTTGGCCATATACAAAAGAATAATAAACTTGATAGCCCATACTTTTGCCCTTTCTAAGACATATACTCAAAATGAAATGTTTCCTATACATGCCATACTTAAAAATAATTTCAACTTGGCTATACCAAAATAAGGATTGATAGTGTGCTTCGAGCTCCAACTTCAACGGTCCACAAGTTAGCTTGGCGGGACTACATAGAAAGAAAGAATAAAAGACGTAAGCATTTAGCTTAATAAGTTTGCATAATGCTCATAGCAACATACTTGCTTAATATAAACCATTTGACATAAACAATGGTATCATAAATTTCAGCTATAAAGCTTACTTACTCATACTTGATTCTTACAAATCTCATGATACTTACTAGTCTCATACTTGTAAGGTAAACAAGGTACCTTTATCACTTGATCACATTGATCAGCATACATTGACATAATAATCATAATCTCTAATTTATCATTCATAACATGAATAATACTCATTTTCACTTGATAATAACTTTGCTTACTTAGCTTTCTTGTTATCTCATTTGAACTTAGCTCGTTTGCCCGATGAATTTATATGAATAACCGAGGATACTAAATCTCATCTCACATAACTCAATGCCAAAGCCATATCCTAGATACGGTCTTACATGGAATGTCTCATCTTGGTTTCAAGGCCATGTCTTGACATGGACTTATCTGAAAGTCTTTCTCGTGAGTTCCTTTGGAACTTACCATTGCCATGTCTTGACATGGTCTTACTTAGGTATCTTTGCTCATGAAGTGGTCAATGCCGAGCCTTGGCTTGGACTTACATGAAATCTCTTTCTCTTGATAGCTTTTCAATGCCAAGCTTGCCTTGGACTTACATGATAACTTTTCAATGCCAAGCTTGCCTTGGACTTACATGACATCTTTGCTTGGAGACTCACCAATGCCATGCCTTGGCTTGGACTTACATGGGTCTTCATCTCATAATAACTCTTCAATGCCAAGACTTGTCTTGGTCTTACATGATAACTTGTCTGATTGCCGATGCCATGCCTCGGCTTGGACTTATACGGACTTTCTCATTTTATGTGATAGATCGAGTATCCTAAGCTATTCATCTTCAATCGGGGCTTTCTCATGCTTGATCTCATTGATTACTTTGTTTAACATAACATTAAACATTTTCATAATAATATTGTACATTATACTAAGTAATTCAATGATATTAATCATAAAGCTTAGAAATCATACAAACTTACCTCGATATACAAAATGTATGTAGGTATGCAATTTAGTCCTCGACTTTGTTCTTGCCTCGGTTTCAATCCAGGCTTTGTTTTTCTTGATCTATAATCATAAATAGATCATTTAATACTCACATTGACTAAATTGACTCTTAACTCATACTTTGGTAAAATTACTATTTTACCCCTATACTTTCTCATTTTTGCACTTTTCCCCAAGGCTCGTAAAATGAATCTCACTCAACTTTCTTAAACTTCATGCTTAGCTGATTCATTTTCTCTACTATAGCAATCATCGATTCCCATTATTTCTAATAGGTATGACCAATTCCATAACTTTTACAAACTAGTCCTTACTAGCATTTTTCATGAAATTCACTTAGAAAAAGATGTTTATCTAACATCAAACTCTCATAAACTTCCATAAAATATCATTTTACAAGCATGTCACTCTTGGGTAGATTTTTGAACATGCATCTTAGCTCATTTTATAGCTAAAAATAGCTAATTCATAATACGAGAACTTCAAAAACACGAAGAATATTAAAAACGAGGCTAAGATGAACTTACTAGCAAGCTTGAAAAAAATGAAGAACCCTATCTATGGAGTCTCCAAATTTTCGGCACAAGAGGAAGAAGATGAATAGATTTTTCTCATCTTTTTCCTATTTTAATCAATTATTAAGCTAATGACCAAAATGCCATTCTCTTTAAAAATTTCTATTTTTCTAACTCATGTCCACTTTTGTCCAAAACTTATAATTTGGGAAAATTGCTATTTAAGGACTTCTAATTAATATTCTAAAGCTATTTCATACAAAAAGCTTCTAGAAACTCATAGTTTGCAACTTTTGCAATTTAGTCCTTTTTGATCATTCCATGTCAATTTCACAAAATTTCTACATGGAACTTTAGTACTATGATGCAAACATGTCATAAACCTTAAGAACTCAATTTTTACTGACTCGAGTTTATGGTCTCGCACCACTATTCTGACTAGGCCCTGAATCGGGATGTTACAATTCTCCCCCTCTTAGGAATTTTCGTCCTCGAAAATCTTACCAGCAAACAGGTTTGGGTACTGGTTTCTCATGCTCTCTTCTGGTTCCCACATAGCTTCTTCTATTCCATGTATTTGCCACAATACTTTTACCAGGGCAATACTTTTATTCCTTAGCTACTTGACTTCCCGAGCTAAAACCTTAATTGGTTCTTCACCATAAGTCATGTCGGGATGAATCTCTATTTCTGACGGGGTAATTACATGTGATGGATCTGATCGGTAGCGTCTCAACATTGACACGTGAAACACATCGTGAATCTTTTCTAACTCTGATGGCAAAGCTAATCGATAAGCTACCGGCCCAACTCTTTTAGTAATCTCGTATGGTCCGATAAAACGTGGACTCAACTTGCCTTTACGGCCAAATCTGAGAACCTTTCTCCATGGTGACACTTTCAAGAAAACTTTATCCCCGACTTGGTACTCTATCTCTTTCCTTCTTAAATCCGAATAGGATTTTTGTCTGTCTGAAGCAGCTTTTAAACTTTCTCGTATCACTTTCACTTTCCCCTCAGTTTCTCTAACCAAATCAACCCCGTGAATTTGGTTTTCCTTGAGTTCAGTCCAATATAGAGGCGTTTGGCACTTACGCCCATATAAAGCCTCATAAGGCGCCATCTTTAAACTCGACTGAAAACTATTATTGTAGGCAAATTCTACCAATGGGAGAAACTTTTCCCAACTGCCTCGGAATTCGAGAATACAACATCTGAGCATATCCTCGAGTACTTGAATTAACCTCTCTGACTGACCGTCAGTTTGAGGATGAAAAGCGGTGCTAAAGTTTAACTTTGTACCCAAGGCCTCTTGTAACTTCTTCCAAAATTTGGATGTAAACCTCGGATCTCTATCCGAGATGATTGACAACGGAACACCGTGAACCCTTACTATTTCTGAAACATACAAGTTTGCCAACTTGTCTAGTGAGTAATCAACTCATACAGGTAAGAAATGAGCTGACTTCATGAGTCTATCAACTATAACCAATACAACATCTTTTTTGCTCAGAGATAATGGTAAACCCGTTACAAAATCAATAGTAATACGATCCCATTTCCACTCCGGAACCAAAATGGGTTGAAGCAAACCCGAAGGTACTTGGTGTTCAGCCTTTACTTGCTGACAAATCAAGCATTTCGAAACGAACTCAAATATCTTTCTTCATTCTCACCACCAATCTCTGTTTTCAAGTCATTATACATCTTAGTACCACCCGGATGTACAGATAAACATCCGTTATGGGCTTCACGCAAATTCCCTGAATAAGCTCTTCTTTTCTCGGTACACAAACTCTATCTTTGAACATCAGACTTCCATTGGGACTAATCCGTAAATCGACTCAACATCCGTCTCGTGACCGAGCTCTCTTGACTTGCAATCCACTATCTTCTTTTTGAGCTTCAATGATCTCTTGGAGGAAAATTGGTCTAGCTCTCAACTCAGCTAGAATAGAACCATCGTCGGATAAAGTCATCCATGAATTCATTGCCCTTAATGCAAATAGGGACTTTCTACTCAAAGCGTCGGGGACCACATTTGCCTTCCCGGGATGGTAGTCAATGACCAATTCATAGTCTTTTATCAACTCTAACCATCTCCGCTGCCTTAAGTTCAACTCTTTCTGTGTCATCAAGTACTTTAAACTTTTGTGATCGGTGAAGATCTGACATCTCTCACCATATAGGTGGTGTCTCCATATCTTCAATGCGGAGACTATGGCAGCCAACTCTAGATCGTGGGTTGGATAATTCTTCTCATGTGGCTTCAACTGTCTTGAGGCGTAAGCAATCACTTTGCCTTCTTGCATAAGTACACAAACCTAATCCATTTAAGGATGCATCACTTTGCAAATCACAAATTCTTTCCCCGTCTCGAGTTGTACTAAAACTAGAGCTTCATCAACATCGCTTTCGGTTTCTCGAAACTTTGTTGGCATCTTTCTGTCCCACTCAAACTTCACATTTTTCTCAGAACAATTTAGTCATCGGGGTTGCAATCATAGAAAACCCCTTGACGAATCGTCTATAATAGCCACTAGGCCTAGAAAACTTCTAACCTCGAGAGACATTTCTCGGTGGATTCCAGTCCATTATGGCCGAAATCTTACTTGGATCTACTCGGACTCCATCTCCGAGACAATATGTCTCGAAATCCTACTTCCTTGAGCCAAAATTCACTTTTCTTGAACTTGGCATATAATTGATTTTCTCGAAGAGTCTCAGAAATTGTCTGTAGGTTCTCAAAGATGCTCATTCTCATCTCGGAATAAATCAAGTATGTCATCAATGAAAACGACTACAAACTTGTCGAGGTATGGTCTAAAAATGCGGTTCATTAAGTCCATGAATACCGCAGAGCATTGGTCAAACCAAAAGGCATGACTAAAAATTCATAATGCCCATACCTTGTTCGAAAAGTCATGTCTTAGACACATCCGATTCCTTTACTCTTAACCGATAGTACCACGATCTCAAGTCTATTTTGGAGAACACAAGTGGCTCCTTTCAATTGATCGAACAAATCATCGATCCTAGGCAATGGGTGCTTGTTCTTCACCGTCACTTTATTAAGGCGACGGTAATCTATGCACAATCTCATGGTGCCATCTTTCTTCTTCACAAATAAAACCGAGCACCCGGGAGAACAACTTGACCTAGCAAAGCCTTTTTCTCAAACTCTTGCAAATCGTGACTTCAGCTCCTTTAACTCCGTTGGAGTCATTCTGTAAGGAGTAATAGATATTGGTGCGATCACGGAGCCGCCTTCAATGCCGAACTCAATCTCTCTTACTGGGGTAGTCCTGTAATTCTTCGGGAAAAACATCCACGTACTCACATATTATTGGTACTTGACTCAATCTTTAACTCTGTTTCTTTATCATTCATCACAAAGGCCAAATATGCCTCGTACCCTTTCTTATGTATCTCTGTGCCGTCATGTGAAAAATCATTGCCGGTGATTTACTTTGCTCATCGATTACTGTATGGAGAATATCCCCATTCTCACATCTCATCTCAATATATTTCTTCCAACAATTAATTATTACATCATGAGTGGTCAACCAGTCCATACCAAGAATGATGTCAAACTGATCAAATGGTAGCAACATAAGATTTGCTTTAAAGTAATGACCTCTAATCATTAATGGACAATCTTTACATACTTCATCAACTAACACACTCTTGCCTAAAGGATTAGACACCTTAATCGTAAATTCAGAGAATCTATAGGCATATTCATACCGATACTAGTTTCATACAAATGTAAGAGTGTATGGATCCAGGATCTATTAAAGCAATAACTTTGATATCATAAAGAGAAAAGGTACCCGTAATAACATCAGGAGAATATGCCTCTTCACGAGCGCGAATGGCATAAGTCCTTGCAGGTGCCCTACCCTCGGGTCTCGCAGCCTTCTCTCTAGGGTTACCTCTTCCACTTGCCCCACTTCCTGGGTTCCTCTGCGGTCTTCCTCTGACCACACTCCCGGATCTCGGGTTCTGAGCTCTATCTTCTTTCATTGTCTCTGGACAATCTTTTATGTAGTGGTCCTGGGAACCACATCTGAAACATGCATTTTCATGTGCTCGAAATTCTCCAAGATGACGTCTGCCACACTGTGGGCATTCGGGTCTATCCGATCGGATGTTCCCCACACTAGCAACTGAGATTGTCTGTGCCTTACTTCCCGAATACTGCTTACTCTTGTCCTTCCTTGAAAACCCAGTGGAAGTAGCCAATCGGGTGGAGAAATCTCTTGACTTCTTGGATATGGATTGGAATGACTTATTCACTGTCTCTTTTTAGAGTCACGAGACTCTACTTCAGATTTTCTCTTCTCCTTTACTAGTTCTTCGGCTTTACAAGCCCTCTCTACTAGAACAATGAATTCCTTTAGTTCTAGGACAGCAACAAACAATTTGATATCCTCATTTATCCCATCTTCAAATCTCTTACTCATGATGGCCTCGGTGGACACGCATTCTCGAGCGTATTTGTTGAGTCGTACAAACTCACGCTCATAATCAGTCACAGACATCTTGCCTTGCTTTAACTCTAGAAATTCTTTTCTTTTCTGGTCCACGAACCTTTGACTGATATACTTTTTCTTGAACTCTTCTTGGAAGAGTTCCCATGTGATCTTTTCCCTTGGTACCACCGACACAAGGGTGTTCCACCATTGGTAAGCAGAATCTCTTAAAAGAGAGACTACACACTTCATGCATTCCTCAGGTGTGCATGACAACTCATTAAATACCCTGATAGTATTTCTATCCAAAACTCAGCCTTTTCCGGATCATCATCTTTTCTAGCCCAGAATTCTTCTGCCTCATGTTTCCTAATCCTATCAACCGGAGGCTTCTCTCCTCTTACCACCTCTACTACTTGAGGGGCTACTGGGATAGGTTGAGGAATAGGTGGGTGTGGAGGGGTTGTGCATTCGGGTTCATCTGAGCGAACTCAGTATACCATGTGTTCATCATGTGGATGAAGGCTTCTCTAGCCTCTTCTCCTCCTTCTTGACTCACCGTGGTGGGTCTATTCTCATTCTCGTTCGCACCGTCCCCTTCAGCGGGAGCCAGCGCATTACTTTCTACGTCATCCGCCACAGCTCTATCGGGATCCATTTACTAAATGTATAAACATAATTTAAGTCGTCAGGAGTCGTCACACTATCATTATAAAAACATTCTTACGTATGGCATGTATAGCTAGACTCGTGCTCGTGCTACGTTAGTCCTAGAACCGACTAAACCGTAGCTCTGATACCACTAAATGTAACACCCCATACCCGAGTCCGAGACTAAGACTGGATACGAGACATTACCATGGTCGATCTCATTTAAACATGTACTTACGGGCTATAAATTTTCGTTCCGAATTAAAAACTTCTCTTTCTTAGTCAAATCAGACATTTCATGGGCCTGCGAGGCCTCAGACTTATGTCCCAAAACTTTCGGAACTCATCTGGAAACTTTCTCTCCAAACAGGGGTCATACGTCTGTGTGACTTGGGACACGCCCGTGCACCCCTAAAACATGCCCGTGTCTTTCACCCGTGATGGATACTGGCAAATTACACATGGCCTGGACAAGCCCGTGGCCCTGGCCCGTGTACCAAACCTTGGCATTCTGACTTATTCACACGGTCTATACACATGCTTGTGTGCATTAGCCGTGTGACAATTCAATTTCTAAGTGTAAAGTGCAGACTTCACACGCCCAGGGCACACGCCCATGTGCTAACCGTGTGGTACACACGGCCTAAACACACGGTCGTGTTATTAGCCCGTGGTCTATCTTGACTTAAAACACTAATGTGCAGGGGACACACGGCTTAGACACACGCCCGTGTGTCCATCCGTGTGGGCACTTAGAGGCTATTTACCAAGCCAATTGCCACCCTGAAATCAAGACCAAACTCATGCTCAATTCAGTAACTCAAGTATTACATCTAACATGAATAAGGATGCATACTTCATTGATATATTAAAACATACATACTTAATCATTCATGACTCATCTCTTTGGCCATATACAAAAAGAATACTAAGCTTGATAGCCAACACTTTGGCTAGTTTTAAAACATAACTCACAATGAAATGTTTCCTATACATGCCATACTTAATATAAACAACTTGGCTATAACAAAATAGCGATTGATAGTATGCTCCGAGCTCCGGTGACGATGATCCACGAGATTAGCTAGGCGGGACTACATGGAAAGAAAGAATAAAGGACGTAAGCATTTAACTTAGTAAGTTTGCATGTAATTTTCATAGCAATATATTTGCTTAACATTAACCATTCATCATAAACAATGGCATTATGAATCTCAAGTATTTAAGCTTACTTACTCTTACTGATTCTTACATATCTCATGGTACTTACTATTCTCATGCTCGTACGGTAAACAATATATCTGTATCACTTGATCACATAGATCAGTATACTTTACTATGATACGTATAATCTCAACTTCATCATTCATATCATGAATAATACTCTTAACTAGCATAACTTGATAATAACTTTACTTACTTAACTTTCTTACTATATCATTTGAGCTTTACTCCTTTGCCCGATGAATTTCTATGAATAACCGAGGATACTGAATCTCATCCCACATAACTCGATGCCAAAGCCATATCCTCGATATGGTCTTAAATGGGATCTCTCATCTTGGTATTGATGCCATGTCTTGACATGGACTTACTCAAAGTCTTCGTTGTGTGTTCCCTTGGGAACTTACCATTGCCATGTCTTGACATGGTCTTACTTGGTATCTTTACTCATGAACTGGTCAAAGTCGAGCCTTGGCTTGGACTTACATGAAATCTTTCTTGTTACTCACCAATGCCATGCCTTGGCTTGGATTTACATGGGATCTCTATCTCTTTATAACTTTTCAATGCCAAGACTTGTCTTGGACTTACATGATAACTTTGCTTGGAGACTCACCAATGCCATGCCTTGGCTTGGGCTTATATGGGTATTCATCTCATAATAACTCTTCAATGCCAAGACTTGTCTTGGTCTTACATGATAACTTGCTTGATTACCGATGCAATGCCTTGGCTTGGTCTTATACGGACTTTCTCATTTCATGTGATAGATCGAGTATCCTAGGTAATTTAACTTCAATCGGGACTTTCTCATGCTTAATCTCATTATCTTCTTTATTTATCATAACATCAAACATTTTCATGGTAATATTGTACATTATGCTAAGTAGTTCAATGATATAAATCATAAAGCTTAGAAATCATACAAACTTACCTCAATATACAAAATGTATGTAGATATGCAATTTAGTCCTCGACTTTGTTCTTGCCTCGATTTTGATCCGGGCTTCGTTTTTCTTGATCTATAATAATAATTAGATCATTTAATACTCACATTGACTAAATTGACTCTTAACTCATACTTTGGCAAAATTACTATTTTGCCCCTAAACTTTCTCTTATTTGAACTTTTTCCCCTAGGCTCGTAAAATGATTCTCATTTAACTTTCTTAAACATCATGCTTAGTTGATTCATTTTCTATACTATAACAATCATCAATTCTCACTATTTCTAATAGGTATGACCAATTTCATAACTATTACAAATTAGTCCATACTATCATTTTTCATGAAATTCACTAAGGAAAAGATGTTTATCTAACATCAAACTCTCATAAACTTCCATAAAATATCATTTTACATGCATGATACACATGGGTATATTTTTGAACATGCTTCTTAGCTCATCTTATAGCTAAAAATAGCTAATTCATAATACGAGGACTCCAAAAATACGAAGAATATTAAAAACGGGGCTAGGATGACTTGCAAGCTTCAAAAATTTGAAGAACCCTAGCTATGGAGTCTCCCAATTTTTGGCACAAGGAAGAAGATGAATGAAATTTTTATCATCTTTTTCCTATTTTAATCATTTAATTGGTAAATGACCAAAATGCCCTTCTCTTTAAAAATTTACAAATTACTAACTCATGTCCATTTTTTTCCAAAACTTATAATTTGGGCAAATTGATATTTAAGGACTTCTAACTTATATTCTAAAGCTATTTCATACAAAAAGCATCTAGAAACTCAAATTTGGCAACTTTTGCAATTTAGTCCTATTTGATCATTCCATGTCAATTTCACAAAATTTCTACATGGAACTTTAATACTATCATGCAAACATGTCATAAACCTTAAGAACTCAATTTACTAACTCATATTTGTTGTCTCGCACCACTATTCTGACTAGGCCCTAAATCGGGCTGTTACAGGTTCAGTTGCAAGAGTTAACAGATAAGGGTTTTGCAAGACCGAGCTATTCACTGTGGGGTGCTCCGGTACTTTTTGTGAAGAAGAAAGACGGGTCGATGAGGTTGTGTATAGACTACAGATAGCTCAACAAGGTGACAGTGAAGTATAAGTATCCTTTGCCAAGGATCGATGATTTGTTCGACCAATTGAAGGGAGCTACGGTGTTTTCTAAGATAGACTTGAGGTTTGGCTATTACCAGTTGAGGGTTAAGGAGCAAGATGTGCCGAAAAATGCATTTCGGACGAGGTATTGCCATTATGAGTTCCTTGTCATGCCATTTGGATTAACGAATGCTTTTGCGGTCTTTATGGATTTAATGAACCGTATCTTTCGACCGTACTTAGATAAGTTCGTAGTCATTTTTTATTGACGACATACTAATTTATTCTCAGGATGAGAACAAGCATGCGGAGCACCTAAGAACTATTTTGCATACTCTAAGAGATAAGCAGTTGTATGCTAAGTTTAGCAAGAGTGAGTTTTGGCTCCGAGAGGTCGGATTCTTAGGATACATTGTGTCGGGTGATGGCATTAGAGTTGATCCGAGCAAGATCTCGGCTATTGTGGAGTGGAAATCGGTGAGGAATGTGTCAAAGATTAAGAGCTTCTTGGGCTTAGTGGGTTACTACATACAGTTCGTTAAAGGGTTCTCCATGATCGCTACAACGATTGTAACGGCCCGATTTAGGGGCTAGTCAGAATAGTGATCTCAGAATCACTAAACTGAGGATAGAGAAAAATTATTTTCATGTTATTTTATGTGTTATAACATGTTTATAAGGGTGAATGAAAATTTTGGTGCCTTAATTTTAACAATTTCTAGCTAAATTGTGAAAAAGGACTAAATCGCATAAAGTGTGAAAGTTCTATTTTATTTGCTAGAGGTGCCAAATAGTTATGAATTATAAATTGGAGGTCCCAAATGTGCAATTTTGCCTTGTTAAGTGAGTTGGCCGGTCAAGGAAGTTAAGGGGACAAGGGCATTAAATGTTGGTCATGTTAGGTGATTAAAAAGAATAAAATAAGATGAAATAAGAAAAGCTATCATCTTTTTTATTTCTTCTCCTCTTCCACCAAAAATGAGCAGCAAGAATGGGGTTTTTTAAGCTCAAAATTTCAGCAAGCATTTCTCCTCACAATTAAGTGATTTTGATGATCTTTCTTGATAATTTTTGTACTTTTGGAGTCCCCAAAGCTTAAGCTTCCTAAAGAGAGGACTATTTTGCAACATGGTTGAAAGTCTAGGGACTTGCCATGAGAGAGTTTATGCTGGTGGCTGAGTTTTTATGGAAGAAAATGAATGTTAGGATGTTGATAAACAACTTTTGTGAAAGGTGTTGTCATGAAAACACCTAATTGGGACTAAAATGCAAAAGTTGTAATTTATTCATTAAGGCATGAAATAGTTGAAATTGTGGATAGTTATAAGAGGATTAAATGTTTAGCTAGGCTTGTTTAACAAGAAAATGTGATGAAAATTTATTTATTTAGCCTAGGGGCAAAATCGTAATTTTGCCAAAGTGTAGGGAGCAAAATGGTAATTTTGCCTAAAGTGTAGATTATGGTGTATTATGATTTATAAGTGATTAAATCAGTGAATTTCATTATTCTAGATCAAAGAAAACGAGTTCCGGACCTAGAATGGGTGAAAAGAGAAATGTGGGTAAAAAGTCTCTTTCGGCCCTTTCGACATCGAGGTAAGTTCAGGTGCAAATGTTGTAATTACATATGAGTTATTTTAATATTCCAAAGTTGTATGGAATGTATAATTATGAAATGAATGTATTAAATATTTTTCGATGAGTTGTTAAGAGAATTGAATCTAAGAATAGTAAGAAACGTAAATAGTATGAAATGATGTTAGTTAAGGTTCCGTGTGAGACCATATTGGAATATGGCTTCGGTGAGAGATATTAAATAAGACCATGTCAAGGACATGGCAACGATGTGATATTTCGTATAAGACCTTGTCGGGGTCATAACATCGACATGTTAATGTATGTAAGACCCTATTGGGGTATGATGTCAATGAGAACTATGTGTATGGGACTCAAGAGAGTTATTTAACAATTTGAATGATTCAACGGGGATGTTGAATGTAAGTGGTTGTACCACGAGAAGCATAAGTATGTGTTAGAATTGAATTGATATGAATTCAATATATGATGAACCCTAGTGGGATATGTTTAATTAATGCACCTTAGTTGCATGAGATAGATTTATTGATGCATTGTGTGAATGAGGACAAGTATCGTAGAAAGTTAAGTAAGAATAGAAATGTGTGAGGATATTCTCGGTTTAACATTTGAATTAGAGAAATGTATGTGGATAAATATTTGTGAATGTATATTATCGGTGGGCTGTGTGCGTTACCACCTGATATACTATTAATTGATGGGCTGTGTGCGATACCATCAACTATATCACTATCGGTGGGCTGTGTGTGTTACCACCTAATTAATTAATGTCGATGGATGTGTAATGCGATACCATCGCTTATAAATGATTGGTGAGCTAAGTGCGAAATCACCATAAGTATTAATGAATGGTGGGCTGAGTGCGATACCACCCTATAAGAGATTCAATGGTAGGCTAAGTGCGTAACCACCGAGAGATTTGTAATATAAGTGTCTTATTGAAAATGCTTGATGTGTTGCTTTATATATGATCTTGTGGTGATCAGTGCAGGATTGTGTACTAATTAAACGAGCAATTGGCTTGTGGCATGGTAAGAATGTGGTAAGAGATAAAACGAGTAAACTTCAAGAGGGGTTGAGTAAGTAGCCATAAGTTAAGGGGAAAAACTCGGTATAATACTTGTGGTTATCTTTATTCAATGAATATCAGTATTTATTAGTTTATGCAGATGAACTTACTAAGCTTTATTGCTTACTCCTTTCCTTTTCCCATCTCTTATAGGATATTTTATCTAGCTCGGGTTGGAGGCCGTCAGAGATGTTTTCACACTATCGGATAGACGCTTGGTATGATGTTTCAAGTTCTTGTGAGTCATGGCATGTATAGGGGCTAGACAAGTTAGGGAATTTTGTTGTAAATGGCTAGGATGTGTTAGCCTATAGTTGAATAATCTATTTTGTATAATGCCATAGTTGTTGGCTGTTATTTTATATGAAAAAGATGTAGTTATCCATGTGAATTTGTGATTTCTTTTAAGTTAATTATGGATGTGTTTGATGAGTGCATGTTGGGTATGTTGTAGGGGTGAGAAGAGCTTAGCATATAGCTTTGTTCTTGTCCATGTGGATAAACACACGAGTGTGTGTCTAGACCATGTGTGACACACGGTCAACCCACGGGCATGTGACTTGGCCGTGTGTCCCCTGCAAGTTGATCCTTTTAAGTCAGGATAGACCACGAGCTAGTCACACGGGCGTGTGACTAAGCTTTGAGGCCGTGTGGGTAAAGTCAGTGTTCACCACGGTTGGGAGGCACGGGCGTGTGCCTTAGCCGTGTGGCATTAGCAGAATGCTTGGGTTTTCAGACACGGGTTGAAGGCATGGGCGTGTGTGTCTACACACGGGCGTGTCTCATTCTACACGAGCGTGTGAGCCATGTATAAAAGAGAAAAATTTTAAGATTCGAAAAGTTTCGATATAGTCTCGAGAGCTCTTAAGGGTATGAGCGAGGCCTCGTAAGTCGAGAATGAGGTTGTTGAGGTGACTTAAGAGAGTAGTCACGATGATCCTAAATGGTGATCATGAGATTTTATTACGGTGACGCCTCGGGCCCGGTTCCGGCGTAGAACTCGGGTAAGGGGTGTTACACCGATGACGAGATTACTACATAAAGATGTTAAGTTTGAGTGGACAGACAAATGCCAACAGAGTTTTGAGAAACTGAAAGCTTTGTTGGCTGAAGCTCTGGTGTTAGTACAACCTGAGTCGAGAAAGGAGTTTGTGGTCTACAGTGATGCATCATTAAATGGTCTTGGCTGAGTTTTGATGCAAGGGGGTAAGGTAGTAGCTGATGCCTCGAGATAGCTAAAATCGCATGAGAAGAATTATCCGACTCACGATTTGGAGTTGGCTGCGATCATTTTCGCTTTGAAGATTTTGCGTCATTATTTGTATGGTGAAAAGTGTCGAATCTTTACTGATCACAAAAGTTTGAAGTACTTGATGAATCAAAAGGATTTAAATTTGCGACAACGACAGTGGCTTGAATTACTGAAGGATTATGAACTAGTAATCGATTTCCACCCGGGGAAAGCGAATGTGGTTGCAGATGCCTTGAGTAGAAGATCCCTGTATGCCTTGAGAGCTATGAATACGAGTTTAGCATTGTCTGAAGATGGTGCTATATTGGCCGAGTTGAGGGCTAGACCATCATTTATTCAGCTGATATGTGAAGCTCAAAAGAATGATAGTGAGATGCAAGTTAAGAGAGCTCAGTGCAAATTGGGAGATAACTCTGATTTTTGGTTTGGTTTCAGTGATTGTTTGATGTTTCATGATAGAGTTTGTGTACCTAAAGATGATGAGTTGATCTGGAAAATTTTGCATGATGCACATAATGGCTGCTTGTCAGTACATCCAGGCAGCACAAAAATGTATAATGATTTGAAGAAGTTGTATTGGTGGCCAGGTATGAAAAGATATATCTCCGAGTTTGTTACCATGTAACAGCCCGATTTTTACCCTAATCGAAATAGTGGTTTCGGGACCACAAATTCTAGTCTGAACAATATTTTAAAATTATTTTCTATGTTAATTATGTGTGAATTGCTATGTGTGAAATTTTCGTGATTTAATTTTATCGTTGGAGTGTCGAATTATTAAAATGGGCTTAATCGCGTAAAGTGAAAACTTGATAGTTTAATGTGTTAAGACCAAATTGTGGATGTCTTTTTAAATGGAAGCATTCAAAATGCAAAAAGCCCATTTTTAATAGATAGTGGCTGGTCATGGACTTTAATGACCATATATTATAATGTTTTATTTATTTATAATAAAGGTTATAAAGGTAATTAAATATTATGTTAATATATATGTTAATAAAACATAAAGTAAAAGCATTTTGTCCATCTTTATTTCTTGACCGAATAGCAAACATAAAAAAAAAAAAGAAATAGACAAAGCTTAGGTTCGGTCATTCTCAAGCTTGAATCAAGGTATGTAACTAGCTCGGTTTTTGATAATTTTTATGTTTTAAAGATCGTTGCTATGAAATGCTCAAAACCCATGTTTCAATTTTTGAATTTGGTGATATGTTCTTGAGTTGCTATTGATAAGAGCTTGATAAATTTGGTGTTTTATGATGTTAAATGAAAGATATGTGTTAGATTAATAAATTTTGTATTGGAAGTTTTAATGATTTTGAGCATTTAGGGCTAATTTGTAAAAATAGTAAATTGAAGGATCAAATTGCAAAATAAATAAATTGTATGGACTCATATGGACGAGATGAGTATTCGGCATAAGCATAGCAAGGGCAAATTATGATTGCTTTGTGTTTTGTGAATTTTGGACTAAATAGCTAAAAATGTAAAATGTATGGGGTAAAAGTGCAAATTACTTATTCATGTGTTTTTGAGTGAATTTAATTGAATATTGATTAAATAAGTTTAATTTATATCAAATTAGATCAAGAAAGGAAAAAGTCAGATTTGGATCGGGGAAAGACAAAAATAGCCAAATAGTTGATTTTACGTTCGCCAATATCCGAGGTAAGTCTATAAGCAAATGGTTGTTCTTAATTTTAGTTAAATGTAAATTATTCATGCTGATTTGAAATGTATATAATTATATTTGCTATTGCCGAATGTGAGGGATTGTATTTGAAATGTTCAAGAAATTACTTTGAGTGAGTTTAGATATATGAAAGATAGTATGAATTTTTGATGAAAGCTTATGACTTAGTATATGTAATTTATGTCCTTAAATCGATTATGTATTTGTGATATTTCGGGTTATAAGCCTAGCAGGCATGGTGCCAGTGAGTTTTATCAGACTATAAGTCTAGCAGGCTTTGTGCCGGTGAATAATATCAGACTAAATGCCTAGCAGGCTTTGTCTTTGAAAGATATCTGCTATATGCCTAGCGTGCTTTATCTTTGGTGATTATGTATAAGTTTGTGTTTGAAAGATTTATCTTGATGTGGTATTTGAGTATGTTATTCAAGCTAAATGGACATGTATGCATTATCTTGATATCTATGAAAAATAAGGTAAGTAAATATTTTGAAATTTTATGTTAAATCATGGATAATATTAATGATAAGTATATGTGAGTTTAAAATGAGAATTCGGTCCTATGATTAAATATATTGAATTCAAATGAAATGATTCTTCACTGTGTGCATATGTGTGATCATATACATTCGGCTTTATAGGTAATGTATAATATGTGGTGTCATATATGATATTATGTATTTAGCCAAATAAGACAGGTAGATATATGAAGTTATTTCTTGTCTTTTGAACTTATGTAAATAAGTGAAAGTATGCCGAATGTGTAATGATATGTTACTTTAATAGTTGAGTAAAAGCTTGAGAGTTTTAACTTATTGAGTATTCGGCCAAGGTGGAAGTCATGATAAATACATATTATTATGGAATGTTTAAGCTTAGATTAAATATGGCATTGATATAGTAATTTGATTCAGTTTAAATTTTAAGAGTTGAGTATATTATTGAGTTGTAATTTTCTTAAGGCTTACTAAGCTATGTTAGCTTACTCTGTGTTTTATGTTTATTCTGTTTATAGATTTTGGACTTCATTCTGAGCTCGGGATCGTCAAAGAAAGTTCACCACACTATCGATCGCTTTTGGTATTTAAATATTGAAACTCGAATTATGGCATGTATAGGCTGAATGGTGTTTTGATGTGATAAACTATAGTTATGTATAAGCCATGCGAAAATGGCTAGTGATGATGTATATATATATATTTATGTACTTTTGGTTTTGGTTTTTATATGTGTGATATGTTTGGGAATTTATGATTATGTGTTTGTCTCGATTAACAAAGTAGTATTTGGATCTTATGTGTTATATATAATTGATTTGATTATTCGTGATATATAGGATAGGTTGTTCATTGCATGGGTATATTTGACTAAATTTAGTTAAAGTAAATTTATATGTTTTTATGGTATGTTCTTTCGTGAGACAGTCATAGTCATTAAAGTTCAGTAATGATAGTAGTATGTGTTTATAATTTGTTTAAATAGTTGGTGCTTAGATGTGATTTTATGTATTTTATTATTATATGATATGTATGGGATATATTAGATATTAAAATGAATGTAATCGGCTATTGAGATCAAAAATAGACTATTATGTGAGATGTGGTAATTATCTTAGTTTGAATAAACGTTTGCCCTTGAATATGTTATTAATGATCTATTTTAATGTATGAAAGTTAAATATTTTCCGGTAATGCCTTGTAATCCATTCCGGCGATGGATACGGGTTAGGGGTATTACATACCAAGTGTTTGATCTGTCAACAAGTGAAAGCCGAGCATCAAGTACCTTCGGGATTACTTCACCAAGTTATGGTTCCCGAGTGGAAGTGGGATCGGATCACAATGGATTTCGTAACGGGGTTACCTATGACTCTGAAAAAGAAAGATGCTGTGTGGGTTATTGTAGATAGATTAACGAAATCGGCTCACTTTATACCAGTGCGTGTGGATTACTCACTTGACAAGTTGGCTGAGCTGTACATTGCTGAGGTTGTGAGATTACATGGGGTACCTATATCCATTATCTCGGATAGAGATCCAAGATTTACTTCGAGGTTTTGGAAAAAGTTGTAAGAAGCCTCAGGTACAAAATTGAATTTTAGTACTGCGTTCCATCCACAAACCGATGGCCAATCCGAAAGAGTGATTCAAGTTCTTGAGGATATGCTCCGATGCTGTGTGTTAGAGTTCGAAGGTAGTTGGGAAAAATATCTACCTTTGGTTGAGTTTGCCTACAACAACAGTTATCAGTCGAGTATACGGATGGCACCGTACGAAGCTTTATATGGTCGCAAGTGTAGGACTCCCTTGTATTGGATAGAGCTTAGTGAGAAGCAAATTCACGGGGTTGATCTAGTTAAGGAAACCGAGGAGAAAGTGAAAGTGATCCGTGATAGTCTGAAAGCTGCTTCAGATCGACAAAATTCATACGCGGATTTAGAAAGGAAAGAAATTGAGTTTTAGGTGGGCGATAAAGTATTCCTGAAAGTATCTCCGTGGAAGAAAATATTAAGATTTGGTCGTAAGGGCAAATTGAGTCCACGATTTATAGGGCCGTATGAGGTTATTGAGAGGATTGGGCCAGTAGCTTATCGATTGGCCTTGCCGGTAGAGTTAGAAAGAATACACAACGTGTTTCATGTGTCGATGTTGCGACGATATCGTTCTGATCCTTCGCATGTGATTCCTTCGACTGAAATTGAGATACGACCATATATGACCTATGAAGAGGAACCAATTAAGATTTTGGCTCGAGAGGTTAAACAGTTGAGGAACAAAAGTATAGCCTTAGTGAACGTGTTGTGGCAAAAACACGGTGTAGAAGAAGCTACGTGGGAATCGGAAGAAGCCATGAGGGAATAGTACCCAAACCTCTTTACCGGTAAGATTTTCGGGGACGAAAATCTCTAAAGGGGGGAGAGTTGTAACAGCCCGATTTTGGGGCTAGTCGGAACAGTGGTTTTGGGACCACTAATCCGAGGCTAAAGAAAATTATTTTTATAATTTTATATGTGTTATATCATGAATATATGAGTGCATGTGTAACACCCCATACTCGAGTCCGAGGCTAAGATCGGATACGAGACATTACTATGCTTGAACTTTCTTAAACATGTACTTACGGGCTATAAAATTTCGTTCCGAATTAAAAACTTCTCTTTCTTAGTCAAATCAGACATTTCATGGGCCTACGAGGCCTCAGACTTACATCCCGAAACTTTCGGAACTCATCCGGAAACTTTCTCTCGAAATAGGGGTCACACGTCCGTGTGACTTGGGACACGCCCGTGCACCCCTAAAACATGCCCGTGTCTTTCACCCGTGGAGGATACTGGTAAAATCCACATGGCTGGACACGCCCGTGGCTCTGGCCCGTGTGCTAAACCTTGGCATTCTGACTTATCCACACGGTCTGTACACATGCCCGTGTGCGTTAGCCGTGTGACAATTGAATTTCTAAGTGTCAAGTGCAGACTTCACACGGCCTTGGCACACGCCCATGTGCCAACCGTGTGTATCACACGGCCTGAACAAACGATCGTGTGACCAGCCCGTGGTCTAATCTGACTTAAGATACAAAGGTACAGGAGACACACGGCCTAGACACACACCCGTGTGTCTATCCGTGTGGGCACTTAGAGGCTATCTTACCAAGCCTTTTACCACTCCCGTTTGCATACATTCATATACTACTTCATAACATTCTCAAATCATCAATTAAAACACATGAATTAACACATTTAATCATTTAAGAGATAAAGTCTTTATCCCATACACTAGGGAGAACTATTCCCAATACAAATAGAACCAACTTAAGCCATCATCTATGGTCATACACAACCAACTCTAGATTCTCTTAGGCCAATACAATTTGGCTACATCGGTTAGAACTTAATCAACTTTAAAAGAATCCCTATACATGCCATGACTCATAAGGATTTGATACCTCATACCAAGGGTCTGGTCGATAGTGTGAAAACATCTCCGGCGGCCTCCAGCCCGAGCTAATTAAAATAACCTATAAGAGATGAGAAAAGTAAGGGAGTAAGCAATAATGCTTAGTAAGTTCATATGTATAATCTGAAAAATATTGACATTCATTGAATATACATAACCACAAAGTATTATACCGAGTTTTCTCATTAACTCATGGTAACTTACTCAACCATTCGTGAAGCTTACTCATTCTATCTCTTACCACATTCTTACCATGCCACAAGTCAATTGCTCATTTAATTAGTACATATTCCCCTTGACCGATCACCACATGATCATATAAAACAACTCATCAAGCATTTTCAATAAGATACTCATACTATTAATCTCTCGGTGGTTTCGCACTTAGCCCACCATTGAATCTCTAATAGGGTGGTATCGCACACAGCCCACCAATCAGTTATACTTATGGTGATTTCGCACTTAGCTCACCGTTATTTTACATTCATGGATAATAATCCACATGTATATCTCTATTTCAAATGTTCATCCAAGAACATCCTCATATACTTCTATTCTTACTTAACTTTCTATGATACTCGTTTGCATTCACACAATACATTAATAAATCTATCTCATGCAACTAAGGTGTATTGAATACACATACCCCACTAAGGGTTCATCATATACTGAATCCATATCAATTCAATTCTAACACACACTTGTGCTTTTCTTGGTACAACCACATACTTTCTTTCTTTCAACATATACGTTGAATCACTCAAGTTATTAAATAACTCTCTTGAGTCTCATACTCATAATGTCACATAGAATTTATACCCCAATAGGGTCTAACTTGTATTAACATGTCGATGCCATGTCCCTGACATGGTCTTATACAAATTCTTACATCGAGGCCATATTCCAATATGGTCTTACACGAGGCCTTAACTATCATCATCTCATTCTACATACATTTCCCATTACTCTTAGATTCAATTCTTTTGACCTCTCATCAAAGATGTTTCATACATTCATAGAGTAAATATAAATTCCATACAACATTGGAACATTAAATTAACTCATACGTAATTGCAACATTTGCACATGAACTTACCTCGATGTCCAAAGGGCCAAAAGGGACCTTTTTGCCCACATTTCTCTTTTCATCCGTTCTAGGTTCAAAACTCGTTTTCTTTGATCTAGAACAATGAAATTTACTGATTTAATCACTTATAAATCATATTACACCATAATATACACTTTAGGCAAAAATGACTATTTTGCCCCTACACTTTGGCAAAATTACGATTTTGCCCTTAGGCTCGTAAATAAATTTTTATCACATTTTCTTGTTAAAAAAGCCTAGATGAACATTTAATCCTCTTACAACTATCCAAAATTCCATCTATTTCATGCCTTAATGAACAAATTACAACTTTTGCATTTTAGTCCCAATTAGGTGTTTTCATGACAACACCTTTCACAAAAGTTGTTTCTCATCATCCTATCATTCATTTTCTTCCATAAAAACTCAGCAACCAGCATAAACTCTCTCATGGTAAGTCCCCTAGACTTTCAACCATGTTACAAATTATTCCTCCCATTAGCTAGCTTAAGCTTTGGGGACTCCAAAAATGTAATTTTTATCAAGACAGATCATCAAAAACCACTTACTTGTGAGGAGTAAAGCTTGCTGAAATTTTGATTTTTCAAACACCCCTTGTTTTCTGAAACTTTCGGTGGAGAAGAAGAGAGGAAATATGATATCTTTTTCCTTTCTTTATCTTATTATAAAACATCAATTTAACCCACCAACTTTGACCAAAATTAAAAGCTTTTGTCCCCCTTGTCTACATGGCCGGTCAACACATCTTAGATGGTCTAATTTTCCTTTAAAGACCTTCAATTGATATTTCATGGCTATTTGGTACCTTTAGCCTATAGAATGGAACTTTTGCCCTTTATGCGATTTAGTCCTTTTTCGCAATTAAGCCCTCAACCGCTAAAATTAAAGCACCAAAATTTCCATACATCCTTATAAACATGTTATAACACATAACATATCATGCAATTAATTTTCTCTAACCTCGAATTAGTGATTTTGAGATCACTGTTCCGACTAGCCCCTAAATCGGGCTGTTATAATTCTACCCCCTTAGGGATTTTCGTCCCCGAAAATCTAATCAGGAGGAGTTGTTACCAACATTCTTAAAACGTTTCCATCTACTCTTCAAAATCGCGAATCCACTTATCTTCAAGTTTCTCTTGCCAATAACTCTTAAGCTGTGATACATAAGGTCGAAACGTAACTTGAGACCTAGGTTATTCTTCCTCTGGGGCATATACTCTGTAATCTATCAATTTGGAACTCTACACATGTCCAAATGATCATTCGAATCTTTACTGGTTGATTTACTACAATTCGAATGACATTTCCCTTTCTTGGAAATTTTGTCAAACCAAATTTGAAATCTATAAGGTTTTATCTCACTTTCTCATTAAAGCATTCACCAACTGTAGTAGTCTTGTCTTATGTGCTTTGGAAACTCATTTTTTAGTGGTCAACTACTTCTGACCATAACTCGATCATATTATGAAATGTACTCTATTGTCAAAACATTTATGCACATAACTGCATTTCCTTACTTTTACATTAGTAGATATGCTACTACTAAATCTCATACCAAAACTCTTGTATAAGTTCTGGATTCAACATCATTCACTTTCTATCTCGAGGAAACATCAACAACAGAAATCTTATCCAACATGGATAACTTATTTAAAATACCATTTATTATAACACTTCTGAACTCTTCTGTTCTGAAAAGAAGACTCACTATAGTCATTAACCTCGCTGAAACTAGGATATTACCAACTAGAGTCAATCGAGTAACTAACTCACATTACTAAACATGGATCTTTCATTCAGACATCTGTACTATGTCTACTATCTGAGTAGTATCACAATAACTATACCCACCATTGTAATAGCTCAAGCCATTTCAACTATTTCATCTTCAAAATCTTCTGTAGCATAAGATGCCCTCACTTATTAAAATTCAGAAAATACACATCGATCTTCCCATGGATCAATACATAATATCTAACTCACAACACAGACACAAAAGTGATTGTCTCTGGATCACCAACCTGTCAACTCTTTCTCTCGATTCAGACTGATCTCAGTACTAGAACTTTCAAATAAATAGTTCTTTCTATAGCTTTCAACTCAACCATCACGGTTTGAACATTTCGATGAGCATATCTTTGTATCATGCTCCCTACTCACGTACACACAGAATTTTATTCTCTTTACTGATTCATGCGTGAATATACACAGAACTTGAATCATATCTCAATATATTAATCTACTCTTTTCTCCATACTGAGAACCTATTTTAAGCACACTCTCATCTGAGTTTCTCTTGCTATGCTAATCTAGAACCTTTACTATCGTCATATCTCACGCTAGCAGGGACATCTCGATCGAATTCGTTAACTCTATTCGGCTTACCCGAAAACCCATCACACAACGTGAAACTTGTGATTTCACCTCTTATACACGAATCATCACCAACTTCCTTTTCAAGGTACCCAATTAAGGTTACGAGGAGATAGAGGAAATGTCGATTTCAATTAACTAAATCGACAACCGTTTAGTCTACTTTTTCCGTCAGTTAACGTTCTCACACAATCACAATTACATGAAAAGAACGACCACATCATCCCTGAAAGGAAACATGTATTAGTACATAATACTAAAGGAGATCATTATAATCCCATCCATGGCATTAACTAACCATGCACAAACCATAGGCTTCTAGCCAACTTACTCATACTTGCACTTATATAACACGTTCCGTGTCATATATCGTAATTGCCTCTTCGTGATTCGTTCACGAGAACATGTTTTCACTCTTTCACATGACTTTAGTACCATTATCATTTCTACCTCTAGACTCATCTATCTGTCCCATTGATCACTAGGGATAATCAGAGACGTATGTTCATCGTCCTTCATGTAGGTACGAAACCAATGCCACATTCCCGAGGTGGTCTTATATGGAGTCACCTCTAAATGCCAATGCCATATCCCTGATAAGGTCTTATATGGACTTCCTCATCAAATATCGATGCCATATTCTGGATATGGTCTTATACGGAATCTCAACTCGGTGCCGAGGCCATGTCTCGGTCATGGTCTTATACGGGACCTTGTCTATCTCATATCTCGATGATAGCCTCATCATTTTAGTCCTCTAGGACTTCAACCTCATGTTCAACAACAGTTACTCTATTTAGTAGAGTATTATGCATCGATGTGATACAAGGCATTCTTAATCATGCTAGCATAATTATTGCATTAATCCGATGCAAACTTACTCAACTTAACTCTCATAACGTCTCATCAAAATTCAACAGTGGTAAGGGAGTGAGGTTGCAAAGTCCCTTAGCCTAACTCTCGTGACTACATACATATGATTTACTACTCATTGTCAATGAAATATCATCATAGTCATACAACTCGCCTCAAGTGAGTTTTCACATTTATCACGCTACAATTGTTTCTATCACTTATACTTTCGAACTGTGACTTCACTTACTCAAGTTTCACATTAAGGTCTACTTGAGTACTCAATATTTAACTCTAATTCCTCTTACTATTTCTTATTAATCTAGAGAATGTCTTACGGGTTTTGAGTACGTCGTTTACTTGATTGCCATAGTCCAACTATGGTCTTACTCGTATCACAACATCATAGCCTAGCTATTGCTTTACATGTCATCACGATGCCATAGCCTCGCTATGGTCTTACACGAAATCTCATATCAACACCAATGCCATATCCCAGATACGGTCTTACATGGAAACTCATATCGATGTCGATGCCATATCCTAGATATGGTCTTACATGAAATCTTATGTCGATGTTGATGCCATATCCCAGATATGGTCTTACACGATCTCATACTGAAGCCAGGTCCCAGACGTGGTCTCACACGTGATTACTATTTGATATCGATGCCATATCCCAGATATGGTCTTATACGGGATCTCACAATAATTATCGATGCCATATCCCAAATATGGTCTTATCCGATTATCTTATTCAATACCGAAGCCATATCCCAGATATGGTCTTATCTGATTATCTTATTCAATACCGAAGCCATATCCCTGATATGGTCTTATATGGGATCATGTATCGATGCCAATGCCATGCCCCAGACATGGTCTTATATGGGATCACATATACCGCCATGGTCCAACCATGGTCTTATTCATCATTTTATCATTGAACGACCGTACTCATTTCCTGCATTCTACTTAGTCAAACTTTTTAGTTTTAACTCTCACACTATAATATGTGTGACTTTGTAACAGGGTCATAAGATGAAACATTATATCTTCTCTACTTTAACAGTCACACGTGATTTTTAACCATGTGGACATATTTATCATAAACAATAGCATCACAAATCTCAAATGCTTACTTACTCTTACTAACTCTTACATACATCATGGAACTTACTAGTCTCATGCTTGCAAGGTAAACAAGATAACTGTATCACTTGATCACATAGATCAACATACTTTACTATGAGATAATCTCTAATTCATCATTCATAACATGAATAATACTCATAATCAACTTGATAATAGCTTTACTTACTCATCTTTCTTGTTATCTCATTTAAGCTTTACTTGTTTGCCCGATGAATTACTATGAATGACCGAGGATACTGAATCTCATTTCACATGTATCTTGATGCAAATGCTATATCCTTGATATAGTCTTACATGGGATCTCTTACTTGGTATCGATGCCATGTCTTGACATGGACTTACACGAAGTCTTGCTTGTGGGTTCCCTTGGGAACTTACCATTGCCATGTCTTGACATGGTCTTATTGGTAACTTTACTCATGAACTGGTCAATACCGAGCCTTGGCTTGGACTTACATGGGATCTCTATCTCTTGATAACTTTTCAATACCAAGACTTGTCTTGGACTTACATGACATCTTTGCTTGGAGACTCGCCAATGCCATGCCTTGGCTTGGGCTTATATGGGTCTTCATCTCATAGTAACTCTTCAATGCCAAGACTTATCTTAGTCTTACATTATAACTTGCTTGATTGCCGATGCCATGTCTTGACATGGTCTTATACGGACTTTCTTGTCTCATGTGGCAGATTGAGTATCCTAAGTAATTCATTTTCAATCGGGACTTTCATATACATGCTCTTAGTAACTTCTTTGTTTAATAAATCATTAAAAATTTTCATGGAAATAATGTGCATTTAACAACATAGCAAGCAATTCAATGAAAATATCCATGAAGCTTGAAAATCATACAAACTTACTGAAATTAGCTTGGTTGGGAATCATCTCTGTCTTAACAAAACAATTTCGTTAGAGCCGGAAGACATCACACTATCACTGTCCACATATGGCATGTATAGCTAGACTCTTACTCGTGCTAGGTTAGTCTGAGAATCGACTAAACCATGCACTGATACCACTAAATGTAACACCCCATACCTGAGTCTGAGGCTAAAACCGGATACGAGACATTACTATGCTTGAACTTTCTTAAACATGTACTTACGGGCTATAAAATTTCATTTCGAATTAAAAACTTCTCTTTCTTAGTCAAATCGGACATTTCATGGGCCTACGAGGCCTCATACTTATGTCCCAAAACTTTCGAACTCATCCGAAACTTTCTCTCGAAAGCGAGGGTCACACGTTCGTGTGACTTGGGACACGCCCGCACACCTAAAACATGCCCGTGTCTTTCACCCGTGGAGGATACTCGGCAAAATCCACACGGCCTGACACGCCCGTGGCTCGCCCGTGTGCCAAACCTGGCATTCGACTTATCCACACGCAGTCAGACACACGCTGTAATGTACCGATTTAGGGCTAGTCGAAATAGTGATCTCGAGATCACTAATCCGAGAATTCGAGAAATCTATTTTCATGATATATTATGAGTTATAACATGATAGCATATGTACATGAAAATTTTGATGCTTTAATTTTAGCGATGTTGTGTTTAATCGCGAAAAAGGACTAAATCGCATAAAGTACGAAAGTTCCATTCTATAAGATAAAGGTGCCAAATAGTCTTAGAATGTTAATTGGGGGTCTTTAAAGGGCAATTAGACCCCCAATATGTGCTTGGCCGGTCATAGACTAGATGGGAGACAAGGATGGACATTGTTGGTCAAAGTTGGTGATAGTTGGTGACTTATTTGACCAATATTAATAAAATAAAGAGAGAAAAAGATATCATCTTTTTCTCTATTCATCTTCCACCGAAAACTAGAAGCCAAATAGGGGTTTTGAATGCTCCAAATTTCAGCACACTCTTCTCCTTACAAGTAAGTGTTCTAGTGATTATTCCTTGATAAAAATTGTACTTTTGGAACCCCTAAAGCTTAAGCTTTCTAAATAGGGGATTATTTTGTTAAATGGTGAAGAGTTTAGAGTTTTGAAATGAGAGCTTTTAAGTTAATTACTGCACTTTTATGGAGGAAAATGAGTATTAGTTGTTAGATGAACAACTTTTGTGAAGGTTATTGCCATGAAAACACCTAAATGAACCTTTTTGTAAATGTTGTGAAATTTTTAGTAAACATGTGGAATGTTGGGTTTTGATGATAGCCATAAGATAAATAAATGTTCACCTAGGCTCATTAAAGGTAGAAATTTGATTAGAATTTACTTTCGAGCCTAGGGGTAAAATGGTCATTTTGCCAAAGTATAAGGGCAAAATGGTAATTTTGCTTAAGCATGGTTATTGAAATGCTTGTATTAATGTAGTGATTAAAATGAGCTAATTTGCTATTATAGAGCAAGAGGAGACGAGAATCAGCCTCGAACGGGGAAAGAATAAAGACTTGACTCAACCAGAAGAAACTAGCTCATTTTGAAAACGAGGTAAGTTGTATGTGACTTAAAAATATTCATATTAGTATGTTGAGAAATGCTTGGAAATTATATTAAAGCATAATGCATTACTAAATTGAGTAGTTAATGGGAATGAGATGTTGGAGTCCTAATTGGGCCATGTTGATTATAGAAACGCTATCATTGAAATATGGAACAAATAAGGTCCCGTGATAAGACCATGTCCGGGACATGGCCTCAAAGACTGAGAGTTGAGATCCCGTATAAGACCATATCCGGGATATGGCTTCTGATGATGAACATGGAAATCGTATAAGACCATATCTGGGATATGGCATCGTACATGAAGAGTAATCCCATATAAGACCATATTTGGGATATGGCATTGGCACCTAGAAGTAATCCCATATAAGACCACGTCCGGGACATGGCATTGGTACTTAGAGAAGACTCCATGTAAGACCACCTCGAGGACGTGGCATTGACTTTATATTTATAGTAATGGCTATAAACTTATGTCTCTGACTAACTCTTGTGAGTGGTGGGATAAGTAGATGAAATTTTAGAAGTAGAGAAGTGAATGATATTTAAGTCATGTGAATTAGTGAATACAGGTACTCGTGAATGAGTCACGAAGAATGGTCGCGATGTGTGGCACGGTATGTGCCAAATAAGGGCAATTGTAAGTAAGTATGGCAAGAGGCCTTGAGTTTGTGTATGGTTAGATAATACCGTGAATGAATTATTTTTATGGGTATTATGAATTGCTATCTATTTCCATGCAACTTACTAAGCTTTATGCTTACCCCTTTTTCATTGCCCTTCTTCCTTATAGTATTGCCAAGGTAACTCGAGGATCGTGGATCAGGAGCTCGGAAATTCACACTATCGATGAAGACTTTGGTATAACAATTTTAGACTTGTTTTGAGTATGGCATGTATAGGACTCAAGTATTTGTCAAGTTGTAATTGTTAGTTAAAGTGTTGGCTATGTAAGTCATTTTGTAAATGGCCCTATGAGTTAGACAAGTTCTTGGCAAACTCTTTTGTTTAATGAAGATGAAATTCATGAATTGTGTTCATTTCAATATTGTGTGTGTTGGATGAGTTTTTATACTTGCAAAAGGGTTAGGAGTTGTATTGTTTTTGAATGAAGGTATGTATGTGTGCACTCTAAGGTGGCAATGGCTTGGTAGATAGCCTCTAAGTGCCCACACGCGCATATACACTGCAGGCGTGTGTCTAAGCCGTGTGTTCCCCGCATTATTAGTGGTTCAAGTCAAATTAGACCACGGGCTAATCACACAGGCAGTGTGTTTAGGCCGTGTGTGACACACGATAGCACACAGGGGCGTGTGCACTGGCCGTGTGAAGTCTGCACCTTACTCATAAAATTATAAATTCCCCACGGCCATGTTACACGGGCGTGTCCAGGCCCTGTGGATTTAGTCAGTGTCGACCACGGTTGGGAAGAACGGGCGTGCCTTGGCCGTGGGCAAATTGGCAGAATACCAGGTTTTTAGGCACGGTCCGGGGACATGGGCGTGTGTACCTATGCACGGGCGTGTCTAATCTTGCACGGGCATGTAAGACTTGTATAAAAGAGAAAAATTTTAATAATCGCAAAAGTTCTGGATTAGTCTCGAGAGCCCTCGTGTGCATGAGTGAGGTCTCGTAAGTCGAGAATGGGGTTATAGAGGTGATTTAAAAGAGTAATTAAGTTAAGCCTAAGCAGCGACCATGTGGTTCGAGTTCGGTAACGCCTCGGGCTCGGTTCTGGCGTAGAAACTGAGTAAGGGGTGTTACACACACACCCATGTGCGTTAGCCGTGTGACAATTGAATTTCTAAGTGTCAAGTGCAGACTTCACACGGCCTTGGCACACACCCATGTGCCAACCGTGTGTATCACACGGCCTGAACAAACGGTCGTGTGACCAGCCCGTGGTCTAATCTGACCTAAGATACTAAGGTGCAGGAGACACACGGCCTAGACACATGCCCGTGTGTCTATTCGTGTGGGCACTTAGAGGCTATCTTACCAAGCCTTTTACCACTCCCGTTTGCATACATTCATATACTACTTCAAAACATTCTCAAATCATCAATTAAAACACATGAATTAACACATTTAATCATTTAAGAGATAAAGTCTTTATCCCATACACTAGGGAGAACTACTCCCAATACAAATACAACCAACTTAAGCCATCATCTATGGTCATACACAACCAACTCTAGATTCTCTTAGGCCAATACAATTTGGCTACATCGGTTAGAACTTAACCAACTTTAAAAGAATCCCTATACATGCCATGACTCATAAGGATTTGATACCTCATACCAAGGGTCCAGTCGATAGTGTGAAAACATCTCCGTGACCTCCACCGAGCTAATTAAAATAACCTATAAGGGATGAGAAAAGTAAGGGAGTAAGCAATAATGCTTAGTAAGTTCATATGTATAATCTGACAAATATTGACATTCATTGAATATACATAACCACAAAGTATTATACCGAGTTTTCTCATTAACTCACGGTAACTTACTCAACCATTCGTGAAGCTTACTCATTCTATCTCTTACCACATTCTTACCATGCCACAAGTCAATTGCTCATTTAATTAGTACATATTTCTGCACTGATCACCACATGATCATATAAAACAACTCATCAAGAATTTTCAATAAGATACTCATACTATTAATCTCTCGGTGGTTTCGCACTTAGCCCACCATTGAATCTCTAATAGGGTGGTATCGCACACAGCCCACCAATCATTTATACTTATGGTGATTTTGCACTTAGCTCACCGTTATTTTAAATTCATGGATAATAATCCACATGTATATCTCTATTTCAAATGTTCATCCAAGAACATCCTCATATACTTCTATTCTTACTTAACTTTCTATGATACTCGTTTGCATTCACACAATACATTAATAAATCTATCTCATGCAACTAAGGTGTATTGAATACACATACCCCACTAAGGGTTCATCATATACTGAATCCATATCAATTCAATTCTAACACACATTTGTGCTTTTCTTGGTACAACCACATACTTTCTTTCTTTCAACATATACGTTGAATCACTCAAGTTATTAAATAACTCTCTTGAGTCTCATACTCATAATGTCACATAGAATTATTAAATAACTCTCTTGGGTCTCATACTCATAATGTCACATAGAATTTATACCCCAATAGAGTCTAACTTGTATTAACATGTTGATTCCATGTCCCTGACATGGTCTTATAAGAATTCTTACATCGAGGCCATATTCCAATATGGTCTTACACGAGGCCTTAACTATCATCATCTCATTCAATATACATTTCCCATTACTCTTAGATTCAATTCTTTTGACCTCTCATCAAAGATGTTTCATACATTCATAGAGTAAATATACATTCCATACAACATTGGAACATTAAATTAACTCATACGTAATTGCAACATTTGCACATGAACTTACCTCGATGTCGAAAGGGCCAAAAGGGACATTTTTGCCCACATTTCTCTTTTCATCCGTTCTAGGTCCGAAACTCATTTTCTTTGATCTAGAATAATGAAATTTATTGATTTAATCACTTATAAATCATATTACACCATAATATACACTTTATCAAAAATGACTATTTTGCCCCTACACTTTGGCAAAATTATGATTTTGCCCCTAGGCTCGTAAATAAATTTTTATCACATTTTCTTGTTAAACAAGCCTAGATGAACATTTAATCCTCTTAAAACTATCCAAAATTCCATCTATTTCATGCCTTAATGAACAAATTACAACTTTTGCATTTTAGTCCCAATTAGGTGTTTTCATGACAACACCTTTCACAAAAGTTGTTTCTCATCATCCTATCATTCATTTTCTTCCATAAAAACTCAGCAACCAGAATAAACTCTCTCATGGTAAGTCCCCAGACTTTCAACCATGTTACAATTTAATCCTCCCATTAGCTAGCTTAAGATTCGGGGACTCCAAAAATGTAATTTTTATCAAGAAAGATCATCAAAAATTACTTACTTGTGAGGAGTAAAGCTTGCTGAAATTTTGAGTTTTCAAACACCCCTTGTTTGCTGAAACTTTCGGTGGAGAAGAAGAGAGGAAAGATGATATCTTCTTCCTTTCTTTATCTTATTATAAAACATCAATTTAACCCACCAACTTTGACCAAAATTAAAAGCTTTTATCCCCCTTGTCTACATGGCCGGTCAACACATCTGAGATGGTCTAATTGTCCTTTAAAGACCTTCAATTGATATTTCATGGCTATTTGGTACCTTTAGCCTATAGAATGGAACTTTTGCACTTTATGCGATTTAGTCCTTTTTCGCAATTAAGCCCTCAACCGCTAAAATTAAAGCACCAAAATTTCCATACATCCTTATAAACATGTTATAACACATAACATATCATGCAATTAATTTTCTCTAACCTTGAATTAGTGATTTCGAGATCACTGTTCTGACTAGCCCCTAAATCGGGTTGTTACAGCATGAAAATTTTGGTGCATTAATTTTGGTGATTTCATGCTTAATTGCGAAAAAGGACTAAATCGCATAAAGTGCAAAAGTTTTATTTTTAAATCTAGAGGTGTCTAAAGGCTATAGAATATTAAATTGAAGGTCCTTAAAGTGCAATTAGGCCTTCCTAAAGGTGATGGCCGGCCAAGGGAGACAAAAGCATTAAATTGTTCAAAAATTTGGTGATGTTAGGTGACTAAATGAATAAAATAAGACTACATAAAGAAGATATCATCTTTTACTATTCCCATTTCTTCTTCCACCGAAAATTGAAGAGAAAATAGTGGTTTTTGGAGCTCAAAATTTCAGCCAAGCTATCCCCTTGCAAGTAAGTGACTTTAGAGGTCTTTATTGATAATTTTTGTACTTTTGGAACCCCCAAAGCTTAAGCTAGCTAATGAGGGGACTATTTTGCAAAATGGTTGAAAGTTTAGGGATTTTCCATGAGACTTTTTTGTTGTTTGCTGAGTTTTTATGGAAGAAAATGATTGTTAGTGGGTTAGGGAATAACTTTCATGAAAGTTTTTTCCATGAAAACACCTAAATGAGACTTATTTGTAAAGGTTGTAATTGGTAGTAAATGCATGAAATGATTGGTGTTGTGAAATGTTGTAAGAGTAATAAATGTTCAGCTAGGCTTGTTTAATGAGAAAATGTGATGAAAAATGATTTACGAGCCTAGGGGCAAAATCGTAATTTGCCAAAGTACAAGGGCAAAACGGTCATTTTTGCCAAAATAGAGATTTTAAAGTTTTTTGATGTATGTAGTGATTAAATGAGTAAATTTTAATATTATAGATCACGAAGAATGCGGAATCAACCTTGACCGGAGAAAAGGCAAGGTCTCGGACTAAACCGCAAATTATCATATTTTGCACCGAGGTAAGTTTGTGTGTAAACGATACATCCTTATTACATATGTTGTTACCTATTGATGCATTGTATGGATGTAAATACTTATTGATGAGATTTAAAAAATGTTAGAAAATGAGTAATTCTCGAATGAACCTCGGAATAGAAATGTTGGCACGGATAAATATCCGTAAATGTGTAATTGTCGATGGGCTGTGTGCGAAACCATCGTTTATATTATCATTTTGTGGGTTGTGTGCGATACCACCTTGTTATCTATTCACGATGGGTTGTGTGCGATACCATCGTTTATATTATCATTTGGTGGGCTATGTGCGATACCACCGTAATTATCATTGTTGGTGGGCTGTGTGCGATACCACCCTATTATTGATTAATGGTGGGCTGTGTACGAAACCATCGAGTATATTGTATTATTCCGAAGGATTCATCGAAAAACTTGTTTAAGTAAACATTTCATGTGGTTTTATGGTGATAAGTGCATGGCATAAGTACAAATAAATGTGAGCAATGTGTATGATTTATGGTTGGGATGTGGTAAGAGTTGAGATTGGTAAGCATGATTATGAAAATGTGAATTGTTCTTACATAGTATGTAATGCTTTTGGTTGAGTATATGTTATGATGCTTATTGTTTACATGTAGACTTACTAAGCTTAAAGCTTACTCCCTTTCTTTTCCCTTGTTTTATAGTGTCAAAGAGCCAGCTCGGGATACGAAGATAATCAGAAGATCACCCACACTATCAGCACATCTTGGTACATTTAGACTTAGAATTTTGAGTATGGCATGTATAGGGTCTAGACTTAGTTGAATGTCATATTGTTTTGGCCAAATGTGTTGGCTCATTCAAAAATGAACTCTTTTGTATAAGGCCATAGTTGATGGCTCTTTCTTATTAATCTATGAAAAGATGAGGTTATTTATGATTGTGCAAGTAGTATAATGATATACTTGGTTTAAATATGCATGAATGGGTTGAAGGTTTGAGGTGAATCATGTTTGTATGAGTTAGGGTGATGGAATGAGCTTGGCAAATAGCCTTGTTCTTGTCCACACGGGTAGACACACGGGCGTGTGTCTAGGCCATGTGTGACACACGGTCAACTTCTTGGGCGCGTGGTTAGGCCGTATGTCCCCTTGCATGCTAGGTTTACAAGTCAGTATGCTCAGTAGGAAACACACGGGCAAAGACACGGCCGTGTGTCTCAGCCGTGTGGAAGGCACGGCCATGGACACGGGCGTGTGCCTTGGCCATGTGACATTATTAGAGTAATGACGTCATAAACAGAATGCCAAGGTTTTTGGCACACGGTCTAAGACACGGGTGTGTCAAGGCCGTGTGAGGGACACAGGCGTGTGTCCGGCCGTGTGAAAACCCCTATAGGTTCAAATTGAGAAATAAATCCACACGGATGTGGAACACGGGCATGTGTTATACCATACGGGCGTGTCCCTTTCTCCACACGGGCGTGGGGACTGTTTAGTGAGAAATTTTCTAAGGTTTTCGGGAGAGCTTCAAAGGAACTCGGTTTTACCCTGAACCATTCTTAAAGTGTGATTCAAGCCTCGTAGGCTTGTTTAAGAGGCATTATGAAAAGTTTTTATTTGGAGCGAAAAGTTACGTCTCAGTATTGCATAATTGTTGGTGTATAAGTCTAGTAATGCCTCGTACCCTGTTCCAGTGTCGAATACGGGTAAGGGGAGTTACATTATATTAGGTCGCGTGTGGTTAACAGTAGTTGTAAGAGGTAGAGGCTAGAAAGAGAGTCCTCCAGTGTCTGAGGAAAGGACGAGGCTAGATTGGTCTTGCACAGACCTGGTAAGGAACCCTTGGTCTTTGAGAAGGAGTCCCTCGTCTCTCCTCCAGCCTTTTTCACATCTTCCACCGAGCCAAACAATATACGGCCTCCTCCCCACACCCATCGGTGTTTCTACCCAGGGTTCCAATCTGGAACGCTACTAGTTTCATCACGCACACATCTCTGGTCAGTGCTCTCTATTATACTCTGCCTTCTGGCGATGTACAAACCTTCTTTCCATGGAGAAAACACATAGGCATGGGTCAATATCCCTTTTCCCCACTCCTAATTCTGCAAAAAAGAAGACAGGGGCTTGCCCTTAGAGCTTAAACAATTCACCTACCTATCTTCTTCATCCAAGGGCATTCACAAACCCACCTTTGTTGAATTGACGGGTTCTTTCTTTATGATGGCTGTGGAGTGGGAACTTATGAGTTGGGCCCTCCAATAGGCCTGGAAGGAGGTTAGGAATAGGTGCGAAAATTCTAAGAGGACCATCCTTTTTGGCAAACAATCGCTCGCTCAACTTCGCCAATCCTATGATGCCCTTGTTCTCCAGAATCGCGAACTTACCCAATGTATCTCCATAGGAAAGTTAAGTACCATGCATCGACAACTCGAGAAAAAAGAATTAGAAGAAAAGGTCCGCCAACTGGAGGCCCTTGAGAAACAACACCTCACCGCTAAGGAGCAAATATAAAAAGAGAGCAACGAGGCCCTGGAAAAATTTGTGGCAGATACCAACAAGGGTATTAAGTCAAAATTGTCAATTTTAAGGTCTATCCTTATGTTGCATATGCAAGTCGCTATGGGTCCTTCGATATATGCCGCTTAAACTTCAAATGCATGTGACATCTCGCCAAGAACGACCTTGGCTTCGACGTCTTAAATCCCAAGGGGGCTATATGCGAAAAATTCCAAAGAAAATGGAGAGAATCCAATGAGCTCTTCTATGACCAAGATTCAAACATGTTTGACTCTAATTCTTTAGATAGTGCTGCCTTAAAGAATAAAACCCTCGGTGATATCACCACCTCTCTCGCCCAAAGGGAGCCTTGAAATTTATCCTATTATAAACTAATACTTTCTTGCATCTATTCTCTTAATAAGATTTTTCTCTTCCTTTCTTTTCCTATCTTTCATATTTACATTATTCCTATTCCCACTGCACTCACTTTTCTTTCTGTTATTTCCTAACATATTTATCACCAATCATACAATGATTCGCTAACCTATACCTATTATCATCACATTTATTAGCTTATAATAACTTAAGGAACTAATTCAGATCTACTTTAACATGTATATAGGGGCTATTTCATATCTTCATATGTCTAGAGGATCGACTAAATTGAAGATCTGATACCACTAAATTCGTAATACCCTATACTCGACCCGATCGCTTGGTCTGAGTAACGAATGATACAATAAAACAAATAACTTAATGGTATTTCTAATTCTGCTTTAATTACATGCTTAAACAATTTAAATTTCAAAATCTAACCATTATTAAGACTCATTCAAAAACAGGGATAAGTTCTTAAAACCTCGATTCCAACAACTGATTACAAATTTTAAATTAAGACTAGAATATAGGTGTAATCAACAAAAACCCTGAAGCATGGCCTCTAGGGATGCCTCTCTATATACATGAATAGCTACCCCGCCCATCACTAGTCTCTAGCAGTGTTTGGCTTGATCCCTCCACTCGGTTCCCGAGTCAACTTCTACCTTGCATACAAGCAGTAAAATTTTGTAAGTTCAGGAGAACTTAGTGACATCCTTACCCATTGTATTAATAGAGAATTTATTAAATGTAAAAGGTGTGGGATTTTACGTTAAAAATTTAAACCCCTTAAATTTTCTAGGAAAATTTCAAAATTCTCGCTGGTGTAACCAATGCCTTGCTTTCTTGAGAAAACCTTTTGCGAACATGACCATCGAAGTGATCATAACCAAGATCCATCTAAAATTAATATCTTATGGGTCTTGACTCGGTTTACCATTGTTCTAGACCTTCCTTATACTCTTCGTGATATGCCTAAACCAAATACTCATTTTCTCTATTTTGGATTGGCAACAACTTTGGGCAGATACCCAAGTAGTTGCTATAACTACGGATCTTTACTTGATTCCTTTAAATCACATTGAACTCCAAAGATAACTGTTATACTAATTCGGCGATAACTTGTCTTTTTTCTTAACCTATGTTAGAGCCCATTCCTGAATAAGGTCTCTTTCATCCTCATTCGTTGACTTGAACATGATACTTAGTTGGCTGAATTAGCACTCTTCTTTTCTCGAGCAGACTCGTACCAGCAATGTAACCTAGTGTGCTTACTCATCTAAACTCCAATTAATGGATATTTTCCAGTAGACTATCCCGTGCTAACAAGTCCTAACTGGACATCCTCTTTTTCTAAAGATCTCTGACAAACTTATCAATCAGACTATTTAACTTAGATTCTACCTTGATGACTCATATATTGTACCCGGTGTTATATTACTCGCCAACCACTGACAAACTAATAATGATGGATACTCTAAGTCTCGAAGAAGGAATCCATTCTATTACCTCTCCCTTACTAAGATCACATATACCCATTTCCTCCTCCCATCACAATTTTATGGTTTCCCTTTTTGGCAGATTAACTGCATCTCGGCCACTTCTAACAACTTTTCTCCTTTTCTTAGTTTGACGGATACTCTACGAGCCCGTTTATCCACGTTCTCAATGCATCCCGTCCATTTTATTATACTACCCACCACGTAAGTTATCCAATTATGTCCCTTTTTTGTGCCCTATCAGTTGCTTATTAGTTCACCATCCTAGTGAACTTCACATGCTGCCATAGCCGAGTTGTGGTCTTACACAATATGAACCCCTATTTAATGTCCTAGTGGAAACCATATGTTGTCATAGTTAAACTATGGTCTTACACATTATGAACCCATGTTTAATGTCTTGGCGGACTTTTTATGTTGCCATAGCTGAGCTATGGTCTTACATATTATGAACCAATGTTCAATGTCCTAGTGGACTCCATATGTTGCCATAGTCGAGATATGGTCGTACACATTATGAACCCATGTTTAATGTCTTGACATACTTCCAAATTTGAGAAATTAATAAACCTCTTCCGAGGTGTCACCTCGTAAGACCTATTAATCACCATCGTGGTGTCACTCCAAAGAGTCGATAGGCCATCATCACAGTGTCACTCTAGCGGGCCAGTCAATAACATTCCATGATGCAGCCAAACCCCCTTGTATTCTCTTAACAAATCCACATATTCTTCCATTCCGCCACTTATTCCTAACTTCATTTACCCCATCAAGATAAAATACCTCTGTACTCCGCATACAATATTAACTCATTTTTTCATACATTTCATTTCACTAGTTATTATCACATACAGTACACAATTCATCTATTTTTCAAGTCACAACAAAAAATCATTCAACAACTAAATTTGCAAGAATACACACTTACAATATTATGTATACACCGACTACTCATTATTTATATTCATACACAATCATGGTCCTAGTCATGACTTAGAAGCATCGTTCCGATAATTTGGAATTTACTTAATCATAGAGTCAGTCCGTAATAAGTACCATAAATGAAAACTCCTTATTATATACTAATTACGAAAGCAATTCATCCAACTATTTGCATAATGACCTCATCTTGTGTATGTTACCTTCATATGATATCCTTGATTCTTTTGAGTTAAATTCATTCACTCAATACAATCCTATTTTATCTCATTGTCACCATTGTGTCTTATTAATGATTAATATGACCACTGTCAACATTTTACTATGATAAATTGATCGTTCAAGAACGAGCAACCCATGGCCACGCTCTATATTTATCAATTCACATAATACCAATGAGGGGATATCATTAACTTTTTAATCAAGCTATGAATTCCATTATTGCTAGTAAAACCATGTCATACACAAGTAATGTACCCAACATACCGGCTATGAGCTCGATCATCTTTATAGCATAAGCCTCCACTTATATCAAAGCACATGAGTTACATACGCATGGTCAGTGACTAACTCGGGATTTAGGTAAATCACACCATGAATGTCACAAATGAATTAATTCACAAATGGATTCATAATTAATTCAACTTGGGTCCAGTCCAATGTATCATTTTTCCAATGAATACATCTATGTCTCTACTCGTGGAGTCAAATGCTCTAATATTCAAAACTAGCTATCTCCCCAATTGAAATTATAGATGACAAAATAAACCTTCTAAGTATTTAAATCAAATACTAACTTTGATTCTTTTGCGGGATTATGGACTCTTTTGGATTATCTACTGAAGTAAGTTGTCTTTCTTGCAATGCAAACGTTCTTACAGTGCCACTTATCATCGGTTTGAACTTAGACAATCAATGAGCTAATATTTGCTTGTCACAATTTCGCTCTACATGCAAAACATGAAAGACATAAACATAAAAGACATAATAGTTAAATGTGAAATTAACTTTATTTATTCATCGTTCAGATACATAGAAATCAGTTTCATGTTTACTACAATATGGGAACGTTTACCAAAAAATAATTTCATAAACAATTTTAGGGGTTATGATAGATAGAATCTAAAAATGCAATGAAAGAATTAGATGTAGGAGACAAATGATAATAATTCATAAGACCCAATATGATAAAAAGGGTAAAGCAAATTGGCTCTCAATCTTCTTTTATTGTTGATATTTCTTTATATATCATATTAATAAATAACTTAAAATATTAAAATTAAAAATTAAAAAAAATAAATAAAAGTTATATTTTTAGTTATTATGAAAATTCTTCATGTTGGGGGTTGATTGTTGTTTTCGCGATGTCAGAGTCTTAAAATTTATAAAAGAATGATCGAACACGAAACTAACTATGACAACGATTTGAGGCAAGCGCACCTATCGAACAAGAGTATAGCTTAGGCAAGACCAGTTGTCGAACCCAAAGGAACCAAAAGTACTAATACTAACTTTCTTTTTATTATCTAGCCTAAAATAAGTGAAGTTGTTATTTAATCTAAATTTAACTAACTACTAAGCTAAAGACGCAAAGACAAAAAGAATGAATTGGGGAAATCTTTTGTTGGAAAAACTCGGTTGATTAAGATGATACCCTTAGGAAGAATCCACCTAGACTTCACTTGTTATCTAACTCTGAACCAGCACGATTTATTCACTTGACTTGATCCGTAAGACTCCCTAATGTATATTAAACCCTCTCTCGAAGCGAATAACGCCTAACCCTAGGTTGATTAATTGAAATCTCTTTCTAATTAAAACCCCTAGAATTGCATTAACTCGATCTATGGACTCTCATATTAGGTTTCACCCTAATCCGACAAAAATCTCGTCACCCTATCTCTAGGCGTGCGATCAACTCCGCTTAATTATGCTAGATCTACTCTTAAGCAGGACTTTTTCTCCTCCACCTAAGCACATCAAACTTGAATCAATATCCCTGGAAATATTAACACAAGAATTAAGAACACATAATTAAGAACAAGTCAAATATTTATCATATAGTTCAATAAACGATAACAAGATTCATATAAGTTTCATCCCCTTCAGTATCTCAAGGGTTTAGTTCATAACAATAAAAGAAAACATCTCGTAAGAAAAGATAAAACAAAACATAAGAAATCCCTAAAACCCCGAAGGAATTGAAGGAGAGATCCGCGCCTTGAGTAGAATTTCGGCTTCTTAAGATGGATCAACTGGCTATCTTCGAGTGTTTCCCACAAATCTGACCTTTTCGGCTCGGCTCCTTGGCCTAGCTCACCGCCTCTTCTAGGTTATACTTAGGGTGTTTATATAGGCTTTTAAAATAGGTTTCTTTGCCCCTAAGTATCCTTTTCCGAGTGAAATTGCTCTTTTCCACGACAGGGGCACGGCCATGGCACACGCCCATATGAATCGTCTTTAGGCCGTGTTCGAACTTTTAATGAGGTGACACGCCCGTGTAAATCGTGATCAGGCCGTGTTCTAGTCTATCAGGGAGACACGACCGTGTTGGCTCAAGTCGAGGTCGTGTCGATTTTCACTTTGGCCCAATTTGGTCTGTTTTAAGCCTGTTTCTCGTTCTTTCCATCCTCCGGTGCTTTCCTGAGTATAAAACATGAAAAGAAAGGATTAAGAGCACCTTTTTTTACATAAATCAAGGGATAAATCATCCAAAAGTATGCTAAATGTGGGATTAAAATATGTTACTTTTACGGTTTATCAGGGGTCAACCCATATAAACAACGAAATAGAAAAGGTAGAAAAAATCGAACACACAAATTTTACGTGGAAAACTCATCCGAAGAGGATAAAAACCACGGGCAAAGAAAACTTCACTAAAACGGAAAATAATATAAACTTGTACAAGATGGAGATAACCCAAAAACAAACAAACCCTAAACCCCAGAAACAAAACTCTTTGACTAAATCACGAAACTCCCTCAAAACTTTCTCAAAACTCTCTTAATCTTCTCTTAATCTTAATGTGATGAAGATGTCAATTCTAAGGTTACAAAAGTCATATTATTGGCTGAAATTCGTGAGAATATATGAATAAAATATCCTTAGAATAATTGGAGTTTAACTGGGAAAAGATAGTAGAGTTTAACTCAGAAAATGAAACTAAGTTTATGTAGGAACACGTCGCCATGTCGCAACGTCCCGAATCGCCTCATCACGACGTCGTCCGTCGTTGTGATGCCAGGAAACTCCTCATCGTCACCTGTTGGAGGTGTTGCGAATCTAAAGTCCTCGTGTCGCGATACAAGTAATGGTAAGTTCCTAAAAGGGTCCGAAAATGCGAGCTACACTCTACAAATCTTCACCTTGACTCGTATTTTCTCAACGCCTTCTTTTTTGAGCCCCGTTAGGGGCCTAACTTGATTTTGCAAGAAACTTCATTAAGTCAGTGCAGTGTTTGAACTTGGAAACTGAACAGCTTTTAGTGTTTTGTGTTTCTAACTCCTACACCCAGAAGAGAACTTATCTTATTCAAAACGATCATACCTTTTTCGCTTATATGAACATGTCTGACACCTAATAGTGTCCTGATAATCTCATCTGCATCCTAATCTAAACAGTATCAATACTGATTACCTTACAAGGTGAACTATTCCCCATGAGCACAACTCCACCTTCAACTGTATTATATGTAACAACCCAGTTTAGACCCTAGTCGGAACAGTGGTTTCGAGACCACAAATCCGAGGTCAAAAAAATATTTTAATATTATTTTGATGTTTATAATATGTGATTGAGCATGTGTGAAAATTAGGTGTGAAAATTTTATCGATTGTGTGTCGAATTATGGAAAAGGACTTAATCGCATAAATTGTAAAAGCTGTGTGCTGAATGTTACAGTACCTAATTGTTGTGGTCTTTATAAATTGGAGGATTTATGTTGTAAATAGCCCATTTTACAAAGTAGTGGATGGCATAAGGCTAAAATATATAGTATTTTATATTGTTTTTAATGGTTAATAATTAATAACATATTATATGCTATTATAATAAAATTGTAACACCCCTTACCCGTATTCAAGCCGGAATAGGGTTTGAGGCATTACCTAACTGATCTTTCTTAAACATCTTGATCGGGGTTATAAAATTTTGTTTAAACTCATCACTTGTACATACTCAGCCTAGGAGGCCCTAAACATACTTCCGAGAGGTAACGGAACTATCCCAGGAACTTTTACGAATTCGAGAAACTTCTCAATAAAACAGGAGCCACATGCCCATGTGAAGTGGGACACGCCCGTGTGGTCAGGCCGTGTGGTCACACACGCCCATGTCCCTACCCCGTGTATAAAATCACGAGTATTCTGTTTGTGTCACACGGCCTAAGCACACGCCCGTGTGACTAGCCCGTGGGCGACACTGACTAATTTCACACGGTCTTGACACGCCCGTGGCCATGGCCCGTGTGCTAAAACTTAGCATTCTGACTTATCCACACGGCATATACACACGCCCGTGTGCTTCAGCCGTGGGCAAATTAAATTCCAAATGTAAAGTGCAGACTTAACACAGCTTGGGCACACGCCCATGTGCTAGCCGTGCCTCCCACATGGTCTTGACACATACCCGTGTGTCTACCCATGTGGACAATTATCAGGCTATCTACAAAGCCCTTGCCACTCTACATTGCACACATACAAATTCCATTAAAAAAAACCCCACATATCCTCAATTACAAATCTTGGATTATAACATTTGGCGATCTCAACTATGACTTAATCAACCTTAAATACTAGCCCTATACATGCCATGACTCATAAGGACTTGAAACCTCATACCAAGTGTCTGCTCGATAGTGTGAAAACATCCCTGGTGATCTCCAACCCGAGCTAGCTAAATTAACCTATAAGAGATGAGAAAGGAAGAGGAGTAAGCAATAATGCTTAGTAAGTTCATATGCATATAATAATCAGATATTGATAACCATTAGTTATACCCAACCGTAAGGTATTATAATGAGTTTTACATCTTAAACTCATAGTTACCTACACAATCACCCTTGAAGCTTACTCATTCTGTCTCCTACCACTTTCTAACCATGCCACGAGCCAGATGCCCATATTAATTAGCATGCATCCCTGCATTTGTCACCACATAATCACGTAAAACATTTTCAATAAATCACTCATACCGACTATTACTCATGATACCACACATCATGAATTCTCACTAATCCACCCGCAATGCTAAAGTACTCAATGGTTTCACACTTAGCCCACCACAATCAGATAGTAGGGTAGTATCGCACCTAGCCTACCAAAAAGGGTAATTATAGTGGTATCGCACATAGCCCACTAGATAATATGCTTAACGATAACATCGCACACAGCCCATCGTAGTTAAGCATTTAAGGTGGTATCGAACTTACCCCACCAATCATTTATAATTCCGGTGGTATCGCACTTAGCCCACCAACTGAAATAAATAAGCGATGGTATCGCACACAGCCCATCGTTTAATAGTTAATAAGGTGGTAACGCACACAGCCCACCGTTATTGTACATTCATGGATAGTTATCCACATGAGTTTATCTACTTCAAATGTTTACCCGGAACATCCTTACACACTACCATTCTTACTTAGCTTTCTACTATAATCGTTTGCATTCACACAATGCATTAATAATTATAACTTATGCAACCAAAGTGCATCATTTACACATAACCCCCTATGGGTTCATCATATAATGAATTCATCTCAATTCAGTTCTAACACATACATGTACCTCTCATGGTACAAACACACTCATTCTCAATTTCGAAATACTTGTTGAGTCATTAAAATTGTTAAGTAACTCCCTTGAGTCTTATACACATAGAGTCACACTGACATCATACCCCCGATAGGGTCATACATGAATTAACATATCGATGCCATGTCCCCGACATGGTCTTATACGAAATCCCATACCGAGACCATATTCTAAATATGGTCTTATATAGGACCTTAATTACCATCGTATCACACTAATTACATTTCCATTATTCATGGATTAAATCAAGACTTTCATGTCTTGACATCATATCAAAACGTATTTAACGTACACATAGAGGAAATAACCAATTTATAAAACATCGAAATATTGCAAATACTTCACTCAAGGTTGTAAAATTTAACACATGAACTTACCTCGATACCGAAAAGGGTAGAAAGGGACCTTTTTACCCACATTTCTCTTTTCTCCCGTTCTAGGTTCGAATCTCATTTTCTTCGATCTAGAACAATAAAATTTACTAATTTAATCACTTCATGATCATATTACAACTTAATCTCTACTTAGGCAAAAATGACCATTTTGCCCCTATACTTTGGCAAAATTACGATTTCACCCCTAGGCTCGTAAATAAATTTTCATCCATCTTCTTTACTAATCAAGCCTAGCCAAATCATATTCTCTTCTATAGAAACTCAAAATTTCAACTATTTCATGCACTTATTACCAATTTGCAACATTTACAAATTAGTCCTAATTAGGTGTTTTCATAACAACACCTTTCACAAAAGTTGTTTCTTATCTTTCTAACATTCATTTTCTTCCATAAAAATTCAGCAACCTACATAAACTCTCTCATGGCATGTCCTTATAGTTTCAACCATATTGCAAATTAGTCCCCTCATTAGCTAGCTTAAGCTTTGGGGACTCCAAAAGTACAAAATTTATCAATTAAAATCATCAAAATCACTTACTTGAGTGAAGAAAAGCTTGCTGAAATTTTCAGCTTCAAGAACCCCCATTCTTGCTTTTATTTTAGGTGGAAAAAGAGAAGAAAATAAAAAAGATGATAGCTTTTTGCTTATTTCATCTTATTTTATTCATGTTTCCACCTAATTTCCACAAATTTTGACCAAAATTAAATGCTCTTATCCCCTATGTCACATGGCCTGCCAACTCACTTAAAACAAGGCCAAATTGCACATTTGGGACCTCCAATTGATATTCTATAGCTATTTGGCACCTCTAGCAAATAAAATAGAACTTTCGCACTAAATGCAATTTAGTCCTTTTTCGCAATTAAGCAAGAAATCGCTAAAATTAAAGCACCAAAATTTTCATGCACCCTTATAAACATGTTATAACACATAAAATAACATGAAAATATTTTTCTCTAACCTCGGATTAGTGATCCCGAGGTCACTGTTCTGACTAGCCCCTAAATCAGGCTGTTACAATTCTCCCTCCCTTAGGGATTTTCGTCCCCGAAAATATTACCATGGGAAATTGCTTTTAACATTCCTGAAACGTTTCCACCAACTCTTTAAAATCTCAATTTATCACTAGGATATTCACCGACTATAATAGTCCTGACTTGCATGCTTAGAAAATTCAGCTTTTAGTGGTCGACTACTTCTGACCATAAACTCAATCATATCGTAAAACGTACTCAGTTGTCAAAACATTTATGCATATAATTGCATATTTTCTTAGTCTTGCATGAGTAGACCTGCTATTACTAAGTCTCATACCAAAACCTTCTGTATAAGTTCTGAATTCATCAATATACACATTCTACCTTAAGGTAACATCAACAATGGAAATCTTATTCGACCTGAATTTTAACGTCTTAGTCAAACTCACTCAGAGCTTATTTAAAATACCATCCATGGCATTAACTAACCATACACAAGTCATAGGCTTCATGCCGAACTTACTTACAATTGCCTTTAGTTAGCACATACCGTGCCACACATCATACTCGTTTCTTCGTGACTCATTCACGAGTACCTATATTCACTCATTCACATGACTTTAGTACAATTCTCATTTCTACTTCTAAACTCATCTACTTATCCCATTAATCACTAGGGATAGTCAAAGACGCATATTCGTCGTCATTACTATAGGTACGAAGCCAATGCCACATCTCCGAGGTGGTCTTACATGGAGTCACCTCTAAATGCCAATGCCATATCCCGAATAAGGTCTTATATAGACTTCCACATCAAGTATCGATGCCATATCCCGAATATGGTCTAATACAATTCTCATTTCCATTACCGAAGCCATATCCCAGATATGGTCTTATACGGGATCTCAATTCGGTGCCGAGGCCATGTCCCGAACATAGTCTTATACGGGACCTTATCTATTTCATATCTCAATGATGGCATTTTCATATTCAATATGGTCCGCTAGGACTTCAACATCTCATTCAACATTAACTAATCAATTTAGTAAAGCATTATACATTAATGTAATGCCAAGCATTCTCAACATGCTAGTATAAATGTTGCATAATCACATACAAACTTACAAACTTCTTTTTCTCGATTCACACTGAACTCAATACTAAAACATTCAGTTAATAGTACCTTTAATGACTTTCAACTTAACCATCACGGTTAAAATGTTTCAATGAGAATACCTCTGTATCATGCTCCTTACTCATGTACACCTAGAATTTCATTCTCCTTATTGATTCATGCGTAAATATACACGTAATCAGAATCGTATCTCAATCCATCAATCTACTCTTTTCTCCCCACTGAGAATATATTTCAAACACACTCTCGTTTGAGTTTCTCTTGATGTGTTAATTTAAAACCTTTACTAACGTCATATCCCAAGATAGCAGGGACATCTCAATCGAGTGCATTAACTGTATTCGGCTTACCTAAAAACCCATCATACAACATGAAACTTGTGATTTCACTTCTTATACTAGAATTATCACCTTTCTATGATTAAAACAAAAGTGCAATCATAGTAGATATAACTATCACAGCTCAAAGAACACATACTTTAAAGATAATCATGATCAACGGAATTATAAGAGAAATCTCACATAAAGTTTTATCACCAACTTCCTCCTCAAAGTACCAGAATAAGGTTACGAAGAGATAAAGGAATGTCGATTTCAATTGACTAAATCGACAACCATTTTGTCTGATCTTACAGTCAGCAAACATTCTCACACGATCATGATTCATGAAAAGGACAACTACATCACCCCTGAAAGGCAACAGATATTAATACATAATACTCAAGAGATCATTAATATCCATACAACTATGGTTGTCATGATCAAACACCTTCGCAGTTCAAATATTGTTTCTCTAACCATTTCCGTCATCAAAACTCCTTGACTATTCCTTTTCATTAGTGAACATCAAATCAGGAAGGTCTCGATAAGCGTACACCTCAGGCTTCCTACTCAATTGAGTCAAATAGCCTAGGCTAACTTTCTCTTTGCTCTTAACATTGCATAATCAGTACAATCGTCAAAGCATTCAGACATTCTTATCAAAACTATTTTTCATCTTCTAACTACCTTTATCTCTATATACGATTACTAATTGTTTCATGCCATCGAACTCTTTTATTCCATACCCATGAACTTACTCAACTTGATTCTCATAAACATCTCATCATGATTCAACAGTGGTAAGGGGGTGAGGTCATAGAGCCCCTAACTTGACTCTCGTGACTACATACATGTGATTTAACATTCATCATTAATGAAATATCATCGTAGTCACACAACTCGCTCCAGGTGAGTTTTCACGCTTACTCATGCTACAATTATTTCTATCACTCATAATCTCGAACAGTGACTTCACTTACTCAAGTTCCACATTAATGTCTGCTCGAGTACTCAACATTTAACTTTAATTTCTCTTACCATCACTTATCAAATTAAAGAATGTCTTACGGGTTTGAGTACGTCGTTCACCTAATTGCCATAGTCCAACTATGGTGTTACTCGTATCATAACATCATAGCCCAACTATTACCTTACATGTCGTCACGATGCCATAGCCTCGCTATGGTCTTACACGAAATCTCATATTGATACCAATGCCATATCCCAGATACGGTCTTACATGGAAACTCATGTTGATGCCAATGCCATATCCTAGATATGGTCTTGCACGGGATCTTATATCAATATCGACGCCATATCCCAGATATGGTCTTACATGATTTCATGCCGAAGCTAGGTCCCGGATGTGGTCTTACACGGAACCACTATTCGATGCCGATACCATATCCCAGATATAGTCTTACACGGGATCACGTGTCATTGCCAATGCCATGCCCCAGACATGGTCTTATATGGGATCACATGTATTGCCATGGTCCAACCATGGCCTTATTCATCAATTTATCATTGAACGACCGTACTCATCTCCTACACTATTTAGTCAAACTTCTCAGTTTAACTCCCACGCTATAATATGTGTGGCTTCATAACAGAGTCATAAAACAAAACATTATACGTCTTCTACTTTAACAGTCGCACATGAGATTCAACTATGTGGACATATTGATCATACATCATTCAAACAGTCGTACATACACACATATCCCGTTCTCTGGATATATTTACTCACTATATGCACCTAACCCAATAGGTTGAGTGTATAACACCGTATGCATATCAAGCCAATACAGATAAGCTTATCACTTTATTGCTCTCATTTCAATCATCAACTTAGAATTATCTCATTTCATACCTTATAACACACATGTCATAAACTTCTATTCATACCTCTCTAAATTTCAACAATGCATAAGCGCATTCTAATTACCTCATTATCACTTACAACATTATTGGATTTAGTTTGGTTGGGAATCATCTCTATCTTAACAAAACAATTTCGTTAGAGCCGGAGATATCACACTATCACGGTCCACATATGGCATGTATAGCTAGACTCTTACTCACGCTAGGTTAGTCCGAGAACCAACTAAACCATAGCTCTGATACCACTAAATGTAACACCCGTTACCCGTATTCAAGCCGGAATAGGGTTTGAGGCATTACCTAACTGATCTTTCTTAAACATTTTGATCGGGGTTATAAAATTTTGTTTAAACTCATCACTTGTACATACTCGGCCAAGGAGGCCCTACACATAATTCTGAGAGGTACCGGAACTATCCCAAGAACTTTTACGAATTCGAGAAACTTCTCAATAAAATAGGGGCCACACGCCCACGTGAAGTGGGACACGCCCGTGTGGTCAGGCCGTGTGGTCACACACGCCCATGTCCCTACCCCGTGTATAAAATCATGAGTATTTTATTTATGTCACACGGCCTAGGCACACGCCCATGTGACTAGCCCGTGGGCGACACTGACTAATTTTACACGGCCTTGACACGCCCGTGGCCATGGCCCGTGTGCTAAAACTTAGCATTCTGACTTATCCACACGGCATATACACACGCCCGTGTGCTTCAGCCGTGGGCAAATTAAATTCCAAATGTAAAGTGCAGACTTCACACGGCTTAGGCACACGCCCATGTGCTAGCCGTGCCTCCCACATGGTCTTGACACACGCCCGTGTATCTACCCATGTGGAAAATTATCAGGCTATCTACCAAGCCCTTGCCACTCTACATTGCACACATACAAATTCCATTACAAAAACTCCACATATCCTCAATTACAAATCTTGGATTATCACATTTGGCGATCTCAACTATGACTTAATCAACCTTAAATACCAGCCCTATACATGCCATGACTCATAAGGACTTGAAACCTCATACCAAGTGTCTTCTCGATAGTGTGAAAACATCCCCGGCGATCTCCAACCCGAGCTAGCTAAATTAACCTATAAAAGATGAGAAATGAAGAGGAGTAAGCAATAATGCTTAGTAAGTTCATATGCATATAATAATCAGATATTGATAACCATTAGTTATACCCAACCGTAAGGTATTATAATGAGTTTTACATCTTAAACTCATAGTTACCTACACAATCACCCTTGAAGCTTACTCATTCTGTCTCTTACCACTTTATAACCATGCCACGAGCTAGATGCCCATATTAATTAGCATGCATCCCTGCACTTGTCACCACATAATCACGTAAAACATTTTCAATAAATCACTCATACCGCCCATTACTCATGATACCACACATCATGAATTCTCACTAATCCACCCACAATGCTAAAGTACTCGATGGTTTCACACTTAGCCCACCACAATCAGATAGTAGGGTAGTATCGCACCTAGCCTACCAAAAAGGGTAATTATAGTGGTATCGCACATAGCCCACTAGATAATATGCTTAACGATAACATCGCACACAGCCCATCGTAGTTAAGCATTTAGGGTGGTATCGCACTTAGCCCACCAACTGAAATAAATAAGCGATGGTATCGCTCATAGCCCATCGTTTAATAGTTAATAAGGTGGTAACGCACACATCCCACCGTTATTGTACCCCACCGTTATTGTACATTCATGGATAGTTATCCACATGAGTTTATCTACTTCAAATGTTTACCCGGAACATCCTTACACACTACCATTCTTACTTAGCTTTCTACTATAATCGTTTGCATTCACATAATGCATTAATAATTATAACTTATGCAACCGAAGTGCATCATTTACACATAACCCCCTATGGGTTCATCATATAATGAATTCATCTTAATTTAGTTCTAACACATACATGTACCTCTCATGGTACAACACACTCATTCTCAATTTTGAAATACTTGTTGAGTCATTAAAATTGTTAAGTAACTCCCTTGAGTCTTATACACATAGAGTCACACTGACATCATACCCCCGATAGGGTCATACATGAATTAACATATCGATGCCATGTCCCCGACATGGTCTTATACGAAATCCCATACCGAGGCCATATTCTAAATATGGTCTTACACGGGACCTTAATTACCATCGTATCACACTAATTACATTTCCATTATTCATGGATTAAATCAAGACTTTCATGTCTTGACATCATATCAAAACATATTTAACGTACACATAGAGGAAATAACCAATTTATAAAACATCAAAATATTGTAAATACTTCACTCAAGGTTGTAAAATTTAACACATGAACTTACCTCGATACCGAAAAGGGTAGAAAGGGACATTTTTGCCCACATTTCTCTTTTCTCCTGTTCTAGGTTCGAATCTCGTTTTCTTCGATTTAGAACAATAAAATTTACTCATTTAATCACTTCATGATCATATTACAACTTAATCTCTACTTAGGAAAAAATGACCATTTTGCCCCTATACTTTGGCAAAATCACGATTTCGCCCCTAGGCTCGTAAATAAATTTTCATCCATCTTCTTTACTAATCAAGCCTAGCCGAATCATATTCTCTTCTATAGCAACTCAAAATTTCAACTATTTCATGCACTTATTACCAATTTGCAACATTTACAAATTAGTCCTAATTAGGTGTTTTCATAACAACACCTTTCACAAAAGTTATTTCTTATCTTTGTAACATTCATTTTCTTCCATAAAAATTCAGCAACCTACATAAAATCTCTCATGGAAAGTCCCTATACTTTCAACCATATTTCAAATTAGTCCCCTCATTAGCTAGCTTAAGCTTTGGGGACTCCAAAAGTACAAAATTTATCAATTAAAATCATCAAAATCACTTACTTGAGTGAAGAAAAGCTTGCTGAAATTTTCAGCTTCAAGAACCCCCATTCTTGCTTGTATTTTCGGTGGAAGAAGAGAAGAAAATAAAAAAGATGATAGCTTTTTGCTTATTTCATCTTATTTTATTCATTTTTCGACCTAATTTCCACCAATTTTGACCAAAATTAAATGCTCTTATCCCCTATGTCACATGGCCTGCCAACTCACTTAAAACAAGGCCAAATTGCACATTTGGGACCTCCAATTGATATTATATAGCTATTTGACACCTCTAGCAAATAAAATAGAACTTTCGCACTTAATGCGATTTAGTCCTTTTTCGCGATTAAGCAAGAAATCGCTAAAATTAAAGAACCAAAATTTTCATGCACCCTTATAAACATGTTATAACACATAAAATAACATGAAAATATTTTTCTCTAACCTCGGATTAGTGACCCCAAGGTCACTGTTTCGACTAGCCCCTAAATCGGGCTGTTACAAAAATAAAAGAAACAAGATAATGGAATTGTTCATCCATCCTTGCCGAAACATGAAAGAAAAATAAAGAAATAGGGCTTTGGGGTATTCGGCCATAGTTGCTCAAAATCAAGGTATGTTTTGAGCTCGGTTTTCGATAATTTCTACGTTTTTGTGATCATTGCTTTGTGCTCTAACTAGCCCATGCTTTAATTTTAGAATTTGATGGTGATTTTGAGATATTCCATTGATGAATTCTTGAGCTTTGTGATAGTTGGTGATGAAAAATGAAAGATAAGTGAAAGATTAACATATTTTGTCTTTGAATTTTTAGTGAAATTGAGTATTTGGGCTTAATTATAAAAATGAGAAATAGGAGGACTTAATTGTGAAATAAATGAAATTTCTGGACTTGTATGAACATATAGAGAATTCGGCTAGGCATGGGTGAAGTGAAATTTTGTGTATTTTGTGATTTTGTGAATTAGGGACTAAAGTGTCGAAATGTGAAAATGTGAGGGCTATTTTGTAAAATGCCCTAAATATGTGTGTTTGGACTAAATTGAATGAATTGGTGATTTAATGAGTTAAATTTGAATGTGTATAGACCGAGAAAGGAGAGATTCGGATCGAGATCGAGGCAAAGACAAAGTACTCGATTGATCGGCTAGTTTCGGTATTCGACGTCCGAGGTAAGTTCGGATATAATACCAGTTGTTAAATTTATATCTATGTGATGAGAATTGGTTGAATGTATAGTTAATGAATAGAAATGTATTATATATATGAAATCGAGTAATGAGGCACTAAGTGTGCGAATTTAGAAACGAGACAAAGATGATTAGCACTGTGTGTGCGAAATAATAGAAGCTTCGGCTTATTGATCTGGCACTGTGTGTTTGATATCGAATTAAGTTCGGTTTTGTATCAAGGCACTAAGTGTGCGATGTTAATTAAGCTTTGGCTTTGATTTGAGCACTAAGTGTGCGATTGAGTTGAAAAGATATCGAGCAGGGAATGAGGTATGGTATCGAGCATCGAAAAGCAATAACGTTTGTTTACTGAGTGTTGGCAAAGGTATGTTTGAATCTATGTGGTTGATGATAGTTTTAAAGGTTGAATAAATGGATATTTGAGCATATGGTTGAGGATGATAATGTGCTTAATTGTGTATCTATCTATGTGATGGTTTATTTATGTATTGATGTCTCATTATTGACAAGTATGTGTTATATTACGAACTTACTAAGCTTTAAAAGCTTACTGTGTGAATTGTTTCTCTGTTTTACAGTGTTAGTAGAGCTAGCTCGGATCCGGGGATCGTCAGCGACTTGATCACACTATCGGCTATCTATTTCGGTACTTTTGAAAGATGCACATATTTGGTATATGACATGTATAGGCTAGAGGTCTTGGTATGTTTTGTAATGTTGGATCTTGCCATGTGATATGGCTAGAAAGTTGAATGTTGATGGTTCATATGTGAGGCAATGAAAATGATGAATGTGGTATGAAATAGTGAGGTTGGAAATGGTATTTTTCATGCTTGAGCTGGTTAAAGGAAATGGTGTTTTATGTGTGAATTTGTGGCTTGATTAAATGATGTATTGTTAACATGATTTAAGTTGTGAAATTGTATTTTAGTTGGACTTATTTGAGATGAGTTTGAGCATGGCTATAGATGGTATTGTTGATGATTAATGGGTGTTTGAAATGGTATGTTTTGGTTGCAATTGAGGCATGAATTGGTAAGGGTTTAATGCATATAGATGTTTCAATGTGTGGTTGGCAAATTTGGCCTTGAAAATGGCCTATAATTGCCCACACTGTTGAGCACACGGGTGTGTGGCTCGACCGTTTCCTTCGAGTTTGCAAATTGAAACAAGTCAGGCTCGACCACGGGCTGGACACACGGGCGTGTCGCAGGCCGTGTGATGCAAGTCAGGCTCGACCACGGGTGAGGCACACGGGTGTGTCTCAGGCCGTGTGGACAAGTCAGTATGTATGCCCTGTTCTACCACAGCTTGGACGCATGGGCGTGTCTAAAACCGTGTGAGGCACACAACCTACCCACACGGGCGTGTGACCTCTGTAACTTAGAAAAATGTTTGAATTTTAAAAATTTCGTATGAGTTCGGTTTAGTCCCGACCCCTTCTAGCACATGTTTAAGGTCTCGTAGACCTCATTAAGGGACTATATGATTATATTTGAATATGATTGAATGATAATTGACTTTGTGTTGTGAAATAGATATGAAATGTTTCGATTTTCCGGTAATGCCTCTTAACCCTATTTCGACGACGGTTACGGGTTAGAGGTGTTACATTATATGTGGAGAACCAGTCCTTGTTGGGACACATATCGTAAGAACACCCTGAATCCAGGATCCACTCAGACGTAAGCGTAGACCTTTTTGTCGTAAACATTAGCAACCGATCATCACCCTTGTCTTCAGCCACACAAACATCGACTACCGTCCTATCGTTGCTCTCAGCAGCCCTTTTGTTCTTATTTTGTAACTTATAACACTTTGCCTTAATATGAGCTAAATTCTTACAGTAGTCACATGTCTTGTCTCGATTCCTCGACTTTGATCCAATCCTACTTCTTGCAACCAAAACCGAGGCTTGCCTATCTGACTTGTTTTTCGAACCAAACCCATTGTCGAGTTTGTCTTTGCTCAACAAGTTTCCCTTCATATCCTCGAATGAGAGTTTATCTCTACCATAAATCATGGTCTCCTTGAAAGACTTATATGAACGGGGCAAATAGCACAATAATAGTATAACCTGATCTTCATCATTTATATTAACCTCGACATTCTTCAGATTGTTCAAGAGAGTGACAAATTGAATTATGCGATCCCTAAGGTGCTCACATTCACCCATACGGAACATGTATAGACATTGTTTCAACACCAATCGATTAGCCAGAGACTTTGTCATGTATAGGGTTTCTAATTTTCTCCATAAGGTTGTTGTTGTTTTCTTTGTAAGCACCTCCTGCAACACATTGTTCATGAGGCACAACTGAATTGTTGACAGAACCTTTTCATCAAGTTCATCCCGTTCTGACTGATTCGTATTTGTGGGCTTTTGTCTTGTAGTAACCTTCTTTAGATCATACTGAACCAGAATGGACGTCATTCGAACATGCCATAAATTGAAATTTGTGATTCCATCGAACTTCTCGATATTGAATCTCATTGTTACCATCCTGAATGAGTTGATTGCGAAATCCAAACCAAGCTTTGATACCAATTTGTTGGCGATCGACCGTATAAACAACGAATTAAAAAAGATAGAGAAGATCGAACATACAAATTTTACGTGGAAAACTCCTCCGAAGAGGATAAAAACTACGGGTAAAGAAAACTTCACTAAAATGGAAAATAATCTGAATGAGTACAAGATGGAGATAATCGAAAAATAAACAAATCCTAGACCCTAGAAACAAAGCTCTCTAACTAAACACAAAATTCCCTTAAAGCTCTTTCAAAACTCTCTTAATCTTAAATGAAGATGTCAATTCTAGGGTTACAAAATCCCTTTTATAGGCTGAAATTCGTGTGAATATATGACTAAAATATTCCTAGAATAATTAGAGTTTAACTAGGAAAAGATAGTAGAGTTTAACTTAGAAAAATAAACTCGATTTATGTGGGAACACGTCGCCACGTCGCAATGTCCTGAATCGCCTCATCACGACGTCGTCCGTCATCCTGACGTCGGGAAACTCCTCGTCATGACGTCGTAGCCTGTTGGAGATGTTGTGATTCTAACGTCCTTGTGTCGTGATACAAGTAACGATAAGTGTTTGAAAGAGTCCGAAAATGCAAGGTACACTCTACACTTCAAAATAAAAAAAAATGTAAGTAAAAATTTGGGTAAATTACATGTAACTAAAAAAGGTAAAAATTATTATTTAGCCACTAACGTTTTTGAAATAGGCCACAACTTGGGTTCAAATATACAATTGATGGAGGTAATCTGTCATTGAATAGTTAACGGAAGGCTAATGTGACATGTTTTTTTTAGTAAAATAACAAATTTAGTTTTTCAATATTTATACATTCTATCAATTTAGTCCTAATTTTAAAATTGTAACAAATTTAGGCCCAATATTTACACATTCTATCAAATTAGTCATTATTCTAAAATAAATTAAAAATAAAACTTTAAAAAATAATATTTCCAAGCTAATCCTAAGAAAGATGAACACCCAATCAATAGGTCACAACACTGGGTTCAGATATACAATTGATGGAGGTAATCTATCCTTAAATAGTTAACAGAAGGCTAATGTGACATGTTTTTATTGACAAAATAACAAATTTAGTCTTTCAATATTTACACATTCTATCAATTTAGATATTATTTTGAAATTTTGAAAAAAAAAAACAAAACTTTAAAAAATAATATTTTTTTATAAAGATTCCAAAATTTTATAAAAGTACATAAAAATTTTATAAAATAAATAAAAAATTTGCACATTCAAGTATTTGAAACTTGGGCATCTATCTGTTGTCAGGAAATTAAGTAATCTTTAATTCTAGATATTTCTTTTCCAATGACATTTGACATGTTGAATATGTTGATTTCTCTTTGGTGTTCGAATTTAATTTAACCACCATCTATACATTACTTAGCTATAAAACAAAAATCAACAAGGGATGCAACAGACCTCTAAATTGGGTAAACTATATTCATGGTGACTCTAGAATAAATTTTGTCCTATTTTGGTCATTCTAATTAAAATAATTATGCTAACTAGTCACTACCATTAAAAATTCTATTAATCACTAACTAAAAACCCTGACCTCCCTTGAAAACCCTAGCCTCCCCTTTGTGATATGGACGCCAACACCGCTTAAGCTCTAGCACCGTTGTTCGATCATCATTTTCTCTCCTCTTTGTTTCCAAGCTCAGCCTAAAGTAATTTCTTCAATGGTGTTTTTTTTCGATATCCCTTAATTAATAATGCTTTTTCTATCCCATTCTTTTTTTCCCCAATGGCGAAGCTAAAGTTTCAAATCATCGTCGAGCCTGTGGCTCTCTTCGACCTCCCAGCCAAACACCTTTCAAACTACTTTCTCTATCTTTCTCGTTCCACCCTCTAGGTCAACACCCATGGCGACTCTCTCCTTTTACTATTTATAAACCCTAACTGAACCCCATTTGAATTCCTCCATTCTCTTTCCCGAAACATTTCTTTTCTTCACACAGTTTCAGTTTCCCCCGTTAAACTGATTTCCATTCTCGACCAAAACGGTGTCGTTTTGGTACTTTCTAATGGGTTCTTGTTTCTAACAGATTTCCTTTTGATTGAACCAGTTAAAATTTAAAGGGTTTAAAAGGAGTCATAGTAATCACTCGAAGATTTTGAGGAATCCATTCTCAAAGCATTGATTTAGTCTATTGTTCATAAAAAAAGGCAATCAATTTTGGATAAATTCAGAGTGTTTAAGATAAATGGAGTGAAAAGGAAGGAGTTTGAGTGGAACTGATGGTTCTCACTCCTTGCTGGCAGTGAGCGCGATAATCGGAGGCCAAAGGATGGAGTTAGAGCTTAGGCAATGGCGGCGCAAAGGGGAGGCCAAGGTTTTTAGTTGAGAGAAGATTGTTGATAACCCTAATTCGTTAGTGATTAATGAAATTTTTAACAACAGTAACTAATTTGCATAATTATTTTAATTAGAATAACTAAATAAAGGGAAAAAAATGAAAGTGACCAAAATAAGATTAACATTATTTTATAGTGATCATGAGTGTAGTTTACTTTCAAAATTTGAGGAGACTAGGGGAATGCCCACAGTAAGAAATTAATTTTGACTAAAAAAAAAAATTACAAATGTTATTTTACTAACCCAATTTAAAATTTACAAGTCTCAATTACTTTGTGTAAATTTAGAAGAGCCTGTTTTCATAATTTTTATTTTAGATTTTTTTTTAGAATTTTATAATTTTAGAATTATAGAACCAAAGCGCTAATGGAAAGGTTGAGTAAAGGAGAAATCAGTTTGGTTCAATTAAGCTTTTTGAATTTTTTAACCGTCCATGATAACTTGTTTCAGTTTATTTCTCAGGTTTTTCATACTAATATGATTAGAAAAAAAAAAAAGAAGAAGACAAATCTAGATACAATCCTAGATGTATATTTTTTATTTGATATTGGTTGACACGGGTATATAAGTAATGTTATACTGTTGAATTACAAGTCTTCAATTATCTAATTCTAGAGAATTTGTGTGTTTATGAGTCCCTGATGATTAAATAAATCAAGATTTTACCATGAGAATAAAATCTTTCAATTATCTAGTTATAGTTTTAGAGCATTATTTGATAAAAGTACAAAATCTTTTTCATAAACATTTTTTAAAATAATTTAATTTTTCAAGTAAATAAAAACAACCAACTCTTATATAGTATTTTTGAAAATAATTTTTATATAGAAAATTTAAGTTATTTTCACATTTTTATATAAATTATTATTTTTTACTTTATAAAAGTTAAAATTAATTATAATTTTTTTGTTTTTTTTTTCTCGTCCCTATGATTAATGGTCAATTTGAGTAGGTCTCAATTAAGTGTAAAAGTTGAAGGTCTTATATATAAGAGGTCAAAATAAACCTTTAATGGCAAAATAACCATTTTACTCCATCTAATCTATAATTGATAATACAAGGATTACTACAGTAATCACACCATGTTTACACAGTTTTCTTTCATTAGAGGTAAACATACAAGGGTGGATATACTACACAGTTTTAATTAGTGCCATAATCAGAAACTAATATATGTCAAAATTGGATTTGTTACCATTCAAATCTCAACCCTAATATAGTGTGAGTCATTACATGATTGGATTTCCCGTAACTGCTCTCTGGAAGATATACTTTCTCCATGTGCCTACCATCTATATCTCTGTTCATGTTAGGTCCATTTCAAGTTTTCAACTCTACCCAAAAAGCTCCCTTTCATTGCCAATTAAACTGCAGGAACTTGCTCGCTGCACATTTTTCACAGTAAATAAAGGCTCAATAATTTGGATGTGGACCATTCTCGATCATTTCTCTGGATTAAACAACCAACAAAGTCGTCTTCTTGGGTTTTGATTTCCATCACAAATCACACACCTCAATGCCCTTACATCACATTATAATCCCAGTGGGGACCCTTAAATAATGCATCCAAATCCCATGTCCTTTTTCATTATAATCTTTAAAAAAAAAAAAACTCAAGAGTAAACGAAATAGGAGCTTCTTTTCATTCATTAGGAATCTGACTCACTTCCTTACATTAATTATGTAATAGTCACAATATATCCTGAGATAGCAGAGATGCTCACACTGGACAGAAAAACAAGTAAATATTAGTACTTCACTCTATCTGTTGGCAAGCACCAAGTAACCGTGGCGGCAACAGGCAAAACCTACGACAAGCCATGGCTACTTTATTCTAAAAACACATAAACAACAAAACATATTATTTCGTAAAGACAAAGGCGTCTCTGCTTCCAGGGAGCTTTGGCTTTGGTCTCTAATCATTTACAATTGCAAGGGTTGCAGGTGCAGTTGTCTCCACACTTGCAGCCGTTCTCAGCCCCGAATTCCATCTCAGCTCCCTCAAAGTGTCTGCCATGCATTACAAAGAAAACAAGGATCAGAATTCTTGATTATCAAAACTTCAAAATGAAGATTTTGTTTTACTTACGCTTTCTTGGGTGCTACACCAAGAACCAGAGTCTCAGTTGTGGTCATCTCGGCAGCGTTCAGGTCTGGGTACATCTTGCATCTACAAAAATCAAAGAGACCCCTTTAAGGCAAACGAGATTTTGGACTCATAAGAACAAAAAGAAAAAGGAAAATATTTACCCTCCACAGCCACTGCCACACTTGCAGCCAGAACCGCAGCCACAGTTTCCACCACAGCAAGACATTTTTCAGTGATAAAGAAAACTGGAGTGATTTTGATGCTAATGAAAGGGGCTAAATGAGTATGAAAGGCAAGACACACTTGTAACGAGTTTGAGGAGAAGAGGCAAAGGGGCTTTGAATTTATAGACCGAGAGAGAGGAGAGAAGTTAATATCAGCCGTCCACGTGTCAATATTAGACGTCATGTACTTATCCCGCGGGTATCGTTTCAAAGTAACGCCTGACATGCTCTCTTCCACGTATCTGTCGATATTATCTCTCCTCCATTTGTTTTCCCCATATTTGAATCACCGTCCGATTCATGTCCGTTTTGATCAAGGGTCAATAACTGCTCATAAGCTTGGTGGTGGACCTCTTGAGAGGTCTAACTTTTCATACATGGGCTCACGTAATTTAATATATATAAATTTAATTTTGATTCAAATAAATATATTGATTTATTTTTATATTAAATAAATATAATTACTTGTGTATCTAATGTAAAAATATAAAAGGATGTTATGTTAATAATATTAATAATTTATGAGAATTGAAATAAATTAAAATTTCATATATAAATTTATATAAAATTAAATTTCATATATAAAAGTATATACTAAAATAAATTTATTTATTTTAATTGTATCGCGTATTTTGAGGAATTCACAGATAAAACGTCTCATAGGCTAAACAAGAAGACTAAAGATATTGTATGTGCCTAAACTGGATCCCATAAGATTATGATATACAAGTCATTTTACAAAGAGACATAAGCTATCGACCCCAAAACAAATATATTAATTTATTGAATAATTAAAAGGAGAATGAATAATTGTGTCAACTGATCAGACGGTAAGAAGTATAGCTGTAATGGTAGGCCCACCTATGATTATCTTCATGGACTTCTTCTACTTCCTTTTGTAAAAAGATAATTGTGATTCTCTCCGGATTTTCGTGTCCATCCTTTCCTTTTCATCGCCCTTTTGAAACAATGGACAATGCTTTTACTTTTTAATCTCCCTTATGTTAACATTTCTCTCTTATATTATTTCCATTTTAACATTTAAATTCTTTCCTATCTCATTATATATTGTATACATAAATCATTATATTTAATGTATTTATTTCTTTAAATATGTATATTTAAACCACAATTAAAATTTCATATGTATAATTACACTAAATTAAAATTCATGTATTAAATTGCTCATTTAATCAAAATTTCCCCATTATAATACTTAAACTATTATTTCATTATAATTTTTATCTAAAAAAATAATCACATTTAATAACTAAGTGGCACATCCAACTAATAAGAACGCAACAGATGATGTTCTTTTACACATGACACTTGATCGCATGTCATCTATTAGAAATATTAAAATTTAAAATATATAAAATTATAAAAATATATATAATTATAAATTATTATTGTATTAAATTTTTTTAATTTCTTTATATAATATATAAATTATCTAAAATAAAAATATATAAAATATATCAATTTAAAAAGAATATAAAAATTCTCTAAATAGGAATATAAAAAATAAATGCATATATAAATCACAAAATTTTATAAAATTTAAAATTATAAATATCAATTATATAAAATAAAAAATTGTAAATTTTTATATAAAATAAAAATTATTCACAAAAGGAAAATTTCAAAAATTTCAATTTTTTTTTAAATTAAACCAATCAACAGTTAATGCTAGTCAACATCAGTTAACAATTTATCAACGGTCAATGACCACGTCATTGATGACATGAGAAAAAGAATAAGACATGGCATGTTCTAATTAGTTAGGTTTAAATGCATTGCGTGTAAAAGGGTTAAGTCTAAGGCAATGCCGCCATGGTTTGTACACCCCACTTCCTACTCTTCCTTTTTTTGGAATGATATTTCCGTGGATTTTATTTTGGGCTTACCTAGAATTAACTGTACTCGAGATAGTATTTTTGTTATGGTTGACAGGTTTTCAAAAATAGCACACTTCATAGTTCATTCTATGCCATAAAACCGATGCAACACATGTCGCATATCTCTTATTTCACGAAGTTTTACAATTACATGGAATCTTTCGCGCAATTGTTTTTGATAGAGATGTGAAGTTCCCTAGTCACTTTTCGAAAGTATTATGGGGTAAAATTGGTGCAAAATTGTTTTATTCTGCTACTTGTCATCCCCAAATCAACAACCAAATTGAAGTTGTCAACAGAATTTTAAGGACTTTACTTCGAGCAATTATGGGCAAGAACTTAAAAAATTGGGAAGAATGCTTGCCTTTTGTTGGATTTGCTTATAATAGATATATTCATTCTACTATAGGTTATTCTCCTTTTGAAATTGTTTATGAATTTAACCTATTAACTGTTTTGAATTTTTTACCTTTGCCTTTATATGGTGAACGTAAATAAAAAAATTATTAAACAAATTTATGAAAAGGAAAGGCAATACATAAAGAAAACCAATGTTGCCAATGCAAAAAAATGAACTTGTCACACCCCAAAATTGGGCCTGGAAGTTTCGAGGGTAAAATGAGAATTTTAGCTCTCGTAAGCTCCGGAATTTCGTTAGCATGGTATTCAAAAATGTTTTTGTCTATGGCATTTTGGAAATTAAAATAATTTTTTAAAATAATGTTCAAAAGGCTTTCAATTTTGAAATAAAGACTGATTTATAAAATGGTCTCAATTATGAGTTTTTAAAAGGCAATTAAACCAAATTTTAATTTTTTCCCTTTTTTCCCTTCATCTTTATAAAACCCAGGTAGTCTCTTCTCAATATTTTTGTTTTACCGTCCATTACATTCTAAAGCTCCTCTCATTCAATTTTGATTCCCAAACTTCATTCATTTGATTTCTATCATCACCCAATCAATAAACCTCCATAGTATTTCAAGAAAAACACTCAAAAGACCATAGATTTCTTCGTTGTTGAGTTTTTGAGTTTTTGATCAAACGTTCGATTTTTCATTAACTAAGGTAACGATTAGATTCCTTATTAGTTTTTGATATTATTTGATCCTTTAAACTAAGCTTTTAACCATTAAATCACATGTTTCAAATAAAAGTCGAAAATTGGGTCTATAATGGTGGATTTTAGGATTTTGAATAAAAACGTGGCTTCAAAGTGTTTTTCAATTATTTTTTATATGATTAGAAGGTTTCTAAACTTACTTTAAAGTTTCGTTGAAGATTTCCAATGTTTTAATGAATTTTCGTGAAAATTGCCATAAACATGTCGAATATTTTTATACCATGAATTGGGTAGTTTTGGGTAGTTTAAAGGTTGACAATTAGTCGTAGGAGAATAATTAGATGAAAAGAATCAGTTTTAGGCAAAAAGGTTAAATATAGACTGAGATATTTTGTAACATCCTTAAATAGGGGCTATGATGTTTGAACTGTTTGCATGTGTATGGCTTGGTTGTGATATTAGGTGAGGCGTTTTAGGGTCTAGGTATAAGCCAAGGGTAGGCCCGAACTATAGGAAAATTTTTATTTTTAAGCTTTGGTTAAGGGGAGCTGAAGGAGCTAGGGGTTAAGAATATTTTGTGGTAAACTTTAGCACAAGAATTACCTTGGTAAAGTGGCAAGGAGGCGCCACTTAGGGCCTTAAGCAATGGCGCCTGCAAGCGCAGGAAGAAGAGCTTGGGTTCGAGCCGCAGAAATCCCTTCTTTCGCTAATTCTTTTTACGTCGAGAGAGGGGAAGAGTTGTGCTCACTCAAACTCTGTCGGATAAGCTGTTGAGCAAGTCAAACTGATTTAAACTAGTGGAGAAGAGAGAATTTAGAGTTTGACTAATTCAAACTCGTTTGAACAAGTGGCCGTGAGAAATTTGAGCGATTGGCGAATTTGAACTCTTGGTTGAGGAGGAGTAATCGGTTGGGAGTCTAGAGGGGGAGTGCCAAAATTGCTAAGTCAAGCTAGGTGACATTTTCGGCTAAGTCTAGCATAAGTGCTTTCTTGTTGTGAGCAAAAGCCGAAACCTCCCCATTAGTCTTGTCGATTTTCCTCTAGCACAACAAGCCGAATCCTTTAGAACCATTTGAGATTTCTCTCTTTTCTCGCTTGAAACCGAAACCCCATTGGCACTTTCTTGCTCTTCTCTTTCGGCAATATTCATCTTTCTTTTCTCTCAATCACCTTGTGTCTAAACCTTTTCTTCCTCCCTTTGCTGAATCCATTCATTCCCATTCCCTTTTTCTTCTTCAATCTCTTCCATCTTTCCTTTGTGTTGAAAAGCCGAAAGCCTTGTTGTTCTTTCGTTTGCATCAAAGTGCCTTGGCCGAATCTTTTGATTTCCTATCTTAAGCTATAGCCGAATCACCTTGATCACTCTACCCCATTGCTGAAATCTCTTTACTCTCCCCTTCTCATTTTAATCTTGTTGTAGAATATCAATCAAGCGAGAGATCTCCCTTGATTTCTTCTCTAATCGGTTTGGAATAGGTAAGTCTGTCATGACCGAATCTCCTATATTCTCACTTTCTTTTCTCTGTCGACTCACATGGAAATAAAAGCTGAATTTCAGCATTTGTCTTGATTCTCATTCATCTTTGGAATCGATTTCTTCTAGGATCTCCGGGATTTTGAAGCAGTGGATCGGGGTTATTTATTCTCTTTCAATCGGTCTCAGTAAGTCAGTGGTAAGGATGCATATCGATTCGATCTTTCTCTTATTTGTTTGAAAAGCCGAAGGCTATTAGTGATCTTGTTTAGTCTTGGCCGATTGTAGGGAAGACGTGTTATCGAGTGCTTCGATTTTGATTTGATTTAAGCGAAAGGCGATGAAGGTAAGGATTATGGTTGTGCGTTAACCTTCCGGGATTTGCTAGTATAGCCGAATGGCCTTTGTTAATAATCTTGGTTTGGCCGAATGTAGGTAAAGGGGGTCTAGTGCGTTAGATCGGGATCTTTGGGATTCAGTAATCGCGTTAGTAACCAGGTGTGTAACTTACACACTTCATAATCATTGTAAACTTGTTAATAACCTAAACTATGTTAAAAGCCGAAATTGTGTAGATTTCGATATGATACCTTTATGGGTATGAGCAAGGATTTCGGGTAAGTCCGTTTTGTTGAGATTACGGTACATGATTTCTGATGATAGTATCTATGTATGTTCGATATATGTCTAATGATTAAGCATGATGGCATGAATTGTATGTACATTGCATTATTGTGGGTGATATGAGAGGAGGGGGAAGATTGATATCTGTGACTTTGGGTCACCAGTGGTTTGGCACCACCAGTGGTTTGGTACCACAGTTGATTTCGTGACTTTGGGTCACCAGAGGTTTGGCACCTCATAGCGACTGCCTCGGCTGGCTTAGCACCACAGTGGGTTGGCCCCACATTTGATAAAACGGGATTGTCGCCAGTGATTTGGTATCACAACGTGGGTTGGCCCCACAATTGGATTATTCATGACTTTGGGTCACCAGTGGTTTGGCACCACATTATTATTGATATAAGTGACTTTGGGTCACCGGTGGTTTGGCACCACCAAAGGGTTTGGTACCACACGGGGTAGAAAAAGGAGTTGTGGATGGCTAGGTTTGGGTGCATGATATGTTTGCTTGATTATGATTTGTGTAAGCATGTTGCAATAATCGGGAGGGGATTATGCATCGAGTCTTGGTGACTCACCTTCTCCTTATCTTTTCAGTGTGATTCGTAGATCGCGGATGAGGAGCCTGTGGACTCAAGGTGACCATGCGATAATTGCTTCAATTTTACATGGACATTTGATTTGGGTATTTTACTTTAAATTCTGGTTTTTATTTGGGTTTGTAACAAGGCCTTTAAATTATGTTTTGGATTATTTTATCTGCTTTGGATTTGGTTTTAAATATGACTAAGTAATTACTTGATTTGCTTTAATAACCTGATAATCAAAGTTTTCAAACTAAGCTACACAACGAGTTTTCTAAACTCTACCATCGGGTATTACAATTCACATGATTTCAAAGCAACTTAACATTTTCCACTATACATACATCGGTTTTCCCCAAACACAAGCAATCGAAGAGTTTTCACCGAAAATAAACCGGTAACCTATTTTCTTCGAATCGTTTTCACTCTGTGACATGCCAGATTCGGTCGTGGTGTGTTGACCAGGTTTGGGGTGTTACAATTGTGGTATCAGAGCCAAGTTCAAAAGCTCGCCTGTGGGCCCGAGGCCCAAAATGTTTTAAAGTGTGGTTTTAAAAAGTGTTGATGGAAAAAAATGTATGGTTTAGCATGGCACCGAGTCTCCGGCACCGATCCGCCCAGGTAAGTACCCTTAACTGATGGTTGCATATGATTATGATTTTTGATGATATATGCTATGAACGGCTAGTGATAGTGGACTATCCTAGAGACTGAAACCTATAGGACTCTGTGACTCGCGAAAACAAAACTCTGTAATAGAAAATGTTCATAAGACTATGCCTTAATAATAGTGGAATAAAGACTGACGTATAAAACTTTTAAATCAGATAAGTTGAGATGTTAGACATGAGCACTCGAGGTCGGGGTCGTAATACGCGTGGACGCGGTCGGGGTAGGATGACTGTGTCTGAACCAGTGGGATCTGGTCAAGGGTCAGAGAATGAGTTGCCACCACCACCACCGCCATCGGTGTTGAGTACCGAGATCGAGATGAGGGATGATGCGATGCGCAGCGATGCCGCGAGTTCTTGAGAGGGTGGTTGGAGCAGGTGGAGGCACGGGAGCTCGTAAGTCTGTATCTAAGCGACTCCGAGCCAATGGAGCCGAGGTTTTCCGATGTGTTTCTGGTGTGGCGCCCAATACGGCTGAGTATTGGTTGGAGGCGACGGAGCGTATCATGGACGACTTGGATCTGGCTGCTGAGGAGAAACTGAAAGGGATAGTGTCGCTTCTTCGGGATGAGTCATACCAGTGGTGGCTCACAGTTCGGGATGGTGCTGCTCTCACGTGGGACTATTTTAAGGCAGCGTACCAGAAGAAGTATATTGGGTCCAGTTACATTGATGCGCATTTGCGGATAGTTTTGCGCAGTTCCGAGGGAGAAGCGCTTATTTGCCAAGTTTAGTAAGTGCGACTCGCTTAGGAGGTGACTTTCTTGGGTCACGTGGTGTCGCAGAAGGGATTAGAGTGGATCCTCGCAAGATTGAGGCGTTGTTGGATCGAAACCACCTAAGTCGGTTGCTGCGTAGATTTCGGAGTTTTCTAGGTCCGCGGGTATTACCGAAGGTTTTAGAGGATTTTCTTTGATCGCAAAGACCGCTGACCAAGTTGTTTGAGGAAAGGAGTTCCATTTGTCCGGTCCGAGAAGCAACAGAAAGTTTTGACAAGTTGAAGAAGATTCTAATCAAAGCTCGGTTTTGATTCAAATTGAGGCGGAAAGGAATTCACGGTCTCTTCGTGATGCATCACATAATCGGCTTGGGATGTGTGTTGATGCAGGAAGGAAGGTAGTGGCATACACATCTCGACAGCTGAGACCGCATGAGGTTAACTATCCGACGCATGACTTGGAATTAGCTGCAGTGGTTTTCGCCCTGAGAATATGGAGGCACTATTTGTACGGAGAAAAGTCGATAGTCTACACGGATCACAAGAGTCCGAAGTACCTTTTGACTTAGAAGGATTTGAACTTAAGACAGTATGCAGATGGATTGAGCTGTTGAAGGACTACGATTGCTCAATTGAGTATCATCCGGCAAGGCTAACGTGGTGGCGACGCGCGTTGAGTCGTAAGGTAGTATCGGACTTGAGAGCGATGTTTGCTCATCTTAGCTTGTATGACGACGGAGTCTATTGGCGAATGCGAGTTAAGCCGACTTGTGTAGAGCGATTAAGGAGAAACAGCTTAGTGGATGAGGTTTGAATGCTCGGAGGTTGCAAGTTCGAGAATGGTGGGTTGGAAGATTACACTTATCCAAAGGATGGCCAGTAATCGTGGTTTTCAAGGAAAGCTTGTATGCCAAGGACGCCGAGTTAAGGCGAGGATTCTTCGGGACGCACATAGCAGCCCATACGCTATGCATCCCGGAGGTAGCAAGATATACCGGGATTTGCGAGAGCGCTTTTAGTGGCAGTGTCCAAACGGAAGTAACCGAGTTTGTGGGTAAATGTCGGCGTGTGTCGCAAGTCAAGGCCAAACATCGCTTGCCGTCGGGTTTACTTCACCAGTAAAGATTCCACATGGAAGTGGGAAAGGATTACCATGGACTTTGTCGGTGGGCTACCCCTTACGCCTAGTAAGAAGGACTCGATCCGGGTAATTGTGGACCATTTGACTAAATCACTCATTTCATACCTGTAAGGGGTTGATTACTCGCTTGAAGTTAGCTAAAAGATGTGGCGAGAGATAGTGAGGTTGCACGGTGTGCCAAAGTCGATTATCTCGGATAGGGATCCCGATTCACGCCAAGGTTACGAAAGTGTTGCATCGAGCGTTGGAGTACGCGGTTGGATTTTAGTACGGCATTTCATCCGCAGATGCATTTTACACCGGAAAGGTTATCCAGATTTTGAAGATATGTTGAGAGGTCATGTTTTGGATTTGAGAGGCACTGGGAAGAATTTCTACCATTAGCTGAATTTGCGTACAATAATAGTTACCAGGCAAGCATTAAGATGGCACCATATGAGGCGTTGTATGGTAGGAAGTGTCGTACACCTACATGCTGGACAGAGTTGGGTGAGCATCAGATGTTGGGTCCAGAGTTGGTTACGGAAACTGAGGATAAGGTCAAGTTGATTCAGGCTCATCTAAAGGAAGCTTCGGACCGGCAGAAGTCCTATGCCGATCTTAAGCGGAGAGATATAGAGTTTGCCGTGGGAGACAAGGTCTTTTTGATGGTCTCGCTGTGGAAGAAAAGGCAAGCTAAGTCCAAGGTTCATTGGCCTATATAAGGTGTTGAGACGAGTGGGACCAGTAGCTTATCAGCTCGAGTTGCCAGCAGAGCTGAGTCAGATACACGATGTGTTCCACGTTTCCATGCTTAGGCGTTACCGTTCAGATCCATCGCATGTTGTATCGGTGGAGGAAATTGAAGTGAGCCCAGATTTGACCATGAAAGAGGAACCAGTGCAGATTCTAGACCGGGATGTGAAGGTTTTGCGTAAGAAGTCTGTTCCATTAGTAAAGGTGTTATGGCGGAACCATGGCGTGGAAGAAGCTACGTGGGAACCCGAGGATGTGATGAGACAAAGAATACCCTCAACTCTTTTGACCCGTGTAATTTCGGGCCAAATTATTTTTAAGGGGTAGAAGCTGTAACATCCTTAAATAGGGGCTATGATGTTTGAACTGTTTGCATGTGTATGGCTTGGTTGTGATATTAGGTGAGGCATTTTAGGGTCTAGGTATAAGCCAAGGGTAGGCTTAACTATAGGAAAATTTTTATTTTTAAGCTTTGGTTAAGGGGGAGCTAAAGGAGCTAGGGGTTAAGAATATTTTGTGGTAAACTTTAGCACAAGAATTACCTTAGTAAAGTGGCAAGGAGGCGCCACTTAGGGCCTTAGCAAAGATGGCGCCACAGCGGGGAAGAAGAGCTTGGGTTCGAGCCGCAGAAAATCCTTTGCTGCTAATTCTTTTGACGTCGAGAGAGGGGAAGAGTTGTGCTCACTCAAACTCGCTTCGGATAACTATTGAGCAAGTCAAACTGATTTAAACTAGTGGAGAAGAGAGAATTTAGGAGTTTGACTAATTCAAACTCGTTTGAACAAGTGGCCAGGAGAAATTTGAGCAGTTGGCCGAATTTGAACTCTTGGTTGAGAAAGAGTAATCGGTTGGGAGTCTAGAGGGGGGAAGTGCCGAAATTGCTAAGTCAAGCTAGGTGACATTTTCGGCTAAGTCTAGCATAAGTGCTTTCAGTTGTGAGAAAAAGCCGAAACCTCCCCCCTTAGTCTTGTCGATTTTCCCTCTAGCACAACAAGCCGAATCCTTTAGAACCATTTGAGATTTCTCTCTTTTTCTCGTTTGAAACCGAAACCCCATTGGCACTTTCTTGCTCTTCTCTTTTCGGCAATATTCATCTTTCTTTTCTCTCAATCACCTTGTGTCGAAACCTTTTCTTCCTCCCTTTGCTGAATCCATTCATTCCCATTCCCTTTTTCTTCTTCAATCTCTTCCATCTTTCCTTTGTGTTGAAAAGCCGAAAGTCTTGTTGTTCTTTCGTTTGCATTAAAGTGCCTTGGCCGAATCTTTTGATTTCCTATCTTAAGCCATAGCCGAATCACCTTGATCACTCTACCCCATTGTCGAAATCTCTTTACTCTCCCCCTTCTTATTTTAACTGTTGGCCGAATATCAATCAAGCAGAGATCTCCCTTGATTTCTTCTCTAATCGGTTTGGAATAGGTAAGTCTGTCATGACCGAATCTCCTCTATTCTCACTTTCTTTTCTCTGTCGACTCACATGGAAACAAAAGCCGAATTTCAGCATTTGTCTTGATTCTTATTCATCTTTGGAATCGATTTCTTCTAGGATCTCCGGGATTTTGAAGCAGTGGATCGGGGTTATTTATTCTCTGTCAATTGGTCTCGATGAAGTCGGTTGTAGAGCGCAAGAAATGCCGAAGTGCGATCCACGATAATAGTAGCCACACGAGCGCGCGAAACGCGTGTGGGGCTTCGCGCGATAGTTGAGGCCATAAGTAGTATTCTTGTGGGTTGGGGTCGCTTGGGCGCGATGGGCGAAGTGGGCCCAATGGGCCGTGGGCCCTTATGAGTAAATTGTGCGATTGTGTAGTATATAGTGAACTAGACTAGGTGGAACTTATATACATGGCTAGATTTGTGCTAGGTGGGCCACACGAGCGTGTGGGCCCAATGGGCCGGAATCGAGTTTTAGGCCCAATCGTCCTAAGATCTGACCGGAAATGGTAGGTAGTCAGTCGCCAAGACATTTGGGCCTTTGGGAAAGGCCATTGTAGGTGCAAAATTATCGAAATACCCTTGGTGGGTAAATTACGAAAATGCCCTTGGTGGGTAAGTTACCGATATACCCTTGGTGGGTAAATTACGAAAATGCCCTTGGTAGGTAAAATTACGGTTATACCCTTAGAGGTTGATTAGGGTGATTATGTTGTTTTATGTCTATCTGATTATGATGGTAATTCATGTTATACTTATATTTGATATATGTCTAGCATACATGACATACTGCATACACGAATTATTATGTCATATTGCATGGGTATGATGAGAGGAGGGGGAATATGATATCCGTGTCTTTGGGACACCAGTGGTTTGGCACCACCAGTGGTTTGGTACCACAGATTGATTATTGTGACTTTGGGTCACCAGAGGTTTGGCACCTCAGCGTCTCGTCCCAGTGGCTTAGCACCACAAAGGGTTGGACCCACGATTGATTATACTGGGATTGACGCCAGTGATTTGGTATCACACGATGGGTTGGCCCCATCATTGGAATCGTGACTTCGGTCACCAGTGATTTGGTATCACATTCGTGTCTTTGGGACACCAGAGGTTTGGCACCTCATAGCGTCTCGTCCCAGTGGCTTCGTACCACAGTGGGTTGGCCCCACAGATGATAATACGGGATTGACGCCAGTGATTTGGTATCACACGATGGGTTGGCCCCATCATTTGGATTCTTCGTGACTTTGGGTCACCGTGGGTTTGGCACCACACTTATGGATATCGTGACTTTGGGTCACCAGTGGTTTGGCACCACCAGGTGGTTCGGTACCACCACGGGTAGAAAAAGGAGAATGGATGGCTAGGATTGGGTGCATTACTTGTATTGCTATGTACGGTGTGTGTTAGCTTGTTGCATTAATCGGGAGGGGATTTACACACCGAGTCTCGATGACTCACCCCTTAGTTAAATTTTGCGGTAATCATTAGACCGCGGATTTGGGAGCCGAGGTGGACTCGTGGAGGCCATACATATGTTTACTCGTAAATTCGTTTCTTTTATTTGGACTTATTTTTATTTGAGTTTTTGTTATGTAATAAGGCCTTGGGTATTTTATTTGGTTTCAGCTTTCAATTTGTTTATTGCTCATTATTAAATGATCAATATGGGATTTTCCTAAAATGATAATAAACCATTTCTTATTCAAAATTACTTAAACTCGATTTCTCACCACAACTATAAAGAATATGAGCTTTTTAACGAATGCATAGTTTTTAGACATTCCTTTCATGTGACATGCCAGATTCGGTCGTAACGTTTAGGCCGGGTTTGGGGTGTTACAGATCAAGTCAAGTGAATAAATCGTCTGGTTCAGAGTTAAATAACAAGTGAAGTCTAGGTGGATTCTTCCTCGGGTATTGTCTTAATCAACTGGTTTTTCCCAAAAGTATTTTCCCAATTCACTCTCTGTGTCTTAGCATCCTTAGTTTAGTAATTAGTTAACTAAACGTCGATTCTCTTAATATTTAGGCTAGATAATAAAAAGATAGTAACTACTAGTACTCTTGGTCCTTGAGGATATGATATTTTCGGTCTTGCCATAGCTATACTACTAAACGATAGGTGCGCTTGCCTTATTCGTTGTCATAGTTAGTTTGGACACGATCAAGTTTTTGGCGCCGTTGCCGGGGACTAAGATATTAGAAACACTTGATTTTTATTACTTTATGCGATTCTATTTATTTGCAATTTATTTTTATTTTTTATTTTATTTTAACTTTGCTAATTTTTCTTTTTCCTTGCTTCTGGCAGGTATTCTAGTTTATGACTAGAAGAAACCCATCAGGACCTCTACTTTACGATAGTGATATAGAAGGAACTGTCCGCAGAAACCGCAGAGAAATTAGGCGAAGCCTGCAGTACATACAAGAAGAGCAAGAGAACGATACAACACTACCGAAGAGATGGCTGATAATAATCCGCTACCTCCTGTAGTTGCCGCAAACCCGGTTAATCAAAATCTTGTTCCTCAAACTATGAATGATTATGCTAAACCTAATTTAACAGGAACTGAATCAAGTATTGTTAGACCTGCTGTCGCTACAAATAATTTTGAACTGAAACCTAACACTATACAGATGATACAACAGTTTGTTCAGTTTGATGGTTTGCAGGATGAGGATCCTAACACACACTTAGCGAACTTTTTGGAATTATGCGATACGTTTAAAATTAATGGCGTTTCTGATGATGTCATTTGCCTTCGGTTATTTCCCTTTTCTTTAAGGAATAAAGCCAAACAGTGGTTGAATTCTCTTCCACGAGGATCAATCACTACATGGGAGCAAATGACCAAAAAATTCTTGTTAAAATATTTTCCGCCGGCTAAAACGGCTAAGTTGAGGAATGATATCTCTTCTTTTGTGCAGATGGATTTAGAGACACTTTACGATGCATGGGAGAGATATAAGGATTTATTGAGAAGGTGCCCTCATCATGGGTTACCATTATGGCTACAGGTTCAACCCTTTTACAACGGTGTGAACCCCTCGACTAGGCAGTTGATTGATGCATCCACCGGTGGTACACTAAATAATAAAACACCTGAGGCTGCTTATAAATTCATTGAAGAGATGTCACTGAATAATTATCAGTGGCAAGTTATGAGAACAAAGCCAACAAAAGCCGCCAGTGTTTTCAACCTCGACGCAGTAACCATGCTATCAAATCAGGTAGAACTCTTAAGTAAGAAAATTGATGGTTTGTGTGGTTCCTCACAGGTACATCCAGTGATGCAGTGTGATACAAATGGAGGAGGGTCGAACAATACATAATACCCACCCTACAACCCTGGCATAGAAAACAAACAGATGAACTATATGGGTAACAATTCTAGACCTTAAAATAACCCTTATAGTAACACTTATAATCCAGGGTGGAGGAACCAACCAAATTTCTCATGGGGAGGTCAAGGAAATTAAAGACAACAACCCCCTCCAGGCTTTCAACAGCAACCATACCCACAAGAGAAAAAGCCGAACCTTGAGGAGATGCTAACAAAATTTATCGCGGTGTCAGAAACCCGTTTTCAAAATAACGAGACAATGCTCAAAAATCAGCAGGCATCGATTCAAGGGATTGAGAACCAGTTAGGTCAGCTAGCTGAGCTAATCTCAGAACGACCGCAAGGTTGCTTGCCAAGCAACACAGAAACTAACCCAAAGGAGCAAATTCATGCCATTACTGATCACAATAGTGAAGGGTTAGTAGAATCCGAATTTGAGGCAAGGCAAGAACCCGTAGTAAATAAAGGTAAGGTTGAGGTAAGCCACGATACACAGAAACTTGTCATTAAAGAGTATACACCTCGAGTGCCATATCCCAATATAATGAAGAAAGACCACACAGAGGAACAATTTGGTAAATTTCTTAAACTTTTAAAGAAATTACATATTAACTTACCATTTCTTGAAGCTCTCTCGTAGATGCCAGATTCAAGGAATTTTTTAAAAGAGCTTCTGACAAACAAACGGAGGTTAGACGAGGTGTCGCATGTGGAGCTAAACACAGTGTGCTCAGTAATTCTACAAAACAAACTACCACGGAAATTAAAAGATCCAGGGAGTTTTACGATTCCTTGTTTAATTAGTAGTTTATCTATTGATAATGCTTTAGCAGATCTAGGGGCAAGCATCAATGTTATGCCTTACAAACTGTTTAAACAACTAGGTCTGGGGAAACCCAAACAAACTAGGATGAGAATTCAATTAGATGATAAAACCATTAGAGTTCCTAGGGGTATAATCAAAGATGTGCTAGTGAAAGTTGATAAATTCATATTTCTAGTAGACTTTGTCGTTTTAGACATGGATGAGGACAACAATGTTCCTTTAAATTTTAGGAAGACCCTTTTTAGCGACTGCTAGAACTAAAATTGATGTTGGTACAGGTGAACTCACACTTTGTGTAGGTGACGAAACGATCACTCTTCAGGCTCTTGACTTGGCTAGGACGTCAAGTGAAAAAGGTAAGAACATAAATTCTATTGATAACCAATTGGTTCAACCTTCTTTACAGGAAGCACCACGAAAACATATAACTGAACCTAATCCTAGACCCCGTGCCAATAAAGAAGAAATTTATGAGGAACGAAGACTTCAGGTTGAGGAACTAGACGAGTGGAAGACACATTTCAAGGAGAAACTAGGAACAGCAAATCACTTCAAAATAGGAGATCAAGTATTGTTGGAAAAGACAGACCCTCGAATCACCATTCCAGACCTTAATGAAGAGATCCCTTTTACGGTACTGAATGTCTTCCCATACAGAACAGTCGAGGTAACTAATCCTAAGTTCGGCACTTTTAAGGTAAACACTACTCGAATCGAACCATATATTGTTAGAATTGATAGTAGGAAAGAGGAGCTTCAACTCTTCAAACTACCATGATTATGAGAGGTAAGTCTAGCTTAAGACTTTAAACGAGCGCTTCTCGGGAGGCAACCCGAGCACTAATCCCTTTAATTTTCATATCTTTGATTTTTAACACCTAACTAAAAACTAACCAAGTTAAATAAAGCGTAGGTTTCCGTACCACACGGCCTTGCACACGGGCATGGCCGTGGCCGTGTGGACATCACGGATTTGCACACTGGCATGGCAGAGGTTGTACGAACCAAGGAAAAAAAATCCCCAAATCACGGACGGCTATAAAATGCCACTGACGTGCGATACGACTGTGGTTGACACTGAGAAAGTCACACGGGTATAAGTCACGCCCGTGCTTTGAGGCCGTGGTCGACACTAAGAAAGATACATGGGCGTGGAAACCTCTACACAGGTGTGGGAGAAACGAACGAGTCACCACATGGTCAGTGCATGCGATACGGTAGTGACCCAGAACACGCCCACAAAGACACCTGCGGCGTGGGCAGAACTGTGTCCTTGATTCTTATTTAAGACTCCCAATTCTTCTCACTTTCTCCCCAAATTCTTCTTCTCCCAACCCCCAGCCACCACACCCCTTTCTCTTCTCACTATCTTCTCCCTTCATTTTCCGTTCTCCTTCCCCTCATTCCTTTTCTTTCACCATCCTCACCACCATCCCCATGTCGAAGAAGCGAAAGGACCCTAGCACAGTCTCCCCGTGTGAGACCGATCTATATAAGTTCATGCTGGCCGCTTCATCGACCCGACAAGTCAAGGACATTTGAGTCCATTTATTTTTTCTTTTTCTTTTCTCTTCTCCTTTATTTTCCTTCTCTTTATTTTTCTTATCTTTAAATACATATTTAGTATATTTTGAATTTTTCTTATTATTTCCTGGCTATTTCTTCACAAGTTACCCAATTTCTTCATCTAGTGCAGTGATTGTTGGCAGCCACCATACCACCACTAGAGACGCCTCCTCCAACTTATCTTTCACCTCCAAATCAAGTTTATACACTTCCAACTCAAGAAATCCATCCGAAAATCCAGGAAGTTTCACCTCTCTCCCTCTCTTATGATCTATTACTACATGGTTATTATCTTCATTTGTACATTGCGGGCAATGAACATCTTAAGTGTGGGGGGTGAATTTTATCGTGAAAAGTTCCTAACTTTTTGCATTATTCTCAAATCCCTGAATTATATCTTGTTCTTAAGTAAATGTTATCATATTTCTATTAGAATGAAATTTCCTTTGATTTATGATTTTTATTGATATGTTTTGGATTAAGTCATAGTTAATTGTGCAGTGATGATTTAAACTTTAGGAGACTAGAGAATCAAGCATGATGAGTTTATTTTCAGAATTAAAAATTTGTTAGGTTGTCTACCTAAATCTAATTATTACCTTGAAGTTTGAAATTTACAAGGTTGACATCGAAAGCCCATAATTTTTGTGAGATCTTGAGCCTTTTAGAGCATACATTCTTTTTCGTGGTCACTTTTTTTGATTATGAGTGTGTCAACATTGATTTGTTATTCTAGAACTTGCTTCGTTTATACATATTGAGACCACACCTTTGATTTGATATACTGAGATGATAAAGGCACCTAGGTTTTAACCCACTTATTCCACTAAAAAGCCTACCCATTTAATTAACCCTTAGTAAACCCCTTTGAGACTAACAAACCATTTCTTGACTCACCCCTTAATATTAACCCAAAACCCACTTTGTATTTGTTATCACCATTTCTCTTGACTACCCCTATATCGAGATTTGATTTGATCGGTTACTTAACTATTTTCTTTATTTCAGTTGTTAAATTCTATCTTATTATTATTGTACTTGATTTGTTCTTAAAAAAATAAAAAAATAAAAATTGTGGGAATCTATTCATTATTACTTCTTTGTTATTGGAGCTTAAGCAGTTAATTTTACATTTTGAGAAGAAGCGTGTGTTATTAATTCTTAATTGATGTAATTATTTAAGTTTTAGCTATTTTTCTAGTTAGGTAATTTATCAATTCAATCTCGATACTAACCTTCTAATTCAGCCTTTATCCACACCTTTTAACCCAAGCTCCATTACAACCCTTTCAAAGACCTTTTGATTTGTGTATCATATCATCTTACAGTGGTGGAGATTTGATTTTCATGCAAGCCTATGAGATTAATTTTTCATGTTTGACTCTTGAGTGCTTATTTTTGAACCTTAAACACCTTGAGTGATTTGAGTGAACCCTTAGTGAGGATGTCAATTCTTGTTGATTTTGAATTAAAGGTGATTATTTAGGTAAGGGGAAACACCTAATTTTCGTACTATAAAAACTATGACTTTGATTGTTTGAATCTTTAGAAACCTTCTGGTTAAATTATCAATGTATGAATTACCTATGAATTATGATAAGATATTGTTGATGAGAATTATGAATTGAGGGAAGTTAATAATAATTGTGAGTTGAGGATTTTGCTTGAGGACAAGCAAATGCTTAAATGTGGGGGTATTTGATAAACCATAATATATACATATTTTAATCCCACATTTAGCATGCTTTTGGATGATTTATCCCTTAAATTGTGGAATTTGATGCTTCTAATCCTTTAATTTCATGTTTTATACTTAGGAGAGCATAGGAGGAAGAAAAGAACGAGAAACGAGTCGAAAACGGAGAAAATGGGCCAAATTAAGAAATCAACACGGACTGGGCTCGAATCACATGGCCGTGCCACCTTAGCAGGCCTGAACACGGCCTGAGCTCGATTCACATGGACGTGCTCCACGGGCGTGTCTCTGTCGTGACCCGTTGTAATTCTACTCGAAAAAGGATACTTAGGGGAAAAGAAAGACATTCCGAAGTCTATATAAACACCCTAAGTATGACCTAAAAGGGGGCGGCTTGAGATGGTCGAACACAGGGAATTACTCCAAGAAAGCCGCTTGATTCATCCTGAGCCAAAATCACACTCAAGACGGAAGATCTTCCCTTCAAATTCCTTCAGGGGGTTTTAGGGTTTTTCTTATATTTTGTTATTTATTTTCTTCTGAGATGTATTCTTTATTAAATATGAACTAAACCCCTCAAATACCTGAGGGGGATGAAACCTAAGACGAATCTTGTTATTATTTTCTAAACTTAAAGATAAATACTTGATTTATTCTTAATTATGTGTTCTTAATTCTTTTTTTAATATTTCAGGATATTGATTCAAGTATTGATGTGCTTAGGCAGTGGAGCAAAAGTCCCTGTTTAAGAGTAGATCTAGCATAGTTAAGCGGAGTTGATCGCAACCCTAGAGATAGGATGACGAAAATCTACCGGATTAGGGTCAAACCTAATATGAGAGTCCATAGATCGAGTTAATGCAACACTAAGGGTTTTAATTAGAAAGAGATTTCAATTAATCAACCTAGGGTTAGACGTTAGTAGCCTCGAAAAAGGTATTAATATAAATTAGGGAATCCTACGGATCAAGTCAAGTGAATAAATCGTCTGCGGTTCGTGAGTTAAATAACAAGTGAAGTCTAGGTGGATTCTTCCTCGGGTATTGTCTTAATCAACTGGTTTTTCCCAAAAGTATTTTCCCAATTCACTCTCTGTGTCTTAGCATCCTTAGTTTAGTAATTAGTTAACTAAACATCGATTCTCTTAATATTTAGGCTAGATAATAAAAAGATAGTAACTACTAGTACTCTTGGTCCTTGAGGATACGATATTTTCGGTCTTGCCATAGCTATACTACCAAACGATAGGTGCGCTTGCCTTATTCGTTGTCATAGTTAGTTTGGACACGATCACTCACCCACTCCTTTTAAAATCATTGCAGATTAGTTGTGTTTTAGTGTGAGCGGTGTGGTTCCAAGGGGGTGATCCACGCTAGACTTTAATATTATTTTGTATGTGTTATTTATTCGTTTATGTTTTGGGGAGATAAAGGCAATGTGGTAAAATTTTTGAATGAATTTTGCCATGATGTTATGGTTATTTTAATAGCTTATTTGTTCTTAGGATTTATGGATATTGTTCTTGTTATATCGTATGCTTACTTGAACATGTTTTCGATGATTGAACTATTATTGTGGTCGTTTTGACGACTACTTGATAAGGTAAACGATACGTGTTGAATGGTCATTAGTTCGAATGGATTATATGTTTTAAATTGCTGGATTTTTTTGGCCTGAAGCAAAAGTATCGATATTCGAGTTTTTAAAAACGATACCTTTATAGTTTTCGAAAGTGTAGGAAGTCATTTTTGCAATTTGGTATCGATACCATATCACGAGTATCGATACTCGGGGTAAAATAATCAATACTTAAATAGAGGTACCAATAATTTCTAGGCTTTGATTTTTGGACGAGAAATAGAATGCTATTTTGGTATCGATTTTCCAGTCGGTGTCGATACCATTGTTTTAGTATCGATACCTACGTGAATTGTTTTGAAATTTTCCTGAGTGGTTCTAATGCATGTGTAATTATTATTATAAGTTCATTTGAAGTATGATTGGCATGTTCTAATGATGAATGATACGTGTTTGACTTTAAATTCGTACGAATGTTAAATAGAAAAGAACAATTGCTTATTAATCTGACATGTTGTTATGTATATGATGTGTAATAGTGGTGTGACATCCTGATATTCAGGCTCGGCAACTGGGCCGGGTATAGGGTGTTACAGAACTGTGGGAAAAAAATAGGTTGTTTTTTAACTTAGAGATTGGGTTTGGGTCTATATGCAAAAAAAACATTTTCCCCAATAATGTAAAATTAAATTGAATCCTAAAGGAGATAGGTCCTTTCATGTACTTGAGCGGATCAATGATAATGCCAACAAAATTTATATGCTTGGTGAGTATGGTGTTAGTGCTTCTTTTAATGTTTTTAATTTATCTCCTTTTAACATTGCAGATTCGAGGGAATGGTGCAAGCACTAAGGCTCATTTGAGGGCCCATTCAGAGGCCTAACATAATGATGGACTTAGTCTCCCTAAAGGTCCAATCACTTGCACAAGATCGAAGCAAATTTGAGCAAATATGAACTTAATCGTAGAAGAGTTCCTAACAAACAAACTTAGCAAGCTTCAAGGAGACGAGATTGAGCTTAAAGAAAATCATGAATTGGATTTTTGGGAATCTTGGTTCAAAACTAAGCTCAGCCTAGTTTTTCAATATTGTTGTGGTTGAAGAGTGATTTTAAAAAGAGACGTAGAAAAGTGTGGTTTGTTAATTTCAAGCATTTAGCATTGTTGTTAAAAATTGCATTTGAAAGTTAAAATATATATTTTAGACATGACATTGGAAAATACTGTTGGGAGTATCAAAGAATAGGAGGGTTGGTAGTTGTATTATAAAACCTCAAAAGAAAAAGGCAAAAGCCGTATTATTTAAGCTTTTAGGTTTCAGTTAAAATATACTTTTACAAAGCTATTTTAAAATTAAAGGCATGTGTTTAACAATGCTTGTGTGGTGAAAAAGTGCTTTTTTCATTCCAAAAGCAATGGAGAATGAGTTTTACGTATGAGTTTCTTACTCTTGAGGAGGTCGATATATTGGTATGGTTAATGCTTTAATAATCGAATCGATGGTTGAACCAGACAAACCATCGATTTTATGTTACAATATTTAAAAATTTAAAAATTTTAAAAATTTATAAAAACTGGTTTAATTGGTTCAACTATTGATTTCTTAGTCTAGATTTTTCGTTCAAAGATCAAAACTGGTCTAAATTGATTTTTTTGTCTTTATTTTTTTTTATCATTTGGGTTGGTGCATAGATGTTGTTTCTCATGTTTGGTGTGTTGTAAGCAGCGACTCCATCTGGTGTTATGGTGGTGGTTGATGGGACCTATTGATTTTTTTGTTCCCTTGGATGCCTTTCTCAAACTCAAATCAAATGAAATTAGAACAAAAAAAGAATCTCTAACACAAGTCATTTGGTCGGGTGCCATGTTGTAATAGTTGAGAAGATTGTAGATGAATAGATATAAAAGGAAAATGGAACCCGACTTCAAGTAAGTAAAACGGGAGCTAGAATCTTGGCCTCCCTCTATTATATTATGTTGGAAAAAATCCAGTTTGAAAACAGTTTTCATGCACAGCAAAAAATAAAAATTTTGAAAACTGAACCGATTTGTGATATTTATAGCAATAAACTCTTAATCGAAATTGCACCTGTGTTTTCAGCTAAACGGATTCTTGTCATTTCTAGCTTTCAATCGAACGACCTTCTCTATTATTCTCGTACCACGAGCTGCTTCGAATGTGTGCTCAAATGGTCCGAATTAAACACAGAACCAAAAATAGTTTTCTTTACTTTCAATGAAAGCAAAATCTCCCTCAATAGAAACTGGTAGAATTGTTATTTTGGAAAATAGAATTTATATATAGAGAATAAAACTCTCACTATTTTCAAGCAGAATAACAATATCTTAAAGTTATGTATTTATCCCTACCGATGCCATCTATTTATAAGGAGAAAAAGCAAATCCCTTGTTGAATTGTAGAAGTCGATTTCAAATAGAAAAACGAACTCCTAGTTTAACTAGAAGTATAGGGGGCAACAACCCTAGTTAATTATACTAGGGTTTGTTGTCCCTCTCTTAAACACGAAGGACTTTTGGGTCTCTCTCATATCGGGTCCAATTACAAGTACTTCTTAGACTTTTAATCCAGTACATTAATAATTTGATCCAACCCGATATTTCTTTTTCTATTTCCCAAAATAAACATATTTAAATTAATTAAATAAATTAATTTCCCAATTAAATAAATTTATCAACTTAATTATAATTTTATTAAAACCATGACGACTTTACCGTAAAATAATCTATGAGAAAATATATTTAATATTTCTACATTCAACGAATTCACTATGACCAAATGATTTATTTTCATTTTCGAACTTTATTTAATTCGAAAACCATATATTTGTTTTCAAGTAATTTTTATTTTGGAGAAAACCACATTCATTTCCAAATGTTTCTCATTTCTCCATTTTTACCATTTCTGTTCATTTGATTCAACATGCAATTCATTTCTAATTTCAACGAGCTAGTAGAGGGACCGATTGGACATATGCCATTAGGGCTCAAATGATTTATAATTAAATTCCAACTTTTCTCCTACTAATTATAAACTCATTTAGTCACGATGTCATTCCACTATAGTATCGTGACTGAACTCTCCCCAACAACATACCATTACGAAATCAACTCGATCAATACTCGTTTAATGACCTTGTCATAAGTATGTTACCCTCATAGAATATCTTTAATCTCTTTGGAATAAATCCGTTCTCCCAATATGATCCTATTTTATATCATGGTAACTATTACATCTTCCTTCATCAAAAGTCAATTACTATAAAATAGTAATCAAATCATTCATCACAAAGACGAACGACCCATGACCACGTTTATTTTTCATCAACCATGTAATGCTAATAAGAGGATATCATTTACCTATATCTCGGGCTATGAATTCCACAGTTGTGAATGACGCTACACACTGTAGAAGTTGTATACCCAACGCACCAGCTTTCGGTTCCTTACCTATTTGAACTCAAGTTTTTACTTACATCAAAGTATACTTAGGATTAAGGTATGCCACACTTTGAAAGTTACAAGTGAATAAATCCATAAATGGATTTAGGATCTATTTTTCTTGGGTCTAGTCCGATATACTGCTAGTCCAGTTAGTCACATATATGTCTCTATATTCTGGGAGTCATCCATTTTGATACCCAAGACAAGACATCTCCCAAATTGGACTTGATAGACAACATATTAGCTTGAAAATATCAGGCGAAGGTGACTGCCTATAAAAGTGTTATCATTTATATTATAAATATCACACCAAAAATATATAAAATTAAATCGACAGTGTTTACAAGCGTGTGTGTTAAATTGTAATATAGTAAAGTTTACAACGAAACACCGGTAAGTATTTTGAGGATCATACCCAAGGGATTGCAGATTGGAAAAAATATTATTAAATTAATTACAGAAAATAAGTACTAATCTAATTCATTCACGAATTAGTAATGTTAGTCCAAATTAAAATATTAATTAAACTAATTAAATTAATTAACCTAAAGGAATTTCCTATTCCTAGTTTTGACAATGCGAGCCTCTAGCCTATAATCGATTAAATCCCTAATTACCTAGTTAAATAATTAATTATTATCGATTGAATTACTTATCACCCTTAGCTAAGAATACCCTTTCGATCTCATATTCACTAAGGATTATCACCTGAGCCACTCTTCCGATCTCTTCCTAGGCATACCAATAGCCTTCTAGGCTCTCCGCTAGGCACAAGTTATACATGACAGGATACCCTTTCAATTTCACCTGTCTAGATATTCTATCAGAGGCATCACTCCCTAATATACTAAGTACTCTTGAATAAATAACCAATTTCAGATAAATAATCATTTAACAAATAAATTAGTTAAGCACAATAATTTATTCAATTATTCATACAAACGCTAATTGATAAGGCTAACGAAAATATAAATAAAAGAATAAGACATAGGAAAAAGCTTATGAATATAGATTGAAGCGTGGTGCCAGAGCAATCTCCGTTCGCAGTTGTCTTCACATCGGAATAGAAAAGTTCCAACTACACAAACATGAAAAGAAAATACAAACAAAACTAAATAGGAAAAATTGTCTGTCTAAGTCTACACTCTACACAATTCTAGTGACCCTAAGGTTGCTTATATAGGCAACGAGCTACTTGGTGACCACTCAACCCTAGATACACTTAGATACCAATAAATGCAATATTTTGATAAATGATAAGGTCTAAAAATGGAAATATCCCAAAAGTGCCATCTAAAGATTCAGCTTCTTTTTGGCCTTCCATCGTTGCGTTGTCATGACATGGGAAGGCTCCTCGTCATGACGTTGCCACTAGAAATCCTTCTCATATTTATCGCGTCATCGTGACAAGGGAAAACTCCTTGTCATGACGTCAAGTGCTTTCCTGACTCGTCATGGCATCAAGTGCTTTCCTGACCTTGGTAGCTTCGTTGTTCTATCAGGCTCCCTTGTCTTGTGACTCGATCATCATCCCTTGTATTCTTGAACCTGAATTTGCATCCTACACACTTAAATATCCCATTAGTCACTTAGGAGGCTCGAGTCAACCTTACGGGTCATTGAAATAGTAGAAAATGCGTAAAAATGGTTATTTCATTAACTTTTAGTTCTTAACCTACTAATATTGACAATGAAATAATTAATTATGAAATGCCTAGAAAACAAACTTGTTAAGTGAAGGAATGACCTAAAATAACTTCTACATTTGACGTCAGGTCAAATACCCCCACACTTAAATCCTTACTTGCCCTCAAGCAAACTAAACAAAAACAAAAAACAAAACAAACTGAAAACAAGAAATAAACATGCAAGAAAATAAAATGTACTTGAGCTAGTTTAATACATGAAGTTGGATAGAATTATATTAACAAGATAGTGCAAATGAACTTATAACTCTAGGATGATATACAATTGACTCATAATTTCTAAAGTTAGACGGGTTAGTTCAAGAAATTACAAAGCAAACAAATAAAAGAACATTAAGTAAAGGTTTTCATCAAAATAGATATACAAATATATAAATTTGTTCAAATGAATACAAGTGGTAAAAATATCAAAACTTTGCACAATGTCATCCATATAAAGTACTACCTAAGTCACATAGGACTTTTCAACTTGTAACGTTCTACAGCTTATGTTGGTTTGGATTTCAAGAATAGGCTCGACAAAACGGCTAAGCACGAAAGTAGTTTGGCACATTATATTGTCTCCGATACTCCTCAAGTGTACATTTAGCTCACCACCTTATATCCACTTCTCACACCTTCCTTATTTCTCCATCACTAAGGCCTAGTATAGTATTCATGTGTACAATCATTCGAGCTCGATTTTTTTTTCGAACAAATGTGAGCGTACTTTTTTTTCCAACTCACTTTGCTTTTATTTTTCTTTATTTCTTTTTCATCGAGATTTCCTCGATTGGCATTTTGCCTTATTTTTCTACAAGCTCAAGAAACCTTATACCCCACTATACCACACAATTCCTTAATTCACTCTTTTTTTTTTCTTTTGAAACCATCGTGATATATCTATCTAATCCATCAATATCAATGGTCAGACGTCTAAATTCGTGCAAGGACCAAGAAATAAAGGATCAAATAGAATATTTATTTAGGCTTAGTGTTTCATTTACGATTCATCAAGATAATATATTCAGGCTTAAAATAGGTATTATGGAAAATATTTACGGGATAGCTTTTTGGCTTGAAAAATTATCTACCAAACAATGCATTAGGTCATCCCTAGGTAATTCAATACATGGATTAAACCGGCCAAGTCTATCAACTTCTACAATCTATAATTCAATTAAACATGCATGCTATTTATATACCTATTTATCATGTGGTATACTTAACATCTTAAATCTATTCACAGTGTAATAAGTTGAACTAAGCAGTCTAAAATTAGATAATTTAGAATAAGTTGTTATCAAATTGAATTTATAGATTATTCACAAAAGCCTATGAACATGCTCCTAACCAATCACTTCTATTTTTACAAGCTTGAGCACAAACAAAACATACAATAAAAATTTAAAAAAACCACTAAAAACTTATAAAAGCAAAACGAAATAAAATTTTTTTTAAAATTTTTCTATGCCACCCCCACACTTTATTTGGCACATTGTCTCTAATGTGATATAAAAAAAATAAATGAAAGAGGTTACCCAATTAGCTTTAAATATCCATCGCAAATGGTGGGACTAACTCTTCCTTGCAGTTTTGGCTCAAATTTGTAGTGTATCATAATTTATGGGGTTCCTACACAGAAAAAGAAAACACACAAATATATAATAATATTTTTTATTATTTTTTAGACTCCCTCAGTTGTCGAAAAGGTTGTTGGCATCGAACTCCTCGATGTCGCCGCCCTCGTACGAAATGACTCTCAGCTCCTTTCCTTGAGTAGTGGATGGTCCGGCTAGTGCGGGTCGGGTGGTGCCAGATGGGGTTGTCCAAAATGGTGGAGGTTGCAGGCATCAAAACGACTTTATGCCGAATTGTTCGGCTAGATGGCTCATCACCTTCCCGTATTCCTAGTTGCATGCAGTGTTGTACTCGAGATATGCCTCTATGCGTTGAGTCATTTCTTCACTCATCGTGGTTTTCGAAGTTGATGTCGCTCCTTTTCGGTATACCCTCGGTGGTACGAGTCGGGGTTCTTCCAAGGACTCTGGCAACCTACAATCTCGCATGTATTCTCGATGTGCCACCACCTATTTATTTCTCTACTCTACTCGATCGGTGTGCTAATTGCAAAACTACGCATAAATAACATCGTTTAATATGCCCTTCAGTGGGAAAGTCAGTTCTTCTTGGTCCATCTCCACTCCGACTCTTTCGCAGATTTCCGTAATTAAGTGCAAGTACAGAATTCCTCGTGTGTGCCCTCTGGCACACTATCTCATAGTGTAAAGGATCTGGTCCCCTACATTAATCTGTCGTCCCTGCAAAATAGAATACAATAAGAGAGCATGATCACGGGTAACTTCTGTGACGTGCTGTGCAGGAAAAAAATTCACACAAATAAAATATATCAACATTTTCCCCTCCGGGGGTCATTATTGATTGCTAAAATCATAATGGTTCATGGTTCACCTACTTTTGGTCCCAATGTCCTTGACCCTCGGTTAAAAAGTGAATAATCTCATCATAATCCACCTCATCCTCATTTAAATTTTCGTAAAAATCGAGTGTATAACCAGGTGTTTTATGAATGGCATAGATCGAGATTGAAGAGACGTCTACATACATGCCTCCCACAAAGACTTTTTTGTCTTGAGCTTCAGGAAAATTTGTGTAAAATTTCTGAACGATCGATATTATTGTCGGTTTAAGTGGTTGTCGACAGAATGTATTCCACCGTAACTGATTGATCCTTGTGATTATTGGGTCGTAGAAAAATTGCGTGGCAAAATCGAAGCCATGTTTCGAGATTAACAATTTATCAAAGTTGCCAAATAATTTGGCCACTTAATTGGAGATGGATCGTCTCATCGGATCATTTGGAACATCGTGTTCTGCAGATTTTCGGGATGCCGTTCTCTTTTGCGATGACATTTTAACAATTTCCAATAAAATTAACAACCAATAATACAATAAAAACAATTCAAACAATTTTTGGTTCGTTAATCTAATAAAAAGCTAGCACGAATATTTAAAAATTGGCAAAGGAATTGAATATCATCGAGTTTTCAAAATGTACCAATGGCGACGTCTTCGTGCTTCCCTGTCGGCCATTGTTGGTTTTCGTTGGAGGAGGTGTTCATTGCGACACAATGAGAGTTTCTTAAATACGAAAATGAAAGTTAAAATTTGATGCGAATGAAAAGTTACTGAATAATAAACGAAGAAAACTTAAAGAAGTAGGAGGTTTAAAGCTGTGGAGGTGGAGAATGGCAGAGAAGAAAATGAATTTTGTTGAGAAGCAGTTGTGCTAGGGCTCGTCGTGACGAGGCCCTTTTATAATTGGCCTCTTATTGACGCCAGTTATCGGCTCATGACAACGTCGTGTAGCCATTTCAATTTCCAATACTATTACGTAACTACTTATTGCGACGTGGAAAGCCCCTCGTTGCGACATAAGATACTCGTCGGGACGACGCAAACTTCCTCGTCCCGACGTCACCCTTTGTTTGTTTGCATGTTATGCTAGCATGTTGGGGATGTTGTTGAGCCACGTTGAGCCGCGTAGTGGCCTCATTAGGATGACACGATACTCCTCGTCCCGACGTCACAATCTATTTTGGCCCCCTATGTAACACCCCTAACCTGTATCCGTCGCCGGACTAGGGTTAAAGGTGTTACCGGGCAGATCGAAAACATTTACAGAAAATTCCATACAACCGTTCATCTATTTCAATCATAGTGTCCCTTAAGTAGGTCATCGAGACCTTAAGCATGCTTAGAAATAGGGTCGGGACTAAACCGAAACACATACAAATATTCTTGGAAATTTAAAGCTTTTCTAAGTTTCAGGGGTTACACGCCCGTGTAGGATGGTCGTGTGCCTCCCACGGCTGCAAAACACACCCGTGTGTCCTCCCCGTGGTCGAAACTGACTTTGCTCCACGGCCACCAAGCACGCCTGTGTACCTTGGCCGTGGTCGAATTTGTTTTGGCTCCACGGTTACCAAGCACCCCCGTGTGCTAAGGCCGTGCACTCATAGGCCATATACTGACTTTTTCACACGGCTACTAGACATGCACGTGTGTCTTGGCCGTGTGCTCCTAGGCTAGCTACTGACTTAGCCCCACGGTCACTAGGCACGCCCGTGTGCCACAACCGTGTGACATTATAGGCCATTTGCATGGCCAAAATGCCACCCACATGGGTCTTACCTACAAGCAAAATCATCAAGACATCTCATGCCTATTTGACAACCAAGAACATACCAAAATAACCATCCAAATTACAAGACTAAAACTCATCTCATCACAAGCATAATTCATTCATTTGCTTAATCAAAACTTGACCATATCATGTACCAAATAACCATGCCAAAAACATACTTCACATATCACATTCATTCAAGCAAATTCTCAAATCATAACAAGCCAAATCACATGGCTAAGTTCATATAACAAACTTATATCAAATACTAGCCTATACATGCCATATTTAGCTATATATATTTCCAAAGTGTACCAAAATGAGTTTAGTAGTGTGATGACGATCATTGACGGTCCCGAGCCTTCAGTAGCTTTGACGACCTATAAAACAGAGAAAAAACACACACAGAGTAAGCTTTCCAAAAGCTTAGTAAGTCATAATACCAACAAACTTAGTATGAAAGGCATATATGCACACAGGTACATTGGCACATCTTAATGACTTAGCAAACTATCACATATATGCTTTGGTCCATACTTGTCCATATTTGTCACATTCATCAATTCAAAAGTCTTATATAAACATAGCCCATTCATGCTTACTTTCACATATCATATTGATATTCAAATATACATAATCATCATAGTAAGATCACATAGGTACTTACCTTATATACACACACCTAGTGTATATATATCAACGTACCTGAAATGGATATACAATTCACTTAGCTATTCGTATTACAGACTTGCCCGTTGAACCGTTAGGAACCTAATAAGATACTCAGAAAGCTCAGAATAGTTGTACAATGCCAACGTCCCAGACGAGGTCTTACATGCACTCAGATATTGATGCCACTGTCCCATACAGGGTCTTACACAAATCAATACAATGCCGATGTCCCAGACATGGTCTCACACATAAAGATAATATCGATGCCAACGTCCCAGACGTTGTCTTACACGTTAAGCTCATATCGATGCCAATGTCCCAGACGTGGTCTTACACGAAGTCTCAAATCAACGCCAACGTCCCAGACGTGGTCTTACATGATTAAACAGAACAGATACCTATGTATTCCTAGGTTCGTACGGGACTTCTCAGACATTGTCGCTAGGTCGATCTTATCTCAGAATTCATTTGCATAACACTTCATAAGCATTCATTATCAATGATAGGCATATGAATATGCTCAACTCAATACAATTACATTTATTTGCAATATGACTTACCTCGGATTCGATTTACTGAAACGGAAACGGCTACTCGGTTACTTTCGCCTTCCCTCAGAAAAAGTCTGTTTTCTTCGGTTCTTGATCTATACATATTCAGAATTAACTCTTTTATTCACTAACTCATTCAATTCAATTCAAGGACACACATTTAGGGCTATTTGCAAATTAACCCTCACATTTGCACAATTTATCAATTTAGTCCATATTTCTCAAAACATCAAATTCACAAAATCATCATACATCCAAGCTTAGCCGAATGTATGTATATAACATACAAGCCTATATTTTCCATCAAATTTGCAATTTAGTCCTCCAAATTACTATTTTCTTAATTTAGCCCTATTTAGCTATTTTCATCAAAAATTCAAGAACAAAGTATGTCCATCTAGCTCAAATCTTTCATTTAACGCCATAAATCATCCCAAAGCTCAACATAACATCAATGGCATTTCTCATGAACAACATCAATTCATCAAGTTGAGACATGGGCTTGATAGTAAACTAAGCAACAATCTCAAAAACATAAAAATCATCAAAATCCAACTCAAAATCATACCTTAATTTGAGCTTGAAATGACCGAACCTAACTTAAGGTTTTCTTCTTTTTCTTTCTTTGATTTTCGGTGGTAAGACTTGAAGATGAACATCCACTTTCATTTGTTTTTTTTTATTACAAAACATATTATTAATCTAATTACAAAATTATCCTTAAAAAAACATATATAACAAATGAATTAAGGCCATTTTAGTACATGTGTCGTCCACTAACTTAGGTAATAGGCAAATTTGCAATATAAATCCTCCATACTTTTAAAGACATGGCAAATAGGCACCTTTTCATGTAGCATGCTAATTTACAAATCAATGCAATTCAATCCTTTGCTCAAATTAAACACACAGACAGACAAATTAGCTCACGAAAATTTACCACATACTTAGTCACATATCAACGGCATAGAATATAATATTAAAATATTATACAGAATCAGATTTGTGGTCCCAAAACCACTGTTCCGACTAGGGTATAAATCGGACTGTTACACCCTACATACAAAATTTTGACTTCTCAAATCGTTCGTTGTTCCCCCTTCTTACAAACTCAACAATCACTACAAAAACATATAAAAAATACTAAAACTACATAATTTAACGAAATAATTAAAAATACGAAAACACAAATTGAAAATTAAATGAATTTAAACGAAAAGCCTTTTTTCGAAATCGGGACGATCCGTATCGCCCCCAAAAGAAGAACTTCCAGCTGGTTCTCGAAACTTTGATCTGTCATATGTTCTTCCGTCAAGAAATATAAACCAGCATCCTCAATCGATTCCATTTACGTTGCCTTATCTTTGATCGGCGTGACATCTACATTACGAGCCATTTAACGTCAAATCCAAGCCAACCCCAAATGATTCTCCGGGGTATTACCGTCTCGAGCTTTCTCCCCTCCATGTCATGAGAAGTTTTGGTTGCCCGAGCTTTTATCTTCATCATTGAACGAGAATAAGATAAACTCGTCAATTTCTTTGGCTAGCACATCCTTAATTATGGCCAGAAAGTGTATCGGATCGTCTACACTTTTATTCAAAATCGGTTGTAGCTCCTTTACCTCTAATTCTACTACTACGTCTATGTTAATTGGATCAAAGACATCTTCGTTTATATTCAATTCATTTTCGCATCTGGTTCCAAACTCCTGTCGACTTTCAAGATTTAATTCCAAATGATTGTCGGTAATACATTGGTCATTCGGATCGAGATCGGAGACATCATATACGACCTCTTCCACTGGAGTATTTGCTTGGGATTTTTGCAAAAAAATTCCTCTAACTGATCCAACTGTTGTTGGATTCGTTTTGATTTTGCTTGGAATTTTCGCTCACGGCTTTCTTATTTGGACGTATAGTTATACGAATCACAAGAGTTTCGGATAAATACTCGGATGTCCCTAAAGGTCGCTCATGTATCTCTTCCATTGTTTCGTTTCTTCGTTTGAAGCAATTATATAATGAGCGATCTTTGGTTCTCTATAATCTCTCATTGTTTGTATACTCCTTCATCGTATACTTCGTCGTCATCCTATGGGTTCATCGGATCTCCATCCCCCTCGGATGCATACTTGTTCGACTTAGGTGGGAGTTCGTTCGAACACTTGGGTTATTTATCTTTTTAATCATAACTCCATTGACTTATTAAAGCTCAGTACAACCAACTTGATTTGGATTGTCCGTCCACTCACCTATAAAAATCAATGTTCTTGATTAAATTTGATAATCAACAAGGTAAATAAAAATATTAAAAATAAAAATATTTAACTATCTAAAACATCCAAATAAAAAGATTTAATTATGTACAAAAAAAACTAGAACGCTATCTAGCTCGTTCATCTTTCGATTAATATTATTTTATAGTAATCAATATAATAAAAATTTCACCGTTGCAATCCCCGGGAACGACTCCAACAACTTGATCACCTATAAACGTGTTATCATTTATAGTATAAACATAACACTAAAAATATATAAAATTAAATCGACAGTGTCCGTAAGCGTACGTGTCAAATTGTAATATAGTAAAGTTTACAACGAAACACTGGTAAGTATTCTGAAGATCGTACCCAAGGGATTGTGGATTGGAGAAAATATCATTAAATTAATTACAGAAAATAAGTACTAATCTAATCGAGTCATAAATTAGTAGTGTTAGTCCAAATTAAAATAATAATTAAACTAATTAAATTAACTAACCAAAATAACCTAAGGGAATTTCTTGTTCCTAGTGTTGACAATGCGAGCCTCTAGCCTATAATCGATTAAATAAACTAATTATCTAGTTAAATAATTAATTATCTTCGATTGAATTACTTATCACCCTTAGCTAAGAATACCCTTTCGGTCTCATATTCACTAAAGATTATCACCTAAGTCACTCTTCCGATCTCTTCCTAGGCATACAAATACCCTCCTAGGCTCTCCGCTAGGCACAAGTTATACACGACAGGATACCCTTTCGGTTCCACCTGTCTAGATATTCTATCAAAGGCATCATTCCCTAATATACTAAGTACTCTTGAATAAATAACCAATTTCAGATAAATAATCACTTAACAAATAAATTAGTTTATTAATCGAATCATGTGAGATATGAAATAAGCACAATAATTTATTCAATTATTCATACAAGTGCTAATTGATAAGGTTAACGAAAATATAAATAAAAGAATAAGAGATAGGAGAAAGCTCATAAACATAGATTGAAGCACGGTGCCGGAGCAATCTCCGCTCGCAGTTGTCTTCACATTGGAATAGAAAAGTTCCAACTACACAAACATGAAAAGAAAATACAAACAAAACTAAATAGGAAAAATTGTCTGTCTAAGTCTGCACTCCACACAATTCTGGTAACCCTAAGGTTGCTTATATAGGCAGCGGGCTACTTAGTGACCACTCAACCCTAGATACACTTAGATACCAATAAATGTAATATTCTAATAAATGCTAAGGTCCAAAAATGGAAATGTCCCAAGAGTGCCATCTAAAGATTCAGCTTCATTTTGGCCTGCCATCGTTGCATCATCATGACGTAGGAAAGGCTCCTCGTCACGACGTTGCCACCGTGAAATCCTTCCCATATTTATCGCATCGTCGTGATGAGAGAAAACTCCTTGTCATGATGTCAAGTGCTTTCTCGGCCTTGGCAACTTCATTGTTCTATCGAGCTCCCTTGTCTCACGGCCCGATCATCATTCCTTGTATTCTTTGACCTAAAGTGGCATCCTACACACTTAAATAGTCCATTAGTCACTCATGAGGCCTGAGTCGGCCTTACGGGTCATTGAAATAGCAGAAAATGCATAAAAACACTTATTTTATTAACTTTTAGTTCTTAACCTACTAATAATGAAAATACAATAATTAATTATAAAATGCCTAGAAAACAAACTCGTTAAGTGAAGGAATAACCTAAAATAACTACTACATTTGACGTTAGGTCAAAAGGGCGACAAAGCAAGAAAAATGACACACCAAAGTACAAAACCCAAAAAAGAGAAACACTTGAAGGTCAATAACAAAATGGCAGAAAAACTAGAAAGAGAAAATCTTGAAATTTTGAGGTGGAAAAAATAGTTTCAAACTTGAGGGGTTTTCCTAAATGGTGCATTTCATTGCTTGTGTACTTTAACTATTACAATCAATAACACTTGGACACATGTCCCATGAAACGCTATGACCCATGACTGCTTCAACTTCCCATAAACAGTGGTTCAACTTTGCATTAAGTACAAGTATTCTAGAATCTTTGAAGCAACTCTTCATATCTAGAAGTGTACTCAGCACGCAAAAAGAGCAACTTTTAATTTTTGAGCCATTCACTACCATACCACTTGTTGAAAACATTTGCAAAATGTCTTGAGGTAGGCCACTTTATAACCTACCTCTCGACTAGGGGGACAATTGTTATACCCTTTCCTAGCTTGGACACGTGGCACCACGAGAGGTTACCTAAGAAACACCTACGAATGGCGCTCCACTTTACATCATCCAGTTGGTCACTAAAGGACCAACCATCCGGGCATTTCACCTTTTACCAGGCCACCCACTTTTAGCGAGAATGCTTCTATCCCCAAACGGGACCACTAAGGGACCATTGAGGCATAACAACCTCGTACTACCTCAACAAAGAGAACGTCAAAGCAGTATCACATTTTACGACAACCCATGTGTAACGACCTTGCCACTTGGCCAACTACACGAGCACCATGTCTTGGAATTGTCGGTGATTTGGCACTACTGGGTAGGAGACCTTCCCCCTATAAGTACCCAAAGGAACGATGAAGAATGCATCTTTTTCCCCCATCAGCAACCCTAAGCGATATCCTCATCACTCTACCTTCCTTATCTTCACAATCTCCTCTACCTCTCTCCCTTAATTTTCCAGTTCTTCGCCTGTTTAGGTGAACCAACCTTCTTGTCACCACCACATTCTCCTCCTTATCTCTTTCCTTGTTGTACACTTGTATCAACAACTATAAAACCTCAAAAGCAAAAGGCAAAAGCCCCCATTGTTTAAGCTTTTAGGTTTGGGTTAAAATCTACTTCTACAAAGCTATTTTAATAATAAAGGCGTGTATTTAGCAATGTTTGTGTCGTGAATTGTGCTTTATGTTTGAGTTTCTTACTCTTGGAGAAGTCGATATGTTGGTACGGTCAATGTTTTAATAATCAAGCGGGTGGTTAAACTGAGCAAACCATCGACTTTTGGTTACAATAATTAAAAAAAGATTTAATCTATCCAGCTGTTGATTTTTGTTTTTTTTTACCATTTCGGGCGGTTTGTTCAAAGGCCAATTCAATCTCCATGTTCGAATAAATATACCAACAAATTTTCGATTTAACCAATTTGACCAACCGATTTAGTCCAATTCAAATAATATTGTGAGACTAGTTTTGGGTTGCTGCATACTTGTTGTTTCTCCTGTTTAATGTGTTGTATGTGGTGATTCCATTTTGTGTTATGATGGTGCTTGATGTGATCAGATGATTTTTTTGTTCCCTTGTATGCCTTTCTCAAACTCAAATAAAATAAAATTTGATTAAAAAAAAAAGAATCTCCTTTCTCGTGTAGAAAATATATTGTGATTCTATCCCTTCCCTTTTCATCTCCCTTTTGAAAGAATGGACGACCTTCACCACCCTTCTCTTTTTATTTTAGATAACCAAAATGTATAGCATTTCGTTCCCCAAGCATATATTATAAGCATAGAGAAAGCATAAATCAATTTCCAAATATTCTTCCATTGAAACCACTATTATTTTTAGACCTATAATGAAATATAAATATGAGAAGAGAATCACTATTACTGAGCGTTGCCATTATTACTATCTTACAGTGTTAAACATCAAAACATGTTGGAAACTCCACTATCTTTTGCCTTAAGTTTTTCAGATTCTCGTCATAGTTTTTTGTCTAAAGAACCTTTGATGCATCACGGACTGTTTTATTGATTTATTTATTCTTTTTTTCCCTCTTAGCCATAAGAGTCAGTGAAGGGTCTCATCCGACAAGGGCTAAACGAATAGGTTGTCCGTAGCGCCACATAGCAACAGTTACACTTGCTCTCTTGGTGGGTCCAAAATGAACCCAGTCCGATTGATGTGGATTCGTGGGAATAATCTTTTCATTTGAGGAGCCGTATGCAAACAATGTCCATTCACTTTCTCTTTCATTTTTAATTTCATCGCGGCACATGGAACTATCACTTTTACCTGCATTCGTCTTCTTCCCAGCGCCCCATATGGCCCAATGCATATTTTCTTTTTTCTTTTGTCGAGAAAAGTTTAGGCGAAAAGAGGCTATCTAGTCCAAATTCGGGCATGTCAACGAATTCATAGAGAGTTAAAAGTGGTATTTATATTGCCATGGCAAAACAGATACAGAATTGTAGGTTTTATGGTCAGCTTTTGCTGCTTATCAGATTACAGAAACTAAAAAACAAGCATTTTGAACTCTTTTTGGCAACAAGCTGTTATTGCAATAGCCATCAAATTTTCTATTTGTTTGGATTTTATATATAGATATTAAAGATTGGAAATGATGGTTTATTGTAGAAGCAGCATGTATTACACTGTCGAATTTTCATTGCATATGTTTTGTCTTTTTGAGTGGACCCGGATAAGACGGAAAGAAAAAGGCATGGATGCCCACCAAGACTGTGGTAATTGCAATACGAAAATTTATGGGCATATTTCCACTTTAGATTAATCCTACAATGTTCATGAATGACTTGTATCATTGCTGGTGAACTGAAGGCTGAGGCGCTTCTGAATTGTAATAAGAACGAACCTGATCTAGCAAAGGCCAATAGTGAAGGTATTCTTTTTCAAACTGTAGGGTCATCTACTCATCGCTTCTTATTAGATCTCAATGGTTTAAGAAATCCAAATTTAAAGCTCAACGAACAGCTTATGTTGGCCCAACTCCGCATCCTAGTGGCATTAATTGGACTGATGTGGCATAATGGAGATTCAAAGCTGGCGATGATTCAACTCATCTTCTTGTTTCAGAAGATGGGTGGACTTTGGTTGGGATTTATGGTGGCCTTAGAAGACCTGACCTGATGCAATTTATCATTTGGTTGGTAGTCTTTTCGATGCTGTATTTGAAGAGCTTCATGTATTGTTAGGGAAGTAATGTGTGCACCACATGCTTGGACATCATGACAGATTTGAGTTTTTCAAGTGGGTGAATCACAAGATTAATATCCAAGAATCGAATTCAACGTTTTGTTGAAAAGTTTGTCTCAAGAAATTTAGAGCAATTGCATGAAAACAATGAAAAAGAAGGAAATTTTGGCTTGAATTAATAACACAAGACTATCAATCTTTTACAAGTCCAATTATATCAAAGTCCAACTAAAACGGTTAAATTTGATGATATACAAACCGTGTTTTAGTTTTGGTCAATCAATTTTAAAAATTTTCAATTTAAGTACTAATGTTTGAATTTGTTCATATTTTGGTCACCCGCCATTAAATTGATAGTAAAAAGTCTTTTTCTAACTGGAATAATAACACATTTAGTACTTAATACTTATCCTATCAATTTTATCTTAATTCTAAATAATTCAATAGATTTAACCATTCACGTTTACAAATTCTATAAATTTGATCCTCAAACTTCTTAACCGAAGCTTTCAACTTTGAAAATAGAGGCATTCCACATCTATTAATTGTTTTTATTTATTGTTGAAATTATCCAATTCGATAAATAACCCTTTTATTTATATTTTTAAGAAATTAGTATTAAAAATTAACTAAACACCATTAAAAATAATAGAAAATAAAAATTTTAAAATTATAATATATAATAAAATTATATAGATAATTTAATATTTGTAAAAAATAATTTTTGACTCTAACTAGAATAATTTTAGTTTTTAATTAATTTGGTAAATAGTTTGACACTAAAAGTTTATGTGTTTCACTGAAAATAGCTTCCGAAAAATTAGTTATGGAAAATGACTTACTTTCCTGAAAAAGTTAATATTTTTTGGTGTTTGGATGAATCTGTGTAAAACATTTTCTGTTGTTAGACAGATTTCTTAAAAATATTTCATAAAAGCTGTTTTCAATGAAACAAACATAATTTGAGATTTTTTTATCTTTTCATTATTTAATTTAGTTTATTTTATATCTATAAATTTATATTTTACATTTTTTTTGCAGATATTAAAAATATTTTGTTAAATTCAGGTTAATTACAACGTCATTTTTTAGTTACATGACTACCAAATGAGTATTTTTTCTTTAAAAATGTGACATCAACAAAATTGAAAAAAAAAATTAACAATGTTAATAATTGGACTTGATTTTTAAATATGAAAAGTAGAGGGACTAAATTCTTGAAAATAAAAGTAAAGAGACTAAATTGTAAATTCGTGAAGAGTACATAGACTTATGACATATTTTAACATTTATCCTACAAAACATTTATTATTAATATATTTATAATTGTAAAAATATTTATTATTAAAATATTAACATTGAATATTTTCAATAATATCTGAAAATAATATTATTTCAAGTTATTATTTTTAAAAATTATTATTAATATAAAATTAAAATATTAAACAAATTATTAAAATAATTAATTATATTAATAATTTATTATATGATTAAATATAAATAATTAAATATGTATGTTTAATAATATTGAAAAATATAATATTTTATATTAATATATTAATATTTTTAATAATAAAAATAAATTTTATTATCAATATAACAATATCAAGCTTGATTTAAGTTATTTTTATATAAAAATAAAATTATCTATAGATGAGCTCTTTTTCGGAAAATGACTTATGCATTTAAAAAAGGTAAGTCATTTTACAGGAAAAATGACTTATTTTACGTTGACATGTAAGTCATTTTCCGTTGACCAAGCTGTTTTCTGTGAAACAAACACAGGAAAATACAAAAAATATTTTTCGTAAAACTTTTTACATATAAACAAACGGACTCTAAATCAAATGGTTAGTGATACATATTGTTTATTGCAGATTTAAAAATAAAACACAAATAGTTAAAAATAAATAGAACACATAATAATCTCTTAATTAGTCCATACAACTAAGAAAAAAAAATTAATTAATTCCTTCACTTTTTTTTTTCTTATGAAAAATTAAATGTTTATAATTTTTTTCTTATATGATTACAATTGAATTTTTTAAAGATATATTTTTTAACTTTGGATTTAATTTCTAATTTCAATGATCAACTTCAAAGACGATTTCCACGTATCTTAAAGAAAATATTATAATACAAACAACAAGAATATAATATTTATAAATATGATTATTTAAGAGAGAGAGAGAGAGAGAGTAAAATATATACTTTGAGAAGGTTTTTTTTAAACTTCATTTCTTGAGTATAATATGTGAAGATGAACAAGAGTACCTTGAAGGAAGCCATGATTGTAAGTCATCTTCAATTGGGATAAAATATATCTAGGAGAATTTTATTTTATTTTACAAGATCATTTCTTGTTTGATTTTTGAAGACTTGGTAGCAACTGTGGTGTCTATAATTTCTTCACTCTACTTTAGAGGGTTGGTTTAAGTCCCATGATTGTTTTTATTGGTTCTTCCAGAATCAAGGGGGCATAAGAACAATCTATTCATTTTTCATTTTTCTAACTCAAAACTGTTTCTGTTTTTATTAGATCTTCGTTATATGAATTGATTTTGAAGTGAAGCTCACGTTCTAAGCTTTCAATATGCACTTTTTCATGATTTTAAGGGTTAGACCAAGTGAATTTGACTAGATTTTACAAATCATTTCAGATCTCAAACTTTTCCATTCTATTTACTTTCTTTCCTCTTTAAATTGATTGTTTCTCATTTCTTACGCTTTATTCTATTTTGTTGTTTCTTTATTTTAGGAAATTTCATAATTTTCATTCCGCTTCAATAAAATCATTTGATCTCAACAAATTTAACAATAAATATTCATTCAGTTTGTTTGATTCGGGATTCCGCATCAACAATGTAAAAATCAAACATGTTAAATTTCACTTAAATTATAATTTACTAACTATTTGTTTTACGTGAAAAACTTTAATCATTAATTTTACACATTATGTCAATTTGATTATGTTCTAAAAAAGTCAACAAATTTAACTCTCAATATTTACATTTCTTGTCAATTGTATAAAAATCAAAAAAATAAAAAATCCAAAAAATAGATAAATATTTAAGAATTATTAAAATTCAAAAATAGAAAATAGGAAATTTATAAAATATAAAAAAATATAAAATGTTACAGGAAACTCTAAAAACTCTAAATAAATTTATATTAAAATATATAAAAAAAAAACTTCTAAAGAATTCTCATGTTTACTTTGGCTGACTCTAGCCTTCTATGGTTTAATATATACAATCCTACTTTAATAATTTATAATTTATTTAGTATTTAAAATTCTTTTAGACAATTTAATTGGTACCTAAATTTGGAAATCATAAGTTAATTTGATACTTCTTTTAGGTATTTGACTAACAGTAATAAAATATGCTGACGTGATACAGGCGACTAATAGCATAGTGACATGATATTTGACAGCTTCTTGGTAAAAAAATAAAAAAATAAAAAATATAAACATGTCGAGTCACCATGCTATTGATCGTCAATTCTACGTCAACATTTTAACGGTATTAATCAAGTACCTAAAAAAAAAAATACTAAGTTGACTTACGGTTTACAAATTTAGGTTCTAGTTAGGCCCAAAAAGATTTAGGCATTGAATAAGTATAAGTTGTCGAGCTTAGATATATCTGTATATAGTAATCCATTTATTTACAAGTGCTGGAAAATTGTTATTCTGATAGGAATTTTTTGTTTTTTGTTTTTTTTACTTTGTTTTCCTTTTAAGAGATAAAATATTTGAATGGACTTAAGAGTAAACTACATCAATAGTCATGCAATATGCGTGAGTTATTGTTTTGGTCCTGTCGAAACCATTTTTTTATCGAATTTTTAAAAACGGGAATCGACTTTGAAAACATGGAGTCGCCACCAATCTTTTTGTTTAGGTGTGATCGGGTCACCTATAAAATAAATTTTGGTCTACGAATTTCCAGAAGAAAACGGGTTCGGGAGTCGGTTACGTGTGAGGAAGGGTTAGCACCCTCACAACGCCCAAAATTGGTACCAAATTGATTAATTGATGTCCTAAAGTTGAAAAGTTTGAAATGATTTTGAAATTCTGTTCTTTTTTTTTTATAATTTTAAATAACTTGATTGAATATTGAGATTCCCTTGTTCCGAAGGAATAGAGTATCACATCCAGCACGATTGGATACGACAAATCTGAGTCCTCGAATTCGAGATCATCCCCAAAATTCTCCAAGCACATGTATTGAAATTTTGAAAGGGTATTTGGTTATTTGGACAAACAAAAAATCACACCCAGCACGATTGGGCACGATTTCTTCTAATTTCCAAACGCACAAACATCACCTTATTTTGAAAGTATGGACCAAATTTGAAAGGATGTTCGTTTATTTGGTCAAACAAGAAATTACACCCAGCACGATTGGGCACGATTTCTTCGAATTTCCAAATGCACGAATGTCACCTTGTTTTGAAACTTTTAAATAAAATTCTAAAATTGACTCAAAATGCTTTTATTGAATCGTTAAAGAATGTAATATCAAGCACAGGATGATAATATGAATTTGCACAAACGAATAACAAAGATAACAATACGCACATACAATTTGAAATATACAACATCGACAATTTTTCAACACATCATGTTTAAAACGATAATATTTAAAATCTTATGACTAACAGAAATAATTCTAAAAGAAATTCAAAGCCAATTACAAACATACATAATATTACATAAACGAGTTCAATATATATACAATTTGAAATTTAAATACGTGATATACATAATGATTTAAAATCGATGCATAATACAAATACCATATGTACATAAAAATGATATTGCAGGGAGGTGTTAGAAGTAAATAAAACATAATTTGAAAATAAGATCTTTAAAGTAACAATCGTATACATACATATATTAAAATCAAATATATACATAGATAGATTTAAAAGGAAATACATGCATGAAATAATATGAAATTAATAATATATACATAAAATAAGATAATTTCTAATACAAATTATATATACATATGTGAATTAGAGATATATAATAGTATTTAAATCAAATTTTAAAAATAAAGAAGCATATAAATGAAGATTTTTGAAATAGAATGTTTAAATTAAAAAATAAAAATATTTAAATAGAAGTATAAAACAAATTAAAATATTGCAACATTAATAAAATAATTAATTTAATAATTTATTAAAGTAATAAATAATTTAATATCATAAAAAGGTTACTAAAATTATAAATCAAAGGCTAAGAAAATACCTATTTGAAATAAAAATGAAGTCAAAAGGCTATTTCATAAATGAATAAAACGATTTAAACAAAGGCAAGGACCAAATTACAATGCGCATAAGTGACCAGGGATTAAACCAGAAAATATTTCATAACCCAAAACGCAACGCACAGGTAGGATTACAACGAAATAGCATGCACATTACAAGGACTAATTAAAAAATAAAAGAAAACATGAAATAAAGCTAATTGAATGGCAATGCGAAACTCGAAGGACCAAGCGCGAAAATATTCCATCGTTGTGAAAAGCACGCGGATCCTCCGGGTTCTCGGGTCGGTTCGAGTCGGGTAACGGATCAAGGCCTATACGGCGTCGTTTTAAGGCTATCAGAATAAGCCTAAACGGCGCCGTTTCTCTAAAACAATATTATCCCTAAAACCCATCAGACTAAAACAAATCAATTATCCTTTTCAAACAAAACCCTAACCCCCCTGTTTTCACACTCAGCCGCGAAGGAGAGAAAGAGATCTGGCCACTTCAACGCCATTGTAATCGACGATCAGTGGCCGGTTTAGTCACAACTGACTGTCCCCTCTCAGGCTAGACTCGGGTATTAACCTTGGCGACTACCTTCCTTCCGATTTCGACGGAGAAGGCAGACCGTCGGTTCGATCTTCAAAGGTAAGACCCTTTTTATTTTGTATTAGCGTATATAAAAGAGAAAGAAAAAAGCAAATGCTCGAGAAAAGACTCAGAGAAGAACAATAAAAGAAATGTACAAAAAAAGAAACCTTTCTTTTTAATCTCTGTTTCCTGTGATTTTTGTATTCAAAAAAGGAGTCCCCTTACAATGGTTTGTTTCGGTTTATTATAGCCGAAATCGAAAAAATAAAAAAAATCAAAAAATGGAAAATATAATTTTTTGTTTTCTTGTTTCTTTCTGCTGCTGGTTGTTTGTCGTTTTTTGCGGGTGTGTGACTCACGGAGGCCGTACAGAGGCGGGCTGGTGGAGGCTATACGCAGACATGGCGACGCGCGCGTGTAGAGCACACGAGAAGCCAAAGGACCGCGCGTGGGGTACTCCGGGTAACTCAAGAGACGCGCGTGAGGAAGCTGAGGAGGCAGCAGAACAATCTGGAATTAGGCCATTCGGGCTTGCCAATTTTTGGTTCTAGGATTTAATTTAAATTTGGGCTGTTATTTGGACCTGTAATGGATGTTTAATGCACATTTAATTTTTATTAAAGTTTAATTGGTTTTGGTTTTTTTGGTTAATAAATGGGCCCGGGCAGATTTGGGCTCCTACAGCTACCCCTCTTTGCTCATTGTCGTGTAACGGGAATGGAGCAAAGACTTTAAAGAGGGCCAAATTTGCCCGGTTTCGCCGAATCTTGATTTATTGGCGCTTCTTTTCTTCAAGTAGCTTCATTCTATCCCACTGCATCTTCAAGGGCATAGGAACTAGCGCTTCGATCTGCTCCAATGTAATTTCAGGGAGAAGAGATTCGTAACCTCAATCTTCTCTACTGAAAATACAGACTGATCCTTATTGTAAACTCAGGGAGGAGGGATTTGTAGCCTCAACCTACTCCACTGGAACTTCGAGGAGATAGAAATTTAGGGAGAAGAGATTCGTAACCTCAATCTGCTCTACTGAAAGAAATATGGACTGATCCTCATTGTAAACTCAGGGAGGAGGGATTTGTAGCCTCAACCTACTCCACTAGAACTTCGAGGAAATAGAAATTCAGGGAGAAGAGATTCGTAACCTCAATATTCTCTGCTGAAAGAAATACGGACTGATCCTCATTGTAAACTCAGGGAGGAGGGATTTGTAGCCTCAACCTACTCCATTGGAACTTCGAGGAAATAGAAATTCAGGGAGAAGAGATTCGTAACCTCAATCTTCTTTGCTGAAAGAAATATGGACTGATCCTCATTGTAAACTCAGGGAGAAGGGATTTGTAGCCTCAACCTACTCCACTGGAATTTCGAGGAGATAGAAATTCAGGGAGAAGAATTTGTAGTTTCAACCTACTCCACTGGAACTTCGAGGAGATAGAAATTCAGGGAGAAGAGATTTGTAGTTTCAATCTTCTCTGCTGAAACTTCAAAGAAATACAGATGATCCTCATTGTAAACTCAGGGAGGAGGGATTTGTAGCCTCAACCTACTCCACTGGAACTTCGAGGAGATAGAAATTCAGGGAGAAGAGATTTGTAGTTTCAATCTTCTCTGCTGAAACTTTAAACAAATACGGAATGATCCTCATTGTAAACTCAGGGAGGAGGGATTTGTAGCCTCAACCTACTCCGCTGGAACTTCGAGGAAATAAGACTTGTATGGCTTCGATCTGCTCCTGCAACTTCAGGATTGCCAGATCTGTTATATTCAACCTGCTCTTGCAACTTCAGGATTGCCAGATTTGCTATCTTCAATCTGCTCCTGCAACTTCAGGATTGCCAGATTTTCTATCTTCAATCTGCTCCTGCAACTTTAGGATTGCCAGATTTGTTATCTTTAATCTGCTCCTGGCAACTTCGGGATTGCCGATTTGTCATCTTCGATCCGCTTCGCTCAAGAAGGCAAGATCTGATGTCTTCGATGTTGTAACAACGTCCTCTAGGGACTGTCATGTAAAATCAGTTTTGTGTTTATGCTTATGCAAAATGGTTAGGATGCAATGATTAGATAAATCTAATGCTCCTAACGAATGTATTATGGACGACATTTGTATGAATGCGAGAATGTCATGAGAATGGTCTTTTACGTAGATTAGGATGCAATGATCGGAATGAATCAAATGCCCTAAATAGATGTGTCTAATGGATGACATTTGAATGCAGAATGTCATGAGACTGATCTCTTACAATGATTAGGATGCAATGATCGGAATGAATCAAATGCCCCTAAATAGATGTGTCTTATGGATGACATTTGTATGAATGCAGAATGTCATGAAAATGATTTCTTACAATGATTAGGATGCAATGATCGGAATGAATCAAATGCTCCTAAATGTGTCTTGCATGAATGCAGAATTTCATGAGAACGATCCTCGCTTAAGGTGTCATCGCTCATTGTTCATCGGGTAATATGCTGCCCTCTTGTTCGGCTGGCATTCTCGACAGAAAACTCGAGAAGACGATTATATCTTGCTCAATAGATTTGCCCCACTATAACTCCAGGGTTCATCTCATTTTGACTTAGGGGTATAAGATCTGAATCGAATCCACTGCAACTCCAAAATGTAGGATTTATTTCTTCTTCCATCCATCCATTACTATTCAAGGGTACAGGACTTGTATCATTTTCCATCCATGCCACTACAACTCAGGGGTAGAGGACTGTAACTTGTTCAGTCAACTGATCGCTTCCCAGGTGACTCAACCAGTTGTGTATGCATGATGCTCGCGTGAATGCAGAATATCAATTTTTCTCCGGAGAATGATTCCCCTTTTACACTTGGGTTAATGATGCCCATCTTCGTCAAAATTGTATCACTGACGCAGTATCTTTTCGTTTGTTCACCCACCATTTTTGACAAAAATCCAAAGAGATAACCTCAGTTTAGATTCTTCTTTAAACTTGGTGAGTTTTAAACAATAGTTATGTTTCAGTTCTTGTATTATCCAGAAGCTTCCAGAGTAATATGCGAAACTCCTTTCATGAAAGTATTATTAGTCCACTAATCGTTATTTCAATACAAAATGCTTGGAATAGATTATAACAATGGACAAGAAGGAAACTAATTAGGAGCATAGCTCGAAACAAATAAGCTAAACAGAGATAGCAATCGCAATTAAGGAAATTTATTGCGAACATATTTTGAAAAGAATAATATAATCACAAATAACAAATTTAAAATGGGCAAAATGGAAACTAGGTGCCCCAGATATCGCAGTCTGAGCTTCTCTGTTCCAACTTCTTGAGGACCATTTTAAGCTCGATATGTGTTTAGGAGATCTGGAGTACTTTTTCGATGCCCCAAGATGTAGCATACTTCTTCATTATTAATTTAGGCATAGCAGGACTGCTATATGCCCCACTCTTGTTCAAAATTTGAGCCGCCCTTTTCGGGTTTTCAACTCAAATCCCCTTTGGTCTCAAAGCGCCCTTTGCGGGTTTTCGCCTTGGCCTCTCCTTTTTCTTTTTTGCTGAAAATTTCTTTTTTTTGTTTGTTTGCATACTTATCGACTAAATTCACCGGATTGGGATATTCCTGCCATCCATTTGGTCAATATTTCCAGAACAGACTTTCTCACTACACAAAGTCTTTTCTAGTTTGGCCTCCATTTTTTGAAATCCTTTTGTATATGAGGGATCTTGTTCAATATCAGGTCCGCCTTTGTGAATTTTCTAGGATGAATCTCTTGGTCGCAAACCCGCATAATTTTACTGTACCGGATAACTATCAACTTTTCCTCACGAATTTGATTAATCATATCAGGATTGGATCCATTCTGCCTCATCCAACTTTAGTTCTGATAAAACTCGAAACAAAAGAACTTCGACTTCAATGGACGAAATCAATGAGAAATGTGTTGCCCTATTTTGATAAGCATAGAGGGTAAATAGTAACTTCCGTACACCAATCTTTACAAGTCTTGGTCTCTTTTTGATCTTTTGTTTTTCTTTTTGGTTGCCTTTGCTGCACTATGATGTGGCACCTGATCTTTAAATAGACCGCAAACTTTTGACATTGTGCGGTTAAATATGATCTTTTCGACATTTTTCTTCTTCTTCTTCTTCTTCTTCTTCTTCTTTTTTCTTTTTTTTTCTTTTTTGTTTTGATGACTATCGACTTTGTAATATTGGCACATGAAGCGACTTTTACCATCTTAGTAAAGTAAACGACATCTACGAAAGTGAATCGATGTTGGTTAGAAGCTTTTGATGAGACTGGCTTGGTAACATCCCACATATAGGAAATCTTATTTCTGCATTGAGCAGGGCTTTGATCTTTATCTCCTTCCTTGGCTAGCGATGTAGGATCTGTTTTTCATCCAGTATTAACAAATCAGAAGATATGTTGCAATTTCTGTCATCTTCAAAGTCATGCGATCCCCTTAGACCCATACTTCATTCAAAAAGGGAGTCAGTAACAACGTCGCTCATGTCATTGATATATGGGTACCTATTGTAGGTACGAAGGCAAATTCCAAAGAATAAATGGTTATTTATATGGTATGGTCGTGAATAAAGAATGAAAGAATATTTTAAAATGTACAGAAAAATATTTGCTTAAAAGGATGCATTTTATTGAAATAAAAATTCTGGACACAAGCCTATTTCACAAAAAGATTCTTGTTACTTCTAGGCTTAAAGCAACAAGCATGTTTTGAATATTGCTCTAGATTAGCTCCAAAAATACAAGGATCTCTTTCGCAGTTCCATTGTTCAAAACATCTTAAGTATGTAAAGGCAGAAGCTTGGAGAAGTCTGCTCCCTAGTTCACCCTCCAAATACGTCATTAATGTTCAAATTCGCGATGATCGTTTTTTGCATTAGAGCCACGGACTTGATGTACTCGATCTCATGCCCCATTCATCATGGTACTCACAATAGTTATCCCTTTAACAGAATGATTGAGCAACGGATTTTCTGCACCAGAGAGATCATCGAATCTTATAACTCCTATTTTGATGAATCTTTCAACCAACTTCTTGAAAGCAAGGCAACCTTCTATTGAATGTCCTGTAATTCCGGCATGATACTCACATTGAGCATTTGGGTCATACCATTTGGGGTATGGAGATTGCATTGGTTTCAGGTAATGAGGAGCTACAGCATGTATATCAAATAAGCTCGTATAACTCCTATATGTCGTTGGAATAGGAGTGAATCAAGCTTTTCTCGTATTCGCCCCTTTGCCTAGATTCATTCTTAGAAGGAGTCGAAAGGTTTGTGGTTGTCATCCTTGGTGATCCCACAGTAACTTGCTTTGAATAACCTTTACTGTATGCTCCCACATTGTTTACCTCATTTTCTTTCTTCTTCAGGGCCTTTAAGGTCCATTCTTCTTTTGTTTTGGCTGAGCCATGTGCCACAGTATTGACTCGATCCTCCCCTGTATTAAAACCTAAACCCTTTGGGCACTTCAACAATGCCGAGGTATCAGCCTAAAATCGGGGCTTGATAATGATGGGTGCCCCTTGTGAATGCGCGTCTGGTTGGGCCGAGACACTTATTGAAGAATAAACGATCTCTTCATCATCATCCACACTGTCGACCACTGGGTCACTCCCTTTTCTAAGCCTTCCAGCTAGTAACTAGGTTAACTGGCGCATCATATTTATTTGATCTCGCATATCCTGCTGGATTTCGGTCAATTGCTCCTGCATTTGTATTTGCCTTTGCTCTAATCTCTCCATCTTTCGTTCCATGTTTTCCAGGTTAACTAAAATAATTTTTAATTAATCAGGGTCTTCTCATGAAATCTCATGCATATGATGTAATACAATGCAAATGTATGGAATGCAATGCCAATGCATAGAATGAATGCAAACAGAAAGAGAGACGTTGATTCTGAATTCAATTCCATTAGACGAACTTCTCTAGAAAACAAATATCTTTACATAAAATGGATTATATATGCGGCTTCGTCCTCATCAATCTTCTTCATATCCGGACGCTGCAGTCAAATCTTTCAAATCCTCCCAAGAGATGCCTCTCTTATTTCCACTCGGCTTGATCCGGGTCGTGGTTCGCTGGTCACTTATCCTTTGCGATATTGATTAGCTTCTTTAAGAAAGTTGAGGCATGACGGTTCTTGCATAATTCTTATCAATTTGAATCTTTCGGGCAAGGTTTTGCATTCCTCCATGGACTGTCAAGTTTCTTCTATTGTGTTTACTCAGACCAGGTCCGGGCAACCGTATTATGATACACTTTATCAAGAAATTCGTTTCCTTATGACAAACTCCTCTATTTAGCAATCGAATTACTAATCAACATCTCCTTTCTATGATGATGTAATGCAATGCAATGCAATGTAATGCAAACATAAACACAAAACACGTTAGCACAAGAAAAATAAACAACCCAAAATAGATTGCTTAAATGAGTGACCATTAGGGTTTGACACGGCCTTACCTATGGTTAGCTCTTAGGGTTCGCTATATATGGTTTGGTTCTAAAGAATGGGTACCTGAACCAGCAGATTCCTCAATCCTCACCCGTTATAGGCTCATATGGATCGAGTTCAGTTCAGGGGAACACATTTCCCTATGGCCATGCGGAGGTGAAAACCTCACGAAGCACATAGGTACAGATGTGTCCCGGAAGCAGTCCACTAGCCCATGCGGAGGTGAAAACCTCACGAAAGCTTAGTTTCTCGCTCCCACTTAAAGGTATGACCACAACGGTCATGCAATGCAAATACTCTACCGAAAACATCATAATAAATGCATCAAAGGAAACATGATTTTTCAAAATAATTTTCCAAACTTTCAATCAAAGGGCAAGAATTAATCAATCTATGGCCTGACTCTCAACCAGTTCCCCAGTGGAGTCGCCAAGCTGTCGAAACCATTTTTTTATCGAATTTTTAAAAACGGGAATCGACTTTGAAAACATGGAGTCGCCACCAATCTTTTTGTTTAGGTGTGATCGGGTCACCTATAAAATAAATTTTGGTCTACGAATTTTCAGAAGAAAACGGGTTCGGGAGTCGGTTACGTGTGAGGAAGGGTTAGCACCTTCACAACGCCCAAAATTGGTACCAAATTGATTAATTGATGTCCTAAAGTTGAAAAGTTTGAAATGATTTTGAAATTCTGTTCTTTTTTTTTATAATTTTAAATAACTTGATTGAATATTGAGATTCCCTTGTTCCGAAGGAATAGAGTATCACATCCAGCACGATTGGATACGACAAATCTGAGTCCTCGAATTTGAGATCATCCCCAAAATTCTCCAAGCACATGTATTGAAATTTTGAAAGGGTATTTGTTTATTTGGACAAACAAAAAACCACACCCAGCACGATTGGACACGATTTCTTCTAATTTCCAAACGCACAAACATCACCTTATTTTGAAAGTATGGACCAAATTTGAAAGGATGTTCGTTTATTTGGTCAAACAAGAAATCACACCCAGCACGATTGGGCACGATTTCTTCGAATTTCCAAATGCACGAATGTCACCTTGTTTTGAAACTTTTAAATAAAATTCTAAAATTGACTCAAAATGCTTTTATTGAATCGTTAAAGAATGTAATATCAAGCACAGGATGATAATATGAATTTGCACAAACGAATAACAAAGATAACAATACGCACATACAATTTGAAATATACAACATCGACAATTTTTCAACACATCATGTTTAAAACGATAATATTTAAAATCTTATGACTAACAGAAATAATTCTAAAAGAAATTCAAAGCCAATTACAAACATACATAATATTACATAAACGAGTTCAATATATATACAATTTGAAATTTAAATACGTGATATACATAATGATTTAAAATCGATGCATAATACAAATACCATATGTACATAAAAATGATATTGCAGGAGGTGTTAGAAGTAAATAAAACATAATTTGAAAATAAGATCTTTAAAGTAACAATCGTATACATACATATATTAAAATCAAATATATACATAGATAGATTTAAAAGGAAATACATGCATGAAATAATATGAAATTAATAATATACACATAAAATAAGATAATTTCTAATACAAATTATATATACATATGTGAATTAGAGATATATAATAGTATTTAAATCAAATTTTAAAAATAAAGAAGCATATAAATGAAGATTTTTGAAATAGAATGTTTAAATTTAAAAATAAAAATATTTAAATAGAAGTATAAAACAAATTAAAATATTGTAACATTAATAAAATAATTAATTTAATAATTTATTAAAGTAATAAATAATTTAATATCATAAAAAGGTTACTAAAATTATAAATCAAAGGCTAAGAAAATACCTATTTGAAATAAAAATGAAGTCAAAAGGCTATTTCATAAATGAATAAAACGATTTAAACAAAGGCAAGGACCAAATTACAATGCGCATAAGTGACCAGGGATTAAACCAGAAAATATTTCATAACCCAAAACGCAGCGCACATGTAGGATTACAACGAAATAGCATGCACATTACAGGGACTAATTAAAAAATAAAAGAAAACATGAAATAAAGCTAATTGAATGGCAATGCGAAACTCGAAGGACCAAGCGCGAAAATATTCCATCATTGTGAAAAGCACGCGGATCCTCCGGGTTCTCGGGTCGGGTCGAGTCGGGCAACGGATCAAGGCCTATACGGCGTCGTTTTAAGGCTATCAGAATAAGCCTAAACGGCGTCGTTTCTCTAAAATAATATTATCCCTAAAACCAATCAGACTAAAACAAATCAATTATCCTTTTCAAACAAAACCCTAACCCCCCTGTTTTCACACTCAGCCGCGAAGGAGAGAAAGAGATCTGGCCACTTCAACGCCATTGTAATCGGCGATCAGTGGCCGGTTCAGTCACAACTGACTGTCCCCTCTCAGGCCAGACTCGGGTATTAGCCTTGGCGACTACCTTCCTTCCGATTTCGACGGAGAAGGCAGACCGTCGGTTCGATCTTCAAAGGTAAGACCCTTTTATTTTGTATTAGCGTATATAAAAGAGAAAGAAAAAAGCAAATGCTAAAGAAAAGACTCAGAGAAGAACAATAAAATAAATGTACAAAAAAAGAAACCTTTCTTTTTAATCTCTGTTTCCTGTGATTTTTGTATTAAAAAAAGGAGTCCCCTTACAATGGTTTGTTTCGGTTTATTATAGCCGAAATCGGAAAAATAAAAAATTAAAAAATGGAAAATACAATTTTTTGTTTTCTTGTTTCTTTCTGCTGCTGGTTGTTTGTCATTTTTTGCGGGTGTGTGACTCGCGGAGGCCGTACGGAGGCGGGCTGGTGGAGGCTGTACACAGACATGGCGACGCGCGCGTGGGAACACGAGCAATCGCGCGTGTAGAGCACGCGAGAAGCCAAAGGGGCGCGTGGGGTACTCCGGGTAACTCAAGAGACGTGCGTGAGGAAGCTGAGGAGGCACCAGAACAATCTGGAATTGGGCCATTCGGGCTTGCCAATTTTTGGTTCTAGGGTTTAATTTAAATTTGGGCTGTTATTTGGACCTGTAATGGATGTTTAATGCACATTTAATTTTTATTAAAGTTTAATTGGTTTTGGTTTTTTTGGTTAAAAAATGGGCCCGGGCAGATTTGGGCTCTTACAGGTCCCTCAACTAATAAAAGTTACAATTTGGTCACCAATATTTTTCTGGATCAAGTGTGGCACTTTTTTTAATTGATATAATAAATTTGATCCCAACTTTTATATTTTCTATCAATTTGGCCATGGTTCTATATACAAATTATTTTAAAAAAAATAAAAATTCTTTAAAAATTAAAAAAATTGAACTATATATAAAAATATAAAAATATAAAACAACAAACTACACCCTCAAAAACAAAAGAAGAGCTAGAATTCAAGAAATATGAATAATAATAATAACAGAAACTAGACCCTTAAGAGGTTGCAAATTTTAAATGAAAAACAAACACTTAAATCACTTGAAAAGGCTTTTAATTAAGTGTATCTATTGATCATCATCAAACAACAGCTCGAAAACAAAACAAAAAATGCAGCAGCAAGCAAACCGACAATAAATCAAATAACAAATCTACATTTATACAACGGAATGAACAAAAAGGAAAAAGAATGATCAATATTTGACCTAAACAACATGATCTTCTTGCACTCTGAACGATCCTAGAATTGTACACCTTCAATTCAATTGCATTTGTTCTAGGTGAAGGAAGAAATTGAGAAGAACTTTTAGGGTTTGAATTTATAACTTTAAAAGTTTTAGCTTTTTTTTTTTTGTTTCTTTTGTTTTTGGTTTTATATTTTTATGATTTTCTATATGCTTTTTAGAAGTTTTAAAATTGAATGAAGATTAACATTTATATTGGAACATGTGCAAAGGTCTAAAAGGATGGGTACAAAAGTAACATTATGAAGATATACAATGTTTTACATCATACCGGTAACTTGGTGGCTATCAAAATATCTCTTGATATGAAATTAGTTTGCTTCATCTGGTCTCACATAAAATCCATTTCTATAGCAGCAACTATCAACACTCGTCTCATTCTACACACTGTTTCATTATCCATTACCCTTCTTTCAATGCAAATTGGAGTAATATCCAGCAGGAGTTTTAAAGTTGGAGACAAAAATCAGTTTTCGAGCCATGCTTCATGAAGGTTGAGTGAAGTCCATGTGATAGCAAGTGGGATTGCAAGGATAAGGGCAATCAATCTCCTTCGTTACTTTACGGTTGAAGTACCAATCACCTACAGACTCTGCAATGGTCTGTTTCCAGAACATCACCCAACTCGGATGGTTAATAGATATCAAAGATCCAAGAAAAGCGCAAAGATCATCGGTACACATTAAATATAAGACACATTGCTCACCTTATTGTTGATTCTTGGAGAATTGGATGAATGCCATGTCTCAGCCATCCATGTTTGGCAATGAACAAAGCAAGAATTTATGAACATCCCCCCTTCCTTGTCATGTTGGAGCTTACTTAATGCTTTAAGCAGGGAACTACGGAAACCTATATGTCAGAAGCCCACGACATAAGGGTTGCGTCAATGCTTGGAAATTTTGATTGCATGATTTTGATGTTGAGAAGTCTAATTGGATTGTTTTAGCCAAGTAGATTGGGTACATATTACATATCCAACTACCTTGTAGATTTTCAATCTGGGTAGAATCACATTTCTGAATGCTCAATCTGCATCTTCTCCAGTAGCCATCAGGATCTGATCCGGCGGGGACTAAGACGTGTTGTATCTAATGATTATCCAGTCAGTGATAGAACCTATAATTAGAAAGGAAATAGCATTAAGTAATAACCAAATAGTCGTGTTTGAACAAGTTACCTGCCAAAAATCGTAGGCGGGGTTGACAATGAACAATGGGGTCCTAATATTTTCGATAATTTGTTGAGGAAAGATGCACTGGAAGAGCAATCAACAACAGACAGACAGCAGGTAAGTTGTGATTCAAACTATTTGAACTTGAACAGCAAAAGGAGAAAAAAGATTAAAAGGGAAACAAGAAACAAATAAAACAGAAAAGCATAAAACCTACCTTGGACGGCTCCATTTCTGTGATACATTTCTTGTGCAAACTTTTTGCTACACCCTGACATTACATGCATACAAGATCAACTTCAAGAATGGTCGAATAACAGAAGAAAAGATTGAGGAATCACTGATCAGGACCCAATGGTATGTACTCAAATTACCTATTAAAATTTTTATGATAATCACCAAAATGATTAAAACCAAATGACATCATTTTCTAAGGAGGAACAATACATAATACAAGTATGATATATGGAGATTGAAACTGAACCTGTAGTTGGAAAACATCATGGTAGAAATTACTCATGGTGCGATTTCCAAGAATATCTGGCCTGTAATGTAGAGAATACAAAATAAACTAACATATACGGTCAAGACTCAAGACTAACTTCAATTAGGATGCATTAACTTGGATCATGCAGACAAACGAAGCAATATACACATTATTAAATACATAGAAGTATATACATATATGATGTAGTTTTATATCCACACATTATAGAACATTATGATCAGTTAAAGAATTAGCTTAAAATTTAAAACGCATTGATCTGGTACCAACATAAAAAGAACATACTCATCAAGGAAAAAACCTGCATCAGCAAGACACTTGACAGTGGCATCCTTTGGCAGATGAGCTCGAAAGTCATCACAATGTATAAGAGTTGCCAAACCTCCAGCAGAGCATCCTGTAAGAAGTGCCTGCAAAGTCCACAAATCCATCACCTTGCAAGTTGCAACTAACAAATGAACGATAACGATATTGAAAAAGAGTGAACAATGCCGTTATTTACAAGTTCACTTTTAAATATGAAACTGTAAAAAAAGCATCAGTGTAGTAGCTACCTACCTGTTTGGCCTTAGACAAGCCAAGTGATAAGAGTTCACTCATAATTGCTTCCCAAATGAGTTGACCTCTGAAGAAAAGCTTAGTTTCATTCTACGGAAATAAACCCGAAAAATTAAACCATATTTTTAAAGCAAATAATTATTTCAGTAAAAAAAAATAACAAATTTACCTTAAACTCACTTTCAGGGTGGCCAGCTAAAGATGCACCATCACAGTAACGCATCTTAACAATGTTCCAATTGTAAAAATCTGAAGAAAATAAAAATTACCCATTTTGAAAGCACATTCTTTAAACAGCATAAGTTATCCAAAAAAAAAAAAAAAGGAAACTAATGATGCAAAAAGTATACCAGGATTTTGCGAAGATTGATGGCTTAAAATACCATCGAATGGAATTAGGGGATCCATGTACTTAGAGGAACCCAAAGCTGTTCTTTTTCGAATCTCGCATGTTTCTATTGAATTACACCAACCTCCACCCTATAAACCAAACAAGTAAAATTCGAAAACAAAGTGAAATTCTTGTAAAACCCCAAAAGGAAAAGGGAAAAGTAAAGAAATTACCTCAATATGGAGAAGCCAATTGTTAGAGCCAGAACCAAAGCCCTTCTGAAAATGGTATCCAGGTAAACTTCCATCTAAACAAACTGCAAAATAGAATTAATCGAAAAGTCAATGCTAATAATTAAATTTGATAAGAGACCCAAAATGAAAAGTTTGAATCTTGGAGGATACAAGCGCCTGTAGCTTTGGCTCTGTGGAGCAAAGTCAAAGGAATGAGATGGTGGTTGGAGGGGAGATTGAAGGTAGAGGAAGAGGAGGAGGTGGGGTTTCGCGAATCGAAGAGGAGAGTGAGAGCGAAGAGGATGATTGTGAATCCCACGGCTGCGATTGCCCAATCCTTCTTCGCCCATTTTCTCCACCCACGAAGCCTAGGATTTGCCATTGCTTCAAAGCTCCAAAAAAAAAAAAAAATTGCAGTGGAGAGAGTTCGGTATTTCGTTTGTTTGTCTTTATTGTAACAAAACGAATGGATTACTAGACTCACAAATGGAAAGCACAAGAAGCCCACACTGCGTCCTTTGATATATCTCTAAACTACATGAATTTTAGTTCATATCAAAATTTCATATTTTTAAAACATGTTTTAACTCTGACATGTGAAATTTATCATTTTCTAACATGTTTTTGTATCATTTTCAAAATTATTAAAACATGTTTTTGTATCATATTCAAAATTTTCATGTCCAAAAATTATGCCACAATATCAATTAAACCATCTGAAAATAATTTTGGGAAGTTATGAATGACAAGAAAAATGCGAAAACTGCATGAATCCTAAAGTATGTGTACCATTACTAACATCATTTGGTTACATGACTGCAAATCAAACATGAAAGATCCATTTGCTTGACATGAATGAAATTACAATTGTTTGTAATAAGGTTAAATCTGACACCAATACACACGATCCAGTATAAAATTCTAAGATTAGCAAACCTGTGCGAGTCACAGGATCATAAGGTTTTGGTATTTCCTATCTACCATATGAACCTTTGGACCATGGGTTCATGTTCCCAGCGGAACGGCCAAAACGAACATTCTCATCATAATTATATTAAGGACTGTATGTAGAATACCCGTCAGAAGCCAGCTTTGGCTGTTGTTAATGCTGGAATGAAGCATGACCTGCTGTGAAATGCAGAGGAGCCGCAAAAAGAGAGAAATGAGACTAAAATACATTATTTGAGCAAATTTTGGAGAAACTGCATGAGCTTCTTTCACACCTGTGATATTAAGTGGCAGAAAGAGAAAGAAGAAACAAAAGAAAGGAGGTAAAGGGAACAAATAGTATGGTAAAGTGAATAATACCTAGAACCAAGGATTTAAATAGCGGTCTGTTATCGGAATAGCGGCCGCTATATAGCGGTAGCGGCACCGTCTGAAACCGTTACTGCCGAAACCGCTATTTTGTTTTACAATAAGTTGTGTGAATTTTAAAAAAAATTCACGACCGTGATACCCGCAGTGACCGCAATAGCATCCATTATGTCTGCAACCGCGATAAACGCAATGCGACCGAAAACGCGGCCGCGACCGCAATTTAAATCCCTGCCTAGAACTACACTCCCATTCCAAAAGAGAAAAGAAACAAATGCCAGCAATACGAAGAAGAAAGGGCTAAAGGAGACCGAAAGCTTCCACTTTATGTCATGAAGTCAAAACAATGGCTGAAATCTCATAAAGCAGACCTGAATTATAATGTCAAAAGGATGTCACGTTAGCATAAATGATCTCTTCTCTGGCAAAGAGTAATTCCTTAAACCTTATGAACATGGTTGAAGAGAAAGTCTATAACAAAATAATTTAGTTATTTTTGCAAATTATTTCACTAAAGCCTCAAAGATGTCAAAGTTACCTGAGGTTTGAGAGGTTGAAGAGGTGTTTGTCGAGTTTGTCCAGTAAAAAGACTGTTTATTAGCCTCTGCATTTCCCATGGATTTCCTTTTCCTCAAGTTTGAACTCACATTGACACTGGTATAAGGGTTGACAAACTGGTACCCTTGTTTGATGCCTTCAAATTATCTACTAACACAGGATCTCTTTGATGTGCCAGAGTGATATCAATGACCCCAGAGTATGCAACAAAAAGCATACATATAATAATATTTTCTGTTGAATAACAACCGCCAAGGCCTCAAGCTACAAGAACATAGCTGAAATGAGTAAAAACCTACATGAAACAACAAAGAAGAAAGGTACGAAAACATTTAGTTAAATATGATCTATCCCAAAATTGTTTGATTTGATTGTCCTAAATACTGGCACTCTCTTAGCCATGTATAGCAAGATTACGAAGAAAGAAACCTCAGGAATAGCTTGCATTCAGTTTTCCATATGCAGTCCGAAACATAGCAAGGTAACCTTTTCCCCAGGCAGCTTGTGAAATACCATCCAGGAAATTTTCATTATTGACAAAATAAGGAAACTAAAATTAAACCGACTCATTTACCAATGCACTGAATAGATATTTCTTCTTCAGAAGTGCAAGATACATGGCGAGCACAGCAGTAAGTGATGCAACATCAGTATAGTAAAGAAAAGTGAAGAACCAGTGGACTGGATACAAGGCTAAAAACCGTTGTTTTTGTATCATCAAGAGCTGGCCTCAAGTGGGTCATTATCTGGCTTTTTTATTAAAGTAACCCAAATAAATAAATAAATTATCAAAATAATCCACCTTTTTAATTAAATACCAAAATAACCCAAAAGTTACAGTAAATTTAGGTGGAGCCAAATTAAATGACTCCACCAACTTGCCACGTCAGCATAGGAGATTAAAAAATATTTTTTTGGTGGAGCCATTTAAAATGGCTCCACCTGTATAAAATATAAGGGAAATACTGTAAAATTTGAAAAATTGGGGGCCTTTAAAATAATTTCCCAAATTTTAGTGGAGCCATTTGAAATGGCGCCACCTGACACCTTTTTTTTTTTAAATTTTCTTTTTTTATTACTTTTTCGGGTATTTAAAAAGTTGAGGGCCTAAAAAATAATTTTTCCTTTTTTTGGTGGAGCCATTTGAATTACAAATATTTAAAATGATTTATAATATATTTTTAAAAAATTTAAATACTATTTTTAAATAATTTTTTTACTTTAGATATATATTTTTTAATTATTTTAAATATTATATTTTTTTTTTACTTTTTTTTAGTTTTTAAAAAGTTTAGGGGGCTTAAAAGCAATTTCCCCTTTTTTAGTGGTGCCATTTGAAATGGCGCCACCACCCTCCTACACCTTTTTTTTTGGGCTTTTTATTTTTTTTACTTTTTTATTATTTTATTTTGTTTATTTAATTTATATTATTAATTTTAAAAAATTTATAATGTATATTTAAAATGTTTTATAATATATTTTTAAAAAATTTAAATAAAATTTTTAACTTTAGATATATATTTTTTAATTATTTTAAATATTATATTTTTTTACTTTTTTCAAGTTTCTGAAAAGTTTGGGGGACTTAAAAGCAATTTCCTCTTTTTTTGGTGGAGTAATTTTCGGACGATATCGATGATGAAGGCCCAGAAGAGGTTGAAGATGTTCACGGCCCTTCATTCAGTAACCCAAGTCGTGCCATTATCTTACGAAATGAACTTGGGGGCGACATGTTGAACGTAGATCCAGATGCTTTTAAGTCCCCAAAAAAGGGGAAATTGCTTTTAAGTCCCCCAAACTTTTCAGAAACTTGAAAAAGTAAAAAATATAATATTTAAAATAATTAAAAAATATATATCTAAAGTTAAAAAAATTATTTAAAATTTTTAAAATATATTATAAAACATTTTAAATATACATTACAAATTTTTTAAAATTAATAATATAAATTAAATAAAAAAATAAAATAATAAAAAAGTAAAAAAGTAAAAAAGAAAATAAAAAGCCAAAACAAAAAAAAAGGTGTAGGAGGGTGGTTGCGCCATTTCAAATGGCACCACCAAAAAAGGGAAAATTACTTTTAAGCCCCCTAAACTTTTCAAAAACTAAAAAAATAAAAAATATAATATTTAAAATAATTAAAAAATATATATCTAAAGTAAAAAAATTATTTAAAAATAGTATTTAAAATTTTTAAAAATATATTATAAATCATTTTAAATATATATTACAAATTTTTTAAAATTAATAATATAAATTAAATGAACAAAATAAAATAAGAAAATAATAAAAAAGTAAAAAAGTAAAAAAAAAAGAAAAAGCCAAAAAAAAGGGTGTCGGGGGTGGTGGCACCATTTCAAATGGCTCCACCAAAAAAAAAGGAAAATTGCTTTTTAGGCCCTCAACTTTTCAAATACCCGAAAAAGTAAAAAAAAAGAAAAAAATTAAAAAAAAGGTGTCAGGTGGTGCCATTTCAAATGGCTCCACCAAAATTTGGGAAATTGTTTTAAAGGCCCTCAATTTTTCAGATTTTGCAGTATTTCCCTTGTATTTTATACAGGTGGAGCCATTTAAAATGGCTCCACCAAAAAAATATTTTTTAATCCCCTATGCTGACGTGGCAAGTTGGTGGAGCCATTTAATTTGGCTCCACCTAAATTTACTGTAGCTTTTGGGTTATTTTGGTATTTAATTAAAAAAGTTGGTTACTTTGATAATTAATTTATTTATTTGGGTTACTTTAATAAAAAAGCCTCATTATCTCATATACAAGAATGCTACATAGTACTGCCAAGACTCCGTTCCGTTTTACAGAACGAAGAACGGCAGTGGAGCCAACTTGAGGAAATTATGAAGCCAATTGTAGAAAATATTGGCACGGAAACAATGCAGCAAAATGAACAAGATAGTATCTGTAGAAGTATTTTATAACTAAATGTTAATAAAACATTTACAACATTTGAGCAATAAAGTCAGAAACCCATCTTTTCTTAATATATCATCTGCTAAAATATCTAGGTATTGAAAAGTATTTCAGAAATTTAACTAAGGAATAGAATTGATTTTCTTGATTTTTCTGTACAATTACAAGTATTATATATATAAGTGTTGAAGGAGTTAACTGCTGTTAACAACTCAGCAACAACACAACAACTTTGAACATAACAGACTAACAGGTTAATAAATAGCCAGATTAACAAATAGCTGATAACAGAAGCCCATCCTTATACTGCTAACATTCTCCTAACTTCTCCATAGGTAAAATTTGAAGACAATTGCGAAAATGCACAAAGGTCGAAGCAGACAGTGGTTTGGTGAGGATGTCAGCCACCTGATCACAAGCCGGAACTTCACCAACTCAAGTGATCCATTAGCAACTTTTTCACGAACAAAAAAGAGATCGAGCTCAACATGTTTGAATTTAGAGTGAAGAACAGGATTAGCTGCAACAGCGATGACACTCGAATTATTACACCAAATAGCAGGTAGATCAGCAGAACATAAATGTAGCTCTTGTAACAACGAGATTAACCAAGTAAGATCACTGGTAGCGGCAGCCAAACTTCGATATTCTGCCTCAGCCGTAGATCGAGACACTACTTGCTGCTTTTTAGATGACCATGAGATTGAGGTATGTCCAAAATACACACAATATCCTGTCGTTGACCGTTGATCGTCAAAATCTAGTCCCCAGTTGGCATCGGCATATCCCACAAGAGACAGTCTATCAGAAAGTCAAAAAACTAGTCCAAAATTAATAGTGCCATGTAAATACCTTAAAATCCGTTTTAACGCAATCAGATGCACAGTAGTTGGGGCATGCATGAATTGACAAACCCGATTTACGGCGTAGGCAATATCAGGTCGGGTTAACACTATGTATTGTAAAGCACCAGCAAGACTTCTATATTCAGTGGGATCACTTAGACGCTCTCATTCATCTTTTGATAACACAAACGAACTGATCATTGGTGTGTGAACACTCTTTGCTTTAGCCATACCACTTCTGTTAAGAAGTTTGCTAATGTATTTGCGCTGACATAAATGGAGACATCCAGTGGAGGATCAAGTAACTTCAACACCGAGAAAGTAATGAAGTTCACCCATGTCTTTCAGCGAAAACTTACTATGTAAATGTTGAACAAAAATATCAATGCTCTCTGACAGACTGCCAGTAACAATAATGTCATCCACATAAACCAAAACATATAAAGTGTCGGTAGGCGTAACACGAACAAACAAAGATGCATCAGATTTAGACAAGACAAACCCAGCAGAAAGAAGAAAACATTTCAGTTTATCGAACCAGGCTCGTGGTGCTTGACGTAGTCCATACAGGGCTTTAGTCAGACAACACACCAAGTGCTCACCATGAGGACCAAATTGAACAAATCCTGGAGGCTACTACATAAACACTTCATCCGTGAGATCCCCATTCAAAAAAGCATTGTAATAAGCCCATTTTGCCCGGGCCCGTGTAAATGAAATAAACCAGAATAAAAACCAAAAAATAATAAAAAATAATAAAAAATAATAACCCAAAGGTCCAATACAGTCCATTTACAGAGCCCAAAAATAATTTAACCCCGTAGCCCACTTACACCCCAGACAGATGACCCAAAACATTACCCATTACAACCCAAACTAAACCCCCAGACCCAATTACCTAAACCCAATCCGACTAAGCAGGCCCAGTGGCCCACATAGCTTGCGAATGTAGGAAACCCTAGGTTTCCATTGCGCCGCAAGCGCCCCAGCATCACCAGACCATCAGTCGCGCCGCAATCAGCATGGATAACGTTCCACATCGCCACCGTGATCTTCGCCAGTCACCTGCAAAAGGAAAGAAGGAAATGGCGAAAACAGAAAGAAAATATTTGTATTTATTTCTTATTTTTTTTAGGGTTATAAATAACCCTAATGAATCTGTAAAGAGGACACACAGAGAGAATACGCAAATATTCACAAAAAAAAATACAAAGAATAAATACGAAAACCTGTTTACATAGGTGATTTTCGTTTTTTTTCTCTTTCGTGTTATTTTTTATTTTTTTCCTTCGATTCATGCATATTTTTTTTACAAAAATACTACTAAAATAAAAAGGGGGTACAAATATACCTTTCGATTCGCGCGAAAAAAATAATTTTTTTTTGGCTTCAGGCCGCCGTGTGCGGTGGCGCGTGGGATGCACGCGCGGTAGCCTGTCGTCGGAGGCCACACCGGAGTCTGGCCGGAGACGGAGGAGAAGAAAGAGCTTTCTAAAACTCAGTTTTTGTTTTTTTTAGAAGGGCTGTTAAAATGATATTTTTTTTGATTAATTTTTGCTTTATATAGGCCAAAGAAGCGACGCCGTTTTGGTGTGGTCAGTTAATGACCAAAACGAAGCCGTTTTAAGGCTAGATCCGTGCGTTGACCCGAAAACCCAGGGAGGACCCGCGCGTTTTTATAAAAAGGGTAATTTGCCATTTTAGTCCCTCTGCAAATTTATTAATTATAATTTCATCCAATTTAACAGTCTTATAAGGATTATTAATTATTAATTATAAAATGAATGAGACTTATAAGGATTGGCATGAGAAATTACCATTTGCACTCTATGCTTATCGGACGTCAGTCAGAACCTCTACTGGGGCAACTCCTTTCTCATTGGTCTATGGGATGGAAGCAGTTCTACCTATTGAAGTGGAAATACATTCTCTTCGAGTTTTGTCAGAAATAAAGTTGGATGAAGCTGAATGGATCCAGGCTCGATATGATCAGTTGAACTTAATTGAAGAAAAGAGGCTAAGGGCTATTCGTCACGGTCAGATGTACCAAAAACGAATGATGCAAGCTTATGATAAAAAAGTCCGCTCAAGAGAGTTTCATGAGGGGGACCTTGTACTGAAAAAGATCCTTCCCATACAAAAGGATTTCAGAGGAAAATGGATGCCGAATTGGGAAGGACCATATGTGGTGAAAAAAAGCTTTCCCTGGAGGTGCACTGATTCTGACCGAAATGGATGGGAAAAGCTTACCCAATCCTGTGAACTCGGATGCAGTCAAGAAATATTTTGCTTGAAAAGGGAGAAGAGGCCAAGGTGAAAACCCGCAAAGGGCGCTTTGAGACTTCTTACAAAAAAAAAAGGAGAGGCCAAGGCGAAAACCCGCAAAGGGCGCCTTGAGACCAAATGGGTTTTGAGTTGAAAACCCGAAAAGGGCGGCTCAAATTCTGAATGGACATGCAGTGATCTTGCTATACTTGAATCAACAAGAAATAAAGTATGTTGCATATCGAGGCATCAACAAAGTACTTTGGGTCTTCTAAACACATGTTAAACTCAAAGCAGTCTTCATGAAGTTTGTATATAGAAGCCCAATCTGCGATATCTAGGGCACATGATCTTTGTCCTATTTATTTTTACTATCTTTGGATTCTTTTTCTTCTCAAAGATATATTCCCAGTTAACTTTTTTGTATTTTTGATAATTTATTTAACTTTAACTCTCTTTGAAATCAATTTATTTGTTACCCATTATTCATAAGCATGTTGCATTGAAATAATGATTGATGAACTAATAATTTCACAAAAGAAGTTCTTCATATTACTTTGGAAATTTTTAGATAAAACAAGAAACCGAAACAGGACAGTTGTTTGAAATTTCCATGTACATAGATTGGAAATATTGATAGAGACTATTTCTCTGAGTTCTTTGTCTAATTGGTAATTAGATAGAATAATGAGTGGTTATGACAAAAAAAAAAGCAGTGTCAGCTGGTCATTTGGAGAATGGTATGACAGATTAAGTTGATGGGAAAAGATTCAAAAACCCTAAATTGTGGTGGAATGAATTGAAGTTGAAACAAGTTCTGTATCCTTAAGTTGCAATAAGGACGGACAGAAAAAGTTGCGATTCCTGGGGGGATGGTTTGAAGTTGATATACGCCCCATGTCCCCAAGGTTCAAGAGGAATGGGCCCTAAAATTTCCATGGGGCAAATTACTTGAGCAAGAAAATGATACTTCAAGGGGAACGGAGATGAAACCTTGACGAATAAATGTGTGATAACACATTGAGTAGGAATTATATTCATATCATTTTTTTTTGCATTCACATATCATAGCAGGACTGAATAGGAGCATTTGATTCATCTCGATCACGGCATCCTAATCATTCGGCATAATCATATACCCATTCTACAGGTCATAGGACGATGTAGTAGGGTAAATGGTCACTTTCAGCTTTGTCTCATTGAAGTTGCAGCGGAGTAGACTGAAGACAACAGATCTTACCTTCCTGAAGTTGCAGGAAGAAGATCGAAGACATTAGTCTTGTCTCCTTGAAGTTACAGTGGAGCAGCCTAAAGACAACAGATATTACCTTCCTGAAGTTGCAGGAAGAAGATCAAAGACCTCAGCTCGACCTCCCTGAAGTTGTAGTGGAGCGAACTGAAGAAAACGAATCTGGCATTCCTGAAGTTGCAGTGAAACAGATCGAAGACATCAGTCTTGTCTCCCTGAAGTTGCAGTGGAGTAGATTGAAAATGACAGATTTTACCTTCCTGAAGTTGTAGGAAGAAGATCGAGGACATTAGTCTGGTCTCCCTGAGTTTGCAGTGGAGCAGACTAAAAAATAGCATGATCTGGCATTCCTGAAGTTGCAGCGAAGCAGATCAAAGACATCAGCCTTGCCTCTCTGAGTTTGCAGTAGAGCAGGTGATAAACCGTAAAAGTAACATATTCTAAGCCCACATTTAGTATGCTTTTGGATGATTTAAGCCCCAATTTATGTAAAAAGGTGCTCTTAATCCTTTCTTTTCATGTCTTATACTCAGGAAAGCACCCGATGACGAAAAGAATGAGAAATGGGCTTAAAACGGACCAAATTGGGCCAAGCCACGAAATCAACACGGCCTGGACTTCAAGCCACACGGCCGTGCCACCATTCCTACTAGAACACGGCCTTACCACGACTTACACGGCGTGCCTCATTCAATAATGTCGAACACGGCAGCCACGATTTACACAGGCGTGTGCCATGGCCATGCCTCTGCCGTGTGGAGAAGAGCAATTTCATTCGGAAAGGATACTTAGGAGAAAGAAACGTGTTTCAAAAGCCTATAAATACACCCTAGGTACCAAATGAAAGGGGCGCGCGAGCTAGGCCAAGAAGCCAAGCCGAAAGGTCGATTTGTGGGAATCACTCAAAGATAGCCAGTTGATCCATCTCAAGAAGCCGAATTCTACTCAAGACGGAGGATCTCCTCTTTAATTCCTTCAGGGGTTTTAGGGAGTTCTTATGTTTTGTTTTATCTTTTCTCTTGAGATGTTGTCTTTTATTATTATGAACTAAACCTTCTGATACAGAAGAGGGATGAAACCTATGAGGAATCTTGTTATTTGATTTTTTGAATTATATGATAATAACTTAGTTTGTTCTTAATTGTGTGAACTTAATCCAAATCTAATGTGCTTAGGTGGAGGAGGAATAGACCACCGCCAAGAGTAGATCCAACATAATTAAGCGGAGTTGATCGCACGCCTAGAGATAGGGTGACGAGATTTTGCCGAATTAGGGTGAAACCTAATATGGGAGTCCACAGATCGATTTACTGCTATTCTAGGGAGTTATTATAAGTGAACGAGAGTTCCACTAATTAACCTAGGGTTAGACGTTATTCGCCTCGAGAGAGGGTTTAATATACATTAGGGAGTCTCACGGATCAAACTAAGTAAATAAATCATATGGTTCAAGGTTAAATAACAAGTGAAGTCTAGGTGGATTTTTCCTAAGGGTATTGCCTGAGTCAACTGAGTTTTCCCAAAAGTTATTTCCCGAATTCATTCTTTTTGTCTTTGCATCTTAGCTTAGTAAGCAGATTAGTTTTAGTTTAAACAACCATCACTTTATATTAAGGTTAAATAATAAAAAGACGGTGAGTATTAGTACTTTTAGTTCTTTGGGTTCGATAATCCGGTCTTGCCTAAGCTATACTACTGTTCGATAGGTGCACTTGCCTCAATCGTTGTCAGAGTTAGTTTCCAGGTTCGATCATTCTTTTATAAATTTTTAAAACTCTAATTTACATCGATCAAGTTTTTGTCGCCATTGCCGGGGAACTAAAATATTAAGAAAACTCTATTTTTATTACTTTAGCCATTATTTTTATTTTCTGTAATTTATTTTTATTTTAAATTTTAAATTTGCTAAATTTTCTTTCTTTCTTTTCCTAGCAGGTACCTCTAGTTTATGACTAGAAGGAACCCTAGAGGACCTTTAGAATACGATAGTGATATTGAAGCTACCGCTCGAAGAAATCGCAGAGAAATTAGGCGAGCCCTAAATTATCAAAGAGAGCGAGAAGACAGATCCAATCCTACTGAAGGGATGGACAAAAATAATCTTCCACCACAAGATGTGGGAGAAAATAATGCTCCTCGTACTATGTTTGATTATGCTAAACTGCATTTAACAGGAGCCGAATCTAGTATTGTTAGGCCTGCTATAGCTGCTAATAATTTTGAATTAAAGCCTAACACTAGTCAAATGATTTAACAATTTGTTCAATTTGATGGTTTGCAGGATGAAGATCCAAACACTTATATAGCTAACTTTTTAGAATTCTGTGATACCTTCAAAATAAATGGCGTTTCTGACGATGCCATACGTCTTCGGTTATTTCCCTTTTCACTAAGAAATAAAGCTAAACAGTGGTTAAACTCGTTACCACGAGGGTCGATCACTACATGAGAACAAATGACCGAAAATTTTTTATTAAAATATTTCCCACCGGCCAAAATGGCCAAATTACGTAATGATATATCTTCTTTTGTGCAGATGGATTTAGAGACATTATACGATGCATGGGAGAGATACAAAGATCTCTTGAGGAGATGCCCACACCACGGATTACCATTGTGGCTCCAAGTCCAAACTTTTTACAACGGTGTGAATCCTTCAACGAGGCAATTAATTGATTCAGCCGCCGGTGGAACCCTGAATAATAAAACTCCTGAGGCAGCCCACGAGTTTATTGAAGAGATGTCATTGAATAACTATCAGTGGCAAGTTACAAGAACAAGGCCAACAAAAACAACCGGAGTTTACAACCTCGACGCAGTAACCATCCTATCAAATCAGGTAGAATTGATGAATAAAAAGATTGATAGTTTGTGTTCTTCGCAGGTACATCCAGTCATGCAGTGCGACGCAAGTGGAACTGTGGCAAATTCTGAGTACCCACCCTACCATCCAGGCACAGAGAGCGAACAGATGAACTATATAGGTAACAATTTCAGATCTAATAATAACCCATATAGTAATAATTATAATCCAGGTTGGAGGAACCACCCAAATTTTTCATGGGGAGGACAAGGAAATCAAGGAAATCAAAGACAACAACCTCCTCAAAATTTCCAAACTCAGCCCTATCCACAAGAAAAGAAGCCGAGTCTGGAAGAGACGTTGAACAAATTCATAGCATCCACAGAAGCCCGTCTCTAAAAAAATGAGGTAACACTCGAAACCCAACAAACATCGCTCAAAAAGATCGAGAACCAAGTTGGAGGACTTACAAAGGCAATCGGGAAATTACCCACCGATCGGAGAAATTGCAAAGCTATTATCCGAACGACCGCAAGGGCGTCTACCGAAATATCTGAAATTAATCCAAAGGAGCAAATCCAAGCCATAACAACTCAAGAAAGCGAAGAAGTAGACGAACCCAGTCCAACACAAGAAAGCGAGGTAGAAAAAGGTAAAGTAGAGGTAACACAAGACAAGCCAAAACCAGGTAATTAAGGAGTACCAACCTCGCATACCTTACCCTGAGACATTAAGAAGAGACGACACAGAAGAACAGTTCGGTAAGTTTCTTAAACTTTTAAAGAAATTACATATTAACTTACCATTACTTGAAGCTCTTTCGCAGATGCGATTCTAGGAAATTTTAAAAGAGCTTCGACAAACAAACGGAAGTTAGACGAGTCGTCACATGTGGAACTTAACGCAAAATGCTCAGCAATTCTCCAAAATAGACTACCACAAAAGCTAAAAGATCTAGGGAGTTTTACAATTCCATGTTTAATTGGTAGACTAACTGTTGATAATGCGTTAGCTGATTTAAGGGCAAGCATAAATGTGATGCCTTATAAATTGTTTAAACAATTAGGTCTAGGGAAACCCAAACAAACTAGGATGAGCATTCAATTAGCTGATAAAACTGTTAGAATTCCTAGGGGTATTATCGAAAATGTTCTTGTAAAAATAGACAAATTCGTTTTCCCAGTAGATTTTGTTGTCTTAGACATGGATGAGGATAATTCGATCCCCCTAATTTTAGGAAGACCCTTTTTAGCAACTGCCAGGACTAAAATTGATGTTGATGCAGGAGAACTCATACTTGGCGTAGGTAATGAGACAGTCACCATCAAGGCTCTCGATTCGGCTAAAACATCGAGTAATCAAGGTGAGAACGTAAATTCTACTAATAACCATTCAGTTAACCCTTATTTTCAGGAAGCACCACCAAAGAATACAACTGAACCCGATCCTAAACCCCATGTCAATAAAGAAATAACTCATGACGATCGAGGGATTCAGTTCGATGATCTAGACGAGTGGAAGACACACTTCAAGGAGAAATTAGGGATACACGACAAAGAACCGGAACCACACGAGATAAAATCGAAGTAGCCCCCAAAAGAGCTAATAGGAACAACAAGTCACTTCAGAATAGGGGACCAAGTACTGTTAGATCAGGCAAATCCTCGAATATCTCCTCCGGACCCTAGCACAAACAAAGAAATATCTTTTAGGGTAACCAGTGTTTTTCCACACGGAGCAGTCAAGGTAAGTAATCCTATTTTTGGTACTTTTACTATAAACACATCTCGACTTAAATTTTTTCACGAAGACGCAAATGATAGCATGATGAAGGACTTCCAACTCCTCAAATCACCCTGACAAAGCAAACGGGAGGAGAGTCTAGCTTAAGACTATAAACGAGCGCTTCTCGGGAGGCAACCCAAGCACTAACATAATTTATTCTCATATTTTGCTTTAAATTTATTTTTCTTTTCTTCTTTTCTTTCTGAACACGTAGTTATAAACTAACAAGGGGTGCAGAACTCCAGGACACACGGCCTTGCACACGACCATGGCCGTGGCCGTGTGTACCTCAAGAATCTTGGTACTAACATGGCAGGACGGTACAAATCAGAATGAACTAATTTCTTGAAATCACGGACCCAACTACTACCCCACGGGCACCGAAAAAGTAGCACGATCGTGCTTTACGGCCGTGTGAGGCTACTAACTTGCCAACCACGGGCTGAACACGCTGCGTCTTGGGATAACCGCATGCCATTATAATCGACTTGTCAAACATAGGCTGAGACACGGCGTGGGGAACCAACACGCCCTAGAGCACGACCAGTGCGAGGCGGCCGTGTGAATCGACACACCTCAACCCACGGGCGCGTGAAACCGCCAGACACAAATTTTATTTAAACACCATACCCCTACCCTTTCTTCTTAACCCACTTCTTTTCTTCTTTTCCTTCTTCCTTCCTTTCCTTTCTCTTTCCTTTTTCCTTTTCCTAATAAATCCTTAGACTCTTGAGCTACATGAAAATCATATCCATGGCAACGAAGCGTAAGAGGCCAATCTCTTCAAAGGAGACCGATTCACATGAGTTCATGCCGGCAGCTTCATCCAAACAACAAGCCAAGGGTCTTTGAGACCAATTATCTGTTCTTTTATTTTTATATTCTCCTTTATTTTCCTTATTTTTACTTCTCTTCTACTTAATTTAGCTTATTTTATCTTACTTTCTTAGTTTTAGGTTCTAAAGGCTGTTTGGGAATCACGCCACCACCACCACCATAACCTTAGCCTTAGAAATCACACCCAACAATAAGGACCTCCCAGTCCATTCATCTTTTCTCTTAATTTTAGTTTTCTTCTTAGTCTCATTCTCTTTATCTTCCTTGTCCTTAATTTTATATTTAGTTTACTTTAATTATGTCTTAATGATCCCTGGCTAACTCTCTACGAGCCTCCTAATTTCTTCATCTAGCACAGGATCATCATCCAGACGGCCCATCACCACCACCAAAGGCACAATCTCAAGGAATCATCCGAAAATTCAGGAAGTTTTCACTTACCCCCATATCTGATGATTTTACTACAATGTTATTATATATCTTTGTACATTGAGGGCAATGTACATCTTAAGTGTGGGGGGGTGAACAACCTAAAAAGGTGCCTGACTTTTTTCATTATTCTCAAATTTCTGAAATTAGGTACCAAACGTTTTGCATTATTCTCAAAATCCTGAATTTAGTCTTGTTTGAAAGTAAATTACTCATATTACTAATTAGGATGAAATTTCTGATGATTTATAATTTTTATTGATATGTTTTAGATTAAGTCATTGATAATTGTGCATTGATAATTAAATTCTAAGAATACTAGAGAATCAAGCATGATAAGTCTATTTTTCAGAAATTAAAAATTTGCTAGGTTGTCAAATTGAGTTTAAATATTACCTTGAAGTTTGAAATTTACGAGGTTGACATCAAAATACCCATAATTTTGTGAGGTTTTGAGCCTTATAGAGCATATATTCTTTTTCTTGCTCACTTTATCGATTATGAGTATGTCAACACTGATTTGTTATTCTAGAACTTGCATCGATTATACATGTCGAGACCATATTTTTTTATTTGATACACAGAAACGATAAAGGCACCTAGGATTTAACCCACTAATTCCATAAAAAGCCCACCTTCATGATTAACCCCTAGTGAACCCCTTTTTAATCCTAACAACCCTATTTATTGACTCACCCACTAATATTAACCCAGAACCCCTTTATTTTTGTTATCACCATTCCTTTTGACTACCCTTATATCGAGATTTGATTTGATTAAATAGCCTAACTATTTTTTTTTATTTCAGTTATGTATTTATAGTTTGTTCTTAAAAAAAAAGAAAAAAAATGAAGTATATCCATTATTCATTATTAGTTAGGTGATTAAATGAGCTTATACATAAATTCCAAATATCAAAGAAGAAGCTCGTATTATTAGTATTATTAGTTTTCAATTGATGTAATTATTATTATTAGTTTATTAGTTTTTAGTTAGGTAATTTGTCAATTCAATCTCGATTCTAACCCTCTAATTTAGCCTTTTTCCACACCTTAACCCTAGCCCCGTTACAACCCTAACAAAGACCTTTCGATTTGTGTTTCATCTCATATTTCAGTGGTGGAGATTTGATTTTCATGCAAGCCTATGGGATTAACTCTTTATGTTTGACTTTTGAGTGCCTAAAATTTGAACCTTAAACACTTTGAGTGATTTGAGTGAATATTTTGTGAGGATGTCAATCCTTGTCGATTTCAAATTAAAGGTAATTATTTAGATAAGGGGAGACACCTATGTTTTCGAGCTACAAAATCTATGACTTATACTGTTTGAATTTTTAGGACACTTTGAATTGAATTATCCATGTATAAATTATCTATGAATTATGATGAGACACTATCAATGACTATTATGAATTGAGGAAAGTTCGTTTTAATGGTAAGTTGAGAATTTTGCTTGAGGACAAGCAAAAGCTTAAGTGTGGGGGTATTTGATAAACCGTAAAAGTAACATATTCTAAGCCCACATTTAGTATGCTTTTGGATGATTTAAGCCCCAATTTATGTAAAAAGGTGCTCTTAATCCTTTCTTTTCATGTCTTATACTCAGGAAAGCACCCGATGACGAAAAGAACGAGAAACGGGCTTAAAACGGACCAGATTGGGCCAAGCCACTAAATCAGCATGGCCTGGACTTCAAGCCACACGGCCGTGCCACCATTCCTACTAGAACACGGCCTTACCACGACTTACACGGCCGTGCCTCATTCAACAGTGTCGAACACAGCCTGGCCACGATTTACACGGGCGTGTGCCATAGCCGTGCCTCTGCCGTGGAGAAGAGTAATTTCATTCGGGAAAGGATTCTTAGGGAGAAAGAAATGTGTTTCAAAAGCCTATAAATACACCCTAGGTACCAGCTGAAAGGGGGCGGCGAGCTAGGCCAAGAAGCCAAACTGAAAAGGTCAGATTTGTGGGAATCACTCGAAGATAGCCAGTTGATCCATCTAAAGAAGCCGCAATTCTACTCAAGACGGAGGATCTCCTCTTCAATTCCTTCAGGGGGTTTTAGGGAGTTCTTATGTTTTGTTTTATCTTTTCTCTTGAGATGTTGTCTTTTATTATTATGAACTAAACCTTCTGATACAGAAGAGATGAAACCTATGAGGAATCTTGTTATTTGATTTTTGAATTATATGATAATAACTTAGTTTGTTCTTAATTGTGTGAACTTAATCCAAATCTAACGTGCTTAGGTGGAGGAGGAATAGACCCTGCCTAAGAGTAGATCCAACATAATTAAGCGGAGTTGATTGCACGCCTAGAGATAGGGTGACGAGATTTTGCCCGATTAGGGTGAAACCTAATATGGGAGTCCACGGATCGATTTCTTCGCTATTCTAGGGGTTATTATAAGCGAGCGAGAGTTCCACTAATTAACCTAGGGTTAGACGTTATTCACCCTCGAGAGAGGGTTTAATATACGTTAGGGAGTCTCACGGATCAAACTAAGTAAATAAATCATATGGTTCAAGGTTAAATAACAAGTGAAGTCTAGGTGGATTTTTCCTAAGGGTATCGCTTGAGTCAACTGAGTTTTCCCAAAAGTTATTTCCCGAATTCATTCTTTTTATCTTTGCATCTTAGCTTAGTAAGCAGATTAGTTTTAGTTTAAACAACCATCACTTTATATTAAGGCTAAATAATAAAAAAGACGGTGAGTATTAGTACTTTTAGTTCCTTTGGGTTCGATAATCCGGTCTTGCCTAAGCTATACTACTGTTTGATAGGTGCACTTGCCTCAATCGTTGTCAGAGTTAGTTTCCAGGTTCGATCATTCTTTTATAAATTTTTATTCCAGGTTCGATCATTCTTTTATAAATTTTTAAAACTCTGATTTACAGCGATCAACAGGCTAAAAGACAATAGACCTTGCCTTCCTGAGATTACAGTGAAGCAGATCGAAGATATTAGTCTGACCTCCTTGAAGTTGCGGTGGAGCAGATTAAAAGATAGCGGATACTGCCTTCCTGAAGTTGCAGTGAAGCAGATCAAAGCCATCAGAAAATTGAAATCGAAATGAAGTTCCAATACCGTTGAAGTCGCAGTGGAGTTGGAAGCCATTTGAAGAAGACGAGGACCAAGAAGTTAAGGCTCGGCAAGACCGGGCAAAGTTGGTCCTTTTATAGTCTTTGCTCTATTCTCGTTACACGACAAAAGCAAAGAGGGGCAGCTGTAATAAGCCCATTTTGCCCAGGCCTGTGTAAATGAAATAAACAAGAATAAAAACCAAAAAAAAAAAAAATAATAATAATAACCCAAAGGGCCAATACAGTCCATTTACAGAGCCCAAAAATAATTTAACCCCGTAGCCCACTTACACCCCAGACAGATGACCCAAAACATTACTCATTACAACCCAAAATAAACCCCCAGACCCAATTACCTAAACCCAATCCGACTAAACAGGCCCAGTGGCCCACATAGCTTGCGGACGTAGGAAACCCTAGGTTTCCATTGCGCCGCAAGCGCACCAGCATCACCAGACCATCAGTCGCGCCGCAATCAGCATGGATAGCGTTCCACATCACCACCGTGATCTTCGCCAGTCACTTACAAAAGGAAAGAAGGAAATGGCGGAAACAGAAAGAAAATATTTGTATTTATTTCCGATTTTTTTAGGGTTATAAATAACCCTAATGAATCAGTAAAGAGGACATACAGAGAGAATACGCAAATATTCACAAAAAAAATACAAAGAATAAATATGAAAACCTGTTTATAGAGGTGATTTCCGTTTTTTTTCTCTTTCGTGTTATTTTTTTTCCCTTCGATTCATGCATATTTTTTTACAAAAATACTACTAAAATAAAAAGGGGTACAAATATACCTTTCGATTCGCGCGAAAAAAATGATTTTTTTTGGCTTCAGGCCGCCGTGTGCGGTGGCGCGTGGGATGCACGCGCGGTAGCCTGTCGCCGGAGCCCACACCGGAGTCTGGCCGGAGACGGAGGAGAAGAAAGAGCTTTCTAAAACTCAGTTTTTGTTTTTTTTAGAAGGGCTGTTAAAATGATTTTTTTTATTAATTTTTGCTTTATATAGGCCAAAGAAACGACACCGTTTTGGTGTGGTCAATTAATGACCAAAACGACGCCGTTTTAAGGCTAGATCCGCGCGTTGACCCGAAAACCCGGGGAGGATCCGCGCGTTTTTATAAAAAGGGTAATTTTCCATTTTAGTCCCTCCGCAAATTTATTAATTATAATTTCGTCCAATTTAACATTCTTTTTATTTTTTAAATTAGCCCTGAAAGTCTGTTTTTGTTTCAATTGGATCCCTCGGGCTATTTAAAGGTTGATAACGGAACGGCGCCGTATAGGAGATAGGGCATAATTGCCTATTAGGTCCCTACAGTTTGTAGCGCACTTCAATATCATCCTTTTTACATTTTTCCTTAATTTTTTATTTATTTTAATTTAATTCCTGTTTCTTTATTTATTTTTAAACCCTTTTTTTTATTTTATTTTTTTAAAATTATTTTAACACTATTATTTTATCATATTAAAAATCTATATTATTTTATTAATAATATAAAGTTTTTTTTGTTTGTTTTTTAAATATATACTATTTTTATATATATTAAATTATTATTATTTAATTTAGTTCAATAATATTTATACATATTACATATTATTTTATAATTTTTATATTAGTTAGTATACTATACATTTTTAAAATTTTGCATACTATATGTTATTATATTATATGTATAATTTAAATTATTTTATCCTCAATATTATATATGATTTTATATATTGTATATTGTTTATATTATTTTTAAATGGGTAGCTTTATACATATATATATATTAGATTATTATATCAAAAATATATTTTGTTTATATATCATTTATTTATTTAAAATATATTTTACTTATTTTCTCATGGATATGTATTATTTTTAGATTTTGCCATATCACTTTTTTGTTTCTTAATTTACAATATTTGTTATAATTCATTCTATGTTAATTATTTTATTTTACATCTAATCATGCATATAAAGCTTTATGTTTATTTAATAGCTTTCTTTTTATCTTTTATTATTTACTGCTTTATATCTTATATTTGTTTATCCTTTTTTATTTTATTCGTTTATCATTTTTATATTCTGCTTTAGTATAATTATTCTATTGTTTGTATCACTTATTATTTCTTATTATTTTTTCTTTAATTATTCATTAGTAGTAATTGTTATTATGATTTGTAGTTATGATAAATTGTTATTTGGCATGTATGTTGTAACGTATTAATGCAATATCTTACTCGAACTTTCTGTTATAAAAAAAACAAACATGCCTTGTAAAATTATCGCATTTTATTTAAAAGTTTTAATATAGCGGTACGTGGTATTTTGGGGACTTCGAGAAAATTATACCCTAACTTACTGGGCTTTAATTTTCCTCGTGGAACTTAAGGTATCAAGTATCTTTTTTTTAACCTACAAATTTCAAAACAAAACTTATTATCAAAAATTCAAAATATCGTATCTTAACTTATTAGATATGATGTTTAGGATCTCGAGGTAAGAAATTTCTACAAATAAAGGCAAACTTAGTTCGAAGCTTTGAAATGCTACATCCTATCTTATTGGGTGTAGTATTTTATTTCTTTGAGATAAGCAGGTCTTGGTTTTTCTTTCGAATAAAAGGATCGTATTTTAAATTTTTCAAAATTTCGACATTAGGACTTGACATTATCAATTAGGTACCAAATTTTGGGCGTTACGAGGGTGTTAACCCTTCCTCGTACGTAACCGACTCTCGAACCCGTTTTCTTGTATTTCGTGGACCAAAATCAATGTTTTGAAATAAAACGTTAATAAGGTGATCCAATCACACCTAAGTAAAAAGGGATTGGTGGCGACTCCCGTTTTCATTTTTTTAAAAGTCAACCCCTGTTTTTACAATCAACTAAAAAAAATGGTTTCGACAAGCATTATTAACATCAACTTGACGAAGTTGCCAGCCCTTAGATACAGCAACAGACAATATGGTTCGGATCGTAGTAGGTTTGACCACAGGACTAAACGTCTCCTTGAAATCACATCCTGGAACCTGAGAATAACCTTTTGCCACCAACCGGGCTTTACGACGAGCAACAGTCCTGTCAGGATTCTTCTTAACCTTAAACAACCACTTATAGCCGATAACTTTCCTACCAGGTGGTAACGAAATATGATCCAAGTAGAGTTGTGAATGAGAGCATCATATTTCGCTTGAGCTGCCTGACGCCATTCCTTATTAGCAAGAGCCTCATCAATTGTGTGAGGTTCATAGAAAGAAGCTTCAACAGAAAGTGCTTTTGGTTTGAAAATCCTAGCTTTCGAACGAGTAACCATGGAATGTGTGTTGCCTTGGTGTGAAGGAATAGGCGGAGGAGCAGGGGGGACAGAGGAAGACTGAAGATCGGTGCTCGAAGGGAAAGATCCAGAGACGTCTGGAGATGTAACTAAAACAAATGGAGTTGAGGATGAAGCCAAAACAGGAGGCAAAACTGACTCAAGTTGTGAAGATTTAGTGGATCGACTAGTAACAATAGGAACATAAGTAGAAACACATGAACTTGATGAGGAAGTGTCAACAACATTCTCAAAAAATAAAAACCGACTCTCATCAAACACAACGTGACGAGATAAAATAACCTTTCCATCTGGAGTAAGGCATTGATACCCCTTATGTTGAGAGCGATACCCCAAAAAAGTGCACGGTTGAGATCGAAAATCCAGCTTATGAGACTAAAAAAGACGCAAATAGGGAAAACAACAGCATCCAAAAACTCGTAAATGGCCATACGTGGGATCTTTGCCATGAAGAACTGAAAAAGGAGACTGCCAGTTTAGCACAAAAGTAGGAAGGCGATTAATAAGATGTACCGCGCAACAAAATGCGTATCCCCAAAAACTCATAGGAAGATTCGCTTGGGCTAACAAGTAAGTCCTATGTCAATAATGTGCCGATGTTTGCGTTCTGCCACACCGTTCTTTTCGGATGTATGCGGACAGGAAAGCCAATGAAGGATTCCATGTTCGGTCAAGACAGATTTGAACGTACGATACTCATCTCCCCAATCACTCTAAAACTGTTTAATATCTTGCCCAAATTGAGTTTTGACCATTCGCTGAAACTGAGTAAAATAGTCCACGGCTTGAGACTTACGCTGAATAAGATAGAGCCAAGTATAACGAGTGCACATGTCAATAAACAACACATAATACCAATGACTATCAGAAGCAATAGATGCAGGTCCCCATAAATCAAAGACAACCAAAACAAACGGTTCATTGTATTCAATAGTAGAAGGAGAGAAGGGCAACTTATGAAATTTCCCTTTTTGGCAGGCAACACAAACATATACAATTTGACATTTATCTAATACAGACTTAACCACAGAAGAGGTTGGGTGACCAAGTCTTCAGTGCCACAAAGTAAAAGAATAAAAGTTGTCAGAAGAATTCAGAGACCCCATGTCAGAAGTAGAGGAAACCACTGCATTGTGAACCGAAGCAATCAGAGAGAATTGGTAGAACCCATCACGAATGTGGCCCCGTAGTAAAATTTCTTGGGTCTTGATGTCCTTAATAACACAGAAAGATGAATAAAATTCAAAAAATATGTTATTTTCAGTAGCAAAATGAGAAACAGACAGAAGATTCTTCCTTATAGTCGGCATATAGAGAACATTAGGCAAGTGAAGCAATTTAGTCTCCGTTGGCAGAATAGAATTACCAATACTAGAAATTTTGTGGGAGTCCAATCACCCATGAGTAGAAGAGATATACCTAAATACGGTGTGGACTCGTTCAAGACAAAGGCCTCGCGACAAACGTGATGCGTGGCCCTTGAGTCTAGATACCAAGATGACGTCCCTACAGGCATAGGAATATACGAGTCATCATCAAAATTAGACCAAAAATTAGTTGCATTAATATTGGATTCATTTGAATTCGAGACATCAGACGGGTGGAAGTCGGGAATACGGGGCAACCCAACACACGGTTGTGCTGAAGCAGGAGAAACACGAGCATGTGGTTTTGTCCTCCATGAAACGCGAGACCCATAATCCGGCCCAGACTCATCACCACCAATAGGTCGAAAACTCGTACCATGCTCAACAGTCCCTGCAAATTGAACACAATTAGAAGTCGGCTGTTGTGGGGAAAACGAATTGGGCTGTCCAGCATTATGAACACGGCCTCCAGGAGCAGAAACTGGACCTGCAGAGATTGGGCCAAATTAATGGCCTGCTGAAGTTGGCCCGACCGAACGATAGGTGCCAAAGGAAGGACCAAGCCCAATGGATGGCCTAGACGGCCTAGCGTTACGCCCAGTAAAAGTCTCATGAACACCAGGCCCAACAGAAGGCCCAATCGCATAAGTGGCCCCATCTCCATAAGGCACAAATGATGGAGGAGCCCTATTCTGCAACAAGGAAGGAGCTACAGCAGAAAACTAACCACTTCACCAGCCACTGGGAAGATTCGACGAAGGTGCCACCGATGGAAGACCAGCACTGTGAATCGTCATCGAAATAAATAGATCCACAAACGGCGCACCAGATCTAGGATCGACAAAGCCAGACGAAGAGGAAGGTCTCACCTCCGACGCCGGACCACCATAATCTCGGTTGAAACTGTAGTAACATCGTTGAGCCAAGTGTCCAAACTGGCTACATATTTAGCACTGAATACGGGACCAAAAGCCTCTCCCTCGAATAGCGGGCGGACGACCACCGCGCGTGGAATCAACCACTATCGATGACGGAGTGACCTCCACAAAGTGCGCATGGAACGGTGCCTCCTGAACCGCAAGGATCTGCCTACTCTCAAACTCTAAGAGGACATCAACCAGGCATTGGAATGGTAGTGGTTCGGAAGAGAATGACGCAAGAGTAAGTACTGCTTCAAACTCTGACGACAGCCCGACGAGCACGATCTCAACCTTCTCCATTTCAAAAATTCGAGATTCGACCGCATCTATCAAGATGCATGTGTTCTGAATCTTTGCAATGTACTCCTTGATCGGCATCGCACCTTTCTTGATCGATTGAAGGTCATGGTGGATCCGAGAGAGCTTGGCACCTGAAACAGCAGCAAAAAGGCAAGTCACGGTGGTCCAGATGTCATTTGCCATTTTTACATCTGTGAAACTGGACAAAATAGATGAGCAAATAGTGGAAAGGAGCCAAGAGGTAAGCAACTTATCCTGTTGAACATAAGATGAGGCTTCTAGATTTGCCATCAAAGAACTGTCTGGCGACTGCACGAACCTCAGTGAAGCAGGTAATGTGCCGTTTAGAAACCCAATCAAATTGTAACCATCTATAATTAAGCGAATATACTGTCTCCACTGCACGAAATTGTTGTCATTGAGCTTTACAGTGTCGTGGTGGGGAAAATACTGAACCAGCTTATTGGTGGTGAATGTCGAGGAGCAGGGGGGAGCCGTAGTTGAATCGGTGGAAGCGGAGGTGGCCATGAGAGCACAATATGGCAGGTCTCCAAGAATTAGGCAACTGAAACCATGCTAAAATATCTAGGTATTGAAAAGTATTTCAGAAATTTAACTAAGGAATATAATTGATTTTCTTGATTTTTCTGTATAATTACAAGTATTATATATATAAGTGTTGAAGGAGTTAACTGTTGTTAACAACTCAGTAACAACACAACAACTTTGAACATAACAGACTAACAGATTAACAAATAGCCAGATTAACAAATAGCTAATAACATAAGCCCTTCCTTATACTGCTAACATCATCCATTAATCTAATTGATTAGAGCCAATCCATCCCTTGCTCATAATCTTTTATTTCATACAAAACAACCCATTAAAATTCAGTAAACTAAACCCGAACTTTCATTTTAAAAGAGGAAGAGAAAAAGCATTACAGGCCAGGTGGTGCGGTGACCATGGGATCGCAGCTCCTGAAATCCCATTGCAGTATTGTTGAGCTTGAGGTATGTGGAAAATCTCATTCTGTACTCAAAATCGACTAATTTTGAGAAAATTCAAACAGTATAAACAATCTAAGCGTCTCTCTTACCATATAAGGATGAGGAACAACACGATCACCAGGATGGAAATGGGGATTGCCCAAAGGCTCGTTATGGCCGCCACTGCTATGTATTCTCGTAACGAAGTTCAAATATCCAATAATTTCAAGCTAATTATTTTTAGATGCTCAATTCAGCTGGAGTAGCCGAGGCGAGTGATACAATTCTATTAACAAACCGAAGGAAACCATCGTGCTGCAACTGGTTGATTGTGTTTCTCTCCCACAAGGCGAAACTAAACTAGTCTTTTCAGGCCGCTTTTTTATAAAACTAACCTAAAAAAATAATTAATTACTTAAATGACTTATTTTTTTGATAAAATATAAAAATAACTCAAAATTTACAGTAAAAAATAGTGGAGCCAATGTGTTTTGCGCCACCAACATGCCACATCAGCAATTTGCATAAAAAAATTATTTTTTTAGTGAAGTCATGTAAAATGGCCTCATTTGTATAAATACTAGGAAAATACTACGAATTTTGAAAAAATAGAGGGCTTTAAGCAATTTTACCTTTTTTTGGTGGAGTCAAATAATTTAACGTCATCGGATTCCAACACCCTAGCCTATTCTGCTGCCTATTAAACAAGCTGAATTATTTAATTTTTTTTCATTCATTGTTTTCTGATTCTTTCTTTCATTTCTTTTGTCCTTTTTCGTTTTTTTATTTTGTTTTTCTCTATTTAATTTTTCAGTATTTTCTTATTTGTCCTTTATTTTTTTATTTGTTTATTATTGGTTTTATAATATTTTAAATGTATATTTTAAATTTTTTATAATATTATTTTTTTAAAATTTTAAATATAATTTTTTAATATTATAAAACATTTAAAATATATTATTTTTAAAGATATGACCTTTCAAATTTATTATTTGTTTTTTAATATTTTAAATGTATATTTTAAAATTTTTAAATATTAATTTTTTAAAATTTTAAATATTTTTTTTAAAATTATTTTTAAATATATTCAAACCTTTTTTAATTATATTTAAATTTTTAAAAAATAATATTTTATTTGGTAGAGCCATTTAGAATGGCACCACCACTTTATTACAAGAGTAATTTTTTTAAAATATGTTTCTTTAATATAAAATTTTAAAATTTTATTTTGGTGGAGCCATAAAGAGTTCTCTAGCATATATAGAATGGTGAAGTTGTTGTGTTTAGTAAGAGAGTTCAAAAATTTTGTTGAAGATGAATAACAAGGTGTTTTTGGTGTACATTATTTTTTATGGGGAAATTGTAGAAGGTGATGTTGGTTGTATATTTCAAGGTCAACAAAGAGTAGGGTTGCGATTCAAAAAAATATGATGCTGGCAGAAATGAGAAGGAAGTCAACTATCCGTTGTGGAAGGGCGATGTCCAGATTATTTTACAAGTTTCCAATCTCTAGAAATCTGTTGAAATTTTGTGAGATGCAACTGTTAGATGATGATGACTTGGGCACTATGATGGAAATATGGTGGTCGACTAGGAGTGAGAACCCCCAACCAATTGAGTTATTTGCTGAGTTAGCAGACTTAGAGTTTGTTAAGAATGTTAGTCCAATAAGTTAACATCACGAATTTGACTTTGATCTTAATGTCGATGGATAACCAGTTAGAATGCGGAAGGACATCGTAGATACCCAAAAATCCAAATTATGGTGGGAGTTTTTATAACAACCCTACCCTCGGTCCCTATCTACAAGTACATCCAGAGGTGATAATAAGCCCAGAGGCAGATGTTGGAGAAAGGACTAATAATGGTGAATATTCTGATCAGGATGTTAAAGATTTTAGTGACCCCGATGTTGATGAGGTTCCGGATGATATCGATGATGAAGGCCCGGAGGAGGTTGAAGATGTTCACGGCCCTTCATTCAGTAACCCGAGTTGTGGCATTGTTTTACGAAATGAACCCGAGGGCGACATGTTGTACGTCGATCCAGATGCAGTGCATTCATCCGAGTTCCCTGAGTACGCCAATATAGTACTTGCTCATAAATTGGTGTCAAATTCGCAGTCGAAGGAGTTGTTCGTTGGGCAACAGTTCGAGAACAAGGCGAACTATGTGTTTGCCATCAAACAGTACAACATGAAGTTGTCGATTGATTACAAGGTTTCCAAGTCTACACTGACATTATATGTTGGGGAATGTTGGAGAGCCGGCGATGGGTGTGGTTGGCGTGTTCAAGCTGCATTTATACAGATGACTCAACAGTGGTAAATACGAAAATTAGAAGGGCGTCATACATGCACTGTCACACGTTTGTCTCAAGACTACTGAAAATTGGATGCCAAAAGTATTTGCAACTGCATCATGCCACTAGTGAAAGATAGCCCAAGCATTCCTATGTCGACATTGATTGTGGACATGCAAGCCCGATTCCAATACAGAGTATTGTATAGGAAAGCGTGGTGGGCGAAAAAAATGGCCATGCAACAATTGTACGGTGACTGTGATGAGTCATACAATGAACAGCAATGGTGGAGTACGTCCTAAGAACTGTCGTGTACTTGCAAACATTGCCTTATAAAGGCTCGAATGGACAATTGGAATTGGGGAGAAGTGTTTTCTGTCGACTATTCTAGACTTTTGATCCATGTGTTAGGGCCTTCTCCACTGCAAACCGCTAGTGTAAGTTGATGAAACATGGCTTTATGGAAAATAGACGCAGATACTTCTGATTGCGGTTGCACAAGACGGTAACGAAAATGAACTACTGATCGTTTTCGCCATCATGGAGTCGGAGAACTCCGAATCGTGGGCATATTTCATTCGGAACTTGCGGAGGCATGTTGTCAGGCAAGACAACATCTGCATTGACAGATCGAAGGGCCTTATTGCTGCGATTCGGCAATCCGAGGTTTCGTAGAGGTCCGTCTACTGTATTCGTCACATCATTGTCAACTTCCACAATGAGTACAAGAACAAAGACTAGCACAAACAAATCGTGAACATGGGTAAAAATATCGTATTTAAATTCGTATTTGTAAATATTTTGAGTCCATTTTCTAATTGGGATGGTAACGTGTTTTATCAAAATACATACGTAGGATATGAGCTGGAAGCACACCAATTCAGACATAAGTTGGCAAGGTTAGAGACTGATATGGCGGGGTCCAAACCTTCTCTCAGACAGTGGTTGGGTAGCATGGAGCCCTGGAAATGGGCTCAATGTTTTGACGAGGGGTACCGATACGGTCATATGATGACCAACCTCGTTGAGGCCATTAACTCCGTCTTGAGGCGTACGCGTCACTTGCTAATTTTAGCGGTTTGTTCAGCCACATTTTATAGGCTAGCGACCTTAAAGCCAAAAATGGGGTTGAAACAAGCAAAATAGTTGGAGGCAAGACACGTGCACGTCGAAAATATCAGGGATGCCATGAAAATGAACGCTCAAAGGGCTAGGTCGATGAATGCAGAACTATATTCCCGAAATATGGAAACTTTTTGAGTGACAGAGTACATCGGTCATCGGTCGAGGATCCTGCCACGGTCCTACGAAGTTGATTTCCGAAATAGGCGGTGTGAGTGCGGGATGTTCCAAACACTATGGTACCCGTGTGTGCATGTGGTTGCAGTGTGTGCTACGTAGAGTTTGAATGTCTAATAATATATCGATGATATGTACACACTTGAACGTACGTTGCGTATTTGGGGTAACGAGTTCCCCGTATTAAGAGATGTATCGACATGGGAAGTGCAACCATCTGTGTTCGAGATGTTGCCAGATCAGTCACTACGTAGGAAAGTCAAAGGTCGACCAACAACAACGAGAATTCGGAACGACATGGATATCAGAGAATAGGTCGATCCAAAGCGTTGCACCATATGTAGAACAGTTGACCACAATCAGAGCAAGTGTCTGTAACACCCCTAACCTGTATCCATCGTCAGAATAGGGTTACGGAGCATTACCAGAGTTTACATTTCAGGACTATCAAAAATTTTAAAACATTTAATTAATATCATCAATCACAGCAAAACCAATCAATAGCATACATATTTTCCCTTATACGAGCCATCGAGGCCCTAAAAACATATTAGAAACAAATTGGGACTAAAATAGAAATATATAGAAATTTCAGGGAAAATATGAAAATTTACAAACTGCAGAGGTCACACGACCGTGTGGCCAGGCTGTGTGACTCACACGGCCAAGAGACACGCCCGTGTCTTAGGTCGTGTAGGCATTCAAAATAGAGACACAGGGCCGTGTCCCATCCCGTGACTGTGCCCATGTAACTCACTGACTTGGGTCACACGGCCAAGCCACACGCCCGTGTGCCAGGCCGTGTAAAACCTGACTTGCAACCCTTTAAAAACTACAGGGGACATACGGCAGTGTTATCTGGCCATGTGTCACACACGACTGAGACACACGCCCGTGTCTCTGCCCGTGTGGACAAAAATAGGCTATTTTGCAAACCATTTTTCTCACACTTTTCAACATGTACCTATAATCCCTTTTGTACATATACATAAGGCCTCAAAAGGAACCAAAATCATGCATAATCAAGCCAAACACATATGGTATAATAACATCCAACCAATATGCCCAAAGGCACCTCAAATGACAACATTTAAAACATGTATAACCATGTACTCAATTTGGCCAAAATAATTGATTAACTTCTAACTAAGTTTGCAACATTACACAACATGTAAATCACTTACCAAAACATACCATTTGGTACCAACTGTTTCACATAATCATTAGCATCAAAATATATATATGCTTATTATGGCAAAACACCAATTCACAACAAGTTATATGTCATATCTAATATGCACATTCAACTACTTTTCTATCTACCATCATTCAACCATAACAAGTCATATATCAACCATTACAATGCTACTTACATACACCTTATAATATATATCATTTTACCAACACAATGCCAAAATGCAAACTAACCAAATAGTCATTTCCACAACCAAAACACATGGGCTAACATTAGCCAAAATACTTATACATGCCATTATAACCTTAACCAATACCTAAAAATCTACCGATATAATCGTTGGATAGTGTGATAAATCTTCGACAAGCTTCCAACCCGATCGAGCTTCCGATAGTCTGTAAGTAAAGAAAAATAACTACATACGCAATGAATGCTTAGTAAGTTCGTATAAACTTTAATCATATCTATCCATTTCAAATATGAAATTTATACATATAAAGAATAATCATATACTGATACCACACGATTCATGAGACCAAATTCAACAACTCACAAATTGAATAATTCCACAGTATCACTTATACCTATCATCCTTAACAAAGTAGGATTTTATAAAAAATTTAAATCTCTTTCAATTTTCTTCCTTTCATTTGCATGTCATTACTTTCCATTACATTTACTTTCTTTAGCTTAAATAACATCATCAATTCAACTCATCATTCTCTTTTTCATCACTCATTTCATATGCATAATACACAAAACACAAGCATATCATCAACCATAGCCACAAGCTAGTGCATTTAAACATAGCTCTTTTAGAATAAATCACATGATAAACCATTTCATAAGAATTTGCATAATTTAAACCTTACCACTTTTTCATGAGTACAAGCATATTTTCGTTTGAGCAATTACCATTTCAATACGACTTATAATTAAACATAATACCATTCAACCAACAGCTTGGCACTTGCCTAAGCATCAAACAGCAACACATGTTAGCGTACTTGAACATATTTCATATAAATTCAACATTGATAACCTTATTTTCTCAACATGTCACACTTGAGTTCATTACTCGTCTCAACTTACATAATTACCATGTATCAATATATCAAAGATATTCATATATGTACATGTCATGATACATATCATTATCTTACCGTTTCATCATATACATATATCATCCATTTCAATATATCAATATATCATGTACTATCATTTCCATGTATTTCATGTATATACCTGTATTAGTTCGTATCGAACTCATATCATCTCATAACAACACATTTCCCGTTGAATCACTTAGAATAATATTGGATAGGCGGGAGTCTCGCACACTATGTGCCAACACGTGGTCGAAGCCACTACTATCTCATATCTCATATCAATGCTCTCACTCGAGCCATAACTGGGTCTGCTCACACAAGCTATCAGTCAAGACGTAGCTACACGGTGCTGCTCATATAAGCTGTCAAGTAACCGCAACACATGCTGGAAACTCAGCCACCGGTAGGACGTACGAGACTAGCACCCATAACACGGTAACCCCTAATGACATGTCATTTGTATCCTAAATATTCCTAAGGTTCAAACGGGACTCGATAGTCGTCGTGCGTCATTGAATTTTCCTCGTTTCATTATAAGCTAAATTGTATAATATCATATATAAATCGATTCATTTTCAATAAAATTCATATAATAACATTCAATTTAATCAACAATATACATAGTATAGTTCATACGAACTTACCTGGCTAAATTGCAGAAATACCAAAGTTTAGGGGCACTTTGGTAATTTTTTATTTTCCTCGATTTTCCACCCGATCTTGATCTAAATTAATAATTTCATTCAATTTATTAATTTAGACAACAAAACAATTCATTTCATAAATTTGGTTATTTTTGACATTTTTACAAAATTACCCCTAAAGTTTTACTTTTATTCAATTTAGTCCATGAGCCCAAAACATGCAAATTAACCATTTTTACCCCAAATTGAGCTTAGTCGAAAGTTCATGGTATCAAAAACAGGCCATTTATGCAACAATTTCACATTAAATTTTTGTACTTTTATTAATTTAACAAATTAGTCCCTAATCGAAAAATTCATCAAAATCACTTAACAAAATACTTTTAAATATAAATCAATATTCCAAATTCATCATCTAACATCAAAAATCACAAGATTCATCAATGGCAACATTCAAAATCTTTAACAGTTTCAAAATCGAAGGTACGGGCTAGCTAGACCTAGTTATAACGATCTCAAAAACATAAAAATTACAAGAAATTGATAGCTTAAGGGCTTACATGCAAGGAATAAACATGGCTGAAATTTTCCAGCATCCATGGCTTTTTTTTTTTTTTTTCATGCGTGAAGAAGACACCAAAATGATGATATAACATTTTGGTTTTTATTTTATTTAATTTAATAATCAAATTACTATTTTACTCTTACCTAACTTTAAAAATTACACTAATGCCAAGCCATGCACATCCACTATCACCTTCAATGGTCTATTTACCATATAAGGACTTCCACTTTAAAGTTCTATCGCTATTTAATACCTTTAGCTTATAGAACACAACTTTTGCACTTTACGCGATTTAGTCCTTTTTGCTTAATTAACTATCGAAACGATAAAAGTTTCCAACAAAAATTTAATACCACCTTAATGAAACTCTGTAAATAGTTATAAAAATATTTACGACTCAGTTTATAGAAACGAGGTCTTGATACCTCATTTTCTAAAACCACTTAAACTTAATAAATCATTTATACAACAAAAATCACTATATTAAAAACCTTTTTAAAATCACAAATAACTCATAAACATTAAATATAATATTTACAAACTTAATTGTCGATTTTGGTGGCCCCGAAACCACTGTTTTTGGCACCACTGAAAAAGGGCTACTACAGTGTCCCCATGGAAACGTCTATACTATTCAATCTTCACGGTCTGAAGGAAACTATTATGCCCTAATCATAGTTAAGCATTAAAACAAAAGGCAACCATATAACTACAAAAAATACATCAAAAAAAAAAAAAACAATAATGTCCTAAAAAACCATAGGCGGTATGGGTAAATATAAAAATAAAAAAAAACTTATTTTTATTGAATCTTTATCTATAATAATACATAGAGTTTTATATATAATATAAACTAGGCATATTCAAACTCGAAAATTTATCTCACATACGAGAACTTTTATAAAAAAATATATATATTCACTCGTTAAAGACAAATGTAACTTTTTTGTACCCTATAAATGGAACCAAGCACAATAACAATGCAAAATTAAACAGAAATGTTGTCATATTAAAAAAATTAATATATAAATTTATGAATGTGTCATAAATTAAAAAAAATTATAACTAACATGTAGAGATCAATTTCATGCAAAAAGGAATTAAAAAGAGATAATAACAACCAAATAGAGATCAGTTTCATACAATCAAAACACGCTGAGCAAAGTAGCGCTTAGCAAGAAAAAATGAGAAATTAAAACAAATTTTTTTATTTAATTTATAATTAATTTTACTGTTTCGTTGATCCTCTATAAAGTGTGATCCGTATTTACTCCAGAAGACATTTTGATATTTGCATAATTTTTAAAAAATTACATAAATTAAATATAATTAATTATTATATTACAATAACTATAAAATATAAAATACAAAACACAAACTATAAATAACTTACTATTTTTTTTTCTCTTTTCTTCTTCTACAAAATATTCGAAGGGGGAGCCAAAACCTCACATTCTTAAATAGGATGTTCTTCTACTCGATTTTTTTTTAATTAACAATTATTAGGCTAATGATTAGTCACATCACTGATGTCATTGACACGATATGACTAGTCATAATATATAATTTTAATTTTTAATATATATTTTTAAAAAAGTTATAGTTTTTTAACAAATAACTATTTTTTAATAAATAAATCCTTTTTTTTCCAATCAATTCAATTTTCACTTTTTTCCTCATTTTTTTCACTTTTTTATTTTATTTTTTGGTCCTTCATTTTTTATTTCTATTAAAAATGTGTCTTTAATTTTATTGATTTCACATTACATAAATTATTTATAGCCTTTTTTTTTATAAAACTAACTTAAAAAAATTAATTAATTATATAAATTACTTTTTTATAAAATACGTAAATAACCTAAAATCTACAGTAAATATACAAATATACATAAAATAATATAAAAAAATTAAAAAATAATAATAAACAAATAAAAATAGAATAAACAAATAAAAAAATAAAAAATAAAGGATAAATAAATAAAATATTGTTTTTTAAATTTTAAATATAATTTAAAAAAACATTTGAATATCTTTAAAAATAATTTTAAAATATACATTTAAAATATTATAAAACAAAGAATAAATTTGAAAGGTCATATCTAGACCTGATCATGGGTCGGGCCACCCGGCCCAGCTCGAAGGCCCGCCTAAAATGTGCAAGGGTTTGGGCAAAAATATAGGCCCAAAAAATGGGCTTGGACAAAAAAATCCGGCCCGTTTAAAAAATGAGCCATGCCTCGGGTAAGGCATTTTTGGCCCAGGCCCGGCCCTAATTCACCAAAGGACAATAAAAATCTACTCTTTTTTTTTTGAATATTATTTTCTTGTTGTTTTCTCCTTATTTTGCTACCATTTTACTATTATGTTGCTACTATTTTGTTGTTATTGTTTGAATATTGTATAAAACTTATTTTATTGTTAATTTTGTTATTATTTTAAAGGCATTTACTTGTTAAGTTGCATTTATCTTAGTGTTATTTAAGTCTACATATTTTTTAAAATTTATTTTCAATTTGTTGGGAAATATTTATTTTGATGGTTTTAGTATTTTTGATGTATTATATATATTTAAAAATTATATAAAAAATTAATACGAGCGGGGCGGGCTAGGGTGGACCCGGGTTTTAGCATTTTTATCTAGGTCGGGCTTGGACAAAATTTTAGGCCCATTTTTCGGGCCGGGCCAGACACTGGCCTAGTAAATGGGCCTAAATTTTTAGTTGAGCCCGATCCGGCCCGGCCCATGAGCACCTCTAGTTATATCTTTAAAAATAATATATTTTAAGTATTTTATAATATTAAAAAATATATTTAAAATTGTAAAAATAATATTTAAATTTTTAAAAATAATAATTTTAAAAATATATTAAAATTTTTAAAAATAATATTATAAAACATTTAAAATATACATTTAAAATATTATAAAACCAATAGTAAACAAATAAATAAAACAAATAAAGGAAAAATAAGAAATAAGTAAATAAGTAAATAAAGAAAAATAAAATAAAATAAAAACAAAAAAAGACAAAGAAATGAAATAAAGAATAAAAAAAAACAACAAATGAAAAAAAAAAAATTCAAGCTGTCTGAATAGGTAGCAGAATAGGCTAAGGTGTTGGAATTCGGTGGCGTCCAATTATTTGGCTTTATCAAAAAAAGATAAAAATATTGAAACCCCCTTATTTTTTTAAAAATCGCAGTATTTCCCTAATATTTATACAAGTGGCGCCATTTTACATGGCTCCACAAAAAAATGGTTTTTTTTATGCAGATTGCTGAGTGGCATGTTGGTAGCGCCAAACACTTTGGCTCCACCAACTTTTACTATAGATTTTAGGTTATTTTCGTATTTTATCAAAAAATAAGTCATTTAAGTAATTAATTATTTTTAGGGGTTAGTTTTATAAAAAAAGCCATCTTTTCACTTTTGTGCTTCTCTCTCAATTTCGAAAATTTGACAAATTGACAATTTAACCCTTAAAATATACTTATTTGCCACGCTCAATTTGGTAATTAAAAGTATATACCCATTATAAAAGTATATTATCTTTTTTTAAACCGATTTCAAAAAAGTGGCTTTCTTTTTTAAAAATATAAAAGTTCTTTTATTAAACATATAAACGTGAAAATAAATATATATAAAAAATTAAAAATATAATATAAATACATGTAAGTTATAAAAATAAAAATATGGAAATATCATATATAAAATAGTGTGTAATTTCTTCATGGGAGGTTTCCAAAATGTTCCAAGCTTCTCATGTGTTGAGAGGAATCCATAAATTCTTCTAAACTCTTGAGTATCTACCCATTGAAGATAACATGCAAGGCTTTACAATCGTAGTTAATAGTCTTATCTTTTTTAACAGTCCAATTTACTTCAAGTATTGGAGTTCTCTTAATAGTGTGAGGCGGATCCTATTAATTCAACATAGCTTTTCATGCTTTTTCACCAATTAATTTGATAAATCTCTCATTCGAGATTTTTAATAGACATAATTGGATCTATTCAAGAGTTGTGGACATATTGTCAAACAACTTTCCTTCATACACTCCATTATTAATTATCAGATGCCAATTACTTTACATGAAAAGCTCTGATGCCAAATACTACTATGTTTAATTGTAAATTGTCGAAACTTATTTTTGGTATGTGATGAGGCTACAAGTATTGGTATGAACAAATCAATAAACACTAGAAAAACATAAGCAAATTGGTAACACAATTTGGTGGTACGACTTAGCTCAAAGAAAAATTCACTACTAAACTCTTAGTACACAAATAATTATGGTCTCACTTAGTTCATTTGATATGAACTCTCCCTAAATAACCTCTCATTTTAAATGCTATTAACTAACCACTGTTATTAATATACCATTGTTGTTGTATTAACAGACCTTTCTTGTTCTCCATTTCTCCTCTAAAAGTGTACACCATGTTATATGTGTGTGTGGGAAGTGGAATATATATTAAGGATCCACTTATATTAATTAATCTACAATTCATTATTTTTACACTCCATTAGATCTTAATAAATGTGTGGTTGGGATTAAAGCTGTTTTCTTCCATTCTTAATTTTTAATTAATTAAATCTGTTTTGCTACTTCAATTGTGGCTGCCAATGGTTCTAAGTTTTGATGCTAACTGCTTAACCAAATGCTATTAATTACCCTTTCAAATGGATGCCATTTGTTTTTTTTTAAAGAGAAAATTGTCTTCACTTGCTTTAATCCTTGCAATATGAAAGTGAGTTCTTTTGGCTGCACCATTAGCTTAATTTATGTGGATAATTGCTTCAGTCAGCTGCTGCTTAATGACTATAACTCATGCTGATGTACAGTTGTAGCTGATATATTTTTCAGATTGGTACTTCAACCCTTCATTGGAGGAATACCAAAAAAAGAAAAAGAAAAAAGAAAAAGTTAAGTGCACTCTTTAAGTTCCACATTACTTTACAAGCAACGAAATTATAATATATGAAATGGTAACCTTAGTTGGTCAAAAGGGCTTCGAAAGACATTCAAACCGTCGACAATTCGGATTTCATTTGTGCTGGTCATTGTTTGAATTATTTATATGTAAGCTATATATTTTGAGGTATTAAAGATTCAAAGTAATAAGTTGAAAGTTGATACGTTAATTATATGATATGTATGACATAATTTTTACTTAGAAAAATGAAATTATAACTCAATAAAAAGTAAATAGTATCCTTACATAAGTTGTATGGTTTATGAAAATAAAACATGACTATGGATCATTTATCTCTGACAAATGATTTAATAATTACTAGTATAAGTAAATATCATTTTCATTATAGTAGATACAATAGTGACCAATAGATAAAAATGATCAAATTAAGTGAATGAATTTAATCTTATAGGATTACGGATATGAAAAGCTTAATAAGACTAATAATATCTTATAACATAGTCATTGGACTAAAGCTTAATAATACAAGTAGCTTTTGTACTTGTATAATGAAAAGTTTAGAATAATATTTTTAGTAGCTTGACTCCATAACTAAATAAGAATATAATTAATAGAGAAAGAGTAGAAACTTAATTACAAATTATATATCCAGTTGGTCTATTTGCAAGCTTATTATAATTTTGAACACATTGCATGTACAACTTGCAACTTATTAATAAATTGAGAAGATATATAAATTTCATAAATTACTATCCTCAATGATTACATTTTCTCAAAAGGCAAGAAATGATTTAGGATTAATTTAATTTATTTGAATTTTTATTTAATTGATAATTGAGTCTAAAATGAAAATTAAATTAAGTATTCATCATAATTTTTATTTTATTCAAAACAGAAATAATTAATAATTAAATAGGATTGCAAATAAATTTTAAGATAAAGTTGTCAATATTTTAAGGAAATTAAAATTAGATTGAGTAAAATTTTTAATTATATTAATTGATTTTAATTTATTAATTAAAATTAATTTTAAAAGAATTATTTGATTATTTATTTAATTAAATAATGGACTTGTTTTTTTATTTAATTGAGGAAAGGATAATCTAACAAATTGGGTCATATTAGTAACTAGATACCCTAACTCAATTCGGCAAAGGCATGGGTGGCTTGGGTGCTTCATCCCTGAGCAAGCCACTGACTTTAGGGAGTCCTTAAAGGATCTGGAGTCTTCCGTTTTGATTGTTTTATAACTCTAGATAAAATTAAATTATTACATAATTTCCTCTATAAATACACAACCTAGTTGACCACTATCAACATCCAAGTACTAAGGGAAATTTCTGCTAAAATTTAGTGAAAATTTATTTATTAAATTTATTGTATTAGGTATCATAATAAATGTTTGATTTTAAAATTTTGTTATGCGACTTTACAATATTTTCAAAATGGATTTTTAGTAATATTTTCTGTGACTTTAGCGCTAAACATTTTTAAAATGGGTATTGTTAGGTTGGGTGAATTCAATAATAGATGCTTGGTGGTATTTTAATTTTCTTTCTCATTTTAAAATTTATCTAAAAAAAAATTCAGTGCTTTTCAATCGTGAATATCTGAATAGGGTGAACTGCTTCATGTATATATTTGTTTCGAAACAAGATAATTAGAATAGAATTAGTCTCGATTAACTGGAATATATATTATCAATATAGAGGATCCTTCAATTGAGAAGATCCATCAACTTGAGGCGAAGAGATATTTAAGAGAATCAAATTGGATTTAAAAAATAAAAGGAAAGTTTAATATTGTAGGAGAGTTGGACAAGTGCATTGATTGAGGTTGTACCATTTAGATGAATAGTGTTTGGCTGGTTTATGGGGAGGTTGAGTAGAGTGATGTTGCATTTGATAGAAAAAAAATTCTTGAAAATGGTTAAGAAAATAGCTAAATACCATATAAAGTAATAAGAATTGTTTGAGTTAAAAGGATTCATTTTATTAATAAAACTCAAGACTTATTTATATACATGGAAGAACTAATTTATAAATTTTAAAATTTAAATTTGAAAATAATAATCCTATCTAATATTTAAAATTTAAATTTAAAAAATAATTTTAAAGGTTAAAATTTTATCTGTGTTATAAATATCTTATTAAGTGAATGTCCATTAAGATCAAGATAAGTTTTAATATACTTTAAATTCTAATAGTCATTAGAAGTAGAGTTCTATTTCATTTATACTTCTTATGTCTATAAATATAGACTTTGGATAAGTATTGTAAATTATTCCTATTAATCAATAAAATACGCTTTCTTTTGCTCTCCCATTCTCTTTGTTTTTTATTCTCTGTCTTTTATTTTATAACATATTATCAGCATGATTCTCTTTTAATTGTTTTTTTTTCCATAAGTCACAAAAATATCCCAAAATTTACTATTGTCAATTGCCTCCTATAGCTGCTGCTATTTCAATTGAAGCCTGCGCACTATGGGTTAGAGCCTTTAACCACTTAGGTACACATAAATCTCTAATTTTTTTATATCCTTTTATGCAAAGAAGTTTATATAATCCTTACGTGGGTGATAATGATGATGTTAAAGATCGTCAAATATATTTTACTATGATTTATTTTTATAATTGGAGACTAATCATGACAACATGGATAGAGAGATTCTGATTTGAAATCCACATATGTTTGTGATGGTGATTATGAAATAAAAAATCAATGGAGGCGTTTAGAAGTCTGTCCTACTAGATTTGTTGTATTCCCTGAAGTGAATGCAAACATAAAGAAAATAAAAAATATAATCATGAACCACTAAAAGTGGGAACATAGTAATAAATAAGATAACAATGAGAGTTCTCAAGATAACTTTTTAAAGGGTAAAGATAACTTATGTTATCAATATGATGTGAAATATTATTGGCCACATATGTGGCGTATGTCCAAATATTTTGTTTCTGTTAATATTCTTTGAGGAATGATATGAGAATGTAGTAATGAATTCTATCATTACAGATAGAAAATATTTATCTTATTTGGTACTGAAACAAACAAATATTATTCCAATATTTGATAGTACAAAATTAGTTGAAAGCTCCAGAAGAGCTAATATATCAATATCTAAGAAGCACAAAATTTGTGTTGGTTATCATATTGAGATTGTGAATAAAGAAAAGATATATTTCATATGAATTATTATTCCTATAAATATCTATTTTGAAAGGATGAAAAAAAATGGAGGATTGAGTTATTGATTACTCTTGTTATTAAATTGAATTGACAGTAACTATCTTTGTGATCTTCTTTTGTCATCATCCCCATTAAGGGTTTGAAAGCGAAACATTTGACTGTGAAAGATCTACTTATGATTAATAAAATATGATAATTCTATCTAAAACTCATTATGGTTGGATGAACCTGAAGTTGCAAGTTTTTTTTTAAACTGCGAGTATAACTCTACAGTATTTAGAATAAGTTTTCAATTAAAATTATGTGGAAAAATATTACTGATGAGAACTTGTAAGAGAGAAAATTTATGTATGAAAAGTCATTAGTTATGTACTTGTTGTACACATGAAAAATAAGATCCACCCTCAAAGTTTGCTATTAATATATTTTGATTGGATTCAAAGTCTACTATTGGAGTTCAATTTGCTTACTTCTTGATAAAATTGTCAAGACTCAACACAGAAAAAAAGTACATCTTTAAATATTAAATCAACTTGATATATGGTTTAACTATTTGAGATGGTCTTCTTTTTAAGTTTTGATTACATGGGTTACATATTATTTTAAGCATCTCATTTGTTCATGAAAATGAATATTAACTGATTTATTTATGTTGTTATAGTAGGTTTTACAATTAAATAATATAGTTTGCTAAAACATATCTAGTATGTAAATTTATGTTAATAAACTAATGAATTTTATGGTTATTCAGATTTGATTTAGTTCAAAGAATTGTTAAAGGTAGTAGTTCATACGTTTTATATTATTCCATGTATTAATTATTTAGAGAAATGACATGAGTAATTGTAAATGAAAAGTTCTATGAGCATGAATAGTTGGATTTTGAATTAAATTTCATGCATGTTTATGATGATGATTATGAAAGAAAAAATTGCTAGTTTTTCATTATGCCATATTTTTATGTTTGAGATGTCACTTTTATTGATATATTTGATTTAGGCTTTGTTAGAGTTGTGTGACTCAAATTCTAAGATATTGCTTGCAAGTCAAGTTAAACAAAATATATCTTCTTTCTAGAAGATTTAGTATTTATGAGTATAATATATTTAGCATTTATTAGCATAATATATTTTTTACTTTGATTAGAATTAGGTTTTCTCAACCTATAAATAGATGTAGTCGAAACTCCTCTTGTAACCGGTTCGAATTCGACATAGTGAATTTTTCTTCTCCTCTGCCCGTGGTTTTTTCCCGAAAGGGTTTCCACGTAAAATATGTGTGCTCTTTATTTTATTTCTCTTTTCTTTGCGATATATATTGTCATTACCGACGATATTTTTTTTTTACAAATTGGTATCAGAGCTTCTGGGTTTTTCATCTCGATCACGGTAATGGCGTCTTTAAAGTATGAAATTCCGCTATTGGATTGCAACACCAGATTCGTGTTGTGGCAGATAAAGATGCAGGCAGTTCTTGCACAGATGGATTTAGAGGAAGCCCTGCTAGGGGTAGATAAGATGCCTTCGACATTGACGGAGAAAGAGAAGAAGCGCAAGGATCGAAAGGCATTAACACAGTTACATCTGCATTTGTCTAACGAAATTTTGCAGGATGTGATGAAGGAGAAGACCGTCGTTGCATTATGGAAGAGGCTAGAACAAATATGTATGTCAAAAACTCTAACCAGCAAGTTGCATACGAAGCAACGTCTTTATGCTCATCGTTTGGATGAAGGTGCATCTGTGCACGAACACTTAACAGTGTTTAAAGAAATTCTCTCAAACTTGGAGGCCATGGAGGTTCAAGTATGATAAGGAAGATCTAGGGTTGATTCTACTTTGTTCGTTGCCCCGCCTTATTCAACCTTCAGAGACACGATTTTATATAGCCGTGAGTCTCTCACGCTTGATGAGGTTTATGATTCTTTGACCTCGTATGATAAGATGAAGCATATTGTGGTTAAACCCGACTCTCGGGAGAGGGTCTCATTGTTCGTGGGAGACAAGATCGGAATGCTAATGATGATCGTGGAAGGACACAGAACGGAATCCTCATGTAAATCTAAGGGTAGATCAAGTCTTCAAACAGAGGTAAAACTTGCAACTTCGCAAGAAGAAAGGGCACATTAAATCTGAGTGCTATAAGCTACGTAACAAGATTAAAAGGAGGCTACAAATCAAAGGGAAAACAACCGTAAAATTCTCGTAAAGTCGATGTTGTAGAAGACTACAAATGATGGTGAACTTCTAGTCACTTCACAACAATTCTAAAGTGAGCGAGGAGTGGATACTTGATTTAGGTCAGACCTTCCACATGAGTCCCAATCGGGATTGGTTTACAAATTACGAAACAAAGGTCCGAAGGTGTTGTTTTGATGGGAAATAATGCTTCGTGTAAAATCGCAGTGTTGGAACAATTAAAGTTAAGATGTTTGATAGAGTTGTCAGAACACTTAGAGACGTACGGCATGTTCCAGAATTGAAGAGAAATTTAATTTAATTGAGTACTCTTGATTCAAGAGGGTACAAATATATAGCTGAAAGTGGGATTTTGAAGATTTCCAAAGGTTCCCTCGTTGTGATGAAAGGGTAGAGAAAGATTGCAAAGTTATATGTTTTGCAGGGTTCTACTGTTATTGGTGATGCAGCTATCGCTTCCTCTACCTTGTCAGATGATGATATTACTAAAATTTGGCATATGCGCCTAGGGCATATGAGTGAGAATGGCATGGCGTAATTGAGTAAAGAGGACTTCTTGATGGGCAAGGAATTTGCAAACCAAGTTCTGTGAGCATTGCGTTTTTGGGAAGCAAAAGAGAGTTCGATTCACCAGAGGAATTCATAACACGAAGGGAACATTGGAGTATATTCAATCTGATCTGTGGGGGCCATCAAGAGTGCCTTCAAGAGGTGGAGCTAATTATATGCTAACTTTTATTGATGATTTTTCCGAAAAATTTTGGGCATTCTTCCCGGCGTAGTGCGATGTGTTTTCTCGCATTTAAGTCTTGGAAAACTATGATTGAAAAACAGACGGAAAATAAATAAAATACCTCCGCATGCATAATGGCTTAGAGTTTTGTTCGATGAGTTTAATAAACTGTGCAAGTCGAAGGATCGTGAGACACTTGACGAGCTCATCATACTCCACAATAAAATGGCGTTTTAGAACGAATGAACAGAACGATCATGAAGAAGGTTCGATGTATGTTATCAAATGCCAACTTACCAAAGTCATTTTGGGCGAGCGATTTCTATCGCATGTTTTTGATCAACCGATCTCCATCCGCTTTCCATTGAGAAAAAGACTCCATAAGAGGTATGGTCCGTAATCCCGCTAATTATTCTCGATTTAAAGATCTCTGGGTGTCTCCGCAGATGCTCATGTTGATAATGGAAAATTGGAACCGAGATCCATTAAATGTGTTTTTCTTAGTTATAAAGTCGGTGTAAAACGGTATAAGTTATGGTGTCCTGAAAATAGAAAAGTTGTGATTAGCAGAGATGTTATTTTTGATGAAACTGCTATGCTACCTAACTTATCTCTTAAAGACTCTTCCAATAAAGAAAATCAAAAGCGGTGGAGCATCAAATTAATACAGAGTCGACTCCTCAAGCCAAGACAAAATTGAGAATAGAGTTGCTTCTTCACCACAATACTCTATCGCCAAAAACAGAACTAGAAGAGAAATTAAGCCTCCAAAGAAGTATGCTGAGGCTGATCTAGTTACTTATGCTTTAAATGTGGCCAAAGATATAGATGCAAACCAAGAGCCGTCTAATTATTCTGAGGCGATTAGCTGTGAAGACTCAGAAAAGTGGATATTTGCTATGTAAGAGGAGATTGAATCACTCCACAAAAACAGAACATGAGATCTTGTGTCACTTCCTATAACCAAGTTTGAGCATTGCTTAGATTTGGTTGGTGTTCATTGTTGAAGTTAAACCCTTAAGGGGTTTTATGGAAGAGGTGGAGAACTTGTTCGTTGAGAGTTCGCGATGAAGAACTTGTTTGTTGAGAATTCGTGTCAAGGTGGAGATTATTAGAGTTGTGTGACTCAAATTCTAAGATATTGCTTGCAAGTCAAGTTAAACAAAATATATCTTCTTTCTAGAAGATTTAGTATTTATGAGTATAATATATTTAGCATTTATTAGCATAATATATTTTTTACTTTGATTAGAATTAGGTTTTTTCAGCCTATAAATAGATGTAGTCGAAACTCCTCTTGTAACCGGTTCGAATTCGACATAGTGAATTTTTCTTCTCCTCTGCCCGTGGTTTTTTCCCGAAAGGGTTTCCACATAAAATCTGTGTGCTCTTTATTTTATTTCTCTTTTCTTTGCGATATATATTGTCATTACCGACATTTATATTTTTCACAGGCTTGTTTCTAAATATGACGTAGCCGATTATTTTTGGTAGTTAATTGATTATGCAAAACTGTTGTTAAAAGGGCTTTAAAAGTGTTTTGAATTGATCTCATATCTCATTATGGCTAAACAAAATAACGAGTTATTTATTCCACTAGTTTTGCTCCATTCCTTGAAGTGAATGTAGCAATTCACGACAATTATGAAAAATTAACTTATTATCATTATTGACAAATAGATAAGAAGAAGATGGATGATTCAAAATATTACCAAATATTTATTCTTATTACAAAATGTATAATGATTTATATTAATTTGTCATTCCTTGAAACAGATGAAATCTATATAATCTTATTGGTAACATATATGATATATGCTTACATTATTGTTTGAATTACTTTTTGCACATTCCTTAAAGTAAATGTTTGCAATAAATATAATAAATTTTATAACCATTTCTTTTTTGGATATTTGAAGATTTTGGTATATTCCCTGAAGCCAATATTGCATATAATTGTTTGGAAATTATATTTATTTTATTGACTTAGTGGCATTATAAACTTCACATTGATTTAGACATTTCCAGTAGTAAAGGTCACAATAGTACTTATATGTGAATACAAAGTAAAAGGAATGACAGTAAAATTATCAATTTGTCACAATTTATATTGACATTATTAGTACAAGTGAAATACATGTTAAAGTAAACCAGAAGTTTATTGATACAAATGCATTTACTAGTTGGTGTGACCAGTTAGACCATCCTAGATCATATATGATGCAAAAATTAATTGAGAATTCATATGGGCATTCATTAAAGAACTAGAAGATTCTTTAATTTAATTTCTTGCATTTCTGAAATGAATATGGGCCCATTCATCTACCATGTGGATGATTTTGATATTATATGATTCCTGGTAGATGCATCTACAAAATAATCACATATGTGTTATCAACTTGCAACCTATCGTTGGCAAGATTGCTTGTTTAAATTATTAATTTTAGATTATGCAATTAAGACAATTCATCTTGCTAATGCTGATGAGTTTATATCTCAGTCTTTTATTGATTGTCGTATATGAGTTTGAAAAACATTTGTAAAAGTTTGTTGTTTATGCGCCTAATGGTTTAGAGAAATTATTGATTGAATGCCTCTAATTAATATCTAAACCATTATTTATGATAAGTAAACTTCCTATTTCAATATGAGATTATGTTGATTTATGTGTTGTACGCATCAAGGCAATAAGTTATAAATACTCCCCATTACAATTGGTTTTGGTTAAGAGCTAAATATTTCCCATATTTGAACTTTTGTATGTGCGTATATATTCTAATTGCTCCACCACAATGCACAAAGATGAGCGAGTCCTTAAAGAAAGTTGAGAATATATATTAATTACGAGTTTCCTTGTATTATTAGATGTTTTGAATGTATTGGAGATTCAATTATGACATAATCTATGATTACTATTTTGATTTGATAATTTTCCCGACATTAGGGGTAGGGAAATAATAGATGAATGAAATCACTGCTTATAATGAGTTATCATTATTTATATCCTTACAGAGAGTAATTTGAACTAGAAGTTTAAAAAAGATAACTCACTTTATTACAAGTTAACTGTCAGATGTATTTACAAACTTAATGAGAATAACCAAGTGTTATATACAATCTAATATTTTGAATCAAAGTCCCAGTAGGACAATTAGTTAGAGTAAATGATAGATTGATCGGTTCCAAATATGAAAATTCTTCTAGATGGTTATATAGTTGAGGCGTGTAACACCCTAAACCCGACCTAGACGTTATGGCCGAATCTGGCGATGTCACATGATAGTGATTTTGAAACCGTAGCCACACCTAAACCATTTCTCTTTTTTTACAAGTTTTTCATTATTTTATGTTAATTCTAAATAGTGCCATCTGTTTCCAAAACGTCATCCGTTTTCCAAAACATTTATACTTTGCGGAAGCATTTAAAACAGTTTGCGTAATCGTGGTGTTTTGGTAAAACTTTTGTTTCTTTTGAAAACCCTCGCTTTCCTACTTCTAGCAATGAAAACCCATAAAACATCTTAAATACTAAATTTAAACAAAAATCTGTAATGACCATCATTACATAAACTTTCCCAAATATGATCAAACTATAAATAAGTATAAAAACTGTGAATCTATCGTGAAGCAGAAGCAGAGGTCACCGTCGAGTCCTCTGCTGCACCGATCCATCTAACGCTGGGGATTACTTGGACAGGTTAGACAGAAAAGGGTGAGTTTCACAACTCAGTGTGTAATCCCCACAGATATCAAACATATAGAGTAACCACTAGAAATCAGAAATCACAGACTGGGCCGGAGCCCATTACAGAAGTAGTTTGGGCCTTAGCCCACTCGGATGCAGAATCAGATATATATAACAGAGCCTTAGCCCAATCAGATACAGAGCCAGAAATATATTAGGGGCCTCACCCAATCGGGATCTGAGCAGCGAAATATATTAGAGCCTCACTCAATCGAGATCTGAAATGCATATCGAATATCGAATCCTACCCACCACCTCTACACACCATCTCCGTCCAACCACGCACACCATGTGGGGATATAATCAACCCACCCATCCCTACACACCATATCTGCATCAAAATACGGCACATAATGAAAAAAAAAAATGAGCCGCGGATAACAAGCTTAAAGCCTTTCAGACACTTCCTCCGAAATATCATCAACCCTCCCCGATGCAATGCAACATACCAAATATGACATGCAACATGCAAATAATCGATCATACATTCAGTTCAGTACAGATATCATGCTCAGTCAGACACCATATAATCGGATCACATAAATAGGGGTCTAAGTAACACTTATCGACCCTACAGTAGGTCCACAGTCGACTTGGGTGACCCGAGCAACCTTACAGATTATTTTAGAAAAATGGGCTCACACACCCATGTGGCTTGCCCGTGTGGGCCCACATGCCCGTGTGGCCCACTCGACCCAAATTGGCCTTGGTCGTGTGGATTACACGGCCTGGCCCAAAATCCCACACGCCCGTGTAGCCTACACGACCCAATAAGTCGAGCCCGTGTGTCGCACACGGCCTTGTTTGGCCATCACACGGCCATGTCACCTAGGCACAGCCTGGCTCGTCGATCGCACGGCCGTGTTGTGGCTCACAGCCTTGCACACGGCCTACCACATGGCCTACCACACGGCCGTATAGCGTCGACATAATCATTTTTTGGCTTTCGCCGATTCTAGTTTTCCGTGTTTCCGGGTACACACCTGATTTCGATTGAAGCTAAAACGATCCCCGAGCACTCCAGAACCTATATTCGATAATCCAAAGCCCGCGGTCAGTGGTATGAGCAAAAATTAACCGAAATTGTAACACGATAAACATCATTCAACAACCAAAAACCTTACCTCCGAACGAACAGTAGGGACTTTACAACCTCACACCGTTAATGGCTAATCTCCAGCCCCTTGATTGACTCCTAACAATCAAATGAACACTTCCCTTAATTCACTTCTCCAAGAACATATTCAGGATAAAACATAGACAAAAACTTACCGAGCACGCCAACGTCGTACAAAACCAAAAGGGAAAACGAAAAAGGGAAGACGAAAAAGGGAAGAGATGGGGGAGAATTTCGGCAGTAAGGTGGAGAGGAAAAGGAAGGGGATAGCCGAATTTTGAAAAAAAAATAGAGTAATCAAAATTAGATTTTCTGGTAAACCCTAACTCAAATTCCCTTAATTCTCTCTACCAACTCCCCACTTCTCAGATTTTCAGTAAAACTCAAACTCTAGCTGAATTTTGCAGCAAAAATACTATCCCTTGCCGCCCTAGGGAAATGAACACAAGACCTCCAACACACCAACACTCCACTTAACCACCAGACCAGCAGGCCCATTCTGATATGTTATTACACACTTTTCCTTATAAGCCTACTGGCAAAAGATAGGGATTAATTCATAAAAATGCCAAAATTTACCCAAGTTATAACTTGAACTTGGGACCTCACACACACACCCAGAACACATAACCACTGAAGCAGACAGACAGTTGTATCAATTAATTTCATAAACACATACAGATATTTTTATGCTCCAAAATCACATAGGCCGTAATTAAAGAAATTTGGGGCGTTACAAGGCGGGTGCTCTAGAAGAGACCTAAGACATAACTAATAACTAAACTCCAGAAGAGATTCAGGTACCTAAAACTGAAGGTTAAAATAGTGAAAATAAGATATCTCGATAAGTTATTTCAATTCGAGAAAATGTGGAACTGGTAATAAAACTGGTCGACAATGGTTTTGCATGCAATATTATTGTTGGAATAATGAAATAAAAGGAGGAACTTGAATAAATCTATTGAGAAATATAGATATGAAATAAATTGGTCAAAATAGAAAGACACAACTCAAATACAACTAAATTCGTGGAGTTTTTGGACAAGTAGTCCAAATATATAAAAGTATAAAGCTAGTGAGGGTACAAATGAAGTAATTTTGCAAAAACAGAATAAAATATGAAGTATAAGGTTTTTAATGAGGCAACATGTTATGCGTATTATAGATATGTGTACTTTTTTTTTCCTTCATTAGTAATTTTTTTTCCCATAAGGTTTTTATCTTAGTAAGGTTTTAACGACACACATTATCTACCAATAGACATCTAAGGGGAGTGTTATGAATATCTTATTAAGTGGATGTCCATCAAGATCAAGATAAGTTTTGATATACTTTAAATTCTAATAGTCATTAGAAGTAGAGTTCTATTTCATTTATATTTCTTATGTCTATAAATATAGACTTTGGAGGAGCATTATAAATTATTCCGATTGATCAATAAAATACGCTCTCTCTTTTGCTTTCTAATTCTCTTTATATTTTATTTTCTGTCTTTTATTTTATAATAATATGATAGTTAAAAAAGATTTTATTTTATTTTAAATTATTTTATTAATTTTAACTCTTCATTACATAAATTGATGAATTAAAATTTCAGTTTACAAGTAGATTTGTTGCGAAAAAAAAAGGGAGTACATGAAGCATGAATTATAAAAAACAAAAACAAAAATTTGGATAAAATTGAACTATATAGAGTATATTTGATGAGAAACAAAGAGAAAGAAGGGAGGAAATTGGATGAGAAAGCTGTAAGAATCATAACATAAACTCTTACATACATTTTTTATCAATATAATAAATTTTTAAAAAAAATTACAAGAATATCACACATCTTAGAATATTTATAAAGATACCATAGAAGTTATAGTGTTCTGCAGATCACATAACTAGTTGAATTTATCTTTAGCCTAAATAAATTGGTCATTTCAACTGTTGAAGTAGTCAATAGCTTAGGATTTGACCAGACAATGATAGAAAAATATCACAGACCTTACATGCAATTTACTACCACTTATAGTGACCAATCACATTGTCTCATCCAATTAAATCAACACAGGATTTCCTATCACTTTGAAATAAAGAAAAAAAAAATCACACGCTCCAAGTACAATTTTCTAATCTCAAAATGGTCATGATTCGAGTATACAGGAATCTTTCCCCAGCCATTTCCCCTTAATTTCGCCCAAACCCTCCCCACTCCACCCCCACCATTATAAAATCTCTTGCTCTACAATCCTTATCCAAATACCACCCAAATCCCATTAAAAAAAAATCTCTATCATAGATTTCTTTTCATCGATTTTTTTAAAATGTTTTTATATTTAATTTATTTTTATTTTATAATGTAAGTTATTTTGTGTTTTTATAACATTATCTTTTTTCATTTATCATCGATTTTTTTAAAATGTTTTTATATTTAATTTATTTTTATTTTTATAATGTAAGTTATTTTGTGTTTTTATAACATTATCTTTTTTCATTTATAATATAATGTAGGTATATAAAGGTAATATTATATATTTATTTTGTATAAAATAATATTAATACGTTATAAAACTTATATATTAACATTAAACATAAAATATTAAACATAAGTAACATAATAAATACATAATATATAACTTAAATAATATTATCAATAAAGAAATACAAGCATTAAAATATATTCTAAACAAAAAAGCAACATTATCAATAACATACTTAGCTAAATTAAATAATATTTTAATTTACAAAAAAATATATATTATAGATTAAAAAATATTAAATTTACTCAAGTATAGCTAAATTAAATAATATTTTAATTTACAAACAAAATATATTATAGATTAAAAAATATTAAATTTACTCAAGTACAAAGTTGAAAAAATATTAGGTTTGAAGGTTGAAATTAGGATTTTGAGAGTTTGAACGTTAAGAGTTTTGAGTTATTTAAAAATTTAAATTATTTTGGGTTAGGGTATTTATAGAAGGGATTGGAGGTAGGGGTGGAGCTAGCGAAGGGTTGGTGACCACGCTCTGGAATGCATGCGCCGAAGCTACGAATAAACACAAATAAAAACAATAATTTAGTGTTGTACTGCAAGTGTGACAGGTCAGTTTTAATATTTATAATGTTACAATGGAAAACTTGAGTATTCCAATGATCAAACCCAAGAGAGTTCGAGGCAAAGTGATTAATGTAAAAAAAGCATGAAAATAGGAAGTCTAGATAACTACTCGCTAAATATCATATCACGACAAATCATATTTAAAGGGTAATTACACTAATTAACTATCTAACACTAAGAAGGACTAAATTGCAAAACAGTGGAAATTGCACAATTACCAAGTCAATTAATACAAGCGGTTAGTTGACTTCCATGTTGCTAATTAGATTTTGGATTAGGGATCTAAAATGCATAAAATTCTAATTGGTTCAATTTTACCTCTCGGTTACCATTTTACCAAATTAGACGATTTAGTCCAGTTTATCTCTTGACCTCACAAAACTAACTCAGGACAATCAAATTTATTCTCGATAGGTTCTCCTCTCGGTCTCACCTACCTAAATATTTACCTAGAGTCGTCAATTCTAAGTTTTGAAGTTTATTCGATTTAGTCTAATTTTTACAATTTAGTCCCTATACCAAAAACTAACCAAGCAACATTTCCATCAACCAACCACCATAGATTTAGTTACCTTACATCACTCTCATGCAAATAGCAGTCCAACACATACTTAAAAAGCTTAGGATTTTCTTGGAAGGTTGCTTGAAGATGATGATGACAACAACAATAGAGGTGACAATTTATTTAAAATTGAGATTTTTTTACTTTGTAAAGTAAATAAAACTAAAATGTATTAAAGACTTTCAAATAAAATCAAATATAAAGTAAGTTGAGGACTAGATTGCAAAGGAAATAAAAGAAAGCTATAGTAAAAACCAACTAAACTAACAACCAAACTAACTAAGCTCAGAAAAGTAATGACCTAAACCTAAAGAAAGTTGGCTCTTTTAGTTTTTAGCCAAAAATGGCTTTTATCAGCTAAGTTCAATTCCAAAATCTTGACAAAATGCCCTTAAAAGTTATGTCTTGGCTTGGGTTGGTGTTGGACAAAAGACTACTGATCTGTCGTAATTTGATATGTCAAATTAGGCTCCCCCGTTATACTTAAGGAGCTTGTTTTTGAGTAATTTTGTGTCTTTTTCGTAGTTTTTAGGTTTCAATTGAATAAGTGAAAATTGCTTCATTTTACTCGCTTTTGAGACCTGAATTGGCCAATTGTGCCATTGAGGGCCCTAAAATCCGTAAGAGTGTTGTCAGTACTTGCTGGAGGCCCAAAATCGCGCGAAAACTTCACCGAAGAAGGGAATCACGACATCAGGACCTTGGAATCACAATACCCCCACTAATCTCAGGATCAATGCATGAAGTAGTGGTATCATGATATCCACTAGGGTATCGTCATATCTAGGTGACAAGAAGACCCCCCATTTCAAGACTAACGACGATATTGTGATATCCAACCTTGGGTATCTAACCGCCTCCTGACGTACCAATGTCTAGGGAAAAAATCCTGCACAAAATATGTTAAATAGGCAGTGTTCGCAAGTATATGGGTCAGGTTGTAATATAGTTACAATGAAGTAGGTGATTACTTTGAGGATCGTACCCAAGGGAGGCAAGCACTACACTAAAAAGAGTTGATCAAATTGAAACACAAAATCCACAAAAAAGTTGATCGAGTTCCACAAATCAGATCTCTCGACAAATGCAAAAGTGAAAATAACCTAAAGCCTAAGAAAAGGGAAAAAACTAAAAATTGAAACTATGAAGAAAATCATACAGTATGAAAAGTTGTCCCTAACAAGTGTTAAATGAGCCTATTTATAGAGTTAGGGTTGTCTTCGTCCTCAACCCTAGGTCAGCTGACGCTCTAGTGTTTAATATTTGATTGTGCAGACCAAAATACCTTTGGCTCATAAGTATTTCTCGTATAGGACCGGTGTCGTGACACCATAGTGCCTGTGTCGCGATATTGAAGGCAATATGCTCGTACTCAGGGTAGCTTCAGGGGTGTGCCATGACATCCCTTGGTTGTGTCGCGACACTAAAGGAAGTCTTAGAATTATTGCTCTCTACTCTCTATGTTGCAACATCAAACTCCTTGTGTTGCAACACAGTGACCAGTATTGAGTTGGTACGCCCTCTAGTAGTCTTTTTCACACTCACAAAGTGTATTAGCTTACCCTTAGGCTTCATTCGGCCCCTAAGGTTAATAAAAGACTTAAATTACACTTTTTATTGCATGTAAACGAAACTAGGAAAACTTAACTAAAACATAGTAAAAGTCCTTGTATTCAAGCTCCTCAAGTGTGAAAACTAGTTTAATCTGCTACACCGAATTACGGCAGATCAAACTCTCCCACACTTAAGTCATTGCTTGTCCTCAAGTAAGGTAAACAAAAATAGTAATTAAAAGACTACTCTTGAGTAAGTATGGTACAAAGGTTAGTTTTGGAGTACATGACTAGGCATTTCATATTTACACATAATTTTTGTATGATATATAGCTGACTTACCACTTTTGATATCAAACACCTGAGTTCAGTATATTACAAAGCATACAAACATTAAGGGTTTCAAATGTAGGGATCCATCAATAAGTTATATGGGTAATTTGATTATCCAAGTAGAATACAAACAGTCGTAAATGCATTTATTTAATATGATGTTAATTCGTAAATAAGTCTAACTAGATCACACAGGGCTTTTCGACTTGTAATGTTCTAAGGCTTAAGATAGGTATGAAATTCAAGAATAGTAAGCATTAAATAATTTCAAGCACAAAAATAGTTTGGCATATCGTATTTTTCCCTATTCTCCCCCCTTAGTGATCATTATCTGCTCACCTCCTTATTTCTCCGTCCCTCACCTTCTTTATTTCTCCACATAGGAAATCACAACATAATACAAAAACTATGACTAGCTTACGACCTGTGCACTAATGAACGAGTTTTTCTACTTTTATGACTTTATCACATTTTTTTCTTCTTTTTCAATATATTTCTCACTCACGAACGCTTTCACTTTTCAAGAACCTTTTCTACTCGTTTTGATTTTCTTTTTTAATTTTTCTTTTGTTGCACATATTGGCTAACCTATAATCACTATATCACATCGATCCTTCCTATTTTGCTCTATTTTTACAAAAATCTGCCGTAATGTACCTACTTAACTCTCAATACGTATGGCTAGACGTCTATAGTCATGCAGTTTGGGACCAAAGAAAAAGGTCAAATACAAATTAACATTTTTGGCTCGGGTTTTGCATGAACGTTCCTCAAGAAATGTTTTCTGGCTCAAATATAGGTACTAAGGATGAATAATAGGGTTAACTTTTTGGCTTTGGGTGTATATCAAACAATGCCTTAGGTTTTCCTTAGGTATCTCAATATTCAAAAATTTAATCAACCAAAAAAATTACAAATTCAACAATTTATCATACATACTAGCATGCTTGTTTCCCTATATTTCCTATATCATGTGGTACATTCAATTTCTCAATACCTATTTATAGTGTAATTTATAGAACTCAATAGTCTAATAATAAAAAATTTAAAATCATCTATTATCATGCCAAATTTATAGTAAATACAATCAACCTATATACATGCTCCTAACCAATCACTTGTATTGCTATAAGCTCAAGCACACAATTGACAATAAAAATTAAAAGAAAACATAAAAATTGAAACAAATTTTCTATGTCACCCCACACTTTAGAAAACACATTGTCCTCAATGTGTAGCCCTGAAAAGATAAGGAAAGAAGTTATCCGATTGATTGTGGTAGTTTCGTAAGCTATTGGCGGGTGCTTCCTCCTTTTATCGTTGTAAATTCTGAATTGTTGTGTTTCTTTCGTGTGGAGTTCCTACATAGGAAACTTTAAAACAAAAAACAAATAACATTCTACTGTTAATTCTACTCCTAAAAAAATTATCCCAAAATTAATTACAGTTTTTAAAAGAAGTTCGATATCATTATCTGAGTCCCTAAAATGAGAGGACCGCCCCTTTCCACGGGTGCTTTCCCTTTCCCTGAAACATATCCTTAGGAAGAGCCACCACACGGCGGATTTGCATGACGGGTCGGGCTACGAATGATAGGACCCTTTGGTGTGGAATATTGTGGCTGAAATGTCACCTCTTAATCATCCTCTTCCCTTTGAAAGTCTCGCTCAGTAGCCTCGTCCTCTTCTTCTCCTCATCCCTTATTCTCATTCTCTTCGAATCCAATGTTGAATGATCCGGATATATCCAAATTTGGTGGGTAGTTTGGTTCTCTGATATTTTTTGCCACCTAAATTCCTGAATTATTGGTCCTATTTCTTGCAGCATGTGGATCATCTAATCTATTTTCGCGGTCTCACTCGTTATTTCTTTTTGAGTCTTTGTTGTTTCTTTCTTTAATGATGTGGGGACATCTATTTTATGCTTTGTTCTTTGGTTCAAATCTGTAATTTGTTTTCTCTGAAGCTCAACATATTGAGTGTACAGGGAATCTCTGATCAAACTCTTTGTTGACTTCATAAATTACTCATGGTCTTCCATTAGAACTTTAGCCTTTCTACATAGAGCTATCATAAGATAAGGAAATAATACCCCAAATTTTTGGATTCTAATGCATTTCTTCATATCTCGATGGATCCATCTCTCGACACATATCTATTTTTTCTGCAAAATACCGTATAATAAAATAGCTCGAAAAATATTGACATTAGATACATTTAATGTAGGAGTTATTCTAGTACAAATTAGTTGTATCCACATCTTAGCTACTGGGAACATAGTTGCCTGATTAAAATTAGTCGGTAACTCATTAACCGGTCTACGGTTCCATACACCTCTTCCTTAAGTTAAATATTTTACAATGTCATCCATGTCCATGTTCCTAAATGTATTCAAATCAGTGCAATCTAGGAAATCTTTTACATAGTATGGGACATTGTAAAATTCACATATTTCTTGAGTAACTCGTACTTTCTTACCCCTTACCGTAATAGTTTCCCATATTTCATCATTCGGTCTCCTCATCTCTTGATCTCTAAAAGAGGCATAAAATTCTTGAACTACTAGAATGTTCGCATTTTCTTTAGGAGTGATACAAAATTGCTCCCAATGATGTACCGAACCAATGTCCCAATCTCATTACACAAAACCATTGATGGTTCGAATCCTCATTCTTGAATAAAAGTTTTTCCTTATAATTCGATAAAGTATTTCTTAGCATTTAGATTTTAAAATTTTCGAGGATCTGAAACCATCGAAGTTTCGTGCACATTGGTTTTTCTAGCTTTCCTAGGAGGCATATTTGCTGTAATGTTCACTAGAAATACCAATAACAACAAACAATATTTCAAAAGTAATGGAACAGTGGATTTTAAGTTTTGGAACTTTTAACCTTAACTTTGAAGTCTTTGTTGCTTCCCTTCCAATGGTAATGATGATTTCCCTTGTGAACTATTGATTTTTGCACTTACACCAAGTAAAATCCAAGATAGGAAAAGAAAGTTTGTAGTTTAGGGATTTAATGGAAAAATGGATTTTTGAAGTTTATGAAAGTTGAGAGGGTTTTAAGAAATTTAGAGTGTTAAAAATAGTTAAGATGTTAGGTTACGATGGTTTTAATTTTTAAAGGAAGGGTTTTGAGGTAAAAAAAACCAGGTAAAAATAGGGTTTAAGCGATCGAGATACGCAATTAGGCCAGGTCAACCCTGTAGAATATTGCAATGATGTTGCGACACAGGAGTTCGATGTCGCGACATCCCTGGCAATTTGTCGTTGTCACAACATCAGGGTTCGATGTCGCGACACACTATGAAATTTTGGAAATCTGGGTAAACTGTCTTCTGTGTCACGACACAGGGATGCTGTGTTGCGACATCGAGATGATTTTCTCGATCCTTTGCTATTGGACGTGATGTTGCGACACGAAATTTTCGTGTTGCGACACTGACTCTGTTTTGAGCTAAATTTTCGCTTCTAAAGTGTCATTGGTTCCTATAAAATACAATGTTAATAAAAATTATAGTCTAAGCTAAGCAATTAGTTAATTATACAATAATATACATAAATTTAGAATTTAATTAGAAGTATTAAGTTTTACTGCCGGATTCATCCGTCAGTTCAAGTAATATGCACGAGGATGGTTTCTATTGTTTCTATCTGTATTTGTCCAACATCCATCGTGCCACTCCGCTTTCTTCCACTTGTCCCGTTTTCTAATTCTGTGCTTTCATCCTGCATTTATCACAGCAAATACCTTTCTCAAATTGAAACACTTATCTAATGTTATAAGAATTTTGTGACTCAATGATCCTCTAAACCTCTCGTAATCCTGTTCTCGTATGTTGTCCGCACGATATACTTTTCTTTCAATTTTTCTCCCCTCGAATTTATTAATATCCTTGATGGAGCCTGAAACCCTTTCTAACATCACGAAATTACTAAAATTTTCCTCAAAATTTATTTTTATATTTTCAATTGAAACCTTATTCCTACTACAATGGATAAAGCTTTCTTCAGTCCTTTCTTTTAGTTGGCCAGTATTTCATGTAGTTCAAGTATGGAATGGATACCTTCTAAGTTCTTTAACTCTAACTCCCTCCTTGGTGTAGTTATGTGATGAAGGATATTTTCTAGTTTACTAGAAACTCCATCTAAATGTACAATTCTAAGCTTAGTGAATAACATAAAACTATGGAAGTTTTTAAAATTCTGAAGTGCAGCATTAAGAATTTTTTTTTTTTTTGCAAAAAATATTAATGCTTACGGGAACTTCCTTAGAATTTTCATCCTTTTTTAAAGCACTCTCTGTTGATTCCATAGAGGTTGAAAAATTAAAGGCTAATTGAGATAGACTAGCACAATTTACCTTATCAGTTATTGCTTGATACTGATCAGATTCCTGTTGAGATGGACCCGATATTGGCAAAAGAGAGAATTTAGTACTTGATTTTCTGCATTCAATTATCAATTCTATTGTTGGCTAAATCTCAGATTGGATGCTCTCTTGTAACATTATCCCTTCTGTAACACTCTATACCCGAGTCCGAGACCAAGACTGGATACGAGACATTACCATGCTTGAACTCACTTAAACATGTACTTACGGGCTATAAAATTTTGTTCCGAATTAAAAACTTCTCTTTCTCAGTCTAATCATACATTTCATAGGCCTACGAGGCCTTATACACGTATCTAAAAACTTTCAGAACTTAATCAGAAACTTTTCTTTAGAACAGAGGTCACACGCCCATGTGGTTTGGGACACGCCCCTGCACCCCTTTACACGCCCATGTCTTCCGACCGTGGTCGACACTGACTAATTACACACGGCCTTGACACGCCCGTGGACTTAGACCGTGTACTATACCTTGATATACTGAATTATTTTACACGGCCGGGGCACACGCCCATGTTCCAACCGTGTGTCATGCACAACTTCAACACACGGCCGTGGGATTAGCCCGTGGCCTATTCTGACTTATGAGACTAAGGTGCAGGTTACGCACGACCTAGACACACGCCCGTGTGTCTAACCGTGTGGGCACTTAGAGGCTATTTACCAAGCCAATGGCCACTCTGAAATCAAGGATCAAATCCAATATTCAATTCAACAACTCAATTACTACATCTATCATGAACTAGAATGCATACTTCATTGATAAATAAAAACATACATACTTAATCATTCAAGGCCAATCTCTTTGGCCATATACAAAAGAATAATAAACTTGATAGCCCATACTTTTGCCCTTTCTAAGTCATATACTCAAAATGAAATGTTTCCTATACATGCCATACTTAAAAATAATTTCAACTTGGCTATACCAAAATAAGGATTGATAGTGTGCTTCGAGCTCCGACTTCAAAGGTCCACAAGTTAGCTTGGCGGGATTACATAGAAAGAAAGAATAAAAGACGTAAGCATTTAGCTTAATAAGTTTGCGTAATGCTCATAGCAACATACTTGCTTAATATAAACCATTTGACATAAACAATGGTATCATAAATTTCAGCTATAAAGCTTACTTACTCATACTTGATTCTTACAAATCTCATGATACTTACTAGTCTCATACTTGTAAGGTAAACAAGGTACCTTTATCACTTGATCACATTGATCAGCATACATTGACATAATAATCATAATCTCTAATTTATCATTCATAACATGAATAATACTCATTTTCACTTGATAATAACTTTGCTTACTTAGCTTTCTTGTTATCTCATTTGAACTTAGCTCGTTTGCCCGATGAATTTATATGAATAACCGAGGATACTAAATCTCATCTCACATAACTCAATGCCAAAGCCATATCCTAGATACGGTCTTACATGGAATGTCTCATCTTGGTTTCAAGGCCAAGTCTTGACATGGACTTATACGAAGTCTTTCTCGTGAGTTCCTTTGGAACTTACCATTGCCATGTCTTGACATGGTCTTACTTGGTATCTTTGCTCATGAAGTGGTCAATGCCGAGCCTTGGCTTGGACTTACATGAAATCTCTTTCTCTTGATAGCTTTTCAATGCCAAGCTTGCCTTGGACTTACATGATAACTTTTCAATGCCAAGCTTGCCTTGGACTTACATGACATCTTTGCTTGGAGACTCACCAATGCCATGCCTTGGCTTGGACTTACATGGGTCTTCATCTCATAATAACTCTTCAATGCCAAGACTTGTCTTGGTCTTACATGATAACTTGTTTGATTGCCGATGCCATGCCTCGGCTTGGACTTATACGGACTTTCTCATTTCATGTGATAGATCGAGTATCTAAAGCTATTTATCTTCAATCGGGGCTTTCTCATGCTTGATCTTGTTGATTACTTTTTTTAACATAACATTAAACATTTTCATAATAATATTGTACATTATACTAAGTAATTCAATGATATTAATCATAAAGCTTAGAAATCATACAAACTTACCTCGATATACAAAATGTATGTAGGTATGTAATTTAGTCCTCGACTTTGTTCTTGCCTCGGTTTCGATCCAGGCTTCATTTTTCTTGATCTATAATCATAAATAGATCATTTAATACTCACATTGACTAAATTGACTCTTAACTCATACTTTGGTAAAATTACTATTTTACCCATATACTTTCTCATTTTTGCACTTTAGCCCCAAGGCTCGTAAAATGAATCTCACTCAACTTTCTTAAACTTCATGCTTAGATGATTCATTTTCTCTACTATAGCAATCATCGATTCCCATTATTTCTAATAGTTATGACCAATTCCATAACTTTTACAAACTAGTCCTTACTAGCATTTTTCATGAAATTCACTTAGAAAAAGATGTTTATCTAACATCAAACTCTCATAAACTTCCATAAAATATCATTTTACAAGCATGTCACTCTTGGGTAGATTTTTGAACATGCATATTAGTTCATTTTATAGCTAAAAATAGCTAATTCATAATACGAGAACTTCAAAAACACGAAGAATATTAAAAACGGGGCTAAGATGAACTTACTAGCAAGCTTGAAAAAAATGAAGAACCCTATCTATGGAGTCTCCAAATTTTCGGCACAAGAGGAAGAAGATGAATAGATTTTTCTCATCTTTTTCCTATTTTAATCAATTATTAAGCTAATGATCAAAATGCCCTTCTCTTTAAAAATTTCTATTTTTCTAACTCATGTCTATTTTTGTCCAAAACTTCTAATTTGGGCAAATTGCTATTTAAGGACTTCTAATTAATATTCTAAAGCTATTTCATACAAAAAGCTTCTAGAAACTCATATTTTGCCACTTTTGCAATTTAGTCCTTTTTGATCATTCCATGTCAATTTCACAAAATTTCTACATGGAACTTTAGTACTATGATGCAAACATGTCATAAACCTTAAGAACTCAATTTTTACTGACTCGGGTTTGTGGTCTCGCACCACTATTCTGACTAGGCCCTGAATTGGGATGTTACAATTCTCCCCCTCTTAGGAATTTTCGTCCTCGAAAATCTTACCAGGAAACAGGTTTGGGTACTGGTTTCTCATGCTCTCTTCTGGTTCCCACGTAGCTTCTTCTATTCCATGTCTTTGCCACAATACTTTTACCAGGACAATACTTTTATTCCTTAGCTGCTTAACTTCCCGAGCTAAAATCTTAACTGGTTCTTCACCATAAGTCATGTCGGGATGAATCTCTATCTCTGACGGGGTAATTACATGTGAAGGATCTGATCGGTAGCGTCTCAACATTAACACGTGAAACACATCATGTATCTTTTCTAACTCTGATGGCAGAGCCAATCTGTAAGCTACGGTCCAACTTTCTCGGTAATCTCATATGGTCCAATAAATCGTGGACTCAACTTGCCTTTCCGGCCAAATGTGAGAGCTTTTCTCCATGGTGATACTTTCAAGAAAACTTTATCTCCGACTTGATACTCTATCTCTTTTCCCTTTAAGTCTGAATAGGACTTCATGCATCTGATGCACTTTTAAACATTCTCGTATCACTTTCACTTTCTCTTCGGCTTCTCTAACCAAATCAACCCCATGAATTTGGTTTTCCTTGAGTTCAGTCCAAAATAAAGGCGTTCTGCACTTTCGCCCATATAGAGCCTCATAGGGCGCCATCTTTAAACTCAACTGAAAACTATTATTGTAGGCAAACTCTACCAATGGGAGAAACTTTTCCCAACTGCCTCGGAATTCAAGAATACAACATCTGAGCATATCCTCGAGTACTTGAATTAACCTCTCCGACTGACCGTCAGTTTGAGGATGAAAAGCGGTACTAAAGTTCAACTTTGTATCCAAGGCCTCTTGTAACTTCTTCAAAAATCTGGATGTAAACCTCGGATCTCTATTCGAGATGATTGACAACGGAACACCGTGAAGCCTTACTATTTCTGAAATGTACAAGTTTGCCAACTTGTCTAGTGAGAAATCAACTCGTACAGGTATAAAATGAGCTAACTTCGTGAGTCTATCAACTATAACCCATACAACATCTTTCTTGCTTGCTCGGAGATAATGGTAGACCCGTTACAAAATCCATAGTAATACGGTCTCATTTCCACTCCGGAACCAAAATGGGTTGAAGCAAACCCGAAGGTACTTGATGTTCAGCCTTTACTTGTTGACAAATCAAGCATTTGGAAACAAATTCTGAAATATCTTTCTTCATTCTCAGCCACCAATACTGTTGCTTCAAGTCATTATACATCTTGGTACCACCCGGATGTACAGACAAACATCCGTTATGGGCCTCACGCAAAATTCACTGAATAAGCTCTTCCTTTCTCGGTACACAAACTCTATATTTGAACATCAGACTTCCATTGGGACTAATCCGGAAACCAGACTCAACATCTGTCTCGCACTGAGCTCTCTTGACTTGCAATCCACTATCTTCTTTTTGAGCTTCAATGATCTCCTGGAGGAAAGTTGGTCTAGCTCTCAACTCAGCTAGAATAGAACCATCGTCAGATAAAGTCATCCGTGAATTCATTGCCCTTAATGCAAATAGGGACTTTCTGCTCAAAGCGTCGTGACCACATTCGCCTTCCCGGGATGGTAGTCAATGACCAATTCATAGTCTTTTATCAACTCTACCCATCTCCGCTGCCTTAAGTTCAACTTTTTCTGCGCCATCAAATACTTCAAACTTTTGTGATTGGTGAAGATCCGACATCTCTCACCATATAGGTGGTGTCTCCATATCTTCAATGCGAAGACTATGGCAGCCAATTCTAGATCGTGGGTCGGATAATTCTTCTCATGTGGCTTCAACTGTCTTGAGGCGTAAGCAATTACTTTGCCTTCTTGCATAAGTACACAGCCTAATCCATTCGGGATGCATCAGAAAATCACAAATTCTTTCCTGTCTCGGTTGTACGAGAACCGAGCTTCACAACATCGCTTTCAGCTCAAACTTTGTTGGCATTTTTCTCATCCCACTCAAACTTCACATTTTTCTCGTAACAATTTAGTCATTGGGGTTGCAATCATAGAAAACCCTTGACGAATCGTCTATAATAGCCGGCTAGGCCTAGAAAACTTCTAATCTCAGAGATATTCTTCGGTGGCTTCCAATCCATAATAGCCAAAATCTTACTGGGGTCTACTCGAACTCCTTCTCTCGAGACAATATGTCCCAAAAATCCTACTTCCTTGAGCCAAAATTCACTTTTCTTGAACTTGGCATATAATTGATTTCCTCAAGAGTCTCAAAGAAATCGTCCGTAGGTGCTCAAAGATGCTCATTCTTATCTCGGGAATAAATCAGTATGTCATCAATGAAAATGACTACAAACTTGTCGAGGTATGGTCTAAAAATGCAGTTCATTAAGTCTATGAATACCGCAGTAGCATTGGTCAAACCAAAGGGCATGACTAAAAATTCATAATGCCCATACCTTGTTCGGTGTCGTCTTGGACACATCTCGATTCCTTTACTCTCACCGTGGTAGTACCCGATCTCAAGTCTATCTTAGAGAACACACGGTGGCTCCCTTCAATTGATCGAACAAATCATCGATCCTTGGCAATGGGTACTTGTTCTTTCATCACTTTATTAAGTTGACGGTAATCTATGCACAATCTCATGGTGCCATCTTTCTTTTCACAAATAAAACCGGAGCACCCCATGGAGAACAACTTGATCTAGCAAAACCTTTATCTGTCAACTCTTGCAACTGTGATTTCAACTCTCTCAAATCTGTTGGACCCATTCTATAAGGAGTAATAGATATTGGTACAGTACCAGGAGCTAGCTCAATGCTAAACTCAACTTCTCTAACTGGTGGTAGTCCTGGTAATTCTTCTGAAAAACATCCACGTGCTCACATACTATTGGTACGACTCAATCTTTAACTCTGTTTCTTTATCATTCATCACAAAGGCCAAATATGCCTCATACCCCTTTCTTACGTATCTCTGTGCCGTCATGTGAAAAATCATTGCCAGAGATTTACTTAGCTCATCTAATTCTACATGGAGAGTATCCTCATTCTCACATTTCATCTCAATATATTTCTTCCCACAATTAACTATTACACCATGAGTGGTCAACCAGTCCATACCAAGAATGATGTCAAATTCATCAAATGGTAGCAACATAAAATTTGCTTTAAAGTAATGACCTCTAATCATTAATGGACAATTTTTACATACTTTACTAACTAACACACTCTTGCCTAAAGGATTAGATACCTTAATCGTAAATTCTATAGAATCTATAGGCATATTCATACTGGATACTAGTTTCATACAAATGTAAGAGTGTGTGGATCCGGGGTCTATTAAAGCAATAACTTTGATATCATGAAGAGAAAAGGTACCCGTAATAACATCATGGGAAGATGCCTCTTCGCGAGCGCGAATGGCATAAGTTCTCACAGGTGCTCTACCCTCGGGTCTCGCAGCCTGCTCTCTAGGGTTACCTCTCCCACTTGCCCCACTTCCTGGGTTCCTCTGCAGTCTTCCTCTGACCATATTCCCGAATCTCGTGTTCTGAGTTCTTTCTTCTTTTGTCGTCTCTGGACAATCTTTTATATAGTGGTCTTGAGAACCACATCTAAAACATGCATTTTCATGCGCTCGGTATTCTCTAAGATGATGTCTGCCACACTGTGGACATTCGGATCTATCCAATTGGATGTTCCCCACACTAGCAACTGAGGTCGTCTGTGCCTTACTTCCCGAATACTGCTTACTCTTGTCCTTCCTTGAAAACCCAATGGATGTAGCCGATCGGGTAGAGAATTCTCTTGACTTCTTGGATGAGGATTGGAAAGACTTATTCCACTCTCTCTTTTTAGAGTCACGAGACTCCATTTCAGACTTTCTCTTCTCCTTTACTAGTTCTTCGGCTTTACAAGCCCTCTCTACTAGCACAACGAATTCCTTCAGTTCTAGAATAGCAACAAACAATTTGATGTCATCATTTAGCCTATCTTCAAATCTCTTGCTCACGATGGCCTCGGTGGATACACACTCTCGAGCATATTTACTGAGTCACACAAACTCGCGCTCGTAATCAGTCACAGACATTTTGCCTTGCTTCAGTTCTAGGAATTCCTTTCTTTTCTGGTCCACAAACCTTTGACTCATATACTTTTTCTTGAACTCTTCTTGGAAAAATTCCCATGTGATCCTTTCCCTCGGTACCACCGACACAAGGGTGTTCCACCATTGGTAAGCAGAATCTATTAAAAGAGAGACTACACACTTCATGCATTCCTTAGGTGTGCACGACAACTCATTAAATACCTTGATAGTATTTTCTATCCAGAACTTAGCCTTTTCCGGATCATCATCTTTTCTAGCCCGAAATTCCTCTGCCCCATGTTTCCTGATTCTATCGACTGGAGGCTTCTCTCCTCTTACCACCTCTACTACTTGAGAGGCTACTGGGATAGGTTGAGGAATAGGTGGGGGTGGAGGGGGTTGTGCATTCGGGTTCGTACGAACGAACTCCGTATACCATGTATTCATCATGTGGAGGAAGGCTTCTCTAGCCTCTTCTCCTCCTTCTTGACTCACCGTAGTGGGTCTATTCTCATGCTTGTTCGACGCTGTCCCTTCAGCGGGAGCCGGCGCGTTGCTTTCTACATCATCCGCCACAGCTCTATCGGGATCCATTTACTAAATGTATAAACATAATTTAAGTCGTCAGGAGTCGTCACACTATTATTATAAAAACATTCTTATGTATGGCATGTATGGCTAGACTCGTGCTCATGCTACGTTAGTCCTAGAACCGACTAAACCATAGCTCTGATACCACTAAATGTAACACCCCATACTCGAGTCCAAGACCAAGACTGGATACGAGACATTACCATGCTTGAACTCACTTAAACATGTACTTACGGGCTATAAAATTTTGTTCCGAATTAAAAACTTCTCTTTCTCAGTCTAATCATACATTTCATAGGCCTACGAGGCCTTATACACGTATCTAAAAACTTTCAGAACTTAATCAGAAACTTTTGTTTAGAACAGAGGTCACACGCCCATGTGGTTTGGGATACGCCCGTGCACCCCTTTACACACCCATGTCTTCCAACCGTGGTCGACACTGACTAATTACACACGGCCTTGACACGCCCGTGGACTTAGACCGTGTACTATACCTTGATATACTGACTTATTTCACACGGCCGGGGCACACGCCCATGTTCCAACCGTGTGTCATGCACGGCTTCAACACACGGCCGTGGGATTAGCCCGTGGCCTATTCTGACTTATGAGACTAAGGTGCAGGTTACGCACGGCTTAGACACACGCCCGTGTGTCTAACCGTGTGGGCACTTAGAGGCTATTTACAAAGCCAATGTCCACCCTGAAATCAAGGATCAAATCCAATATTCAATTCAACAACTCAATTACTACATCTATCATGAACTAGAATGCATACTTCATTGATAAATAAAAACATACATACTTAATCATTCAAGGCCAATCTCTTTGGCCATATACAAAAGAATAATAAACTTGATAGCCCATACTTTTGCCCTTTCTAAGACATATACTCAAAATGAAATGTTTCCTATACATGCCATACTTAAAAATAATTTCAACTTGGCTATACCAAAATAAGGATTGATAGTGTGCTTCGAGCTCCGACTTCAATGGTCCACAAGTTAGCTTGGCGGGACTACATAGAAAGAAAGAATAAAAGACGTAAGCATTTAGCTTAATAAGTTTGCATAATGCTCATAGCAACATACTTGCTTAATATAAACCATTTGACATAAACAATGGTATCATAAATTTTAGCTATAAAGCTTACTTACTCATACTTGATTCTTACAAATCTCATGATACTTACTAGTCTCATACTTGTGAGGTAAACAAGGTACCTGTATCACTTGATCACATTGATCAACATACATTGACATAATAATCATAATCTCTAATTTATCATTCATAACATGAATAATACTCATTTTTACTTGATAATAACTTTGCTTACTTAGCTTTCTTGTTATCTCATTTGAACTTAGCTCATTTGCCCGATGAATTTATATGAATAACCGAGGATACTAAATCTCATCTCACATAACTCAATGCCAAAGCCATATCCTAGATACGGTCTTACATGGAATGTCTCATCTTGGTTTCGAGGCCATGTCTTGACATGGACTTATACGAAGTCTTTCTCGTGAGTTCCTTTGGAACTTACCATTGTCATGTCTTGACATGGTCTTTCTTGGTATCTTTGCTCATGAAGTGGTCAATGCCGAGCCTTGGCTTGGAATTACATGAAATCTCTTTCTCTTGATAGCTTTTCAATGCCAAGCTTGCCTTGGACTTACATGATAACTTTTCAATGCCAAGCTTGCCTTGGAATTACATGACATCTTTGCTTGGAGACTCACCAATGCCATGCCTTGGCTTGGACTTACATGGGTCTTCATCTCATAGTAACTCTTCAATGCCAAGACTTGTCTTGGTCTTACATGATAACTTGTCTGATTGCCGATGCCATGCCTCGACTTGGACTTATACGGACTTTCTCATTTCATGTGATAGATCGAGTATCCTAAGCTATTCATCTTTAATCGGGGCTTTTTCATGCTTTATCTCATTGATTACTTTGTTTAACATAACATTAAACATTTTCATAATAATATTGTACATTATACTAAGTAATTCAATGATATTAATCATAAAGCTTAGAAATCATACAAACTTACCTCGATATACAAAATGTATGTAGGTATGCAATTTAGTCCTCGACTTTGTTCTTGCCTCGATTTCGATCCTAAGCTTCGTTTTTCTTGATCTATAATCATAAATAGATCATTTAATACTCACATTGACTAAATTGACTCTTAACTCATACTTTGGTAAAATTACTATTTTACCCCTATACTTTCTCATTTTTGCACTTTCGCCCCAAGGCTCGTAAAATGAATCTCACTAAACTTTCTTAAACGTCATGCTTAGCTGATTCATTTTCTCTACTATAGCAGTCATCAATTCCCATTATTTCTAATAGGTATGACCAATTCCATAACTTTTACAAACTATTCCTTACTAGCATTTTTCATGAAATTCACTTAGAAAAAGATGTTTATCTAACATCAAACTCTCATAAACTTCCATAAAATATCATTTTACAAGCATGTCACTCTTGGGTAGATTTTTGAACATGCATCTTAGCTCATTTTATAGCTAAAAATAGCTAATTCATAATACGAGAACTTCAAAAACACGAAGAATATTAAAAACGGGGCTAAGATGAACTTACTAGCAAGCTTGAAAAAAATGAAGAACCCTATCTATGGAGTCTCCAAACTTTCGGCACAAGAGGAAGAAGATGAATAGATTTTTCTCATCTTTTTCCTATTTTAATCAATTATTAGGCTAATGACCAAAATGCCCTTCTCTTTAAAAATTTCTATTTTTCTAACTCATGTCCATTTTTGTCCAAAACTTATAATTTGGGCAAATTGCTATTTAAGGACTTCTAATTAATATTCTAAAGCTATTTCATACAAAAAGCTTCTAGAAACTCATGTTTTGCAACTTTTGCAATTTAGTCTTTTTTGATCATTCCATGTCAATTTCACAAAATTTCTACATGGAACTTTAGTACTATGATGCAAACATGTCATAAACCTTAAGAACTCAATTTAAACTGACTCGGGTTTGTGGTCTCGCACCACTATTCCTACTAGGCCTTGAATCGGGATGTTACACCTTCGCTGTACTTATTCAATTTTGGTTGGTCATTTTCCAAAGTTAGCGTTTCTTGGCTACTCAAAATTTCACTTTCATCTGGATCTATCGCTGTTGGGTTCTCCTTTTCATTTTATGTTTGAATTTGATCGAACCTGCTACAAACTTCCTCTATATCGATGTCCCTATTGTTGTCCTGTGGAATTGTTGAGACTTCACCCCCGAGCAGGCTCAGTTCTAGCATTAGCAATCTTTGATTTTACTGAATTTCCAATTCTTCATAGACTCCTTCTTCATAAATTTCATCGTCATAGTCTATTTCATCGTCTAACCATATGTAATCAAAATCGTCCATGATATTTCTAATTTGATTTTAGTGGCTATTGTTGTAGGTATCCTCCATTTTGCAAATGTGTGCTGGGGCTTTGTGAAGGAAAGAAAAGGGTTAGTAATGAAGAATAAATAATTAGTGAAAATGAAGTAAAATTCGTATTTATAATTTAGATATTTTCTATTATTCTATTAATTGCAAAAATTAAAATCGATCTAGTGAAGTTGCCTCCTAGGAAATGACGCCAACAACTTGACCGCCTCCAGTCGTACCAACGTTTAGAGCAAAAATACTGCACAAAATATGTCAAATGGGCGGTGTCCGCAAGTATACGGGTCATGTTGTAATATAGTTACAATGAAGTAGGTGAGTACTTCGAGGATCGTACCCAAAGGAGGCAAACACTAAATTAATGCTAACCTAAGTACAAATAGATCTAATTAGTACTTTAAATAATTTATATTACAAATAAACATAAAGAAATATTTTTTGTATTTTTTTATAAAGAAAGAATAAAATAATAGAAATGGAAATTTTTTTGAGAAATTTACTATAGAAACTGAATCAGATCTGAGCATAGGTGACTAGCTCGCTTTGGTAATCATAATTGTTACGCCCTAATTTTTATTTATTATTATGCGTAAGTTTATGACACAAGGGAGTTGGTAGCCTAGTGGTTAAGTGTGTTAGTTGTTTCCATAATGTCCCAAGTTCAAGCCCCCACATGCATATCTTTTTAATTAAAATTCTGACAATTTTGAACTAGTGTGAACACCCTTTCCGTCCCCCACTTGCCATACAAGGGAAGATTCTTTCCCTAATTACAAGGTCAACTTTCCTAAAGTTCTCCCCTTTTCACTTCCATGATCATATTTTGGTGCCATTGTCCCCTCAACTTGCCAAAACCTCCCCCTTACCTTACTTTGGCCGGCCATGTATTTAGACACTATTGTTTACTTTTTATTTTTTTTTTCATTTTTTCTCTCCTCTCCTCTCTTGTCGTCCACTACCTTTGTAACAGCCTTTTTTAGTCAAATCAGAACAGTGGTTTCGGGACCATAAATCTGAGGTTGAAATAATTATTTTATTATTATTTTAATGTCTACAACATGATACCATGATTTTTTGAAAATTTTGTTAAGAAATTTTATTGTTTAAGTGCTTAATTTGATAAAAAGGACTAAATCGCGTAAAATGTAAAACTTATGTTCTATTAGCTAAAGGTGTCTAATAGCTATAGAACTTTAAAGTAAAGGTCCTTATATGGTAATTAGACCATTATTAAAGTGGGTGGACATTTATGTGCATGGTTAAGTGAATTTTTAATGTTTAATGACAAAGGTTAATAAAGTAAATTAATAATTAAATAAGGTAAAATAGATGAAAATAAGGCATCATCTTCATGGCAAATTTACTTCAACCAAAAATAGGATAGAAAAACACCATTTTTTAAGGTTGAACATTTGGCTAGACTCCTTCACTTGCATGGTATGTATTTTGACTCGGTTTTTAATGAGTTTTATGTTTTTGAGATCATTGCAGCTTAATCTAGCTAGCCTAGGGACTAATTTGCAAAACTGTTAAAGGTTTAGGGTTTTTCCATTGATGAATGTTGGTGTATTTTGATGTTTGATGATAGAAATTGTATGTTTGTTATTAGATAAACAACATTTGTAAAGTGATTTTTGACAAAATTGACATTTAGGGATTTAATTGAGAAATGTTGAAATTTTGTGGTTAAATTGTGAAATAAATGAAAAATATGGGCTGCTAGGGACTTAATTGAAATTCGGTTAACATTGGTATAAGTTGAATTTCATGAATTTTTATTTTTATGAAATAAGGACTAAATTGTAAAAATATTGAAATATTAGGGGCAAAAGTGTAAAGTTGCCTTAATGTGTATTTTAGACTAAATTGAATAGAGTGATAATTAAATAAGTTAATTCTGATTATATTTAGATCAAGAAAAGTGAAATTTGGATTTAGATCGGGGGAAAAGCAAAGTATCGGACTAATCAACTTATTTCACCGTTTTTGTAATCGAGGTAAGTTCGTATGTAATAAGCATTATTATATTTGTGTTTTAAATGCTTTGATATTGCATAAATTGTGAATACGGCCTTGCAGACATATTTGACGACGATTCGGCAAATGCGAAATCCCAGTTGAACCTTAGGAATAGATTAGGATACGAATGACATGTCATTAGGGATTATGTGATTTGGGTGCTGGTCCGTACGTCCTACCGGTGGCTGAGTTATTCGGCATGTAACATCCCGATTTAGGGCCTAGTCAGAATAGTGGTGCGAGACCACAAATCTGAGGTATATGAATGAGTTTTTGAGGTTTATGCTATGAATGCATGCTAGTGTGAAAGTTTCATGAAGCAATTTTGTGAAATTGCGGTTGAATTGTCCAAAAGGACTAAATTGCAAAAGTTGCAAAATGTTAGATTCTAGAAGCTATTTGTGTGAAATAGCTTTAGAATATTAATTAGAGGTCCTTAAATAGCAATTTTCCCAATTTCTAATTTTTGGACAAATTTGGGCATGGATGAGTTAAAATAGAAAGTTTATCAAAAAGGGCATTTTGGTCATTTAACAATTAAGTGATTAAAATAGGAGAAAAGATGACAAAATTCACTCATCTTCTTCTCCAAGGCTGCCGAAATTTTCAAGAGCCTTTGTTAGGGTTCTTCAAAAATTTCAAGCTTGCTAGTAAGTGCATCTAGCCTCGTTTTTGATATTCTTTGTATTTTTGAAGTCTTTGTTGCATGAGTAAGCTATTTCTAGCTATTTGATGAGCTATGATGGATGTTTGAAAATGTGGCCATGTATGACATGCATGTATTTTGATGTTTTATGGAAGATTATGAAAGCTTGATGTAGTAGAAACATCTTTTGCTAAATGAGTTTCCATAGAAAATGCATGTAGGGACTAGTTTGTAAAAATCTTGAGTTTGGTCATACATGTGTATTGTGATGAGAATTGATGATTGCTTTATTTGAGTAAGTGGTTCGGCTAAGCATGAAAGGCTAGAAAGTTGAATAAAAATCACTTTACGAGCCTTGGGGGCAATAGTGTAATTATGAGAAAGATTTGGGGCAAAAGAGTAATTTTGCCAAAGTATGAGATGTGGGTCATTTTGGTCAATGTATGTATTGAATAAGATGATTTATTCATTATATATCAAGAAAGACAAAGCCCGGATCGAAACCGAGGCAAGAGCAAAGTGGTGGACTAATTGCACGTTTCTATACTTTTGAGTATCGAGGTAAGTCTATGCATAAACAATGCATTAATACTTACACATTGTTAATGCTAGATAGTGTATAGCATGGTTGAGAATGATTGAGAACCTATGTGGTTCAAGTGAAATGAATGGATGAATGATTAAGTAAGTAGATTTGTGAATGTGTTGTGATAATGCTAAATGGTGGGCTAAGTACGATACCATCCTAATGCATATTAACGATGAGTCAAGCTGCTATGTGCGATGCTATCGTTAGGTATATTATCCAGTGGGCTATGTGCGAAACCACTATGAATACCTAGTTGGTAGGCTAAGTGCGATACTACCTTATTAATTGATTGTGGTGGGTTAGTGCGGAACCACCGAGAGATTTCTTTGTGTGGATGTGATAGTGAGGAGAATCTTTGTGTGGATGTATTATTGAGAAATAATGATGTGTGGTATATTGTGTAAATGTGATATTGAATGCAGGGTGCATGTCAATGGTTATGAGTAAGTGACTCATGATGTGTTGAAAATGTGGTAAGGGATAGAAAGAGTAAGCATAGTAGTACATTATATGTTAGTATATTGCTAATTGTTGTTTAGCTTATACTATGTTGCTTAATTGTTTATGTGTGAACTTACTAAGCTCAAAGCTTACTCTCTTTCTTTTCCCTTGTCTTATAGAGCAAAAGTGTTGAATCGAGATCACGAGGATCAATTGGAAGATTGCCCAAACTATCAAAGACACTCTGTACATTAGACTCAATGTTTTGTATATGGCATGTATAGGGGCTAGACAAGTTAGTGAATTTTGTTGTATATGGCTATGATGTGTTGGCCTTTAGATGGATAATCTATTTTGTATAATGCCATAGTTGTTGGCACTTTATTATATGAGAAGATGTGGTTATCTATGTGAGATTGTAAGATTTTGAGTTGATTATGGATGTGTTGTATGAGTACATGATTGTGTATGCTAGATGGGTGAAAAGAACTTGGCAAATAGCTTTGTTCTCGTCCATGTGGGTAGACACACGGGCGTGTGTCTAGGCCATGTGTGACACACAGTCAGTCCATGGGCGTGTAACTTGGCCGTGTGTCCCCTGCATGTTAGTATTTTAAATCAGAATAGACCACGGACTAGTCACACAGGCGTGTGCATAGAACGTGTGTGTTAATCAGTGTTGGCCATGGGCTAGCTACACGGGCGTGTGTATAGACTCTAGGCCGTGTTAAGGTGGTCAGTGTGCACCACGCGAGAGGACGCACGCGGCGTGTTCCCTAGCCGTGGGGCATTGGCAGAATGCTTGAGTTTTCATGCACGGGTAGTGACCATGGGCGTGTGTGACATCCACGGGCGTGCCAAATCTTACACGAGCGTGTGAGCCCTGTTTAGATTGAAAAATTTTAAGATCGTAAGAGTTTTCGATATGGTCTCGAGAGCCCTCGTGTGGTTGAGAGAGGCCTCGTAAGTCGGGACTGCGGTTGTTGTGATGGCCAAAGAGAGTGGTCATGTAGTGCCTAAGTGGCGATCTTGAGGATTTTATTACGGTAACGCCTAGTGCCCGGTTCCGGCGTTGAATAAGGGTAAGGGGTGTTACACGGCATGTGTTGCAGATACTCGTCAGTTTGTGTGAGCAGCACTGTGTAGTTTCGTCATGACCGTCAGCTTGTGTGAGCAGACCCGTTGATAGCTCGAGAGTGAGCAGTATATGTGATATGAGATTGAGATAGCTTCGGCTATATATATATATGTGTGGCAATTAGGGTGCGAGTTTCCTGGGTATCCGATAGTATTTCGAATGGTTCAACGGGTATATCAAAGATGTGAATGAATATGAGATCGATACGAGCTTGTACAGGTATGTACGTAAATTATACAATCATCAAATTGAAGAAGTTGGTGGAAATTGAGGTAAATCTTTGGATTGAATACATATGTTAAGTTATGATTCAATTTTAATTACATTATATGATGTTTATGTTATTGAATTATTGGTTGGAAAGTTTTACTTATTTAACATATGAGCTTACTAAGCTTTATAAGTTACTTTGTTTATTTTTCGTGTTTTATAGTGTTTTCGAAGCTATCTTGGATTTGGGAATCGTCAGAGACCTCATCACACTATAAAGCTATCACTTTGGTACTTTTAAGTTTATATTTCGGTTATATGGCATGTATAGGAACTTTGGTCATTTTGGTATATAGTTTGGTAATGAATTTAGCCATTTGGATTGGCTTGTAATTGTTAAATGTTTGGTTTTGTGTATAGCCATGAGAGTTGGCTTATTTTGGTTGATTTGGTTTTGTATATATATGCAAATGGCCTTTGTCTTGTGTTGATAATTGCTATGCAAATGATTGTGGTAAATGGTTGATATTTGAGAATTGGTATGTTTATGAGTTTAGGCAAAATGACGCATAATTGGAAGTGTCCACATTGATGATTTGTGAAAGTGAGGTTTAGTATGAAATTGAATGGCATATTATGGTATTTTTGTACCTTGTGTATATTGGTATTGAAATGGCATGAATTAAGCTTATTTGAGATTGGATGAATGCCTATTAATGTCATGTTTGGTGCCATTTGGTTTGGTGTAGGTGTATGCAAATTTGGGTGGCAAGATGGCTTGGTAAATAGCCTATCTTTGTCCACACACGGCCGTGTGTCCCATGGTGTCAAATTGGAAATCAAGTCAGTATGCTCCACACGGCCCAACACACGGGCGTGTAACTTGGTCGTGTGGCATAAGTCAGTATACCCTACAGGTTTGGCACGGCCTAGCACACGCCCTGGCACACGGGCGTGTGTGGCCATTTCGAAGGGCACACGGGCTGGTCACACAGGCGTGTGGTTGGCCGTGTGACCCAAGTTAGAGAGTTACACGGGGTCGGACACGGGCTGGGACACGGCCATGTAATCCCATTTCGAATGTCCACATGGCCTGTGACACGGGCATGTCTTTGGCCGTGTGAGACACACGGCCGGGCCACATGGGCGTGTGTCCCCTGTATTTCGTAAAATTTTCTAAGTTTTCCAGAAATTTCATAAGTTATCGGTTCAGTCCCGAACCACCCCAAATGCATGTTTAGGGCTTCGTAGGCTCGTATTAGTGACAATGTGAATGATTTTGAATGATGTTTATTTGTAATTCGAAAAATGTATGTGAAATGTATGGTTATTTGTGAAATAAGTTCGGTAATGCTTCGTAACCCTATTCCGATGTTGGATACGGGTGAGGGGTGTTACACCCTTTCTATCATTTTTCTTCCATTTCACCATTTAAGAAACCCATTTCTCCTCATTTCTCTTCTACTCCTCCACCACACAAGGCCACCGCACCACCACCTCTTCTTGTCGTCATCATCACACCACCGTCGCATCATCGCCGCTGCAGGTCATGACCCAAAACTCTAATTTTTTATTCTTTTCTTTTCCTCTCCTCGTAATCCATTACTCTTCATCCTAAATTTGATTTTTTGTATTTGTTTTAGGGATTATTCCCAACCGATTTTTTAGATTTGTTATTTATTATTTTAGTACCGAATCCTCCACTCTAGTCGACTTTCCAAGATTTATTGTCGAGCCCTTTTTCTCTATTAGTACATAAGTATGGAAAATCCTTTGTTCATAACTCTCTCTTTCGTATTATTATGTCGATTAAGATGATTCTAGTTATTTTTTTATCGTACCTTCATGAAGTGTTATTCAAAATCCCAGAATCGCGTTCCAATTTTAAGAAGGGTGCGTTCTGACGTATAATAATGTAAGTATTTCGCCGAATTGTTAAATTAAGGATTATTTATTTATTAATCCGTATTAACACATGCATTGGTTGAAACCGTACTGACTCAAGAATCAAACTCTCCCCTTTCGAAGTAGAATCGGGATTTGTGTAATCGGATCTATAAGGTCTGGGGACCTAATTGATTTAAATAAATAATAATATAATTAATCATCATAAAATGTTTATATTTAAGAAATATTTAATTTTTGTTTAAATAAGATTCTGAAATGTGATATTGGGTGAATACATTATGTATCCATAGGGATTGATAAAATCCGATAAAAGAGGATTCTAAGTAAGTGTTTCCGAAACTTCAGATTTGTGTTGATTGATATGTGATTTGGTGATTTTTTTTGTTAAATGTAATAATATGTTATTCCTAATACTCATGATATGTGATATACGACGATCTGGTTATGTATTAACAATAAACATGATATTGAGTTATTGATATTCTGATTCGCATATTAAATATGTTAATATTCTATTATTCTGATTTTGACTCGCATGTTAAGCATGCCATTATTTCTGATTCTGATTCGTATGTTAAGCATGCCACTGTGCTAAACCGTACTGAGATATGTTTTGCATGTAAAGCATACCTACTGAAAATCTGTTATGTATGCCATATCACATGCATAGGGTTGGGATAATGTGTACGGAGGAAGTATCTGACAGTTTAACTGCATATTGATATTAGTAAGCCATCGTTGCTGGGCAACCTGGGGTGACGGGTCATTGCTGCTGGGCAACCCGAGATGAATTAATTGGCGATATACCTGCATTATTCTGTATTTGGTAGTATATTTGGAATTATCTGGTGGCTAGATAACAATATTCTATGTTTGGCAGCTTGACTGCACTATCTAGTGGCTTGTCCACATTATTAGTATGTTATTGGATGGATGAGTTCTAGGGAACTCATTATGGTGTGTAGCGGAGATGGGTAGGATCTATTTTATGAAAATTTGCATTAATTCTAAAAAATAAAAGCTGCATTGACGTCGTCATTATGCATTCTAACAAAATCTTTCTTAGTCCTTAGTTAAGTCATCCTCAACCTGCTATGCACTTCCCGAAGTCAATCAACTAGTCGTTACCCTAGCAAGATCTTTCAATCTTCCACTAACATTATGAGTCAGTAAGAACTACTTATATTCCGGCCTCACAGTCCAGACTGGTTTAGGGTTAAGGTGTTCACGGATGGGAAGTACCAATTTTTTTCAGAATAGGTCAGTCGATCCTACCTATCGTCACATAACATAAGGTCTACTATGCGCTTCCCGAAGTATAGACTGTCTCAAATCCCCATCGTTTGGCACAGAATACCTGCCTCTAAAACACAAAATACCCTCAAAACTAATTTTGAAGTCCTTAGTCAAGCCGTCCTCAACTTGCTGAAATCGAGGCACTAAAGAAACATTCAACGGTTGCTTATCCTTAATTTCCTGAACCAAAGTAGGCCTCACCTGCAACTCGACTAGAATACCCCCATCGTCAAACAAACTCAGTCGAGAAAACATAACCCTCAATTCAGACATTGCCTTTCTACTGAAGGCATCGGCCACTACATTAGCCTTCCCAGGATGATACTCAACTGTGCAGTCATAATCCTTTAACAGCTCAATCCATCTATGTTGTCTCAAGTTAAGATCTTTTTGGGAGAGGAATATTTGAGACTCTTGTGATTCGTGTAAGTAATACACTTCTCACTATACAAGTAATGTCTTCATATCTTAATAGTAAAGATAATGGTCGCCAACTCCAAATCATTGGTCGAATAGTTGCACTCATGTGGCTTAGGTTCTCTCGAGGCATAAGCTACCACTTTTCCATCTTAAGATAGAACACAATTGAGCCCAGTTGGCGATGGATCATTGTACACCATATTGTAACACCCCTAACTCATATCCGTCGCCGGAATAGGGTTATGGAGTATTACTAGAGTTTACAGTTCAATTACAGTTAATTTATGTCATTTACTATTCATTTCTGAAAATCAATTATAATCAATCATAATGTCCCTCATATGGGTCCTCGAGGCCCAAAATACATATTATAATCAAGTAGGGACTAAACCAGGATCACAGAAATATTCTTGCAAAATCTCAAAATTTTCCTTAGGTGCAGGGGATACACGCCCGTGTCCCAGGCCGTGTGGGCATTCAATGTGAGGCACACGGCTGTGTTCCAGCCCGTGTCCTTACCCATGTAACTCTCTGACTTGGGTCACACGGCCAGCCACACACTCATGTGCTAGACCTTGTGGATAATTTAATTTTCAAAAATTAGGTGCAGGGGTTACACGGCCAGGACGCATGCCCATATGCTGGGCTGTGTGTCTCACACGGCTGAGACACACGCTCGTGTCTCTGCCCGTGTGCTCAATTTTGAGCATTCTGTTTCTTGATTTTTAATATGCAGGGGACACACGGCTAAACCACACGCCCGTGCGCATGGCCGTGTGTCATACACGGTTGAGACATACGTCCGTGTGTCTGCCCGTGTGGACAAAATAAGACCATTTTTCCAAGCCTTATTTTTCACCCTTTTCACCTTGCAGCTACATGAACACTTCAACATATGTTCAAAATAATTTGGTACATATAAACCAAGCCAAAAACAAGTATTATATATGTTATATTAACACATATGATCAAATGTTTAAATTTCCACAATTACATTTATGTTTATTTGCAAGTTATTCAATTATACTAACTCAAATCCATTCATCATTTGCTTTATATATATATATATATATCTTTTACCATTTAGCCATTCCAACACACATCAAACATGATATGGCCTTATATAATTACATCAAAATATACTTTCCACTAGCCATTCCAATGGCTAGTTACAACCAAATATTTCATCATTTTACCTAACTTAGCTTATACATGCCATTCTACTAAAATAAGTTTGCTATTTGTACCAAAACTGGATGAAGGATAGTGTGATGATGCTTAGACCGATTTCCAACCCTAGCGAGCTTTCGAGCACTATAAAACAGAGGAAAATTAAACAGAGTAAGCATTCAATGCTTAGTAAGTTCGTATAACAAGAATTTAACTTACCAATCATGCTCGTTGTAACAGCCCAATTTCGGTGAAATCGAAACAGTGGTCTCGGGACCACAAATCTGACCTGAAAAATAAAATTTATTTTTATTTTATTATATGATCCATAGTATACTAGAAATTTTGTGTGAAAATTTTGAAACGAAAATTTCACCGATTATGTGCTTAAATTACGAGAAGGACTAAATCGCATGAAATACGAAAGTTGAATTCTAGTAGCTATAAGGATCAAATAGCTATGGGATTCAAAACTAGAGGTCCTTATATGGTAATTAGACCATTAATAAAAAGTATGTAGATATTTTTGGATGATTCATCCATGGAAATTGAGAAAAAGGCTAGGGACTAAATTAGAAATAGAAAAATACTTATTAATTAAAAAGATGATAAAAGATATCATCTTATTTTATGCCATCTTCTTCGCCAAAATAAACATGGAAACCCTAGGAGAGAGAGAAGAGACTTTCATGGCCAAATTGGGTAAGTTTCCTTGTCCCGTTTTTAGTAATTTTGATATTTTTGGAATCGGGATAGCCTAAACTATCTATTTTGGGGATCAATTTGAAAAGTTATCAAAGTATAAAATTTGGGTCAAGGATGTAGATGCTGGAAATTTGAAATTGATGGTAGAAAATGAAAGATTGATGATAGATAAACAACTTTTACAAAGTGATTTTTAATGAAAACTTGATTTAGTGACTAAAATGAAAATTGGTGAAAATCCATGAAAAATGCTGAAATTTGTGAAATGTATGTGCTGTAAAATTTGTATGTATATTTCGGCTAGGCTTGGGTAGAGGGTCGGATTTCATGAATTTCATTTTCCGAGCCTAGGGATAAAATGGTAATTTATGGAAAAGTTAAGGGCAAAATGGTAATTTTGCCTAGGATAAAAATTGAGTCCAAATAAGTGTAAAATGTGATAAATTGATGTTAAATTTACTCGTATAGATCCGGATAGACCAAATTCAGAGTTAGAACGAGGAATGAGGAAAATGTCGAATTAGTCAATTTTACGTACACGAACCTTTGTCGAGGTAAGTTCGTGTAACTAAATGGTATATGTTTTTATGCTTGATTTAAATGTTGTGTTTGTGAATTTTATCAATGTCATAAATATGTGAAATGATCACCTACTCGATATAGCCCGATAAATGAAAATGCCCGATAAAAAGGTAAATGAATAAAATGTTACTCGTATGCTTGACATGATTGTGGAATGTGTTTTACTCGAATTACATAAATGTTACGGAGGTATGAAATAATCAAATGCCTGATAGTGCTTGAAAAGTGTTTAAATCCTGGTTGAATAAATGGAAAATCGATGGATATGTGATTTCCCGAAATGAAAGAGGTCCTGCATTTGTTGCGGATAGGATTTAGCTTGGATGAGTAATCCTTCGACCTCAATTCTAATAGGATTGAGCCCGGACGGGTAATCCTGATAAAAGTCCTCTCGAGCATATGTTATGGATTGGATTTAGCCCGGACGGGTAATCCAGATCAAGCTCTTTAGAGCATATGACATGAAAAGGATTTAGCCTGGACTGGTAATCCTGTTGTATACATGTGTAGCTCGAGAGTGTACTTTCTGAAAATTGTACCTTAAGGGTACTATTGGACGTGAATTGACGGGTTCTGATTTGTACACCTTGGGTGTACTACCTGTGCATCCATCGATATTTCAAATAAATTCAACAGGTAAAGTTCCGACAAGAGCAAAGATGAATTGAAAACAAATTGACATGGAATGATACATATGATATGGGAATATGACATGAAAGAATATTACATGAAATGCAAGAAAATGATGATACGTGACAAGTGATATATGAAGTATGAGATGATGATATTTGTACATGGAAACTATTTGATGAGAATGTTCATTCTTGATTATGGACTTGTACACCTAGGGTGTACTAATCGTGACGTTGATATTCTGAGTAATATGTGTAAAGTTCTGATGCGAAATGATCTGAATTTGAAATGAACTATTATGAAATTATACTAGAAATAATGAGATGAATTATGTATGTTTAATGAATACATGATGCAGAAAGCATATGTGCTTGGAAATTTGATTATTGTTGAGCCCATACATGTCTTGATATTACTATGGAATATATGACTAACAAGGGCAAGGAGGATGTGTGTAGGGCTTGAGATCAAAGTGGTTGAAAATGCCTTACTTAGTTACCTCAAGTAGGATGTATGGTAAGTTAAGTACCATGTTATACGAACTTACTAAGCATTTTATGCTTACCCTGTTTTATTTTCCCCTGTTTTAGAGTAAATCGGAAGCTCGTTGGATTGGAAGCTTGGCGGAGATCACTCACACTATCCATCGGCCCATGTCGGTATAGTATGGTAATTCAATTACGGTTGTAATGGCATGTGTAGGATATGTTGGCCATATTGGCATGTAAATGTAAATGATGCTCAAAATCTAGCCATTGGAATGGCTAGTGATGATTATGTTTTTGTACATGTATATATGTATTTAAGTTCATGTTATGGTGATAACATAGGTACTATATATTGTTTGATTAAGAAAGGGGAAACAAGTATGCTTATTAAAGAGTAAGATTGTAAACATGAATGCTTGTAATGATATATGATGTTGAATGATAGAGTTTGCTCATCTTGAATGCTTGAAATGGTTGATATTTGAATGTGTGATTCGAGTGCAGGTCATGGGTGAAAATTTGGGTGAGAAATAAAGCTAGAAATGGCTTTATTTTGTCCATACGGGCAGACACACGAGTGTGTGTCTAGACCGTGTGTGACACACGGCCTAGTAAAATGGGCATCTGTTTAGGCCGTGTATCCCCTTCACCTTAAATTTGAGAAAACAGAATGCTCAGAATTGAGCACACGGGTAGAGACACGAGCGTGTGTCTCAGCCGTGTGGGTGACACGACCTTGAACATGGGCGTGTGTCTTGGCCGTGTGAAACATGCACCTAATTTAAATTGAATTAATTAAACACACGGCCTAGCACACGGGCGTGTTGCATGGTTGTGTGGAACAAGTCAGAGAGCTACTGAGTTTTGAACACAGCCTACTGCACGGGCGTGTCCCAGGGTCACACGGGCGTGTCCCTTGGACCACACGGGCGTGTGAGCCCTGTACCTTGGAAAATTTTAGAATTGCGCAAAAAAATCCTTGAGTTCCTGGTTTAGTCCTGACTTGATTCTAATGCTCGTATTGGGCCTCGAGGGTCCATTTAAGGGACATTATGAATGACCTCGGTGAATGAATAGTAACTTGCTTGAATTAATCGATAAATTTTTTGAATGTTCTGGTAAACGTTTTGAAACCCTGTTCCGGCGAGGATACGGGTTAGGGGTGTTACACTCGTATAAATAAATATATATAACATGCATCCCAAAACATTTTAGCCAAAATGCCTAAGCACAAGTTCTCATCAAACAAGTTAGTCTTATAATTCTCATGAATATCAAGAAAAAAAAGATGAGCTCATCATATAAAAATTTCCAAGTATTTCAGGGTATCTGAGAGATAACTCATATTTAGCTCATATTTTCTTTCATCAGGAGTTTTATCCGTTGAATCGTTGGAATATTGATGGATACCCAAGTAGTATACTCGAGGTATACAAATTAGTGACCCATCAATTCATATACAGGGGTACCCTTTAGGGCACATAATCAGGAAGCACACTCTCAAGCCGTATAACAGGATGCTCAGATGAGCCATGTAACAGGACGCTTATCCTGGCTAAACAGGAAACTCATAAGAGTCTATAACAGGAAGTTCATTGAGCTTAACAGGTAACTCTGAAAAGTTATTAACAGGGAGCTCTGGATAGCATAACAGGGAGTTCAAACGATCCATGTTAGGAAACTCATAAGAGCTTATATCAAGATGCTTACGACGAGCTGCGTTTGTGTCCGCAATAAATGCTGGACCATAATCGATCGAGTCGTGTAACAGGATGCTCACAAAGAGCTGCGGTAGTGCGCAACACATGCAGGATCACTATCGATCAGGATGCTCGCAGGAACTATATAGCAGGATGCTCAAGAGGGCTTATAACAGGATTGCTCATCTGAGCTATATTCTGTCCACAACATATGCAGGACTACATTCAATATGGTAAATCATGTATCTATCGAATTTCATTATTCAAACGAAATTTAACATTTTCCGGACATTATCGATCATGTGATTATTTCATACATTTTTAACATTTATGTAATTCATATAAATACATACCACACTCAATTCAAGCATAAAAAAATAAACACAATTTAGTTACACGAACTTACCTCGACATTTGTTCCTGTATGATAATCTACTAATCCGTCACTTTTTCTTTTCCTCGATCTAACTCTTTATTGGTCTTTCCGGATCTAGATAAATGAATATAACATCAATTTAATCATTTCATACTCAATTGAACTCAATTCACTTCTTAGGCAAAATTACCATTTTGCCCCTATACTTTTCATAAATGATAATTTTGTCCCTAGGCTTGGAAAATGAAATTCATGCAATTTAATCATTATTTCTATTTAATTATTATATCATCCTTTATTTTTCTTACTTACTTTCCGATTTAGTCCTTTTCTTTTTCTAATTTTCCATGGATGATTCATCATAAATATCGACTAACTTTTCTTAATGGTTTAATTACCATATAAGGACCTCAAGTTTTGAATTCCATAGCTATTTGATACTTATAGCTATTAGAACTGAACTTTTACATTTTATGCAATTTGGTCCTTTCCACAATTAAACATAAAATCGTTAAAATTTTCTTATCAAAATTTTCATACGTCTTTCCTATCGTAATGTAGACCATGCAATAATATTAAAATAATTTTTCTTTCTAACTTAAATTTTTGGTCCCGAAACCATTGTTCCGATTCCACTGAAAACGGGTTGTTACAACTCTCCCCCCTTAAAGAATTTTCTTCCTCGAAAAGCTTACCAGCTAAGAGGTTCGAGTATTGTTTTCTCATTGTTTCCTCCAGTTCCCAGGTAGCTTCTTTTATACCATGTCGTTGCCAAAGAACTTTTACTAGAGCCACCTTTTTATTTCTTAACTCTTTCGTCTCACGTGCTAAAATTTTGATCGGTTCCTCACTGTAAGTCATATCAGGCTGAATCTCAACTTCTGTTGGTGAAATAACATGTGAAGGATCTGACGGATACCGTCGTAACATAGACACATGAAAAACATTATGAATTCTGTCAAGCTCTGGTGGTAATGCCAACCGATAAGTAACAGGTCTGATTCTTTCAATAATCTCATATGGGCCGATGAACCGTGGACTCAGTTTTCCTTTACGGCCAAACCAGAGAACTTTCTTCCAAGGTGATACTTTCAAGAATACCTTGTTACCGACCTGAAATTCTATCTCTTTTCATTTAAGATCGGCATAAGACTTTTGACGATCAGAGGCTGCTTTTAAACTATCCTGAATCACCTTTACCTTTTCTTTCGTTTCACGGACTAAGTCAACTCCATGTATCTTTTTCTCACTAAGCTCTGTCTAATACAATGGAGTTCTACATTTACAACCATACAAAGCCTTATACGGTGCCATTTTAATGCTTGACTGATAACTATTATTGTATGCAAATTCAACCAAAGGCAAATACTTTTCCCAATTACATTCGAATTCTAACATACAGCACCGAAGCATATCATCTAAAATCTGTATCACACGTTCTGATTGACCGTCAGTCTGAGGATGAAATGCAGTACTGAAATGTAACTGTGTACCCAGAGCTTCTTACAACTTATTCTAGAATCGAGATGTAAACCGCGGATCTCTATCAGAGATAATAGAGACTGGTACTCCATGCAGTCTGATAATCTCAGAAACATATAATTCAGCCAATCTATCCAAGGAGAAATTCATAAGTACCGGAATCAAGTTTTCAGACTTTGTTAGACAGTCAACGATTACCCAAATAGCATCTTTATTTTTCGGAGATAAGGGTAATCCGGATACAAAATCCATGGTAACTCTTTCCCATTTCCATTCCAGTATTGTAACTGGATGTAATAATCCCGAAGGCACCTGATGTTCAGCTTTGACTTGTTGACATATCAAGCATATAGATACAAATTCAGAAATATCTCGTTTCATTCCCGGCCACCAATACATCTTTTTCAAATCATTGTACATCTTGTTACTACCAGGATGAATAGACATTGTACCATTGTGAGCTTCATACAGAATCTTCTGTACAAGTTCTGAATTCTTCGGTACACATATCCTACCTCTGAATAACAGACAACCATCAGACCCAATTTGAAATTTTGAATCAGAATCCAATTCGCACTGTACCTGTCTAGCTTGTAATTCATCATCACTCTTCTGAGCTTCACAGATTTATTGTAAGAATATTGGTCTAACTTTTAACTCGGCTACAATCAAACCATCATCAGACAAAGATAACCGAGTGTTCATTGCTCGCAAAGCAAACAAATATTTTCTGCTTAGAGCATCAGCAACTACATTGGCTTTTCCTGGATGGTAATCAATAACCAGATCATAATCTTTTAACAATTCAAGTCACCTTCGCTGTCTTAGATTCAAATCTTTTTGCGACATTAAATACTTCAAACTTTTATGATCAGTGAATATGTGACACTTTTCACCAAACAAATAATGCCGCCAGATTTTTAATGCAAAAACAATGGCTGCCAATTCCAGATCATGTATCGGGTAGTTCTTTTCATGTGGTTTTAGCTGTCTAGAAGCATAAGCTATTACTTTACCTTCTTGCATCAAGACACAACCTAAACCATTCAGCGATACATCACAGTAAATTACAAATTCTTTACTTGATTCAAGCTGAACTAGTACGGGTGCTTCAGTCAACAAAGCTTTCAATTTGTCAAAACTCTGCTGGCATTTATCAGACCACTTGAATTTTACATCTTTTGCAATAGACGAGTCATCGGAGAAGCTATCATTGAGAACCTTTTTACAAACCTCCAATAGTATCCAGCTAGTCCCAGAAAACTTCTAACTTTAGACACATTCTTCGGTGATTTCCAATTAACAATAGCTAAAATTTTATTCAGATCCACCCTGATACCTTTTGCAGACACTATACGTCTAAGGAAACTGACTTTCCGAAGCCAAAATTCAAACTTACTAAATTTGGCATACAGTTGTTTCTCACGTAAAGTTTTTAACACAATTCTCAAATGATCAGCATGCTAATTTTCATCTTGGGAATATACCAAAATATCATCAATAAACACCACCACAAATTTGTCTAGATACAGCCTAAAAATTCTATTCATCAAATTCATAAATACTGCAGGTGCATTTGTCAAACCAAACGGCATCAGAAGGAACTCATAATGTCCATACCTGGTTCTAAAAGTTGTCTTCAGTACATCTGAGTCTTTTACTCGTCACTGATTGTAACCAGAATAGAGGTCAATTTTTGAAAATACAGTGGCACCTTTCAACTGATCAAACAAGTCATCAATACAAGGCAGTGGATACTTGTTCTTTATTGTGACTTAGTTGAGCTGTCGATAGTCAATACATAGCCTCAGTGATCCATCTTTCTACTTTACAAATAGAACCGGTGCACCCCAACGTGAGAAACTAGGTCGATCAAATCCTTTGTCAGTAAGTTCTTGCAACTGTGCTTTCAAATCTTTTAATTTCGTTGGGGCCATTCTATAAGGTGCTATTGATATTGGAGTTGTTCCTGGAACAAGATCTATAGAAAATTCCAACTCTCTGACTGGCGGTAATCTAGGTAATTCTTCTGGAAATACATCAAGAAATTCACAAACAACTGGTACTGACTTAATCTTTGATTCTGATACTTTAGTATCCAACACATATGCAAGATAAGCATCATACCCTTTTTTGACATATTTCTGTGCTAATATTGCTGAAATCACATTAGACAACCCATCCAGTTTATCAGATTCAACCCGGAGCAATTTACCATTCTAACATTTTAACACAATATATTTTTGTTTACAATTTACCACTGCATCATGTTGAGTTAACTAGTCCATTCCCAAGATTACATCAAATTCATCAAATGGCAGCAACATCAGATCAGCCAAGAAACAATAACCCTTTACCATTAACAGACAGTTTTTACAGATTTTATGTACCATCACAAACTGGCCCAGGGGATTTGAGACTTTAACCACGAATTTAGTGGATGCAATAGATAAATTTTTAACAGACACTAAATTCATGCATATGTATAAATGTGTTGAACCAGGATCAATCAAAGCAGTTATATCAGTATCAAGAAGAGAAAATGTACTAGTAATGACGTCTGGTGCAGAGGCATTTTCTCTTGCACGAATAGCATATGTCCTTGCCGGTGCTCATGCTTCAGACTTAACTGTTAAATCTTTTGTTGCACTTCGGCTACCACTAACATTTTCAGAATGACAAGGTGGACTACCTCTTGAGCCAGGGTTACTTGGTTTCAAAATCTGAACAATATCTTTTTCAATCGTTTCCGAAAAATCTTTAAGATAATGGTCAAGAGAACCACATTTATAGCAGGCTCCGCTTCTTATACGGCACTCCCCAAAATGAAATTTGTTGTAATATTTGCATCTAGGTTTGGGGTTACTAACACTTCCAACACTCGTTATAGTTGGAGACGGAGATCTCGGATTAGAGCGTTGAGAACCTCGTTGTTTTCCAGAATACCCCGTAAATGTGGTAGAACGATCATGGTATTTCTTTGATTTGTTTGAAGTAGATGCTTGTGACTTCCCCATAAATCTCTTACTAGAAATCCGGGCTTCTCTCTCTGCTTGTCTCTTCTCTTTGCTTAATTCCTCAGATTTATGCGCCCGATCAGCCAGTACTACAAATTCCCCTAATTCAAGAATTCCAATCAATAGCTTGATGTCTTCATTTAATCCTTCTTCAAAATTTTTACACATATCAGCCTCAGTTGGAACCCATTATCTGGCATACTTGCATAACCGAATGAATTCCCGCTCGTATTCAGATACAGTCATATTTCTTTGTTTAAGCTCTAGAAGTTTTTTCTTTTTCTGATCCAAAAATCTCTGGCTAATATACTTCTTTCTGAATTCTGTGTGGAAAAACTCCCATGTGACATTTTCCATCGGTACAACAGAAACCAGAGTATTCCATCACTGATAAGCCGAATCTTTTAACAATGATATGGCACATTTCAGACACTCAGCTAGTGTACATGATAATTCATTTAAAACCCTAATAGTATTTTCCAACCGAAATTCAGCCCTTTCTGGATTATCTTCGGCAGTAGCCCTAAATTCTTCTGCCTCATATTTTTGAATTTTATCTACCGGAGGCTTACCAGTTCTAACTAGTTCAATACCTTATGGCATGTCATGAACCGGTTGAGGAGTAGGAGGGGGAGGTTGTTGTACAGCAGGATTTGTTCTTAAAAATTCAGTGAACCACTCATTCATCATTTGAAAGAATGCTTCTTTTGCCTCCTCACCTCGGACCTCAGATACGGGCCTTCTACTACTACTAGATACAACTCTTTGAACTGAAGCTTGAGCAGTGCTCTCAGTTTCCTCAGATTCAGCTCTAGCTTGGTTGGATGACATTACTATATGAAAAACATGTTTAAAATGGTCAGGAGATATCATAATATCACGAATTATATAATGGCATGTATAGCAAAACTCTTACTTGCTACGTTAGTCCGAGAATCGGCTAAACCGTAGCTCTGATACCAATAAATGTAACACCACTAACTCGTATCCGTCGTCAAAACAGGGTTATATAGCATTACCAGAGTTTACAGTTCAATTACAGTTAATTTATGTCATTTACTATTCATTTCTGAAAATCATTTACAATCAATCATAATGTCCCTCATATAGGTCCCCAAGGCCCAAAATACATATTAGAATCGAGTCGGGACTAAACTAGGATCACAGAATTTTTTTTGCGAAATCTCAAAATTTTCCTTAGGTGCAGGGGATACACGCCCATGTGGCCAGGCCGTGTGGATCACACTCACCTCGGCCCTCAGAGACGGGCCTTCTTCTACTACTAGATGCAGCTCTCTAAACTGAAGCTTGAGCAGTGCTCTCAGCTTCCTCGGATTCAGCTCTAGCTTGGTTGGATGACATTACTATATGAAAAATATGTTTAAAATGGTCAGGAGATATCACACTATCACAAATTATATAATGGCATGTATAGCTAAACTCGTACTTGCTACGTTAGTCTGAGAATTGGCTAAACCGTAGCTTTGATACCAATAAATGTAACACCCCTAACTCGTATCCGTTGCCGAAACAGGGTTAGAAGCATTACCAGAGTTTACAGTTCAATTATAGTTAATTTATGTCATTTACTATTCATTTCCGAAAATCAATTACAATCAATCATAATGTCCCTCATATGGGTCCCCGAGGCCCAAAATGTATATTAGAATCGAGTCGGGACTAAACCAGGATCACAGAAAATTTTTCGCGAAATCTTATAATTTTTCTTAAGTGCAGGGGAAACATGCCCATGTCCCAGGCCGTGTGGGTATTCGATGTGAGGCACACGGCTGTGTTCCAGACCGTGTCCTTACCTGTGTAGCTCTCTGACTTAGATCACACGGCCAGCCACACACCCGAGTGCTAGACCGTGTGGATAATTTAATTTTAAAAATTAGGTGTAGGGGTTACATGGCCAGGACACACGCCCATCTGTTGGGCCGTGTGTCACACGGCTGAGACACACGCCCGTGTGTCTGCTTGTGTGCTCAATTCTGAGCATTCTGTTTCTCGATTTTTAATATGCAGGGGACACACGGCCAAACCACATGCCCATGTGTATGGCCGTGTGTCACACATGGTTGAGACACACGCCTGTGTGTCTGCCCATATGGACAAAATAAGACCATTTTTCCAAGCCAAAATTTTCACCCTTTTTACCTTGCAGCTACATGAACACTTCAACATATTTTCAAACCAATTTGGTACATATAAACCAAGCCAAAAACAAGTATCATATATGTTATATTAACACATATGATCAAATGTTTAAATTTCCACAATTACATTTATGTTTATTTACAAGTTATTCAATTATACTAACTCAAATCCATTCATCATTTGCTTTATATATATATATCTTTTACCATTCAGCCATTCCAACACACATCAAACATGATATGGCCTTATATAATTACATCAAAATATACTTTCCACTAGCCATTACAATGGCTAGTTACAATCAAACATTTCATCATTTTGCCTAACTTAGCTTATACATGCCATTTTGCTAAAATAAGTTTGCTATTTGTACCAAAATGGGATGAAGGATAGTGTGATGATGCTCCGACCGATTTCAAACCCTAGCGAGCTTTCGAGCACTATAAAACAGAGGAAAATTAAACAGAGTAAGCATTCAATGCTTAGTAAGTTCGTATAACAAGAATTTAACGTACCAATCATGCTCGTATAAATAAATATATATAACATGCATCACAAAACATTTTAGCCAAAATGCCTAAGCACAAGTTCTCATCAAATAAGTTAGTCTTATTATTCTCATGAATATCAAGAAAATAGAGATGAGCACATCATATAAAAATTTCCAAGTATTTCAGGGTATCTGAGAGATAACTCATATTTAGCTCATATTTTCTTTCATCTGGAGTTTTATCCGTTGAATCGATGGAATATCAATGGATACCCAAGTAGTATACTCGAGGTATACAAATCAGTGACCCGTCAATTCATATACAGGGGTACCCTTTAGGGCACATAATCAGGAAGCACACTCTCAAGCCATATAACAGGATGCTCAGAAGAGCCATGTAATAGGATGCTTATCCGGGCTAAACAGGAAACTCATAAGAGTCTATAACAGGAAGCTCATTGAGCTTAACAGGTAACTCCGAAGAGTTATTAACAGAGAGCTCCGGATTGCATAACAGGGAGTTCAAGAAAGCCATTTCAAGAAGCTCATAAGAGCTTATATTAGGATGCTCATGAAGAGCTGCATTTGTGTCCACAATGAATGCTGGACCACAACCGATCGAATCGTGTAATAGGAAACTCACAAAGAGTTTCGATAGTGCGCAACACATGCAGGATCACTACCGATCAGAATGCTCGTAGGAACTATATAACAGGACGCTCGAGAGGGCTTATAACAGGATTGCTCGTCTGAGCTATATTCTGTCCGCAATATATGCAGTACCACATTCAATATGGTAAATCATGTATCCATCGAATTTCATTATTCAAACGGAACTTAACATTTTTCGGACATTATCGATCATGTGATTATTTCATACATTTTTAGCATTTATATAATTCATATAAACACATACCACACTCAATTCAAGCATAAAAAATAAACACAATTTAGTTACACGAACTTACCTCGACACTTGTTCCTGTATGATAATCTACTAATCCGTCACTTTTTCTTTTCCTTGATCTAACTCTTTATTTGGTCTTTCTGGATCTAAATAAATGAATTTAACATCAATTTAATCCACTTCATACTCAATTGAACTCAATTCACTTTCTAGGCAAAATTACCATTTTGCCCCTATACTTTTCATAAATGACAATTTTGTCCCTAGTCTCGGAAAATGAAATTCATGCAATTTAATCATTATTTCTATTTAATTATTATATTATCCTTTATTTTTCCTACTTTTCGATTTAGTCCTTTTCTTTTTCTAATTTTCCATGGATGATTCATCATAAATATCTACTAACTTTTCTTAATGGTCTAATTACCATATAAGGACCTCAAGTTTTAAATTCCATAGCTATTTGATACTTATAGCTATTAGAATTGAGCTTTTACATTTTATGCCATTTGGTCCTTTCCACAATTAAATATAAAATCGGTAAAATTTTCTTATCAAAATTTTCGTACGTCTTTCCTATCGTAATGTAGACCATGTAATAATATTAAAATAAATTTTCTTTCTAACTTGGATTTGTGGTCCCGTAACCATTGTTCCGATTCCACTAAAAACGGGTTGTTACACATATAGTCTCTACCCAATTTCGGCTAAATCAAAATAGAAGCTTGAGTCAATACAAATTTCAGCTTTTCGAAGCTAGCCTGTTGATCATCTATCCATTTAAAGGGAGTGTTTTTCCTCAACAAGTTAGACAAGGGAGGTGCAATCAAAGAAAAACTCTCCTCAAACCTCCGACGATACCCAACCAGACCAAGAAAACTCCAAATCTCAGAAACACTCTTTGGCTTATTCCAATCCAAAATAGCCTCAATTTTTTTGGATCTACATGGGTACCCTCAAAAAATACCACATGACCCAGAAACATTACCTCTTTCAACTAAAAATCACACTTATTAAGATTAGCAAAGAGTTTTTTCTCACGAAGGATTTGCAGAACTACCTTCAGATGTTCATCATGTTCAGAGTCAGACTTGGAGTTCATCAATATGTTATCGATAAACACAACGATGAATTGATCAAGGAAAGGTTGGAATATTCGGTTCATAATATCCATAATGCATTCGGAGAATTCATCAATTCGAATAGCATAACTAGAATCTCGCAATGACCACAATAAGTCCTAAATGCAGTCTTGGGTACATCAGGTTCTTTCACTTTGAGCTGATAATACCCGGATCTAAATTAAATCTTGGAAAAGATAGTTGCACTCCTATACTGGTAAAACATATAATTGATCCTTGGCAAATGATACTTCTTCTTTACAGTTAGCTTATTCAAATGTCTGTAGTTGATGCATAATCTGAGTGACCCATATTTCTTTTTAACAAATAAAATCGGTGTACCCCATGGTGAAACACTAGGTCTTATGAAACCCCAATCCAAAAGCTCTTGAAGTTTGACCTTCAACTCTTTCATTTCTTTAGGTGTCATGCGATAGGGAGTAATGGACACAAATACTGTACCTGACAGCAACTCAATCCAAAATTCCAAATCACGATCCGAAGGTAACCCTGACAATTATTTGGGAAAAACATTCGGAAATTCCTTAACTATACAAATACTTTCCCTTAATGAACTAATTGCACTTGCATCTCATACATAAGCCATAAATGCCTCACACCCTTTTCGGACCATTTTCTCCGCTACCATAGCAGAGATCACATTTGACAGATAATTTTGGCGCTCACCGACCATAGGAATTTCCTTACCATTCACTATCTTCAATTTCACTTTTTTCATAACATAATCCCGACTGACTTGGTGTTTGGCCAACCAGTTCATGCCTAGAATCAAATCAAATTCACTGAGAGGCAGCTCCATCAAGTCTACAGGGAAAACTTCCCATTGGATCTCCGAAGGATATCTCTTATAAATTCTATCCACAATCTCAAATTGTCCTAAAGGGCTGACTACAGTACCAATGCTAGCAGTTTTCTCTATCCTAACCAACAGTTTAGCGGCCAAATCACATGCAACATACGAATACGTAGATCCAATATCAATCAGTGCAAAATAAGGAACTGAATAGATAGAGAATGTACCTGCTATGACATCAGGCACATCTCTATGCTCTCGGCATCTAGCCGTATACACCAAAGTAGCCTACCTAGCCTCAGCTCGATCAAACCTAATCCGGTGCTCTCTGCCCCTGATTACCATTATGGTTCTAAACATGGTCCCTATTAGGAAACTGATTAACCCTATGATTCTGTACCCCAATTTGTCCCTGATTATGTGCTGGAGCTTGCATCTAATTTACTTGGCAAGGGCAATTCTTAACCTTATGCCTAGTCGAACAACAACCCAGACAAACACCTAATCTTTTCCAACATTCGTTCGGATGGCGCCTATCACAGTACTGACAAATCTGAATACGACAAACTCCAGGACCAGTTACTACGATGTTCAATTGTGGTCTGACCTTTCTAGCCCGCTTCGTAGGTCGCGGGTTTGGGCAAGTAGGACCAGACTCCCTTTTCGCGCTCCAAGCGCTTAAGTTTCTCAATAATTTTGTTATTCCCGACGATAGCCTCAAAAATAAGCTCCTGGTATGGGGCCACCTGAATCTTTAGATCTTACCTCAGCCTGTCCTAGAAGCATATACTCTTATCATTCTCAGTCGCCACCATACTAGATGCATAGCAGCTCAACCTTAGAACTCAGCCTCATACTCAGAAATCGACATGTCGCCCTGCTTAAGTTCAATAAACTCTAACCGTCGGGCCTTAATATAACGAATACCCACATACTTTTTCTAGAAGGCATCCTAGAAATACACCCAACTAATACGCTCAAGTAGCATACCTATAACCGTTGACTGCCACCATCTATAAGCATTGTCCATCAATAAGGACACAACGCCCTTAAGTTTCTGATCGGGGGTGCAGGCTGAATCTTCCAGAATGTACTTAGTGGTTTTTATCGGCTGCAAACGTCACAACAAAAATGTGCAAGCGTACACTGTCAATGTAAGTATAATAGACAGATGTGAGTCTGTCGGATATCAATCCCACAGGGATGGTTGTCTTTTGTCTATTAATGTCGGTGCAATAACTAGATAGAACTGAGATAAATTGTAAGTATAGTTTTCGAAGTAATAACTCAAAAAATAATAAGATAAAGTATACTATGGATAACCTAGGATCCCCAACATGAATCTTCAGCAATATACTAAGTACTCACAAGGTATAAAAGATAGGTGATTATCGATGCAATAAAATTTAATGTATATATTACCAAATGCCACTCTTTTATTTAATCTGGGACTTAATCATGCACATTAACCTCACCTTCTGATGATGGCAATATGGCACTATTAAGAACAAGTGGACTAAATTCCTTTAGTCCTTACTCAACTTCCGCTGAAATGCTTATTAGCTCAAACTGTCACTGCACCTTCCAGTGTTAGTGACTGCAATAACACTTCTGTGTTTAGAACATTCAAACCCACAAGATTAAACAATAAAAATAAGATTTAATAAGATAAAATTTAACAAAGCATTCATTGCACTTCCGTATAGTAGAAAACATAAGGTAATCACCAGCGTTTTCAAATAAATGAGAAAGAATCGAATGGAGAATACTATTCCTAGGCTACTCGATTGAATCGCTCCATTTCCCCTTATTTTGCACTTAGATTTCCTCGCCAAGATTGGATCTGCATCAGTCTTCACATTGGCTCACCCAAAGGAGGCTCAAGCTGCCATGGCCGTAAGCTTCAAACTAGGGTAAGAGAATGGTGGTCTAGCAAAAAATCCTCCCTTCATTCTTCTCACGTTATCCTTTTATGTTTTCCTCAACAGTACAGGTGTCCTTCCTTCAAGATTCTTCTGTCCTTTTTCATACAAGGTAGTTACACCGGACTAGATAGCTCATACATGGTTGGCTCTTATCAGATAGCTGTCAACTGCAGCGACAATTCTGGACGCAATCTGGAATTAACTCATACAGCGACATTGCGAACATCTATCGACTGCGGCGACAATTCCGGACACAATCTGGAATTAACTCATGCAACGACACTAATGCAATAAGAGAGCAAAATTAAGGATAAAATAGGCTAGGACTCACTGAGTTACAAAATGCAATTTACTATATTGAACATGCTAAAATGTATTTGAAGGGTAACTAAATGGGAACAATTTAACCAATAAGTAGGGGGAAATCTTATGTTCTTTTTAGTGCTATCACACACCCCCAAACTTGAATTTTTACTTGTCCTCAAGTAAAACAGAAGTTAGCATGGCAGGAAAACATTACTAAGTAAGGCAAATGAACATTCAAGCGACTTGAATAACCTAAAATCATAATGAATGAGTCACATTCAGATGAAAGAATATTGCATCGATAATACATAAGCATGAATGAATAAGATTGCAGCTTCATTAATGCCAGCACCATGTTTCAAACCTCAAATTCTATCTAGCAAAACAACAATTATTGCACAATAATATAAATTTTTTATTTTTATTTTTTGGAATAAGGGATATCATTGCATTACTGTACCCTTGCTCCTGGGAAGTAACGATGGTGTGCAACAAACCCCCAGGGAGTACGTAATTGTGCCGACACACATTCATGTAGCGACGACCTTATGCCAGATTCTTTTTTTCTAATGCTTGTATTGGAGTGTTCCTTTTTTAACATTCCATAATACACCCACTTTGGAGTGTCTCTTATTTATAACTATATATATATATATATATAGGCAGCTGAAAAAGGCAGTATTGAAGATACAACATTTAGTCAAATTTATCCAACTCATTCATTGACAACTCATATGATCCAAGAATTAAGCATCGAATATAATAAATTTTTTTGAATAATTCTGCAAAACCTTGCGTGCTTCAAAAAAATTTGAAATGTGGGTGTATTTCCAAATCCCATATATATTCCCCCAAACTTAAAGATTGCATTGTCCCTAATGCACTGACATGAATATGTAATGACAATGAAAATGTAATTACAATGTATACTTATCAAAATAAAACCTACAGCTACATGCAATGCATGTCTGCTATAACTAAAGCTTAAAACAAACTAACTCCGTTATCCGTAGTCGTCGATGTGGTTGCATGATGTTTCTTTCTCCTCTTTTTCTTCTCCTTCTTCTTTTAGTTTTTATCCTTGGAGCACTTCCTTTTCTTTTCTTTGGGCTTTGTGCGGTTTGCGAATTGCTCCTCAGTTCCTGGCTCAGCCCCGGCATCATCGGCTGCTGTTTGTGTAGGAGAGGCCACTTGGAGTGGTCCAGTGTAGACCACTATTGCCCATGAATTACATTTCTCATCACTAGTGACCTCTGCAACTTCTACCGGTCTCGCTCCAGTTTGCTCCAAAATATCAATAGTTGCACCCATAGATCTGGGTGCGGTGACAACCTTCTCAACAAAATCTTCTTCTTCTGTTTTTTTCTCATTTTCAACAACTTTTTCTTCTTCCGCAGCAACTTTCGCTTCGACAACAACTTCTTCTTTTGCAGCATCAATTTCCTTCTCAACAACAGTGTCCTCTTGATAAGCAAAAATACCATCCTTGAACAAGCTATCAATCTTGCGCTAACATTCCTTAATGTCCCTGGATTCTTTATCTTTGTCATTATCAGAGACTTGTACAATGGGAGGAGATGCCACCGATCGGTCTCAGTTTTCGAAGTCGACATTCACAGATGAATGCTCATAGTTTCGAAAGATTGATGGAAACACTGGGAAGTCCGGTGTTGGAGATGGGATCAATTGGCTTAATATGGCTACCATGGAACTATTCCAGGCTTTAGTATAAGAATAAAACAAATTTTGAGAGTTCTCCATGTCCTTAAATGTACCAACAAGTTTGATTTGCCTATTGCTGATGGAAGTAACCATTTTCTCAACATCTTTCAACTTACGCCATAAGGATGTCTCTGTATGCATGGTTGTTCCTTTACTATCGGCTTTGGCTTTGCCCTTCTTTGTCTTGCTGGTTCTTGCCTCTTTTAGTATTGGTGTTTCTGTGCCAAGAGTCATTCTCTCGATAGAGGCTTTATTAATTGGACCCTTATTATCCATGATTTCTTCATCTTCCCGGGGCACAATGCCTTTTTGCTGACACAGTGACATTACCAATTATGGGAAAACCAAAATACCGGTCTGCCTGGCAGTGTATTTAGCAATTTCTCGGTGGAGAATTGCGCCTACATAAATTTTTCTACCCTTGATAATGGAATGTATCAGACACATTCTGTCAAGGTTGACGGTGGTACTGTGGGTAGACGGCACTAGTCTGCAGTGAACAAAGTGAAACCATATTTTGTTGTGCAATGTTAAGAAACAAAGATGTATTGTAAAATTCTTTGGATGCGACCCTGTCCACCATGCTCCTTCAATACACAAATCCTACACAAGTAGGTCTCTTTTCTCGTCCGTCACTTCCGTAAAGAAATCAAAGTGTTCGTCGACATTGACCGTAATGTTATACAACTCATTAACTGTGTTGGCATCCCATGGGAGTAGACCTTCACGAACAAAAATAAATTCTAAATCTTGGTCATAGAGGTTGGCATAGAATTCACATACCAGGGAAGGGGAATAGCTTCCAGGGTGTCTGCAGAAATTTTCCCATTTCAGTTTAGAAATGGTTCAGTGAATTTGTTTGCCTAACTCCTGTTGTTGCGACAGGGAAATGCCCTATTCGGGGTGAAAATTTTGGCGCAATATGTTGTCTTGAAATCATTCCCTTGCCGCTTTATTCAAAAAGATTACTCGTTCTTTTTTCTGCACTTGCTTGGGGGATTCTGACTCGCGAACTGCGATGGCGGAGGATGCAGGTTCTTCATTAGATGTGTTGGCTTTCTTGGTCAAACCTCTTGTTCTTGCCATCTTTTACGGAGGGAAGACGATTTTAAGTGAAAAAGGTGGGATCTTAAGTAAGGAAAAAGAATAAAAATGGTTGCTTGGATGCTTTGCAATCGACACGATGTTGTAGACTTTATAGGGAGTAAAATAAGAAGATGTAGAGTTGTGATGTTTTGTGGAGAGATGCAAAACTAGCGGGAATAGTGGCGTCCAATAAGAATCGTTCCTGCTCAAACAGATCAAACGGCTGGGTGTTTTTTGATCCAACGGTGAAGATTGAAGTTTCCTTAATTCTGATTAATGGTAACACAATGGTACAGAATGCGTTGACAATCGAATCTTGTTGTGTCGACATTGGTACCTTATTATTCTGCAAAAAGGAAAGAAAACAAGGTTTATAAAACAGGTATAAAATAAGATGAAATGGCAGAATTAAAAATTTAAAATGTTTGGACCAAATTAATGGTCTCTGCCTGCTCTTGATTTTTATTTCCAAAATAGTGTTTCAATCTTTGTCCATTGACTTTGAACTGGTGTCCATCACGTAAATCTCAAATTGTGACTGCACCATAGGGAAATACGTCGACAACTTCAAACGGTCCAGACCAACGTGGACGTAATTTTACCTGGGTGCAATGTAAGTCGAGAATTGAATAAAAAAACCTGTTGACCTACGGTAAATTGTCGCTGCAAAATAATCTTGTCATGCCATCGTTTGGTCTTTTCTTTATAAATCACAGCATTTTCATAAGCATTTCTTTGAATCTCCTCTAGCTCGGTGATGTCCAACAGCCTTTTCTATCCAGCAGCTTCACAGTCCATGTTGACTTGCTTAATTGCCAACATCGCTTTGTGTTCCAGTTCAATTGATAAGTGACATGCTTTCCCAAAAACAAATTGGTACGGTGACATTCCCAATGGAGTATTATATGCTGTCTGCAATGCCCATAGAGATTCATCCAATTGGGAAGACCAATATTTTCTCAAAGGATTCACAACCTTCTCAAGAATATTCTTAATTTGTCGATTTGAAACCTCAGTTTGTCCATTAGTTTGTGGATGATAAGTAGTGGCCATTTTGTGATTGACTCCATATCTCTTTAATGCGGCTGCCACTTGGTTACAATGAAAATGTGTACCTTGATAATTAATCAAGGCCTTTGGTGTACCGAAATGGGTGAGTATATGCTTGTGAAAAAATTTGAGCACAGTCCTTGCATCATCCTTTGGGACAGCAATAGCCTCCACCCACTTCGGGACATAGTCAACATCGACTAATATATAAAGATTTCCAAATGAACTTGGAAACAGTCCCATAGAATCCATTCCCTAAACATCGAACAATTCAACTTCCATAATTGGCTGTTGCAACATTTCATTATGTCGGGAAATAGAACCGGTGCACTGACATTTATTGCATTGATTCACAAAATTATGAGCATCTTTGAACAATGATGGCCAATAGAATCCTGATTGTAGAACCTTAGCGGAAGTTCTCATACCACCAAAATGGCCTCTATAAGGAGCATCATGACAGTGCTTCAGGATTAAAAGCATCTCTTCTTCTAGAACACAACGCCGAATGATGTTGTCATTGCATACCTTGAATAAATACGGATCGTTACAATGGTACTTCACTAAGTCACAAAGAAATCTTCCTTTTTTATGGCTCCTGATACTCAATGGGAGCTTACCACACACCAAGTAATTAACCAAATCTGCATACCAGTCAGTTACATTGACAGTGAATAACATCTCATCTAGGAATGTGTCGACAATTGGAAGTATTCTCCTGTCTTCACTGTCAACTCCCAATCTAGACAAATGATTGGCAATGTAACACCCCTTACCCGGGTTCTACGCCGGGAACCAGGCCCGAGGCGTTTCCGAACTCAAACTGCTTAATCGCCACTTAGGCTCAACGTCATTACTCGCTATAACCTTATTCTCGACTTACGAGGCCTCACTCATACACACAAGGACTCTCGAGACTAATCCAAAACTTTTACGATCCTTAAAATTTCTCTTTTATACAGGTCTCACACGCCCGTGCAAGATTAGACACGCCCGTGCATGAGCACACACGCCCATGTCCCCAGACCATGCCTAAAACCCAAGCATTCTGCCAAATGCCCCACGACCATGGCACGCCCGTGCTCCCCAACCGTGGTGAACACTGACTTCCCTCGCAAGGCCTAGAGTCTAGACACACGCCCGTGTGGCTAGCCCGTGGCCAACACTGATGAATCCCACATGCCCTAGGCACACGCCCGTGTGACTAATCCGGGGTCTATTTTGTTTTCAAATATTAACATGCAGGGGATGCACGACCACAGCACATGCCCGTGGGCTGACCGTGTGTCACACATGGTCTAGACACACGCCCGTGTGTCTATCCACATGGTCAAGAACCAGACTAAGTGTCAAGTTCTTTTCACCCTTCTACCATACACAACATATACTCATCTAACACCATCATAATCAACTCAAATTGAAGTCCATTCTCACATAGAAAACTACATCTTTCTTTCATATAATGTAATAGCCAACAACCATGACGTTATACAAAATAAGCTATCCATCTAAAGGCCAACACATCTTAGCCATTTACAACAAAATTTACTAACTTATCTAGCCCCTATACATGCCATATACAAAACATTAAGTTTCATGTACCAAAGTGTGCTGATATGTGGGCTATCTTCTGATGATCCCCGTATCTCGATTCAACGCTTTAAACCTATAAGACAAGGGAAAAGAAAGAGAGTAAGCTTTGAGCTTAGTAAGTTTACACATAAACAATTAAGCATCATAGTATAAGCCCAACCACAATTAACATTATACCAACATATAATATACAACTATGCTTACTCTTTCTATCCCTTACCGTATTACAAACACATCATGAGTCACATGCTTATAATTATTGAAATGCACCCATGCATTCAATATCACATTTACACAATATACAACACATCATTATTGCTTAATAATACATCCACATAGCTAACTCCAATAGCTAATCCACACAGCTAATCCACATATCTTATCCACACAGCTATTACGCACAGCTAATATATACAATTAATCCATACAGCTAATATCTCGGTGGTTTCGCACTTAGCACACCACAATCAATTTATAAGGTGGTATCGCACTTAGCCTACCACAAAGGTAATCATCGTGATCTCGCACATAGCCACTAAATGATATACCTAACGATAGCATCGCACATAGCTAGCTCATCGTCAATATGCATTAGGATGGTATCGCACTTAGCCTACCATCTAGCATTATCACAACACATGCACAAGTCTACTTAAACCACATAGATTCCCAATCATTCTCGATCATACATTCATTCACCATTTCTACTACATTCATTCTACTTGAACCACATAGGTTCTAAATAAATCTTGAATTAGCTACACACTAGCTATCATCAACAAATTGTAAGTATAAATGCATTGTTTATGCATAGACTTACCTCGATACTCAAAAGTACAGAAATATGCAATTTAGTCCACCACCTTGGTTTTACCTCGATTTCGATCCGGGCTTCGCCTTTCTTGATCTATAATGAATAAATCAACTTATTCAATGCACACATTGACTAAATTGACCCACATCTCATACTTTAGTAAAATTACTATTTTGCCCCTAAACTTTCTCATATTTACACTTTAGTCCCAAAGGCTCGTAAAGGGATTTTTATTCAACTTTCTACTCTTTCATGCTTAGCCGAACCACTTACTCAACTAAAGCATTCATCAAAACTCACTAAATCACCCATGTATGACCAAACTTAAGATTTTCACAACTAAGTCCCTACATGCATTTTCATGGAAAATCACTTAGCAAAAGATGTTTCTACTACATCAAGCTTTCATATTCTTCCATAAAACATCAAAATACATGCATGTCATACATATGTACATTTTTGAACATCTATAATAGCTCACCAAATAGCTATAAATAACTTACTCATGCTACCGGGACTTCAAAAATACGAAGAATATCAAAAACTGGGGTTAGGAGCACTTACTAGCAAGCTTGAAAAATTGAAGGAGCCCTAACAATGGCTTCTCTAATTTTCGGTAGCTATGGGAAGAAGATGAATGAATTTCTATCATCTTTTCACATATTTTAATCACTTAATTGATAAATGACCAAAATGTCCTTTTTGATAAACTTTCAATTTTAACTCATCCATGCCCATTTTTGTCCAAAAATTAGAATTTGGGTAAATTTCTATTTAAGGACCTCAAATTAATAATCTAAAGCTATTTCACACAAATAGCTTCTAGAAACACACATTTTGCAACTTTTGCAATTTAGTCCTTTTGGACAATTCAACCACAATTTCATAAAATTACTTCATGAAACTTTCACACTAGCATGCATACATAATATAAGCCTCAAAAACTCATTCATGACCCTCGGATTTGTGGTCTCGAACCACTATTCCGACTAGGCCCTAAACCGGGATGTTACAACTCTCCCCCCTTTAGAGATTTTCGCCCCTGAAAATCTTACCAGAAAAGAGGTTTGGATGTTGCTCTCTCATAGCTTCTTCCATTTCCCACATAGCCTCTTCCACGCCATGTTTCTGCCATAATACTTTCACTAGTGCTATGCTCTTATTTCTCAACTGTTTCACTTCTCGAGCCAAGATCTTAATCGGCTCCTCTTCATAAGACATATTTGGTCTTATCTCAATTTCCGTTGAAGGAATCACATGTGAAGGATCGGAGCGATACCGTCGCAACATCGACACATGGAACACGTTATGAATCTTTTCTAACTCTACTGACAAGGCCAACCGGTAAGCTACAGGCCCAATTCTATCTGTAATCTCATATGGCCCTATAAACCTTGGACTCAATTTCCCTTTTTGTCCAAATCTCATAATCTTCTTCCACGGCGATACTTTCAAAAATGCTTTGTCGCCTACCTCAAACTCAATTTCTTTTCTTTTCAAATCCGCATACGACTTCTGTCAGTCTGAAGCAGCTTTCAAACTATTACGGATTACTTTCACTTTCTCTTCGGTCTCTTTTACTAGATCAACCCCATGGATTCGCTTCTCACTAAGCTCGGTCCAATACAAAGGAGTCCGACACTTACGGCCATACAAAGCCTCATACGGTGCCATCTGTATACTCGACTGATAACTATTGTTATAGGCGAATTCGACCAAAGGTAGATATCTCTCCCAACTACCTTCGAATTCTAGCACACATCATCGAAGCATATCTTAAAGAACTTGAATCACTCTTTTTGACTGACCATCGGATTGCGGATGGAACGCAGTACTGAAATTCAATCTCGTACCCATGGCCTCTTACAACTTCTTCCAAAATCTCGAAGTAAACCTCGGATCTCTATCCGATATAATAGACATAGGTACACCACGCAATCTCACTATCTCTGCCACGTACAACTCATCTAACTTATCCAGTGAATAATCAACACGTACTGGAATAAAGTGAGCTAACTTCGTCAATCTATCCACAACAACCCACACAGTATCTCTTTTTCTCGGAGTCGTCGGCAACCCTGTTACAAAATCCATGGTAACCCGATCCCATTTCCATTCGGGAACTATCATTGGCTGAAGCAATCCCGAAGGCACTTGATGCTCAGCTTTCAGTTGTTGGCAAATCAGACACTTTGCCACAAACTCTGAAATATTTCTTTTCATACCCGGCCACTAATACAACTTCCTCAAATCGTTGTACATTTTCGTACTGCACGGATGTACTGACAAGCATCCACTGTGGGCCTCATACAAAACCTTTCGAATCAACTCCTCATTTTTAGGAACACAATTTCTATCACGATACATCAGACAACCATTCAAATCCACTCAAAAATCAGAATCACTTTCTGATCCTCACTTAGCTATCTTAGCTTGTATCTCGCTGTCATTTCTCTGAGCCTCACATATTTGTTGAACAAATAGTGGCCTAGCTCTCAACTCTGCCAAAATAGCACCATCATCAGACAATGCTAAACTCGCTCTCATAACTCTTAGAGCATACAGGGATTTCCTACTTAAGGCAGCCGCAACTACATTTGCTTTTCCCGGGTGGTAATCAATGACTAACTCATAGTCTTTCAAAAATTCAAGCCACCGTCTCTGTCTCAGATTCAGATCCTTCGGATCCATCAAATACTTTAAACTCTTGTGATCCATAAAGATTCGGCACTTTTCGCCATACAAATAATGTCACCAAATCTTTAACGCAAACACAATCCCAGCCAACTCCAAATCGTGAGTCGAATAATTCTTCTCGTGCGGTTTTAACTGCCTCGAGGCGTAAGCGACTACCTTACCCTCTTGCATCAACATGCAACCGAGACCATTAAACGACGCATCACTATATACCACAAACTCCTTCCCCGATTCTGGTTGAACCAAAACCTGTGCCTCAGTCAACATTGTTTTCAGTCTTTCAAAGCTCTGTTGACATGTCTCAGTCCATTCAAACTTGACATCTTTATGCAATAGCTTCGTCATCGGGGTAGCAATCACAGAGAACCCCATTACGAAACGTCTGTAATATCCTGCTAATCCCAAGAAACTTTTGATTTCTAACACATTCCTCGCCGGTTTCCAATCCATAACAGCCGATATTTTACTCGGGTCAACTCTGACACCATCACCTGGCACCATGTGTCCTAGGAATCTGACCTCTCGGAGCCAAACTTCACTCTTGCTAAACTTAGCATACAACTGCTTATCTCTCAAAGTTTGTAAGACAATTCTCAAGTGCTCTTCATGATCGTTCTCATCCTGAGAATAGATCAATATGTCGTCAATAAAGACAACCACAAACTTGTCCACATATGGTCTGGAAAATACGGTTCATCGGATCCATAAAAATCGCAGTGCATTCGTCAAACCAAATGGCATAACCAAAAACTCATAATGGCCATACCTTGTCCAAACGCAGCTTTTCAACACATCTTGCTCTTTCACTGAAATGATAATAATAACCGGACCTCAAGTCTATCTTGGAGAACATCGTAGCTCGTTCGGTTGATCGAAAAGATCATCAATCCTTGGTAAAGGATACTTATTCTTAACCACACCTTGTTCGATTGTCTATAGTCTATACACAACCTCATAGACCCATCTTTCTTCTTCACAAATAATACCGGAGCACCCTACGGCGAGTAGCTCAGTCTTGCAAAACCCTTATCCGTCAGTTCTTGCAACTGACCTTTCAGTTCCTTCAACTCTACAGGTGCCATTCTGTACGGAGCAATCGAAATAGGTACCGTTCCTGGAACCAACTCAATTCCAAACTCGACCTCTCTCACTGGAGGTAATTCGGGTAACTCTTCCGGAAACACATCTGGGTACTCACATACCACTGGCACTGTTTCAAACCCTACTCCAACCTCTTGAGTATTCAACACAAACGCAAGATAGGACTCACACCCTTTTCTTAAACATTTCTCAGCCACTAAGGAAGAAATCATCACGGGTAGACTGTCCGATCCACCTGATTCAACCCGAACTACATCTCCACTCTCACATTTTAGTTCAAAAAACTTACTACCACAGTTCACTAAGACACTATGGGTAGTTAACCAATCCATGCCTAGGATTAAATTGAACTCATCAAACGACAACAACATAAGGTTTTCCAGAAAACAATGATTCTCAATCGACAAAGGACAATTCTTACACACTTTGTCCACAAACACATACTTTCCTAACGGGTTTGACACCTTAATCACAATGTCTGTAGGCTCAACGGTCATACTCAAACTAGATGCTAATCTCATGCAAATATAAGAGTGAGTAGACCCTGGATCTATTAAAGCAATAACAGAGGTGTCAAAGAGAGAAAAAGTACCCGTTATCACATCAGGGGAGGATGCCTCTTCGCGAGTGCGAATGGCATACGTCCTCGCAGGTGCCCGACCCTCTGGTCTCACAGCAGAGTCCCTGGATGCACCTCTACCACTAGCCCCACCTCTTGGGTTCCTTGGTGGTCTACCCGTCGTAGACACATCACTAGGTCTCACTTCTTGCCTCTCTTCCTTATCATCCCTCTCGGGACAGTTACGGATAAAGTGGTCAGGGGAACCACATTTGTAACATTTCCGACTGTTTCCCCAACACTCTCCGGTGTGATACCTACCACAACTAGGATACTCCGGTTTACTCTTTGTATTGCCCACACTTTCCATTGAGGGGGCTCGGACTCTCGAACCCTGACGAGTATTGTCCAAGTCTCGATGGGAATATCCCATTAAGGCTGACGTTCGAGGATTCACTTCCTTGGATCTTTTCGACTGGGCTTGATACGACTTGCCCATCGGTCTCTTTCTCGCATCTTGGGCTTCACTCACAGCCCTCCTCTTATTTGAACTCAACTCTTCGGCCTTACTTGCCCTCTCAACTAATACCTCGAATTCTTTCAACTCCAAAATGCCAACTAGGAGTTTGATATCCTCATTCACCCATCTTGAACCTCTTGCACAAGATGGTTTCTCATGACACACATTCTTGAGCGTATTTGCTAAGCCTAACAAACTCACGCTTGTATTCACCATCATCATCCTTCCTTGCTTCACTCAAGGAATTCTTTCCTTTTTTGGTCAGTAAACCTCTGGCTTATGTACTTCTTTCGAAACTCTTCCAGAAATAAGTCCCACATTACCCGCTCTCTCGGGACCGCTAATGTCAGCGTCTTCCACCAATGGTATGTCGAGTCTCTCAGCAAAGATACGACACACTTCAAACTTTCCTCAGGTGTACATGAGAGCTCATCGAACACCTTCATCGAGTTCTCTAACCAGAACTCCGCCCTCTCAGGTTCGTCATCTACTTTAGCTCTAAACTCCTCAGCCCCGTGTTTCCTAATCTTATCCACCGGGGGTTTCGATATCCTCACTACATCCATACCTTGAGGAGCCAGCGGGTTTTGACTGAGGTAAAGGAGGAGGTGGAGGAGGTTGAGCATTAGGGTTCGTTCGAACATAATCCGAGTACCAATTACTCATCATATGGAGAAAGGCTTCTCGTGCCTCTTCCCCTTGACCCCTCGCCTCAGGTCCACTTTGCACCGGCACGGTTCCTTGCGTAGGAGCCGTCGCATTACTAGCTGCTTCATCAGCAGTCAATGGATCAGAATCCATATTCTATATAAAACAAGATTTAAAATCATTAGAAACAACCACACTATCATCGTACACTTATGGCATGTATAGCTAGACTTTTCCACCCGCTACAGTAGTCCTAGAACCGACTAAACCATAGCTCTGATACCACTAAATGTAACACCCCTTACCCGGGTTCTACGCCGGGAATTGGGCCCGAGGCATTACCGAACTCAAACCGCTTAATCGCCACTTAGGCTCAATGTCATTACTCGCTATAACCTTATTCTCGACTTACGACGCCTCACTCATACACACGAGGACTCTCGAGACTAATCTGGAACTTTTACGATCCTTAAAATTTCTCTTTTGTACAGGTCTCACACGCCCGTGCAAGATTAGACACGCCCGGGCAAGAGCACACACGCCCATGTCCCCAGACCATGCCTAAAACCCAAGCATTCTGCCAAATGCCCCACGGCCATGGCACGCCCGTGCTCCCCAACCGTGGTGAACACTGAGTTCCTCGGACGGCCTAGAAGTCTGAACACACGCCCGTGTGGCTGGCCCGTAACCAACACCGATGAATCCCACACGCCTTAGGCACACGCCCGTGTGACTAATCCGGGTCTATTCTGCATTTTCAAATATTAACATGCGGGGGCGCCGCGGCCCACGGCACGCCGTGGGCCGACCAGTGTGTCACACATGGTCTAGACACACGCCTGCGTGTGTCTATCCACATGGTCAAGAACAAGACTAAGTGTCAAGTTCTTTTCACCCTTCTAACATACACAACATATACTCATCTAACACCATCATAATCAACTCAAATTGAAGTGCATTCTCACATAGAAAACTACATCTTTCTTTCATATAATGTAATAGCCAACAACCATGGCATTATACAAAATAAGCTATCCATCTAAAGGCCAACACATCTTAGCCATTTACAACAAAATTTACTAACTTATCTAGCCCTTATACATGCCATATACAAAGCATTAAGTTTCATGTACCAAAGTGTGCTAATATGTGGGCTATCTTTTGATGATCCTCGTATCTTGATTCAACGCTTTAAATCAATAAGATAAGGGAAAAGAAAGAGAGTAAGCTTTGAGCGTAGTAAGTTTACACATAAACAATTAAGCATCATAGTATAAGCCCAACCACAATTAGCATTATACCAACATATAATATACAACTATGCTTACTCTTTCTATCCCTTACCGTATTACCAACACATCATGAGTCACATGCTTATAATTATTGAAATGCAACCCTGCATTCAATATCACATTTACACAATATACAACACATCATTATTGCTCAATAATACATCCACATAGCTAACTCACATAGCTAATCCACATAGCTAATCCACATATCTTATCCACACAGCTATTACGCACAGCTAATATATACAAGTAATCCACACAGCCAATATCTCGGTGGTTTCGCACTTAGCACACCACAATCAATTTATAAGGTGGTATCGCACTTAGCCTACCACAAAGGTAATCATCGTGATCTCGCACATAGCCACTAAATGATATACCTAACGATAGCATCGCACATAGCTAGCTCATCGTCAATATGCATTAGGATGGTATCGCACTTAGCCTACCATCTAGCATTATCACAACACATGCACAAGTCTACTTAAACCACATAGATTCCTAATCATTCTCGATCATACATTCATTCACCATTTCTACTACATTCATTCTACTTGAACCGCATAGGTTCTAAATAAATCTCGAATTAGCTACACACTAGCTATCATCAACAAATTTTAAGTATAAATGCATTGTTTATGCATAGACTTACCTCGATACTCAAAAGTACAGAAATATGCAATTTAGTCCACCACCTTGGTTTTGCCTCGGTTTTGATCCGGGCTCTGTCTTTCTTGATCTATAATGAATAAATCAGCTTATTCAATACACACATTGACTAAATTGACCCACATCTCATACTTTAGCAAAATTACTATTTTGCCCCTAAACTTTCTCATATTTACACTTTAGTCCCGAAGGCTCGTAAAGGGATTTTTATTCAACTTTCTACTCTTTCATGCTTAGCCGAACCACTTACTCAACTATAGCATTCATCAAAACTCACTAAATCACCCATGTATGACCAAACTTAAGATTTTCACAACTAAGTCCCTACATGCATTTTCATGGAAAATCACTTAGCAAAAGATGTTTCTACTACATCAAGCTTTCATATTCTTCCATAAAACATCAAAATACATGCATGTCATACATATGTACATTTTTGAACATCCATAATACCTCACCAAATAGCAATAAATAGCTTACTCATGCTACCAGGACTTTAAAAATACGAAGAATATCAAAAACCGGGCTTAGGAGCACTTACTAGCAAGCTTGAAAAATTGAAGGAGCCCTAACAATGGCTTCTCTAATTTTCTAATGATTATGGGAAGAAGATGAATGAATTTCTATCATCTTTTCACCTATTTTAATCACTTAATTGATAAATGACCAAAATGCCCTTTTTGATAAACTTTCAATTTTAACTCATCCATGCCCATTTTTGTCCAAAAATTAGAATTTGGGTAAATTTCTATTTAAGGACCTCAAATTAATAATCTAAAGCTATTTCACACAAATAGCTTCTAGAAACACACATTTTGCAACTTTTGTAATTTAGTCCTTTTGGACAATTCAACCACAATTTCACAAAATTGCTTCATGAAACTTTCACACTAGCATGCATACATAATATAAGCCTCAAAAACTCATTCATGAACCTCAGATTTGTGGTCTCGAACCACTATTATGACTAGGCCCTAAACCGAGATGTTACAGGCAACTTGATTCTCTGACCCATTGCGGTCTTTTATCTCAATGTCAAATTCTTGCAACAATAAAATCCATTGTATCAGTCTTGGTTTGGTATCTTTTTTTGCAAAGAGATATCGCAACGCAGAATGATTAGTGAATACCGTAACTTTTAAGCTGACAAGATAAGAGCGAAACTTGTCAAAGGCAAAGACTACATCCAACAATTCTTTCTCTGTAGTGGTATAATTTAGTTGACCCTCTGTAAGAGTTTTTCTAGCATATTAGAAGGCGTGAAATATTTTTCCCTAGTGTTGTAACAGCCCGATTTTGGGTCTAGTTGGAACAGTGATTTTGGGATCACAAACTTGACATAGAAAAGTTCATTTTTATTATATTTTTATGGTCTATAGTTTCACAGAATGATTTTGTGAAAATTTCATTCAAAAATTTTGACGTTTGGGAACTCAATTTAGTTAAAAGGACTAAATTGTAAAAAGTGTAAAAGTTGAGTTCTACATGCTGGAGGTGTCTAATTTCTATGAAATTTTAAATTGAAGGTCCTTAGGTGGTAGTTAGACCATTTGTTAAGATAGTGGACAAAAATGGACATGGTGAGATAAAATTTCAAAGTTTTAAGTGAAGGGCATTTTGGTCTTTTTGTAAATAAAAGAATAAAAAGGGAAAATCAAGCTAAAATCTTGTCCATCTTCTCCCCCAAGTGCCAAAATTGAGAAGGGATCCATAGCTAGGGTTTTTCCACTTTTCAAGCTTAATAGTAAGCGCGTCCTAGCCCCGTTTTTAATGCTCTTTACATTTTTGAAGTTATTATCATCCGATCTATCTATTTCTACCATTAATTTAAGGAAAGAACAAGGTCTAGGGTTTGACCCATGTTGTATATTTGTGTATTTTGATGTCTAATGGTAGATTATGCATGTTTGATGTGTGATAAACAACTTTTGCTAGGTGGTTTTTGATGAAAATGCTTAAAAGGACCTATTTGTAAAAGTTAAAAAATATGTAGTAAAAGTGTGTTTTAATGGAAATTGTGGGTTGTTATAGTTATAAAAATGATTAGGCTAGGCTTGTACATTAAATAAATTGCACACGTTTCATTTTACGAGCCTAGGGGAAAAATGTAAATACGTCAAAGTTTAGGGGCAAAAATGTAATTTTTCATAATGTGATTTTTGGATTGAATTGAATAATGTGAATAATAAATGAGTAAAATTTTCTATTATAGATCAAGAGAAATGAGGTTCGGACCTATACTGGGGGAAAATAAAGTATTTGACGATTAGGTCCCATTCCTACTATTTTTGTACTGAGGTAAGTTCGTATGTAAATAATGCATTATTATTTATGCTTTAATTGTGTTATTATTGTATGAATTGTGATTTATTCTTTGAATGAATTCGACAAAGTTCGACAAGCGAGAAAAAAATCCTGGTTGAACCTTAGGAATAGTTAGGATATAAATGTCATGACATTAGGGTTAGTTGAGATTACGTGTAAGACCATATTTGGGATATGGCAACGATATGAGATTTCGTGTAAGACCATAGCTGGGCTATTGGCATCGATATGAAATCCCATGTAAGACCATATCTGGGATATGGCATTGGTATAGTACTATGTGTGTGTAATTTACAGGAAACTTAACGGTAAAGTTTAAGTTGTGAAAGACTATGGTATGATGTGAAAGATTATGGTAAGTTGCAAGTTGGTACAGGTATGTACATAAACTCATGCTTAATGAGCTCGATATGTGATGAAACCTCGGATTGGTTCGATTGAGTAAGTTATGATGTTAAGATTTTAATAAGATATATGCTAAGCTTGATTATGAATTCACAATGACATTTATTTTAATTCACTTTATGTTAACTATATGTTAAAGTGTGTAAGATGCTTATTATTTGCATAGGAACTCACTAAGCTTTAAAGCTTACTCCCTTTCTTTTTCTCTTGACATATAGTGTCACCAAGCCAGCTCGGGGATCGAAGACGGTCGGAGATTCATTCACACTATCAAATTATCATTTTGGGTACTTATGATTACATTATTTTGAGTTATGGCATGTATAGGGACTTGGTCTTTTTGTTATGTGTCATAATTGATTTGGACATATGTGTTGGCTTTAATAGTTGATAATTCGTTTTGTAAATGGACATTTGATATTGGCTAATTTTAGTTAAGTATATATACATATGATGATGTTCTCATGAATGTGAGAAATTGCATGGTTTGAAATGCTAAGTAGGTGATGTTTGTATGTGATAAATGATAGCATGTAAATGATATGTGGATGCCTTGTGTATGGCTGATTGGGTTGAAAGTATATGCTTGGATTGGTGCTATGTTTTGTTGTGTATGTTGGTGCATGGAAGGGTGGCAAAAAGGCTTGTAAATAGCCTTATATTTGTCCACACGGGTAGACACACGGGCGTGTGTCTAGGTCGTGTGCGACACACGGCATATCCCATGGGCATGTGTTTCGGCTGTGTGTCCCCTGCACCTTAATTGTTGCAAAACAGAATGCTCAGTATTGAGCACACGGGAAGAGACACGGGCGTGTGTCTCAGCCTTGTGGATGGCACGGCCTTGAACACGGGCGTGTGCCCTGGCCGTGTGAAGTCTGCACCTATTTTATGAAAAATTATGAAAACTTAATCGTTCACACAACCTAAGCACACGGGCATGTGACTTGGCCGTGTGACCTCAATTTGATGATGGCATCATAAACAAAATACCCCCTAATTTGAACACGGCTTGAAGCACGGGCGTGTCCCGAATCCACACGGGCGTGTAACCCCTTTTTCATGAAAAATTGTCTAAGTTCTCCAAAAGTTTTCAAAGTTCTCAGTTTAGTCTCAAACCACTTCTGATGCATGTTTTGGGCATCGTAGGCTCATTTTAGGGACGATATGAATGTTTTTGAAAATTTTTAAATTTGAGTGGAAATTTATGTCTTGGTTTTGAATGTTTGCTTGTGAATAAGTCTGGTAATGCCTTGTACCCTATTCCAGCGTCGGATACGGGTAAGGGGTGTTACAAGTGTTGTCATAACACTGCACCCACGGTGAAATCAGTTGCATCGGACATGACTTCAAAAGTTTGAGACCAATTAGGTGCAACGACAATGGGTGCATTGACCAGCTGCTTCTTTAACTAAATAAAGGCATCCAGACATGCCTCGTCAAAGAGGAATTTTTTATTTTGTTCCAGTAATGAGCACAATGGTTTTGTAATTTTTGCAAAATCCTTAATAAACCGTCGGTAAAATCCTGCATATCCAAGAAAGCTACGAATACCTTTCACATTTGTTGGTGGGGGTAATTTCTCAATGATTTCCACCTTAGCTTTATCTACTTGAATACCCTGATTAGAGATGCGATGGCCCAACACAATGCCTTCAGTTGCCATAAAATGATATTTTTCCCAATTCAAGACAAGATGAATGTCATCACATTGCTTCAGTACTTTATCCAAATTGTCAGCGCAATGATCAAAATCATTCCCATAAACTGAAAAGTCATCCATAAAAACCTCTAAAGAGTCTTCGATCATATCTGAGAATATTTCCATCATACATCTTTGAAATGTGGCTGGTGCATTGCAAAGACCAAAAGGCATACGACGAAAATCAAAAGTACCAAAAGGGCAGGTGAAAGTTGTTTTCTCCTGATCCTCTGGTGCAATAGCAATTTAGTTGTACCTAGAATAGTCGTCTAGGAAGCAATAATAAGTTTTTCCAGCAAGCCGATCTAACATTTGGTCAATGAAGGGAAGTGGAAAATGATCATTCCTCGTGGCTGCATTTAATTTGCGATAGTCCATGCATACTTGCCACCCCATGGGGATGCATGTTGGTAGTAATTTGTCCTTATCATTGTGAACCACTGTGATGCCACTCTTTTTTGGGGCGCATTGCACTGGATTCACCCACTTGCTATCAGAAATTGGGTAAATAATTCCTGCATCAAGCCATTTTATGATTTCTTTCTTGACCACTTCGTTCATCTCCTCATTTAACCTTTTTTGCGGTTCAATTGACTGCTAGCCTTCATTTTCTAACTTGATTTTGTGCATGCAAAAATAAGGACTAATACCTTGAATATCCGCTATACTCCAGGCAATAGCTCGTTTGTGCTACTTGAGAATGTGAATCAATTTCTTTTCTTGTGTTTCATGCAGTGTTGTGAAGACAATAACTAGAAGAGTATTATGATCACCCAAAAAGATGTATTAAGATAAGGAGGTAGTGGTTTCAATTCCAAAGTGGGAGCTTCTTCAATTGGTGATTTGAAAATTGGAGTGGTTCTATTGGTTAGGTCTAAGGATTCAATTTCCCATCTATGCTTGACCTCAACAGTACTAGCTTCAACTGTGCTATCACAATTGTTAAGACAACACTACAGCCTTCTGTGAGTGCAATAGCATCAACATTAGTGAGTTTTTTCTTCTTGGACAAGAGGTCTTTCATAAATTTCCCATAACTCAGAATTTGTACCAGAGCGTCCACTAATGGAATGTTGATCTGCAGTTGTTTCAGTGTATACAGAAACTACTGATACTATTTGTCATTTTCATTCCTCTTCAATCTTTGTGGAAAAGGTACAATTGGAAGCACATTCGGTTGTGGCGATACTTTTGGTTGCGTCCACAATTTTAAGGGTCGAATATAAGGCATGTGAGCGACAATTGGCGGTACTTCTTTGTTTGGTACATCAACAAGTTCTTCAGAATCAACCTTTCCATCAGGGCTTATGTCACCAATATCTAGGGATGCTACAATAGAATCGATAATCAGCTCACCAATTTGTTTACCACTCCTAAGAGTGATAGCTTTACAGTGCTCTTTCCCCCTCGAGCTGGGGTTTTCGGTGTCACTAGGTAAGGAGCCTTGTGGTCGAGTATTCAAATTTGAAGCAAGTTGTCCCAATTGTGCCACCAATGCTCGAATGGAAGATGAATTTCCTTGAACAATAGCTTCTATGCGAGTAATATGCTCCCTCATTAACGCCTCAAGAGCAGTTAATGGGTCAGAAGTAGGAGCTCGTGTATACTGCTGTTGTCACTGTCCTTGATAATTTGGATTTATCATTTGTGGCTACATCTGCGTTTGATGTGACTGTATCTGACCTTGTTGTGGATACAACCGATGATGTTGATTGTAGTTTTTTTTTATTGTAATTCCCTTGTCGTGGATTATAATTTCCCTGAGTAGACACATTCCCATATCTGAATGTCGCAGCATTTTGTCCAACATTCTGAGTTCCACAAAACTATTGGTTGCATGCAGAGTTGTTGTAAGAGTTTCCATAAGAATTGTTGCGAATATTACTGACATAACATGCATTTTTTGCATGTTGCGGACAATCTTCATAACTATGGTTGTCACCACAAATTTCACAGCAAAAGGTAGGAGTATCCAATTTTTGAGCAACTTGTATAGGTGCAACATCACTCGTCATTTGCATATTTTTAATTATGTTTGTGAGCGAAGAGACTTGAGCACTTAGCGCGGATATTGCATCCAATTCAATAACTCCTGGAGTAGTCTTTGCTTGTGCGGCTCTGGAGATGGGATATTGATAATCATTTTGAGCAATTCCCTCAAGAATTCTCACAACATTATTGAAAGTGCAATCCAGCAGCGGTCCATTGGCTGATGCATCGACAAGATTCCTTGTATGTGAATTCAGATCATTATAAAAAGTCTCAATTTGTGTTTCTGGTTAAATGTCGTGCATGGGATGATGTCAAAGAAAAGATTTATAACGTTCTCATGTGGTGTGAAGATTTTCATCATCCAACTGATGGTAAGCATTAATATCGTTTCAAAGATGAGCATTCATTTTTGGTGGGTTAAATCATAAAACATACTGCGTGGCGAGAGCATTCCAAGAAGTAATTGATCTAGTAGGTAGCCCAAGAAACCAAGTGCGAGCTCTTCCTTGTAAGGAATAGGGAAATAATTTCACCGTTAAGGCATCATCAGGAACGCCTTGTTGACTAAAGGAAGCACATATCAATAAAAATGATGTAAGATGTTCTCTCGCATCTTCATGTGGTAGTCCAACATATTGGCCATTGGAGTTCAGCATTTGAAACATCACTGGCTTGAGTTCAAAGTTCCCAGCTTGAATTGCTGGTCTAACAACTCCTGGTTGTAAATCATCCAGAATAGGGACTACACAATCTCGTATGGTTATATTATGGATGTGAGCATTTTGTGGCAATAATGGGTTATGAACATTTCGTTGTTTTATCGAGGGTATAGCTGCATTGTCCCCTGGTAAATCCATATTTCTTTGTCCTCAAAGTCTTCTCCGAACAGTTCTTTCAATTTTTGGATCAAAGTCGGTAAGAAAATCTAAATTGCTTCAGTCATAAAACACCTAAAATGAAATTGAAAAATAACAACAAAGAGAAAACAAGTTAGTGAATACTAAATATTATATAAGGAAAACAAAGTACAAAGACACACAAGAATAAAAATAAACATCAAACAATACCCATCCCCAACAACAGCGCCAAAAACTTGATCGGTTGTAAACGTCACAACAAAAATGTGCAAGCGTACGCTGTCGATGTAAGTATAATAGAAAGATGAGAGTCGCTCACCCAAAAGAGGCTCAAGCTGCCATGGCCGCAAGCTTCAAACTAGGGTAAGAGAATGGCGGTCTTACAAAAAATCCTCTCTTCATTCTTCTCACTTTATCCTTTTATGTTTTCCTTAACAGTACAGGTGTCCTTCCTTCAAGATTCTTCTGTCCTCGTTCGTATAGGGTAGTTACACCGGACTGGACAGCTCACGCATGGTTGGCTCTTATTAGACAGCTGTCAACTGCAGCAAAAATTTTTGATGCAATCTGGAATTAACTCATGCAGCAACATTACGGACATCCATTTAATTTTGCGGCGACAATTCTAGACGTAATCTGGAATTAACTCATGCAGCGACATTAATGCAATAAAATAGCAAAATTAAGGATAAAATAGGCTAGGATTCACTGAGTTATAAAATGCAATTTACTAAACTGAACATGCTAAAATGTATTCTAAGAGTAACTAAATGGGAATAATTTAACTAATAAGTAGGGGGAAAACTTATATTCTTTTTAGTGCTATCAGGTCTCCAACCAATTCACGACCACTGTAGGGGTTGTTCCAGCAACACCCTTGAATAACTCTGCCCCATTTAAATAAAGCCTCTCAGTAATTGAACCAGACTACCTTTACCATATTGGGCCCCAACTACTCTTTGCAGTACCCTTAACATGGCTTGGGATACTATGTCGTCCCCAATATTCTCTGTATTCTGATTCCACCCTCTATAGTGTGCGCATTAACAGTATCATTCGTTTCTAAATCAAGCATATGCTCCAGAGTAGTAGATGAATCAACTTGAGCCACCCGTCGTCACCCTCCGCGACCTCTCATACCATGAGCCAGCATGCAGTATACCCTAATGTGTCTCTATAGTTTCAGTAGCATTTATATGGCAATCGACATCGAAGTCTCAGACTTGTTTTTCTTTGCAAAAATATAATTTTTTTCAAAAATTCTTGTGGCCTATTTTTTTCTAAAATACCACTTGTTGTAAATGAATGCATGTAGACCCATTTAAAAATCTCAGGCTGAGTTTATAAACCTGGCTCTGATACCATAAAATGTAACCTCCTTAGCTCGGCCTAGACGTTATAACTGGATTAAAAAGGCTAAATTAGGCACTAGAATGGCTAAGAAGACCAGCTAATCTCTTTTTCTTTTTTTTTTTTTAAGAAAAAATAACCCGTCTGATTTTAAGAAAACCGTGGTTGTTACTTTGATTCAAGTTAAAACATTCATTTATTAGGTCATCTATACTTTAGGATTCACTTTATTGTTTATAGTGATGTTTTAGTAAAACCATTGTGTACTCATTTATTTTGTAAAACCCGGGGTAATATATTGCAGCGGAAAATTAACAATTAAGTTAGATTTTAATTAAACTGAATAACATGCAATTATTAATTATTAAATTCAAACTACTCGAATGAATAATGGATGTATAAATCCCAAACCAAAAACTACTAAGCCATAGTCCAAAAAAAATTACAATCCCAACTAGTGAAATACTTTAATGGAAATATTTTAAAAATAAAGCGATCAAGTCCAGAAAGGTCGTGGTGTGCTTGCAAGGTCCATTCCTTGTCTCGATCATTACCTAAGAAGTTTAAGACTAGAGGGGTGAGCTTAAGGAAGCTTAGTATGAGAAAAAAATTACAGAACGTCATATAATCATTCATATCAGATATAACAGTCAACATTACCAATCATTATCGTTGCATTGCAATAGTCAATCAGTTTTTGAGCATGTTATGTTGCACGATGCAATACAAAAGGTTCCTACCCAACCATCCGCTACACACCACGAGTTCCCGGAACTCGCCTCACGAACTCTAGATTGTGTGAGCGAAACTCGATGTGGATAAACCACCATAACACTAATGCGAGATAAACTACGGTAAAATGCGATCCGGTTGCCCGAGAATGTGACTAGCCACCAAAATTGCAAACAAGCTGCCAGTAATGCGATTAAATCGCCCAATCTCCTTGTTACTCCAGTGCAACGCACTGACAAAAATATTACGGACTTTAAATGTCATCGGTACTCCATGAAACTCCTACGTCAACCATAAATACCCACCCCATGCAGATGCAATATGTCACACAATCAATAAAAACATCATGCTTCCAATAACAGTTTCGGTACAATGACACGATTAACATGCATATATATAAACAATATCGATGTGTGCCTTACTTACCTTTTATTTAAAAATACAGAGGCATACGTACGTGTCTTCCATACAGTCCATATCACATATGGCATGTAATCTAAATACATACAAGCTCAATGTCAATCATGGCATATTACATGCATATCAATCTGTGTTTTAGAAATTCGACATGCTATACACGCATTCAATATAAACTTTTCACCACGGATTTAGCAATCAGAGATATAACATATCAAAATGTGGTCAACCAAATTATAGCATAAAATCATACATTACATATAGCTCATACACAATTTAATCGATCCCAACAGGGCCTTCTACAAACGGGCTTCCTATTTAAATACATACCTTACTTAGCACTCCATTTATTAGCACTTAGGCCATTGAAACATGCCCAAACAAGCAAGCATAACTATAATTTTAAGAAATATTTTAAGATTTTCAGACTAATTTATTAAAGGGAAAGACCCACACCTAAATTTGCAATCCGCAGCACTAACCCAAAAATCTGCAACTCCAAAACTTAGATCTGGACTACCCTAGATCGTATATTGCACTTAATTATCATTAAACTTGGATAAAAAAAAACCATTGTACATCCCTAAAGGGTTCAACCAAAAAGGAATTAACAAATGACACAACAGATCCACTATCGGTAAGCAATACTTACATTGTTTGCTATAATTCAAGGGTGCGAAAAAGATTTGAAGTCATCACTGATCCAGGGTGTTTAGATAAGTTCCTATGAAAAAAAATATAAAAATAAAACCAACAAGAAAATAATCAGCCATGGCCTTAGAGCAATCATTCAAAGCAACAAAATTTAACAGAAGAAAATGATGTTAGATCTCGCACAAAAGTAACACTTACGCACTTCGTTTACGTGATCCAAGATGTAATCCTAACAAAGCTTGAATTCCCACTAACCAACTGAGTTAGGGGCTGTTTTTAACGATAGAAAACTGAAAGAAAGAGGTTTATAAAGGGGCGGCAAGGGAAGAAAAATCAGCAGCCCAATAATGATGTTTAAAGGGGCGGTAATGAGGAATAAAAAATGTAAATAATGAGGGCTGAAAACAGCAGCAAAGGGCTGAAAACTCAAATAAAGTTCAACTATGGAGGTTTAAAATTGGTAGCAAATAAAAGGAGCAAATTAGTAGGAGTAATGGAGCTAAGGGGCGGTACAACAATGGTGAAAAACCACTAGGTTTGGGATGACACAAGGACGAAGAAGGAAGAAAAATTTTGAGAGAAATAGGAGTGGGAGAAGGTTTGGACGACCGCAGCAAAAATAAATGAGAAAAAATCTGATCAACATGTGAAAAATTCATATTTAAACCTAGGTTAAGCTAGGTTGGACAACATTAGTAAGGAGTGGGAGCAAAAATAACAAAAACCCATTAATTTACAAGGGAAGGTATTCGAAGTCGAGTCTTAAGGTTTATTTCACTAACTCCTTACTATCTCTTAACCTTAAAGCAAGTAACTCATCCTTGAAATATTTTATAAACTTTAAACTAAAAATTTGGAATGTTACACTCAGTTTTGCTGAAATTTTGTACCCTCGGCACAAAGGGACTCAGTGTCGTGACTTCCATAGCATCAATGTCGCGACACTCACATTGATTGTTGTTTCCCTCAAGGTCGGGCCATTTTCATCTCCCTACACCAACTCAAACACCTTGTTAGGTCCCTCATGGTACAATTTTTCCATTTTGGGTCTTAAAAGGAACAAAAATAGTTTTTTATTAATATAGAAAAGACACCGAAATTTCCTGAGAATAAGCTCATTGAGTGTTTTGGAGAAGCTAATTTGACATATCAAATTACGACAGATCAAACTCTGCCACATATAGGTTTTTGCTTATCCTCAAGTAAACACTTAAAAGACATACAAAATAGACGACTCTTGATGTGACAGCCCAAACCCGACTGGGACAGATCGGCCTAAATCCAAAGTGACACAATAGCCACCGAAGTGACTCTCCAGCTTAAGACCACTCAAAACACACCCCAACCTTATAACACCTCAATTTTAATTAATTAACTATCTAATTTTAATGTGGAAGCATTTTTGTGAACCATTTTAAAACTATTTCTAATTATTTAGCCCTAAGGGTATTTTGGTCATTTTACCATCTAAAGTTAAATAGTCCCGTTTTTAGTTCTAAATGATTACCAACCTTCTTTTAGTCAATTTATGCAAGCCCTAAAAATTTCAATTTCAATTGAGTTCATTTACTAAGTCTAATGATTAGGCTAGGCTTGTACATTAAAAAAATTGCACACGTTTCATTTTACGAGCCTAGGGGAAAAAATGTAAATATGTCAAAGTTTAGGGGTAAAAATGTAATTTTTCATAATGTGATTTTTGGACTAAATTGAATAATGTGAATAATAAATGAGTTAAATTTGCTATTATAGATCAAGAGAAACGAGGTTCAGACCTAGACCGGGGGAAAAATAAAGTATTTGACGATTAGGTCCCATTCCTACTATTTTTGTACTGAGGTAAGTTCGTATGTAAATAATGCATTATTATTTATGCTTTAATTGTGTTATTATTGTATGAACTGTGATTTATTCTTTGAATGAATTCGACAAAGTTCAACAAGCGAGAAAAAAATCCCGGTTGAACCTTAGGAATAGTTAGGATACAAATGTCATGACATTAGGGTTAGTTGAAATTACGTGTAAGACCATATCTGGGATATGGCAACGATATGATATTTTGTGTAAGACCATAGCTGGGCTATTGGCATCGATATGAAATCCCATGTAAGACCATATCTGGGATATGGCATTGGTATAGTACTATGTGTGTGTAATTTCTCGAGTATCCTTTAGTATTCCAAGTGGTTCAACGGGAAACTTAACGGCAAAGTTTAAGTTGTGAAAGACTATGGTATAATGTGAAAGATTATGGTAAGTTGCAAGTTGGTATAGGTATGTACATAAACTCATGCTTAATGAGCTCGATATGTGATGAAACCTCGGATTGGTTCGATTGAGTAAGTTATGATGTTAAGCTTTTAATAACATCTATGCTAAGCTTGATTATGAATTCACAATGACATTTATGTTAATTCACTTCATGTTAACTATATGTTAAAGTGTGTATGATGCTTATTACTTGCATAGGAACTTACTAAGCTTTAAAGCTTACTCCCTTTCTTTTTCTCTTGACTTATAGTGTCACCAAGCCAGCTCGGGGATCAAAGACGACCGGAGATTCATTCACACTATCAAATTATCATTTTGGGTACTTATGATTACATTATTTTGAGTTATGGCATGTGTGTCATAATTGATTTGGCCATATGTGTTGGCTTCAATAGTTGATAATTTATTTTGTAAATGGCCATTTGATATTGGCTAATATTGGTTTAAGTATATACACATATGATTATGTTCTCATGAATGTGAGAAATTGCATGGTTTGAAATGCTAAGTAGGTGATGTTTGTATGTGATAAATGATAGCATGTAAATGATATGTGGATGCCTTGTGTATGGCTGATTGGGTTGAAAGTATATGCTTAGATTGGTGCTATATTTTGTTGTGTAAGTTGGTGCATGGAAGGGTGGCAAAAAGGCTTGTAAATAGCCTTATATTTTTCCACACGACACACGGGCGTGTGTCTAGGCCGTGTGCGACACACGGCATGTCCCACAGGCATGTGTTTCGACTGTGTGTCCCCTGGACCTTAATTGTTGCAAAACAAAATGCTCAGTAATGAGCACATGGGCAGAGACACGGGCATGTGTCTCAGCCGTGTGGACAGGACGGCCTCAAACACGGGCGTGTGCCCTGGACGTGTGAAGTCTGCATCTATTTTATGAAAAATTATGAAAACTTAATCGATTACACGACCTAAGCACACGGGCGTGTGACTTGGCCGTGTGACCTCAATTTGATGATGATGTCATAAATAGAATGCCCCCTAATTTGAACACGGCCTGAAGCACGGGCATGTCATAGGGTCACACGGGCGTGTCCCGAACCCACACGGGTGTGTGACCCATTTTTCATGAAAAATTTTCTAAGTACTCTAAAAGTTTCCAAAGTTCTCGGTTTAGTCCCAAACCACTTTCGATGCATATTTTGGGCCTCGTAGGCTCGTTTTAAGGACGATATGAATGTTTTTGAATAGTTTTAAATTTGAGTGGAAATTCATGTCTCGGTTTTGAATGTTTGCTTGTGAATAAGTCTGGTAATGCCTCGTACCCTATTCCGGCGTTGGATACGGGTAAGGGGTGTTACATTTAGTGGTATCAAAGCTACGATTTAGTTGATTCTCAGACTAACGTAGCGTGTGTAAGAGTCTAGCTATACATGCCATAAATGAACTGTGATAGTGTGATGACTCCTGTCAATTTTAAATTGTGTTTTCATATAGTAATGGATCCCGATCGAGTTGAGACTGATGAAGTCGAAAGTAATGCGCTGGCTCCCGCTCAAGGGGTAGCGCTGTCTGATAGTAGACCACCTACGGTTAGTGAAGGAGAAGGAGGCAGGGAAGCCTTTCTCCATATGATGAATGAGTGGTATACGAAATTTGTTCGAACAAATCTGAATGCCCAACCTCCTCCACCCCACCCATTCCTCGACCGGTTCCCGTAGCCCCACAAGGTATGGACTTTGTAAGGATGAATAAGGCCCCAGTTGATAAAATCTGAAAGCATGGGGCTGAAGATTTCCGAGCTAATGTGGATGATGATCCCGAGAGAGCCGAGTTTTGCTCGAAAACTCCATCAGGGTATTTGATGAGTTGTCCTGCACACCAGATAAGTGTTTAAAGTGTGCTATCTCGCTTCTGAGAGATTCTGCATACCATTGGTGGAATACACTTGTATCTGTAATCCCAAGAGAAAGGGTCACCTGGGACTTCTTCCAAGAGGAGTTCCGAAAGAAGTATATTAGCCAACGGTTTATCGACCAGAAACGAAAAGAATTTCTTGAGCTGAAACAGGGTCGTATGACAGTGACCGAATATGAGCGAGAATTTGTCAGACTGAACAAATACGCTCGAAAGTGTGTTTCTACGGAGGCTATTATGTGCAAAATATTTGAGGATGGATTGAATGAAGATATTCGTGTGTTAGTCAGAATTTTAGAGCTGAAAGAGTTTGTGGTATTGGTTGAACGGGCTTGTAAGGCCGAAGAATTGAACAAAGAGAAGAGGAAAGCTGATCTTGAAGCTAGAGACTCAAGGAAAAGACCGATGAGTAAGTCATTTCCATCTCAGTCTAAGAAAGCGAAAGAGATGTATTCCCTCTCGGATGTTTCAGCGGGGTATTCACGCAGAGATCGTGAGAAACAACATTCGAGTTTTAAATCTCGAGCTACTTCGATGGCAAGTGTGGGTAATGTAAAGTCTTATAGGCCCCGAATGTCAACATTGTAGAAGAAGACATCCCGGCGAATGTAGAATGAATGATCGGGCTTGTTTTAAGTGTGGTTCTCAAGATCATTTTATCAGAGATTTCCTGGAGATGACAGTGTAACACCCCTTACTCGTATTCGACGCCGGAACCAGGTACGAGGCATTACCGGACTTAACATACTTAATCATACAAAAATTGGCCATAAATTTTCATTCCAACTTAAAACTTTTCATTCGTGTTCATAATGCCCCTATTTTGCGCCTACGAGACCCGAATCATACATATAATGTGGTTCGAGACTAAACCGGAAACTTACGAATACTTAGAAAATTTTTACTCAAAACAGGGCCACACGCCCGTGTAAAAAGGAACACGCTCGTGTCTATAGCCCGTGTCCCTCACACGACCATGACATGCCTGTGTCTTAGCCCGTGCGTGAAAACCTTGACATTCTGTTTATGACGTCAACAGATATTTAGGGCCACACGGCCAAGTCACACTCCCATGTGCTAGGCTATGTGGCGAATTTAATTCTCGTAATTAATATGCAGATTTCACACGGCCTGGGCACATGCCCATGTCCTGAGGCCGTGTCCTTCACACGGCTGAGACACACGGCCGTGTCTCTTCCCGTGTGTTTACTACTAGGCATTCACACAACATCACATGTCATTCTCATATCATCATCTGTCATACTTAATCATCACATTTAGATCATGATAACCATACTAGCTTCACATTCACAAGAGGGCGTTAACACATGCATAAACATATAATCAACATAAGCCATCATTCATGGCTATATTTAAATGGAACCATAAACCATTTTAGGCCAACACATTTGGCTACATTAACAATGACTTAATTAATCAAAAGACAAAGTCCCTATACATGCCATGTCTCAAGAAGGCTTGAATACTTATACCCAAAGTGTCAGCTTGATAGTGTGATAGCATCTCCGGTGATCTCCAACCCGAGCTAGCTAAATTAACCTATAAGAGATAGGAAAGGGAGGGGGTAAGCAATAAAGCTTAGTAAGTTCATATGCAAATAATAAACAACTATTGACATTCATTTATTTTACCCAACCATAAAGATATTACAATACAATTTGCATTTAATCTCATGATTGCCACTTAATCATTCATAATGCTTACTCTTTTATCTTATAAATACCATTTACGTGCCTTGGCATTAGCCTAACCACCATAGTCTCTCCATTATAACTTATCACATTATTTTACAAGTTATTTCCATCCTCTTAATCACATGCACATCATTTATGAGTAATCATAGTTTTAACATATGGTTTAACCACCTTTCATTTTTCAAAGCTCGTATCATACTATATTCTCATAGTGACGTTATTCGGCAATTATGCCTGTCTTTCCTTTCTATCATATCCAATGAAACACAAATTTAAATAAATAAACCATACTATATCACAATTCAATTTGGTTCACAAACCTATCACATGATCATTATCAAATCTTATCATGTATCCATTCATCATGAATGTAGATCACTAATCACAAGGTTATCAATATTTCACAAGTATAACTTATTCGTGTACATTCTTCCCAAGAATTCATCATATACCGAATTCACTTCACATGAGTTCCATGTACATACCTATACCACTCGTAACATAGTCACTTACTTTCTTGTTTTTAACGTACCCGTTGAACCACTCGGAATGCTAAAAGATACTCGGGAATCTCATACATATAGTACCGTATCAACGCCTTATCCCCGATATGGTCTTACATAAAATATCATATTGACGCCATGTCCCTGACATGGTCTTATACGAAATCACATACCGAGGCCATATCCCAGATATGGTCTTATTGTAACACCCCTAACCCGTATCCATTGCCGGACTAAGGTCAAGAGACATTACCGGACATATCGGATCATATCACCAACATTTCCCTAACATCAAGTAATCACAAACATTGTATAGCAAAATATACACATAGAGTCCCTTTAGAAGGTCTACGTGACCTTAAACTTATATTGGGAAGGGGTCGGGACCAAACCAATATCATATGGAAACTTTACTGAACTCAGAAAATTTTTCTTTTTAAACAGGGCACACGCCCATGTGGCTAGGCTGTGTGCCTCACATGGCCTTGTGCCTCACACGGCCATGCCTTGGACCATGTCTCAGCCCGTGTACAACTCTGACTTGAGTCACACAGTCTGGAACAAGCCCGTGCTTCATGCCCATGTTGTAAACTGACTTGAATCACACGGCCTGTCACACGCCCGTGTGCAAATCTGACTTGTTTCAAATTTAAGCAGTGAAGGACACTATCGAGACACACGCCCATGTGCTCAACCGTGTGGGCAATTATAGGCCATTTGAAAGGCCAAATTACCACCCATTTTGAGTCATACCTACAAGTATCAAATAAGCATTAATCCATAACCCAAAGGCAACCAAAAACATACTAAATTGACCATTCATGAACACATCAAAACACACCAACTTTTGCATCACATAGCATGGACTAAATTCACCTATATTCACATTCATTATCAAGCCATATCACATGGATATATTTACACATTTCACAATATAAACAAAGTTCTCTAGCCTATACATGCCATACTTCAATATGTACATTTTCAAAAGATACCAAAGTATAGTTCGATAGTCTGGTGATGATCCTCGACGATCCCCGAGCTTTCAGTAGCTTCGATAATCTATAAAATAATGCAAACACACACAAAGTAAGCTTTCAAAAGCTTAGTAAGCCATATACAAATAAACTTATCATATAAAATAATTATAAACCATTTCATACATATGGTTCATGACATAACACAATCATAAGTCATATTTCTCTTATATCTCAATTAATCATGTTCACTTGCTCATAATCACATATATCATATAATGTAGCTCACATATCAAATAATCATATTCATACATACCTTTTAATACCAAATTTCATATACATACATACGTACCAGATTTTGGATGTACATTTGTATACACATTCATTACTCGGAATGCCCGTTGAACCGTTCGGAACCAATAAGGATACTCGGATAACTCAGAAAGTTCGTACAATGCCAATGTCCCAGACGTGGTCTTACATGTAATTAAATATCGATGCCTCTGTCCCAGACAGGGTCTTACATGAAATCATATATGGCGCCAGTGTCCCAGGCATGGTCTTACACGTAAATCTCAAATTGATGCCAACGTCCCAGACATGGTCTTACACGATAACTCATATTGAAATCCTATGTCATGACATACGTATCCTAATTACTTCCTAAGGTTCGTACGGGACTTCTCGGACGTCGTCATATTATCAGAACTTTTCCAGATTTCACATATTCAGCTCAAACAGCCATATATCATAATTCATTCACACAAAAGTATTAATAATTCAATTTAAACACATTTATTTGTATATCGACTTACCTCTTGCGGGAAAGAACGGAAACGAATGGCTATTCAACTACTTTTGATTTTCTCCGATCTAATTTTGTTTTCTTTGGTTCTTGATCTATACACATTCAAATTTAATTGTTTTAATCACCAAATCATTCAATTCAATCCAAATACACATATTTAGAGCATTTTAGAAATTAGCCCTCACATTTTTACATTTTGACATTTTAGTCCCTATTTCATAAAGTCACAAAATACACATAATTCAATATAACCCATGCTTAGCCGAATTCTCTATAGGTCCCTAGCAGCCCATATTTTTCATTTATTTCACAATTTAACCTCTCAATTTACACTTTTCTCAATTTAATCCCTAATTGACCTTTTTGTCAAAAATCACTTTACAGAACATGTATATCAAACACCAAGCTTGTATAATTCATCATCAAACATCATAAAACTCATGAATTCATCAATGGAAACTTTCAAAATCATCAACACTTTCAAAAATTGAGGCATGGGCTAGCTAGAACACAAAGCAACAATCACAAAAACATAAAAATGAGCTCAAAACAAATACCTAATAAATCATGCAAGGGCCGAACTTAATGAAGCTTCAATGGTTATTTTTTTCTCTATATTCGGTGGTGGAAGATGATGATAAAAGTAATTTTATGTTTTATTTTATCTAATATAACTTATTAACTAGTTTACATAATTAACCTTAATAAAAACATATCATAACATATAATGGATGGTCATTTATGTCCACTCATAAATTCAATGGTCAAATTATGTTATAAGGACTTCCCATCTAATAAACCATATCAATTCGGCACACATATCAAGTAGCACACAACTTTTACATTTTCTGTAATAGCCCGATTTAGGGCCTAGTCAGAATAGTGGTTGCGAGACCATAAATCTAAAGTAGAAATATGTGTTTTATGATTTTTATGAGTCTTATGATGTGGTTTCATGATTGTGTGAAAATTTCATGAGGAAATTTTATTTATTAGTGATCAAACTGTCCATTAGGACTAAATTGCAAAGATTAGAAAATATGAGATTCTAGAAGATTTAAGTATGAAATAGAATTATAAAAATTACTAGAGGTCTTTATTTAGCAATTAGACCATTATATGTCAAGATGGACAAAAATGGGCATGGGAAGGAAAAATCTCAAGAAAGGGGCCTTAAGGGTATTTTAGTCATTTGGTTAATTAATGAATTAAAAAGGGAAAAAGAAGTCAAAATTCATGTCCATCTTCTTCCTAAGTGCCGAAATTTTCAAGCTCTCCATAGCTAGGGTTTGTTCAACTTTCAAGCTTGATAGTAAGTGCATCCTAGCCCTGTTTTTAATGTTTTTCGTATTTTTGAGATCCTCGTAGCTCGATTTAGCTATTTCTAGCTATATTTTGAAATAGGGTTTATGTTAAAAAATTTACCCATGTATGACATGCATGTATTTTGATGTTTTAAGGAAGAATATGAAAGTTTGATGTGTGATAAACATCTTTTTCTAAGTGATTTTCATGAAAAATGCATAAAAGGACCATATTATAAAAGTTATAAAAATGGTCATACATGAGTGAAATAGTGGAAATTAAGGGCTGTTGTAGCTATGAAAGTGATTCGGGTAGGCTTAAAATGCAAAGAAATTGAATGAAAATCATTTTACGAGCCTAGGGGCAAAAGTGTAATTATGTGAAAATTTAGGGGCAAAATTGTAATTTTTCCAAAGTATGATTCATGAGTCAATTTAGTCAATGTGAGTATTAAACAAGTGAAATTGTTATTATAGATCAAGAAACACAAAGCCTGGACCGAAACCGAGGTAAGGACAAGGTTGTGGACTAAATCGACTATCTATACACATTTTGAGTACCGAGGTAAGTTTGTATGAAATTAAAGCTACGTAATATTTTTTTTATATTTTAAATTTTCTTGATATTATGAAAAATGAATATCATTTCTATGAAAATCGACTAAAGAAGCATTGATGAGAATATGAAGAGAATATGTTAAGTTAGAGTCCCGGTTGTACATCTCGGAATAACAAGGATACCTATGTCACAACATGAGATAAGGAAGGTCCCGTATAAGACCATGTCTGGGATATGGCATCGACATCGAATAAGGAAGGTCTCGTATAAGACCATGTCTGGGACATGGCATCGGCACCGAATAAGGAAGGTCTCGTATAAGACCATGTCTGGGACATGGCATCGGCATCGAATAAGGATGGTCCCGTATAAGACCATGTCTGGGACATGGTCTCGACACCAAAGGAAGATCTTGTGTAAGACCATGTCTAGAACATGGCATCGACATCTATATATGATCTCGTATAAGACCATATCTGGGATATGGCATCGACATCGAGATATGAGATCCCGTGTAAGACCATATCTGTGATATGGCATCGGCATCAAGAGGTGATCCCATGTAAGACCATATCTGGGATATGGCATTGGCATCGTGATACATGTATGATGAGATTGAGTATCCTCTGATATTCCGAGTAGTTCAACGGGCAAAAGAGCTAAGTATGCAAAGATGACAAAGAACTAAGCTATACAAAGATGACAAAGAGTTACATTTAAGTTAAGGATGATAATGATTTAAGTTTATGTTCAAGATAGCATAAGTGCTCAATTACGTGATGAAGTGACACAGGTACCATGAGTAAGATACGAGTTATGAAACCGTAATGTGATATGTGATGGGTAAGCGTAAGTATGAGTAAGTATGCCAAAGTACTTGCGAACTTGTGTTGTTATTGTTCTATGAGATGAATGGATTTTACCATGAGTACTTATGTTGCTATTTTAATTCATGCAAACTTACTAAGATATATGCTTACCCCTTTCTTTTCCCTTTTCCTTGTAGTAACGCCAAGCTAGCTCGGGGATCGTAAAACGTCGGAGCTCGGATCACACTATCAATCATTCTTTTGGTATAGTAAAGTTGATTTATTTTGGGTATGGCATGTATAGGAACTTGGTCATCTTGTGTTATGTCCTATTTGGAAGCCAAAGTGTTGGCTATTAATGTTATACACTCATTTTGTAAATGGCCATTAGAAATTGGCCGATATTTGTCAAGTTTTATTTCTTAATGATGACGAGTTTTATGAAGTGAAAGTTCATGCAATTGATGGAGTAAAATGTGAAGTGTATAAATGATGATTAGTGATTCTTAATAGTGTTTGACTGCCATGTTATGTGTTGCTTGTGTTGGCATATGTGTATTTATGTTTCAGGGTGGCAATTGGCTTGGTAAATAGCCTTCTAATTGTCTACACGGGTAGACACACGGGCGTGTGTCTAGGCCGTGTGTGACACACGGTCAGCCCCATGGGTGTGCTGATAGGCCGTGTGTCCCCTGCATCAAATTTGCGAGAATTCGATTTGCCACACGGGCCAGAACACGAGCGTGTACCTAGGCCGTGTGCCCTTAAGAGCTTGCTGACGTCATAAATAAAATACCTAAGTTTTTCACACACGGGTAAGGACACGGGCGTGTCTAGGCCGTGTGAGGGACACGGGCCACAGACACGGGCGTGTGTTCGGCCATGGGAAAACCCCTGTAGGTTCAAAATGAAAAAAATAAATTCCACACGGGCTAGGAATATGGGCGTGTGTGACTACACGGTCTGCCCACACGGACGTGTTCCATTCCATACGGGCGTGTGGCCTTGTTTAGGCAAAAATTTTCTAAGTGCGCAAAAGTTTCCGGTTTAATTCCGAAACCTTCTGTATGTATGTTTAGGGCCTCGTAGGCCTATAATAAAGATGATATGAATATGAATGAGAAGGTTTAAGTTGAAATGAAATTTTACAGCCCGATGTTGTATGTTTAAGCAAGTTAAGTCCGGTAATGCCTCGTATCCTGTCTCGGCATCGAACACGGGTAAGGGGTGTTACATTTAGTGGTATCAGAGCTACGGTTTAATCGATTCTTGGACTAACGTAGCGTATGTATGAGTCTAGCTATACATGGCATACATATGAGTATTTATATAATGATAGTGTGACGACTCCTGACATTTTAAATTATGTTTTTATATAGTAAATGGATCCCGATAGAGCTGTGGCGGATGATGTAGAAAGTAGTGCACCGGCTCCCGCTCAAGGGATGGTGCCGAATGAAAATGAGAATAGACCCATGACTGTAAGTTAGATAGGAGGAGAAGAGGCTAGGGAAGCCTTTCTCCACATGATGAATACATGGTATACGGAGTTCGTTCGTACGAACCCGAATGCACAACCCCCTCCACCCCACCTATTCCTCAGCCTACCCCTGTAGCTCCCCAAGTGGTAGAAGTGGTAAGGAGAGAAAATCCTCTGGTTGATAGAATCCGGAAACAAGGAGCCGAGGAATTTCGAGCTAGTAAGGATGATGATCCGGAAAGAGCATAATTTTGGCTTGAAAATACCATCAGGGTATTTGATGAATTATCTTGCACACTTGAAGAGTGCATGAAATGTGTGGTGTCTCTCTTGAGAGATTCCGCTTATCAATGGTGGAACACCCTTGTGTCAGTTGTACCAAGGGAGAGAGTTAATTGGGAGTTTTTCCAAGAAGAGTTCCGGAAGAAGTACACCAGTCAAAGATTTATTGAACAGAAAAGAAAGGAATTCCTTGGCTCAAACAAAGCGAGAATAGCGATGGCGAATATGAGCGTGAGTTTGTAAGGCTCAACAAATACGCTCGGGGGTGTGTATCCTCTGAAGCCATTATGTGTAAAAGGTTTGAGGACGGGTTAAACGAAGATATCCGACTATTTATTGGTGTCTTAGAATTGAAGGAATTTGTTATGCTAGTGGACCGGGCTTGTAAAGCCGAGGAGTTGGTTAAAGAGAAAAGAAAAGCTGAAATGGAGTCTCGTGACTCTAGAAAGAGATAACTGAATAAGTCATTTCAGTCCTCATCAAAGAAGTCAAGAGACTTCCCTACTCGATCAGCTACTTCAGCTGGGTTTTCGAATAGAAGTAAGGGTAAATAGTACTCGAGGTCTAAAGCCAAGACCACATCAGTTGCTAGTGTTGGGAACGCTCGACAACATAGACTGGAATGTCCACAATGTGGCAGACGTCACCCCGGTGAGTGTCGAGCACATGAGAGAGCCTGTTTTAAGTGTGGTTCCCAAGATCATTTTATTAGAGAATGCCCTGAGATGGTTGAAAAAGAGAAAATTTAGAGTGCAAGATCGGGAAGCACTACTAGAGGGAGACAACAAAAAAACCCCGGAAGTGGAACGAGTAGTAAGAGTACACCCAAAGAGTAGGCTGCAAGATCTGAGGGTAGAGCACCTACAAGGACTTATTCCATTCGCGCTCACGAAGAGGTGTCATCCCCCGATGTAATTACGGGTACATTTTCTCTCCATGATACTAATGTTGTTGTAACAGTCCAGTTTAGACCCTAGTCAAAATAGTGGTTTCGGGACCACAAATTTGAGTCAAAAAAATATTCTAATATTATTTTCTGTACTTACAGTATGTGATTAAGTATGTGTGAAAGTTTCGCGAATTAATTTTGTTGTCTGTGTGCTTAATTTGAGAAAAGGATTAAATCGCATAATATGTAAAAGTGGCAATTCATATGTTAATGTATTGAATTGACATGGCTTATTAAAGGTGAATTCCTCAAGTGGATATTAGACCACTAAACATAATAGTGGATGATTGTGGGCTTGTATTATATAAGTTTATATGTTTAATAATAAGGTTAAAATTGTAACTTAAACATTAATGTTATACTAATTAAAACAAAACAAAATGAAAGTCATTTTGTTCATCTTTCCACCGAAATTTTCAAAGAAAAAGAAATAAGAAAAGCTTTAAGGGTTCGGCTAGGTCCAAGCAAGATTAAGATCAAGAACCAAAGAAAACAGACTTAGACCGAGGAAAGTCGAAAGTGATTGAATAGTCGAATCCGTCCGTCTATATCCGTACGAGGTAAGTCCATATACGAATAAACGTATTTAAGTTGAATTATTTATGTTCATTTGATATTGAATTGTGATGAATGGCTTTGAATGAAATACGTGAGAAAATCTGAGAAAGTATCAACGATGTATCAATATCTAAAAAGTTCCGTACATTTAACCTTAGGAATAGGTAGGATTTATATGTCATGACATAGGTTTTACGATATGTGATATCGTGTAAGACCACGTCACGGGGCGTTGGCATCGATTTGAGATTTACGTGTAAGACCATGTCTGGGACATTGGCATCGTATTTGATTCGTGTAAGACCCTGTCTGGGACAGTGGCATCGGTATTTGATTACATCTAAGACCACGTCTGGGACGTTGGGATTGTACGAGTAGTCCGAGTCATTCGAGTATCCTATTTGATTCCGAATGATTCAACGAGCAATTCCAAGAAATAAAATACTATGTGAAATGTGTACTTGTTTCAGGTGCGTTTGAGATGTACTCTATGTTTGAGTATGAAAGGTAAGTATATCTGAATTTGCTAAAGAGAAATATGTGCATGGAAATGTTGAGACATAATGTGATATATGTATGAATGTGAAATGATCCAAAGAAATTATCATAGAGATGAGATTTGTTGATAAGCAAATGGTTAGATACCATTGAGCTAGAAAGGTGAAATATGAAAAAGCTATTGAGATTTGTTAAAGTTTTTGCATTTGAAATGGTTATAAATGTTTATTATGATAAGTTTATTTGTATATGGCTTACTAAGCTTTTGAAAGCTTACTTTGTGTGTGTTTGCATTATCTTATAGATCATTAAAGCTACGGAAGGCTCGGGGATCATCGAGGATCATCACCACACTATCAAACTCTATTTTGGTACCTTTTGGATGTGTACATGGTTAAATATGGCATGTATAGGCTAGTTAGTTTGGATTATGTTTTGATTTGTATATAAATAGCCATGTGATATGGCTAGATAATGATTATGATATGAATGAGTAGCTCATGCTAAATGATGCATAGTTTGGTATGGTTTGATGGCTAATGTTTGAGCTAATGAGATGGGCAAATCTATGGTAAGTTTTATGATGCATAACTAGTATATTATTGATGAAAAGATGTCATAATGAATTGGTAAGCTTTTGAATGGTTTATTCTTAGAAATAGTTGTGATTAGATTAAGCTAAATGGCTCATGAGTTGGTGTGGTTGATATGTTATTGAATGGTTAGAAAGATGGTCATTTTGATATGATTTGAATTGGTATAATGCTTGTAGGTATATCCTAATGTGTGGGTGGCAATTTGGCCTTGTAAATGGCCTATAATTGCCCACACGGTTGAGCACACCCAGCGTGTGGCTCGGCCGTGTCCTTCCGTGGTTGTATTTCAAAACAAGTCGGAGCTCAACCATGGGTGGACACACGCAGGCGTGTGTTGGCCGTGTGGTGCAAGTCGGTGTCGACCACGGGTGAAGCACACGGGCGTGTCTCAGGCTGTGTGGACAAGTCAGTATGTATGCCCTGTTTTGGCACGGCTCAGACACATGGGCGTGTCTGAGGCCGTGTGCCTGCCCACATGGGCGTGTGACCTCTGTAACTTTGAAAAATGTTTGATTTTCAGAAAAATTTTGTATGATCCCGGTTTAGTCCCAACCCTTTTCCAATGCATGTTTAAGGTCTAGTAGACCTCTTTAAGGGACTATATGCTTGTATTCTGTTATGATTTGACGATGATATACTTTATGATACAAAATGTTTGTAAAAGTTTCTGATTGTCCGGTAATGCCTCTTAACCCTAAACCGGCGATGGTTACGGGTTAGGGGTGTTACAGTTGTTGCTTTAATTGATCCGGGATCTACCCACTCATATATTTGCATGAAATTAGTATCTAGTATGAGCATGCCTATAGAGTCTACAGAATTCGTGATAAAAGTGTCTAATCCATTATGTAAATGTGTATTAGTTGATAAGGTATGCAAAGATTGCCCATTGATGATTAGAGGTCACTATTTCAAGGCGAATCTCATGATATTGCCATTTGATGAATTTGATATAATTCTTGGTATGGACTGGTTAACCGCTCATGATGTGACAGTAAATTGTGGAAAGAAATACATTGAATTGAGATGTGAAAACGGGGACACTCTTCGTGTTGAATCAGATGAACAGGACAGATCGCTTGTAGTGATTTCTTATATTTCTTCCCAGAAATATGTAAGAAAGGGATACGAATCATATCTTGCCTTTATGATGAATGCTAAAGAAACTGAGTTAAGAATTGAATCAGTACCGACAGTATGTGAATATCCAGATGTATTCCCAGAAGAGTTGCCAGGATTGCCTCCGGTTAGAGAGGTTGAATTTGGTAATGAGTTAGCTCCTGGTACTGCACCTATATCGTTTGCTCTATACAGAATGGCCCCAACTGAGTTGAAAGAATTGAAGGCAAAGTTGCAAGAGTTGACAGACAAAGGTTTTGCTAGACCGAGTTATTCTCCGTGGGGTGCTCCAGTGTTATTTGTGAAAAAGAAAGATGGTTCCATGAGATTATGTATAGATTACCGGCAACTTAATAAGGTTACTGTGAAGAATAAGTACCCATTGCCAAGGATCGATGATTTATTTGATCAATTGAAGGGAGCCACTGTGTTCTCCAAAATAGACTTGAGGTCCGGTTATTACCAGTTGAGGGTCAAAGACTCAGATGTGCCGAAAACTGCATTTCGAACAAGGTATGGATGTAACACCCCAAACCCGGCCCAGGCGTTATGGCCGAATCTGGTGTGTCACATCAAAGCGTTGTTCAAAAATTGAGTTTGTCGTTAAAAGTTCATTTCTATGTTTAAATCCTTTTGCTCGAGTTTAGCAAATCATCTCGTCAAAAATGTTTACTTAATGCCTGGCATTGATACTTTAGGTTATTCCAATCGCGGAAGCTCCTAAAGTTTGAAATATAAAAACTTCTATTTTGAAGTGTTTTTGAAAGTAGTTGTTAATTTTGAAAATCCGTGTTTAGCAGTTTTAAATAAGGAAATCTAAAGCCCATTTAAAAATTTAATCCCTCAAAGGCCTTATAACAGAATTAAAACCCAAAATATAAAATTCAAATAAAAAGTCTACAGCAGAGCATCAATGGTCGTGTGGCCACCTCCGAGTCTCTCGCGGCTCCAAATCACCTAAGGCTGGGGATTACATGTACAGTTAGACAGAAGGGTGAGTTTGCAAAAACTCAGTGTGTAATCCCTTATAATACAAACAATCAGATATACGGTATGTAGAAACAGACTGGGCTTGAGCCCATCACAGACATAGTATCAGGTGGGCCTTAGCCCATTAACAGAACCAGGTGGACCTAAGCCCATTACAAAATCAATATCAGATGCAGATATGTAGACAGAAATCTAGCCCAATCCAACCAATACATCACCCGTACCAACCAACACACCATGTGGGGATAAAATCGACCCACCCAGCCAACACACCAAGCTTAGCACCGGTTGCGGCACTAAGTCAACAGAACGGCTCGGCGCCGTAGACAGAATGGCTAAAAGCCATAAATATCGCAGAAAGGCTGGAAGCCTTGTACAGAATGGCAACGGGCCGTACACTTCCTCCGTAACAATGTCCCAACCCCATGCAATATGTCGTGTATGTCATGCTTAATCATCATAGGTGTATACAGAATGGTCATGCTCAATAACAATCATTTAAACATATATTAAAAGCATATTAGTCATACGACCACAGTCAAGTCAGTTAAAACACAGTCATACGATCGCAGTCAAATCAATCAAATTAACACAGTCATACGATCGCAGTCAAATCAATCAAATTCATACTCTAAGTCAGTCATTTACCCACAAGGGCAAAACAATCATTTTGTCCTACATGGGTATTTCGATAATTTTACAAATATTGGGGTCTCAGTACTTATTACGACCTCCTACAGGGTCTATCGTCGCTTCGAGCGACTCAGATAACCTACACGGCCAGAACAGTGTATATGGGCCCAAAACTCACTATTGGGCCTAAGTGGGCCCACACGCTCGTGTGGCCCATTTAGTCCAGATTCACATACGGCATCGCGAGCCTCATAAACCAACCTATCAATGATCACTTATCGAGGATTTTACCCGTATGGGCCCATAAGCCTATTTGGCCCACTCAACCCATTTTGACCCATCGAGGCCCATAACGGCCCTAGTCCATGAAAATGCACGTGGTGGCCTCTGCAGTCTGCTACCCACGATTTGGGGCACAATTTGCCCCACATCCGTTCGCACGCTCGTGAGGCCTCGAATGCCGAGGTTCTGACATTTCAGCTTATCATCTTTTGCCGATTCACAGATAGACAGGGGTGTGAATACACACCTTTATCCCGCGTTTGACAGTCACAAAATCGGGCGTACGGTTACACACCTGATTATGAAACGTACGAATCGTCCATGTGTCCAAGCCTATTTTCCATCAAATCATATTGTTAGTCTTCCAACATTAGGATTCCTAAACATACAATCCCAAACCAACCCTTTACCTTTACCCTGAATGAGCGAAAAAGGCTTTATTGCTCTTAACGCTGACTAAGGATCGATCTCGATGATTATCTGCTCAGGCAATGAACCTTATTAGGCAAAACTATTTTCAAGAATATGGCTTAAAGTCCCAACCAAATTCAATCACGGCTATGCGAACTTCATAGCCCAATCTAGTTTTTGCCACTTTTCGTAAATTTTATCTGTGTAGGGCCCACGAGCCCATTGGGCCCAAGGAGGCCCAGAATGGCCCAAGTGCACGAGAACACTCGTAGAGGCCTCTTCAGATAGACGCCCATGTTTCGTGGGCTCGGTTCACCGTACGAGCGTTTGCACGCCCATGTGGCCTCAATCACCGTATTTTTGGCTTTTCAGCTTTTGCCGTGCTACAATTAGATCAGGGTGTGTACACACCCTTTCGGCTTTACAACAGTAATGATTTACGGTGTACAGATACACACCTAATTACGTAGAGTACTAAAAATCCACGAGTGCTAGGACCTTGACTAGATCGGTCGACTGTGATTTGCCTACTTGTTCCAGAGCTCGGTACAGCCCCCCTTCCGCATCCTAGCGGAAAATCCTGAACAGCCGACACCTTACGCCGCTTAAACTTAGGAGTAGAGGCTACACGCTCAAACTCAGCCGGTACCTTTGCCATCGCTTTATTACTAGCACCCTCTTCACCCATCAAAAGTTCGATTGTCACACCCGAGCCTTGCTTGATCGGATGCTCCTAGCCTTCTTAGACTACTAAAAGAATCGATCACCCGATTAATCATGTATATGCCTGTCCACAGATTCTATTACAAGATTTAAAACATCAAAAGATTTAGGAACCCAATACCAGAATAATCAGCTAACATCTTACAATATTAGCCCAAATGATTACCTTAGATTGCGAGATAAGAAAAGGATAGACTACCACTGCGATCCTTGACAAACCCCTTCACCCCTTGCAATGATCTAAAAACCGAAAGTGCCACCACCATCATCGGGGAAGAAAAAGGGATTCGACCTCGCGTGAACAACCAAAGGAAACATTTATTAAAGAAAGAGAAAACACTTAGCATCCAACAACACAAGAAAGAATAAGGGCTTACCAAAAGTCTAGGTGACTTCCAAACCACGATCGACCACAACGAAAGAAGAACGAGATTGCTATCTAGATCAAGGCTATGAGCCGAAGGGAAACAGAAAGAGAAACAGAGATTCAGCTTAGTATCAAAAGAATATGGTAATGCAAGAGAGAAGTTCAGTAATGAAGAAAACTAAAAGAAATAGTAAGAAGAAGAAGAAGAACTATTCGGCCCTAAAGAAACCGAGAAGAAAAACAACATAAGAGTGGAGAGGGGTTGAATTGGGTCGAGAGAAAATAGAAGCAAAGAGTTGTTAAGTTCGACCAAAGAAGAATGAGAGAAAAAAGACTTCAAAAAGAAATAATTAGAATTAGTCACTTGATGTCTAATGGTTCTGGCAGAGTGAGCAAAAGCCAAACGAGAAGTAAATGTTAAAAGAAAAGAGAACCCGAATGGTAAAAAAATGTGCCAAGATAAGAAAACAAAACCTGAAAATACTAGAAGAAGTCGGCACCTACTCACTCTCACATTGCCGAAATGCACCAAATGGGTTCCCCTAGCTGAATTTGCACCTAGAAGTTGCACAATTCGGCTACAACACTCCTCTCCTCCAAATCCCTTGAAAATCTCCTCAAATCTCTCCCCTTATCCCTCATTGATATCCTCCATAACAACCTCCAAGACCAATTCAAACTCTCCAACAACAGAGTTCGAAACCACCTCAAACTCATGCTGCCTCATGCTAGCAAAATAAATATCCTTTTTGCTTGCAATGGGATTCGAACCCACTCCCCCTCAATAGCTCAACACGCCACTTGCCTCCTTGCCACAAGCTCTTTTGTGTCACCTTTTATCTTCAAATAACTAAAAGATCTAAAGGCCAAAGTCCAGGTTCCTTTAAAAGAAAAACCAAAATAAATTACAAGAGCCAAGACTTGAACCCAAGCTCCCTTGCAACCTTAATGACGCCACAACCACTAGACCACATGCTTCCTTGTGTCATTTATTTAACACAATAATTTAAAAAGCCTACATCCAAGCATCCAGGGTTTTATCCACTTAAAACCAAAATTTTCGCTAAAGCCCAGGTTTGAACCCAGGACTTTTCCAACTCCTCTCAGGACCCTTAACCAGTTGAGCAGACATTTAATTGTGTCATTTCCTAGCTCACATAAACTTTTATGCACAGTTTCCTAACCATTCCCTTGCTCAAGGCCCAATACTTCTAGGCCAAAATTTCGGGGCGTTACAATGGACATTATGAATTTTTAGTCATGGCTTTTGGCTTAACAAATGCCCCTAAAGTGTTTCAAGCATGCAAGTAGTATTTCAAACAGATTTAAACAGAATTCAGAATACTTACAGGATCAGCGCCAGAGACTCGGTGTACCACGTACTCAGTTCAAAAATATTTCAAACCATTCAAAAATCATTTCAGAAAATCAATTCTAAAAACCCAAATCCACAATCGAGTTTTGCAGCCTGGCTCTGATACCACTAATGTAACACCCCAAACCCGGCCTAGACGTTATGGCCAAATCTGGCGGCGTCACATGATAGTGCTTTGGAAAACTTAACTACATTAAAATCATTTGTAAGTATCTTAGGCTTTCGTCAAAACGTGTCATTTAATTATTATCCATTTTCAAAACATTATAAGTTGCAGAAGCTTTTAAAATAATTTGCAAGTTCGTGTGTATTTCATAAAACATTTGTTTTTTTTTTAAACTCGCGTCTTATCCTACTGCTAGCAGTTCATTAATATAGAAATCCCAAATTTTAAGTAAAAATTCGTAAAGGCCTTATTACAAGAAATTTACCCAAATATAACCAAATCATAATTAAAATAAACCATAAAAGCTAATATCCAGAACCCTGGTCACCACCGAGTCCTCCGCTGCACCGATCCGTCTACTGCTAGGGATTTCCTGAACAGACTAAACAGAAAAGGGTGAGTTTTCGCAACTCAGTGTGTAATCCCCACAGAAAACATACACACATAAATATTAGATAGCATACATGGTTTTCACAGTTCGGGCTTGAGCCCATTACAGAAACGGTGTGGACCTTAGTCCACTCAGATACAAAATCAGACATATTGCAGGGCCTTGGCCCATTTCAGACAGAATATGCAGATAACATAGTCCTACCCACCAGCCTCTACACACCAACTCCGTCCAACCCTACACACCATGTGGGGATAAAATCAACCCACCCAACCCTACACACCATATTGTACCGAATGCGGCACATAATAAGAAATTTGCAGCTGAGCTGCCAAATAACAAGCTTAAATTCCTCCAATCATAACCAACCCCCCCGATGCAATGCAACATACAACAATGACATGCTATTAACTTAGATATTCAGATCAGTATACATGCTTAGTACAGAAATCAGACAGACAGATCATTCATTTAGGGGTCTAAGTATTGCTTACCGACCCTACGGTAGGTCCACAGTCGACTTGGGAGACCCGTGTAACCTTACAGAGTTTTCAAGAAAAATGGGCTCACACGCCCATGTGGCCTGCCTGTGTCGGCCCACATGCCCGTGTGGCCCACACGGCTCAAATTGGCCTTGGCCGTGTGGATCACACGGCCTGGCCCAGAATTCCACACGCTTGTGTGGTTCACCCGTGTGGGCCCACACGCCCATGTGGCCCACACGGCCCAATTAGTCGAGCCCATGTGTCACACACGGCCTTGCCCAGCCATCACACGGCTGTGTCGCTCACGCACGGCCGGGCTCGTCGATCACACGGCCGTGTGGTGACTAACAGTCTTGTACACGGCCAACCACACGGGCGACTACACACCCATGTGGCATCGACAGAATGGTTTTTGGCTTTCACCGAAACCTCGTTTTCTATGTTTTCGAGTACACACCTAATACTGCTTTGTTGCAAAACACTCCCGAGTGCTCCAATACCTAAAATTGACCACACGAACCAGGAGTTAAACACTTAGAACGACATTAAATCGATCCAAAAGTGATGGAAAACCCACTTAAATCGAATAACATCTTACCTTAGGATGAGCAATGTTAATCCGCACTTTTAAAGCGTCGACTAGGAAACCCCAGCACCTTGATCTTCTCCTACACATGATACATCGCTTACTACCATAAACTAACGTTGCTAGTCCCCAAATCACAGGAAGAATGCCAAAAAGAGATCACTTACCAGATGAAAAAGAGCCTCGAATGCAAGAGCGATGATTGACTGTAAAAATTGCCAGTGATAGGGAGAATAAAAAATAAAAGAAATATCAAAGGAATGAGAAGGAAAATCGGCAGAAGGGGAGAATAAGACAACGTCAGAAATTTTGGGAAAGTGAGGGAGAAAACCAAAATTGTAGAAAGAAAAGAAATCAAAAGAGAAAATCTGATAACCCCTTATCCCAACTTCCCTTACTTTTCTCCATCCAACTCCCCACTACTCAGCTTTTGAAACCAACTCAAACTCTTCGTCACCAATTCCAGCAAAAATAATCTCCCCTTGCCTAAGCAGAGATTCGAACTCACAACCTCCCACCCAACAACACTCCACCTAGCCACCAGACCAGAAGGCCCATTCTGTTAATTACTCACACACTTTAAATTACAAGCCTATTCGCCAAAGTTTGTGCTTTATTCATAAAAATACCAAAATTTACCCAAGTTGAGACTTGAAATTGGGATCTCTCAGACACGCCCAAACACACCCAAATCACTCAACCACTAAAGCAGATAGGTATTTGTGTCTGGTAATTACAAAAGCCGAAGTTAATGGAAAACTAGGGCGTTACAACTCTACCCCCTAAAAGAAAATTTCGTCCTCGAAATTTTACCTGATCAAAAAAGGTGAGGATACTGCTGCCGCATCGGATTCTCCGACTCCCAAGTGGCCTCTTCAGTGCTATGATTCCGCCACAGCACCTTCACTAAGGGGATAGATTTCCTTCACAGAACCTTAATGTCTCGCTCCCAAATCTGAACCGGCTCTTCCTCAAATGTCAGATCTGGTCTAACCTCGATGTCCTCAATAGGACCAACATGCGTGGGAACAAAGTGGTAGCGTCTCAAAATTGAGACGTGGAACACATCATGCAAGCGATTCAATTCCTGAGAAAGCTCTAACTGATATGCAACTAGCCTCACTCGCTTTAGAATACGGTACGGCCCAATAAACCGATGGCTCAGCTTGCCCTTCCGACCGAACCTTAATACCTTCTTCCATGGCGAGACCTTGAGAAAGACTAAGTCCCCCACAGAATACTCAATATTCTTTCTCTTCAAATTGACATAGGACTTCTGCCTATCAGATGCCGCTTTCAGATGATCCCATATCAATCGGACCATATCTTCAGTTTCAAAAACAATTTCGGACCCAGAAAACGTCACTCACCCAACTCAGTCCATCACAAGGGAGTGCAAAACTTACGACCGTACAAGGCCTCGTAAGGTGCCATTTGAATGCTAGGCGATAGGCGTTGTTGTTGTAGAGAACTTCAGGCCGGCGCAAATACTCCTCCCAACTACCTCGAAAATCTATAACACAACTCCTCAACATATCTTCCAGTACTTGAATCACCCTCTCCGACTGACCATCTGTCTGAGGATGGAAAGCAGTACTGAAGTCTAACCTTGAACCCAAAGCTTCGTGCAACTTCTTCCAGAACTGAGGCATAAAGCGAGGATCCCTATCGGAGATGATCGAGACAGGCACCCCACACAGTCTCACTATTTCCGATACATACAGCTTAGCCAATTTCTGGAGCAAAAAGTCCGTCCTGACTGGAATGAAGTGAGTAGACTTGGTCAATCGATCCACGATGACCCAGACAGAATCCTTCTTAGTGGGTGTTAAAGGCAATCCACTAACGAAGTCCATAGTTACTCGCTCCCATTTCTACATTGGTATCTTTACCGGCTGTAGCAACCCCGAAGGCAACTGATGCTCAGCCTTAACCTGCTGACAAGTCAAACAGCAAGCAACAAAATCTGTGACCTCACGCTTCAACCCTGGCCACCAATATAACTCTCGTAAATCTCGATACATTTTATTCTCGCCGGAATGCATAGCATAAGGGCTACTATGTGCCTCCCTTAGAATCGACTGTCTCAACTCCTCATCATTCGGCACACAGATCCAACCTCGAAAACAAAGTATCCCATCACTGTTAATCCCAAAATCAATAGTATCCCCATTCTCAACCTGATAGAACTGCAACTGAAGTGACTTATCCCCCATCTGTTTACCTCTAATCTGATCAATCCACGTGGGCTTAACCTGGAGTTCCGCTAACAGACTCCCATCGTCGAATAAGCTGAGTCGAGCGAACATCGCTATCAGATCAGTCATAGCCCTACGGCTCAAAGCATCTGCCACCACATTAGCCTTACCAGGGTGGTACTCGATGGGGCAGTCATAATCTTTAAGCAGTTCAACCCATCTACGCTGCCTAAGATTTAACTCCTTCAGAGTGAGGAGATACTTGAGGCTTTTGTGATCAGTGTAGATGGTACACTTCTCACCATACAAATAGTGCCTCTAGATTTTTAGAGCGAAGACGACTGCAGCCAATTCCAAATCGTATGTTAGATAGTTAGTCTCATGCGTCTTGAGCTGCCGAGACGCATAAGCTACCACTTTACCATCTTGCATCAGAATGTAACCCAGACCCACATGCGACACATCACTGTATATCACGAAATCCTTCCCAGATTCAGGCTGTATCAAAACCAGAGCTTACATCAAAACAGATTTGAGCTTCTCAAATATCTCTTGTTGCTTATCGGTCCAGACAAAGGGAACTCCCTTACGTAGAAGCTTGGTTAATGGTGCTGCGATCAAAGAGAACCCTTTTACGAAGCGTCGATAGTAACCCGCTAGCCCTAGAAAACTGCAGATTTCAAACCCGTTCTTCGGCTCTTTCCATTCCAACACAGCCTCAGTCTTGCGAGTATCAACACGAATCCCCTCCGCAAAAACCACATACCCCAGAAAGGTTACCTCTCGGAGCCAGAATTCACACTTACTGAACTTTGCGTACAACTGGATCGATTCGTGGTAGTCTTTATTGACGACATTCTGGTGTATTCAAAGACTGAGGGTGAACACGATGAGCATCTTCGAGTGGTATTACAGACCTTGCGTGAGAAACAGTTGTACCACTCGAAGATGCTCATCGTGTTTGTCCTCTGTCTTTGAATACAGCAAAATGTCATTAATGAAGACTACCATGAACTGAAATAGATAGGGCTGGAACACTCGGTTCCTAAGATCCATAAAAGCTGCTGGTGCATTCGTCAATCTAAATGGCATTACTAGGAACTCGTAATGACCGTACCGAGCCCTAAATGTCATCTTATGCACACCAGTCTCTTTAATTTTCAGCTAGTGGAATCCAGACCGCAAATCGATCTTGGAGAAAATTGAAGCACCTCTGAACTGGTCAAATAAATCATCTATTCTTGGTAGTGGGTACTTGTTCTTAATGGTCAGCTTATTCAATTGGCGGTAGTCGATACACATACGCATGGATCCATCCTTCTTTTTCACAAACAGCACAGGTGCTCCCCATGGAGACACACTAGGGCGGATGAACCCACGATCCAATAACTCTTGAATCTGAGCCTTAAGCTCAACAAGCTCCTTCGGTGCCATTCTATAAGGGGCGATGGACACTGGAGCTGTACCAGGAAAGAGCTCAATTCCAAACTCTACCTCTCGGCTCAGAGGCAGACCCAATAATTCCTCAGGAAAAACATCTAGAAAGTCCCCCACGGTGCTAATGTCCTTAACCGAAGAGTCCCCAGAATCTGAAACACTGATGTAGTCCAAGAATGCCTCAAATTCTTTTTGTACCAACTTTTCTGCCACCAACGCAGAAATCACATTTGCCAGAAAATTTTGACGTTCCTCAATCACCATTACCTCGTTATCCTCCTCGGTTCTTAGAATAACCCTTTTTGTAGCACAGTCCAGACTCACCCGATGCTTGACCAGCCAGTCTATTCCCAAAATCAAATCGAACTCCCCAAATGGGAGCTCCATCAGATAAGCCAAAAATAATGTCCCTTGAACCTCTAGCGGAACGTCTCTAAATAATTTACTAACCTAGATAGATTGCCCCAACGGACTCACAACAATTATCTCGCTCGAAGTACTCTCAACCGGAATCCCCAAAGTTTCAGACACAGAGCTAGCTACGTAGGAGTGTGTAGAGCCTATGTCTATCAGTGCAGTGTATGGTACGTCAAAAATTAAGAACGTACCCGTAATGACGTCCGGAGCATCACCATTCTCTAGGGGACGTGTAGCATAAACCAGTACAGGCTGCCTCGCCTCAGTCGCTCCCGCACCTCTGCCCGGTGCTCTCTGTCCTCGGCCCATGCCATTACCACCCCTGGCCTGACCTCGGCCCCTAGGTGGCTGCTGAGCTACTCTCGGTGGCTGCGCAGTACCAGTACCCGCAGCTTGCATCTGATCAGTCCTCAGTGGATAATCCCTAACACGATGCTAAGTCGACCCACATCTCAAACATGCCCCAGTCGTCCCCCAACACTCGCCCGGATGGTGTCTACCACAGTACCCACACAGCGTCACCCTAGCAGGTGCAACAGGAGGCCCAACTCTCACTGGCCCATCCAGTCTGGCCTTTTTCTTAGGCCTCATCACAGAATTCAAGGGCTTCGATTCCCTCTTGTTCTTTCCTTTCTCACGGTTTTGGCGCTCAGTGCGTTTAACCTCCTCGGCGATCTTCGCCTTCTTCACTAGAGTAGAAAAATCACGCTCCCTCTGCGGAGCTATCAGAACCCGTAGGCTATCCTTGAGTCCATCCTCAAAACAGACGCATCGCTTATATTCAGTGGCCACCATGCCCCGGGCATACCGGCTCAATCTCAGAAACTCGGCCTCCTACTCGGCCATAGAACGATCCCCCTGGGTGAGATTAAGGAACTCACGCCTCCTAGCATCAATGTAGCTGGCTCCCACATACTTATTCTGGAAAGCCATTTTAAAATAATCCCAAGTCAGACGGTCGGGCTGAGTGCCCTCCTTAACAGTCAGCCACCACTGGTAAGCCTCGTCGCGAAGCAGGGAAATAGCCCCCTTAAGCTTCAGCTCAGTAGTAAAATCCAAATCATCCATGATTCTTTCCGTGGCCTCCATCAAATACTCGGCCACGCTAGGGGCGAATCCACTGACGCCCCTGAATAACTCAGCCCTATTAGAGCGAAGTCGTTCCGTAATCGACCCTCGGCACCCAGATCCAGTGTTAGGTCCATCGACCCTTTCTAAAATCCGTAACATGGCTCGAGATAGTGCGTCATCCCCAGCCTCACGATCATGAGACCCAGTCTCTATAGCAGGTGAGATTGGTGTCTTGCTCGTATTCAAATTGGGAAGATTCTCAGATGCGGAGGACCCAGCTCGAGCCCCCTACGGCCTCTACCATGGCCTCTTGTACCCCGTCCGCGGATACCTCGTGCGCTCATCATAAATTTGGAATTTATCTGTGTTAACAGTTTTATGCATTAGTTATAGTTCCAATATTTATTAACAAATGTTTTATGCAGAATAGTATCAGAAGTTCAGAGTTCGTTATCGCGAATCGCGATTTTACTTGATTTTCGGTTTATTATAGTTTTGATTTACACTACCTAAAGTGTTTCAAGCATGCAAATAGTATTTCAAACAGATTTAAATAGAATTCAGAATACTTACAGGATTGGCGCCGGAGACTCGGTATACCTCGTACTCAGTTCAAAAATATTTCAAACCATTCAAAAATCATTTCAGAAAATCAATTCTAAAAACCAAAATCCACAGTCGAGTTTTGCAACCTGGCTCTGATACTACTAATGTAACACCCCAAACCCGCCCTAGACGTTATGGCCGAATCTGGCGGCGTCACATGATAGTGCTTTGGAAAACTTAACTACGTTAAAATCATTTGTAAATATCTAAAGCTTTCGTCAAAACGTGTCATTTAATTATTATCAATTTTCAAAACATTATAAGTTGCGGAAGCTTTTAAAATAATTTGCAAGTTTGAGTGTATTTGATAAAACATTTGTTTATTTTGAAACTCGCGTCTTATCCTACTGCTAGAAGTTCATTAATATAGAAATCCAAAATTTTAAGCAAAAATCCGTAAAGGCCTTATTATATAAAATTTACCCAAATATAAAGAAATCATAATTAAAATAAACCATAAAAGAAAATCTCCAGAACCGTGGTCACCACGAGTCCTCCACAGCTGATCGATCTGTCTCACTTTTGTTGGGGACTACAGAGCAGTTAAGCATGAAAAGGGTGAGTTTTCGCAACTCAGTGTGTAATGCCCACAAAAAACATACACACAGAAATATCAGATAGCAGACATGGTTTTCACAGTTCAGGCCTGAGCCCATTACAGAAACAGTGTGCACCTTAGTCCACTCAGATACAAAATCAAAAATATTATAGGGCCTTGGCCCACTTCAGACAGAATATGCAGATAACAGAGTCCTACCCACCAGCCTCTACACACCATGTGGGGATAAAATCAACCCACCCAACCCTACACACCATATTGTACCGAATGCGGCACATAATCAGAAATTTGCAACTGAGCTGCCAGATAACAGACTTAAGAGCCTTTCAGATACTTCCTCCAATCATAATCAACCCCCTGATGCAATGCAACATACAACAATGACATGCTATTAACTTAGATATTCAGATCAGTATACATGCTTAGTACAGAAATCAGACAGACAGATCGTTCATTTAGGGGTCTAAGTATTGCTTACCGACCCTATGGTAGGTCCACAGTCGACTTGGGCGACCCGTGTAACCTTACAGACTTTTCAAGAAAAATGGGCTCACACGCCTATGTGGCCTGCCCGTGTGGGCCCAAACGCCCGTGTGACATGCCCGTGTGGGCCCACATGCCCGTGTGGCCCACACGGCCCAAATTGGCCTTGGTCGTACGGATAACACGGCCTGGCCCAGAATTCTACATGCCTGTGTGGTTCACCCGTGTGGGCCCACACGTCTATGTGGCCCACACGGCCCAATTGGTCGAGCCCGTGTGTCACACACGTCCTTGCCCAGCCATCACACGGGTGACTAACAGTCTTGTACACGACCTACCACACGGGCGACCACACATCCGTGTGGCATCGACAGAATGGTTTTCGGCTTTCGCCGAAACCTCATTTTCTGCGTTTTTGGGTACAGACCTGATACTGCTTTTTTTGCAAAACACTCCCGAGTGCTCCAATACCTAAAATTGACCACACGAGCCCGAAATAAAACACTTAGAACGACATTAAATCGAACCAAATGTGATGGACAACCCACTTAAATCGAATAACATCTTACCTTAGGATGAGCAACGTTAATCCGCACTTTTAAAGTGTCGACTAGGAAACCCCATCACCTTGATCTTCTCCTACACAGGATACATCGCTTACTACCATAAACTAACGTTGCTAGTCCCCAAATCACAGGAAGAATGCCAAAAAGAGATGACTTACCATATGAAAAAAAGCCTCGAACGCAAGAGCGATGATTGACTGCGAAAATTGCCAGTGATAGGGAGAATCAAAAATAAAAGAAATATCAAAGGAAAGAGAAGGAAAATCGGCAGAAGGGGAGAAAAAGACAACGTCAGAAATTTTGGGAAAGTGAGGGAGGAAACCGAAATTGCAGAAAGAAAAGAAATCAAAAGAGAAAATCTTATAACCCCCTATCCCAACTTCCCTTACTTTTCTCCATCCAACTCCCCACTACTCAGCTTTTGAAACTAACTCAAACTCTTTGTCACCAATTCCAGCAAAAATAATCTCCCCTTGCCTAAGTAGAGATTCGAACTCACAACCTCCCACCCAACAACACTCCACCTAGCCACCAGACCAGCAGGCCGACTCTGTTAATTACCACACACTTTAATTTATAAGCCTATTCGCCTGAGTTTAGGCTTTATTCATAAAAATACCAAAATTTACCCAAGTTGAGACTTGAACTTGGGATCTCTCAGACACGCCCAAACACACCAAAATCACTCAACCACTAAAGCAGATAGGTATTTGTGTCTAGAAATTACAAAAGCTGAAGTTAATGGAAAACCAGGGCGTTACAACTCTACCCCCTAAAAGAAAATTTTGTCCTCGAAATTTTACCTGATCAGAAAAGTGAGGATACTGCTGCTGCATCGGATCCTCCGGCTCCCAAGTGGCCTCCTCAGTGCTATGATTCCGCCACAGCACCTTTACTAAGGGGATAGATTTCCTTCGCAGAACCTTAACGTCGCGCTCTAAAATCTGAACCGGCTCTTCCTCAAATGTCAGATCTGGTCTAACCTCGATGTCTTCAATAGGACCAACATGCGTGGGATCAGAGCGGCAGCGTCTCAACATTGAGACGTGGAACACATCATGCAAGCGATTGAATTCCAAAGAAGCTCTAACTGATATGCGACTAGCCCCACTCGCTTCAGAATACGGTACGACCCAATAAACCGAGGGCTCAGCTTACCCTTGTGACCGAACCTTAATACCTTCTTCCATGGCGAGACCTTGAGAAAGACTAAGTCCCCCATAGAATACTAAATATCCTTTCTCTTCAAATCGGCATAGGAATTCTACCTATCAGATGCCGCTTTCAGAAAATCCCGTATCAATCGGACCTTATCTTCAGTTTCAGAAACCAATTTCAGACCCAGAACACGTGGCTCACTCAACTCAGTCCAGCACAAAGGAGTACGAAACTTACGACCATACAAGGCCTCATAAGGTGCCATTTGAATGCTAGACTGATAGCTGTTGTTGTAGGCAAACTCAGCCAGCCGCAAATACTCCTCCCAACTACCTCAGAAATCTATAACACAACTCCTCAACATATCTTCCAGTACTTGAATCACCCTCTCCGACTGACCATCTGTCTGGGGATGGAAAGCAGTACTGAAGTCTAACCTTGAACCCAAAGCTTCGTGCAACTTCTTCCAGAACCGAGACGTAAAGCAAGGATCCCTATCGGAGATGATCGAGACAGGCACCCCATGTAGTCTCACTATTTCCGGTATATAAAACTTAGCCAATTTCTGGAGCGAAAAGTCCGTCCTGACCGGAATGAAGTGAGTAGACTTGGTCAATCGATCCACGATGACCCAGACAGAATCCTTCTTAGTGGGTGTTAAAGGCAATCCACTAACGAAGTCCATAGTTACTCGCTCCCATTTCCATATTGGTATCTTTACCGACTGTAGCAACCCCGAAGGCAACTGATGCTCAGCCTTAACCTGCTGACAAGTGAAACAGCAAGCAACGAAATCTGTGACCTCACGCTTCAACCCTGGCCACAAATATAACTCTCGTAAATCTCGATGCATTTTATTCCCGCCGGGATGCATAGCATAAGGGCTACTATGCGCCTCCCCTAGAATCGACTGTCTCAACTCCTCATCATTCGGCACACTAATCCGACCTCGAAAACAAAGTATCCCATCACTCTGAATCCCAAAATTAGTAGTATCCCCATTCTCAACCTGACGAAACCGTAACTCAAGTGACTTATCCCCTATCTATTTACCTCTAATCTGATCAATCCACGTGGGCTTAACCTAGAGTTCTGCTAATAGACTCCCATCGTCGGATAAGCTGAGTCGAGCGTACATCGCTCTCAGATCAGTCATAGCCCTACGGCTCAAAGCATCTGCCACCACATTAGCCTTACCAGGGTGGTACTCGATGGTGCAGTCATAATCTTTAAGCAGTTCAACCCATCTACGCTGCCTAAGATTTAACTCCTTCTGAGTGAGGAGATACTTGAGGCTTTTGTGATCAGTGTAGATGGTACACTTCTCACTATACAAATAGTGCCTCTAGATTTTTAGAGCGAAGACAACCGCTGCCAATTCCAAATCGTGCATCGGATAGTTAGCCTCATGCATCTTGAGCTGCCGAGATGCATAAGCTACCACTTTACCATCTTGCATCAAAACACAACCCAGACCCTCATGCGATTCATCACTGTATACCACGAAATCCTTCCCAGATTCAGGCTGTATCAGAACCGGAGCTTGCGTCAAAATAGATTTGAGCTTCTTCAAGCTCCCTTGTTGCTTATCGGTCCAGACAAAGGGAACTCCCTTACGCCGAAGCTTGATCAATGGTGCTGCGATCAAAGAGAAGCCTTTTACGAAGCGTCGATAGTAACACGCTAGCCCTAGAAAACTACAGATTTTAGACTCATTCTTCGGCTGTTTCCACTCCAACACAGCCTCAATCTTGCGAGGATCAATACGAATCCCCTTCGCAAAAACCACATGCCCCAGAAAGGTTACCTCTCGGAGCCAGAATTCACACTTACTGAACTTTGCATACAACTGTTTCTCACGCAAGGTCTGTAATACCACTCGAAGATGCTCATCGTGTTCACCCTCAGTCTTTGAATACACCAGAATGTCGTCAATGAAGACTACCACGAACCGATCTAGATAGGGCTGGAACACTCGGTTCATCAGATCCATAAAAGTTGTTGGTGCATTCGTCAGTCCAAATGGCATTACTAGGTGCTCGTAATGACCGTACCGAGTCCTAAATGCTGTCTTATGCACATCAGTCTATTTAACTTTCAGCTGGTGGAATCTAGACCGCAAATCGATCTTGGAGAAAATAGAAGCCCCTCTAAACTGGTCAAATAAATCATCTATTCTCGATAGTGGGTACTTGTTCTTAATGGTCAGCTTATTCAATTGGCGATAGTCGATACACATACGCATGGATCCATCCTTCTTTTTCACAAACAGCACAGGTGCTCCCCATGGAGACACACTAGGGCTGATGAACCCATGATCCAGTAACTCTTGAATCTAAGCCTTAAGCTCAACAAGCTCCTTCAGTGCCATTCTATAAGGGGCGATGGACACCGGAGCTGTACCAGGAAATAGCTCAATTCCAAACTCTACCTCTCGGCTCAGAGGCAGACCCGATAGTTCCCCAGGAAAAACATCTGAAAAGTCCCTCACGGTTTTGATGTCCTTAACCGAAGAGTCCCCAAAATCAAAAACACTGATTTAGGCCAAGAATGCCTCACATCCTTTCCGTACCAACTTTTCCTCCACCAATGCAGAAATCACATTCTCTAAATAATTCTGACGTTCCCCAATCACCATTACCTCGTTATCCTCCTCGGTTCTCAGAATAACCTTTTTTGTAGCACAGTGCAGACTCACCCGATGCTTGACACGCCAGTCCATTCCTAGAATCAAATCAAACTCCCCAAATGGGAGCTCCATCAAATCAGCCAGAAATACTGTCCCTTGAACCTCTAGCAGAATGTCTCTAAAAAATTTACTAACTCGGATAGATTGCCCCAACAGACTCACAACAGTTATCTCACTCGAAGTACTCTCAACCGGAATCCCTAAATTTTCAGACACAGAGCTAGCTACGTAGGAGTGTGTAGAGCCTATGTCTATCAGTGCAGTGTATGGTACATCAAAAATTAAAAATGTACCTGTAATGACGTTCGGAGCATCACTATCTTCTCAGCAACGTGCTGCATAAACCAGTGCAGGCTGCCTCACCTCAGTCGGTCCCGTACCTCTGCCCGGTGCTCTTTGTCCTCGAGCCAGTCCATTAACACCCCTGACCTGACCTCGACCCTTAGGTGGCTGCTGAGCTACTCTTGGTGGCTACGCAGTACCTGTATCCGCAGCTTGCATCTGATTAGTCCTCAGTGGACAATCCCTAACACGATGCTCAGTCGACCCTTATCTCAAACATGCCCTAGTCGTCCTCCAACACTCGCCTGGATGGCGTCTACCATAGTACCCACACAGCGCCACCCCAACAGGTGCAACAGGAGGCCCAACTCTCACTGGCCCATTCGGTCTGGCCTTTTTCTTAGGCCTCATCACAGAATTCGAGGACTTTGATTCCCTCTTATTCTTTCCTTTCTCGCGGTTTTGGCACTCAGCACGTTTAACCTCCTCGGCGATCTTCATCTTCTCCACTAGAGCAGAAAAATCGCGCTCCTTTTGCGGAGCTATCAGAACCCGTAGGCTATCCCTGAGTCCATCCTCAAAACATACGCATCGCTCATATTCTGTCGCAAACATGCCCCGGGCATACCGGCTCAATGTCAAGAACTCGGCCTCATACTCGGCCATAGAACAGTCCCCCTAGGTGAGATTAAGGAAGTCACGCCTCCTAGCATCAATGTAGCTGGCTCTCACATACTTATTCTGGAAAGCCGTCTTGAAATAATCCCAAGTCAGACGATCAGCCTGAGTGCCCTCCTTAACAGTCAGCCACCACTGGTAAGCCTCATCGCAAAGCAAGGAAACAGCCCCCTGAAGCTTCTGCTCATAATTAAAATCCAAATCATCCATGATTCTTTTCGTGGCCTCCATCCAATACTCGGCCACGCTAGGGGGGACTCCACTTACGCCCCTGAATAACTTAGCCCCATTGGATCGAAGTCGTTTCGTAACTGACCCTCGGCCCCCAGATCCAGTGTTGGCTCCAGCGACCCTTTCTAAAATCCGTAACATGGCTCGGGATAGTGCGTCATCCCCAGCCCCACAATCATGAGACCCAGTCTCTGTAGCAGGTGAGATTGGCGTCTCGCTCGTATTCAGATCTGACAGATTCTCAGATGCGGAGGACCCAGCTCGAGCCCCCTATGGCCTCTACCACGGCCTCTTGTACCCCGTCTGCGGATACCTCGTACGCTCATCGTAAATTCAAAATTTATCTGTATTAACAGTTTTATGCATTAGTTATAGTTCCAATATTTATTAACAAATATTTTATGCAGAATAGTATCAGAAGTTCAAAGTTTGTTATCACGAATCGTAGTTTTACTACGATTTTTAGTTTCGCTATAGTTTTCAGTTTACACTACCTAAAGTGTTTCAAGCATGCAAATAGTATTTCAAACAGATTTAAACAGAATTCAGAATACTTACAGGATCGGCGCCGGAGACTCGGTGTACCACGTACTCAGTTCAAAAATATTTCAAACCATTCAAAAATCATTTCAAAAAATCAATTCTAAAAACCCAAATCCATAGCCGAGTTTTGCAACCTGGCTCTGATACCACTAATGTAACACCTTAAACCCGGCCTAGACGTTATGCACAATATTTTATGGAGTATAATAAGTAAAGTTGTTTTCGCAAAACATATCCTAAAGTCTCAATCTCTATGGTTTCAGCTTCTAAAGCTAAAAGTTCTAGAGTATCTCTATTTTGTGAAGTTTTCTTACTACAGTCATACCACAATAGTCATAAAATGAAAACAAAACTTACTGACTTGGTGCCGGATACCCGTGGTGCCATACTTTCTCTAAAATATGTATTTATAAATCGAATTTCAAGCAGTTTCAGAAAACATTTTTGAACCCAAACCACAGCCGAGTTTTACAACCGGCTTTGATACCATAAAATGTAACACCCCAAACCCGACCCATGCGATATGACCGGATCTAGTATGTCACATAAAGAAAACGTATAAAGAACTAAAGTTGACATTATTTGGTTATAGTTAAGAAAACAAGTTCGGTTATAATTAATCGATAAAATACTACTAATATCTAGAGGTTGATTGAAGAATCGATAATCGAACTAGTGATCTTTTAAAACCGTGACTTTTGAAAATATTATTGATAATTTGTAGGAAAAATCCAAGTTAAATTATTTGTACATATTTATTATGAAATCCGTTTGTTGTTAAATATCCTTACGCTTCAGATCCGCGTACGATTTCTATCTATCCGAAGCTTCTTTTAACCGAGCCCGAATTACCCAACTTTTTCTTCCGTCACCGAGATCAACTCAGGACCCAATAACTGTCGCTCCCCCAACTCAGTCCAACAAGTAGGAGTACGACACCTACGTCCATACAACGCCTCGTAGGGTGCCATCTGGATGCTGGATTGATAGCTGTTGTTGTATGCAAACTCTGCCAACGGTAGAAAATCTTCCAAACTACCCCTGAAGTCGATCACAAAGCCTCTTAACATGTTTTCTAGAATCTGGATTACTCTCTCCGACTGACCATCTGTCTGCGGATGAAATGCCGTGTTGAAATTTAATCTTGTACCCAAAGCTTCATGTAAAGCCTTCCAAAACCGTGATGTAAACCTAGGATCCCTGCCCGATATAATAGACACTGGTACCCCATGTAACCTCACGACTTCTGCTACATACAACTTGGCTAACTTCTGCAACGAATAATCCGTATGAACATGTAGAAAATGAGCAGTCTTTGTTAACCGATCCACTATAACCCATACTGAATCTTTCTTAGTAGGCGTTAAGGGTAACCCACTAACAAAATCCATCGTTATCCTTTCCCATTTCCATAGTGGAATTTTCACCGGTTGCAATAACCCTGAAGGCAGTTGATGCTTCGCCTTCACCTGCTGACATGTCAAGCACTTGCTCACGAAGTCAGTAACCTCTCGTTTCAACCCTGGCCACCAATACCGCTCACGGAGGTCTCGGGACATCTTATTTCCTCCGGGGTGCATAGCATATGGGCTACTATGCGCCTCACGCAGAATCATTTGTCTCAATTCTGAATCCCTGGGCATACAAACTCTTCCACGGAAACACAATACTCCATCACTATTTAATCCAAAATCCCCTATCTCACCACTTTCCACTTGCTGAAGTCGAGAACCCAACCTTTCATCTAACAACTGCTTTTCCTTAATCTGGCTTACCCATGCTGGCTTCACTTGAAGTTCAGCTAACAGACTACCATCTTCATAAAGGCTGAGATGAGCGAACATCGCTCTCAAATCCGATATTACCTTACGACTCAATGCATCTGCCACTACGTTAGCTTTACCTTGGTGATACTCGATTGAGAAGTCATAATCCTTCAATAATTCTATCCACCTCCTCTGTCTTAAGTTCAACTCCTTTTAGGTAAGGAGGTACTTCAGACTCTTATGATCCGTGTAGATAATCAACTTCTCCCCGTACAGATAGTGTCTCCGAATCTTCAGAGCAAACACCACTGCAGCTAACTCCAAATCATGAGTGGGATAGTTTACCTCATGCGGCCTTAATTAACGAGATGCATAAGCTACCACTTTTCCCCTTGCATCAACAAACATCCTAAGCTTGTGTGTGACGCATCACAATACACAATAAACTCTTTACCAGCCTCAGATTGAATCAATACTGGCGCTTCTGTCCGAATCTTCTTCAGCAATCTTAGCTTTTTCCACCAGTGTGGCAAAATTCCTCTCCTTCTGTGGGGCTATCAGTATCCGCAACTCATCACGCAATCCATCCTCAAAATGCACACAGCGTTCATGATCAGTCGACACTATACCCCAGGCATACCGACTCAGACGCAGAAACTTCGCCTCGTAAGCTGCCACAGACCTACCTCCTTGTACCAGATTCGGGAATTCCTTCCTTCTGGCATCCACATAACTAGCCCCGACATATTTTCCCTGGAATGCTATCTTAAAGAAATCCCAGGTAATACGATCAGCCTGAGTGCCTTCCCGAATAGTGAGCCACCACTGATACGCCTCGTCTCTCAGTAATGACACAACCCCTTTCAGTTTCTGCTCAGCTGTGCAATCCAGATCGTCCATAATCCACTCCACCGCCTCAAGCCAGTACTCCGCTACACTTGGGGCTACACCCAAAATACCCCTAAAGACTTCGACCCCATTCGATCTGAGTCGCTCCGATATCGACCCACGAGCTGCCGACCCAGTTCTTGCCCCAGCAACCCTTTTTAGAACTCGTAACATTGCTTGGGACAGAGCGTCGTCCTCTCTCATTCGATCATGTGACCCAGCTTCAGTCACTGGTGACGCAGTGCGTCCATTTCAGGCATATGTCCCGATGCCTCAGATACAACTCTAGCACCTCGGCCTCTACCTCGTCCACGTCTACCACGTCCACATCCTCTAGTGCTCATGTTTACTAACGTTGATTTAATCTGATTAAGAGTCTTATGAATCACTATGCTTATTCAGTGTTTATTAAATAATATTTTATGGAGTATAATAAGTAAAGTTGTTTTCGCAAAACATATCCTAAAGTCTCAATCTCTATGGTTTCAGCTCCTAAAGCTAAAAGTTCTAGAGTATCTCTATTTTGTGAAGTTTTCTTACTACAGTCATACCACAATAATCATAAAATGAAAACAAAACTTACCGACTTGGTGCCGGATAATTCGTGGTGCCATACTTCCTCTAAAACATGTATTTATAAATCAAATTTCAAGCAGTTTTAGAAAACATTTTTGAACCCAAACCACAGCCGAGTTTTGCAATTGGCTCTGATACCATAAAATGTAACACCCCAAACCCGGCCCATACAATATGACCGGATCTAGTATGTCACATAAAGAAAACGTATAAAGAACTAAAGTTGACATTATTTGGTTATAGTTAAGAAAACAAGTTCGGTTATAATTAATCGATAAAATACTACTAATATCTAGAGGTTGATTGAAGAATCGATAATCGAACTAGTGATCTTTTAAAACCGTGACTTTTGAAAATATTATTGATAATTTGCAGGAAAAATCCAAGTTAAATTATTTGTACATATTTATTATGAAATCCGTTTATTGTTAAATTTGAAGAAAAACCGTTTTTTATGATTTTAGAAAAATCCCCGTTTAAAAAAATTCATGAAAAATAAATACGTCAAACATAAAACCGAAATAAAAATCCCAGAGGCCTTATTACAACTTTAAATCCAAAATAGTAAAAGTAACGAAATAAGCGAAAAAGAAATTTACTAAGGTTCAAAAATATTATTTCCAAAGTATGGCCTCCACCGAGTCATCCATGGGCCCAAGTCCTCATTAATGATCATTACCTGCAAGGATTAAGAGAAAGGGGTGAGTTACTAGAACTCAGTGTATAATCCCCTTACCGTCATCCACTGGGCCTGAACCCGTATAGCATAATCTTGGGCCTAAGCCCATTTACATAACAATAATTAAATGAAGTAAATGTATGCAACCAAACCCAATCCATCCATCACACCCCCGACCAGCCAATCACACCTGTGGGGATCAAGTCAACCCACCCCACCGCTCACACCAAATTTGCAGTCAAACTGCTATAGCATTTTATATTTGTGGTCAAACCACTGAAATCATAATTTAGGCACAATAATATACAATTTGTGGCAATGCCACCAGGCTACACTGCTCTTCATACAATTTTCCCATCCCATGCAAAATGTAAAAAAAATGCAACATACATAATAACATAAAGTATTTACATATAAATAACAACCATTATTCTATTTAACAAGTTTGGTGATCCACCCCAATAAAGCATTTTAATAATTCGGCCCACTAAGGCATTCTAGCAAATCGGCCCATAGGGGCATTTTGGTAAATCGGCCCTTAGGGGCATTTTGGTAAATCAGCCCATAGGGGCATTTTCGTAAATCGGCCCTTAGGGGCATTTTCGTAATTTAGCAATTTAATACTAATTTTGATAGATCTTTAGAAAATAATATTAATTTGAGCAAGTTACTCGATTTATGCCATATTACGATTTTTAACTCTGTAAATAATAATGATCTATTTTTCCAACATAATATCGAATCTCGAATCTACGGATTTCGGTGTGAGATTACACACCTGATTACGGTAAGGACTAAACCTTCTTGATCGTCGGCACCTAAATCACCATTACACTCGATTAACTAACAAACGAGGTTTTATTAATCTAAATCAGACGATCTAATGAAACGCTTACCCTTAGTATCGTGAACGACCACGGTTTGTCTATTCTCACCGGATGATGGTCCACAACCCGGTGGGAAATCCCGAACTGCCGATACCGCCCTACGTTTGAACTTAGGAGTAGGAATTGCAAATCCACTCCTTTTGTGTTCTCCTATCGCTTTTCCTTTCAAATCGTTACCACTTGCCTCCATTGAAAAAGTCTCGGTCAGTAAAATACTACTATGAGAGAAAGTAGTTGTTTAGGGATAGGATTCGGCTTACCTCTACTTCTGAAGAACCAACGAGTAGAGAAAACGAGCGATTTAATCCCTATAACAATCGATTAGTCAAATCTATCATTCCGTTTTAACGGAATAACCAAGTATTGAGAGATCGAAATAATCCATAAAGAAACTCCTTACCTTAATGATAATAGATCCGACTTTCACCGATTGACTTAAGACTAGAGATGAATCGGCAAGGATGTGATATTCAGCCACACACTAGAACACTATGAAAAGAAGATGATTAAGATATGAGGGAGTAAGAGAAAATGATATTTCAGTTTAGAAACAAGTAGAACAACCGAATAGTGATGAACACACATTCGGCTAGGAAGAAAGATAAGAATAGAATGAAGCCCCTTACCCGTTCAACCAAAGAGAAATGTCCAACACGCAAGAATGGAGACGAGATAGGGACTAAGAGGATTCGGCTATTGGGAGAAATGAACAAAGAAGATTCGGTCATATGGTAATGTCGATTTAGGAAAAGGTAGAAAGGTTGAAGAAATGGTAAAAGAAAAGAAAAGATGGAAAAGAAGTGTTAGATAATTCATTTAACACAAAGGAAAAAGTGAGCAAAATGCTTTGAGTGTTTTGATCATTTTGTGTTTTGCCAACAAAGGAAAAAGGTTGGAAAAGAGTACCAAAATGTTCAAAAGAGAAAATAGGCCTTTCATGCACAAACTTGCAAATAGGCTAGGAAAATTCAGCTCCTCTTTTTCTCCCAACAAAACCGTATCCCAAGCACCAAAAGAATTAAGGTTGACCCAAAATTTCTTTCCAAAATACCTCCCTAAGATTCGGCCAACATGTTCCCCACCTTATCCCTTTCCTTTATTTCTTTCCTTCTTTTCCCTTGCTTTCCTCCTTACCATATTTTCTTAGTCTTCTTTCCAACATTAGAAAAGTCTTCCTTTCCTTCTTTGATGCCATGGCCGACACTTACCATACAACACTTGAGAAGCTCAAAAATTTAAGTCCCAAAGTTACAATAGATGGGTTTCAACCCCTTCCTCAATGCTCTCCACTTGACGCCACCCCACTCCACCATGTGCTCCACTTGTGCTAGAAAAATACACATTTATTTCCTTAAGTCTTGATGCCACTTACCTTCTCTCCTTAAAGTGCTTAAACACAAAAATTTTACTAAGGCCCAACTCAACCCATAGCCTTCTTAGGGTCCCTAAACATACACAACTAACACTATTGACTAGCCTATCGCATGATATAATGTAAAACATAAATTCCCAAATTTCAGGATGTTACACTCTGAACTCAGTTCAGTAGACTTTTGTCGGTTCCCCAGGTTGCTAAAATAATTTTTAGTCAATTAGAGTCTTTCTACAAATTTTAATGGGCATGATGTGATGCAAATGCATGAAATACAATGCAAATGCATAGAATGAATGCAAAAAGAAAGAGAGGCGTTAATTATGAATTCAATTCCATTAGAAGAACTTTTCTAGAAAATAAATTTCTTTACTTAAAACGGATTGCATATGCGGCTTTGTCCTCATAGTCCAGGTGAAAACACCAATCCTTTTCTTCGTATCCGGAGGTTATGGTCGTGTCCCGTGAACTTTCTCAATAGATGCCTCTTCTAGCTCCTTGTTGCTTGGTCCAGGCCGTACCTCTTCACTCACTTATCCTCCGCGATGTTCATAAGCTTCTTTAAGAAAATTGAGACATGATGACTCTCGAATAATCTTTTTCGGCTTTGAATCCTCAGGCAAAGTCTTGTATTCTTCTGCAGACTATCAGCGTTCTCTCGTTGTTTACCTGGACTATGTTCGAACGACCGTATTATAATCCACTTTATCAAGTAACCCATTTCCTTATGACAAACTCTTCTATTTAGCAATCGAATATGATTCAACACCTCCTTTCTAAGATAATGCGATGCAATGCAATGAAATGCAATGCAATCATAAACAACACAAAACACGTTAGCACAAGAAGAATAAACAACCAAAATAGATTACCTAAATGGGTGACCACTAGGGTTCACTATATGTGGTTTAATTCTAAGTAATAGGTACCTGAACCAGCAGATTCCTCAATCTTCACCCATTATAGGCTCATATGGATCGAGTTCAATTCAGGGGAATACATTTCCCTATGGCCATGCGGAGATGAAAATCTCACGAAGCACATAGGTACAGATGTATCCCGGAAGCAGTCTACTAGCCCATGCGGAGGTGAAAACCTTACGAAGGTATAGTTTATCACTCCCACTTAAAGATGTGAACACAACGGTCATGCAATGCAATGCCAAAGTATTTTACCAACAGCATCGTAGTACCAGCAAATGCATCAAAGGAAACATGATTTTTCAAAACAATTTTCCAAATTTTCAATCAAAAGGACAAGAATTAATCACTCTATGGCTTGACTCTCAACCAGTCCCCAGTGGAGTCGCCAAGCTGTCAAAACCATTTTTTTCGAGTTTGAAAAAGCAGGGATCGACTTTAAAATGACAGGTAGAGTCGCCACCAATCCTTTTTGTTTAGGTGTGATCAGGTCACCTATAAAAATGTTTTGTTTTATTTTCAAAAGAAATCAATTTTGGTCTACGAATTTCAAGAAGAAAATGGGTTCGGGAGTCGGTTACGTGCGAGGAAGGATTAGCACCCTCGCAACGCCCAAAATTGGTACCAAATTGATTAATTGATGTCCTGATGTCGAAAAGTTTGAAATGATTTTGAAATTCCATAGATTCCCTTGTTTCGAAGGAATAAGATATCACGTCCAGCATGATAGGATATGACAATTTAAGTCCTCGAATTCAAGATCATCCCAAAATTCTCAAAGTTCATGCATTGAAATTTTGAAAGGGTATTTGGTTATTTGGGCAAACAGAAAATCGAAACCCAGCATGATATGTAACACCCTATACCCGAGTCCGAGGCTCAGACCAGATACGAGACATTACTATGCTTGAACATACTTAATCATGACATTACGGGCTATAAAATTCCGTTCCGAAATTAAAAATTCTCATTCTTAAACAATTCGTACATTTCATGGGCCTACGAGGCCTTAAACTCGTACTGGTAAACTTTCAAAACCTTATCGAAAAACTTTTCTTTGAAACAGGGGTTACACGCCCGTGCATAGGCATACACGCCCATGTCCTCAGACCGTGCCCTTAAACTCAGTATTCAGTCGATTTCCACACGGCCATGACACGCCTGTGGACTTAGACCATGTACTACATCTTGATATACTGACTTATTTCGCACGACCAGGCACACGCTCATGTTCTAACCGGGTGTCATGCACGGCCTTAACACACGGCCGTGGGATTAGTCCGTGGCCTATCCTTATTTATAAGACTAAGGTGCAGTTTACGCAAGGCCTAGACACACGCCCGTGTGTCCAACCGTGTGGGTACTTAGAGGCTATTTACCAAGCCAATCACCACCCTGAAACTAAGATCACATTCATACTCAATTCAATTACTCAAATTACTACATCTTTCATTGATATCAAAAAGCATACATACTTAGTCGATTTGGCCAATTTCTCTAGCCATATACAAAAAGAATAATGAACAAGATAGCCTATACTATGGCTCTTCTTAAAACATATACTCAAAATGAAGTGCCTCCTATACATGCCATACTTAATAAAACAAATTTGCTATACCAAAATGGCGATTGATAGTGTGCTACGAGCTCCGACTTCAACGATCCACAAGTTACCTTGGCGGGACTACATAGAAAGAAAGAATCAAAGGCGTAAGCATTTAGCTTAGTAAGTTTGCATATAATGTACATTCTTGCTTGATATAAACCATTTAACATAAATAATGGTATCATAGATTTCAGCTATAAAGCTTACTTACTCATACTTGATTCATACATATCTCATGAAACTTACAAATCTCATGCTTGAGAGGTAACTAAGGTACTTGTATCACTTGATCACATTGATCAGCATACTTTAACATAATAATCATTATCTATCATTCATCATTCATAACGCAAATAATGCTCACTTTGACCTTGATGCTAGCTTTGCTTTCTTAGCTTTCTTGTTATCTCATTTTAACTTTACTCGTTTGCCCGATGAATTTCTACGAATAACCGAGGATACTAAATCTCTTCCCACGTAACATGATGCCAAAGCCATATCCTAGATATGGTCTTACATGGAATATCTCATCTTGGTTTCAAGGCCATGTCTTGAAATGGACTTATATGAAGTCTTTCTCTTGATAACTTGTTTAATGCCAAGCTTGCCTTGGACTTACATGATAACTTGTTCAATGCCAAGCTTGTCTTGGACTTACATGATAACTTGCTCAATGCCAAGCTTACCTTGGACTTACATGATAACTTGCTCAATGCCAAGCTTGCCTTGGACTTACATGATAACTTGCTCAATGCCAAGCTTGCCTTGGACTTACATGATAACTTGCTCAATGCCAAGCTTGCCTTGGGCTTACATGATAACTTGCTCAATGCCAAGCTTGTCTTGGACTTACATGATAACTTGCTCAATGCCAAGCTTGCCTTGGGCTTACATGATAACTTGCTCAATGCCAAGCTTGTCTTGGACTTACATGATAACTTGCTTGATTTGCTGATGCCATGTTCCAAACATGGTCTTACACTGGCTCTCATAATGTGGTAGATCGAGTATCCTGGGAAATTCATTTTCAATCGGGACTTGCTCATACTTAATCTCACTGATTTCTTGGTTGAACATAACATCAAATAATTCATGAAAATAGTGTACACTATACTAAGCAATTCAATGATAAAAATCATAAAACTTAGAAATCATACAAACTTACCTCAATATACAAAATGTATGTAGATGTGCAATTTAGTACTCTACTTTGTTCTTGCCTCGGTTTCAATCCGGGCTTCATTTTTCTTGATCTATAATCATAAATAGATTATTTAAAACTCACATTGACTAAATTGACTCTTAACTCATACTTTGGCAAAATTACTATTTTGCCCCTATACTTTCTCATATTTGCACTTTTGCCCCAAGGCTCGTAAAATAATTTTCATTCAACTTTCTTAGACTACATGCTTAGTTGATTCATTTTATCTACTATAGCCATTATCAATTCTCATTATTTCTAATAGGTATGACTAATTTCAAAACTTTTACAAACTAGTCCCTATGCTCATTTTTCATGAAATTCACTTAGAAAAAGATGTTTATCTAACATCAAACTCTCATAAACTTCAATAAAACATCATTTAGCATGCATGTAATTCATGGGTAGATTTTTGAACATGCATCTTAGCTTATTTTATAGCTAAAAATAGCTAATTCATAATACGAGGACTTCAAAAACACGAAGAATATTAAAATCGGGACTAAGATGAACTTACTAGCAAGCTTGAAAGATGAGAAAACCCTAGCTATGGTTTCTTTGAAAATTTCGGCAATGAGGAAGAAGATGATAATGATTTTTGTCATCTTTTTCCTTTATTAATCATTTAATAGGTAAATGACCAAAATGCCCTTCTCTTAAAAATAACACCATTTACTAAATTATGTCTAATTTTGTCCAAAAATTATGATTTGGGAAAATTGCTATTTAAGGACTTATAATTGCTATTATAGAGCTATTTCATACAAATTACTTCTAGAAACTCACATTTTACAACTTTTGCAATTTGGTCCTTTTTTACCATTCAACTTCAATTTAGCAAAATTGCTTCATGAAACTTTCACACTAACATGAAAACATGGAATGAACCTTAAAAACTCATAAATTCACCTTGGATTTGTGGTCTCGCACCACTATTCTGACTAGGCCCTAAATCGAGCTGTTACAATTCTCCTCCTTAGGGATTTTCTTCCTCGAAAATCTTACCAGCAAAAAGGTTTGGATACTTGTTTCTCATACTCTCTTCTGGTTCCCATGTGGCTTCTTCTATTCCATGTCTTTGCCACAATACTTTCACTAGGGCAATACTTTTATTTCTTTGCTGCTTGACTTCCTGAGCCAAAATCTTGACTGGTTCCTCACCATAAGTCATGTCGGGATGAATTTCTACCTCTGACGGGGTAATTACATGTGAAGGGTCTGAACGGTAGCGTCGCAACATAGACACGTGAAACACATCATGTATCTTTTCTAATTCTGATGGTAAAGTCAAACGGTCAGCCCAACTCTCTCAGTAATCTCGTAAGGTCCGATGAAACGTGGGCTTAACTTGCCTTTCCGGCCAAATTTGAGAACTTTTCTCCATGGTGATACTTTCAAGAAAACTTTATCCCCAACTTGGTACTCTATCTCTTTTCTCTTTAAATTCGAATAATATCTCTATCTGTCTGAGGCAGCTTTTAAACATTCTCGTATCACTTTCACTTTCTCTTCAGCTTCTCTAACCAAATCAACCCCGTGAATTTGGTTTTCCTTGAGTTCAGTCCAAAATAAAGGCGTTCTGCACTTACGCCCATGTAGAGCCTCATAAGGTGCCATCTTTAAACTTGACTAAAAACTATTGTTGTAGGCAAATTCTGCCAATGGGAGGAAATTTCCCAACTGCCTTGGAATTTTAGAATGCAACATCTGAGCATATCCTCAAGCACTTGAATTACCCTCTTCGACTGGCCGTCAGTTTGAGGATGAAAGGCTGTACTAAAGTTCAACTTTGTACCCAGGGCCTCTTGTAACTTTTTCCAAAATTTGGATGTGAACCTCGGATCTCTATCCGATATGATTGACAAAGGGACTCCGTGAAGTCTTACTATTTCTGAAACATACAAGTTTGCCAATTTTTCGAGTGAGTAATCTACTCGTACAGGTATAAAATGGGTTGAATTAGTGAGTCTATCAACTACAACCCATATAGCATCCTTCTTGCTTGGTGACAACGGTAAACCCATTACAAAATCCATATTAATACGGTCCCATTTCCACTCGGGTTGAAGCAAACCCGAAGGTACTTGGTGTTCAGCCTTTACTTGCTAACAAATCAAGCATTTGGAAACAAACTCTGAAATATTTTTCTTTATTCTCGGCCACCAATACTGTTGCTTCAAGTCATTATACATCTTAGTACTACCCGGATGTACAGATAAACATCCATCATGTGCCTCGTGTAAAATTCTCTGAATAAGCTCGTCTTTTCTCGGTACACAAACTCTATCTTTAAACAACATGTATCCATCAGAATTAATCCGAAAGTCAGATTCAACATCTGACTCGCACTGAACTCTCTTGACTTGCAATTCGCTATCTTCTTTCTGAGCCTCAACGATCTCTTGGAGAAATACTGGTTTAGCTCTCAACTTAGCTAGAATAGAACCATCATCGGATAAAGTTATCCGTGAATTCATTGTCCTTAATGCAAAAAGGGACTTCCTGCTTAAAGCATCGGCGACCACATTCGCCTTGCCAAGATGGTAGTCAATAACTAACTCATAGTCTTTTATCAACTCTAACCATCTTCTTTGCCTCAAGTTTAATTCTTTCTGCGTCATCAAATACTTCAAACTTTTTGTGATCGCAGTATATCCGACATCTCTCACCATATAAATGATGTCTCCATATCTTCAATGCGAAGACTATGGCTGCCAACTCTAGATCGTGTGTTGGATAATTCTTCTCATGAGGCTTCAACTGTCTTGAGGCATAAGCAATCACTTTGCCTTCTTGCATAAGCACACAGCCTAATCCATTTAAGGATGCATCGTTGTAAACTATGAACTCTTTCCCCATCTCAGGTTGTACTAAGACTGGAGCTTCTGTCAATAATGCTTTTAGTTTCTCAAAACTGTGCTGGCATCTTTCTGTCCACTCAAACTTCACATTTTTCTGTAATAATTTCGTCATCGGGGTTGCAATCATAGAAAAACCCTTGACAAATCGTCTGTAATAACCGGCTAAGCCTAGGAAACTTCTAATCTCAGAGACATTCTTCGGTGGTTTTCAGTCCATAATGGCCGAGATCTTACTTGGGTCTACTCGAACCCCTTCTCCTGAGACAATATGTCCCAGAAATCCTACTTCATTGAGCCAAAACTCACTTTTACTGAACTTGGCATACAACTAATTTTCTCGAAGAATCTGTAAAACTGTCCGTAGGTGCTCAGTATGCTTATTCTCATCTCGGGAATAAATCAGTATGTCGTCAATAACGACTACAAACTTGTCGAGGTATGGTCTGAAGATGCGGTTCATTAAGTCCATGAATACCACAGGAGCATTGGTCAAACCAAAAGGCATGACTAAAAATTCATAATGCCCATACCTTGTTCGAAAAGCAGTCTTGGATACATCTGACTCCTTTACTCTTAACTGGTAATACCCCGATCTCAAGTCTATCTTAGAGAACACGGTGGTTCCTTTAAATTGATCGAACAAATCATCGATCCTTGGCAATGGGTACTTGTTCTTTACTGTCACTTTATTAAGCTGACGGTAATCTATGCACAATCTCATAGTGCCATCCTTCTTTTTCACAAATAAAACTTGAGCACCCCAGGGAGAACAACTTGACCTTGCAAAGCCTTTGTCTGTTAACTCTTGCAACTGTATCTTTAACTCTTTCAACTCCGTTGGAGCCATTCTGTAAGGATTAATAGATATTGATACAGTACCGGGAGCTAGCTCAATGCTGAACTCAACTTCTCTGATTGGAGGTAATCACGGTAATTCTTCAGGAAAGACATCCAAGTACTCACATACTATCGGCACTGACTCAATCTTTGACCCGGTTTCTTTATCATTCATCACAAAGGCTAGATATGCCTCATACCCTTTTCTCATGTATTTCTGTGCCGTCATATAGGAAATCACAACTGGCAACCTACTCTGTTCATCTAATTCTATGTGAAGGGTGTCCCCATTCTCACATCTCATCTCAATGTATTTCTTCCCACAATTAACTATTACATTATGGGCAGTCAACCAGTCCATACCGAGAATGAGGTCAAACTCATCAAATGGTAACAACATAAGGTTTGCTTTAAAATAATGACCTCTAATCATTAATGGACAATCTTTACATACTTCATCAACTAACACACTCTTGCCTAAAGGATTAGACACCTTAATCATAAATTCTGTAGAGTCTATAGGCATACTCAAATCGAATACTAATTTCATGCAAATGTAAGAGTGTGTGGATCCGGGATCTATTAAAGCAATAACTTTGATATCATGAAGAGAAAAGGTACCCGTAATAACATCATGGAAAGATGCCTCTTCGCGAGTGCGAATGGCATAAGTCCTTGCAGGTGCTCTACCTTCGAGTCTCGCAGCCTGCTCTCTAGGGTTACCTCTTCCCCTTGCCCCACTTCCTGGGTTACTCTGCGGTCTTCCTCAGACCATACCCCCGGATCTTGGGTTCTGAGTTCTTTCTTTTTTCATCATCTCTAGACAATCTTTTATATAGTGGTCTTGAGAACCACATCTAAAGCATGCATTTTTATGTGCTCGACATTCTCCAAGATGACGTTTGCCACACTGTGGGCATTCGGGTATGTCGAATCTAATGTTCCCAACACTTGCAACTGAAGTAGTCTGTGCTTTATTCCCTGAATATTGCTTGCTCTTGTCTTTCTTTGAAAACCCAATAGAAGTAGCCGATCGGGTAGGGAAATCTCTTGACTTCTTGGATGAAGATTGGAATGACTTATTCCACTGTCTCTTTCTAGAGTCACGAGACTCCATTTCAGATTTCTTCTTCTCTTTTACTAATTCTTCGGCTTTACAAGCCCTCTCGACTAGCACCACAAATTCCTTCAGTTCTAGGACAGCAACAAACAGTTTGATGTCCTCATTCAGCCCATCTTCAAATCTTTTACTCATGATGGCTTCGGTGGACACACATTCTTGAGCTTATTTGCTTGAGTCTTACAAACTCACGCTCATAGTCATCCACCGACATCTTGCCTTGCTTTAGTTCTAGGAATTCTTTCCTTTTACGGTCCACAAACCTTTGACTGATATACTTTTTCTTGAACTCTTCTTGGAAGAATTCCCATGTGATCTTCTCCTTGGTACCATCGATACAAGGGTGTTCCACCATTGATAGGCGAGAATCTATTAAAAGGAGACTACACACTTCATGCTTTCCTCAGTGTGCATGATAATTCATTAAATACTTTCGATGGTATTTTCTAACCGTAACTCACTCTTTTCGGATCGTCATCTTTTCTAGCCCTAATTCTTACGCCCCATGTTTCCGATCCTATCAACTGGAGGCTTAACTCCTCTTGCCACCTCTACTACTTGAGGGGCTACCGGAATAGGTTGTGGAATGTGGGGGTGGAGGGGTTGTACATTTGGGTTCATACGAACGAACTCACGAATACCACATATTCATCATATGGAGGAAGGCTTCTCTAGCCCCTTCTCCTCCTTCTTGACTCACCGTAGTGGGTCTATTCTCATTCTCGTTCGGCACCGTCCCTTCAGCAGAGAGCGGCGCATTACTTTCACGTCATCCGCCATATCTCTTTCAGGATCCATTTACTAAATGTATAAACATAATTTAAGTCGTCAGGAGTTGTCACACTATCATTATAAAAACATTCTCACGTATGGCATGTATAGCTAGACTCGTGCTCATGTTACGTTAGTCCTAGAACCGACTAAACCGTAGCTCTGATACCACTAAATGTAACACCCGATACCCGAGTCTGAGGCTCAGACTGGATACGAGACATTAATATGCTTGAACATACTTAATCATGACATTACGGGCTATAAAATTCTGTTCCGAAATAAAAACTTCTCATTCTTAAACAATTTGTACATTTCATGGGCCTACGAGGCCCTAAACTTGTACTGGTAAACTTTCGAAACCTTATCGAAAAACTTTTCTTTGAAACAGGGGTTACACGCCCGTGTAATATAAGACACGCCCGTGCATAGGCATACACGCCCATGTCCTCAGACCGTGCCCTTAAACTCAGTATTCTGCCAATTTCCACATGGCCATGACACGCCCGTGGACTTAGACCGTGTACTACATCTTGATATACTGACTTATTTCACACGACTGGGCACACGCTCATGTTCTAACCGTGTGTCATGCATGGCCTTAACACACGGCCGTGGGATTAGTCCCTGGCTTATCCTTATTTATAAGACTAAGGTGCAGTTTACGCACGGCCTAGACACATGCCCGTGTGTCCAACCGTGTGGGCACTTAGAGGCTATTTACCAAGCCAATCACCACCCTGAAACTAAGATCACATTCATACTCAATTCAATTACTCAAATTACTACATCTTTCATTGATATCAAAAAGCATACATACTTAGTCGATTCGGCCAATTTCTCTAGCCATATACAAAAAGAATAATGAACAAGATAGCTTATACTATGGCTCTTCTTAAAACATATACTAAAAATGAAGTGCCTCCTATACATGCCATACTTAATAAAACAAATTTACTATACCAAAATGGCGATTGATAGTGTGCTACGAGCTCTGACTTCAACGATCCACAAGTTAGCTTGGCGGGACTACATAGAAAGAAAGAATCAAAGGCGTAAGCATTTAGCTTAGTAAGTTTGCATATAATGTACATTCTTGCTTGATATAAACCATTTAACATAAATAATGGTATCATAGATTTTAGCTATAAAGCTTACTTACTCATACTTGATTCATACATATCTCATGAAACTTACAAATCTCATGCTTGAGAGGTAACCAAGGTACTTGTATCACTTGATCACATTGATCAGCATACTTTAACATAATAATCATTATCTATCATTCATCATTCATAACACAAATAATGCTCACTTTCATCTTGATACTAGCTTTGCTTTCTTAGCTTTCTTGTTATCTCATTTTAACTTTACTCGTTTGCCTGATGAATTTCTGTGAATAACTGAGGATACTAAATCTCTTCCCACGTAACGTGATGCCAAAGCCATATCCTAGATATGGTCTTACATGGAATATCTCATCTTGGTTTCAAGGCCATGTCTTGAAATGGACTTATATGAAGTCTTTCTCTTGATAACTTGTTCAATGCCAAGCTTGCCTTGGACTTACATGATAACTTGTTTAATGCCAAGCTTGTCTTGGACTTACATGATAACTTGCTCAATGCCAAGCTTACCTTGGACTTACATGATAACTTGCTCAATGCCAAGCTTGCCTTGGACTTACATGATAACTTGCTCAATTCCAAGCTTGCCTTGGACTTACATGATAACTTGCTCAATGCCAAGCTTGCCTTGGGCTTACATGATAACTTGCTCAATGCCAAGCTTGTCTTGGACTTACATGATAATTTTCTCAATGCCAAGCTTGCCTTGGGCTTACATGATAACTTGCTCAATGCCAAGCTTGTCTTGGACTTACATGATAACTTGCTTGATTTGCCGATGCCATGTTGCAAACATGGTCTTACACTGGCTCTCATAATGTGGTAGATCGAGTATCCTGGGAAATTTATTTTCAATCGGGACTTGCTCATACTTAATCTCACTGATTTCTTGGTTGAACAAAACATCAAATAATTCATGAAAATAGTGTACATTATACTAAGCAATTCAATGATAAAAATCATAAAACTTAGAAATCATACAAACTTACCTCAATATACAAAATGTATGTAGATGTGCAATTTAGTCCTCTACTTTGTTCTTGCCTCGGTTTCGATCCGGGCTTCATTTTTCTTGATCTATAATCATAAATAGATCATTTAAAACTCACATTGACTAAATTGACTCTTAACTCATACTTTGGGAAAATTACTATTTTGCCCCTATACTTTCTCATATTTACACTTTTGCCTCAAGGCTCGTAAAGTAATTTTCATTCAACTTTCTTAGACTACATGCTTAGCTGATTCATTTTGTCTACTATAGCCATTATCAATTCTCATTATTTCTAATATGTATGACTAATTTCAAAACTTTTACAAACTAGTCCCTATTGTAACATCCCGAAATGGGCCTATGCATTTTTTATTTAATTATACGAAATGGCATGTCTTATGCATTATGAATATATTGTGAATATTTTTGGAAACTTGGAAATGCAAGGGAATGATTTAGAAATGTTAAGTTTAAAAGAGGAAAGCGAACATTTTTGGAAACTTGGAAATGTAAGGAAATGTCATAGAAAATGTTAAGTTTAAAGTTTAAAAAGGGGAAACTAAGGTAAGGTGGTCTTAAGAGAAAATGTATGTAAAATATGACATACAAATAGCCTTGGTAAAATGGCTACAAGGCACCACTTAAGGGCCTAGCAAGTGACGCCACATGCAGGAGCAAAAGGGTCTCGAGTTCGAGTCACTTAGGAAGCAAAATAAAGTTTTTATTTTTTTTCGGCACAAGGGGGAGGTAATGGACGGAACCAAGGCACTTGAAGAAGAGTTTAACTCTCTTAAAATTTCGACTAAGGGTGGATAAATAATAGATTTATTTTAGATTATTGTCAAGAGATAAATAAGGATTTATTCTTTAATTTTATTTTCAAATTAAGGTGATAAAGCCATCAAAATAGAAGTGATGGCCAAGTAAGGGATTCTCTTGGTGATAATTTCGGCAAAAGGGGAGGAGATTAAGGCTATCATTCATTCTTCTTCCTTTTCCTTCCCATTCTCTGTCGAATTCTCTAAGCAACATCTTCTTTCTCTTCTTCTTTTGTCAAACCGAATTCCTCTTCTCCCCAAGTCCACCATTGCCGATTCTCCCTAAGTTCTTATCCCTCTCTTTTCAATTCAGTTGAAGTTTGAATACATAAGTGACCATAGCCATCCAGTCTCCAAGTCTTCATAGCCAAATCATTGAAGGGCTTCAAACAAAGGTGTCATCGATTTCATCAAGTAAGGGTGAGATCCAAATTTGGTTTCCATTCTTTATATTTTAGACTTACCAAATTTAGGGACTAATCTCTATTATCAATCTTGGTCAAATTATGGAAGGGAGGTTTCGGGATTTATGTGTTGTCGACATCAAGGAAAGATCTTTCGGGATTTTTAAGATTCAAGGTAAGATGACATTCGGCCTTAGGCCATTCTTAATGTGTTCAAATGATAGGAATTGATCTAACATAAATCCATGGGAATTTCGACAGACATCTGAGGCAAGGGATACTTTTCGGGATTTGAGAATTTCAAGGTAAGTGTACTCACATATTCGGCCAAGGCCCTATCTTAAGTACTTAGATCTATTTGTTTTAACCGAAAACTAACCGATACAAGGGATCTAGTGCTTGGCCGAATACAAGAAGGAACATAGCAAAGTTTTTGGGAATTGATTATTAGAGAAATCGGCACCAAGGTAAATTTTGGGTTACAATAATCCTATTGGGATTTAGATTGTGGCCGAATGGGTTTTCATTAAATCTTTAATATTGGCCGAATGTAGGAGTTAGGGATCTAAAGTGTTAGATCGGGTTTTCAGGTTTCAGGAAAGCATTAATACCAGGTGTGTACCCCACACTAATCTTAATAGATTTATGGCTTTAACTTGATATATGTGTTAATATGAAAGTGTAAGAATGTGGCTAGGGTACCATGTTATGGTACAAAGTACTCAGGTACGTTTCGTACTCCTACTAGGATTATGAAATAGGTTATGTTTAACATGTGATAAGTGATAAGAATGTGAAATTTGGCATGTTAATGCATAATATGTATGATATGGGCCATATGGGTTATTGAAAAGGGGAAGTGAATGTGGTGACCTAAGACCACGATATTTGAATGTGGTGACCTAAGACCACGGTATTTGAATGTGGTGACCTAAGACCACGGTATTTGAATGTGGTGACCTAAGACCACGATATCTGAATGTGGTGACCTAAGACCACGATATCTGAATGTGGTGACCTAAGACCACAAATAATTATAAGGGCGATGAGCACGTCGATCGCATGTTGATCGCCGATGATGTGTAGCGATGGAGGGTTGACTTAGTAGTCCCCACGGTGTGCAAGTTGGTACGGGTGATGTGTAGCGGATGGCATCTAGGTTTGGGTTCAGTTGCATCATTTTATTTATTTAATTATATGTATATGTATGAACCGATATGCCTAACCTATTGAGATTTAGTGTTGGTGTACACATTGAGTCTGCTTGACTCACCCTGCTGTGGAATATTTTCTTACAGTGATGCTCGATAATGGACCGGGTCGGCGAGGAGCTCGATGGTGGCCATGCTCACTTTATTTTTATTCTATTTTGGACTTGTTATATTTTAAGTATTTTGGATTTAATTTGGGTTTGATTTTTGATGTAATAAGGCCAAAGTATGAGACTGTTTTATGCTCGCTTTCATTTATTTTTTGCCCTGATATTGTTAATATTAAATCAAAGGTTATTTAAATTGTTTTCTTAAATAAACGTGAAATGTTTTGACACCTAAACACAAATGATTTCCAATATAAAAACACGATTTTTAATAAATCCCTGATTTCAAAAGTAACAAGGTTTTCAATTGAACCCAACACAAGCAAATCCATCTTCAAAACCACACGAATTTTTCCTAAGTAACAAACGGATTTTCAAATGTTTTCTCGAGGAACATACCAGATCCGGTCAGGGCTCGTGGGCCGGGTTTGGGGTGTTTCAGTTTGGTATCAGAGCCCAGTTTTAAACTCTCGGTTTGGGGTTAAGGCCCAAAACGTTTTCAAAATCTAGCCCAAAAGAAATTTGTGGAAATTTTCAGGTTGTTCTGGCATGGCACCTAAGTCTCCGACCCGACGTCCACCAGGTAAGTACTTCTATCCATTGTGTGGATTATATTATGATGTGTAGAAGGGTAGAAATGGAATGGAACGTAGATTAGCATGATAAGTACTTGAACCCTAGGACTAGTTTTCCCCAACACTTACATAAGACTTAAGTGCCTAATTAAATAACCCTGTGACTTAGTCGCTAAGTTAGGGTGTGGCAACCCCAATGCGCATGTCTAGGATTGGATCCGAAAGAGCACAGTACTTAAGCGATCCTAGTGACTCACCTCCTCTTCGCAGAATCTTACAGTGCGTAGCTTCTGGTTCACACCCTAACCAAGAGGACTCGGTCATAGGCTAAACAATAACTAAAACCCGAAAGGGAACTAGCCGTGTTTTTATAAAAACCCTAGTTTTAAAAACTCTTAAAATTACCTTTTTAATTTGTGAGAACTATTTTTACAAAATTTTTCGAAAAATTTCCGAATTGCAAAATTACTAAAATACCCTTAATGGTAAAATTACAAAAATGCCCTTGGTTTATAAAATGTCCAAAATACCCACAGTCCTTATTCAAAATTACGTTACTTTATAAAATGTTCAAAAACCTTAATTTTCAAAATATCAAAATATCTTGATTATGGAAAATTACGAAATTGCCCCTAACCTACAAATTACCAAAATGACCCTAATCTCCAAAATTTTTGCAATATCACCAAATTAGGAAACAAATTCTCAAAAAGAACCCTCAAAGTTTTGCAAATTTTGGAATACCCCTGAATAATTAAACTTTACAAATTTACCCTGGTTTATTACCAAAATACCCCTGAGTTTCAAAATTATCGAAATACCCTCAGATTACAAAATTTCCAAAATACCCCAAAAATGCAAAATTACCAAAATACCCTTGACAAAAATCAACAAGGAATCTTATTTTGGAAAAATTACAAAAATAACCTCAGTAGGAAAATGACGAAAATACCCACAGGATAGGAAACAGACGAAATGTCCGAAGAGTGAATGTGTATGGGAGATACTATGGAATGGATGTCACTGAATGAATGAATGTTTGAATGAATGTACTTCTCTGAATTAGGATAGAAGATTTAAACTTTGATTGATAGAAAGAACTACTATTAAACTTCTTTCATAAAATTTCTTCGCGAATAATAAGTGAAACAAGGACTAATTCATAAAAAAATTTAATCAGATCACGATGATAGAAATGGGTTCTAGAGGACGTGGACATAACGTACGAGGACGCGGTAGAGGTAGAATGACCGTGTCGAAACCCGTTAGATCGGGTCAAGGATCTGAGAATGAGGTACCACCACCACCACCACCACCACCACCACCGTTAGTCTTTGAGCAATGAGGATCGCACGAGAGACGATCTTTGTATCGTGAGGTCGTGGCCGCGAGTTCTTGAGTTGGTGGCTGGTGCAGGAGGAAATTTGGGAACTCGAAAGTCGGTACCTAAGCGACTCCGTGCCAACGGAGCTGAGGTGTTCCGTGGTGTATCCGGCGTGGCACCCAGTACAGCTGAGTAATGGTTGGAGGCCACTGAACAAATTATGGATGAGCTTGATTTGACCCCTGAGGAGAAACTAAAAAGAATGGTGGCATTGCTACGCGATGAAGCGTATCAATGGTGGCTCACAGTTCGTGATGGTGCCACGGCTGAGGATCTGACCTGGGAGTATGTTAAGGCCGCATATCAGAAGAAGTATGTCGGCACAAGGTATACTCGAAGTCAGAGGAAGAGCATGATGAGCACCTACGGATAGTGTTACAAGTATTAAGGGAGAAGAAGCTCTATGCCAAATTCAGCAAGTGTGAATTTTGGCTTAAAGAGGTGGCATTCTTAGGGCATGTGGTATCCGCAGAGGGAATAAGGGTGGATCCTAGGAAGATCGAAGCAGTGTTGGATTGGAAACCACCTAGGTCTGTGGCTGAGATTCGTAGTTTCTTGGGTTTGGCAGGCTATTACAGAAGGTTCGTGGAAGGGTTCTCGTCAATAGCCGCACCTTTGACAAAGTTGTTAAGGAAAGAAGTACCCTTTGTATGGACGGATAAGCAACAGGAGAGCTTTGAGAAGCTTAAGAGGGTCTTGACCGAGGCACCAGTTCTGATTCAGCCTGAGGCAGGAAAGGATTTTGTGGTGTACTGTGACGCTTCGCATACGGGATTAGGCTGTGTTCTAATGCAAGATGGAAAAGTAGTCGCTTATGCGTCTTGACAGTTAAGGCCGCATGAGGTTAACTACCCAACCCATGACTTGGAATTGGCAGCAGTGGTTTTCGCTCTTAAGGTTTGGAGGCACTATCTTTATGGAGAAAAGTCGATAATTTACACGGATCACAAGAGTCTCAAGTATCTGTTGACTCAGAAGGAGTTAAACTTGAGACAGTGAAGGTGGGTGGAATTATTGAAGGATTATGATTGTGCGATAGAGTACCACCCGGGCAAGGTAAATGTTGTGGCAGATGCCTTAAGTCGGAAAGTGGTGTTGGACCTGAGGGCGATGTTCGCACACTTGAGTTTGTATGATGATGGGAGTCTCATCATGCGGAATTGCAAGTCAAACCAACATGGTTGAATGAGGTAAAGGAAAGTCGGTTGGTGGATGAGGACCTAAGAGTTAAGTTGCAACAAGTACACAACGAAAGAGTTAGAGGATTTTGGTGTTAATGATGAGGAGTATTGTGCTTCAAGGGAAAGGTCGTATCTTCAAAAACGAGGAGTTAAGACAGAGGATTCTTCGGGAAGCGCATGGTAGCCCTTATGCTATGCATCCCGGAGGCACTAAGTTGTACAGGGATCTAAGGGAACAGTTTTGGTGGCTTGATCTTAAGCGGGAAGTTACTGAATTCGTGGGAAAATGTCTGACGTGTCAGCAAGTAAAGGCTGAACACCAAGTTCCGTCAGGATTACTTCAACCGATAATGATTCCGCAGTGGAAGTGGGAGAGAATTACCATGGACTTCGTTAGTGGGTTTCCCCTTACGCCTACTAAGAAGGACTCGGTATGGGTGATAGTGGACCGGTTGACTAAGTCCGCGCATTTTATTCCAGTGAGAGTTGACTATTCCCTGCAAAAGTTGGCAAAATTGTATGTGGCAGAGATTGTAAGGTTGCATGGTGTGCCAGTGTCAATCATCTCAGATAGGGACCCAAGGTTTACTTCTCAGTTCTGGAAGGCGCTACATCAGGCGTTAGGCACTAAGATTTCACTACGGCTTTTCATCCACGATCGGACGGGCAATGCGCGCGGTAATCAAGTGTTAGAGGATATGTTGAGGGGTGTGTGTGATGGACTTGAGGAAGTTGGGAGGAGTATTTGCCTTTAGCGAGTTTGCGTACAACAACGGCTATCAAGCCAACATTCGGATGGCACCGTATGAAGTGTTATGCGGTTGGAAGTGTCGAACTCCTACGTGTTGGGTGAGTTAGGAGAACGTCGAGTTTTGGGTCTAGAGTTAGTGGCGAGATCAAGAGAAGGTTGAGACAATTCGGACGCGGTTGAAGGAAGCATCCGATAGATAAAAGTCGACGCGGACCTCAAACGAAGGAAATAGAGTTTGAAGTGGGGACCAAGTGTTTACAAAGTCTCACCTTGGAAGAAGGTGATGAGGTTTGGTCGCAAAGGAAGTTAAGCCCAAGGTTTATAGGGCCCTATCGGGTGTTGAAGCGAGTTGGACCAGTGGCATATCAGTTAGAGTTGCCACCGGAGTTGAAGCAGATGCACGACGTATTCCATGTGTCCATGCTACGTCGTTATCGATCGGATCCATCTCATGTTGTACCGGTTGAAGAGGTGGAGCTAAGGTCAGACTTATCCTACGAGGAAGAGCCGATTCAGATCTTGGAACGAGACGTGAAAATGTTACGAAGGAATTCAGTTCCTCTAGTCAAAGTGTTATGGCGCAACCATGGATCGGAGGAAGCTTCGTGGGAGCGGAAGAGAGGCAATGCGACAACAATACCCTCATTTATTTTAGCTGCAATTTTTCGGACGAAATTATTTTAAGAGGTAGAATCTGTAACATCCCGAAATGGGCCTATGCATTTTTGATTTAATTATACGAAATGGCATGTCTTATGCATTATGAATATATTGTGAACATTTTTGGAAACTTGGAAATGCGAGGAATGATTTAGAAATGTTAAGTTTAAAAGAGGAAGCGAACATTTTGGAAACTTGGAAATGTAAGGAAATGTCATAGAAAATGTTAAGTTTAAAGTTTAAAAGGGGAAACTAAGGCAAGGTGGTCTTAAGAGAAAATGTATGTGAAATATGAAATACAAATAGCCTTGGTAAAATGGCTACAAGGCGCCACTTAAGGGCCTAGCAAGTGACGCCACATGCAGGAGCAAAAGGGTCTCGAGTTCGAGTCACTTAGGAAGCAAAATAAAGTTTTTATTTTTTTTTCGGCACAAGGGGGAGGTAATGGACGGGACCAAGGCACTTGAAGAAGAGTTTAAACTCTCTTAAAATTTCGGCTAAGGATGGATAAATAATAGATTTATTTTAGATTATTGTCAAGAGATAAATAAGGATTTATTCTTTAATTTTATTTTCAAATTAAGGTGATAAAGCCATCAAAATAGAAGTGATGGCCAAGTAAGGGATTCTCTTGGTGATAATTTCGGCAAAAGGGGAGGAGATTAAGGCTATCATTCATTCTTCTTCCTTTTCCTTCCCATTCTCTGTCGAATTCTCTAAGCAACATCTTATTTCTCTTCTTCTTTTGTCAAACCGAATTCCTCTTCTCCCCAAGTCCACCATTGCCGATTCTCCCTAAGTTCTTATCCTCTCTTTTCAATTCAGTTGAAGCCAAGATACATAAGTGACCATAGCCATCCAGTCTCCAAGTCTTCATAGCCAATCATTGAAGGGCTTCAAACAAAGGTGTCTTTGTCGATTTCATCAAGTAAGGGTAAGATCCAAATTTGGTTTCCATTCTTTATATTTTAGACTTACAGAAATTTAGGGACTAATCTCTATTATCAATCTTGGTCGAATTATGGAAGGGAGGTTTCGGGATTTATGTGTTGTCGACATCAAGGAAAGATCTTTCGGGATTTTTAAGATTCAAGGTAAGATGACATTCGGCCTTAGGCCATTCTTAATGTGTTCAAATGATAGGAATTGATCTAACATAAATCCATGGGAATTTCGACAGACATCTGAGGCAAGGGATACTTTTCGGGATTTGAGAATTTCAAGGTAAGTGTACTCACATATTCGGCCAAGGCCCTATCTTAAGTACTTAGATCTATTTGTTTTAACCGAAAACTAACCGATACAAGGGATCTAATGCTTAGCCGAATACAAGAAGGAGCATAGCAAAGTTTTCGGGAATTGATTATTAGAGAAATCGGCACCAAGGTAAATTTTGGGTTACAATAATCCTATTGGGATTTGGATTGTGGCTGAATGGGTTTTCATTAAATCTTTAATATTGGCCGAATGTAGGAGTTAAGGATCTAAAGTGTTAGATCGGGTTTTCGGGTTTCAGGAAAGCATTAATACCAGGTGTGTACCCCACACTAATCTTAATAGATTTATGGCTTTAACTTGATATATGTGTTAATATGAAAGTGTAAGAATGTGGCTAGGGTACCATGTTATGGTACAAAGTACTCAGGTACGTTTCGTACTCCTACTAGGATTATGAAATAGGTTATGTTTAACATGTGATAAGTGATAAGAATGTGAAATTTGGCATGTTAATGCATAATATGTATGATATGGGGCATATGGGTTATTGAAAAGGGGAAGTGAATGTGGTGACCTAAGACCACAATATTTGAATGTGGTGACCTAAGACCACGGTATTTGAATGTGGTGACCTAAGACCACGGTATTTGAATGTGGTGACCTAAGACCACGATATCTGAATGTGGTGACCTAAGACCACAAATAATTATAAGGGCGATGAGCACGTCGACTGCAGCGACTGCCTTCGATGATGTGTAGCGGATGGAGGGTTGACTTAGTAGTCCCCACGGTGTGCAGGTTGGTACGGGTGATGTGTAGCGGATGGCATCTAGGTTTGGGTTCGGGTTGCATCATTTTATTTATTTAATTATATGTATATGTATGAACTGATATGCCTAACCTATTGAGATTTAGTGTTGGCTGTACACATTGAGTCTGTTTGAGTCACCCGTTGGAATATTTTCTTCTGGTGATGCTTAGTAATGGACCGGGTGGCGGGAGCTCGATGGTGGCCATGCTCGACTTAATTTTATTCTATTTTGGACTTGTTATATTTTAAGTATTTTGGATTTAATTTGGGTTTGATTTTTGATGTAATAAGGCCAAAGTATGAGACTGTTTTATGCTCGCTTTCATTTATTTTTGCCCTGATATTGTTAATATTAAATCAAAGGTTATTTAAATTGTTTTCTTAAATAAACGTGAAATGTTTTGACACCTAAACACAAATGATTTCCAATATAAAAACACGGTTTTTAATAAATCCCTGATTTCAAAAGTAACAAGGTTTTCAATTGAACCCAACACAAGAAAATCCATCTTCAAAACCACACGAATTTTTCCTAAGTAACAAACGAATTTTCAAATGTTTTCTCGAGGAACATACCAGATCCGGTCAGGGCTCGTGGGCCGGGTTTGGGGTGTTTCACCTATGCTCATTTTTCATGAAATTCACTTAGAAAAAGATGTTTATCTAACATCAAACTCTCATAAACTTCCATAAAACATCATTTAGCATGCATGTCATTCATGGGTAGATTTTTGAACATGCATCTTAGCTCATTTTATAGCTAAAAATAGCTAATTCATAATACGAGGACTTCAAAAACACGAAGAATATTAAAATCGAGACTAAGATGAACTTACTAGCAAGCTTGAAAGATGAGCAAACCCTAGCTATGGTTTCTTTGAAAATTTCGGCAATGAGGAAGAAGATGATAATGATTTTTGTCATCTTTTTTCCTTTATTAATCATTTAATAGGTAAATGACCAAAATGCCCTTCTCTTAAAAATATCACCATTTACTAACTCATGTCCAATTTTGTCCAAAAATTATGATTTGGGAAAATTTCTATTTAAGGACTTATAATTGCTATTCTAGAGCTATTTCATACAAAATGCTTCTAGAAACTCACATTTTACAACTTTTGCAATTTGGTCCTTTTTGACCATTCAACTTCAATTTAGCAAAATTGCTTCATGAAACTTTCACACTAACATGAAAACATGGCATGAACCTTAAAAACTCATAAATTCACCTCAAATTCGTGGTCTCGCACCACTATTCTGACTAGGCCCTAAATCGGGCTGTTACACGATAGGGCACGATTCCTCAAATTTCCAAGCACATAAATATTGCCTTATTTTGAAAACATGGACAGAATTTTATAAGGATATTTGGTTATTTGGTCAAACAGAAAACTAAAACCCAGCACGATAGGACACGATTCCTTGAATTTCCAAACGCACAAATATTGCCTTATTTTGCAAACATGAATAAATTTTTAAAAGGATATTTGGTTATTTGGTCAAACGAAAAACCGAAACCCAGCACGATAGGGCACGATTCCTCGAATTTCCAAACGCACAAATATTGCCTTATGAATAAAATTTTAAAAGGATATTTGGTTATTTGGTCAAACGGAAAACCGAAACCCAGCACGATTGGGCACGATTCCTCGAATTTCCAAACACAAATATTGCCTTATTTTGAAAACATGGACAAAATTTTAAAAGGATATTTGGTTATTTGGTCAAACAGAAAACCAAAACCCAGCACGATAGGGTACGATTCTTCGAATTTCCAAACGCACAAATATTGCCTGATTTTGAAAATATGTACAAAATTTGAAAAGGATATTTGATTATTTGGTCAAACAGAAAACCGAAACCCAGCACGATAGGGCACGATTTCCTCGAATTTCCAAATATCCAATATTAACTTGTTTTAAAACTTTTAAATAAGTGATTTTAAAATCGACTTAAAATGCTTTTACTGAATCACTTGATAATGAGAAACAAAAATATAGCATCGAGCATGGAATAATAATATGTGAATACAATCTTTGTACAAATGGATGATAAGAATGATAACATGAACATACAATTCAATATATACAAAATCAATAATCTCACAATTCTTATTTTAAAAAAACCAACATTATTAATTAAGAAATAACGAAAACTAAAAATATAACTAATTGAAAACTAATTAAAACAAAATATAGCAAATTTTAAAGTAATAAGCAAATAATATGTATCAATTTAAGTAATATATACGTAAATAAATAAAAAAAACTTGATTTAAAATAATGTACATATAAGAATAATAATGATATATAAAAGTGTATAAATATATAATTTAGAATAGGGTCTTTTAAAGAAACAAATTATATGTATAATAGATATATATATAAAATAATATAAAACCAATAGTATATGCATAAAAATAATTTAATATAATTATATGTATATAATATATATATATATATAAAATTAATGAAAATAACATGTAAATAGAAATAAATAATATCTAAAACCATTTAAAATGTATAATATTTAATATTAATAAAAAGAAAATAATTAGAGGAATCAATAAACAAATAATTAAATAAATAATTAAAGGACTGCATTGTAATCGGAACAAAATTAGAGAGCTAAAAAGAAATAAATTAAAATGAAATAAAAAAAGGACTAAAATACAATGCGCGTAAATTAAAGGGATTAAAATCAAAATTTGCCCAAATTATTAAACGCTGTATTTAAAGAGGGATTAAAATTAAAACGGTGCAAAATTTAAGGGCAAAATTTAAATAAAATAAAACTTAATTTAAAAGAACTAAAAATGCGAAAGGACTAAAAGGGAAATTAGCCCATTAAAAAAACACGCGGATCCTGTAGTAGGGTCGAGTCGCGCCTTCGGATTAGCATTGAAACGACGTCATTTTGGCCATGAGGATGGGCTCCCAAAATGGCGTCGTATCAGAAAGGTATATAAAGTCGAAATCTCTTAAAAAAATCATTTTATTGCTTAGTTTTAAAAAAAAAACGAAGGGATCAGTCCCTTTTTCTCTCTGGGGTAACCCAGAAACCCGCCGCAGTAACCACCAGAGGCCCGTCGCAACTCCGCCGCAGCTCCTCCATGGACGGCGGTCGGAGATCCCAGGTATTCTCTTTTCCTTTCTCTCTTTTATTCCCACATGCAAAAAGGAAAAAAAAACGAATCAAAAAGCTAACAGAAATGAATTCGAAGATTGAAGAAAATAAAAAAACCTTTGAGTTTCTATTTTTGATTTGTATTTCTCTCTATTAACTGCGTTGTGTGCGTAATCAAAAGAAAAAATCCCCTTTTTCAGTACACTATCGACTTCTTTTATAGCCGAAATAGAAAATGTAAATAAAAATAAAATATCCAAAATCTTCTCTGCTATTGCTTTGCTGTTTGCTTCCATGGGTTGTTGCAGGTACAGCTGTGGAGGCCGTTGTTGAGGCTGGCGTGGATGCTGCGAGGCGCGCGTGGGTGTACACGGGGCATGCATGAGAGAAGTTGCGGCGCACGAACAGTCTGGAAGCCTCTAGGGTTTCCAGAATTTCCTAACGCAACTTGGGCCATTTGGGTCGTTTTAACCTTGGGCCATTTATTGTATTGGGTTATAATTTTAGGCTAGCTTAGTTTATTAGGTCTGGGGTATGGTGTACTTTGGGCCTCGGGTTTGTAATATAGATTTGAATTTAATTTAATAATTATGTAAATGGACTTTATTATTGGTTTTTATTTTATTGAATCTGGTCACTATTTAACATTAGGCCCGGGTAAAAATGGGCTCCTACATTGATCATTCATGAACACATCAAAACACACCAACTTTTGCATCTCATAGCATGGACTAAATTCACCTATATTCACATTCATTATCAAGCCATATCACATGGCTATATTTACACATTTCACAACATAAACAAAGTTCTCTAGCCTATACATGCCATACTTCAATATGTACATTTTCAAAAGATACCAAAGTATAGTTCGATAGTGTGGTGATGATCCTTGATGATCCCCGAGCTTTTAGTAGCTTCGGTAATCTATAAAACAATGCAAACACACACAAAGTAAGCTTTCAAAAGCTTAGTAAGCCATATACAAATAAACTTATCATATAAAACAATTACAAACCATTTCATACATATGGTTCATGACATAACACAATCATAAGTCATATTTCTCTTATATCTCAATTAATCATGTTCACTTGCTCATAATCACATATATCATATAATGTAGCTCACATATCAAATAATCATATTCATACATACCTTTTAATACCAAATTTCATATACATACATACGTATCGAATTTCGGATGTACATTTGTATACACATTCATTACTCAGAATGCCCGTTGAACCGTTCGGAACAAATAAGGATACTCGGATAACTCAGAAAGTTTGTACAATGCCAACGTCCTAGACGTGGTCTTACATGTAATTAAATATCGATGCCTCTGTCCCAGACAGGGTCTTACACGAAATCATATACGATGCCAATGTCCCAGACATGGTCTTACACGTAAATTTCAAATCGATGCCAACGTCCCAGACGTGGTCTTACACGATAACTCATATCGGAATCCTATTTCATGACATACGTATCCTAATTACTTCCTAAGGTTTGTACGGGACTTCTCGGACGTCGTCATATTATCAGAACTTTTCCATATTTCACATATTCAGCTCAAATAGCCATATATCACAATTCATTCACATCAAAGTATTAATAATTCAATTTAAACACATTTATTTGTATATCGACTTACCTCGTACGTGAAAGAACGAAAACGAACGGCTATTTAACTAATTTCGATTTTCCCCGATCTAATTTCGTTTTCTTTGGTTCTTGATCTATACACATTCAAATTTAACTATTTTATTCACCAAATCATTCAATTCAATCCAAATACACATATTTAGAGAATTTTACAAATTAGCCCTCATATTTTCACATTTTAACATTTTAGTCCCTATTTCATAAAGTCATAAAATACACATAATTCAATATAACCCATGCTTAGCCGAATTCTCTATAGGTCCCTAGCAGCCCATATTTTTCATTTATTTCACAATTTAACCTCTCAATTTACACTTTTCTCAATTTAATCCCTAATTGAACTTTTTGTCAAAAATCACTTTACAAAACATGTATATCAAACACCAAGCTTGTATAATTCATCATCAAACATCAGAAAACTCATGAATTCATCAATGGAAACTTTCAAAATCATCAACACTTTCAAAAATTGAGGCATGGGCTAGCTAGAACACAAAGCAACGATCACAAAAACATAAAAATGAGCTCAAAACACATACCTAATAAATCATGCAAGGGCCGAACTTAATGAAGCTTCAATGGCTGTTTCTTTTCTCTATATTCGATGGTGGAAGATGATGATAAAAGTAATTTTATGTCTTATTTTATCTAATATAACTTATTAACTAGTTTACATAATTAACCTTAATAAAAAAATATCATAACATATAATGGATGGTCATTTATGTCCACTCATAAATTCAATGGTCAAATTATGTTATAAGGACTTCCCATCTAATAAACCATATCAATTCGGCACACATATCAAGTAGCACACAACTTTTACATTTTCTGCAATTTAGTCCTTTTATCAAAATTGGGCACTCTAATGATTAAATTAAATCACTGAAATTTCACACATGTCAATTCACATACTTTAAGCACGAAAAATAATATTAAAATATTTTTCAAACTCGAATTTGTAGTCCCTAAACACTGTTCTGACTAGGGTATAAACCAGACTGTTACACTTATACGAAACCTCAGTAACCTTAGTGTCATGACATTTGTATTCTATCTATTCCTAATGTTAAATCGGGGATTTTCATTCCTCGACATTTCGTCAAAATCGCCATTAATCAATTTCATAGAGACAATATACAATTCGTGTAATATCAAAATATTAAATACCTAACATAAGGTTGCATTATTTACTCACGAACTTACCTCGATACCAAAATGGCAAAAAGGGACCTAACTGTCAATTACTTGTTTTTCCCCCGATCTAGGTCCGAACCTCGTTTTCTTTGATCTATAACATCACATTTAGCTTACTTATTAGTCACATTATTCATTGTGATCCAAAAATCATACTATGGCAAAATTACATTTTTCCCCTAAACTTTATCATATTTACACTTTTGCCCCTAGGCTCGTAAAATGAAATGTGTTCAAATTCTTTACCACCCATGCATAGCCGAATCATTTTCATGCTTATAGCAGCCCACATTTTCCATAAAAGTCAGATTTTTAACACATATTTCTTAACTTTTACATATAGGTCCTTTTTGACATTTTTACCGAAAATCACTTAGTAAAAGTCATTTCTCTAACCATAAACATACATTTTCTACCATTAAAAATTAAAACACATGCATGTCACACATGGGTAAATTTTTATTCTTGAACCCTACTTCAAAATAATGGTAGAAATAGGTAAATCGGGTTACGAAGACTTTAAAAATACAAAGAACATTAAAAACGGGGCTAGGATGCACTTACTATGGAGCTTGGAAAGCTTGGAAAAACCCTAGCCATGGCTTCTCTTCTAATTTTTGGCTAGAGGTAGAAGATGAGCATAATTTTGGCTTTCATTTTCCCATTTTAATCTTTTATTTACCAAATGACTAAAATGCCCTTAATGCCTTTCTTTGAAATTTTACCTAACCATGTCTATTTTTGTCCAACAAATTATCCAATGGTCTAATTACCATATAAGGACCTCTAATTTAAATTTTCATAGTAATTAGACACCTCTAGCTTCTAGAACTTTAGTTTTGTAGTTTTTACAATTTAGTCCTTTTGACTATATTGAGTGCTCAAACGTCAAAATTTTCGAACGAGATTTTCACGAAACCATTCCATTAAATCGTAGACCATAAAAATATAATAAGAATAAATTTTCTTACGTCAGATTTGTGGTCTCGAAACCACTGTTCCGACTAGGCCCAAAATCGGGCTGTTACAGACAGAGAAAGAAATTTCAGAGTGTAAGGCCTAGTAATACTGCTTCTAGAGGAAGGCCCCCGAGGAATACTGGAAATGGAGCCAGTAGTAATGGTGTGACGAAAGAAACTGCGGTGAGATCCGAAGCTCGAGCACCTGCTAGAGCCTATGCCATCCGTGCTCGCGAAGAAGCGACATCTCCCGATGTTATTACTGGTACTTTTTCTATTTATGATACTGATGTTATTGCATTAATTGACCCTAGATCTACTCATTCATATGTTTGTATGAATTTGGTAAATAATAAGAAATTGCCTGTTGAGTTTACCGAATTTGTGATTAAGGTGTCAAACCCTTTAGGCAAGCATGTTTTAGTTGACAAAGTATGTAAGAGATGTCCTTTGATAATTAGAGGTCACTGTTTTTCGGCTGACTTGATGTTGTTGCCATTTGATGAGTTTGATGTTATATTGGGTATGGATTGGCTGACGTTTCATGATGCTATAGTAAATTGTAGACAGAAAGTTATTGAATTGAAATGTGAAAATGGTGAAATTCTTCGGGTTGAATAAGATGAGTCAGATAGATTGCCTGTGGTGATTTCTTCAATGTCAGCTCAGAAATGTATAAGAAAAGGGTATGAAGCTTACCTAGCTTATGTTTTAAACACGAAAGAGTTTGAATTGAAAATTGAATCGGTGCCGGTGGTATGTGAATATTCGGATGTTTTTCCAGAGGAGTTGCCAAGATTGCCTCCAATTAGAGAAGTTGAGTTTGGTATTGAGTTAGTCCCCGGTATTTCACTGATATTGATTGCTTCGTACAGGATGGCTCCGACTAAATTAAAAGAATTGAAAGCTCAGTTGCAAGAATTGACAGATAAGGGATTTGTGAGACCGAGCTACTCTCCCTAGGGTGCTCCAGTATTGTTCGTAAAGAAGAAAAACGGGTCTATGAGACTTTGTATAGATTACCAACAACTCAATAAGGTAACAATTAAGAACAAGTATCCTTTGCCGAGGATTGATGATTTATTTGACCAACTGAAAGGAGCAACAGTGTTCTCGAAGATAAATTTGAGATCTGGTTACTATCAGTTGAGAGTAAAAGAGTCAGATGTGCCAAAAACTGCTTTCAGAACAAGGTACGGACACTATGAATTTCTTGTCATGCCTTTTGGATTAATGAATGCTCCTGCAGTTTTTATGAACCTAATGAATCAAATCTTTAGACCGTATTTGGACAAGTTTGTAGTTGTGTTTATCGATGATATTTTGATTTATTCTCGTGATGAGTCTGAGCATGCCGAACACTTGAGAACTATTTTGCAGACTTTGAGAGATAAGAAGTTGTATGCTAAGTTCAGTAAAAGTGAGTTTTGGCTTCGAGAAGTCGGATTTTTAGGACATATTGTCTTAGGTGATGGTATTCGAGTTGATCCAAGTAAGATTTCGGCAATTGTTGATTGGAAACCGCCAAGGAATGTATCTGAAGTTAGAAGCTTTTTGGGCTTAGCCAATTACTACCATCGATTTGTCAAAGGGTTTTCGATGATTGCTACCCATATGACCAAGCTGTTGCAAAAAGATGTCAAATTTGTATTGTCCAAAAAATGTCAGCAAAGTTTTGAGAAGTTGAAGGCTTTATTGACTGAGGCACCGATTTTAGTGCAACCTAAACTGGGAAAGGAGTTTGTGATTTATAGCGATGCGTTACTGAATGGATTGGGATGTGTGTTGATGCAAGAGGGAAAAGTGATAGCCTATGCCTCGAGACAATTGAAACCACATGAGAAGAATTACCCGACGCATGATTTGGAATTAGCCGCTATTGTGTTTGCTCTAAAAATTTGGAGACATCATTTGTACGGTGAGAAATGCCATTTTTTTACTGATCACAAGAGTTTGAAGTATCTGATGACTCAGAAAGATTTAAATTTGTGGCAACGAAGATAGCTTGAGTTACTGAAAGACTATGAGTTGGTGATTGATTATCACCCAGGTAAGGCGAATGTAGTTGCAGATGCCCTGAGTAGAAAATCCTTGTTTGCCTTGAAAGCAATGAACACGAGGTTAACATTGTCCGATAATAATTCGATTATAGCTGAGTTGAGAGCTAGACCGTTATTTTTTCAACAGATTTGTGAAGCTCAGAAATGTGACCGTGATTTGCAAGCCAAGAGAGCTCATTGTGAATCGGTTAATGATTCAAATTTTCATGTCAGATCCGATGGTTGTTTGATGTTCCGAGGTAGAATATGTGTACCAAAAAATGATGAACTTATTCAGAAAATTCTTCATGAGGCACATAATGGTTGTTTATCTGTGCATCCGGGTAGTACGAAAATGTATAATGATTTGAAGAAATTGTATTGGTTGTTTGGTATGAAAGGAGATATCTTCGAGTTTGTTTTGAAATGTTTGATTTGTCAACAAGTAAAAGCCGAACAGCAAGTACCTTCGGGTTTACTTCAACCAGTGATGGTACCCGAATGGAAATGGGACAGAATTACGATAGATTTCGTAACTGGATTACCTCTGACTCCGAAAAAGAAAGATGCCTTTTAGGTCGTTGTTGATAGATTGACGAAATTGGCTCAGTTTATTCCAGTACGTACCGATTATTCACTTGATAAGCTAGCTGAGTTGTACATTTATGAGATTGTAAGATTGCACGGGGTGCCTACTTCGATTATTTTGGATAGAGATACGAGGTTCACTTCGAGATTTTGGAAGAAGCTACAAGAGGCTTTGGGTACGAAATTGAATTTTAGTACTGCATTTCATCCACAGACTGACGGTCAATCTGAAAGGGTAATTCAGATACATGAAGATATGCTTCGATGTTGTGTTCTAGAATTTGAGGGTAGTTGGGAAAAATATCTACCATTGGTCGAATTTGCCTATAATAACAGCCATCAGTCGAGTATAAAAATGGCACCTTTTGAGGCATTGTATGGCCGCAAGTGCCGAACACCTTTGTATTGGACCAAGCTTAACGAGAAATAGATTCACGGGGTTGACTTGGTTAAGAAAATTGAAGAAAAAGTAAAGGTAATCCGAGATTGCTTGAAAGCTGCTTCAGATCGACAAAAGTCGTATGCAGACTTAAAAAGAAAAGAGATCAAATTTCAGGTTGGTGACAAAGTCTTTCTGAAAGTATCTCTGTGGAAGAAGATTCTAAGATTTGGCCGTAAAGGCAAGTTGAGTCCACGTTTCATTGGGCTGTATGGAGTCATTGAAAGAATAGGGTCAGTGGCGTATCGGTTAGCTTTACCGATAGAGTTGGAAAGTATCCATGATGTGTTTCACGTGTCTATGTTACGCCATTATAGATCAGACCCTTCACATGTGATTTCACCGAAAGAGGTCAAGATTCGACCCGATATGACTTATGGTGAAGAAACGATCAAGATTTTGGCTCGGGAAGTTAAATAGTTGAGAAATAAGAGTATAGCCCTAGTGAAAGTTTTATGGCAACGACACGGAGTCGAAGAGGCTACATGGGAACCCGAGGTAGCTATGCAAAAATAGTACCCAAATCTATTCTCTGGTAAGATTTTCAGGAATGAAAATCCCTAAGGGGGGAGAGTTGTAACAGCCCGATTTTGGGCCTAGTTGAAACAGTGGTTTCGGGACCACAAATATAACAGCCTAATTTAGGGCCTAGTAGGAATACTGGTGCGAGACCACGAATCCGAGGTGAATTTATGATTTTTTAAGGTTCATGCCATGTTTGCATGTTAGTGTGAAAGTTTCATGAAGCAATTTTGCTAAATTGAAGTTGAATGGTAAAAAAAGGACCAAATTGCAAAAGTTGTAAAATGTGAGTTTCTAGAAGCATTTTGTATGAAATAGCTTTAGAATATTAATTATGAGTCCTTAAATAGTAATTTTGCCCAAGTATGAGTAAAGGGTCAATTTAGTCAATGTGAATATTAAATGATCTATTTATGACTATAGATCAAGAAAAATGAAGCCCGGATTGAAACCGAGGCAAGAACAAGGTCGAGGACTAAATTGCATAACTAGCTAAATTTTGTATATTGAGGTAAGTTTGTATGATTTCTAAGCTTTATGATTTAGATCATTGAATTTCTTAGTATAATGTACAATGTTATTATGAAAAATGTTTAATGTTATGTTAAACAAAGAAATTAATGAGATCAAGCATGAGAAAGCCCCGATTGAAGTTGAATAACTTAGGATACTCGATCTACCACATGAAACAAGAAAGTCCGTATAAGACCAAGCCGAGGCATGGCATCGGCAAGCAAGCAAGATATCATGTAAGTCCAAGGCAAGCTTGGCATTGAATAAGTTATTATGTAAGTCCCAGGCAAGCTTGGCATTGAGTAAGATATCATGTAAGTCCAAGTGTAACACCCCAAATCCGGCCCAAACACCACGACCGGATCTGGCATGTCACTAAGAAGAATCTATAAACCCATTACGTACTTAAGAGGGAATTCAGATAACTTCTTCTGTTGTGTTTACGAGTTTAGTGATTATTTAGAAAACCTAGTGATCGCATGTCAACCTAGTTTAGTTTTCAACTTTCAAAATCAAGTGACTTTCTAACCCATGTTATCCGTTTAAGTTATAAAGGTTTTGTCACAAAAAAATAATAATTTAATTAATGATTTCTTCGTATGAAAACTTCATTTCCTTTGTGTTTTCTTTTTAAAACATGTTGTTACTTCAATTGCTCGTTTAACTTGAGTGCCTAAAACGTAAAATAAATGGACCCAAAATTTAAAACCCAAATAACAGTGGCCTTATTACAGCGTGAAAACCAAACCAGTTATTAAAAGTAATTAAAGTTCTTTATTGAAACGAGATAAAATCATGCATGGCCACCTCGTGCTCCTCTCCATTGATTCGTTGCACTATGTGCTACACGAAAAGATGTTAAACAACGGGGTGAGTCATAAGACTCGATGTGCAACACTCATGCACCATCAAACCCGTGCCTTAGCCCCAGCAGTATCGAATATCGCAATATCGCATCCACGAAAAATGATGCGAACCCAACCCAACCTAGATTTCCATCCGCTACACACCTCCCTTACCCGCCAATCACACCAATGGGGATTTCTACAATCAACCCTCACCGCTACACACCATCGATGGCGCCATCATGCTGCGATCACCGCTCATCGTCGATATCATGAAATAGTCACGAAACGGATCGTGGCGAGCCACCGAATACTTCCCCCTTTCATTTAATAACATCACCCGACCCCATGCAACCATAATAATTTTAATGCACAGATGCAACGAGTTTCGGCATGCATGTATAGGATGCTCATAACGAATATCATATCATCTCATCATAACCATTTATTTAATATAACAGAAATTACTAACCTGATGTCTCGCCTTTACCCTCCAAGGGTATCTCAATAGCCACCGAGTTTTCGGCGTTTAACAGAGTATATTAACATATTAACACAACATTATAGACGATGTGAGGAGTTACACACCTGATTACGCACAACACTATACTATCGAAGTCAACGCTCTCCCTAGCTGAAATCACGACTATCTGACCACTATTCAGCTTAGACGCTGGCCCACAACCTAGTGGCCAATCGCGAACAGCCGACACTGCTCGTTTCTTGAACTTAGGGATCGAATCCGAAGGTTTGCTTCCCCTCCAATCTGCGTATTTCTTGCATCCATCAAAAGCCCCGGTCAAAAACTTACTACGAGAGATATGATTTGAGTAACCACCCAACAAGGTTAAACGACAGATAGAAGATAAATCGAATTAATAGAACGACTCAGATGAATCTTCTTACCTAAGTCAATTGAATCCCGAGATTAGCAGACTTGGATTTAAATCGTTGATTGCACACCTACACAAATACCAAATAAGATTCGGCTAAAAGAGAATGGGTTAAAAGAGGTGGCCTTTCGGCCAAATAGGGAATATGAGCCCTCCTTTCACCATTCGGCCAAACTACCAACATCATCCACTCACCTCCGATTATCCCCAAGTTTCGGCACAAGCAGTCAAAGCAGAGAAGATTCGGCAGACTCTGAGATGAGAATTCGGCTATGGTGAATAATTCAGGAAAAGAACACAAAAGAAGTGATGCTGAGGCTTAGAGGTTTCGGCCAATAGGGAAAATGAAGGTGTGGGTTCGGCTTTTAGTGAGTGGAAGAAGAATCAAGAACAAGATGATGAAAGTCAAAAGAATTCGGCAAGAGGGGAGTTCATGTAAGGAGAAAGAAGAAATAGGAAGGGGAAGAGAAGAACAAAGTTTCGGCTTTTGAGAATGAATGGAAAAGAGAATGAAAGAATTATGCCCCAATGGTCTCCCTAATTTTGGCTAAAGGCATAAAGGAAGAAAAGAGTGGGAATTGACTAGGTGATTTTCAGAAAAAGAGAGAATAAGAGTAGGTACCACCAAGTTTCGGCACCTCCCCCCTTATGCCCAAAACCGAATGCTCCCCTCCTCTCACACTCCACAAGATTTCGGCTAGCACTCCCCCACTATGCCGTCCCTTCAATCCCTCCTTACTTCCCTCTCTTCCACTCATTCAAACCAATTTGAATGATTCAAACTCCTTAAATTTCTCTCCACCAATCGTTTGAAACACTTGACCAAGTCTTACCTCACTCCTCCAGAGTTTGATTGTCATCCAACCACCTCCCTAGCCTGAGCCCAAAAATAATATTCCCTTGTCGCTTGAGTGATTCGAACCTTCTCCCTCTTAACTCCTTGTGACGCCATTTCCTTGCATGCTAAGTGGCATCCCCTTGCCACTCTTCCACTGCATTACCTTGTGATACAAAACGCAACTAAAACCCCTAATGTCTTGCTCCTATTTGGCTATCCTCTAAAAAGTGCCAAACTAAAATTTCACCAAGGCTTCGGCTTAACCCCGAGCCTCCCCGAGGCCCCCAAACACAACCAAACAACAAGCATAACACATCGATACGCAGAAAACATAAAAGATGCAAATCCCCTAAATCTTGGATGTTACAGTTCTACCCCCTTAAAGAAATTTCGGCCGCAAAATTTACCTGATCAAATGAGATGCGGGTACTGCTGTCGCATAACATCCTCAGGCTCCCATATCGCTTCCTCTGCACCGTGGTTTTGCCACAAAACTTTGACCAAAGGAACTGACTTCCTTTTCAACACCTTTACGTCTCGATCCAAGATTTGCACTGGCTCTTCCTCAAAGGACAAGTCTGATCTTACCTCAATCTCTTCCACTAGCACAATGTGCGATGGATCAGAACGATAACGTCTTAGCATCGAAACATGGAACACGTCATGTATCTGTTTCAACTCAGGAGGTAACTCTAGTTGATACGCCACCGGTCCAACTCGTCTCAAGACCCGATAAGGCCCGATAAACCTAGGACTTAATTTGCCTTTACGACCAAACCTCATCACCTTTTTCCACGGTGAAACTTTCAGAAAGACTTGATTACCTACTGCTAATTCCAACTCCTTTCGCTTCAGATCCGCATAAGACTTCTGCCGGTCAGACGCTTCCTTTAACCGAGCCCGAATTAACTTAACTTTCTCCTCTGTCTCTGAAACCAGTTCTGGACCCAACATTTGACGCTCACCCAACTCTATCCAACAAGTAGGAGTACGACACCTTCGTCCATACAGTGCTTCATAGGGCGCCATCCGAATACTAGATTGGTAGTCGTTGTTGTTGTCGCGACTCGCCAAAGGTAAATACTCCTCCCAACTACCCCTGAAATCAATGACACAACCTCTTAACATATCCTCCAAGATCTGAATTACTCTCTCAGACTAACCATCAGTCTGCGGATGAAAAGCAGTGCTGAAGTCTAGCCTTGTCCCCAATGCTTGATGCAATGCCCTCCAAAAACGTGACGTAAACCTAGGGTCTCTATCCAATATGATCGACACTGGTACCCCATGCAGTCTGACAACCTCTACCACATACAGCTTAGCCAACCTTTACAGAGAATAGTCGACACGAACAGGTATGAAATGGGCGGACTTCGACATCCGATCAACAATCACCCAAATCGAATCTTTCTTAGTGGACGTAAGAGGTAGCCCACTAACAAAATCCATCGTGAATCTTTCCCACTTCCACTGCAGAATCTTCACCGGCTGCAACAATCCCGAAGGCAACTGATGTTTTGCTTTTACCTGCTGACACGTCAAACATTTACTCACGAATTCAGTTACCTCTCGCTTCAAACCTGGCCACCAGAACTGCTCTCGTAAATCCCGATACATTTTACTCCCTCCAGGATGCATAGTGTATGAGCTACTATGCGCCTCCTGAAGAATCATCCGTCTTAACTCTTCATCCCTCGGCATACAAACTCTCTTACCGAAACACAGAACCCCATCACAGTTTAAACTATAATCCTCTCCTTCACCATTCTGCACTTGCCGGAGTCGAGCACTCAGAACATCGTCTAACAACTGTTTCTCTTTAATCTGGCTTGTCTACATCGGTTTCACTTGGAGTTCCACTAACAAGATGCCATCCTCATACAGGCTGGGATGAGCGAACATTGCTCTCAAATCCGTTATCACCTTCCGACTCAGCGCATCTGCCACCATATTAGCCTTACCCGGATGATATTCGATCGAACAGTCATAGTCCTTCAATAGTTCAATCCACCTACGTTGTCTTAGATTCAACTCCTTTTGGGTAAGGAGGTACTTCAGACTCTTATGATCGATGTAAATAACAGACTTCTCTCCATACAGGTAGTGTCTCCAGATCTTCAGAGCGAACACTACTGCAGCCAATTCTAGATCATGCGTAGGATAGTTCAACTCATGAGGTCTTAACTGTCGGGACGCATACGCAACAACCTTTCCAACTTGCATCAACACACATCCTAAACCCGTGTGTGACGCATCACAATGAGCGCTAAACTCTTTCCCCCGCCTCTCGGGTGAATTAACACCTGCTTCACAAAATCCTCTTCAACTTCTCAAAACTTTCCTGTTGTTCAACTGCCCAAACGAATGGTACTCCTTTCCGTAATAACTTGGTTAATGGTGCCGCAATCAAAGAGAATCCTTCCACAAACCTTCTGTAACACCCGGCTAAACCCAAGAAACTTGAACCTCCGCCCCACAGGACTTCACGGTTTCGGTCCAACACAGCTTCTATCTTCCGGGTCAACACTAATTCCTTCTCGCAGAGACCACATGCCCTAAGAAAGTTACTTCCCTTAACCAAAACTCACACTTGCTAAATTTGGCATACAAATTGTCTTTCACTCAAAATCTGCAAGACCACTCAAGATGCACATCATGCTCCTCTTACGATTTCAAATAAACTAGGATATCGCTCTATGAAAACCACAACGAATCGATCTAGGTAGGGTTGGAACACTTTCGGTTCATCATGTCCATAAACGCTACCTGGTGCATTCGTCAACCCGAATGGCATCACCAAGAACTCATAATGACCGTAGCAGGTTCAAAATGCCGTTTTATGAATGTCCACTTCCTTGACCTTTAACTGATGATACCCAGACCTTAAACCTATCTTTGAAAAGACTGTAACCCCCTTGAGCTGATCGAACAGATCGTCGATTCTCGGTAGCGGGTACTTGTTCTTTATTGTCAACTTATTCAGCTGGCGGTAGTCAATGCACATTCGCATGGACCCGTCCTTCTTCTTCACAAACAGGACCGGCGCTCCCCGTGGAGACACACTCGGTCGGATGAAACCACGGTCCAATAGTTCCTGGATCTGAGCTTTGAGTTCTACCAGCTCCTTCGGTGCCATTCTATAAGGGGCGATGGACACCGGAGCAGTTCCTGGAAGTAGCTCAATTCCAAACTCCACTTCACGACCCGGAGGTAACCCTGGCAGCTCATCAGGAAAGACGTCCACGAAATCCTTTACTATTCTAATCTCATTAACAGTCACTTCCTTTGCGTCCAATGCACTAATAAAAGCTAGGAATGCATTGTATCCTTTCCGAATCATCTTAACAGCCTTCAACGCAGAAACCACGTTGGACAAATAATTCCTTCTTTCCCCTATCACTACCACTTCTTCGCTTCCCGGAGTACTCAACACCATGCGCTTAGTCTCGCAATCTAGCTTAGCACGATGTTTAACCAACCAATCCATCCCCAGGATGAGATCAAACTCTCCAAATGGTAATTCCATTAAGTCTGCCGGAAACACTACTCCTTGAGTCTCTAGAGGCACAATCCTAAATAGTTTGTCCACTATCATGGATTGTCCTAGCGGGCTAACCACAGTCATCTTCCTAGCAGTTATTTCAGATTCTATACATAAAGTCTCAGATGCTAAGCATGCAACATAAAAGTGGGTTGATCCAATATCAATCGAAGCAAGAAATGGATTATCAGCGATAAGAAACGTACCGGTTATAACGTCTGGTGCATCACTATCCTCCCACCGACGAGCTGCATAAACTAGGCCCGGCTGTCTTGCGTCTACATTACCAGCACCCCTACCAGCTGCTCCACGACCCCGACCGAACCCATTTCCTCCTTTGATTGGGCCACGACCCCTCGGTAATGACTGACCACCCCTCTTAAACTGATCAAAACCCGTCCAAGCCCAATCGATCAGACTGATCCCCACAGGATGGGTCTTTTACCATATGATCCATAGATCCACACCTGAAACATCCACCAGTTCTCCTTCTGCACTCCCCGAAATGTACCCTCCCACACAAAGGGCATGATCGATTCTGACCCCCTATAGCAGGTGTCGGAACACGAGCTGGCCCATCAAACCTAGGCCTTTTTTGAAAACCCCCAGATGATCCCGACGGCCCAAAACTTCTCTTATTCTTACTCCGATCCTTATCTTTATTCTGCTTCTCGGTCTGCTTTACCTCTTCGGCTATTTTGACTTTCTCAACCAGAACGACAAAGTCCCTTTCTCGCTGCGATGCTATCAATACTCTTAACTCATCCCGCAGTCCATCTTCGAACCGTACGCAGTGCTCATAGTCAGTCGCCACAATACCTCGAGTGTAACGGCTCAAGCGTAAAAATTCCACCTCATATTCAGACACAGATTTGCTCCCCTGAACCAAATTCCAAAATGCCTTCCTCTGGGCATCCATATAGCTGGCCCCGACGTACTTTCCCTGAAATACCACCTTAAAGAAATCCCAGTCAATCCGGTTTGCCAGGGTACCTTCTTTTACTGTGAGCCACCACTTATAGGCCTCGTCTCGAAGAAGAGACACCACCCCTTTCAACTTCTCCTCTACCGTGAAGTCAAGTTCATCCATTATGCGCTCACTTGCCTCTAACCAATACTCAGCTGTATTAGGGGCTACACCAGAAACGCCCCTAAACATTTCTGCTCCATTGGCTCGAAGTCATTCAGACACAGATTTTCGAGCTCTTGTGCCCGTGCCTGCCCCAGCAACTCGCTCAAGAACCCGCAACATTGTCTGAGACACAGCATTGTCTCCACCCGTTTGGCCCTGAAACTCTGCTTCTGCAGCTGGCGGCAATGGTACCTCATTTCCTGACCCATGACCAGACCCTACTGGTTCCGATACAGCAATCCTGCCTCTACCACGACCATGCACATTACGCCCGCGTCCCCTACTACTCATCTCTATAATATCAACTTAATTTGATTTAAAGGAATTTTATGCATTAGCACTTCTTTTCACTGTTTACCAACGAGTAGTTTTATGAAGATATAATCACAAGTAGTTTTCTGCGAATCACATGCATACCTAAAGGGTTTTTACTTCTAGAGTATAGTTTATTATTCCTAACATCTACCGCAACATATTCACATAACATATGCAATTTATACAAACCCCTTACTAATCAAAGAACTTACCTTGCGGACTTGGGCCGGAGACGCAGGAGCCATGCTAGAAGAAATATTTATTTTTATCTATTACTTTTAAAACCATCCTTAGAAAATGTTTTGAACCCAAAACCCAAAGCCAAGTTTTTGAACTTGGCTCTGATACCAATTTGTAACACCCCAAACCTGACCCAAACACCACGACCGGATCTGGTATGTCACTAAGAAGAATCTATAAACCCATTACGTACTTAAGAGGAAATTTAGATAACTTCTTCTGTTGTGTTTACGAGTTTACTGATTATTTAGAAAACCTAGTGATCGCATGTCAACCTAGTTTAGTTTTCAACTTTCAAAATCAAGTGACTTTCTAACCCATGTTATCCGTTTAAGTTATAAAGGTTTTGTCACAAAAAAATAATAATTTAATTAATGATTTCATCGTATGAAAACTTCATTTCCTTTGTGTTCTCTTTTTAAAACATGTTGTTACTTCAATTGCTCGTTTAACTTGAGTGCCTAAAACGTAAAATAAATGAACCCGAAATTTAAAACCCAAATAACAAAGGGCCTTATTACAACGTGAAAACCAAACCGATTATTAAAAAGTAATTAAAGTTTTTTATCAAACGAGATAAAATCATGCATGGCCACCTCGTGCACCTCTCCAGCCCGGTCCGTTGCACTATGTGCTACTTGAAAAGATGTTAAACAACGGGGTGAGTCATAAGACTCAGTGTGCAACACTCATGCACCATCAAACACAGGCCTTAGCCCCACAGAACAGAGTATCAGAATATCACATACATAGAAAATGATACAGAACCCAACCCAACCTAGATTTCCATCCGCTACACACCTCCCTTACCTGCCAATCACACCAATGGGGATTTCTATAATCAACCCTCACCGCTACACACCATCAATGGCAGTCATGCTGCAGTTAGTTGCTCATCGTCAGAATCGTGACATAGTAACCAGAACAGATCGTGGCAGAGCCACTACAACAGATCGTGGCAGAGCCACCAAAACGCTTCCCCTTTCATTTAATAACATCAGCCCGACCCCATGCAACCATAATAATTTTAATGCACAGATGCAACAGGTTTCGGCATGCATGTATAGGATGCTCATAACGAATATCATATCATCTCATCATAACCATTTATTTAATATAACAGAAATCACTAACCTGATGTCTAGCCTTTACCCTCCAAGGGTATCTCAATAGCCACCGAGTTTTCGGGGTTTAACAGAGTATATTAACATATTAACACAACATTATAGACGGTGTGAGGAGTTACACACCTGATTACGTACAACACTATACTATCGAAGTCAACGCTCTCCCTAACTGAAATCACGACTATCTGACCACTATTCAGCTCAGACGCTGGCCCACAACCTGGTGGCCAATCACGAACAGCCGACACCGCTTGTTTCTTGAACTTAGGGATCAAACCCGAAGGTTTGCTTCCCCTCCCCCCAATCTGCTTATTTCTTGCATCCATCAAAAGCCCCGGTCAAAAACTCACTATGAGAGATATGATTTGAGTAACCACCCAACAAGGTTAAACGACAGATAGAAGATAAATCGAATTAATAGAACGACTCGGATGAATCTTTTTACCTAAGTCAATTGAATCCCGAGATTAGCAGACTTGGATTTAAAACGTTGATTGCACACCTACTTAAATACCAAATAAGATTCGGCTAAAAGAGAATGGGTTAAAGGAGGTGGCCTTTTGGCCAAACAGGGAATATAAGCCCTCCTTTCACCATTCGGCGAAACTACCAACATTATCCACTCACCTCCAATGATCCCCAAGTTTCAACACAAGCAGTCAAAGCAGAGAAGATTCGGCAGACTCTGAGATGAGAATTCGGCTATGGTGAATAATTCAGGAAAAGAACACAAAAGAAGTGATTCTGAGGCTTAGAGGTTTTGGCCAAGAGGGAAAATGAAGGTGTGGGTTTGGCTTTTAGTGAGTGGAAGAAGAATCAAGAACAAGATGAGAAAGTCAAAAGAATTCGGCAAGAGGGGAGTTCATGTAAGGAGAAAGAAAAAATAAGAAAGGGAAGAGAAGAACAAAGTTTCGGCTTTTGAGAATGAATGGAAAAGAGAATGAAAGAATTATGCCCCAATGGTCTCCCTAATTTTGGCTAAAGGTCATAAAGGAAGAAAAGAGTGGGAATTGACTAGGTGATTTTTGGAAAAAGAGAGAATAAGAGTAGCTACCACCAAGTTTCGGCACCTCCCCCCTTATGCCCAAAACCGAATGCTCCCCTCCTCTCACACTCCACAAGATTTCGGCTAGCACTCCCCCACTATGCCGTCCCTTCAATCCCTCCTTACATCCCTCTCTTCCACTCATTCAAACCAATTTGAATGATTCAAACTACTTAAATTTCTCTCCACCAATCGTTTGAAACACTTGACCAAGTCTTACCTCACTCCTCCAGAGTTTGATTGTCATCCAACCACCTCCCTAGCCTGAGCCCAAATATAATATTCCCTTGCCGCTTGAGTGATTTGAACCTTCTCCCTCCCAACTCCTTGTGACGCCATTTCCTTGCATGCTAAGTGGCGTCCCCTTGCCACTCTTCCACTGCATTACCTTGTGATACAGAACGCAACTAAAACCCCTAATGTCCTGCTCCTATTTGGCTATCCTCTAAAAAGTTCCAAACTAAAATTTCACCAAGGCTTTGGCTTAACCCCGAGCCTCCCCGAGGCCCCCAAACACAACCAAACAATAAGCATAACACATCGATACGCAGAAAACATAAAAGATGCAAATCCCCTAAATCCCGAATGTTACACCAAGGCAAGCTTGGCATTGAATAAGTTATCATGTAAGTCCAAGGCAAGCTTGGCATTGAATAAGTTATCATGTAAGTTCAAGGCAATATTGGCATTGAGTAAGATATCATGTAAGTCCAAGGCAAGCTTGGCATTGAATAAGTTATCATGTAAGTCCAAGGCAAGCTTGGCATTGAGTAAGATATCATGTAAGTCCAAGGCAAGCTTGGCATTGAATAAGTTATCATGTAAGTCCAAGGTAAGCTTGGCATTGAACAAGTTATCATGTAAGACCAAGGCAAGCTTGGCATTGAAAATTTATCAAGAGAAAGAGATCCCATATAAGTCCAAGTTAAGGCATGGCATTGGTGAGAACAAGAAAGACATCATATAAGTCCATGTTAAGTCATGGCCTCGAAATTTAGATGAGATTTAGTATCCTCGGTTATTCATATAAATTCATCGGGCAAACGAGTTAAACTCCAAAGAGATAACAAGAAAGCTAAGTAAGTTAGGTTATTATCAAGTGAAAAAGAATATTATTCATGTTATGAATGATGAATTAGAAATTATGAGTATTATGTTCAAGTATGCTGATCAATGTGATCTAGTGATACAGGTACTTTGTTTGCCTATCAATTATGAGACTAGTAAGTTTCAAGAGTTATGTAAGAATCAAGTATGAGTAAGTAAGCTTTATATAGCTGAATTTATGATGCCATTGTTTATATCAAATGGTCTTTATTAAGTAAGAATGTTGCTATGTGTATTATGCAAACTTACTAAGCTAAATGCTTATGTCTTTCATTCTTTCTTTCCATGTGGTCCCGCCAAGCTAATATTGAGGATCATCGTCATCGAAACTCGGAGCACACTATCAATCGCAATTTTGGTATAGCCAAGTTGTTTATTTAAGTATGGCATGTATAGGTAGCATTACATTTTGAGTAAATGTTTTAAGAAGAGCCAAAATATAGGCTATTAAGTTTGTTATTCTTTTGTATATGGCTAAGTGATTGGCCAAGTGTGTATGTTTATAATTATCAATGAAACATGTAGTATTATTCATGAATGATGTAGTATTGAGTTGTTGTAAATGAGTATGAATTGGATCTTAATTTCAGGGTGGCAATTTGCTTGGTAAATAGCCTCTAAGTGCCCACACGGTTGGACACACGGGCGTGTGTCTAGGCCGTGCGTAAACTGCACCATAGTATTATAAGTAAGGATAGACCACGGATTAATCCCACAGTCGTGTGTTAAGGCCATGCATGACACACAGTTAGAACATGGGCGTGTGCCCGGTCGTGTGAAATAAGTCAGTATATCAAGATATAGTACACGGTCTAGGTCCACGGGCATGCCAAGGCCGTGTGGAAATTGGCAGAATACTGAGTTTTTAGGCATGGTCTGAGGACATGGGCGTGTATGCGTATGCACGGGCGTGTCTTATATTACACGGGCGTATAACCCCTGTTTCAAAGAAAAGTTTTTCGATAAGGTTCCGAAAGTTTACCAGTACGAGTTTAAGGCCTCGTAGGCCTATGAAATGTATGAATTGTTTAAGAATGAGAAGTTTTAATTTCGGAATGAAATTTTATAGCCCGTAATGTCATGATTAAGTAAGTTCAAGCATAGTAATGTCTCGTATCCAGTCTGAGCCTCAGACTCGGGTATGGGGTGTTACATTTAGTGGTATCAGAGCTACAGTTTAGTCAGTTCTAGGACTAACATAGCATGAGCACGAGTCTAGCTATACATGCCATACGTAAGAATGTTTTTATAATAATAGTGTGACGACTCCTGACGACTTAAATTATGTTTATATATATAGTAAATGGATCCTGAAAGAGATATGGCGGATGATGTAGAAAGTAATGCGCCGGCTCCCGCTGAAGGGACGGTGCCGAATGAGAACAAGAATAGACCCACTATGGTGAGTCAAGGAGGAGGATAAGAGGCTAGAGAAGACTTCCTCCATATGATGAACACGTGGTACATGGAGTCGTTCGTACGAACCCGAATGCACAACCCCCTCCACCCCCACCTATTCCTCAACCTATCCCAATAACCCCTCAAGTAGTAGAGGTGGTAAGAGGAGAGAAGCCTCCGGTTGATAGAATCAGGAAACATGGGGAAGAAGAATTTCGGGCTAGAAAAGATGATGATCCGGAAAGAGATGAATTCTGGTTAGAAAATGCCATCAGGGTATTTAATGAGCTGTCATGTACACTTGAAGAGTGCATGAAGTGCGTAGTTTCTCTTTTAAGAGATTCTGCCTATCAATGGTGGAACACCTTGGTATCAGTAGTCCCAAGAGAAAAGATCACATGGGAATTCTTCCAAGAAGAGTTCAAGAAAAAGTATATCACCAAAGGTTTGTGGACCGAGAAAAGGAAGGAATTCCTAGAATCTGAAACAAGGCAAGATGTCCATGGCGACTACGAGCGTGAGTTTGTAAGACTCAGCAAATACGCTCGAGAATGCGTGTCCACCGAAGCCATCATGAGTAAAAGATTTGAAGATGGGCTAAATGAGGACATCAAACTATTTGTTGCTGTTCTAGAATTGAAGGAATTTGTTGTGCTGGTCGAGAGGGCTTGTAAAGCCGAAGAACTGGTAAAAAAGAAGAAGAAATCTAAAATGGAGTCTCGCGACTCTAGAAAGAGGCAGTGGAACAAGTCATTCCAATCTCCATCCAAGAAGTCGAGAGATTTTCCTGCCCGATCGGCTACTTCCACTAGATTTTCCAGGAAGGACAAGAGTAAACAATATTCGGGAAATAAAGCATAGACTACTTCAGTCGCTAGTGTGGGGAATGTTCGATCTGATAGACCCGAATGCCCACATTGTGGAAAACGCCATTTAGGGGAATGCCGAACACACGAAAATGCATGTTTCAGATGTGGTTCCCAGGACCACTACATAAAAGATTGTCCAGAGATGATGAAAGAGGATGTAACTCGTAACCCAAGATCCGGAGTATGGTCGGAGGAAGGCCGCAGAGAAACCCCTTGGCGTGGGGCAAGTGCAAGAGGTAACCCTAGAGAGCAGACTGTGAGACCCGAGGGTAGGGCGCCTGCACGGACTTATGCCATTCGCGCTCGCGAAGAGGCATCTTCCCATGATGTTATCACGGGTACCTTTTCTCTTCATGATGTTAAAGTTATTACTTTAATAGATCCCGGATCCACACACTCTTACATTTGCATAAAATTGGTATCTGATATCAGTATGCCTGTAGAGTTTATAGAATTTGTGATTAAAGTGTCTAATCCTTTAGGTAAGAGTGTGTTAGTTGATGAAGTATGTAAAGATTGCCCATTAATGATTAGAGGTCATTGTTTTAAAGCAAACCTTATGTTGCTACCATTTGACGAGTTTGACCTCATTCTCGGTATGGACTGGTTGACTGCCCATAATGTAATAGTTAATTATGGGAAGAAATACATTGAAATGAGATATGAGGATGGGAACACCCTTCATATAGAATCAGATGAATAGAATAGATTGTCAGAATTAATTTCTCACGTGACGGCACAGAGATACATGAGAAAGGGGTATGAAACATATTTGGCCTTTGTGTTGAATGAAAAAGAAACAGAGTTAAGGATTGAGTCAGTGCCAATAGTATGTGAGTACGTGGATGTGTTTCCTGAGGAATTGCCAGGACTACCACCAGTTAGAGAGGTTGAGTTCAGCATTGAACTAGCTCCTGCATCTGCACCAATATCTATTACTCCTTACAGAATGGCTCACGCGGAGTTGAAGGAGCCGAAGTCGCAGTTATAAGAGTTGACAGATAAAGGCTTTGCAAGGTCAAGTTTTTCTCCCTGGGGTGCTCCAGTTTTATTTGTGAAAGAAAGATGGCACTATGAGATTGTGCATAGATTACCGTCAACTTAATAATGTGACAGTAAAGAATAAGTACCCATTGCCTAGAATCGATGATTTGTTCGATCGGTTGAAAGGAGCCACTTTGTGTTCTCCAAAATAGACTTGAGATAAGGGTACTACCATTTCACGTAGTAAAAGAGTCGATGTGCCTAAAACAAACCTTCCGAATAAGGTATGGGCATTATGAATTTTTAGTCATGCCCTTTGGTTTGACTAATGCTCCGGCGGTATTCATGGACTTAATGAACCGCATGTTTAGACCATATCTTGGCAAGTTTGTAGTCGTTTTCATTGATGACATACTGATTTATTCCCGAGATGAGAATAAGCATGCTGAGCACCTACGGACATTTTTACAGATTCTACGAGAAAATCAATTATATGCCAAGTTCAGTAAAAGTGAATTTTTGCTCAAGGAAGTAGGGTTTCTGGGACATATTATCTCGGAAGAAGGAGTTTGAGTAGACCTCAGTAAGATTTCAGCCATAATGGACTGGAATCCACCAAAGAATATCTCTGAGATTAGAAGCTTTCTAGGCCTAGCCGGCTATTATAGACGATTTGTCAAGGGGTTTTCTATTATTGCAACCCCGATGACTAAATTGTTACAGAAAAATGTGAAGTTTGAGTGGACTGAAAGATGCCAACAAAGTTTCGAGAAACTGAAAGCAATGTTGACAGAAGCCCCAGTTTTGGTTCAACCTGAGACAGGGAAAGAATTTGTGATTTACAGCGATGCATCCTTAAATGGATTAGGCTGTGTACTTATGCAAGTAGGCAAAGTTATTGCTTATGCCTCCAAACAGTTGAAGCCTCGTGAGAAGAATTATCCGACACATGATTTAGAGTTGGCTGCCATAGTCTTCGCATTGAAGATATGGAGACATCACCTATATGGTGAGAAATGTCGAATTTTCACTGATCATAAAAGTTTGAAGTACTTGATGACGCAGAAAGAGTTGAACTTAAGACAACAGAGATGGTTAGAGGTGATAAAAGATTATGAGATGGTCATTGATTACCATCCCGAGAAGGCGAATATGGTCGCCGACGCTTTGAGCAGAAAATCCTTATTTGCATTAAGGGCAATGAATTCACGGATGACTTTATCTGACGATGGTTCTATTCTAGCTGAGTTGAGAGCTAGACTAATTTTCCTCCAAGAGATCATTGAAGCCCAACAAGAGGATAGTGAATTGCAAATTTAGAGAGATCAGTGCGAGACAGATTTTGAGTCTGACTTCCGGATTAGTCCCAATGGAAGTTTGATGTTCAAAGACAGGGTTTGTGTATCGAGAAAAGAAGAGCTTATTCAGAAAATTTTGCATGAGGCCCATAATGGATGTTTATCTGTACATCCGGGTAGTACCAAGATGTATAATGACTTGAAGCAACAGTATTGGTGGCCGAGAATGAGGAAAGATATTTCAGAATTTGTTTCCAAATGCTTGATTTGTCAGTAAGTAAAGGTGAACACCAAGTACCTTCGGGTTTGCTTCAACCCATTTTAGTTCCAGAGTGGAAGTGGGACCGTATTACTATGGATTTTGTAACAGGTTTACCACTATCTCTGAGCAAGAAAGATGCCGTATGGGTTGTAGTTGATAGACTCACGAAATCAGCCCATTTTATACCTGTACGAGTTGATTACTCACTAGATAAGTTGGCAAACTTGTATGTTTCAGAAATAGTAAGACTTCATGGAGTTCCATTGTCAATCATATCGGATAGAGATCTGAGATTCACATCCAGGTTTTGGAAGAAGTTACAAGAGGCCTTGGGTACAAAGTTGAACTTTAGTACCGCTTTTCATCCTCAAACTGACGGTCAATCCGAGAGGTTAATTCAAGTACTCGAGGATATGCTCAGATGTTGTATTCTTGAATTTCGAGGCAGTTGGGAAAAGTTTCTCCCATTAGTAGAGTTTGCCTACAATAATAGTTTTCAGTCGAGCTTAAAGATGGCGCCTTACGAGGCTTTATATGGGCGTAAGTGCCGAACACCTTTATATTGAACTAAACTTAAAGAAAACCAAATTCACGGGGTTGATTTGGTTAGAGAAGCTGAAGAGAATGTGAAAGTGATACGAGAAAGTTTAAAAGCTGCATCGGACAGACAAAAGTCCTATTCAGACTTAAAGAGAAAAGAGATAGAGTATCAATTCGGAGATAAAGTTTTCTTGAAAGTGTCACCTTGGAGAAAAGTTCTCAGATTTGGCCGAAAAGGCAAGTTGAGTCCATGCTTTATTGGACCGTATGAGATTACTGAGAAAGTTGGGCCTGTAGCTTACAGATTGGCTTTGCCATCAGAGTTAGAAAAGATACATGATGTGTTTCATGTGTCAATGTTAAGACGCTACCGATCAGACCCTTCGCATTTAATTCCCAGTCGGGTAGAGATTCATCCCGACATGACTTATGGTGAAGAACCACCAAGATATTAGCTCGGGAAGTGAAGCAGCTAAGAAAGAAAAGTATTGCCTTAGTGAAAGTATTGTGGCAAAGACATGGAATAGAAGAAGCCACATGGGAACTAGAAGAGAGTATGAGAAACCAGTATCCAAACCTTTTCACTGGTAAGATTTTCGAGGACGAAAATCCCTAAGGGGGAAGAATTGTAACAGCCCGATTTAGGGCCTAGTCGGAATAGTGGTGCGAGACCACGAATCTGAGGTGAATTTATGAGTTTTTAAGGTTCATGCCATGTTTGCATGTTAGTGTGAAAGTTTCATGAAGCAATTTTGCTAAATTGAAGTTGAATGGTCAAAAAGGACCAAATTGCAAAAGTTGTAAAATGTGAGTTTCTAGAAGCATTTTGTATGAAATAGCTTTAGAATATTAATTATAAGTCCTTAAATAGTAATTTTGCCCAAGTATGGGTAAAGGGTCAATTTAGTCAATGTGAAAATTAAATGATCTATTTATGACTATAGATCAAGAAAAACGAAGCCTGGATCGAAACCGAGGCAAGAACAAGGTCGAGGACTAAATTGCATACCTAGCTACATTTTGTATATTGAGGTAAGTTTGTATGATTTCTAAGCTTTATGATTTATATCATTGAATTGCTTAGTATAATGTACAATGTTATTATGAAAAATGTTTAATGTTATGTTAAACAAAGAAATTAATGAGATCAAGCATGAGAAAGCCCCGATTGAAGTTGAATAACTTATGATACTCGATCTACCACATGAAACAAGAAAGTCCGTATAAGACCAAGCCAAGGCATGGCATAGGCAAGCAAGCAAGATATCATGTAAATCCAAGGCAAGCTTGGCATTGAATAAGTTATCATGTAAGTCCAAGGCAAGCTTGGCATTAAGTAAGATATCATGTAAGTCCAAGGCAAGCTTGGCATTGAATAAGTTATCATGTAAGTCCAAGGCAAGCTTGGCATTGAATAAGTTATCATGTAAGTCCAAGGCAAGCTTGGCATTGAGTAAGATATCATGTAAGTCCAAGGCAAGCTTGGCATTGAATAAGTTATCATGTAAGTCCAAGGCAAGCTTGGCATTGAGTAAGATATCATGTAAGTCCAAGGCAAGCTTGGCATTGAATAAGTTATCATGTAAGTCCAAGGCAAGATTTGCATTGAACAAGTTATCATGTAAGACCAAGGCAAGCTTGGCATTGAAAAGTTATCAAGAGAAAGAGATCATATATAAGTCCAAGTTAAGGCATGGCATGGGTGAGAACAAGAAAGACATCGTATAAGTCCATGTTAAGTCATGGCCTCGAAATTTAGATGAGATTTAGTATCCTCGGTTATTCATATAAATTCATCAGGCAAACGAGTTAAACTCCAAAGAGATAACAAGAAAGGTAAGTAAGTAAGGTTATTATCAAGTGAAAAAGAATATTATTCATGTTATGAATGATGAATTAGAAATTATGAGTATTATGTTCAAGTATGCTGATCAATGTGATCTAGTGATACAGGTACTTTGTTTTCCTATCAAGTATGAGACTAGTAAGTTTCATGAGTTATGTAAGAATCAAGTATGAGTAAGTAAGCTTTATATGGCTGAATTTATGATGCCATTGTTTATATCAAATGGTCCTTATTAAGTAAGAATGTTGCTATGTGTATTATGCAAACTTACTAAGCTAAATGCTTATGTCTTTCATTCTTTCTTTCCATGTAGTCCCGCCAAGCTAATATTGAGGATCACCGTCATCGAAACTCGGAGCACACTATCAATCGCTATTTTGGTATAGCCAAGTTGTTTATTTAAGTATGGCATGTATAGGTAGCATTACATTTTGAGTAAATGTTTTAAGAAGAGCCAAAATATAGGCTATTAAGTTTGTTATTCTTTTTTATATGGCTAAGTGATTGGCCAAGTGTGTATGTTTATAATTATCAATGAAACATGTAGTATTATTCATGAATGATGTAGTATTAAGTTGTTGTAAATGAGTATGAATTGGATCTTAATTCCAGGGTGGCAATTGGCTTGGTAAATAGCCTCTAAGTGCCCACATCGTTGGACACACGGGCGCAGTGTTCAGGCCGTCGTAAACCGCACCTTAGTCTTATAAGTAAGGATAGACCACGGATTAATCCCACGGCCGTGTGTTAAGGCCGTGCATGACACACTGCAGTTAGAACATGGGCGTGTGCCCTGGTCGTGTGAAATAAGTCAATATATCAAGATGTAGTACACGGTCTAGGTCCACGGGCGTGCCAGGGCCGTGTGGAAATTGGCAGAATACTGAGTTTTTAGGCACGGTCTGAGGACATGGGCGTGTATGCCTATGCACGGGCGTGTAACCCCGCTTTCAGAAAAGTTTTTCGATAAGGTTACGAAAGTTTACGAAGATGAGTTTAAGGCCTCGTAGGCCCATGATATGTACGAATTGTTTAAGAATGAGAAGTTTTAATTTCGAAACGAAATTTTATAGCCCGTAATGTCATGATTAAGTAAGTTCAAGCATAGTAATGTCTCGTATGCGGTCTGAGCCTCGGACTCGGGTATGGGGTGTTACAACAAATCTGACGTAGAAAAGTTCATTTTTATTATATTTTTATGGTCTACAATTTCACGGAATGATTTTGTGAAAATTTCGTTCGAAAATTTTGACGTTTGGGCACGCAATTTAGTCAAAAGGACTAAATTGTAAAAAGTGCAAAAGTTGAGTTCTACATGCTAGTGGTTTCTAATTTCTATGAAATTTTAAATTGAAGGTACTTAGATGGTAATTAGACCATTTGTTATGATAGTGGACAAAAATGGACATGGTGAGATAAAATTTCAAAGTTTTAAGTGAAGGGCATTTTGGTCATTTGGTAAATAAAAGAATAAAAAGGGAAAATCAAGCTAAAATCTTGTCCATCTTCTCCCCCAAGTGCCGAAATTGAGAAGGGCTCCGTAGCTAGGGTTTTTCCACTTTTCAAGCTTGATAGTAAGCGCATCCTAGCCCCGTTTTTAATGCTCTTTACATTTTTAAAGTCGTTATCATCCGATCTATCTATTTCTACCATTAAATTAAGGAAAGATCAAGGTCTAGGGTTTGACCCATGTTGGATATTTGTGTATTTTGATCTCTAATGGTAGATTATGCATGTTTGATATGTGATAAACAACTTTTGCTAGGTGGTTTTTGATGAAAATGCTTAAAAGGACCTATTTGTAAATGTTATAAAATATGTAGTAAAAGTGTGTTTTAATGGAAATTGTAGGCTGTTATAGTTATAAAAATGATTCAGCTAGGCTTGTACGTTAAATAAATTGCACACGTTTCATTTTACGAGCTTAGGGGTAAAAATGTAAATATGTCAAAGTTTAGGGGCAAAAATGTAAATACGTCAAAGTTTAGGGGAAAAAATGTAATTTTTCCATAATTTGATTTTTGGACTGAATTGAATAATGTGAATAATAAATGAGTTAAATTTGCTATTATAGATCAAGAGAAATGTGGTTCGAACCTAGATCGGGGAAAAATAAAGTATTTGATGATTAGGTCCCATTCCTACTATTTTTGTACCGAGGTAAGTTCGTATGTAAATAATGCATTATTATTTATGCTTTAATTGTGTTATTATTGTATGAATTGTGATTTATTCTTTGAATGAATTCGACAAAGTTCGACAAGCGAGAAAAAAATCCTGGTTTAACCTTAGGAATAGTTAGGATACAAATGTCATAACATTAGGGTTAGTTGAGATTACGTGTAAGACCATATTTGGGATATGGCAACGATATGAGATTTCGTGTAAGACCATAGCTAGGCTATTGGCATCGATATGAAATCCCATGCAAGACCATATCTGGGATATGGCATTGGTATAGTACTATGTGTGTGTAATTTACGGGAAACTTAACGGCAAAGTTTAAGTTGTGAAAGACTATGGTATGATGTGAAAGATTATGGTAAGTTACAAGCTGGTACAGGTATGTACATAAACTCATGCTTAATGAGCTCGATATGTGATGAAACCTCGGATTAGTTCGATTGAGTAAGTTATGATGTTAAGATTTTAATAACATCTATGCTAAGCTTGATTATGAATTCACAATGACATTTATGTTAATTCACTTTATGTTAACTATATGTTAAAGTGTGTAAGATGCTTATTATTTGCATAGGAACTCAGTAAGATTTAAAGCTTACTCCCTTTCTTTTTCTCTTGACATATAGTGTCACCAAGCCAGCTCGGGGATCGAAGACGGTCGGAGATTCATTCACACTATCAAATTATCATTTTGGGTACTTATGATTACATTATTTTGAGTTATGGCATGTATAGGGACTTGGTCTTTTTGTTATGTGTCATAATTGATTTGGCCATATGTGTTGGCTTCAATAGTTGATAATTCGTTTTGTAAATGGACATTTGATATTGGCTAATATTGGTTAAGTATATATACATATGATGACGTTCTCATGAATGTGAGAAATTGCATGGTTTGAAATGCTAAGTAGGTGATGTTTGTATGTGATAAATGATAGCATGTAAATGATATGTGGATGCCTTGTGTATGGCTGATTGGGTTGAAAGTATATGCTTGGATTGGTGCTATGTTTTGTTGTGTATGTTGGTGCATGGAAGGGTGGCAAAAAGGCTTGTAAATAGCATTATATTTGTCCACACTGGTAGACACACGGGCGTGTGTCTAGGTCGTGTGCGACACACGGCATTTCCCATGGGCATGTGTTTCGGCCGTGTGTCCCCTGCACCTTAATTGTTACAAAACAGAATGCTCAGTAGTGAGCACACGGGCAGAGACACAGGCGTGTGTCTCAGCCGAGTGGGTGGCACGGCCTCGAACACGAGCGTGTGCCCTGGCCGTGTGAAGTCTGCACCTATTTTATGAAAAATTATGAAAACTTAATCGATCACACAACCTAAGCACACGGGAGTGTGACTTGGCCGTGTGACCTCAATTTGATGATGATGTCATAAACAAAATGCCCCCTAATTTGAACAGGGCTTGAAGCACGGGCGTGTCATAGGGTTACACGGGTGTGTCATAGGGTCACACGGGCGTGTCCCGGATCCACACGGGCGTGTAACCCCTTTTTCATGAAAAATTTTCTAAGTTCTCCAAAAGTTTTCAAAGTTCTCAGTTGAGTCTCAAACCAGTTCCGATGCATGTTTTGGGCCTCGTAGGCTCATTTTAGGGACGATATGAATGTTTTTGAAAAGTTTTAAATTTGAGTGGAAATTTATGTCTTGGTTTTGAATGTTTGCTTGTGAATAAGTCTGGTAATGCCTCGTACCCTATTTCGGCGTCGGATACGGGTAAGGGGTGTTACAAGTGTTGTCCTAACACTGTACCCACGGTGAAATCAGTTGCATCGCACATGACTTCAAAAGTTTGAGACTTATTAGGTGCAACGACAATGGGTGCATTGACCAGCTGCTTCTTTAACTAAATAAAGGCATCCAGACATGCCTCGTCAAAGAGAAATTTTTTATTTTGTTCCAGTAATGAGCACAATGGTTTTGCAATTTTTGCAAAATCCTTAATAAACCGTCTGTAAAATCCTGCATATCCAAGAAAGCTACGAATACCTTTCACATTTGTTGGTGGAGGTAATTTCTCAATGATTTCCACCTTAGCTTTATCTACTTGAATACCCTGATTAGAGATGTGATGGCCCAACACAATGCCTTCAGTTGCCATAAAATGACATTTTTCCCAATTCAAGACAAGATGAATGTCATCATATTGCTTCAGTACTTTATCCAAATTGTCAGCGCAATGATCAAAATCATTCCCATAAACTGAAAAGTCATCCAATAAAACCTCTAAAGAGTCTTCGATCATATCTGAGAATATTTCCATCATACATCTTTGAAATGTGGCTGGTGCATTGCAAAGATCAAAAGGCATACGACGAAAAGAAAAAGTACCAAAAGGGCAGGTGAAAGTTGTTTTCTCCTGATCCTCTGGTGCAATAGCAATTTAGTTGTACCTAGAATAGTCATCTAGGAAGTAATAATAAGTTTTTCCAGCAAGCCGATCTAACATTTGGTCAATGAAGGGAAGTGGAAAATGATCATTCCTCGTGGCTGCGTTTAATTTACGATAGTCCATGCATACTTGCCACCCCGTGGGGATGCATGTTGGTAGTAATTTGTCCTTATCATTGTGAACCACTGTGATGCCACTCATTTTTGGGACGCATTGCACTAGATTCACCCACTTGCTATCAGAAATCGGGTAAATAATTCTTGCATCAAGCCATTTTCTGATTTCTTTCTTGACCACTTCGTTCATCTTCTCATTTAACCTTTTTTGCGGTTCAATTGACTGCTGGCCTTCATTTTCTAACTTGATTTTGTGCTTGCAAAAATAAGGACTAATACCTTGAATATCCGCTATACTCCAGGCAATAGCTCGTTTGTGCTACTTGAGAATGTGAGTCAATTTCTTTTCTTGTGTTTCATGCAGTGTTGTGAAGACAATAACTGGAAGAGTATTGTGATCACCCAAAAAGATGTATTAAGATGAGGAGGTAGTGGTTTCAATTCCAAAGTGGGAGCTTCTTCAATTGATGGTTTGAAAATTGGAGTGGTTCTATTGGTTAGGTCTAAGGATTCAATTTGCCATCTATGGTTGACCTCAACAGTACTAGCTTCAACTGTGCTATCACAATTGTTAAGGCAACACTACAGCCTTCTGTGAGTGCAATAGCATCAACATTAGTGAGTTTTTTCTTCTTGGACAAGAGGTCTTTCATAAATTTCCCATAACTCAGAATTTGTACTAGAGCGTCCACTAATGGAATGTTGATCTGCAGTTGTTTCAGTGTATCCAGAAACTACTGATACTATTTGTCATTTTCATTCCTCTTGAATCTTTGTGGAAAAGGTACAATTGGAAGTACATTCAGTTGTGGCGATACTTTTGGTTGCGTCCACAATTTTAAGGGTCGAATATAAGGCATGTGAGCGATAGTTGGCGGTACTTCTTTGTTTGGTACATCAATAAGTTCTTCATAATCAACCTTTCCATCAGGGCTTGTGTCACCAATATCTAGGGATGCTACAGTAGAATCGATAATCAACTCACCAATTTGTTTACCACTCATAAGAGTGATAGCTTTACAGTGCTCTTTCCCCCTCGAGCTGGGGTTTTTGGTGTCACTAGGTAAGGAGCCTTGTGGTCGAGTATTCAAATTTGAAGCAAGTTGTCCCAATTATGCCTCCAATGCTCGAATGGAAGATGAATTTCCTTGAAAAATAGCTTCTGTGCGAGTAATATGCTCCCTCATTAACGCCTCAAGAGTAGTTAATGGGTCAGAAGTAGGAGCTCGTGTATACTGTTGTTGTCACTATCCTTGATCATTTGGATTTATCATTTGTAGCTACATCTGCGTTTGATGTGACTGTATCTGACCTTGTTGTGGATACAACTGATGATATTGATTGTAGTTTTTTTGTTGATTGTAATTCCCTTGTCGTGGATTATAATTTCCCTGAGTAGACACATTCCCATATTTGAATGTCGCAGCATTTTGTCCAACATTTTGAGTTCCACAAAACTATTGGTTGCATGCAGAGTTGTTGTAAGAGTTTCCATAAGAATTATTGCGAATATTACTGACATAACATGCATTTTTTGCATGTTTCGGACAATCTTCATAACTATGGTTGTCACCACAAATTTCACAGCAAAAGGTAGGAGTATCCAATTTTTGAGCAACATGTATAGGTGCAACGTCACTCGTCCTTTTTATATTTTTAATTATGTTTGTGAGCAAAGAGACTTGAGCACTTAGCGCGGATATTGCATCCAATTCAATAACTCATGGAGTAGTCTTTGCTTGTGCAGCTCTGGAGATGGGATATTGATAATCATTTTGAGCAATTCTCTCAAGAATTCTCACAACATTATTGAAAGTGCAATCCAGCAGCGGTCTATTGGCTGATGCATCGACAAGATTCCTTGTATGTGAATTCAGATCATTATAAAAAGTCTCAATTTGTGTTTTTGGTTAAATGTCGTGCATGGGATGACGTCAAAGAAAAGATTTATAACGTTCTCATGTGGTGTGAAGATTTTCATCATCCAGCTAATGGTAAGCATTAATGTCGTTTCAAAGATGAGCATTCATTTTTGGTGGGTTAAATCGCAAAACAATCTGCGTGGCGAGAGCATTCCAAAAAGTAATTGATCTAGTAGGTAGCCCAAGAAACCAAGTGCGAGCTCTTCCTTGTAAGGAATAGGGAAATAATTGCACCGTTAAGGCATCATCAGGAACGCCTTGTTGACTAAAGGAAGAACATATCAATAAAAATGATGTAAGATGTTCTCTCGCATCTTCATGTGGTAGTCCAACATATTGGCCATTGGAGTTCAGCATTTGAAACATCACTGGCTTGAGTTCAAAGTTCCCAGCTTGAATTGCTGGTCTAACAAGTCCTGGTTGTAAATCATCCAGAACAGGGACTAAACAATCTCGTATGGTTCTATTATGGATGTGAGCATTTTTTGGCAATAATGGGTTATGAACATTTTGCTGTTGTATCGGGGGTATAGTTGCATTGTCCCCTGGTAAATCCATATTTCTTTGTTCTCAAAGTCTTCTCCGAATAGTTCTTTCAATTTCTGGATCAAAGTCGGTAAGAAAATCTGAATTGCTTCGATCATAAAACACCTCAAATGAAATTGAAAAATAACAACTAAGAGAAAACAAGTTAGTGAATACTAAATATTATATAAGGAAAACAAAGTACAAAGACACACAAGAATAAAAATAAACATCAAACAATCCCCATCCCCAGCAACAGCGCCAAAAACTTGATCGGTTGTAAACGTCACAACAAAAATGTGCAAGCGTACGCTGTCGATGTAAGTATAATAGAAAGATGAGAGTCGCTCACCCAAAATAGGCTCAAGCTGCCATGGTCGCAAGCTTCAAACTAGGGTAAGAGAATGGCGGTCTAACAAAAAATCCTCTCTTCATTCTTCTCACTTTATCCTTTTATGTTTTCCTCAACAGTACAGGTGTCCTTCCTTCAGGATTCTTCTGTCGTCATTCGTACAGGGTAGTTACACCGGACTGGACAGCTCACGCATGGTTGGCTCTTATTAGACAGCTGTCAACTGCAGCAAAAATTCTGGATGCAATCTGGAATTAACTCATGCAGCAACATTCCGGACATCTGTCGGCTGCGGCGACAATTCTAGATGCAATCTGGAATTAACTCATGCAGCGACATTAATGCAATAAAATGGCAAAATTAAGGATAAAATAGGCTAGGATTCACTGAGTTATAAAATGCAATTTACTAAACTGAACATGCTAAAATGTATTCTAAGGGTAACTAAATGGGAACAATTTAACCAATAAGTAGGGGGAAAACTTATATTCTTTTTAGTGCTATCAGGTCTCCAGCCAATTCACGGCCACTGTAGGGGTTTTTCCAGCAACACCCTTGAATAACTCTGCCCCGTTTAAATGAAGCCTCTCAGTAATTGAACTAGACTACCTTTACCATATTGGGCCCCAACTACTCTTTGCAGTACCATTAACATGGCTTGGGATACTATGTCGTCCCCAATATTCTCTGTATTCTGATTCCACCCTCTGTAGTGTGCGCATTAACAGTATCATTCGTTTCTAAATCAAGCATATGCTCCAGAGTAGTAGATGAATCAGCTTGAGCCACCCGTCGTCGCCCTCCGCGACCTCTCATACCATGAGCCAGCATGCAGTATACCCTAATGTGTCTCTATAGTTTCAGTAGCGTTTATATGGCAATCGACATCGAAGTCTCAGACTTGTTTTTCTTTGCAAAAATATAATTTTTTTCAAAAATTCTTATGGCCTATTTTTTTCTAAAATACCACTTGTTGTAAATGAATGCATGTAGACCCATTTAAAAATCTCAGGCCGAGTTTATAAACCTGGCTCTGATACCACAAAATGTAACCTCCTTAACTCGGCCTAGATGTTATAACTGGATTGAAAAGGCTAAATTAGGCACTAGAATTGCTAAGAAGACCAACTAATCTCTTTTTCTTTTTCTTTTTTAAGAAAAAATAACCCGTCTGATTTTAAGAAAACCGTGGTTGTTACTTTGATTCAAGTTAAAACATTCATTTATTAGGTCATCCATACTTTAGGATTCACTTTATTGTTTATAGTGATGTTTTAGTAAAACCATTGTGTACTCATTTATTTTGTAAAACCCGGGGTAATATATTGCAGCAGAAAATTAACAATTATGTTAGATTTTAATTAAACTGAATAACATGCAATTATTAATTATTAAATTCAAACTACTCGAATGAATAATGGATGTATAAATCCCAAACCAAAAACTACTAAGCCATAGTCCAAAAAAAATTACAATCCCAATCAGTGAAATACTTTAATGGAAATATTTTAAAAATAAAGCAGTCTGAAGTCCGAAAGGTCGTGTGCTTGCAAGGTCCATTCCTTGTCTCGATCATTACCTAAGAAGTTTAAGACTAGAGGGGTGAGCTTAAGGAAGCTTAGTATGAGAAAAAAATTACAGAACGTCATATAATCATTCATATCAGATATAACAGTCAACATTACCAATCAATATCATTGCATTGCAATAGTCAATCAGTTTTTGAGCATGTTATGTTGCACGATGCAATACAAAAGGTTCCTACCCAACCATCCGCTACACACCACGAGTTCCCCAAAACCCGTCTACTGAACTCTAGATTGTGTGAGCCAAAACTCGATGTGGATAAACCACCAGTAACACTAATGCAGATAAACTACCGGTAAAAATGCAGTCAAGTTGCCAGCAATGTGGACTAGCCACCAAAATTGCAAACAAGCTGCCAGTAATGCGATTAAATCGCCCAATCTCCTCGATATTACGGACTTTAAATGTCATCAGTACTCCATGAAACTCCTCCGTCAACCATAAATACCCACCCCATGCAGATGCAATATGTCACACAATCAATAAAAACATCATGCTTCCAATAACAGTTTCGGTACAATGACACGATTAACATGCATATATATAAACAATATCGATGTATGCCGTACTTACCTTTTATTTAATGATACAGAGGCATACGTACGTGTCTTCCATACAGTCCATATCACATATGGTATGTAATCTAAATACATACAAGCTCAATGTCAATCATGGCATATTACATGCATATCAATCTGTGTTTTAGAAATTCGACATGCTATACACCCATTCAACATAAACTTTTCACCACGGATTTAGCAATCAGAGATATAACATATCAAAATGTGGTCAACCAAATTATAGCATAAAATCATACATTACATATAGCTCATACACAATTCAATCGGTCCCAACAGGGCCTTTTACAAATGGGCTTCCTATTTAAATACATACCTTACTTAGCACTCCATTTATTAGCACTTAGGCCATTCGAACATGCCCAAACAAGCAAGCATAACTATAATTTTAAGAAATATTTTAAGATTTTCAGACTAATTTAGTAAAGGGAAAGACCCACACCTAAATTTGCAATCCGCAGCACTAACCCAAAAATCTGCAACTCCAAAACTTAGATCTAGACTACCCTAGATCGTATATTGCACTTAATTATCATTAAACTTGGATAAAAACAACCATTGTGCATCCCTAAAGGATTCAACCAAAAAGGAATTAACAAATGACACAACAGATCCACTATCGGTAAGCAATACTTACATTGTTTGCTATAATTCAAGGGTGCGAAAAAGATTTGAAGTCATCGCTGATCTAGGGTGTTTAGATAAGTTCCTATGAAAAAAATATGTAAAAAAAAAAACCAACAAGAAAATAATCAGCCATGGCCTTAGAGCAATCATTCAAAGCAACAAAATTTAACAGAAGAAAATGACGTTAGATCTCGCACAAAAGTAACACTTACGCACTTCGTTTACGTGATCCAAGATGTAATCCTAACAAAGCTTGAATTCCCACTAACCAACTGAGTTAGGGGATGTTTTTAACGATAGAAAACCGAAAGAAAGAGGTTTATAAAGGGGCGGCAAGGGAAGAAAAATTAGCAGCCCAATAATGATGTTTAAAGGGGCGATAATGAGGAATAAAAAATGTAAATAATGAGGGCTGAAAACAGCATCAAAGGGCTGAAAACTCAAATAAAGTTCAACTATGGAGGTTTAAAATTGGTAGCAAATAAAAGGAGCAAATCAGTAGGAGTAATTGAGCTAAGGGGCGGCACAACAATGGTGAAAAACCACTAGGTTTGGGATGACACAAGGACGAAGAAGGAAGAAAAATTTTGAGAGAAATAGGAGTGGGAGAAGGTTTGGATGACCGCAGCAAAAATAAATGAGAAAAAATCTGATCAACATGTGAAAAATTCGTATTTAAACCTAGGTTAAGCTAGGTTGGACAACATTAGTAAGGAGTGGGAGCAAAAATAACAAAAACCCATTAATTTACAAGGGAAGGTATTCGAAGTCAAGTCTTAAGGTTTATTTCACTAACTCCTTACTATCTCTTAACCTTAAAGCAAGTAACTCATCCTTGAAATATTTTATAAACTTTAAACTAAAAATTTGGAATGTTACACTCAGTTTCATTGAAATTTTGTACCCTCGGCACAAAGGGACTCAGTGTCGTGACTTCCATAGCATCAATGTCGCGACACTCACATTGAATGTTGTTTCCCTCAAGGTCGGGCCATTTTCATCTCCCTACACCAACTCAAACACCTTGTTAGGTCCCTCATGGTACAATTTTGCCATTTTGGGTCTTAAAAGGAACAAAAATAATTTTTTATTAATATAGAAAAGACACCGAAATTTCCTGAGAATAAGCTCATTGAGTGTTTTAGAGAAGCTAATTTGACATATCAAATTATGACAGATCAAACTCTGCCACAGATAGGTTTTCGCTTGTCCTCAAGCAAACACTTAAAAGACATGCAAAATAGACGACCCTTGATGTGACAGCCCAAACCCGACTGGGACAGATCTACCTAAATCCAAAGTGACACAATAGCCACCGAAGTGACTCTTCAGCTCAAGACCACCCAAAACACACACCAACCTTATAACACCTCAATTTTAATTAATTAACTATCTAATTTTAATGTGGAAGCATTTTTGTGAACCATTTTTAAACTATTTCTAATTATTTAGCCCTAAGGGTATTTTGGTCATTTTACCATCTAAAGTTAAACAGTCCCATTTTTAGTTCTAAATGATTACCAAACTTTTTTTAGTCAATTTATGCAAGCCCTAAAAATTTCAATTTCAATCGAGTTCATTTACTAAGTCTAATTATTATTTTATTAATAGGAACTAAAACGTAAATTTTATAAACTTTTAATACATTACCCAAAATATTATCTAAGAATATCTATACTAAATTTTAACACTCACATGTCTAATTCTAAAATCTTATCGAGTTTCCCTATCATTAAAGGCTTCAATTAATCTAATCAAATTTTAGGACTAAATTGTAATCATACTTAGCAGCCATCAATTATATCACACAAGGTACATACCTTAGCCCCAAGCATTCCACTCCTTAGCAAGCTACAATTAAACTAAGTTAGTATAAATTTCTTCAAACACCATGTTCTGAATCACCATATGAACTCTCATCAACATACCATAAACCACACAATAATTAAGCATAAAAAATTGATAAACCAAAATAGTAACATATTTTAGACCCAAATTTAGCATGCTTTTGGGTGATTTAAGCCTTGAATTGTGTAATTTTGTGCTCTTAATCCTTTGTTTTCATGTTTTGTACTCAGGAAAGCACCGAAGGATGAAAAGAATGAGAAACGGGCTTAAAACGGACCAAATAGACCAAATCACAAAATTGACACGGCCTGGGCCCATGCAATACGGTCGTGCCTCCCTAGTCAGACCTGAACACGGCCTGGCCACAATTCACACGGGCGTGTGCCAAGGGCGTGTCCCTGCCATGGAGAAGAGGAATTTCACTCAGATTTGGATACTTAGGGGTAAAGAAACACATTCCAAAAGCCTATATAAACACCCTAGAGGCCAACTTTCAGGGGCGTCCAGCTTGGCCAAGTGTAACATCCTAAATTTACGGGCCTATATATTTAGTATAGGGATAGGTTTACTATGTTAATTTAATTGATAGGGGTCTAAATTTGGGCTTAGAATTAGGCAAAAAGGCCCAGATTAAAGTGGCATCATTAGCAGTTAAAAAGGAATAAGTTTTGGGTCGCAAGGAGCCCATGTTTTAGGCCAAATTCGGCACTTTAAATGAAGAGAGGGTGACGCCACACACAAGGAATTAGGGGCCCAAGTATTAAGTTTAATGAGGCCCAAATATTTTAATTTAAGTGATTTAAATTTGGCATTAGGGATTAGTAGAGGTGGACGGCTACAAGGCTAAAAAATAGGAGAATTTATATGGATTTTTAAGTGATAATATCATAGATAAAAAGGAGAAAAGTTAGGAGCTTATCTTCAAGGGAAGTGTTGGCTGAAAATCCACCACATAGAGGAGTGTAAAATTTGGCTACTGCATGGCAAGGAGGGTGCCGAATTTCTCCTCTCTTTAGCTTGAATTTTAAGGGCGTTTTGGTTTTTAGCAATAGGTGCCAAAATATCTATAAATAGGGGCTAGCTCCTTGATTCTCGACACCTAAAACCCTAAATTTCTCTCCCATTGTGCCGAAATTCCCTAGCCTCTCCCTCTCCAATTTCTTTTCTCCAATTTCTTTAAAAGCCAAACTCTTCTCCACTTTTTCCTTCTTGTGCCGATTTCTCTAGGAAGCCGAAGCATCCATAGTCTTTTCTTCTATTCATCCTATTTGAGAATTAGTTCTATACTTCCGGTATTTAAATCTTCCATGGGCATTGCCGAATCCTCTCTCTAGTGCTAGTCGAATCTCTTATGCTAAGGTAAGTGTTGATGATTAGTTCTCATGATCTATTCCCGGTTTTTGAAAGGCAAAAGCCAAAAGCTAATAGTTTAATGGTTTTATGATGGGCGCCAATTCGAGATTTGAAGGAAGCTTAGTCGACTAGATCTAAAAGCCGAAAATCATAAGTCTCCAATTTCGGGATTTTAAGGCAAGAAGATTTGTTATTCAAATATATAAAATTGGGTAGAACACTAACCATGGCCGAATATAGGAGAGGCCCTAGTTTTGCATCTTTTCGACTTTTTGAGCAAAGTTGTAGCAAGGGTATCGACATTAATCAGGTGTGTAGATCTCTAACACACTACTAATAAACTTGTATGTATGTTTATTTATATATGTTATGGGCTAAAAAGCCGGAATGAGGCTGTGTAGACAGTCGAATGGAACCCTAAAAGGGTTAGGCAAAGATGCCAGGTACGTAAACATAGAACTCCCTATGTGTATCGAAAAGTATATAGGTCTGTATGATGTTTTCTTTATGTATGTATGCATGGGGTGGGAATGATGATATTGAAGAGGAAGTACATGATAGGTCACTTGGTGATCAGTGGTAGAAATCCCACATAATTTAAATGAAAGGTCACATAGTGATCGGCGGCGATGCCACGTTAAATGACTCCTAATTAATAGGAATAGGCAGTACGGCTGTCGTTTTGGTGTGTAGCAGATGGAGGGTTGATTGTAGAAATCCCCAAGGTGTGATGGTTGGTACGGGATGGTGTGTAGAGGATGGAAACCTAGGATGGGCTGGGTTTTTCATTATTTATTGTTTATCATGTGATTATGATTGATACCTTTATGCATGGGCCGGGGCCCATAATGTGTTTAATGGGCTCAGTCGTTGTGTGTTTTGAGATTTATACACCGAGTCTTGGTGACTCACGCTTTCCTTTTCTCTACTCTTCCGGATGAGCAGAGATCGTGGACATGGGAGCCGAGAGACGGACTCGAGGGGCCATCAAGCTTTGTTTCTATAAATTTTTTTTTAGGGATTTCTTTAAGTATTATTTTATTTTTACTTTGGAATTATCAATGTAATAAGGCCCCATAGTTTTATCCAACTAAGTAGTTTTAATGTTCTGCAACTTATGAGATTATGTCAAAGGTTTAATTATACTTAATACAAGGTTTTATTTTTAAAATGCCGCTTATTTACTTAAATAATGTCTATTTAATTTACGACTTCCAAAACCAACAAGACAAAAGTTTTTAATGTACAACTAGTAGCATACCAGATCTGGTCGAAACGCATGGGCCGGGTTTGGGGTGTTACACCAAGGAGCCGAGCCAGAAAGATCAGATTTGTGGAAATTACTCGAAGGATAGCCAGTTGATTCATCTCAAGAAGCCGGAGTTATACTCAAGACGGAGGATCTCTCTTCAATTCCTTCAGGGGGTTTTAGAGTTTTTCTTATGTTTTGTTTTATCTTTTCTTTTGAGATATATTCCATTATCGTTATGACCTAAACCCTCAAATACCTGAGGGGGATGAAACCTAAGATGAATCTTGTTATCGTTTGCTGAATTATATGATAAATATTTGATTTGTTCTTAATTATGTGTTCTTAATTCTTGTGTTGATATTTCCGGGATATTAATTCAAGTTTGATGTGCTTAGGTGAAGGAGCAAAAGTCCCTGCCTAAGAGTAGATCTAGCATAATTAAGCGGAGTTGATCGTACGCCTAGACATAGGGTGACGAGATTTTGTCGGATTAGGGTGAAACCTAATATGGGAGTCCATAGATCGAGTTAATGCAATCTTAGGGGTTTTAATTAGAAATAGATTTCAATTAATCAACCTAGGGTTAGATGTTAGTCGCCTCGAGAGAGGGGTTAATATACATTAGGGAATCTTCTGGATCAAGTCAAATGAATAAATCGTCTGGTTCAGAGTTAGATAACAAGTGAAGTCTAGGTGGATTCTTCCTTGGGTATTGTTTTAATCAATTGGTTTTTCCCACAAGTATTTCCCTAATTTCATTCTTTTTGTCTCATCGTCTTTAGCTTAGTATTTAGTTAATTTTCTAGATTAAACCGATTCACTTAAATTTTAAGGCTAAATAATAAAAAGAAGGTTAGTATTAGTACTTTCGGTTCCTTTGGGTTTGACAATCCGGTCTTGCCACTAAGCTATATTACTGTTCGATATGTACACTTGCCTCAATCGTTGTCATAGTTAGTTTTTAGGTTTGATCATTCTCATTATAAATTTTAAGACTTTGACATCGCATAAAACAACGATCAAGTTTTTGGCGCCGTTGCCGGGGAACTGAAATATTAAGAACGCTCTATTTTTATTACTTTAGCCATTTTTATTTTCTGCAATTTTACTCTTATTTTGTTTTCTATTTTTATCTTTCTAAATTTTAGTCTTTGCTCCTTGTAGGTACCTCTAGTTTATGACTAGAATGAACCCGACAAGACCTTTAATTTACTATAGTGAGATCAAAGCAATCGCTCGCAGAAACCAGAGAGAAATTAGGCAAAGTCTACAATACACAAAAGAAGAGCAAGAAAACATCATCAATACCACCGAAGAGATGGACCAGAACAATCCACCACCTCAAGAGATGGCCGAAAATCATGCTCCTCGAACTATGTATGGTTATGCTAAGCCTAGTTTAGTTGGTACTGAATCTAGTATTGTTAGACCTACTATTGCTGCAAATAATTTCGAATTGAAACCTAACACTATACAGATGATACAACAGTTCGTTCAGTTTGATGGTTTGCAGGATGAGGATCCTAAAACACACTTAGCGAATTTCTTGGAATTCTGCGACACTTTTAAAATTAATGGCGTTACTGATGATGCCATCCGCCTTCGGTTATATCCCTTTTCTTTGAGAAATAAAGCCAAACAGTGGTTGCATTCTCTTCCCTGAGGATTAATTACTACATGGGATCAAATGATCGAAAAATTTTTATTAAAATATTTTTCGCCGGCCAAAACTGCCAAATTAAGGAATGATATCTCTTCTTTTGTGCAGATGGATTTAGAAACACTTTACGATGCATGGGAGAGATACAAAGATCTATTGAGAAGGTGCCCACACCATGGATTACCCTTGTGGCTATAGGTCCAAACTTTTTATAATGGTGTGAACCCCTCAACTAGGCAGTTGATCGATTCAGCAGCCGGTGGAACTCTAAATAATAAAACACCTGAAGCAGCTTACGAATTTATAGAGGAGATGTCCCTAAATAACTATCAGTGGCAAGTCACGAAGACAAAGCCCACGAAAGCTGCCAGTGTTTTCAATCTCGACGCAGTAACCATGCTATCGAATCAGGTAGAGAAAACTCAAGGAAAGCTCTACATAGAGCGAAGAACATGAGGATTGAGTCTGAAAAGATGAGAATCTGATGAGCTGGTAAGCTTCCTATTCTTTTTGTACTCATGGATTTGAGAAAAAGAGAATTTGAGGGTTTTTGTAAAAGTTGAAAGGTTTTTGCAAGTTTCTGGATTCTGGATTTTAAAGCATGAATGCCTTTGAGTTAATTGGTATATTTGGTTGTCATGCTTAGCGAACCAGGATGGAGCAAACTCTGGTATTTGGAAAAGCTAAGGTAGTAAGGAGGAAGGATAACATGTGAGTTTCTTTACTCCATTATTTGGGTGTTATTTTGGTTGATGTTTTGTTTGTATGTTCTGCACTAAGTTCAGTTTGAGTTTTATGGTTGTATATGATTGTGTTTGTCTGGGAAAGTTAAGCATGCATAAAGCTGTGCAATTACATGAATGTTTGTAAGTATGTTCTTGTTTTTAAGATAGGGTAACGTACCGATGAATTCGTATGTGGCGTACTCCATGATATATAATGAATAAATAGTATTGGTTGTAATGATATGCGTGATATGCTTGATTATAATGTGTGGCATACAGTGGGAATTATTTGGCGGGTTAGTTGAAGATAGGAAAATTTTCGTAATGGAGGAATATACGTATTGAATAGGAATTGGACTCACTGAAATATGATAATGGCCCGACCTTGCGAGTGAACATGTAGGTGTTCGAATTAACAAGAAGGACTTGAGTTGGTGGTTGGATAAATGGTCTACTGGCTCTACGGAGTGGCATCATGGAAATTATTTACTATCTCCACAGAGCGACACCACGAAAATGGTCTACTAACTAATCGGAGTCGAAAGTCCATGGCTAGCCATGGCATGATCTAGTGGAGGACAGGTTTGCCCTTTTGGCAAAATGATGTATGCTAGGACAATAAACATGGAAGCCCGTCAGGGCATATATGTGAAAGCCACTATATGATTCGCATGATGAAAAGTCTGTCATAACAGTTATACGTATGGGAGCATTGGAAACTTGTGGAGAAGGGCACTGCTAAGATACAAAGGCGAGAGGAATATGTGAAAGCGTCTTTTACGTAGATATGTGTGAAAAAAGGGGTTTTCTTACAGAGTATTTGCAAACATGTATCCGCCATTGATCGCTGTAAACCAGAGTTTTAAAATTTATAAAAGAATGATCGAACCTAGAAACTAACTCTGACAACGATTAAAGGCAAGTGCACCTATCAAACAGTAGTATAGTTTAGGCAAGACCGGATTATCGAACCCAAAGGAACTAAAAGTACTAATACTAACCTTCTTTTTATTATTTAGCCTAAGAATAAGTGAAGTTGTTTATTAATCTAAATTAATTAACTACTAAACTAAAGGCTCTAAGACAAAGAAGAATGAATTTGGAAAATAACATGGGAAAAACTCAGTTGATTTAGACGATACCCTAGGAAGAATCCACCTAGACTTCACTTGTTATCTAACACTGAACCATACGATTTATTCACTTAGTTTGATCTGTAAGACTCCCTAACGTATATTAAACCCTCTCTCGAAGCGAATAATGTCTAACCCTAGGTTAACTAGTGGAAATCTCTTTCTCTTATAGTAACCCCCTAGAATAGCAGTAAATCCATCTGTGGACTCCCATATTAGGTTTCACCCTAATCCGGCAAAATCTTGTCACCCTATCTCTAGGCGTGCGATCAACTCCGCTTAATTATGTTGGATCTACTCTTAGGCAGGGTCTATTCCTCCTCCACCTAAGCACATTAGATTTGGATTAAGTTCACACAATTAAGAACAAACTAAGTTATTATCATATAATTCAAAAAATCAAATAACAAGATTCATCATAGGCTTCATCCCCTTCGGGTATCCGAAGGTTTAGTTCATAATAATAAAAGAAAACATCTCAAGAGAAAAGATAAAACAAAAATAAGAAATCCTTAAAACTCCCTGAAGGAATTGAAGGAGAGATCCGCCGTCTTGAGTAGAATTCCGGCTTCTTGAGATGGATCAACTGGCTATCTTCGAGTGATTCCCACAAATCTGACCTTTTCAGCTTGGTTTCTTGGCCTAGCTCACCCCTAGACGATGGTTTTGGGCTCCCCTCGACAGAGGGTTTCTGTCGAACTCCCCGATTAAGTTGCCCCCTAGGGTGTTTATATAGGCTTTGAGATCTGTTACTTGGCCTCCAAGTATCCTAATTTGAGTATAATTCCTAATTGGGGGTTTAATTAGACTTTGGAGTGTGTTTCTTTGCCTCCAAGCATCCAAATCCAAGTAAAACTCCTCTTGGCCGCGGCAGGGGCACAGCCATGGCACACGCCCGTGTGAATCATGGTCAGGCCGTGTGGACTTTGTTGATGAGGCACGGCCGTGTAAATCGTGGTCCAGGCCGTGTTTGAGATCTTTAAAGAGGCACGGCCGTGTGATCTTTGGTCCAGGCTGTGTCGATTTCATGCTTTGGCCCAATTTAGTCCGTTTTAAGCCAGTTTCTCGTTCTTTTCGTCATCGGGTGCTTTCCTGAGTATAAAACATGAAAAGAAAAGATTAAGAGCACCTTTTTACATAAATTGAGGCTTAAATCATCCAAAAGCATATTAAATGTGGGCTTTAAATATGTTACTTTTATGGTTCATCAAATACCCCCACACTTAAGCTTTTGCTTGTCCTCAAGCAAATTTCTCAACTCATAATTAAAACAAACTTCCCTCAATTCGTAATAGTCATTGATAATGTTTCATCATAATTCAAGGATAATTCATACATGGATGATTCAACTCAAAGATTCCAAAAGATTCAAACAATCTAAGTCATACATTTGTAGCACAAAACATAGGTGTTTCCCTTCATCTAAATAATTACCTCTGATCCAAAACCTACAAGGGTTGACATCCTCACTAAAGTGTTTAAGGTTCAAAATTAGGCACTCAAAAGTCAAACATGAAGAGTTAATCCCATAGGTTTGCATGAAAATCAAATCTCCACCACTGTAATATGAGATGATACACAAATAAAAAAGGTCTTTAATTAGGGTTGTAACAGGGCTTAGGTTAAAGGGTGTGGATATAGGCTGAATTAGAGGGTTAAAATCGAGATTGATTTTACAAATTACCTAACTAGAAAAATGAGCTAATAATTACATCAACTAAAAACTTGTAATACTAATAATACGAGCTTTTTCTTCAAGATGTGGAATTTTAATATGTAAGCTCACTTAATTTGTAGGACTGATAAAACTAATAATGAATATACTTCGTCTCTTTTTTTCTTTTTTCTTTTTTTTAAGAACACATATCATTAACTATTTACAATAATAGGAAAGTACAACTGAAATATAGAACATAGTTAGGTAACTGCTCAAAATCAAATCTCGACAAAAAGGGTAGTAAAAAAAAGAATGGTGATAACAAATACAAAGGTTTTTTTGGGTTAATATTAGTGGGTGAGTCAATAAAAAGGGTTGTTAGGATTAAATGGGGTTCACTAGGGGTTAGTTGTTAAGGTAGGCTTTTTAGTGGAGTGAGTGGGTTAAATCTTAGGTGCCGTTATCATCTCTCAGATATCAAATCAAAGGTGTGGTCTCGACATGTATAATCGATGCAAGTTCTAGAATAACAAATCAATGTTGACACACTCATAATCAATAAAGTGAGCAAGAAAAAGAATATATGCTCTATAAGGCTCAAAATCTCACAAAAATTATGGGGTTTTGATATCAACCTCAGTAAATTTTAAACTTCAAAGTAATATTCAAATTCGTAGAGACAACCTAGAAAATTTTTAATTCAAAAATAGACTTATCATGCTTGACTCTCTAGTATCCTTCAAATTTAATCATCAATGCACAATTATCAATGATTTAATCCAAAACATATCAATAAACTCATGAATCAAAGGAAATTTCATTCTGATCATAATATGTTGAAATTACTTTAGAACAAGGCATAATTCAGTGATTTTCAAATAATACTAGGTTAACTTCCCACACACTTAAGATGTACATTGTCCTCAATGTACAAAGATAAATAATAGCATATAGTAAGAAAATCAAAAGAGAGGGAGAGGTGAAACTTCCTGAATTTTGGATGAAGTTAATGAAAAGAAACTGGATAGGAATTTGAAGTGAACGTGGGGAAGCGTCTCGAATCGTTTGAATTTGAATCCTCGAAGCAACCAGACCGGTTTCATCAGTATCCTAAACTAAATCTAAATGGCATGAATAATAAGAAGAAAATAATAAAGAAAATAAAAATAAAAATAAAAGAAAAATAAAAATAAAAATAAGAATAAGAATAAAAAATGAAAATAAAATAAAATAAAAATGAAAATAAGAATGAAAATAAGAATGAAAAGAAAAAGAAAAAGAAAAAGAAAAATAAAAATAAAAGTGAATAATTAAATAGTGATATCGCCCACGCCAATGTGCCGACTATGGTGTTCACACGGCCACGCCACGCCCACTGATGCCGTGTGCAAGGTCGTGTGGGTATGGAAATCGCACTTTGGTTAGTTTATAGTTAGGTGCTAAAAAGGAAAAATAAAAGTAAAAGAAGAATTAAAAATGTAAAAATTAATGAGGTTAGTGCTCGGGTTGCCTCCCGAAAAGCGCTCGTTTATAGCCTTAAGCTAGACTTTACCTCTCATTCGTATGGTCATGGTGGTTTGAGGAGGTGAAAATCCTTTCTCATGCGATCAACTCAATTTTTGATAGAAAGTTTAAGTCGAGTAGTGTTTACCTCAAAAGTGCTGAATTTAGGATTGCTTACCTCGACTGTCCCGTATAGGAAGACATTAAGTACCTCAAAAGTGATTTATTCGGTTGTCTTGAGGTCTAAATTGGCGATTTGAGGGTCTTCCTTATTCAACAATACCTGATCCCCTATTTTGAAGTGATTTGTTGTTCCTATCAGCTCGTCTGGGGTTTCCTTCGGTTTCACTTCGTGTATTCCTAGTTTCTATTTAAAGTGTGTTTTTCACTTGTCTAGTTCCTCGACCTGAAGCCTTAGTCCTTCATGAATTGTTTCTTTATGGGTACGAGGTCTAAGATCTAGCTCAGCTAGGTGATTTCGTGATGCTTCCTGTAAAGAAGGTTGAACCAAATGGTTATCAATAGAATTAACATTCGTACCTTTATTACTCGATGTCCTAGCTGAGTCAAGAGCTTGAAGAGTGATTGTTTCGTCATCTACACGAAGTGTGAGTTCACCGACTTCTTCCTCTCGTGGTGGTCTTTCTTTATTGCATCGGGATATGGCACACGAGGTTGGTACTCTGTAATTGCTTCGGTTTTGATATATCATGGCACACTTCAACCTTACCTTCACTTACCACATGTTCTTCCCTTGGGTTTGGTTCGCCTAACCCTTCACTATCGTAAATGGCTTGATTTTGCTCACTCGGTTAGTTTCAGATTATGTGGCAAGCTTTCTTGTGGTAGTTCTGAGATCGCCTTAGCAAGTTGTATAACCGACTTAGTAAGTTCCCCAACCGACTCGGTGACTTCCTAACTTGGCTCTCGATCCCTTTGATCGGTGCTTGTTGGGTCTCAAGGGTGGTTTCAAGTGTCTTGGAGACGGTTATCTGTAGTCGCCATGAATTTTTTAGCATCTCTTCAAGGTTCGACTCCTCTTCCTGTTGGTAAGGTGGTTGTTGAAAATTTAAAGGAAGTTCCTGTCTTTGGCTACTTTGATCATCCCACGAGAAATTAGGATGGTACCTCCAACCTTCATTATAAGTGTCACTATAAAAATTATTTTGAGGTTTAGAATAGTTACTCATATAGTGGACTTGTTCGCTTTCCATGCCATGGTCAGTAGGTGGGTACTCGTGGATTCGCCACGCCTCTGCTTGTTTCACACTGCATAACTGGATGTACCTGCGAGGAACCGTATAAACCATTAAATTTTTTATGTAACATCTCTAACTGGTTTGATAGCCTGGTTACTGGGTCGAGGTCGGAGATATCGGCTGCTTTTGTTGGCTTTGTCCTCGTAATTTGCCAAAGATAGTTATTCAAAGGCCATCTCCTCTATCTGTCAAAATCAAATAAAAGAAAATTTAGCAAAGTAATAATAATAATAAAATAATAATAATAAAATAAATTGCAGAAAATAAAAAAAATGGCTAAAGTAATAAAAATAGAGCTTTCTTAATATTTTAGTTCCCCGGCAACGGCGCCAAAAACTTGATCGCTATAAATCAGAGTTTTAAAATTTATAAAAGAATGATCGAACCTGGAAACTAACTCTGACAACGATTAAAGGCAAGTGCACTTATCGAACAATAGTATAGTTTAGGCAAGACCGGATTATCGAACCCAAAGGAACTAAAAGTACTAATACTAACCTTCTTTTTATTATTTAGCCTAAGAATAAGTGAAGTTGTTTATTAATCTAAATTAATTAACTACTAAACTAAAGACTCTAAGACAAAGAAGAATGAATTTGGAAAATAACTTGGGAAAAACTCAGTTGATTTAGACGATACCCTAGGAAGAATCCACTTAGACTTCACTTGTTATCTAACACTGAACCATACGATTTATTCACTTAGTTTGATCCGTAAGACTCCCTAACGTATATTAAACCCTCTCTCGAAGCGAATAACGTCTAACCCTAGGTTAACTAGTGGAAATCTCTTTCTCTTATAGTAACCCCCTAGAATAGCAGTAAATCGATCTGTGGACTCCTATATTAGGTTTCACTCTAATCCGGCAAAATCTCATCACCCTATCTCTAGGCGTGCGATCAACTCCGCTTAATTATGTTGGATCTACTCTTAGGCAGGGTCTATTCCTCCTCCACCTAAGCACATTAGATTTGGATTAAGTTCACACAATTAAGAACAAACTACGTTATTATCATATAATTCAAAAATCAAATAACAAGATTCATCATAGGTTTCATCCCTTCTGGTATCCAGAGGTTTAGTTCATAATAATAAAAGAAAACATCTCAAGAGAAAAGATAAAACAAAACATAAGAAATCCCTAAAACTCCCTGAAGGAATTGAAGGAGAGATCCACCGTCTTGAGTAGAATTCCGGCTTCTTGAGATGGATCAACTGGCTATCTTCGAGTGATTCCCACAAATCTGACCTTTTCGGCTTGGCTTCTTGGCCTAGCTCATCCCTAGACGATGGTTTTGGGCTCCCCTCGACAGAGGGTTTTTGTCGAACTCCCCGATTAAGTTGCCCCCTAGGGTGTTTATATAGGCTTTGAGATGTGTTACTTGGCCTCCAAGTATCCTACTTTGAGTGCAATTCCTAATTGGGGGTTTAATTAGACTTTGGAGTGTGTTTCTTTGCCTCCAAGCATCCAAATCCGAGTAAAACTCCTCTTGGCCGCGGTAGGGGCACGGCCATGGCACACGCCCGTGCAAATCGTGGTCAGGCTGTGTGGACTTCGTTGAGGAGGCACGACCATGTAAATCGTGGTCCAGGCCGTGTTTGAGATCTTTAAGGAGGCATGGCCGTGTGATCTTTGGTCCAGGCCGTGTCGATTTCATGCTTTGGCCCAATTTAGCCCGTTTTAAGCCCGTTTCTCATTCTTTTCGTCATCGGGTGCTTTCCTGAGTATAAAACATGAAAAGAAAGGATTAAGAGCATCTTTTTCCATAAATTGAGGCTTAAATAATCCAAAAGCATATTAAATGTGGGCTTTAAATATGTTACTTTTATGGTTCATTAGCCATTAAGAGTCTGCTAGAGGTAACAGACAAGCCAACATTGGTTATGAGAAAGCGAGCAATTGCCTCCGGAAGTACTAACGCCTAGAGTAATTTCTTGCAACGAAATATGAATATTAGGTGGTTTTCGCAAGTATACGGGTCAGGTTGTAATATAGTTTTTTACAACGAAGTAAGTGAGTACTCCGAGGATCGTACCCAAGGGAGGCGAGTACTAAATTAATAATAACCTAAACTTTAATAGATCTAGTTAGTATTTTAATTAAATTTTAGTACGATAAAACATAAAGTGAAAAGAAATTATTTTTATAAGAAAAGAAATAAAATTGCATAAAAGAAAAATAGAGAACTAATATGTTGACTTAATCAACTCTAAGCATGGGAGACTAACTCGCTTTGGTGGTCATAACTAATTCTTATTTCAGGTTCTACTTAATCAATTAGTTGCTAACCTAGCAGGATCTCTCGATCTTCCACTAAACTAACGAGTCATTAAGAACTACTTATCTCTCGACCTCATAGTCCAGACCAAATTGGGGTAAGGGGTCCACGGATAGGTAACACCAATTTTGGGTTAATTCCCAGCTAGATGACTTCCTAGGGTTGTTAGGCCTAGGATTTAAGTTCTTCCTACTCCAACCATTGATCCACTAAGAATCCTTACATAAAAAGAAATTACTCCCACATCCACTCGCTAATTCTCCATAAGAGGATTAGTTCCTCATGGATCCCATAAACAATATAAACTCGATGAAGGAAATAAACATGAAAAATAGATCAAGAGTAAAAGTTTAGAGAAATATTTAATTATATTGAATAATTAAAGTTCAAAAATCCACAAAGAGTTTGTTGAACCGACAAGTCAGATTCTCTGAAGAACACTAATGAAAATAAAATTAAAAAGAAATCCTAAGTATAAAAGAAACTAAAAACTGAAAACTAAACTGAAAGAAAAATTCTAAGTTACAGAAAAGATGCCTCTAAAGTGTTTAATGAAGCCTATTTATAATATAAGGGTTGGTTGTCATCCCTTGCCCTAGTTCAGCTGATGTTTTTGCATTAAATTTTATTATGCGAGCCAAAATGCCTTTAGCTTGTTAGTTTTTACGTATAGGGTCGATGTCACGACATCCACTACCCTATGTCACGACACTGATGGTTGTTTGCTTGGCTGAAGCTTAGATTTAGAGTTGTTTCATGACATCCTTTGGCTATGTCGCGACACCGAAGGCACTCTTGCTATTTTGGTATTCTACTCACTACGTTGCGACATCGAACCACCGTGTTGCATCATGGCAACCAGTCTTGTGTTCTCATGCCTCCGAATGGTATCCTGCACACTCACCAAACACGTTGGCCTTCCTTTGAGCCTACTTCAGCCTCTAAGGTCATATAAATGGCTCAAATCATACTTTTTATAATTGAAAATTAAAATTGAAAAACTAAATAAAACATACTAAAAGTTATTATATTCAAGCTCCTTAAGTACAAAAACTAGTTTTATCTGCTACAACGAATTGCGGCAGATCAAACTCCCCCACACTTAAGTCATTGCTTGTCCTCAAGCAAGAAAACAAAAAAAAAAAAAACTAAAATGAAAGATGACTTTTGAGCAAATATGATACAAGGATAAGTTTTGGAACACATAACTAGGAAAAATTATACATACATGTAGTTCCGGCATGATATATAAACGATTTACCATTTTTAGTTTCAAACACCTTAAGTTTAGTATATTACAAAGTATACAAACAATAAGGTCCTCAAATATAAGGATCCATCGATAAATCATATAGGTAATTTGATTATCCAAGCTGAATACAAACAGTTATCATTGCAATTACTCAATATAATTTTCATTCATGAATAGATTTACCAAGGTCACATAGGACTTTTCAGCTTGTAACATTCTAAAGCTTAAGGTTGGTATTGAATTAAAGAAAAGGAGCATCAAAAAAATTTCAAGCATGAAAGTAGTTTGGCACATCGTATTGTCCCCTATTCTCCCCCTTAATAACCCTTGCCCACTCACCGCCTTATTTCTCCTTTTCTCACATTCCTTATTTCTCCATGTAGGAAGTCACAGCATAATAAAGTAACTGTGGTCAGCTCACAAGTGTTTGTGCACTAATTATTGAGGTTTCTAATTTTGTTACTTTGTTTTAGAGTCAGTTTTGACTTTTTCACCATTCCTTACTCACTTTTCATTGATCAAGTACTTTTCTACCTGTTTTGACTTTTTTATGGATTTTTCTTTTCTTTTGCACATTTTTTGCTAGACCTATAATTACTCCATCACTCTGCTTCTTCCTATTTTAGTCTCACTTTTACAAAACCACCATGATGTATCTACCTATCCTTCAATACGTATGGCCAGACATTTAAATTTGTGCATTTTTGGGACCCAAAAAAAAGGGTAAGTACAAATTTATATTTCGGCTCAGGTTTTGTATGAAGGTTCATCAAGAAGCGTTTTCTGGCTCAAAAATAGGTACTAAGGATCGATGAATAAGGTTAGATTTTTGGCTCTGGGTTATACCAAACAATGCCTTAGGTCATCCCTGTGTATCTCAATATTTACAAATTTAATCAATCAAGCAATTGCAATTTTAACCATTTATCTTACACTAGCATGCTCATTTCCTTATATTTTCTATGTCATTTGGTATGTTCAATTACTTAATGCCTATTTTACAGTGTAATATATACAATCAACCTATATACATGCTTCTAACCAATCACTTGTATTTCTACAAGCTCAAGCAGACTTTTGAAAAGAAAAATAAAAGAAAAAACATAAAAATAAAAACAAAATTTCCCATGTTACCCCCCACACTTTAGATAGAACATTTTCCCTAATGTGGAACTCTTAAGTAAATAAGGAAAGAAGTTACCTGATTGATCATGGCAATGTCATAGTCTTATAGTGGGTGTGTCTCTCCTTTTTCATTGAAAGTTCATAAATGTCTTGCTTCTTTCATGTGAGGTTCCTTCATAGAAAATTGGAAAAAAAAGATATATATAACTCTACTATTAAACCTACTCCTAAATCAATAAAATAAAAATCATCCTAATTAATTGTTTACAACTCAATACTAGTCGATGTGTGGCAACACAGGGAGTTTGATGTCATAACATAGGAAGCAGAGAACAAGAATTCTGAAACTACATTCGGTGTTGTAACACGGCAAAAAATGTTGTGACACACCCGTGAAACCACCCAAAACCTGAGCATACTGCCTTCGTTGTCACGACACAGGCACTAGGGTTGTAACGCCCCAGAATTTGGGCCTAGAAGTATTTGGCCTTGAGCAAGGGAACGGTTAGGAAACTGTGCATAAAAGTTTATGTGAGCTAGGAAATGACACAATTAAATGTCTGCTCAAGTAGTTAAGGGTCTTGAAAGGAGTTGGAAAAGTCCTGGGTTCAAACCTGGGCTTTAGCAAAAAGTTTGGTTTTAAGTGGATAAAACCCTGGATGCTTGGATGTAGGCCTTTTAGGTTATTGTGTTAAAAAAAAGACATAAGGAAGCATGTGGTCTAGTGGCAAGGTGGCGTTAGGAGTGTGTATGTGGTCAGGGGTTCGAGTGTTGGCATAGTATTATGATGGGTATTTATTTTGCATCTGTGACGCCTAGTGTTTGTGTTGTAGTGGAATTCTGCTGAGGTGGTTGTGGAATTGGTCTTAGGGGAGAGATTCAAGGGATATGGATGAAGGTTGGTGTTGGAGGAGTTTCAAAGTGATGCAAATTGGTAGGTTGAGAGATTGTAGGAGTGGATTATGGGAGGTTGAGGGGAATGATAGTAGTTGGTCGAAAAAGGGATTTCCCCAGTATGCAAATTTTGTCATAGGCTTTTAGGTGCCGAATAGGTAAGTGAAGACACTTTTTGCATTTGGCTAGGAGATTGGTTTCCGGGAAATTGGTCTTTGATGTGCTTATTGATCACGTTTTGGTCACTTTTCTTTGGGAGCCGAAATTATCTTACTCCTCTTTTTCATCCATTCGGGTTTTGGCTTTTGTATTTTGGTTTGCTTACTACTCTTCCTACCTCCCTTTTCTCACTGGCTTTTGTGAACTGATTCTTTTCCTTCTCCTCTTTGGTTGCTTATGCGCTCTCTTCCTCTCTCCATCCTTTAGCCATTGTGACCGAATTCATCCTTCTTCCCTTCTTTATTCATTCTTTTCAATTGCTCTATCACCATCTTCCTTTTTAATACCTTGGCCGAATACCTTGTTGCTTGGGATGCTCTGCTCCTACATTTCATACTCTCTCCATTCCTGTTTTTGATTTGGCAAGTAATCTCTGTTAATCGATAAGTCTCTGGGTTCCTTTCAGTTCTCTCTTTTACTGTTTAAGCCAAATGGTGCGATCCTTTATTACCGATTCTTCCCCTTTCTCCTATGTGTATGTTCTTTCAGGTTCTAGAACTTTCGATGGGTGAAGAGGGTGCTAGTAATAAAGTGATGGCAAAGGTACCGACTGAGTTTGAGCGCGTAGCCGCTACTCCCAAGTTTAAGTGGTGTAAGGTGTTGGCTGTTCGGGATTTTCCGCCAGGATGCGGAAGGGTGGCTGCACCGAGCTCTGGAACAAGTAAGCAAACCACAGTCGACCGATCTAGTCAAGGTTCTGGTGCTCGTGGGTTTTTAGTACTCTACGTAATCAGGTGTGTAACTGTTTTTCGTAAATGATAAGCGGCTTAAAAGATGAAAAGGGTGTGTAACCGTACGCCCGATTTCGTGATTGTCAAACGCGAGATAAAGGTGTGTATTCACACCCCTGTCTATCTGTGAATCGGCAAAAGCCGATAAGCTGAAATGCCAGAACCTCGGCATTCGAGGCCTCACGAGCGTGCGAACGCACGTGGGGCGAACCGGGCTCCAAATCGTAGGTAGTAAACTGGAGAGGCCACCACGTGCGTTTTCGTGGACTGGGGCCGTTATGGGCCTCGATAGGTCGAAATGGGCCACGTGGGCCCAATAGGCTTGTGGGCCCACACGGGTAAAATCCTCGATAAGTGATCATTGATAGGTTGGTTTATGAGGCTCGCGATGCCGTATATGAATCTGGACTAAATGGGCCATACGAGCGTGTGGGCCCACTTGGGCCCAATAGCGAGTTTTGGGCCCATATACACTGTTCTGGCCGTGTAGGTTATCTGAGTCACTCGAAGCAAAGATAGACCCTCTAGGAGGTCATAATAAGTACCGAGACCCCAATATTTGTAAAATTACATAAATACCTCTGTAGGACGAAATGACTGTTTTGCCCTTGTGGGTAAACGACTGACTTAAATTATGAATTTGACTGCTTTGACTGTGATCGTATGACTATGTTTTAACTGACTTGGATCGTGGTCGTGTGGACTCGATATGCTTTTAATATATGTTTAAATGATCATATCGAGCATGGCCATTCTGCATACACCTGTGATGATTGAGCATGACATACACAACATATTGCATGGGGTTAGGACATTGTTACGGAGGAAGTGTACGACCCGTTGCCGTTCTGTACAAGGCTTCCAGCCTTTCTGCGATATTTATGGCTTTTAGCCATTCTGTCTACGGTGCCGAGCCATTTTGTTGACTTAGTGCCGTATCTGGTGCAAAGCTTGGTGTGTTGGCTGGGTGGGTCAATTTTATCCCCACATGGTGTGTTGGCTGGGTGGGTCAATTTTATCCCCACATGCAAACATGGCATGAACCTTAAAAACTCATAAATTCACCTCGGATTCGTGGTCTCGCACCACTACTCCGACTAGGCCCTAAATCGGGCTGTTACAATTCTCCCCCCTTAGGGATTTTCGTCCTCGAAAATCTTACCAGTGAAAAGGTTTGGATACTGGTTTCTCATACTCTCTTCTGGTTCCTATGTGGCTTCTTCTATTCCATGTCTTTGCCACAATACTTTCACTAAGGCAATACTTTTCTTTCTTAGCTGCTTCACTTCCCGAGCTAATATCTTGACTGGTTCTTCACCATAAGTCATGTCGGGATGAATCTCTACCTCTGACTGGGGAATTACATGCGAAGGGTCTGATCTGTAGCGTCTTAACATTGACACATGAAACACATCATGTATCTTTTCTAACTCTGATGGCAAAGCCAATCTGTAAGCTATAGGCCCAACTTTCTCAATAATCTCATACGGTCCAATAAAACGTGGACTCAACTTGCCTTTTCGGCCAAATCTGAGAACTTTTCTCCAAGGTGACACTTTCAAGAAAACTTTATCTCCGACTTGATACTCTATTTCTTTTCTCTTTAAGTCTGAATAGGACTTTTGTCTGTTCGATACAGCTTTTAAACTTTCTCGTATCACTTTCACTTTCTCTTCAGCTTCTTTAACCAAATCAACCCCGTGAATTTGGTTTTCTTTAAGTTCAATCCTCTTTCATCATCTCTGGATAATCTTTTATGTAGTGGTCCTGGGAACCACATCTGAAACATGCATTTTCGTGTGCTCGGCATTCCCCTAAATGGCGTTTGCCATAATGTGGGCATTCAGGTCTATCAGATCGAACATTCCCATACTAGCGCGATCAAGTAGTCCAGTGCTTTATTTCCGAATCTCGCTTACTCTTGTCCTTCCCGGAAAATCCAAAGGAAGTAGCCGATCGGGCAGGAAATCTCTCGACTTCTTGGATGGAGATTGGAATGACTTGTTCCACTGCCTCTTTCTAGAGTCGCGAGACTCCATTTTAGATTTCTTCTTCTCTTTTACTAGTTCTTTAGCTTTACAAGCCCTCTTGACCATCACAACAAATTCCTTCAATTCTAGAACAGCAACAAACAGTTTGATGTCCTCATTTAGCCCATCTTCAAATCTTTTACTCATGATGGCTTCGGTGGACACGCATTCTCGAGTGTATTTGCTGAGTCTTACAAACTCACGCTCATAGTCAGTTACAGACATCTTGCCTTGTTTCAGTTCTAGGAATTCCTTCCTTTTCTGGTCCATAAACCTTTGACTGATATACTTTTTCTTAAACTCTTCTTGGAAGAATTCCCATGTGATCTTTTCTCTTGGGACTGCTGATACCAAGGTGTTCCACCATTGATAGGCAGAATCTCTTAAAAGAGAAACTACGCACTTCATGCACACTTCAGGTGTACATGACAGCTCATTAAATACCCTGATGGCATTTTCTAACCAGAATTCAGCTCTTTCCGGATCATCATCTTTTCTAGCCCGAAATTCTTCTGCCTCATATTTCCTGATTTTATCAACCGGAGGCTTCTCTCCTCTTGCCACCTCTACTACTTGAGGGGTTATTGGGATAGGTTGAGGAATAGGTGAGGGTGGAGGGGGTTGTGCATTCGGGTTCGTACGAACGAACTCCGTGTACCATGTGTTCATCATATGGAGGAATGCTTCTCTAGCCTCTTCTCCTCCTCCTTGACTCACCGTAGTGGGTCTATTCTCGTTCTCATTCGGCACCGTCCCTTCAGTGGGAGCTGGCGCATTACTTTCTACGTCATCCGCCATATCTCTTTCAGGATCCATTTACTATATATATAAACATAATTTAAGTCGTCAGGAGTCGTCACACTATCATTTTAAAAACATTCTTACGTATGGCATGTATAGCTAGACTCGTGTTCATGCTACGTTAGTCTTAGAATCGACTAAACCGTAGCTCTGATACCACTAAATGTAACACCCCATACCCGAGTCCAAGGCTCAGACCGGATACGAGACATTACTATGCTTGAACTTGCTTAATCATGACATTACGGGCTATAAAATTTCATTCTGAAATTAAAACTTCTCATTCTTAAACAATTCGTACATTTCATGGGCCTACGAGGCCTTAAACTTGTACTGGTAAACTTTCGGAACCTTATCAAAAAACTTTTCTTTGAAACAGGGGTTACACGCCCGTGTAATATAGGACATGCCCGTGCATAGGCATACACGCCCATGTCCTCAGACTGTGCCTAAAAACTCAGTATTCTGCCAATTTCCACACGGCCCTGGCACGCCCGTGGACCTAGACCGTGCACTACATCTTGATATACTGACTTATTACACACGATCAGGCACACGCCCATGTTCTAACCGTGTGTCATGCACGGCCTTAACACACGGCCGTGGGATTAATCCGTGGTCTATCCTTACTTATAAGACTAAGGTGCGCTTTACGCGACGGCCTAGACACACGCCTGCGTGTGTCCGACCGTCAGGGCACACTTAGAGGCTATTTACTAAGCCAATTGCCACCCCGAAATTAAGATCCAATTCATACTCATTTACAACAACTCAATACTACATCATTCATGAATAATACTACATGTTTCATTGATAATTATAAACATGCACACTTGGCCAATCACTTAGCCATATACAAAAGAATAACAAACTTAATAGCCTATATTTTGGCTCTTCTTAAAACATTTACTCAAAATGTAATGCTACCTATACATGCCATACTTAAATAAACAACTTGGCTATACCAAAATAGCGATTGATAGTGTGCTCTGAGCTCCGATGACGGTGATCCTCAATATTAGCTTGGCGGGACTACATGGAAAGAAAGAATGAAAGACATAAGCATTTAGCTTAGTAAGTTTGAATAATACATATAACAACATTCTTACTTAATAAAGACCATTTGATATAAACAATGGCATCATAAATTCAGCTATATAAAGCTTACTTACTCATACTTGATTCTTACATAACTCATGAAACTTACTAGTCTCATACTTCATAGGCAAACAAAGTACCTGTATCACTTGATCACATTGATCAACATACTTGAACATAATACTCATAATTTCTAATTCATCATTCATAACATGAATAATATTCTTTTTCACTTGTTAATAACCTTACTTACTTAGCTTTCTTGTTATCTCTTTGGAGTTTAACTCGTTTGCCCGATGAATTTATATGAATAACCGAGGATACTAAATCTCATCTAAATTTTGAGGCCATGACTTAACATGGACTTATACGAAGTCTTTCTTGTTCTCACCAATGCCATGCCTTAACTTGGACTTATATGGGATCTCTTTCTTTTGATAACTTTTCAATGCCAAGCTTGCCTTGGTCTTACATGATATGTAACATCCGAGATTTATGGCTTATGCATTAATGCCTAATTGTATGAAGTAGCATGCTTATGTGTATATGAATGTGTTTTGTATGAATTTTGTGAACCCTAGGGTGTAGTCAAATGCCTTAGAAATTATTTGACTTTAAGTCTAAAAAGGGGGAGCCAGGCTAAGGTGGCCTTAAGAGAAATTGCAGGGGGATTTATGACACAAGATTGGGCTTGGTAAAGTGGCTTGGAGGCACCACTTAGGGCCTTGGTATGTGACGCCTCAAGCAAGGGAGAAGGGAGGAGGTTCGAATCATGTTGGCAGCATGGGAGTGTGGCTTTTATTTTGCATGTTGGCGTCAAGGAGGGGAGAAGTGTTGGACGGCATGTGGACTTCAAAAGTTGAGGATAAGTCTTGATATATATATATTTTTTAAAATACGGCTAGATGAGAGGAGATAATGGTTGACCATTCAAATTATTGTGAATGGGTAGAGAAGAGAGAAAGTAGGAGCAGAAAAAGGGATGTGATAGGAGGAGATGTAGTGGCCGAATATAGGACTCTAGGGGCTTGCATGTTTTTTTTTTGGCTTAGAAGTGTGGCAAGGGAGTAAGTGCCGAATTTTTCTTTTAGTGAGCATCTATTCTCTTCTTCTTTCTCCTTTAGTCTTTTGGCCGAATTCTCCTAAGTGTTTCCCAAGTCATCTTTTTCTTTCTTTCCCTTCAACCTTACCCCTTCCTCTTGTAGCCAAATATTTCATGACCATTTGGGAGCCATAGCCGAATCTTCAGAAGGCCTTATTCTTCTCTCTTTGTCGCAAGTTTTAAAAGTCGAAAGAGTTAGCCAAAATCTTTTCTCTTTTAGTCTCTTCAAATAACGTGTAGTGGTAAGTATTTCTCTCCTATCTATCGGTTATGGGTTTTTTTCCATTTGAGTGCCGAAATCAATGGCTAAGCCTTGATTTCTAAGGATGGCCGAATGTGTATTAAGCCATAATCTCATGTTTTGGTTGTAGCCATCGTAAAGGAGTGTTTCGGGATTGGAAGTGATCGAGGTAAGTGATATGAAGCATTCGGCCATGGGCCACTTTAATGGGATTAAGTGTTAAAACCAAATCTAACATATACCTATAGGGATCTCGACATCACCAAGAGCAAGTAGCAATTTCGGGATTTAAGACTCGCAAGGTAAGTGAACCTGAATATTCCGCCAAGTCTATATTTAGTGATTCAAATATGTTTCTTAGTTATTTAGAAGCCGAAACTAACCAAGTCAGGCAATCTAGTATTGGCCGATTGCAAGGAAGGAGTGTCACAAAGTTTTGGGATTTGATTAGTAATCAAATCGGCAGCAAGGAACTAAGGATCTAGAGTGTTAGATCGGGATTTTCAGGATTTCAGTGAATTCGTTAAGCAAACCAGGTGTGTACCCCACACTAATTCTTAATAGATTTATGGCATCAATTTAATATATGTGTTTATAATAATGTGAAAAGTGGGCAAAGGTACCATGCAATGGTACAAAGTACTCAGGTACGTAACTTTAACGTTATGTTAATAAATGATATGAATATCTGGAATATGGCTCATATGTGAATATTGATAAGAATATGAAATAAGGCATAAGGCATGATATTGCATGTTTTGTATGACTTGGGGCATACGGGTTATATGGAAAGGGTAAGTGATCTGGTGGTTTATACCACAATATCTGAATGTGGTGACTCATGTCACGAAATCTGAATGTGGTGACTTATGTCACGAAATATTATCTGGTAGCTATGCCAAAAAATTTATAAGGGCGATGAGCACGTCGTCTGCAGCGACTGCCTTCGATGATGTGTAGCGGATGGAGGGTCGACTTAGTAGTCCCCACGATTTGATGGTTGGTACGGGTGATGTGTAGCGGATGGTTATCTAGGTTTGGGTTCGGGATTGCATCATTATTTCTATCTGTTATATATACGTATGATATGATATACCTGAATCGTTGGGATTTGGTGTTGGTTATACACACTGAGTCTGTTTGACTCACCCCGTTGTGGGATATTTTTCAGGTGACACTCAGTAAAGGACCGGGTCGGCAGGAGCTTAGTGGTGGCCATGTTCAATTTTGGACTTTTTATTTCTAAGTATTTTGGATTTATTTCAGGTTTTGCTTTGATGTAATAAGGCAATAGCTATAAACTGATTATGCATGCATGTTTATTTATTTTATTATGATACAATTTTTATCCATTTAAAGTTTAAGCAACTTTTCTTAAAAATAAATTTTAAATGTTTAGGCACCTAAACACAAACGATTTTCGAATTAAAGATTAACTCCAAAACAACTCGGCATTTTTTTTATAAAACCACCCAAATTTTCCAAAGTAATAAACATGAATTTGAAACGCTTTACTCGAGGAACATACCAGATCCTGGCCTCGCTCGTGGGCCGGGTTTAGGTGTTTCATTTTGGTATCGAGCTGTGTTTTAAACTCTCGGCCTTGGGTTTAAAGCCCATAACATTTTCAAAAATGAGCCTAAATAAGTTTTGTGAAAATTTTCGTGAAATGAGCAGGTTTTTCTGGCATGGCACCTAAGTCTCCGGCCCGAAGTCCACCAGGTAAGTACCCCTAACCGTTGTGTGAATTAATGTATGATTTGTATATGGGTATAACGGGAACGTAGAGTAGTATATTAAGTTATGGAACCTTAGGATTAGCTTACTTCAATACAGAATTACATAAAACTTTAAGGCCTAATTAAACAAACCTGTGAGTAAGTCGCCGAGTTAGGGTGTGGCAACCATTGTGCGCATGTCTAGGATTGGATTCAGAAAGAGCTTGGTATTTAAGCAGTCCTAGTGACTCACCTCCTCTTCACTCGAATCCTACCTGGTGCGTAGTAACGGTTCACCTTAACGAAGAGGACTTATTCACGGGCTAAATTCAATAATTAAAACCCGAAAGGGACCAGCTACACCGTTTTATAAAAACCTTAGTTTTAAAATCACTAAATTACCCCTTTGATTTGTAAAAACTATTCCAGATTTTAAAAAGAAAATCCGGTTTATAAAAGTACCCAAATGCCCTGGTTTGTAAGATTACTAAAATACCCTTGGTTTATAAAGTTACCATATTATCCTCGACTTTTATTAAGATATTCCTACTTTACCAAAAATACCAAAAACCCCTATTTTTGCAAAATATCAAGATACCCTGATTTGAAAATTTACCAAAATACCCCTATAGGACAAATTTCGAAAATACCCCTGGGATTGAAACGGACAAAAATGTACAAGTGATGAATGTGTGTAGTGGATACTACTGAATGAAGGTGCATCTTTCTCTGAACTAGGATAGAAGACTTGAAACAAAACTTTGAAATGATCGAAAGAACTACTACTAAACTTCCTTTACATAAATTTTCTTCGTGGGTAATCAGTGGAACAAAGACTAATGCATAAAACTTTCTAAAACAGATTAAATCGCGATCGTAGACATGAGTTCTAGGGGACGTGGTCGTAATGTGCGAGGGCGTGGCAGAGGTTCGCAGTTTCTTGGGATTGGCAGGCTACTACAGAAGGTTCGTAGAAGGGTTCTCATCAATAGCCGCACCTTTGACAAAATTGTTGAGAAAGGAAGTACCTTTCGTATGGAAAGATAGGCAACATGAGAGCTTTGAGAAGCTTAAGAGGGTCTTGACTGAAGCTCCAGTCTTGATTCACTTTCGAGCGGGAAGGATTTTGTGGTGTATCGTGATGCTTCCCACACAAGATTAGGATGTGTTTTGATGCAAGACGGGAAGGTAGTCGCTTATGCGCTCTCACAATTAAGGCCACATGAGGTTAACTATCCGACACATGACTTGGAATTGGCGGCGGTGGTCTTTGCTCTTAAGGTATGGAGGCACTATCTATATGGAGAAAAGTCGCTGATCTACACAGACCACAAGAGCCTTAAGTATCTCGTTGACTCGAGAAAGAGCCGAACCTCGCATACCAAGGTGGGTGGAGTTATTAAAGGATTACGATTGTTCTATAGAGTATCATCCGGGCAAGGTGAATGTAGTAGCAGATGCCCTAAGTCGGAAAGTAGTGTCGGATCTGAGAGCGATGTTCGCACATCTAAGCTTGTATGACGATGGAAGTTTGGTTGCGAGAATTGCAAGTTGCCGACGTGGTTGAATGAGGTGAAAGAAGGACACGGCTTGGCGACGATGATCTAAGTGCTAAGTTGTGACAAGTGCAGAGTGGGGAGTTAGAGGATTATGGTGTTAATAGCGATGGAGTATTGTGTTTCAAGGGTAAGGTCTGTATGCCTAAGAATAAGGAGTTAAGGCGGAGAATTCTTCAGGAATCGCATAGTAGCCCCTATGCTATGCATCCTGGAGGTAGTAAGTTGTATAGAGATCTAAGGGAACAGTTTTGGTGGCCTGGTCTTAAGAGGGAAGTTACCAAATTTGTAGGGAAATGCTTGACGTGTCAGCAAGTCAAGGCTGAACACCAAGTTCCGTCAGGATTGCTTCAGCCAATAAAGATTCCGCAGTGGAAGTGGGAGAGAATCACCATGGACTTCGTTAATGGGCTTCCCCATACGCCCACTAAGAAGGACTCAGTATGGGTGATAGTGGATCGATTGACAAAGTCCGCACATTTCATTCCAAAGGCGGGTTGATTATTCTTTGCGAAGTTGGCGGTTGTATGTGGCGAAATTGTGAGGTTGCATAGAGTGTCTGTGTCGATTATCTCGAGATAGGGATCCAAGATTTACGCCTCGATTTGGAAAGCACTACATCAAAGCTTTAGGCACCGTGATTGGATTTTACTACGGCATTTCATCCACAATCGGACGGTCAATCTGAGCGAGTAATCCAAGTGTTGGAAGATATGTTGAGAGGTCGTGTAATAGACTTTAGTGGAAGTTGGGAAGAATATTTGCCTCTAGCGAGAATTTGCTTATAATAACAAACTATCAAGCTAGTATTCGAATGGCACCGTATGAAGCGCTCAGATGGGCGGAAGTGTCGTACACCTACGTGTTGGACGGAATTAGAGAACGCCGAGTTTTGGGTCCGAGAGATAGTGGCGTAATCCGAGGAAAAGGTTGAAGTAATTCGGGCACGGTTAAAGGAGGCATCTGATAGGCAGAAGTCGTACACGGATCTTAAGCAAAAGGAAATAGAATTTGATGTAGGAGATCAAGTGTTTCTTAAGGTGTCGCCGTGGAAGAAGGTGATGAGATTTGGTCGTAAAGGGAAGTTAAGTCCAAGATTTATAGGACCTTATCGTGTTTTGAAGCGAGTTAGACTAGTGGCATACCAGTTAGAGTTGCCTCCGGAGTTGAAGCAGATGCACGATGTATTCCATGTTTCTATGCTACGTCGTTACCGATCGGATCCATCTCATGTAGTGCCGGTTGAGGAGGTGGAGCTAAGGCCAGATTTGTCCTACAAGGAAGAGCCGATTCAGATTTTGGAACGAGATGTGAAAGTGCTACGAAGGAAGTCAGTTCCTTTAGTCAAAGTGTTATGGCGTAATCATGGATCGGAAGAAGCTTCTTGGGAGCTGGAAGAAGCAATGCGACAGTAGTACCCTCACCTATTTTAGCCAGGTAATTTCGAGGACGAAATTATTTTAAGGGGGTAGAACTCAGAACATCCGGATTTATGGCTTATGCATTAATGCCTAATTGTATGAAGTAGCATGCTTATGTGTATATGAATGTGTTTTGTATGAATTTTGTGAACCCTAGGGTGTAGTCAAATGCCTTAGAAATTATTTGACTTTAAGTCTAAAAAGGGGGAGCCAGGCTAAGGTGGCCTTAAGAGAAATTGCGGGGGATTTATGACACAAGATTGGGCTTGGTAAAGTGGCTTGGAGGCGCCACTTAGGGCCTTGGTATGTGACGCCTCAAGCAAGGGAGAAGGGAGGAGGTTCGAATCATGTTGGCAGCATGGGAGTGTGGCTTTTATTTTGCATGTTGGGGTCAAGGAGGGGAGAAGTGTTGGACGGCATGTGGACTTCAAAAGTTGAGGATAAGTCTTGATATATATTTTTTTTAAAATATAGCTAGATGAGAGGAGATAATGGTTGACCATTCAAATTATTTTGAATGGGTAGAGAAGAGAGAATGTAGGAGCAGAAAAAGGGATGTGATAGGAGGAGATGTAGTGGCCGAATATAGGACTCTAGGGGCTTGCATGTTTTTTTTTCGGCTTAGAAGTGTGGCAAGGGAGTAAGTGCCAAAATTTTCTTTTAGTGAGCATCCATTCTCTTCTTCTTTCTCCTTTAGTCTTCTGGACGAATTCTCCTAAGTGTTTCCCAAGTCATCTTTTTCTTTCTTTCCCTTCAACCTTACCCCTTTCCTCTTGTAGCCGAATATTTCATGACCATTTGGGAGCCATAGCCGAATCTTCGTAAGGCCTTATTCTTCTCTCTTTGTCGCAAGTTTTAAAAGCCGAAAGAGTTAGCCAAATCTTTTCTCTTTTAGTCTCTTCAAACAACGTGTAGTGGTAAGTATTTCTCTCCTATCTATCGCTTATGGGTTTCTTTCTATTTGAGTGTCAAATCAATGGCTAAGCCTTGATTTCTAAGGATGGCCGAATGTGTATTAAGCCATAATCTCGTGTTTTGGTTGTAGCCAGCATAAAGGAGTCTTTCGAGATTGGAAGTGATCGAGGTAAGTGATATGAAGCATTCGGCCATGGGCCACTTTCATGGGATTAAGTGTTAAAACCGAATCTAACATATACCTATAGGGATCTCGACATCACCAAGAGCAAGTAGCAATTTCGGGATTTAAGACTCGCAAGGTAAGTGAACCTGAATATTCGGCCAAGTCTATATTTAGTGATTCAAATATGTTTCTTAGTTATTTAGAAGTCGAAACTAACCAAGTCAGGTGATCTAGTATTGGCCTATTGCAAGGAAGGAGTGTCACAAAGTTTCGGGATTTGATTAGTAATCAAATCGGCAGCAAGGAACTAAGGATCTAGAGTGTTAGATCGAGATTTTCGGGATTTCAGTGAATTCGTTAAGCAAACCAGGTGTGTACCCCACACTAATTCTTAATAGATTTATGGCATCAATTTAATATATGTGTTTATAATAATGTGAAAAGTGGGCAAAGGTACCATGCAATGGTACAAAGTACTCAGGTACGTAACTTTAACGTTATGTTAATAAATGATATGAATATCTGGAATATGGCTCATATGTGAATATTGATAAGAATATGAAATAAGGCATAAGGCATGATATTGCATGTTTTGTATGACTTGGGGCATACGGGTTATATGGAAAGGGAAGTGATCCGTGGTTTTATACCATAATATCTCGAATGTGGTGACTCATGTCACGAAATCGAATGTGGTGACTTATGTCACGAAATATTATCTGTGGCTATGCCACAAAATTTATAAGGGCGATGAGCACGCCGTCTGCGAGTGGATCGCCTTCGATGATGTGTAGCGGATGGAGGGTCGACTTAGTAGTCCCTACGGTGTGATGGTTGGTACGGGTGATGTGTAGCAGATGGTTATCTAGGTTTGGGTTCGTGATTGCATCATTATTTCTATCTCATTATATATACGTATGATATGATATGCCCGAATCGTTGGGATTTGGTGTTGGTTATACACACTTTGAGTCTATTTGACTCACCCTGCTTGTGGATATTTTTCAGGTGACACTCAAGAATCGGACCGGTCAAGCAGGAGCTTAGTGGTGGCCATGTTCAACTCAGGCTTTATTTTAGTTTTGGACTTTTTATTTCTAAGTATTTTGGATTTATTTCGGGTTTTGCTTTGATGTAATAAGGCCATAGCTATAAACTGATTATGCATGCATGTTTATTTATTTTATTATGATACAATTTTTATCCATTTAAAGTTTAAGCAACTTTTCTTAAAAATAAATTTTAAATGTTTAGGCACCTAAACACAAACGATTTTCGAATTAAAGATTAACTCCAAAACAACTCGGCATTTTTTTTTATAAAACCACCCAAATTTTCCAAAGTAATAAACATGAAATTGAAACGTTTTACTCGAGGAACATACGAGATCCGATCTGGGGTCGTGGGCCGGGTTTGGGGTGTTTCATGATAACTTGTTCAATGCAAAGCTTGCCTTGGACTTACATGACAACTTATTCAATGCCAAGCTTGCCTTGGACTTACATGATATCTTACTCAATGCCAAGCTTGCCTTGGACTTACATGATAACTTATTCAATGCCAAGCTTGCCTTGGACTTACATGATATCTTACTCAATGCCAAGCTTGCCTTGGACTTACATGATAACTTATTCAATGCCAAGCTTGCCTTGGACTTAAATGATATCTTACTCAATGCCAAGCTTGCCTTGGACTTACATGATAACTTATTCAATGCCAAGCTTGCCTTGGACTTACATGATATCTTGCTTGCTTGCCGATGCCATGCCTCGGCTTGGTCTTATATGGACTTTGTTGTTTCATGTGGTAGATCGAGTATCCTAAGTTAATTCAACTTCAATCGGGGCTTTCTCATGCTTGATCTCATTAATTTCTTTGTTTAACATAACATTAAACATTTTTCATAATAACATTGTACATTATACTAAGCAATTCAATTATATAAATCATAAAGCTTAGAAATCATACAAACTTACCTCAATATACAAAATGTATCTAGGTATGCAATTTAGTCCTCGACCTTGTTCTTGCCTCGGTTTCGATCCGGGCTTCGTTTTTCTTGATCTATAGTCATAAATAGATCATTTAATATTCACATTGACTAAATTGACCCTTTACTCATACTTGGGCAAAATTACTATTTAAGGACTCATAATTAATATTCTAAAGCTATTTCATACAAAATGCTTCTAGAAACTCACAATTTACAACTTTTGCAATTTGGTCCTTTTTGACCATTCAACTTCAATTTAGCAAAATTACTTCATGAAACTTTCACACTAACATGCAAACATGGCATGAACCTTAAAAACTCATAAATTCACCTCAGATTCGTGGTCTCGCACCACTATTCTGACTAGGCCCTAAATCGGGCTATTACAGATAGTGTAGGAACCAAGACAAAGCATTCACGGGACAACCGTTCTACAAGGGATCCAATGCATCTACACTCAAGATTAACGGTTCCTAATCTAATTTTTACTATTCCATTAGAAATATTGTTTGATATTTCACTTGTTTCTAGAATAAACTGGTATTGAATATGCCGCCAAGAAAAGTTAGAAAACTTAATAAACCGGAGTCATCAACGGTTCCAAATCCCTCTAATTTTCCAAATGGACAAATATTTTTTAGAGATTCAGGGAGAAACATTTATTCAAGAACGGGAATTTGAACCGTCGATGACACTGTGTCAGGAAATTTGGCCTTTGGTTCGATACCATAGATGGGAATGCTTCTGTGTGGTCCCAAAAAACTCTGTTATGGTCCCTATAGTTCAGGAATTCTATCCATCTATTCGGGGACCAAGAGTCTAAAATGGCTGAAGGTGTCACGTGGGAAGCAATGCCGGTAAAAGGGAAAGTAGTGAGAATTACCCTCGAGTTATTTGTGATTTATAACAAAATCTTGGTATCCCCACATAGTGATGGCCTTATGCAACAGAACAAGGGTTCTGGTGGTGTCTACTAAGCAGTTCATGAAGCAATCCTGAAGTATAATTGGAGATTCATTGTACACACAATACACGATACTTCGGGCAAAACAAATAAATGAGTGGAATAAATACCAACAAGAGAAGACGGCTACTGACCGCCTCCAGACGTACCAACGTCTAGAGTCTAAATACTGCAAATAAAGATATAGATTCGAGGCGGTGTCCGCAAGTATGCGGGTCAGGTTGTAATATAGTTTATTTACAATAAAACACTTGGTAAGTATTCCGAGAATTGTACCTAAGGGATTGCAGTTTGGGGAAAACTATTATCAAGCCAATTACGAGAAATAATTACTAATCTACTCTAGTCACGAATTAGTAGTGTTAATCAATAATCAAGATGATAATAATAATAAGAAACTAAATAAATTTAACTAAACCTAAACCTACTCCTAGGTTCCTGTATCGGCTTTTCCTGTTCCTTGTTTTGACTACGCGAGTTCCTTTTAGCCAAGATCCAATTGTTTTACCTAATTAATTATTGAAGTAGAGTTCTAATTAATCAACTAGTCGATACCCTAGCAGGATCTTCCAATCTTCTACTAGAATAACAAGTCAGCAAGAACTACTTATCTTCTGACCTCATAGTCCAGACCGGTTTAAGTTTAAGGTGTTCACGGATAGGTCATACCAATTTTGGGTTAATTCCCATCGAAATAACTTCCTAGGGTTCTTAGGCCTAGGGTTTGTTTCACGTTCCTTTCCTAAATAGTTGATCCACTAAGAAATTCTATCGTTCAAGCAATTAATTATGTTAAAGCAATTGAAACATGCAAAATATGTAGAAATCACAAATTGATTCTAATATTTACACAAACATTCATCTAATAATGTTAAATAAAGAAATATAAAGAAGAGCATAAGGAAAAGAGATGCTCATGGATTTATCGATGAAAGCTTGGTTATGAAACAATCTCCCCTCACGGAAGTCTCACTTCAGAATAGGATCTTTCGATTACAAGAACATAAAATAACCTAAAAAAACTAAGAATGAAATCAAAACCTAATAATCAAAACCCTCAAATTGTGTATTTAAATTGATTACAATGGCCTTTATATAGGCTAAACTCGAAATATTAAAGTGCCTAAATTATCCTTGACGTCCTTAGAGTTTGAATGGGACAAATACACCTAATTTCCCTCCAAAATGTAATTAAAACGTACATGATTTTTTGGGCTGCGCGGGGGGTTGGTTACAACACATGCATGTAGTGTTACATCATCAGAGTCCGATGTCGTGACATCGAAGGGTCTTGTCATGACATCGATGGTAGTTTCACTCCAAGACTTGTTTTTAGCTTTTGTCTTCGATGTTGAGACATCAGTATCTTGGTGTCGCGACATAGGCATCAGTTTTAGCTTGAATAAGCATGTTTAGCTCCCGAATTGACCTACAAGACCATGTAACCTTATTTATATATATAAAATGTAATAAAAACTACTAAAAAGCATAAATTACTACTTTAAGTATGAAAAGCCTAAATATATACTAAGATGCTTTGATATATTTATTAAACAAGCAAAAGTTATGGGTAAAAAGGATGTAAATAATAGTGTATTTCATGGCAAATGAACTTCCCCAGTTTCATCTCAAAGGAAAGCAAAACCAACAACTCAAAAAGAAGCTGGCGAGAGCAATCATCCAACATTGGATTGGATGACACACTAGTTGCAAGAGTCAGGCCCAATATTCCAAGAATTTGCAGGACATAATAAAATTAGAATCCCCAATTATTCACCAGATATGTTCGGCCAAAGGCATCTTGGGCAGGAAGAAGAGGAGCAAGAAAGTGATGAATTAGAAAAAAGTGAAGGTGGGGAAGGAGAGGGGATGGATTTTGAGGAGGAAGATGATTGAGATGCTAATTCTATTTTTTTAATATTATAATTAATTTTGGGATAATTTTTATTTGTTGTTTTAGGAACTCCACACAAAAGAAACAAAACAATTTAGAACTCACAACGAACAAAGGATGAAGTACCCACCATTAGACGACGGACCTACCATGATCAATCAGTTAACATCTTTCCTTATCTTTGCAATTCTACACATTGTGGACAATGTGTTATCTAAAGTGTGGGGGGTAACATAGAAAATTTGTTTCAACTTTTATGTCTATTTTTATGTTTTTATTTTAATTTTTGTTGTCAATTGTGTACTTGAGCTTGTAGAAATACAAGTGATTGGTTAGGAGCATGTATATAGGTTGATTGTATTTACTATAAATTTGGCATGATAATAGATGATTTTAAATTTTTGATTATTAGACTACTAAGTTCTATATATTACATTGTAAATAGGCATTGAACAATTAAATGTACCAAATGATATAGAGAATATAAGAAAATGAGCATGCTAGTATGTATGATAAATTGTTGAATTTTTGATTCTTTGGTTGATTAAATTTGTGAGTATAGATATACCTTGGGATGACCTAAGGCAATGTTTGGCATACACCCAGACCCAAAAAGCTAACCCTGTTTATTCATCCTTAGTACCCATATTTGAGCCAGAAAACACTTCTTGATGAACATTTATACAAAACCTGAGCTAAAAACGTTAATTTGTATTTACCCTTTTTCTTTGGTCCTAAATTGCACGACTATAGACGTCTGGCTATACGTATTGAGGGTTAAGTAGATACATTATGATGGATTTTTGTAAAAGTAGAGTGAAATATGAAGGATCAGTGTGATATAGTGATTATATGTTAGCCAATATGTACAACAAAAGAAAAAATTCAAAATGAAAATCAAAATGAATAGAAAAAGTTCTTGAAAAGTAAATGCATTCGTGAGTGAGAAATACATTGAACAAGAAGAAAAAATGTGACAAAGTCACAAAATTAGAAAAAAATCGTTCATTAGCGCACAAAAAACTCGTGAGCTAGTCATAATTGTTGTATTATGTTGTGATTTCCTATGTGGAGAAGTAATGAAGGTGAGAGAAGGAGAAATAAGGAGGTGAACGGGTAAGGGTGACTAAGGGGGGATAATAGGGAACAATATGATGTGTCAAACAATTTTTGCTCTTAAAACCATTTTGATGCTTACTGTTTTTGAATTTCAAATTTCATACTTGTCCTAAGCCTCAGAACGTTACAAGCCGAAAAGTCCTATGTGACCTAGGTAAACTTCTTCATGAATTGATATCATATTGATTAATCACATTTACGACTGTTTGTATTCTCCTAGGATAATCAAATTACCTATATAATTTATTGATGGATCTATACATTTGAAAACCTAAATGTTTGTATGCTTTGTAATATACTGAACTTAGGTGTTTGCTATCAAGAGTGGTGAGTCAGCTATATATCATGTCAAGATTATGTGTAAATATGGAATGCCTAGTTATGTACTTCGAAACCAACATTTTTACTATATTTGCTCAAAGTTCGTCTTTTAATTTTTTTTATTTTTTACTTTGTTTGAAGACAAGCAACGACTTAAGTGTGGGGGAGTTTGACCTATCGTAATTCAGTGTAGTAGATTAAACTAGTTTTTGCACTTGAGTAGCTTGAATACAATCACTTTTATTATGTTTTAATTAAGTTTTCATAGTTTCATTTACATTTAATAAAAAGTGTGATTTGAGTATTTTATTAACCTTAGGAGGCCTAAGGGTGAGATTATATACTTAGTAAGTGTGCATGAGACCATTAGAGGGCGTACAACTCAATATTGGTCGCTGTGTTGCAACACGAAGAGTTTGATGTCACAACATAGGGAGTAGGGTACAAGAATTTTGAGACTGCTTTTGGTGTTGTGACACAGCCAAGGGATGTTGTGACACACCCCTAAAACCACCCAAAGACTAAGCATAATGCCTTCGGTGTCATGACACAAGCACTACGATGTCACAACATTAGTCCTATACGAGAAACACTTACAAGCTAGGGGTGTTTTGGTCTACATAATCAAATGTTTAATACGAGAGCATCATCTAACCTAGGGTTGAGGACAACGACAACCCTAAATCTATAAATAGGCTCATTTAACACTTTTTATGGACAACTTTGATACTTTAAGAATTTTCTTTGTAATTTTAGTTTTCAAGTTTTTCCTTTTTCTTAAGTTTTAAGTTATTTCTACTTTTATCTTTGTGTGTGTCGGGAGATCTAATTTGTAGACTCAATCAACTCTTTATGGATTCTGTACATCATTCAATAAGATTTAGGATTCTCTTAAACCTTTTCTCTTGATTTGTTATTCATTTTTATATTTCACATTAAGTTTATTGTGTTTATGAAATCCATGAGGAACTAATCCTCTTATGGGGGATTAGTGTCTAGAGGTATGACTAATTAATTATTGTGTAAGGATTTCTTAGTAGATCAGCTGTTTGGGAGAGGAAGAACTTAAACCGTAGGCCTAATAATCCTAGGAAGTCATTTATGGTGGGAATTAACCCAAAATTGGTATGGCCTATCCGTGAATACCTTAGCCCCAAACCGTTCTAGACTGTGAGGTCGAGTGATAAGTAGTTCTTGTCGACTCATCAGTTTAGTGGAAGATTGAGAGATCCTGCTAGGGTGACGACTAGCTGATTGAATAAAAACCCGAAGCGACAGTTGGTTATGATTACAAAAGAAAGCTAATCAACCCATGCTTAGATCCGATTCAGTTTACATATTTCATTTCCCAAAGTCTTTTTATTTATGCTAATTTCTTTATTATTATTAAAAAACCAAAAATCTTTCTTTATGTTTATTTGTAATATAATATATTTAAAGTACTAAATAGATCCATTTATGTTTTGGTTAGGATTAATTTAGTACTCGCCTCCCTTGGGTACGATCCTCGGAGTACTCACTTACTTCATTGTAACTATATTACAACTTGACCTGTATACTTGCGGATATCGCTTATTCCACATCTTTTGTGCAGGTTTCTTACCCTGGACATTTGTATGTCCGAAGGCAGTCAGTTGCACAGTGGGTTGGGTCGACCCTGTAGAAAATTGCAGCGATGTCACGACATAGGTGTTCCATGTCGCAACACCCATGGCAAGTTACTGATGTCGCAGCATCGAACCCCGATGTCGCGACACACATTGAATTTTTTAGACTTTGGGGTAAACTGGCATCTTTTTCACAACACAGAGGTGTTGTGTCACAACATCGAGCTGAATTGCTCAATTTTATAAACCTATGATCGATGCTACGACACGGAGGTTCTGTGTTACGGCACCGACTCTATTTCGGCCCCTCCTCCTGAATTTCAAAGCATTTAAATGTAAGTCTATTAAAATACAATAATATAAAAAAGTTTAACTTAGTTTGAAAATATCAAGTATTGTTGTCAGATTCATTCATCACCACAATGTATACATGATACATTTAAATTATATAGGTTTTTTTAGCAGCTTTTTACTTATAATTTATGCAAATTCTAAGATTATGGATAACTAATTGATCGCTGTGAATCAGAGCTTTAAAATTTATAAAAAGAATGATCGAACCTGGAAACTAACTCTGACAACGATTGAGGCAAGTGCACCTATCGAACAGTAGTATAGCTTAGGCAAGACCGGATTATCGAACCCAAAGGAACTAAAAGTACTAACACTAACTTTCTTCTTATTATTTAGCCTAAAGTAAGTGAAGTTGTTTATCTAATCTAAATTAATTAACTACTAAACTAAAGACTCTAAGACAAAGAAGAATGAATTTGGAAAATAACTTGGGAAAAACTCAGTTGATTTAGATGATACCCTAGGAAGAATCCACCTAGACTTCACTTGTTATCTAACACCGAACCATACGATTTATTCACTTAGTTTGATCCGTAAGACTCCCTAACGATATTAAACCCTATCTCGAGGCGAATAACGCCTAACCCTAGGTTAATTAGTGGAACTCTCGTTCTCTTATAATAACCCCTAGAATAGCAAAGAATCGATCTATGGATTCCCATATTAGGTTTCACCCTAACTGCAAAATCTCTTCACCCTATCTCTAGGCGTGCGATCAACTCCGCTTAATTATGTTGGATCTACTCTTGGCGGGGCTCTATTCCTCATCCACCTAAGCACATTAAATTTGGATTAAGCTCACATAATTAAGAACAAACTAAGTATTTATCATATAATTCGTAAAACAATAACAAGATTCATCATAGGTTTCATCTCTTCTGTATCCAAGGGTTTAGTTCATAACAATAAAGGAAAACATCTCAAGAGAAAAGATAAAAACATAAGAAATCCCTAAAACCCCAAGGAATTGAAGGAGACATCCTCCGTCTTGAGTATAATTCGCTTCTTGAGATGGATCAACAGTGCTATCCTCGAGTGAATCCCCACAAATCGCTTTCTTCTGGCCCTAGCATGACGCCCCAGACGATGGCTTTGGGCTCCCTTCTTAGGTCATACTTAGGGTGTATTTATAGGCTTGTGAAATACGCTTTCTTTCTCCCTAAGTATCCTTTCCCGAATGAAATTACTCTTCTCCACTACAGAGGCATGGCCATGGCGCACGCCCATGTGAATCGTGGCCAGCCGTGTTTGGATTTCTTTAATGAGACACGGCCGTGTGAGTCAGGGTTAGACCGTGTTCTAGATGATTGACTTGGCACGGCCGTGTAGGTCCAAGTCCAAGCCGTGTCGATTTCCTCTTCGGTCCATTTTGGTCCGTTTTGAGCCCATTTCTCGCTTCTTTTTATCCTTGGGTGCTTTCCTGAGTATAAGACATGAAAAGAAAGGATTAAGAGCACCTTTTTACATAAATCAAGGGATAATTCATCCAAAAGCATACTAAATGTGGGCCTAAAACATTTTACTATTTTGGTTTATCAAATACCCCCACACTTAAGCTTTTGCTTGTCCTCAAGCAAAATTTTCAACTTACAATTAAAACGAACTTTCTATAATTCATAATAGTCATTGATAGTGTCTCATCATAATTCAGAGATAATTTATACATGGATAATATAACTCAAAGTGTCCTAAAAATTCAAACACTATAAGCCTTATATTTTGTAGCACAAAACATAGGTGTTTCCCTTCATCTAAATAATTACCTCTGATTCGAAATTGTCAAGGATTTACATCCTCACTAAAGATTCACTCAAATCACTCAAAGTGTTTAAGGTTCAAAATTTAGGCACTCAAAAGTCTAACATGAAGAGTTAATCCCATAGGCTTGCATGAAAATCAAATCTCCACCACTGAAATATGAGATGAAACACAAATCAAAAGGTCTTTGTTAAGGTTGTAACGGGGCTAAGGTTAAGGTGTGGATAAAGGCTGAATTAGAGGGTTAGAATCGAGATTCAATTAAAAAAATTACCTAACCAGAAACAATGAACTGAATAATTACATAATGGTTTGAAACTTTAAACTAATAATACGAGCTTCTTCTTCAATATTTGGAATTCAAACGTATAAGCTCATTTAATCACAAACTAATAATGAATAATGAATATACTTCGATATTTTTTTAAGAACAAACTAAATACATAAGAAAGGATAAATCAATGAAGTAAAAATCATAGTTAGGCAACTAATCAAAATCAACTCTCGATATAAGGGTAGTTAAAGAGGATGGTGAAAACGAATAAAAAGGGCTTTGGGTTAATATTAGTGGGTGAGTCAATAAATAGGGTTGTTAGGATTAAAAGGGTTCACTAGGGGTTAATTATGAAGGTAGGGTTTTTATGGAGTAAGTGGGTTAAATCCTAGGTGCCTTTATCATCTCTCAGATATCAAATCAAAAGTGTGGTCTCGACATGTATAATCGATGCAAGTTCTAGAATAACAAATCAATGTTGACACACTCATAACCAATAAAGTGAGCAAGAAAAAGAATTTATGCTCTATAAGGCTCAAAATATCACAAAAATTATGGGTGTTTTGATGTCAACCTCGTAAATTTCAAACTTCAAGATAATATTCAGATTTAGTTCAACAACCTAGAAAGTTTTAATTTTTGAAAAATAGACTTATCATGCTTGATTCTTTAGTATCTTAAAATTTAATTATCAATGCACAATTATCAAAGGACTTAATCTAAAACATATTAATAAAAATCATAAATCATGGAAATTTAATCCTAATTAGTAATATGAGTAAATTACTTAAAAACAAGACTAAATTCGTGGATTTTGAGAATAATGAAAAAAGTTTGGTACCTAATTTCATAAATTTAGGCACATTTTTAAGTTGTTCACCCCCACACTTAAGATTTACATTTCCTCAATGTACAAAGTTAGATAATATAAATGTAATGTTCAGATCGTAAGATATGGGGATAAGTGAAACTCCTAAATTATGGATGTAATCCTTCATGGATGAACGATATGTTGGAGGGGTCTATTTGGGTGGCGATCCCGCTTAGATGAAGAAATTGGGTAGCTCATGCAGGATTAGCCAGATATACTAATAATAATTGAAACTATACTAATTAACTACTTAAGGAAAAGCAAGCAAAAGTGGAGAAAATTAAAGATGAAACTAAAATTAAAAGAAAGGATGGATGGACCGTAGAGTCCTTATTGTTGGGTGTGATTTCTAAGGTCGAGGATATGGTGGTGGTCGTGGCGTGATTCCCAGCACCTTTAGAACCCGAAATTAAGAAACTAAGATAAAATAAACTATATTAAGCATAAGATTGTTAAAGGGAAGGAGAATGAAACAAAAGAGAAAAATGAAACAAAACTAGATAGCCTCAAATATCCTTGGCTTGTCGCTTGATGAAGTCACAAGATGAACTCATGTGAATCGGTCCTTCGTGAGATTGGCCTTTACGCTTTTTTGCCATGGATATGATTTTGTTGTAGCTCAAGAGTGATAGAGGCTTTGTTTCTAAGGAAATGAGAGAGATTTTTGAAAGAAAAGAAGATGGAAGAAGGTGGGGTGAAGGGGGAGGGCTATGGGGTTTAAATAAAATTTTGTATCCGAGGCTCTCCCACGCTGGTGGAGGGTGTGTCGATTCACACGGCCGCCTTGCACGGCCGTGTTCTAGGCGTGTTGGTTTCCCACGCCGTGTCTAGCCCGTGTTCGACAAGTCACTATGTTAGCACAGCTTTAAGGCACGCGGCGTGTTTTGCCTGTGGTTGGATAGTTAGTAGCTTCACACACCATAGGGCACGCCGCGCCTTTGTCTGTGCCTCGTGGTGGAGTGGTTGAGTCTGTGAGCTCAAAAAAGTGGTTGGAACCGATTCGCACGGCCTCACCGCTATGTCAAGACGGGGATTCTTATGGTCCACACGGCCACGCCACGCCCGTGTGCAAGGCCGTGTCCCCTGAATTCGCACTTTTGTTAGTTTAAAGCTAGATATTATAAAGAAAGGATAAGAATAGAAATAAAATAAAAATTTAATAGGGTTAGTGCTCTGGTTGCCTCCCTAGAAGCGCTGCTTATAGTCTTAAGCTAGACTTTACCTCTCATTTGCATCTTCAGTGGTGGTTTGAGGAGTTGGAAGTCCTTCCTCATGCTATCATTTGTGTCTTCGTGAAAAAATTTAAGTCGAGATGTGTTTATAGTAAAAGTACCAAAAATAGGATTACTCACCTCGACTGCTCCGTGGGAAAACACTGTTACCCTAAAAGATATTTCTTTGTTTGTGTTAGGGTCCAGAGGAGATATTCGAGGATCTCGCTCGATCTAACAAAGCACTGATCCCCTATTTTGAAGTGGTTTGTTGTTCCTATGAGCTCATCCGCGACTCTTTTTGATTTTACCTTGTGTGGTTCCGCTTTCTTCGCCGTGGTATCCCTAACTTCTCCTTGAAGTGTGTCTTCCACTCGCCTAGATCATCGAACCGAATCCCTTTAATCTTCATGAACTACTTCCTTGTTGGCTCGAGGTTTAGGTTCGGGTTCATTGTATTCTTTGGTGGTGCTTCTCTAAAAATAAGGGTTAACCGAATGATTATCGTGAGAATTTACGCTCTCACCTTGATTACTCGATGTTCTAGCCGAGTCGAGAGCCTTGAGGGCGACTCGCCCTCATTACCTACACAAAGTATGAGTTCTCCGCGCATCAACATCAATTTTAGTCCCGGCAAATGCTAAAAAGGGTCTTCCTAAAATTGGGGGAATCAAATTATCTCCATCCATGTCTAAGACAACAAAATTCTACTGGGAAAACGAATCACAATTTTACAAGAACATCTTCGATAATACTCCTCTCTCGCCTTTCCAAAACCGAACACTCTCCTAAGCAGAGTTCAAAATTCTCGCCACTTCCTCAAATTCCTCCTGCCACTAATTCAAATGAATTTGAATTCCACAAGTTCCTAAATTTTCTCCTTGCTACCCATTTAAATATTTGACTTAGTCCAAACTTATCTCGACAGAGTTTGTGCCGAGCACAACTCATTCTCCCTTGGCGCCAAAATGCAAAGCGTAAAATGGGATTTCTCGCCGAACTCCGAAGTTCTCCCACCACCGCCAGGCGCCATTCTCGTGGCCCTAAGTGGTGCCTCCTTGCCACTCCGCCACGCCAAATCTTGTGCTACAATACCCCACTAATTATACTTAAGCCCTAGCTCCTTCAAATCCCTTACTTACAACTTAAAAACAAAAATTTCCCGCAACTCTGCCCACTCTAAACTTATAACTAGGTCTTAAAACACTACAAATAATAACACAACAAATTCAACTCATGCAAAACAATTCAATCACAACTAACCCCTATTTTAGGATATTACGCTTCTACCCTCTTAAAAATAATTTCTCGAAATTACCCGGTCAAAAGAGTTGAGGGTATTGGTTGTCTCATCACATCCCCTGTTCCCACGTAGCTTCTTCCACGCCATGGTTTTGCCATAATACTTTCACCGTTGGAACGGACTTCTTACGCAAAGACTTTCACCTCTCGATCCAGAATCAGACCGGTTCCTCTTCCATGGTCATATCCGACTCAAATTTATTTCTTCCATCGCTACAACATGCGATAGATCCAACGATAACGCCTAAGCATGGAGACATGGAACACATCGTGAATCGACTCACCACTGGCAACTCGAGCTGATAGGCTACTTGTCCTACTCGCCTCAAGACTTCATACACCCCAATAAACCTTGGACTTAATTTGCCTTTCCTTCCAACCTCAATACCTTCTTCCACTGGTGAGAAATTCGTAAAGACCTTGTCGCCTACTTCGTAGAAACTCTATATCCTCCCGCTTGAGATCGCATATGACTTCTCGCCTCGTCTCAAGCTTTCTTCAAACGAGCCTCAATCAACTTAACTTTATCCTCGCCGCAACCAACTCTAGTCCCAACATCCGACGCCACCCAACTCCGGTCCAAAGATGTAGATGTGCGACACTTCCTACCATACAACGCCTCGTATGGTGCCATCTTAATGCTTGCCTCGATAACTATTGTTGTATGCAAACTCACCTAATGGTAGAAATTCTTCCCACCGCTTCTAAAGTCCAAAACACAAATTCTCTCAACATGTCCTCCAAAATCAGATAACCCTTTCCGACCGCCTCACGATCGTGGATGAAATGCCGATCGAAATCCAACCGCTGCACCAAAAGCCCGATGCAACGCTTTCCAAAACATCGACAGAATCTGGGATCCCTATCCGAGATGATCGACATCGCACACCATGCAACCTCACTACCTCGACACATACAAATTAGCTAACTCTCGGCTTAGTAATCAACCCTCACGCAGATGAAGTGAGCCGACTTAGTCACCGATCCACAATTACCTGTGATCGAGTCCTTCTTACTAGGCGTAAGGGTAATCCACCAAAAATCCATAGTGATCCTCTCCCACTTCCACTCGTGGAATCTTCACCGGCTGGCAAACCCGACGGTAATCGATGTTCACCCTTTGACTCACGACGCACGCCGCGACACTTTCCCACAAACTCACATTTCCCGCTTCACCCAGCCACTAAAATCGCTTCTCTAAATCCCTCAGACATCTTACTACCTCCGTGATGCATAGCGATGGGCCGCATGTAAAGGCCCCAAGAATCCTCCGCTTTAACTCGACATCATTCGGCATACAAGCTTTTCCTTGAAAACACAAAGATCTCCATCACCGGACAAACTGTAATCCTCTAAAACCACCATTCTCGAACCCGCAACCTCCGCGCATTCAAACCCTCATCCACTAATTGTTTCTCCTTGATTTGCTCTACCTGTGCGGCTTAACTCGCACTCCGCCAAAAGACTCCCATCACATATTAGCTAAGACGAGCAAACATCGCCTAAGTATGGTATAAACCTTCCGCCAACGCGCTCCGCCACCACGTTAGCCTTGCCTCGAATGATACTCGATTGAACAGCTTGTAGTCCTTCAACAACTCAATCCATCTCATACTGCCTCAAGTTCAAATCCTTCCAATCAAAAGATACTTCACTCTTATGATCCGTGGTAGACTATCGACCTTTCCCCATATAAGTAATGCCTCCAAATCTTCAAGGCAAAACCATCGCCGCTAGCTCCAAGTCGTGCATCGATAATTACCTTCATGCGGTCTTAGCTGCCGAGATGCATAAGCCACTACCTTCGCTGCCCCGCAGACGCGACACATCCTAAGCCGATGTGATGCATCGCAATATACCGTGAATTTTCTTCCCCGCCCTCCATGAATCAAACCGAGCTTCAATAATCCTTTTAACTTATTAAAACTTTCCTCGCTATTTCTCGCACTACACAAATGGAACCTCTTTTCTCAACAACTTGGTCATCGATGCCGCGATCAAAGAAAATCCTCTACATATCTCCGATAATATCCTCGCTGCATCTAGAAAACTTTGAATCTCCTCAGAATCGACTTAGGCGGATTCCAATCCAAAATCGCTTCAATCTTTCGAGGGTCCACTCTAATCCCTCACCGATACTACGTGACCCAAGAAAGTCACCTCACTAAGCCGTAACTCGCACTTACTAAATTTAGCAAATAATTGCTTTTCCTTAGAGTCTGCAAACACTACTCGCAAATGCGCATCATGATCATCCTCCACTTCGAATACACCAATATGTCGCCTATAAACACCACGACAAATCGGTCCAAATATCGCTGAAACACCCGATTCATCATGTCCATGAATGCCGCCAAATGCAAGAAGTCAACCCAAACGGCATCACCAGAATTGTGAGTGCCCATACCGAAAAGCGAAATGCCGCCTTGTGAATATCACCTCCTTCACCTTTAATCGATGGTATCCTCGACCTTAGATCGATCTTCGAGAACACCGATGCACCTTGTTGATCAAACAAGTCATCTATCCCGGGCAACGGATACTTGTTCTTGATCGCCACCTTATTCAATTGGCGGTAGTCTATACACATCCGCATCGCATCGCCCTTTTCTCTTGACAAAGAGTACCGGTGGTTCTCAAGGCGAAACACTTGGCCGGATGAAACCCCGGTCCCAACAACTCCCGAACTCGAGCCTTTAGTTCCACCACCTTCGTGCCATCCTCTACGGGCAATCGACACCGCGCAGCCTCCGCAACAAGTCTATGCCAAATTCAACCTCACGATCCGAGGTAGTCCCTAAGTTCCTTTGGAAATACGCCAAGAAATTTCTTTATCGTTCTGGACATTCTCCACAAAGCACTTTTTAGCCTCCAAGGCACACACATGAACCATAAATGCTTCATGCCCTTCCGCACCATCTTCTCAAATTTTCAAAGCAGATACCACGTTGGATAGATAATCTCTTCTATTACCTATCATAACCACGCCTTCACCTCTCGCTCTTCAAGACCATGCGCTTTAGTCACAGATCCAAACTTGCCCGGGTACTTCACCACCAACCCATCCTAAGAATCGATCGAACTCCCCAAACGACAGGCTCCATCGATTAGCTACAAACACTACCCCTTGGAGTTCTAGGGTACATCCCTATACACTTATTTACTTCACAGAGTGACCTGTAGGGCTAGTTACCGCACATCTCCTAGAAGTAGTCTCACAGCCTAGGTTCATGGACTCTACTATGCTACTAGCAACATACAATGCACGCGCGAACCCACATCAATCAAAGCAAAGATATGGTAATCCAAAGATCAAGAACGCATCGGCGATGACGCCCGGCGCCGCTCTCCTCTCGACGCCTCGCATATACCAACCCAAAGTTGTCTTGCCTCGTTGTTG